>JAPDNY010000002.1:220896580-223656552 GCA_029375565.1 Gekko gecko
CTGTACCTTAAAATCCACTAACAGCTGGTGAAACCATTCTAGCTGTATAGTGGTGTCACTAATTGCTGAAAACTCCAACTCACACGAGCTGGTTGCCACGTGTGTCTGTCTGGCCTTCCAGCCTACCAAGGCACCAAACACATCGATAGCATACCCAGATGTAGACCTGGAATCAGGCCTATCACCCCAACTTGCGTCACAAAAGGCATATATATCATCAGCACCACTATTGACGCTTAGCACTAATTTTTTAGAAGCTGTGCCTTTAAGATATCTTAATACACACTTTGCAGCAATCCAGTCCTTCTGATAAGGACACTGACAGTGCTGACTCAACCAGTGGACAGCCATTGTTATTTCCAGCCTTGATGAACATGCAAGGTACAGGAGGTAGCTAAAAAGAGATTGATACACCTCCCTGTGAGGAAACAAATTTTCATTTGGCTCTTTGCAAGAACTTGTTGACATAGGAGTGTTCACTACATTGGCATCAGACATGCCATACTTCTTCAGCAATTGTAGAATTTTTACTTCCTGACTGAGAGTAAAGTTGCCTTGCTCATCTTTGGAGATCTGAACTCCAAGATAGTTCTGAATTGGACCAAGGTCCTTCATTTTAAATACGGGTTGTAATGTTTGCACAAACCATTTGAGTTGTTGATCAGACTGATACACATAACAGATATCATCAATGAACACGAGAACATAACAGTAAGCATTGTGAACCTTCACACTATATAAACATGGATCAGCTAAACTCTGACTGAAACCAAGACCTGTTAATGTTCTACTGAGACACTGATGCTATTCAAAGCTACTTTGTTTCAAACCATACAAAGCTTTGTTTAATTTCAGAACAGTGTTCTCATTTCCAGTGCAAAACCCAGGTATCTGCTGCATACAGAGATCCTCTTTAATTGGGGCATTCAAGTAGGCAGTTTCGAAGTCAAAATGGTTAACTTGCATCCTTTTTACAGATGCCAATACAAGTGCTACCCTAATAGTTTCACTGCGTACTGTACTTGAAAAAGTTTCATCATAATCAAGCCCTTCTTGTTGTGTGAAACCTTTTGCCATGAGACGAGCTTTGTATTGTAAACCAGCATTAGGCATTTGCTTCAGCTTGTATAACCAACGACAAACAATTGCCTTTTTGTGTTCAGGCAATTCCACTGTGGAAAACACATCATGAGATTTAAGAGAATTGTACTCTGCCTCCATGGCACTAACCCATTTACTCTTTTGAGGTTCCTCCAAAGACAACACATCAAAATAATTGCATGGAACCTTTACATTCACATAATTAATGCCATATTTCTGTGGAGGGATTCCCTTGGTTGACCTGCTAGAGACTCTAGGTGGCAGTGGTGCACTGTGTGAGGAATCAGTGACCTGCCTCTGAGGAGAAATAGCTTCTTCCTTAATTTCCTGCTCAGACACTGTGTCTTCAGACACTGGCAAGACAATTTGTTCAGGAGTCTCATTAGCATGTACCAATTTGCATGTTCACATAATTTTGCAGACCTACTGAATACCAGCATATTGTTGGAGTCTACAAATCTGTATGCTTTCATTCCAGTTTGGTACCCAATGAAAGTAAGTTTACGTGCATGTTGGCCTGACTTGCGCCTTTGTTTTAAAGGTATATTCACCCATGCCTTGGTTTTAATGAGGGGTCCTTTCCATATAACAACCAGAAAGGAATGTCACCAATGGACTTACACCGAGTTTCGGTTTCGGCGGAGCGAATGGCGGCCACCTCTCGGGACGCTCCCGGAGATGGTTAGCCCACGCGCAGTTTGGGGGGGTCTTCGCTTATGCGAAAGACCCTAGTGAGCCTTAGGCAAAGGCTCTGAACCGGGGGCGCTTGGGGAGTAGCCTCTTTGCCGGCAAACAGCCAGGAAATTGAGGCTTTCTCCCCGCCCCAATCGGCCCCGCTGTGTAGTGCCCGTAATGGGACTTAGCAACGCCACCGACTTCCAGGAGTGAACAAAGCGACTGAATTAAAGTTAAATGGAAAGATCTGGCATCGAACCGTGAGTTGGAGATCTATTTTGAAGCGAAAACTTGAAACCCCCCGCAAGCTAATAAGTGGATGGGAGGAGGGAGGAATCCCCACCCCCTTTGAGAAATGGGACTTATAAAAGAAAAGCGGAGGGGGGTAAAGGGGAAAAAGAGTTGGTGAAAATACCTTTGGGTATACCTTTGGGTAAATACTGAAGATTAAGAGTTTGTTAGTCTCCTGAGTGGCGCGGCACGAACTTTGATAAAGTAAACAATTAAAAAGATGTCCGCATTGAAAAAGGTCCCGCAGAAACCGGAAAAGAAGGGGGGAGGGACTTCCGGTCTGAGCACCCCCCCACCGGAGCTAGCTGTCAATCAACAGAAAAGCGAGTCACTGCGCCCTCTGCTGGATCAAATGCAGAAAATCAGCGAAACTTTGTGTAACATGGAAAGTGTTCTCAACAGTCAACAAAAACAATTAACAAACATCAAAGAAGATGGAGGAGATTGCGCAAAAATGTTTGGTCTCAACGGAAGACACCAAGAAAATAAAGAAAAAGGTCAATAAATTAGAAAAACATCAGGATATGCAAGAAAAAAGAATTCTAATGTTACAGATGGAAAAATCAAATCGGACTCTCCGCTTTCAGGGCATCAAAGAAGAGGAAAAAGAGGATCTCAGAACTACATTGGCGAATGCCTTGGCACCACTAACTGGCAGAGAAGCGTCGGAATTGAAAGAAGAGATGGATATGGCCTACAGAGCCTATTCAACTTTTACAAAGAAAAATAATCTGCCAGCAGAAGTGGTTGTCAAGTTTACAAAGCAGCGTACTAGAGATCAAATTCTGTGTTCAGTTTCAGCGGTGCCCTTGAAAATTGGGGAGCAGACCATTAGAACTTTGAAAGATGTTCCCTATGGAATCCGTATGAAAAGAAAAGCATATAAAGGATTGACCACGATTTACAAAGACATCAGACAATTTACAGATGGTGCATTCCCGAAGGACTAATTTTTAAGTATAATGATAAAAGAGAGAAGATAGACTCCGTCTTCAAAGCACAAGAATTTCTGAAGAGACACGCCAGTACAGAGGAAGATGCAGCACTCGCAATTTGGACTGATTCAAGCAGCGAAGAAGACAGCGATCCGGAAGAGGGAGGTGCTGGAGTGGGAGACAAGAAGCCTAATCTTATAACTTGAGAGACGTAAAAGGAAGACACCCAAAGAAGTAGTTCGTGGAACGTCAGAAAGGAGCTGATTAACAACTAACCCCAATGGACTTTACTAACTTTACTAACAGAGTTATCTTGGACTTTTGTAAGATGAAAAGAAGATCTTCCAACCGTGGTGGTTGCCAAAATTTATAATTATACTAACTAAAACTAATCTTTTAACAGGAAAAAATTCACTCCACTCTTTTTTCTTAATCCATCTATATACCTTCCCCTTTTCTTTTTATAAAAAGTAATAAAATTCTCTCCTTTTTAGGAGAGTTTATTAAAAAAAAAAAAAAAACCAATGGACTTACACCAAACTCTGTTCACATTATAAGCAGCACATCTCAAACACTCAGCCCAGAAAGACTTGGGCAAACCTGAGTCACAAAGCATGGAATGCATAACAGTTTGTAGGACACCTGCTCTTCTCTCCGCTACTCCATTTTCCCCGGGGCAGGCAATGTTGGCCACTCTATGCTGTATTCCTTCATCAAGAAACCATTTCTTCAATTGATGAGAAATAAATTCCCCCCCAAAATCAGTTTGGAAAGAGGCAATTACCTGACCCAATTGCTTTTGTACACATGTGGCCCATTGTTTCAGACACGTCAGATTTTTTTCCTGTGGGATAAATCCAACTAAATCTTGAAAAATCATCAACAATCAATAACGCATACCTCCTGCCTGAAAAGCTATTTGGAAAGGAACCAAGAACATCAGCATGAACAAAAGCCAAAGGTCTTTGTGTTACCCTGTTGCTTACACTTGCTAAGGGATATGTTTGAGACTTGCTCTGTTTACACATATTGCAATCCAGGTATGTTTCACATTTTTTCACATTTTCCATACCCAGACACTCAAAGGTTTTACTGAGAGTACCAAATGACACATGGCCTAGATGCCGATGAAACAAATGAGCACATTTATCGTGTAAAGCCTTATTGTTCAACACAGATTGGGCTTGTTCAACCCAATTCTCAATGACATACACACCATTCTGTACTTCGGCTGTAGCAAGCACCTTGTTCCCTCTCAATATGTTGCATATTTGCCTGTCAAAATGCACAGTGAACCCACATTTTGTTAAAGTGCACACACTCAGTAAATTATGCTCTAAGCTGGGAACACATAAGACATTGTGAAAGGTATAATTGAGGCTTGTAAAGAATAAGTTGCCCTGGCCATCAACTGGTGCAGGGGCACCATCAGCTAAACTCACATGGTCCATATTGGCTGGCTGTAGGTCAGACAACAGTCCTCTGTCCCGTGAGAAATGTTGGCTGGCACCTGAATCAAGGACCCATGTCTGCAGTGCAGAAGCTTCATTAGCAGTTACCAGCATTACCTGCTGTCTAGCCACATTTTTAGGCTTAGTCCCTGTAGTTTCCTTGAGTACGTTGGTGGCTGACGAACTCTTCCGAGGGCAAAATCTTTGGATGTGGTCCAGTGACCCACACCGGAAACAATGACGCGTTTTCAAAGCAAATGGAGGCTGGCTTGCTTTCTGCTCACATTTGAGTATGCTGGAATCCTCCTGCACATCCACTTCTCTTCATCTTGAATAAGACAACCACAAAGTAGGTCAAGGGTTAACTCTGCTGGCTTCAAATTTTCCAAAGCCGAGACAAGAGGGTCAAACTTCCCAGGTAAAGAATAGAGGATGATATAGATTGTATCCTCGTCCAATATCTGCTTATTGCACTCAGCAAGCTGCTGGAAGCATTCTGTTAACGTATTTAAATGCTCACTGACACTCTGGTGCTCGAGCATAACAGTCCTGTACAGTTTCCTCATCAAAGACATTATGGAGCCTGAAGACTTTTGCACATACACCAAAACCAGGCGGTTCTGCGCATGCGGTAGAGAGAAGAGGTCGTCTTCCACCCTCGCTCCGATAACCGAGGAGATTTATGACCCAATAAAACAAAAAAGCAGCTCTTTTGAAAACAAATTTATTACCTTAGGAAACCTCTATCAAACTGTAGCCGGGAAAAACGTCAAAAACTGTGAGTGAACTTAATAAGGGAAGCATTTGTTAATTACTACCAAAGTCTATATAAGACTTCAGGAAAAGGGGAACTTAAGGAGAAATGGACTACAAAAATATCTAAAGAAGATCAGGAGCTTCTTAACAAAGACATAAGTGCTTAAGAAATTGAAAAGGTATTTAAACAATTAAAATTAGGAAAATCCCCGGGGATAGATGGATACACGGCAGAATATTATAAAGAAATGATAGAAATACTGATACCAGAAATGTTATCCCTATTTAATGATATAATGAAAGGTGGAAATACCCCTAACACATGGAAACAGGCAGAGATGGTGGTGATACTAAAGCCGTCGAAGGATCCTAAGGAGGTTGGTTCATATAGGCCAATTAGCCTAATGAACCAGGATTATAAAATATTTGCCAAGGTGCTAGCTAATAGACTAGATAAAATATTGCCAAAAATAATAGGAGAAGACCAGTATGGATTTATTAAAAATAGACAAATTTTCCATCCAATAAGGAATATTTTAAACGTTTTAGCACATAAACACCAACATAAAGAAAAGAAATTGGCATTATTGAAATTGGATATATTTAAAGCTTTCGATACAGTTGAACACGACTTTCTCTGGGAGACATTAAAGAATAGTGGAATAGAAGGGAATTTCCTAGAAGCTGTAAAAGACCTTTATAAACAAGGAACAGCAACATTGTGGATAAATGGAGGCAGATCAAAAGAATTCTTAATTTCGAGAGGCGTAAAGCAGGGATGTCCACTGTCACCTTTATTATTTGTGATGGCTATAGAAATTTTGGCAGATAGGATAAGGAATTCCCCTGGAATAGAAGGTTATAAAGTGGGAAAGGAAGAGGTTAGACTTAATCTCTTCGCAGATGATATTCTCTTGGTACTTAAAGATCCACTAACGGCGGTCAGGGAATTGAAAATAATTCTACAGGATTTCGAACATTATTCTGGGTTAGGTGTTAATATGGGGAAATCCTAAATAATATATTACAATATACCCAAGGGGGAACAGATATTAGTGGAGAAAGAAACAGCTATACCAAAGGGATGTAAAATGTTAAAATATTTAGGCATTAAAATTTTTAAAAGAATGAATAAAATTGATAAAAAATAATTATTATGAAATATGGAAGAAGATTTGGAAAAACATGAGGGTATGGAAGACTAAATCAATGAATATATTAACTAAAATAAGAGCAATTAAAATGTTTCTAATCCCAAAGCTTAGCTATTTATACCAGCTCCTCCCATCAGAAATACCAAGAAAACAAGCAAAGGAATGGAATAGACAGTTAAGGGAGTGGGTTTTTGGAAGTAAATCAGCCAGAGCTACTCAAAAAATAATCTACACCCCACAAGACGAGATGGGGTGGGGATTGACAAATCTAGAGAGTTATTTTGAGGCATCACAAATCAAACATCTATACTTACAGTGGTTTATTTACAGCTATTTACACACAGTCCAAACAAGTACTGGCAGGATCCAAATCTTCAAGGACCAAAGGAGGGGTCACAGTGATAGACAATATATCAAAACAAAGAAGCACTGTGATGAAATTGAACATTTAATAACAATTATGTTTATCTATAAAAAACTTTAGAAATTCTAACAAATTCAAGACAAAACTTTGGAATTTAAACATATTCAAAACAACATCCAATATTCTCAATGAGCACCCGGTTATACACTCATTTCAATAGTCTTCCTCAGGAGTAATACTCTAAAGTAGCAGGGTGTCAGCCTTTTGATACATTTTAACATGGCAGCATTAAACACTCATTTCAATAGTCTTCCTCAGGAGTAATCCTCTTAAGTATCAAGGTGTGAGCCTTTTAATACATTTTAACATTGCAGCATTAACTTCTTTTTCTACTTTCTTCAGACCATAACTGTTTGACTTCTTCTTCAACTTCTCCTAAAACAAACATGATTATTAAACATTGAAAGAAACATGAAGCTGAATGGAAACTAGTTCTAATTTTTAATTTTTTTAAAACATTATTAATTTTTGACTTTAATAAATATAAACTTACTCAGTTTCATTTCCAGTAGTTGTATAAGGAGCAAGCCAGTTAAATCATTTCTTAATAGTAGCAACCAGTCCTTTTATTTTTTTATCTGGCTAGAAGCCTTCTTTTCAAATAGGCTGGCCAATGCTCTCTATATTCCATGTAGCTGGCTCTATTGCTCTCCAGTAAATTTTAGGAGTAACATTGCAGTCTTGTTTTCTATCTGGCTGAAAGCCTTCTTTTAAATTAAGCTGACAAATGCTCTCCACCTCTCAAACTGGAACTGAAACTCTCAAAAAACTATTCTAACTGATTCCATGCAGCTGCATATTAAATACTTCATTCT
Organism: Gekko gecko; assembly: GCA_029375565.1. NCBI lineage: Eukaryota > Metazoa > Chordata > Lepidosauria > Squamata > Gekkonidae > Gekko > Gekko gecko. The sequence goes on from JAPDNY010000002.1 coordinate 220,904,183, forward strand.
TAAAGGTATAGACCATTAACAAGATTGCTGAAGGCTGACCTCCTATAAATAATACATACATTTATAATTTTGTGGGTAATCTTACAATGAGCTGAGCTCTAGACATTTTGATAAGTTATGTTTCAATATCCCCAATAAAAGTTGCAAGGACCAAAGGAGGGGCAACTTTGCACCAGCAAAAATGATAGTGCAGCCCATTAGCGCCAATGGAAGCCCTCTGCCCACCCCTCCCCATACATGTGTGGCTATTCCCCAAGAGTCCATGCACCTCAGGATACTGATTAAGAATGCACCCAATCACCACAGTACCCACATGCAGTCCCTGCACCCTCCCTGCACTAAATGACGGCACACCCTGCCCTACAAATGGTCCCACCAGTTCACACCACGACTTCAGAGGTAGGGTGCACAGCATGGGATGCTGCTAGACAGCTCACCAGTTGGCACCATTGGGGCAAGCACCTGGGGAAAGAGAGAGCCAGGAGAACAAAGTCCACACCCCATAGCTGACCTCTCCCCGTTATCATAGCCTACAGGATCCGTAGACTGGGTGCTGGGACCTTGAGGAACAGCATTGCATCAACGGATAAGCAGTAACCTCTGACTCTTGACTGTCTAGCCAACACCAGTAGTGTAGTGGCATGCAGCACTGGGCATCAGCCTCCCTCGACCCCAGCAGCTGGGCAGTGGTGAGTGCGTTCCAAGAGGACATGGTGCCACCACACCAGGCAGCTTATAGTATTGGGTGCTGACTGAAATATCTGCTGGGGAAGGGCATGAAGGCTCCATGCCCCCGAGTTCCCTGGCAATAGTATGTGCTCCCCATTGGCCCCCTAAGTTGGTGGTTTGCTATCACCCCAAGGTTGGCTGCAGAGTGCCTCCACCTGATGAGGATTTCCTTCCTTTGCAGGTATGGCTAGTCCTCTTGCCGCCGACCAAGGGTGTTCCCCAAGACATGGAGGTGAAAAGAGCCCAGTGGTGCTGAAGTGAATGACCTTGATCCCCCATGCAATGGCACCCCCATAGTGCTGGCTGGAGCTGTGAAGACTGCGAGTCATGCCAGAAGCTGAACAGGAGCCACGCCAGGGTGCTCACTGGCCTCCTGTCCCCATCCAGTGATGCTGATCCTGCAGGGAGAGCGCTCTCCATGGGTGCTGACCAGAGATTTCTTCATGCTCCCTGGCAACAGCAGAAGCTATGTCTGTGAGGACGTGGCTAGAGCCAGCCTCCCAGCCCCACCTCCCAGTGCCAATCCAGCAGCCACCCCCTTCTCTGTTGGCAAGATTTTTCCCACTTAAATGCAGAAATTTACAATTATTCCCTCTGAAATTTATTTTATTTGTTTTAGCCTAATTTTCTAGCCTCTGTCTTCTACTGTATTTCCTACCCCTCCCAATTTAGTATCATTTGCAAATTTAATGAGCATTCCCTCTGTTGCCATCTGTCAGTCGGTAAGTGGCAGTCCAACCTTCGGGTCCAGTCCAATGATCTTCCTCAGGCTCAATAATCCTACCTATAGGTATCAGTTTTTGTCCCTTGGGCCCGCTCTCTACCAACATACCAGCCTCTGCACACCTCTCCAGAGCTCTCCCAACCAGCCATTCCAAACCCTGAGGGGATTGTGTGTTGTTCAAAAATCCTCGATGTTTCTGCTGCTGCAGCCCCTGTAGACAAGCCAGGAGAAACAGGGCACTACTGAAGCCATAAACTTGGCCACCGCTCAGGCCCAGTCTGGGGGCCTCGGGAGGAGGCAATGTCCCTCTCTTGGCTCCCCAGCTGGAACCCTGCCATCTGGAGCATTCTCATGAGCAGCAGCAGCACTCGGAACAATTGCAGCAGCAGCGACCACCGCCAACAGCCAACCGAAGTAGGCGGAGCCCAGGACACCCCGCAGCCTGTTTCCATGCTGTCAGGGAAGCTGTCACACCGCACTGAGGCTCCTTCAAGCAGCTTAGTTGAAATTAGGCCATGCCAGAAGAAGGGAGGTGGACGTTTGTTTAAACAGAAATAACACTGGTCTCTTGGAGCTCAATTTGATCTGCCAGCTGGCATAGTTGAAGATATGAAGGCATACTCCAGGTAGTTTCTTAGCTGGCTAGAATTAGCTGGAATTAGCTGAAATCAATCTAAACACAGGATCTCTGCCCAGCACCAAGGATCTCTGCCCACCGCCATCTTTCTAGAGTTTCATGGCCTGGATATTTCTTCCATCCACTGGAAGCCAGGTGCATGGTGCAATAGATTACATAATTAGAAGCAGAAGATGGAAAAGCTCTATTCTGTCTGCTAAAACAAGACCAGCAATGTGCAGCAAGGCATGAGCGTAGCGTCAGACTCCCAACAAATTCTTTTACAGCTTTAGGCAGAGCAACCTGCTTTTCGGTCTCCTCACAGGAAGATGGCTGGCATACAGACTTCGGAAAGAGAGAGAAAAATGCTCAATATATGCGTTGAGAGATGATGATGGTATTGAAAAATATGGACAGGAAGAACTTAAGAAAATAGTAGAAAATTTCTACAAAAAACTATATCACGCAAAGACGATTTCTGTAGAAAAACAGAGAGACTATAATGGTATTAAGTTAAGTGAAGAACAGAAAGGAACAGTACAAGAAATCATAGATACAATTAAGAATTGAAATAAAGACTCAAAATAAAGGGAAAGTGCCTGGACCAGATGGACTCCCAATAGAAATTATAGCACCTTTGAAGACAGCTTACTAATACCATATAAAAAGGTGCTGGAAAACATACTGGAAGAAGGGAATCTATCACAATCATGGAAAGAAGCAGTGTTCCCTGTAAGCTGCGCTAGGGTGCGCTAGCACATGAATTTCTGGGCCCCACTGCAGGGATTTTCATCCCAGGGCACAGGCCCCAGGAGTGGGTGGCCCCACCCTCCCAATAATCAACTTACTTGGTGAGGCAGCTGGCTCAAACTGGCTGCAGATCCAGCACTTGGCTGCAGGGCAAGCCCTCTAAAGGGAGGCACTTGTCCGGGCCCCCCCTTACTTCCTGCTTCAGCCAGAATGTCTGGAAGACCCCTCCTGCTGTGCTGCCCAAGAAGATCTGCTCTCTTGCCCCACAGGCCACTTGTGGTGTATCCACAGGGAGACCTGGATACAGGGCTACCATGTGCTTAGACTGGTTCTAACCGGTCTACCATGTGGCCAGGCGAAGGGCCTGAGCTTCGCCCAGAAAGACAATGGACTAGAGGATCCTGGCTCCCCTCCAATTGAGGAGCAGGAGTTAATCCAATCAATGTAAATAGCGAATCACTGGGTGTAGTGTGTTTTGGGGTGTGGGCTCACTGGGGATAAAAAGCCGGCCTGCGAGCCGGCTTAGTTGTCTTGTTCCCGATCTAAATAAAGTATGTGAGAGCTGAAATCACTCGTCAGTCTCAGTACTTTTCACTGGCGACGAAGGTGGGATGCCAACTCCCTCCCTGAACAACGACCACGAAGAAGAGCATCGCATCGAGCCAGCCGCTCATCGCACCGCTCCCGAGCATCGCACCGCTGACCCCGAGAGCAGCACCGCACCGCTCACCGCTCCCAAGCATCGCACCGCTGACCCTGAGAGCAGCACCGCACTGCCCGCCGCCACCAGAATCACGCTCCCGAGCGCCGCCTCAAGCCGCCCTTCAGCCTCCAACAACCCGCAACCCCGCTCACAACCCCGTGGTAAGATGGCCGCACCCACCACTCACCTAAGCACCTTCGACCTCTCCCAACCGCAGAAATGGGACGCCTGGCTGGAGACCCTGGAGAACTACTGCGGGTATCATGATGTGGTGGAAGCTGAGAAAAAAAAGCAGCTGTTCCTCAGCATCTGCGGCGTCGACACCCTCATCTTCTTGCGGGACCTCATAAACCCCAAGACCACTAAGACAGAGTCCTACGCGGCGCTGGTAAAGGCCCTCACGGACAACTTCTCGCCTAAGCCCACAAAATTTGTGGAACGTCTGGGGTTCTTCGAGAGGATCCAGGGCCCAGATGAATCCACCACGGAGTTCCTGGCGGGTCTTCGACGGGCGGCCACGAGATGTGAGTTCCCGAACCTCTCGGACACGCTGCTGAACCAATTTCTCGTGGGCCTCCAGGAGTCCAAACTGCGGCGGAGGTTGGCGAGTGACAACGACCTCACCCTGGAAAAGGCCGTCCAGGAGGCCACCACTTATGAAAAGGCCCACCAAGACCGCCACAGTTCGGCGGTCCACCACACGCAAACAACGCGGGGGTCCGACGTATCAGATGACGAGGAAGTACTCCAGGTACGCCACCGACTGTCCCACCGACCTCCGCGGACCCGAGAGGCCAAATCCCTGCCATCCGTAGCCTGTGCAAGCTGCGGCAGCACTCACGAGTGACGGACCTGTCGGTTTCGCTCCGCGATCTGCTGGGCTTGCAACAAAGCGGGACACATCGAGAAGGTCTGCCGCTCCAAGGGACACCGGACGAACCTCACGGCGCAGATTGAGACTGAGGACCTCCACACCGTTTCCGTCAACCACCAGACGGTATGTAACTTGCCCCCCGACAGCCCGGACAAGGTGCATGTAACTGTTGTGATTGAAGGGTCCCCCTGCCGGATGGAAATCGACTCCGGCTCGTCGTATTCAATAATTTCGGTTGAGACCCTCCGCAATTTATGCCCCCAGGGGGGACCCCGGTTGCGCAAGCCACAGGGCCTACTGTTACGGGACTTTAACAAAAACCCTGTGGCGGTCCGGGGCTGGGGCAAGTTCCGGGTCCAGTTCAAGGGTTTTTCGGGGAAACTGGACCTGTTGGTGGTGGAAGGGCGCCTAACCAGCTTGCTGGGACTTTCATGGTTCAAGCCCCTGGGCCTCCGGATATCAGGACTTAACCAAATCTGGGCAGCCGATTGGGAGGGGGTCTGCCGGGAGTTCCCAAGAGTGTTTGATGGGACCCTAGGACGGTACACCGGGGACCCCATTTCCCTGGATTTGGACCCGACCATCTGCCCCATCTGCATTAAGGCTCGGGTCCCGCCCTTGGCCATGCGGGCGAAGATAGAGGCAGAGCTCGACCGCCTAGTTGAGCAGGGGGTGCTGGTGCCTGTTGCATCCGCGCGCTGGGAGACCCCAATTGTCACGCCAGTAAAGCCGAACGGGGACATGCGGATCTGCGTGGATTACAAATGCACCCTGAACAAGGCTTTACAGGACCATGCATACCCGGTCCCAGTGGTGAGCCATGTCCTCGCTTCCCTGGCTGGGGCACAAATCTTTGGTAAGCTCGATTTGGCACAAGCTTACCAACAGCTGCCCATGGATGAGGCTGCAGCAGAGGCTCAGACCATTGCGACCCACAAGGGGGCTTTCAGGGTCACGAGACTCCAGTTCAGGGTTTGTGTAGCTCCCGGGATTTTTCAATCTTTTATGGACTCTCTCCTAAAAGGCATCCCTGGAGTACAGCCCTTTCTAGATGATGTGATCATCGCGGCGCCGGACAACACCTCCTTCGCAGACCGCCTTCGCCAGGTCCTACAACGGTTCGACACAACCGGCCTCAAGGTAAAGAAGGAGAAATGCCTCCTGGGGGTGCTTCGAATCGAGTTCCTGGGGTTCGCGGTGGACGCGCAAGGGATCCATCCCACGGACGATAAGGTGAAAGCCATAAAAAACGCCCCCCCCACCCTCCTCCAAGGCAGAATTGCAGGCGTTCCTCGGCCTACTCAATTTCTACCACTCCTTCCTGCCCCTCAAGGCGGCCGTGGCAGAACCGCTCCACCGCCGCCTCGACAAAGACGCGCCCTGTGTTTGGGACCAGGCGCAGGCGGCGGCTTTTCAAAGCGTCAAGGACTTGCTCGTGTCCAACGCGGTCCTCCACCATTTCTCAGAGTCGCTCCCGGTGGTCCTCGCCTGCGACGCCTCTCCCTACGGAGTCGGCGCAGTCTTGGGGCACCGGTTGCCGGACAGCCGGGAGATCCCGGTCGCGTACTACTCCCAGACCCTCTCCGCGGTGGAGCGGAACTACGCGCAAATTGATAAGGAGGCGCTAGCGATTGTGGCTGGGGTGAAGAAGTTTCACCATTACCTCTACGGCCGGCCATTCGAGATCTTGACGGACCATAAGCCACTTCTGGGACTCCTCGCCGCTGACCGCCAAACACCACAGATGGTTTCACCCCGAGTCCTGCGATGGTCCATTTTCCTGGCGGGGTACGCATACTCACTCACGCATCGACCTGGGAAGGCCATGGGTCATGCAGATGCCCTTAGCCGCCTTCCCCTGGCCACCACGGACCCTGACCGCACCCCGGAGCATGTGGTTGCTCTCCTGGAAACGCTCCCGGGCCGGCCGGTCCATGTGCAGGAGGTGGCCCGCGCTTCAGCCCGGGATCCGGTCATTTGCCGGGTCTTAGACTGGGTGGGGAGGGGGTGGCCAGTAGCCAAGGAGGGCCCCGAGTTCGCCCCATTTGCCTCCCGCAAACATGAACTATCCACACATAAAGGATGCTTGATGTGGGGGGCCGGGTGGTGATCCCAGGCCACTACAGCAACAGGTCCTGGAGGTGCTACACGAACACCACCCTGGCGTCGTCCGCATGAAGGCGTTAGCACGAAGCTACGTCTGGTGGCCAGGCCTCGACCGGGACATTGAGGACAAGGTGAGGAAATGCCAGCCCTGCCAGATCTCACGCCCGGAGCCACCAAGGGCCCCGGACAGAGCCTGGGAATCCTCCCACCGCCCCTGGGCACGGCTCCACTTGGACTTTGCTGGGCCGTTCCAGGGGCAGCTTTTCTTCATATTGGTGGATGCCTATAGTAAATGGTTGGAGGTCGTCCCTGTGGCATCCACCTCCTCCAAAGCCGCCATTAGGGCTATGTGGCGGATTCTGAGCACTCACGGGCTGCCTGACACGCTCGTCACGGACAATGGCACCGCGTTCACCTCCCGTGAGTTCCAGGAGTTCACTGCATATTATGGGATCTGGCACGTATGCTCCACGCCATTCCACCCCGCCACGAACGGGCAAGCGGAAAGAATGGTCCGGACCACCAAGGAGGCCCTCCGTAAGTTTGATTCCCCGGACTGGGAGTATAAACTCGCCGCCTTCCTGTTTGGACAGCGCATCACCCCGCAAACCACCACGGGACACAGCCCGGCGGAACTTCTCCTGGGTCGCCGCCTAACGTCACGCCTGGACAGGCTACATCCAGACAGGGCACCTGAGCGCGAGCCGGACACCGAGGACCAACGCGCCAGCAGAGGATTCTTCCCGGAGGACCCGGTGTATGCCAGAAACTACACCGCGGGTCCACCCTGGGTCCCAGCATGGGTGGTCCGGGTCCGGGGACCCCGATCGTATGAAGTCTCCTGCGAGGATGGCACCGTGATGCACCGCCACATAGACCAACTCCGCCGCCGGGTCGAGCCGCGGGAACCAGAGGACTACGAGGACCCCGGCCTGCAGGAAGCCGGAGAGCCGCAACCTGCAGCGCGGGACCCCAGCCCAGGAGAGACCTCAGTGGCCACACCAATGCCCCCGGAGCCGGACGTTCCAACGGATGCGGATACCGCCATGACAACCGCTCCACGCCCCTCGACACCAGTAGGCTCCTCGACACAGACACCAGGGCTGGCCTCTTCCCCGGCCCCGGCGCTCTGATGCTCTACAAGGGCCAAGAGAGCACCGTCTTATTTACAGGACTTTGTTTGTGGGTGTCTCACGGACCAAGGGGGGAGGAGTGTGGTGTATCCACAGGGAGACCTGGATACAGGGCTACCATGTGCTTAGACTGGTTCTAACCGGTCTACCATGGGGCCAGGAGAAGGGCCTGAGCTTCGCCCAGAAAGACAATGGACTAGAGGATCCTGGCTCCCCTCCAATTGAGGAGCAGGAGTTAATCCAATCAATGTAAATAGCGAATCACTGGGTGTAGTGTGTTTTGGGGTGTGGGCTTATTGGGGATAAAAAGCCGGCCTGCGAGCCGGCTTAGTTGTCTTGTTCCCGATCTAAATAAAGTATGTGAGAGCTGAAATCACTCGACAGTCTCAGTACTTTTCACCACTGGAGCAGGTAAGTCTCCCCCTCGCCTCTCTCTGCCCAAGAGAAAGATTGGGCTCGGGACTAGAAGACCCCCAGCAGCCATGCCACACATTTCTCTCCCTAGCCCCAATTGGCTTTAAAGCTAAATACAGCAAAAGACTGCATGAGTTTTGGGGTAGGGGAGGGAAGGAGCCAGTTCCCAGATGGAGGCTTGCACTGGCTTGCCTGGTTGCTAGTGAGTCCCTGCAAGAGAAAAGCCCCTTGTACTTGTTTTGCATTTTTTTTTGGGGGGGGGGAGAGTAGGAGCTGGCTTCCACATGGAAGTTTGAGCCTTCTTGGCTGGTTGCTGGTGAGTCCCTGGGAGAGAAAAGCCCCTTGCATTTGTTTTGGTGTTAGATCCACCCTTCCTTCAGCTTAAGAGTCCCTTCAATAGTCCCTGCAAGAGAAAAGTCCCTTGCCCTTGTTTTGTGTTTGTTTGGGGTTCTGGGAGGGAAGGAGCTGCCTTCCACATGGAAGCTTGAGCCTTCTCAGCTGGTTGCCAGTGAGTCCCTGCAAGAGATAAGCCCCTTGTGTTTGTTTTGGTGTTGGATCCAACCTTCATTCAGCTTAAGAGTCCCTTCAATAGCAGAAAGAGTAAGTATCCTTATATTGGAGGAAGACTTCAAACTTCAGTTACTGGAGTGGTAGCAGAGGGGTAGAAGCCACAAGGTGACTTGAGTATTCTATGCTGAGATTTGCAGTTTTCAAATGTGATGTTGCAAGAAAACATCTTCCCTTTTCATAGAATCATAGAGTTGGATGGGCTGTACAGCCATCTAGTCCAGCCCCCTGCTCAATGTAGGATCAGCCTAGAGCAGGGGTCCTCAAACTTTTTAAACAGGGGGCCAGTTCACTGTCCCTCAGACTGTTGGAGGGCCGCCACGTTCGCCCCTCCCCCCACCAGCCTGCTCGCCCCGCCACCGCGTTGGCTCCCCTCCCCCCACCAGCCTGCTCGCCCCGCCGCCGCGTTCACTCCTTCCCCCCACCAGCCTGCTCGCCCCGCCGCCACGTTCGCCCCCTGCCCCCCACCAGCCTGCTTGCCCCAACGCCGCGTTCGCTCCCTCCTCCCCACCAGCCTGCTTGCCCCCTCCCCCACGACCAGCCTGCTTGCCCCTTCCTCCTCCTCAGCTCCTGGGCACTCTTGCCGCCCAGGGCTGCTGGAGGAAGAAAGAGGCTGCGGGGGCGCTGCTGCTGTGCTCCTCGAGGAGGAGGCGGCGGCTCCGGGCGGGGGGGGGCATAAACACTCGGCGGGCCGCATAAATGTCCTCGGTGGGCCGCATGTGGCCCGCGGGCCGTAGTTTGAGGACCCCTGGCCTAGAGCATCCCTGACAAGTGTAAGCTATCTGCTTGGTTCATAACATTTTTTGTAAGTTGTTTGAACAGATGCACTTAAATTGTGCAAAATAGTCTCTCCCCACTTCATTATATCTTCCAATGTGGCTTTCAGAGTTAAATTGGCTTGGGGAACTGGTGGGGCATCAGGTCCCTCAAGGTTGGTTGGAGGGGTGGAGATGGATGTTGTAAGGGGGAAGCTGGGAGGATGGAGATTCTGGTGGGGGTCTTTTAGTAGCAGTTTTAAGGACAGATGGGCCAATGCGACCCATCCAGTCCAACAGTCTGTGTCACACACACTGGCCAAAACCCAGGTGCCATCAGAGTTCCACCAGCCATGCCAAAACTACAGAAGCCCTCCCACTATTGCCCCCCTGGCTTAAATTAGAACATTTTCTGTAATGAGAATTGATACTCTTTTCAGTTAGAATGTTTAAATCATTATTAAAATTATTTTCACAAAGTTATGGTAATGGTTATGTTTACATTTCATGTTTATATATTTTGTATGTTCGCAAACTGATATTTAAAAAAATAAAATGTAGGCTGGCTCACAACTTTTATGGTTTGGCTCACAAAGAAAATTTTTTGCACACAGAGCTTCAGAGCTTAGAGAGAACATTGGAAAGAAGCTACTATCTCTTTGACACATAAAGAAAATACAGATCCTAAAGAAGTAAAAAATTTCAGACCAATTTCACTTCTTAATGTGGATTGTGTCATGAGCATGGGTGAGGGAGAGCTAACAGAACTGCCAGACCTGCAGAAACCACAGCTGGCTCCTCTGAAGCAGCGGAGGAGGATAGTTGGCAGCTGCCATCCACATCAGCATTCCTTGCACCTGGCCCAGATGAGGGGGAGAAATCACAAGATAAAAGCCCTCCCAATTCGCCTCCATGTGTAACTCATCTAAGGGAGTGGCTGTGTCAAAACTTAACAATCAGGTGGCGAGAGGCCAGGTGATAGGGAAGACAGTCGTTTAGCCCAAAGTTTTAACAGGAGCCTGGACGCTCACACAGCTGGCTAATTGGTAGCAGTATTTAGCTCCACACTCTGGGCAGAGCTCTTCGTGGAAGCAATGAATCAGTTTTGTGACACTTTGCATCCACTTTGGCTCAGCTCAGATACCTAGACTCTTGGACCCTCTGGCTTTGGACTACGTTTCTGGTTAGTGATTTTGGACTTCGCTCTGTTTTCCTGCCTCCTGACCCTGGCTTGGCTTTGGACTTTGGACTTGACTCTGTGTTCCTGGCTTCTGACCTTGGCTTGGCTTTGGACTCCCTCTGACTGGCACCCCCACTTGTGACAGATTACAAAATCTTTGCTGCTATTTTAGCATCACATTTGAAGAAGGTATTGTTAGGTATAATACATCAAGATCAGGCAGGTTTTTTGCCAAAGAGAAAATTGAGAAGTAATGTAAGAATAATTATAAATATTTTAGACTATTATGAAGCACATCTGGAAAAACAAATGACATTAATTTTTTTAGATGCAAAGATGCCTTTGACAATGTTAGTTGGAATTTTATTATGGAGCAACTACATGAGATTGAGGCTGGAGAAGATCTTATCAAGATAATTCAGGCAATTTATACTCAACAGAGTGCCAAAGTGAGGATCCATGGAGATTTAACAAAAGAGATAGCAATTGAGAAGAGAACAAGATGAGCATGTCCACTATCCCCGTTATTTATCCTCACCCAGGAAGTATTAAACAAAGATCAGAGAAGATAAAAATATTAGAGGAACAACAATATGTGCAGACGAATACAAAGTACAAGCTTTTGTGGATGATCTAGCTTTTATTTTAGAGGACCCCAGCACTTTTATAGACAGCTTGATGAAGAATTTAATGGAATTTGGTGAGATGCCAGGAATGAAAGTGAATAGACAAAAGACAAAGATCACTACTAAAAATCTAATACAACTTGTAATAAAAGAGCTGGTTGAGAAAACAGGATTTCAGTCAGAGTGAAATATTTAGGCATTCTCCTGACAAACAAATGCAGTTCGTTGATGGAAGATAATTACATGAAATTATTTAAAGAAATCCAAAAAGATTTAGATAAATGGAATAACTTACAGTTGTCGTTTATGGGAAGAATTGCTGCAATTAAAATGAATATCCTTCCTAGACTTATTTTTCTTTTCCAAACTGTTCCAATTTTACAGACGTAAACATACTTTCAAGAACTGAATAAAATAACAATGAAATTTATATGGCAAGGGAAGGCATTACAGGATTTTAAACAGTGCAGGCTTCGGCCTTCCAGACGGGGGAACATACAATAAAGCATGTGCATTGACATGGATTAAGGAATGAATAACAATTGAAAATACTAGACTGTTAAAACTTGAGGGACATGATTTAAAGCTAGGATGGCATGCCTATCCTTGGTACCAAAAAGTGGACGATCACAAATATTTTAAAAATCATTTGATAAGGAAAGCACTGCTGTCAGTATGGGAAAGAATCAGACAAATATATATGCGAAGATCCCGAAATGGATCTCTCCGGTGGAAGCATTTACTCAACCTGTATTATTAAATATGGGAAACGTAGCTAGATATGAAGATCTATTAGGAAAGGAAGATAAGTTGAAGTCTAAAGAAGAATTAGAGGAACAAGATATATACTTGGATTGGTGGACAAGAGTACAGCTGGAATCTAAATATGCTAAAGACAAACCTCAAGGGTTTTATGCAGAACAATCAGCATTTGATACTCTTATGTGGAACAAATGATAAATTAATTAAGAAATTTTATGTGTATTAGTTACAGATAAAGATGGAGGAATAAGTAATTAAAAAATGCATGATAAAATGGGCCCAAAATTTTGCCCATAATATTGATCTTGACTATTGGTTGCAAATATGGAAAACAAATGTAAGAATAACAAAATTGGTCTCTTTTAAAGAGAATTTATATAAAATGTTCTATAGGTGGTATATAACACCAGAGAAATTAGCCAAAATGTATCCTGGAATGTCTGACAAATGTTGGAAATGGGAAGCGTCTTTCATATTTAGTGGAAGTGTAAAGATGTGATATTATATTTATTTATTTCTTCACATTTATAGCCTGCTCTTCCCAGAAGTGGGCTCAGGGTGGGTAATAACATCATTTATACAAAACTTTTGTTAATGAAATAACATTAAAATTTAAAACATCTTCATAAATATTAAAATGGTGATCACAGCTAATAACAAAAAAAAGAGAAAAATTTCCTGGTTGTGGGAGGTTCCTGGCAATAGCCAGTAGTTGTTAACCGAGTGGCAACCACCTCAGGGAGGCCATATTTGGACGTCTATTTCCTCAGCCAAAGGCCTTGTGAAACAGCTCCGTCTTGCAGGCCCTGAGGAATTGAAGTAAATCCTGCACAGCCCTGATCCCAATGGGGAGCATGTTTCACCAGGCAGGGGCCAGAGCGGGAAAATCCCTGGCCCTGGTCGAGGCAAGATGGATGTCTTTTGGGCCAGGGACTACTACCAGGAGATGTTGCTCCTTAGAGCATAATGCTCTTCGGGGCTTAATATTATGCCTGAGGTAAAAGGTAAGAAAGTTAAGTACTTAATTATGCATATAGTTATGGCAGCAAGAATTCTTTATGCTAGGTATTGGAAGAAATCAGAAATACCAACCAACTCTTGACAAAAAAAACACTGAAACAGTGAAAATGGATATATTGACAGATTTGTTGAAAGACCCAAGTAAACAAAATATGAGAGAAAATTGGGCATTATTTTATGAATGGGTGAAAAGAAGCCGTGAAAGGGGAAATCATGAATAATGAATTACAACTATTATAAACTTGGGAGAAACTTAACTTGAACTGTAAAGAATATGTAATTTTTCAGACTCATAATAGAAGACTTTAAGGATTTGATTAAGCGTCATTAGAAATTATATATATGAAAAAAGATTGGAAGCAAAGGTTTAAGATGAAAATTGTTTTGTAACAGCTATTATATAAGCCTGATAGAAGCCTGTCTTATCCCATTCCTCTTGTCCTCCCCTTCCTAATTTTCCTATCTAGTAGGGAAAATTAAATAAAAAATATATAAAAAATTAAAAAGGCCAATGCTATGCTGGGAATTATTAGGAAGGGAATTGGAAACAAATCAGCCAATATCATAATGCCCCTGTAGAAATTGATGGTGTGACCTCATTTGGAAAACCACACTTCAAAAAGGATATTATAGCATGGGAAAAAGTGCAGAAAAAGAACTTGCAGGCACTCAATGAAATTGCTGAGCAGTCGGGTTAGAACAGGTAAAAGGAAGTACTTCTTCATCCAAAGAGTGATTAACACATGGAATTCACTGCCACAGGAGGTGGCGGCGGCTACAAACATGGACAGCTTCAAGAAACATATGGAGCAGAAGTCCATCAGTGGCTATTAGTCACAAGGTATACATAGGAACTCTTGGTCTGGGGCAAGTGATGCTCTGTATTCTCGGTGCTTGGGGGGGGAACAGTGGAAGCGCTTCTAGTGTCCTGGCCTCACTGGTGGACCTCCTGATGGCACCTGGTATTTTTGGCCACTGTGTGACAGAGTGTTGGACTGGATGGACCACTGGCCCCTTCCTTTTAGTACTCAGATGGGGCTGTAAAACTGAATTTTTAAAGACAGTTTATGATGTGTCTTCTGGGCCACAACAAAGACATCGTGCTGTGATACTTTAACATGTATTGTTCCTATGGATTTAATTTGTAGTTACCCATCTTGGATTTTTGCACAAGAAAGAACATTGGGATTCTAAATATTTAAAATAAATAGTTAAAAGCAAAGATTTTTCACTGGAGGCAAGGACTGAAGTTGTAAGCGCCCCAGCAACTAAAAAGCCCCCCAGAATAGCTTTTAATGTCAACATATTTTGAAAGCGATGGCTCTGCAGCCAGACAAGAAATGCCGTGACAGGTGAGGGGGAAATAGTAAAGCAAGCTAAAAAGCCCCCCTAGGAAATAGCAAGAGAGCCTGCGATCAGGAATGGGAGAGAAAGCTCAGGAGGGCAGTTAATGATAGCTGAGGGAAAGAAAGAAATTTTAAGACATCTTTGTAAATTCTGCCTTGGAGCCAGCTGCCTCTGTTAAGAACAGAGTTACCTTGGATACTAAAAGTGCAGCATCCAGCAATTTACCATATGTGTTTCTATTGGCTTCTTTTATTCCTTTTCATTTAGAACTTCACTTATTTAGAGTTTGGCATCTTTTATTCTGTTTTGTTTAGAGAACTTTAATCAACACTCCTGGTTTCCATGATGCAGCCACTTACAACAGCGTGTAGTCTGGGTCCTGTCAGTCAGGTTCTTTTAATATTAGAACCTGCCTTCTAAATTGGTTTGCTTTCTGTGAAGTCACAACCCACCTGGTCTCATCCCTGCCATATTTTAGGGCCAATCTAGTTGGTCAGTGTACTTTGCAAGCTCTGACTCAGTCCTGAAGTGATTTTTAATACAAAAGTGGTTCCAAAGCTTGGAGCATCTTTTAACAACTCTACCAGATATGCCAGATGGGGTAACTCTCAGAAAAGGACTGGTCAAAGTTATCCAAACCTAGTAATGTGCAGACTACTCATTATGATATACCAGGAATAAGGCTCGTTGTGTAAATAAATACAATGAGCTCTAGCTCTAGGCTCTGGGAGAGTGCCCTGGCCTTGGGCACTCAGCGTCAATTTGCTATGGTGACCTCAGCAGGGTATGTTGACAGAGTCCACCATTTTCTCCTGGGAAACTGATCTCTGCCATCTGAAGAGCAGTTGTAATTCTGCGTGATCTCCATTCCTCCCCTGGAGACTGGCAACAATGGTTCCCCATGAGGGATGGTTGGCTTGGAGGGTGGTCCATGGCATTGCATCTGTCTGAGGTCCCACCTCTCCTCAAACCCAGCTCTCTCCAGGCTCCATCTCTCAAATCTCCAGGAATATCCCACCTGGAGTTGGCAACCCCATCTCCCTCTCAGCCAACCATCAACCTGGCTTCAGCTTTCCATCTCCTCCCCCTCTGTCCTAAAGAGCAGCTGTAATTCTGAGTATTCTCCAGCCCCCATCTGGAGATTGGCAACAATGGTTCTACATGAGGGATGGTTGGCTTGGAGGGCGGAGTCCATGGCATTGCACCAGTCTGAGGTCCCACCCCTCCCTAAACCTTGCCCTCTCCAGGCTCCATCCCTCAAATCTCCAGAAATTTCCCACCTGGAGTTGGCAATCCTATCTCCCAACCAACCAACCAACCATCAACCCACCATTATCTGCCTCCTGGCTTCAGCTTTCCATCTCCTCCCCCTTCCTCCTAGAGAGCAGTTCTAATTCTCCAGTCCCCACCTGGAAATTGGTAACACTAGTTCCCCATGAGGGGTGGCTGGCTTGGAGGGTGGAATCCATGGCATTCCACCTGTCTGAGGTCCCACCCCTCCTCAAACCTTGCCCTCTCCAGGCTCCACCCCTCAAATCTCCAGGAATTTCCCACTTGGAGTTGGCAACCCTATCAGGACTGGGCCCAATGAGTTTTCTCCCAAAGGCCAAAACAGGTGTGGAAAGGGCCTTTTACTGACAGAACCTGGTTGCCTAGCAACAGGCACTGAAGGGAAAGCACAGTTGCCACCTCTGATTAGGGAAATACCTGGAGATTTGCCGGCTCCTCCAGACTGAGAGCAAAATGCTGGCTGCTGGCTCTGTGGGCAGGGCCGAGCCAACTCAGCGAGCCAATGCGGCCAGGGGATTGGGAGTCCATGAGATGGGCAGCTGAGTGGGCCAAAGGCTGTGGAAACATGTTCAGGAGTCACACCAAAACTCTATTATATATAAGGAGAGATTGCACATGTGGCATTTTTAAAGAGTCTCCAGGTGTTTCCATTGGTGCAGAATATGGTAGCCAGATTGCTAACAGAGACTTATTTCAGTGAACGTATACCCCTAGTGCTCAGATATGGTCACTGGTGCAATTCAAAATGCTGGCATTGATTTCTAAGACCCTAACATCTGGGATCAAGGAATCTGAAGGACCACTGCCTTCTCTACAAGCCTGCACATCAGATAAGATTATAGCTGTAGGACCTTCTCTGGGACTCTGCCTTCAAAAGACAGCTAGGTGTCAACAGGAGGAGGCCTTTCCTGTGGCTGCACCTTCCTTATGGGTCTCCTCCTGATGGATGCTCACTTTGTACAATCATCATATTTTAGGCACCAGGCAAAATCTGTACTGTTCATTTGAGCCTCTGAAGGTTAGGGATTATTTCCCCTCCCCACTTACTGCCTGCTTCTTGTTCTTTTTTAATTCAGTTGTTAAAGGTTTTGGATGCTGTGATGATTTAGTGTTATAGCAATGTTATTGTTTTTAATTAGCTGGTATGTGAGTCACCTTGAATGCCAAGGGAAATGCTTTAAAATAAATACATACATAAGTTCAAGAATAAGATAATCAGCTTTCATGTTGCCACCTAAACCCAAAATAGCTGCCCAACAATCTTCCCACATCACACAGATAAAGGTATCTTGACACCTCAAACATAGGACTGAGGTGAAGCCTGTGCATGTCATTCTTATTTAACACAGGGCATACAAAAAGTGGTCATCTGTGTTGGTGTACAGCAAAATCCCAAACCAGAAACAATATAATACCTTTTATTACTACGATGTGCACAACAACACACAAACTTTCAAGTTCTCCAGATCTCAGGCTAGATGTTCTTTTAAAAACTGAAGAGGGAAAACACATTCTTCAGGCAACTTTGGTGTTAAGGCATCTTTGTCTGCTTCTCATAGAGTAGCTGTCTGATGCTCACCAAAGACCACTGATGTCAGCTGAGCATCCTACAAACATTCCACACTGCAGGCAAGAGGCCTTAATACCATGCCTGAAAGTTTTATTTATATTTTGTTAGACCGCCCTTCCCTGAAAGCAGGGCTCAGGGCAGCTTACAACAAAGGTATATACAATAAAGTTAAAACCAACAATAAAATACATAAAACATATCAACAAATGAAACAATCCAATTCCAAGACGGAGGGAGGGGAGGATTAGTTTCCATTAGCCTCCAGGGTTGGGGGTGGAGAATGGAGGGTATGAGAGTGCCAGACTGTTAAGTATGAGACTCAACAAAGGATTCAGCTTCAAGTGATTTCAGCTTTATTAAACAGCAACTGTAAGTCAGGAACACACAACAAGAAGGGGAGCACAGCTCCTTCTTTTAAACTCTCCCGGGCTGTCAAAACCACACCCATTACAAGTTAAAAAACAATCATAATACAGGGATAAAGGCCAATCAGGACCGTTCCCTCTTTGCAACAATATCACTCAGTGATTGGGTAATTACACAGGTTTCGCAGAAACCGACCAATAGCAATGCGACATCTGAAGAGCCACTTTCAGACTCAAGCTTAACATGTGAATAGATAGGAGTGATTCACATTCAGTACATAACACAGACTACATGCTGTCATATTGTTGACTACAACCAAATGCCTGGCGGAACATCTCTGCTTTACATGCCCTGCAGAAAGATAAGAAATCTCACACGGTATGGATGTTCTCTGGCAGAGAGTTCCACCAGGCAGGGGACAGGGCCAAAAAAGTCCTGGCCCTGGTTAAGGACAGCAGGATCTCTCTTGGGCTGGTGACCACCAGGAGGTTCTTCCTTCCAAAGCATAACGCTCTTCTGGAGGCATACTGAGAGTGGTGGTCCCAAAAGTCCAGAAAGGAGCCAGAGTCCAGGGGCACCTTAAAGACTAACAGAATTAGTGGCAGGGAAGAAGCTTTCATGAGTCACTGTAGTCACTTCTTCAGATACCTTTGTTTGGTTTTGTCTTCCCCCCTTTTTTGTTTTTAACATCCACTCTGTTGAAAAATTCTTAAGAATTTGAAAGATGCAAAATGTGTTTGGCTAGTCTTAAGACCAAAAGGCATGGCTTTTTGGTTTTGGATTTAACATGAGGTGCTTATAAAATCAGTATGACCTCTTATGGCAAACAATATTTTGGTTCTGTAAGAAGCTGTAACAAAACTGAGATTTTTTATGACAGGTGCACCAAGTTCCTCCCTATGCCCCTTCCCTCTATACACAGGATGCAATTGAAGGTTGCTGGGTGTTAAACAATTCCCCGTGACATCTGAACTCAGGCGCCTGGGCAAATTGGAGAGGTGTTTGCCTCCCACAAACTGGGACTGAAATACCCAGTGAGTCCTTTTTAGTACAAAAGCAGGTTAAAAATGCCACAAATAAATAAATAATAAATTAATTAATCCAAATAAATAAATTAATCCAAACCTGGATTAAACTATGACTGATTCCACAAAAGCAGTTGTTGCGCCCTTGGTTTCCCCCCTGCACCCGTTGTACTGCTCAATTTCCCACTACTTGCTGTGTGGCTGCATTTTGACCCACATCTCCCCCGATTTTCCCCGCGTCTTCTTGATCCTCATTTTTTAGGATAAAAAAAGATGCAGGGGAAATTGGGGGAGATGCAGGTCAAAATGCGGCCATGCAGCAAATAGTGGGAAATTGAGCAGTACACCCAGGGGAAATGGGAGACTGAGGGTGCAACAACCGCTTTTGTGGAATTGGTTCACATGTCATGGGGAACAAGGATATGATATAAAGTTTTTCAAACCTGGAAGCCTTGTTCCACAGATGACAGGGAAAGGAGGGGTGAAATATACTGAGTTCAGACGAGTAGAGTGATCAGCTCATAGTTTATTAGTGATTCAGCAAGTGGAAAGAAGACTGAAAATCCCGGCTGAAGCTGGGTATTTATGCATGCAAAAGGTTACACTCAAAACACACCCCACTCCCAACAATGGGCTATTTACATTACATTGTTTATCGACTGGTTTACTCTAGGGATCCTTGTTTCCCTACTGGTCCATTCTAGGATCCTAGCCAGCTATTGTTATGCATCCCCAAGCTATGTCCATTGGTAAGTACAGTTCAGGCTCAGTACATAACAAGGGGGGATGATTGAACTGCCTTCATCCCTGTTGTGGCAAATTTCAGTTTACTTATATCATGTTGTGATGGCTGAATGCAGTCTTAAAAAGAAGTGGTACGGACACAAAATCCAACATTAAAATCTATTTATTTAAACATTTATATCCTACCTTTCCAGTTTCTGACCAAGGCAGCCTACAGAGTGTACGTTTGAAAAGAAAACAATAACATTAAAAGCACATGTAAAAAAATTAACCTATGTTACAAAATCTTTACCCTGTTAGAAAAGGCAGACAAATTTCCATCCAGTGGACGGGGTAAAATATCAATAATTAGTGAAAGCCCTCAAAAAGAAATCCTTAATGCCATTAGGGAAGGGCTTAAATGTTCAACTGCTTTTGGATGCCAAGGGAATTAACCTGATTAAAGAGACAATCAGGAGGGCCTACAGGGAAGATCTCAGGTTGTTCTTACATTTATCATAAGTTACAAAATTAGTTTCAGGCAGGCATAATTACTTTGCTGCCCTGGAGAGCAAACAAGTCTCATGTATCACAGCAGGGATATGCTGGATTCCTGAACAGGTATGTCAGAATGTACAAGAACAATGGAAAGTGAACACATATCATTTTATGAGGGGGGTAGCAACAGTTATTAATGTGAAATAAAGACAGCGGTTCAAGCAAACTCTATGGCTGTGTCTTCATCAGTGTTGTCATATGGGATGTAATGTATGCAGCAATGCTTGACTAAATTCAGCAATTTACAATTCACTGCACTTCAGCTACCCTGTGTTTCAATGCATAGCCAAATCATAGAGCCTGTACTGTGACCTGGAATGTTTGCTAGCACTATGTACCTATGTATGCATGGAGCTGCCTTAGACTGAACCCAACCTTTAGTCCATCAAGGTCAGTATTGTCTACTCAGACTGGCAGCAGCTCTCCAGGGTCTCAGGCAGTGGTCTTTCACATCACCTATTGTCTGGTCCTTTGAACTTGATATGCTGGAGATTGAACTTGGGACCTTCTGCATGCCAAGTAGCTGCTCTACCACTGGACCATAGCAGCCCCCTCCCCATGGTTTTAATGGTACAAGATACCTTGTAAGCCTTTTATCTGCCTCCTGTCTATCAGTTTCAGCCCCAGAGAGGTACCTGCTCTATTCAACAGGACTGAGGCAGGTCAGCATAGAGATAAATGATGGAAGACTATGCTTGCAACTCTGTTCTTATTAAACTAGCAAAATTGATTTGGAGGCTTCTTTTCTTTTGCTTCTTAACTAACATTTCCATCTGACAAAGCGATGTAGCACTAGCATTATATCATAGGGTTGCCAGCATCCAGGTGGGGCCTGGAGTTCTCCAGGAATTCCAACTGATCTCCAGACTACATAAATCAGTTCACCTGGAGAAAATGGCAGTTTCAGAAGGTGGACTCAATAGAATCACATCCCTACCAAACTCCTGCTGCTGCACAAATTCTGCCCTCCCTGGGCACTGCCTTGCAAACCTCCAGGAACTCCCTAAGCAAGATGGCAGCACTGAGCAGTTGAGCCCAGATAGCCACTTTTTTGTACCAACTTAAGCCTCCAAGATGACTTCAAAGGCAGTCCCCACATATAGTATGTTACAGTAGTTATGGAAGCGTTGCTCAGCATGGATAGGTCTCTGTAGTTTAAATAAGAGACCAACTTACAACCAAGATGTTGGTAAAAGAAGGTGCCCCTAGCAATGCCAACAACCAATTGTATTTATTTAAATAAATTAAGGCCCCATTTGGGTCCTCAAGAAGGCAAACATTTTAAAAGACATTAAAAATCAATGTTTAAAAATGGTACATATATATATATAAGCAGCATTTGAAAACAAAAAAGATGGAGGGTCCGTAAGGATTTATCCATCAAGGCAGGGAGGGAGGAGAGATGGATACCAGAAATGAGTTTCTGCCAAAGTGGTTCTGAAAAACCTAACTGCTCGATGGAATGGCAATTTTTAACATGATTGCCCATCAAAATTGCAAGGCTAGGTCAGATTGATCTGTCATCATTTCCCTTTGTGTCTGTGCATTTTCTCCAGTGGCATTCCAAGGAGAACTGAATCAATGGACAGTTTCAAATTTCAAATCCATACTCCGCCAGGTGGCAAGAAGATAACCGTAGGCAAAATGTTCAATTAAGAACATAAGAGAAGCCAATGTTGAATCAGACCAATGGCCCATCTAGTCCAACACTCTGAAACACAGCGGCCAAAATATACCACGTGTCATCAGGAGGTCCAGCAGTGGGGCCAGGACACTAGAAGCCCTCCCACTGCTACCCCCTCCAGCACCAAGAATAGAGTGCATCACCTGCCCCAGACTGAGAGTTCCCATCTATACCCTGTGGCTAATAGCCACGGATGGACTTCTGCTCCATATGTTTATCTAATTCCCTCTTGAAACTGTCCATGCATGTAGCTGCCACCACCTTCTGTGGCAGTGAATTCCATATGTTAATCACTCTTTGGGTGAAGAAGTATTTCCTTTTATCTGTTCTAACCCGACTGCTCAGCAATTTCATGGAGTGCCCACGAGTTCTTGTACTGTGAGAAAGGGAGAAAAGTACTTCTTTCTCAACCTGCTCAATCCCATTCATAATCTTATAAACCTCGATCATGTCACCCCTCGGCCGTCGTTTCTCCAAGCTAAAGAGCCCCAAGCGTTTTAACCTTTCTTCATAGGGAAGGTGTTCCAACCCTTTTATCATTCTAGTTGCCCTTCTCTGCACTTTTTCCAATGCTATAATATCCTTTTTGAGATGTGGCGACAAGAACTGTACACAGTATTCCAAATGAGGTCGCACTAATGATTTATACAGGGGCATTATGATACTGGCTGATTTGTTTTCAATTCCCTTCTTACTAATCCCCAGCATAGCGTTGGCCATAGCTACACACTGTCTAGACATTTTCATTGAGTTATCCACTACGACTCCAAGTTCTCTCTCTTGGTCCGTCTCTGCCAGTTCAGACCCCATCAACGTGTATTTATATTTAGGATTTTTGGCTCCAATGTGCATCACTTTGCACTTGGCCACATTGAACCCCATTTGCCACGTTGACGCCCACTCACCCATCCTCGACAGATCCCTTTGGAGTGCCTCACAATCCTGCCTGGTTTTCACCACCCTGAACAACTTCGTGTCATCTGCAAATTTAGCCACTTCACTTCTTACTCCCAATTCCAAATCGTTAATAAACAAGTTAAAAAGCATCGGACCAAGTACTGATCCCTGTGGTACCCCACTGCTTACCACCCTCCACTGAGAAAGTTTCCCATTTATACTCACTCTCTGTTTCCTATTTATAAGCCAGTTTTTGATCCACAAGAGGACTTGTCCTTTTATCCCATGACTATTGAGCTTACTTAGGAGCCTTTGATGAGGAACTTTATCAAAAGCTTTCTGGAAGTCAAGGTAAATAATATCTATTGGGTCCCCCTTGTCCACATGTTTGTTCACTCCCTCTAACAGGTTAGTGAGACAGAACCCATGCTGACTCTGCCTCAATAGTTTTTGTTCATCAATGTGCCTACTAATTCTTTCCTTAATAACAATTTCCACCAACTTACCCAGTATCGATGTCAGACTGACTGGCCTGTAATTTCCTGGATCTCCCCTGGAGCCCTTTTTAAAGATGGGAGTGACATTAGCTACCTTCCAGTCCTCAGGAATGGAGGCAGATTTTAAAGAAAGATTACATATTTTTGTCAGGAGATCCACAATTTCACATTTGAGTTCTTTCAGAACTCTCGAATGAATGCCATCTGGGCCTGGTGATTTATTAGTTTTTAAATTGTCCATCAGTCGGAGGACTTCCTCTCTTGTCACCGCAATCTGATTCAGGTCTTTCAAACCCCCTCCCGAAATCGGTGCTTCTGGAGTGGGCAAACACTTCTCCTCTTCCACAGTGAAGACAGAGGCAAAAAATGCATTCAGCTTCTCAGCCATTTCCCTATCATCCTTCACTACTCCTTTTACCCCTTGGTCATCCAAGGGCCCCACTGCCTCCCTGGCTGGCTTCCTACTTTTATTGTTGGCCTTTATGTTTTTTGCGATATGCTCCTCATATTCCCTTTTTGCTTGCCTGATCACAGACTTGCATTTTATTTGCCATAGTCTGTGTTCCCTTTTATCAACCTCACTAAGACTAGCTTTCCACCGCTTAAAGGAATCCTTCTTACCTTTTACAGCTTCCATTACTTTATTTGTTAACCATGCAGGCTTTTTTCTATACCTATTTGTGCCTTTCCTAACCTGCGGTATATATTTTTTCTGAGCTTCTAGGATTGTCTTTTTAAATAGTCTCCAAGTTTCCCCAGTGGTTTTGACCTTCTACACTCTTCCTTTCAATTTCTTCCTCACATGTCCCCTCATACCAGAGAAGTTACCCCTTTTAAAGTTAAAAGTGGTTGTGTCAGTGTTTTTGGGCAACTCCCTATCTGTACAAATGCTAAACTCAATGACATTATGGTCACTGTTCCCAAGTGGTGCAATCACTTTTACATCTCTCACCAGGTCTTGGGTGTTACTTAGGACCAAATCTAGGATCACCTCTCCCCTGGTAGGATCTGTGACTATCTGTTCTATAGCACGGTCATTGAGAGTGTCTAAAAACTCAATCTCTTTTTCCTGACTAGAACTCATATTGACCCATATTGACCCATTATAAGCATAGCACAATCATAAAAGCATGACACTGGTCTTTATAGTATGACACTGGTCTTTATAGACTTTAAGGCCAGCAATGGTTCTCTTTTTATTCAATGTTTCTCTGAAACTTAAAGGTTATGGCAATTCCAATGGCCACCAACTATTAATTTATTGATGAGGCTGTGTTGTGGGGTAATATGGGGAAGGATCATGACTTAGTAATACAGCATCAGCTTTGCATGCAGAAGTTCCCAACATCTCATTTAAAAGAATCAGGTAATAAGTAATGTGAAAGACCTCTACCTCAGACCCTGAAGAGCTGCTGCTAGTCCAAGGAGAAAATGCTGACCTTGATAGGTGAGTGGTCTGACTCATTATAAGACAGCTTCGTATGTTCAACTGGATGTGCCTGATAGATAGGATGAATAAGTTTGCTATCAGCTCTGGAGAAAGAAAGTAGATCCCCCAAAAGGTAATAAGAAGGAAGATTACCTGAGCACAAATATTTCTAGAAGAGGTCCTTCAGAAGTAATGAACTGCCATTTTTTTTACAGTTGGCAGAAGAATGTACTCTAGTGGATTATTGGAGAATTAGAAATTTGAATAAAAAAGAATATACCTTTTTTCAGCAAGGCATAAATCATGGCCAAGATTGGATATGGCATGGATATCAACTAGTATGATTAATGATATCATAGAAGTAGAAATTCTCCTTTTGACATATGAAGATCACAATCCCTTACTTTTGACTTTACAGGATACTCCAAGAGAAAATAGGTGGTCAATGAACTTATGGCTACTAAAAGACACAAAATTTATTACCAGATCTAAAGAAGAATTACAAGAATTTTTTAAAATAAATAATCAGTCAGAGACTTGATAAGATATAATCTGGGACGCTTTTAAAGCATATGTGAGAGGATGGTTTATCAGACAAAATACATTGGTTAGGAAGAAAAGGAACCAAAAGTATATGCAGATTGAAGAACAAATTAAAAAAGAAGAACAAAAAATGCTTTCAGGTTCTACAACAGAATATATAAGATTAAAGATTCAAAATCTACAACATCAACTTGACTGTATGCTAACACAAGAAATTGCTAAAAAAAATGTTTGCAGAACAATTTTTTTTTTGAAAATGCTAATAAGCCTACCAGATGGCTGGCATATAAATTACATAAACAAGCAGATAAGAAACATATTAAAAAATTAAAAATGAACAAGGTGAAGATGAAAATATTCATAAAGAAATAAAGAGTATAGCCTAAAGGTTTTATAGCAAATTATACCAGGAACAGAATTTCAATCAAGATAAGATCAGAGACTTCCTACAAAAACATAGCAAAAAAGAATTCACTAAGGATCAAAGAAAAGCCTTAAATGAACCAATTTCTTTTGCAGAATTAATTGAAGCTATTAAAAATCAAAAGAGGAAGAAAACACCAGGCCCTGACGGGCTACCTGCAGAATTTTATCAGATATTTGAAGCTCAAATTGCATTACCATTGAAGAATACTATCCAAAGTATATCTAAACAGAAGAAATTACCAGAGTCATGGCATTGATTACATTAATACATAAACCGGATACAGATGAAAGAGAAATTAAAAACTATCGACCAATTTCATTACTCAATGTGAACTATAAAATCTATACTTCTATATTAGCAAACAGGTTCAAAAAGATATTGATTACAACAATCCATCAGAATCAATCCGGTTTCTTACCAAGAAGTCAAATGAGAAACAATGTGAGAAATATTTTGAATGTATTAGAATTTTTTGAAGCACACCCAGAAAAACAAATGGCACTTCTATTTCTTGATGCAGAAAAGGCCTTTGATAACTTAAACTGGACTTTCATGTTGGAACAACTGTTAGCTTGGAATTATGGAGAATATTTTACACGATGGTTAGAGTAATGGTTGTGTATTTACACAACACAATCAGCAAGAATTATAGTAAATGGTGATCTTACACAAAATATTAAAATTGACAAAGGAACAAGACAAGGGTGTCCTTTATCCCCACTTTTATTCATTTTTGCATTGGAAACACTAAATGATATGATTAGACAAGATGGAGAAATTAAGGGACTTAGACTTAAAGGAGAGGAATACAAATTACAAGCATTTGCGGATGACCTGGTCTTTATATTAGAAGAACCACAAACCTCAATTATTCAGCTTTTGCAAGTAATAGAGAATTATGGTCAGCATGTGGGGTTGAAAATAAACTTTAAAAAACAAAATTGATGTTAAAAAACTGTACCCAAGAACAAAAGCAAATCATACAAAATCTCTCAGGAATAGAAATAAAAAAATCAAATATTTAGGAATAATATTAACCAGTAGATGCAGTTCATTGTATAAAGATAACTATATGAAGCTTTTGATGGAACTCCAGAAGGATCTTGCAGAATGGAAACACTTAAAATTATCATTTATGGGAAGAATAGCGACAGTAAAGATGAATATTTTACCAAGACTGATCTTCCTATTTCAGACAATTCCAATAATAAAAAATCAAAACTATTTTAAAGAATTAGAAAAACTGATAAGTCAATTTATATGGGAAGGCAAAAAATCCAAGAATTAAATTAAAACTATTACAAGAGGTTAAAGAAAGTGGAGGCTTTGCATTATCGGATTAGTGGTTGTATTATAAAGTGGCAGCTCTTACATGGGTGAAGGAATTGATTGCTTTGGAAGATATGAGACTTTTGAAACTAGAAGGGCATGACTTAAAAATGGTCTGGCATGCCTTTGTCTGGTACAGGAAAAGTAGCAAACATAAATATTTCAAACAACATATACTCAGAACAGAATTATTTAAGGTTTGGGAGCAAATCCAAAAACAGCATTATAATAAGATACCAAAATGGATCTCTCCACTAGAAGCATTTATAAATCCAATGACATTTTCTAAAGAACAGCTGTGGAGATATCAAGACTTGCTAGATGATCAAGATAACTTTTTTTTTGGCAAAACTCTCCTAAAGAGGAGAGAATTTTATTCTTTTTATAAGAAAAGGAAGGGGTAGACAGATGGAGAAAGAGAAAGGATGGAGTGAAGTTTTCTCTGTTAAAATGGGTTAGTTTTAGTTAGTGTTTAGTACCGTTTTTCGGCATCGATCATGGTTAGAAGATCTTCTTTTTAACTTTGCAGAGTCCAAAGACATTCTGTTAATACAGTTAGTAAAGTCCATTGGGGTTAGTAATTAAACAGCTCCTTACAGATGCAGCACAAACAATCCTTAAGATGTCTTCTTTTTAAGTCTCTTCCAATTATGGGCTAAGTCCTTTTTAACCTTGATGGCTTCCTTTCCTTCACCTCTTACCCCTGGGCTGCTGTCTTCTTCACTGCTTATCATAATTTTGAGTGCTGCGTCTTCCCTCACGCCGGCGTGTCTCTTCAGAAGTTTTTGCATTTCAAGGATGTAATCTTTCTTCTTTCTTTTGTAGCTTTCAGATTTCCAGGGCGCCATAACCACTTCGCAAAAAATTAGATCTCCGATGTCTTGCTTGCTATGCTCGACCCCCCTTCTACTGGCAGAGTAATTTCTTTTATAAAAGCGGAATTGGCTTTGGGAGCCATATCCACCTCTTCTTTTAATTCTTTCGCTTCACTGCCAGTTAGGGGTACCAATACATTCGCCAAGGTAAATCCGAGATCCTCTTTCTCTTCTTCTTTTACGCCCTGAGAACTTAGAATCCACGCTTTCTGTTCAATTTCCGTCATCTTCCTTGTTGTTTCCAATATCAGTTCCTGTCGACTGATGAGAACACTTTCCACTTTAAGCAGGGTTTCATTGATTTTCAGCATTTGCTCCAGCAGAGGGCGCAGAATCTCATTTTCCTGTTGATTGACAGCAAGCTCTGGGGGGGGCTACTCGGACCGGAAGTCCCTCCTCCCTTCTCTTCCGGTTTCTGCAGGACTTCCCCCGTTGTCGACATTTTGTTTTATTGTTTACTTTTAAAAAGTTCGTGCCGCCACCCCCAGGAAGCTGATAAGGTCGTAGTCTTCTATGCAACCCCAACGGTACTTTCACCAACAGTTCTTTCTCTCTTCCCCCCTCCGCGCTCCCTTTGTAAATCTTGCTTCTCAAAAGGGGTGGGGACTCCTCCCTCCTCCCATACGCTTAAACGCTTGCGGGGGGATTCAAATTCACGCTTCAAAATAGACCTTCCACTCACGATTCGATGCCACTTCTTCTTTTTATATTAAATCATATCGCTGTCTTCACTCCTGGAAATCGGTGGCGCTGCTAAGTCCCATGACGGGGCACGACGCAGCGGGGCCGATTGGGGCAGGGAGAAAGCCTCAATTTCCCGGCTGTCTGCCGGTAAAGAGGCCACTCTCCAAGCGCCCCGGTTCGGAGCCTTAACCTAAGGCTCACTAGGGTCTTTCGCACATGCGAAGACCCCCCATCTGCGCGTGGGCTAGCCGCCTCCGGGAGCGTCCCGAGACGCGGCCGCCATTCGCAACGCCGAAACCAGATGATCAAGATAACTTAATCCAGCAAGAAAAATTAAAGGAAAAAGGTGGGACTGGTGGGGGAAAGCACAACTTTACTCCAGATTTGCGAAAGACAAAAGTGTGGGGTTTTACAATGTACCGTTAGAATTAGATAAAAGTGTATGATCTACTGAAGGGAAGCATATAAGAATATTTTATAGGTTTTTGTTAGAAATGAAAATGCAAGATGAGGTGGTAAAGGAAGCAATGATTAAATGGGCACAAAATTTAGGCCATAATATACAACTAGAACAATGGGAAAAGATATGGGAAGTTAATATTAAGCTTACTAAAGCAATGTCATATAAAGAAAATTTGTATAAAATGTTTTATAGATGGCACATGACACCTGAGAACTTAGCCAAATGGTGTCCAAATATGCCCAATGTATGCTGGAAATGTAAAGCAAAAACTGGTTCCTTTTACCATATGTGGTGGACATGTGACATGGTGAAAAAATATTGGATATAGATACATGAAATATTACAAAAAATGCTTGACACAAATGTACCATTTATATCAGCACTGTTTTTATTGAATATTATACCGCAAAGTTTTAGCTTACATGATGTACATATGATAGTTCATGTTGTTACTACAGCCAGAATATTATATGCAAAATACTGGAAAAAAGAAGAGACACCTACAAAGGAAGAACTAATTTTTAGACTTTTGGGTGCAGCAGAACTGGACAAATTAACTTTACAATTGCATGGGAAACCAGAAAGTGACTTTGAAAGTATGTTAGATGGGTAGGGTGTTTGTGTTTGTATGTGTCTTGTATTTTTTGTTGTAGTGGTGTTCTATAAATAAATAAAAGTTTGCCCTTAGGGACTCTTTTAAAAAAAAGAAAAGAAAGTAAATGGGTGAGATTTTATAAATGGTTACAAGTTTACTTAGGAGGACTCAACTATAAGCTATAATCTGTACAGACGGCTCAAAAGAATCTGATTCTACAGATAATATGTGAACAAAATTGTTTTAAGAGTACAGACTCCGTTTTTCTGTAACTTCTATGCTGTGCTTATATTTATTTCTTTTCTATTTCTCTTCTTTAATCTTTATCTATGAAACCAATAAAATTGTTGTTGTTTTTTTTAAAAAAAGAAGTAATAAAGGTTGGTTGTGTTTACCCATCATCCTGAGGGTCCTGTCCTAGCACTGTTTAGCATCACAAACGATAAAAATTTACAGTCTCCTTTTATGCCCTGACTGAAAGCTTATCAGTTGGTGTGTTACCACCAATGGCCTGCCTCATTGTTTGGGGAAATTAGCTATGTGGCTGGGGAGACCAAGGGGTATAAGGGACCGTGCACCAGTTGTATACCAAGATCCAGTACACTAGGAAGACTCAAGATTTGAAGAGTAAATTAAATAGCTTTTAATTGAAGAATTTCCCTAATTACACACATACTAAGCATTCAAAAAGAGCAAACAATACAGAACTAAGAAAGCAGAGTGATTGATAGTGAATAGTCAGTTACAGGGTGATACTACCTGTCCAGATGTGCAGGGGTCCATGGAGATGAGATTATGGCCCAAACATAGTTTGGGGGTGAACTGCCCGTTGGCATCCAGGGTAGACATACAATCTGAGGCCATGTGCCTTGATGGATATAGACACTGGAAAACAATGCTGACCAATAGGAGGTTTTGAGGGGTTTGTCTCAGGTGAAGACAAAAAATTACCTGGGCCAATGAGGAGTCCCAGAGGGTGCAACATCAGGAGGAGCCAGACCTAGGTGTGACCAATGAGGTTTCAGAGGGGCAGGCAGAGTCTGGGTTCACAATAGCTATGATGGGATTAGCCACGTGCTGGGTGACTGGGCTGGGAGTGTCCAGGGGTTCCCAGGTAAGAGAGAAAAGACTAGATATATCTTGATGGGATTTATCAGTGGTAAAACAATGTTACTTTGAGAATGTGGTGATGAGTTCCCAGGTCTGGACAAAGGCACTGGAGGTTTGTTCTACATGCAAAGTATTTATTTATTTATTTGATTTATACCCCACCCGCCCTGCATAGTAGGCTCAGGGAGTTCAGGTTTGGTTCCTGATTGCATCTCCAGTGGTAAAAAGTTATGTGATTATCCATTTGAACTAATCAAAAGAAAACAGTACTGCTTGATGAACCACCTGGTCTTGGGGTGTGGGAAGGGGTAAGAGGCAAGACTTGCCATTGTCAAGGAAATGCGGAAATGAAAGATGAAATCAGATTGATAGGATTAGCAGTAGAGACTAAAAAGAGGTTACTCTGGGGCAGGCAGATCCATTGTCTGGAGTATGCAGATGTCAGCAGGGTGGGAGGGTAGTTGCAGCTGTCAGGGCAAGATCTCATGTGCTATTCCAGGTCATATCCTAGGCATAATATTTGTCTGGTAGTCCTGGCCTCCATCTTTATGTTCACTTGTGTCACGTTTCCTGTTGTATGGACTCCTGGGGCACCCCTGTAGGATCTACTGATGGTTGAAAAGACCCCTCCTGTTGGACAGAGGGTTGGCATACTTACAGGTGTTTCCTAATGTCAGTGTTTCCTAATATCAGTGCTTTAGTAAAACTATCACATGTGAAAGATTAAATAGCAAATGGTTTTAAAAGTATGACTCAACCATTTTTCTCACATAGATTCTATGCTGAGGACCCTGTAATTATAAACAAATGGCAGAATAAGATTTTTTTTTAAATTAATGCTTATGTTTGCCGATTCAGAACAATATATGACAGAAAATCTTTCAGTGGCCAGAGGCATGGGAGAAAAACTACTTTGTAGAGGGGCTGTGGTTCAGAGCTTTGCATGAAGAAGATTCCAGACTCACTGCTTGGCATCTCCTGTTAAAAGGATCTCAGGGTACAGAGATTAAGAAGGACCTTTATATACCTGAAACTCTGGAGAACTACTATATCTGCAACAGAGAAGACAGTACTGAGCTAGATGGGCCACAGGTCTGAGTATATATTGGGTTAAATGTAAAAAAATCAATTGCCTTGGAAACACAGAAGATTTACGCAGTATACCTGATCCTCTACATTTCCTGGTTAAGGGGAAAATGCTGTTCAAACAAATTACAAAGATGATCTGACTTCTCTTTCACAAGAGAAAGAATTTTTTTACTTACAAAAACAGAAGCACATCTTACATGACATATTCATGTAGGTACATTTAACATTGTGAAAATATAGGTTATCTTGCTACAGCTCCAAGCCCAGGTAAGAAAGAAGAGAGGGCCTATATAAGATGAAAACAGAAGGCAAGCAACTGCCAAAGAGGCTCAACATCTAACTGATGAGGAGATGGGCCAAATGCCAAGTGTACCTGAGTGAGAGAGAATTCCCTCCCTTTCCTTCCCAGATCGTCTTGCATGCAGAGTTACAATATCCAACAGAATAAGGCAGCTTTCCTATTTCTCCTGTATACAGATGAACATAAGACTATTATACCCAAACCAAAAGTATAACAAAGACTTTATTAGTAAATAATCTTTTATTACTTTACACTGACATGTCTTTTACACCTGTACAAATTCATATTTGTTGGAAATTGAAAGGAAGGGTTAATTTAACACAGTGTGTAATATGTATGACACATAGGCAGTTCTCAGCAAAAGTGATTCAGCTTTTAATAAGTGACTCAGCAGCTCAGAACAGACAACGAAAACATAGAGCAACAGGCTCTTATTTAAACGGTGTGGGCTAGCATAGCCACGCCCCTATTCAGGTTAATAACCAATAGGATTACAGAGATAACATCCAATCACTTTACTTCCCTCCAGCACAATCCTTGTCCCCTGATTACACAGAGTAGCCAATCAGGCATTGCCATTTAGGATACCAGCATGTCAATGGGGATGCAATCCAAGCTCAGGACATAACAATGTGTGTTTCTTGCAATGACTTTCAACCAAAGTTCATCTGGCAAATTCCTCATGGTGGAGAGAGAGGGTGTCCCCACTGTGGAAGCAGCTGGAAGTGGGGTTGTCATGCCAGAGATACTGATTTGCAGAATCATCATGGATAAGATGCCTGTAAGTTTAGTCAGGATCAGCACGTCCAGTGAGTTAAGCAAATGGGAGACAGCTGGGTCAAGGCAGCAATCTCTAATTAGCCTAGGACGGGGACTGGGAAAGTGAGAAATAAGAATCCAGTCCAAGAAGCAGAGAAAGTCCAGAGGAACCAGAGGAACCGATGGACTTGCCTGAACACGCACACATCTACGCATTCGGAGGAAGCTGTGAGACTGGAGGTTCTCGACAACTTGACGAATGCTGCACATGGCCTTGAAGAGCCAGAGGCTGTGACGGGAATCTTCCTGAACTGCTCACCGTGAGGTATAGTCCAGGTGCAGGAGCTGCTCAGAAGACAGCCAGTGTCTGCGAGCAAGTGAGTCTTGGCAGTTCTGTGTGAACCCTGAAGCAAGTGGCTAAGCCAGAGGGAGCCGGACGTTCAGGGAGAAAAGATCAACAAACCGTATGTTCATAGTAGCTAGATAGTTAGGATTAGTTTTGTCTATTGTCCGTTTTATTCCACAACTCCCCCTTATTTGTTTTTACTTTTTTGAATAAACCTTTATGTTTTATAAGCCGGGAGTCTGAACAAGTCTTTGGGCAGTAGAGACTGTTTATGTGCCCTCCTTGCTTCTCCTAAGCTGAGCCAGCTGGCTCTGGAAACGAAGGGGACTCAGGATAAGGGAAGCACAC
Source organism: Gekko gecko (assembly GCA_029375565.1). Classification (NCBI taxonomy): domain Eukaryota; kingdom Metazoa; phylum Chordata; class Lepidosauria; order Squamata; family Gekkonidae; genus Gekko; species Gekko gecko. The sequence continues at coordinate 220,937,397 of JAPDNY010000002.1, forward strand.
TACCAGAGTGACCCTGAGCCCCAGTCTAAATTGAGGCCCAGACCCAGGGGGTTGCCTGAGAGATATTGTGGTCAACACCCACCTGGCACCCCAGGGCCCTGATAGACGAAGCATTTACATCACATGTATGTGATAGGGGTGGAGGTGGGCAGGGACAGCCTCTGTTCCTTTTGTGCTTAGTTGCTCTCCCTACCCCGCCACCTTTTGATCTGTCATAATGTCAGGTATCCCTGCCATAGGGGTGAGGGGAGGTGAGAAGTTGTCAATGCCTGTATCTGTATTTTCTCTGGTATGTGGGGAGGTGACAGGGTTGCCTGGGAGACGGTGCAATCTTCATCTCGCCTAGGCCAAATGGCCTTGAAAACGCCAGGCTGAATGTCTCCTTTCTGTTTCTTAAGACAACAGCTAGGCATGGGAAATTATTGCTTTGTGGGAATGTAGCACTATAGTATCTGTTTGATCTTTTCGCGCGCACGGGCTTTGACTCTATTGGTAGAGGGCAGAGGGGCTTCTCTCCCCCCTTTGAGTATAACCCTAGATGTTCTTTTTGTATAGGTCATTCTTAACAATGCTTCTGTTCTAGCGCTTTAGTATTGCAGTCTAATAAACATTATCCTTTACCATGAGGCCTGATGTTTGACTGACTAGCTGAAGTGCCAGACAAATTGTTAAGAATCCTTTTCTGATCGGGACTGGTCAACCCCCGCGTTCCTACAACATGGTGAAGAAGACACTCTCCCGATCAAAGAACCGGCGGAGGATGGGAAACCTCCGGTTACAACGGTGGCGATCACCACGGCAATCGTCCCACTGGAAAACCCGGGTACCTACGTCCCGGCGTCGTGGGGCACGGAGTACGACCTGGGAGGGCCCTATGGGGATCCCTATGGAGTAGCGTACGGTGGAGTCACCACCAGCCGAAACAACGGCGGGACTGGTCAAAGCTGTTGGCCGAGACGCAAGAAACATGGTTCTTTACCCCTCAAGCTTCAGTCCAAGAGAGCCGCTTCGAGAGGTCGATCTACCGCTTGAGTACGGCGGAGGGGACGGAAGACACGCGCCCGGAACCAAGGGATGTGAAGGGGACAGTCGTAAGCCGGAGATGGAGCGGAGATCCAGGCCAAGATCAACTCCTTCACTTGATAGACGAGTCCCTGACCCGCATCCCCAGAATGATCTCGGATGGTATCCGAGAGGAAATGGATAGGCGGCAACAAGCAGCACCACCCGACCAACAACCCCCTGACCAGAGGGTTGTCCGAAACTGTCCCAGCGGGGCTGCCCGGAGGTGTGCCGGGGCAACCCGGGGCACATCCGGACCAACCAGCGGGGGCCCCGCCACAGGGGCCGCCGGCGCCATGTCTGCAAAGACCCTGGGGGTTCCTACCGCCCAAACCGGCTGAACTCCTAGATGCTGACTTTGATGGAACCCCAGAGAAGTTCTCCTTTTTCCTAGTGAGAACTGAAAAGTTTATCGAGAACTGGGGCCATCTATTTCAGAGCGAGGACCGGATCGTGGACGCGATCGCATCACACCTGAAGGAGGCGGCTGCAGATTGGTACGTCGCGCTGCACCAGGAGGATGGGCAAGAACTACGAGAGGTCGACGCCTTCATGTGGGCTATGAAGGAACAGTTCGAAGACATCAACGCAAATAAGACGGCCAGAGCATTCCTACGGTCGTTCCGGCAAGGTTCTAAATCGGTGAGAGAATACACCGTGGAGTTCCGCAGGCATGCCGCGAAAGTCCGGGGATGGCCAGACGGGGTCATGGTGGAGCAATACCGCTTGGGCCTCAATGCCGAGATTCGCTGGACCATGATGCGCGGACGAGATCCAGAAACCTTGTCGGGTTGGATGAAGGAGGCAGTTGCCACTGAAACCCGCCTGAAGACCATTCGACTAGACGACGCAGCAGCGTTGGGGAAGGGACCCCAGACCACACCTACCCTGGCACCCAGAGCAAAGGGCCAACTACCTAACCCACGGCAGAAAGACGGCACTCGGGAGCTACGGATGAAGCAAGGGCTGTGCCTAAAGTGTGGGGAGTCAGGCCACTTCGCGGCAAGCTGCCTGGGAGCATCAACCCCGCCGGGGGGGGGAGGAACTAAGAAGAAATTCGAAACATCGACCCCGAAACCTGTGGCAAAACCAAGAGGGGCACGAGCACTGCAAATCACCCCGGTAAGCGAAACATCCGACTCGTTGGAGGAGGAGGCCCCGACGGTGGGAAACGAGAAGGACCTGCTGTGAATAGCGCTGAACAGCAGGTCCCGGACTCGCAAGCGCTGAACCCAGTGAGCAGATCCTCCTCTCTCTTTTTTCTCACAGTGACTTTAATGGACCCGGGTCTACAGACCCATGTGAGAGTACGAGCTCTCATTGACTCAGGGTGTGGGAGAGACATTATTAACCCTTCACTGGTGACTGGGTTGGGGGCGAAGGTTGTCAAGCTGGCAGAACCCTTAGTGTTCACCCAAATGGACGGTTCAACCATGAAGGAGCTGTGCAAATACGAGACTGTTCCCCTACACATGGGGGTGGGGAAACACTGGGAGGTGAGACCATTCATTATAACCCCCGCTGCATGTTTCCCCTTGGTCCTGGGGAGCTCCTGGTTTTTTGATCACGACCCGCATATACTGTGGGAAGCGGGAAATGTCAACTTTATCTCACCTAAATGTAGGGATCACACTTGGCATGATCAGTGGGGGCCCCAGCGTCTAGGGGGTGAACCGATACTGATGGGGGTGGCGGAGGCGGAATGGGAGGCAATCCCGAAGGAGTATCGAGACTTAGCCACCGTATTTGGGGAGGAGGAAGCGGACAAACTACCCCTCCATAGAAATTCAGATTGTGCGATAGAATTGTTGCCGAACCAGAAACTCCCCAAGGGTAAATTATACTCTATGAGCCCAGCTGAGAAAGTGGAATTGTGAAAGTTCATTGATAAAAACCTGGAGAGGGGGTTCATCCGACCCGCCTCTTCATCATACGCTGCCCCCGTCCTCTTTCAGAAGAAGAAAGACAGGGGGCTGAGACTGTGTACGGACTATCGTGGTCTTAATGCTGTTTCGGCTACCAATGCATACCCGTTACCTCTTATCAAGGAACTCCTGGAGGCAGTAGCGGGGGGAAAGATTTTTTCGAAACTAGACCTCAGGGATGCTTACTTCCGTGTGCGCATCAGGGAAGGAGATGAGCACAAAACGGCGTTCAACACCCCGTTCGGACAGTTTGAATACCTAGTAATGCCATTCGGCTTACAGGGGGCGCCAGGGGTATTCATGAACTTAATTAATGAGGTTTTACACAAGTATTTGTTTAAGGGGGTCCTTGTTTACCTTGATGACATACTTTTGTACTCCCCCAATTTCCACTCGCATGTGAAATTAGTCCGCGCAGTCCTCCAAACGTTGCACAAGCACAAACTTTTTGCCAAAATCTCTAAGTGTGAGTTCCATAAGACTGAGATCTCCTTTTTGGACTACTGGATTTCTCAACGGGGAATTGAGATGGACCCTTCGAAGGTCCAAGATGTGGTGGGTTGGGAGGTCCCCAAAACGAGGAGACAGCTCCAGGCTTTCCTCGGATTCGCCAATTTTTATAGATCATTCCTCTCGAACTTTGCGCAGGTGGCTCTCCCCCTCACCGATCTACTCAAAACGAAGGGGAAGACCCCTGACTGCACCCGGCCCGGGCCTGGTTGGAATGGTCACCTGACTGTCAAACGGCATTTGAAAAGCTGAAATCCCTATTCACCTCTGAACCGGTGTTAGCCCACCCAAATGAACTTAAAAAAATTCATTGTGCAAGTCGATGCATCGGACGTCGCTATGGGGGGGGGCCATCCTGCAGGAAGGGGATGATGGTAAACTCCACCCCCTGGCTTATGTATCCAAAAAGTTTTCTGATGCTGAACGGAACTGGTCGGTGTGGGAAAAGGAAGCTGGATCGATCCACCTAGCCCTCTCTACCTGGCGACACTGGCTGGAAGGGGCGAGGGTGCCGTTCGAGGTCTGGACTGATCACAAAAATTTGGAACTCTTACGTTCCCCCCGGTCCTTAAACGCGAAACAGTTATGGTGGGCAGATTCTTCTCTAAGTTTGACTTCACACTGCACCATTTCCCCGGGAAATCTAATTCCCTTGCAGATGCCTTGTCCCGCCTCCCTCAACACGACAGCAAGAGGGAGGAGATCAGAGACTTGGTTTTCACCCCCTCCCAGTTGGGAGGGGCGGTTACTACATGCAGCCAAACGCGATCCCCGCCCCCAATGCTATTCTCCTCCCAGTGGGAGGCGAAATTCGCATCAGCCCTCTCCAAGGCGGACCGTGAATCCCTGGCGAAGGAGGAGGGGGTGGTGGAGGATGCACAGAACTGTTGGTGGAAAAACGGAAAACTTTTTGTGCCACTATCCCTACAGGGGGAGGTCATGACATGGACCCACGGCTCTAGGCTGGCCGGCCACACTGGATTTGTAAAATCTCTCCAACTCCTGCAATGACAGTTCTGGTGGCCGGGACTGCGCAAAGACTTATCGTTGTTTACCCAGGCTTGCCAGATCTGCCTCATGAGCAAGCACCGACCCGGTAAACCTCCAGGATTACTACAACCTTTGCCTACTCCCAATCAGCCATGGGAGGTGGTATCCATGGATTGTTGAACTCAACACAGAAGGAGACCACAGTTGCAAAACACCCACACACACACAGACAATGGTCTCTTTCCTCTTCACTGCTGCATGGAAGCCCTACTTAGCTGGGGAGGGGAGGCCCAATAAAGAGCGTAAAGCAGGAGGAAGAACAGTAGAGCTTATCTTCATCCTCTCCTTGGATTGGGTGCAAGCAGAACTTCCACATAGATGCTGTGCCCTCAGCCACTCCACAGTTTTCCCTTTTAATCAGTATTTCCAGGGCTCTTTTTGTAGCAGGAACTCCTTTGCATATTAGATGACACACCCCTAATGTAGCCAATCCTCCGAGAGCTTACAGTAGTTCCTGTAAGAAGAGCTCTGTAAGCTCTTGGAGGATTGGCTACATTAAGGGTGTGTTGCCTAATATGCAAAGGAGTTCCTGCTACAAAAAGAGCCCTGAGTATTTCCTTTACTCTGGTTTAAAAGGGAAAGCCCCAAGAGCCATATGCATTGTGCTCCAAATGTCATGTGGAAACTCCCCTGAAAGTGTGTGTGTGGGGGGAATCCAGCTGGCCACAAGTGGAAGTAGCCTATATGCCATTTGTTATTTGTGTAATCCTTGTAAAATATCGATTATTAAAAGGTTTGTGACATGTTTGCACCTGCATAGTGGGCCCTGGTCTGGAAACACTACCCTCTAGAAGGAGGTGATTTCTACAGATTCGGGGTGAGTGGTTGCCTAGCAATAGGACAGGAAGGCAGGGTGAACTCCAAGAAGAAGAAGCAGAGACAGAAGAAGCTGAGGTGTTTTTCTCCTGATGGAGTGGAGAATGACTGAGCAAGTTCCAGGGGAGAAAAGCCTGTGGAGACAGAGAAAGGCAGTCATCAGAACAGTGGCTATTTTCTGGTGTGGGCATTCAATCCTGAGTGTTTGTGAGACTTCTTCTGCAACTGGGAGGAAAAGTGGCTTCCCAGACGTTGTGAAGGAGAGAGACCTCACCAAATGTGCAATGTAACCTTTCTGCAGTTTATGAATCAGAACCCAGAGACAAAGGAGACTTCCTTCTTTTTTCACATGGACTTTGGGACTGCTCCATATGATTTTTATTCAGAGTGTTTTGTTTAAAACTCCCAGTTCTCGAATCATTGTATCCCAACCTTTCAAAAAAAGTTATTTGTTTAAATCCTGTTCAGGTTGAATGGGGCATCCACAGTTCCGTGACCACGAATCCAGCCCTTTTAAGATTAAAAGGGTTACACTTGTATCTGAAATATTTTTCAATAAAATTCAAGTTGAAAAATAAATGACTGAAATGTAATTCTATGAAGAGACTGAACTACCTGCCATATTAAGAAATTAGTATGTGTAAGTTACATATATAAAAAAGGAATTACTGTGGGTTTCCTCCAGCTAACCCTCTCCCTACATACGTAACCTTATTTTAATATATCTTTGGCTATGGAAAACTTACTCCACTCCTTTCCTTATCTTCCAGCTACGGAATCGAGCTAAGGTGAATTGCTGATCTCAAGCCAGACTATTTTCTCATTCTGAAAGGCAAACTCTAGGCTATAGTATTCCAAGAAGGACCTATCCATCAGCCCAGGGAATTACAGAGAAGATTCAGAGAAGAGGAGTCATGAGAATGGTATTAAATAAATATCCCCTTCTACCCCAGAAGATTCAGACCACGGCGGTAAATAAGGTAATATATAATGGAAGTGTTTATACAATCATTGTACATGATTCATGCCAGGAGAATTGTTAGACTAAATATAGCGATTATTGATAGGACACATTGCATCTCTCGACGTAGGAACAACCAGTTCTGGCTATCAGGTTTAATGGAGGAGATTAACCATTGCAGACAGGAGAGAGTTTCTCAGAATCTCTAGGGAGAAGATAGCACCAACAAGAGAAGAGATTTTGCTAATATAGTAGTTAGTGTGTGTTTTGAATTTATTTGCTTGTTTTGTAATTTGCATGCTGCCAGAGAGCTCCATCAAAGTTGACCAATGAAAATAGTGATAGAAAAATCTTCTGGAGGGTCATCTGACTTCACAGATTTAGAGGTCTGCTAAGTTTAAATGCAGACTATTGTAGCATAAACCAGTTGGAGTTTTAATATTAAAAAACAGTCTGTTGCCTTCAGTCCAACACTGAAAATATGATCCACGCTGGGTGCGTTCAGACGCGCCGTTTGAGCCGTTTTCGGCACGGCTCAGAAACGGCTTTTACCTGCGCGTTCACACGCCCAACATCTGCCCACCGTCCCCAGCCGTTGCTTTCTGGAGCAAACCCCCTTTGAAACGGAGTATTTTGACACCACTTACCCAAGTGGTGTTTTCCATGATTCTCCGTTTCAAGCCGCACTTTTCCCTGTCTGATCGCTCCATCCAGCCACTTCCGGGTGCTTCAACCCCCCTCCCCTCTGGGAAGCTGCCTCCAGCTTCCGGTTTTAGTCCGCCATTTCCCCCCCCTTAGCGGTGTGCGCTTGAGCGGAGCTCCGCACTTAAGTTATGTAAAGAAAAGCTTCAGTGGTGCCTAGTTCAGGCATTTAGATGAGTCCAGGATCTTGGGGAGGCCAGTTTCGGGGAGAAAGTCTTCATTTAAACTTTAAAGGGACGGGTTGAAATCGCTGTTCTGCGCACGTGCCAAACTTCCTGTTCGGGAGAGGGCTGCCTGTGCGCATGCTCAAAGGAGAGGGGAACCCCCCCCACCTGCAGGAGGACGGCAGGGAGCTCCGAAGGAGGGAAGGAGGAGGTGAGTGTGATCGCGATTCTCCAGTTTAAAAAAAAAACGCATTGTGCCGGAGCAGTTTAAACCGCTCCAGCACGCTGTCTAAACGCACCCACTATTAAGGAACTAGGCAAGTCCTGACTATTTCTTCCTCTTCCTTTACATCTAAGGAAAAAACTAGAAATGGGAACTTTTTATGCCACTCTTGCTTTCCCTGAAAAAATTCAACCCCTACCTGTTCCTGTTGTGAAACACAATGTAAAACCAAGAAATGGCTACTTGCTCCAGGTTCTCCAAGTTGACATTTTGAGCCTTAAAAGTTAATGGAGATTTCACTTCACTGAAGATCAAAGTTTGACTTCAGTGGCAAATTTAAGACCAACAAAGTTTTATTCAAGGTATGAGCTTTTATGTGCATGCACACTTCCTCAGATACATTGAAATGCAAGGTAACAGTTCATTTTTTTCCTGGTAGTAGTGTTGCATAAATGTTTGTTGAGATTTTTATTTTAATTTTTATTGATGTATATAGAAATTACAATTAACAGGAAGAGATTGATATACATATATGTCAAAGTCCAAAGATAAATCAAGATTATGAGATTAATATTAACATTAAAATTAGTGCTTCTGTTAAAACTGATATATTATCATCTAATTATATACATACATTGCAGTTCTCAGTAACTATATACTATATATTGCAGTTCTCATCTAACTATATACATACATTGCAGTTCTCAGTAACTGACAATATGGTCTAGAAAAATAAAACATTGTCAGTTTATTGTGATAAGGTAGCCGTGTGGCTGCTGTGCTAAAGTGAAGTGATGCACTTGAGGCGCTTTGATTAAGATCACTTGACTCTCCACCTGTGAAAATGAAGAAGGGAAAGAAAAAGAAATAATAAGTAAATGAAAAAAGAAATTAAAAGAAATTAAAAAGCAGTAAGATAAGAATTAATGATGATAAAGAAAACCTGGTTAAAGTGAAAGCATTTATCTGTATATTGGATTAGAAGGTAGTAGATCTTGTGCGAGTATGTATTCAAAGAAGGGAAACAATTTCTCTTCAAATGACGTTCTCCTAGGATAGAGATCTGATTGAAGTAGCTTATCAGTGATTTTCTCCACCATCAGATGATCCCAAATCTTTGAAAACCATACGTCTATAGATGGTAGTGTAGGTGATTTCCAATATGATGCTAACACTATTTTGGCGGCTGTCAGTAAGCTTTGGATGAGTTCCCATCTGATTCTAGGAATTCTAAGATCTTGATTGTGTTGTAAAAAGATCGATTCTGGGAGTAAAGGAAGTGAGTATCCTGTAATTTTTTTGATATGTGTAAGAATGTTATTCCAGAAGGTTCTTATATTTGGGCATTGCCATCAACAGTGGGCATATGAGCCAGTGTCACCACAATCTTTCCAACAGAGTTCTGAGTTGGAGGAAGAGATCAGGGCCATCTGGATAGAATTTTATAAGACTGTAGTCTAACGTGCAGATGATGAGGATGCTAATGAGGCTTGTCCATTGAGTATCTGTGATGGTGATTCCACAGTCTCGAGACCAGGCTAGTCGAAACAGGGCAAGGGTTTAACAGATTTACATTGAAGTAGGATATGATATAATTTCATAATGAGACCTCTTGAGTTAGTGTAGGAAGTCAGACAGTAGTAGAGTGGTGGCCATATGTCTTAACTGTACATGGAATTTTTTGTTGGAGTTTTTTCTCTAAAAAGAGTTTTGGTTCATGATTTAGAACTAGGTCTTTCAGCCATGTAAGTTTGGCTTTTCTCCATAATGTGGCGATTTGTAGATTAGCTCCCAGTGGAAACGAAGTTTGGAATAAGAAAGAGTGCTTTGGAATTACCCTTTGTTTGTAGGTATCCCATAGTTTGAGAAGAGTTGTAATAACGTTATCACAAAGCCCTTGAGGATGTGCTGAGGGCTCTATCCAGATGGCATCTTGCAGAGTGAAGGATGCAAGATGGGGTCTAATGTTAAGGTCCAGTGTGCTTGTTCTTTAGAAGTTAAGATTTTTGCAATGTTTAATGGTAGAATTGCCTTGTAATTTGTGGCGATGTCAGGGTAGTTGAGGCCTCCTTCCATCGTCCACAGTCTCAGTGTCTTGAAACTAATTCTTGGATGTTTATTTTCCCAGAGGAAGTTATTGATGGTCATTTGCCAATGTCGTACAGTTTTTGAAGATATTGTTCGAAAGAGAAATATGAGTTAGGGAAGAACAAATGATTTAACAAAATGAAATCGGTCATGCCATGAGAAGGATTGTCGATCCCATTTGTTAAGATCAGCTTTTATTTCATGAAATTTGTGATGATGATTGAATTTCAGCAATGTTGTTGGGGAGGATGAGAGAAGGATTCTCAGGTATGGAAAAGGCTTATCCGTCCATTGATACGGATACTTTGGTTTCAAAAAGGAGATTGTAAGTAATTTGAGATTTAAAGGTAGGATCGTGGACTTGGAGTGTTTTATGTTTAGGCCTGAAACCATACTGAATCTTGAGAGTGCATCTTGAAGATAAGCAAGTGATTCTGTTGGATCCGTCAGTAGAGGAGCATGTCATCTGCAAATAGGCTTATTTTAAACTCATGTGTGGCTAATTTGACACCATGAATCTTGAGGTTTTGTCATATTTCTGCTGCAAGAGGTTCCAAAGCTATTGCGAACAATAATGGGGACAGAGGGCATCCTTGCCTTGTTCCTCTGTATAATAGAAAAGTCTCCGAGATAGTTCCATTGACTTTTACTTGTGCTGTAGAGTGAGAGTACAGTGCTGTTATTAATTTAAGAAAAGAATCACCAAAGTTCATGTGTTTCAGTAAGGCATGGAGAAAAGAGGTCTCCAAATTATCAATAGCCTTCTCGACGTTCAATGAGAGAAGTAGTGTTTCAGGACCCATCTTCGTGCATGAGGAAATGATGTTTAAAGTTTTGAAAATGTTATTTGTTAAGTCTCTCCCTGGCATAAAGCCTGATTGTTCTGGATGAATGTATTCCATGATAAAGTCATTTAGTCAGCGTGCAATGATAGCGATGAAAATTTTGTTGTCTTTTCCCAGCTTGGGAATCACGTCAATGGAAGCACCATGACACGATGGGGGGAGGGATCCAGTTGCTTAAAAGCCAGTCGAATCCGACTCTAGGGGATGGTGCTCATCTCCATTTCTCCATCTCCAGCACTGCCTGAAGACATCTCCGAGGTCATGTGGCTGGCGTGACTAGACACCGAGGCACACGGAATGCTGTTACCTTCCCACCGAAGCTGTACCTATTTATCTACTTGCAATTTCTTGCTTTCGAACTGCTAGGTTGGCAGGAGCTGGGACCAGAAATGGTAGCTCACTCCATCATGTGGCACTTGGGTCTCGAACTGCCAAACTACTGACCTTCCAGTCTGTGGAAGCAAATCTTTTGTCAAATTTGGGAGGGTAGCTGTCCGGTCCTGTCAATTTATTTTTTTTAGGGATTTTATTATTGCCAAAACTTCTTGTGTCTTTATCGGTCAAGTTAAAAGGAAACAATGATGGTCTGTCAGTTTTTTGATGTGTGTATTTGAGGATAGGTAGTCAGTTATGAAGGTCAAAGATGGTTATTTGGAGGTGTAAAGTTTTGGTAATACTTAGCAAACAGTTTTGCTATGTTATTAGGTTTTGAGCCTAGAACACCTGTGGAGTCTCTTACCACTGTCACTAACTTTGAGGACTCTTTTGTTTTGACCCTCCAAGAAAGAAGATGTAGTGATTTTGGGGAGCTGCTCCAAAATTTTTGATGTAGAAATAGTAGAATTTTTTTTGTGAGCATTCTATTGATTCTAGGTGTTTACATTCAATTTGAAGTTTCTGGCAAATGGATTTATCACCTCTCAGTTTATGTAGTTCTTCAAATAGTTTGATGTTATCTTTAAGTTTGGTTTTCATTTCTTCCTTCTTTTTTCCGGTATGAAGAGATGGAGATAACTTGTCCTCTGAGGACTACCTTAAGGGCATCCCAGGTGATAGACCGGGAGGTGGAATCACTGCAGTTGTCTTGAAGATATTTTTGATGAGGGCTTCTATTTCTGCAGTATGTTGTTCAGAATATAGAAGAGATTTGTTTAGAGACCAGGTTTTGGAAACAGGATTGCAAGAGCAACAGACCCATGCATGAGCTCTAGAAAGAGGCTCTGGGAGAGTGCCAAGGCCTTGGGCACTCAGCGTCAATGTACTGTGGTGACCTCATCAGGGTATAATGACACTATTTTCTCCAGAGGAACTGATCTCTGCTACCTGAAGAGCAGTTGTAATTTTGAGTGATCTCCACCCTTCACCTGGAGATTGGCAACAATTGTCACCCAGGAGGAAAAGGCTGGTTGGGAGGCTGGAGACTATGGCATTATACCTGCCTGAGGTCCCACCCCTCCTCAAACCTCACCCTCTCCAGGCTCCACCCCTCAAATCTCCATGAATTTCCCAACCTAGAGTTGGCAACCCTACCTTCTTCCCAGCCAAGCATCAACCTGCCATTATCTGCCCCTCTGATTTCAGCTTTGCATCTCCTACCCCCTCCCTCCTGGAGATCAGTTGTAATTCTGAGTGATCTCCACCCCTCACCTGGAGATTGGCAAGAGTGGTTCCCCAGGAGGGAATGGCTGGTTGGGAGGGTGGAGTCTATGGCATTGTACCTGTCTGAGATCCCACCCCTCCTCAAACCTCACCCTCTCCAGGTTCCATCCCTTGAATCTCCAGGAATTTCCCATCTGGAGTTGGCAGCCCTATCTCCTTCCCAGCCAATGATCAATCTAACTTTATTTCCCCCTCACTCTTCAGCTTTCCATTTCCCCCCACACAGACCTGCAGCTTCTTCCATGCTCTGAAGCCCTGACTGCCACAGAGTCCACCATTTTCTCCAAGGGAACTGATCTCTGCCATCTGGAGAGCAGTTTTAATTCTGAGTGATCTCCAGCCCTCACCTGGAGATTGGCAACAATGATTTCCCAGGAGGAAAAGTAGACTTACTCTGCAATGGGGATCAAAGCAGCTTGCATCATTCTCCTCTCCAGATGGCAGACATCAGTTCCCCTGGAGAAAATGGTGGACTCTGTGTCCTTATAACCTGCTGAGATGGCCCTCCTATGACAGCCAATGTGACGTAGCAGTCAGGGCTTCAGAGCACAGTAGAGGCTTAAGGTGTGTGCGGGGGAGATGGAAAACTGAAGAACGAGGGGCAGATAATGGCAGATTGATGCTTGGCTGGGAAGGAGATAGAATTTCCAGGTTAGGAAATTCCTGGGGACTTGAGAGGTGGAGCCTGGAGAGGATGGGGTTGAGGAGTGGTGGGACCTCAGACAGGTACAATGCCATAGACTCCACCCTCCAAACCAGCCATTTCCTCCTGGGGAACCACTGTTGCCAGTTTGGGGAACCATTGTTGCCAATCTCCAGGTGAGGGATGGATATTACTCAAAGTTAGAACTCCTCCTCAGGTAGCAGAGATCAGTTCCTCTGGAGAAAATGGTGGACTCTGTGTCATTATACCCTGCTGAGGTCGCCACAGCACATTGATGCTGAGTGTCCAGGGCCGGGGAACTTTCCCAGAGCCTCTTTCTAGAGCTTGTTGTATTAATATTCACAATGGGCCTTATTCCTAGTTCATTAATAAACTAGGGAGCAAAGCCCGTTGTGGTAGAAGACAACGGGCCCTAGAAAGGAAGGGAGGGAGGTGGAAGGGAGAGAGAATTGGAGGGAGGGAGGGAGGGAGGGAGGGAGGAAGGAAGGAAGGGGGGGAGAGTGAAAGAAAGGCAAGAGGAAGAAAGGAAAGGGGGGAAAGGAAGGGAAGAGGGGCAGAAAAGGGCTTCTCTGGGCTCAGAGAAGCCTTTTCTGTCCCCCACACACCATCCCCTGGGCCTTCTATGGGGGCAGTAGGCAATGTCTGTGGGAAAAGGGCTACTCTGGGCCTACTGCCCCCATAGAAGGCCCAGGGGATGGCATGTGGGGACGGAAAAAGCCTTCTCTGGGCCTAGTGCCCCATAGAAGGCCCAGGGGATGGCGTGTGGGGGATGGAAAAGGCCTTCTCTGGGCCTAGTGCCCCATAGAAGGCCCAGGGGATGGTGTGTGGGGGATGGAAAAGGCCTTCTCTGGGCCTAGTACCCCATAGAAGGCCCAGGGGATGGCGTGTGGGGGATGGAAAAGGGCTTCTCTGGGCCTAGTGCCCCCATAGAAGGCCCAGGGGATGGCATGTGGGGGATGGAAAAGGGCTTCTCTGGGCCCAGTGCCCCAAAGAAGGCCCAGGGGATGGCGTGTGGGGGACGGAAAAGGGCTTCTCTGGGCCTAGTGCCCCATAGAAGGCCCAGGGGATGGCGTGGGGGAGCAGAAAAGGCCTTCTCTGGGCCTAGTGCCCCATAGAAGGCCCAGGGGATGGCGTGTGGGGGACGGAAAAAGCCTTCTCTGGGCCTAATGCTCCATAGAAGGATGGCGTGTGGGGGACGGAAAAGGGCTTCTCTGGGCCTAGTGCCCTATAGAAGGCCCAGGGGATGGCATGTGGGGGACGGAAAAGGCCTTCTCTGGGCCTAGTGCCCCATAGAAGGCCCAGGGGATGGCGTGGGGGAGCAGAAAAGGCCTTCTCTGGGACTAGTGCCCCATAGAAGGCCCAGGGGATGGCGTGTGGGGGACGGAAAAAGCCTTCTCTGGGCCTAATGCTCCATAGAAGGATGGCGTGTGGGGACGGAAAAGGGCTTCTCTGGGCCTAGTGCCCCATAGAAGGCCCAGGGGATGGCGTGTGGGGGACGGAAAAGGCCTTCTCTGGGCCTAGTGCCCCATAGAAGGCCCAGGGGATGGCGTGGGGGAGCAGAAAAGGCCTTCTCTGGGACTAGTGCCCCATAGAAGGCCCAGGGGATGGCGTGTGGGGACGGAAAAGGCCTTCTCTGGGCCTAGTGCCCCATAGAAGGCCCAGGGGATGGCGTGGGGGAGCAGAAAAGGCCTTCTCTGGGACTAGTGCCCCATAGAAGGCCCAGGGGATGGCGTGTGTGGGACGGAAAAGGCCTTCTCTGGGCCTAGTGCCCCCATAGAAAGGCCCAGGGAATGGTGTGGGGGGACGGAAAAGGGCTTCTTTGGGCCTAGTGCCCCATAGAAGGCCCAGGGGATGGCGTGTGGGGGGCGGAAAAGGTCTTCTCTGGGCCTAGTGCCCCATAGACGGCCCAGGGGATGGCGTGTTGGGAAGGGAAAAGGCCTTCTCTGGGCCTAGTGCCCCACAGAAGGCCCAGGGGATGGCATGTTGGGAAGGGAAAAGGCCTTCTCTGGGCCTAGTGCCCCACAGAAGGCCCAGGGGATTGCATGTGGGGGGCGGAAAAGGCCTTCTCTGGGCCTAGTGCCCCATAGAAGGCCCAGGGGATGGCGTGTTGGGAAGGGAAAAGGGCTTCTCTGGGCCTAGTGCCCATAGAGGCCCAGGGGATGGCGTGTGGGGGACGGAAAAGGCCTTCTCTGGGCCTAATGCTCCATAGAAGAATAGTGTGTGGGGGATGGAAAAGGCCTTCTCTGGGCCTAATGCCCCATAGAAGGCCTGGGGATGGCGTGTGGGGGCGGAAAAGGCCTTCTCTGGGCCTAGTTCCCTCATAGAAGGCCCAGGGGATGGTATGGGGGGCAGAAAAGGGCTTCTCTCACTTGCCTCAGCCTTGAGGGCCTGTCCCTCTGGAGGACACTCCAGACGGTCCTCTCCTGTCGGAGGACTGGAGCAGGCTGAGCTGAAAACACTGACCGGGGCTGACGTCGGCGGGAGTTTGCGAAGCAGCCAGTTAGCCCTGGCCAGTGTCTTCTGACTGCCAGTTCTTGAACTGAATCAATTATGGCAAGCATAGAATGCTGTGGAACCAAAATTCAAATATTTATAAGGACAGGATTAAGGCAATTTGGCTAACAAATGCACACATGCAAACATTGGGCAGAAAGGAGGGATCACTGAGGAAATGCCAAACGAAACAAAAAAGGCTTTACCCACTGATGGAAGATGGCATCAGATGTAGACAGATGAGTCTCCCTGAGGAGAGAGTTTTAGAGTTTTGGTATCATGACTAAAAGGGCCCTCTCCTGGGCTGTCCCGCTCCTAATCTTGAAAGGCACCTGAAGCAAGGTCTCAGAAGATGGTTACACTGGCTGGCTAGGTACCTTCACAGCAGTCCTTCAGATTTATTGGTTCCAAACCATATTGGGCTTTAAAAGTCAACACCAGCACCTTTAATTGTGCCCAGAAACAAATTGGAAGACAGGGAAAATAGGGCAAGACTGGAGAGATATGGTCCATATGACCCATTCCACCTAACGTCTTGACTGCAGCATTCTGCACCACTGAAATTTTTGAACACTTTTGAAGGGCAGCCCCATGTAGGTCACATTGCAGTAATCTAATCTAAAAGTAACCACAGCTGCCTGCTGTCACCAGCTTATTCAGCAGTAGGCTTGGATCCAAGAGCACCCCTAAACTATGGTTCTGTGCCTT
This sequence comes from Gekko gecko, assembly GCA_029375565.1. Taxonomy (NCBI): domain Eukaryota; kingdom Metazoa; phylum Chordata; class Lepidosauria; order Squamata; family Gekkonidae; genus Gekko; species Gekko gecko. The sequence continues at coordinate 220,953,267 of JAPDNY010000002.1, forward strand.
AAAGGGGAGTGCGGCCCCATCTAGAACGTGTGACACCTTAAATCCTGGATCAGACCTTCCATTCTCAAGTATTACTTCTATTTTGTCAGAATTAAGCTTCAATTTATTAACATGCATTCACTCCAAACTGTCTCCTGGTATGAGTTCAGGGTTTCTTCAGCATCCCTGAGATCAGCTAGAAGTATGAGATAGAGCTGAGTGTCATCCACATATTAGTGTCAACCCAGCCTAAATCTCCAGATGACCTCTCTGGCTGAGCAGCAATCCCCCAGCACCACCCTCTGAAACCTGCCTTGGAGACAGGACCTGAACAAGTTGCTGAGAGGTCCAGGAGAAACAACAGAGTCACATTCCCTCTAGCCATCTCCCCAAACAGGTCATCCAGCAGGGAGACCAAGCCTGTTTCTGTCCCATAACCAGGTCTAAATATAGACTGGAAAGGATCTAAACCATTTGCATCATCCATGAGAGTCTGATGTTGTCCAGCCACCACCTGTTATATCACCTTGATCAAGAATGGAACATTTCAGACTGGTTGATAATTATTGAAATCGCCTGGGTCCAGGCTATACTTCTTTATAAAGTGAAGAGTAAAGGAAGAGGAGACTTGTTGGGGTGTAGTGGCTGGGGACCCAGGTTGGCCAAGTAATTTCTTCATCCCCTATGGTGCAGAAATGCCACTGGTGAGGCCTTTCTCACCAGAAAAGCCATGGATTTAAGAGTTTTTATAAAAACACTCAGCTTTTATTGTAATGAACTACAGTGACAACTTGCATTTTCACATCCTCTGTGAATCTTCTGGATATAACTAATGAGGAATGTTATCATCTGTGTTTCCCATGTTCAATCTTCTAGGGTGCTCTGTAGCACAAAGGGGGGGGGATTGCCAAATTTGTTACCAATGAACGCACTGGTAGTTCAATACCTTACTCAATATTTTACTACAAATCTCCCTTGTTGAGACACAGCACACATTAGTTGAAAGCAGACATAAGTTTATTTACTAATAAAAAGCAAACTATACAAATACATTAAGTAATTATTTTACTGTAAATTCAGCAAAGGGGAAGGGTTCCATGTAGAATGTATATAATTATCTAAACTTTGGGATAGTCTTGAGCTACCACTGCTGCTGCTCAGGGAAACTAATCTTCTCAAGTGTGTGGGACAAACTGAGACACTGCCAGTAGCTGCTGCCTCATCTTTGGGGTGTAAATCTTCCAAGATCTTCTAATCTAAACAACACTTTTATATGATTCTACACACAAAGGTAACTTGCAAGTCTGGTACATCATCACTGTCATCCAGATGCCTGTGTTTAAAACTCTGAAACAATTCTACCCATGTGAATAATTGCCCAGTATCTCTTGGGGAAAGAACTGGATCTCTTGGCATGAAGTCACATCCCAGATCATTTCAAGTTCTTAGCTAGGGGAGTATTAATGCTATCACTACAAGCTGACATATGCAAAATACATCCTGCTTGTTTTACCATAAAATGGATTCTACAGTATCAGTACTTCAATGTCAACTGCTACCAAATTTGTTATTATTTTGATCAAAAGCATTCAGACAGCTAGGGAAATCAAGCATCAACCCTACCTTCTGAAGCTTCTGATAGAGGCTACTTTTAAGAGTAATGAACAATGAAGCATACGGATAATTGGCATGAACCATCTGGCTACTCTTATGCTTTTTAGAATTCTATACTATGTTCCTTAATTCATACAAACTAAACCACCATCATGTTCAAGAAGGATTCCTCCCTTGATTAGAGCCAGATGAAAGGCCTAAGTGACACTGAAGGTAATGAAAGAATTGGCAGCTTTCTTTTGTCGTCTTTGATGCTCTGTCTCACTCCATGTCTGGACAGGAAACTGACAGCAGGAAGATGCCCTGGCGTGTGTGGGATCACTGATATGGGTCACCTCAGTCAGATCTGCTTCCAAGGAACTAACATTGTGGGTCACCTGTGCCACATGGACTTTGTTGACTACTCTCTTGTGCAAGAGGCAGCTGAAGATCTTCTTGAATCCCTTTCGAAAGTGCTTGGATACCAAAGCATAGACAATGGGGTTGACACAGGAGTTGGCATATGAAATCAGGTGGGAGAGAATCCTAAGTGCATAGGTGGAATTGTTCAGTGGGAAATAGCCAAACCAAAAACAGAGGATAACCAGGTGATGGGGCAGCCAGCAAATGCAGAAGAGAACAGCCACGATGATGATCATTCGGGTGACCTTGTGCTTGGCCTTCTTAGAATCAGACATGTCTTCAATGGGATCCACAGAAGTCCAGAGATAACGGATGGTCCTCACATAGGTGAGGCTCAAAATTAACACTGGAATGACATAGCTAAAGACAAAAGTGCAGAGGTCCATGACTTTGCGCTTAGAGATTTTCCAAATGGGATGGCAGACAGTAACATTGGCTATCTGGAATTCCCGGTAGTAACTGAGATATGGTCCAGAGAAGATGAATGAAAGACCCCAGATGAGACAAATGGCTATGAGAGCATTCCTGGGTGTTCTTAGTTCTCTTGAATGCAACGGGTACCTTATGGCCAAGTACCTGGGAAGAAAAAAGAACAGCAAAAAGTACCATGATACTGAGGCACTATCAGAATATTCTGAAAAAAATGTTATATGTGAGGAGAAACTAAATTTATAAGGCACAATAACAGTAATATACACTATAGCTGGGGTAATATTCAGAGTGATGGAGAAAGAGATGAAGGAGTTGAATCACTGACCCCGGGAAGATGCTAATGATAGTTATAGTGAATATGATGAGCTTTGGAATAAAATATCCTTAACATTAAAAAGGTTTCTCTAGCTTGAAAGCCAGTCGAATCTGACTCTAAGGGGCAGTGCTCATCTCTGTTTCCAAGCCAAAGAGCCAGCGCTGTCTGAAGACGTTCCTGTGGTCATGTGACTGGCATGACTAAATGCTGAAGTGCACGGAATGCTGTTACCTTTTTATGTGGTACCTATTTATCTACTAACAATTTCTTGCTTTCAAACTGCTAGGTTGGCAGGAGCTGGGGCTAGAGATGGGAGCTCACTCCGTCACATGGCACTAGGGTCTCGGACTGCCAAACTACAGACCTTCCAGTCTGCAGTTCTGCATCTTAATCTCTAAGCCACCATGGCCCCATCCTTAACATTATGTATAGATAATTCCAGAGGAGTACCCATGTTAGTCTGTTGTAGCAAAAATGAACAGGCATCTTCTGACATCTCAAACAAGTTTTTATTCTAGCATAAGCTTTCATGGACTAGAGTGAACTTCATCATACACGTATGAATTTATGAAGGGAATTCCCAAAGGAGTCAGTAGCCCCCGTGGCCCAACCTGAGTAAGCTCTGAAGTCATTTAAATGCCTTCAGAGCCCACTTCCAGATAGGGCCCCCTGACTGGAAGTGAGCCCTGAAGGCATTTAAGTCCCTTCAGAGCCCACCTCTATGTTGGGCTGGCCTTCAGAGCTCACTATCGGAGCCCAGTCAAGTCGGGCTGCCCAACTCGACTGAGCTCCCAGAGTGAGCTCTGGAGGCTTTTATAGGCCTTATATGCTCTTTAATGGGCAGGCCCCACCCAGAAGAGGGCTCCAAAGGCCTATAAAAGCCTTCAGAGCTCACTACACCACTGAGCATCTGTGACCATCCCCTGACGGGATTTTTTGAGGTCCAGATGCCCTGAGCATTGAGCGCACCTGGTAGAAACCACAGGGACTGCATTGGTTTAGATGCACGCATCTCTCCCGCCCTTCCAACTGAGAGAGCAAACACAGAATTGCCCAGGAACATCTCAGCCAGCCACTGATATTCAACCCTCTGCCTTTGGATGTAGCTGATTGTGGAGGGCTTTCCTAGCTTCCCATTCCAGGCTGAGGCAAATATTTTCACAGCCCGTCAAAAGCTGTTTTGTCAGCCTTGCATGCCGCCCGCTCATCTTTCTTGATAGCTTGAGAGAGAGAAAGAGAATGGGACCTGGTTCATGCAGCTGGGCTGCCCAGCACTGGTCATCCTGCCATCCCATCCTGGGTTGCAAATCTAATGCAACCAATGATCCAGTTAAGAAAAAAATGAGGAAAAAAAGGCGTTCAGACCTCACTCAGGCTGCCCTGATCTAGAGGTGGGCTTAGATGGTGTTTAAATGCCTTTGGGGCTTGCTTCTGGTCAGGTGGCCTGGTTGGTCGACCTTTGGAGCTTACTGGATCAGCCATGGTGGGCTCTGAGGGCATTTAGATGCCTGTGGTGCTCACCTCTGGGTGGTGGCCCACACAAACTTCTGAAGCACAAACTGGTTCGTGCAATTAAGAAGTTCATGGAATTTCAGGATTTGTGAAAAACTCCGAAGCATGAACCTCAATTTTTCCAGTTCATGCCCAGCCCTACTTTAAGATGCCACAGGACTTCTGTTCTTAAGTATAAAGACATTGCTTAAGCTAATTGGAATATTACAAAACTCAGAAGATTCTGATGTGAGGGAGAACAATGGAAGAAATAGAAGACATGTGAAGGAGCAGGAAGACAGATTTGTAAACTAGTGTGGGCAGAGGCTCTAGTATGATATTCAGTTTATACTCAGATTGCATTGCTGTCTCAAAGTGCCATCTCATGCCCTGCTTCCAGTATGGAGGCACATGTCTTCCCAATCAAATCACACTGATGTAGAAACTTATGGTCTCTTCTCACTGTTCTCACAAAGGAGGAATATCTACTAGCTTCTTCTGCTGAAGCAGGGAAACTGCCAGATGTGTATATAATCATGGTGGGATGGTTACAGCAGAGCCCACTGAGACTGAATCCTGCTAAGACAGAGGTTCTGTGGCTGGGTGAGGGGACTCAGATTTGAGGGGCCAACTCCGAGCTCTTGACAGTGTGCCCTTAATACTAGCACAAACTGTCAAGAGCCTGGGTGTGATTTTGGATGCCTCCCTATCAATGAAGGCCCAGTTCACAAATGTTGCCAGGCTGATGTTTCTCCAATTATGCCAGGTCAGGCAACTGATTCCCTACCTGTCTCGCCCTGACCTAGCCACAGTAATCCATGCAATGGTCACCTCCAGATTAGACTACTTTAACTCACTCTATGCAGGGCTACCCTTGAGACTAACCCAGAAATGCCAACTGGTCCAGAATGCGGCATTGCAGGTCCTTACATTCAACCTGTGCTGTGTGAGTTGCACTGGCTCCAGGTGGAGTACTGGAACAGGTTCAAGGTTCTGGTGTTAACTTTCAAGGCCCTTAATGATCTGGGACCCATGTATCTTCAGGACCACCTCTCCTGGTATACCCCCACAAACAGCATTGTGCTTGGCATATAAGAACTTACTGTTGGTCCCCAGCCAGAGAGAGAGCCAGCTGTCCTCGACCAGGGCCAGGACATTTTCCACCCTAACCCCAACCCGGTACAACTCTCTGTCAAATAACATCTGGGCCCTGTGGGGTTTTGGGATTTAATGCAATTCCACAGGGCCTGTAAGGCAGAGATGTTCTGCCAGGCATTTGGTTGAGGACAGCAATGGCTTCCATCTGTCTGGCGCTCCTGTTTCCTGTCTCAACCCACCCCATGAGGCAGTGGCATAATTTGTAGTCTTAGGGTGATTTCCCACTAAAGCTGACTCGGGGTAGCGCCGCCATTTGGCCCGATACTATTAGTCAATTTCACACCCGAAGCCGCGGGGCTGCATTTTGACCCGCGGCTTCACCCGATTTCCCCCGCAGTTTCGTAATCCTCAAAAAACAGGATTACGAAACTGCGGGGAAATCGGCGAAGCCGCGGGTCAAAATGCAGCCCCGCGGCTTCGGGTGTGAAATTGACTAATAGTACCGGGCCAAATGGCAGCGCTACCCCGAGTCAGCTTTAGTGGGAAATCACCCTTAGTGTCATCTTACCAGGCTGGTTATTGTATTTTTATTGTATTGTTATTAATTCTTAAATTAATATGTGAATGTTTTTATTGATGTACACTGCCCTGAGCCCTGTTTTTTTACAAGGGAGGGTTGTCTAGGAATATAATTTAATAAATAAATAAACAATCACATAATGGCTGGAAGGTTATAAGCCCCATCACTGATATAGGATTGTCACCACATACCAAGAGAATGGAAGGACGATAACAGTCATGTTCTCTTTGGCCTGGTTACTTGAATTTAAAGGTGTTGACTTTTATTTCACAAGAAAATTGTCCTAATGCTCATTTTATTAGCCCTAAACTTTAATCCCCTTTTAATCTGTTAAATTTCATTTTGGCCCACAGGTATCCCAGATCTATTATTCTAGTCATATTTTACTATATCTTAAGAATGTACTGACATTTAGAGCTGAGATTTTCATTTTAAATTTATTGTACTCTAGTTTCTTGCTTTAAGCATAAGAAAGGTTATTAAAAATATCTTCATGGTGTCTATTATCTACAAATCCAATTCTGAATGCAAGGGAATTCCATAAAGTCATGTGAACCTGTCATTCAAGAATGGTGGCTTTTTCAAGAGCCAGATAATTTTCAAATTTCATTAAAAAAGCAAGCAAGTCATTCTAGTTCTCAAGGATGTAGAGGAAAAAAAAGATGCTTCTGTTGGTCAGCTGATTTATGGTACCTTCTTTCTTTTGTCAATAAATTGTCGAGTGTATAGGACCTTTCTTCAGTATATGGTCAATTTTAGGTAGGTAGTGCTCAGTGGTGGATTACGATCTGGTATCTGGTTTGAATCTCTATTCTGCCATGGAAGCTTGCTGAATGACTGTGGACCAGTCACACAGTGTCAGCCTAACCTAACTCACATGGTTGTTGAACAAAGTCCAGTGGCACCTTTAAGACCAACAAAGTTTAATTCAGAATATAAGCTTTTGTTTGCATGCACCCTTCTTCAGATACTGCACATGAAAGCTTATACCCAAAATTAAACTTTGCTGTTTTTAAAGGTGCCACTGGACTCAAACTTTGTTCTGTTGCTTCAGACCAACATGGCTCCCCACCTGAAGCTACCACATGGTTGTTGTGAGGATAAAATGGAGGAGAGGGAAACAATGAAAGGTGTTTTGGGTCCCCATTTGGGAGAAAAGTAGGGTAGAAACAAATTAAATTATTTTAGAATGTTCTAATGATCAACCTGGTGTGTACATAGAATTCTAAACTCAGTCCTTTATGGTAATTTTCACAATTCATTCAAATGCGCAAGAATCTCCATCTGTCTGATGACCTCAACCAAGACTGTGCAGGTTGAAAAACTTGTTCACCTCTCAGCCTTCCCTGTTGATCAAGTTTTTCTATACCTTCTTCCACAACAACCTTGAACCACTACAGTCTCTACCATTTCCATTTCCACAAGGGCGAAACCTTACTCGCTTGGTTTACCTAACAGCAGGAAAGGGTGAGAGGAATTTCTCCAACACACCTGCTAACACGGGTTAATCACATTATAATCAGAAACTACTCAAAAAAACATTTATTTTCCTCTGAAGCATGTGATGCAACTCTTCTTGGTATTTATTCCTTAATAGCCCAGTCCCATACATTCACATTCACTGCTTTGGGCACAAAGAATAGATGGAAAAATGACATACTTGTATATTTGTTAACAGCTCTCTTCTTGCATCAAAGATCTTTGCCTGAGCTCCACCTCTGATCCATGATTACATTCAGCTGAAGGCTCTGCTCCACTAGCAGTACACTGAATTTATTTACTCTGAAATAGCCTGCCCTGGGCTGCTTCCATATGGGGATTTTTCTCTGCATGGATAATAGGAAGCCCTCCTTTGAGAGCATCCACATGACATTGTGAATCTGGCAATGGAAATAAGACTGCAAAATGAAACAAAATCTGGAGGCACTTTAAAGAATGAGACTGGGGAAAGAGGATTCAAGAAAGTCTGTAAGGAGTCTGCCAAAGTACAGAATAGAAAACAGCAAAATTATTTGTTGCTAAAGCAGAAAAGACTTGAAGCCATTTATACAGAATAAAAAGTCAACTGGAACAAATCACAGCCTTCATGGTCAGAGTTAGCCAAAAATAAGAATCTCCTGTGAGGCATGCCCTAGCATAGTATGGAAGTGTATCTAGCTAAGAAGTCAAGGTTCTGACCTCAAAGTACGCTGCCATTGGCAGAAACTTCATCAAGAAGTGGAGCATCAGAGCTTGCAGGCAGATACTGGGTGTGTTCAGACAGCGTGCTGGAGCGGTTTAAATTGCTCCGGTCCGATGCGTTGTTTTTTTTAACCTGAAGAATCGCGATCACACTGACCTCCTTGTTCTGGGCTCCCCGCCGTCCACATGCAGGTGGAGTTTTTTTCCTCTCAGTTTGAGCATGCGCACAGACAGCCCTCTCTAGAACTAAAATTTTCACATGTGCGCAGATCAGCGATTTCCACATGTTCCTTTAAACTTTAAATGAAGACTTCTCTTTAAATTTTTACCCTGAAACTGGCCTCCCTGAGATCCCGGACTTGTCTAAATGTTTAAACTAGGCACCATTTAAGCTTTTCTTTCATTAACTTAGGAGCGGAGCTCCGCCCAAGTGTACACCACCAAAGCATTAAAAAAAAAATGGTGGACGAAAAGCGGAAGTCTGAGGCAGCTTCCCAGAGGGGAGGGGGGTTGAAGCACCCGGAAGTGGCTTGATGAAGCGATCAGACGTCAGAAAAGTGCGGCTCGAAACCAGAGAATCAGGAAAACACCACTTGGTAAGTGGTATCAAAATACTCTGGTTTAAAGGGGGTTTGCTCCAGAAAGCCACGGCTGGGGACGGTGTGCAGATGTTGGGCGTGTGAATGCGCACATAAAATCTGTTCCTGAGGCATGCCGAAAGTGGTTCAAATGGCGCATCTGAACGCACCCACTAGGTGCCTTCTGCTTTGGAACTGGAGCAGTGATCAGCCTACTCCTTTATGCACACAGCAGAGTGCAAGATTGGACAATAAAGTAATCTAATAGATGGATCAACAGAGAATAAAATTATGTAATCTGATCTGACTACAAATAAATTAAGTAAATAAAGAAGTAAGTAAGTAAATAATAAACTTAGGAAATATGGTAAGGTCATAGCAACTAGATTACAGTTATGCTGCCTCTCTACAACCTAGCCACTGGTTCCCATCATGCCCCATTCTGGCTATTTTTACATAAAGCTTGTGTGGAAGACCCTCTGTTGAGATTGGGGTCACCATTGTGATGCCCAGAGATAACCTAATTTATCTTCCCTCTTCCCCCCCTCCTCCAACATCTGCTTTGCCCCAATTCTGTTTCCTTGTTCTCTCAGTCATTACATTTTGTCACACGTACAGGGAAAACTCACTACATGTGATTCTCCCAATATGGGCAATCACTCTTTTGACGTATGTGTGGTGATTGCGTATACCAGGAGGATCACGTGTTCTTCCCATATGTGTGGTAAAATGTAACAACTGAAAAAGGCACTAGCATAGTCCCTGGGAAGTTTGTATTTTTCTTGCTGTGTGAATGTACTCCTGACACTACACTGTACAAAATGTACCCTGGCTGCCTCTCTTCTGCTTCCTATTCCATGTCTGCAAGTTTGCCTATAAAGGAAGGTAGATGCTGAAAGGCAATTTTTGCTCATGCAGACTGGAGACACATCTGGATACGGTGTACCCAAAATAATCTTCATCTGCATTGCAGGGTGTTAGTAGAAATGTGTGTTTCTGTCTGCCCTGCAATGTGGGCACAAATCTTTACCCCTTTCCTCCTGTCTCCAGCTACTAGTCAGATATGGACTGTGCGTCACCATTTCTTCACAAGACGTATTAAATCAGAAGAAACTGAAATAAGGATTTCTTATATGTCCAAATGGTCTGGTCTGGGACTTCAGTGCCTCAATGCAAAATTAATTTCATTTTTGTTTTATATATCTGTCTGGCTTATGAAAGAAGCTTTAAATTTCAGAGACTGCCTCGTTTTACAACAATTACTTGAACAATAACAGGTGTAACAATAGCAACACTTTTTATAGCCCGTTTTTAGGGTTTAAAGTGTTTCACAGTATATCAGCTCTGTAATCATTACAATATCCCTACAAGGTAGGTAAGTATCCCCTTATTGCAGGTGGGTACTAAGACTGAAAGAGAGGTATTCCTGAGGCTATCTCAGTGAGTTCGTGACTGAGAAAAGATTTGATTCTTTTGGGCTCAAAGTTCCCACTCTTAGTCACTATATTATACCTGCTCACTGCTTCCTTTCTTTCTTGACACTATTCTATGGGATCAGAACATACTCATACTTCAGTTTGAAAATATTTCATTCCACAAGTACCCTGCACCTCTTCCCTGGATTTGGCACACTGTGATCCATCTTGCATGGAATGATCTACTAGGAGGGATGCCTAAATGGGCTCTCCCATCTCCTAGGAGGGTGTTGAACTAGATGGCCCATTTTCATGCTGTTGTTTGTAATTTCCTTTGCTTAGTTATTACCAGTGTTTCCCTTCAGCATCTGTTGCCATGAATTTATAAAATGTATACTGATGGAATAGTGACAGCTGCAATAATACCTTCAATTGAACTGAGCTGCTTGGGAGATTCTCCCTTCTTTTCATGATGATAACTCCAGACTGTGTTTGTAGCAGCAAAATAAAATGGGAATCCAGTGACACTTTAAAGGCTTGTGACATTTCTTCCAGCTTAAGTTTCCATGAGTCAGAGCTCACTTCATCAGAAACAGCTCATGCACTACATTACAACCAGTGTCCCCTCGAAGCTGAGTTAGTGAGAGCTAGCTCACAGTTTTTTAGCCTCCAGCTCACACATTTTTGTCTTAGCTCAGGAAGAATGGCTCCAGAGCAAACTAATTTGTGCAGTAGCCAAATTGTATAACTTTAATGCCAGTAGCTCACAAAGTAGAATTTTTGCTCAGAAGACTCCACAGCTTAGAGGGAGCATTGATTACAACATGCCTCTGATGAAATGGGCTGTGACTCACAAACACTTGTGCTGGAATAACATTTTTTTTAGTCTTTATGGTGACACTGGACTCCCAGTTTACTTCCCTTCTTTCAGTCATTGCTAATGAAATCAAGTTGTGCCTGCATGCGGGGATATGGGAAAAGATGAAACAGTAACATGCTGCAGAGTTATTTGGGAATCTTCAAAACTTCATGATGTTACTCAAAGACAAAATCAAAACTGTCTCCTGCCTCCCCACCCCCACCTGCCTGCTCACCTGTCCAGGGATACAGTTGTGAGGGTGAAGCTGCTGGCATACATGGTCAAATAGATGAAGAAATGCACGACTTTGCACATGTAGGGCCCGAAGATCCAGTCGTCCAGGGTGTAGATGGTGGCCTGGAAGGGCACACAGAAGACAATAAAGCACAAGTCGGCCACTCCCAGATTGAGGATGAAGAGATTGGTGGTATTGGTGACTTGCCTGTTTCTCAGCAGCACTGCCAGCACCAGAGAGTTGCCCACTGTGCCAACGAGGAAAATCAGTGAATACACTAAGGGAATGATGATAGGCACTAGCTGCCAACTGTTACTTTCACTGCTGCCAGAAGAGTTCAGCTGGTGCACAGATCTGTTCATCTTGGAAGCAGGATTCAGGCTGTCATTTGAGCAGAGAGATGACAGAAAATGGATCCTTCAGCAGCCTGGGTTGACCAGGAACACTCACATCGCCTCCAGGGTGATCATTTCCAGACAGAACTTCTCTTCTGAGAAGAGTTTTCCTTCATAGCAGATCTTTTGCGTAGCCACTCTGTGGCTTCACTCAGTATTGACTCCCAGCTCAGCACTAGTCCTGCTCGCAAATGCTGCCTGTCATCACATTAATATCATACTCTTAGAGCTCCGTCTTTATTTTCTTTCTGTACCTAGCAGGTTCTGAGTTTGCACTGTGCCAGAGTCTCTTTCAGGCTGCTTGGCTGTCTCTTCTCTGACTGAAAGTGCCTGCAGATGCCCATAATATAGGTGTGCAAAGCTGAGGGACTAAACTTCTCACCACTTGCAATTATTGGTAGCTTAACTATCCCCTCACTGAGCCCCGTGTGCTCTGAATGCTTGTGTATGCAGTATTTGGGGAAGGACTAATGTATTCAAGCCCGCCTCTTGTTTCCAGGGAGACAAACAGCTAAAATAAAAGTAATCGTGTCTATGGAAACAGCCCCCTCCCCACATGTACACATGCTGACCATTTAGGTGGTTTGGAAGTGTGGGGTTTGCCCATGTGTTTTAAAGAGAAGGAAAATATGGCTTTCACTATTTTCAAAAGGGAATGGGCATTCCTCTGTCGATAACTGCATAGTGCAAGGGATGAACTTAACATAACAGATGCTTTCCCCCTCGTTGGATGGTTCATAGAAAGGGCAGAAAACTGGGAGTTCTCTTCCAAGGATTTCTGGGCTCACGCTTACATGAACAGCTAAAACAAATGGATACTTTGGATACATACAAATTATTCTACTGTGGTAAGCCCCAGGGGCACAGTGGCTGAAGAATGCACTCAAGGTGATCCCTGTCAGCACTGCAACACAGGCAGCCAGGACCTCATGGGGCTGGAATGAGACAGGTGCTTGGGAGTGTGGTTGGGGAAAGATGTTGGACATCTCTAGCAGGAGGCAGACTGACTGGGAAAGAGTAGGTTCTTGACAAGCTATGAACACACGAAGCTGCCTTCTGTTGCATTAGCCCATTGCTCTATCAAATTCAGTATTGTCCACTCTGACTGGCAACAGCTCCACAGGGTCTCATGCCTATATTCAATCATATCACTTGATCCTTTTAAGTGGAGAAACTAGCTTCTTGAAAGCCTTACAGCTGGTGTCAGACAATGATGTGGGCCTGATTTAGAAATATGTGTAGGCTGCCTTGGCCTGGAAGAACCAATGGGATGTCTAGATGGGTGTAACTATGCATGGGCCTGAGAAGATAGTAGGACCTTCTCTCCATTGCTGTACCAAAGGATGCGCCAGGTCAGGCTGTAATCAGTATGCATTATACATAGCACAAGGGGTACAGGAAGGCTGAAATGTGACTGTAAATCAAACCTTCCAGATAAAATGAACTTAAAACTGCCATTTTGTTTTGCCATGTGTTCATTAATTAAGGGAGCAGGCTGAAAAGCACTTTAAGTAGCACACATTAATTCCATCTTACCTTCTATGCCCTCTGCGATATCTGTAAATTTCTTGGTTAGCCCCTGGATATTGCTTTACGTAGCTTAAAGTTTGTTGGACTAGATGGCCTCTCTAAAATGCAATTATTCTTTGCTTCTCCTTTGTTTAGTTACCATACAGTGTTTCCTTTTGGGATCTGAATTTGTAATTTAAATTATATTAATGACAAAAGCCATAGTATGTTAAATTTAATTGAATTGTTCAAGAGATCATTGTTCTCTTTCGAGCAGCTACTGCTGTGGAATTACTATGGCAGAATTTTTTTTCTCTCATCTCTGAAAGTTCAGCTCCCTAACGGCGTAAGAGGAACTCAGCTCCATCAGATAAAGTTCCATTACATACACACACCTTACTGCAGATTTTCAGAGCAGTAAGCCTTTAATCTTGACTTCGGATTCTGTGCCCACCTTACACACCATTCTTTTTCCTCCAGTACATTTTTTCTACAGCTACAATACACTTTTCTAAATCAGGGTGGAACATCACTTGTGACATGAATAGGTCTCATACTTAACAAGGGGGGTGGTGTCCAAAGTTTTTTAAAAATGTACACAATTGCCCTATTGCAGCTGCACAGTTACATCCAGCAGGCACCTTGCATTTAAATCCTTGTGGTTCAGGTTTTGTACACGCATTTTAGCATTAGTTTTTTTTTTTAATTTAAATTATTTTATTTAAACAAAACCCTAGCATACAAGAAAAGAAGAAGATAAAAAACCAACAATGTGAAGTTACAAAATATTACATTAGAATATTTCCATTATGGCTCATACCTTCAATCAGGTTACAACTGAGTAACAATATCTTTGATGTTATACAATACAAAGTCTATGGAATTGCAGTCCTTATTTAAAGGCAACAAAATTCCTCAGAGCCTATAGCTGAGAGTACTATGGTTTATGAAGAGAAGAATTCAAATGCTGGGTGCCATGTTTTGAAAAAATCATTTAAGTACATTTCAGAGTTAGCTTTTTTAAGATTGTCAAAAACTTTCTCTAATATAAAATATTCCCAGATCTTTTGATACCATTGTTTGTAAAGTAGGAGGGAAGGGATCTTTCCATTTAGCTGAAATTGTTGTTTGAGCTGCAGCCAGCAATTTAGAGAGTAAGTCTTTATAATGAAATAACCCTGGAAATTTATTTATTTATCATATTTACTAGGAATAAGGCCCATTGTGGAAATAAATACAAGATCTAGAAAGAGACTCCAGGAGAATGCCTTGGCTTTGGGCACTCAGTGTCAATTTGCTGTGGTGACCTCAGCAGGGTATAATTCAATTCAATTCAAAACCTTTATTGGCATAGATTAAATCATAAACAGTCGCCATTCAGTTCATAGGTTTAACACACATCTTCCTCATTATAAAGCAGTTACAAAACTTAGCAACCACTTCAATAACCGCTATATTTTGTGAAGCCAGTTAACAGTACATCATTCTATTGTCAGATTGCTTAGCATCTTTCTTAAGAATGGCTTCTAAATAGACTGCCAAATGTCGTCATTCAAACTACAATAGAGGAATACGTGTTTGATTGTTTCAATCTCCCCTGACTCACAATCACAAAACCTAGCAGAGTAGGGGATTTTCTTAAATCTCCCTGCTAAAACAGCAGAAGGGAGCATGTTAAAGCAGGCCAGCATGAATGCTCTACGCAGCTGTGGGGAGGTTAGACCCGATAAGTATTGTGCTGGGGCGCTGATCGGAAAACGTGCCTATCTTAAAGGTGAACATCTACCAGAAGCCAAGGCTCTAAGCTCTTGCATCTCAATATCAATTAATCTTTGTTTGAGCAGAGCAAAGATGTGTATTTCAGATAAGGACATCATATCGTTCAGGCATAAGCCTATTGAGGCGATTTTCCTTTCTATAGCAGTGAACCACTCAGAACAATGAGACTCTTTTAGCAGATATATAATAAGGCTATTGGGGCAACTCCTAAAATGCAAACGTTGCCAAAATCTGAAAGTGATTATCCAAGCCCTTGTTTCCAAACGTATCAAATTGGATTCCAAACAAATGGTGGCATAGGGTACACACAAAGGCAACCCTAGTATTTTCCTTACAAAATAGGATTATTCTACCGCTTTGTTGAAAGCAGTGATCCAAATGGGTACCCCATAAAGAAGCTTTGCTCCAATTTTATGCTGAAACACTTTTAGGGCCGCAGGGACATACTGGTTACCCTTGGTAAAAAAGAAGCGAGTTATTGCTAGCACACAGCTATTTGCAGATTTGATTACTTCTGATCTGTGGGCTACCCACCTTGCACTATGGTGAAAGTTAATTCCCAAATAGTTAAAACACTTCACCTGTTCAGTGGTTTTACCCTTAACATGCCAGTTGATAGGTTTCCAGAAATCTCCGAACACCATTATTTTAGTTTTGTCAAAATTCATGGATAACCCATTCAGGTCACAATATTCTATAAAATGTGCTAACAACCTCTTTATCCCTACTTCAGATCTAGAGAGAATTACAGCATCGTCTGCATACAATAGCAGGGGCATCAGCAGGGTATAATGACACAGAGTCCATCATTTTCTCCAGAGGAACTGATCTCTGCTATCTGAAGAACAGTTGTAATTTTGAGTGATCTCCAGCCCTCACCTGGAGATTGGCAACAATTGTTACCCAGGACAAAATGGCTGGTTTGGAGGGTGAACTCTATGACATTTTACCTGTCTGAGGTCCAACCCCACTTCAAACCCCACCCTGTCCAAGCTCCATCCCTCAAATCTCCAGGAATTTTCTAACCTGGAGTTGGCAACCAGATCTCCTTCCCAGCCAATCATCAACCTACCTTTATTTCCCCCTCACTCTTCAGCTTTCTATCCCCCCCACCTGCAGCCTCTGCTGTGCTCTGAAGCCCTGACTGCCACGTCACATTGGCTGTCATAGGGGGGCCATCTCAGCAGGGTATAAGGGACACAGAGTCCACCATTTTCTCCAGGGGAACTGATCTCTGCATCTGGAAAGCAGTTATAATTCTGAGTGATCTCCAGCCCTCACCAGGAGATTCGCAACAATGGCTCCCTGTGAGGGAATGGCTGGGTTGGAGGGTGGAGTCCATGGCAGTGTACCCATCTGAAGTCCCACCCCTCCTCAAACCTCACCGTCTCCAGGCTCCATCCCCCAAATCTCCAGGAATTTCCCACCTAGTGTTGGCAACCTTATCAGGATTGGCCCCAATGAGTTTTCTCCCAAAGGCCAAAATACGTGTGGACTGGGAAGGAACGGCCCATGCTGAAGCCTCTCTAGAAACAGAGCTTGGTGTATTTAACCCCTTTAACTCCCAGATGCAGCAAGGAGAGGGGAAATGACTGCATCTGAGGAGGGCGTGTTTAATTGCCAGAAAGGCTCTGCTCCGTGCCTTTCTCTGGGTCAGGATGAGAAAACTATCTTCATCATCACCATGCCCTCTGCTTCCTTGCTGATGGGAGAAGCTGCCCAGCTGGATTTCTGCCTGTTGTTATGTGGAAGGGAAGGGAGACTAGATGTACTCTAAGTTTTAAACAGCTGAGGGGGTGTCATTTTGATCAAACCAGCCTTAAAGAGGGACTTAACCCTTCTGTTGCCACCTCTCACAGTACACCCAAGCCCTGACAGAAGCAGTGGGGCAGGGGACTCCACCCTGTCTCTCTCTCATACACAAAGACACACGCACCTGACAGGGGCAAAGCTGTGGCTGTGGAAGCCCAGGAGCCGGGGAGAAGTATGCAGGGCAGCCTCCCCCCACTGCATCCCTCTCCTTCTCTCACACACATACAAATATACATGCACCCTGGGCTCCCTTAACACTCTGGATGTTGCAGCTGAGGGGCCAGGGACCCGGCCCCCTTTGGCGCTCTCTCTCTCACTCTCTCTCTCTCACATGCACGCACACGCACACATGATCCCTGGCAGGGGCAAAGCTGTGGCTGTAGCAGCCCAGGGGCCGGGGAGAACTATGCAGGGCAGCCTCCCACCACTGCATCCCTCTCCTTCTCACACACACATACAAATATACATGCACCCTGGGCTCCCTTGGCACTCTGGACGTAGCAGCTGAGGGGCCAGGGACTCGGCCCCCTTCGGTGCTTTCTCTCTCTCACACACACACACGGTCCCTGGCAGGGGCAAAGCTGTGACTGTGGCAGCTCAGGGGCTGGGGACAACTATGCAGGGCAGCCTCCTGCCACTGCATCCCTCTCCTTCTCTTTCTCACAGACACACACAAATACACACAGACCCTGAGCTCCGACAACACTCTAGCCGTGCTATCTCTGGTGAGGGCAGGAGACATTTTGGAAAGAAAGCAAACGGGTCACTGGGCGTCCTGCAGAAATGGCCGGGACTCAAGTCACGGACTCAGTGGATAGAGGTTGGGGAAGTGTGTGGAACGTTCAGAAAACATTTACACCAAAATAGCTTTATTATATAGGAGCGATACCCGCCCTCCCCGCAATGCAGGCTCAGGATGACTTTCAAGCAATACATAAATAAAAATAAAACATAATAAAATCATCTAAAACAGTTCCATTATCATTAATACAGTTTCTTAAAGTGCTGAGATAGTTCATACGATGGCGCATTTCAGTATTTCCTAGAGTCATTTTGCTTGAGATCTTCCTGCAGCCCAGGCTAGGTATTAGAGCCCAAGACCAAGGGCCAAGATGTTAAAGACCAAGGGCCAGGGCTCTATGCTGGTGGCTGCTCCCTAGCTGAAAGCCTGGCAGAAGAGCTCCGTCTTGCAGGCCCTGAGGAACTGTAAAAGGTCCCGCAGGGCCCTGACCTCCTCTGGGAGCTCATTCCACCAGGATGGGACCACCACTGAGAAAGCCCTGGCCCTGGTAGTAACAAGCCTGTCCAAATATTTAACAACATAGATTCTGGTGTAGGAGTTTAATTCCTGTGATCTTACCTATGGTGTTTAGTACTTGTTTCCAAAAGGGTACCAAGATAGGACATGACCACCAGCAATGAATGCAGGCCCCGATATCTCTGCATTTTTTCCCAACATTGTGGAGCGATCTTTTTATTGGAATACTGTAGTTTTTGTAGAGTCTAATACCAGTAGTAGATTAATTTAAAAGATTGAATTCTGATTGGGATCGCTTTAGTAATTAGCATTGGTGATTTCCAGACCTGTTCCCAGTGCTGGTCAGACAGTGTTATGGAACTAATTTGTTGCCATGATTGAAGAATTTTTGGAGACTGGTTTTTATCTTCCTTAAGGAGTATTTTGTATACTGTTGATATAAGCCCCTTGATGCTACCATCATTGGAGCTCAATACATTTTCAAACTCCGTTTTCTGTCTTCGGAAGGCTTGTTTAGTGTTTTGTTGTTCCATCATGTTATTTAACTGAAGGAATAGGTACCAGTTTAATTTAGTACCCATTTGTTCCTCTAGATCTAATTTATCTAAAATAATCCCCTTCCTAGATCCTGTAAAGTTGTAACCATATTTTGATTTGTAAAAAATGGTTTTCTTTTACCCAGTAAGAACCATTCTTGATTGAGAAAAGTTTGTTGGGGTTGATCTTTCAGGGGCTAATTTTTTATCCCTTATCCCAGATCTTATCCCAGATCTTTAATGAAATGGACAAAAAGGGATTTGCCTTAGTTGATCTGGAGTGTTCTTGAGGTTTATTTCAAAATGCCTCTGTGATGCAATTACAGGTTTGTGGACAGCAGCAGGTAAATACAGAAGCTGCTGTGTCACATGACTGAGAAGGGAGGGGGCCTTTTGGCTCAGAATTTTCAGAGAGTGACAGATAACGGTAGACAACTGGCAGTTGGGAGCTGACAGTTGGGAGAAGGAGTTGGAAGAAGGAGTTGGAAGAGAAGTTAGCAGAAAGCAGGCAGCTAACTGAATAGCTCTGAGGTGGAACAAAACCTCTGTGGAAACAGCCTGATCAGTTAGAGTAGAAAACTGGGGCTGAAATAAACTCTGCACTGGTACCCTCTAATGGAAAGAGGAGACTGAACAGAGAGTGAACAGTATAAGACCTGACTGGTCACAGACACCAGATACATTGTTCCAAAAGAACCTGTACAGGTGGCTAGAGAAAGGGCTAAGGGTCTGGAGGAGTCTGGAAAGCTGGAAAGGTGCCTAGTTGGACTCAAAGGGACCAGACAGATAAAGTCCAAAGGACAGCCACAAAACAGTTACTGGAGAGTGGGATCATAAGTATGTTTAGTGTACTGAAGAATATCTGTGTACAACTGAGCGATAAGCCTACAGTATATGTGAAGGCAAAGTAAAAAGTTATATTCTACAATGAAACAAAATATCCTATGTAAATACATCCCATCCCCCTGTTGAGCTTGCTGAAAAATAAAAAAGTGTACTGTTTGACTTTTACAAATACTGGTGCCTGACTATATGGTGATAGAATTTTACTCGGCAGTTGTCCTCCATACATCCATAAGTTATATATATACCAACCGAACCCCCCGAAGAGACTAATGTTTTATAGTGACCTGGTCAGATATGGTATAGTGAGAACTGATCAGGCACATCATAAGTGAAAATATTTTAAAATCCAGTACTTCTATAAGCCTATACAGGCAGTGATGCCATGGCTTGGTCTCTCCTCTCGCCTTGATGGTTATAACCTCATTCAGTGAAAGTGGGTATGTGTATGACTGTTCTATAATCTGCTATGAACTTTCAGTCTGTTTATTCATTATCCTAATTACATTAGTTAAATTAGCTGCTTGGTAATAGAGGTTTAAATCGAGGATACTGAAACCACCCTTTTGGGGTCAGTTACGCATTATGTAAAAACTTATACAAGGTCTTTTATATGTCCATTAAAAATATTTAGTGATTTCTGTCATTTTGTAAGGGTTGATTTCGAAATGTCAATTGGCAGAGCTCTAAATAAAAAAAGAAATTTTGGAAAAATAAAAGTTTTTATTGTATTGATCCTATCTGGCCAAGATAATTTTTTTGTGTGCCATGACTCCAATTTAACTTGGGTTTCTTCAATTAATTTATGATAATTTTCTTTTTTTGCAAATCTAGATTCATGGGTATAAGTACTCCAAGGTGTCTTCATGGAGTAGTGATCATATGGTAAGAAAATTTGGCTTGAATTGACTGCATTTGTATGGGGGGGAAGATTAATTGGAAAGATTTCAGATTTCACTTGATTGACTCTAAGCCCTGAGATGACACTAAAATTTTCAAGAATTTCCTGGAGGGGTTTGAATGATAGTTCTGGTTTGGTTAAATAAAGGACCAAATCTTCAGCGAAAAGCCCAATTTTATGAAGACTGTTTTTAATTGGTATGCATTTCAGCCTTAGTTCACTGAATGAAAAGGAACAGAAAGGAAGCAGGCAAAGGAGGGAAACCAATGTTGAAACTGATCAGACTTTTTTGAAACTGACAAGCAGCTGGAAAGTCCTGTTTTCCATAATGCTGAGCACAGGGGATTCTCTGCTGTGTTATCAGCTACTGTGAAAAATGGGAAAGAGTCACATGATCTCATAATATGGGGGAACATGTTGAGTGTGCAGAATGCATGGTAGAACCCACTGACACTGGCATTGCAAGCTGTGATAATTGGCAATGTGTGTGTGTGTGTGTGTGTGCCCATGCTCCTATGCCTTGCTTGGGGGGGAGAGGGAGAAAGAAAAATGGATATATATTGGTTTGTTTAAATTGTATGAACATGTGATATATCCAATAATAAATTGTTTTAAAAAAAAAACAAAATTGGCTGCAAGTCCACCACACTTTGCACAGGGCTACAATTTGTATGGGGAAGGAGTACTCTAGCAGAAGCTCTGGGGAGCTTTTTTAGTTTTGTCCCACTAAACTGAAAAAAAAAAAATGGGCGATATTTTCATTGATGCCCTAGCGCAGCTGTATAGTAATGCTAATTTCCTGCCCTTCCTTGCAAATTTGAGTGATTTTCTCTTTGTGATTCTCTAATTTGATACTGCACACTGGATGTGATCTTGACAGTTTTTTAAAGCCTGTCCTGTTCAGATTGCACTCTTCCTCTAAATGGATCGATCCCAAGCAATTCTTAAGTTTGGCGGTTTGCAGAAGGTCCATGTGGCTCAGCTGCCATTTTAATGTTAGGCTTCCGGAGACTGCCAAAATGGTCCCCCCCCAAAAAAAAAAGTCTTTGTTAACTAAAGCATTAAAAGGAAAAATGTTTTCAGAGCTTTAGGCTTCTCATCCAGGTGTCTCTGTCTCTCTTTACATCTCATATCAATTTCATTCCGCACTGATTTATTTATTTATATGTTTATTCAATTTCTACCCTGCCCTCCCCACCTCAGGCCAGCTTGCATAAAAATCAAAACACATAAAAACAAGCATATGTAAAAATGTCATAACAATCATAAAGTGCTAGTGACAGTAATAGTTGCATCGTGATGGCAGAACATAACAGCAGATCATGGTGACATAATCATAATGGAATACAGTTAGTGGTAGATATTCAGCTGTTTCCTTAGTCCATTTATGCTGGAAGGGCCAGGCTGCCGATGGTAATTCCAGGGGAATGGGGCTTTGCTATTGTTCAGTTATTAAATGTGAGTCCTTGATTAAAGGCCTGGTGGAAGAACTCTGTCTTGCAGGCCCTGCGGAACTGTACAAGGTCCCGCAGGGCCTTGATGTCTTCTGGGAGCTCATTCCACCAACTTGGAACTGCCACCAAGAAAACCCTGGCCCTGGTTATGGCCAGCCTGGCGCCTTTGGGACCACAGAGGGCCAGATGATTTTTGGACCCTGAACGCAGAGCTCTCTGGGGAACACTTATTTATTTATTTATTCTATTTATACCCCGCCCTTCCTGCAATGCAAGCTCAGGACGGCTAACAGTCAATACATAAATACAGTTAAAACAACATAAAATCACCTAAAACAGTACCATTATAAATAATACAATTTCATAAAGTGCTGATGGATCATTAGTTATTCAGGATGGCTTACTTCCAGAGAATGCTTACAAAGCTTAGATGTCATTGTGCTCAAAATCTTCCTACAGCGCAGGCTAGATGTCAGACCAAGGCTAGGTGTCAAGAACCAAGGGCCAGGGCTCTATAGTGGTGGCGGCACCCTAGCTGAAGGCCTGGCGGAAGAGCTCTGTCTTGCAGGCCCTGAGGAACTGTAAAAGGTCCTGCAGGGCCCTGATCTCCTCCGGGAGCTCATTCCACCAGGATGGGGCCGCCACTGAAAAGGCCCTGGCCCTAGTTGTAGCAAGCCTGGCATCCTTGGGGCCTGGGAGGGTCAGTCAATTTTGAGACCCCAGCCGTAGTGCTCTCTGGGGTATATATGGGGAAAGGCGGTCCCGCAGGTATGTCAGACCCTGGCCATATAGGGCTTTAAAGGTGAGAACCAGCATCTTGAAGCAGATTCAGTATGCTATTGGCAGCCAGTGCAGTGTCCTCAGTGCAGGCTGGATGTGCTCCTACTTGGGGAGACCCCTCAAAAGCCTGGCTGCGGCATTCTGCAGCTTCCGAATCTGTGACAAGGGCAGCCCCATGTAGACAGTGTTACAGTAGTCTAATCTCGAGGTGACCATTGCATGGATCACTGTTGCTAGGTCGGCGTGGTCAAGGAAGGAAACCATCTGCCTAATCAGCCAAAGATGGTAAAAGGCAGTGGCTGCTACCTGGGCCTCCATGGTTAAGGAGGCATCCAGGAGCACTTCCAAACTCCTAACCTCCAGCGCTTGCACCAATGGCACCCCATCAAAGGTTGGGAGTGGGATCCCCACACCCAAACCACCCTGACTCAAGTACAGGACCTCCGTCTTCGTTGGATTCAGTTTCAGCTGACTCAGCCTAAGCTAACCAGCCACGGCTTGTAACACCTGGTCCAAGTCTTCTGGTCTGGAGTCAGACCAGCCACCCAACATCAGATAGAGCTGGGTGCCGTCAGCATACTGGTGACATCCCAGACTATGCCTCTGGGCTATCTGGGCAACGGGCCACATATAGATGTTAAATAACATCAGGGAGAGCACTGCCCTTTGAGGCACTCCACAATCCAGTGGGTGCCTCTTGGACTGCTGTTCCCCTAGCGCCACCCTTTGTCCCTGAAACGAGCCATTGTAAGGCAAGCCCCTGAATTCCTATGTCAGCAAGGCAGCGGACTAGTAACTGATGGTCGACCATGTCAAACGCCACTGACAAGTCCAACAACATCAGCACCGCTGATCTGCCTTGATCCAGATTCCTTTGGAGGTTGTCTGTGAGGGCGACAAGTGCTGTCTCCATCCCGTGACCAGGGCGAAAGCCAGACTGGAAGGGATCTAAGATGGAAGCATCATCCAAAAAGCTCTGCAGCTGACTCACTACCGCCCTCTCTATTAGTTTGCCCAAACAGGGCAAATTGTAAACTGATCAATAGTTGGCCAATTCAGCCGGGTCCAAAGATGGTTTTTTCAACAGAGGGAGGACCACTGCTTTCTTAAGCACCCCAGGGAACTGTTCCTCAATGAGGGATTTGTTGATAATCTCCCTCAAGGTGCCTCGAAACCCATCACAGCCAGCTTTGATTAGCCATGACGGGCACAGATCAAGGCAGCATGTGGTAGGATGAACAGCTAGGAGGAGTCTGTCAACTTTCTCTAGGATGAGTGGGCCGAAATGATCCAGAACTAGAATCAAAGATGTGCATGGGCCTCGAGCTTGCTCACTGTATCAACTGTGGTGGGGAGGTTGCGGCAGAGAGACAAGACCTTATCCGTGAAATAGCTCACTAATGCCTCACAGCCCGTGTCCAGTTCCCTAGCATTTGGTCTGCCCTGTGGCAGAGTCGTTATAGACTGAATTGTCCTAAATAATTGGGCTGGGTGTGAGCTTGTGGATGCAATCGTGGCCACATAATACTCTCTCTTCGTGGCTTTGACTGCCATCTCATAGGATCTCATAAACGTCCTAAAAGATGCTCTTGTAGCTTCACCTCAAGCGTGGCACCACCATCTCTCTAGCTATCTCAGCCCTCGCTTCATAAGCCGCAACTCCTGGGTAAACCAGGGAGCAAGCCTAGAGTGAGGGTGCAGAGGGTGCTGAGGAGCAATCTCATCGATGGCTGCAGAGAGCCGGCTGTGCCAGTCCCCCACAAGCTCATCTACCAAGCCGCCAGGCGGAATTGAATCCTGCAGAGCCATGTGGGGCCACATTGGGTCCATCTGGCTCCATTGGCCTAAACAAGGTTGGGGTGGGACATTCAGGCGGGCCCTCAGGGCATGGTAGTCCAACCATGGAACTGCCGAAGCAGTAACTCGATCCACTGTAACCCCGCTGCAAAGATCAAATCAAGTGTGTGCCCAGCCCAGTGAGTGAAGGTCGATACATATTGGGAGAGTCTTAGTGCCACCATGGATGACACCAGATCCGCTGCCTGCACAGAGGTCGCGTCATCAGCATGGACATTGAAATCACCCAAGACTATCAGTCTAGGGTGTTCCAACGCCCAGCCTGCTATGGCCTCCATCAGGGATGACAAGCTATTGGCCGGTGTGGTAGGCAGTCGGTACACCAGCCAAATCGCCAAACTCTCCCCAGCCTCCCATACCAGGCTGGCACACTCAATGCCCGTGATCCTTGGAGGCAGTAGCACCCTGAAGGAGTAAGCCTCCTGGATGAATAATGCTACTCCTCCCTCCACCCCATAGTCCGCGATTGGTGGAGGACCGAGAACCCAGCGGGGGCAAGTTGGAAGAGAGCTACTGTCTCCCCTTCCCGCACCCAGGGATCAGTCATGCACACCAGGTCTACATTCTGCTCTTGCAGGAAGTCCCTAAGGACCATGATCTTATTATTTATGGACCTGGCATTACACAACACCAATGTCGGAGGGGGATTCTTCATTCTAGTCCCACTGCCAACATCCTTTAGGATGGGATGCAGGCTGGAAGAGGGCCGAGCTTTCCTATTTCTCTGCCCCCTTCCCTTAGTACTCTGCCTGCTCCCACTGCTATACCTTCCCCTCCCCAGGAGCACCAGAATCCCTTGGCCCAGCATCGCTGCCCCTAGTGGTCTCCGTAAACCTTCAGAGCACTAGCAGAGCAGATAGCAGAGCAGCACTCAATATAGTAGATACCAATGGTGCAATGCAGTTTACGATACTGCGGTTTATACAATTAAACAACCTATCCTACCACAAATACAAATCAAATTTGATTACCAATAGTAATCAGATTGTCTGACCAGTAAATTAAGTAAAGGCCATGTGGGGAAAGGCGGTCCCTCAGGTATACACTGATGATTCCCCTCCCTTTATTTTGTTTGCATGCAGCACTGAAATCCTTCTTTTTTGTACAGGGGACGCTGCCATTTGCTTCCTCTCCAATCCCCCTTTCAAGTCAATACTAGCAGGGAAATAAACCTTGTGCAGCTCCTTTTAAACTTTTCCCATCATTTTTTTAAAAAAATAATTCAATGATCTGAGACTAGCAATAGTCTCACATCACTAGGCTGATGCTGCTTGTCAAAAAAATAAAAAAATTAACAACAGGGGGAAATGGAGCTTGTACAACCAATGAAGGGGGGATTGCAGATGGTGCAGTGTGAGTGGGAACCTTGATGTGGGTGGGTGGTGACTTTCAACGGGTGGCAAAAGGGTGGGGGAGGGGGGAATCCGAGGGAATCTGTATGCTTTTGAATCGCCTTTGGCTCAGAAGTGAAACAAAGGAAAAATTGGCTCAAAAGCACTCTCAGAAAACCCAGACAAGCAGCGATCAGAAAGCAAACTGAGTGCTGAAGGAAGGAAAATCAATGCAGAACAACAACAAAAAACCCTGATGGACATGCATGGTAAAATTGAGGGGAAACACCCATGCATAATAGGCCAAAGAGTCCATCTAGTCTAGCATTCAGCGTCCAACAGGAGCTGACCAGATGCCTCCGAAAACCCAGTGGCCACAGCCTCCCGCTCCCATTGCCCCTAGCAACTGGCATTCCAAGATACACTGGCTCCAAGGCCAGCTCGCCTAGAGCACGCGGCCGGGGCGCCAAGCGCCCCACCCCGTGAAAAGCAAAAAGCCCCCCCTGCCTCTTCCCTGGCTTGCTTGGGTGCCCTGCAGCTCCGGAACACCCAGAGCCGGCGCTGGGAGGGAAGGGGCAGGGGTTAACCCCCCCGCCTCTTCCCTGGCTTGCTTGGGCGCCCCACAGCTGCGGAGCGCCCAGGCAAGCCGGTGCTGGGATGGAAGGGGCGGGGGTTAAAGCCCCCACCTCTTCCCTGGCTTGCTTGGGCGCCCCATAGCTGTGGAGCACCCAGACCTGGCACTGGGAGGGAAGGGGCGGAGGTTAAAACCCCCGCCTCTTCCCTGGCTTGCTTGGGCGCCCCACAGCTGCAAGCCAGCGTTGGGAGGGAAGGGGCGAGGGTTAAACCCCCCACTCCTTCCCTGGCTTGCGGCTTGCTGCCCTCCCCCTCACCCCTGGGGGGAGAGGAGGCAGGGGCAGCATGGTGGGTGTCTCCAGGCCCCACTGGGAGGTTGGCATCTGTGCCTGCCTAGGGCGCAGAGCCACCTCGAGTCGGTCCTGACTGCCTCTGAACAAAAAGATCTCAAATAGCTACTGTGGTGAATACCCTTTGATAGACCTAAGCTAGTGGCCTTCTCATGTACAGCTTGTCTTGTAGGTTACAATCCTGAATCCTATTTTCATTTATATACCGCTAGCACAAGTACCATGCATTTAATTGTACTGAATGTGAACTGTGCTAGGAGAGAATTTTAGTCTGAAAACCATCTCCTCCCCCAAACCATGGTCCCAAGCTGAACTGAACCCCCAGGTGGGTCATGGTGATCTCCCAGAATTACAACTGATCACCAGACTACAGAGATAATCCTCTGGAGAAAATGGCTGCTTTGAAAAGTTGAGGTGTGAAATCTACTGGGTTCAGACCCGTATAGTGATCAGCTCATAGTTCATTCATAATTTCAGTTTAACTCTAAGACAACTCTAGCAGGAGCAGAGCCCTGCTTAAATGGGTGCACAACACCACACACAACACACACACACACTCCCTGTGATAGGCTATTTACATAAGAACTGCTGTTCTATAGGTTCCTTCCAGGATCCTGGCTATCTATTGTTTAGTAACCCAAGCTAGGTCCTTCATTGAGTCCCATTCGACTCAGTACATAACACCCCTCCCCGCATAGTTCAGAGCCGCCTTAAGACCCAAAGTCCCATACGTAGACACAAGGTCCCATAGGTCTGCGTCACTCGCGGTTCAAGCGCCATGGCTCCGACTGAGGGTCTGTGGTTGCTGGAATGGAGTCCGCCAGTTCCAACGAGGGGCTGGCAGACGGTGGTGGTGTAGGCGCGATGTCGGGGCTATCTGATGTCGCTGGCTCTAGTGGTTCATCTTCTTGTCTTGCTGGCTGTTCACTGGCCACTGGGGTGTTCCTCTCGGGCTCTGGTACCTGGGGGCTGGGCAGCTCCTCATCACTCTCATCTGGGGATGGTGAGGGCAACCCTGGCTCAGCTGGGAGGAGATAGCGGCGGAGCTGGTCAATGTGCCTCCGGAGTACCTGTCCGTCCCCAGTTGACACCTTGTAAGACAGGGGCCCAGTTACCCTGATAACTTTGGCTGGAATCCACACCGGGCCTCTGGAGAAGTTCTGGGCATAGACGGGGTCGCCTGGGAAGAATCTGCAGGGTGCTGCTTGGTTTTCAGGGGTCAGGCTGTGTTCTGGAGTGCAGTCTGGGTACAGTCTGTCAAGGTGGGTGGTTAGGCGCCTGCCCATGAGGAGTTCTGCAGGGCTACAGCCAGTTGTTGTGCACGGGGTTATACGGTGGCCGAAAAGGAAAGCTGCGAGCTGATGATCCCAGTCCCCCTGGATGATCCTTTAGAGCAGTGTTTTTCAACCTTTTTGTGCAAAGGCACACTTTTTTCATGAAAAAAATCACGAGGCACACCACCATTAGAAAATGTTAAAAAAATTTAACTCTGTGCCTATATTGACTATATATAAAGTAATTCTCTTGAATAGGAATCAAATAAACACAAAGAATTTATTTTATAATTACTTTATTATAAAATAATAATACTTTATTTTATAATTGTTCATATGTTACGGATGAAATTGGAATTTTTCCCACGGCACACCAGACAATATCTCATGGCACACTAGTGTGCCACGGCACAGTGGTTGAAAAACACTGCTTTAGAGGGACTCCTTCGTAGTCCTCACCATCCTTTCCGCTTGGCTGTTGGTTGCCGGGTGGAAGGGAGCGGAGTGGATGTGCCTCATTGTGTAGCGGCCCATGAACTCCTGGAACTTGCCCAAGGTGAAGGCCGTCCCATTGTCCATCACGACAGTGTCGGGTATGCCATGGGTGCAGAAGGCCCACTGCAGGGGGCAGATTGCTGCTTGGGATGAGGTGGAGCTTACCGGAACCGCTTCCAACCATTTAGTGTAGGAGTCCACTAGAATGAAGAAAACCTGTCCCTGGATGGGTCCTGCGAAGTCAAGGTGAAGCTGGGACCATGGTTTGTGTGTGGACTCCCACTGATGCACCGGGGCCCTGGGGGTCTCCAGTCAGGTTTCTTGGCATGCCTGGCAGCACCTTACACAGTCCTCTGTTTTGCTGTCCATACTGTGCCACCATACGTAGCTGCGGACCACCGCCTTCATACACACGATCCCCAGGTGCATTTCATCTAGCACCGCTAGTACTTGTTGATGCAGTGGGGTGGGCACTACCACCCAGCTTCCCCACAGCAGGCAGCCCTTGTGAGGTGACAGCTCATCCCAGCGGGAGGAGAAAGCTGTGAATTCTGGGCCCACCTGGCTGGTGGGCCATCCTGTCCCCGCCCAGTCCAAAACGTGGGATAGCACACAGTCCTGGGCTGTGGCTGTGTGGCAGGACACATTGGATACCTGAAGAGGATGGTCAGGCAGATCCTCAAGGAGCAGGATCTGATGTGCAGGAGCCGGGTCGCAGGAGGGCAGCAGAAGCAGGCTGAGGGTGTCAACGTGACCCATCACCTTCCTGGAGCAATGGAGGAGTGAATACTGGTAGCCGGCCAGGAAGATAGATCAGTGAAGCACCTTGGGAGACAGTATCTGTGAGGTCTGGTGATCAGGGGCCAACAGACCCAGCAGGGGTTTGTGATCGGTCACGATCATGAAGGACCACCTGTAGAGGTAGTTGTCAAATTTCTTAACTCCTGCCACTATCACCTGTGCCTCCTCGTCGATCTGCATGTAGTTGTACTTGGCCAAGGACAAGGTGCGGGAGTAATAGGCCACGGGAACCTCCTGGCCATCGGGCAGCTGATGTTACAGGCGAGGATGACGGGAAGCGTCTCATCGAATTGCACGAGGACTGCGTTCGATGTGAGCAGAACTCTGACGGCCTTGAACACGGCAGCTTGCTTCCGGCCCCAGACCCAGGGAGTCTTTTTATCAAGAAGGTGATGCAAGGGATCAGCGATTGCAGCTTTGTGGGACAGGAAGAAATGGTAAAAGTTCAGCAGCCCCAAGAAGGTCTGGAGATCCGACTTGGATGTGGGAGCTGGGGCGTTGACAATGGGGTGGACCTTGTCTGGAGTTGGATGGATGCTGTGCGTGTTGACAGAGAAGCCCAGGAACTCAACTCAGGAGACACTTTTCCCGCTTCACCCTAAGGCCAGCAGCTTGGAAATGTCATAAGACGGCACACAATCTCTCAGCAAAAGCCTTAGCAGTGGGTGCAGTGAAGAATGGCTGGACCCCAGGGATTCCCTTAAGGAGAGAGTCCATTAAATTCTGGAAAATTCCCGGGACTACGCTGACCCCAAATTACAGCTGCTGCACCCCCTGTGTGGCACAATCGTTTGGGCCTCTGTGGTGGCATTGTCTACAGGAAGTTGCTGGTATGCCTGGGCCAAGTCCTGCTTACTAAAAATCTTTGCTCCCTCCAATGAAGCCAATACGTGGCTAACTACTGGGACTGGATAGGCGTGGTCCTGTAGGGCCTTGTTTATGGTGCATTTGTAGTCCACACAGATGCGGATGTCGCCATTGGGCTTAGCAGGGGTCACAATAGGGGTCTCCCAGAGAGCATGCAGCATGGGCTCCAGAACCCCTGGGGCCACCACACGATCCAGCTCCCCATCTATCTTGGGCTTAAGGGCAAACAGGACACTCCTGGCCTTCATATGGATGGGCCGCATCGCCAGGTCAAGGTTTAGGGAGACAGGCAGACCAGTGTAAAGGCCAACAGTTCCATCGAAGACAGTAGGGAACTCATCGCACATGGTATTAAAATCAGTAGACCACACGTGATGCATCCCCGTCACTCCAGATCCCAAGGGTGCAAACCACAACAGTCCCAGTAAGTTGGTGAGCCGCCCTTCCACCACCAACAACTCCAAAAGTCCCTTAAAGTTCTTGTACTGTACATGGAATTTAGCCACTGGATACTTTTGGAAGTCTGAGGGTGAAGCCAGCAAGTCTCAGGCGGGGACCCCCCTGTGGACAGAGCCTCCTGAGAGTTTCTTCGGAGATGATGGAGATGGAGGATCCCGTGTCCAACTCCATCTTGCAGGGCATTTCCTCAATTAGCACAGTCACTTTAATCTTATCAGGGGTGTCCTGGGGCAAACTCAGTACCTGGTGTTGGTGGACTGTGGTTGTGTGAAGCTCCGCTGATTCCTGGTGGGAGGCAGAGTGTCTCCAGGTTCCTCTGGAGCGGCAGGCATGAGCAATGTGGCTGGTCTTGCCACAAGTCCTGCAAGTTGTGTCGTGGAAACAGCCAGAGTGGCATCCGTGGTCGTCTCTGCAGCTGGCGCATGGAGCTGGTGCAATGGTTTTCACAGGGTGTGTGGCAGCGATCAATGGTCGCAAGTCGCAGCGAGCTGGCCAATGAACCTGGTGTGTGTCTTCCTCATCTGAGGCCTCAGAAACGGGGGAGGCGGAGGCCTGGTGTGCTGACTGGGCCTGGTGGTTGTGCTGGGACTTCTCAAAAGTGGTGGCTTCTTATAGCATCTTCTCCAGGGTGAACTACTTGTGGCTGATGAGTATGCAGCGGAGTTTCTGTTTTCGGATGCCCATGATGAACTGGTTGAGCAGGGATTCTTCGAGATCCAAGAATGTGCAGTTGAGGGCTAGCTGGTGAAGGTCAGCCACAAAGCCAGTGGCTGCTTTGCTAGACTTTTGCTGGCATGTGAAGAAATCCACACGGCGTGCCATCTTAGTGAGCTGTGGCATGAAATAGCCAGTGAGCACCTTGATGAGGTCATCGTACGAGGCCTCATCCAAGGTTTTCGGTGCGATTAGGCCCTGGATGAACCGCAGTGTAGTGATACCACAGGCGCTGAGCAAGAGGGCCTTCTTCTTACTGGCGTCATCAATGTCCTGGAATATGATGAAGTACTTCAGCTGCTCCACCCATGTTTCCTAAAGTTTGGGGTGAGCAGAGTTGAATTCTAGCAGATGTCCCAGAGCAGCTGCTGGCTGGATCAGGCTCGCTCATTGGGATCCCATCCTTGTTGCCAGTGAAATATACTGGGTTCAGACATGTATAGTGCTCATTGTTTATTCATGATTTCAGTTTAACTCTAAGACAACTCTAGCAGGAGCAGAGCCCTGCTTAAATGTGTGCACAACACCACACCCAACACACACACATTCCCCGTGATAGGCTATTTACATAAGAACTGCTGTTCTATAGGTTCCTTCCAGTACCTTGGCTATCTATTGTTTAGTAACCCAAGCTAGGTCCTTCACCGAGTCCCACTCAGCTCAGTACATAACAAGGTGTGTAGCATTGTTGTGAGAAGTTGTCACACAGGTCACATTCTGAAATCTGCCACTAAAGATCTGGCAGGCCAAAATCAGGTGGTGTTACCAAAAGCAAGCACATGCTCTGCCTACCACGGTCTTCTCATAAGAAGGCAAGTAGCTCAGCCTGCATGGTCCCTTCTGGCTTTAGAAGGCCTTGTGAAGCTATATTGGTCCTTGGTTAGCTGACTGTTGGAGTTAAATATTTAGTGTAGTCCCCATGCTTCCCTTGACGAACAGTTCCCATGACAAACACCAGCAAGGCTGTTGTACTGAAATCATTGATTTAGGATCAGATTAAACTGAGTATAGGAGCTGCGGTGGCTCAAGTGGTTAAGACGCTGAACTGCAGGCTGTGGAAGGTCAGTAGTTCAGTAGTTCAGCAGTTCAAGACCCTTGAGTGCCGCATGACAGGGTGAGCTCCCGTCTCTAGTTCCAGCTCCTGCCAACCTAGCAGTTCGAAAGCAAGAAATTGCAAGTAGATAAATAGGTACCACTTCGGTGGGAAGGTAACAGTGGGGAATTTCAGACAGATGACATAATCCGGAAGAGGAACGGTTCCCAAACGGTTTCTGGTCTGGCATTTCAGACAGAACCGTTTTAGAACCGGTTCCCTACCGGAATATATTTGTAATTTCACACAGAATCGCTTCTGTCCCGTTCAGGAAACGGGGCTGAAGCGTTTTACCTGTCAACCACTTCCAAGTAGTCGTCAGTTTCTTCTCCCGGATCCGATACGCTTTTTTCCCGCCTTTTTTCGCCCGCGCAGGCGATCTCCGGCTTTTTTTTTTTAACGTTCGCTTTAGAGCGCTATAGCACCATAGCAACCCCATTGGAATGCCTGCAGTGTTGTTTTTATAGCACTATAGCGCTATAGCGCTCTAAAGCGAACATTTTTTTAAAAAAAAAGGCGTGGCGGGAACCGGCTGGAAAACAAAGCGGTGCAATCTGAATTGCCAAACCGCTTCTGATTCGGCTCTTTTCCGGTCAGGGAAAGCCATGTGTGAAATGGCAGCCCTGTATCGTTTAATTCAAGACGAATCAGAAACGGCTTCAAACCGACAGAGTCTCGGTAATGTGAAATTCCCTGGTGTTCCGTGCGCCTTGGTGTTTAGTCATGCCGGCCACATGACCACGGAAATGTCTTCGGACAGCGCTGGCTCTTCGGCTTTGAAACGGAGATGAGCACCGCAACCCTAGAGTCGGATTCGACTGGCTTTCGAGCAAGGGAACCTTTTACCTTTACCTTTAAACTGAGTATAGTAATATGAACCTTGGTTGTGTGTGTATTACTGTTTTAAATTACTGTTGTAATTATTTTAACTATTGTTATTGAGATTTGTGACTTTGGGTTTTTTTATTTAAAACTTTATTATTAATAGGATATATAACACATTCCATAGCTCTTAACAATCTCTTGCTTCCAATATTGAGCAAAGGTCATTCTCGCTGTTGTAATCAAGTACCATATCAATGTTCTTTTGGACAGATCTACTTCTTCCATTTTAAGACCCAAGAGTAACATTTCAGGTTGTTTTTTTAAAAGTACATTTAAATATCCTTTTTTACTTTCCCCTCCCTCCCTCCCTCTTGGCTTCCCGCAATGCATCCCCCCGTTAACCATAACATATTCCATATCATTAAAATTCTTCTCCATTACTCCACCTTCAGTAACAACATGTTCAATACTCCCATCTAGTCCATAGGTAACATTTTAACAATTATTCAGTCATAACCTTCTTTAACTACTTAATAATTCTCAAAGCAAAGTAGCTTATTTTTTACATCCCAATTTGTTTCAATATAATCTTTAAAGTCTTTCCATTCTGTCAAAAATTCTGCATCCTCTTTACCATTAAATTTCTTTGTCAATTTGTCAATTTCTACCATAAACAGCATCTTCTTAATCCAATCCCATTTTTCTGGTATTTTCTCTTGCTTCCAATATTGAGCAAAAGTCATTCTCGCTGTGGTAATCAAGTACCATATCAATGTTCTTTTGGACAGATCTACTTCTTCCATTTTAAGACCCAAGAGTAACATTTCAGGTTGTTTTTTAAAAGTACATTTCAATATTTTCTGCATTTCATTATGACTCTCTGTCCAATAGGTTTCCGCTTTATCACAAGTCCACCACATATGATAGAATGAGCCCTCTTTCTTTTTACATTTCCAACACTTATTAGATATATTCTCATTCATATTAGCAATTTTTTTTGGTGTCATATACCATCTGTACATCATTTTATAACAATTTTCTTTTACATTAACACATGTTGAAATTTTGAATGACTTTTTCCACAAACCCTCCCAAGATAACATTTCTATTTCTCTATTTATATTTATAGCCCATTTTACCATCTGTTCTTTTACAATTTCGTCAGCAGTATACCATTTCAACAAAACGTAAATTTTAGAAATCACCTTTTTCCCTCCTCCACCCACACAACTTCAATATCATTATTCTCCTTCCTAAAACCATAACTTCTTTTATCAACCTTGTATAAATCGTAAATCTGTCTGTAATTTAACCAGTCATATTCGAATTGTAGCTCCTCTTTTGTTCTCATTACAAAGCTGTTACCTTCTGGCTTCAAAAGATCTCTATAAGATATCCAATCTTCGCCTTTATGCCTTGAAAATGGTTTAATTACTTCCGCCAGTACAATCCATAATGGTCTTGCTTAAAAAAAAAATTTTTGTATCTCGTCCAAGTCGCAAACAATGTTCTCCTTATAAAGTGGTGTTTGAAAAAGTTGTCCATTTTATCTTTTCCATACCATAAATAGGCATGCCATCCAAATTTACGGTCATGCCCTTCTAACGCCAACATTTTTCTATTGTCCAGACGAACCCATTGGGCCAACCAAGTCAGGCAAACCGCATCGTGATACAATTTAAAATTAGGTAACTGAAATCCACCTCTTTTCTTTGCATCACATAAACTCTTCATTTTAATCCTCGGTTTCAGGGGTCTTTTTGGGGGGGAGCACAGCTCCGGGAGCTCAGGAGCCAAGCCCCGCCCCCAGCCAGTGTCCTAGGCAGCCGCATGTCAATTTCAGCTCCATTATATTCTATGGGCCATTGAAGTCAATGGTGAAAACATAGGGTATATTCTGGGGGCTGGAGGGGAGGGGGTTTGAGGGAGAGGCTTTAAACTCACCGGGTAGCTGATGGAGCCTCTCCCCAAGATACCCACCAAGTTTCAAGAACATTGGACCAGGGGGTCCAATTCTGTGGGCCCCCAAACAGGTTGCCCCCATTCCCTCCATTGTTCTCTATGGTGGGGAAAAAGTAACTTTCTCTTTTGCCATATTCTTGTATAAAATCTTTGTTTTATTCTTATTTACATAAAATCCTGCCAAATCTCCAAATTCCTTAACCTTTTCCATCAACACTGGTAAATTAATTACTGGATCTTCAATCAAAAACATTACATCATCCGCAAATGCTCTGTATTTATAAGTAAAGCCTCCGATTGTCAATCCTTTTACCTCTTTGTCTTCTCTTATTTTAGCCAACAATACTTCCAAAACCCAAATAAACAATAGTGGAGATAATGGGCAACCTTGTCTTGTCCCTTTTTGAACTTTAAAATAGTCCGTCATTTGAGATTTGTGACTTTGTAACCCATCCTGAGCCCGTTAGTGGGGAGGGCGGGATAAAAATAGAAATAAATAAATACATAAATAAATAAATGTTTGGGGTGGTGAG
The DNA here is from genome assembly GCA_029375565.1 of Gekko gecko. Classification (NCBI taxonomy): domain Eukaryota; kingdom Metazoa; phylum Chordata; class Lepidosauria; order Squamata; family Gekkonidae; genus Gekko; species Gekko gecko. Next base: position 220,988,848 of record JAPDNY010000002.1, read on the forward strand.
AAGTATAGTATTGTTGAGAGCCCTGATTTCATACCTCCTGGCTATACCATGAAACTAGGGATGCCAACCTCCAGATGAGCCCTGGGGATGCTCCAAAATTACAACTGATCTTGAGATGACAAAGAACAGTTCCCATGGAAAAATAGCTGACTTGGAGGGTAGACACTATGGCATTACACCCTGCTGAGGTCCCTCTTCTCAAGCCCCATCCTCCTCAGTCTCCATCCCCCAAGTCTCTAGAGGTTTTCCATTCCTTGTGTAGGCAAGCCTAAATGAAATTCTCTGGGTGTCCTAGGAAAAGTCTGTGATAGGGTTGCCACCTCTCTGAATGACGGTGGGAGAAAAATAAAATTTAATGAAGGACATCAGCTGATAATGTGACATAACTTCTGGGAAAATCCCAGAAGTTACATCAGTCGTCTGTAGGAATTGCCCAAAACTCTATGGTTTTAAACCCAGAAGTGATAGCATACCATCAGCTGATGGCCACCCACCATCTTCCACCCTTTGGTCTCCCATGGATCACCAGGCCCAGCCCAGCAACCCTAGCATGGAGTGATTTTGGCTCACCGTGGAAACCCATGAGTGTATCCCCAATGGGCCAAATACCTCATCGAGAGTGCATTAGGCCAAAAAAACAGTACAGAGAAAAAGTTGAAACTAAGGTTGCCAACTCCAGGTTGGAAAATGCCTGGAGGTTTGGGGGGTAGAGCCTGAAGAACATGGCTTCCCAGCCCCCACCCTTGCTGTCCTCTGCCAGCTCACTCTGAGCCCAAGCCAGTGCCCACTGCCCCACTGCCTCCTCCCCCTGTCCTCTGCCTTCGATGGCTCCAAGCCAGGCCACCATGCCCTGGCCCTGACCATCATCCGCAAGTAGGGTTGCCAGATCCCCTTGTCACTCTGGTGGGGGGATTTGGGGGGCATGCTGGGGGTGGGTGGGGATGCCCCCAAACCCCACCCCCAAGAGCAACCATCCACGGTCATCCCTCTCCCTCCCCTCCTGCCAGATTTAAAGGATTTCCCCTGATCGGTGGGGAGTTCATGGACTGCCAATCAGCTGGAGGGCCCTTTAAATCTTTCAGAAGAGAGGGAGAGGGACTGTCGCCATCTGCATGCTCTGCTCACACAAAAACCTTTTAAAGGGTCTTTTTGCGAATGGGGTGGGGGGCATGGTGTGCAGGGCTAATTTCCCAGCAATAATTAATTGTGGGAACTATTGTGACCCAACGTGTTTCAGCCCTAACAGGCCTTCCTCAGTGATCAAGCAATATTTGTACATAAAGGCTCACAATACAAAAGTAAAATAATTCGCAAGTTGATGTAGGACCAAAAAAGGAGTTTTATAATAAAGATCAATTTACACAAGGCATGAAAATGTTTATGAGGCCTCCTAGAGTCTAGCCTTGTGCCACAGTCAGATGCATACATGCTGAGGATTGTTGCTATTATATGCCTTCTGATTTTGGTCCAGAAAATACAGCTGCAAACAACTGATCGGAGCCCTTTGACAATAAATACATGTATTTTTGATATTCCTTAGGTTATACATACTGTTTTTAGTAATTGTCCCTGTATTTGGTTTGTAATTAACCTTTTTGTTTCCTGATCCATTTTTTGGGGTTAAGTTTTCCCACCTCCTTTCTTTCTGAAATACCCACCATAGGGCACACATAGCCTAATTCTGCTGCTCCCAGGGTCCTTTGGCAGGCCTGTCAGAAGATGCGCCCTGAACCCCTGAGGGCTCCCATTCACCAGTGGGAGTCTACCCACACACCATGGGCACAGGTGTGTTTGGACTTTGCCGGCCCATTCCAGGGGCAGTTGTTCTTTCTCCTGGTAGACTCCTATACCAAGTGGCTGGAAGTTATGCCAGTTGCCTTTACCTCATCCCAATGCAGCCATCTGGGCCCTGGGACAGATTTGTAGTACACATGGTCTACAGGACATGGTTGTGACTGATAACGGCACTGCCTTCACCTCGGGAGAGTTCAAGGAGTTCCTGGACCAGAACCTCATCAGGCACGTGCAGTCCACTCCTTTCCACCCGGCTACCAATGGACAAGCCGAGTGGATGGTGCGGATGACCAAGGATGTGCTAAAGTGGCTCACCCAAGGGGACTGGGACCAATGGATGGCTGTCTTCTTTTTTGGCCATCGGGAGATTCCAAGTGCATCCACCAGCTGCAGCCCCACGGAACTCTTAATGGGTCGCCACCTCACGATGCAGCTGGACCACCTGCACCCGGACCAAGCCCCGGAGTTGTGCCAAACTCTGGCTTTCTGGGTGATCCTGTCTTCACGCAGAATTATTCCAGTGGCCCCACGTGGATCCCAGCAAGGGTTACCTGAGTCACTGGACCCCTATCGTACACGGTATCAATGGATGGGGCCCAGCTTCTATGCAGACATATTGACCAGCTCCGCTGCCACCTGCTGCCTGTGGAGCCTGACTTGTCTTCTGCTGAGCAGGAGGATGACGGCCTGGAACCCTCACCACTGCTGCCACTGACTGAGAACGCCCCCCTCCCACCCGACCACAGCATGCAGCTGGATTGCTCAGAAGAGGAAGGCCCTGCACAGGCCACTACAGACCTCCTGCACTCTGTTCCCGACTCACAGGACTCCAGTGCTGTTCCTGCTTCACCATCCCAGCTCCGGTGTCGTCTCCATCCCCACAAGAGCCCCGGCGTTCTCAGAGGGAACATCGCAAGTCAGCGTACCTTGAAGACTATGTTAAGGTGCTTTGGAACTTAGGGGGGGAAGGGTGTTATGTATTGGGACTGAATCATTCCAGATATGTCACTCCAGAGACTGGCTGAGCTTGGAGCACAAGAACAATAGCCTACCAGGACTCTGGAAGTAACCAATCAAGTAGTAACGTTATGAAAATAGCCTATCATTGGAATAGGGGTGTGTTTGGGTGTGGCAATTGCATGCTATTTAACAGAGCTGAGGCTCTGGAGTCTTGTCTTGCTCTTGCTGAAATCACAAATAAAGTTGAGCTGATCACTAGATTTGACCCCGCTCATCCATGGAACCCACTATTGAACACACCTGAAAATCTCCCACTATTACAACTGATCTCCAGATGACCAGATCAGTTTCCCCTGGAGAAAACTGCTGCTTTGTAGGGTGGATTCTATATATTATAGCCTGCTGAGGTCCCTCCTCTTCCCAAACCCTGCCCTCTCCAAGTGCCCCCCAGTTTCTCAACCCAAAACTGGCAACCCTACAGCAGTCAGATGCAGTGATGGCCTCCCTAGTCTTATTGATAATCTTTTATGTTAGCAGAGAAGCAGTTCTGTTCTGTGCTGCTTGTAGGGCTGCCAGCTCTGGGTAGGGAAATACCTGGAGATTTTAGGAGTGGAGCCTCGGGAAGTGGGATTTGGGGAAGGGAAGGGCCTCAGTGGGTTACAATGCCAAGAAGGCTACCCTCCAAAGCAACAACTTTCTCCAGAACTGATCTCTGTCATCTAGAGATCAATTATGATAGCAGAAGATCTCCAGGCCCTACCTGGAAGTTGGCAAGCCTGTGCTGAACATATTCTCCAATAGTAGGGGGACAACACTATGGCAGTTTGGAAGGAGAGCCCTGCTTTTATTCTGAAATGTTAGGAGATCTCTGCTAGATAGGCAAAGTGTATATCTGTGTAGTGGAATTTAGAAAAATACAAGTGGGGGGCCTGTGAAATTCGTGGGGGGAATCCCATCACCTCTCATTGATGAGCTGGGGTATCTAGGCCATACTGCTCACCTTGAAGCCCAGTGACTTCAGCAGCAATGCCTGGGTGCTGCTGTAAGTGCAGAGTGGCTCATGGTGTCTGCCACCGCTGTGGCCGGGCCCCAAGTGGCTCCTGGCATCTGCTGGCACTGTGGCCAAGCCCAGAGTGGCTCCTGATGCCCACTGTCACTGCAGCCGGGCACCAAGAAGCTCCCAATGTCCATAAGAACATAAGAGAAGCCAATGCTGAATCAGGCCAATGGCCCATCTAGTTCAACACTCTGTCACACAGTGGCCAAAAATACCAGGTGCCATCAGGAGGTCCAGCAGTAGGGCCAGTGTTAAGTATGAGACTCAACAACAGGATTCAGCAAAAAGTGATTTCAGCTTTATTTAACAGCGAGACTTCAACTCAGGAACACACAACAAACACGTGGAGCACAGCTCCCTTTTTAAACTCTCCCGGGCTGTCAAAGCCACACCCACAGTTAGCTAAAGGCCAATCACAACACAGAGATAAAGGCCAATCACAACACAGAGATAAAGGCCAATCATAACACAGGGATAAAGGCCAATCAGGACTGTTCCCTCTTTGCAACATATTTACAAGATGATTGGTTCTGTACAGAGGTTTCTTTGAAACCAGCCAATAGTAATGCCACAGCTGAAGAGCCACATTTGAAATCAAGCTTAACATAGGAATGTATAGCCCAGATTCACATTCCAATACATAACAATTCCTCCCCCCTAAGATGGCGCATTACTCCGCCAAACATAATCCTTCAGATAGGAGGGGGCACAACAACTTCGGCTTGACCGTCGCAGCGGTCTCTGCTTCAATGGTGGAGTTGGAGCGGCACACACTTCGGGGACCCTGGTCACTTCTCTCGCAGGAGAAGGGGGAACAAAGACAGGGGTCCCAAGCTCTGGAGTTGGGGTCTCCCCAGACTCCAAATTCCCTTCTGCAGCACTCACCTCCTCGGCGGGAGGCCCCTCCTGCTCAGGGACCAGCTCAGAGTCAGGCAGTGACTCGGCACTTGAGTCTGCCCAGCGCTCTCTGAGCTGGTCTACGTGGCGGCGTATCTCCCGTCCGCTGGGAAGCCGGACCACGTACAGCCTGAATCCTGTGACTTTGGTGACTACGGCTGGTAGCCACCGATGACCTTCTGCATAGTTGCAGGCAAACACCTTGTCCCCCACAACGAAGACTCTCCCCTGCTCTGGGGTCTCTGACCGTTGCTTTGACTGATCTAAGTTGGGGTGCAAATGGTCAAGAAGTGAAGCCAGCTTTTGGCCCATTAGAAGTTCAGCTGGGCTCCTCCCCGTTGTCGAACACAGGGTGATGTATTGCCTCAAGAGGAATGAGGCAAGTTTCTGGCTCCAGTCCCCACAAATCAGACGCCCAAGTGACTCCTTTGCCATCCGAACCACCCGTTCAGCCTGTCCGTTAGAGGCCAGATGGAACGGGGCAGAAGTCACATGGCGGATGAGGTTGTCTCGCAAAAACCCCTCAAACTCGGCCGACACAAACTGTGGCCCATTGTCAGAGACCACACAGTCTGGCAGCCCATGTGTTGCAATCAGTTTGCGGAGGGCCTTGATCACAGCCCCGGATCCAGTCGAATACATATTTACAACCTCCAACCATTTGGAGTAAGCGTCCACATATATTAGAAACATTTGCCCATGAAAAGGGCCCGCAAAGTCTATATGGAGGCGGGACCATGGCCTCCTCGTCTTCTCCCAGGGCTGAATGGGAGCCTGTGGTGGTTCTGGATGGGACTGCTGACACGACATACACTGCCTTACCCAGGCCTCGATGTCCTCATCCAGTTTCGGCCACCACACGTACCCTCTGGCGAGGGCTTTCATGTGGACCATGCCAGGGTGGCCCACATGCAACACCTCCAAAACATCCTCCCTTAGTTTGGCGGGAATCACCACCCGACTCCCCCAAAGCAGACAGCCCTTGGTAACTGACAACTCATTTTGGCGTGAACAGAAAGGTTTAAACTCAGGCGCCATTTTCCCTGCAGGCCACCCCCTCTATGCCCAATTAAGGACACAGGCGAGAACAGGGTCCTTAGCCATCACAGTGGCAATGTCCGAGGAGGTAACCGGTGCCTCCGGGAGCTCCTCAAGCGCCAGAACGTCCAGTTCAGGATCAGAGTCAGAGTTAGTCAGCGGTGCGGGGCAACGGCTAAGGGCGTCGGCATGCCCGATAGCCTTCCCCGGGCGGTGCTTGAGTTCAAAATCGTACGCCGAAAGGAAAACTGCCCACCTCAACATCCGAGGGGACAGTATGTTCGGCGTCTGCTGGTCCAGGGAGAAGATGCCCAGGAATGCTTTGTGATCAGTCACAAGGAGGAACCTCCGCCCATAAACAAAGTCATGGAATTTCTTAATTCCGGCGATTAAGGCGAGGCCCTCCTTGTCGATCTGGGCATAGTTTTTCTCCACCGTTGTGAGTGATCGTGAATAAAAAGCGATCGGTGCCTCCGATCCGTCCGGCATCAGGTGGCTGAGAACGGCGCCCACCCCGTAAGGGGACGCGTCAGCCGCAAGAACCAAAAGTTTGTTCTCGTCGAAGTGGGTCAGCACCGCACTCGACGATAGAAGTTCCTTCACAGCCGTGAAAGCTTGCTCCTGCCGCTCTCCCCACTCCCATTTTGCGTTTTTGTGGAGCAGAGCATGCAGGGGTTCAGCAACCGATGCCTTGTGGGGCAGGAAGGCATGGTAAAAATTGAGGATTCCCAGGAACGACTGGAGATCCTTCTTTGACCGTGGTGGGGGCGCGTTCTTGATTGCGGTGACTTTGTCGGTGCATCAGTGAGGAATCCGAGGAACTCAACTTGGTCCACCCCGACAACACACTTAGAACACTTCACCCGCAAACCAGCCTCTCCAAAACGGCCCAACACTGCTCTCAAACGAGCCATCAGTTGACATTCGTCAGCACCAGCTATTAGGACGTCATCAAAATAGGGCACTACGCCTGGGAGCCCACGCAGGAGCCCCTCCATAAGCCCTTGAAAAATACCTGGGGCAACATTCACCCCAAACTGAAGGCGTTTGACCCTGAACGCCCCTTTGTGGGTCATGATCGTTTGTGCCTCAGCAGTTGCATCGTCCACCGGCAACTGCTGGTACGCTTGAGCAAGGTCGACCTTGGCAAAAACCTTACCCCCTCCCAGCGATGCCAGCACGTGGCTGATTACCGGCACGGGGTACGAGTGCTGTTGAAGGGCTCTATTTACAGTACATTTATAGTCAGCACAAATTCGTATTGACCCGTCAGCTTTTACGGGTGTCACGATGGGGGTCTCCCATCGACCATAGGGCACCGGCTCAAGGATGCCCTGGTTCACCAATTTGTCTAGCTCGGCCTCAATTTTTGCCTTTAGGGCGAGCGGTAGCTTTCTGTACTTCAGCCGTACGGGACGCACTGAAGGGTCAAGATCAAAAGAGACCGGAGGACCGGTATACGTACCAAGCCCTTCCCCAAACACATTTGGAAACTCTCTATACAATGAGTCCCATTTATTATCACAGATCTTATTTACACCGGTAACAGCAATGCCCAATGCCTCGAACCAATCGAGGCCCAATAGACTGACTCTTTCCCCCTCAGCAACTAGGAGGGACAGCTCAGCCTTCCGATCCTTGAATTCAACTTGGAAAGTCGCCTTTCCCACCAATAGAATGCGCCTTCCTTGGACGTCGGTCAGGCGGGTCGACACGGGTGACAGCCGGCGGCGACTCCGTGTCGGGAACAGGCGTTGCCACGTTTGTGTGGAGATGACTGTGACGGACGATCCGGAGTCCACCTCCATCGTGCAGGGAACGCCGTCCAGTCGAAGCGTGACGTGGATCTTCTGCGTGGCCTTGTCACCGGTAGCCAGGACGGTCGACAGGCAGGTGTCGGTCTGATGACAGTCGGGTGACTTGCTGTCATCTCGGGGTCAAACCTTGGCATCTGCACGTTGCGAAGACGGTGGCGATTTTCTGGCCGCTCAACAAACTCGGGCCAGGTGACCTCTCTTCCCGCAGAAGCGACAGATCAGCTCCTTTGCCCAACAGAGGTCTCTGTCATGCTTACCGCCGCAGCCGGTGCAGGGACGGGTCATTGTAGTTCTCGGTCTGGTCCGCAGTGGGCGTGTCTCCCGAGTTCGGCACACGCCATCGGCATCACTGTCGGACTCGCTGGCGGACTGCTGGTGAACTGCAGGCTCTTTGCTGACCTGGGTCTGCCGCTGCCGAACCTCTCGTGTCGACTTGTCAGCGGCCTCTGCTGCAATGGCCTCGGCGTAGGCGACCGCATATGTGAGTTGGGAGCGGGCGAAGAGACGCTGTTGAAGGTGCTCGTCCCGGAGGCCGCACACCAATCGGTCGAGGAGTTCTTCCTCTAAGTCAGCGAACTCACATGGCCTCGCCGCCTTCCGTAAGGCGGAGACAAACTCGGCTATCGATTCAGATGGCCCTTGGCACCGCTTATAAAAGGTGTGCTGGCATGCGATTCTCAACGGTTGCAGCGAGAAATGGCCCTTCAGTTTACCCGTGATTTCAGCCCATGTTGCCGTGCTTAGTTCAGTCGGGGCGACCAGGGACCGGGCGATGTCGAAGGCGGCCTTGCCGCATGAGCTCAGGAGCGTCGCCTTCTTTCTCACCTCGTCGGTGATCTGGTTCGCCTGAAGGTGGAACTCAAACCGTGCCAGGTAAGAGTCCCAGTCCTCCGTCGCTGGGTCGAACGCTTCGAACGCCGGGTTGACGGCCATCTCGACGGGAGGGGTGACCACTGCTTGTGGAGCCTCTGTCGGCACGGCTGGGTGTGTGTCCTCGTCTGCCGTTCTGCGTTGGTTCAGCGGGGCTGCCTACCCGCTCTCAGTATCCCATCCTCGTCGCCAATTGTTAAGTATGAGACTCAACAACAGGATTCAGCAAAAAGTGATTTCAGCTTTATTTAACAGCAAGACTTCAACTCAGGAACACACAACAGACACGTGGAGCACAGCTCCCTTTTTAAACTCTCCCGGGCTGTCAAAACCACACCCACAGTTAGCTAAAGGCCAATCACAACACAGAGATAAAGGCCAATCACAACACAGAGATAAAGGCCAATCATAACACAGGGATAAAGGCCAATCATAACACAGGGATAAAGGCCAATCAGGACTGTTCCCTCTTTGCAACATATTTACAAGATGATTGGTTCTGTACAGAGGTTTCTTAGAAACCAGCCAATAGTAATGCCACAGCTGAAGAGCCACATTTGAAATCAAGCTTAACATAGGAATGTATAGCCCAGATTCACATTCCAATACATAACAGCCAGGATACTAGAAGGCCTCCCACTGATGCCCTCCCCAGCACCAAGAATAGAGTGCATCACCTGCCCCAGACTGAGAGTTCCTATCTATACCTTGTGGCTAATAGCCACTGATGGACTTCTGCTCCATATGTTTATCTAATTCCCTCTTGAAACTGTCCATGCTTGTAGCTGCCACCACCTCCTGTGGCAGTGAATTCCATGTGTTAATCACACTTTGGGTGAAGAAGTACTTCCTTTTATCTGTTCTAACCCAACTGCTCAGCAGTTTCATTGAGTGCCCATGAGTTCTTGAATTGTGAGAAAGGGAGAAAAGTACTTCTTTCTCTACCTGCTCAATCCCATTCATAATCTTATGAACCTCGATCATGTCACCCCTCAGCCGTCATTTCTCCAAGCTAAAGAGCCCCAAGCGTTTTAACCTTTCTTCATAGGGAAAGTGTTCCAGCCCGTTTATCATTCTAGTTGCCCTTCTCCGCACTTTTTCCAATGCTATAATATCCTTTTTGAGATGTGGCGACCAGAATTGTACACAGTATTCCAGATGAGGTTACACCAATGATTTATACAGGGGCATTATGATACTGGCTGATTTGTTTTCAATTCCCTTCCTAATAATCCCCAGCATAGCGTTGGCCTTCTTTATTGCAATTACACACTGTCTAGACATTTTCATTATCTACTATGACTCCCAAGATCGCTCTCTTGGTCAGTCTCTGGCCAGCTCAGACCCCATCAACGTGTATTTATATTTAGGATTTTTGGCTCCAATGTGCATCACTTTGCACTTGGCTACATTGAACCCCATTTGCCACGTTGACGCCCACTCACCCATCCTCGACAGATCACTTTGGAGTGCCTCACAATCCTCCCTGGTTTTCACCACCCTGAACAACTTCGTGTCATCTGCAAATTTAGCCACTTCACTGCTTACTCCCAATTCCAAATCATTAATAAACAAGTTAAAAAGCATCGGACCGAGTACTGATCCCTGTGGTACCCCACTGCTTACCACCCTCCACTGAGAAAGTTTCCCATTTATACTCACTCTCTGTTTCCTATTTATAAGCCAGTTTTTGATCCACAAGAGGACTTGTTCTTTTATCCCATGACTATCGAGCTTACTTAGGAGCCTTTGATGAGGAACTGTATCAAAAGCTTTCTGGAAGTCAAGGTAAACATCTATTGGGTCCCCCTTGTCCACATGTTTGTTCACTCCCTCAAAAAACACTAACAGATTAGTGAGACAAGATCTTCCCTTACAGAACCCATGCTGAGTCTGCCTCAATAGTTTTTGTTCATCAATGTGCCTACTAATTCTTTCCTTAATAACAGTTTCCACCAACTTACCCAGTATTGACATCAGACTGACTGGCCTATAATTTCCCGGATCTCCCCTGGAGCCCTTTTTAAAGATTGGAGTGACATTAGCTACTTTCCAGTCCTCAGGAGTGGAGGCAGATTTTAAAGAAAGATTACATATTTTTGTAAGGAGATCCACTAGTTCACATTTGAGTTCTTTCAGAACTCTCGGATGAATGCCATCTGGGCCTGGTGATTTATTAGTTTTTAAATTGTCTATCAGTAGCAGGACTTCCTCTCTTGTCACCTCAATCTGATTCAGGTCTTTCAAAACCCCTCCCGAAATCAGTGGTTCTGGAGTGGGCAAGCACTTCTCATCTTCCACAGTGAAGACAGAGCAAAAAAAGCATTCAGCTTCTCAGCCATTTCCCTGTCATCCTTCAGTAGACCTTTTACCCCTTGGTCATCCAAGGGCCCCACTGCCTCCCTGGCTGGTTTCCTACTTCTAATGTATTTGAAGAAAGTTTTATTGCTGGCCTTTACGCTTTTTGCGATATGCTCCTCATATTCCCTTTTTACTTGCCTGATCTCAGCCTTGCATTTTATTTGCCACAGCCTGTGTTCCTTTTTATCAACCTCACTAGCTTTCCACCGCTTAAAGGAATCCTTCCTACCTTTTACAGCTTCCATTACTTTATTTGTTAACCATGCAGGCTTTTTTCTATACCTATTTGTGCCTTTCCTAACCTGCAGTATATATTTTTTCTGAGCTTCTGGGATTGTCTTTTTAAATAGTCTCCAAGCTTCCCCCATGGTTTTGACCTTTTCTACTTTTCCTTTCAATTTCTTCCTCACATGTCCCCTCATACCAGAGAAGTTACCCCTTTTAAAGTTAAAAGTAGTTGCGTCAGTCTTTTTGGGCAACTCCCTATTTATACAAATGTTAAACTCAATAACATTATGGTCACTGTTCCCAAGCAGTGCAATCACTTTTACATCTCTCACCAGTTCTTGGGTGTTACTTAGGACCAAATCCAGGATCGCCTCTTCCCTGGTAGGATCTGTGACCATCTGCTCCATAGAACAGTCATTGAGAGTGTCTAAAAACTCAATCTCTTTTTCCCAACTAGAACTCATATTGACCCAATCAATGTGTGGGTAGTTAAGTCGCCTATTATGACACAGTTATTTCATCTAGCCACTATCTTTAATTCATTCATCATTTTATAATCCTCCTCTACCTTTTGATCTGGTGGGCGATAACAAACTCCCACTGTTAAGCCTCCCTTTGGACCCACTATTTCAACCCATAGCATTTCCAGAAGCGAATCCAATTCTCTTACCCTCTCAATCTTACTGGACTGTAAACCCTCTCTGACATACAGAGCCACCCCACCTCCAACCCTTCCCCCCCATCCTTCCAATATAATTTATAAGCAGGAATCACCGTTTCCCACTGATTTTCCTCATCCCACCAAGTTTCTGAAATACCCACAATGTCTATTTTTCCCCCCAACACCAAGCATTCCAATTCCCCGATTTTACCACGGAGACTTCTAGCATTTGTGTATAAACACCTATAGTTTCCCACACTTGTTAAGCCCACAACCTTCCTCTTGCTGCCTCGAGACCTTGCCAGGCAGTCCCTATCGTTAGCCACAGTCTCAGTGGACAATTGTAATCCATTTCCTTGTACAAAAGTAACAGTTACTCCTTCATCTCTTTGAGATGAGCCATCCCGAACCAGAGACTTTTCATTTCCTGTCAGCTTTCCCTCAATATTCAGTTTAAATACTGCTCTGCCACCTTTTTGATTTTGAGCACCAGCAGCCTGGTTCCTTCTTGGGACAAGTGGAGACCGTCCCTTTTGTACAGCTCCCTCTTGTCCCAAATAGCATCTCAGTGCCTAACAAACCTGAACCCTTCCCCCCTACACCATTGTCTCATCCATGCATTGAGACTTCTGATCTGTGCCTGTCTCTCCGGCCCTGCGCGTGGAACAGGTAGCACTTCTGAGAAGGCTACCTTGGAGGTCCTGGCTTTGAGTTTCCTGCCCAGCAGCCTAAATTTCTCCTCCAGGACCTCACGACTGCATTTCCCCACATCGTTGGTGCCGACATGCACTACGACCACTGGCTGCTCCCCAGCACTATCTACCAGCCTATCTAAAACATGTGTAATGTCCGCTACCTTCACATCAGGCAGACAAGTCACCATACGGTCAGTGTGCGGGTTCGCCACCCAGCTGTCTACCTGCCTAAGGATCGAATCACCAACTACCAAGAGCCCCCCTCCCACCCTGCCCAGGAACGGTTCCTTGGTACGAAAGGATACCCGTTCACCAGCTGAAGAAGAGGTCCCTTCTGAGGGCACATTCCCCTTGTCCTCAGCATGGTGCCCTGTTTCCCCTTGACCCTCATGCTCCCTGGTAGCATCTGGGCTACCAGATCCAGAGTGGGACATATCTAACAAGTCCCCGAGAGTCTTCTCCGTGCACCTAACTGACTGTCTCTGCTTCTCCAGGTCAGCCACCTTGGCCTCAAGGGAGCAAACTCATTCCCTGAGAACCAGGAGCTCCTTGTACTGAGCACACACCCAAGACTTCTGACCAGTGGGCACTCCATGCAAAACACTGGATAGCCCCCAACCACCTGCTGGCATTCTGGCTTCATAATTGCTTTTAAAATAATACTTTCATATAACCCCCTTTTAAAATCCTTTGTATTTATGTGCTTCCTGTTGTAGAAGTCTACTTACCTTACTGGGAACCCAAGGAACCTAGGTTCCTGGCTTTCTGGCTCTTCCTGGACTTCTTACAGAGCCCCTAGTCTAAGAGTCCCTAGGTCAAGAGCCTCACCCTTTGGCTCGTGCCAGAGGCTCATACCTCTTACAAGCTTCCTGCCTTAAATAGAAGCTCAGCTGGGTCAGCTCTGCTTCCGGCAAGCTTCCTGCCTTAAATAGAAGCTTCCTCCAGGAGAGGGTGTGGCCAGCAGCTATTAAAATCCACCCAGGCACTCAATTACAGGCAAACAATGATCCCTTCACACCCTAACTCGAGCAGCCAGGACTCTGCAACAACTCACAACTCACCCACACACTCCCAAATACAGTCCCCCACACAGTATCTTCTCAGCTAAATCACCTCAGCTGAAAGTAAATAATAAAAAAACACTCACCCCTCTAGCAGCTCTTGCTCCTTCTCAGAGCTCAGCTGGGTCAGATCTTGGTCCACCGATGCTGCAGCCGAGTCCGAAGCAGCTCCTAATATGTGCTGCTGCCATGGCCCAGCCCTGAGCAGCTCTAGTGTCTACCAATGCAGTCAAGTCCAAAGCAGCTCCCAGAATGTGCTGCTGCTAGGCCAGGAGCAGTTCCTGGTGTCCACCACCAGGCTCTGACAATGCAGCTGAGCCCTGAGCAGCTTCTAGTGGGTGCTGCTGCCATAGCCAGGCCCAAAGCAGCTCCCCACATCTGCCACAGGTACCAATAGTTGCTGAAGAAGAAAAGTGTGTTGTCTGTGCATGCACAGATGTTTCAATTTTTAAAAAAAAAATTGGGGGGAAATGTAAAATTTCAGATATCTTGCAAACCTGGGGAGTCCCCCAAGTTCAGGGTTGCCAGCCCCCACTTTTGGGGTCTCCAATCTGCCCCCAGCCAGCTTGCCAGTGGGGGAAGCCACGCCCCCAAGAGCAACCACCCATGACCACCTCCTCCATCCCCTCCTGTGAGATTTAAAGGGCTTCAGCTGATCGGCAGGGAGCATGTGGCTCACTGATCAGCTGGAGGGCCCTTTAAATCTTTCAGGAGGGAGGGAGAGAGGCTGTTCCCAGCTGCATGCTGCTGCCTGATTTGCAGCAAGTGGGCTGGTGGCGCACACATCTGAACCTTAAGCAGTGAATCACTGCTGGGGAATCAACCCCACGCACCATAGCCCCCCTCCTTACTCACTAAAAGACGCTTTTTAAAAATGTAAATATTTTATTTAATCATATAATATTTCCACTTTTCAATAGAACAGAGTACAATCATTCAAGTATACAGAAGTGAAATATAAAAGACACCTTAAAAGGTCTTTTTGCGAGTGGAGCATATGGTGTTTCTCAGCATAGGGATTCAGCCATGAGGGCAAAGCTATAGCTGTCAAATTGCTGTCTGTCAGGAAACTGCAAGAGGCATGAATGCCCTGCCAGGATAACAAGGTGGATTTTGAATGTGAAAATGTTATAAGATTTTGGGGTGTTGTGTATTGGAATAGATCCGTTGTACCTTAAGATCTTTCTTTTAGTTACAGCCTACATTTTCATGTCAATGGAGTCTAAACCACCAGCTCTTCTTGTTTCTTATTTACTTCTAGAATATTACTAGAGCTGTCTAGAAAGTGGAATTCTTCCCACCCCATTCTTCAGTGGTTTGGCAAAAGATTTTTTATTTGCTCAGATTAGGCAATAATTCAATTGAGTATGGGCAGAGCTAAACCAGAGGACTTTCTGCATACTTGGGGTACAAGTATGCCAAAGATCTTGGTAGATTAGCATCATAGCACAAAAAATATCTATGAAATATTTGTGATATCTGCTGCACAATTCTGTGATTTATTTGTGTTATCCAAAGCACATAGGATGCAATACCATTCATTTACAGCTATGTCCCCAAGCATTTCCCCTCTGTTTTAATCAAAGTTATTACAATATATACTGTACCTCTGCATCCTTTACAACCATTCTTTACAAAACCTCTCCCTCCTTCTGACTAGGATAAAAGGATTCAGATCTGCATTTCTGCTGTATTGTGTCTCACGAAGGGAGCTTTGACTTTCAAAAACTCATACCCTGAAACTCTTGTTGGTCTCTAGGGCACTACTGGACTCCAGTCTCACCGTTCTACTGCAGACCAACAGTTACCCTCTGAAGCTATAGAACAAAGTTTGAGTCCAGTGGCACCTTTAACACCAACGAAGTTTTATTAAAGGTGCCACTGGACTCAAACTTTGTTCTGATGCTTCAGACCAACACAGCTACCCCACCTGAATCTACTGCCTCTGAAGCTATGTCACTGATTCTGTATCCTTTTTAAGGATGTTGGCCTGGAATTCCCATGGGTACAAGGAAGAGGAACGATTTTCACCCCTGCTTTTCTCCAACAGCAGCCTCAAACATCCTCTGAAATTAGCGACCTGGGGGATAGGGACATCTCTCTCTTGTGCCCCTGGAAATTTTAGGTGAAATCCAAGCCTTTATAGGTTTCCAAATTGTTCTGATAGGATAATGGTACGGTGTGGTGATTCGAGTGTTGAACATGGACCTGGGAGAAACAGATTCAAACTGTTATGATCCAGTTTACTGGGTGACTTTTTGGCCAGTCACAATCCCTCAGCCTAACCTACCTCATAGGGCTGTGAAGATAAAATGAAGAAAGGTGAACTGTGTACGTTGTCTTGCGCTCTTTGGACGAAGGGTGAGTGGGATAGAAATGTATGAAATATTTTTTTTTAATTTTCGTCCTTGAACCCTAATCTGTACTGCATGCGCGTTATTTCGAACGTTCAAGTTAAAATGTTTTAAAGGTAAATATACAGTAACGGTAGCAAAGAAAAGTGCTTAGACACTTTTCACAAAGAGATGGCCCATTACAGTTCCATAATGCCCTATCTAAAGAAGCTACTGCGCCGCCGCAAACTCGCACCGATCGAGCCTAAACACATTTATTTAATCAGAAGTAAATCCCATTGAGTCTGATTTGTCTGCAACAGCACAGAACCCACGCTCTTTCTCTCTATATAGCATCAAGCTTAGCTAGTCACAGGAACTCAACTGCAGGGGGCGGGATATAAATTAAGTGGCAACTCAGTTCTACTCCACAGCCGCTCTTTCTAAACGTCCGGCGGTTCCTCCCACCTCACCTCTATACCATCATCCTCCGCGGCCATGTCTTCTGCGCGTGGCACTCCTGGCAGCTCCTCCTCTCTCCCACCCCATGATGCTTCGCGGCTCAAGCGGAAGAGGCGCAAAATGGCGGCAGAGCGGCAGATGTCTGGTAGTGGCGGAGGCAGTGGCGCCCGCGGAGGAGGTAGCTGTGGGCCCGCGGGCCCGGTGGCTGGCCCCGAGGAGAACAAGGAGAATGAGAAGCCGAAGGCAAATGACCTCGGTGATAGCCTGGGCCTGGAAAGTATCCTGACGGCGTGATGGGGGTGGGTCGGTTAATGGGGACGTGTCACTTTAGGTTCTGCCAGGCTGCGGTTGAGCCCTCTATGCTGCACGCAGTCTTGGGTATGAGAAGCCTTTGATTACTTCCCTCTCGATGTACCTCTCTGCAGTTACTCGTCCTCGAGCGTGGGGCTGTGGCTGCTGGGGAAGGGGTCATTGGCCGACTTCCAAGGGAAGTTAGTGGAGCGATGGGTTCATGTTGGCATGCTTCATGCATGCGGACTCAAGCATACACATCTGAGAAAGGTAGGCTAATTTGGTTTTGCTGATGTTACGTTTCAATCAACGTAGCGTTAGTATTTTTTCGCCTTGAAATTTTACAGGAGAGAAACCTATCACTCAGGCTTGAGGTCTAGCAGCATTATGGCATGTTTAGGAGGTGGCTCTTCCAAAGGTGACAGAGCCCATTGTGGGAAACATTGTTTTAGAAATCTATTCTGTGAAAGTAGCCCAAGGCAAGTTCACATGGGAAATCATGCAAACTTGTCCATGCATGAAATAATTAGCAAATAATGTAAAACCTGTGTGCAGTTTTCAAGAAGAATATGAGATCAGGTGATGAGAGGTTTTTTTGCTTGTAGATGTTTCCTGAGAAAGAACAGTGAAGATTTTGAATTGCTACAGACTTTCCATTGGAATCTGTCCCATAGGTGACCTACTTAAATATTTAAGTACATATTTAAATATTGACTTCCCAAAGCAGGTGTGATTGTGACCTTTTTACCAATATCAATAGTGGATTTTTGAGTGTGAATTAGTGGACTTTACCTTCTGGAAGGTGTGCTGAGAAATGCATAAATTAATATGAAATTAATGCTTTGATATGGAAAGAAATACATCCCTAGTGTATGAACACTTATGGGTCTCTTGAAGAATACTTGGTGCCATTAGGTTACTTGTCACTTCAGAGTGAAGAAAGGGGAATTTGAGGACAGATTTTAACAAAAGAGACATGGCATATGGGAGCCAGTTTGGTGTAGTGGTTAGGTGTGTGGACTCTAATCTGGGAGAACGGGTTTGATTCCCCACTCCTCCACTTGCACCTGCTGATGTGACCTTGGGTCAGTCACAAACTCTGGCACAGCTGTTCCTGGAAGAGCAGTTTGTGTTAGAGTTCTCTCGGCCCTCCTACCTCACAGGGTGTCTGTTGTGGGGAGGGGGAAGGGAAAGGAGTCTGTAAGCTGCTCTGAGACTCCAAGTGAAGGGCGGGGTATAAATTCAATCTTGTCTTCTTCTTCTAGAAAGGCATTCCAGGTATAAGTCCAAAGTGGAAGGGTCCAAAGGGAAGGTGTTTAAAAGAGAAGATTTTGGTAAATTGAGGAAGGCGTGTAGGTTGGGATATATTTAGGGCAGCAGCATATGCTTAAAGGTAAGGCCAAGTTTTGTGCTGGGTATAGAAGGGGATTGTTATCCAATATAGGGATGGGAGAATGGACATCAAATTTTGAGTTATTTGAATTGTAACTGGTAGAAGTTCAATACAGTGGCAGGGGTACTGGATGCAGTCAGAAGATTTATCTCGTCCTGGATGCAGCCAGAAGATTTAACATTAATATCCCATAAAATAAGGCATGTTTGTCAAAACTGTCATTAAATATTGCTAACCATTAAATGTAAAGATGGCTAGTAAACACTTTTCTACAACTTTTGGGTTTAGTGTTTGGTACTGTGTATTTCAGCAGTATATATTAGAGATTTATTATGGGAATCTTTTTACTATGAAAAAGTAGTTAAAATGAAAAAATGAAAATACATAAGTAATTTTCCCAATGACAGGATGTTGACTGTGAGGTCCTTGGAATCGCTGTTGGAACCTATGCTATTTTTAACTTGTAAATTGGAGTTACAAGCAAGATAGTCTAAACCAGGTTTGCTGTAGATTCCAAAGTGCTGAGAGTGATTGAAGAACTCCAGAAATTTCTTACCCAACATGTTGATTGGTTGACAAAATGGGAAACGTGATTCAGCATAATTGTAAAGTGATGCACATTGGGGCAACAAGCAAGGGCCATGCAAGTATCTTGTCAAACACTAGTGATTAACAGCCAGATTAGTTTCCACAAATACATTGTATATAATATATACTAATTCTTTAAAAAAATTGTTCTTAAAAGTAAAAAGAAAAGAGACAATAACTACAAATAGAAAGAAACTAACACACAACAGACAAGGAGAATGTACTCATTGTGACTACTTAAATTTTACATAGATAGAATCGTTCTCTTATGCACCTAAACCAGTTTAACCATTTAACATACAGAGCTTAAGTTTTAAAAATTATGTTACACATTTTCTAAGATAGTCCTCAATTCATCTGTAGAGTCTTGACCATTTCTTACAAAGATTTCTTCTTTTTTATCTTGTAATTGTAGAGTTAGTTTATCCATTTCCACTGTTTCTAGTAGTTTATAAATTATTTCTTCTTTTGATGGGACTTCTTTCCCCCCCAATATTTTGCATACAAAATCCTAGCCATAGTTGTAACATGTATAATCATAGAATCATAGAATGTTAGAGTTAGAAGGGACCTTGCAGGTCATCTAGTCCAGCCCCTGCATTCTGCAGGAGCATAGCCAAAAGATAGCCCTACATACCTACAATATACCCAAAAGATGGTCATTCAGTCTCCGCTTGAAAACATCCAAGGAAGGAGCATCTACCACCTCCCGAGGCACTCTGTTCCACTGCTCAACCACTCTTACAGTTAGGAAGTTTCTCCTGATATTTAGCTGGTAACGACTCCCTTGTAATTTCTACCCATTAGATCTAGTCTTGCAGTCCAGAGCAAGAGAGAATAGATCTGCTCCATCTTCTATATGATAACCCTTCACATACTTGAAGACTGCAATCATGTCCCCTCTAAGCCTTCTCTTTCCCAGGCTAAACATATCCCACCCCTTTTAGCCTTTCCTCATAAGACTTGGATTTCAACCTTCTCACCATCCTGGTCGCCCTCTTCTGGACATGCTCAAGCTTGTCAACATCCTTCCTAAAATTTGGTGCCCAAAACTAGACACAGTACTCCAGGTGAGGCCTGACCATAGCAGAATAGAGTGGAACTGCCACCTCCTGTGATCTGGACACAATGCTTCTGTTAATGCATCCTAAGATTGCATTTGCTTTCTTCACAGCCACATCACACTGCAGGCTCATGTTTCGCTTGTGATCAACCGTAACACCTAGATTCCTTTCACATGTGCTGCTGTCAAGCCAAGTCTCTCCCATTCTATATCTGTGCCTTTGATTTTCCTACTTAAGTGTAGGACTTTGCACTTATCTCTATTGAAATTCATTTCATTTTTCCCAGCCCACTGTTCCAGCCTATCTAGATCATTTTGAATCCTGGCTCTGTCTTCTTCAGAATTAGCAATCCCACCCAGCTTTGTGTCATCTGCAGATTTGATAAGCATCCCCTCTATGTCTTCCTCCAGGTAATTTATAAAAACATTAAACAACACCAGGCCTAGATCTGGGCCTTGTGGTACTCCACTCGAGACTTCCCTCCACGTAGACACAGAGCCATTTACGAGCACTCATTGAGTACGATTTTTCAACTAACCATGAATCCATCCAACGGTTGCACCATCCAGCCCACACTTAACCAACTTATCCTCAAGGATATCATGAGAAACTTTGTCAAATGCTTTACTGAAATCTAGATATAGTATATCCACAGCATTGCCAGAGTCAACCATTTTAATAACTCTGTCAAAAAAGGAGATAAGGTTGGACTGGCATGACTTGTTCTTGATAAACCCATGCTGGCTACAACCAATTAACTCATTCCGTTCAAGGTGCTCACAGAGCGTTTAATAATCTGCTCTAGAATTTTCCCAGGTATTGATGTCAAGCTGACAGGCCTGTAATTTCCTGGGTCCGTCTTTTTTCCCTTCTTGAAGATCGGGACAACATTCGCTCTTCAGTCTTCCGGCACAACACCAGTACTCCAGGACATTTCAAAGATTAGAGCCAGAGGCTCTAAAATAACATCTGGTTTCTTAAAATTCTCGTGAATAATATTTAATAAAAACAATTCTGGTACAAATAGTATGTTTGTATCTAACATTTTTTGCAGTATATCATTTATCTATATCCAATATTTTTTTTATATTACAAGTCCACCACGTATGAAAAAAGAGCCAGTATTCTGCTTACATTTCCAACATACATTTGACATATTTGGATACCATTTTGCTAAATTTTCTGCCGTCATATGCCATCTATAAAACATTTTTATATATTTTCTTTAAATGATATAGATTTTGTATATTTTATATCTGTTTTCCATACCTTAGTCCATTGGTCTAACTGTATATTGTTCCCTATGTTTTGTGCCCATTTAATCATTGTGTCTTTCACTATTTCATCTTGCATTTTCATGTCTAATATATACAAATTCTTAATGCATTGGATGCTGCTATTTAGTATTGTCGTTTTGTAGTTAGCTTCAAATATGCACTCCAAATAGGAGCTTGAGCTGAAGTTGGGAGTGTTACTTTACACACACCTCCATATACCCTGGTAAGAAAAGTTATGTGCTTCATGAAGTATGTTTATCTGGAAATGCTTATAAATAAAAGGATGAAATTCAGTCTGGCTTAATGATATAGTGCTCATATTCTTGACACTGGCGTTAAATTACAGCTTCTAAAAGTGTTGTAAATGAGAATGAGAGTATTATCCTATTGTGAACATTTTATTTTATTTTATTTTTTACCAATATAAAATAAGGCTTTTGTTTCCCATATTTTAACTATGTTGATTAATGCTTAATAAGTTACTTATCTATATACTTATAGCCAAGTTGTCCCTTCCATGGGGATATCTAAATCTGCACATTGGGGGCACTTGTGGGGCAGAGAGATTTTCCTGCACACTTGGGGCAGTCTCCAGGTGTGCAGAAAAATCTGAAAAGTTTTAAAAATTGTATGGGGGATATTTAAATCCCCCCCAAAAGTAAACGTGTTCCTTGCACATGTGCAGAGAATACTCTGGGAACTCTGTGGCTGGGAGGTGCTCAGGCCTTGCCACTAGTGCCCGGGGGGAGGGAAGATCAGTGCAGGGGGAGATCGGTGGGCCTGGCGACTGGGAGGCACTCAGGCCTCACCACTGGTACCTGGGGGAGGGAAGATCGGCGGGGGAGATTGGTAGGCCCGGTCGCTGGGAGGCGCTCAGGCCTCACTGCCTGTGCCCAGGGAGGATTGGTGGGCCTGGTGGCTGGGAGGCACTCAGGCCTTGCCACTGGTGCCTGGGGGGAGGGAAGATCAACGGGGGGGAGATTGGCGGGCCCGGCAACTGGGAGGTGCTCAGGCCTCACCACACAGGGAATGGAGAAGGCTTACCTGTGGAGCTGCTTCTTGTCCTACATATTTGTAGAGTTGAGTGTATCCAGTTTAAAAATAACAGATAAAATGTAATCAGTTTTTTAGTTCTCTGAAGAGATTTTTTTAAACTATGTATGTTTTAACAGAGGATTTCAGTGAATGAAGGCTTTCCACAGATGGCTTTGGATGTGCTCAGTAAACAGTAACTTAGTTGTAGACTTTTCATACTGCGCACATATAAGCATAAGAGAAATACTACTGGACCAGATCACTGGTCTGTCTGTTTCACACTGTTGCCCTGGAGGACTAACAATTAGGATACAGAGGCCCAGACTTTCCCCTGTTGCTGCTGCCTAGCACTGGTGCTGAGAGATTTACTGTCTCTGGATGTGGAAATTCCCTTTAAGCACCAGGGCTAGAAGCCATTGATGAGCCCTTTAAAGTCACCTACGGTGTGGCCATCTCTGCACCTACTGGCACTGAATTTCAGAATGAAATGACTTACTGGGTGAAGAGAGACTTCTTTTTGCGTTAAGTCTGTTGCTCATCAACTTTACTGGGTGCCCCGGACCTTGCGGGAGAAATCGTTCTTTCGATAAACTTTTTGCACCCTGTGTCTAGTTTATCATGGTCTCTCTAGTTATCTTTTCTCTGAACTGAGAGTTCAGGCCTCTTTGGCCTTTCCTTATCAGCTTTATCAGTAACTTCTAAAGTAATTTCAGCAGACATGCTTCAGAGGATTGAGTATATTGAATTTGTATTTTTCAGACTTCTTCCTTCAGGAAATCCTTACCACATGAACTCATTTGCCATCTAATGCTTACACAGTTCAGAAGATTCTGGACTAGGGATGGGCATAAACCAGGAAAATGGAGGTTCATCCTGGTTCGTGGTACATGACATCGCACAAACTGGTTCGGACCTCCCCCAGTTTGCAAACCAGTTTGGGTTCATGGGGTTGTATAACCCATTTAAAGGGAATGTTCCATTTAGATGGGTTTTGACAGTGGGTGCTGCACAGGAGTGGAGTCCAAGCGACAAATTCACCCAGAAGTGGTGAATTCACTGCTTACATTCCACTTCTGTATGGCACCCACTGTTAAAACCCATTTGAAGTGCAAGCAGCAAATTCTCTATGGGAGGGAACGAAAGGCTTTGCTGAACTGGCACAAGCTGCAGTGGCTCTTGCAAGTGAGCTCAGATGATATTTAAATGCCTTCTGACAGTTCACTCGCATTGCTCTGATGCAAGTCAACTCGGAAGGCATTTAAATGTAATGTCTTCTGAGCTCACTCATGTAGCACCACCACAACCCTTCTTACAAACGGAATGAACTGACACAAAAACCATGGTGGTTCATGAACAGCACAATTGCACGAATTTGCCTGGTTTGTCATGAAATTGGTTTGTGCCCATCCCTATTCTTAGATCATGCCTTGACAAGTTTATTTGGCTTTAGGAGCCAGACTAATTTTTCAGTCTCCTTTAGTAAGTTAATTACCATATTTTCAAATGATTGCTACTACAAAACCTAATACTAGCCTCTTCACAGTTCCTCATAATTTTATTTATTTTGAAAAAAATATATATTAGCTTATATACAGAAAGGGGGGAAGAGGAAAGGAGGAAAAAAAGAAAAATTCAGAAATATCTTAAAATTCCAATTTAGCATTCTGCATGCATATCTTCTCATTACAATTTCACAACTGTTTCATCTATCATTCTTATTATTCTTGATCTTATTTTCTTGATACTTAAGTTTTAATCAGTCATAGAACACCCTCCAAAGTGCCATAACCTCTTCTTCCATTTTTCTTCTTCATATATTCATCAACTTGTCCATTTTAGCACATTCCATAGTCTTCAATATCAACTCATGTAGCGCTGGAATCTTCAATGTCCTCTATGCCATTGCAAATAAAATTCTGGCAGCTGTTATAACATGTAAAATAAAATATCTGTGATTCTTATCTAACTCAACTGGTAAACAGTTTAACAAAAATATCTCTGGTTTAAGAGGTATTGTGACATTCAAGATTAACTGTAAGAAAGTGTGCACTTCGATCCAGAATTTATGAACCTTTTTACATGTCCACCACATACAATAGGACAACCCAATATGGTTATTACATTTCCAACACATATTACTCAACTTTTTATACGTATTAACCAATTTATCTGGGGTTAGATGCCATCTAGAGAACATTTTATATAAGTTTTCTTTAAACAAAACATTTTTAGTCAACTTAATATTCACTTTTCATATTTTACTCCGCTGTGACAGATTGTTCTGAATTCATATTGTTCTGAATAGAATCCATCTGTTTATCCTTACTATATCTAGATTCCACTTGCATTCTAGTCCACCAATCTCAGTTCCTCATAATTTTATTAAAGCTATGACAGAAATGATATCTGTAAATAAATATAGGGATAGCCCTGATTGTCATCACTGCAACAAAAAGCTTAACTCCTAACCCTAGCCTTTCTCACCTATTTCTGATGATTTCATTATTGGAACCATTATCGAAAGCAGTGGATTAAGAAATGAAATCATCACTACCACCACTGAATGGTGTTAAAATTAGCATAAACAAGCAGTGTTAGGAGCTTCATGCAGATGGGTTTTTTTGGTGATGCAACAGAAAATACTCTGATGTGAAATGATAAAAGCTTCTCATTGCAAGATAGTACAATAAAATCATTGCTAAGCACTACACTGATGTTTCATAATGACCTGCCATTTGGGATTTGTCAGGGTCTGGTTGAAACTGTATACTTAGAGCACGTAGGGCACTTGTTCAAGCTTGTTAGCCCTAATCATTGTGAACTGAGAATGACCAAGAACCCAACCAGTATTTTCTTGGAGTTGCACACTGGAAGGGAAGGGAAGATCAGTAGCATTTTTTGTCCACAATTATTAATCACACTGAGAAAATCTTATTCCAGGGTGTCTTTGGGTGATTCCCCAGGGCACAGTTTGAAAATAACCATTTTAAAGGCATAAGTAAAATTAGTGTATACGGTTGTATTGGCTCACCACAGATTTCTGCTTAAATGAGTTCAGAGTAAAGAGATAAATAGCCGTAGACATTTACAAGATTACCTCAGGTTTTATTTGTTTCTATATACAGATGTTTATTCAAAACTTGTTCAGTTTTTTAACCCAAGGCTAAATATACTACAAATGCTTGTCAGACTTTAAAGGTATAAATTGGTCTGAGTAAAGAGGAAATGTCTGCCATTTAACCAGCTTTTGCTATAGCCACTTGCATAAGGTTTTGGTAAACTCCCTTCTCTCAGCATGACAAGTTCATTGAAGTATTGAACAAATCCATGTGCATATCTTTATAATGTTTATAACTTTCCTCTTTAATGAGCTGAGTAAAGTTTCCCTAACCAGTTATTCAGTACTTCAGATTGTTAAAGAATCGCAGCAGCAGCATGGGTTACGACATGGTGATTTCCAGCGATACAGGTTAGTATGCTGTGGTCAATGTATACAAGTTAATTGCTAGACAATAATGGTTGCCAATTCTTTTAGCAGTCATGCAAAAAACATCTGCATCTGTGATGGCTGTTGCATTCTAGTATAAGGCAGTTCTTTATTTTTTTGGTGGGAGGGTCATTGTCTTTGAGCATATCTCATACTTAATGGTGTTCTTAGATTCTTAAATGGTTTTTTGGTGGTGGTGGAAAGTGCCATCAAATCATAGCTGACTTATAGTGACCCAGTGTATCAGACTCTTGAACAAACTTCTTTTTGGCACCAGTTCTGGAATTATACATGGTTCAGACAAGCTTCTCCAGTAACCCATCCAATCAATCCATCCACTCAGTCTGCCTAAACCTAGTGCGCTCCGTTAGCCCTCCTCCCCCCATCTGCGAACCTACAGTTATATATGACAAGCCAGCTAGCAGATACAGGTATTCAAAGTAATTTCACATACTTCTCAGTTGGGAGGCCTCTTAAGAAAACAGTTACAAAGCAGCTAAGCGAAGCAGGTTCCCACACATGCACTCTCACCATCTCCTCCCCCCCCATGCCCAGATACACAATCATGTAGAGGCCATGAAGATGTAACCCACATAACTATGGCAAACGAGGCTCTGAGTTTGACACCAAGGGGTTTTCAAGGCAAGAGATGTTCAGAGGTGGTTTACCATTGCTTGCCTCTGCATTATAGCCCAACTTAGTTTACTAACTATAGATGTATTATGCCTGGAACCAGCTTTCTTTTTTGTTTAGGTTTGACATTGGAAAAAGTTGTATTCTTTGTTTGAGCAATCACTCTTTGTGGTTTTTGTTTCCACCAGGGGTTACTGCTCCCGCAGGCTGAGACGGCTCAGAAAAACTCTTAACTTCAAGATGGGAAATAGGCACAAGTTCACAGGGAAGAAAGTAACAGAAGAGCTTTTATCTGATAACAGGTATAGGGAGCACTGATAACTATGCTGAGCATGATGTGCACATCTGTTGAGACCAAGAGTACATTCATAAATCCAGAGCAGAAAGGGAATGGTGCTACATGCTTTTTAACACAGCTGCTCTAGGATGTATGCTCACCCCCTCTGGAGGTCCCCATTACCCTTCCAGGTGGTGCTGCAAAGGAGTACTAAGTATGTGAAACTGATGCATGGCTGGGGGAAGGCAGATTTTCCCCTTTTTGGCAGACTAATGTCTAGGGCTGGCTCTGTTAAGTATCACAAAAGCACTTTGCTGCAGATTTCTGTTTCTTAAATTCAGTTTTTTTGGAAAACTGTATATTCCATCTTCCAGACTCCTGGAAGTAACTTGGTTAGGCATATATAATTCCTCTTTTATCCTCTCGACAGCCATGTGAGGTAGGTTAGGCTGACAGTGTGATGGCCCAAGATCACTCAGCAAGATTCAGGGGCTGGGGTGGGGGGGTGAAAACAATATCTTCAGGCCAAATTAGACATTATGATATTTCATGGGTTGGGTCTGGGTTCCCTGCCTGACTTTCAGATGGTCAGTCACATGTCACACTACTGAGAACTCATTTTCCAAGTGTGCAGGTCCCAATTTGGGTTGGGCTTTAGCTTTCCCCCATACATTTTTTTTTCTGACTTGAAATGGCATGGGAGGGCCTGTTTGTCTTGGGGGGGAATTGCATATGTAGTGCCTCTATGGAGCAATAGCGGGTTCCAGGCTGGAAAAATGGTGTGGGCAGTGCTCCCCTGTGCTGTGGCCCTGATCCAAACCAGAGCCTCACATGATTGGGAAATGAGTTGAAGAGGGGGGGCGTGGTGATGCCAGGTAAGATGGCAGTTGTCTGATCTTTGGGCTCCAACTCCCTTCCCACCCTCACAGTAGATATTGTATTCTTCAACCTCTTCAAATTGCCAGATTATGGGAAAAAATGGCAACATCTCCCAAGATACTAAAAAAAGTGTTAAAGTGCCAAAAGACTTCTTTGCTCCGAGGCAAAACCGAGTAGACAAAAAGGCAGCTGAAACCGAGACAACTAAAATGGTGGGTGATAAGTCTGTCACACATTTACTGGAAGAAACCCTAGCCAAGCAAGACTTACCGGGCATGCTGGAAAGAATGGAGAAACGTTTAAGAGATCAGACCCAGCAATCTCTTGAACCAGTAAGGGAGCAACTAGTGCTTATACAATCTTCCTTAGAGAAAACATCAAAAACAGCTGCAAAAGCCATTAAAATGAGCCAGGTGCTTAAGGAAGATGTCAAAGAGATTCAGGCACGAGATTTAAACTCAAGGGAATGGTTTCTAACCCTCAAGTCGCAAATGAAACAGTTAAACTTGAAACTCAGAGGATTGCCTGAAGGGGAGGAAGAAAATATGGACATTATTTGTTTTGTGTCAAACTGGCTGGCTTCTGTCTTCAATCTTGAGCCGGAAGTAGCTCCAGTCATTATAAAAGCATACCAAATAGGGGCTCCCTCCAACCCAAGACGCACCGCCCTGAGAGAATTACTCATGCAACTAACAGATTGGAAAACTAAGAAAAAAATACAGGATGAGGCAAGATCCCAGGGGTTTTCTACCTTTTAAAGACTTTAAAATCTTAGTATTCCCTGACGTGCCGCAGGAAACTCTTAACATTAGAAGAAATCTTAAACCGATCACCAACAGGCCGCAAGAAGAAAAAGTGTGGTATAGATGACTCCTCTCAGGCAGCCTGCAAGTCTCACATCGTGGCTCCCTTACAGCATCAGATGAAGATTCGGGTTTTGAACTGCTAGAAAAACTACATATCTCAAAAAACACTGATCCCTATCGTAGGTCCATGAAGAAAAAATCGCGCTCTCCAACCATACCAGAAAAAAAAAAAAATTGTCCCAAGATTCTAGCTCTTCAGTGTTGGCGGATAGATCTCCTGCCCGCCCAGTTTAACTTTCCCTTTAATGGAACGAAGTAGAGTAAAATACAGTTGTTGCTGCTGTTTTTCTTGCCTTTTCTGTTATATCCTTAATATTAGAGTTAAACATAGAATATTAATTATAGTTAGGCTTTGAGGTTGGACTGGCTAGGCTTCTTGTTCAGCTTATACTGTGGGGGGAGGGGAGGGGGAGCAGGACTCTTTGCCTCTATTCTTAAAAGACCTCCTCTGGTTGTTGGCCCATTATACGGGATCAACGCTTCATCTCCAAGGAGGGTCTTTCCTTTTCTATATTACCTAGTTGTTAGCAATAAATCCTTGCTCCAGCTTAGGATTTTTAAAGGCACATTTATAGCTGATCTAAGTTGAGTTATTTCGCTAGTGGTTTATATTGGGGGGAAGGGGGGAGTTATTGTTGCTTAGATAGTAATCATAACTATTTACTGCTACCTTATTGATTTCTGGAGCTGCGGTGGCTCAAGTGGTTAAGATGCTGACCTGCAGGCTGTGGAAGGTCAGTAGTTCAGCAGTTACGGCATGAGCTCCCGTCTCCAGTTCCAGCTCCTGCCAACCTAGCAGTTCAAAAGCAAGAAATTGCAAGTAGATAAATAGGTACCACTTCTGTGGGAAGGTAACAGCGTTCCGTGCGCCTTCGTGTTTAGTCATGCTGGCCACATGACCACGGAAACGTCTTCGGACAGCGCTGGCTCTTCGGCTTTGAAACAGAGATGAGCACCGCAGCCCTAGAGTCGGATTCGACTGGCTTTCGAGCAAGGGAACCTTTACCTTTACCTATTGATTTTTATTAATTTATTTGACAGAATTACAATCAGTATTTATGTTTTATATTTTTATTTTATTGAAGGTTTTTGAATACATTTATAAAATAATTGATAAGGATCTGATCTTTACTGATAATTGACTGTTATTAAATCAGATTAGCACTTTTTATTAATTGTGAGGAATCTAATTACTGTTATTAATGAATTATTGATAATCTGATTTTCTTAGAAATTGCTGATACTTGGGTCTTGTATACTATTTTTGTAATTGTTGGCAATTCATTCAAAGAACGTCTATAAGAACTGGTTTTTAATTATTGCTATTTACTCTGGAGTAGGCTTACACAGTACTCCTAGGAGTCACTCTTAATAACAGCTGCTCACTTATATAACTTTGGTGTTTACCTTTTATTAACAAATACACAATTTAACTTTGTAGCTTGCTACCTCTGCACCAGTACAATCTCAATACTTACTTTTAAACACTACCTTAGCTATTCTACTTATTAACTTCATTACTGCTCTTATTGGAACTTTTATACTACCATACTCTTATTCTAATAAGATTATTAATCCTATTTTCCTAATTTATGATGAACACTATAAAAATTCAGTCTGTAAACATCAGAGGTCTTAACACATGGGTCAAGAGGAGAAAAGTCCTACGTCAGCTGCAGCATACACAACCATCAATTCTGTTTTTACAGGAAACGCATTCCAAATCTGATAAGCATCCTGTATTAAAATCCTCTTTATTTCCACAACAGTTTCAGGCACCGGGGTCGTCTAAATCTAGATGGTGTGGCGATATTTTTCTCTAAAACACTCAACTTCTCTGTCAGCGCCCAAAATTAGATCCCTTGGGTCGCTTTCTCTTTATTAAAGGAACTCTTGATGGCAGGAAACTTACACTAGTGTCACTATATGCCCCAAACCTGAATCAAATTGCTTTTCTGAAATCCACTTTTTTGGAATTACAAGGCTTTACAGAAGGTGAGCTGATCATAGGTGGAGACCTTAACTTCATTGCAGACAAAATATTAGATCTTCTTTGAAACTTAAACAAATCGCATCCCAAAACAGGAACAGGTATGGAACTCTCCCGACTTTTCTCTGAATTTAGACTAATCTACACATGGAGGTCTCTCCACCCGACAGACCAAGATTATTCATACTTTTCAGTGCAGCATCAGACCTTCACTAGAATAGACTATATTTTACTATCTGAACAGTTACTGGCAGAACTTGACTTGGCAACCATCGGTCCTAGATATTTGACGGACCATGCATGACTAGAATGCAACTTTCAGAGAAATCTGGACACAAAAATTGAAAGACAATGGTCTGTGGACAAAAGCATTTTATTAGACACTTCAATCAAAGACAAACTGGAGGATGACATCAAGAACTTCTTTCAGGAAAATTCATCGCCAGAGATATCTGCCACCACACTTTAGGATGCCATGAAGGCAGTTCTTTGAGGATCCATGATTTCTCTTACATCACACACAAAAAAGAGAAAAAATCAGAAGAGAAACATTAGATCGGATCACCGGGTTGGAATCTCTACACAAGGAATCGGGGAGCAAAAAGCTTATGCTAAACTAATGGTGGAGAGGAAAATACTAGCAACATTGGAAAATCACAAATCCAAAATAATTTACATTACTTAAAACAACATTTTTGGCAAAAATCTCCTAGGAATGTACGCATGCTGGCCTGGAGAATCAAAGAAAAAAGAAAAGCATCTCTGATGAGCACACTGAAAACTCCTGGTGGAAAGCATTACAGCGCTCCCAAAGCAGTAGCAGAGGGCTTTGCTGACGTCTTTGCCAAACTGTATTCCTCCCGAGGCCCAGTGATGGATGATATTGCGACTTACTGGGACACTTTACCTACCCTAAAAAAACTCTCATCTGCACATGCCAGCTTTATGGATAAACCATAGACCTGAAAGAACTCATGGACACCATCAAGGACTTGAAGCTTAACAAGGCCCCTGGCATAGATGGAATTCCTGCAGAGTTCTACAGAACCTTTTGCTTGACATTGGCACCACATCCTTCTAAATATCTGTAATGATGCTTTATGTCTAGGAACTATACTTCCATCTTGGCATGACTTTTCTATCTCTGTTATCCCTAAGGACAAGAAAGACCCATCGGATCCTGTATCATATCGCGCAATTGCTTTGTTAAACAATGATGCTAAGATATTCACATCAATATTGGCCAATAGGCTCAAGAAATTTGTTTCAGATTATATTAAGCGGGATCAGACCGGCTTTATTCCGGAAAGGCAAATTACGGATAATGTCAGGCAGATGCTTAACATTATATCTTATGGGAAAACTTCTTCTTCGGAATCTGTAATCCTGGCTTTAGATTTTGAAAAAGCTTTTGACTCTTTAGACGTCTCTTATCTTCTCATGCTTCTGGAAAAAATGGGCTTTGGTCAGAACTTTCTAAACACTTTAAAAACACTATATGCCCATCCTAAGTCTAGAATATGAGTGAACAGCTACAATTCAAAATTCTTCTTCCTATCCAGAGGTACCAGGCAGGGTGCCCCTTCTCACCATTACTCTTTGCGCTCGCAGTGGAACCGTTAGCAAATGAACTTCGTTACAACAAAGATTTCACTGGCATCTGCATCAACGGACAGGAACATAAATTAACAATGTATGCTGATGATATCACCCTTTATATATCTGATCCTAAACGGTCCATTCCTGCCATTCAATTTACTCCTTCCAGATTTGGAGTGTTGTCCGGTCTGTGCCTTAATACCACAAAATCCAAAATTTACCCAATTACCTTCTCTAGTAAAACTCGATCAAATGTACTTGAGTCTATGCCATTTCGATGGGTGGAAGCTACTTGGAGACATCTTGGGGTCCAAATCCCTATGGATCTACGCAACTTGTTATCATGCAAATTTCATAAAACTTTTGTTGAATCTCAAGAAAAGATGTGAAAATGGAACACACTTAATTTCTCTTTAGCAGATGGCATTCAATTAATCAAATCTTTTGTTTTTCCAAGCTTTTATTTCTTTTCAGAATGCTGCTGATATTCATTCCAGAGAAAGACTTAAATACCTGGCAGGAAGAGATTCAATGCCTTGTATGGAATTACAAGAAATCTCGTATAGACAGTCGCTCCCTCTCCAAGCTGGTGACATTGGGAGGACTTAATATGGCTAATTTCCAAACTTATTACCACACGGCCCTCCTATCCAACATCCCTAAAATGTCACAATTACAATCAGAAGCACAATGGGTGCACATTGAGCAGTTTTATGTCTCCCCATTCAAACTACAAGAAATCTTTTGGATTCCGGCACCACGTTGACCTTCCAGCCTCCTTGACAATCCCTTCTTATACATAATGCTGAAAATTTGGGATCGTAGACAAAAATGCATAGCTTCTCCAATTTCTCTATCAACTTTCACATCTCAGCAATGGTTTTTGCTGGGGATGGAACCAAACTCATTCAAAATATGGACAGACGCAGGCATCACTAGATTTCAACATCTAAAAAATGGAAAGGTTCACAGCAAATCTTACTTTGAAGAACAAATTGGCCACACCATTTCATGGCTTCAATATTATCAGATTAAGAGCCTCAAGGAAGCCTTAGAGGTAAAAGGCATATTTAAAAGACTAAAGACAGCATTTGAACTGATCCTGGAGAGTTTTTCAGATGCTTTCTAAGTTTGCAGTAAGGCCTGAAAAAGTAACATCAACGAACAGCCATTATGGCTGTTCGAAACCCACCACGGCCGGGGTGAGCTCCTGGCCCATGTCCCAGCTCCTGTCCACCCAGTGGCTCGAAAGCATCATAAATGCAAGTAGATAAAAGTGGGTACCTGCCCTAGGTGGCAGGGGGCACCCCCTCCTCCTTGCGACGCGGAGGTGGCGGCGGCGATGGCAGCGAGCAGTTCCTGGCGACCTGGTGGAGCAATGTTGGAGGCGGACTCCGGAGAAGGGGAGGCCTGGAGAGCATGGTGACGTGCGGTGCAGTGTGGTGGAGCCACCTGTGGGCAGTAGCCGGAACTGCAGCCAACACAGAGCCATGC
This sequence comes from Gekko gecko, assembly GCA_029375565.1. Classification (NCBI taxonomy): domain Eukaryota; kingdom Metazoa; phylum Chordata; class Lepidosauria; order Squamata; family Gekkonidae; genus Gekko; species Gekko gecko. The sequence goes on from JAPDNY010000002.1 coordinate 221,021,955, forward strand.
CCCAGGACGAGACCTGCTGGAGGAAGCTGCCCAGAAGATTGGCTCCAGAAGGGCACCAGGACGCCAATATCTGAAGCCGGATGACAACTAGCCCGGGGTGCTGGTAGGCAGTCACCACCCTGTAGATTATGTGGCCCTAGTTAGGTTAAGAATTGGTTGGTTAGAACCTCTATGTAAACTGCCTAGAGACCCTCCGGGGTCAGGGCGTTATATAAGCCGAAGGTATAAATAAATAAATTTATATAAGCTCCTGACAGAACATGATAGTTCTTATACCTTCACTTAACAGAAAGCCTGGGAACGGGATCTTCAAACACCACTGTCGGATGAGTAGTGGTCATCTTGTTGGAACTCTTCAAAGAAAGTCTTTAAGATCTTCAGTATCCACCTGCAAACATACAAATTGATTACTCGCTGGTACTACACACCTGATCGTCTATGCCATCTTAACCCCAACTACAACCAGCTTTGCTGGAAACAGTGTGAGATCAAAGGTAATGATTTCCACTGCTGGTGGGATTGCCCATACATCAATGATTTTTGGAAAACTGTCATAGCGGAAATAAATAAGATTACCTCTCAAATGAGCCCTCTCAAACCAGTGATCTTACTCCAACTGTACAACAGCTTTAATGAACTTACCTTGATTCTATTGGTGGTGGCCCATTTGGCCATAGCTACGACCTGGAAGTCTGCTTCTCCTCCAACACTGACCATTTGGAGAAACAAAGTTTCGGATCAATTTATTATGTGTAAAATCTCTGACTCACTTCAAAGACAGTGATCTGGCACCATCACAACTTACTCCAAATTTGTACGCACATGGTTTCCATGATTGCAATACATGACAGACACAGACCTTCTCCCTACTAATCCTGCTTACTCTTCTTGGCTTTTCTTTTAGTTTCTTACTGTAACAAAGACAGGGCTCCTACTTGCCAAAGTTCAGGCTCTACTCTAGCACTCACAATAACTACACCAGCAGAGGTAGCACAATAATCAATATATCTTTGTGTATTGGTCAATATTTAAAAGTTAGAATGAGTCTTCTCTGATGTACAATGTGTTTTGATCCTTATCGCTTGTTATTGCTTGATGTTTCAAATGTTTATTGTTGTAAATGTTTATTCAAATAAAGCATTAAAAAAATTTTTTTAAGGAAATGAATTTACAATAGCATGACATGTGACTGATGGTTGGAAAGGCAGATCAGGGAATCCAGACTCAACCTGTGAAAAATTATGTCTAGTTTGGCCAGTGTTGTCAGCCACTACACCACACAAACAGGGTAGCAGCCCACAGGTTCAATGTGGGTGACAGTCCAAAACAGTGACTACAGCCATTCTTCATTCTCCTTAGTGGTACTTCTTCAAGATACCTTTAGCTCCTCGCTTTAGCTTTATAATACAGTTGGTTGAATCTTATCATCATGAAATGGCCAGGTTTGCAGAAGGGATCCTTGCTAACTTCACCTTCTCACCACATCCCCCTGTGCTCCCTGAAAGGCCCTCCTGAGGGTCAGGGAACCCTCAGGAATTGCATGGGGTGAAACATGAGACCTTCTGCAAGAAAATAATTAGCAGAAATTTTCCCTCTCTCCTCTTGCACAAATGGGACAAAAGCATGCATAAAACCTGGTGGGATTTCTGCTAATCTTGCCTTGTTGCTGTCCCTCATGCTGCTTCACATGATGTTCCTTGGGTTCCACTGACCCTCAGCATTTTTTCAGAGGACTGCAGTAAGAAAGCTCCTTTTGCAAACTCACTTGTTTTGTAGTTGATTGAATCCAGCCCTAGTTTCCAGTGGGGAAACTACAGCCTAAGCACAGTATCAGAAACTTTTTTAATGTCTAAAGTACTCTTGGTATGCGAACAAGTACAGTGCAAGATTGCTGCCGTTCAAGATTGTTCAGATTTCCTTCAGGGCTTGAATAGTTTTGCTAATGTAAGGCCTTCAGGCATGATCTGTATTTGGGTCTTTGACAAGGAGTAGATAAATGCATTTGTTCTGATTTCAGTAATTCTCTAGTTCAATGGGATTTACTGCTTGAGTGATAGATAAATGTTTGGAATGCATTTTTGAACCATTAGATGAGAAATAATGTTATCTTATGCTACAGATACTTGCTTTTGATTCTTATGGATGCGGAGAGAGCTTGGAGCTATGCTATGCAGCTTAAGCAGGAAGCCAACACAGAACCCCGCAAACGATTCCACTTGTTATCTCGCCTGCGCAAAGCTGTAAAACATGCTGAGGAGCTGGAACGCCTGTGTGAAAGCAACCGTGTGGATGCCAAGACCAAGCTGGAAGCTCAGGTTACTGCTGTCAATCAGAAATGTTTTGTAGCAGAGGCTGAGAGAATATAAATTAACTCTTTTTCGTCTTGAATAAAATAGTCTGAATTATAAAATAACATTAAAACTCTTCAGGAGATTAGGTCAGGAATGTCTAGCATGCTTGTAGCTGACTTGTTAAGCCCTAGTTATAGAACATGCATGTTGGTTCACAGCAGTGGTTGAGCTAATGTTCATCTTCACTCTTCTGTGCAGTTCCACATTGGGGCTGCACTTGCACAGGTCAGCCATTGGAGACTCTCTTATAGCTATTCTAGTATCTTTTTAACACTCCAAGGGGAGCCCTGCAGAGCCTGTTAGAGGCTACCTTCCTGCCTAATGGTCATGTGCTCTGCAGGGAGGAGCCCCCTTCCCCTCAGTCCTTTCTTAGCTGCTGTGTTGTGAGGACATGTTTTCTTCAGCAGCTGAGTATCATATGTTTTTTCTCTGAAGTCTCTTTTCTTCTGGGCTCTCCTTGCTAGAGATATGCCACAGAAGGCCTTTTTTAAAAAATTACCCAATGTGGTACAAAAATAACTTGCTCAGATGATCAGCTCTGTTTAGATGAGGCCCGTAATACAGACATGTGCAAGATCTGCCTCCAATTTACCCCAAAAGCCCTCTCAGATCAAGCAGCATGCTTGAAGACTACTTTATGAGAGAAGGCACTCTCTTGCTCCAATAGCCTGGCAGCGAAACATCTGCCCCCACAGAGCACAGCCAATTGTTGCCTTTGAAATCATCTGTTAGAACTGACCAACTTGTGCTGAAGAAAGGCATGTTCCAAGTCCAAATGTAAAGAGAAACAAGGTCCAGTTCCAAGACGCTCTTGGAATTGAATGGCTCTTTGGTTCCAGTCAAGTCAGTGTTGGTTCTGATGGAACGGAAAGGAGTCTTCACACCACGAATGCCTTTTCCTCATGTCTTCCCGGCTCATTCATTCTCCAAAGAGGAATTGGAACCTGGCCAGGGTGCATTGGCAGTACCAGCAGCTAGCCATCTGTGCTTCCACCCCCTTGGCAAGGCTACCCTTACCATTTTCGATCTCCTAGAACTCAGGAATGAGATGACTGGCAGTCGCGAAGAGCACCTCTAGAACAGTGGTACCCTCTTCAAGGAATTGTGACACTGTGGGTCTTCCAGTTTGGTATGCTCCTAAAATTTCTCCTCACTCCCTCATGGGGCATTCGGATTCCAAGGATGAGCAGCCTTTGAGGGCTGACTCTCTTTCTGTTCGGGGCTCAGACTTACCATGAGACCCATCCCCTGATGACACTGTAGGGAACCTTGGGTTTTATTCAGGCTTTTTCCTAGTGCCCCCAAAAGATGGATGTCTTAGACCAATTCTGGGCCTGAGGGATCTGAACATTTTTCTGAACATTAGAAAGTTCAAAATGTTGTTGTTGAAGTTAGTCCTACAGTTGTTAACATTAAGCTGTTGGTTCTGTGTACCTGATATTAAGCTGTTGTCAACATTGTTGTTGTTCAGTTGCACAGTCGAGTCCGACTCTTCGCGACCCCATGGACCAGATCACGCCAGGCCCTCCTGTCTTCGTTGTCAACATTAAGCTGTTGGTTTTGTGTACCTGACCTTCAGGATGCTTATTTCTATACATACTAGGTTCACAGTTTCCACATTGCTATCCATCCCGGTTATTGTAGGTTTCTGCGCTTCAAATATAACCATATTTCCTACCCGTACATGGCCCTTCCATTTGGGTTGGCAGCTGCCCCATGGGTATGGTAAGGGTTTTCCCCATGGGAAAATGGTAAGGGTTGCTTTTGTAGTAGCACACCTAAAGTCTAAAGGGTGTTCAGTTTACCCATATTTTGATGACTGGCTTGTGATGGCGTCTTCCTGAGGGGGACTAGAGTCACAGGTTGCCCTGATTTTACAAACTTGCCAGGAATTGGGCTAGGTAATTAACAGTAAGAAGTCACACCTCCAACCTTCTCAGAAAGTTTCCTTTATTGGGCCCTTCTTGGTGCCACAGTAGCCAGGGCTTTTCTACCTGTAGATAGAGCCTTACATATTAAGGCCTTGGTTAGGTTCCTGTCTAACATAGATTTGAGTCAGTCTTATTTTTTTCAGGAGTTGTTAGGGCTGATGGCTTCTACCATGGTCACAATCCCCGAGAATGCAACTTTTACAAAATAGGTTTTTAATTGTAGGAATGCTCTAGGCTGATACTGCATTGAGCAGGGAATTGAACTAGATGGCGTGTATGGCCCCTTCCAACTCTGTGATTCTATGGTTTCTAACTGTAGGAAGTAAATTTCACCCTGCCACGCATTCCCAGCGTACTAGTTTCACAGTTCCTAGATCCATAACACAGCAGTTAAGCTGGTGGGTGAGCAATAGTAGCCTCCTAGCTGGGGTATCATTTTGGAAAAGGACACCTCAGCTGTCTTATCACCTCTGATGCTTCCTTGCAAGGCTGAGAAGCCCCTTTTTTTCGATTCAGAATGTGTGGTCGCCTGAGGAAAGGGGTATTCATATTAACCTCTTATGTCCAGTATGTTACACCCTTACCTCGTCCAAAGAGCTCACCAAGGAAAAAGTTGTTCAGGTTGTTACAGATAATACTACAGCAATGACCTATATAAATTGAAAGGGGAGCCACAGCCTCAGTGGCCCTGTGCAAGAAGCCACTTTTATTTGGGAATTAATCACTGATCAAGAAGAGGAGGAGTTTGGATTTATACCCCACCCTTCACTCAGTCTTAGAGTGGCTTACAAACTCCTTTCCCTTCCCCTCCCCACAACAGACACCCTGTGAGATAGGTGGGGCTGAGAGAGCTCTTTCAAGAACTGCACTTGCGAGAACAGCTGTGAGTGAACTTGTAACTGACACAAGGCCACATGAGCAGCTGCATGTGGAGAAGTGGGGAATCAAACCTAGTTCTCTCAGATTAGAGTCCACACACTTAACCACTACACCAAACTGACTCTCAAGGATCTCCCTCCAAGCAGTACGTGTAGCAGGTACTCCCAACACAAGAGCAGATATCTTCAGCAGAATGGGACAATCAGAATATGAATGCTCTCTGGGGAAGAAGTATGGGGAAGAATTTTCCAGCAGTGGGTTTTTTTAGTAGACCCGCTTGCTACCTGCATCGATGCAAAAGCCCCAATATTCTGTTCCAGGGTGGGTACAGATAATCTCTCTCCAGGGGATGCATTTCAAATCTGCTGGACAGGCACCCTGTTTTATGCTTTCCCATCATTCCCACATTCACAAGGTGTTGACCAAGATCTGAGAGGCGCACACATGATGTATCCTGATCCGTTTTGCCCAGACAAGTCTAGTTCCAGATCCTCCTAACATTATTCCAGGGAATCTACATACACCTTTCTTTAGCGGCAGACTTACTCCACAGGTGTCCTATGGTCACAAGAGGTAAGCAGGCTCAAGTTGAAAGCTTGGCTGCTGAGTAATCCCAGTTTGGGTTCTTGGACCAAGTAGCCAATGTTCTTCTTAACGTCTATAGACCCTCTACTAGGAAGTCTTATAGGAGTAAACAGGCCAGGGCACAGGGAGTTCACACAGAGAACTGCCCTATTGTATTAGTATTTGGATATCTGGTTTCTCTCAAGGGCAGTTTCTTCACCTTAAGATACATTCAGCCGCTGTATCTGCCTATCATACCGAAATCCATGACAGGACGCTGTTTTTTCACCTAGAGTCCCAAGAGTTTTTTTGAAGGGGTTGTTTATGTTTCCCCCATGGCCACTTATAGTGCCACGGTGGTCTTTGTCAGTCATTCTCTCCCAACTCATGTTAACCCCATCTGAATCACTAGGTTCCTGTAGCTTAGAACTCTTGTCCTTCAAGGTCGCATTTTTGGTGGCAATCACATCAGCCAGAAGAGTTAGGAGGGTTGGCAGCTGTGAAGGCTGACCATCCATTTATTAAGTTCCAGGCTAGTCATGTAGTTTTGAGACATAGTTTACATGTTTTACCTTAGATCTCTAATTTCTACCTTGCTCAGGACATTGTTTTTCCAGTATTTTTTCCATCTCCTACCTCAGAGGCCAAGAAAACACTACACTCCTTAGATGTAAAAAGATCTTTATTGTTTTAGACAAAACAGAGTTTCATGCAGTCCCTGCACCTTTTTGCCTGTTACTTTGGTAGCTCAAAGGGGAGGCTACTCTCAGTGCAGACTGTTTCCAGATGTATAGTGTCAGCTATTCGGTTGGGGTATGGGCAAGCCAATCTACCATGTCCTGTGGAGCGTGGACGCATTCAAAATGGGTGCAGACAGCATCAGCTGCATTCCAGAGAGGCACTCCCTTGGAGGACATCTGCTGTGCAGTGACAGTGTTGTCATTGGACACCTTTGTTAAGCACTATTCAGCAGATGTGAATACAAGAAGAGATTCAGCAGCTGGTAGAGCTGTGCTGCACTTCTTGTTTCACTGAAACTCACCTCCCAAGGTAAGGAGCTCTGTAGTCTCCCAGTATGGGACTGCACAGAAGACTGAAGATGAAACAGTGTTGCACTTATCTGTAACTGTTGTTCATCAAAGTGTCTTCTGTGCAGGCACACATTCTCTCCCTCATACCCTGCTGTGAGTTCATAGGGTGTAATTACTTTACGGTGGCTCAGGAGGACTGAGGGGAGGGGCTCCCATGGAGTGTTAAAAAGATACTAGAATAGCTGTAAAAGAGTCTCCGGTGGCTGGCCTGTGCAAGCGTAGCCCCAGTGTGTGCCTGCACAGAAGACACCTCGATGAACAGCAGCTACAGGTAAGTGCAACACTGTTTTTTGTCTCAAGCACATGCTTGAGTGGTATATTGGATGCTGCAAAAGAAGTGGAAAAGAGAATAGGCAGTAAATTTTGACTGTTTAGTTACTAAGCGCTTACTCCTAGGTAAGCGTTCATAGTATTACCGCCTTGATGTAGCATGATCAGCTTTGGTTCAGCCTGTAGAATGTTTCAAGCTGGCTCTTGCATGTTAAACCACAGCTAGTTCATGTTGTCCTGCTGGCACTGACGGGGCATAAGTAGTATCTCATAGCAAGAGAAATGAGAGAGACATAAGTAGAATTTTGATGTGTGTATGGGAACATTAGTGGGGGTGGAGCATGGGGTTCAGAAAATCTAGGCTTTGCCAAATTGGTCTTTGAATGTGTGACAAACTGAACATCTAGTTCAGAAGGTTTCATTTCCCTGCTTTCATTTGAAACTATGGTGTACCGTAGCATGAACCCTTGAACAGCAGCCTCTGGAGTTACTAGCCAACCGATGTGTCTTTTAAGAAAACCAAAACCTATAGTATAGCTCAAATCCTTCATTGGGGACATGAGAAATTTATTTCAGATTCTTCAGTGAGAAGTAGGAGAACACTGCGGACAGACTAATAACAGAAAGTAAGCATGGCCCACATCTTTCAGTGTTGCATTTAACTATGCTTGATGAAAACCTATACTTGTGGGTTCATGTGAATCTTTTCTGCATAGTTAGAAAGTAGTCTTGTCAATGGGCATACAAGCTTTCATATGAAGACATTTGCTTGTCGTACTCTTTATCCTTGGGCACCTAATCCCAGTTTGCCCAGAAATTTAAAATTGGTTCCTAGAAATTTGTCTGGAGCTACCTGTCATCTGAACTTTTAGATACAGAGCTTACAGACATTATTGCTAAGGGCACTGAGACCATGTATTGAATTTCAAAGATGGTTTGGTATTCTACACATTGATAGATGTAACTGTATTTTTAAAATGCTCTTGCAGTTTGATGTTTGGGTTTTTAATATGAAGTTGATAACATAGAAATGCAGGGTTACATGTATCTTTGTGTGGTTCCCCCTCTAAAGTCCTTCCACGCAGAATTGCTTAATTGCCTGGTAGAAGTTTCCTAAGTTCACTTCAGCATACATGCATGTGTTTTCCTAGTTGTTCAGACATGAATTTTATAATGTCTGTACCAGTGCAGAAGAGCTAGGAATAGATGTCAGGTCTACTGTCGAGCTTTATGATTATGGTTGTTAATGTATTTGTGGTAATGAGAGGAAGAACGCCATCTGAAAAGTTACTGATCTCTGCTGAGATGTTCTTGATGGCCACAAAGAGAGATCTTTTCTGTCACACTGACTACCATTCATCTTTCCCTTCTATATGCAGGCATATACATCTTACCTCGCAGGTATGCTCCGCTTTGAGCACCAGGAATGGAAAGCAGCCATGGAGGCTTTTAATAAATGCAAGTGAGTTTGTCCTCCCTGTTATCTTTGTGTTTATATGAATCTTGTTAAACCAACTCAGGCAGCATGCTAAGTTATGCTTATGAGTATATCCACTCAAATTCTTTGAGGTATTCTAGTATTACAGATTCCACATATGTACTTGACCTATAGTTTTAAGCAAATACATTGAATTATTACAGAATATTTTTTCTTGATATATTTTAGACTAGCGGCAAGGCCCGTTGTGGGGGGGGATGCAACGGGCGCTAGCCGTACCGCGGATGGAGGCGGTGGCGGCTGCTGGGCAAGGCCAGGCCCGCCTTCCCAGGCCATTCCCACAGCGGCGGAGCGGCGAGCGAGGGAGGTGGTCTCCCTCTCAGGGGCTGGCGCGGGAGGCGAGCCCCGGGCCCCCCACCACCACGCAAGGCGTCCCCGGCCCTAGTAACGTATGGGGGGAATTGGCCGCGCGGCGAGGGAGGCCACCTCCAGCCTGGGCCCGCAGGACACAGCCGCCCGAGTCGGCGGCTGGAGGGAGACTGTGTCCAACAGCCCGAAGAGGCCATGAGCTGGCTGTGTGGGCGGGACTGAGCCCACGCAGCCAGGCACACCAGCCAATGGGCAGGGCACAGTGGTGAGTGGCAGCCCCCGCGGCGAACCTATTTTGCCCCGCATTTTTACCTTATTTGGGCATGCCAGTTGACCACTACGCTTTTATACATAAGGGAAGGATTCAATCGTGTCCTACTGAGAAGCACAGTAATAAAGTTAAAATGCTGCCTTGATCTCACTAATTCTTCAAAATAAGAGAGGCTTACCCTGCTATACTAATTAAGCTTTCATCTTCTTGCTACAGAACCATATATGAAAAACTGGCAAGTGCTTTCACAGAGGAACAGGCTGTACTATATAATCAACGAGTAGAGGAGATCTCACCCAATATTCGTTACTGTGCCTATAACATTGGTAAGTAAACCAGGTTAAAATGGCTTGAGTAAGTGCTAAACATCTGTGAGTTTTGGTTCTCTTCTAAAAAGAGAAAATGATAGTGTTGTAATACCTGTTCCATGCATCTGTAGTTGCGTACCTTAGAATCCAGAATCTTTTTCAGCTTGGCATTTTTGTCATCTTAGTGTTTGCTTCAGCATTTCCAGCTGTCATAATTGCCAAGAACAGCTTGAAAACTTGGGAGAATCTACAGAAAGTATAGGATGCCAAAAAAAGTTAAGGCAGGGTTCAGGTGATCATGAACTCCCTGTTTACCTTCAGAGCTTTGGTCTACATCATAACTCCCCCTCCTAACATTTCCATCCCCTTCCCGATTGTGCAGATAATTATATTAGGTCAAAACCTAGTCATTGCAATAAGGGCCAGACTATATATAATGCTCTGTTGTGTATAGAAAAGAGTGAGAGTCTAGTAGCACCTTAAAGACTAACAAAATTTGTGGTAGGGTATGAGCTTTCATGAGTCACTCCTCACTTCAGCTGTAGCTGAAGAAGTGAGCAGTGACTCACGAAAGCTCACACCTTACCACATTTTGTTAGGCTTTAAGGTGCTACTGGACTCTTGTTCTTTTCTACTGTTACAGACAGACTAAAACGGCTACCCATCTTGATCTGTTGCCTATAGTTTTCCTGACTCTTTTTTTGTTTTGTGAACTGCATCTGCAGAGACTACAGTCTGCAGTGTGAGATACATGCAAAGGAGGAACTAGTTAACCCTTTTCTCTCTGGCAGTTTAATATTGCTCTTCCTTGTTGCTTTGTTCCATCCTCCATGTCTTCCATGTCTTTAGGGAAGAAAACCATTTGGGGGACGGTTGTTTTATGAAAAATAGCTAGAAAAGAAAGGGTTAAAACCCTGTCCTTGTACCAGACTTCTGTTGCAGATGAAAACTGAGAAAGTCCTCATAACTAAGTTGCACACATAGTTTGTGCCTAACAGCCAGTGGTTTAGCTAAAAGACCTTCCTGTTGCCCTGGCATCTGGTTCAGGTGGCAAGCATCTTCTATCTTTGGTCCCTTGTTTCTCTATCTCTCTAGTTTGTATCGTTGTTTAACATACTTATTCTAAGCAGATTACTAAAATATAGAAAAAGCTAGACCCTATTTGAACGGCTGCAAAAATCTATCACAGTTGCATAAAGTTTTTGCATCTAAAAGAGTGATAGGTCTAGTATTCTAATAGAAGAGGTAATGTCTCCATATGATGTATTTGGAGTGAAGGAAGAATCAAAAGATTTCTAGGCTCAAAAAAGTAATTACATTCAAATGTTACGTGATACAGGTGTCTGCATTACCTGCACCACCGTCGCATACTCTATCAGATGTCTCCCTTGCAAAACTCTAGATGGTGAGGAACAGTCAAATATGAGCAGTAACTGGGAAGCTTTCCAGCTGGAAGAATACCAGCAAACTGAGTGGAACAAACACATTGTGCTCTACAGATTATACTGCTATAATCATACTTAAACTGACCTTTCTTAATGATTCTCATGGCTTCCTGTCAGGTAACTGAATAAAGGGAGTCCAAGCCTCACAGCCAATATCCAATTCTCTAGCATTTGGCCTACCTTGAGGCAGAGTTGTCAAGGACCGGATTGTTGTAAATAATTGGGCCAGGCTTGAGCTCACAGATGCAATCATGGCCACATAATAATCTCTCTTAGCGGCCTTGGTTGCCATCTCATAGGTCCTCATAAACAACCTATAGGATGTTCTTGTCGCTTTGTCATGGGCACAGAATTAGCACAAAAGGCCTTTTTGACTTAGATTTTGTGGCATCAGAAGTTGATTTTTGTCTTGTGTTATATATTGATGTTGGCAATAAACCTTTTAATTTCTCATTTAACTTCCTCTCTGAAAGTTTACCATCTTGTTTTAGAGCATCACACTCCCTTAAAAGTTCAGAATGAAAACAAGCAAGTTTTTTTGAGTTGATCTGTCAAGTGTCTCAGCTATTAAAAAAAGTTTGGATAGCAAGTATATTATTGCTGTAAGCCGATCTGAGCCCACTTGTGGGATAGGGTGGGGTATAAATTAAGTAAATAATAAAATAATGAATAGTAATTTTAAAAACTCCATGATCCTCACAAGAAAGACAATTGCTAGGCAAATTAAAAACTCTTTTCCTCCTTGGTCTCCATGGAGAAGAAAGACCTAGTTCTTCCAGAGTAGTATCACTGGAAGGGCTGGTGCATCATTGTTAAGACAACTATTCTGTTTGTTACAGATAAAGAAGAAGCTGCTGCACAAAAATAATTGTCTATTTTACTTTGTTTGTGGTGGGGTGGTGTTAAGTCATTAAACTGTAATGCCCTCTTAGTCCCCATTATGAATTTATTTATTTATTTATTCAATTTATTCCCCACTAAGGCGGGCTCAGGGTGGCTTACATAAAATGCATATATAAATACAGTTAAAAAAATATATAAAACATCCATAGACAGTCAATTATCCATTTTCCTAAAGTGCTGGAAGCAATTTAAAGTGCAAGAGCAGAGGTTCCTAGATTAGACCATACCACTACTTAGGTGATAGTCCTGATGGTATTCTCACATCAGCTCAGTTTGACCTACTGAATTATGCAGTGAGACAGGCTGAAGGTGGTAAAACCAGGGTACAGGGTCACTCCTCAGGTATGCCGGACCCTGATCATAAGGGGCATTAAAGGTCAAATACAGCACCTTGAAGCAAATCCGGGATGCTATTGGCAGGCAGTGCAATGCTTTCAGCACAGGCTGGATGTGGTCCCGCATATAGAAACCCATCAACAGCCTGGCCACAGCATTTTGCACCAGCTGTGGCTTCCAGATTTGGGACAAGGGCAGCCTCATGTAGAGAGCATTACAGTAGACTAATCTTGAGGTGACCATAGTGTGGATCACTGTTGCAAAGTCATTGCGTTCGAGGTCCAGATCTTCTGGCATAGAGTCAGACTGGCCACCCAACAACATATAGAGCTGGGTGTCATCCACATATTGGTGATGCCTCCAGGCAATCTGGGCAAGGGGACGCATATAGATGTTGAACAACATCAGGGAAAGTACCACCCCTTGAGGCACACCGCAGGTCAGTGGATGCTTTTGGGACAGCTGTTCCCCGAGCACCACTCTTTGTCCCCAACCCTGAAGGAAGGATGCGAGCCATTGCAAGGCAAGCCCCTGAATTCCAGAGTCAGCAAGGCAGTGGATCAGTAGCTGATGGCCGACCGTGCTGAACGCTGCTGACAGGTCCAACAACAGCACTGCCAATCTGCCTTGATCTAGGTGCTTCTGGAGGTCATCTGTGAGAGCGACCAGTGCTGTCTCCATCCCGTGTCCCAGGCAAAAAGCAGACTGGAAGGGGTCTAGAGTGGAAGTGTCATCCAAAAAGCTCTGTAACAGGACTGCCATAGCACTCTCAATTAACTTGCCCAAATAGGGGAAGTTGAAAACTGGCTGATAGTTAGCCAATTTGACTGGATCAAAAACTGTTTTTTGCAAGAGGGGATGGACTATGCCTCCTCGAGTGTCCCAGGGAACTGATCCTCCAAGAAGAATTTGTTGATAATCTCCCCTAGGGCACTTCGAAACCCAGCGCGACCAGCTGTCACTAGCCATAATAGGCACGGATCAAGGAGACACGTGGTACAGTTAAGAGCAAATTGTCAACTTCCTCTATGCTGAGTGGACTGAAACGATTCATAACCTGACTCGAAGTCATGCATGGACCCTCGAGTTCACTCACTGTTTCAACTGTGGTGGGGAGGTCACAGCGGAGCGACAAGACTGTCTCTGAAATAGCTTGCAAAGGCCTCACAGCCAGTGTCCAGTTCCCTGACATTTGACCTGCCTTGTGGCAGAGTTGTCATGGCCCGAATCGTTCTAAACAATTGGGCTGGGCGTGAACTCGCAGACACAGTCAAAGCTGCATAGTGCTCTTTCTTCACAGCTTTCACTGCCATCTTATAGGATCTCATAAACATCCTATAAGATGTCCTTGTAGCTTCGTTGTGTGTGTGCTGCCACTGTCTCTCTATCTGTCTTAGCCTTCTCTTCATCGTCTGCAACTCCTGGGTGTACCAAGGTGCAAGCTTGGAGCGAGGGTACAGAGGGCATCAAGGAGCGACCTTGTTGATGGCTGCAGAAAGTCAGCTATGCCAATCCTCTACAAGCTCATCTAACAAGTCACCAGGGGGCATCAGAACCTGTAAAACCATCAGAAGCTGCACTGGGTTTATTTGGCTCCATGGGCAAGCTAAAATACGCTCATTGCCCAAACAGGGTCAAGGTGATACATTCAAATGGGCCCTCAGAGCAAGGTGGTCCAACCATGGCCCCCGCTGCAAAGATCAGGTGGAGCGTGTGACCAGCCTGGTGGGTAGGGGTTGTTACCTATTGGGAGAGTCCCATGGAGGACATTAGGTCTGCTGCCTGAGTGGAGGTCACGTCGTCAGCATGGACATTGAAATCTCCCAGGACTGTCAGGGATGGCAGGCTATTGACCGGTGCATTGGGCGGTCAGTACACCAGCCAAATCACCAAACTCTCCTCCGGTTCCCACACTAGACTGGCACACTCTATGCCTGCGATCTTAGGCAGCAGGAGCACTCTGAAGGAGTAAGCCTCCCGAATTAATAGAGCCACTTCTCCCCCCTGCTCCCTAGTCCGTGATTGATGGAGGACCGAGAACCCAAGGGGAGCCACCTTAGAGGGAGCTACTGTCTCCTTCTTGCACCCAAGTCTCGGTCATGCACACTAAGTCTACTTCTCAAGCAGTAAGTCCCGGAGGGCCATGGTCTTATTATTTATAGACCTGGCATTACACAACACCAGTGTGGGGGGGGCCCCTCATTTGTCCTAGCCCCACTGTCGGCAACCCTTGGGATGGGATGTAGGCTGGAAAGGGGCCGAGCCACTCCATTTCTCCATCCCCTTCCCTTGTCTCTGTGCCTCATCCCACTGCTGTACTTTTCCCTCCCCAGGAGCACCACTCCTAGTGGTCTTTACAAGCCTTAGACTACTAGATTGAGCTAGTTGACACAACACTTTAGTATATGCTACCCTACAATTTACAATTCCCAGTGCTGCTAGGTCTCAGCTACCTAACCTATCCTGCCAATCTACTCCAATAATTGATTACCGAATAGACCCCCATTCCTCTGGCCAGTGACCTAAATAAAGGCCAGTGATAGACTTTTTTTCCTTTTTTCCTTTTTTTGATAACATATACCCTAGCAATATTTTGCCATATAACAATCAGTAAGCATCCTCCTAATTAATTGGCTGGGCAGATGTATTATTAAATAATTTTGTTAATTTGATCACTCTATATTCAGATAAATAATCCAGCTATTTAAGAATCATCTAATTAGCCCCAAATTAATTACAATATTTAATTAACCCCAAATTATTTTCAACCATTAATTCATCAACAATAAATTATCAAATTAATTATGGCCATCATTAAATTATATTTAAACAATTTGGAATAAAAAACATTCCCTCTGGAACCAGGAGCAGATAACTCAAAGTCTGGGTTGCAAAGTCTATTTCTCACTCATGAGCCAGCCAATACAAGTCTTGTAGCTCTCTCTGAAATTAAGCAGCTGCAGCAGGGGAGGGTCGCATCTTCCTCTGTGTGGTTATCTTCTCAGGCTCTAACTGGTCTCCGCCTTTATTCACTGCTGGCTCCAGATCATGGCTAAACATACATCTTGAGCTCCAAAGGTTCCCAGCCAATGCAGATGAACAGAGATCTTTTGGTCGCCAGTTTCTCCTTCTCCCAGTGCTCAGCAGGTTGCAAAGCAGCACTGCAGGAACGGCAATTGCCAGATGGACAAGGATCCATTTCAGCCGGGGAAGCACCAGGGGAGGGCAGAGACCACCGCCCGGGCTCCCCAGCAGATGCTCAGGGATCAACAGGAGGCAAAACATCAGCATCAGCCATTGCCGTCTGTGGAGGAGACTCCCAGCCCCAGCACCAAAATGGTGGCTGCACCAAGGACACAGAGCCAGCCAGGCCAAAGGCATCTCACAGCTGCCATCAGCATGCTTGGTGGCAGCTGGAGCCCCACGCCAGGTCGAGGAGCCAAACATCGACTGCACCTGGGCCAGGACAAAGCCGGCTTGTCAGGAGCCGCACCGCAGGTCGGTAGTCCAAGTTATTCCAGGTTGCCTTGATCCTGATATATTCCCACAGCTCCCGCCAGCTTCAAGGCTACCCGATAGTAACAGTTCATCTGGGGATAGCCATAAAATGCTCTTGCTCTTTTTCCGGCTTGGGGAGCTGCTAGCGCTAAAGCTTCCAGCTCACTGCCATCTTACAGCCTTTGGATGTGCACAAACCAAAGTTTGTCATGAATCAGACCCACTTGGGGGTGTGTTGTTGAGGTGGTGCAGCATAGATGCATGAATCGAGAGCTCCTGGCTCGCTCTCCTGCTTATACCATTTTCTAGCTGACAAAACTATCAGACTAACCTTCCATGCTATGGGATGGACCTCTGGAAGTAAGGGGAAGAATTTAACATCAAAATTGCGGGCAGTGTCGTCATAAGAACATAAGAGAAGCCAATGTTCGATCAGGCCAATGGCCCATCCAGTCCAACATATTGTCACACAATTGGCAAAAATACCAGGTGAAAATATCCTTCATCTAGTGCGCAATATACAGCCTCTGAAGGCTTATTGACAATGTTAGGATGTTTTCTACTCATGATTGGTTGCCCTGCTTAAACTAGTCATGTCACCCCTCAGCTGTCATTTCTCCAAACTAGAGAGCCCCAAGAACTTTAACCTTTCTTCATAGGGAAGGTGTTCCAACCCTTTTATCATTCTAGTTGCCCTTCTCTGCACTTTTTCCAATGCTATAATTTTCTTTTTGAGGAGTGGTGACCAGAACTGTACACTGTACTCCAAATGAGGTTGCACCATCAATTCATACAGGGGCATTATGATACTGCCTGATGTGTTTTCAATTCCCTTCCTAATAATCTCGAGCATAGTGTTGGCCTTTTTTAATGTAGTCACAGTGTCTTGACATTTTCATTGAGTTATCTACCAATACCCAAGATATCTCTCTTGGTCCATCTCTGCCAGTTCAGACCCCATCAACGTGTATTTATAGTTAGGATTTTTGGCTCCAATGTGCATCGCTTTGTATTTGGCCACATTGAACCGCATTTACCACGTTGATGCCCACTCACCCATCCTCAACAGATCCCTTTGGAGTGCCTCACAATCCTCCCTGGTTCTCACCACCCTGAACAATTTCATGTCATCCGCAAATGTATCCACTTCACTGCTTACTTCCAACTCCAAATCATTAATAAACAAGTTAAAAAGCATTGGACCCAGTACTGATCCCTGTGTACCCCACTGCTTACCACCCTCCACTGAGAAAATTGCCCATTTATACTCACTGTTTCCTATTAATTAGCTAGTTTCTGATCCACAGAAGGACTTGTCCTTTTATCCTTGAGCTTACTTAGGAGCCATTGATGAGGAACTTTATCAAAAGCTTTCTGTAAGTCAAGGTAAAGAACATATATTAGGTCCCCCTTGTCTACATGTTTGTTCACTCCTTCAAAGAACACTAACGTTAATGAGAGAAGATTAAGTTCACATTTGAGTTCTTTCAGAATTCTTGGATGTACGCCATCTGGGCCTGGTGATTTATTCATTTTTAAGCTGTTTATCAGTCGTAGTACCTCCTGTCTAGTCACCTCAGTCTGACTCAGGTCTTTCAACACCCCTCCCGAAATCAGCGATTCTGGAGTGGACAAATACTTCTCCTCTTCCACAGTGAAGACAGAGGCAAAAAATGCATCCAGCTTCTCAGCCATTTCTCTATCATCCTTCAGTATTCCTTTTACCCCTTGGTCATCCAAGGGCCCCACTGCCTCCCTGGCTGGTTTCCTGTTTCTCATGTATCTGAAGCAAGTTTTATTATTGCTCTTTATGTTTTTTGCAATATGCTCCTCATATTCCCTTTTTGCCTGCCTGATCACAGACTTGCATTTTATTTGCCACAGCTTGTGTTCCCTTTTATCAACCTCACTGAGACTAGCTTTCCACTGCTTAAAGGAATCCTTCTTACCTCTTACAGCTTCCATTACTTTGTTTGTTAACCAGGCAGGCCTTTTTCTATACCTATTTGCTCCTTTCCTAACCTGCAGTATATATTTTTTCTGAGCTTCTAGGATTGTCTTTTTAAATAGTCTCCAATCTTCCTCAGTGGTTTTGACCCTTTCTACTTTCCTTTGCATTTCCTCTTCACAAGTCCCCTCATTTCAGAGAAGTTACCCCTTTTAAAGTTAAAAGTGGTTGTGTCAGTCTTTTTGGGCAACTCCCTATTTATGCAAATATTAAACTCAATAACATTGTGGTCACTGTTCCCAAGCAGTGCAATCACTTTTACATCTCTCACCAGGTCTTGGGCATTACTTAGGACCAAATCCAGGATTGCCTCTCCCCTGGGAGGTTCTGTGACCATCTGCTCCATAGCACAGTCATTGAGAGTGTCTAGAAACGCAATCTCTTTTTCCTGACTTGAACACATATTGACCCAATCAACATGTGGGTAGTTCAAATCACCTATTACGACACAGTTATTTCATCTAACTGCTGTCTTTAATTCATTCATTTTATAATCCTCCTCTATCTTTTGATCTGGTGGGCGATAACAAACTCCCAGTGTTAAGCTTCGTTTTGGGCCTACTATTTCAGCCCATAGAATTTTCAGAAGCGAATCCAATTCTCTTACCCTCTCAATCTTACTGGACTGTATACCCTCTCTGACATACAGAGCCACCCCACCTCCAGCCCTTCCCCCCCATCCTTCTGATATAATTTATAACCAAGAATCACCGTATCCCACTGATTTTCCTCATCCCACCAAGTTTCTGAAATACCCACAATGTCTATATCCCCAAACACCAAGCATTCCAATTCCCCAATTTTACCCCGGACACTTCTAGCATTTGTTTATAAACATCTATAGTTTCCCATGCATGTTAAGCCCACAACCTTCCTCTTGGTGCCTCAAGACCTTGCCAGGCAGTCCATATCATTAGTCATGGTCTCAGTGGACAATTCTAATCCATTTCCTTGTAGAAAAGTACCACAACAGGCTGCCTCCCCTTTGGCTGGTCGGTAAATATCAGGAGACAAAATGGTGGTGGAGACAGCCGAGCAGCGCGAGGGAGGCCTCACAGTAATGTGGGAAGACTTTTCAACATTCTCAAAGCCCTGGAAAAGAATATGGCTTTTACCTTTGCTGACCTATTAAAGCCTCCCACCACACAAATGGCTCAGCTGAAACAGGCGTTGGATAAAGTAGCCCAGAGTGCAGACACAGCTTTAGAAACAGGCCTAGCAGTACAAGATGATACTAAATTCCTCTGTCAAAGAGAAGAATGGGCAACAGATCAAATAATATCATTGGAAAATCAACTCCACGCTAACAATTTGAAGCTTTGTGGGTTTCCAGAAAAATCGGAAGAAAACACGGACCTAGCTGCATTTATAGCTTCTTGGTTTGTGACCATACTAGAGTTGGAGGAAGGAGTCACCCCACTCCTTGTCAATTATAAAATACTTCTATTCATCAGGAGGCCAGTTTGTCCCCTCGGCCTTAAAGGTATTTAATGCTAAGGTTCTAAATCAATTCCTGTATGATGTGGAAATTTGGATTCAGGCCGCTTCTGAAAAAACTTGATGTCATCCAGTATGGCTTTTCCCGACGCTTATTGGCTATTCCTAGATATGTCTCGGGCATAGCACTGAGAGAGGAACTAGGCAAATTATTGATGGACACTAGAGCTTGGATTAAAGCATTTCTCTTTAAAGTAAAGGTTTTAAAATCTGTGGGAGGATCTACTCTACTTGGGCTTATCCAGGCAGATACACATTACAGTCAATGGGATCAACTTTTGGAAAAGAGAATTAAATGCCTAGGAGTAACAAATGATATGAATAAAAATACAGAAACTAAAGACATTAGAAGACAAATTTTAAAATCTGTAAGAAAATTGGATGTTACAAGTATGTCTATTAGGACGCGCAGGGTATGTTTGACACTCCATTTGGGAATTGCCCTCCCAATGCAACTGCGGAAGTATTTTTATCAACTGACAGTCCCAAAACTAAGAAGACCTTTTACTCTGACAAGACTGAACGTTCTTCCCTTGGCAGTTTTGGAGGGTAGATATAATGAAGTATCATACTCTAATAGAACATGCAGATTCTCATATCATACAGTTGAAACCATTCGACATATGATTATGGAGTGCCCTATATTCAATGAGTTGAGGGCTAATTTAGTCACCCCTTTACTAAAAGATATGGAAATGCTAAATGTGCAAGCCCAGGTGTCATGGCTACTATTGGATACCAATGATTGTGTCACCCTCTCAGTGGCAAATATAAGAGAAATAAAGTCTTTTAAAATATTTTCTTTGGTTCTGATTTCTGCTTAAGGTGATAGCCATATGAGCAGTACTAGAAAGACAGACAGACCATGCTTATAGGGCAGGTATTCCTTGGCAGCATCAGCACAGTTTGCCAAGAGACATTGCTGTAAGATTTGCAAACATTCGGACCAAAGCTAAATTCTTGGCCCACGCCTGAGATGGGCTGTCTACCTTATAAAGACTTCAAAATCCAAGTGCTACAAGATTTATCAACGGAAACCTTGCCGAAACTGCGACATCTAAAACCTATTACAACTGCTCTGGCAGAGGCTAAAGTAAGGTATAAATGGGTTTTCTATTGTAAATTGCAAGTGATGCATCAAGACCAATTCCTCCAAGCAACTGATCTGGAATCTGGCTAGAGGATTTTGAAAGTTCTGCACTTAGACCCTCCAGAGTTGACTTCCATGGAAGAAGAAGGAAAAAGGAGACCTTAGAGCTCAAATTGGTGGTGTAAGGCAGGGAGAAACCACAAAAGATGAGCATTAACCTGTGTGTCTCTTACAGGTCCCTAATGCGATATATCTTTACGTGTACTTTTACTCCCTGGGGTTTTTTAGTACAATAAACTATATTGGTTTGATTTCGGTCTTTCTAGTTAATTTTTCTGGAGGTCCTAGGCTGTGTTGGCTATTCAACTAAACAGTTTAACATTGATATTGGGGGGAGGGGTGGGGTGTGACATCGTTCTTGTTCCTTATACTATTAATTTTGGTTGGCACATGGTTTTCCTAGAATGGAACATGATGCAAACTTTGGCATATAGATCCCTAAGAGATGGCAGAGCTCAAAAGTTAGCTCTGCGTTGGTTTTTGGTTTTTGGTTTATTTCTTACTGTTTGTTACAATTCGTATGGCCCTGCGGGATCCAGTGCCCCCTGGCGGCTCATGTGGAGGACTGACATAGTTGACTCCCTGCAGCCATCAACAAGATCACTCCCCGGTGCCCTCTGCACCCTCGCGCTAAGCTCGCACCCTGGTTTACCCAGGATTTGCGGCTTATGCAGCGAGAGCTGAGATGGCTAGAGAGACGGTGGTGCCGTGCTCAAGATGAAGCTACAAGAACGACTTATAGGACATTTATGAGATCCTATGAGATGGCAGTCAAGGCCGCAAAGAGAGAGTTCTATGTGGCTACAATTGTGTCTGCGAGCTCACACCCAGTCCAATTGTTTAGAACAATTCGGTCTTTAACAGCTCTGCCACAAGGCAGGTCAAATGTCAGGGAACTGGACATTGGCTGTGAGGCATTTGCGAGCTATTTTGCGGATAATGTCTTGGCGCTCTGCCGCGACCTCCCCATCACAGTTGAAACAGTGAGTGAACTCGAGGCCCCTTGCATGTTTTTGATTCTGGCTTTAGATTGTTTCAGCCTGCTCAGCCTGGAGGAAGTCGATCGACTGCTCACAGCTGTACGTCCAACCACATGCAGCCTTGATCTGTGCCCTTCCGGGCTTATTAGAGCTGGCCACAAAGGGTTCCAAGGTGCTCTAAGGGAGATTATCAACGTTCCTCTCTGAGGGGCGGTTCCCATGGGCACTCGAGGAAGCAATGGTCCGTCCTCTCCTGAAAAAGCCAACTTTGGATCCGGCCGAATTGGCCAACTATCGGTAGGTTTCCAAATTGCCATATCTGGGCAAATTAATTGAGAGGGCAGTGGCAATAAAGCTACAGGGCTTTCTGGATAACGCTTCCATCCTAGATCCCTTCCATTTGGGCTGGTTGCCATTGCTGACAACCTCTGGACAAATCTAGATCGGGGTGATGTGGCAGTGCTGTTGTTGTTAGATCTGTTGGCTGCATTCAGCACAGTCGACCATCAGTTGCTGACCCACCGCCTCGCCGACGTGGGGATACAGGGGCTTGCCTTGCAATGGCTTGCTTTTCTCCAGGGTCAGGGACAAAGGGTGGTGCTAGGGGAACAGCGGTCCAGGAGACACCCACTTGAGTGCAGTGTGCCTCAGGGGGCGGGGCTTTCCCTGATGTTTAATATCTACATGCACCCCCTTGGCCAGATTGCCTAGAAGTATGTGCTGGGATGTCACCAGTATACTGATGACACCCAGCTTTGTCTGATGTTGGGTGGCCAGTCGGACTCTAGTCTGGAAGATCTGGCCTGGGCACTGCAAGCTGTGGCTGGTTGGCTTAGACTGAGCCAGCTGAAGCTAAATCCAGTGAAGATGGAGGTCCTATGCCTGAATTGGGGTGGGCAGGGATGGGGCTCCCACTCCCGACCTTTGACGGGGCACCATTGGTGCCAGCGCCGGCGGTTAGGAGTTTGGGAGTGCTCCTGGATGCCTCCTTAACAATGGAGGTCCAGATGGTAGCCACTGCTAATTCGGCCTTTTACCATCTTCAGCTGATTCAGCAGTTGGTTTCCTTCCTCAACCGCGACGACCTGGCTACAGTGATCCACACTATGGTCACCCCAAGATTAGACTACTGTAATGCTCTCTACATGGGGCTGCCCTTGTCACAAATCCGAAAGCTGCAGCTAGTGCAGAATGTCGAGACCAGGCTCTTGATGGGCCTCCCTAGATGGGGGCACATCCGGCCGGTGCTGAAGGCACTGCACTGGCTGCCAATAGCATACCAAATTTGCTTCAAGGTGCTGGTACTTACTTTTAAAGCCCTATATGGCCAGGGTCCAACATACCTGAGGGACCGCCTTTCCCCATACATACCCCAGAGAGCACTACGGTTGGGATCACAACATCAATTAATTATTCCAGGCCTTAAGGATGCCAGGCTCGCTGTTACTAGGGCCAGGGCCTTTTCAGTGGCGGCTCCTTCCTGGTGGAATGAGCTCCTGGAAGAGATCAGGGCCTTGTGGGACCTTGTACAGTTCCACAGGTCCTGCAAGACGAAGCTCTTCCACCAGGTTTTCAACTAGTAGCCGCCCACCACTACCGCCAACTATTATTGCTAGTAACATCTATGGTAGAGGGTTGGCCCTGCATAGAGATCGAGGCACAGTGTTGTAGGAGGCTGGAATACCACTGAATTGGGATTTTAGAATTATATTCTATAGCATGCCACCTTTAATTTACTGAAGCAACAACCACCATTGCGAGCACTAAATTGTTAACTGTTTATTGTATGATTGTTTTAACTTGCTTTTAAATGTTTTATGCTGATTTGGCACATGGTGCCAATAAATGTGGGCTGCCCTGAGCCTATTCGCAGGGAGGGCGGGATATAAATGCAATAAATAAATAGATCAATGTAAATTTTGCTGGTTCTGTGACTGGAGAGATACATTTATGGAAGATGATATCACACGTTTACAAATTTCTTCGATCGAGTTAGTATCCTCCGTTCTTACCAAGAGGAGTTTAATGTTTTGATGTCAATTTTTATTATTGTATCTTTGTTTCAATGACACAGTACTTGTGGACTATAAGTGTATGCTGGTGGAAGGCATTTGTGTTTACTGGAAATTCTTCTTACCATATTCTAGAAGTAAGACGTGTCAAGTGGAGGTGCTTTTTTCAGCTACAATATTTTATTAATTTTTTATGGTTAAAAGGACATATTCTATGCTGAGCAATTTAGACATATTGGTTGTATATTAACTCATATGCACAAACTACTAGGCTTTTGGGAATAGATACGACAGGATGGCTCAAGCCTTAGTAAAATTTACATCTTTTAATTGTAGAGGATTGAATAATCCCATTAAGAGAAAAATAATTGCAATGGCTTTATTAAACCAGAAGCAAGATGTAATATTCTTACAAGAAACGCACTTGAAAAGCAAGCAGCATTCCGTGTTCCCAATATATAGATTTGCACAGCAACACCAAGCAGCTGACACCTCTGAAGCCAGAGGTGTCGCGATATTGATTGGTAAAGCAATCAGATTTAGTGTGGGAAAAATAGCTAAGGACGCTCAAGGTAGATTTTTATTTTTGAAGGGAACTTTAAATGTTGAGCCTATGACATTAGTACCACTTTATGCACCGAATAATAGTCAACTTCATTTCCTTAAGGAAACATTTTTTTAAGCTTGAATCTTTTAGCAACAGCCCCTATGTAATTTGTTGTTGTTATTCAGTCGCATAGTCAAGTCTGACTCTTCACAACCCCATGGACCACATCACGCCAGGCCCTGTTGTCTTCTGCCATCCTCTGGAGTTTGCTCAGTCCCCTATGTAATGGGGAGAGGGGGTAATTTTATTGCAAAGCTTTCTGTTGATAGATCGCATTTTTGTTCTAAAACCTGCCCACATAAGAGGTTAATTAGTGACTATTCCACTCAATTGGTTACACTTTTTAAATGGTATAACTTATATAGAGGTTTAGACATGGCATGGAGAAAGATTACACATACTTCTCCCCTACGCATCAAACATTCATTCACATTGATCCAAGTGCAGAGATAGGTACACACTTATAGTCAGACCATTCCTGGGTATCATGTGAAATGCAGAATGTTGAAAAGACCACATGTAGCTTTATTTGGAAGCTCAATAACTTTTATTAATGCCCTCAGTTTCAGAGGAACTCGCAAACAATATAAGAGACTACTTTCATTTGAATGCGACATGTGAAGTACCCCAACACTGAGCGTGGGACGCCTTTAAGGCCATTATCCACGGAAAAATTATTGCTGTAGCATCTGTAAAAAAGAAAAAGACAAATTAAAACAAGGCATAATGGATAACACCAAAAATCTAGAAGAGGAATTTAAAGTTCATGGCAGGAAAAAACATAAGAAACTGCTCATAGAAAGGAAAAGATTTGATGGATTTAAGATTTCAAAAATTCAGAAACAGATCCTTTACACCAAACAGAAATATTGGTACTCAGGCCCTAAAACTGTTAGACTCTTGGCCTGGAAACTTAGACTGAATATTAGTTCCATTCATTTTTTGTCTCTCAGAAATAAACTTGGTCACTTAAAATGCACAACTCAGGATATATCCAATAATTTTTAACAGTACTATCAAACTCTACATAGTACCGGAAACCCTAATCATATGATTATACAGTAATTTCTATTGAAGCACCCCATGAAAAAATTCTTTCATGTCAACATAGGAATTGTCTAGAAGCTCCTTTCAAGTCCAAGAAATTTAGAACACTATTAATTCTTTAAAAAATAAGTCACCTGGCTGTAACGGTTTTACCACCAAATTTTATAAGAAATTCAGCCTTATTCTTTCAGACCAGTTGGCAAACACATGCAACTAGATTCTGCTAGAAGGGAAAATCCCTCCTACTTGGAACTTGGCTAAAATAATAGTTCTCCATAAAAAAGATTGGGATCCTAATAATACTAGCTCATACTGCCTGATCTCTCTTCTGAATTCTGGTTACAAAATATTCACAGCCACCCCGGCAGCTAGGCTCAATAAAGGCATTGAATTTTATATAGATTTAGATCAGACAGGCTTTATACCAAACAGAGACATCTCTGACAATACTAGGAAAGTATTAGATTTAATTTAGTATTGCCAACACAAGCTTGTCTCTTTGTCATTTATTCTCTCAGTGGACATCGAGAAGACATTTGACTTGGTGGAGCCATGTTATTTGGAAACAATCTTTTACACGCTTTGAACTTTGGCCCAAACTTTACTCAGGCAGTTCAAACTATGTATTAGTCACCTAAAGCCATACTTCACATAAATAATGCCAACACGGTGGAATATGATTTATCAAGGGCCACAAGGCAAGGTTGCCCATTATCGCCGCTGCAATTTGCTATAGCTATTGATCCCTTAGCATAGGCAATAAGAGATCACGCAATGATCAGCTGAGTAGTAGGTGGCCAAAAACATATGAAAATCAGTCTATTTGCTGATGACATGGCACTTTTTTAACCCACCCTGAGATCACTCTTCCAGTCCTACAATTGCTCCAATATTTTCCTGTAGTTTCGGGTCTTAAAGCCAATCCTGTTAAAACTTTGCTTTATCCAATTCATCTATCACAATCCCAACAGAACTATATTAAACTTCATTATGACATCTCTTGGGTTACCAAAAACTGGCACTGTTTAGAAATAAGGACCCTGCTTAACTTAAATGATATCTTCAGAACTAATTTCTTACCGTTGTGGAATCTGTTAAGAGAGATATTCTTTTTTCCTAAGTTCCTTTATTTATTCCAAACACTTCTGATATAGATTCAAAAAATTAGCTTGAAAGATTGGCAAAAAGCCTTCACAACTTTCATCTGGAATTCATCTACTCCCAGAGTGAATGTGGATACACTAACAAGGCCTATTAACATGGGTGGCCTAGCTCTCCCCAATCTGACTCAGTATCATGAAGCTTCAACCTTGCTGGGATTGCTTAAATTATATAGTTCCAAATTTCAAATGGACTGGAAGTTTATAGAAAATCAATACTTAGTCCAATACTCATTTGAAGCAACACAGATAAAAGGAAATACTTCTTTATCCAAAGAGTGATTAACATATGGAATTCACTGCCACAGGAGGTGGTGGCAGCTACAAGCATGGACAGTTTCAAGAGGGAATTAGATAAACATATGGAGCAGAAGTCCATCAGTGGCTATTAGCCACAGGGTATAGATGGGAACTCTCAGTCTGGGGCAGGTGATGCACTCTATTCTTGGTGCTGGAGGGGGCAGCAGTGGGAGGGCTTCTAGTGTCCTGGCCCCACTGCTGGACCTCCTGAAGGCACCTGGTATATTTTGGCCGCTGTGTGACAGAGTGTTGGACTAGATGGGCCATTGGCCTGATTCAACATTGGCTTCTCTTATGTTCTTATGTTCTTAACTTTATGGGACAAACCATCTAAGAGGCTAACTGATATTAATAATTTTTTTTTAACATATACAAGGTCTGGGATAAACTATTAGTAATTCTATCATCTAAGATATAACCATTAATGTCTTTCATAGGGTAATCTTGGTTTACACCAGGCCAAGCCCATAACACTTTCCTTAATTGGAGGCAGAATGCCTTAACTAGATTTGTTGACATCCTAAGTGGTAGAAAAGATTACCTGGAAAAAAAACATAATTGTACATTACTTTGGTTTGAGTATGTGCAAGTGGAATCTCTGTTTAAGTCTCTGAAGTTGAGTATTGGGCTGCCGAGGCCTCTTACCTCTTTTGAGCAGAGCATGAAAGCGGCTCACCTAGGCCTTAATTGTAATATCTCATCTATATATAAGGCTCTTTTGGAATCCCTAGCTACTCGCCTAATGGGTTATCAAGATTCCTGGCAAAAGGATTGTGAGAACTCCTTCACAACTAAAGATTGGGCAGAGATCTGGGGCTCCCCATCTCTGACATCTCGTTCTTTAAATGTAAGGCTACAAAGTTATAAAGTATTAATGAGGTGGTGTATCACACCAGTGAAGCTTCATAATATTACACATACGTACACACCTTATTGCTGAAGGATGTGTAAGGAACAGGGTATGTATCTGCATTGCTG
Source organism: Gekko gecko (assembly GCA_029375565.1). Classification (NCBI taxonomy): domain Eukaryota; kingdom Metazoa; phylum Chordata; class Lepidosauria; order Squamata; family Gekkonidae; genus Gekko; species Gekko gecko. Next base: position 221,049,348 of record JAPDNY010000002.1, read on the forward strand.
GTGGTCCTGCAAAAGAGTTCAAGACTTTTTGGTTAAAGATTTTAATATAACCAAAAATCTCAGGATATGATGATAGCTAATAGGTGGAATCCAATACCGAATCCAATACCGGCCTCTTTATGGTTTGCAATAATTTTGGAACATTATGTGATGGATAAAATCTCAGATACTAGCAACACTGTTGACATCTCGGCTAGTAAATCAGATTTATTTTCTAAATAGTTTCCCTTATTACAATACACCCTTAGGGAAACTTTTTCTGTGTTACAATCGGTACTTTGGAAGTTCCATGAAATAATTATTTTTAAGAAAAAGTTTTACTTAATATGATTTCTGGTTCACAGTTTCTACAGGTTCGATGTTAGCATGCCATCCTGCTCTCACGTGCCCACACGAACCTCCCACAAACCAACCAGGTGGGTTTGTGTGGTTCATGTTGGCAGACATGCTGGAGCTGGTGCAGGGCTTGGAGAAGGCATTTAAAGAGACCACTTGGAGAAGGCATTTAAAGAGACTGTTCCTTTTGGTTCTTTGCGGTTGCGGCGCTATGAGGCGGTGGGAGCTCAGTCTTGCTCCTGAGCCCCGCGGGCTGTTTGTTGCTGTTATTGGAACTCTGGGTCTTCCCAAGTTTCACCAGACCTCCCGCAGAGAAGGCTGGAGCAGGAGACATGATCTGAGCCCCCCGCAAGTGGCAGCGAGCGGATAGGAGCTGGATCGTCTTGAAGCAAGAGCACGAACCAGCACAGTCACGGTCCACCATGACTGCTTAGTGGTGAACGCCTGGCTAAGAGAGCACCATACCTCATCTCCAACATCAATGAAGAAACGGTGAGTACATTTACAAAGCAACATCAAAGAAGCAAAAGACTCCTTGATTAAACTCCCTTTGCATCCACGACGATGAGGAAAGGGGGAGGAGAAACTCCCATCCCCCTCGTCTTCGTGTAATCGGCTAGCAAAAGCACCGGATATAAAGCTTTTTAAAGAACTATAAGGGGAGGAAGAAAAGGGACATAAATAATCTTATCTGATCATTCTACCACTCGTACTGGAATTACAAATTAGCCAAATTGCTGGCTTTTATCAACAAGAAGAAAAAATACAGGCATTTTAAAAGGAACTTCCTTATATGGTAATAGACTTCCTGTAATGTCAGCCCTGCTGCTGAAGTTTTCTGGGCTCGGAAGGCATTGGTTAAAAGCAATCACCTGGCTCTCTACTGAAAGACTCTCCGTTGTGATTATGTCTGCTATAACAGCTTATCTGGCAATGCGGTTTAACTGTTAGATTGTTGATGGACTGAACTGCTTATACTTTCTTTGGTACTGGGGTTACAGAAATTGTTTTTAAAATGGATTTCCAAGCAGGAAGTGTATTAAAAGATGGAACTATATTGCAGGCGCTGAGTTGACTCAACTTTCATGGGATGCTCTTAAATACATGATTCGGGACTCAATTAAGCTGGCAATCAAAGAAACGTGCTGAACTATATGACATATGCTCAACCGCTCTATTGAAATCTACAAGCAATTAAGATAAACTGCAGGAGCAAGCTTTGAGAGATACTGATCAAAACTGCTAGCAAGAGGACCTCTCTTCAGCTGACTGGAAGATACCCTACAAGAAGACAAACACACCAAAAAAGCAAACTACAATTCGTATGGAATTCATGGAACTATGTTTTATAGAATCCAAGAAACAGGTGTATGCAGGAGCAACTAAACTCTTTATGCAAGAGCCAACTCAGGAAGAGAAGAAGACAAAAAATATCCAACCAAGCTTTATTTTAAGCTACTTACTGCAACCCTTAAAACAAATGTATGCCATCCACAAGGGCAAAAGATACAGAGACAAGATCCTTCTGAAAAGAAGATACCAGACAAAGAAAAAAGATGTTAAGCTTTTTGTATAAAATTATCATTAGGGAAATTCACCCTCACTCCATATAAGAATGCCTTAGAGAGTATTTAACAAAGTGTAACTAAACAGAATGACCTATTTTGATAAGAAATCAACTGAGAGAGGTAAAAATGTAAGGAAAAGATGTTAAGCTTTATGTTTAAAAATACTAACAAGAAATTTACCCTCTTTACATATATGAGTGCCTTAGGGAGTTTTTATTAAAGTGTAACCAAACAGAATGGCTTGTTTTGATGAGAAATCAACTCAGAGAGGTGAAATTGTAAGGAAAAAGATGTTAAATTTTATGTACAAAAGTGTTATTAAGAAAATTTATCAACTCTCTACATAAGAGCGCCTAGGGAGTTTTTAATTAAAGAATAATTAAACAGAATGGCCTGTTTTGACAAGAAATTAATTGAGAGAGGTGAAAATGTAAGGATTTTTAGTAAAACAGTAGATAAGATAGATTTGTAGGTGAATTACAAAGAAGGAGCATTTATTTTTATGTGTTTTAAATAAGGCAACAATTCAGAAGAAAATTGATAGATTTGTTTTATAGGGAAACTTGAACTTATAAGGGAAAACAGGAGGGGAATGACTTTATTAAAGATAAGAATTGATTGAGAAAATCTGAAATTTTACAGTAAGAGCCTTTGAATATGTATTACTAAAACATATTAATATTAGAATGTTTAGATAATTTTAAATGAAAGTATTTATGTATTCTTGATATTTGTAGTGGTAACTGTTATTATGTTATTAGATAAATTTTCCGTTGTAAGACAAGCAGGAGAGATTTAATTGGAATGTACCACAAGATATTACTCTCATTTTATTTGTATTTCTGGAAAACTGATAAAAACCTATTATATAAAAAAGAGAGAGAATGTTCCTTTTAAATGGCTTCTGCAAGCCATTTCAACAGTGCAGCGATCCTTTTCGCTCCCCCCCACTTCCAAGCGGGGCGGAGCAAAAGGGATCGCTAAAATGGCTTGCATCTAGTACAGCATGAGGCTGAAATGGATGCAAGCCATTTAAAGGGAACATTTAACCATTTCAGCTGTCCCTTTAGATCCCCCCGCATTCCAAAAGGGATCGTTAAAATGGCTTGCGTCTCTTACAGCATGAGGCTGAAATGGATGCAAGCCATTTAAAGGGAACATTAACCATTTCAGCTGTCCCTTTAGATCCCCCCGCATTCCAAAAGGGATCGTTAAAATGGCTTGCATCTCTTACAGCATGAGGCTGAAATGGATGCAAGCCATTTAAAGGGAACATTAACCATTTCAGCTATCCCTTTAGATCCCCCCCCAATTCCAAGCAGGGCAGAGCAAAAGGGATTACTGAAATGGCTTGCATCTATTTTAGCGTAAAGTAGAGTGAAGCCCAAGCAGTGGTGGACTGGCTGCTTGAACTTCACATGCACGGCGCCCACTTGCCAAAAGCATTTTAAGGGACTGTCCCCTTTAAATGGATTTTGCAAGATCTCCCCCCCTTCCATTCTGCTGGGGAGCCACTGCCAGCAGAAGGGAAGGAGGGAAGATCCATGAACCTCACGAGCCTAACTGATTTTCGAAGCAGGGGAAGTTCATCCTGGTTGGTGGTTCGTGGGACCTCACCAACCACGAACCGGGATGAATCTCCATTTTCCTGGTTTGTGCCCATCCCTAGTCCCCATAGTCACACTTCCCAATACTTAACTGTAAAGTATATCCTCAAAATTATGATATTGGTAATAATGGCAGCAAAAGTATAGAATTCCCTCCCAAGAAACCTAAGTTAAAATATAATAATATAAAAAGCAAGATAGAAAAAGTTCCTGTTGAGGAAACTACAGCTATAGAAGCAGAGAAGGGTCCTTGATCTCTGTCTGTATGCCAGCTGCTTCCCCCTCACACCCAAAGCTAATTAGGCTGCACTCAGCATCTTATCAGAATGAAAGCAAACATTCTCAAAAGAAAAGAAACTCGAAACAGCTGCCTCAAAACAAAAAGCAAAACCCAAACCAGCAAGTCCAAAAGAACAGATAATAGATAATAAAAGTGAAAAAGAAAACACTGCTCTTGACAGAGCACCTGTCTCTTGTTTTATTTGCTTATTGGTTTTTATTTTGTACCATAAAGTTTAAAAAAAAATTATGGCTTCATCCAATGATCTGTGAGTTGAAGGATCATGAATCTTTCCCATATTCCCCTCCCCCCCAGAAATCCTTTCCAGCACCAGGAAGGTCGACTGCCAGAGTTGTGGGACCCAAAAGGTACTAATAGCCGACATCCCCTTTTCCTCCCTCTTCTGGAAGGAAGGGAACAAGGGATGTGTCAGAATACTCAGTACAAAGATGGATCACTGGATTTTTAAAAAATGTTCTGGCTTCACTAAGTAACAAATGTTCTAGTTTTCATATTAACGGTATTTGGTCCCTTATCCCTTAGGTGACCAGTCGGCTATTAGTGAGTTAATGCAAATGAGGCTGAGATCTGGAGGTACTGAGGGGCTTCTTGCTGAAAAACTGGAGGTAATTATTTGTGCCCTAAGCATTTGGGAGAAGTGCTGCTAATGGTTTATGTCCCAGCTACATGTTCTAAAGTTCTTAATGTACTTGACCTGTTCAGAATGACTCATTCCTCTTCCATTGAGCCCTCTTATCTGCAAACTCTTGGTGGAGCCCTCCTTGCATCAAGTATCAACAATGAGGCTTAAAGAGGGCTCTTCCTGGCAGCTTCTTTCTGCTTTAGAACTCTTTCTACAGAAGCCTGTGTGAACTTTAGCCTAGTGTTGGGCTTCAGTTACAGAAGAAAAGTTATCCTCCAATGGAGGTTCAGGATCATACCTGTAATTTTTCAAACAAAATATTTCCTAGCAAACTTTCCTGCTCCTCAGCCACTTAGCCAAAGAGGTATATGAGCAACTAACCCTGATATAGACAGAGCCCAAATATGGTTTAGTATTTTGTGTGTCATATGATAAGAGGAGCCACTGGCCATATTGGAACTCCCTAAAGGGCCTGACAATATCCTCAGCCCCAGCTTATACTATTTTATACAAGCAAGCATTTTCTAGCCAGGAATAGAGGGGAGTCCTTTAGTTGTTGGGCTTTTTAAGAAGTAAATATTTAAGTAAATGGTTTTATTGCTCATAAATGCCTATCAAGCTTTCTCAGATACAGGACAGATTAAAAAATAAGTTAAATATGTTCTAACTTTGAAAAAGTTAAGTTGTCACTTAGTATGGAAGTAAGAGCTGCTATTCACATTTCACACTAATAACTTCTTCACTCTGCAGGCTCTCATCACCCAGACTCGAGCAAAGCAGGCAGCCACTATGAGTGAGGTGGAATGGAGGGGAAGAACTGTGCCAGTAAAGATAGACAAAGTGAGGATCTTCTTGCTAGGGCTGGCAGATACTGAAGCAGCTATTGCTCAGGTAAGTGCAAAATCCTTGCTAGCTACCACTTTGTAGTTTTTTTCTGTGAATAATGTTGCATATAGATGGACATGTTCCTGAATTTGCCCCAGATCAAACCATGCTGGCCCCGTTCCTGGACCGGTTCTCAAACCGAACTGCAGGCGGTTCGTGAACCAGTTCATGAACCAGTCTGGATGCGAAAAAGCCCCCCAGGTGGGTCTCCAAATTTTGATGGTAATTCCACCTGACTCCTCAGAGTGCTCACCAAGTTTGGTCCCCAGTCGACTTCGGGGGCCAGAGCTACAGATCCCTAAAGAGACCATGCTTTGCAATGGAATGTCACCTCCGCCGGTTCGGGAGTGACGAAAACTGACCTGGATGAGCTAGGGGCCTCCAACTCTCATAGTCCCTCCGTGGGGTAGCCCTCCACATACCCCATGTCACGTCCCTGTCATCCCAAGCCAGGTGTCCCCCGGAAACTGCTTCTGGAAGAGTTGTCCCGTGCTAGTTTCAGACAGTACAGAGCAGAACTGGTTAAGCTTCAGGCATCCAGCTCCCAGAGGATGATTGCGGGTGCCTCTCTCCTCCTGGCACCGAACACAGGGGCCGTTTGAGCTATCTCCCCGGGCCCATCCATTCTTAAACAGTAAAGTGATCACCAACCAGGGTGACTAGCACAGGGAACATCCCAGGAGAAGGAGGGCATTGCTCATGTATGTTAATGTTTATTTTTAAGTTTTGGGGGGAGATTCCTTGGGGTAGAGAATACAAAGAGACTTGCAGGACAAGGTTCATGTCCAAGAAATGTTTCTTCTTAGGCCGCCTGGCATGGAGAACATCCCAAGAGACCAAGGGCATTGTTCACATCTGTCCATGTTTATTTTTAAGGGGTTTTTTTGGGGGGGAGGGTTCCTGGGCGTGGAGAATGCAAAGAGATCTGGAGGACAAGGGTCGGCTCCGACAGATATTTCTTCCTGGGTTTCCTGCTGTGGCCAACATCCCAAGAGGGCGAAGGCATCGCTTGCACGGGGGTGCGTGGCTTTCACTTCCCAGGCCCACCCTCTATCCACTGGCAACAAGATAACCAGTGCAGGGCCAACTCTCTCCACCCTGACCGGGGCCCAGGGAACACCTGCACAGGGATGGATGGTGCTCTCTCTCCAGGGCCACCCTCCACCCTGAAATGGCAATGTGATCACCAACCAGGGCAACCAGCGCAGGGAACATCCCAGGAGAGGGAGGGCACCGCTCATGTCTGTTAATGTTTATTTTTAAGTTTGGGGTTCCTGGTGGTGGAGAACGCGAAGAGTCTTGGAGAACAAGGGTTGCTCCCGACGGATATCTATTCCTAAGTTGCCTGGCATGGAGAATGTCCCAAGAGGGGGAATGCATCACTCACATCCATCAATGTTTATTTTTAAGTTTTCTGGGGACTTTCTGGGGGTGGAGAATGCAAAGAGACTGTCGAGATGGGTCTCTTCTGACAGATGATTCTTCCTAGGTTGCCTGGCATGGGGAACACCCCGAGAGGGCGAAGGGCCTGGGGAACACCCGCACAGGTGGCACTCTGTCCCTGGGCCCACCCTACAGCAAGGTTAACTGGGCACGGGTACCCCCCCCCCCCGCTCTCGGAATAGATGATGCTTCTGCCCTGGGCCCACCCTTCTCTCTGAAATGGTAAAGTGATTACTGACCAGGGCAGATCCTCCCTCCCATCCCAGGGAACACCCGCACAGGGCCAGGTGCCTTTCACTCCCTGGGCCTACACTCCTCCCACTGGCCATGTGATCACTATGCAGGTCCGATCTTCCTGCCCTGCCTAGGGAACACCCACACATGGGCAGGTGGCGGTCTCCCCGGACCACCTTCCACCCACAGGCAACATGACTACTGGGCACAGCTGACCTCTGTCCTGCTGTTGTCAGATGTAGAGCCTGTTGTGTTTTTCAGGACAGGAAACCATGCCCTATTTATTTTTAAACTCTCTTCTTTCCTGTTGAAATTGTGTTTATGTTCATGAATTTCAATGGTTTCCCTGTGTAATCTGACATGGTAATTGGATGTGTTGTCCAGCCTTTCAGTGTCTTGGAACAAAATACTGTGTCCTGTTTGAGTTAGGCTGTGTTCAGCCACTGCTGATTTTTCAGGTTTGCCAAGTCTGCAGTGTCTTTCATGTTCTTTTATTCTTGTCTGAATGCTACACTGTGTGGTCCCTCTGTAAGCCTGTCAGGAAAGCTCCTCCATTAGCATGTTCACAGCCTGGGGAACTCCTACAAGATAATGACTCAGCCCTATCCCACCTTCCTGAATAGATATAAATTACCTGCCTACCATTTTTCTTCTCACCTTGACACAGAGAGTACTCCATCTTTCTGTGTTATACCTCTGAGGATGCCAGTCACAGCTACTGGCGAAACATCAGGTTCTACAATGCCAAGACCACAGCCATACAACCCAGAAAATCTACAACAGCTAATGAACTTCGGCCGTGAAAGCCTTTGACAAAATATTATGACAATTACTTTCTTCAAATAATGTAAACCACTCAGTTCATGAAAGCAGTCCAAAGTAATCCAAAACAAATAGAGATGCTTCAGAAAAAAGACCATTGGAATGTAGACACTTTTACAATCTGATGTCTTCAGGGATCAGTTCACATCATACTTGTGTCATAAGCTGTTAGTTCAAGGCTTGCTTCATGTGTTTGCCAGCTTCCTAATCGCGTATCGCTCAAGGCTTTTTGAAAAGCCAAGAGTCTCCCAATTTACTTTAGAATAACGCTTTCAATGGGGACCTTCGTCTCCCATGTCAACAATAAAGATGTCTACGTTCCAGTGGTCTTTATCTGAAGCACCTCTATTTGTTTTGGATTACCCTGGACTGTTTTCTTGAACTGAGTCGTTTACATTATTTGAAGAAAGTAATTGTTGTAAGTTCTTTGTGAGACTTTATATAAAAAGTATTCTACAACTATTTTTGGCATTTCTGTACACAATTATTTTTGGTTTTTGGCTATTCTGTACTGTATATTTTCCCTGTTTGGTTTTTTGATCTTTGTTTTGGGAAAATGGCTGAATGAAAAAATAATTTCACTTTTGGGGCAGGTCCTAAGTCCTGCAGACTTGCGGCCCCTGGACCTAGAGGCGTAGAACAAAGGGAAATAACTTGGGGAAAAATTGGCCTTAATCAGGCTTTGGGTTTATTGGAGAAACAAGATCATGGGAGGATTTGATTATGGCTAGTGATAAGAACATAAGAGAAGCCAATGTTGAATCAGGCCAATGGCCCATCTAGTCCAACACTCTGTCAAACAGTGGCCAAAAATGATCACACTGCCAGCAGGCAGAAGGACTTGCTTTCTCGGTTTTCTTTTGCCTCCTTGTCTATTTATGAACATTTGGGGGGCAGGCCCCAAGACCCATAGACTAGCAGCCCTTGTACCTAGAGGCCTAGACCACGTGGACAGTTGGTGTTCTCTCTCCAGGCCCACCTTCAACCCAACAGTAATGAAACTCTGAGGAGGGCTGACCCCACCCTGCCCGGGAAACACCCGCATGGGGATGGCTGGTATGCCCTCCCCTGGCCAATCCTCCCAGAAACGGCAATGTGATCACCTAGAGGGCAGAACCTCCCACTAAGTCTGGGGCCCAGGGAACACCCTCAGGGGTGTGAGGGGTGCTTCCTCCCCAGGCCCAAACCTCCACCCTGAAGGCAATGTGATTCCTGGGCAGGGCCACCCCCACCACCCTGCCCAGGGAACACCTGCACAGGTGCGGGTTTTGCTTTCTCCCTGGGCCCACCCTCCACCCACAGGCAATGTGATTCCTGGGCAGGGCTGAACCCCCTCCACCCTGGGCAGATGGATGAGGCTGGCAGTCCCCCTCCAGGGGACATGGACCCTGCCAGGAATCCTGTTGTGACGGTCCTTGAGCAGAATATTGAGAGCTCCCAGATAGGAAGGGTTCAGTCCTGACTGGTAATCACTTTGCCATCAGGTGGGTGAGGTGGATATGGGTGGGCGGACAGGTAAGGCTGGCGGTCCCAACCCCAGGGGACAGGGACCCTGCCAGGGACCCCGTTATGATGGTCCTTGAGCAGGACATTGAGAGCTCCCAAGTTGGGAGGATTCAGTCCTGACCGGTAATCACTGTGCCATCAGGCGGGTGAGGTGGACATGGGCAGGTGGATGGGTGAGGCTGGGATTGGTTTGTAAATTGGGTGCATAATTGGCAGAGGAGGGAGGAAGCCCCCCAGTCCAATAATCAACCCATGGAGAAGGAGTTTCTTTCTTTTGGCAGGAGCAGTGAAGGAAAGCCCCACAGCCAGCATATAGGGCTGAGAGGCAACCCCCAAGACAGGGCCCCCACTTGGGGATGGCAAGATAGCAATCTCCCTCATGGGAGACATGTAAGTGTGGGCCCTCTTGGGAGGGACCTAGTAGCATGGTCTGAATGGCTGGCTGTGGCAGGTAGATGGATGGAATGGGGAGTCCTGACACCAATTGACAGGGCTTGGGACTGACCTGGTAGTGCCCTCTCTCATGGGGGGAGGAGAAATCTAAGTGTGGTCTCTCCTGAGAGGGACTCGGTAGTGTGGCCTGCCTGCCTGGCTATGGCAGGCAAACCACATTAAGAAGATAGGGTCATGGATGGTGTCTGACAAGGTTTATTTGTAGTTTATAGGTTTTCCTGGGTCAGAGAATGGTCAAAGCTGTCAAGGACATGGGTTGCTTCTGACAGATATCTCTTCTGGGTTGCCTGGTGTGGGGAACGTCCCTAGAGGTCAAGGGCATTGCTCATGTCTGTTAATGTTTATTTTTAAGGTTTTTTGGCGGGGATCCTGGGGGTGGAGAATGTGGGGAGGCTTGGAGGACATAAGAACATAAGAGAAGCCAGTGCTGAATCAGGCCAATGGCCCATCTAGTCCAACACTCTGTCACACAGTGGCCAAAATATACCAGGTGCCATCAGGAGGTCCAGCAGTGGGGCCAGGACACTAGAAGCCCTCCCACTGCTGCCCCCCCCCAGCACCAAGAATAGAGTGCATCACCTGCCCCAGACTGAGAATTCCCATCTATACCCTGTGGCTAATAGCCACTGATGGACTAATGCTCCATATGTTTATCTAATTCCCTCTTGAAACTGTCCATGCTTGTAGCTGCCACCACCTCCTGTGGCAGTGAATTCCATATGTTAATCACTCTTTGGGTGAAGAAGTATTTCCTTTTATCTGTTCTTTTTTTTTAAAAAAAAAACAATTTATTATTGGATATATCACATGTTCATACAATTTAAACAAACCAATACATATCCATTTTTCTTTCTCCCTCTCCCCCCCAAACAAGGCTTCCCGCACTGCTCCAACCCCCTTGCTATTTCTCTTATACAATTACATTTACTACTAAACATATTTCTTTTACTAATGGTAACAATTCAAAGATCTGAGTCTCTTTCCACTTCTCCTCAATAGCTGTCAAAACAAATCAAACCACGTTTTACATCCCAATTCTTCAACAAGTATTCTTGAAAGTCTTTCCAGTCTCCGAAAAAGGTTTCGTCTTCTTCATTGTTTAATTTTCTTGTTAATTTGTCCATTTCTGCCATAAACAACGTCTTTTTAATCCATTCCCATGTTTCAGGTACTTTATCTTGTTTCCAACATTGAGCAAAAGTCAGTCTAGCTGCTGTAATCAAGTACCATAGTAGTGTTCTCTTGGCTACATTTATTTCTTCCATTTTAAGACCTAACAATAACATCTGTGGGTCTTTCTTAAAAGTACATTTCAAAATTTTTTGTATCTCATTGTGGATCTCAGTCCAATACTTTACTGCTTTATCACATGTCCACCACATATGGTAAAAAGACCCTTCATGTTTCTTACATTTCCAACATTTGTTAGACATACTTTCATTTATAATAGCAATTTTTTTAGGCGTCATATACCATCTGTACATCATTTTATAACAATTCTCTTTAACATTTACACAAGTTGAAATTTTCATTGACTTTTTCCACAAATATTCCCAAGATGTCATTAATATCTCATTATTAATATTTACCGCCCATTTTATCATTTGCTCTTTTACAATTTCGTCCTCAGTATACCATTTCAATAAAACCTTGTACAGTTTAGAAATCATTTTTTTACCTTTCTCAAGCCATACAGTTTCAATTTCAGTGTTATTTTCTCTAAAACCATATTCTCTTTTATCGGTCTTAAATAAGTCATAAATCTGTCTATACTTCAACCAATCATATTCAAATTCCACATCAAATCTGTCTTTTAACACAAAGTTTTTCCCTTCTAATTTTAAAAGACTTTTATAAGGTAGCCAATCTAACCCTTGATTTCTTGAATATGGATTAATCACTTCTGCTGGTACTATCCAAAGTGGTCTTTCTTCTGAGAAGAATTTTCTATATCTCATCCAAGTCTCGAACAGTGATCGTCTTATGAAGTGGTGTTTGAAAAATTTATCTATTTTTACTTTTCCATACCATAAATATGCATGCCATCCAAACTTGTTATCATGCCCTTCTAGAGCCAATAACTTTTTATTTTCTAAATTAATCCACTGTTCCAACCATGTTAAACAGACGGCATCATAATACAGTCTTAAATTTGGTAGTTGTAGACCTCCTCTTTCCTTTGCATCACATAAAATTTGACATTGAATTTTCTCTTGAAGTTCTGTTTGTCTTTGCTTCGTCATATTTTTGCACATCACTTTGGTTTTACTTTTATTAACGTAGAATCCCGCAACTGATCCAAATTCTTCAATTTTTTCCATCAATTGTGGTATTTTGTCGATTGGATCTTGAATCATAAACATTACATCGTCTGCAAATGCCCTGTATTTATATGCAAAACCTTTCACTGTGAGTCCTTCAATGCTGTTATCTTTTCTTATCGCTGTCAATAATATTTCCAATATCCAAATAAACAACAACGGGGATAACGGGCAGCCTTGGCGTGTTCCCTTTTGAACTTGGAAGAAATCTGTTCTTTCTTTATTTATATTCAAAGCTGCTCTCTGTTCTGAGTAAATTGCCACAATCATGTTTAGAAAAGACTGTCCTATATCCATTTTTTCAATAACTTGCAGCATAAACTCCCAATTTAAATTGTCAAAAGCTTTTTCCGCATCTAAAAAGAGGAATCCAACTTCTTTTTCTGGATGTTTGTCATAGTATTCGATTGCATCAATCACCACTCTTAAATTGTCTCTAATCTGTCTATTTGGTTAAAAACCAGCTTGTTCTTCCGCTATAGTATCTTTCAAATATTTTTTCAGTCTTTCCGAAATAATTTTCGCAAATAATTTGTAATCATTATTTAATAGCGATATTGGTCTATAATTCTTTACTTCAGTTAAATCCAAACCTTCTTTGGGTATCAATGAAATATTTGCTTCTTTCCATGAATCTGGGATCCATTTAGTCTTTCTTATCTCGTTCGACAGAAGTACTAAAATAGGGGTTAGCTCCTCCTTAAATTTCTTATAAAACTTTGCTGTAAAGCCATCTGGACCTGGAGCTTTGCCCAACTTTGCGTCTTCTATTGCCATTGTCACCTCTTCCTTTGTTACTAAACCATTTAATAACTCTTTAATTTGTTTCCCCAGCTCTGGAACTTCAATAGTCTCCAAATATTTCTTAATTTTCTGTTGGTCAATTCCTTTCTTTTTAAACAGTTTGGCGTAGTATTTGAAGAAGACTCTTTTTATACCTTTCAAATTCATAACATCCTTTCCGTCTTCAGTAATTTTACTTATAAAATTCCTTTCTTTTCTATTTTTCAATTGCCACGCTAAAAATTTTCCTGGTTTATTTGCACCCTCAAATGCTTTTTGCTGTAATTTCTTCAGATTCCAATATAATTCTCTATTTAGTAGAACATTCAATTGATCCTGCAGAAAGTGGATCTCTTTAATAATCTTTTTCTTCCCTGGCCTTTTCTTTAATTCCTTTTCTTTTTGTCTAATTTTTTCATGAAGGTCGTTTTGTTGTTGCATCCTTTGTTTTTTATCTTTAGAATTCAAAGAGATAAGCAAACCTCTCATTACTGCTTTGTACGTGTCCCATACGACTTGTATATCAGTACCTTTATTTAAATTCAGTTCAAAAAAACTTTTCGTTTCTTTTTTTAAAGTTTCATTAATTAATTTTTGGTCCAATAAGTCCTCATTAATTCTCCAATATAATTGTTTAGGTTTTTCTTTAGATATCCAAAGTAAAGGGTTGTGATCTGAGTTGGTTTTCGGTAAAATTTCTATTTTGTAGGTTTTTTGCACCATCTCCTGACATCCAAATCATATCGATTCTAGAAAAGGAGTTATGTCTGTTAGAATAAAATGTATAATCCTTTGTCTTAGGGTTCCACTTCCTCCAAACGTCTTCTAGTTTCTCTTGCTTCATTAGCTGGAAAAAAATTTTTGGCAGCTTTCCAACCGCCTCTCCACTTGCTTTGGACTTTCTGTCCAATACATTGTTCACTGTGCCATTGAAGTCTCCTGCAAGGACTATTTGATCATAATTTAAACAGTCCAACTCTTTAGTCAAATCATTAAAAAAAGTCTCTTTTGCCCCATTGGGTGCATATATATTTACAAGCAATGTCTTTTTTCTATTCATCATTAATTCCACGCCAACATATCTTCCTTCTTTGTCTGAGAAGATTTGTTTAGGTTCCAATTCTTTGGTAATGTATATCACTGTTCCTTTTTTCTTATTAACTGCTGATGAATGAAATTCTTCTCCCAATTTTTTATTAACCAAATATTTATTATCTTGTTTTCCGATATGTGTTTCTTGCAAACAAATTATGTTACATTTTTGTTTCTCTAGCCAATGATTCACTAATCTTCTTTTGCTTGGTGAATTTAGTCCATTTACGTTCCAAGATAAAAATTTGTAATCCATAGTTGTTTTGAATTAAATATCTTTGAAATCATCAAAGTTGTTCTCTTTGAATCTGTAGATGTCTCCTTCCGTTTTAAGAGTAAATCTCACCGAATTGTATGTAAATGATAATCCATATGGAATCTCCCATCTAAACCTGATACTCATTTCTTTTAACCTATCTGTTAGTTTCTTGAATTTCTTTCTGTCTTGTAAGATCGATCTCGGAATTTCTCTCAAAATTATTATTTTTTTTCCATTAATTTCCAACGGTTGTGTAAATTGCTTCTTGAAAACGTCTTCCTTCATTTTAGTAGTCACAAATTGAACAATCACATCTCTGGGTAATTGCTTTCTCTTGGCATACGCTGAATTTACTCTGTAAATCAGGTCAAAGTCTGGATCCAAGTCTCCAACATCTTCCCCTATGTAAGTTGTCAATGTGTTAATTACTAGGGCCCGTAAATCTTGATCTTCCTCCTCTTCGATTCCTCTCAATCTCAAGTGGTTCTGAGTGGCCCTATATTCCATCATGGACTCCAGTCTTGTATTTTCTGACAGGGTTCTTTTAACTTTCTGTTCCATTTCTTCTGATTTTGTCACCAGACTTTTAACCTCTTTTTTAACTTCTTCTGTATCTTTTTTTATCCCTGCCACTTCTGTTAGTACCAGTTCTTTTAACTCTTCCATATTTTTTTTCTGTACTTGGACTTGTACTTGTTCTATTTGCTCCAGTTGTATTTGCAGCTGTTGTTGCAACTGTTGTTGCAGCTGTGATTCTATTTGCTTTCCCAAACTCTGCACCACTTCAGTCATCCGTTTCTCCATCGCTTCCATGGCAGCCTGCCACTCTTTTTTTTCCTTTGCAGACATTCTTGGACTTGGTGATGAGGCAGCCCTTGGTCTTGACCTCAAATCCGTCTTGAAAGCGAGTTCAGGGCTAATCGATCTTTATATTAGCAATCCTCAAGCCAAATCGCCACCTTTATAATTTCTTCCAGTGCTTTTTCAACTTAAAAATAACTTTTTAAAATTTAGTCCTCCTCAAAATGGCGGGCGCAATTTCTCTATGATTTTCTGGCTAGAGTAGGCTCCTTCAGAACTTCCTGTTTATCTGTCCGTCACTGTAATCCAACTTCCGGTGCCACACTCTAAAACGTCCGTCTACTTCCGGCACAGCAACATCGAAAACATCCACTCTAGCCTACTTCCTGTATCATAGAATCACAGTCAGTTTCGTTTCTGCTACGCAAAGTTTAGTCTTAGCTGACCACAGGAATGCAAAACAAAGTTACTTTTCAGCCGTTTTCTCTAAAGGAAAGCTTTCTTTTTACTTTTAAATCAAGCGGATTAGTTCATTGAAGCTTTTTACACTTATCTGAACGTTTAGATTTTGCCTTCTTCTTTAAACCGGTAAGCAATTGTTCATTTGTTACCTTGCTTGTAATCTCGGGGTTTCGCAGTGCTTCTTCTGTAACCGATGTTAAGCTTGATGTTAAAGAGGCCGGTAGATGACGGATTCATGCTGAATTCTCAGCCCAGCTGGTATCTGTAGTGCTGATTTGCAACTGCCCTCTTCGCGGAGGGAGATCAAGGTGTAAACAAGCCTCCTCCGAGGCTTATCCACACCGATCTCAACCCCCTCTCACCTTTTATCTGTTCTAACCTGACTGCTCAGTAATTTCATGGAGTGCCCACGAGTTCTTGTATTGTGAGAAAGGGAGAAAAGTACTTCTTTCTCAACCTGCTCAATCCCATTCATAATCTTATAAACCTCGATCATGTCACCCCTCGGCCGTCGTTTCTCCAAGCTAAAAAGCCCCAAGCGTTTTAACCTTTCTTCATAGGGAAAGTGTTCCAACCCTTTTATCATTCTAGTTGCCCTTCTCTGCACTTTTTCCAATGCTATAATATTCTTTTTGAGATGTGGTGACCAGAACTGTACACAGCATTCCAAATGAGGTTGCACCAATGATTTATACAGGGGCATTATGATGTGACATGGGTCACTTCGACAGATATCTCTTCCTGGGCTGCGTGGTGCAGGGAACGTCCCAAGAGAGTGAGGACATCACTCACTTCCATCCATGTTTATTTTTAAGGTTTGGGGGGTGGGTTCTTGAGGGTGAAGAATATGAAGAGGCTTGGAGGACAAGGATCCTTTCTGACAAATGTCTCTTCTTTGGGTGACTGGTGCAGGGGAACATCCCGGGGGGGGCATTGCCCACGTCCATCAGTGTTTCTTTTTTTGTGGGATTCCTGGGGTGTAGGGGTGCATGGAGAAGTTGAAGACAGGGATCATGTCAGGCTTTGGGTCACCTGGTGGAGGGAGTGCACTTAGAGGATGAGGTCAGCAGTCACATCCAGCAGCCTGTTTTGAGGGATCCTGGGACAGCAGCGCGAGAAGAGGGGGAGGGCAGTTTTCATATATGACAGGTCTCATTTATGGTTTCCATGTCAGGGAACACACCGTGAGGAGGAGGATCATGGTCTAAATGGTTCTTTGGGGTGATGTTGACATATGGGTGTTGGCCGCGGGCAGCAGAGGCAGCCTTCCACCCAAGCGCCAAAGGACGTGCACCATGGACCACATACCAGGATCACCCCTAGAGGAAGAGGGGAACAAGGAAGAGGAGTCATGAGAAGGGAAGATTGGTGACTGCGGTCTCAATCTACCCCGTCCAGAACAGGGTTGCCCAGCATGGATAGATTGACTGTCAGAAAGGACAGTTCGTCCACCCTGGCCGGGTTTAGTCAGGATCAATGTGGGCAAAGAATGTCTCCCAGGTGGGAGAATACCCACTCACTCTAGACACTAGTAGGAGGACAGGAGAGCAGATATGTGGCCACACTGGTGCTGTTGTTGTTGTTCAGTTGCACAGTCTACTCCAACTCTTCGCAACCCCATGGACCACATCACGCCAGGCCATACTGTCTTTCGTCATGCTCCAGAGTTTGCTTAATTTCATGTTCGTTCCATCAATAACACTGTCTAACCATCTCATCCTTTGCCATCCCCTTCTTCTTTTACATTCAATCTTTCCCAGCATCAGGGTCTTCTCCAGTGAGTGCTCCTTTCTCATTTGCTGGCCAAAGTATTTGAGCTTCAGTATCTGGCCTTCCAGGGAACAGTCAGGGTTGATTTCTTTTAGGATCAACTGATTGATCTCCTTGCAGTCCAAAGGACTCTCAAGAGTTTTCTCCAGCACCATAATTCAAAAGAATCTATTCTTCAGCGCTTGGCCTTCCTTATAGTCCAACTCTCGCAGCCATACATTACTACTGGGAATACCATTGCTTTGACCATACAGGCTTTTGTTGGCAGGATGATGTCTCTACTTTTTCTCATGCTGCCTAGGTTTGCCATCACTTTCCTCCCAAGGAGCAGGCGTCTTTTAATTTCATGGCTGCAGTCACTGTCTGAGGTGATCTTGGATCGCTGGAACATAAAGTCTTTCACTGCTTCCACGTCTTCCCCTTCTATTTGCCAAGGAGTGATGGGGCCAGATGCCATGATCTTAATTTTTTTATGTTGGGTGTCAAGCCAACTTTTGCGCTCTCCTCTTTCATCCAGTGAAAGAGGCTCTTTAGGTCCTCTTCACTTTCTGCCATTAGAATGGTATCCTCTGCATATCTGAGGTTGTTGATGTTTTTCCTGGCAATCTTAATTCCAGTTTGTGATTGACCCAGGCCAGCATTTCGCATGATGTACTCTGCATATCAATTAAATAAGCAAGGTGATAATATACATCCTTGTCGTACTCCTTTTCCTATGCTAAACCAATCAGTTGTTCCATATCTGGTTCTCACTGTCACTTCTTGACCCTTTTATACAGGTTTCTCAAGAGACATGTGAGGTGGTCTGGTACTCCCATCTCTTTAAGGACTTGTTGTGATCCACACAATCAAAAGTTTTAGCGTAGTCAATGAAGCAGAAGTAGATGTTTTTCTGGTACTCCCTTGCTTTCTCCATAATCCAGCGAATGTTGGCAGTTTGATCTCTAGTTCCTCTACCTCTTCGAAACCCAGCTTGTACTTCTTGCAGTTCTCTTATCCATGTACTGCTGAAGCCTAGCTTGTAGGATCTTGAGCATGACCTTGCTAGCTTGTGAAATGAGTGCAATTGTGCAATAGTTTGAACATTCCTTGGCATTACCCTTCTTTGGGATTGGAATGTAAACCGACTTTTTCCAATCCTGTGGCCACTGTTGTGTTTTCCAAATTTGCTGGCATATTGAGTGCAGCACTGTGACAGCATCATCTTTTAAGACTTTGAATAGCTCAGCTGGGATACCATCACCCCCACTAGCTTTGTTATTAGTAATGCTTTCTAAGGCCCATTTGACTTCTTACTCCAGGATGTCTGGCTTGAGATCAGTGATCACACCATCATGGATGTCAAGGACATTGAGCTCCTCCTTGTATAGTTCTTCCGTGTATTCTTGCCATCTTTTCCTAATTTCTTCTGCTTCTGTTAGGTCCCTACCGTTTTTGTCCTTTATCATGGCCAGCTTTGCACAGAACATTCCCTTCATTTTGCCAATTTTCTTGAAAAGTTCTCTAGTCCTTCCTATTCTATTGTTTTCCTCTATTACTTTGCATTGTTCATTCAGGAAAGCCTCCTTATCTCTCCTTGCTGTTTCACCTTTGCCTTTCACTTTCCTTCTTTCCTTAGCTATTTGAGAAGCCTCCTCAGACAGCCACTTTGCTTGCTTGCATTTCTGTTTCTTTGGGATGGTGCTGATTGCTGCCTCCTGTGCAATGTCACAAACCTCCATCCATAGTTCTTCAGGCACTCTATCTATCAAATCTAGTCTTTGGTGAGATCTGGCCATATGGTGGTCTTGCAGGTCCAATCCTTGAGTGGTTCTGAGTTGGCGGGCTCAGGAGGCTTGACCAGGGACTCGCAGACCATCACTTTGGCAGAATCCTCTGCCGTCGCATGTGTGGCGTCCACACCAGTGCTTTGTATCTCCCACCTCATGGCAGACATCCAGAACTCCTAATTCTCATTCTGCCTCCTTTCAGTTCTGGGGGCCCAGCCTCTCTCCACGACCTTGCCGTCCTCCCCCTCTTCCAGCTCTCCTCCCCTCTTCCTCATTAGTTCCCCCTTCCTTGTCGCCCTCCTCCTCCACTACCTGGTCATCTCTCATCTCTGCACAGTTCACTCTTCCGCTGATGAAGTTGCGTGTTTCAGAGGGCAATGCTTCCCTTGATATGGGGGTCACACATGCACACCAGCTTGAATCCCTGCTCCTCAAAGAGCAGATGCAGGCACTCCTCAGTGCCTTTGTGCAACATGTCAACCAGGGCCCTGACTCAAGGGAGAATCTTGGTTCCCTCAGGGTCTGGCTGCAGCACAGACTCCATCTAGCCCGCGAATGAGGGGGATGACTTGCCCCAGGCAGGCCATGTGTGCACAGAGCGCATTGGTGGCATCCTGAAAAAGTTTCAGGACATGCACCATCTGGGACAGGGTCAGCCAGTCGTTGGAGCTGATGCTCAGCTTGCCCCCCTCCGCTGGATGGACACAGAGGACAGGACATTCTGGACCACCAAACGAGCAATCATGGCATAGGTGGAGTTCCACTGGGTGCCAGCGTCTTGGAGGAGGACATGTTCCAGCTCAGCCACCTCACTCGGCCTCCCTCTCAGCAGCCATGAAGCCCTGATGCTTCTGAAGAAGTGACCCGCCAAGCACCAGCAGTTCTCCACCAGAGAACTGATCTCGGTGGTGCCCTCCCCAGCCGTGGCATTGCTCCCCAGCCCCAGGGCATCCTTCACCACCAGGTGATCTTGTGCACCATACAAACAATGTTTCTGACTTTTTTGGTGGCCTTATGCATTTTCAGGCTGCTCTCTGTGACCAGATAGCCCCGAATGATCTGTTTCCCCCAAAACCAGGCCTTGAGGCTACTCTAAATGGTTGTGGAGATATTTACTGCTGTGTGCTCCACATCCGTACCCTGAGCATGGAGGAGTACTGCCTTGTAGCTGGACGGAAGCGTGCCTGTCCCCTCTTGGGGTGGCATGGTTCCCTGCCCAGCCCAGAACTCCTCAGGTTGCCACCAGTGTGCGATGAGGGAGAGGTAGCCATGGTGCTGGCTGCTGCAAAGGTTGGCCGTCAGGTGGACAGCTTGCCCTCGTGCCTTGGCTAGCTCAGCTTTCACCAGACACTCCGTGGACTGATACATGGCAGGCAGCATGCGCCAGCTCATGGTCCTCCTGGAGGGGATGGTGTACTGGGGCCATGTATCATAGAAGCCCCCGGAAGCCCACATCCTCCACCAGAGAGAAAGGCTGCCATCCGGGTTGATCATCTACCCAATGTGCTGAGTGATTGCTTCATGAGCCATGGCTCTTATTCTCTTTCCAAGCGCTGGGGAGGACCCCACGGGCATGATCTCTTGGAGGGTGGCTTGCCTGGGGGAACCCATGGGGGAGTCCGGAGATCCTGCCAGGGCAATCCACCCCTCCTGACCTCCCTCTCCTTGTCAACTTGGAGTCTGTACCCTGTGCCCAGCAGCAGACTCAGGGTTTCCACCTGCCAACAGTGTCAAATTGGGGTGCGACCTATGCAAGTGCCTCTGTAGAATGCTAGTGGTTAAGTGATACAGGTCCCTCCCCCTACGAACATGCACGCCACACACGTGGCACTCCACCACACAAGGGTCACTAGGTGGGATGTGGAAGTACTTCCATGCAGCAGACTACAGCTGTGCCCCCACACCCATCATTGGGGTGCTTTTCAGGCAAAACCCTTTCCCTGACTCAGACCCTGGACTGATGGGGGGGGAGGTGCATCATGACAGTTAAGGGACAGCAAGGGATCGCAGCCAGGAATCCCTGGGCATGAAACAGGATGACATGCTTCAGCCGTCGTCACCACCCTCACCGCTAGCAACTAAGGTTTCTATCCTCCCACTTGTAGTTTGCCCCTTAGCCCATCCAGAACCAGTGGGAGCTCTCAGCCAGTGGCCAAGACTACCCCGTGGATGCTGCAGGGGAAGCTGATGCAAAGGCCGCTGATGGTGTACCTGAGGAGGAAGGCACCAGTGTGGTAGAATGCAGTCATATCCCACCACGTATGGTGAGTGTGGCCTGTCTTCCCACTTCATGAGCATGACCCCTTCAGGCCCCCTTCATGTCCCAACATGTCAGACCCAGGTAGTGGGGGTGAAAGACTGGTTGCTCGAGACGCAGGGAAACGCTACAATGGTGGGTATGTTGGGAGCCTTGTTGGCAGAGGAGGGGGGACCCAAAGGCAGAGACTCGACCCACCCAGGGTGAAGGGTTTTTTTTTCCTTTTGGCAGGAGCGGTCAAGGCAAGCCCCTAGAGCCAGCAGTCAGAGGAGAGTGGGGGACCCCAAGGCAGAGACTCAACCCACCCAGGGATAAGGGTTTCTTTCTTTTGGCAGGGGTAGTGAAGGCCTGCCCCATAGGCAGTGCCAAGGGCAGTTAGCCCCACCCAGAAGGCGGTTCGAGAGTGGGGTGCTCATTTGCCATGGGAGACAGGGAACTTTCAAGTCTGAGACTGCAGCAACCGAAGCAAAAACTGAGAGTGCTCTTTGAAATGAGAAGAAACTCAAGCCCCACAGGCAGCACCAAGGGCAGTCTGCCCCCCCCCCCCAAAGTGGTTAGAGAGTGGGGTGCCCACTTTCCAGGGCAGAGAGGGAACCCTCAAATCAGAGACAGAAGCAACCCAGGAAGAAGGTGGTTTCCTTCTTTTGGCAGGAGCAGCGAAAGGCAAGCCCCACAGCCAATGCCAAAGGGACTTTGCCACCCCCCCCTCAGAAAGCGGATTGAAAGTTGGGTGCTAACTGGCCAGGGGAGAGAAGGAACTCCTAGGCTGAAGACTGAATAGGGGTGCAGAAAAGGAAAACCCACAGCCAGTGTTAAGGGCAGTCAGCAATTTCCTCCAGAAAGTGGTTTGATATTGGGTTGCCACTGGCTAGGGGAGAGAGGGTGTCCTTTTGGATGAGCAGAAAAGTCAAGCCCCACAGCCAGCAGGCAGAGAAAAGAGCTGCTTGTAGAACCCACAGAAAGGGTGTGGTAACTTTGACTTGCCAAGGAAACAGGCAACCCCTAAGTCAAAACAAAAACACACTGTGAAAGCAAAATAATTGAACCCCAGTTTCCCACCACTCTCATCAAAGAGAGAAAAGGGAGATTGACCAAACATTGCAATGATGAAACTCAGAATGGAGGGAAATGGCACAAAAAGGGGAAAGGAGGATGCTTTTCGTCTGGCAGTTTGTATCGTTGCCAGGAGACCCAGTAGGTTTCTCCACCCACCCACCGACCCCAGTAAATCCCCCACCCCACCACGAGGCCTTTTTGCACGTCCAAGGAGAACTAGACTCGCAGAGAACCCAACACGAAATGTAGGACAGTCAGGCGCCTCCAGGGAGTGTGTGCATCTTTCGTCCCATTCTGAGGAAGAAGGATGGACTTTTCTGATTGGAAATCAGAGATGCCTGTCAGCCTTGGATGCTCGATATTGGTCTCTCAATGGCTGAAAAATCCCACCCACAACTGCTTTTCCGTGTGAAACTGCATAGGTGGGGTTTCTCTGATGAAAGTACCTGAACGCTCCCAAGCTGGGCACGAGAAGCTTGGGAACTTGGGGGGCCAGACATGTGACCGAGCTGGTCCATCGAAGCCTTGAACCAGACAAAGTTCAGGCCAGATTTTAGCTTGGGGTTCAGATCTGTGCCCATCTCTAATGTTGTATATTCTTATGTATGATTACAAAACTGCACATTATCATTTTCCTGTATAAAAAGAGCATAGCATTCGGTAATATGGCTTTGTGAAGAGGAGGCAGTGTAGCTCAAAACTGTGCATGGTTCTGGGTATAATCTTAGAAGACATAGGAGGTGTGTTTTGTGACAAAGTCCTGCCACAAATAGACATGTAGCCAGTTTGATAAAATTTTATATCTATATAATAGCTTCTGGAATTATTTCCTCTGAATGCATACACATTCTATGTCTATGCACAAGCACTCTTTGAAAAACAGGTAAGTTTGGTAGTGAGAAGTATATGTTGTCAGCTCCAGCAAGCACAAAGGTATATTTGTACTCAGCCGATCTAGCTTTACTGGTTTGTGCAATGGTATCCTTATAATGTGATTTGTGTGGCTCTGCCCTTGAAAATAACTTGGAGCCTTCAGCTGGTTCAAAGCACAGCTGCACAGTTGCTGTCTAGTATGAGCTGCCTTGAACAATATTACACCTGTTTTGAGAACGTTGCTCTGGTTGCCTACTTCTTTCTGGATCTAATTCAAATTTCTGATTATTACCTTTCAAACCTTTCATGTCATGGGACCTCTTATGATGACCTTGGGCATCTTCATTCTTTTGACCAGCGTTTCCTGTTGCCCCTTCTTGCTGGTTAGTGAGGTCAGCCACTGCTCCTGCCTGTGCTTGCTCCATAATTGTACCCATACTGTGGAATGGCTTTCCTGAGTCTGTGGAAATAAATACAGTGGGATCTAGAAAGAAGCTCTGGGAGAATGCCCTGGCCTTGGGCACTCAGTGTCAACTTGTGGTGGTGACCTCAGCAGGGTATAATGACACAGAGTCCACCATTTTCTCCAGAGGAACTAATCTCTGCTACCTGAAGAGGAGTTGTAATTTTGAGTGATCTCCACCCCTCACCTGGAGATTGGCAACAATGGTTCCCCAGGAGGAAATGGCTGGTTTGGTGAGTGGAGTCTATGGCATTGTACCTGTCTGAGGTCCCACCCCTCCTCAAACCCCACCCTCTCTAGGCTCCACCCCTCAAGGCTCCAGGAATTTCCCAACCTGGAGTTGGCAACTCTATCACCTTCACAGCCAAGCATCAACCTGCTGTTATCTGCCACTCACTCTTCAGCTTTCCGTCTCCCCCCCCCCCTCTACTGTTCGCTGTGAGGTAGGTTAGGCTGAAAGTCTGTGACTGGTCCTAAATTACCCATTCAACTTCCACAGCAAGAACCTGGGTCTAGCAGACCCTGCTCTGAAGCGCTGACTGCTACAACCTCCAGGTGGAGCCTGAAGATCACCAGGTATCATAAACTCTACCATAAAATCTCCAGAAATTTCCCTACCTGGAGCTGGCAACCCTAGTCAGGACTGGCCCCAATGAGTTTTCTCCCAAAGGCCAAAATAGGCATGGAAAGGGCCTTTTATTGACAGAACCAAGCTTGGTTGCCTAGCAACAGGCACTGAAGGGAAAGTAGGGTTGCCAGCTCTGAGTAGGGAAACGCCTGGAGAGTTGGGGGTTGGATCCTGTGGAGGGCAGCGTTTGGGGGGGAAGGACTCAATAGGGTGTAATGCCATAGGGGAACTGACCTCTGCCTGGCAGACCCTGCTCTGAAGCACTAACTGCTACGCCTAGGGTACCCAACCTCCAGGTGGAGCCTGAAGATTGCCAGGTATTACAACTGAACTCCAGACAACAGATTTCCTCGCTCCTGGAGAAAATAATTGTTTTGGAGGGTGGCTCTATGGCATTCTGTTCAGCTGAGGCCTCTCCCCTCCCCAAACTCTGGCTTCTGTAGACTCCAACACAGAATATCTAGGAATTTCCCAACCTGGAGCTGGCAACCCTAGTCAGGACAGGCCCCAATGAGTTCCTCACAAAGGCCTGGAAAGGGTTTCCTTTTACCAGCAGCCACTGAGGGAAAAGTTAGTCCCACAGAGGAGCCAAGCAGGAGAAGTGTCTTTGTCGGGAGACACAGCCGTTTGCCAGTAATTCTGACAGGGAACAGTGGCTGAAGTGGGAATGGGCGGGGAAGAGGAGCAGACCCAGCACCCGGCCAATGGCATGCAAGTACTCTTGAGTGGCGGCTGACGATCCAATGGCTGATGGAGTGCATTGCACAGCCAGTGGAGAGTTGGAAAATGCCACCCCACTACTCAATTATATATAAGGAGAGATTATATATAACGAGAGATTCTTCATATGAATGTATCAGTTCTAGTCATTCCAAAAGCCACACTGCAGAGCGTTCTTTTCAGGAACTCATTAGGCTCATCATACATTCCATAACTGAAATAGTGTCTCTTATTCAGATTAGGGGTGTGCATTTGGTATAAACCAAGTAACTGAAATACCTTATCCATTTTTTCAGGCATTTATTCAGATGAATGCAGCTTAGACAATCTGATTTGGCCACCCATATAGCTAAGACAAATAAAAGCCAATATTATTCAACTTTTACTTTTGTTTTTATATTATATTTTGTTATATTATTCAGCTTTTATTCGGGCCAGCTGTATTTCTGAGTTGTGCCGCCGCCACTGCAGTGGCACAGCTTGGAGAAGGCATTCTTTTCACTCATGGAGGTGTGCCACAGCATGACTCCATGACTGAAGGGAAGGCATTTTAAAATGCTGAATAAATTCAGGTTTCCCATTTATTTACCTGAATCCCAGTATCGGTATGATTCAAGAATTTTGGGAAATACCAATATTTTTGGGGTCCAATGGACCCAAATCCAAAAAAATCCGATTTTTTTGTGTACACCCCTAATTCAGATATCTCAAATTACCAGTTAACTCATGTTCTTATGCGTTCATCTCCCCCTTCTGTTCTCGAAGAATCTTAATACTAGCATTTTAACTCTTATCACAAGAGCTTCTTCACCAGCTGTCAGTGACTGTGCTGATGCTTGAAGAGTTAGGCATATCATGATTTAAACACAAAATCATATGCTACATAATATAAGCCACTGGTAGGTAACATTTTTTGGGCTGAACGACAAAAACAACATCTTCCTGTTAAAATTTTGGCATACTAGTTAAACAAAAGAAAGGGGCAAGACAGGAGTGGTACTTGGCCAGATGTAATGGTGCAAGCTGAGCTCCAGGGACTTGCTCCTGGGGCAGAGAACTGATGCTCTAGGGTTCCTTACCCCTGATTTTCTCCAGGAGATGCTTAAGAGTGGCTAAAGCTGTATGTACTCCCTGCAATTCGGGAGCCTCTTTTTTTTTTTCTTCTTTTTCTTTTTTACTTCATTGCCATTCTAGTTGGCTTTCTCTTTGCATGTCTGAAGCTGAAATACACTCACAGGTGTGGTTAAGAATGCTGTCAGACTTGTTTAGCTTGCCTCTGTGGTAGTATCCCTCCTTAGTATTTAGAAAACTTAACTTGATTATTAAGTTTTCCTTATACATACCCAAAGGTTAGAGTGCATGTTTATGAATTTTATTAATCTAATTTATATTGGTGAAGAATAAGCAGTTAAAGTTGCTGTCCACAAACCAGTTACCCTAGAGTGATTTTTGAAGGCTTTTTGAATTAATAAAAGTGCTGTGTAGCCAACTTGAGGATTGCCTGTTAGCTATACATGGGCAATCCGTGCCAGTGAAATCAAGCTTTAAGGAAGTCCAGAGAATCCTTGGACCAGTCTGACTTGAGGAACATTCTTTTTCCAGTCCCAGATCAGGCTAAACGGGGGGTGGGGGTGGGGGGTGGGATTCACCTGCTGGGTCATTCTAGAGATTATGCCTAGCTCCACAAACCTCAACATACTGACTCTAGTTATGGTAGTCTCAGAGAAAGTGTGGAGGAATTAAAACACTAGATCTAAGCAAAAGAAATTAATTTTTTTGAACAGCTATAAACAACCTGTTTGGAATAGGAATTGCAGTTTTAGTGTAGAGTAACATAGATGCTGGCATTTAGGAAGGGTCATAGAGCACCTGTTGGGGAACAGAGAAAGAGAACAAGGCAGTTGAGTTCTTTGTTTTTTAATATCCATCCATCATGTGTGAGTTTGTGTCCCTGGATAACCAATTGTTTGTGAAGATAATGAGATCTCCTTATGCCTGTTTTATTCATTCTAACAATCAGAATGCCTTTCACCTTTTTTGTTTGAGTTTTTATGTTATTGAACTCAGGAAATAGCAAAAAAAGCAGTGTTTTACAAATTATTCAGAAGGATTTAGTGCAGAAGTCTTCTTGGAGACTTGAACTGACTTATTCCTTAGTTAATCTTAGGGACATTGGGGGGAAGATAATCAGTTAGTTCAACCTGACAAAGGTTTCTGATCTTATTGCACATAATGCTTATGTATCTTTAATATTACTTCGTGGTTGTGATTTGAAAAAAATGGCAGTGACCCAGATATTTTGAGTGATTCTGTACTGCTTTTGTATTTAGGCAGAAGAAGAAGAAACTAAAGAACGTTTGTTTGAGTCCTTACTGAGTGAGTGCCGAGATGCAATACAGGCTGTTCGTGAAGAACTGAAACCAGACCAGGTAACTATAAAATGTTGTGGAGGGCCTTATTTATGGCTAGTGCTGTTTTTCATAATTGGTGTTTACTTGAAGAAACCATTTTGACAGGCCTTGTCTGTTTTTAATGACATAATACTTATTGCAGGTGCTGTCAGGCTATATGTATATTTTCCAGTCAAATATAGCAGGTGTTAACTTTATTTCCTACAGAAGCAACGGGATCATTCTTTGGAAGTGGATTCTGGAAAAGTCACAAATATCCAGTACCTGCACAGGTAAGAGTATTTCTGGGTGCAGCATTCTTTCTCATTATTATATTGTTATGCGGGGGAAAGGAGTTCCCTTTCCCCCGCTTCTTTTCTGGGAGGGAAGGGGAAGACTTTATTCCAACTCAGTCTCTCACTACGATGTTAACAGTCTTTAAAGGAGATTCTAATTCTTCCTTCTAGCCATTTCTAGCTAGCCATATGAAACGCTTTCAGTTGCTGTTTTTAAAGTCCCAAACATTTGCTTGTGTGTTGCTCAGTTCATAACTCTCAGTATTCCTCCATCACAGTCCCTTCATTTTCCATTCCTCCGATGTTAGTTTCCTTTATCTAGTCCTCCATGGGGGGGTCTACCATTGTCTCCCCCACCCATGCTTGGGAGGATGTATTCTTCCCTCTGGTGCTTCGTTAACTTGTACTCACACTTCTTCAGTAAGAAATCAATTCAGCCAGTCGCTTAATTACAGCATAATCACCATCCGCTTGGTTTCCGGTACGCAAAGCCTCGGCCATTACTGGAACACAGCAGGGAGACCGTCAGGGCAAAAGGACGCCCCCACCCCCAGGCTAAAAGCCGGGGGGGGTGAACCTCAGCGCCCCCTGCCTCAGGGCTCATTCTGAACCCTGGGGAAGAGTGTACGATCGCCCTCCCTCTCTACCTGCTGGTCTGCAGACCATTCCCCCAAGAGAGAGGAGAATGGCTGCTGTCAGCTTGCCAAACTGGAAGAAGACCAGCATTCTTTCTCATTGTTTATTCACTGGTTCTTTAATTCAGAAATGCTCATTGGTCCATTTTTTCCACACTAGTTCTGAGAAGATCTGACAGTCTTTTCTCATAGTTCTCATCTACCTTGCAAGTTAATTGATATTGGAATCCTTATGGTGTTTACACCCAGTTTGTTTTGAGCAACCTTTTAACAGTATCCCATATTCTGGAAATGATATTTTCTAGTTACCTGACTTACATCAAGCTGTCCACAGCAATCAAGCGCAATGAGAGTATGGCAAAATCTTTACAGAAGGCATTACTTCAACAGCAGCAGCTAGAGGAAGATGGCAAGCGTACCGCCCGCCCTCAGGACTTAATACGCCTTTATGACATCATCTTACAGGTAATATCAATGGCAGAAAAGATCAGTGTTTGTTTGGCAACAGATGCTTACAGTCCTCTGCTGACATTTGCAAAATATGGAGTACTCCTTCAGTTCATAAATCTAATGCCATTTAAAAGAAGGCTGTTTTCCACTTCTTCGTAATGAATGAATTGTTTGTCCTAGTTGGTCATTGCTGTAGACTTCGTTAATCTTCATTGGTTATTTGTTTAGATTTTTTAAAAGATTTGGGCATTGCACAAAGTGTTAATTGATTGCATGCAAACTAAAATTGAACATATTTAAGTTTCCTGAAGGAGCATTTACTGGTAATTGCAAGTTGTGCTTTAGACAGCAAATGGGAAGGACAGTAGCTTGTAAGAAAATGGGTGAGCATGTGGGTAGATTTGCCTGAAGAAAAGTTTCACCTAGAATGTAACGTGGTAGTGCTAGATAAGAAGGAAATTTACTTTGAAAAAATGTTCTTTTGAAAATTCTCATTTTGATCTCTCCGAAGAATTTAGCAGACTTGCAACAACTTCCAGGCCTAGAAGAGGATAAAAGCTTCCTAAAGGAAATAGGAATAAAGACATTGGTGTATAAGGCTTACAGGTAATTCTCAAGCAAATAACAAGGGTACTTAAATAGTTGGGAGTAAATTGGGGAATATTCCCCACATACCTGACATTTCAGTACATTGTGTTCAGTGTGAGATTAGGAACCATGCAAGAAATTCACCAGGGCCATAGCCAGCAGTGGGGCACTGAAAGCAGCACCCCCTATCAAATCAGCAGCTCCCCCTATCAAATTTGCATGCACCCGCCGCTAATTGCAATAAAACTTCCAAGTAAGTTGGCTGGGACAAGGACCCTTCCCCCTGCAGTCTGTTTTGTGGCTCTGGCTGATTTCTGTCTCCCTTCTGCCCTCCACCCCTCCAATTCTCCACCCCACCCACCTGTTTGCAGATTTCACTTTCGAGCTCTTCTGAGTCTTGCTCACTTGGTTGAGTTTGTTCTTCCTCAGTTTTTCCTCCCCTGTCCATGCATCCCTCCAGCTCTCTGAGCACAGTCTCCCCCAGTGCACCCGCTGCCATCCAGTTCTGCTCCATTTTACTTTGGCTTTGCTTGGCAGCAAAGAGGAGTTTGGTGGAATCTCTGCTGACAGCACATGGCTCCCTTGCCAGGCAGCACAAGGCAAGAGGAGAGCAGAGGGTGCC
The DNA here is from genome assembly GCA_029375565.1 of Gekko gecko. Taxonomy (NCBI): domain Eukaryota; kingdom Metazoa; phylum Chordata; class Lepidosauria; order Squamata; family Gekkonidae; genus Gekko; species Gekko gecko. Next base: position 221,079,360 of record JAPDNY010000002.1, read on the forward strand.
ACAGAGCCGCAGCCAGGCAGAGACGTGAGCCTGCCCCGGCAAGTTCCACCTTCTTGCCACCAATTGCTGTGCCCCTCAGCCCATCCCGGCCTCCTTGACATCCCTGCCTTTCTCCTGGGGAACCTCACTTCACTCTTGCCCAGGCTGGCCTTGCTGGTGGCACTGAGCAGCTCTGCGGTTCACCTCTACCCTAGGATTTGCTAACCCAACTCTCTGGCCCAATGAAGGCGATTGGAGTTCCCTCCCCTCCACTGTGCCTAATTTAATTGCCCCCCCAGGTGACCTGATGTGCCCCCCCCCCCCAAAAAAAAAAAAAATCTGGCTTCGGGGCTGAAATTGGCCCTGATTTCACTGTTGTAGAAACATATTTCAGCTGTCTGTCATCACATGGAGTTGTATTTACCATGTGCTGTTTGTTGCCAGCTGTGTTAATATCTCTGCTGCTGATTGGTTGAGTCCTAGTAAGAATGTAGCTGATATTACTGTCTTATCCCACTAGGTGTTTTTTCATTGCACAGTCATATGTTCTGGTGAAGAAGTGGAGTGAAGCCCTTGTTTTGTATGATCGAGTTCTGAAATATGCCAATGACGTACAAGCTCAAGCTGGAACTTATAAAAACAACTTAAAGGTATGAAATTAACCATTTCAGATGAGAAACTTTCTCTGTCAGGTACACTATGTTAAGTTTTTATACAGTCTTGTTATGATCAGCTTTATAAGCTTGAGGCTCATGAACAATCACAGGAGGAGGAAACTATTTTGAAATCTCCCCCACCTCCAGCTTTTCCTCTGAGATTGTCTAAACTCTCAAGGGCTTCAGCAAACTTTCCCCAATCTGCTGCTGTCAGCATTCCGTCCCTTCTGAAGAGTTTACAGGTAACCTTAGGCCTTTTTCATTTTTCTCTGTGTAACAAGTCATATTCTTGTGCATACTTGAGAAGCCTCCTGAACATGTGGAAACCCCTTTCTGCCTAGTCAGTGGGTGGTCCTGTTGTGCTACCTTTGCCAGCCATGCAGGGGCCCATCACTTTACTATTAGTAATGGTTTTATGTACTGTTTGCAGGTGCAGTTTTCACAGGCCTTTTTTTACAGTGCTGAATATATGCATCTCAGTGTTACTGTCAGATGCTAGCACTAAAACAGGGGTGTCAGACATGCGGCCCAAGGGGCAGATCAGGCCCCCGGAAGGTTTCTATCAGGCCCACAGTGGAACTGGCTGTCTTCTGCTGCTTCTTCCAGTTCTGCTGCTGCTGTGTCATCGTAGGTTTGCAGCTTACAGATACACACCTGAACAGCATACTCAAGATTGCAACAGCACAGACATTTTGATGCAGTAATTCAGAGCAAGAGGTGTCAGTTATCAGACACTGTTAAATAAACAAAATATTGCAGAAGTGCTAGTGTTTTAAGCATGTTTTTATTTTAAGTAAAAAAAACACTTTGTGTTTATGTCCTTTATAAAGTTTATATCTCCGCTACCTGGCATTACATTTTATGACACACATGGCCCGGCCCATCAAGGACTCGTTTATGTCAGATCCGGCCCGCATAATAAATGAGTTTGACACCCCTGCACTAAAAAAACCTCTTTAATGGATCCCTAGAGGTGACTTTTTTTGTCATGTTGTGTTTTCTCATGCTTGGTGGGGTATAAAAAGCTGTTTTACGTGCTCTGCTCTCTGTTGAAAAAGATCAACACTAGTTGCAACTTGTTGAGCACTATAATACTTAAAGGTACTCGATCTGATATTGTCTAGGAGCTACCTGATGTTCAAGAGCTAATCACCCAAGTGAATGCAGAGAAATACTCCTTGCAAGCAGCTGCCATATTAGGTGAGTATCTTAGTACCATTGGGGAGTCACTAGTTTTCCATGACTCCATTCCACATATTACTGGTTTCAAAGTATGTACTACATAAAGGGGCTGTATCCAGCATAGCATTAGCAAGGGCTTCATCCTGTGAAACGTGCCGCGCTCAGGTTCCCCCTACTATGACAGCCTGAAATCCCCCCTGTAATCCTGCTCCATTGTCTAGAATGGCATCACATTTGACCTGCCCTTGGCATCTCTTGGCATTCAGAGTGACATGGCTCAGCATGCTAGTGGCAGTGCCTGTCATCAGATCAGACTGGAAGGAAACAGTCTTGTTTTTATCCCACTTTTTTCTCTAACCCAGGATAGTGATTTTACTTTATCCCGCCTCTGTTTGGTTATTACAGCAACTCTGTGAAAAGTAGGTTAGGCTGAGAAAGAGAGAGACTAGTCCAAGGTCACACAGTAAATGTCTGTGATGGAGTTGGGATTGGAACCTACTTCTCTCTGGTTTTACTTCTGTGCTCAGCCCACTGCACCACATTGAAGGGCTTTTTCCTCTCTTCCAGATCTGCAGCAGTTGTAGGACTCTGTCTCATTCCGAACAGGGTCACACCAAATTGCAGGCTCATGGACAGATAACCTAATGTGAACAAAATATATACCATGAGTTGGCAACAAATATGTACAGACTCGTCTTTAAATTTACTTATAAATAATGTAATGGTGCTCAGTAGAACCTATATTACATACAATCCTTGTTATTTGTATCAATACAAGTACTACAAAAGACATATTGTCTACTACTTACAACAACCCATTGAAACAAACAACAGCACGTTCTATTACACAATGCAACATGTGAAAGATTCTGACGGGGTCCCGGTTTACTTTCAGCCTGTTTTTTTGTGTGTATCAAAGAATCCTCACTGCACATAATATAAAAATACAAAACATACAAAAAGGTCACCAAACAAACAGCAGACATACAATGAAGATACAAATAATCTCTTAGAGATGCTGTTGTTTGTTTCAATGGGTTGTTGTAAGAAGTAGACAATATTGTCTTCTGTAGTACTTGTATTGATACAAATAACAAGGATTGTATGTAATATAAGTTCTATTGAGCACCATTTCATTATTTGTAAGTAAATTTAAAGAAGAGCCTGTGCATATTTGTTGCCATCTCATGGTATATATTTTGTTCATTCTGAACAGGAACATAAAATATTTTTAATTGACTATTACAAATCTTAGACTCTTTCTGAAGTGTGTGGGAGCCATAATGATTTCCTAGATTACCAGTGACTTCTGATGGGGGTGTGTTGCTCCAGTAAGACAAATTTCATACTTGGATAGCTTCTCTAGTATAAAATGCATATTTTTTTTTAAGCACCCCTAAAAGAGGCTGCGGTGGCTCAAGTGGTTAAGACGCTGAACTGCAGGCTGTGGAAGGTCAGTAGTTCAGCAGTTCGAGACCGGGTGCCGCATGACGGGTGAGCTCCTGTCTCTAGCTCCAGTTCCTGCCAACCTAGCAGTTGAAAGCAAGTGCAAGTAGATAAATAGGACCACTTCGGTGGAAGGTAACAGCGTTCCGTGCACCTTGGTGTTGTCATGCTGGCCACATGACCACGGAAACGTCTTCGGACAGCGCTGGCTCTTCGGCTGAACGGAGATGAGCACCGCAACCCTGAGTCGGATTCGACTGGCTTTCGAGCAGGAACCTTTACCTTTACCTTTACCTAAAGAGGCATTTTTATTTTTAAAAGACAACCATACATTGCACTACATAACATACATTACAATTACACTACACACACACAACATCAACAATGACATACAACATTTAACATACACGGGGGATACATATTCTATATCAATCCATCTATTTTAATTCTCCCCTACCTTGCCACACTTATTACTAATACTCTTTTACCTAAGTATCCTTAAATTCTATCTATCCTATCCACTTCTAACATAGCATCACAAATCGTTCAAGATTAATAATACTTAATACTTCTTATTTCTCTCCATCCTTCCCTTTCTGATCGTACCACTCGTAAAATCATTGCCACGTATTCAAAAAGGCTGATTCATCATGCCCTTTCATCATCAGGGTCAATTTATCCATTTCTGCTGCCTCCATTATCTTCTCAACCAGCTCTTGTTTAGTTGGTACCTCTGTGGATCGCCAATATTTCGCATACAAAATCCTTGCCGCAGTCGTTATGTATATTATCAAATATCTATCTTCTCTCCGTACATCTTTCGGAAGTATACCCGGCAATAACACCTCTGGTTTAAATAAAAGAGTGACTTTTATAATTTTCTGAACCATTCTATGTACCTATATCCAATACTTTTTTGTCACCTCACATGTCCACCACATATGGTACAATGAACCTGTCTTGACATTACATTTCCAGCACTTGTTAGAACATTTCTCATCATACTTTGCCAGCTTATCCGATGTGATATACCATCTAGAAAACATTTTATACATATTTTCTCTATACAAGACCGCCATTGTTATCTTTACATTTATTTTCCATATTTGGTCCCCCTGGTCTAACTCAATGTTATAACCAAAGTTCTGCACCCATTGGATCATATTATTTTTCACCATTTCATCTACCATGTAATCAGCCAACAACTGAATACATTTTTTTAAGAAATTTCTCTTCTGGTTCATAAAGTATTTTTTCTATATCTGTTAATGTCTTCTCAAACCCTATTTTCTTATCTCTCTTATACCTCGATTGAATCTGAACCCTGTACCACCAACTGATATCCCCATCCAGTTCCAGCTCCCCCTTTGCATTAATAATGTCCAAGTATCTCTGTGGGGGATTTTCACCATACAGCCTAGGTAAAGTCACTGCTTCTAAGGGAGCTACCAGCTTGGAAGTTTTGGTAAACCATCTCCTCCGGATGATCTCCCAAACTCTACGAGTGCATCTCGTATCCAATGTTGTCTGAAATATTTACATGCTGCCACCTTCTCATCCCACAAGAAGGCGTGCCATCCTTCCAGAAGATCATGACCTTCCAGTTTTAAAAGTCTTCTATCTTCCAACATTATCCACTCCTTAATCCATGCCAAAGCTCCAGCTCTATAGTACAAAGTCCAATTGGGAAAACCAAACCCTCCTCTTTCCTTCGAATCTTGCAATGCTTTAAGCCTAATTCTTGCTCTTTTCCCCTGCCAAACAAACTTTGTGGTGGTTTGCTCCAACTCTTTCAAAACTGCCAAGTTCTTCAAAACAGGAATCGTTTGAAATAAAAAGATCCACCTTGGTAGGATGTTCATCTTAATCAAGGCAATTCTTCCCATCAGTGAAAGCTTTAAATTCTTCCATTTTTCCAAGTCTTGTCTCGTTACTTTCAATAATTCATTATAATTATCTTCTTGTAATGAGCTACATCTATTTGTCAGTTTAATTCCTAAATATTTTACCTTCGTACAAAGTTTATATCCCGATTCTTCTTGTAGAAACTGTTTCTCTCTGCTCATGAGTCATGTTCTTAGTTAAAATTTTTGTCTTAGCCAAGTTGATTTTTAATCTTGCCACTTGTCCGTAATCTCTCAATATCTTGTTCATCTCCGAAATTGACAGTCTGGGTTCCTCCAATATAAATGCAAGATCATCTGCATATGCCAGTAGCTTATATTGTTCTCCTTGTATCTTCAAACCCTTCACTTCTGGATTCTGTCTTATCTCCTCTGTTACCACCTCTAAAGCAAAGATGTATAGTAAAGGTGATAAGGGACAACCTTGTCTCGTACCTTTCTGTATCTGAAATTGATCTGTCCATTCCTCATTGACCATAACTGCTGCTCTTTGCTTTGAATAGATAGCTTGGATTGTTCGAATGAATTGCTCTCCCGCTTTCACCTTCTTAAATGTTTCTATTATAAACATCCAGTTCAGATTGTCAAAAGCCTTCTCTGCATCTATAAAAATCATCGCCATTTCTTTTTCTGAGAGTGCTTCATAGTATTCCAACACATTCAATATCCGCCTTAAATTATGTTTTATTTGTCTTTTCGGCAAAAATCCATATTGATCTCTATGCATCACCTTTGCCAAGATACGTTTCAACCTATCCGCCATGATTGAAGCAAAAATCTTGTAATCCACATTTAATAGAGAGATCGGTCTATGATTCTTAATATCATTCCCTTCTGTGTCCTGCTTATGTATTAACGAAATCAAGGCTTCCCTCCATGTATCAGGCACCTCTTCTCCTTCCCAAATTTTTTTATAAACTTCATGTAGTTGTGGGAGCAGTATTTCTTCAAAAGTTATATAAAACTCCACTGGGAGGCCATCTGTCCCAGGTGCCCTACCTTTATTCTGTCTTTTGAGAGCTTCCACCATTTCCATCATTGTAATTGGTTGATCTAAAATCTTCTGGTCCCCCTCTGAGAACTTTTGGATGGTACGTTCTTACAGGTAATGAAGTATTTTTTCTCTGGTTATGTTCTCTCTTGTATATAAATCTTTATAAAAGTCTTCTACAATCTTCTTAAAATCCTGAATTCCAATTCATTCCACTCCATTCTTGTCTTTCAATGATTTTATCAATGTGCTTTCAGACTGCTTTCTTATTTGATAGGCCAACCACCTAGTTCGTTTATTGGCGTTCTCAAAATAATTTTGTTTAGCATAGCTCATTTTCTTTGCTAGTTCTGCCGTCAGTAAACAGTTCATCCTGTGCGTAAGAAGTTTAATTTTACCTCTTTTGTCCACGCCTCCTCCGGCCTCCATTTCCTGTTTCTCTTGCTCTGACATTTCCCTCTTCAAATTAAAATATTCCTCATTTCTTTTCTTGTTTTTTCTTGCCGCCTCCTTTATTAAAAAACCTCTAGCAAACGCTTTGAAAGCATCCCAAACCGTTTGCCTCGGGATATCTGGACTGATATTTTCTTTAAAAAAAATGTAAATTCTGCTTGCAGACTTCTCACCACCTTACTATCCTTCAATAAGAAAGGGTTTAGTGTCCATCTACCTTTAGGATTTGTCTCCTGTAATTCCACAGTTATCGGATTATAGTCAGCATATGTACTCGCCTCAATTTCTGCCTCCTGTATTTCCCTTACCAAAGAAGATGACATCCAGCATATATCTAGTCTAGACCAAGAGTCATGTCTTGCCGAGTAATATGTGTATTGTTGTTTTTTAAAGTTTCTTATTCTCCATACATCAACCAATCCCCATTCCTCTAAAAGTTGCAAGAGAGAATTTGTAAATTCATTGCCCTTTATCTTCTTTTTCTGAGTGTTCATTTTCCAGTCCTGTTTATTGTCAAACACCGCATTAAAATCAACAATAACACAAATCTCTTGAAAGTCCTGTTTGGCTATCAAATTTAAAAGCTTTCTGTAAAACTTTTCCTGATTCTGATTCAGGGCATAGATATTCACAATCGATACCCTTTTATTTTCTCTCTGGATAGCCACTATCAATATTCTTCCATCCTCCGAGGCAAGTACGAACTCCAGCTGCAAATGCTCTTTAATATAGGTAGCTACTCCATGCTTCTTCTTCTCTTTATCCATAGCCGCAAATACTTCGCCTAATCCCTTATAGTCCAAATATTTTTCATCATTTTTTCTAATATGGGTTTCTTGTATACATGTTATATCCGCATTATGTTTCTTCAGTTGGTGGAATATCCTTCTTCTTTTCTGAGGTCCATTTAAGCCGTTTATGTTAACCGATATGAACTTCAACTTCCTTTTATCCATCTAAATTCTGTGTCTGTTTACGGTCCTTTTCGCCTTTTGTCTTTTGTCTCGTAACGATGGGAAATCTCAGTCTAAATCTTCTTACCCTTTGTGGTCTGGCAAGTGGAATCAACGCTGTTGCTCCTTGAGATTGAAGCTCCAGTTCCCTTTCAACCTCTCCCTCTTCTCTCTCCTCTTTCCTCTTGGTCATCCGACAGCTCTTCCCCATAGGTCTCTAGGAAATCCTTTCCTTTAAAAACTGAAGTAATCCTAAATCTCTTCCCTTCAAAGTTGAAGAAGACCCCTTCTGGCAAAATCCACCTGTAGGTGATATTATTGGCTCTCAGGAGAGCTGTTAATTCCGAATATGCCCTTCTTTTCTCCCTCACTCTCCAGGGGATCTCTTTCAACACCCTAATTTCTTCTTGTCCCATCTTCAGTGGTGAGGTGTTTACCTCCCTCAATATCTTATCCCTGACCGCTCTTTTATGGAACCGCACCTGTACTTCCCTGGGTACCTTGAATCTTCTTGCATATGCTGAATTCATCCTGAAAGCCACATCTATCTCTTTTGCCACTTCACTTATATCTTCAAGCTGTAAGTGATTTGCCAACAGTTCCGCCATTTTTAGAGACAGGTCTTCCTCCTTCTCCTCTGGAATACTCTGAAACCTCAAAACAAATGCAGCTCTCTCCACCTGTAATCTCATTACGTCTTGCTCTAACAGCGATTGCTTCTCTTCGTTTTCTTGAACCTTCCTTTCCACCTGTCCTGTCTTTGTCTCAACTTCCTCTACTGTAGTGCTTAATGCCACAATTTTTGTGGTGTTATCAGCTATTTGTTTTTGCAGCAACTGCAAACTCTGGGTGAACAGTTAAGTAATGCCCTTCATAGCATTCTGTATCGGTACTGCCGCCTGGGGGATCATATCCCTTACTTCCTGAATAGCTTGATTGGGGGGTGCTATTGCTTGTGGAACTGAATTTCGAATTTCTTCCATGCTGGCTTTGATTGGCTCTATAACATCATTAATTGTGCTTAAAATAGTAGCTTGCACCAAAGCTTGCATTTCTTTTTGGGGTTCTTTTTGTTCTGAGCTCCCTAACTTTCCTGTTGCAGAACTCAGGCCCCCTGGTGAAACCAATGACGGTTTTCTTCCTCCTGCACTGGACATTTTTAATCGTTTAATCACAAATTCCAAATCCCAACCTTAACATGCCCAGAGTATATTCAAATTCACCGCCGTATATATATTTCCCCTTTTGTTTATGTCCAGCCCTTATCCAATATTTAGGAACAGCGCAGTTCTTTTGGCTCCCTTCCCAGACCTTCTATCTCCAATAAGTTCAACAAATTATAGAAATCAACAATATTTAGACTATCTTATTCCCTGGCAAAATCCCCAGAAACTGGTTCTGCTATCTTCCCCAGATGTTTACCAACCTACCGTTCCGTTGGCAGTTCTCCCAGACTAGCTATCTTCCCGTCCTTCCCCCCTCCTTTATTCCCCAAACAATCCCCCTATAGCCAGCCTCTAATCCAACAATCCCAAAGAAGTCAAGCACACAGTCAATCACTAATCCAGCGCCTTATTATTGATTAGTATTGTTTCACCAGTGAGATTTAGCATTTCTACTTGGACTGAGGCTAACTCTCCAACTTCAGTAGTCATCAATGATTGCAGCAAAAATTGAGAACACTGTAACACTCTATCTCCCTTTTGATCTTCCACCCTGGCCCTGGAGGGTTAAAAATTAGTGTGCGATGAAGCGGGCCTCCCCTTTCCCATTTCTTTTACCCTTCCCCTGTTAGGGTGAAAATTTGAGCGCGTTGCAAAGGGGATCTCCCGCCGCCACCTTCTTCTCAGAACGCTTTTGTCTTTCAAGCCAAATGTCTTACTGAACGTTACGCCCTCAGTCCCGCAGAATTCATACAGCTTCAAATTTTTAATCCAGCTTAGAGTGAAACCCAAATTCCAAGCCCAGGCCAATAACAGCCAGCCTGAATAACTTTATAGCCAGCTCAGATCTCTTTCAGCTTCCACGGTTCCCATTCATTCAGGATGGGGTTTCACTTTCTCTCTCGCCCTCTCCACTCTCACATCGCCAAGCTCGTTTATTCTTGCTTACTAGCCAGTTATTCTTCGGGGGGAGAGCCCTCCCCTCTTATGCTACTTCTTGGGGCTAATTATATTAAATCGCCCTTTTATCCTGTTATTTTGTTCCACGGATACTCACAGAAGCGCTCAGATGGCAAGGTTTCTCTTCCCCCCCTTCCGGTGCAGAAGCATTGGCTTTGCTCAGAAGCACTGAGCCCGAACTTCGATCCCTTGTCGGGGGCGATCCAGACCACCCCGTGAGTCGCAACTCACACAGGATTACAGATCAAGCCCCTTGCTACTGTCCGTCCCTTCCCGGGACAGCAGGGGGTCCTTTTAGTGATCGTAAATTCGCCACCGCGCCAAAGCGCATGTGTCTCGCCACACCGCCTGGAGCACTATCTCTAGTATAAAATACATATGGATAGCCTTGAAGAGTGGCAGTACATGTTCACAAACTGACCCAAAAAGGATTCAACCCATTACTTATGCATATATTTTGAATGTAATGTTTATATTTATTTAAAATATTTATATTCCTGGTTTTTTTCCTGATCATCTCAGGACCCGTGATAGGTAATAATGTAGAATATGATGAGGGGAAAAGCTGTGGGTTAGACATATATTCTCTTTAATAATTGTTGCTGCACTCATGTAACTGTGAATGTATTCCCAAGTACAAAGTGTTGTATGAAATACCTTCTGCATTCACCTGGCTTCAGTGAAAGGGTTGTGTTGTGGGTAACTGCATTTTCCTAGAGCATCCCTGTGACTTTTTCAGATGCAGAAGATGTCCCTGAGGTTGAGTCCCCATCCCAGGTCAAGGATGGCAAGGTAAGTCAGTTTTGGTCATGCTGCTGTGAAATTTCAGGAAGACCAGCAAAGCTGTTTTTTTTTTAATCTCAGCTCCCACTGCTGCAAAATGTAAATTCATGTTTCTAGTGGTACAGATCGTACAAAGATGCTTAATTGTCCTCATTCAGTTTACAAATAAGATTGTAGCATATATGATTTGAGTGAACCAGTGTTGTGAAGCAGGGGAGGTCCACACATGAGGAACAGTAGGAAGACTGGGAAACTATGCCAAGTTTCATGCATACTTCTCAGGTCCACTTGGTCCATTTCCTTGCCTCACCTAAAGAAATTGTCTCACCAGACATGAGGAATAGAAATATTTTTACCTCGATTCTACATAGTGGGATCGTGTTAACCACGACAGATTCAGAGAGGAAATCCTACAGCTGAACTCTGTGGAAATACATCTACATTTCAGCAATATCACTTTTGAAAAAGTGTCAACTTTATGTTATACGTACACTCTTTCTTAAAGAGGTTTAGAATTTGAAATATTTTCCTCTTCTGTTCCTAAGCAGGTGTCTCTGGGGCTGGTTTGGGGTGATGTCCTGGTACCTGTTCATCTCAAGATATCTGTGTTTTTTTATTGTCCCTGTGCATTGCTTTGGGAATATTATAAAGTCTGAAGCAGTGAAAAGGCCCCTGAAGCTTCTGCTAGTAGTGTTATACTACTGCCTGGCTGTTATACTATGTTTGTTTAGGTAGCCACATTGTTTTCAGTTTGTTTTTGTTTCTTTTTATATCAAGCCACTTTCAGAACGGTTAGAGACTTTCTGTCTGGATTCTTCTCTGGTCAGCAAGCAAGCCAGTCTGGTGCATTTTCCTCCAGAGTTCCAGCCAATACCATGCAAGCCTTTGTTCTTTGACCTGGCCCTCAACCATGTCACTTTCCCACCCCTGGAGGACAAAGTGGAGCAGAAATCAAAGAGTGGTCTTACGGGATATATCAAGGGCATCTTTGGATTCCGGAGTTAACCAGGGCAGTTCTCAAGAAGAAGAATGCTGGTCTTTCTGGATTTTTTGGGCAACTCCAGCAAATTTAGACCTTACCATTTGTGTCTGAAATCCACATGGGAGGTTTTTAATATCTTTCCAACATTCTCTCTTGTCTGTACATCTGGTTTAGTAGAAGCTTTCCAAACTAAAACGTACATAATGCATCTGGTTGGTCTTCTACAGCACTTGAAACTGAGGGAGATTTTATCCTACTTTCTTGAAAGAGCTAGAATCTGAAATCACTTCTACTCAGGCAGAATCAATAACCATTTAATGTGGCCTGGGCTGATCTTTATTTTCATTCAGTAGTTGACACTGTACACTTGATTTTTAGAAAGGTAGTCTATCTTGAACAGGATGGAACAAAAGGGTACCAAAGCACAGGTTTGCGGTTGGGTTGCGAAAGCAAAGCGTAAAACCCAAATTTAAATCATAACCCTCTACTGCCTGCAACTTTGACTTTAAAAAGTCCTTAGAGGGTTATGTTTCAGATCCTTTGAGTCCTTGGTGACTTAGAATAAAATTCAGAGTTGGCTGACTAAAATCTCTGAAGATAAAATGAGTTGAATATATGCTCTAAGTTGATGGCTGCTCTTGAAGCACCTCCTCAGAACAGAGGAATTCTCTGGGAGTTTCCCTGGAAAGCCTTTGCCTTCAGAGACAACAAATGAGTATTCAGTTTACAAATTCTGTATTTCTTTTATCTATGTGTAACTTAGGTGAAATTGGTATATTGGGAGTTTCTTTTTTATTAGCTCTCTTTTCATTCTTTCTAGCATTACATTTAATTATTTTAAGGAATCAGAGGGAGGAATCGGTAAACTGAACTAGTGAAATCCTAAGCAATAAAGATTGTTGCCATGTGTCTGTGGGTGCATTTTCTGTGAGAGAGTTTTTAATAGTGCTGTGGGAATCCAGCCTTTTTGTCAGTGTCACTTTTTCAAAACTCTTAATAGGCACAATAATTCAAAATATTTGTGAATCTAAATTGTATCTGGGACTTCTCCATGAGCTATGTTGCTTATTTTAAAATATTTTCCCTGTTTAGTCTAAACTATTTGCTGGATTGGACAGTCCTTAGCTGTATTTCTGTTACTCTGGTGTCCAGTTTTGCTGTATTTCTTCTTGACATCGTTGGAAATAGTAGAAAAACTGGATTGATCCCTTTTGAAAATAATTCTAGAAATGCTGCTTCTCAATCACTGAGTGAGCAAGTTGCAAGTTTTCAGATAAAGAAACATGGAGCTTCATTATAACAAAATTATTGGATTCATTTACTTTATGTAAAAAGAAAGCCTCTTTTAGAGGGGTGTAATGGTGCCACATCTGTTTTAAAACATGTATGTGAAATGGGCTTTCTAATCTGTTTTGCAGAAGGGGCATTTTACAGAAGCAAAAAAATATTTTTTAATTTATCCAGTGGTGAAATTTCACACAGATGAGGTCTACTAAGCCAGTGACTTCTGGATTCTGTTGAAGACTAATTTGCAAACAAGAAATCTGTCGAGAGACTGTCCAGTCTTCTTTCTGGGCTCATGCCTATTCGTGTTTTGTTTGATTGTACTTTGCTCCAGACTCTGCTCTCTCCTCCTGCTTTCAGACTGAATTAAATCTGAGAACTGTGTTCGTCTTATGGATGCTACTAAACTCTGTTTTGTTTGCCTTCCACCTCAGGCCTATGGGCAGCTGAACACATCCCACTCTCACTGCTTTTGTCTTTGTTTAATGTCACAAATGCTTAAAAAAACCTTGTCAGACACCCTGCAGTGCAAAGCATATTACTCAGACAGAAAAGAAATCCTGAAACAACAACAAAAAAACTTTGAAGGGTGTAGCATATATCAAGCATTGAGAGGTCAATACTGCTAATATTGAACTGAGTGCTGAGCTTCTGTTTTCATGCTGCTTCACCTGTGCAGTTACTGGAGGTAAATTTCTACACAACATAAAATTAACACGTTAATGTATTGTAATAAAGAATTTCCCACTTCTCCTGCCCTGACGTACCTGGGTGTTGACAAGCTGCCATCTTGTATTCATACTGTACCAGAAAGAGGAAGTATTTGTCTCCTAAGTCTAGTGATTCAGACATCTTGGGGCATTGTCTCAGGGACTTGGCTACTGTGGTGGTGTTGGAACCTATGGGCCACTTCTAGTGCTCTCACTATTCTAATGAGTGCTACCTGTTTTGTAGCAAAGTTTTCATCTTTGGGTCCATTTTGGGCATAATCACATCAAAGCGTAAGTGGGGAAGTGGCCACAGAGCGGCCAAAATCCAGGTGCCATCAGGAGATCCACCAATTTTTATTCATTCATGCAGTACTAGTATCTGGGTCACAGAGCCTGGCAGTAGTAATGATACAGGATTATTGAGTATCACAAATAGATTCATTTAACAATTCTTACTGTGTGATGCTCTGAATTCATGAACAATGAAAAAGAGCCTGTGAAGTTATAATAAAGCATTGGCAAGATACTATGTAATCTGATTCTCCAGAGAAAGAGTGACTTCTTAAATGGCAACCAACTAGTGTTGTAAACTAAACTGATAATCTTTGTGTTGGAAGCTGTAGAAGGGATTCCAGTCAGGAGAGGCTTTTGCTGACGGAATGCTAAACACTGAAGAGAGGCTGCCAAAATGTGGTCGATGGGCAAATTTACAGATGCAAACATTTTTACAGACAACTGAGCCTGTGTGAGACATGAATCAGCCATTATTGGAGGAGTAAAAAGACCCTGTGATGACAGCCAAGAGTTTTTTGTATGTCTGACCATTGGATTCATTTGGTGCTTTTAAAAAAATAATGTGTTACGAATTACCACCACCCATTGGCCATGATTTAAAAAGCCAATCCTTAGATGACTAAACACTGAAACTATGATATAAATTCAGCCAGAATTCATATAGGATTTTTTTAAGAGCCTTGATTCATCTGGTAGCTTAATGTGGCCTAATGCTTGTTTACTTGATCTATAAATGCACTGCTTCCATTTAGTCTTTACTCCTCATTATATTTTGCTGAAGTTCAGACATCATCATCTATTTTTTTCTGATTTAAAAGGTAAACAAGATTTGGCAGGGCTAAAAATATTAGCTATTACATATGTCTGTGCTACTTCATAACATCATATGGTTCTAAATTTTAGCCAGAGATCTGGAATTAGTAGAAAAATGTAGCTCAGTATGTTGCATGAGAAAAAACATGATCTGCTAACACACTCTGAGGAAACTAAGAGATGGTAAAACAATAGACAAGGAACTCCTGAGAAATTTGGTTGCAAACAGTTTAGCTTGAGTGGACAAGGGACTTGGAGCATCTTTTTTTCAGGAGCCATTTCATCAGACACTTGAGGGCTGGAAGCATATTGTTTATCACAAAACCTCTTCAAATGTAGCCAGGTTTCTAGGGGTGAGAGCTTCACAGTTGTGGGGCAAATATGCTCAGTAATCATGTGTAAAACCTGAAGGAATGTCAGTGTGTAGAGTATCTCAACTTTTGAAAAAACAGCTTTCTTTAAGGATATAACGATGCTTAATGCTTAAACAAATGCTCAATTAAACCTTGACTAAGGGGTTGTTAGGGATCAAAGAGGCACATCTGGGCATCTAGTTCGCCATCCCTTGTGTAAACTGAAAAGGGGCAGCTATTATCTTATAGCATTTAAAGTGTGGCTCACTGTTATTTCCCATCTTTCACTACTCCATCATCCTGAAATAGTTTTTGGGCTTTAAACTCTGTAAGACAGCTGTTTTACAATTTCATGTATGCCATTAGAAGTGGCTTGCTTTAGAAGCCATACAAGGGCTTGTCTGTAGCTGCCACCTGAATTACAAAATGGAGGCTCCGATCCTAGTCACTGTTAAGCTTATGGTTGCAACATACCATGGAAGATTAATATTGCTCTTCAGAGTTCTGTACTGCTCAGTGTTTTGGAATGTGTACTCTCAGTACTGCTTGGAAATTGTAGTGTGTTGAGCTGCCACCACAGAGGAGACAGCACCAATGGGCAGGAAGCTTTTGGCAGTCTTGCTTGACCCTCTGTGGTCACCTGCTGCCTTAGAACATGAAATCTGTTTGGGTATATATCATCTACTTCCGTCCCAGTCTTCCTTTCCATGTGCAAGTGGAGACTGCTGGTATGTGACAGTGTGACTTCCTCATAGAAATGGAAATGAGAAACAGACGGTTATTGCCTTGGAAAGGGTACAGAATTCTTGATGAGTCTGACTAAAATTTTAAATTTGTTGACTGGTTTGTTCAAGTCATAAAAGCCTCTTTCCCCAAAAAAAAATTTGTACAAAAAGCTTTTTTTCTCCTCATTCAACCTTAATGCATTTGCTTTTGTAATTACATTCACATGAGACATGCCCTGCCTTTGAGACTTATGTTGGCTTCCCCTGTGATTGAATTGTGGGTTATCTTGCCATTTTAAAAAAACATTCCTCTAAGACAGCTTCAGCTCTGAGGAGGGAACGAGCAGTTCTTCACTGAGACAGCATAAAGGTCCGAAATCAATTTTGAGTATGCATCAGCAGGGGCTACTACAAGCCTCAACTTCCTAGCCTGAATGGGGTGAACAGCAGCAAAAGTCTGATATCAGCTCAGAAGTCATTAAACTCAAGAGTTTCAGGATCACACTGCTTAATTTAAAACAATTAGGGGTGTGGTAAATAATATGGGCAGTAAGTTGTATCACCTGTTATGAGTGAACAGAGTCACTAGTTCAGTCATCTAAGAATGTCATGCTAAGACTGCTACTAGAATAAGAGATTGGATTTATACCCCACCCTTCACTCGGAGTCTCAGAGTGGCTTATGAACTCCTTTCCCTTCCCCTCCCCACAACAGTCACCCTGTGATGTAGGTGGGGCTGAGAGAACTCTTTCAAGAACAGCTCTGACAGAACTATAGCTTGCCCAAGGTCATCCAGCAGCTGCAAGTGGAGGAGTGGGGAATCAAACCCCATTCTCCCAGATTAAAGTCTGCGCACTTAACCACTATACCAAACTGGCTCACTACTACACTGAGGCAGCAGGAATTTTAAAAGAATAAATATAATTTGTTTAGACTAACATGTTCACCCCTCTGGAATGATAAATAATGACTATTACTAGACTTTTACTATTGCATAATGATCTGCCAGGTAAGCATACCTGGTGGTTTATCAAGAATACCTCTGCAATGCTAGCAGCATTATAATTAATGTTCTGAAATTGGGTGTATTGGTTTATGGCAGAGTAGTATGAATAAGAAAAAGTGCCAAGAATCTTATCATGTGCAGCTGTCAGGCATTACATGTGCTGAACATGGAAGTATGAGACAGATGTATATGCCTGCAAAAAGTCAGCCTGTTTTTGTTCTTGTTTTTTGGAGCTAGCAGGTATTCTAACGTTAACACTAACAGCTCCTGATGTATTTGTATAAAGTGGAATCAAATCTGAGGAGTCAGATCATCAGAGTGGAAAGAGAATGAATGGTATTTGACATGAGAATTCAGAAGGGCACTGAGCAAATGGTTACAGAATCCATATTTAGAAGTAAAAGAATTAAAATAGAATTGTTTTGTTTTCCTTTCTCACCGGCTGCTACAAAATGTGTGGGTTAGTTTTCTTCAACACAACAGGGAGTCTGTTTACAAAGAAAACTTTTGTAGTATGCTAATAATTTTTTGTGGCATGGAGGGTAAACATGTGACTGTGGGACCTTTTCCACATCTCAGTGTTGCTGCTGTTTCCTGGTGAGCTGAATCCCCAGCTGATGCTCCAACTTTGTGACACTACTTTTGCAAAAGAGCATTTATTTTGATTTGATTGGGTGGACCACAACAAACTCTGGCAAGTCCTTAAACAGATGGGAGTACCAAACACCTCACATGTCTCCTGAGAAACTTGTATAAGGGTCAAGAAGTGACAGAACCAGGCATGGAATAACTGATTGGTTTAGAATAGGAAAAGGAGTATGGCAAGGATGTATATTGTCACCTTGCTTATTTAATTTATATGCAGAGTTCTTCATGCGAAATGCCGGCCTGGATGAATCACAAGCTGGAATTAAGATTGCCAGGAAAAACATCAGCAACCTCAGATATGCAGACAATACTACTCTAATGGCAGAAAGTGAAGAGGACCTAAAGAGGCTCTTGCTGATGATGAAAGAGGAGAGCGCAAAAGTTGGCTTGAAACTCAACATCAAAAAGACTAAGATCATGGCATCTGACCCCATCACTCCTTGGCAAATAGAAGGGGAAGTCATGAAAGAATTCATGTTCCTGGGATGCAAGATCACTGCAGATGGTGACTGCAGCCATGAAATTAAAAGACGCCTGCTCCTTGGGAGGAAAGTGATGGCAAACCTAGGCAGCATAATAAAAAGTAGAGACATCAACCTGCCAACAAAAGTCCAATGGTATTCCCAGTAGTTATGTTTGGCTGCGAGAACTGGACCATAAGGAAGGCTGAGCACCGAAGAATAGATGCTTTTGGATTATTGTGCTGGAGAAGACTCTTGAGAGTCCCTTAGACTGCAAGGAGATCAAATCAGTCAATCCTAAAGGAAATCAACCCTGACTGTTCCCTGGAAGGCCAGAGACTGAAGCTGAAGCTCAGATACTTTGGCCACCAAATGAGGAGGGAGCACTCACTGGAGAAGACCCTGATGCTGGGAAAGACTGAAGGTAACAGAAGAAGGTTAGGCAGTGTTACCGATGCAACAAACATGAAATTGAGCAAACGCTGGAGGACAGCGCGGGACAGGAGGGCCTAGTGTGATGTGGTCCATGGAGTCGTGAAGAGTTGGACACCACTGTGCGACTGAACAACAAATGAAAATTTTCACAGGAGCACAGCACAAGAAGGAACCCAAGGAGGCTTATATCATTCTCCATTCCTCCATTTTTCCTCACAACAACCCTGTGAAATAGGTTAGGCTGAGAGTGTGTGATAGGCCAAAGGTGACCCAGCAAGTTTCCATGGCAGAGTAGGGATTCAAACCTAGTACGACACGCTAACCATTACACCACACTGGCTTTCTAACCCTTAATAATCCCTAGCATGGAGTTTGCTGTACTCGCTGCTGTACAATCTGAATTTATTTACAAAATTTATATCTTATCTTGTGCCCTCATAAAGGGAATCAAAGCAGCTAACAAAAAAAGTCATATCTTTAAAACCAAGAAAAACATCATTGAAACAAAATCAGAGCCATAATACATATACATTAAAAAAAATACTAAAACTTTGAGCAGGAAAAAGGGATCCCTGAGGAAATGCCAAATGGAACAAACAAGTCTTTACTTTCTGGCAGAAGACAGCAGCTGAAGGAAACAGACGGGTCTCCCTGGGAAGAGACTTCCAGAGTTTTGTTGCCACAACCAACAAGATGCACTCCAGGTGGCCTAATCTTAGAAAGCAGGGGTACTCAAAGCAGAGCCTCAGAAGATGACCACAACAGTCAGGTGGGTTCAAAAGGGAGAAGGCAGTCCTTGAGGTATGCTGTTGGTCTCAAATCATGTATGGTTTTAAAGGTCAACACGAGCACACTGAATTGTGCCCAGAAACACATTGGGAGACAGTGTGGGTGGGCCAAGACTGGAGTGATATTGTCTCTACAACCCAGTCCAGTCAACATCCTGGGTGCAGCATTCTGCACCAACTGAAGTTTCCAAACACTTTTAAAGGGTAGCCTCACTTAGAGCACATTTCATTAATCTGGTTTTGATGTAATCAGGGCATGCACCACAGCAGCCAGATCTTTTCTCCCCAGGAAAGTCCACAGCTGACTAACCAGTCAAAGCTAGTAAAAGGCACTCCTGGCCACAACTGCCACCTCACAAGAGCACCCCAGACTATGGACCTGTCCCTTCAAGAGTGCAAACCCATTCAGAACAGGTGACACCTTAAACCCTGGGCCAGACCTTCTGTTCACCACAAGATGATTGTTGTTTGTTGTTATTATTATTTTATCAATGCTATTTTGGACTTCAATGCATACCTGAATCTCAGATGGTGCAGCCAACAATATTCAGACAAAGCTATGAATGGAAAAAGTATTACATGGTAGGAGATAGGACAAGTTTTCTCAGTTTAAGTGCATTTATATTTATGTATGTATCCTCCTGGAAGACAGGAGGGCCTGGCGTAATCTGGTCCATGGGGTCGCGAAGAGTCGGAATCGACTGTGCGACTGAACAACAACAATATTTAAATGCTGCATGTCCCTTCTCTCTGCTGCAGATCTATATCACCGGGGGGGGGGGGCTTTTCTCTGTCTGAGGTTGTCTGTGTTAGTTTTGTTTTTCTTTCTCTGTTCCTCTACAAGACTTCTGAGCAAAATCCAGGAACCTTGAGACTCCAGATTATATTCATGCAATTTGTATGGAATTATGCTGGAGTGATTTGGCAGTTGTTGGGGAAGGGGATTCTTCAAAGCTCATGTACTAATGAGGGCTAGCCTTCCAATTGGATAAGGGCTCTAAACAGGAGGCATTACTGCTATAGCTGAAAAAGTTCTCTAGCGAAAGGCGGAGTCTGCTCTCCACATCAAGAAGTATTTGGTTGCTTACCGCACCTCATAATTCTAAAGAAGCAGTTGGGTTGGAAGAGAAAGTAGCCAGTGTTGAGGCTTGGGATGCCAGCCTCCAGGTGGGACCTGGGGATCCCCCAAAATTACAGCTCATCCCCAGACTACAGTGGTCAGTTCTGGAAAAAATGGATGCTTTGAAGGAAGAGCTCTGTGGCATTGCACCCCACTGAGGTCCCTGCTGTCCCCATGCTCCACCCCCAAATCTCCAGAAGTTTCCCACCCGGATCTGGCAACCCTGCCCCCACATCCCCAGCCAGTGGCCAGGGGGGATGTGGCAACCCTAGTTGAGGTCCAACTCATCCTTTTCATCCTGATTACCTCCCCAAGCCTCTTCCTGTTTGCCCCTTTAAGGGACTACTCTGATTTGTGTCAAACAGTGCTGATTGCAGACTAATGAGTCTCTCTTAACATTCTGAGTGCAACATTCCATTTCCTGAAGTTCAGTTCCATTGTCCAAGAGATTTATGGTTAGTGAATGCATCTAAACTTACGTTTTGAATGTTGGTGCTGTTTGCTGTTCATGCAGTGGAGTCAGCTGCACGATACTTTAGAGTACAAGATGAGCTCCTTCCCTCAGGAATCTTGCACTTTAAAATTTGCCAAGAAGGAAGTGAGGGAGATAAACAAGGGAAGAATAAGTTGGATGTGTTAAGGCCAGGTTTCAGTAGGGGTGAGAACTAAGCAAGGCCAGTTCTCTGACAGAGCAATTGCCAGGGGCAGCAGATAGAGCCCCAGTGCACCACAGGCACTCAGCTCACTCCCAGCTATCACTGGCATCACCTCCAGGACATAGCCAGCAGCAGCTCAGTCCCAGGAGGTGACTGGTGTACTTTGTCTGGAGTGACAAAACACCTTGAATCAGCCCTGGGGTTTTGCCAGTCTTCATGGAAAAGGTGGACTTTGAGGAAGGACCTGAAAGAAATTAAAATGTCTCTTACACTTACTAATGAAATCAGTGCTTTTTTAAAAATCCAGTTACACTGTAGAGCAGAGGTGTCGAACTCATTTGTTATGAGGGCTGGATCTGACATAAAAGACCTTGTTGGGCCAGGCCACGTGTGCCATAAAATGTAATGCCAGGTAGTGGAGATATAAACTTTATAAAGGACACAAACAAACATAAAGATTTTAAAAAACTTAAAATGTGCTTAAAACATTAGCAGTCTTGTAATATTTTGTTTGACAGTCTCTGATAAGTGACCTCTTGCTCTGAATTATTGCATCAAAATCTGGAGATGATGTCTGTGTTGTAGCAATCTTGAGTATGTTGTTCAGGTGTTCTTCAGGTATGTATCTGTAAGTTGCAAACCTACTTTTGATTTGCAATTCACTACAGAAATCTCATGGTCAATGCTTTGAGTCTAAGACCCAAAGGAAAACATGAAATGGCTGAGCATTGCAAGCTTTTGTACATAAATTGCTTCGTCTGCTGGTCCAGGACATATGAAAGCACCATAACACAGACTGAGAGCTATGTGTTTGTCTACAAAACTATAGTCTTCCCCAGAGAAATAACTCCTATGAGGCAATGCAAGAATCAAGGGACAGCAAGGTATAGTGGTCAGTATCAGCTGACTCTCTGGGAAGTCTGCTGCATGAACTTGGTCTGGACACACACTCTCAGTCTAATCCCCTTCACTGGCTTGTTGTTATTCCTCATCTAAATAGTTCACATTGCTTTCCTACTGAGAAAGACTGGATCGTGAGGGCATGAATACAGTGAAAAAGAGGAGGGGAACCGGGTTGCACCCAGGAGATCCCTGGCATAATGAGCTCAACAATCACACATACTCTCTAGCAAGGCAAAAAGATGATACCTTGAATAAAACTTCGTTGGTCTTAAAGGTGCTTTATCTCTCCCCTGCAATTGAGGGAACTGGGCAAAGGGGAACAAGGAAGGGGAGGAGCCTCAGCCAATGGAGGGAAGAGGGGCTTGGCTCAGTAGCTCTGCTGTGCAATTGAGAGATCCTAGCAAAGCAAGCTCTTGCTCATCCCTCCCTCTCTCTTCTTCCCTAAGGGAGAAGCCTCAGTCAGTGGAGGGAAGAGAGGCTTTACCTTGTAGCTCCTGTGCAATTGAGAGAGCCTGACAAAGCAAGCTTTGACACAGAAGAAACCAAGAGAGAGGGAGAAGGAAGCAGACAACAGCCAGTTGCTCATGGACTACGTACAAGCTCTGTGGGGACTGGATTCAGGCCATGGGCCATGTTTGACACCCCTGCAATAGAGCACAACCACATTCACTGATGTCTTTCTGCAATTCAAATTATATTACTGAGGGATACTGCAAACTCAGTGATGAATATGTTGAACAGGCACACATATGCTGTTTGACAGCAACAATCACTTGTGAGCAAAACCTCTGATCTGTTTGCTTGTTCACCAGCAGTCTTGAATGGTGGCTGTGCAGTTTTGCAGCTGTACAGTAGATATGGTGGTAGAGTTTCATTGCCTTGCCTTATGGGGGCTTTTGCATCTGTACAGTAGATGCCATGTTCACCCAGGGTCATGGAAGGTCGGATCAGATAATTAACATGAGGGGGGAACTGCACCTCTCGTTAAGAATGTGCAAAAATATGCATGCTTGAAATAAAGCTAATAAAAGTCTTAACATTAAACAGTAAGATCTTTTCTAAAAATCCAACTATTATAACTGCTTGCTGACTGAATTTGTCTATACTATTTGTTTGTCTACACTACTGATTGCTGAGCACCATGCAATGAGAACAGGTCACTGGAGGGGGAAAGTGGAAGACCCATTGGGCTGTGTGAGAATGTGCTTGTGTGAAACACGGCTGATTGCTATTTGAATACATGAAAAGTAACCCAGTGAGCAGGCTCAAACTGTTTGTGAATAACCATACTAAGAAATTGCCTTCCTGTTTGGGATTGGTGAGCAATCATGAACCAAACTGGCAGGAGTTCGAGCATGCCTTGCTCTTTGTATTTATTACAGTGGCTAATGGTGCTTCACTCTTCATTCTATACAATTCCAAATATTACTGTTCTCTCTGGTTTCTTCTCTCAACCATGTCTGTAGTAAGCTGGAAAGCTGCAACCACTCATCTTTGCCTCCTGTATCACAACTATTACATTTCCCTGATCACACGCATTTTGAGACTCTGCTTTATTCTTTTACAAATGGGAAGAACAGAATTCTAAAAATGCTTTATTAACCTACTAGGAAGCAAAGCCCATTGTGGAGGAAGACAATGGGCCCTAGAAAGGAAGGGAGGCTTGGAGGAAGGAAGAGAGGGGAGAGAGGAAGAAAGGAAGGGAAGGGGGTGGAATGAGCTTCTCTGGGCCTACTGGGCCCATAGGATGGGGGGGGGCAAAATGGGCTTCTCTTGGCCTACTGGGCCCATAGAAGGCCAGAGGATGGGGGGGAACGGGCTTCTCTGGGCCTACTTGGCCCATAGAAGGCCCAGAGGATTGGGGGGGCAAAACGGGCTTGTCTGGGCCTACTGTGCCCACAGAAGGCCCAGAGGATGGGGGGCAGAACAGGCTTTTCTGGGCCTACTGGGCCCTGAGAAGGCCCAGAGGACAGTTTGGGGGGAGGCGGAACAGGCTTTACTGGGCCCATAGAAGGCCCAGGGGGGGGGCAGAACAGGCTTCTCTGGGCCTGCTGCACAGTGACAAGGCCCAGAGGATAGTGGGGGGCAAAACAGGCTTCTCTGGGCATACTGGGCCCAGAGAAGGCCCAGAGGATGGGGGTGGAACGGGCTTCTCTCACCTGGCTCAGCTTTGAGAGCCTGTCCCTGCACTCACTCTGCAGATGGTCCTCTCCTATCAGAGGACCGGAGCAGACTGAGCCAAAGACATTGGTGTATGGAAGCAGCATGTGCTTCTGTTTTTATTTCTAGATGATTAATTTGAAACAAGACTTCCTAAGTTGTTTCAGCCCCAGCCCTGTGAACCGTTGTAGCTGAAGATCCTGGAGCCTATTCCTTTTTGAGAGCTCCACAGCTGCAAATAATAATTAGCTACTTGGCCTTGAGTGGGAAGCAAGCAGTAACAGGGGAGGGACTTATTTAGCGGCTCGGCAGGCCGAAGGGGAAGGAAGTTTTCGTGAATGCTGATATGCCTTTTTTGTAATCATCTTCAATAAACTTTGTCAAGCTTTCTGAGACCCGGAGTGAGGAGCAGCGTCGTTAATGGGTGCCTTCCTCCCTTTCCCCAGAGTCGAACCGAAGACCGAAGAGGTGAGCCTCCTTTTTTAGCACAGAGCACCTTGAGTGGTGATAAAGTAAATCAACTTGCTCTGTGCCAGTTTGAGGCCCGAGTTCTAATAGACTCTGGCAGAAGAACTGAGAGTGAAACTCCCGGTTCATACAATTGGCCAGGGCTGGTGTGGGCGGGACTCCGCCAAGCAGCCAGTCAGCCCCAGCCAGCGTCTTTTGACTGCCAGTTCTTGTGCCCAATCAATTGTGGCAAGCATAGAATGTTGGTGACCAAAATTCAATTATATATAAGGACAGGATTACATGGCAGTACCGAATTTGTGGTATTCCTTTATCATCCATCTCCTAACACTCTTTGTCTTTAATTGCTGTAGTACTCTAAGCTCTGGTGTGCCCCATTGTTCAAAACAGATTTAGACAGCTGCTTCATGAATCTGACTGAAGCTGAATATGCTCTTCTGCATCTTGAGTTCTGTTTGAAATTACTAATCTTTGTCCCTCCCTCTCCTGCACTTTGAGGAAGTAGAACCAGTCCCTGTGAGCGCTGTTTCTTATCAAAGGAGGTCTACTGTGTGCAAAGGTTGTAGTGTTGGTACGATAATGCCTTCATTCTTTCTTGGCAACATTCCTTGTTTGCAATTCTTCTTTTCCCTTTTTTTTTTAAAAAAAAAGTGTGGAACTTTGGTCACTTAAAGGAATCCTGATCAAGTTGCAGAGAGGGACAACTCCCACCTCTGTTACCAGCCGTCTCACGTAAGTCTTTGTTGCTCTGTGCCCTTCCCTGTCTAAATCTCCAGACCTAAATTGCTCTTTCTTTGCAAAGTCTAACAAAAGCTAAGGGGTGAGGAGGTACTGTGAAACTGGTTTGAGTATGACTTTCTCAGGCCCTCCCTTCCCACTTCATGCTGTCACAAATGTAATGAAACAACATACACCTGAATATGCACCAAGTGGGAAGTCTGAGAATTGCCACCTCCTCCCATTTAAGAACTGTCATGAATTTTAATTGATGTGAAGCAGGGCTGCTGCTGCTGCTGCTGCTGCTGCTGCTGCTGCTGCTGCTGCTTCTTCTTCTTCTTCTTCTTCTTCTTCCTCTTCTTCCTCTTCATCCTCTTCCTCTTCTTCCTCTTCTTCTTCTTCTTCTTCTTCTTCTGAAAAAGAGGTGCCAGAACTCTCAAGAGGGAAATGAAGTTTTCAGTCGGTATACCGAAAACTCATGAACTTTTAAACATTTTTTAAAGAATTTTGTCGAGGAGTTCCCAGAACTCCATTCTAGCACATTCCCCCAGAAAAAAGCCCTTGTGTGAAGACAGTCTTGGTTACAGACACCTATCCCAATACAGTTTATGGGAATCTATTTATGGGGAGTATCAAAGTCCTTAAGACTTGCAGGAATTGCTTTTTCCTTCCCCATATTTAGAACCAGAAGGAATCTTTGCTGCATCTAATGGTACAGATGGCTTTGGTGGTTTGTCTCATTTGATATATAGCTCTGCTCATTCATTTTGAGCCAGCAGCACTTGATACCAAGCTTTTTCCCTGTCATAATCAGGGCTATGGAAAAGGCATGGTACAGGAACAGAATTCAGCTTGCTTTTTACAATTAAACTTTGTAGCCCTATGGCTGCAAAACTGTTTGAATACATATAGGCAATACCTGTAGGGTTATTAATGTTCACAGAAGTGGCTAGCTTCCAGCAGCTGGTGTTGGACAATGCCATTCAAAAGATATCCCTGTCTTTCACCACCCTGAACAACTTAGTGTTATCTGCAAATGTAGCCACTTTGTTGTTTAACTTAGATAACGTAGGGTTTCCAACCTCTCAGTGGTGGCTGGAGATATCCTGAGATTACAATTTATCTCCAGGTGACAGAGGTCATTTTACCTGGAGAAGATGTTCACTTTGGAAGTAGGGTTGCCAGGTCATCCCTTGCCTCCAGCAGGGAATGGGGAGGGGTAAGTGGCCAGATCCAGGCAGGGAAACTCCTGGAGATTAGAGGATGGAGCCTGCGGAGGACAGGGACCTCAGTGGGGTACAGTGCCATAGAGCCCACTCTCAAAAAGCATCCATTTTCTCCAGGGGAATTGATCTCTGTAGTCTGGAGAGCAGCTGTAAATCCAAGGGATCCCCAGGTCCCACCGCTGGCATCCCTATTTGGAAGGTGGACTGTGGTACTATACCCCATTGAACTCCTTTCCCTCTCCAAACCTCACCCTCCTCAGGCTTTACCCCCAAAATCTCCAGGTATTTCCGAACCTGCAGCTGCCAACCCTATCCCCACCCCCTAACACTCACCTGCTTCAGAGGGGACTGGCAGGGAACAGAATCACCTAGGCACCACTGAGCAAGCCAGCCCAACCCGAAGCTGTGGAAAAAGAAGCAAGTGTGAAGCCATGCCTGGGAATGTTCCAGCTCCCCTGGAGAAAATGACTGCTTTGAATGGTGAACTCTATCGCATTGTACCATGTTGAGGCCCCTCCCCAAACCCTGCCCTCTCCTGGATCCACCCCCAAAGTCTCCAGATATTTTCCAACCCAGAACTGGCAACCCTAGTTCCAGCAGCAACCTCAGAGCCTGGTAGGCCTGGCATGCATCTCAGAAGGGAGGTGGGGCTCAGGCCAGAGCAGGAAGCCAGCAGCAGCTGGGGCCCATACAGGCCTGCAGAGTAGCAAGTTAGAACTTCAGGGGAGGGCCCAGCCAGGGAGGCCATTGGCCCAGATTCCCTTCCATTATTGTGGGCCTGCTCCTGAGGAGAGTCCAGAGTCAGCCAGCCCCCAGACAATTCTGTATTAGGCTGGCCCTTGGGGGAGCAGAGGAGAAAGGGCCAGGCGGGCCATGCCTTTTCAGTAAAAAGACTGGCACAAGGCCAGAGGTAGAAGGCTCAAGGTGCAGCTGAACCCTCTTCATCTCCCTAAACTATTGGGCCTGCTGAAGAAAGGATGCTGGGCTCTGGCCTGCAGGAGTCGAAGCCTGATAGAAATGTTGCCCTGTTGAG
Source organism: Gekko gecko (assembly GCA_029375565.1). Classification (NCBI taxonomy): domain Eukaryota; kingdom Metazoa; phylum Chordata; class Lepidosauria; order Squamata; family Gekkonidae; genus Gekko; species Gekko gecko. The sequence continues at coordinate 221,106,612 of JAPDNY010000002.1, forward strand.
TAATATGGTAGTTCAATATTTCTGCAACATCTGACCCACAAGCCAAAATACAGCTGACCAGGCAGAGTATTCTGGAGTATTCAAGTATTCTGGAGATCTGCCATGTGCTTGAGGCCTGCCAGGATCAAATTCCACATACCCACACAACATTTTTTGCACTTCCAAGCAAACAGCACGAAAAAAGGAAGTTTGTTGAGCCCGTTATATTGTGCTGAGGGTCACCACTTGCACACATTAGTACTAAATCAATCATGGGGAGTATTCTTTTTTCCTTTGCTGATTCCAGTTTTACTATTATTTGTCTTTGATGGATAATGTTGTGTTTTACTTAGCATCACTGTATAGCTCTGAAGTGGGTCAGGAAGGGGGGCTGGGAGCCGTGGTTCTGAGGAATTTGACAACTGAGCTAGCTCTTTTTATCCAGAATCAAAGAGCAGGAGAAACCAATATGTGCAATGTCCTACTGCAGGTCCACAACTTTTTCCTTACTGTGGACCAGTGACTTTTCTGTACACCTTCTTGGTCAGAGAACTGGCCCTGCTCCTCATCCCCTAACAAAACTCTGCCTTAACATGTGGAACTGGATTGGGCACATACTGTATATTTTTCTCACATTCTTTTTTCCTGCTCTCTGCTTCCTTGTCCTTCCTAGTATATTATGATATCACAGAAGTTTAGCCTGAGGAAAAGCGGATCCATTGCTTCATGACATGGTAGCACAAAGTATGGATAATATCCCTATACACTATATTCTTTAATTTGTTAAAGTTTACTGTAAGTGGGAATCAGACATCCAATATATTCAGGTAAGTAGCAATGTTGGTCTGAAGCAGCTGAACAAAGTTTGAGTCTAGTGGCACCTTTAAGATCAACAAAGTCTTATTCAAAGTATAAGCTTTCATGTGCATGCACACTTCTTCAGATACATTTAAATGGAAGATACCAGTTCATGTATTGTTCTTAGGGATTATATTCCTTCTGAAGTGAAAAAGGACACTATCTGGTATCTTGAGTGATGTGGATCACTTTAGTTACCTCACTTAAAGTTAATAAGTACCGTAGTACGTTTTGGAGCAAGGCAAGCATGAGGCATGCCAATAAGTATTGTTCTAGGAATCTTGCTTTGGTCTTTTCTCTTCTTTCCTTCTTCTAACATCATCTGTGGCTCTTTTATTGTCACACAAATCGTTCATCCACTGTTGCTGTTACCACAATCAGCACAGGCACTGTTCTTGCCACACTCAAGCTACCTAAATCCAGAACAGCCCAGTTTTTTGGAGCCCTGGCCAGAAGTTCTGAAGTTCACAGAAATCCGAAGAAAATGATATGCAAGATCCAGGAGATTTTAATTAAGTAAAATCTTATAAGGAGATTTTAATTTAGCATCAAACTTATAGAATAGCAGGCTTCAATTTGGTGGGCCTTAAACATATACAGTGAAGACAGTCAGAAGTCGAGATAAGGTACATTGCTAAAGCTAAATATCTTATACCTAATTATTGGCTGCAAGTCAAGAATAGCATAATCAAAGCTACATTCTAGACACTGAGAGATCTTGCACCTGGTGCTCAGTGGTGGAGGGAAACAAGTCAGCTTTCTAGATAAGAACTTGGGGAAGTGTGAATGAAAACATTGTCTTGGGAGCAACCTGCTGGCCATCCTCCCAGGTGACTCAGAAACTTAGCAAGAGCCAAAATGAAATTACTTAGTCTATACCCCAGTCCAGATGCTGCGGCTGTTTCTCTTGACTCCTAACAATCACTAGTAAATGGGCATATGGAATTAGATATACTGATCACACCTAAAAAAATATGGTGGGGGCTACAGGTTCTTAACACTTTGAAAAACAAACCACCCACCAACAGCCTCTGATAATGGGCACAAATTGTTAAATATTTTATGGCCTTTAAAGAATGAGCTAAATGTGTTTCCAATGGAATCATTCCTTTACTTTTGACTTTTTATATCTGCAGTGTTCCTGTCAGCTCATTCACAATATCCATGTAAAAATAAACCTCTTTACCGGGAGGGCACAAAACAGGGAAAACCCTGATAGGTTTAAAAAAAGCTTTTACCCAAGCTGGGCAAACAAGAAAACAAAACAAAATTAGCATGGTAGGACTGCCACCAAGTTCCTTTAACCAAGGGTTTTACTAGACAGGAGCCAAAGGAACTAAAACACTCCTGTTTGTCTCCAAGTCTGTAGAGGAGAACTGCAGGCCACAAAAGGCATAACAAAACAAAATAACTTGATAGTATGGTCACAAGAGGCTAGGCATACAGGATTTAGGCTTTGAGAGTTGGTAACACAAGAAACACACAAAGGTTGTCAAAGTAAAATATATTCTAGTTTATTTAGGTGCAGGCAAAACACGACATGACTATGCAAGATAAAACAGAAAGAAAAATCCTAAGCTTATCCAGCCTAACTATACAAGAATCAGCAATACAAGGTTACCTCTCCACAAGACAAAGTTCAGTTGGTCAGCATTCAGAAGCAGGCATCTCTTAGCCTTGGCCAGCAGACTGGAACACCATAGATGAGGTACTGACTACTGTCCCAGGCCAAGCCAGGTTCAGCAGCCAAAAACCCCAGGCCGACATAATGGAGCCAAGGCCCATCTTATAGGAAAATATGAGTTCTCACCCGATTGGCTCTATCCAATGAGAGACCAGAAAAGTGATGTCAGTACCCAGGTTGCTAAGCATACCTATAACCCATAATACTCAGGTCAGGCGGAGGGAGTCCGAGGATAGTTGTAACATAACTTTAAGACCGGCCTCCACACAGGTGGTACAAGGTTAACTACTAGGAATGTGGGAATTGGTCATCTCCAGGCATCTTATCTGCCTGCAGCTGGGAGTACTTTGCAAGGTTACCCAGGGCTCCTCTGAGTTATCTCTGTCTTAAGGGGAGAGTCCAGACCGTTTGTTATGGCAAGAAGTTTTTATGATCGGCCATCCTAGGCATGACCCCCTAAGGTTACACAAACCACTACAGACTCATGCCAGGCACAGTTCACAGGTTAGACAGACAGCCGGCATTTAAGAAAGAATTTTCTTTACAATCCACTCCACTATTCACAGCAAGAATGCTTTTGGGTAGGCAAACTGAAAGACATATATGATCACATGCTACATTCCTATGATGAGAAAGCTAATTTTGGAACCTGTGTGATCTGCCCATACATTGTTGTCTGTTGAAATAATTGAAAATGACACATAATAGACTGCCTGGAAATAGGATCTCTGATTAATAAACAATGTCGACTTTTGGTTTGTGGTGTGGCTCCTTTGGACACTCCCAGAAGACACTCCCGGTTGATCACCAAATCACCAGGTCCTTTAGCAGGGCCCGGGGCTTCCCCGGCTCCATTGAGCCTTCCCAGAGGGGGGCTCAAGCAGGGAGCTTGATCTGTGGACTCTTGCGTGCAGCGGCACACAAGTAGGCCCTAGATCACTCTGACGTGGGGACCTGAGCGAGAGCACTCAGTGGAGATTGAGTGCCTAGCCATGATCAACAGGCGTTTGGGAGATTTTCCAGCTGATTAAAAGATTTAAAACTACTTATCATGAGTATTCGAACTGCACAGTGCTGACTAAAATTCTTAAGACTTTGATGTCCCTTTAAAGTTTAAATCCAGAACTACGAGGGAAGGAGTGGAGGATTTCCTCCCCCTTTTTTTTTCAGCTACTAGCAGCTTGGAAGAGCACCTTTGGTTTCTTTTCCTCTTTCTGCTGTTTGAATGTGATATATGGGACCACAGAGAGATGGTTTTAAAGGTAAAAGCCTATTACTAAGCACTTTTGAGAGGATACTGGCTTCAGTTTGGGGGTTTTTTTGGAGTATTTTGATCTCTTCCTTTCTGCCAGAATCTTGGATTTCATGAAACTTTCTTTGTATTGATTAGACCATTATAGCCAGCTTAAAGCTTTATCTTTTTCTATTGGTAATACTTAACCCCTTCTATAATGAGATATAGTTTTCTCCTTTCAGACTTTTTGTTTGCACCTTTCTTTTTAAAAATAATTTTGGTGTTATAAAGTTGACTAAAAGCTATATTTTTGGCCTTTTGCTTTTCTTCCTGCTCTCCTTTGGCTACTGGAATGTTATAACCAATTTGGATTAAAAGCTTATTTGATTTGTGAAGATCCTAGCTTGGAATATAATTTTTTTCCTTGGAATATAAATTTTGCCTTGGATAGCTACCATGTGGGTTTTGCAAAAAAATTGTTTTGCTCGTTGGAATACCGTAATAAACTTGAATTACTTTCATTGTGGTTTTTTTTCTTTCCCTTGTTTTCCTTTGGATATTGGAATGTTATAACCAGTTTGGATTATTTGATTTGTGAAGATCCTAAAGGAATATAAATTTTGGCCTTGGGACATATAATTGTACCTTGGACAGTTACTACCTGGTTTTTGGCTAAATTTTGCTAAAAAAATTGTTTTGCCCATTGGAGTAACATAATAAGTTTGGATTACCTGCTGTCTCTTTTTTGGTTTATGAAGAATTATTAAGATTTCCTTTGGATTATAATTTCTTTTGGATTATAAATCTATTTCTGGAAGAAATCCAGCCAGTAAAGTGAAATTCAACGGTTGAAAAGACTTTAAACAGACTGACTTATATGGTGTCTATAAGAAAGAGAGAAGACAGTGAAAGAGACTAAACATCTGATTTTTATGGTAACTATGGGAAAGAGAGAAGAAAGTGGAAGCTTCTGTTGAATGTCATTTCCATGAGATAATACCTTGTGTTTTTCTTTTCTTTTTTTACTTATTTCCTTTCCTGGTGTATCTAAGCGGATGTTGTTGGGTCTAAAGTTGTTTTAGTATGAAATGTTCTCTCAGTTAAGTCAACAATTGATAAAGACACATACATTGGGTGAAAATGTATAAATATTAGTGGGCCAAGGTGTTATAAACAATAAGATAAAACTTCTGCCTTTATTTTGAGAGCGATTATAAGGCTTTAAGAAAATAAGAGTCTTTTTACGGGAAGAAAGGGGGGGTGACTCTCTATTGTGTATTGAAATATTTGAATACTGAAACATGGCTAGTGGATCCAGGAAGCTTTCTGCACCATCTCCAGGACAACTGAAATCTGTGGCAACTAATTTAGCCCAAATCACTATTAAGGACTTACAGAGTCTGATCCAGGAGGCTGTTTATCAGCTGTAAATACAGCAGTGGAGGCAGCTGTTCCACCTGCAGTTGGAGCACTTGGTGAACCAATTCAAGCAAAACTGTCTTCTCTTGCCCAGTAAATGACCACTCAAACAGAAGAAATTAAAAAACAGATTTCAGACAATAAACAAAAAATTTCCAGTTTGGCAAAGACAACAAATAAGTTGGAAGTGAAATCTGAAGAAACAGACCTTCAAATACGGGCTATGAAAGCAAAGCAGATGTCAGAAGCCCTAACTTAGTCAGCCAAACACCAGGTCTTGTTGTTCAAGCAAGAATAGTGTTTATTGTTAAGCTGCAATGGAAAGGTTACTGGAGCAGATACATTGTTCAGAATAACTTGGTTACACAAAGCAGGCAGTTATACTGGAAAGGGGGTGAATGGGGACCCCCCCCTCTACCAATCAGGGAATAACATGCGAATGGGAATCGAAAGTTACTACACTAATGAAGTTCCCACCGCCCCCATTATTCTCAGCAAAGCTACAGCTTTGAAAGCGATAGGAAAGCTCACAGCCTGTCTCCTCCAAGGTCAGAGTGTTAAGTCTACCCAAGATAGAGCCTGCCAGACTCACATTCCATTCTCACACACCAGGTGCATAAATCTACACCCCCACGATCCCAACCTCCTGCCCTCCACGCCGCCATGGCGCCCATAGCCATCCTCCCCCCCCCTCCATCCATCATGGCAGGACTACCTGACAGCAGAACTCCATGGAAGATACATTGATAAAATTGGAAGTTGAAAAAGCAGCCTATATCTTAAGATTTCAAAACATCCCTGAAAAGAAAGATGAAGATATCAAAATTGATTTGGCACACATTTTAACAAAATACATGGAAGCAGAAAGTGTAGAAATGCATAATGAAATTGACGTGGCCTATAGAATGAACTCTGCATATGCAAGAAGAAATAAACTACCCAGAGAAGTCCATGTACGATTTTATTAGAGAACTATGCGAGATGGGATCCTAAAAATAGCAAATGAAACACCACTCCAAGTAGAAGGAACAGAAATTAAAATACTAAAGAAGTACCTTGGAGAGTGAGAGAAAAAAGAAGAGATTATACATGTTTTACAAACCGTTTGAGAAAAAATGAAATTTCATACAGATGGGTACTCCCAGAAGGGATTCTTTTACTTATGATGGCAAATGACACAAAATTAACTCAATTTTTAAAATAGAAGATTTTGTTAATACCTTTGGAGAAGAGTTAGATATTCAAGAACCAAAGGAGACAGATGAAGAGGAAACTCAAGAGCAAGGAGCATCAGGATCCGGATTAGATCAAAGAATCAAAAAGAAGAGTGCACCATCCCAAGTTGTTATGAGACTACAACAGAAGATTAAAAATGGAACCCAAAAAGATACGCAAGATGGATAGAAAAAAGTTAAAGATAATCTCAATAAACTTCACTGGTCTAAATGCCCCGCAAAAAAGAAGACAAATATTCCAGCAACTTAAGAAGATGCAGTTAGATGTTATATGTTTACAAGAGACCCATATTAAATATGCAGATAATTTTTTTTAGAGATTAAGAAATTTGGGGAAGTGTTGTTGCGGCAGATAAACAGAAAGGAAAAAAAGGAGTGGCAACGTATGTTAAAGAACATTTGCACCCTGAATTAATATATGATTCTGAAAATGGTAGAATCTTGAGGGTTCAAATACTCTGATTGTGAATATACATGCACCTAATCAAGAACAGGAAAAATTCTATAAATTGTTGCAGGAGGTTACATCAAAACAAAATTTTGAAGAAACGTGTGTAATTGGATATTATAATGCTTTTTTTGATAGAGCTTTAGACAGAAAAAAGCAAGCAGGGAAGAAGAAACAAGGTAATGAACTACTTAATTCATTTTTACAATTGGTAGAAGAATTTGATTTGCTAGATTCTTGGAAAACTAGAAACATTCATAAGGAGGACTTCACTTACTTTTCTGAAAGAAATAAATCATGGTTAAGATTAGATATAGCTTGTATTTCAACAACTATGATAAATGACTTACTAGATGTAGAGATTCTACCAGCAACTTTTGCAGACCATAGTCCTTTACTTTTGACATTACAAGATGCACCAAAAAAACCCAAGATGGACTATGAATACATGGCTTTTAAAAAATGAAAAGGTTGTGACAACCTCAAAAAAAGAATTTCAAGAGTTCTTTAAACAAAATATTCAAGCAGACATTTCTATGGATATAGTATGGGACACATTTAAGACCTACACAAGAGGCTGGATTATCAGACAAGATGCTTGGATGAGGAAACAAAAGAAACAAAAATTTACTCAGATTGAAGAACAAATCAAGGAAGAGAAGATGAAAAGAAAGTCTCCAACTGACCAGGCAAGAATTAAGATAAAGTATTTACGACATCAAATGAATTGTCTGCTAACACAATAAAGTGCAAAAAAAATTACTTATGCAAAACAAAACTACTTTGAAAATGCAAATAAACCAACTAGATGATTGTCTTATAAACTAAGAAAAGAAAGAGAAAAAAATAAAGATTTTGAAAGATGAAAAAGGAGAAGAAAAGAATATACCTAGAGACTTTAAAAAGATCATTGAATCCTTTTATAAGGCTTCATACCAGAAAAAAGAAGCCACTCAAGAAGAGGTCAAAAAATTTCTTCACAATGTTACGAATTTTACAGAAGATCAAAGGAAAAGCTTAAATGAACCAATTACAGTTGCTGAAGTGACAGAAGCGATTAGGAACCAAAAGAAAAGGAATGCGTGGATGAGACGATGGTGTAGGGTAGAAGGGTTCAAGTTTGTTAAGCACTGGGATGCTTTTTAGAACAAGAGGGAGCTGTACAAAAGAGACGGTGTCCACTTGCCCCGAGAAGGAACCAGGCTGCTGGCGCTCAAAATCAAAAAGGTGGCATAGCAGTATTTAAACTGAATATTGAGGGGAAACTGACAGGAGATGAAAAGTCTCTGGTTCAGGATGGCTCATCTCAAAGATATGAAGGGGTAGTTGTTACTTTTGTACAAGGAAATGGATTACAATTGTCCACTGAGACTGTGGCTAACGATAGGGACTGCCTGGCAAGGTCTCGAGGCAGCAAGAGGAAGGTTATGGGCTTAACATGCATGGGAAACTATAGGTGTTTATACACAAATGCTAGAAGTCTCCAAGGTAAAATCGGGGAGTTGGAATGCTTGGTGTTGGGGGGGAAATAGACATTGTGGGTATTTCAGAAACTTGGTGGAATGAGGAAAATCAGTGGGAAACAGTGATTCCTGGCTAAAAATTATATCAGAAGGATGGGGGGAAGGGTTGGAGGTGGGGTGGCTCTGTATGTCAGAGAGGGTATATAGTCCAGTAAGACTGAGAGAGTAAGAGAATTGGATTTGCTTCTGGAAATGCTATGGATTGAAATAGTGGGTCCAAAGGGAGGCTTAACAATGGGAGTTTGTTATCGCCCACCAGATCAAAAGGTAGAGGAGGATTATAAAATGATGAATGAATTAAAGATAGCGGCTAGACAAAATAACTGTGTCATAATAGGCAACTTTAACTACCCACACATTGATTGGGTCAATATGAGTTCAAGTCGGGGAAAAGAGATTGAGTTTTTAGACACTCTCAATGACTGTGCTATGGAACAGATGGTCACAGCTCCTACCAGGGGAGAGGCGATCCTGGATTTGGTCCTAAGTAACGCCCAAGACCTGGTGAGAGATGTAAAAGTGATTGCACTGCTTGGGAACAGTGGCCATAATGTTATTGGGTTTAACATTTGTATAAATAGGGAGTTGCCCAAAAAGACTGACGCAACCACTTTTAACTTTAAAAGGGGTAACTTCTCTGGTATGAGGGGACATGTGAGGAAGAAATTGAAAGGAAAAGTGGAAAAGGTCAAAACTATTGGGGAAGCTTGGAGACTATTTAAAAAGACAATCCTAGAAGCTCAGAAAAAATATATACCGCAGGTTAGGAAAGGCACAGATAGGTATAGAAAAAAGCCTGCATGGTTAACAAATAAAGTAATGGAAGCTGTAAAAGGTAAGAAGGATTCCTTTAAGCGGTGGAAAGCTAGTCTCAGTGAGGTTGATAAAAAGGAACACAGGCTAATAAATGCAAGTCTGTGATCAGGCAGGCAAAAAGGGAATATGAGGAGCATATCGTAAAAAGCATAAAGGCCAATAATAAAACTTTCTTCACTGTTCCCAAGCGGTGCAATCACTTTTACAGGTCTTGGGCGTTACTTAGGACCAAATCCATTCACTGCCACAGGACATGGAGGCAGCTACAAGCATGGACAGTTTCAAGAGGGAATTAGGTAAACATATGGAGCAGAAATCCATCAGTGGCTATTAGCCACAAGGTATAGATAGGAACTCTCAGTCTTGGGCAGGTGATGCACTCTATTCTTGGTGCTGGGGGGGGGGCAGCAGTAGGAGGGTTTCTAGTGTCCTGGACCCACTGCTGAACCTCCTGATGGCACCTGGTATTTTTGACCACCATGTGACAGAATGTTGGACTAGATGGGCCATTGGCCTGATTCAACATTGGCTTTTCTTATGTTCTTAAGACCCCAGGCCCAGATGGTTTTCCAGCAGAGTTTCACCAAGTTTTTGGAGATCAGATAATAATACCATTAAAATGTACAATGCAAAACATTTTAATTGAGAAGAAAATACTAGGGACCTAGAATGAAGCTTTAATTACTTTAATTCATAAACAAGATACAAATCAGAAGGAAATCAAATATTATAGACCAATTTCACTATTGAACGTTGATTATAAAATTTACGCATCTATATTGGCTACAAGATTGAAAAGAGTGCTCTTACAAGTAATTCATCAGGATCAAGCAGGTTTCTTACCAAAAAGACAAATTAGAAACAATGTGAGAACTATACTGAATGTAATTGAATGTTTTGAAGCACATCCAGAGAAACAAAATGGTGTTGGTCTTTTTAGATCCTGAAAAAGTGTTTGATAATCTTAGCAGGAATTTTATGTTGGAACAACTATTAGCTTGGCATTGTGGAGAGAATTTTTATACATTGGTCAGAGCAATTTATATTAAACAGCAAGCAAGAATTCTGGTGAATGGGGATTTGACACGAAGTATTGAGATACAAAAAGGAACTAGACATGGATGTCCGCTTTCTCTATTCCTTTTTATCTTTGCTCTGGAAACATTGAATGATATAAGAAAAGATAGCCAGATTAAAGAACTTAAAACAAAAGAAGAGGAGTATAAACTACAGGCATTTGCAGATAATTTAATATTTATTTGGGAAGAACCTTTAGATTCTATTACTCAACTTTTAAACACACTACAAGAGTATGGATGGGTAGCTGGTCTAAAAATTAGTTTCAAGAAAACTAAAATCTTAACAAAAAAACTGTACCAAAAACCAGATTCAAAAGTTGCAAACTATTTCTAATATTGAAGTTCAGAAGAAAGTGAAATACTTAGGAATAATTTTAACAAATAAATGTAGTTCTCTGCTACAGGACAACTACATGAAACTGTTACCAGAAATTAAGAAAGACTTGGAAAAATGGAAGGACTTACAAATTTCCTTAATGGGAAGAACAGCTACTATAAAAATGAATATTTTGCCAAGACTCATTTTTCTATTTCAAACTATCCCAATTTAAAAAAATCAACAGTACTTTAAAGACTTGGACAAACTTATCAAACAATTTATCTGGCAAGGAAAGAGACCCAGAATAAAAATGAAAGCACTCCAGGACGCGAAAGAGAGAGTGGGATTTGCTCTACCAGACTGGTCTATATATTATCAAGCTGCCTCTTTGACCTGGGTGAGACAATGGATTTTGTTAGATAATCAAAGACTTTTAAAGTTAGAGGGCCATAACTTACTTCTTGGTTGGCATGCATTTGTATGGTATGGTAGAGGTGATACACATAAGTATTTCAAACAGTATATTCTGAGAAGGTCATTACTGAAAATATGGGAAGAAACAAAAAAAAACCTTTACAAAAATACCAAAATGGGTCTTGCCACTTGAAGCTTTTACGAACCCCGGCTTATTTGTTGGACAGTAAAAATGTTCTGAAAGCAAAAGACACCCGCCAACAACAAGGTACAAATTTGAGTTGGTGGGAACAAGTACAATTAGAATCCAGATATGCTAAGGATAAAATGTTGTTATACACTGATGAAAAAATTATTTTAAAACTTTATGCAATGTTATTGGAAACAAGAACCTGTGTGATTTGCTCATACATTGTTGTCTGTTGAAAAAACTGAAAATGACCCATAATAGACTGCCTGGAAATAGGATCTCTGATCAATAAAGAATGTCTTTGTGCTTTGTGCTGCTTGATTTTAAAGCGAACAAAGCAGATAAGAGAATTTCATATCAGTATTTGTAGAAGTATTGAACTTGTAAGTAAATTGGTGGGAGAACCCTCCTCATGCAATTACTCAGTGCTGCAAAAAGAGTGTGCCAACTCAGAAGAGTCTTGATCACTGAAAAAGGCAACATGTTTAAACGTTTGTCTTACAGACATCTTTTCATTGTGATGTAGCTCTTTTCTAATCATCTGTAGTAATTTGCCTATCCTCTTCTACCACTGCCACCATTTTCTTCTATGCATATTCCTACAAGTTCAGAATTTTTCTTAGAATTCAGCATGAGAAATTCTTCCACACAATTTCTGGACAAGGAAACTGTCAACTTGCTGGACATTTTCTTTGTCAATGTGGGATACTTTCACAGTTATACTACTAACATGAAAAACTTGTGTTGTTAAACCATTAGTCCCAGTGCTTTAAAGCTACAATTTGCACATCATTTTCTCTAGGATAACCTTTTTCTCTTCTTTGACTATTCTGGAATAAATTATTGGAGCGTTACAACTTTCCCAGTCTTTTGTCTCAGTCCACCAAAGGATGTTAGAATCCCGGTTAAATCAGTTCTCAACGACAGCCAGTTTGAGAGAAATTAACTTTATTGAGATCATTGATAGATACCCTCTGGACACTTCTTTTGTTAGAACTAACAATGAATGTGTGAGGGTTAAAGATATATCGGTTTCAAACAGGAGTAATAAAACCCAAGACCCAATCACCCCCTTGTATTTCCCCACTACATTTAACAGTCAAGCAACCCTCCCACCAGCCTAGCCATTGCCTACGCCCTCCCTAGCACATAGCCCCTATATACAAAACACAGAATAATAAACAAAGCAGACACTGGACATTTGGCTCTACCATTTGGCAAGCCACGGGTACATCAAAGGAAAGGGAACCCTCCCCTCCATGGCAGGCATGCAGTAAAATGCACAGCAGCTTGACAAAGGAAATGCATCTGCAGAAACAGGTTTCTTTACCTCTCCTTGCTGCCTCAGGATTCATGAAGCTGATAAGTTGCTGCATGTATGGATCCCCCAACAGGGCCTAACTAGACAGTCACAACCAGCCAGTCAGGTGACATGTATGCATCCTGGTGTTGGATTAGAACCCATGACCATAGAATCCAACAAAAGTTTGGTGCATATCAGATGTTGGATATGTATAAGCACTGCAACTTCCTAGCCTCTTGTGATGAAGTTGGGTTTGTGCATGACATGTATCTGGGCCTATTGTGTGTAGCTATTACTGCGTGTTGACTACTGGGTAAAACTATCTTTGTATGTGCAGTTATCTTCTTATTTTATACATTTGTATTTTGTCACTTGCTCAGATCCCACCTGGAATTTCCATGGGTGTAGGTGAGAACTGATTCCCCTATTCCCCTCCCCCAATCCCTCCAAAATACTGTCTCCAACAAAATGAGGGCCCCTAGCTGGACAGGAATCCAAGTTCTCCCACAGAAAGGGAGAAATTTGTGAAAAGCATCCCCCTTCTTGTACCTGTGAAATTTCTGGGTGGAATTCAATACAACCTATGTGTACCAATATGGCTACAATAAAGTAAGAATGTTAAAACCTAAAAAATCAATTAAAGAATTGCTAAATAGATCTAGTCTTCCTAATATCCCATTAAGTGAATCCATAACGTTTATTTTTCTTTCTTTGAATTACAATACTTTAAACAAATTTTCATCTATTTCAGATTTTTGAAATATCTTCTCTTTTCAAAAGCCCAATATATTCAGATATTTAAAGGACCAGGGTTTTAGTTTTGAGTCAATAACTCTCTGTTCTTTAATTCTGTCCAACTGAAATTCTTGCTGCTGTACAAGTATCATTTCAATTTGCTACTTTGGGCCTATGTTTTTCAGTGAAAGCACAGGCATTGGTTCTAATGGAATAGTAATGCTTAAAATCTGTCCAATCCTAATACTTGTTTCCACTAATTCTACATATAAGAACATATTAACCAAATGTGAAGCTTTGCTCCTTTTCCATGCCCACAATGCTAACAGCTAGATGACATGTTAATACAGATTTTCTTTAACCTCTGAGGAGTGAAGAGCAAACAGGAAAAGACTTGTGGGCATAACTGTCATCTTTAATCACATAATGATCCAGTTAGTAGGTGGCTGTCCAGTCTTCCAGTTGAAAAACTGTGGCTAACAGAAAGTAACTTGCTCAAGTCTGCATATGGTTAAGCTATGATTAAAATATGCCCTCAAGCCTGCTGCATTAGGCCACAAATCCTTCCTAATTATATTCCAAACCTGTGATAAGCTGTGTTCCCTCTAAGCTGAGTTAGTGTGAGCTAGCAGCATGCAGTCTGGACACTGCCATAAAATGCGACAATCAAAGTGAAAGTGACATGCAATGTAGATGGGAATTTCTGTTCCAGTGTGGCAGTGGAGCAAATGCTAGATACAGATCGGGCCTAAGTAAAAAAAAAAAGCATTGTGAAAGAAAAACAATTCAACCCCAGTTTCCCACAATTCACATCAAAGAAAGAAAAGGGAGGGGACAAGGCATTGTAGCAGTGGAATTTAGGAAGGGGGAAATGGCAAGAAAAGAGAAGGGGATGATGCTTTTCATCTGGCAGTTTGTATAGTCGCAGCATGTTTCTCCACCCACCCACCCAGAGACTGGGCCAGATTTTGGCTCCGTGTTCAGGTATGTGCCCATCCCTACTGATACATAACAAGGAGCCCAGTAGGGAAAGGTAGAAGACAATAAGATTTCTAAACTGCTATTGGGAAAAGCAATTGGTCAACAGAAGTTTCCCAGTGTTTATGAATAAACCTCAGGGATTGCTCAAGTTAAATTTAAATTGCGTGACAGTTCTGTAGTGAAAGAAAAAGTACAGTAATGACAATCCTAATCATGATGGCTAATAATAATGCTTATCATGCCCATCCCTCTGCAAGTGATGCCTTCACCCTCTTGGGATGTTCCCAACCCAGGCAACCCAGGAAGAGATATGTGTCAGAAGAGACCCTCTTCCTCTAATGTCTCTTTGCGTTCTCCACTCCTAGGAACCCCATCTAAAAACTTTAAAATAAACATTGATGGACATGAGTGATGCCCTCCCTCTCTTAGGATGTTCCCTGCACTGGTCACCCTGGTGGGTGATCACTTTACCATTTAAAGGTAGATGCACCCAGGAAGAGAGCTCCTCCCACCCCTTGCAGGTGTTTCCATGCCCCAGGCTGGGTGGGTGGGAGGGTCGGTCCTGCCCAGTGCTCACATTGCTGGTGAAAGGTGGCCCCAATGAATGACTGCCACCCACCCCTGTGCAGGTGTTCCCCTGGCCCTTGGCAGGGTAGGAGTGTCGGCCCTGCCAGGTAAGCACATTGCCGGTGGGTGGAGGGTGGGCCTGGGGTGTGAATGCCGTCCACCCCTGAAGACTGCTGGCCTCCAGCCTGACAACATCCATGCATATCTGGTGTCCTTGCAGACATTGTTGCTTTAGATCAGCATTCCATCACGACAGTGGGGCTTAGGAGTCTTTCCGCCATACAGAGAGTCTGGGTCATAGGGTGTCGGGTCCCCTTGGCGGGGGGACCCAAACCCCTCCTCCTCAGGATGTTTTAGGTCCTGGCTGCTAGTTCACCAGAGCCCTCTTGCCCCAGCCTGCCACATTAGGTCCCTGTCACCTTCCCAGACAAGGTGGGAAGCTTGGCCCCAACCAGTCCTCATGTCAAAATGGCTGGGTGGTTGGCCCCAGAAAAACAGAGGTACCCACAACTATATAGGTGGTCCCCGGGGAGGCCCTCTGGGAGTTGGATGCCAGTAGCATACCCAGTTCTGCTCTGTACTGGTTGAAATTGGCACTGGACAATTCTTCCAGAAGCAGTCTCCTCGGGTCCACTACTCAGGTCAGTTTTGGTCACTCCTGAACTGGGCAGGATGATGTCCCATTGGAAAGCATTGTCTCTTTGGGGGTCTGTAGCTCCACCCCCTGAAGTCCAATGGGGACCAAACTTGGTGGACACATCCAGGAGAGTGAGCTGAAATTACCCTGGAAATTTGGAGCTCCGAGACCCCCAGGGGGCTTTTTTACATCCGGACCAGTTCGTGAACTAGCTGCGGTTTGGTTCGAGAACCGGTCCAGGAACTGACTGGTCTGATTCAGTTCAGTTCAGTCCAGTGCAACTTGAGGAAACTGCCCATCCCTATGTATCAGAAAGTCAACACCTGTATAAATGGATATGATCAGAAGGCTACATGATACTAACAATGTTGCTGAAGTTAAACACCTCTGAGTCTGGTCACTGTTTGGACGGGAGACCTCCGGGATACCATTGCCTTAAGTATTACATAATGAAAAAAGGCAGGATATGAAATAAATACATAAATAAACATTCTTGCTCCCGTCATACATGGTGTTGTTTGTGTCTCAAAGTATCTATGATTTTATTACATTGTCTTCCTTTCAGTGATAATGATGTTAATATCTGAACGTCTTTTGTCACAATCTTCATTTCAGGGCTTCCCAGTGGCAATAATTCATGTGATGAAAGTGCTCAGCCATCTTTGCTGGTATCCTGAAAGACAGCAGGTATGGGAAGAAGAATTCTTGGTGGTCAGGCACCAGATTCCCCCAGCCCGAACAGGATATCTAAACCAATTTTGCAGACAATTTGGATGACAACCAGGGCCGGCTCCAGGTGTCTGGGCGACCTAGGCAGGACAGCCTGGGGCGCCCCCCACTGGGGATGCCAACCTCCTGGTGGGGCCTGGAGACTGGGGGCAGCAGCAGGGTGCTGTCTTTCCTGGAGGCTCCGAAGCTGCGGGGGCCCCAGGAAAGCCAGGGAAGGGGGCGGGGGTCTGCAGCCTCCGCCCCCTCCCTCCCCTGGCGCCCGCTTTTCTGGGGGTTCCGCAGCTGCGGGACCCCCAGGAAAGCCAGGAAGGGGCGGGGGTCCAGCCTCCGCCCCTCCCTCCTGGCGCCGGCTTTTCTGGAGGCTCTGCGGCTGCGGGACCCCCAGGGAAGCCGGGAAGGGGCGGGGTCCAGCCTCCACCCCCTCCCTCCCGGCACCGGCTTTTCTGGAGGCTCCGTGGCTGCGGGACCCCCAGGAAAGCCAGGAAGGGGGCGGGGGGTCCAGCCTCCGCCCCCTCCCTCCTGGCGCCGGCTTTTCTGGAGGCTCCACGGCTGCGGGACCCCCAGGGAAGCCGGGAAGGGGGCGGGGGTCTGGCGGCGGCGGAGTGGGCGGGTGCCTGGTTAGGGCGGCGGGGCGCTTTTGGGGGGGGAGTGGGGCGCCATTTGGCGCCCCTGAGGCCAGGGCGCCCTAGGCGGGCACCTAGTTCACCCTATGGGCGATCCGGCCCTGATGACAACTCTAGTGGTTTTTGCTGATAGCTCATCATAGGATCCTTCATGAAATTTGTAGCATTCTTTTCAATTTTTATCATCATTACAAGCAAGTTTTCTACACAGGCCTTTCTTATACACATTTACCATGATTCAGTTATTTCCATACTACTCTATGTATTCCACCAACTATGAAACCCTTCTAGTGCTGCACATATCTCAGAAACATTCTCGAGCCCTTCCTGAGGAAAATGTAAATTCACAGTGAGTTACAAAAACCCTAGAATTCTTTTTGAGCTTTCTGTTCACTAACAATGTTTTGTACTTGTGTTTGTGTGCACCACCCAGGAGGCTGAGTTATTTTAGTCCAAATCCTGCTGAACCAGTACAGTCTACAACGGTTTCTGGCCAGTGTGTGTAGAAAGTTACTGACATTGCAGCTCATCCAGTTCTGCTGGTTGTACTAATACCATCTTTAGGTTACCCATCAAACCTTCTGAGATAATCTCTTAAGTTGTAGGTTCTTTCTGAGTCCCAGAATGCACTGCAATTAATGGAATGAATGGGTCACTTCGAAGTTGCTTGCATATTCTATTTCCCAGAAGGATCCATTAGCCGCTAGAAGAAAGATCCAGGTGGGTAGCCGTGTTGGTCTGAAGTAGCAGAACAAAGTCTTGAGTCCAGTGCCGCCTTTAAGACCAACAAAGTTTAATTCTGGGTATAAGCTTTCGTGTGCACACACACTTCTTCAGATACACTGAAATGGAAATAGAAATAATTCATACATACAGAGGGTAGGTAATAAATTAGCATACAGAATAATGAAGGTGTTTTTAACAGATTAAAAGAATAATAAGCTTAGTATATATGGTTACTGCTATTTCTATTTTCATTTCATTGTATCTGAAGAAATGTGCGTGCACACGAAAGCTCGTACCTTGAATAAAATTCCACTAGAAAAAAGGCACCATTAGTGTGGTTGAATTATGATCTGACCCAGAGTGGGACAGAATTCCAACAGTGACCTATCTACTTCATTTCTCCACAGGATATTTAGATATTAATCTAATGACCAATTCCTACGTACATGTTGTTCACTCCATGTATGCAACATCACTTGCATGTATGAAACTGCTGACGGAAGTCTTCTACCACACACAGAGCTTTCATATAATCTATTATTATCTCTCCTTTTAGTTCACACATTCAGCTACAAGGGGTCATGTACCTGAGTAATGAAATAATGAGATGTCAAGCAGTGTATTGTGTATAAATCAGCCCAGGAAGTACTGGAAGAGAATTCTTCCTCAAGCTTCTGGTGGCATGAACTAAACTGAGAGTGATCATACAGTGTATGAGTTATGTTAGACTTGTAGAAGACCAGCTGCAATATCCAAATATGTAATAGTCATGGTACACGTTACAGTCAACTTTAATCTCAACTTGTTCTGTGCTTCAACTATTCCATGGTATTCTGGGAATTGGAATGATGATCATCCAATCATCCAGGGACTTTTATTCATTTAAATATTTATACCCCACAATTCTCTCCAATGGGGCCTTAGACTTACTTTGTTCTTCTTTTCTCCATTTTATTTTCACAAACCCCCTGTGAGGTAAGTTAGTGTGACTGACTCCAGGTCACCCAGCAAGCTCCTATGGCAGAATGGGATTGAAACCAAGGTTTTCCATATCCTAGTCTAACCAGGATATCATGTTGGCTCCCAATTTTCTGTTTCCCACTGTGGCCATCTCCAGATGCTAAAGGGAAGAAAAGGGAGAGTGGCATGACACAGAACTCAATATATTATTGTAGTCTCCCAGCTTTCAGCAAGCCATTGGTTTGGAAAATCTAGCAATCCCCAACATTGTGCCCATTGTGCCAACATCTTTCTTGGTGGCCACCAAGTGATTTCAGAATGAGGGGTCAGATGGAGCTTTTTCCCACCAGGGCTTCTGATTGGTCATTGGAGAGCTGATTTCAAAGTTACCCACAGGGTCAGAAAGGTTGGGGACCCGTAACCTAGACCCATGCCTTTATCATTTTGACTAACATGTTATTTTACTCTGTGAGGCTTCACTAATGCAAAATGCTTGAGATTCACACTTATGAAAGGGAATGAGCACAATGGAATGAAGATCTCTTTTGGCTATAATCTCTTTGTTCAATCATTTAAGAAAAGAGCAGATCAGCTTTAACTCCCCCTTTTTAAATTATTTCCAAGCACATGGAGTTAAATATTAAATTAACACAGAATGCATTATAAAAACTCATTTGCACCAAGGTGCTCAAGTTTCCTTTTCCCAGCAACAAACAAAAGGGTTTCTTTTTAATTCCCGTGGATCTCTTTAGTAATTGTTGCCTAGATCAAAGCCAGAACACTTGCCTCTTCAGCCTGTTCTCTCTCCATTCTTGGCCCAGGGAATGACTCCTGTAACCAAACAAAGAGACTATTTGAGCTCCACATTTATTTTGCTCTTCAATGAAATCACACCCTAATATTTTCCTGGCAAACGTCACTCCTTTCAACTCAGATGCTTGGCATGTTTTGAATTCAGGTTTCAAGTTAGTTGCATTTTTCCTGCACACCCAGCACAGTGACTTTTGACTGCCAAAGCCAAAAGGTGCTTAGTAAAATGTTTTTGTTTAACAGTGTACCAACCTTGAATCAGCTAGTGGCAAGAAATAAACACTGATATTTGATTATGTAGCCTTTTAGAGAGCAACATTAGATACATTGTAGTTGAGTTGTGCATGGTCTTGGGCCACAAATGTAGGTTTTGTTGTGAGTACATGAACTGGGAGAACAGCAATAGTGCAGCTTCCCAACCCACATGTTTATAATAAAATAAACTTGTCCTAATGACCACTCCATTTACCTAAGAGAAATGGCTGGAAATGCAACCAAATATTACCAGTCATCTCTTGTTACCACACTGCAGATACATGTCTTAGGCCTGATTTAGATGTGATACTAATGAGGAAACAGAGGCCCGTTATGCACACACATCTTACTGCAGATTTTCAGAGCAGTAAGCCATTAATCTTGACTTCAGATTCTGTGCCTGCCTTACACACCATTCCTTTTCTTCCGGTGTATTTGTTCTGCAGCTACAATTTAAAAAAACATAATTTTCTAAATCAGGGTGGAATGTCACTTCTGATATGTGGAGGGTGGTGCCCAAAAGTGTTTAAAAAAAAAAATAAGCAATTGCCCTATCACAGCTCTGCAGTAGCGACTTCCATTGAAATCCTGGTGGTTCAGGTTTTACACATACATTAGTTCCTTGAAAGAAAGGGAGCAGAAAGGAAGGCAGGCAAAGGGGGAAAACCCAATGTTGAAATTCACAAGACTTTTTCTGAAACTGACAAGCAGCTATGAAGCCCCATTTTCCATACTGCCAAGCACTAGGGGATTCTCTACTGTGTTATCAGCCACTGTGAAAAATGGAAAAGAGTCTCATGATCTCACAATATGGGGAAACATGCTGGGTGTGCAGAATGCATGGTAGAACCCACTGACACTGGCATTGCAAGCTGTGATCGCTGGCAATATGTGTGCATGTGCGTGCATGTGTCTGTGTAAGGTCGGCTGCAACTACATCACTAAGGATTTTGTGGCTTGTGAGGCAAATTTTTTTCTGGTGGGGCTGCCACTGGGGATTGAGTCCCAGAGAAAGAGGAGGGGTTACTTCCCTGTAAATGCAACAGGAAAGGATCAGAGACTTTTCTACTGTTCCTTTGATTGTTTTGCAGTCCAGCCATAGTGGGCTTGTAGTCCAGGCAGAGTATAGAAAAGAAGGCCCTCTTTGCTGCTGAATCCCTTGGTGTGTGATGATCCTGACCACCTTTCCTTTCCAGCACCTAGCCCAGCTTTGGAAGCAGCAGGTGTTATGGGAGGAGAAGCAGCCAGAAGGGTGCATGGATGTTCCCTCCATCCCATTCCTTAATTGTCAAATGATTATGTCCACTCTCATCTCTCTTTTCTTCCCATCACTCCCTCCCCTGTGTTTCCACCCTGTTCTATTTGTAATATGTATTGCATTCTATTGCATACATGCATCAATATACACTATATTACTTAAGCCATTGCATCATATTAAACCAACGTATACCTTACAGAGGCACACTCCATTTAACTGTAGCTCCTCCTTCCCCCTCCCTTTCTGTGCCATGTGTTGTCCTGCGAGTGCCAGCTTCACTCTTCCTTTCCTGCTGCCTTGTCCTTCCTTGGCCAGTTCAGCCAGTCATCGGAACTGATACTCCTCAAAGGCCTTTTGGCTCATTTTTGGCAGTTGGGCTTTGTGCGCATGCACACCAAGTGGGTAGGCTGAGTGTGTATGTGGACAGTGGCATGAGGGGCCATGAGAGAAGGCGCATGACAGGAGGAGGGAGTCTTGTGGCCTGTCATGAGTTGGGGTGGGGGAGAGCCCTGGGAAGAGCCTGTCAGCCCTGCCTCGGGGAGTGGTGGCCCAGAGCTGACGGGATGAGAAGGGGAGTGAAGGGCGATCCTTAGCACGACGGGGGTGGGGAGACACCATGATGTTAAAAATGATTTTTAAAAGTTTTTTTAAGGAGCATCCTGTGGGGCTGTGCCTTTAAGAAAGAGAGTGGAGCCCTGAATAGCCCCACCATAGCTACAGGCCTGTCCACTATGCTTTGCACAGGGCTGCAATTTGTATGGGGGAGGAGTCCTCTGACAGAAGCTCTGAGGAACTTTTTTAGTCTTGTGCCTCTAAATTGGGGGGAAGAAGTTGGGTATTTTCACCAGTGTCCTAGCACAGCTGCATAGTAGTGCTAATTTCCTGCCCTTCCTTGCAAATTTGCATGGTTTTGTCTTTGTGATTCTCTAATTTGATCCTGCACACTGGTCGTGATTTTGGCAGTTTTTCACAGCCTATCCTGTGATGATTGCTGTCCTCCAAATGGATCGATCCCAAGCAATTAATAAGGTTGGTGGTTTACAGAAGGTCCATGTGGTTCAGCCATCATTTTAATGTTAGGCTCCTGGAGACTGCCAAAATAGCATCCCCCCCCAACTTTGTTCACTAAATGATGAAAGGGAAAGGTGTTTTCAAAGCTTTAGGCTTTCTATCGCAGTGTCTCTCTCTCTTTACATCTCATGCCAATTTCATTCCATGCTGATGGTATTTTATTTGCATGCAGCACTGAAATTTATTTATTTTTTGCATGCAGCACTTTTTTTACACTGGGAATGCTGCCATTTGCCTCCTCTCCAATCCCCCTTTCAAGTCAATACCAGCAGGGAACTAAACCTCACACAGCTCCTTTTAAACTCCCCCCATTGTTTTAATATTTTTAAATTCAGTGATCTGAGACTAGTGATAGTCTCATATCACTAGACTCATGCTGCTTGTTGAAAAAAATTAAAAACTTTAAAATGAGGAGAAAATGGAACTTGTACACCGATGAAGGGGGGATGATGATGGAAGGTAGATGGCTTCAAGAGGTAATTAGATAAACATATGGAGCAGAGGTGATGCTCTGTATTCTTGGTGCTTGTGGGGGGAGCAACGGTGGGAGGGCTTCTAGTGTCTTGGCCCCACTGGTGGACCTCCTGATGGCACCTGGTATTTTTGGCCACTGTGTGACAGAGTGTTGGCCTGCACTCCACAGGCTCCAGCTCCAAAATCTCCAGGAATTACCGAACTCAGAGTTGGCAAGCCTAGTTTCAACCTAGAATTTTATGTACCAATAAACATGCTAACACCTCCAGCACTGTCACAAAGTACACAGGACCTTCTTGTTTATAACTAATGTGTTTAGGGCAAGCTACAGTTTGACCCAGCTGAGCTCTGAGAAGCATGGAGTCAAGTCAAGGATGAGAGATCACAGGACAGGCTGAACTTTGTAAGGAAAAATAACCATGATATGATAACAAAACCTTGTTAGAGAAAAATATATCTTCTTTCATTATCCAGTGAATAACAAATCATTACTTCTTTGAAGTAAATTGGTCTCAAGTTTTTCTTTCTGATGGTACAGCGCTCAATGGACCGTTTCACTCAAGGTTTCATCAGATGAGACCTTACACTAGAAAATATACAAAAATACATAATTTTTTCACCACTTATAGTATTCAATACTGCAATCAGATTGTTTTACATGAACTGACTTAAAATGTATGTGTATAGCCTTAAGCAATTGTGAGTATTGGTTAGAAGCATAATCTCTCTATGCTACCTACCCTGCCTTTGGTCTAGATTAGAAACCTCTGTTGCTGATTGATAGTATGCACCTGAAGCAGTCTTGAAAGAATTTTAGAGGGCAGCACATAGTTGCTTTTCACATAACCAAATGATGTAAGTTAGAAAGGAAGAGGGAGTGGAAAAAATACAAAAAGGTGAGTTGTTTGAGGTTTTTTCCCTTTAAAAACAAAACTATTCTGATCTCTGTTTTGGGTGCATTCAGACTATAAGTGGTGAAAAAATTATATATTTTTGTATATTTTCTTGTGTAGGTCTCATCTGATGAAACCTTGAGTCAAACGGTCTATTGAGTACTGTACTGTCAAAAAGAAAAGCTTGAGACAAATTTACTTCAAAGAAAACACCTTTAATGATTTGTTATTCGCTGGATAAATAAAGAAGATATATTTTCGTTATCACATCATGGTTGTTTTTCCTTACAAAGTTGAGCTCTGAGAAGCAGCAGGAGACAGAGCTGCTAGAGGAATGAGTGTTTTTTATTTGCTTTCAGCTGAAGTGATTTAGCTGAGGGTACTGGTTGGGAGGACTGTGTTTGGGAGTTTATGAGTAAATTTTAAGTTGGTGCAGAGTGCTGGATGCTTGAGAAACGGTAAGAAGGGGTGATTGTTTGACTGTAATTGGATTACCTGGGTGTAATTTGAATAGCTGCTGGCCCCACCCTCTGCTGGGTGAGGCTTCTATTTAAGGCTACACCTTGCCAGAGGCATGAGCTGAAAGGCTCTTGGCCTGTGACTCTTAGCCTAGGGGCTCTGTAAGAAGCCCAGGAAGGACTAGAAAACCAGGACCCTAGTCTCCTTGGGTTTCCAGTAAGGTAAGTAGACTACTTCAAGGAGAAACACATAAATACAAAGGGTTTTAAAAGGGGAGTTATATATAATTATTTTTAAAGCAATTATGAAGGCAGAATGCCAGCAGAGGGTTGGGGGCTATCCAATGTTTTGCACTGAGTGTCACGTGTATGACTATCTACCCACTGGACAGAAGTCTTGGGTGTGTGCCTGATGCAAGGAGCTCCTGGTTCTCAGGGAATGAGTTTGCTCCCTTGGGGCCAAGGTGACTGACCTGGAGAAGCAGAAACAGTCAGGTGCATGGAGAAGACTCTCGGGGACTTATTAGATATGTCCCACTCTGAATATGGTAGCCCCACCACTGTCAGGGAGCATGAGGGTTGAGAGGAAACAGAGCACCGTGCTGAGGGGAATGTGCCCTCAGAAGGGAACCTCTTCTTCAGCTGGTGAACAGGTATCCTTTTGCACTAAGGAACCATCCCTGGGCAGAGAGGGAGGGGGGCTCTTGGTAGTTGGAGATTCAGTCCTTAGGCAGGTAGACAGCTGGGTGGCAAACCAGCGTACTGACTGTATGGCGACTTGCCTGCCTGGTGTGAAGGTAGTGGGCATTACACAAGTTCTAGATAGGTTGGTAGACACTGCTGGGAGGAGCCAGTGTTTGTGGTACATGTTGGCACCAACGATGTGGAGAAATGCAGTTGTGAGGTATTGGAGAAAAAAATTAGTTTGCTAGGTAGGAAACTCAAGGTCAGGACCTCCAAGGTAACCTTCTCAGAAGTGCTACCTGTTCCATGCGCAGGGCCAGAGAGACAGGCACAGATCAGGAGTCTCAATGCGTGGATGAGACAATGGTGTAGGGAGGAAGGGTTCAGGTTTGTTAGGCACTGGGATGCTTTTTGGAACAAGAGGGAGCTGTACAAAAGAGACGGTCTCCACTTGTCCCAAGAAGGAACCAGGCTGCAGGTGCTTAAAATCAAAAAGGTGGCAGAGCAGTTTTTAAACTAAATATTGCGGGAAAGCTGACAGGAGATGAAAAGTCTCTGTTTCGGGATGGCTCATCTCAAAGAGATGAGGGAGTAGCGGTTACTTTTCTACAAAGAAATGGATTAGAATTGTCCACTGAGACTGTGGCTAATGATATGGACTACCTGCCAAGGTCTCGAGGCAGCAAGAGGAAGGTTGTGGGCTTAATATGCATGGGAAACTATAGGTGTTTATATACAAATGCTAGAAGTGTCCGAGGTAAAATTGGGGAATTGGAATGCTTGGTGTTGGGGGGGGGAATAGACATTGTGGGTATTTCAGAAACTTGGTGGGATGAGGAAAATCAGTGGGATACAGTGATTCTTGGTTATAAATTATATAGGAAGGATGGGGGGGAAGGGCTGGAGGTGGGGTGGCTCTGTATGTCAGAGAGTGTGTACAGTCCAGTAAGACTGAAAGGATAAGAGAACTGGATTCACTTCTGAAAATTCTATGGGTTGAAATAGTGGGCCCAAAAGGAAGCTTAACACTGGGAGTTTGTTATCGCCTACCAGATCAAAAGATAGAGGAGGATTATAAAATGATGAATGAATTAAATATAGCTAGATGAAATAACTGTGTCATATTAGGTGATTTTAAGTACGCACACATTGATTGAGTCAATATGTGTCCAAGTCAGGAAAAAGAGATTGAGTTTCTAGACACTCTCAATGACTGTACTATGGAGCAGATGGTCACAGAACCTCCCAGGGGAGAGGCAATCATGGATTTGGTCCTAAGTAATGCCCAAGACCTGTAAAAGTGATTGCACCGCTAGGGAACAGTGACCATAATGTTATTGAGTTCAACATTTGCATAAATAGGGAGTTGCTCAAAAACACTGACACAACCACCTTTAACTTTAAAAGGGGTAACTTCTCTGATATGAGGGGACATGTGAAGAGGAAATGCAAAGGAAAGTAGAAAGGGTCAAAACTATTGGGGAAGCTTGGAGACTATTTAAAACTACAATCCTAGAAGCTCAGAAAAATATATACCGCAGGTTAGGAAAGGCACAAATAGGTATAGAAAAAGGCCTGCCTGGTTAACAAACAAAGTAATGGAAGCAGTAAAAGGTAAGAAGTATTCCTTCAAGTGGTGGAAAGCTAGTCTCAGTGAGGGAACACAAGCTGTGGCAAATAAAATGCAAGCCTGTGATCAGGCAGGCAAAACGGGAATATGAGGAACACATTACAAAAATCAGAAAAACCAACAATAAAACTTTCTTCAAACACATGAGAAGCAGGAAACCAGCCAGGGAGGCAGTGGGGCCCTTGGATGACCAAGGGGTAAAAGGAGTAGTGAAGGATGATAGGGAAATGGCTGAGAAGCTGAATGCATTTTTTGCCTCTATCTTCACTGTGGAAGATGACAAGTGCTTGCCCACTTCAGAACTGCTGATTTTGGGAGGAGTGTTGAAAGATCCAAGTCACTGAGGTAACAAGAGAGAAGGTCCTACAACAGATAGACAACTTAAAAACTGATGAATCACCAGGCCTGAATGGCATACATCCAAGAGTTCTGAAAGAACTCAAATGTGAACTTGTGGATCTCCTGACAAAAATATATAGTCTTTCTTTAAAATCTGCCTCCATTCCTGAGGACTGGAAGGTAGCTAATATCAGTCCTACCTTTAAAAAGGGTTCCAAAGGCGATCTGGGAAATTACAGGCCAGGCATTCTGATGTCAATACCGAGTAAGTTGCTGGAAACCATTATTAAGGAGAGAATTAGTAGGCACATTGATGAACAAAAACTATTGAGGAAGACTCAGCATGGGTTCTGTAAGGGAAGATCTTCTCTCACTAACCTGTCAGTGTTCTTTGCGGGGGTGAACAAACATGTTGTTTACCTTGACTTCCAGAAAGCTTTTGATAAAGTTCCTCATCAAAGGCTCCTAAGTAAGCTCAGTAGTCATGGGATAAAAGGACATGTCCTTTTGTGGGTCAAAAGCTGGCTGATGAATAGTAAACAGAGAGTAAGTATAAATGGGCAGTTTTCTTGAGGGTGGTAAGCAGTGGGGTACTGCAGGGATCAGTACTTGGTCCGATGCTTTTTAACTTGTTCATTAATGATTTGGAGTTGGGAGTAAGCAGTGAAGTGGCTAAATTTGCGGATGACACGAAATTGTTCAGGGTGGTAAAAACCAGGGAGGATTGTGAGGCATTCCAAAGGGATCTGTTAAGGATGGGCGAGTGGGCGTCAACGTGGCAAGTGGGGTTCAGTGTGGCCAAGTGCAAAGTGATGCACGTTGGGGCCAAAAATCATAACTATAAATACATTTTGATGGGGTCCGAAGTGGCAGAGACTGACCAAGAGAGAAATTTTAGGTCATAGTAGATAACTCAATGAAAATGTCAAGACAGTGTGTGACTGCAATAAAAAAGGCCAACGCTATGCTCGGGATTATTAGGAAGGGAATTGAAAACACATCAGCCAGTATTATAATGCCCCTGTATGAATCAATGGTGCGACCTCATTTGGAATACTGTGTGCCATTCTGGTCACCACACCTCAAAAAGGATATTATAGCATTGGAAAAAGTGCAGAAAATGGCAACTAAAATGATAAAAAGGTTGGAACACTTTGGCTTCTCTTATGTTCTTACAGTTTGGCTCTCTGGAAAAAAGAGTGGTTAAGCATAACAGTAAATTAGGTAGTAATATTTCTTATTGTTTACTATTTTGCCAGAGGGGTGAACATAATAAAAACCAGGTTCCGACTACTGAACCAATATGATCAGAGGACATTTAACAGCATATGAATTTGATGCAGGTCCTTAAGAAAGTTTTTCATAGTTGCACACTGTTTAATATGTTTAATATTCTTCCCTCATTTGTTTATTTGTATTTCAATTTCCCACAATCTCAGTTCAGCATACATATGATCTGAGTACTGGCCAAATACTGGTCAAGTTAATTTTACCTCAAAGTTATCTCCCTTTCAGAAAACACAGGCAGGTAGTAATGTGTGAAATATGGCCCTACCATGAACCTGCATCGAGCTTTTGGGCATTTAGGCTACTTGATATGTGCCCTTGTGATGAGCAAGCTGCAGATCATGCATTACAGTATCCAGAATTTCCTACCTGGTGATTAATCTCCATGTAGGAAATGGTAACACAGAAAAATGGTTGTCAGAAACCATGTCAATAAAGCTGAGTATGCCTCTGCTTGTACTGAAACTTTCTTCAAAATACCAGGGCGGGGTCTCCCATTCTCCCTCTGGGCCATTACTCATTCAATCATAAACTGGTTTTTCTAGTCATTTTTTTAAAAGACGAGTTTCCATCTTGCTCTTGATCACCTGAAGCTGAGGGAGGAGCCATCCAGATTCTGCTTTTAACAATCTGCAAACCTTCTCTGCCCTTCCTGTTACACTATCTCAACAGACAAGAGCAGGCAGAGGCAGCTATAACATAGCCACCCCTTTGGTGAAGAGCCTTTGGACACAAGGAGAGGGGAGCTCAGTTACTTCCAAGATGTTCAAAGGGGTGGGCAAAGGCTCGCCAAGCAAAACCTCCCCCAACAAGTCTCCAAGCAAGCATGCCAAGTAAGTTTTTAACTTTTTAAATTCTGTGTTTAATGTTTGCAGAACTGGAGGAGTAGAAAAATATCACTGTCAGGAGGTTATCTCTAAGTGGGAACTATAAGCATAAGGGCAGGATGCTGCCTACAGAAACTTCTGAAGAAGTACTTGCCAAGTTCCTGGGGCAACCTATGCTAATTTGTCTTCTCTGTACCAGCCCCCTTTGTAACAAGCTCTCCTCTATTCAGCATGCCAAACCCCTCTGAATATCTGCCTGGCTGTTGAGTCTTGTTGGAAGTCTGACCAAGTTTGAGAGCACACATAAATGCTAAATCTTACCCTGGTTTTGTTCCTAGCACATGATGTCCTGGGCCCTTTGGAAAAGTTTGAGTAAGCTACAAGATGTTTCCTCTGTGTAGTGCTGTGAGAACTGTGAGCTGCTTACATGCTTTAGCAGTAAGGAACCCAAAATGCAAGGGGATCTTGAAAAAAGTGTCCTTGTGACTGCTTGGTAGTGGAAGAATATAGTGAGTATCTACTCAAGAATCCAATAACAGGTACAGAACACCAAGAAACATGTCTTTCCATTTTTAAAGTTTCTCGTCTGCTTAGTTGAGAGACAGTTTGGAGAGGCAGAACAACATCTGTTGACAGATCAGGAATCAAAAGGAAAAGGAGAACAGGAATGTGGTACTAAAATGCATGCTCTGTCTCTCTTCTCATTTTCCTATTCCTACCAAAATATGTGCAGTTCTTCATTAGAAAGGTATTAGGAGACGTATTGTTAGTCAATGCTGATAAGTTTCTTCAGTTCACAAGGTAGAAGTTTTCTGGGGGGTTTTCTTAGTGCAGAGATCCAGATACACACAGCCCCTGATAGAAAATAGGAGTTTGAGGTGCTGTCGGTGTCACAACTTAAATGTCAGCTTCCCTGGCTGCCACATTTCTCTTCTTCTTGCAGCTGTTTCAATACTTCTCTGAGAAGGGTGTGATTCTCATGCATGTATAATACGTGCAATGCAGTGTGAAAGTTCATGAAACAACTGGCCCAAGTGGGAAAGATGAGTAAATCAAGTTGGCAGGTAGTAATATGGTAGAGGAGTCATTATTTTGGATAAAGAAAAGTTTCTGGACCTCTGGTTCCTTCTGGCAAATGTTTCATTGCTCTGTCAGATAATGCTCAAGAGTAGGGTTGCCAGACCCCCCGGTTTGGTGGGGGTTGCCCAATTTGGAGGGGCTCCTTATTACCTGCCAGCCAGCTTGTGGGTGGGTGAGGGGAAGCCCTGCCCCCAAGAGTGACCCCTTGGCCTCCTTCCCACCTCTTCCCTGCTGGAGAGGGGCAGGGGCCACGCGCCTGCTCTCTAAGCCCTGAATTTGGGGCTTGGAATGCAGGCGCACATGACCTCCCCTCCACCTCTTCCCAGCAGCATTTAAAGGATGTCTTTAAATGCTGCTGGGAAGTGGTGAGGGCCACACACCTGCACTCTATTCTCCAAATTCAGGGCTTGGAATGCAGGTGCAACCCTACCCAAGAGGGAGATCTTTGATATGCCTGCCCAACAGAGACCATTGTGAGGACACTGGAGACGTAAGGAGATGAAGATAGGCCAGTAGGTAAGAACTGGTTGCCTTCTAATTTAGCATCCTATTTCTGAGGGTCTGAGTACCTGTTACATTGTCTGTCAGCCATGTCCAGGTCCACCACCAGATGTGTGGTGCGCCCTCTCACTGTATGCCATGGTTCTGATCCAAACTGGATCCCCATATACTGGGGAATTGTTTGCCTCATTGAATTGTACAGTGAAAGTCTTTTTGAAAATCCTCATGGTGGACCTGGGCACAACCCAAGGACTGTGTAATGTGTTGGTAGGCCCAAGTTACATGTTGCAGAGTTTATGGCTGAGTTCAGACTGGCAGTTTGAAGCGGGAGCCAGTCATGGCAAAAAAAGCCCCAGAACAAACTGTTCCGGGTTTTCCCGGTCACACTGCGCCGAGTGATGCGGGAGCATACCGGGAGGAGGCGCGCGGGAGCGTTCAGACTGTTGGCCCAGAGGTGCAGCTGTAAATGGCTTTTTCCTGGTAAATCGGCTGGATGCCTATGTGTGCATGAGTGCATATGCACTCATGCACACATAGGCACCCAGCCGATTTGGGGAGGATCCCATTGTGCTGGCACTGCATTGGGCAGTAGAGCAGAGCACAGCCAATCATATCACTGCTGCATTATGTGCAACACGGGTTGCTCCCGGCTTTTCGACTGAGCGTTCACACTTCCGGGAAGTGGAATGCAGCGAGATAAAGGCACTCTCCAGGATTTGCTACCACTTTCAACAGGTATCTTTTAATCCCAGGAGCGAAGCGAAACAGCACGGGTTGCCTACGGGTGGGGAATGTGAGGCAGATGTGCCTGTGTGAACACCCCCTTTAATCTGCTTGGGAAACGTGGCTGAAACGTGGCTATAGCAGGGCAAATTGCCAGTCGGAACTCAGCCTACGGGTTCACACCAGGTCCTATTATCAGATGAAATTTGGGAGTTCTGTGTTGAAGCCTAAGGTTGGATCCAGACTAACATTTCTGTAGGCATGTGGACTTCTGCCCATGGAATGGATTCGTCCCACCGCCTCCTTCCCACAACAGCTCAGACTCCTGTTTCTGTAGGTCCTCTTTCACCCAGCAACAGGTTCTCAGGGGGGCATTTTGGGCTGCCTTGGTACAGGCGAAGCAGGATACTTGTGCTCTGTGGGCAAAAGTCCTTGTCCCTGAGGAAACATATATATATATATATATATATATATATATATATATATATATATATATAGAAGCAGGATACTTGTGCTCTGTGGCAAAGTCCTTGTCCCTAGGAAACAATATATATATATATATATATATATATATATTATATCCCAATATATTTTCCGTATGTGGGGACCTAATTTGGATTGGGACCATGGAGCATAGGGAGAGGGGTCTTCAGTCTCTCTTTGGTGTTTTCCTAACCTAAAATGGCCTTGGAGAAACACTACTTGCCTTACTGGGGAAACTCACAAGTAGCCCATCAGTATACTCGGTACAGCCAGACCCACATATAGTGCAAGATGTAGTGTGGCCCTGAAGAGTCTTTTCAGTCCTTTAGAACACTGAATTCAATTTCTATTAGGCAGATATTCATGCTAGTGTGTTGTAGTGGTTCAAATGCCAGACTAAGATCTGGGAGTCCCAGGTCTGAATCCCTATTCTGTCATAGAAACTTCCTGGGTGACTTTGGGCCAGTCATTCTGCCTAAACTACCTGACAGCATTGTTATGAAGCTAAAATGGAAGAGAGGAGAAGGATGTAAGCTGTTTTGGGTCCCCACTAGGGAGAATTGTGGGGTATAAATGAAGTAGATAAATAGTTTAAAAATTAATGCCATCCTGCTTAGGATGGTACTGTTAGTTTGTCACCTGCACTATGATATCCTGTCCAAGTGTAATGGATATGGGAGGGGTAATAGCTTTGTCATGAGTATAGCCTGACTCATGTTTGTTTTGGGGTTTTATTTTTTTTAAGTAAGAGGTACTGTTGGAAAGGAGAGTATACACAACTTGCTCAGAATGAATTAAAACATTTTTTTAAAAAATAAAAAATACATGAACTTGGGAATGTTGATGTTGCAAGGGAGGTAGTGCTATTGTTCTTAAAATGCCATGTGTGTACTGTGAGTGAGCAAGCACTTGCCATAAAATAAAGTTCACAAAATGGAGTTGGATTGTGGGGAGTTTTGTTCATCACCAGGGAGCTGATAGACACTATCTATTTCATGCATTCATTTCCTTAAACCAAAGGTAATTTCAAGACAGTGTTTTCAAATATTCATATTCACACAATCATATCCCCTACTGTTGGCTAGCGCAATTGACACACTATCAGAGTGGAGTGGAATACTGTATACAGTTGTGGTCACCATATCTCAAAAAAAGACATTGTAGAGCTGGAAAAAGTACAGAGGAGGGCAAACAAGATGATTAGGGGGTTGGAGCACCTTCCCAGTGAGGAAAGGCTGCAGAGTTCTGGGACTTTTCAGTTTAGAAAAGAGATGACTGGGGAGACAGACATGATAGCAGTTTATAAAATTATGCATGAGGTAGAGAGAGTTGACAAAGAGAAATTTTCCTCCCTCTCCCAAAATACTAGAACTTGAAGGCATCCAATGAAGCTGATGGGCAGTAGGTTCATGATGGGCAAATGGAAATACTACTTTCCACAGAGAATGATTAAAATGTGGAATTTGCTGCCAGAGGATGTAGTGATGGCCACAGGAATAAACAGCTTTACAAGGGGATTAGATAGATTCATGGAGGATGAGTCTATCAATGGCTACTAGCCATGGTAACTGAGGGGAACCTCTACATTCAGAGGCATTAAGCCTGTGAATCCCACAGCCAGGAGGCAGCATCAGGGGAAGGCCTTGGCCTCTATGCCCTGTTGTTGGCCCTCCGGAGGAACTGGTTGGCCACTGTGTGAGACAGGATGCTGGACTAGATGGACCACTCATCTGATCCAGCAGGGCTCTTCTGATGTTCTTAGTATAGAACTGCAGTTTTCCACTGCCATTATATTACAGTTGCAGTCTTGGGTAAATGAGAGAATCCCCACAACAACAAAAATTTGGATTCTCCATGTCAAATATGTGGAAAAAACCCTCTGAATGGCCATTATGTACCAGACTAGTAGTAAAGCCCATTGTGGGAAGGAATACAACAAGCTCTAGAAGGAAGCTCCAGGTGAGTGTCCCGGCTGTGGCTGGTGGGGTGGCAGAGGGAAGGGGAAAATAGAGGGAGGCAAGCCATGTTTATTTCCTTCTGTTTAGCTATAAGGCAGGGCTATCACAAGTCATTTTGCTGCCCCAAGTGGGTAGTATGGGAGGACAGCCTCATAGTAGCAGGTATGGTTCCCTCCACCCTTGACTTATGTTGATTTGGGGTTATGCAGTGGCAGCTAAGGTAGAAAAGCACCTCCTCCTATGCCATGTCTTCTGGGTTCCCAGGGTCTGGAAAGTGGTTCCGTAGCCAGTTACAGGGTTGCCAAGTCTGGGTTGGGAATTATCTGTAGATTTGAGGGGTAGAGCCTGGGGAGGGCAGGGTTTGGGGTGTGGAGGGACCTCAGCAGGGTATAATGCCATGGAGTCCATTGCCCAAAGCAGCTATTTTCTCCAGGAGAACTGATCTTGGAGATCTCCAGGTGCTGCCTGGAGGCTGGCAATACTAAGGGGAGGGCCAGACCTGTAGATTTGAGGGGTAGATCCTGGGGAGGGCAGGGTTTGGGGTGCAGGATATAATGCCATAGAGTCCACTGCCCAAAGCAGCCATTGTAATAGCTGGAAAACTTTCTGTAGGGGAAATGATGTGCTGTGGCTGGGGAACATGGTGATTTCTGGGAGATCTCCAGGGGCCACAAGGAGAATGGCAACTCTAGTGACCATTTAAGGGAAGATTGGGATATGTACTTTGACAACTCCAGTGACCATTTAAAGGAAAATGTACTTTACCTCAGGACACATTCAGTGACTCTCAACAGCAACAGCAAACTGTTTAGAATGTTAGAGGCAAAGGCCAATCAGGCCGCATATGCAAATGACCTCTGTGTTCCGACTGGCTGTTGGGGGGAGAGGAACAGCAAACTGTTTAGAATATTGGAGGTGAGACTCAGGCAACGCAGCCAGTGGATAGGAACAGCTTGAGTGACATATTATGGAGCCAAAGACTGTGGGCGCGTGTGGAATGTTCAGGAGAGCCCATGACCAAAACAGAATTATTATATAGAGCCCTAGAGGAAGCATACCAAATTTCTGGACAGCTGGAATATTTTACTCCCTACTATTAATTTCCAACTTTGAATGCTTACAGGCTTCCTTTACAAGATAACTTTAGTTCCTTGACATGGATTGATTTACAGTGTATGCCACCTTATAAGAAAGGCTAAGAGAGCAATCCTAAGCAGGTCTACTCTGAATTCTACTACAGTCTATTCAACAGGGCATATCTCCCAGGAAAGTGTCCTTATGATGGCACTGTAAGTGCCATTTGAAACAGAGCTATACCCTTCAGAGTTTGTTGAAGTCAATGGGTTTAGAAGGGTGAAAATCTGCTTAAGGATGGCATTATTGGCCAAGTGCCACATCCCCAGCAAAGGTTCTGCTTCCAGCTTCACAGATCTCCCTTTTGTTCTGGAGAGAAATGAAAAGTAAAGCAGGCTTGGAATCTAAGCCTTTGCACCTCTACTAGAAGAGATCTTACCTCAAGAACAATTCTGGCCATAAGTTATGTACATTGCTTTGTCTCTGTATGTAAAGCTGGAATAGCTGTTGCCTTTTTGTACAAAAAAGTGTATACATTTAATAGAGTCAATGGTATGAAGAAAGTGATTGTTTTTTCCAGAGAAATCTTAGGTGGTTAAATTAACTTCTGAACCATTTATATACTCGTTCTACTTTTTTTTTTAGTTTATTTCTTTGCATCAGACAACGTATCACACAGGGTTGTTGTGAGAATAATACTGAGGAGAGGAGAATCATGTACACTAGACTGGAGAAACAGTGAAATAAAATAAGTGATAGATGAAAAAAACACAGCTGGAGTGAGCGAAGAATTTTCCTTTAGCCCATATCATAGTTTGCAGTAGGCCTGCCAGATCAGCCTTTTAAACACAAAGGAACACTATGGACATCTGCAAGGAGAAAGATCCAGTATGTCCTATGGAACTGCAATGTTCTAGAATAAAAAGACTCTATAACAATAATGTCAGTTGAAATGGAAAGCATCTACTGCTTAGGCCTGAGGTGATTTGAAATGAATTGATACCCTGTTATGTATTGCTGATGCTCCCCCCCCTTTTTTTGGGGTAGCAATCCAGTTTACATGTTTTGGACATTATTGTTTTAGTTTTGTGATTTTAAATTGTTACTGGTCTCTTAAAACTTTTCTGTTTTGTGAGTTTGTGTGTGAGAGAGAGCTTGTGAGCCTGGAAGTCATGGTGACTTCTGGTGACCCCTAGTGGGGCTAGGACATTTCAGAGAGGTGGCTTTGATATTGCCTGCCTATGTGTCCCAGCCCTGGTATTCCTTGGAGCTCGCCCTTCCAAGTACCTGCCAGGGTTGGCCCTGCTTAGCTTCCAAGATCTGACAAGATTGGGCTTGCCTGGGTTATCCAGGTCAGGGTGTCTCTTAAAACTTTTCAATGCCATGGTTTTTAAAAACAAATTGCCATTATTTCAAAGCAAGAAAGCCTGGTGGCTTAGAGTTTGGAGGTCAGCATGATTCGTAAAACCAAGTGATTCCTCAGACTCAAAAGATTCCCAGACTCTGTAGCAGAAATAACAGTTAGTATATGCCAGACAGCTTATAAGCATTAACTAAAATAAGTCTTTTTAGTTATGCATGCATTATCGCTGTGATGTAGTTGATAAAAGACACACTGGATGCATGTCATGGTTGAGCTCAGATCTCTTGAGCTTTATGCCTCCCATATTTCCCTTCTAAGCTCCAAGGAATGGAGTGAGAAGACTCATATTGCCTGTGTTATTAGGAGTAGCTTCAGATATTATGAGCCTCTGCCAGCCCCCAATCAATCACTACCACATTCAAGTATACCACTTCCTTGTAACATTCAGAGAGGAGGCTGTGAGTGTTGTTACAAAGGCTGATTCACATCTCTAGCCTGTACAACTTTCCTGTATTCCTTTTGGACAGGGCTTTTTTTGTAGAAAAAGTCCAGCAGGAACTAATTAGCATAATAGGCCACACCCCTGACAACACAGCTCATTAGCATATTAGGCCACACCCTATGCCTTCCCATGGTTTGCCCGGGCGCCCCATGGCTGCAGGGAGCCTGGGCGAGCCGGACAGGCTGGAAAAGGCATGGGGAGGCATTTAAATGCTTCCCCAATCCATCCAGCCCCCCCCCCCAACCGCCTGCCTCGGAGTTGCCAGGGGGTAGCTGTCCAGACCTTCCCTCTGTAGCCACACATGTAGAGGTTTGGCTGTAGTGGGCGTGGCCAACTCTGAAGCCCGCCGGAACTCTGTTCCTGTGCGTTCCTGCTCAAAAATAGCCCTGCTTTTGGACATTACAAACAGGCACCACAAGGCAAATACAGTATTAACTGCAAAATTAGCACTTGTTTGCAAAAACTGAAGTTGTTGTAAAAGGAAGATAAGAACAATACCCATTTGGACTTAGGAACAAAGATTGTTGTTATATCAGAGGCAACTGAGTACAATTTATTTATTTACTAGTGGTAAGGCCCGTTGCAGAGAAAAATGCAACGAGCCCTAGAGAGAGGGTGTGGGCGAGAGCTCCAGCCTGCAGCAGTGCCCCCCCCTCCAGTCCTGTCCTCCTGGAGGCCAGTCGGAATGGCCCAGCAAGGGTGGGGCAGTGCAGGGAAGGCTGTTGGGGCCCTCCCCCCCAAAGAAGGGCCTGCAGCCTCCCTGGGTCAGGCTGTGCCGGCCGAGGGAAGCATGGCGTGGCCCTCTCCCCCCTGCCCGAGCTCAGTCGGAGCATGCCACCAGGCCAGCAAGTCTGGGGGCAGTTCAGGGAAGGGCAGCAGAAACTGAACCCCCCCTCCAAGCAGGACCCATGGCCTCCCTGGGCCAGGCCATGGCAGCCCAGGAAAGCATGTTGCAGCTCTCCCCCCCTTGCCTGAGCTCAGTTGGGGCACACCACCAGGCCAGCGATGGTGGGGGCCACACAGGGAAGTCCAATGGAGGCCGAACCCCCCCCTAAGCAGGGCCCGTGGCCTCCCTGGGCCAGGCTGTGGCAGCTCAGGGAAGTGCAGCGCTGCTCTCTCTTCCCTGCCTGAGCTCAGTTGGGGAGCGCCGCTAGGCCAGTGATGGTGGGAGTGGGGCAGGGAAGCCCAGTGGAGGCCAATCCCCCCCAAGCAGGGTTTCCCTGGGCCAGGCCATGCCGGGCCAGGGAAGTGCGGTGCGGCCCTCTCCCCCCTCCCTGAGACCAGTCGAGCCACGCTCGGCCACTGAAGCATCCTACCCGCCCGCTGTCCGCAAGCATGCTGAGGGTGAGAGCCCGGTCGGCACATGTGTGGGCAGGACTATGACAAAGCAGGCAGCCACAGAACCAATGGAAGGAGAGACCAGTTGAGTAACACTCCAGGGAACCAACCAATTCCGGAGCATGTGGAATGTTCTGGAGAGTGCCACCACCATTTGGCTTTTATAATATAGGGAGATTTTCAGATTTTTACCCTGCCCCCCCAGCCGAAGCTGGCTCAGGTCAGCTCACATAAAAACAGATACTTACATTAAAACATGGTTATAGTTAAAACAAACATAAAATCATAATAAAGTGCTAGTGGTTCTTAATAGTCATATAGTGGTATCAGCCAGTGTAGAACATTCTCCACTTGTAGTCAGCTCTCAGTGTTAGTTGGATGTCCCTGCAAGGTTCGCTGTTCTTTAAGGCTGTCGATGGCAGTTTTCAGGGTCCAGGGCCCTCTCCCTTTTAACCAACCGATGTTCTTCATTGTTGGTGGCTGCTCCCAAAAGCCTGGCGGAAGAGCTCCATTTTACATTTTTAATTTGATTTCCAAATTAGGTTTATTGTAAGTATATCTGAAACAGATGCTCTACTCCTTTAGTTACTAAGAAAGACTAGGCCCAGGCCAACTACGGTTGCCATCTCCATGCTGGGGGCAGAGGATCCCCTGCCCCTGGGCCCCAGCCCCTGCCACTGATTAGCTGGCCAGTGGGGGGACTTATTGGCAGTTCAGGAAGCCCACACCAATGCTTCAGCGTTGACACTGATAATGTGGCAATGTTACTTCCAGCATGCGCTGAAAGTGACATCATCATCATGTCACCGGCAACATGGGGACACTCTGGTATTTGAGCAAAAACTCTATGGTAAAAATGGCTTCTACCGTAGAGTTTTTGCCCAGATACCAGAGGATCCCTGTGTCACTGGCAATGTGATGATGTCCAGTGCCGATCTGTTCTTTTTCCTGCCACCACCAGAAGTGCTAATGAGAGGAAATGGGGGAGGGGGATTGGAACATACGCTGGCATCTCACCAATGTGCTGTCATCACGGACATCATGGATGCTCTAGGATTTACTTCTGTTAAGCCTATTTATTTTGTGAATCCTATTCTGTTAATCCCATTATTTTGTGATTCCTAGAGCATCCCATGATGCCACCTGGTTTTTACCAGAAATGACAACAGCGCACTGGGATGACACCAGGGTACATTCCTCACCCCTGATCAGGGCTCCCATTTGCCTGCTTAAAGTGGGAGTCCTCCAGCCAGTTGTAACCTTTGCCTGCTGATATTCAGCTTGCCAACAGGCCACAGGAGGACACATGATTGTCCTGGGGAGAAAAATTAAAAAGAAAAGTAAGGCCTCGGCTATTTACCAGAAGTTCTGACCTTAGGGTTCCTAATGATTTCTAGATCAACCCAGAGATAATAAGGGTAGCTCTAGCAATTGCCAGAAACTCTATGGTCAGAACTTCCAGTAAATAGCTGAGGCTTTATTTTCTTTTTAATTTTTCTCCTGAGACTCTTCCCCCCACCCCAACTCTGTGCACTGCCTAGAAACTTTACACCCTAACAGTATCAAAGGGCTGCTGGCTGCAGCCTGGCAACCCTACTTAGTTCATGTTTCCTGTCCCACCGTACTACAATTCCCAGCAGGCAGTGCTTCCAACTCTGTTTATAGGCACTAATATATCTAAGAATACCATAACTTTAAGTGGCTTGGCTGGGTATTTTTCTCCACTAGGACAGATTTAAACACACACGTACAACCAAATTTAGAAGACTTTCCTTAATGCAGCTAGCAACTGTTTTGGTCTGGATAAGATCTGGATATGCAGTCATATCAGTAGCTATAATATGTGAATAGGGTTGTCATCCCCTAGGTGGGGCCTGGAGATCCCCCAGACTTGATCTTCAGAGATCAGTTCACCTGGAGAAAATGGCTGCTTTGGAGGGTGGACTCTGTGGCATTATATCCCACAGAGGTCCCTCCCCAGCCTAAATCCTGTGGGCTCAAGGCTCAAATCCCCAGGAATTTCCCAACCCAGAGTTAGTAAACCTATGATATGAACCAAAAGGCGAAGTTACCACTCAAACTGTTAGGTTGCTAAAATATACTGGGTTCAGGCGCATATAATGATCAGCTCATAGTTTATTTGTGATTTCAGCAAGTAGGGAAAAGGCAGAAAAGCCCTGACTGAAGCCAGGTTATATGCATGCAAAAGGTAACACCCCTAACACAACCCGCTCCCAAAGACTGGCTATTTAAAAGTCCTTTCGTGTCCATTGGTCAACTCTGCGATCCTTGCTTCCCTATTGGTGTCTTCTAGGATCCTAGCCAGCTATTGTTATGGATCCTTAGCTGGCCTGACTAACCCAATACATTACAGTTGCTCTGTCTGGGGCCTGACCTGGTCCCCATACAGGCAAATACCACCTTTGAGTGTTCCTCGATATTAAGCGGGGAGGAAACCCTCCTAGAGGTCATAGCTCAGACCTCTTCTTATGAAGCTCATTTTCTACTTGCATGGAACATTTTGTATAAATAATGTGATAATGTGATTACAATCACAATAATACGAATTCTGCCACCTCAAACCTCTACCACCTCATTGTCCCCTCACCCTGTTGCCTAGGCAGAGCAGGCCCAAGTCTAAACCACTCCTTATCTCAGGGTTTTTGGTGCCACTCTGTTGGCTCGCAGAATTATGAGTAAAACCTGGATATATTATAAATGCCATCTAGCCCCTTCCTTCTTGGACTCTACCAACAGCTTGTCACTCTGCAGGAGAGGAAGAGAAAGCAACACCATTTCATTAGTCTGTATTTAACCATGTCTGGTAATCACCTTGAGTCTTTCTGTTGAAAATAAAATGCAGGAGGTAAATATAATCAGTAATAAACTAAGGTTTCTAAGGACAACAAGTACAGGGTCAGGCACAGAAAGCATATGGACGCAAATGCATGCTAGCTGGACTTTAAATTTTGCCTTATCCAAACTGGAAGGCTTTACCAAAGGAGCAAAATTTAATTTCTATTGTAGAAGAGTATTTCATTTTTATTTTGTAAAATAAAACCATTTCTTTCTTGATCAGGAGTTTTCTTAAGGGGATGACATGAAGTATGTGTTTATGGGATTTTCCTTTGAGTGTTTTTTAGTAAGCAGAGTCTATTGCTAAAGAGTTGTTTGTTTGTGATCTTTTTGTGAACTTTGTTGGACTGTTGTAATTTTTCTTCTGTAAAACTGGATTTTATAATGTTGTTTTATTGTTGTGTTGAAAACCATCTTGGATGTTAAGACAAATCAGTATTTAATGCAAATTATAAGAATAATTCTTGTCAGAAGCAAACTTGTCTTCCCTCTTATCATGACATTTGAGCAGCTGACAATCAAACAAATCACTTTCTAAATTAGTTTTTTAAAGGAACCAAACAAAAAGAACTGTGGGATCATGGCTTTATGACCCCTGAATAACTGCTGTGACCAGCCTTGGATGGTCTCCAGACATGCTTGCTAAAGTCAATTAATTACAGGAAGACAGTTACACAGAACGTGACATAGAACCTACAGTTGTTCAGGAGAATGTTGTTTAATCAAAACGAGGATTTTAAAACTACGGTAGTTAATTTATTTACTTCATTTTTATGTAGTTTGTTTACTTCACCTTTCACTCCAGCATGGACCCAAAGTGGCATACATCTGTTTTCTCTCTTTCATTCTATAGTCACAAAAAAAAAACATGGTCCATAGGTTAGGTTGAGAGTGTATAACTGGCCCAAGGTCACTCACTGACCACCTATGGCAGAGTGAGGATAAGAACCTTCCATAGCATACTCCGACACTCTAAATACTACACCACCTTGGCTCTTAAGAGATAAGTCTTGGCAGGAAACCTTTTGATGGAGGTATGCTCCAGGAATAGATCCACTAATCAGAACCATGAGCCTAAGAAAAGAGATGGATCGGTTCTGGCGATAATCCCAGTATGTATGGGAACATTTCCCCTTATCTCACTTGCATGAGGCAGCATCTCCAAACAAACACATAATGCTCTGTAATTATGTGAATTTAGAAAGGAGCAGTTACTGAATGATGTGGGAACTGACAGATAACTGGGAAGGGCTTCATGAGCTGGTAGCTGTTCATTTCAGATGGAATTCAGTTCTTGGGCTGATTAACAGTAAAAATGGGTGAGCCTAATACTTACAATACCTTGTGGTCTCCTACTGTAACTTATTATACCATAAACCATAAAGCATGAATAATTTTGCATTTGCTGTGACTTTTCTTTGACTAGGTCAGTTGGCTAAGATACAGGAAAACCAAATAGCTCTGTGGGGCTGCCTCAACATGTACAAGGAGACAGTGTGGCAATGACTAATGTTCCTATTCTCTGAAAAGAAAGCTACAGCTGGGTGGTGCTCAGATGTTTGCTATAGCTGCTGTTCCTCATTCCAGGGAGGGGGAAACCCTTGGGGTGTCAGCAAGAAACAAGCAGCTTGTGCAATTGGCTGAGAAATTAGAAACCAGTTTCTGTTATCCAAACTATTATGGTCAGTAGTCTCTTGGGATGTGAGTAGGGCTATGCCTACATATCCTTTCCTGAGGCAAATGTCATCATCCAGTCTGT
Organism: Gekko gecko; assembly: GCA_029375565.1. Taxonomy (NCBI): domain Eukaryota; kingdom Metazoa; phylum Chordata; class Lepidosauria; order Squamata; family Gekkonidae; genus Gekko; species Gekko gecko. The sequence continues at coordinate 221,148,694 of JAPDNY010000002.1, forward strand.
TGGTATTGGTGGAAAACAATCAAATCACAAGCACTTTGCTCACACCATCAGGGCATAGAATGCTGTTGTATATACCACAGATGTCTGGATTCTAAATTGCACTAAATGAAGAGTATCAAAGTGAGGAAAGAAGAAACAATAGCCCGGTTCATTATTTATGATTTTGGTGCTCCAGCTTCTACGTGTGAGCATGCTACGTGTGATTATCCCAACATATGCAATTGCCATTCTGTTTGGTAATGTACATATTTTTACAGCTTTGGTATGTGTGAATGCATCATCTGAAAAACATGGGTTTCCTACCATGCATACTGCAGCTGGAAAATACACACATCCTATTCAGGCATGACAACCAGTGGGACACTGGGAGGAACATGGGAGGTGGATATAGTGATGGCATGTCACTTCTGGGAAAATCCAGAACTAGCACCACACCTCTCTGGGAATCACTGAAAACACGATGGTTTTACCATAGAGTTTCCAGTGATTCCTTGAGAGGTATGACATGGCTTCTGGGTTTTCCCAGAAATGACATCACTCCATTTCCAATGGCAATTTTAAAATTTCCAACTCCTGCCAGCTGCTGGTGTGGTGGCAGGCAAGGCCAGCTGGGGGCAGGAGATCTCTTGCCCCCAGTAGACACATGGCAATCTTACTTGACATGTGAATGTCAAACATTGGAAATTCACCTATATTTGTGAACATTCATTCCTGCTCTAATTATGACCACAAATTTGGCAAATGTATATAAGTACTTCACCTGTGTATCAGTAACTAACTTATATGAGAATATTTCTGATATACTACAAGGAACCCTTCTCAGTGAGAGTTCCTTGTAGTATTGTGAGAATTTACTCCCACAATATCAGATTTTGCAAACCCCTTAACTAAGGGTGATGGGTATTTTTCTTGCTTTCCAATATGGGATAGAAAAACAGGCATTGTTAGGATCGCCAAATCTAAAATTTGAAATCCCTGGAGATTTATGGGTAAAGCCTGGTGATAGTAGAGTTTGGGGAGGAGAATGACCTTAGCAGAGTATAATGCCATAGAGTCCATCCTCCAAAGTTGCCATGTTCTCCAGGTGAACCAACCTCTGTAATCTGAAGATCAATTTTCATTCTGGGAGATCTCCCGGCTCCACCTGGAGGTTGGCAACCCTTGCCATTGTTCTTTTCAACATAGAGAATGGTATACACATTCAGGTAGTGATATGGGAAGTCAGCAGTGGGTCAATGAAATACTGTAGTTATATTATCAGGCTCCAAGCAGTATGACTTTATTAGAGGAGTGTATGAAACAGTAGTTTCCTTTCCAGGGACTGAACTACCAGATTGTAGGTGGATTTGCACCTAAAGAGAGTTACACCCAGACCCATAGCCATGGTGGGGCATTTGGGAGTGGAGCCCCACCACAGATGAGCCCTGCTCCACCCCAGGAGGATGCCAGACCCCCAGAGCTCCCACCCCCAGTGTGCTGCACCTCTGACCAGAAGCAGTAGGGCGGCTTCCCTTTCCTTCCCTAGCCTCTCCACCACCAGGGGGGTGCTGGGGAAGGGGCAGGGAAAGAGAGAGAGAGAGCATGCCTTCTCTCTGTGTGTGTCTCTTTCCTTCCCCAGCCCTTGCAGTGGGCTCTCCTCCCCTGCCATTTCTGGTCACCCTCCTCACCAAAATTTTTCTGGCTATAGGGCTAGTTCTCACACCTTTCCAAGAGGTCTCCAGTGTGGTGCCCATGGGCGCCATGGCACCCAAGTGTTTTTAGACAGTAGCTGGGTCGCTTGCCCAGCATGGCTTCTGACTGGCCATTGGAGATCTGATTGGCAGGGCAGATTAAAATAAAATTATTTCAGTGGCAGCTGCTACAGCATTGTTGGTTTCATTCTCTCTAACTCCTCTTTCCCAGTGTATTTTATAAATTACCCCCATTACCCCCTGCACTTGTGTTTCCTCTGTGTATGTGACTCTGCCTCCCAAGGCAGCCATTTTGTGGTTGTGCCCACCATCCTTTGTCAGAAATCCAAAGGTGCATACAGGCTCAAAAAGGTTGGGGACCCCAGGTTTAGAAGGGTGTATCTCTGTTGAGGACTGCATCATCACTTGATTTTTTTACCATCATCTAATTTTTTATGGCCGCAACTTTATCTGTCTTCAACAATGACAAAACACTGCTTGTGAACCCAAAGAGTAAACTATTTGAGAACTCCTGATTTGGGAATTAGGAGCAAATGAGCTTTAACCAGGGGTCTTTTCATAGAAAAACAGCTGCAGGAGCTCATTAGCATATGGTATGCTAATGAGCTATTAGGCTATTAGCATATGCCACGCCCCCTGACATCACCAGAAATGATGTCAGAAGAGGAAGCAAAAGTGGGGGAGGCATCTTCAAAAGCCTCCCCTTCCCTTCCCTTGCTGGCCTGGGTGGGGGAGCTAAGAGAAAAGGGGTTTAAAGTTTAAACTCCTTCTCATGAGAGTTGGGCCACAGAAGGAGGAAAGAGGGAAAGAAAGAGAAGGAAAGAAGGAGGGAAAGAAAGAGAGGGAAGAAGGAGGGAAACAGGGAAAGGAGAAAAAAAGAGAAGAGAAGAAGGTGGGAAAGAAAGAAAGAGAGAAGAGAAGAAGGAGGGAAAGAGGAAAAAGAGAGAAGGAAAGGAGGGAATGAAAGAAATTCGGTGGCAATTCGACCCCATTATATCCTATGGGCCATTGAAGTCAATGGTGAAAACATAGGGTATATTCTGGGGGCTGGAGGAGGGGGTTTTAGGGAGAGGCTCCAAACTCACTGGATAGCTGATGGAGCCTCTCCTCAAGATACCCACCAAGTTTCAAGAACGTTGGACCAGGGGGTCCAATTCTATGGGCCTCCAAACGGGTTGCCCCATTCCCTCCATTATTCTCTATGGTGGGGAAAAAGTTAATTTTTTCCCACTATAGAGAACAATGGAGGGAATAGGGGCAACCTGTTTAGGGGCCCATAGAATTGGACCCCCTGATCCAACGTTCTTGAATCTTGGTGGGTATCTTGGGGAGAGGCTCCATCAGCTACCCTGTGAGTTTGGAGCCTCTTCCTCAAACCCCCTCCCTTCTAGCCCCCAGAATATACCCTATGTTTTCACCATTGACTTCAATGGCCCATAGGATATAATGGAGCTGAAATTGACATTCGGCTGCCTGAAAGACTCCCCGGATGCCGGCTGGGGGCGGGGCTTGGCTCCTGAGTTCCCGGAGCTGTGCTCTGGTGCGCTCCCCCCCCAAAGACCCCTGGCTTTAACTATACAAGAAGGACCTCGATGTCCTTGACAACCACAATGGTATAATCACTGACCTGGAGCCAGACATCCTGGAAAGCGAAGTTAAATGGGCCTTAGAAAGCATTAGTAACAACAAAGCTAATGGAGGTGATGGTATCCCAGCTGAGTTATTCTAAGTCTTAAAAGAAGATGCTGTTAAAGTGCTGCACTCAATTTGCCAACACATTTGGAAAACACAACAGTGGCCACAGGATTGGAAAAGGTCAGTTTACATTCCAATCCCAAAAAAGGGCAATGTCAAGGAATGATCAAACTATCGCACAATTGCACTCATTTCACACGCTAGCAAGTTCATGCTCAAGATCCTACAAGCTAGGCTCCAACAGTACGTGGATAGAGAACTGCCAGAAGTACAAGCTGGGTTTCGAAGAGGTAGGGGAACTAGAGATCAAATTGCCAACATTCGCTGGATTATGGAGAAAGCAAGAGAGTACCAGAAAAACATCTACTTCTGCTTCATTCACTATGCTAAAGCCTTTGATTGTGTGGATCACAATAAACTATGGCAGGTTCTTAAAGAGATGGGAGTACCAGACCACCTCACATGTCTCCTGAGAAACCTGTATAAGGGTCAAGAAGCAACAGTTAGAACCGGATATGGAACAACTGATTGGTTTAGCATAGGAAAAGGAGTACGACAAGGATGTATATTGTCACCTTGCTTATTTACTTTATATGCAGAGATGCGAAATGCTGGCCTGGATGAATCACAAGCTGGAGTTAAGATTGCTGGGGAAAAGATCAATAACCTCAGATATGCAGACGATACCACTCTGATGGCAGAAAGTGAAGAGGACCTAAAGGTGCTCAGGGTGAAAGAGGAGAGAGCAAAAGTGGGCTTGAAGCTCAACATCAAAAAAACTAAGATCATGGCATCTGGCCCCATCACTACTTGGCAAATAGAAGGGGAAGTCGTAGAAGTAGTGGCAGACTTCACGTTCCTGGGATCCCAGATCACTGCAGATGGTGACTGCAGCCATGAAATTAAAAGACGCCTGCTCCTTGGGAGGAAAGTGATGGCAAACCTAAACAGCGTGATAAAAAGCAGAGACATCACCCTGCCAACAAAAGTCTGCATGGTCAAAGCAATGGTATTTCCCGTAGTAATGTATGACTGCGAGAGTTGGACTATAAGGAAGGCCGAGCGCCGAAGAATAGATTCTTTTGAACTATGGTGCTGGAGAAGACTCTTGAAAGTTCCTTGGACTGCAAGGAGATCAAATCAGTCAATCCTAAAAGAAATCAACCTTGACTGTTCCCTGGAAGGCCAGATCCTGAAGCTGAAGCTCAAATACTTTGGCCCCCAAATGAGAAGGGAGCATTCACTGGAGAAGACCCTGATGCTGGGAAAGATTGAAGGTCAAAGAAGAAGGAGACGGCAAAGGATGAGATGGTTAGACAGTGTCATCGATGCAACGAACATGAAATTGAGCAAACTTCAGCAGACAGCGGAAGACAGGAGGGCCTGGCGTAATCTGGTCCATGGGGTCGCGAAGAGTCGAACTCGACTGCGACTGAACGAGCTTTCCTAAGAAACAGCTCTGTCAGGATAGAATAATTAAGCTATAAATCTGGAAAGAAATCAGCCCAGAGTTTTCCTTGCCCAGAGATGCAAGTCAGATTCCTCACAGATCCTGGCCAAGGGAGGACTGGTTATAATCCCTACCCTGTTTGCTTGCACAATCTTGCCTTCACAAAGATACCTGCTGTTCTGGCTTCAATTCTCTCTGTGTGTGAAAGGCCCAAACTGCCTATTATGTGACATGTGTGGGCATTGCTGATGCGTGTTTGCCTAATAATGTTTCACTGGAAATATGCATAATGTGATGTGATCATATTAGCATCTTCCTATCTTTTATTCTGCTTTCTTGCCTGTTGCTTGAGGCAATAAAGTGTGTTCTCTGTTAGTATGCGGCCCCATAAGTTGCAAAACCTTGTTGATAACTGATACCTTGCAGAGCTGGCTCATAGCACATTTTTAAGGGGGGAGTCCTGGATGCCTCACTTTCTATGGAGGCCCAGATTTCCACAGTTGCTAGGTCTGCTTTTTGTCATCTTCGGCAGATCAGGCAGCTAGCCCCTTACCTCACCCCCCAGGACTTGGCTACAGTGACCCATGCAGTGGTCACTTCCAGGCTTGATTACTGTAACTTGCTTTATATGGGTTTGCCCTTAGGGTTGATCCGGAAACTCCACCTGGTGCAAAATGCGGTGGCTCGCCTGCTGACTGCATTGCACTGGCTACCCACTGAGTACTGGATCTGCTTCAAGGTTTTGGTGTTGACCTTCAATACCTTCTGTAGCCTGGAACCAACATACGTGAGGGACCACCTCTCCTCATATGTGCCAAAGAGAGCTTTGTGCTCTGCTGAGCAAGATCTGCTGGTTGTCCCTGGCCCAAGGTGTTGGAAATATGTCTGTTTCAAGGTCTAATTCAGTCGTTATAGGGTTAATCTGTTTACCTTGTGTGCTATTGTTTAGACTGTCCTGGAAGGGAAATCTGACACAGAGCCAATGGGAAGAGAGCCTGGGAAACTGAAGCCTATTTACTCACAATCATTAGTTAATGTATTCAGGTGATTTCCTTCTAGGGTTTAAGAAGAACATAAGAACATAAGAACATAAGAACATAAGAGAAGCCAATGTTGAATCAGGCCAATGGCCCATCTAGTCCAACACTCTGTCACACAGCGGCCAAAATATACCAGGTGCCATCCGGAGGTCCAGCAGTGGGGCCAGGGCACCAGAAGCCCTCCCACTGCTGCCCCCTCCAGCACCAAGAATAGAGTGCATCACCTGCCCCAGACTGAGAGTTCCCATCCATACCCTGTGGCTAATAGCCACTGGTGGACTTCTGCTCCATATGTTTATCTAATTTCCTCTTGAAACTGTCCATGCTTGCAGCTGCCACGACCTCCTGTGGCAGTGAATTCCATATGTTAATCACTCTTTGGGTGAAGAAGTATTTCCTTTTATCTGTTTTAACCCGACTGCTCAGCAATTTCATAGAGTGCCCACGAGTTCTTGTATTGTGAGAAAGGGAGAAAAGTACTTCTTTCTCAACCTGCTCAATCCCATTCATAATCTTATAAACCTCGATCATGTCACCCCTCAGCCGTCGTTTCTCCAAGCTAAAGAGCCCCAAGCATTTTAACCTTTCTTCATAGGGAAGGTGTTCCAACCCTTTTATCATTCTAGTTGCCCTTCTCTGCACTTTTTCCAATGCTATAATATCCTTTTTGAGATGTGGTGACCAGAACTGTACACAGTATTCCAAATGAGGTCGCACCAATGATTTATACAGGGGCATGATGATACTGGCTGATTTGTTATCAATTCCCTTCCTAATAATCCCCAGCATAGCGTTGGCCTTCTTTATTGCAGCTACACATTGTGTAGACATTTTCAGCGAGTTATCCACTACGACTCCAAGATCTCTCTCTTGGTCAGTCTCTGCCAGATCAGACCCCATCAATGTGTATTTATATTTAGGATTTTTGGCTCCAATGTGCATCACTTTGCACTTGGCCACATTGAACCCCATTTGCCACGTTGACGCCCACTCACCCATCCTCAACAGATCCCTTTGGAGTGCCTCACAATCCTCCCTGGTTTTCACCACCCTGAACAACTTCGTGTCATCTGCAAATTTAGCCACATCACTGCTTACTCCCAATTCCAAATCGTTAATAAACAAGTTAAAAAGCATCGGATCGAGTACTGATCCCTGTGGTACCCCACTGCTTACCACCCTCCACTGAGAAAGTTTCCCATTTATACTCACTCTCTGTTTTCTATTTATAAGCCAGTTTTTGATCCACAAGAGGACTTGTCCTTTTATCCCATGACTATTGAGCTTACTTAGGAGCCTTTGATGAGGAACTGTATCAAAAGCTTTCCGAAAGTCAAGGTAAATAATATCTATTGGGTCCCCCTTGTCCACATGTTTGTTCACTCCTCAAAAAACACTAACAGGTTAGTGAGACAAGATCTTCCTTTACAGAACCCATGCTGAGTCTGCCTCAATAGTTTTTGTTCATCAATGTGCCTACTAATTCTTTCCTTAATAACAGTTTCCACCAATTTACCCGGTATCGATGTCAGACTGACTGGCCTGTAATTTCCTGAATCTCCCCTGGAGCCCTTTTTAAAGATTGGAGTGACATTAGCTACCTTCCAGTCCTCAGGAATGGAGGCAGATTTTAAAGAAAGATTACATATTTTTGTCAGGAGATCCACAAGTTCACATTTGAGTTCTTTCAGAACTCTCGGATGAATGCCATCCGGGCCTGGTGATTTATTAGTTTTTAAATTGTCCATCAGTCGGAGGACTTCCTCTCTTGTTACCGCAATCTGATTCAGGTCTTTCAAACCCCCTCCCGAAATCGGTGCTTCTGGAGTGGGCAAACACTTCTCCTCTTCCACAGTGAAGACAGAGGCAAAAAATGCATTCAGCTTCTCAGCCATTTCCCTATCATCCTTCACTACTCCTTTTACCCCTTGGTCATCCAAGGGCCCCACTGCCTCCCTGGCTGGCTTCCTACTTCTAATGTATTTGAAGAAAGTTTTATTGTTGGTCTTTATGTTTTTTGCGATATGCTCCTCATATTCCCTTTTTGCTTGCCTGATCACAGACTTGCATTTTATTTGCCATAGTCTGTGTTCCCTTTTATCAACCTCACTAAGACTAGCTTTCCACCGCTTAAAGGAATCCTTCTTACCTTTTACAGCTTCCATTACTTTATTTGTTAACCATGCAGGCTTTTTTCTATACCTATTTGTACCTTTCCTAACCTGCGGTATATATTTTTTCTGAGCTTCTAGGATTGTCTTTTTAAATAGTCTCCAAGCTTCCCCAATGGTTTTGACCTTCTCCACTCTTCCTTTCAATTTCTTCCTCACATGTCCCCTCATACCAGAGAAGTTACCCCTTTTAAAGTTAAAAGTGGTTGCGTCAGTCTTTTTGGGCAACTCCCTATCTGTACTAATGTTAAACTCAATGACATTATGGTCACTGTTCCCAAGTGGTGCAATCACTTTTACATCTCTCACCAGGTCTTGGGTGTTACTTAGGACCAAATCCAGGATCGCCTCTCCCCTGGTAGGATCTGTGACCATCTGTTCCACAGCACAGTCATTGAGAGTGTCTAAGAACGCAATCTCTTTTTCCCGACTAGAACTCATATTGACCCAATCAATGTGTGGGTAGTTAAAGTCGCCTATTACAACACAGTTATTTCGTCTAGCCGCTATCTTTAATTCATTCATCATTTTATAATCCTCCTCTATCTTTTGATCTGGTGGGCGATAACAAACTCCCACTGTTAAGCCTCCTTTTGGACCCACTATTTCAACCCATAGCATTTCCAGAAGCGAATCCAATTCTCTTACCCTCTCAATCTTACTGGACGGTACACCCTCTCTGACATACAGAGCCACCCCACCTCCAACCCTTTCCCCCTATCCCTCCGATATAATTTATAACCAGGAATCACCGTATCCCACTGATTTTCCTCATCCCACCAAGTTTCTGAAATACCCACAATGTCTATTTCCCCCCCAACACCAAGCATTCCAACTCCCCGATTTTACCTCGGAGACTTCTAGCATTTGTGTATAAACACTTATAGTTTCCCATGTTTGTTAAGCCCACAGCCTTCCTCTTGCTGCCTCGAGACCTTGCCAGGCAGTTCCTATCATTAGCCACAGTCTCAGTGGACAATTGTAATCCATTTCCTTGTACAAAAGTAATAGCTACCCCTTCATCTCTTTGAGATGAGCCATCCCGAACCAGAGACTTTTCATCTCCTGTCGGCTTTCCCCCATTATTCAGTTTAAAAACTGCTCTGCCACCTTTTTGATTTTGAGCGCCAGCAGCCTGGTTCCTTCTCGGGACAAGTGGAGACCGTCCCTTTTGTACAGCTGCCTCTTGTCCCAAAAAGCATCCCAGTGCCTAACAAACTTGAACCCTTCCCCCTACACCACCGTCTCATCCACGCATTGAGACTCCTGATCTGTGCCTGTCTCTCCGGCCCTGCGCGTGGAACAGGTAGCACTTCCGAGAAGGCTACCTTGGAGGTCCTGGCCTTGAGTTTCCTGCCCAGCAGCCTAAATTTCTCCTCCAGGACCTCACGACTGCATTTCCCCACATCGTTGGTGCCGACGTGCACCACGACCACTGGCTCCTCCCCAGCACTATCTACCAGCCTATCTAAAACACGCGTAATGTCCGCTACCTTCGCACCAGGCAGGCAAGTCACCATACGGTCAGTACACGGGTTCGCCACCCAGCTGTCTACCTGCCTAAGGATCGAATCACCAACTACCAAGAGCCCCCCTCCCACCCTTCCCAGGGACGGTTCCTTGGTACGAAAGGATACCCGTTCACCAGCTGAAGAAGAGGTCCCTTCTGAGGGCACATTCCCCTTATCCTCAGCATGGTGCCCCTTTTCCCCTTGACCCTCATGCTCCCTGGCAGCAGCCGGGCTGCCAGATCCAGAGTGGGACATATCTAACAAGTCCCCGAGAGTCTTCCCCGTGCACCTAACTGACTGTCCCTGCTTCTCCAGGTCAGCCACCTTGGCCTCAAGGGAGCAAACTTGCTCCCTGAGAACCAGGAGCTCCTTGCACCGAGCACACACCCAAGACTTCTGACCAGTGGGCAGATAGTCATACATGTGACACTCCATGCAAAACACTGGATAGCCCCTAACCCCCTTCTGGCATTCTGGCTTCATAATTGTTTTTAAACAAATACTTTTCTATAACCCCCCTTTTAAAACACTTTGTATTTATATGGCTCCTGTTGTAGGAGTCTACTTACCTTACCTTACCAAGGAGCCAAGGTCCTGGCTTTCTGGCTCTTCCTGGGCTTCTTACAGAGCCCCTAGGCCAAGAGCCACAGGCAAAGAGCCTCGCCCTTTTGCTCTCGCCCTTCGGCTCGTGCCTCTTGCAAACTTCCTGCCTTAAATGGAATTGTCTCCCAGGAGAGGGCGTGGCCAGCAGCTACTCAAAATCACCCAAGGCACTTAATGACGGTCAAACAAAGCCCCTTTCACACCCCAACTCCAGCAGCCAGGAGTCTGCTATTCAATTTCACCCAAGCACTTAATTACAGGCAACAATGACCCTTTCACACCCTAACTCCAGCAGTCAGGAGTCTGTTACAACTCACCCACACACTCCCAAATACAGTCACTGACACAGTATCTTCTCAGCTAAAGCACCTCAGCTGAAAGTAAATAAATAAAAATACCACTCACCCCTCTGGCAGCTCAAACACCTAGCTCCTTCTCAGAGCTCAGCTGGGTCAGCCAAGAAGAATCTCCATTGTTGATGTTGCAGTTGTTTTGAGACCATATGGGGTCGGTCTGTTCTGTAGCTGTAGAGATGTAGCCTTAGGTCTTTGTTATCTTGTAGATTTTCCTGTGTACCCTTCCCTTAGAAATAAAGATTTTTACACAGAAAAAAATGCCTCATCTCCAGTGAAGCAAAGATCTGTTGCAAATATTTTTGCCAATTTTTCCAACGCAAGGGACATCCATTTAGCCTTGACCAGGATCAGGGCCTTTTCTGCCCTGGCCTGGTGGAACATGTTCCTGCATGAGATCAGGGCCCTGCGGAACTTTTTATTATTCCTCAGGGCCTGTAAAACAGTTGTTCTGCCAGGCCTTTGGTTGAGGCAGCAGCCGTCCAGTAAAAATGACCCTCCCTCCCCGCTGAAGACACCATCTGTATGCAGCCCAGATTAAACAAACCTAGAATCCAGTGGTACCAGTATTGATGCAGATTGTTTTTAAATGCTTGTTTTAATGTTCTGATTATTTATTGTTGTGCTGTGTGGCTGAATGGCCCATCTGTTGTTGTGATCCTCCCTGAGCCCATTGGTGGGGAGGGTGGAATATAAATTCAAAAAATAAATAAGAGGGCTGGGCAGGAGGAGAGGCTACTCCCAGACCTGCCCCCCCCCATACCGCTAGGTTTGCTTTGCTCCCAAGTCTCAGCCATCAGAGACACTGCTCAGGAAGGAGATGGACACCTGTCACTTCCCCATGCTGTGGTTGCTGGGAGAAAGATGTGCCCCAGTAGGTTCACCTTGCTCTAGGGATTCCATTGACATATCCCTTGCCAAATTTGTGCCTTCCAAGAGTTGGTCATCCTATAAAATTATGCAGGGAAAGGGGTTTAAAGATCCTCCCTCTTAATAGTGCTTCCCCAATCTGATTCAGGTTCTGTATCGTGGCTTTTAACTAGAAACAACAACAAAAAAATCCAGTTGGTGTCAGTCACAGTTCTTCCACCGTCTTCTGTAGTCTAGCCTTCAGAATCTTTCCAAATCAGTTCAGCGTCTTCAAGAATGAGATCTCTTTACTCAGTCTTTTGTTTTCTTTCGGAAGACGGGGAATACTTTAATCTTTTAATAGGGTGGAAACACGACAGGTCATGTGTATTGGCCCTTGTGTTTAGGCTACTTGAACTTTTTAATGAGGCTTTCATTGGGTCCTTATATGTTTTAACTGTCTTTCTAATAAATACATGTATTTTTGTATATTATAAGTTTACACTAGGTTTTTAATACTGGCCCTTTATCAGACTTCTTTCTTACCCTTGTGGTTCTTGATTCCAGTTTTTGGGTCAAGTTTGTTTTCCCCTCCCTGTGTCTTATTGTTTGCTCATGGCTCCAGTGTCTGGATTTGAATATCCACAGATTTCATTATATTGAGAATTAGATACACAAGGTAGGGCCCACAAGACTCACAGGGGCGAATCCCATATTCCCCCCCCCATTGCTGAGCTAGCAAGGCTCCAGGCCCCACCACCCAACACTGAGCCTGGCAGCCAGCATCTGCTTCTACTGCCCTGGGGTCAGCAGAGGCTGCTGGTGTCTGCCGCCACAGCACTTACACCTGGAGCAGCTGCTGGCATTCACATCTCTTGAAGCTGGGCCCACAGTGGCTGCTGGCATCCACTGCCATGGTGTCCAGACCTGCAGTGGCTGCTGGCATCCACATTTCTCACTTTCCCCCTGCAAGTGTCTTTTTTTATTGCACACATTCATTAAAAAAATAGAAACCCCCCTGTATTCCTCCCTCTGACCTGCCTCCCTCCACCCGCCATTAATATTTATTCCCAAAGCACATTTTTTAATTTAATCTGTTTAAATTGTTATTGAAAGAAAGAATAACAAATAACAGGAAGATAACAATTGACAAATAACAAAAAGAGAAGAACTACATAAAATAAAAGGTGGCTTCTGATTTTCTCTGCAACAAATTTAAGTATGATTACAAAATATTCTCTTACTCTATATTTACAAGAAAAGCTCTCCTTTTTCTGTTGTCTGAATTCCTTATACATCAAACACAGAAATCATGAAATCATTGCCTGTTATACACACAAAAAGTCTGTAAGGGGTTTCTGATCAGCAATAAACAAACTTATTGTCTTTTCTATAATCAGTGAAGTAAGTTTAGCCATCACTGCAAGTTCCAGCACCTTCACCAACCAGTCTTCTGTTGTAGGCAGTATCAGACTCTTCCACTTGTGTGCATATAATAATCTTGCTGCCATTAACATATATAAAAACAAAGTTCCATAATTTCTTTCCAGCTGAATGTCCATTAATCCCAAAAGAAAAGACTCTGGTTTCAATTGTATATTAATCTTTAAAATCTTCTGGATTAATAATTATATTTATATCCAAAAAATTTTTGCCTTCTTATATGTCCACCACATATGGTAAAATGATCCTTCATCTTGTTCACATTTCCAACATAAACCAGAAGTACCTTTACACATTTTGGCCAATTTCTCTTGGGAAAAATAGGGATTTCTTTCAAAACGATTATATCTGTATTGTCAATTTTTAATCTTAGAACATAAGAACATAAGAGAAGCCAATGTTGAATCAGGCCAGTGGCCTTTCTAGTCCAACACTCTGTCACACAGCTGCCAAAATATACCAGGTGCCATCAGGAGGTCCAGCAGCGGGGCCAGGACACTAGAAGCCCTCCCACTGCTGCCCCCTCCAGCACCAAGAATAGAGTGTATCACCTGCCCCAGACTGAGAGTTCCCATCTATACCCTGTGGCTAATAGCCACTGATGGACTTCTGCTCCATATGTTTATCTAATTCCCTCTTGAAACTGTCCATGCTTGTAGTTGCCACCACCTCCTGTGGCAGTGAATTCCATATATTAATCACTCTTTGGGTGAAGAAGTACTTCCTTTTATCTTGTATCAAAGTGTTGTTGGAGGACTTGATCCCTTATCATCTTTCTCATAAAATGAAACCAAGTATCCCATGGGATGTTACTTGTTTTGGCAAACTAGAGTTTACTCTATAGACACTGTCAGTTTCTGTCTCCATATCTTCTTCTTGCCAATCAAAAAAATTTGCCAAAGTTCTAATAATCCTTTCTCTAATATCTTCATCAGGAACCTCTGGAATCATTATAAATCTCAAACAAAATTCTTTATCCCTCAGTTCTGCTAAAGCTAAATTGTCTTGTTTTTCCAGTTCTCTGTCCATAACCTTGTTTCTGCAGTTAACTCATGAGGAGCAGCCGTTGAAGTACAAGTGAGTTATCTCTTGATCTCCCTTTGATCTAGGAAGATTTCACTGGCTGGAGTCTCCTCCCTGCTGGAGTTCCTGACTGCGATGTTTCTCTGGTTCTTCAGATATATCAGTCTGCCATGATTCCTCACCAGAAGCCTCTTCTCCTCCATTTGTGTAGTAAATGCATCCGGATTTCTCGATGTGGGATCCACAGTGGCTGCCAGTGGCTGCTGCTGTGGCTGGGCTTGCAGCAGCTGCTGGTGTCTGCTGCCACTGGGCCCAGAGAAGTAGCCAATGCCCTCCTCTGCCATGGCAGCCAGCTAGAGCCATTTCCTGTATGCGCAAACAATGCAATTGCATGGGGGGATTTAAATCCCCATATGTATTTTTATACAAGATTCTCCTGTACACTTGGAGGGAAATCTCTTTGGCCTCCACATGGCCCCAATCTGCACATTTAGCTATCCCCAGATGGGGCCATGGGTGGCTATTAAAATATGATTGAGACCCAGGGCTGCAGGGCAGTGGTACAGACAGCACCGGGCTTCACTCCCAGGTACTGCTGGTGCTTTGTTCTTTTTAGGGGAGGCTTTGGGGGATCCCAAACTCCACTGGACCTCCTGGAGGGAGGTCTGGTGTAAGGGACTTGATTTGGGGGCCCCAAGAGTGGCAGCAAGTGGGTGGAAGCCCTGGATCATCCCCAAAGCAAGAAACGAAGCAGAGCAGACATGTCAGCCATGACTGCACCAGCTGTGAACACCCCCACAAGAGAGAAATTTTGAGCTTCATCCATAACACCAATGAAGATCTACACCGTGAGTACCTGTAAAAAGCAACATTGAAGAATCCAACAACCTTTTGATTAATTCCCTTTAAATTTTTAGAAGGATAAGGAAAGGAGAGGTAAAAATCCCCCCTCCTTCCTCTGCTAAGTGGCTAGAATGAGTCAGTACAGAGAAGCTGCTCTAAACACTCTTCAGGGCAAAGAGGATACAAAGGCTGTTGTTTAAACTTCTAGTATCTGTTCCTGTAATATAAATTTGAATAAGCCTTGAGTTTTTCATGTTATTTTTTGGACTCCAATTGTTACTTTCCCTTCCTGTTTCTTTTAGATTTTAATGACTTATTGGAACTATATATAGACTCTTTAAAGAAGAAAGCTCAGATAACTTCAATAGGGAATATACCTCACTAAAAGGATTATAAATCTTCTTTGGAAGAAGAAAGAGAAAGAAAGAAAGAAAGAAAGAAAGAAAGAAAGAAAGAAAGAAAGAAAGAAAGAAAGAAAGAAAGAAAGAAAGAAAGAAAGAAAGGCATTTAAAACTGAACTTTCTATTCTGTAGCAGTCCCTCAAAATACCAGACTAGCTGTTGAAACTATAAAAGTTTACACAGTTCAGGCTCCATTATAAAACTGCAAAATACCTGACTCGTCTTGAAAGATTCTTGGTTGTTAATATGTCTACATCAGCTACTATCTGGCAAATGTGGTCAGCCCTGTAGGGACTATTGAAAAACAATTCTAGAGATCTCTGGTCTGCTGGGCTGAACTGGGGCTTTTGATTTTGTATTAAAATGAGTTCACAAGACATAAACAAAAAAATGCCAGATGACGTATGTACAGACAGCTCTGTTGATGCTAACTGGACACAGATTTTTCAGGAGGAGTTTAAACACATAATTGTTGATATAGTCAATCTGGCAATTGAGGAGGCTTTCGCTTCAGTGCAAAATAACAGAGAGGTTATACCTACAATTAAACTACAATTAAAATGGAAAAATTTCAGAGCCAAACTTGTCAAGACACAGATCTAGACTGCAAGAAGGACCCATACACCAAAAAAGAGAGCCAAAACTGATACATAAGAGCATAATAGAGCTACTAAAACACAGACAAAAACTGGAATCTTCAAAGATGTAAAGAAAAAAATACTCCAAAGAGAAACAGAATTCATGGAATCCTCAACCACTTCAAGAATGGAATACAGAAAGCCTATCTACTTATAAGGGCAAAAAAAGCAGAATTAAGACTTTGCTGAACAGAAGAAACCAGAAAGAGAAGAAACCAGAGAATGAAGCTTTATAAATAAGAATGGGTTAAGGAATCTATTTGTATGTGCAATTGGTTAAGATGTTTTAGAGAATACATAAGAGTATTTTTGATGTACTTATAAAATTGCAGGGAAAATTTATGTATATATAATGAATTAAGACTGGTTGAATCTTTTTCTTTTTAAGGGAAGATCAAGTTAAAACATTTAGATATGTTTATAGTAGATGAAATAAAAAATGTATTGCAAATGTATAAACAAAATCTATTCAGGGGACCTTTGGATATGTGTAACTGATTAAGATTGGTTAGAGACTCATATGGAAAAATCATTACCCACATTGAAGGTATTTAATGGAAGGGAAACTTTAAAATTTCTAGGTAAAGGTTTACAACAGATGATAAAACATTAAGAAATGATAAGAGAGCCTGTATATCAGTCTATGTACTTTTGAAGTTCTAACTTATATCTAAATGTACTTGTAGAAAAATATAATAGAATGCTTAAACACTTAAACAGAAATAAACATATTGTTAAAACATAGAGTTGCAAGAATTATAGTTGGCTAAAAGATAGAAAGATAGATAATTAGATATGTATGTATGAGGTATTTTAATAGACACAAAGATGATATGAATACTCTCATGTATGTTTGTTTGTCTTAAAATAATAAAATTATGGTGTTCTTAAAAAAAAAAATGAATATAAGATTGATTGGGATAATTATTAGGAATAAAGGGAACCTAAAATGATTTTTAAAACCTTTCCCTAGAAAATGTTTAATTGTTATTCTTAAAGAATAATTTAGAAGAGGTTGTTTCACTCTTTTCTCAAATTTCCTATTAGGGTTGTCAGCTCAGGGTGGGGAATTCCTAGAGATTTGGGGCTGAATTGTGGGGAGTGTGGGTTTTGGGGAGAGGAGGAGCCTCAGCAGGAGTCCACCCTCCAAAGAACCCTTTTCTCCAGTTGTAATTCTGGTAGAACTCTGGGCCTCACCTGGAGGTTGGCAATTCTATTTCCACTATATTATCACTTACCCTAGCCTTTGTACTTACACAGAATTAGATCTGGAATCCTGTGGAAAGGCAATACAGACAAGACCTGTGTCAGGATTAGGGTCTCTTGTCCTGGCCTTGTCAGTCATTATATGTCAATGAAATGATAGCTCCTCACAGGATTCTTCCATCTTTATGTCCTTTGTTACACAGTAGGGAAAAAGAATGCCCAGGAGACTGCATTTCATGCAGCCTCATAGACAATCATCTGAACCTCTCCCCAACACATATGCACACACACTCTCCCTGCTGTCTTCAATCCATACTATGAGAAGCACAGAATTAGAGGAAATTCTGGTCAATAGTTGAATTTCAGAGGGCATTTTTGGACAGCAGAGGAAGAGGGAGGCAAGAAAGTCATGCCCCACTGATGGAAATCCCTTCCATCAGCAGAAATTTCTGGTGTGTCCAAACTCTTTTCATTGCTTTCTTGTTAAGTTATAAGTTGGAGAAAAGCCATAATGTTCTATGTGCAGCCAATAATATTTAAAGACTAGGAGGAGGAGTAATAGTCCAGCTAGGTTTGGTTCACCTGATACAGTGTGAGAGCACAACAATTAATCTAGCCCCAGCATCAAGCAAATGGTTTTTATTTTCCTCCACCTGATTTCTGTTTTCTTGCTCCTAGGTCCCCAGGCACCAATGACTTGGCTGTGCTCATCTCTCGCATGCAAAGAAATGCAGACCAAGTAGAAAAGGACATACTTGAAACACAAACCAAGCTCAAACAGGTAAATTTGGGGAGTCAATAGGACCATACCATGAGGAAGGGACAGTAGGATATTGGAGGAAGCCCAAACTGGAACAACAGGAACCTGGAGATTTTGCTGTACATACACCAAATATCCAGAAACTACACATTATCTTAATTTGGGTGTAGCATTCTTTTGAAAACATCTCTGCAAGAAAGCTAGGTGAGTTTCTAAGGCCTTCATTGTGCAAGAAGAATATCAAAGAGCGGGAGCAAACAAAGAATATTGTAAAATGAAGGAACTAGACTATCCTCAAGAACAATACAGCCCAATAATTTACAATAACAGAATTCTCTACAGCTGAATTTCTCCCAGCAGGTCTGATGAACTCATCTGCTCTGAGTAACCTCTCATATTAGTTGATGGGGCCATTAGAGAGGAGCACCTGCTTTTCATAATCTCTCTCTGATCTACACTGTTTCAGGAGCAGTTCAAGATTTCTAGACTGATCTTGGGCTTCATGGGTGGTATTGGAATTAGCTGGAGCAAATCAAAGGTCCACCTACTCCAGTGTTCTGTCTTCAGTGGTAGCCCACACAGTACATCTGGGATGCTTTATCTGTTGTCCTTCCTCAGCTTCTGAGGGCCAGACTACATATTCAGGTTTTTAATAAGTTGGGTCTGGGCTCCCCGTAGCCACACAGCAACTGCTGGGACTGGCTTTTAAAAAATAAAGAGGCTCAGAATACTGCTGGAGGTGAGGAGGCTCCTTCCTTCCCCCCAAGCCATTTTCCTGGGTGGAAACAGTACTGGGGGTGGTTATTTCCCTGTTTTTGGAGCTCCATGGAGGGCAGGAGCCCTTCGTCCCTCATGGCAGTATCTGCAACCCGTTTGGGCTCTCCTTTATTTTTAAAAAGCCATTCCCACAGCTGTTGTGTGGCTTCAGGGAACCCAAGCCATTAAAAACCTGATTGTGTAGTTTGGCCCTGAGGTAGAACATTGACATTGCACTTAAGTATCATGGGTAATAACTATTGACATAGACTTATCCTTCACAAATTAGGGCCAGTTTCCATGATTCTGGAGTTCCATATTTGGCCATATAAAGGAAACATGCAGTAAGCAGTATGGATTGGCGCCATGAAACTGGGGAGGGGGATTTACTCTTTCTCCACACACCCTGCATTTTTCTGATCATGTTTTAACCCAGCAGAGGAAATGGGCATAATATGGGTACCTGTCTTTTTTTTCCTGCCAGGGCATAAAGAAGGACATTTCTGATTGGGAAAATGGAGGGGAGAGTTAATTCCCCCTTTTCTTAACACCATGGTATTGGTCCAGATCAGAGGGTCCCTTCACTATTTTTCAGGGCCAAATTACACAGCTGGCATTCTAGTTTCAAAGTTTTAGTGTCTTGTACCCTTAATTCAAGTTTGTTTGTTTGTTTTTAACCATCTAAGCTAATAGCTTTCAACTATCGGCCGGTGTCCAATTTGCCCTATATACAGCTGCAGGGATTTCTGGATGACGCTTCTGTACTTGACCACTTCCAGTCTGGCTTTTGCCCGGGACACAGGACAGAGACAGTGCTGGTCGCCTTGAAAGATGATCTCCAGAGACATCTGGATCGGGACGGGTCGGTGGTACCATTGTTGTTAGATCTGTCGGCCACATTCGACACATTCGACCACCAGCTGCTGACCCACCATCTAGCTGACATGGGGATCCAGGGGCTTGCCCTGCAATGGCTTGTCTCCTTTCTCCAGGGTCAGGGACAAAGGGTGGCACTAGGGGAACAGCAGTCCATGAGACGCCCGCTGGAGTGTGGTGTGCCTCAAGGGGCAGTGCTGTCCCCGATGTTATTTAACATCTACATGCGCCCCCTTGCCCAGATTGCCCGGAGGTATGGGCTGGGCTGTCACCAGTATGCTGATGACACCCAGCTCTATTTGATGTTGGGCAGCCAGTCGGACTCCAGACCAGAAGATCTGGACCAGGCACTACAAGCCATGACTGTTTGACTCAGACTGAGCTGGCTGAAGCTGAACCCTGTGAAGACGGAGGTCCTGTGCCTGGGTCGGGGCGGCCCGGGGGTGGGGATCTCACTCCCGGCCTTCAGTGGGGCACCATTGGTGCCAGCGTCGGAGGTTAGGAGTCTGGAAGTGCGCCTGGATGCCTCCTTAACTATGGAGGCCCAGGTAGTAGCCACTGCTAAGTCAGCCTTTTACCATCTTCGGCTGATTTGGCAGCTGGCCCCCTTCCTTGGCTGCAGTGACCTGGCTACAGTGATCCATGTGATGGTTACCTTGAGATTAGACTACTGTAATGCTCTCTACGTGGGGCTGCCCCTGTCACAAATCTGGAAGCTGCAGCTAGTGCAGAATGTGGTGGCCAGGCTTCTGATGGGCCTCCCTAAATGGGAGCACATCCAGCCTGCGCTGAAGGCAATGCACTGGCTGCCAATAGCATACTGAATTCGCTTCAAGGTGCTGGTACTTACCTTTAAAGCCTTATATGGCCAGGGTCCAACATACCTGAGGGACTGCTTTTCCCCATATATACCCCAGAGAGCACTACAATCTGGGTCGCAACATTGATTGACCATTCCAGGCCCAAAGGACACCAGGCTTGCAGCCACCAGGGCCAGGGCCTTTTCTGTGGTGGCTCCATACTGGTGGAATGAGCTCCCAGAGGAGATCAGGGCCCTGCGGGATCTTTTACAGTTCTGCAGGGCCTGCAAGATGGAGCTCTTCCACCAGGCGTTCAATTAGGAGCCACCACCCCACTACGACCAGCATATGTGGCTATGGATTGGCCCCAGCCTGGAGAAAGCGCCACACTATCGCGCAGTGCTGAAGACCATGGAAGCAGAAACATCAGTTGTATGCTATACAATATGCCATCTGAACTACTGAGACGACCATCAGCACTAGCACTTTGCTTACTGGACTGTTTTAAATGTTTTTGGAATGTTTTAATCTTTGTATGGTTTTATGGTACTGGGTACCAATTTTGTAAGCTGCCTTAAGCCTGCTTGTGGGGAGGGCGGGGTATAAATAGAATAAAATAAATAAATAAATATATTTGCTGGTGGTGAATTCTGTGAACACCCTGGTTGAACTTGTGAAAATGCAGGCACTGAGAATCTCACAAAGTATTTTTTTAATTTGTATCTTCACTCTACTTTATCTGATGGGAATAATTCTCATGCCAATACTTTTCTGATTGCAGGATATCAGTAACCATCAGCAAAACCAGCCTTTTGAATTCCAGCAGGAGAATGCCAAAAACCTGAAAGAGGCAGAGATGCTACTGAAAGACCTTTTCCTAGATGTGGACAGAGTTAAGCGACTGAAGCATCCTCAGGCCTTGGAAATAGAAAAAGAGTGAGTAGTGGACCAATTGCAATTGTACCCCACTTGCTATATCAACTACTGGCTAAAATAAAATATCGTTAAGTAAGTGCATGGAAGCACATTTGGGTAGGTAACAAAAACAGGTGTTGAGCTACAGACCTTCTTCAAACATTTCAGCATCTTCAGAGGTCTTTGTCAAGTCTTCCTTTAAAAAAAGTTTATTTTTTCTTACAAAGCATCAAGCAACTCCATGGCCGAGTGACATATCAATGTGCGGAATATCGAGATCTCTATGAAAAGTTTACAGTTCCTGAAGGTGGACCCAAAGTTGACTGGGCAAAAATTCTAGAACAAAAACAGGTAAAAAGAAGCTAACTTACTGGATACATTGTTCTAGATTTGAGTGTGTATATTTGTGAGCAAAATCAAACACTAGTTCCAGTAAGGAGAACAAAGATTATATACAGCCTAACTTCATGAGATGGTGATGTGAGTTGTCAGGGTTTCCCCAGCTGATCTTGCAGTTACATGTGCAATGGGGGACTCACCCGCAAATGCACTGTGGGGCCCAATTCTGCTCTGGAGCATGGGGCAGGGGGAAGAGGGGCTTCAGCACTCCACCCCATGCTGTTTTCACCAGTAGAAAGTGCTGTGAGAGGTTCTGTTTTCTCCCAGCTCACATCACCCATGATCCAAAGAGCTCTTCTAAGTCAAGTCATATGCATGTGCATGCATTGGGAATTTGACCCTGTCAGCAACCCCCATGATCCAGCACCATTTTCTTCTGAAGATCCCCCAAGATTTAAGAATGGTTTTTGGGCTATGAAGGAGGCAGCTTCTGGAAGGACGAAGCCAGAGCATTTATGCAGAGTCTACCACATGGAACTCTGGACTGGGTCCAGTGATATTTGCATATAGAAAGCTATCTTGTGCAACTCTTCAAATGTGTCATCATATGAATTGCTATGCTCTATGTCACAGGTTTGCCTGTGGGCAATATCATCTTTAGTGACACATAATTGTCCATTTACTTGTCTGTTATCCGAGTTTATGACGGCCTGTTTCACTATGGGCAAAACATCTCTGTGGATTTCATTAGATGCCCTCTGCCTCAACCAAAGGCCTAGCAGAACAGCTCTGTCCTACAGGCCCTGCAGAATGATAATAAGTTTTTCAGGGCCCTGATCTCAAGTGCAGCTTGTTCCACCAGGCTGGGGCCAGGGCTAAAAGCCCTGGCCCTGGTTGAGGCTAGATGGACATCCCTCGGACCAGGGACCACCAGTAGATGTTGATCAAGCAAGCGCAAAGCTATCCAGGGCACATATGGGGTGTTGTGTACTCAGGGAAGACCACGCACGCAGTCAGGGCAAAATGTGGTCAGGTGAAGGACCTGAGCTTCATCTCCAGAGACAATAACCCGCATGGATCCTAGCGCACACCTATCGGGAGGCTAGGATCCTAGAAGGGACCTATGAGTTTAAGGGTGCACTGTAAATATCCTATCATGGGTGTGGGTATGTGTTTGGGTGTGGTGTGACTTAGGAATATAAGCCAGTCTGTGAGCCGGCAAGAGCATCTCTTGTTCTACTATCTACAATAAAGTATAAGCTGAGTTCACTCTGATATGCATCAGTCTCAGTACTTTATATGGGGAGAGGCAGTCCCACAGGTATGCCAGTCCCCAGCCATGCAAGGCTTTAAAGATCAAAACCAGAACCTTTAAGTGGATCCAGTACTCAATCAGTAGCCAGTTCAAATGGCGTAGCCAGCAAAGTGACACAGTCAGCAAGTGCACTGCTGCAGTCATAAAGGCAAGCTCACATAGAGTGAGTTACAGTAGTCAAGCCTGGAAGCGAGCATTGGATGAGTCACTGTAGCTAAGTCCTGGGTGGAGAGATCGGGAGCCAGCTGCCTGATCTGCTGAAGATGATAAAAGGCCAACCTGGCAAGTGTGGTGACATGGGCCTCCAGAGCAAGAAAGGAATCCAGGATCACCCCCAGTCTCCTCACCTACTGGGCTGGCACAGGTACTTGACCTCTGTCTTTGTTGGATTAAGTTTTAGCTGGCTCTGCTGCAACCACGTTTTTAGCCCAAACTTAAAACATTTCTGTTCCCTGTACATAAATATAATATTTGTAAAATACATAGATTGTATTTTGTAACCTAAAATATTGTGATATAACTTGAATCACTTATAAAACCATCTCTAAAATATTAACTAGCGTGACTTATCCATATTTTCCTCAGCTTAATTGCCTGCCAACCATACTTAGCAATTTTGAATGTGACATCTCTGTTTCTATTAGCAAGCATTTTCTTGAGGAGACTTTTTTGGTCTTTCTATTCCAACATAGACATAGGCATTCTTCTAAAGGTATCTTCTTATATTTGCCTTCCAGTACTGCAGTAGGCAGCATATCATATCTTAGCAGAGTGAAAGCCATCCTATAATTGGGATTCTCTAAACTGTTAACATAAGGCATCAATAAAGACCTATTTATATCAATTATATCACTCTTCATTCTATTCAGATCATGTTGTCTTTCAACATCTAGGATCCTTTGTTTTACCACAGACCTCACTTGATCTTGATGCATAAACAATAGATACTATTCTGATAGTCCATGAGTGCGGTCACATGTGCCAGATAACGCAGGGGGGGAAGCAAGGCTATTTGCAGCAATTTGACCTGCCACTGCATGATCAGATGCACCGGCGGATTAATCAGGTTTTTTCCGTCGCTGTGTGTTTCCAGTGCGCTTCAACGAGGGATCACTGACACAATGGGAGCGCTCCGGAGTGATCACATGGGGAAGTCCGTCTGCAGCCCGTCACAAAACCGTTTGATACAGCACTCTCCCTAGCATTTTTTAATTCCGCTTCTTTGGCGGAGTGAGACAGGTTGCCAATGGGTGTGGGATGTTTGCCAGATGTTCCCGTGTGATTGCGTCCTTAAAATCTGCCCAGCGTTTGTGCCTATTGCGCGGCTACTCCTGTGTGTGATTGGGACCCATAATAACCTAATTTCTTCCTCAGCATAATGAGCCATGGTGGTGTACATTCGTCTTTTAAAATCCCATACTCAGTGTGGGCTAGTTTCAACCAATATCTAAAAACTGCTATCCACATCCTAGTTTCTACCGTCACCATTCCTGCCTCTATTCTAATTGGGTGGAGTTTGAAAAACTGTCCTTAGGAATTTGGACTGGACCCTCTCCATCAATATCATATTAGAACTAATACTAAATGGGGCTGCATATAACATTTGCATTAAAGATTTCATGGTAAAAAGCTTAATAGCTGCTGCCACATTGTGTCCCCCTCGAGTCCAATAATATTTTTGAATTGCTCCAGCACTCTTTTGTGCGTTGGCAGAAGCATGCTTTATATGTGTACTTTTCCTACCATTATCCTGAATGATTACCCCCAAATATTTATAGTAATGTACCTGCTCTATCTTATTCTTATTAATATACCATGTGTAAGTCTTTGGTGGTTTCGCAAAAGACATTATTTTTGTTTTTTCATAATTAATTTCTAGCCAATTTTGCTGACAATACTTGTGAAGTGTATGTAGTGCTCTCTGAAGACCAACTGGGGGCCTTGAGAGAAGCACTATATCGTCGGCATATAAGAGGAGCGCTATATGTTTGTTTGCTAACTTGGGGTGTGTGTGCTCCAATTGATTTAAACGTCCAGCAAGATCATTTACATAAAAGTTAAATAGCAAGGGTGTCAAAGTGCATCCCTGTTTCACCCCTTTCTCAGCTCTAATAGGGGCTATAAGATGTCCTTGCAGGGTACATCTTACTTGCAATGTAGTGTTCTTATATAATGTTTGAATCAGAAACAAAAGGTGTCTATCCAACATTGAAGCTTTTAATTTATCCCATAGAATCTTTCTTGAAATTGAGTCAAATGCCAACTTAAAGTCAACAAATGCTGCATATAGTGATGCCATAGCTTTGGAAGAATATTTAGCACATAATGTTCTAATATCATGCAATGATTTATAGTTGAATAATTTTCTCTAAAACCTCCTTGAACTTTTCCAGAAGCTTTTCCAGATCTTAATGTTTGAATGAGGTTTTTCACCTCAGTAGGCTCAGCTGGTGGCCATTCTGGAAGATTTATCACACTACAATAATTAATTTCCCTTGCCTCTTTATCAGCATATATTTCCCTAAAATATCTTTCCCATTCTTCAGGTAATATACAGTTGTTCATTTTTACCATGGACATAGTTGGAACATCTGATAGAAGCCGCCGAAACAGGGATGTATTTTTATTCTGCAATGCTTGTCTCAGGTGTAACTATCCTGCTTCCATATGATCTTTTTTCTTACGTCAGATAAGTGCTTTGTACTGTGATTTCTGATGCTGCAACTCATTGAGGATGGTATCCTGTGGGTTGGTCCTATATCTATTACAATTAAAACTTAGATCCTTTTTTGCTTTTCTATAGTCATTATCAAACCAATCTGCAGAATGTCTTTTATGAGTCCTATTATTTTTCTAGTTCACTCCTTTAATAACCCTTTGAAACTCTTGAATTGTCTGCTCATAGCCTATCAGACAAGTCTCTGTTATCTTTATTTAAAATTTTCTGTAGACTCATTTCTAACTTATCAGATGAAAGTTAGTCACCCATCATGTTATCTATCCTCTGATTTCATGTGATCCTATTCACTTCCTTTCCATTATCTATCTGTTCTATATGACAATCTTCAATGTGCAGATTGATAATAGGAAGTTTTGCCCACATATTGAGAGGCAGATGATCACTCCCATTATAGTTACCGACTTCAAATGATTCAATATATTGTATCATATTTTCAGTTGCAATAATATAATCTATCACACTCATCCTGGTTCCTGACCAGTAAGTAAATTCTGCAGGATGGTCTTTTAGGTAAGATCCATTTAAGATACAGAGGTTCATTCCATTAATGACCTGTGCCATTATATACCCAACATAATTTGCTTTTGAATCCTTTGAGTACCTGGGATAAGGTAAATAGTAATTTCTAGTCTCTGGAGGGCAGTCTTTATATTTACTATATAAGCTGTTATTATCTTGTCCCATTCTAGCATTAAAATCCCCTCCTATAATAATATACACCCTTGGGTTATTTAATATTACCTGCCAAATATATGTTTCCAATTCTTTTCACTCCATTTGTATTTGTGATTTTACTTTAGCTGTGGTTAAATATACATTTATAATGTCACAGGAATCCTGATGAAAGGCCAATAGCACTGCCATTGCTAATTGGCCACAAGAAGGGAGCTTAGTAATATTAACATTTAAAGATGTCGAAACTAAAATCCCCAATCCTCCCTTTGCCCTTCTGTGTTGGGAGGGCCTTGCTGCCAAATCAGAAACCTTATATCCATTCAAAGAAGGGGTCTTGTAACAATATCACATCATATTTACTTAACAAGTTTTGTTTATTACCTTCTCTAATTCTACCCGCCCATCCCATGACATTCCAAGACAAGAGGACTAAAACTTGGGACTCGGATCCCCAACTTCCAGTGGCTTTTTCATATAGTCTTTCATTAGAAATGATCTTATTCAGTTGTCCAGTGGTATCTTGAAATATACAGCCATTTTTTATCTGCTTTATATTCCTAGCTCCAGTATTTGTTCTTTCAATTCTGTATTTTTCTGTATGGTGAATGCTTTCCTCCATATGCTCTGACACAATAGTTGTATCTGTAGATGTTAAAAGAGGCATTTGGGATCACACCTAAGCTCTTGACAGACTGCACTGGTGTCTCATCCAGTGCTGATGTCTCATCCAGAAAACTCTGGAGCTCTCCAGCCACCACTCTTTCAATTACCTAAACCAGAAATAACAAATTCGAAACTGGGTGGTAATTGGCTCGATCAGAAGGATCCAAATTTTTTCCCCCCAAGAGCAGTATAACCATAGCCTCCATGAGGCCCTCCGGGTAGGCCCCTGTTTCTAGGAATCAGTTGACAATTTTCTTCAATGGTCCCCATATCTCCTTGCCACCAGCCCACTAGCCATGAAGGGCATGGGTCAAAAAGGCATGTGGTTGCTCTGACAGCACCCAGGATCCTGTTAACATCAGCAGAGGAGAGCAAACTGAAGGTATTAGGAACTGAATCCAAAGGCAACCAAGGGGCCTCCAGTTCACTTACTGTGTCAATGTTAGCAGGCAGGTCCTAATGAAGTGACAAGACTTTATCTGCAAAAAAGCTCATAAATGCCTCACAGCTAATTGTCAAATTCCTATTCTTATCATTCCCTTTAATCAGGGATGTCAAAGACTGAATTACCCTAAATAATTGTGTCGGGAGTGAGCTAGTGGACGTGATGGAGGCAGAGAAGAACTCTTTCTTCTCAGCCTTCAATGCCATCTCATAGGATTTCATAAATGTCCTATATGATGCTCTTGCAGCTTCGTCAACAATCCTGCCGCTGAATTCACTCAAGTCATCCGAGTTCTTGTTTCATCTCCCTTAGTTCTGAAGTGAACCAGGGAGACTATCTACCACGGGATCTCAGAAGACATTGGGGAGCAACTTCATTGATGGCTTCAGAGAGACGGGAATTCCAGTCCTCTACCAGCTCATTTAATGAGGTGCTGGAAGGCATCGGATCCTGCAGAGCATTCTGGAATCCAATTGGATCCATGAGTCTCCACGGACAAGCAAAAATCAGCTTGCCACTTAGATAGGGGTGGGGGTGGACATACCTAGCTGGGCCTTCAGAACCAAGTGGTCTGATCATGGCACTTTATCCTTGGGACTACATCTGTCCCCACCCCAAAGATCAGATCCAACATGTGGCCCGCTTGATCTATAGGACCTGTCACAAATTGGAAGAGCCCTAGTGCTGCCATAGAAGACACCAGGTCCAAAGCCTGCTTATGTATGTCTTTGCTGTCTAACCCAATATGGTCATAAATATAAGGCCAAGCAGCACAGTGATAAACAATATGATATAAATCTATAAACTCTAAACAGAACAGACAATAATACATTGTAACCCATCGGGGGGGGGAAATCAGTTCATGTCCAGGTTCAGAAATATATTTCTCTGTTTCCTCAATGTGAGAGCTCGCAGGCTTTTCTGATCTAGATGGTCAGACTTCTTACCACAGTGGTCTGCCCTTCCCCTACTTACTCCTGGGGTTCAGACAGTGTGGGGACAAAACATACATGCATACTTGAATGCATGAAGCTGTCTTATACTGAGTCAGACTATGAGAAGAGGAGATTGGATTTATACCCCACCCTTCACTACCCAAAGGTGTCTCAGAGTGGCTTACAAACTCCTTTTCCTTCCCCTCCCCACAACAGACACCCTGTGAGGTAGGTGGGGCTGAGAGAGCTCTTGACAGAAACTGCTATTTTTCAAGCACAGCTCTTATCAGAACTACAGCTTGCCCAAAGTCATCCAGCCAGGTGCAAGTGGAGGAGTGGGGAATCAAACCCAGTTCTCCCAGATTAGCGTCCGTGCACTTAACCACTACACCAAACTATGGTCTATCAAGGTCTGCTCTGACCAGCAGTGGCTGTCCAGAGTCTCAGACAGAGGTCTTTCACATAATCTGCTATTTGATTCTTTTAACTAGAGCTGCTAGGGATTGAACCTGGGACCTTCTGGGTGCAAAGCAGGTGGTCTACCACTGAGCCACAGCTCCTTCCCATAACACTTAAGCTATTTGCCTTCCTCTGGTATGGAGCTGGTTCCAAGTTTTGGGAGGGCCTTGGGAAGAGAGTGCTAAGGCCCCAACTTCCATCCTCTACCTGTCACCAGGCCCCACCACCTGTGCCTCCCACCTTCCTACGGATTCTTGCCCCATCTGCTTGAAAGCACTCCTATCTCCTGTGTTTACAGTCACCTGGACCATCCTTTCCTCAACAGCACTGGGCAGTCTATGCAGTTGGGAGTGCTGCTGCTGCCGCCATGACTGCCAAAAACACACCTTGCCATTGTGTAGCACCCGCTTGCCCAAGTGAGCAGGCATGGAAAGGGCAGGCAGCAAAGGAGGCTCACAGGCAAGGGGGGAGGGTGAATGACAGTGGTAGTTTTTAGTTGTAAATCAGCCTTGAGTCTAAGCAAGAAAGGTGGACTATAAATGAAGCAAGTAAGTAAATAAACATATATGTTATATATGTGTAAAGCATACTCAAAGTATTGTAATTGAATGCTGTAGATTGTCTTATATAAGAATCTTCATAATACACATTTTGAGGAATACCTTGACTTAAAGGGCATTTAACTCATTCCAGAAGAGAAAATATTTCATAGGAGTTTATCTTTCTAGAGGTCCCCCCAAATTCCATGTTTTCTATTGGAAAAATAGGTGTGGGGAGTCCTGAGGGGAAAAAATAGGGAACATTTCCCCCCATATTTTTCCAAGCCTTCGCATCTCTGCTCTCTGATTTTCTATATTAACTGTAATATGCTGCAGCTTAGAAGCATAGGAGCCTTTCAGGAGAGGAAAATGCAATTCTAACCACATGTAAAGAATGTGGGCCAGATAACAAAAGCTGAGTTGCCTCAATAATTTTTCTGAGGAAAAGGCCTAGTTTTAGGGCCATTCTTTGGTTTTGTCAGAATTGGAAAATGACCTTGGACAGCTCCAGTTGGATCAAATGGAAACATCTAATTGCTTATTTTTGAACTCACGTGAAATCAAGAAGCTAAGATGTTTATATATAGTCCCTAGAACACTTTCTCAAAAGATAGCTCTGCAAACCATCCTGTTAACCCTTTATAAGCTCTGCTGCCCCTCTTATTCCACCTTTTTCTGGATCTCCATCTGCAACAGCTGACATCATAGCTGTGGAATTCCTCCCAACTGAGGCTCTTTTGGCTTCATCATTTGCCTCCAGTCAGCTGAAAATAACATATTTTCCACCAAAAAATTGGGGATAAGGTCTTTTCCAAATGAGATAGAAGTTTGTCATTTTATCTGATTTTGATATGTTCTGTGTAATGGGTTGGATGGATTTATCTGTTGATGTTAAAGTTCTGTGCTATCAGCTACTTTGTGTTTATTTAAAAGCAGTAGGATTAAATGGAGACTAGCGGCCAGCATGAGCAGTAGATATGTACAGTTTACAGAGCTGGAGTTCAGAGGATTGGATTAGTGCTCTGCCTACAACTGAGTCATTCTGAAAATGCCTGGCATTTGTTTACCATTGGTTTTGTTCCAGAAACAAGTTAATGCAGGGGAATATGGCCCTGCCATGCCAGAGCTGGAGAAGCAAATAGCAGAACACAACATCCTTCAGAAAGAGATAGAAGCATACAGCCTCCAGATTAAGAACCTCCATGGGCCGGTGAGATGTCTGTCTTTTCATTCTACATCCCTTCACATGATCACAGCCCTGTGTGGCTAAACCATGGGGTATGACTAACATAACTATTTTTCAGATGTTGGACTCAATACTGGTTGACTTTAATAATTTTGATGTGCTAAATCAGTCTTATGGACCCAAAAATATATCGGGTCCCCATATACACCCTGAGCTCCATACAGGTAATAACTATCACATTTCTTCAGTGTTGAGGGATCTCTGGATTAGCATCACCACAGGATGTACAGAGCATTTTCTGATGCTGAACAGAATCTGGTAGCTCCAGCTGTATGGGAGTTCAGTACCGGCATGGTAGTTGCAGAAAACTGCTTTCATCATGGAATTTCCAAATAATTAAGCTACAACAAAGTCCCCAATTTAGGTCAGAGCTAGGTGTTACTCTAATGTTTGTACATATTCTACCTTTCCTGGGCAAGAGATGACTTACTTTGTTTTGCCCCTGAAGCTGGTCTCAGTAAGATCTTCAAGATAAGGATAAGCCCTTGTTCAGCCACTATCCTTTTACTTAATGATGGGTGCTCTTCATTAGTCCTGGAACCTCAGCTGCGCTACTAGTGAACTGTGGACATAATAACAGCTCGTAGATCCAGACTGAACCATAATTACCTTAGTAAAGTGAAATTTCTAATTAGTAGTGTTGACTAATTAATGACCAAAATCTGCTTTACTCAGCTAGTGGGTTCATTCCTCCTGTCTTTATATTGAAAGAAATCTAACAGTCCCCAGGGATCTCCAGCCTTTTTGAGTCTGTGGGCACCTTTGGAATTCTGACACAAGGTGGTAGTTCCAACCACAAAATGGTTCCCACAAGGGGTTGGTGTCAAAGAGAGAAGTCACACATACCTCTAATAGTAACTCTTCAGCATTTCAAGCAAAAGCTCCGTTAAACGGGATGCCTTTTGTTTAAAAAATATTTTGTTGCATATACACAGTTTATCTTCAGTTATACAGTGAAGATCCTTGTGCTGTTAGCAGCTGCTGCTAAAGCAACTTTAAAAAAAATCTTTACAGCTGATCAGATGTTCAGTGGCCAGTCAGAAGCCCTACTTGGCAAAAGCCCCACCTGGCCCCACTCACTTTCTAAAAATGCTTGGTGATGGCCAGGAAGGGTGTCTGCAGGCATCATGGTGCCCACAGGCATCATATGAAAGGTGGACATGGCTCTAAACCAAAGATGGTAACACTAAACCTGGTCTGTCACTGTGTAGAGGCTTGAATGGAGCTGAATCATCCCACCTCCCCATCCCTCCTTTCCTTGCAAGCAGCAAGCTGCTGAACTACTTCCTGGCTTTCAACAAAGCGTAATTTGTCATAAAATCTGAATCCACAAACCATGCTTTGTATCTGAATCATGCCAAGGAAACAAAGGTAGATGTTTTGTTTCATGAATATTCAAAGCTTAAGCTTTCACTCTCCATTGTCGTGTCTTTGAATTTGTTTGAAATGCAAATGGTGAGCCTTTAGTAAGTCTGCACAGAGTACCAGTTATTGGGAGAAAGGTGGACTTATAAACATTGTAAATAAGTAAATACATTGCCAACAGATTACCTATGCAGGCCTATGCAGTGCTATCTCAGTCCTTAGCCCACTGATTTAAGTGGGTTTAGACGGCAGTAACTCTGCATAGGATTACACTGTGACTGATCAAAACTAGTGCATCAAAACTAGTTCAAGGAAAAATCGCTGAACAGATCAGAAGAAACCCTTAACAATCAAAGCTACAAAAATACATCTTCACAAGCCTTCCCATTGTATACAACCCAGACTCTGAATAATGTTTGCAGTGACACAAGATCTGTTGCTAAGCACATCCAGTAACACAGGTTAAAATTCTAGTCAATTGCTTTATGCCCTGTCTCTCTTGTTTTTCTAAAAATAGGAAACAGTGGATTTGAAAAGCCAGCACAAGGACTTGCTAGTAAGAATCTTTTTTCCAGTGTGATTTACCTTCCTCTTTATTTCCATTGATCAATTGATGGATTGGCAATACTAATCCATTTAAGTGTGGTATGGTTGGAATAGTAAGGTGCGCTTAGTCAGGATTTCACATGGGTGGATTCTTTATGAACCATTTGGATGGGTAAGGAAACAAACCCCACTGGTATAATGCATTGATTGCCCTGGGTTTTGCATCAAAATGCCAGTCCTCCTGCACAGTGGTTTTATCTATCCCATTCTTACCCTGCCCGTACAGCAAAGAGTTCCAGCTGGCATTCATGGATCTCCCTCCTCCATTTTATCTCCACAACAGCCCTAGAAATTATGTTAGGCCGAGAGAGACTGACTGACTCAAAATCACTCAATGAGGTTTTTTATGCTGTGTAGGAATTTAAACCCAAGTCCTTCTGGTCAAACTCCAGCACTCCTAGCTGCTTCTCACCACACTGGCTCTCTAGTTCTGGAGCTTAGTCTGGCAGCTGCACTTCACCTGACTTACCAGGCCACGTGGCTTATTGGATGCAAATGAAATCTCTTTCAGCCATCTCCCACTGTTCTCTGTGAGAGCCCTTGAACGGTAATCCTGTATGATGCAGAAGGTAGGGTACTGGGGTGGATGTCCAATAAACATGTTCACTTAGCTTCATTCTTCCTCACAGCAATAAAAATTCAGTGGCATCTTTAATCTTAAACTACCTGAACTACAGTCATGGAATGTAATGAGAATAATATCTGGTATATAGAATGTGTATATTTTTATGAGCCATGCTCCATTAGTTAGCATAAATTAGTCCAAATTGGTTATGACGCTTTGAATCTCCTTATGACTTCCTCTAACAACTCCAAAGAGGCATTTTTCATTCCCAGTGTTGCAATGTGTAGTTAGCATCCTTGAGAATTTTCTTCAGCAATTATGAACAAGCTGTGATAACTTTCTTATGAACAGCCTTGTGTCTGCCAGCATAAATCCCAGGAAACAGAACCCTGACACTGCATTCGGCAATCAACAATTAGTTTTCACAGTTTCACTTAAAAGCATCACTTGAATGCTCAGAGGAACATCGTGAACTAGACAATTGAGGAGAAACACGGCTCTTTCACACACACACACACACACACACACACACACACACACACACACACTGTATATAGCTCTCAGTACCTTATGATGAATGAACTTCTCAGATCTGGATTTAGTGAGGGTGCCTTTACTGCATATGCTTTTGGTAAGAATCTTAGAACTTTGATTCATTATATTTATTTTAGGTAGAATAGAAACATCATGTATTCTCATTTATTCATATTAGCATTTATATGTCCCAATGTGGTTTATGTACCTTTAATATTCCTAGAATTAATTTTTGTGCATTTGATTAGATTGCTTTTAAATAAAGTTTTAAACTGCAGCACTGAGAGCCAAACTAGATGTTATGGCATATATGGGCCCAGCCCATGGACACTGACACAATTTTAGAGATGATGAATATAGCCATTTAAAAATGCCATGAGGTGGTATGACAGGATCAGGTGATCTTTCCCCCTTGCCCCGTGTGTGCACCTTTCCAAGTGCTGAAACAGCACCCCCCCCCAAAAAAAAAAGAAAATTCACAATGGCTGCTTCAGTTCTTGAAAGGGCACCCAGAGGGGTCAGGATAAGATTGTCTGGTCTTGCTGTGCCGCAGTCTCATGCCATTTTTAAATGGCTATATTCATCTCTAAAATGGTGTCTAGTTTGGCCCTGAGTGATCATTGGCTGGGAAGACTAGATTTTCACAGTGGTTCTAGAAAAAATAAACCTCTGATTTTCCTTTACAGTCAGAAGCTTGAGACCTGTAAATGTTGATTGCCAGAGGGAGCATTCACACACCACACAAATTATTGTGAATTAGTGGCTTGCGTAGTGCTGAAATTCGACCAAAGAGTTTCCATGTGGTTGTTTTTTTAGTAATACACCGTCACAAGTGGGTCTCTTAGAACAGGATTAGATGGAGAAAAAATATAAAGCACTGATTACCCCGTAAATAACTATATAAATGATGGATAGTGACTAGGGCACTGAAATTTTGTCTCCAACCTGACAGAAAGCCTCTATCTGGCGAGGCCAATGCTTGGGCAGCCTCTATAACCACCTACAAGGTTGCACTAAAGAGCTGGGTTATCTCACAGAGAAGCAAAACAAGATCTTGAGGCAGGACTGGAGTGACCAAATGATTGATCCCCAAGCAGTACGGCGTGAGTATGAGGTAAGGCATACCATAAAGTCTGGTGGGTATGAATGGAATTCATTTGTTATAACTGTGAGGATAACAATTCTAGTAAGCAACTTAGATGCCTTC
This sequence comes from Gekko gecko, assembly GCA_029375565.1. NCBI lineage: Eukaryota > Metazoa > Chordata > Lepidosauria > Squamata > Gekkonidae > Gekko > Gekko gecko. The sequence goes on from JAPDNY010000002.1 coordinate 221,183,351, forward strand.
CATATTATAAGGAGACTTATGTGAATCAAAGTTTCGATCTCCAGTCTATAATGCATAGATCAGTAAGGGATGTCTAAGAACCAGTATTGAGAGCTACCTACTAAACAGATAGCAGTTGGGCTTCTTGTTGCTGCTATTGTCTTCGACCTCAGCCATGCAAACTGCATTTTGATCTAAGCACACTTGTAAAGAGAGTTGAAGGATATGTATATATTCAGAAGACCCTCAAGAGGACATTGCACTGAGCTCTGTTCCTAGCTACTCAAGGCTATCAGAAATAGCTGATATTCCTAGTTATTATAGCTTAACTATATTTAAAATGGGTATGGATCCTGGAGAGCATCACTGTTCTGACCATATATACCCTTTAGCACTCTCACTTTTTATAAACACAGACACTCTCCCATAAGAAATGGGGCAGGCAAAATAAAGTGAGGAAAAAGACGACAAAATGAAATGGAGAGATCATGGTTGGCTACATTAACTTCATATTTGTAGGGATAAGTGACTGTACTCATATCCTACTGGTCACCACTCTCACTCTTTCTATGGTTGCTGTCTCCTATAAACACCTCAAGCAGAGGTGACTTCAGAAACGTCAACTTGTTACTAATCCTAATATCAATATAACTGGTAGACTTCATAGCAGTTTGGCTTTCTCACTCCCACTCCCCATCAAATAGGTACTTTCAAGACTGTACTCTCTCAGCATTTGGAGCCTCTGTTATAGATGTTCTTTCTTCTTCATTGCAGGACTTCAAGACAAATGAACTCCTTAACCAGGAAGAATATGTAAATACACTCCAGGATGATGGGGAGAGGATGATTGAACTGAAGCATCCTGCGGTACTCCCAATTCAGGTATGTGCAGCAGTTTTAACTCCACCTGTCCCCAGATCTCAGGAAAAGATAGTGAAAGGGCCCACCTCCATGTATAATGTGAGAACTTCTGTGTCTCTTCTGTGTCCAGTGATGCAAATGGGGTGTAGGTTTTTTTCAGCAGACTATGAGACACCCTTCCTCTGCATATTTGTCTGACTTCCTTATCTTCATATGACAAGTTAAAACATTTCTATAATTAAAATAAAGTTCTGCTAATAGTACTATCATGGGTAGCTTTAACTGATTTCAGACTCAGTTTCTTGGGGATATACAAGTTTGGTGCAGTGGTTAAGTGTGCGGACTCTAATCTGGGAGAACTGGGTTTGATTCCCCACTCCTCCACTTGCTGATGTGACCTTGGATCAGTCACAAGCTCTGGCACAGCTGTTCTTGAAAAAGAGCAGTTTCTGTCAGAGCTCTCTCAGCCCCATCTACCTCACAGGGTGTCTGTTGTGGAGAGGGGAAGGGAAAGGAATTTGTAAACTGCTCTGAGACTCCCTTGGGTAGTGAAAGGCAGGGTATAAATCCAATATCTTCTTCTTCTTTTATTGCTGAAAGGCAGCTGTAAAGGATGGGGGTCCAGTTTGGATTTGAACTCTTTCCCATGTCACCACTATCTGCTGCTATTGCTGTCAAAGTCAAAATGGTTTATTTATCTGCTGTTATCAGTCCTGGGACCAGGGCTATTTTGGGGCAGGAACACACAGGAATGGAGTTCCAGCTGGCTCCCAAGTTGGCCATGCCCAGCAGTAACTCATTAGCATAATAGGCCACACCCAACAGCAGAAACTCATTAGGATTGGCTACATTAGGACTGTGTGGCCTAACATGCAAAGGAGTTCCTGCTACAAAAAAGGCCCTGAGTTTTGACAACAAACAAGGTAAACAGAATAAGAAGCAAAAGGTGGGTGTGGCTGGATGACCACACTTTTGGTAATATGGGGGTGTGGTCTAATATGCTAATGAGCTGTGCGGGGTGTGACCTATTATGCTAATGGACTGTACTGTCAGGGGTGTGGCCTAATATGCTAATAAGTTTCTGCTGTTGGGTGTGGCCTATTATGCTAATGAGTTCCTGCTGGGCTTTTTCTACAAAAAAGCCCTGCCTGGGACTATGGAAACTGAAGGAACTCGCAGCTAGACAGGGATTAAAATAAGAATGTTATCTTCTTTGATGCAGGCTCACCAGGAAGCCCTGAAGACTGAATGGCAGAATTTTCTCACCTTGTGTATCTGCCAGGAGAACCATTTGAAGAACATAGAGAACTATAGAAAGGTAAATTGTATTGGGGGAGGAAGGAGGATTTCAGCTGGTAACACAGTGAAATCCAGAGGACCTTGAATTTTTCTTTTAACATCAGATTTTAGCCACTGAGCTCTGGTGTAGAAATGATTTAAAACATGCACGAACTTTCTGCTAGACTCTTAAAGGGCCACACCAAGGTTGTATGAAATTTAACAGTGAGAGAGTATTGTGTGTGGTTTCTTTTGGTCCATGCAGTCTTGTCTCATCATATGTTTTGAACTCCAATGCCTCTTGTATCCCTCCTCATCCATTCAAAAGTGTTTTTAGAGGCATATGTTCAGAGTCACTGCGCTCTGAAGATGGTGTTAAGGCATATCCTTGACATGCTTTAGGACAAAATCAAAAATATAAGCAAGTCCCATACCCATATATCCACACACACATCTGCACACATACACAATACACATAGTGACCATAAGTCACAGAACGGTCCCATGCTAGCATTTCTCCTGGAGTCATATGTTCCGAGCTACTCATGCAGGCCTCAGGCCACCTAATGTGCAGCTCAGACAAAACTGGATAGGGACCAGCATGACGCCCTAAAGCTTGCAGGAACTTAATGGTGTGCAACTGTACCTTCAGTCCTTGAAAAAGCACATTTGTGAACACACATTCAATTGAGCTGTTATTCAGAGTGATTTGGTACAATAGAAGGTATAGCCATAATCAATCATCTTCATCTTTTTTGGGGGTTTTCTGTTTTGATTTTAGTTCTATGATGACGCTGATGCTGTAAGCCAATTGCTTAAAAGGCTGAACGATGATCTCGACACAAAATATAGCAAGTTCAACAAAGATAGCCCAGGAGTGGTGTCTGACTTAATCCATCAGCTTGAGGTGAGAATCACAGGACACAACTGAGGGACTTCAGTAAGCTCATTTGTTTGTTTATTGTCTTGCTTCATTTGGCAAGCTTGTAGAATCACAGAATCATAGAGTTGGAAGGGACCTCCAGGGTCATCTAGTCCAATGCCCTGCATAATGCAGGAAATTCACAAATACCCCTCACACCCTCACTGACCCCTATTCCATGCCCAGAAGATGGCCAAAAAACCCCTTCAGGATCCCTGGCTAAACTGGCCTGAAGAAAATTGCTTCCTGACCCCAAAGTGGCAATTGGCATTTCCCTGAGCATGTAAGAAAGGGCCACGAGAACTAAGAACCCATGCAACCCTTCCTGCTCTCCCTCTCATGATCTGCCTAAGTCCATGCAATCAGCATTGCTGTCAGATGGCTATCTAGCCTCTGTTTGGAAACCTCCAAAGAAGGAGAGCCCACCTCCTCCCAAGGAAACCTGTTCCACTGAGGAACCACTCTAACTGTCAGGAAGTTCTTCCTAATGTTTAGCTGAAAACTCTTCTGTTTAAATTTTAACCCATTGGTTCTGGTCCATCCTTCTGGGGCAGCAGAAAACAACTCCACACCATCCTCTAGATGACAGCCCTTCAAGTAATTGAAGATGGTCACCATATCACCTCTCAGTTGTCTCTTCTCCAGCTCCTTCAACCTTTTCTCATAGGACTTGGTCGCCAGACCCCTCACCATCTTTGTTACCCTCCTCTGGACATATTCCAGCTTGTCTATATCCTTCTAAAATGGTGGTGCCCAAAACTGATCAGAGTACTCTAGATGAGGTCTAACCAGAGGAGAGTAAAGCAATACCATCACTTTGCGTGTTCTGGACACTATACTTCTGTTGATACAGCCCAAAATCATATTTGCCTTTTTGGCTACCGCATCACACTGCTGACTCATGTTCAGGGTATGGTCTACTAAGACCCCTAGATTCTTTTTGCAAGTACTGCTACCAAGAGAAGTCTCCCCCATCCTATAATTATCCATTTGATCTTTTCTTCCTAAATACAAAACTTTACATTTATCCCCACTTAAATTCATTTTATTTGTTTTAGCCTAGTTTTCTGGCTTGTCAAGATCATCCTATGTCCTGACTCTGTCTTCTACCAAATTTGCTACCCATCCCAATTTAGTATCATCTTCAAATTTAATAAGCATTTTCTCTATTCCTTCATTCAGATCATTTATAAAGATGTTGAACAAAACAGGTCCCAGGACAGATCCTTGAGGCGCACTACTTCTCACTCCTCTCCAAGAGGATGAGGAACCATTCACAAGCATTCTTTGGGTGTGATCTGTCAACCAGTTACAGATCCACCTAACAGTAATAGGATCCAAACCACATTTTACCAACTTGTCAGCAAGAATATTCTGTGGAACCTTATCAAAAGCCTTACTGAAATCAAGATAAACTATGTCTACTGCATTCCCTTGATCCAGTAAGGTAGTAACTTTGTCGAAGAAATAGATAAGGTTACATTGACATGACTTGTTCTTGAGAAACCCATGCTGGCTCTTAGTGATCACAGCTATTCTTTTTAAATGCTCAAGGACCAGGCCCGTAGCTACAATGGGGCATTTCGGGACTAGGCCCCCTAACTTGCTAGCAGGGCCCCCTGACTTTCCATCCAGCTCAGGGTGTCATGGCCTTCTCCCCCGGATTAAATCGATTAGCCAGTGCCTCCTGAGAAATTCAAATGCCCCCTGACTTTAAAAATCCTGGCTACGGGCCTGTCAAGGACTGTCATGACCTGGATAACCCAGGCAAGCCCAATCTCGTCAGATCTCGGAAGCTAAGCAGGGCCAACCCTGGCAAGTATTTCGATGAGAGACCTCCAAAGAATACCAGGGTTGGGAGGCAGAGACAGGCTATCAAGCCACTTCTCTGAATGTCCTCCATGCCCCAGTAGAAGTCACCAGAGGTTGCCATGACTTCCAGGCACAGACACAAACACACATACAAATGCAAAAATACCCCCCCCAAAAAAAAAAAAAATGTTCAAGGACTGACTGATGATTTGTTCTAAAACCTTCCCAGGCATAACCATCAAGCTGACAGGTCAGTAGTTACCCAGATCCTCCTTTTCCCCCTTCTTGAAGACGGGGACAACGTTTGCCCATCTCCAGTCTTCTGGCATCTCACCTGTTCTTCAAAAATTCTCCAAACCAATGGATGGAGGTTCAAAAATTACATCCGCAACTTCTTTTAGTACCCTTGAATGCAGCTCATCTGGCCTCGAGGACTTAATTTCATTTAAAGAAACTAGGTGTTTATGCACTACCCAAAGCCAATCCTAGGCTGCAGTTCCCTCCCTTCCCTCATTATGTATTCTGCTTTTGCCATGTTGAGCACCTGGATCATTGTGATGACTGAACCCAAGTATTTATATGTATGGCTTCATCTAAATTCAATAATATACAGAGCCAGGAAGTTAGTGTTGGACAAATGCCTTTGATTCATACCATTACATTTGATGAAGGTGTGGGAACAACAAAAGGAAAAGGATGATGAATAACAGGGGAAAAACAGCATCCTGCTTAGCATATGGTGATTGGCTTCTCTCCCAGAAGACATTGCTTTCCAGATAAGAATTAATACAACTCATCCCCAGAGTGAGGGGTGTCCTGCCTCTAGACCAAGCCTATGAGCCACCAAGCCAAATACAGCCTATCAGCCATGTATGGCAGCCAGCTAGGGACTTGATTACCCCTGGCATGTTTTAGCTGCTTACCTTGAACTGGGCAAAAAAAAGTTTGTCAAGCAACTGGCCTGTCACAATATATTGGAAATGTTTCACTTGGTGGGCTACAAGCTTTGGAGGTCTGCTATAAAATATGTGATGTGCCTCAGATGTTATGTATCCATTAACACTCTGGCTGTCCTTCTTTCTAGAATGAAGAGAAGATTGCAAAGCAAGTTGAGAAAAGCATTGCTGAACTGAAAAGGAGAAGTAAGGAGATCAGTCCTTTGAAATTACGCAGGATCTACCCCTCCCAGCCTGTCACTGTGGATACCATCTGTGACTGGGACCTTGCTGATGTAAGGAAACATTTTCATATTTGAACTGACAGAAGCTAATCTGCCTGAAGTGTTGTTTTTCAAAACTGTATCTCTCTGGTTTCTGAGGGCTTTATATCATTTTCCTGCTGTTTTGTCACAGCAGGTGAAACAGAAAGTGCCTGTCAGGTACTTTAGGCCATGTCTGATGAGGAATGGTGCAGTGTGAGAGCACTCCACATTGACACCACCCTGCTTCCTGTCCAAATGTCAATCATATGAGACTATCTGAAAAGCTTCCAAACAGATACTTTGTTGTGGTGCTAAGCCACATTACTCTGTGGAGTCACCTTGGAGGATAAGGGCTGCAAAGTTTATGCACAGAACATCTGACTACCTTTGCATCTGGCTCCAAATTGGATATTTATCCCATTTCCTCCACCATTTTGCAGGGTCTTGTGATAGTTGTAGGGGCTCAAAAGTTACTGCAACAGGAACTGTTCTGAGGCAATGTTGATTCTGACACTAGATGATTCTATAATGTGTGATTAGTTCAGGAAGGTGACTAGAATGCTCTATCAGATAGGATGACTGTGTTTTGGATATCAGTTTCAGTATTCCAGAATGTGTAAGTCCTTCAAGTATTGACTATTCTTTATGATACCAGAATCTGGGCTCATGGCGTCACAAACTCTTAGTCTGGATTGCAGAGTTTCTCACAATGCACCTGATGGCTTCACCTTGGACTGGCATTTTATTTCTATAAGAATTAATTAAGAGTCCTGTTTTTATCAGAAAGGGAGGCTCACTTGTACCTTTCTGCCATCTTTGGGTCTTGCTGGGGTGTTTTGGTGTAATTTCCTCTACGTTCTTTGGGCATTGTATGACTCTGGACTCCTAGGGATTTGCTGGGGGTAACAACAGCCATAATCATGCTACTTAATGAACATTTGGGCACTGCAAAACATTGCCTATCATTTGTCAACCATAGAAGATTTCCCCTGCAAAATGAGTTCTCAACTGCACCCTCATATAGTTACCCACCTAAAACAGCATAACAGCTAAATTATAGTGTACCACAAACAGCCCAGAGATATAAGACTAGGGAATACTGTAGTAAGAGAAACCCAGATGTCTTAACCAAAATGGATATGTCACTTATACAAGGAAATTAAATCTAATGCAGAAATGAAAAAATATTTGAATTTTAAATCTGTCAGATTTTTCACGCATTTGAAACTGTGGGGTTTGAATGAGAACAGCAAAATTTGTCCCCAAGGACAGAATTAAACATAAGACTCAAAACTGAAAGTCAAAAACACGTAATTTATTTGAGAGGGTATGTTTCCTGTTTAGCTTTTTCAAAGAACTTTTTTTTTGCAATTTTGTCTGCAGTTCTCTAAACATGTTCATTTCAGCTGAATTCAACTGGCCTTCCAAGATTTCTTTACTGATGCAAAATATGGAAAGCCTGTTTGTTTGTTCAAGAGACCATTTTCTTCACGTTAAGTGTCACTTTGCTCTAATGTCCCATAAGGTTGCTGCTTCTGATTACTAAAATAAAAAATATATATATTCTACCTTGGAAGAAAGTTATTTTCTATAGTACAGGATAGAGGGGTTATATCTGAGGTGTGTAATGACCCAACAAAATGCCTCACTCCTGTAGATTTGCCTCAAGGAAGTATTACTGAAAAGAAAGGGGGGGGACACTGATTTGTTAACGCCTCTTTATCTTAATGCATAGTTGTGTTATATATAATTGTAACCTTGGAGCTTAGTACCTTAGGTATGCAAAATTCCTCCCCCCCTTTAGTCACTTTAACAAAACCCTCCAAATAATAATACTTAAAAACAACAACCCTACAGTGGGCAAGATCCAGAGAACTGCAAGCAGAGTTCTGCTTCTGTAACAGATCTTTCCACCTTCTCCAGTACTGTTACAGCCTGTGCATCTCCTGAAAGCCACTGCTAAAGGCTGGGAGATTCTCAGTAATAGTGTGAAGTGTAGTATGGGAAGTTACAACTGGGGAGAGAATCCAGGGAAAATGCTGGACCATGCAATCAGAAGTGCTTTCTGTTTATGAAAGTAGCAATTTGAAACTAACCCAATGGGATCAGGCATTGAGACTCCACAAAATGTTTATAGTAGATCCTTTATAGTAGAATAATACCTAGAGTATGAAGTTGGCCAGTCTGGTGGTGAGCAGTTTTATACATATTTTAATACTCCCTTGTGATTAGTCAGTTAGATCCTCCAAGTTTGAACAGTGAAAGGCAGGATTTTGTAACAACTGCAAAATGTTTTGAGTTTGTGTCTTTTCTGGTAATCGTTGGCCATATTTAAATTCACTCAAAACCAAAACCCTTATCCATCTACCTTCTCTGAGGTACAGCTTCAAAGGGGCGAGAAGTATACTTTGAAAGACAACAGCAACCAGGAGAACTGGGTGGTACAGAACGCCAGCAGAGAAACTAAGGCAGCCCCTGCTGCTTGCTTCACTATTCCACCTCCAGATCTGGAGGCCATCGAGAGAGTTAACAGGTGAGCATGCAGTTTATTTCCTTCTCTGTTTTTTCTTGAGTGTACACAGCTTGCACAAGAGGCTCAAAGAGCTGCCTCTTCTTTTTTGGTGACTTTTAAAAACAAATTCTTTATAGGAATGAGTATGAGGTTGAAGCCTGATCCTGAAAAATTTCTTTGAGGCATCATAATCATTAGAGGTACCAGGGCCCTCCTATAACACATGATTACTGAAGGGCAGGACTTTTTTTTCTTTTTTTTTAAAGAGGTGCTGGAACTCTCAAGAGGGAAATGATGTTTTGAATCTGTACACTGAAAACTTTTAAACCTTTTAAAAAGAATTTTGTCAAAGAGGTTCCAGAACTCCATTCTGGCACATTCTCCCAGAAAAAAGCCCTGCTGAAGGCAGTGTATGTACCAAAAAGTTCTGGTTCACATTGGTACAGGATATATAGGATAGGGATGGGTGTACCTGGGCTCTAATGTTCCCCTATACCTGCTGATCAAGTGCAGATGTGAACCAGTTCTACAGAGGATCACTGTATATGAAAATTATCAGATAGGATTAAAGTACGCTTGGAGTCATGGATATTGTTTTCAGCTATATACACAGTGATCTCTCACAGGGTATTGATTCACACTGGATGATTTGCATGTGGTGCAGTGGCTAGTCTGCGGTGTTAGGATCCCCACCTTGCCATGAATGCTTGCTGAGTGACCTTGGGTCAGTCACACACTCTTATTACCTTACCTGTCCCCACAGTGTTGTTGTGAGGATAAAATGGAGGACAGGAGAACAATATAATTTACTTTGAGTTTTGACTGAAGTGGGAGACAGAGTATAACTGAAGTAAATAAAGTAAATTACACTGAATATGTGATTATGCCTTGAGAGACTTGTAAGTACCCCCTATAAGCATTGTCAGGAGGTACAATATGGGTCAGTATAATTAAGCAAAGGGAATTTGCCTATATGGTCCCTATTCCATTTTTCTCTGGATCATTTCTTTCAAAACACTACTATTTGTATGGCTAGTTGTTCAGCACTCTTTCTGAAATAGTTTCTTGCAAGTCACTCTTTGTAGATTCTGCACCCCTCCCATTTGGCAGCTCTGTGGATGTGTTACTTCTGCCTAATTAGAGGTGATATTTCCTAGACAGCATATATATATACCCCATCTAAAGCTAAAGCTAAGGATTTCCTTCATTATATACCCTCAAAAAATACTCATGGGCCTTTGCCACTATTTATTCTTCTGCTTATTCTATTCACAGATGGCATGTACATTGACACTTACTATTTTTTCAGTCACACTTTTCTGTCCTCTAAGCAACCATAGAGGCCACCTGGTCTGCCACAACACACATCCCTCTACATAGCACACACCCCTCTACAGGAATTTACACATAGACAAAAACAACAACAATGACCCATAATGGAAGATGGTTAAGCAACTTCCACAAATAGATGATGTCAATACAGTCTCACAGACACAAAGCAGTCATAGCATTAGCACTAAGGAGCTCTAATCTATAAATTGTTTATAAATAACATTCAGTTCAATGGCTACCTGAACAAATCACTGTGAAGGTAAATCTGTAAGAGAACATAACTGTTATGTAAGTATAATGAGAATTCTGGTCAAAATCTGCACTGAGGAAATGAGGTGTATATCATCTGGAAATCCAGCAGTTGTTTGATAGCCCTGAGAAACTTTAGGAACCCCAGACTAGCTCAGTTAATGAGGAACAATAATTTCTGGATATATTAGCCATCCTTTTATTTACATAAACAGAGTGAGTTAAGGTGTAATAAAAAGAACTTTTCCTCCAAAGAGAACTGAAATGGTGGAAATGCCACTCTAATTCATGTGATACATAAAACACTTCCAGGTTATTTAGTGTCCAGTAATAGAAATAATATAATTTATATAATTAGATGGAAATAAAATAGCATGATTTTAAGTGCCTCATAAGTATGTATTAGACTGGGCAAAATGTACTTCATCATCATGAACTTTTATGAACAAAGGGTGGTTAAAACATACAGAGCCAGTCCATATGGTACCCAAGAGGCATGAGAGCCATTGCTGTAGTTGCTTCCTCTGCCATCTATCAGTACTTAAGATGGCTTTTCAGAGATGCTATGGGAGCAGCCCAAGTAGAAGCATCCCCCAATCTGTTCAGATAAAGAATAAAGGGTAGACGGTAAAGTGAATTATACTTAAAAACAAGTAGTGGTACATCTTTACTGTATTAATTATTGTTAGGGAGAAAACAGCAGATGTGACTTTCCCCCCCAGGATTAATTTGTGAGGAACATAAATTGTGTGATTGTGTCAATGAACCACTAGAAAATTCTGTTGTCCCTCTTGAAGGTTTGTCCCCTGCTACAGTGACGTGGCTTCCGAGAGACAAACAAAAAAAAAGACACTCTGTGTTGTGTATCGACCAAGACCGCACACGCAGTTGGGCTTGCACGTGGTCATGTGGACACACGGAGCTTCAACCTTTAGGAACAATAGGCCCTAGGATCCTGAAACAGACCAATAGGGCCGCCCGGATCCAAGTAGAGTCCTATAAGATATGAGGCACTGTAAATAACCAATCACGGGGTGTGGTGTGTGTTGGGGTGTGGTTTGTTTGGGGGATTTAAGCAGGGCTTCGGTCCAGTTAGTTTTGTGTTCTGGAATAAACTATGAGCTGATTCACTACAACGCGTCTAAGAACCCAGTACTTTACACTGGCAACAAGGATGGGATCCCAATGAGTGAGCCTGCCGACTCAGACCCGAGAATCGCACCACGCACCGAAGACAAGCCCCAGAGCTCTGCACCACGCACCACTCCTGACAGCACCCAGCCACGTGTTGCCTCCTGAGTCATGGCTGCCACTCCAGGAAACCTTCCGGAATTTGATATTGTGCATCTCGAGATGTGGAAAACCTAGATAGAGCGTCTGGAGTACTATGTCAACTTCCAGGACATCACTGACAAAGGGAAAAAGAAGTCCCTGATGCTCAGCTCCTGCTGGGTCACCACACTATGGCTGCTGAAAGATCTGCTAGCTCCCAAGTCCCCAAAGGAGGCCACCTATGATGAACTGGTAAAGGCACTCACAGACCATTTCGCACCACAGCCGACCAAAATGGTGAGGTGTTTGGATTTCTTTGCATGTCTCCAGAACTCTGCTGAACCGGCCACTGAATTCCTAGCCAGCCTACACTGAGCAGCTACAAAATGTGAGTTTCCCGACCTGGGCAACACCCTCTTGAACCAGTTCATCATGGGCCTACATGAGCTGAAGCTCTGCCACAAGCTGGCCAGCCATGACATTCTGACCCTGGAGGAGGCCTTATGAGAAGCCACGGCCTACAAAAAAATCACATCAAGAGCACCACAGCCACACGGCTCACCAGACATGCGCATCACCGGGACACTTGGACAATATGCTAGTCCATCAGTCTCTTTGGATTTAGACCCCATGGTGCGCCCCATCCACGTGAAGGCCCGGCTCACCCCATTCGCCTTGCGGCCCAAAATAGACATTGAACTTGACCACCTAGTGGTCCAGGGGGTTCTAGAACCAGTGCTGCATGCCAAGTGGGAGACCCCCATCATCACCCCGGTCAAGCCGAACAGGGATTTTGGATCTGTGAAGATTATAAGTGCACAATAAACAAAGACCTGCAAGATCACACGTACCCCGTTCCCGTGGTCAGCCATGTGCTAGCCTCCCTGGTGGGTGCGAAAATCTTTGGCAAGCTGGACCTGGCCCAGGCGTACCATCAGCTGCCAGTGGATGATGCCACCGCCAAGACACAGACCATAGTGAACAACAGGGGGGCGTTCTGAGTACGGAGGCTGCAGTTTGGAGTTAGTGTGGCCCCAGGTATATTTCAAAACCTCATGGACTGTCTCCTTAAAGGCATCCCTGGAGTCCAGCCATTCTTTGATAACGTTTTGATTGTGACCCCAGACTCCGAGACCTTCGCTCAGCAGCTTTGGGCAGTCCTTCAGTGTTTTCACGATGCTGGCCTGAAGGTGAAACACGAGAAGTGCGTGCTGGGGGTGCCATGGGTGGCGTTCTTGGGGTTTGTGGTAGATGCTCAGGGCATCCACGCCACGCCAGAAAAAATACGCACAATTGTACATGCACCCACACCCACTTCCAAACTGGAACTGCAAGCTTTTTGGGGGCTACTGAACTTCTACCACTCTTTCTTGCCCCATAAAGCCACCGTAGCTGAGCCGCTCCATCGCCTGCTGGACAAACAGGCCACCTGGGTCTGGGGATAGCGGCAAGCTGCCATGTTTCAGGCAGTGAAGGAGTTGCTAATATCAAATGCGGTGCTCAGCCACTTCAATGAGTCCCTGTCGGTGGTCCTCACCTGTGACGCTTCCACTTCTGGAGTGGGGGCCATCCTGGGGCATCAGCTCCCGGACGGATGGGAGGTTCCCGTGGCATACTATTCTCAGACTTTGTCTTTGGCTGAGTGCAACTATGCTCAGATAGATAAAGAGGCCCTGGCGATCATGGCAGGGGTTAAAAAATTCCATGATTATCTCTATGGCCACCCGTTTACTGTATTCACAGACCACAAACCCCTGCTGGGTCTGTTAGCCCCGGATCACCAGACACTGTCACCTCGGGTGCTCCATTGGTCAGTCTTCCTAGTGGGGTAACAGTATGTGCTTGTCCACCACCCCGGCAAAGCAATGGGCCATGCCGACATGCTTAGCCACCTTCCGCTGCTGTCCTGTGACCCTGACTCAGCTCCTGCACACCAGATCACTCTGCTGGAAGACCTGCCCAACCTTCCCATTCAGGTTTCTGCGGTTTTCTGCCACACTACCTGGGACCGCCTCCTATCCCAGGTCTTGCACTGGGTGGGGAGGGGGTGACCCTCCAGTCTGGGCTCTGAATTTGCTGCATTTTCCTCTCGCCGGGACAAGCTGTCTTCCCACAAAGGTTGCCTACTGCAGGGGAACTGGGTAGTAATTCCCCCACCCCTTCACCAGCGGGTGCTCACCACCTTGCATGAGATGCACCTGGGAATCGTGCGAATGAAAGCTCAGGCCCAGAGCTATGTCTGGTGGCTGGGAATGGATGGTGACATCGAGGACTGGGTGAAGCACTTCCAGAAATGCCAGGAATCCTGACCAGAGCCGCCCAAAGCCCCCGGTGCATCCTTGGGAGTCCTCGCACAAGCCATGGGCCAGACTACATCTGGACTTTGCGGGCCCATTCCAGGGGCAACTCTTCTTTATATTAGTGGACTCCTATACCAAATGGCCAGACATGGTCCCAGTCCCCTCCACCTCATCACGTTCTGCCATCTGAGCAACGTGGAGGATTTTTAGCACCCATGGCATCCCAGATTCCTTAGTAACTGACAATGGGACTGCCTTCACCTCTATGGAGTTCCAAGAGTTTGTCAGTTACTATGGGATAAGACACATCCACTCCTCACCCTTCCACCCCGCAACCAACGGCCAGGCTGAGTGCATGGTCAGAACACTGAAGGACTCCCTGCTCAGAATGGACCAGGGAGACCGGGACTACAAGCTCATAGCCTTCCTCTTCAGCCATCGTACAACACCCCACATGACCCGACTGGACAGACTGCACCCTGACCACGCCCCAGAGCACAGTGAAGCTCCGGAAAACCAAGAAGCTCCCTGTGGTTTCTTCCCAGGTGACCCCGTCTATGCAAGGACCTTTGCCAGGGGCCCCTCATGGATCCTGGCCAGGGTGGTCCGTGTGACAGGGCCCTTGTCATATGAAGTCTCAGCGGAAGATAGCCAGCTGTGGAGGTGGCACATGGATCAGCTATATTGCCAGCTCCTGCCCTTAGACCCAGAAGAAACGGAGGACAGCAAGGACGAGACCCCGAGCCAGGAGCCAGAAGACCTACAAGAAGACGTGCCCACCACGCAAGCGCACCCAGGGCCAAGCACACCACCATCAGGTACCGGAGGCAAGGCAACTGAGCCGGCCAGCACCCCAGAGGCCAACAGGGAACTGGCCCAGACTCCACAACCAGTGCAACCTACGGAGCAGCAGGCCCCAGTCCCACCTTGGGGGGAGGGGTGTTGTGTATCAACCAAGACTGCACACACGGTCAGGCTCGTACATGGTTGTGCAGACATACAGAGCTTCGACCTTTAGGAACAATAGGCCCTAGGATCCTGAAACAGACCAATAGGGCTGCCCAGATACAAGGAGTCCTATAAGATATGAGACACTGTAAATAACCAATCACGGGGTGTGGTGTGTGTCTGGGGTGTGATTTGTTTGGGGGATTTAAGCAGGGCTTCAGTCTGGCTGTCTGTTCTTAGTTTTGTGTTCTGGAATAAACTATGAGCTGATTCTCTACAACACGTCTAAGAACCCAGTACTTTACACTCTGACTATAGCCAAATTTCTCTCAAATGTCGTGGTTTATACAGCTGTTCAGAACTGGTAGGCAGATGGAACAGTAATTTTATCATCAAAACTCCCTTTTTTATAAAGTGTGTAGAAAACTTGTGTTTCAAGGAAAGACCTATGCCAGGGATGGCCAAACTGTGGCTCGGTAACCACATGTGGCTCTTTCACACATATTTTGTGGCTCCCACTACAGTAGCTGGGGAAGCAAAGGGGAGGCATGCCTCCCAAATTGGTCTTCCCTTCCCCAGCCAGTGCAGAGAAAGAAAGCAACCTGAACTTTAAATGCATTCTCAAAGCCCTTCCCCCCCCGCCAGCTGGCTTGGAAAAGGCATTTGTCTCTTTAAATCCCTTCTCCAAGCCAAGCTAGCTGACGTAGGGGCATGGGGGGCTTGGAGGATACATTTAACATTAAAGTTGCTTTCTTTCCACCTCTCCCTCCCTCCCTCATCTATTTGCTTCCTTTCCACTTTCTTTCTTTCCACCTTTCTTTCTACACTCCCTCCTCATCTAAAGTTATCAATTTAATATTAATAAAAGCAAATTTGCATATTTTTCAATAAAAATGTAATATTTGTTCATGTCTTGCAGCTCTCAAACATCTGACGTTTATTCTATGTGGCTCTTACGTTAAGCAAGTTTGGCCACCCTTGGCCTATGCTGTGAACATTGCTGACTTCTTTACCATCATTTTAGGCTGGAAAGTGAACTGAACACAGTGAAGCAGAGGAGAGCTGTAGTCGAGAACACTCTGAGAAGCAGCCACAAAGAGCCTGTCAGACCCAGCCAGCAGGGTATGTGACCATTTGCACAGTAGGGTCTTACCTCTTTTTACTAGTGAGCTGAATTCCCATCTGTTGTTTTGACTCATTCCGCAATAGGGCTTTTGATCCAGGATCAGACCCACCTCAAGCATTCTGCATTAACTTCAGATTGGGGCCTCCTGTCATGTACCTCATCACGAATGGAGCCTTCCTTTTTTTTGTGCATGTGTAATTATGTAATAACGTTGCTGTTTGTCTCTCCCTACTACATACAGAAAACCTCCAGGGGCATTGCAAAATCAGCTTGGAGGGAAAAGGGTGGGGTGATTATTTGCCTAGCTGCACAAATCCTCCTGACTTCTCCAGAAGTGTCTCTTGAGTCACAACTCCTACTTCTCCATACAGATGTCTCTACCAATTCCTACTTCTTCATACAGATGATTCTATCTAATCACCACTTGCCTTGAGACCCAGCCAGCTGCACATATTGTAACTCATCTTCTCAGCAAATCTGTCTATTTTTTCCACTAATGTCACATAATGCCTCAAAATTCAATTTCATAGCTGGGGAAGCAAAGACATTTTTATGTCATCCTTGTCCCGAGGCGGTCAGGGCATCATACATGAGGATCACATGATGATCAGTGCAATCATGTGCAGAATTATTCCGTTCTAAGCCCAGACTGGACTACTCTGCAGACTATTGCAGTAGAGCATCAGAGAGAGTGGCACCCTCATCCCCCCAGTCCGCCTGGTTCCTCTGCTGCTTACAGACCATGTTAGAGAGCACCAAGGGAGGAAGCCTGGCTGCTGGGGAGGCTATATGAAGCCCACCTGCTACAGTATCCCCTTGCACGCTGTACAAAATTGTGTCCTAACACAATCAATGTTGTGAGTTTTTTTAAGGCAGAATAGCAGCTAGGAATCGATCCCACAATCTCCTATTTATGAGTTTACTAGACAGGCACTTTAAACAATTAAAGGACCCAAACATTTATAGGGGTCACCATTTCCAGTCTCTGAAGGCAAAGCAAAGTACAGGAATTCATGTACTGCAAAGGACAAAATAGCATCCTAATGTAATCAGTACTGTTTTAAAAAAATGGTGGATGTCTCCGGGACAACCAGAGGGGAAGTGAGGGTAGTGGGCAGGGTGAACAAACGTTGGTGATGACCCAAAATGGTGGCACGGTGGGAAAATAAGTCTGAATCAAGGATTCCTCACTGAAAAACAGTGAGTTAAGATCTGAAGAAAACATGGTGGAAAACCAGGATTTGGAAAACACGGGGCAATGGGGCGGAACATTCAATTCTGTTCCCGGGGATGCAAATTTTTTACAGAAATTGTGGCTTGGTTCAAATATTTAAGAACATTGATGCAGGGGGGTTGCCCTTTTGTGGAAATGGTATGTGTTGGCATATCAGCTGTTTTCTAGTTGGAAACTGCAGTGTTACTGCAGTGGGACTGGGTAGATAAAGCATTCAACTACATCTCTATGGAACTGCAAAATCCTTCTCTGGGTTCCCTACAGAGAAATCCATTAGGAACAAAGATTTTTAGCAGATAGCTTGGGGACAGATTAGCTTTTATTGTGGATATGACAAATGTGGGGAGCAAAATTTAGATACAGTAGCAACTGTGAGCCTGTATGGAAAGCCAAAGCTTTGTTTGCTTTAATCAAAGTGAATTGTCATTCCAGTTCCAGTTACAAGCTCTGCCATGGGTCAAGGTGACCCCCAAGCTGACCAGCTGCTCCACAAACTGGATAAGATTGATGGTGACTTGGACCAGGTCAAGAAAGAGATATTTGGTCATCTGAGGTCCCCACTAAATTACAATGCCCCCGCAGAGGATCTTGTTCAACGGATCCGAGACCAGGAGGCAAGTACTGAGAGACTGAAAGAAGAGATTGCTCATTTGTCCACGTTCTCTTTTCTCACACATGAAAGATTTTAATAGAAACTGAACCCAACTATGTTATGTTGTAATCTTTGACAGTTGTATTCTATCATTCTGTTAATATAATAATAATATGTAATGACTGTTTTAACTTTGGATGCTATTGCAGGAAAAGGGCTGAGTAGAAATTCCTCAAATAAATAAAAAATAAATTAGGCCACATAAACTGGTATGCCATTGCTCCACTGTACAACCTTTGTAATTCCATCTTGGTTACAGGCTGGTGCTTGACCTCTAGATGCCTTGAGTTCCATGAGGGGATGGCCTTCAGGTCGCCCCCAAAAGAAGATTCAAAGCCTGATTTGTTTCCTCTCACCACTAGAGGCCAGGTGTGAGATGGCCTGGCTCATCTCAATGTTTGGGATAGCTCAATTAATGATTTCTTATCTGCCAGCCAGCAATTAGGATATGAAAAGTTTAGTTTTAGCTATGCATCTTGTCTTGAGGTCTGGCTAAGTTTTACTGTGCATATGTGCATTCAAGACATAGCAGATGGGATCTTAGCTTGCTTTTCTGTAAGCTTGATCATTGCTTATTAAAATTTCCTTGTAAGCAAACCTGGATCTTGCATATCATTTCCTTGGGATTTCTGCAAATCTTGGAGCTTCTGGCCAGAGCTCCAAATATCCACTAGCCCAATGGCTTTGAATTGTCTCTGTGTTGTAGAGACACGTGTCTCCACCTGAGATCAGCCTTGGTCTTTCTAAAATTGCCTGTTGTTCTAGGTTGAGCTTTAGTGCTTGATTTAAAGAAAAAAATCTGCCTTTTTGTCAGGGAACAAGAAGAAGATTTCAAGGCATTAGTGCTGAGAAGGAAGCTGTTCAGAAGGAGTGTGAGGCCTATCTTTCCAAGAAGCCAACTAGCACCTCTGCCTCTCAGCTCCCTGTGATGCTTAACAACATAAAGAACAAATACAATGATGTTAAGGTGCTCTCCAGGCTCTATGATGAAAAGTAAGTGGCGCCAGAGCAATAATTGTTAGTAATGAGTGGAGAGGCTGTCAGTGATGGGAAGGCAAAAATACTTTTCATGGTGCTTCCAACATTTTGACTGAGATAATACAAATGGAGGAAAATATTACTGAAGTGAAATGTTGACCTTTGGCTTTACAATGTTTTTCCTCTTCAGAGCTAAAGTGGGCCTGAACCTGGAGAATCAGACAGAGAACACAGACAAGATCATTAGCACATTTGAGGCCAAATTGGCTCATGATGGCACCATCCCAGCTTCACCCAATGCACTGCTGGATCGGGCCAATGAACTGCAGGTGAGAAAGATATCTATGATTAGGAGTTGGGTTTGTGGCCTGGGGAGGAACTGTGGCTAGAACATGCGCTTTGCATGCACAAGGTCACAGGTTTGGTCTTGGCATCTTTAGTTAAAGGAACACAGCCACAAAGAGCCTTATTAACCTTTAATACCCTGGAAATTCCATCAACTCTGTTACAAAATAAAATATTTTTAAAGACAAGAGGAATTTTTCCAACGCGAGTCTACAAGAATTTAATATTAGCACTCTTATTTTTGGAGAAAAGCAATGCTAAGCCCAATTACCAACCTAAGAATGAAAAGGATGCGATAAATAACCCGAGGGTTCCTGCTGAAAGTGGAAATCATAAGGAACCTGATAGTGGGACCGCTAAATTGTTTATTTAATTTAAGACACTCTAAGAATCCATTAATAAAGCTGGTATTTGTTTAGCCCAACTCTGCTTGAGGTTTAACTTGGCTATTTTGAATGGTTTACCTTCCTATGACCTTACTGGTGAATTTACCTATGCCTTGAGTTGAGGCTGTGGTGTTGTAGACTAGATGTTGACTTCTCCAACCCTTAAGGAAGATGATGGAGGCTTTTCAATCTTGGAACATGTGGAGAGTGATCATTTCCCTATGGTACTGGTACTAAATTCACCTTCCTCCTTTCAAGGAAGGGATCATTTGAGGGATGTTTCTGAGATGGCAGCAAATAGGATGCCCAGAGTAACATGGCTGCCCAGGAGGTAGTTAGTGTTCTAGAGTCTCATTGTTTGAAAGAGCTTTTATTACAGTCAAGAGATTTGAACCAGACATTAGACTTGTTTCAGGCGTACAATAAAATTATGGCTCAACTCTCTGATGTTATGAGGTCCCACTCTAAGCAACAACATTAAGCAAGGGAGGTGCCAACGAGAGATTGGTCTGATAGTGAATGTCGCAATATGAAGGCCCAAGTATGGTCTGTTTACCATAATTATAGGGAATCAAGCTTAAAATATCCTCCAATGGAGTATTCTGAGCTTAAATCTGTATTGCATAAATTATATTAAAATAAGCAAAAAGTCTTTTTACAGAAATGCTGGGAACTTCTTCTCCAAGCCAGAGTAAATAAGAACATGAGGAAATTTGGGGCCTTGATCTCAGATGCTATGGGTGGGACTGGCTTCATGAATAGTGAGATTACAGTTAACTAGACCTTCCAGGTGAATGGAGCTAATGCAGTAGAAGAATTAGATGTTATTTTGGCTGACTGTTCTGAATGGCCGTCAGTTCAGGTCGAGGAAGTTGAATCTTTGATTGCGCAAATTAAACCAGGGAAGGCTCCTGGGCATAGTGCAATCCCTCCCAAAGCCATTAAAACATTTCCAGAATGGTGGGCCTCCTATTTAGCTGCCCTATTTACCATTATTGATAGGATGTGCATATTACCTGAAACATGGACAAATGCCATAGTGGTACCTATATTTAAAAAAGTGACTGTCAGCTACCCAGTAATTATAGGCCTATTAGCCTTCTGTCCTCTATTGAGAAGTTGTATGCTTGACATTTGGTAAACAAACTTAAATTGTGGTTATCAGATCAGCAAATATTAGGGTTAGAACAAATCAGATTTTCGAGGGAAAGTCAACTTTAGATCACTGCATGGTGCTAAGCCATCTAGTGAATAAATATCGGAAAGAGAAGGGGTCTATTTGCAGCCTCTTTAGATCTGAAGGGGGCCTTTGTACCTAGAGATCTTTTGTGGAAGAAATTAAGGGACCTCGGGATTGATCTGAGTCCGCTTTTTCTGATAAAAAAGCTTCACTTGGAAACCACCTGTCAGGTCAGATGTTCAAAGAAGAGAGACCTAACTCCAAAAATTCCAATCAACATAGGAGTAAAACAAGGTTGCCTGTTAGCTCCACTACTATTTAATTTTTTCCTAAATGACTTGGCCCCCTTTTTGGAATGAATTGGTGATCATAATCCAAAACTACGGGTGAGGCATGTCCCACTACTTCTGTATGCAGATGCTGCTGCGTTACTCTCCCTGTCAGAAATAGGGATGGAAAGGATGTTATCTCTGTTCTTAGACTATTGTGATTTAAATGATTTGACCTTAAATTTTGATAAATCAAAAATAAGGGCTTTTGGGAATACCTGGAAACCTGTCAAATGGAGTATGAGGGAAAGGGATTGAGCAGGTTAAAAGTTTTAGATATTTAGGAGTATATTTTCACTACAGCGCTAGATGGGTAGCCCATAGAACAGAAGTGGTAAAATCTGTGAATAATAATGTTCTGGTGATCACCCTTTTTTTATACTAAAGGCAGTTAATTCATTCCTGTAGCCCTTAGAGTGTTCAGTCATAAAATAAGTGCCAAACTGCTCTATGCCACACCAATCTGGATTACAGCCTTTAATAAAACAGTAAAACAAATACAATGTAATTTCTTAAGGAAAATATTAGGGCTACCAGCATGTGTATCCTATGCTGCCATAAACTGGAGACCAATCAGAGACTCCTAGAGACAAAGGCCTGGATTAATACAATCAAATTTTAGTTACACTTATTTATTTTATTTATTTATTCATTATATTTATGAATTGCCCCACCCCTGCTACTGCAGGGCTCTGGGTGATGTACAACCAGAGATAAAACAAAATAAAATTAATTAAAACCTTAGTACAATATTAAAAACAACTAGATGGTGAATCCTCCTTCCAGCTCCCACTGCTGGATACTTCGAAGACGGGGGCGGGGGGGAGGGCAAAATAGATGTAAGCAACAGGGAACGGGAAGGGTGCCAGCCAAGATGGAACCATTTCTGCCTTGCGAGCCCTGTGGAATTGCATCAGATCCTGCAAGGCCCTGATGGAATTTGGCAGAGAGTTTCACCAGGTTGGGGCCAGGACTGAAAAGGCACCGGCCTTCATCGAGGACAGCCAGATGTCTTTAGGGCCGGGGACCACCAGTAGATTGCTGTCTAGGGAGCTCAAAGTTCTCCTGGAGACATAACGGAAGAGATGGTCCCATAGATATGTTGGTCCCTGACTGCTCGAGGCCTTATAGGTCAATACCAAAACCTTGCATTTGACTCTTACTTATTTGACTCAGTTTTCCACTTACATTTTAGGAGTAGCCCCAATAGTTTCATTGCATATATGTTATCTGAATCTCAAGAAAATCACTGTAATTGGGTTACTTTGTATGACTTAGGTTCCCTCCCTGAGAGGACTGTCTTTGCCTTAATTAAACACAGACTTATAGATATTGAACTGCAAGAAATCAGAAGCCTCACCTCAGGCAGATACTCCCCTTTGAGGTGGGGGCTCGCCCCAAGTGGTTCCTTGGCAGAATATTTTTCTTGTTTGACCTCCCCTTACCTTCGTAGAGCTTTTATGTTAGCCCACTTTAATGTCCTTTCTTCTGCCGTATTGCTTGGGGGTTTAAAGAAAATTCCATATTCTAATAGGTTTTGTGTCTGTGGTTCGAAGGACATAGAAAGTATTGAACATGTTTTCCTGCTGTGTATACTCTATTGTGATATTCGTGCAATTTATCTAGATCCTCTGCTTCAAAAGTATGATGGCCAATCTGATCACAGCAAGATCTCCTATCTACTATCCACTCATGACTCTGAGATTATTGAGATTGTGGCTAAATTAATTTGTGATGTTGTTAAGAGGATCAGGTAATGAAAGACCACCACCTGAGACCCTGGAGAGCTGGCAATACTGACATTGATAGACAAATAGTCTGATTCAGTATAAGGCAGCTTTATGTGTTCACAAAGACACATGGAGCTAGTTTCTTCAACCTCACAATTTTTGTAACAGGATACACATGGGAGTCAATTAATTCTCAATAATCATTCAAAATTCTCCTGGAGAATATCAGATCAGTATCATAGTGTCAGAAATTACTTTGCAGACTGATCAATTAAACAGATGTTCTTGCTCATGGGTTAGTCCCCTCAGAAACAGAGAGGGGTGATAGGGAAAACATCTTGTATCTCTTCACTTGTAAAACTTGGAGCACATGGAGGAGAAGAATGAAGCTTAGCCCTTCTCCTCTGCCTTTTCTCTCAGTGTTGTGTTGCTTTATTCATTTTCTCTTTGACCAGCCCCAACAGTAGAAGTAAGCTGGTCTAGAAGAAAGCAGATGAAAGTACTGGAATACAGTGATACAGAGGAGAGCAGAGTTTTGCTTCTGTCCCTAAGCTCTCTGGTTTTGGTTAAAAATGTATTCACTTATACACATACCACTTTACATATAAACAGGAGACCATGGGCAATAAATATACAAAGAATTCTTCAATTATCTCTAGTTTGACAGATATTTCCCCTTTAGTCCAATCCAGCCCTCATCTGCCTGGTCTACTAGAGGTAATTCAGTCCAACCATTCTTCATTCAAGCATCATTACTCTTCTTCTTACAGAGACCAGATGTAATCCAGAACCATCTGGCATGAGTTAATTCCAGAGGTCAAAAATGTTGCAAAGAGAACTGTCCCACTGGGGAGACCCTTGGGAAAGATGAGCTTTAGCACAGATGCACCAGGTCACTGGTGCTGAAATTTCCTAATCTTGCCCAACAGGGTTTGAACATCTCTCCTGATTCCTATAGTTATTTGTTAACTGGAGAGACTGTATCCATTTCAGTGATCTTTTTCACAACTGCCTTTATGCTCTGCTTACCCCACCTATTTCTTGGTCCTGTTTCTAAACTTATTCTTCCCATGTGACTTTCCTATGATAAGACCAACTAGATTTGCCTTTTTTCCATTTTTTCCTAAAATCCCAGTGAAACTGTTTCTTTGTTCTCTTCACACTTTAAAAAAGCCTGATTAGTATTAATGAATATTGGTGCCATTCTTTTAATTTGTGTTCAATACAACTAGTCCATCTCAACCTTGGGGTTATGCAGGATCAAATACTCCAGGAATGCAACTGTACTAGATTATTTTTTCACGCATCGGTTTAAACAAAATTGCTGTTCTGAATTAAGTGTCTCTTCCCTTTGTAGAAACTGAAGCGAGAGTTAGTCAAACATGAAGACTGCTTGCTGAAGCTAAACCGTGGCCTCAAGGATGCTGAGCATAGCTGCAGTGCTGTGCAGAACAACTTCCAAGAGTACTGCCCGGATCTACCCAGGCAAAAGAGGGAGGTCCAGCTCCTTAATGACCGATATCATGCGGTAGCTGATCAGCTGGATCACCGGTGAGAAGCCAGATCAGGCCTGTAGCTACAGTGGGGCATCTCGGGGCCTGGCCCCCTGACTTACTGCCAAACCCCCCTGACTTCCTATTTTTTAATTTTATTTGTGGTGCTCACTTGGGGGCCAAGGCCCCCTGCCAAGGCCCCCACTGCCAAGGCCCCCTGACTTCCTATTTTTTAATTTTATTTGTGGTGCTCACTTGGGGGGGGGAGCCCTGACTTATTTAAAGGCCCCCTGAATTTAAAAATCCTGACTAGGGGCCTGAGCCAGATCCTTTCCATTAATGGCTAATAAGAAAATCCCTCATTTAAAAAGCTAGATTTGGAGCTGTAGGTCTTTACAGTGATGTCTTCTGAGACAATTGTACTGAAGACATAACTGCAGACATCCTTAAAGCCCACATAGGTCGAATCGGCGTTTGCATTTTTAAATCAGTTTCTTACTGCTGTGACACTGTCAAGCATAGAGAAAGACAGTGTCACAGCAGCACAAAACTGATTTAAAAATGCAAATGGAGCACGAAACTGATATAAAAATGCAGATTCGACCATAATGAAGCCGTCTCTGTATGGAAACAAAAGTGAATGTGTAGGTAGGTCTGATAGCCATTTTGCTGTCACCCTCATATCTCCCAATGACTAGCTCATCATTTGCCAACAGCAAGGGAGTTATCAAGCTTACTATGGCTAGATTAAAAGTTGTCCCATCTTGCAAAAGCAGAGATTTGACTTGTCAACAGAGAGGGGTGAGTCTGCCTTTCACTGCTTGGACAAGCTAGGCCCTGTCAGTAACAAAGCACTTTTCTATAACAGCACTACAACTTGACCTTGTCTATCACTGCTGGTTAGAACTGCTGGTCTCTGGACATACTGGAAACTGCTGGATTGACAGACCAAATGGAAGGATTTAGCAGAGGATAACTAAACAGCACTTTTTAGTCGCCAATATAAACTATGAACTGGGATCTCAGAGATGGATGAGGAAACTTTCCCCTTTGTGTTTTTTTTGGGGGGTGGGGGCACCAATGTACATTCAACAAGATAAAAACAATGGTTGTCACAACCTCCTCACCTTCAAATATGCATAGTGTGCTGAGGTGGACCATGTCCCTTTAAAGTTTAAAAGGAAGAAAGGACCAAACTGGCCATAGACTTACCTGGCAGGACCATGTTACAGGCCTTCCTCCCAGTTACAGTGCCCACCACTGACATCAGAAGCAGCAGAGCCCATCCCAGCAGCTGGAGAAATGGCAGGCAGGTTCCTGGACTCTTGTGCCTTGCTAGAATACATGGACTATTGGTGAGATTCAGCATGGCTACTTTTATGTTCTTATGTAGTGCTCAACCAAGAGGGTTCTTTTCTTAATTTATGTCTCCCACTGTCTGTGCAGAGAGAAGACGCTGCGGAATACCAGCCTCACCTACCAGCAATTCCAAAATGCCAATGAGAATTTGATGTTCTGGCTCAACAATCTGCCCATGTATCAGGTCAAGACCACAGATGGACCAAGTCAAATCAACTACAAGCTCCAAGCCCAGATGGTGAGCGCTGTGATTTCTTCATATAAGGAGAGGGAAGAAAGGCTCCTACTATTACTCTCATGTGCAGAACTTAATGAAATGAACTTATAAAAATTATGCAGACAACAAAGCCACAAAACAACTGAGCAGGATATGGAACAAGATGGAATAGAGTGTTTCTGAAAGTATAACTGTCTTGGAGTGAGTTCTTTATTCAGTGACTGCAATATCAAGTGATGAGTGCATGCATGAAACAGCCGTATCAAAAAGCTGGACTTCAGCCCTTTGAGGGCATGTCGTTTCTAATTGTAGACTATCGGGCACACAGCTGTTGCTGCTTTATAATACTATGCCCTGCTGGATTTTATCCTAACTCCCTGTTTGTTTTTCTGCAGAGGCTGGCAGATGAAATAAAGAGCAAAGAATCTGATAAGAATTCCGTGGTCAACTTATCACAGAATGTGCAATCAATTCTCAATGTATGTTTTTAGGATTTTTTCATAGTTTCCACTTTCAGAGGGTGAACCAGCCTGTTCTCCTTTGACTCTGTTTTTTTAAAAAAACAGGATTATGAAATACAGGCAGGAAAATATCGGTCATCTCTGGACCCTGCTTTGACTGCTTCCTCTGCTAAGCGTCTCCGGGTAACTCCACTTCAGGAGAGCATCCAGATTCAGGTGAGAGCTTGAAACCAAAAGTACAGATTGACTGTTTTTGTATATAAGATTTCTACCTTGTCTAACCAGAATTTAGGCTTTCAAAGCAGTTTACAAAATATAAAATAGCAAGATGTTATTAAATATGGTACTTTTAAAACATTTAAAATATCGAAGTCTGACAAAGCAAGAGTCAGACAGTCAATTATAAAATGCTGAATTAACTCACCCATCAAACTGAAGCTCTTCTTTTTGAGTGGATGCCATAATTTACAAAGGATTTTGCCTAGTTGATAGTTACCACCACTATCTGAGATCTTAGAACTGACTGACAATTATCTAGTTTGGGGTTCCCAACCTTTTTCAGGCTGCACTTTTGAACCTTTGGAATTCTGACACAAGGTGGTGGGGGCACAACCACAAAATATCAGGAAGTGAGGTTATCTCATATAGTAACACTTTAACATTTCAGGCAGAAGCTCTGCTTAACAGGGTGACTTTTAAAAGGAACAGATTGTTTTACAATATTTACTTGTATGTATATGCACCCAGCTTACCTTCAGTCATGCAGTGTAGATCCTTGTGCTGAAAGGAATGTTTTAAAAAAACTGCTCAGCAAATCAGATCCCCAATGGCCAGTCAGAAGCTCTGTTGGGCAAAAGCCCCACCCACTTTCTAAAAACACCAGGCAGGCACCCGGAAAGTGTCCACAGGTGGCACAGTGCCCACAGGTACCACTTTGGGGACCTCTGATCTCATTCAACTTCTTCCTGAGATAACCAAACTTTCCTATCAGTTCCACATATCACCCCCCATTTCTTTGTTACAAGCAGAGAACAAGAAGAATCAAGGAACACTTTGTTGAGCACCCACAGAACACAGATTGACAAAGCACTTTTAGATGGCTTAAGCAAGCAAAACATACTCCTTTTGGCAATGTCCCTCACTCCTGGTCCACACTTGCCTTGTGCCCATAGAGTTCTATTTGTTCAGTGCTGTAGTGCAAAAGATTTCAATAGCCCTGATGTAGAAGGGAAATGGCAAGGTGTCCTGGGAGGAAGCACCATGATGTCTTTATTATGTTTTGGACAATTCTCTTTAGGAAAATGAGGTGACAAAGCTCTACATGGAGGCAGCTGCTGAAAACAAACAACAGATCAACTGGCTGGAATTTGCCAAGAAAGTTATGGACAAGGTACTTGTGAATCTTGTTTATTTTTATACCTGCCCTGCCTTTCTCCCAGGCATTCTGGGACCCAAAGTGGATAATAATAATACAAAAATTATGTAAGCAATTTAATTTAAAAACATTTAAAAATGACACATTAAATACAAACGCTAAAAGAACTTATGACTCAAGCAGCAAGGTAGTCCCCTGCTTGATCCAGATTCAGGTTACCCCAAGAACTCTCTGGAACAGCTGTTTTACAGTCTTGCTGGAAAGCCAGGAAGGTAGGATTTCCCCTGACCTCTTCCAGGAGCTGTTCCAAAGGTATGGGACAGCCACTGAAAAAGCCCAAGCCCAAACCTGGACAGAACATGGCTTAGACATAGACCTTGCTGGGAATATTAGAGCTGCTGCAATGGCAACATGCGGCAAGAAGTGCTTCTGCAAGTATGTGGGCACCAGGTCATGAAGGACTTTACAGTCTGAACACCAACACCTTGAATTGGACCTGGAAACTAATCACCAGCCAGTGCAGGGACCTCAGGATGAGAGTAACAGGGTTTCATCAGCTAGCCCCTGATAACAGATAAGCTACTGCATCTTGTACCAGCTGCAGCTTCTTGATCATATTCAAGGGCAGCCCCATGTAAAATGTATTACAGAAGTCTAGCCTCAAGCTTACTGACACATGGATCAACATGACCATATCAGATATCTGCAAAAAGGGGCCAGCTTTCTCATTTGATGTAGCTGGGGTGAGATTCTTTGTCATGAGCACCTGTTTCTCCAGGAGACTAGGATCCGGCAAAACTCCCAAGCCTTTAACAGAATCTTTGAACAAAAGTTGCACACTAATTAATGGTAGGCAGAATAACCCTATTTCAAGCAGTGGCCCTGCCAGCCAGAGTTCAGCATCAGTTTGTTCTCCCTCAGCCACTTGACTACTGTAATCAGATACTGACCCAGGACAGGAACAACAGCAGTTTGATGGCTTATTCAGGGTACTATATAGTTGTGTGTCATCAGCATATTGATGACTGCCCACTGTTTTGGAGTAGGTTATCTCATTAAGAGTCCTTACAGAGATATTAAATAACATGGGAGATAGCACAGAGCCTTGTGGCACACACCCCATCCCATGTCAGTTCCCAAGGGGATAATTCAGCATCTCCCACAGCAACCTTTTTTGCACGGTCTGATAGAAAAAACCAGAACCTTCTCAACCCTGCTCTGCCCAAATCCACCTCACCTTCCAGGTGCCTCAACAATATAGCATGGTTCACCATATCAAAGGCTCCTGAGAAATCTAGCAACAATGGTAGAGATATGTTGTGTATTAACTGGAATAAGATGGCCACCACAGGGTGGCCTGACCGTGCAGTCCAACAAACCTCAGAGCTTTGCTCCAAAGACAATAGCCACTTCGGATCCGAAGGCACACCTATGGGCTTGCCCGGATCCGAAAGTAGCCCTATTGAATTGTAGATGTGTAAATAAGGCCAATCATGGGTGATGGGTGTGGGGGGGGGGCACGCATATAAGCCGAGCACTTACTGGCCTGTTTATCTTTCATCCTGATGTAACCTAATAAACAAGAGCTGATTCACTATGCTGAATCTCTGGCCTCAGTACTTTTCAAGATACATTCTGAAGATGGAGATCATCCAATGTGCCAATAAACCTGTCCCTGTCCCAAACCAAAGCCTGAGGCCAGGCTGAACAGGACTAAGGGGCAGATGTCTTATCCAAGTATTCCTAGAGTTGCTCTGCCACTACTTGTTCAATAACCCTTCCCAGAAAGGGAATGTTCAAGACTTCTATAACTAGCCAAAATCTGTTTGTCTAAAGATGTCTTCTTGAGAAAAACGCCTTCTGTCCAGAAGGCATTCATCATCCTCTGAAACAAAGGCCTCAAAGCCCCCCTGCAGGATTTAACAACCCAAGAAGGACGCAGAACTAAGTTCCAAGTACTTAACTTCACATTGTCTGGAACTTTGTCAACACTTGTTAGAGAAACCAGCCTGAACTGATCCTAGTAACAGGGACTACATGATATTAAAGATACCTCTACCACTTATCTAAGTCAGCATCTTAGTATCCTAAATTGTTAGCATACTAATACAATTTTAAAAATTAATAACTATACATTGTTTAGCCCAGTTAGTTTCCTACTGGGAACAAAGGAGAAGAAATATCTCATTTTCTCACCTAGATTTCATACACAACTATGCTAGAATGCTTACCTTTCATGCCATCACATTGCCATATTTTTAGGAAATTCAGTTTGAGGATATATACGCCACCTCTCACCACAGCAGGGTGCAGGGATGCCTAAAATTCTCTTTTGCAAGAAACTGCCAGTGTGTGTACCACAGTGCAATCCAAAGCATACTTACTCCAAAGTCACTAAGCTCAGTGGAACTTATTCTGTAGTAAGCATGCTTAGCATTGCACTCCATTCTCCTGGTTTCTTTCATTTGGCAATAATGGGTGGATCTTGGAAGAGGGGCACCCAACTCCTTACAACAAATCCTATAAATTACATCCTCTTATTACCCATCTACCTACTCTGTCCTGTTAGCTTGGTAAATCTGATTTGGCTGTTCCTGAGACAAGGAAAACCCACAGCCTTGCACCTTCCCCCCAATAGCTGGTGCTTTCCTGATTGATAGGGTCACAGAGCTGAAATGTCTATGAGGCATGAGATGTTTCTGTAACATCCACAGCACAACCAACAATTTGTATCTTTAGTTGCTGTAGATTTTCCGGGTTGTGTGGCCATGGTCTTGGCATCCTTAGAGGATGAAGTACTCTCTATGTCAGGGTTCTTGACATCCTTGACATAGACTGGCCTTTCCTGATTTCCTCAACTGTCATTAGCTCTCTGCAGTCTCCTGTAATTGTTTTTTTTTTTTTTACCTCAGAGCACTGAGCTCTGCAGCTGACCAATCAAAGAGTGGGAGGTGCAAGGATGCAGCAGCTTGGCAGCCACATAGGAAGCTATAAGGGGAGCACATTTTACCCCTTTTGACCCCCTTAGGGGTCAAATTTCTAAAAATCCCTTCTTAGTGAGCATCTATCATGGTAGGAGTACTCTCCCCCAATTTCATGTTTCTAGGTCCAGGGCTTTGGCCTAGGCGTTGATTTTATGGTGAGGGGACTTCCCTTAATATAGAGAGATGGGGAAGCTGGGGCAGTAGCTTATCTAAAATTAATTCATGGCTGAAAATTATTGATCCACAGCTCATTCTCTTTATCACTGAATTTCTTCTCTAGACAACTAAAATATTACTGCATATCCAAATAACCAGTTGAATAAAATATTAGCAGTGGGATAATTTTAATGGCATATTGTAAGAATTTCTCCTTCCCTTTCTAAAGCTGCTAATGGCTTTTCCTTCTGCAGAAAGAAGTAAATGAGTCAGTGCATGTGATGCATGAACAAACTCAGCAGTCTGAAAACACAGCCAGGTCACTGAAAGAATCAGAAGCCCTTAAATCTCAGCTGGAAGAGGAAAGGAGCAAGAAAGCCAGGGCTCAGCAGGAGCTAGAAGAACACAGGAACAAACTTCTGATGCTGAAAACCCAGCGGCCCATTGAAAGAGTAGAAGAGAAAGAAGTAATGGAGTACTACAGGGATCCCACTCTGGAGAGCAACCTGTCTAAAATATCTCAGCAAATTGAGGATGAGAATAAGCAGAGTAAGTGCCTACAGGTTGAAATTGAGATGATGAACCGTAAGGTCCTTCAAATGGAGAAAGACAGGAAGGTTGTGAAAGCCCAGCTACTTACCAAAGAAGTTACTAAGATAGAGAAAGATCTAAGCCTAGATGTCCAAGCAGCCCATCTTAGAGAAGAGATCAGGCATCTCAGAGAGAATGCAACTTCTTCTTCTTCTGAACTGGAGCAAATCAGGAAAGAGCTGCACTTTCTGGAACAAAAACAGCCAAACATTCGAGAGAAAGTGGTGGTAAAAGAGGTGGTCAAGCTGGAAAAAGACCCAGAGGTGCTAAAATCAATCAGGACATTACAGATGCAAATTGATGATGACAGTTTCAAGAGAAAGTCTGTGGAAGATACAATAGGGAAAATGAAAAGCAGAATTGAAGAGCTTGAAAAGCTGATTGAAACAGCAGAACCTAAAGTCATTGTAAAGGAGGTGAAGCAAGTAGAACGAGACCCAGAGGTTCTGAAGGAGTCTTCCAAGCTTCAAACTCTCATTGAAAAGGAGAAGAACAAGAATTTGGTGCTAGCAAAAGAACTGACAGACCTTCAGAGCAAATATAGCACTGTGGAGAGGCAGAAGCCTAAGGTGGAGGTTAAAGAAAGAATAAATGAGATCTTCCGGCTTGACCCAGAAACAGAAGAGGAGATTGCACGTTTAAAAAGGGAACTCCAAGAAGTTACAAGAAAAAGGAGAAGGGTTGACGAAGAGGTGGAAACAGTCTTATCTGAGCTCAGTGTTATCAGGTCTCAGAAACCTACATTGGAGTTTAAAGAGGTCATCCAAGAGGTGGTAAAGATGGAAAAAAGCCCTGAGATTCTGAGAGAAATAGATAGATTAAAACAACAACTGAATGATCTTGTGAATACAAATGGAAGGTTCCAGGAACAATTGATCAGGATTCAGGGAGAACGGGATGAGTGGAAGAGGGAAAAATCAAAGGTTGAAACCCAGCTGGTTACTAAGGAGGTTGTTCGATATGAGAATGACCCTCTGTTAGAGAAAGAGGCTGAACGTCTCCGCCAAGAAGTACGTAGTGCATCACAAAAGAGAAGAGCAACTGAAGATGCCATTTATGACCTACAGAATAAATACATACTTCTGGAAAGGAGAAAGCCTGAAGAAAAAGTTGTGATCCAAGAGGTAGTAGTTATGCAGAAAGATCCAAAGCTCCGAGATGAGCATAGCAGGCTGAGTAGGAGCCTGGATGATGAAATGAGTAATCGCCGACACCTGGAACGTGAAGTTCAACAGCTTCGGACAGTAGTGGAAGAGGAGGAAAAGTTGCTTAACTTCCAAGAAGATAGAAACAAACGGCTTGCTTTGGAAAAGGAAATGCGGCAGATCACCTTGAGAATAAAGGAAATTGAGGAAAGTCCTACCCCAGTTCAAGAGAAAATAATCATGGAGGAAGTGATCAAGTTAGAGAAAGATCCAGCTCTTGAGCAGTCTACTACCACTTTACGGATAGACCTGGATAATGAGAAGGCTCAAGTGTTGAACCTACAGAGGGAGTGCAAGAATTTAGAATGCCAGATTGATGCTCTACAAAAAACCAAGTCCCAGGAAAAGACTATCTACAAGGAAGTAATCAGAGTAGAAAAAGATAGGGTATTAGAAAATGAACGAGCCCGTCTTTGGGATCTGTTGAGTAGGGAGCGAACTGCCCGACAAAATGCAGAAGAAAATATCAGGCGTCTCATGGAAAAAATTGAGAGAGCAGAAGGCATGAAGAGGACATGGTCCAGAGAAGAAATTGAGCTCCAGAAAACACAAAATGTGATAATACAAGAAAAAGCCAATATTGAGAATGAATTAATGGAACTGGAAAGGCAGAAGCAACAGAAGATCTTTTTCCTTAGAGAGCAGACCAAGCTTTTGAGCCAGAGGACGGAGAATGACAGACAAAAAAAGATGCAACTTGGTCAAGAGCTTTCTCTTCTTGAATCAAACATACTCAGAGAGAAGGACCAGATTTATGAAAAAGAGAGGACTATTCGTGAACTCCAATCCAGAGTCAACAGGGAAGAACTGAACCAAGAGACCCGGATGAGAGAGACCAATCTTTCAACAAAGATCTCTATTCTGGATCCAGAGACTGGCAAGGACATATCACCCTATGAGGCCTACAAGAGAGGTATGATAGACAGGAGCCAATATATTCATCTGCAGGAACTAGAGTGTGATTGGGAAGAAATTACAACCCTCGGGCCCAAAGGAGATATGTCTGTCCTCCTTGACAAGAAGAGTGGAAAGCAGTACTCAATAGATGATGCCTTGCGATTTAGAAGGATTACAAAGGAAGAATTCCAGCTTTACAGGGAAGGCAGGATCCCCATCTCTGAGTTTGCTCTGCTGGTAGCAGGAGAAACCAAGCAGATTTCACCCCTGTCTATTGGCTCAATAATCTCTAAGTCTCCAGCTACATCCCCCACTTTCCAACAAAAACAGGACTTCTTTCCTCATCCACAAATGCCTTTCTGTGATGATACTTTTCCCATCGCTGGAGTATATGATACAACCACTGACAAAAAGTACAATATCAAGTCTGCTCTTAGCAAGAAGCTGGTGGACCCAATGACAGCTCAAAAGCTTCTAGAAGCACAGGCAGCAACTGGAGGCATTGTTGATCTTATCTCACGAGATCGTTACTCTGTCCATAAAGCCATTGACAGAGGGCTGATTGATGACACTTACATGCAAAGGTTGCTGAACGCCCAGAAGGCATTCACAGGGATTGAAGATCCAGTCACCAAAAGGAGATTGTCCGTAGGAGAGGCAGTTCAGAAAGGGTGGATGACTGCAGACAATGCCTTTCCATATCTGCAGGTACAGCATCTGACTGGAGGTCTAATAGATCCCAAGAAAACTGGTCGTATCCCACTGTCAGAGGCTGTCCAGACAGGCATGCTAAACAGTGATCTGGCCACAATGCTTCAAGATGAATCTAACTATGAAAAGGATCTTGTTGACCCTATCATCAAAGAAAAGATTAATTACAAGGAAGCTATGGCTCGTTGCCGGAAAGATCCTTCAAGTGGGCTTCTCCTTCTTCCAGCTGCCTCTGATAGGTACCAGTCATATCAGTCAGCAAACCGTTCACCCACCTTGCCCCGGTATAGGCATTGAGGCAAGCGCTGTGCTCTTCAATTTCTCCAGGTGCTTTAAACCCTCAGCAGAGTTTATACACTGTCCATAGTTAAACAATGTGCCTGACACATGTGGATGGGTGGGTGCTGTACTAGGTAGCTAGTCCTATTTCCTTATACCAAGGCAGTGATGCATTTCAAGGAGAAGTTGGCATTCCTGAAGGCAGAAGGGTTCTAATGCAAGTATATTGTAGGACAGCAACTGAATAAATAAGCTTGGTGAACTTTTACTCTGCATCTTTGTATCAAGGTACTTTGAGTTAAATTGTAATGCATGCAATAAAAAATTTAAAGATTTAAGACTGCATTCATTATCTTTAAAACTTGGGACACCTCAAGACAGGAGCTGTGAGGCAATGTGTAGAAGTAAGCTTATATCTGAACTTAACTCAAGAGTAATAGGAAAGGAGATTTAAAAAATAGTGAG
Organism: Gekko gecko; assembly: GCA_029375565.1. NCBI lineage: Eukaryota > Metazoa > Chordata > Lepidosauria > Squamata > Gekkonidae > Gekko > Gekko gecko. Next base: position 221,218,170 of record JAPDNY010000002.1, read on the forward strand.
AGGCTACATGGAAACTAATAATCAAAAGCTGCATGTGATCTGAAGTTTCACAGGCAATCTAAGAAAGGACAATAGACTTTAGAATGTGAGCAAGACTTCTGTGTAGCAAGTACAGTACCCACATTTTCATACTTTCTGTAACAATGAGGATTAGCAACTTGCTTTAGAATGACAACTAGATATGATATGATCCAGGTCTTCAAAATAAGAAAAGTGGACAGGGTCACAAGTATACATGCGAGTGTTCTATCAATTGTCAAGAGAAAATTTTTAAAAAGCAGCAAGTTTTTTTTTAAACTTCAAGGTTCAGCTAGGCATATGTTTTATTTTCTTTAGTGCATAAGGAAACTTCTACAATAACAGTAACAACTAATGATTAAAAATAACTTCAAACATCAATAGGAAAATTCTTAGACATACAAGTAGACTATAGTTGGCCAAGAACAGAAAATGGGAGTTTGTTGAATTTTTATCTTTTTGATGTTCTGTACTGTGTAGGTCATTCAGTTTCTCTTCTTGTCATATTGATGATCAAATGTCACATTGTGATTTAACTAAAAATTAAAACTCTAACATTCTTTAAAAGTCCAACACCTTCTCTAACACTAAGAATCCCATTTTTAATGTGCACTGTGGCTTATGCCATTTAGAACTTTAGCCCTATTCTGAGGGAAAATGCTTCCCCAAATGTGGAAGCTTTTTTAATGCACCACACAAGATGCTGAAAGAAACTCAGGTGTATTATATTATGTTTCTTGGTGACTCAAGAATATCATGGTGATACCCCAAAATATGGTACCCTGTTCACTGTAAATTTGAAGGCTGCATCAATATAGCCTAAATTATTTTAACCAACTTTTCTGCAATATGTCAATAGCTCACAACTGTATCATACATGGTTGCTGAAGGACACAGCTAAACTTTTGCTCCATTCCAACTATTCAAATAGACAGTAGCCCTAAGGCTAGCAATGCAGTCCTATAAAGACTGACTCCAGACTAACTCAGTTGACTTCAGTTGGCTTTGACATAAGTAACTCCATATAGGATTGCCCTGTGAGAATCACATTTGTCTTCTTCTGTATGCCAATAACTTACAGCCCGAAGTTTGTGTGTCTCATTTGAACAATATGCAACAGCTATTATAGGGAGCTATGCAATTTAAAACAGCTGAAATTGATATGAACATAATATTAGTTCCAGCAAAGATTGAAACTAATAGATTGAAAGTAATAGATTCCATTGAAGCCATTCTAACTATTAATTATTAGGAAGGGTTTAAGCCAGAGGGCACTTCCTGGTGAAGCCCAATTCAAAACTGCATCCTCTCCTGGGCTATATTTTTCTATCGCTCTTTGGCATCTTGTGGAGCTTGCCAGAAGTATCGATGAGCCAAAGCAGCTTTGGCTGAGATGCGCCTGTCAGGATCATACAGTAGTAGTTGCTGCAATAAAGCAGGGGGGAAATAAGAAGCTGCTTTAGGACCAACTATTTACATGCATATACAAATAAACATTTTATGCCACTATCTTCAAAAAGATGGCTTTTATCCATAAAAAACCAAAATTATTAATCACAAGAATACTAATAAGCAAAAGCAGCATTTTTAAAAAATCACCCTTAAAATACCATAAAATCATTGGCATATTGTAAAACTGGAGCATAAGGTTCATACAGTATTGGCAGTATAATAAAGTCTAATAAATATATAAAATACACTAAAAACAGGGCAATAAAACCATAAATACCTCAACAGCAATACATTAAAAGGAAGCAAATAAAACTCTGCCAGGATACTAAAAGCGGCAAATAACAGAAATAATCAGCAAGAATCTATAAAAATGCCTGGAAAAATAAAAAGGTTTTGCCTCATGGTTAACAGTACCAGATAAACAGCAGCACAAAGGGTGTTCCAGAGAAGGTGCTACTACTTAAAAATAGCTACCTGCCTCACCTCCATAGATGGTGGGGGGGGCACATAGAGCAGGGCATCCGAAGAACAATCTTAATTGATGGGCAGGTTCATATAGGGGCAGGTGATCTTTTTGATATCCTAGTTTCCAACTGTTTAGGGTTTAAAGGTAAGAATCAGCACCTTGGTAGGAATCAAATTAGCACCAAGGATAGTTCTTTAAGAGTCAATCCTAGGCAGACCTACTCAGGAGTAAATTCTATGGTATTTAGTAGGGCTTACACCTAGGAAAGTGTCTTTAAGATTGCAGCCTAAGTGTGGCAAGATATTTTTACAGCAAACCAGCAGCCTGGTGCTACATTTTGAACCAAATGAAGTTTACAAACAGTCTTCAGGGGCAGCTGCATGTAGAGTATACTAGAATTAAATATGGATGTGACCAGACATGGATAAGTGGGGCCAGACCTCCTTTTTCAGCAAAAGGCTACAGCTGCTTCTTTAACCAGATGATCTATAGATGTGGATCTAAGAGTACTCCCAAAATGTAAATTCATTCCTTTAAAGGAAATGCAAATCCACCCAGCCAAGGCTGACTCCTCACCTCTTCTTACATGGCAGTATATATAATAAGAAAGCACCCTAAATATTGAATGGCAGTACTAGTGTTCACTAATGTAAGTACAGTACTAGGGTTCATCTTATTTATATCCCTCAAGAAAGCAAAGTTAATTGGAACTGGGAATGCAGGTTTAGGGAAACTATATATCTCATATTAGAAGGCTTTAGCTTATCTTGCAGCCTGATCCTATAGATGTTTACTTGGAAGTAAGTCCTACTGTTTTCAGTAGGAGTTACTTTCAGATATGTCTACATAAAATAGCTACTACCAGGTCATGATAAGCCACTATTTTGAAATCTCACTGTTTCAGTTAAAGCACAGTCTGATCCAGGGCTACACTATGACTTTTGTGGGCCCCTCCCACCATAATAATATCAGTATTAAAAATTATTTTTGATATAACTTTACATACTTCAACATTTTTTTCTGTTTTAGGAAAGATTTAATAGATTTTTGTGGGCCCTAAACATTACGTTGTTTTCTGATGTGAGGAAAAAATTAAAACATTTTCTTTGACCCTAAAAATTCATTTTTTCTTCTTCTGATTTTAAAAGAAATTAAAACATTTTCGTGGGCCCTAGGCACTGTGCCTACTGTGCCTAATGAATAAGTTGGCCCTGGTCTGATCTAACTAGCTGCTCCCTAATATAAGCTGTGAATGCACGGGGTAGTGCAGCTGTTCTGATTTAATGGGATATGACATGAATCACAATCAGCCTTCCTCCTGAAGTGTGGATCTCAGTTTGTTTTACCTGTTGTAATTTTTAGTTTCATCATCCTTGCCATAAGGACAAAAACAACAAAAGTGAACTGTCTTGCAAGCCTGCTACTCACTGCCAATAAGTCTCGTCCATCTCGGTCCAAGTTTGAAATTATTGCCTTCAAATCTTTCCTTGGCCATTTGGGGAAATTTCCTTTGTAGTCAGGAAGCTGAGTCACTCCTGGCCACACTGATTCAGTAGGTGTGCCAAGGGTTCGGAAAATCCAAAAGAGCTGGTCAATTTCAGAATCCCCAGGAAACAAGGCCTTTCTGGTCACCTAGAACAAGAAAAGTTAATTCAGTCATAATAATCCATACAAAATCCTCAAAATAAGAACACTGTGGATAACATTCTAAGTAACACTTGTCTTTATCACAATGACCCCAGAGAGAGGGAAAGCTGGAAAAGTCTAGCTAGTGCTGTGGGAAATGGAATACCTGAATTCATTGGCCTCCACTACAGAAACCCCGAAGGGCTTTGTATATGTCCCAAAATTGTCTCAGATATAAAGCTAAATGGCCAAGAGAGTTCCTTGAAATGTGGAGCTTGGGACATAGCCACTGCTGCAGACCTGTTGTACATAGTGATCCAGCAGGTGCCCCATACATAAATCTCTGGGCAAGACCATTCTCCCACACCCAGCAGATAACTCTGCAGAGGAACAGAGAACTAGACTAGCAAGCCAAACAAGAATGAAGTTCCATGTATGGAGTTCCAAGCAGGGTTTTTATTTTTTTGTTAAGTATGAGACTTAAGGCAGCAGCTCATAATAAGCGATTCAGCTTTATTTACAAGACAGGAACGAACACAAAAACAAGAGAGCAACAGGCCCTCCTTTTAAACTATCCGGGCTGTCATAACCATGCCCCTTGTTGCTTTAAGAACCAATCAGAACAGTAACATAACAACCAATAAGAACATCTCCCTCCAGAACCTTTCTAGTATCCTGATTGGTCTACTATGCAAAGTAGCCAATCAGAGTTTGCTGTTTTCAATACCAGGCTTAGATAGGGGTGAGATTCAAAATCAGGCTATTTATGTATACAGGATACATAACATCCCTCCCCCTAAGAGGAAACAACCTTTGAACATAAGAAATCTTTTAAGTATGCTGGCCATTGCCTAGTCTTTTGTGATCGCCGCAAGGGTTCAGTTTTGGGCGGAGTCTCAGTACCCACAGTTCTGGGATCACTCTGTTCCGTAGTGGGACTACCTGGCAACAGTCCGGCATCCAGAGCTGGTTCCAGTTTGGCACTAGGCTCTATGTTTGACCCCAGGTCCTGAGGCACCACAATAGCCTTTGCTTCCTGAGGTTTGGCTGCAGTGGTTGGGCCCTCTTCAGTCTCTGCTCGGTCCTCGATGTTAGTGCCAGGCCATTGTTGCCTGAGCTGGTCTACTTGGTGCCTTAGTTTCCTGCTGTCTGTAGTTTGCACCACATAGGACAAAGTACCGGTTACCTCTATGACAGAGGCCGGAAGCCAAAGGTGCCCCTCACCTTAATTCCGGGTGAAAACTGTGTCCCCGGTTTTAAAAGAAAGAGGTGCTTCCAGGACCTCCCTCTGTGGCGGCTTGTCTGTCATCAGGTCGAGGTGGAGTCGATCCAGGAGTGACGTCAGACGGTGTCCTATCAGCAGCTCGGCTGGGCTCCTCCTGGTCGCGGTATGTGGAGTGATATGCTGATAGAGCATGAAGGACATCAGCTTCTGACTCCAGTCTCCATGGATCATTCTCCTCAGGGCTTCCTTTGTGGTCTGCACCATCCATTCAGCCTGCCCATTTGTGGCTGGGTGGAATGGTGCAGATGTGACGTGTTTAATCATGTTATTACCCATAAACTCAAGGAATTCTGATGAGGTAAATTGTGTCCCGTTATCTGACACTACAGTGTCTGGCAATCCGTGGGTTGCTTTTATGACTGTGGCTGAAGTCATTTTTGACATCTGTACCACCTCTAACCATTTAGAGTATGCATCGACTATTATTAAGAACACTTGCCCCTGGAACGGCCCTGCAAAGTCAATATGTAATCTCAACCATGGTCTGTGTGGTATTTCCCAGTATTGTATGGAAGCCTAAGGGGGGGTCTGGTTGCGATTCTTGGCATGGTTGACACACTTTCACCCACTCCTCTATTTCATGGTCAATGCGGGGCCACCAAACATAGCTCTGGTCTAGAACCTTCATTCTGACTATGCCTGGGTGATCTTCATGCAAAGCCTCCAAAACCCATTTCCTTAGGTTGGGAGACACTACCACCCTATTCCCCCATAACAAACAGCCCTTATGCACTGACAATTCTTATTGCCGTGAGCTATACAGTTGGAATTCAACAGAGAAACAACCCTCCAGCCACCCCCTCCACACCCAGTTAAGTACACGGTCGATTGTGGGGCCCTTGATCAATCCAGCCGTGATGTCGGAGGCATGCACAGGCAGCTGAGGGAGTTCTTTGATGGCCATGACTTCATATGCAGGAGCTGGGTCAAGAGCTGGCCCCGGAATAGGATACCAGCTCAATGCATCCACGTGCCCTATAGCCTTTCCCAGCCGGTGGATAAGGTTGAAGTCATATGCTGCCAGAAATCAGTCCAGCGCAGCATACGAGTTGATAAGACCTGTGGGGGTTGGCGGTTAGGCACGAATAGTCCCAGTAGCGGTTTATGGTCCATGACCATGAGGAACCTGCGTCCATATAAAAAGTCATGAAATTTTTTCATGCCTGAAACCAAGGCGAGTCCCTCTTTATCAATCTGGGCATAGTTCCTCTCAGCAGCAGTCAGTGTCCGGGAATAATACGCCACTGGTGCTTCCCGCCCGTCTGCCATTACATGGCTAAGAATGGCACCAATGCCAAAGGGGGAGGCGTCCACAGCAAGGACCAACGGTTTGTGCTCATCGAAATGCATCAGAACATTATTTGATATCGACAAGTCCTTAATAGCCCCAAATGCTCTGTCGTGCCGCAACCCCCATTCCCATTTCGCCCCCTTTACTAACAGTTTGTGCAGTAGCTCCGCTATTGATACCTTATGGGGCAAAAAGGCATGATAAAAATTTCATATGCCTAGGAATGATTGCAGCTCTTTTTTGTTCTGTGGTCGTGGCACGTTCTGAATTGCGGCAACCTTGCTTTCTGTAGGGTGAACCCCATGTTCGTCAATGAGGAACCCTAGGAATTCTACCCTGAGTACCCCAAAATGGCATTTGTTTTTCTTGACCTTAAGGCCAGCCGTTTGGAACCGACCCAACACCACCCTGATGCGATCTGCCAACTCTGTCTCATTAGCCCCAGCAATTAGCACATCATCGAAATAAGGCACCACACCTGGCAGATCCTGCAGCAACCCTTTCATTAATCCCTGGAAAATTCCCGGGGCCACATTCACACCGAATTGCAAACAGTTAACCTTGAACACCCTCCTGTGAGTGACAATCGTTTGTGCCTCAGCTGCACTTTGGTCAACAGGCAATTGCTGGTAGGCCTGGGCAAGATCTAATTTTGCAAAAATCCACCCTCCTGCCAGAGACACTAACACATGACTTATGATAGGCACTGGGTATGAATGTTGCTGTAACACCCTATTAATAGTACATTTATAATTGGCGCAAATCCAAATGGACCCATCAGGCTTAATTGATGTTAAAATAGGGGTCTCCCACCTTGCATGTGATATGTGGGTTCAAGTACGCCCTGAGCAACCAGTTTGTCCAGTTCTGCTTCAATTCGTGGGCTGACTGAGATGGGTACTCACCAGTATTTCAGTCTGATGGGCGCCACGGAAGGGTCCAAGTAAAAAGTTATTGGCGGGCCTGTGTACCATCCCAACCACCCATCAAACACCTCGTGGAACTCTGAGTAGATTGAACTCATTTTATTATCACAGACCTGGTTTACCCCGGTCACAGCAATACCGAGGGCCTCGAACCAATCTAAGCCTAACAGACTGGCCCTACACCCCTCAGCAACCAGGAGGTTCAGCGTCTCTTTGAAACCTTTAAACTGTACCTCAAACTCGGCCTCTCCAGCCACAGGAATGCGCCATCCCTGGAAATCATAAAGGTGCACCTGGCTGGGCACCAACCAGCGGCGGCTCCTCCTTGGAAACAGGCGCTGCAGCATCTCCGTGGAGATGACGGTCATTACCGATCCCGAGTCGACCTCCATCTCACACTGCTCCCCATCTAGCATCACAGTTACGTGGATCTTTTTCCTGGCCCTTGGTCCGGTGCTCATTACGGTTGTGGGGCAGGAGCAGCAGGTGGTCTCGTTGCAGTCAGCTGGCCTCACTGTCCTGACGTCTTGCGCTTTGTGTTTTTGCCATGGTGAAGATGGTGGTGACTTCTTCCCTTTGACTTGGCACACTCTAGCCAAGTGGCCCCGCTTGTCACATGTTTGGCATCTGATGTCATCTAAAACTTTATCAAAATTTGTTCGTCTAAGTTTGTCACTTCCAGTGTACAGAATGCTCAGTGTGGACAACCTCTCTTGAGACATCGTGGCCCTTAATTCATTTTTAATTCTTTTGAGTCTTGAAAAACTCCTCTCTCCCAAGCAGTTAGTGACCATAAAGCTAAGAAATAGCCACAAGATTGCTTCCACATTAGGAAAGGCCATCTGAATTTTTTCCTTGTATATAATTTGATAATCGTTTGTATGAGACAGAGAGTGCTCTTCTGTAAGCCTATGGCTTTGTCTCATGTACAGGTGAAAGTGCAAAAGTTCATCAATAAGTTTCAGGTCAATATCTTCTGGGTTTACTTCCATCAACAGTTCAACGCCTTGCTGAATTTCTTGCTTAGATGCTGTCAGATTAGCAAGAATGGGAAACAATTGTGTGATGTCACTGTACACAGTACTTCTCTTTAAATTGGCTTCAAGTGCATCTAATATAGGAATAAAGGATTTTATCCTAAACTTATCTCTTGAAGAAAGTGCATCTAAGGCAGGGGTCTTTTCGTAGAAAAACAGTTGCAGAAGCTCATTAGCATATGGTATGCTAACGAGCTACTAGGCTATTAGCATATGCCATGCCCCCTGACATCACCAGAAGTGATGTCAGAAGGGGAAGCAAAAGTGGGGGAGGCATCTTCAAAAGCCTCCCCTTCCCTTCCCCAGCTGGTCTGGGTGGGGGAGTGAAGAGAGACCTTTAAACCCCTTCTCACTAGAGTTGGGCCACAGAAGGAGGAAAGAGGGAAGGAAAGAGAGAGAGTAGAGAGAAGGAAAGAGGGAAAGAAGGAAAAGGAAAGAAGGAGGGAAAGAAAGACAGAGAAGGGAAGAAGGAGGGAAACAGGGAAAGGAGGGAAAAAGAGAAGAGAAGAAGGCAGGAAAGAGGAAAAGGAGAGAAGGAAAGGAGGGAATGAAAGAAATTTGGCCGCAATTCGGCCCCATTATATCCTATGGGCCATTGAAGTCAATGGTGAAAACATACGGTATATTCTGGGGGCTGGAGAGGAGGGGGTTTGAGGAAGAGGCTCCAAACTCATAGGGTAACTGTTGGAGCCTCTCCCCAGGATACCCATCAAGTTTCAAGAACATTGGACCAGGGGGTCCAATTCTATGGGCCCCCAAACAGGTTGCCCCCATCCCCTCCATTGTTCTCTATGGTGGGAAAAAAGTTATTTTTTCCCATGGTGCTGTTAGTAGCTCTGGGGGAGGAGGGGGTTTGAGGGAGAGGCTCCAAATTCTCAGGGTAGCTTCAGGAGCATATCCCCACATACACCCCCACGTCTCAAACCAATGAGCCTAATTCTATGGGCACCCAAACAGGTTACCCCCATTACCTCCATTGTTTCCAATGGGGAAACCCAGCCAGCAGCACTTAAGGCAGGCAAGCAGGTAGCCACCCAGCAATCAGACTCTTCCAGAGAATCTCAGGGAAAGTGAACTGTCTTGGGAGATGCTTGTTTGCCATGAGAACAAGCAGCACACTCCAGAACAACTGGCACTGTGGCAGTGCAAGCATGCCACAGTGCCATAAAGAAACCCCAAAAGACCAAAAGGAACATCATTTATACATGTATAAATTGATGGTGCAACCTCATTGGACCACTCACACCACACATACCTCAAAAAGAATATTTATAGCACTGGGAAAAATGCAGAAAAGGGCAACTTTTCAGGGAAGTTTTTTTCTGGTTGCATGCTAGTAGTTGGCTCAGGCTGGATAGCTTCACTGCTGGCTTCAATGAGTGGTTGATGCACAAAAGCAGTGATTGGTCTTAACTTCATTACCATAGCATTTTTCAAGTCTCTATCTCTTGTGCTTGCTAGCACCCCTTTCAAATCTTTTACTCATGCTCAGATTAGAATCTAAAAATAAAAAGTAAAATTAATCTTCAATTGGATAAACACATGGATTAGAGGTCCATCAGTGGCTATTGGCACAAGGTATAATGGTTGCTGCTGAAGGGTTACAGAATTCAGTTTTCCAGTGTGGCGAAATGGGTGCCCACCCTCAGCCCTGGGGGACTGAGTAGCCGGTTTGTGGCTCGTGAGCCCTGCTTCGCCTTTCCACTTCCTTGGTGGGCTTCTGTCACTCTTCAGTAGCTGCCACCACTCACTGACTATGCCTTTCTTGAAGGGCAGTGAAGACCCCTCTGGCTGACTCCTGGGATTTGGAGATGAAAACCCCTAACTTTGGGTTTCTCCTGGAGGGTTGGCACCTGCATATTTTTGGGATTTTCCACTCCCAGGACCCTTCTTAAGGCATTGGTAGTGGAAAGAGCAGGGGAGACTCCATGATCAGAGCCCAGACTGGGGTTTTAAACAAAGAACAAAGATTTTATTGACTATTTACAAGTAACAGGATTTTAAACACAAAAAGGCACTTTAAATCAAACACAGAAAGGAAAACACCACCAGGCACAAATAAAATAAGACAAAATGCAGTTCCTCTGTCCCTGAACTGATCCCTATACTTATTTTCCCTCAGGATGAGGTTGTTACCAACCTGCAGCCTGGCCTCCTGCCTTCTACAGGTCTGGATCTCTCCGAGGATCCCTTCCCATTGCTGCCTTCCCTGATCCCCAAGGCCTCTCTCTGCCTGTGGGCAATCTGCAACAAGAGCCTCCTGGCCTCTCTGAGGGTTGCAGGATGACTCCCCCTTCCAGGCAGGATGGAGCATTTATATCTTCTGACTCCACCCCCTGGCTTTCCTGCACTTTTCACCATAGAGGCATCTGGGATTTGTAGGCCTACCCTGGAGTTTTGCCCTACTTCCCAGGGTGGGTGGCCCTAGGCTTCAGCCTACTTAGCCTACACAGAAATCCAGCACTGGGCGTGGCTCCTCCCCCCCCTCCAGATTCCAAGTATACTCTTTGCACTGGGGGTCTAGGAGCTGCAAGGCTCCTACACTCCATTGAATATAGGGGTTGTGGGCCCAGAGCCAAGGACCCCCTAGCTGCAGGGTTCACAAAGAATGACTGCCTTCTCCAATGGGATGCCACCCCCACTGGCAGGTGGACTGTGCAGTACCAACAAGGCTCCCCTTTCATGGGTGTCCCGTCCATTTGGGAGAAAACTATGGGCTCTTTCAGTTTGTGCACCTTAGCCCCCAATCTGGTCACCAAAGTTGGGCTAATTAAGTCCCAGGTGCACCCAGAGTCAATAAGAGCTCACATCCTAACATGGGTGCCCATATCTGGATTGACAACAGTCACTGTTAAATAAAACACAGGGAAGGAGATTCTCATGGATTCTGGCAGGGGAGACTTTCGGACCTGCCGGTTAGCGCCCTTCACAGCAGGTCCCGGCCTTTTCCTGGCAACTGTTGCGGCTCTTCCTCACTGGATGAGATGCCCTGCAGCTCCTCCCTCTCTCCCACCTGGAGAGCCTTGGGGGGTTTAGGGCAACCTCAAGGAGCCTTGGATTTTTTGTCAGCTCCCTTGCGCTCCTCCTCCTCCTCCCCTTTCTGAGGGCTCTTCTCACAAGGGCAATTTGCTGCAAAGTGGCCAGGAGCTCCATATCTCAGACACAGGACTCATTGCATTCTTTGTTCCCTCTCACTCCCAGGTGCGGCCCCACTTTCCTTTTGCCCCACCTCCCTGCGCCTTCAGACCCAGCTTGGGGTGGTACATCTTCAGGAGGCTGCATTGGTTCTCTGCCTTGCAGGCTACCTGGATCCAGCCATTAAGGGTCAGCGGGTTGTCTTAAAGCCAGAGCCTTGCCTAGGATAGTGGAATTCAGGCCTGCCCAATAAAACTCAATCAGCGCTTCTTCAGGCCATCCTTGGAGTTTAGCCGTGCAGGTCTTGAACTCTCTGATAGACTTTAAGCCTCAGAGTTGGGTCCTCACCCACTCCAACTCTAAGGTGCTCTAAGGGCGCCAACCCACTCGTACTGCCGCCGCAGGGCTCGCATGAAGGCATCCACATCCCTGAGCTCCAAGACCCCTACATTGTAGAGTCCCATGAACCAGTCTGCTGCCTGATTGCACAGCCAAGACCCAACATAATCCACACAATGCTCATTCAATGGGAAGGTGTGGCCCCACTCCCGTAGAAACTTGCACACTTGCAGGGCAAAGAACGCCAGCTTTTCTGGAGTCCCATCAAACATTACTTCCAATGCCTCTCTCAGCTGCTTGGGGCCTGGGCCCAGACTGGGTTGGGGCACTGGCAGTGGTGGCAGTGGCACTGGAACTGGGCCAGCTAGGGCCCCCAAGGGCCCTGCTGGGGCTCGTTGCACAGGGACCCCTGCCCCCAGGGTTTAGAGCTCCTGCTTTATGGCCTCGCGAATGGCAATCGGGATATTCTCCAGGGCAGCCTGGGTATCTTGTCTCAGCTCATTTATTTCCTCTCTGAACTCCTGTTAGAGCCGTTCGATGCTGGTCTCCTTGGCTAACCCAGTGGCCACCCTCAATCGCTCAGGGTCGTCCTGGAATGATCACAACATCCGTCTCCAGGCAGTCTCCAATTGATTTCACCACACTCTAGGACTGGGGGTCAGCAGGCAGTCTGGGTCATCCCATCTCACTTCCACAGGTCTCCAATATTTGGAACGTGCCCCCTTGCTGCGAGACTTCTCATCGACAGGAACCAAGGGTTCCTGAGCTGGGGGGTCAGTTTGGGTTCCAGCCCCAACCCTGTTGTCCTCGCCTTCCTGGCTCATCACAGTGGTGGTGCAAGGGTCGAGGAATGAGGAGTTCTGACCCTATGTCAAATTCCTGGACAAATGAGCACTCAACAATGCTCTCTTGGCAGTGATATGTTTGTTGAGGATTTTGCAAGTTCCAAGTTGTGACTTTGTGTCAGAACTGACGTTTTGGCACCAACCCTGAAGTTATACAGGGTTCAAACAAGCTCCCCCCCCCTCAGTAAACCCTCCAATCACTCCAAACTTCCAGCCCACGTTTTTACTCTCCTCCTAAGAGCATCTACCATTATGTTACCTATAGCAGCCAAGCTGGTAGAGACAGGTTTTCAAGGATGTCCATTTCTCCCAGACAGTGGGAGGCAGCTTAAGAAAACATGTTCTGCTGAAGCTAAGCAAAGCAGGTTCACACACGCACGCGTGTGCACACACACAGAGCCCCCTCCCCATGCCCACAACAGAAGAGAACAAGCGTACAAGAACAAAAACATGGCAAACAAAGTTCTGAGTTTGACAGCTTGCACACACACACCCCGGTGGCTTCCCATTGGGGTGTGAGCCACCTTGTCAGTGTTGTCTATCCAAGCTGCTGGGAGAAGACGCCAGGTACCTCCTCCAGCAAGCATAGGATGTCTCCTTTTTGTTCAGTGGACAACCTGAGATCAAGCTAAGGTTCTTCTGGTGGCTGGATGTTGGGGCTCCAGGAGACGTCACCCTTGGAGAGGTCCCCTGGGTGCTCAACGAGGTGACAAGTGAGGAGGACCTGATGCTGCCATTCTTTTTATATATATAATTTATTTAGCAATACAAATATAATGCAGTATGAACAATAAACAGTAAAAGCCCTGCAGTAAAGTCATGCATGCTGCAGACCGAGTGTAGTAATTTGGAGCCCTTTCTGAAGTTTCCTGGTGGAAATTGGGAAGACAAGAAGGGAGGAGATAGGCCCTTAAAAGGTTATTCCAGAGTCTTGAGGGCAGCAGCAGCTAAAGCCGCTCCCCTAACTGTTTTTAATTTTTTAAAATAAACTAAAATCACATAACTTGCCACTGCAAAATGTAGCAACCACAACAAGAAATAATCACATTGGGGGGACCCAATGCTGCCATTCTTTGAGGTCATTGATGTGCACATGCTGTCACTGCCTGCACATCAGGCTACACTTCACCTCATACAACAGATGCTCCAAGACTTGTGAAATCAGATATGGTGCATGCCACAGGTCGCCGCCAGTTAGGATAGAGCTCTTCGATTCACCAGTACTTCATCTCCAACCCAGAATGTCCTGTCACAGGTGCCTTGGTTGTATGGCTTTTTTTGCATTATCTGGGCCCTTGCCAGGTTCTGGCAGGCTTCCACTCATGCTGTCTTCAGCTGCTCATACAGCTGCCAGACATATTAATTTGGTGTCCCTCACAGGGCTTGTTGGCTGACTGCCCACTATTCCTCCATAAGGCCTAGGATTCCCCTCGGCATCCATCCATTAACAAATTCAAATGGGGTGAACCCCATGGAGGCTTGAGTTGTTTCCCACAAGGTGAACATCAAGGGATCAATATATAGGTCCCACAAAGGGGGTGGGTCAGGGGCTAACTTATGCAGCATAGCCTTGATGGTCTGGTTAAGTCTTTCCACTAGGCCATCAGTCTGGGAGTGGTGCACCAACGTGAAAATCTGGTGGACCCACAGTGTCTGGCAGACCTGCCGCTTTAGTACAGCCATAAGCAGTGTCCCTGATCTATCAATATTTCACAAGGATCCTTAGGCAGGTAGACAGCTGGGTGGCGAACCTGCGTACTGACCGTATGGTGACTTGCCTGCCTGGTGCGAAGGTAGTGGACATTACGCTGGTAGATAGTGCTGGGGAGTGGACATTAGATAGGCTGGTAGATAGTGCTGGGGAGGAGCCAGTAGTCATGGTACACGTCGGCACCAACGATGTGGGGAAATGCAGTCGTGAGGTCCTGGAGGAGAAATTTAGGCTGCTGGGCAGGAAACTCAAGGCCAGGACCTCCAAGGTAGCCTTCTCAGAAGTGCTACCTGTTCCACGCGCAGGGCCGGAGAGACAGGCACAGATCAGGAGTCTCAATGTGTGGATGAGACAATGGTGTAGGGGGGAAGGGTTCAAGTTTGTTAGGCACTGGGATGCTTTTTGGGACCCAGCTGAGCTCTGAGAAGGAGCAAGGTGTTTGAGCTGCCAGAGGGGTGAGTGGTATTTTTATTTATTTACTTTCAGCTAAGGTGCTTTAGCTGAGAAGGTACTGTGTCAGGGACTGTATTTGGGAGTGTGTGGGTGAGTTGTAACAGACTCCTGACTGCTGGAGTTAGGGTGTGAAAGGGACATTGTTTGCCTGTAATTAAGTGCCTGGGTGAAATTGAATAGCAGACTCCTGGCTGCTGGAGTTGGGGTGTGAAAGGGTCATTGTTTGACTGTCATTAAGTGCCTTGGGTGAATTTGAGTAGCTGCTGGCCACACCCTCTCCTGGGGGACAATTCTATTTAAGGCAGGAAGTTTGCAAGAGGCACGAGCCAAAGGGTGAGAGCAAAAGGGTGAGGCTCTTGGCCTGTGGCTCTTAGCTTAGGGGCTCTGTAAGAAGCCCAGGAAGAGCCAGAAAGCCAGGACCTTGGCTCCTTGGGTTCCCAGTAAGGTAAGTAGAATTCTACAACAGGAGCCATATAAATACAAAGTGTTTTAAAAGGGGGGTTATAGAAAAGTAATTGTTTAAAAACAATTATGAAGCCAGAATGCCAGAAGGGGGTTGGGGGCTATCCAGTGTTTTGCATGGAGTGTCACATGTATGACTATCTGCCCACTGGTCAGAAGTCTTGGGTGTGTGCTCGCTGCAAGGAGCTCCTGGTTCTCAGGGAATGAGTTTGCTCCCTTGAGGCCAAGGTGGCTGACCTGGAGAAGCAGGGACAGTCAGTTAGGTGCACGGAGAAGACTCTCGGGGACTTGTTAGATATGTCCCACTCTGGATCTGGCAGTCCGGCTGCTGCCAGGGAGCATGAGGGTCAAGGGGAAATGGGGCACCATGCTGAGGATAAGGGGAATGTGCCCTCAGAAGGGACCTCTTCTTCAGCTGGTGAACAGGTATCCTTTCGTACCAAGGAACCGTCCCTGAGAAGGGTGGGAGGGGGGCTCTTGGTAGTTGGTAATTCGATCCTTAGGCAGGTAGACAGCTGGGTGGCGAACCCACATACTGACCGTATGGTGACTTGCCTGCCTGGTGCGAAGGTAGCGAACATTACGCGTGTTTTAGATAGGCTGGTAGATAGTGCTGGGGAGGAGCCAGTGGTCGTGGTGCACGTCGGCACCAACAATGTGGGGAAATGCAGTCGTGAGGTCCTGGAGGAGAAATTTAGGCTGCTGGGCAGGAAACTCAAGGCCAGGACCTCCAAGGTAGCCTTCTCGGAAGTGCTACCTGTTCCACGCGCAGGGCCAGAGAGACAGGTACAGATCAGGAGTCTCAATGCGTGGATGAGACGGTGGTGTAGGGGGGAAGGGTTCAAGTTTGTTAGGCACTGGGATGCTTCTTGGGACAAGAGGGAGCTGTACAAAAGGGACAGTCTCCACTTGTCCCGAGAAGGAACCAGGCTGCTGGCGCTCAAAATCGAAAAGGTGGCAGAGCAGTTTTTAAACTGAATAATGGGGGAAAGCCGACAGGAGATGAAAAGTCTCTGGTTCGGGATGGCTCATCTCAAAGAGATGAAGGGGTAGCTATTACTTTTGTACAAGGAAATGGATTACAATTGTCCACTGAGACTGTGGCTAATGATAGGAACTGCCTGGCAAGGTCTTGAGGCAGCAAGAGGAAGACTGTGGGCTTAACAAACATGGGAAACTATAAGTTTTATACAGAAATGCTAGAAGACTCCGAAGTAAAATCGGAGAGTAGGAATGTTTGGTGTTGGGGGGGGAAATAGACATTGTGGGTATTTCAGAAACTTGGTGGGATGAGGAAAATCAGTGGGATACGGTGATTCCTGGTTATAAATTATATCGGAAGGATAGGGGGAAGGGTTGGAGGTGGGGTGGCTCTGTATGTCAGAGAGGGTATACCGTCCAGTAAGATTGAGAGGGTAAGAGAATTGGATTCGCTTCTGGAAATGCTATGGGTTGAAATAGTGGGTCCAAAAGGAGGCTTAACAGTGGGAGTTTGTTATCGCCCACCAGATCAAAAGATAGAGGAGGATTATAAAATGATGAATGAATTAAAGATAGCGGCTAGACAAAATAACTGTGTTGTAATAGGCGACTTTAACTATCCACACATTGATTGGGTCAATATGAGTTCTAGTCAGGAAAAAGAGATTGCGTTTTTAGACACTCTCAATGACTGTGCTGTGGAACAGATGGTCACAGATCCTACCAGGGGAGAGGCGATCCTGGATTTGATCCTAAGTAACACCCAAGACCTGGTGAGAGATGTAAAAGTGATTGCACCACTTGGGAACAGTGACCATAATGTCATTGAGTTTAACATTAGTACAGATAGGGAGTTGCCCAAAAAGACTGACGCAACCACTTTTAACTTTAAAAGGGGTAACTTCTCTGGTATGAGGGGACATGTGAGGAAGAAATTGAAAGGAAGAGTGGAGAAGGTCAAAACCATTGGGGAAGCTTGGAGACTATTTAAAAATACAATCCTAGAAGCTCAGAAAAAATATATACCGCAGGTTAGGGGAAAGGTACAAATAGGTATAGAAAAAAGCCTGCATGGTTAACAAATAAAGTAATGGAAGCTGTAAAAGGTAAGAAGGATTCCTTTAAGCGGTGGAAAGTTAGTCTTAGTGAGGTTGATAAAAGGGAACACAGACTATGGCAAATAAAATGCAAGTCTGTGATCAGGCAAGCAAAAAGGGAATATGAGGAGCATATCGCAAAAAACATAAAGACCAACAATAAAACTTTCTTCAAATACATTAGAAGTAGGCAGCCAGCCAAGGAGGCAGTGGGGCCCTTGGATGACCAAGGGGTAAAAGGAGTAGTGAAGGATGATAGGGAAATGGCTGAGAAGCTGAATGCATTTTTTGCCTCTGTCTTCACTGTGAAAGAGGAGAAGTGTTTGCCCATTCCAGAAGCACTGATTTTGGGAGGGGGTTTGAAAGACCTGAATCAGATTGCGGTGACAAGAGAGGAAGTCCTCCGACTGATGGACAATTTAAAAACTAGTAAATCACCAGGCCTGGATGGCATTCATCCAAGAGTTCTGAAAGAACTCAAATGTGAACTTGTGGATCTCCTGACAAAAATATGTAATCTTTCTTTAAAATCTGCCTCCATTCCTGAGGACTGGAAGGTAGCTAATGTCACTCCCATCTTTAAAAAGGGCTCCAGGGTAGATCGGGAAAATTACAGGCCAGTCAGTCTGACATCGATACCGGGTAAGTTGGTGGAAACTGTTATTAAGGAAAGAATTAGTAGGCACATTGATGAACAAAAACTATTGAGGAAGACTCAGCATGGGTTCTATAAGGGAAGATTTTCTCTCACTAACCTGTTAGTGTTCTTTGAGGGAGTGAACAAACATGTGGACAAGGGGGACCCAATAGATATTATTTACCTTGACTTCCGGAAAGCTTTTGATACAGTTCCTCATCAAAGGCTCCTAAGTAAGCTCAATAGTCATGGGATAAAAGGACAAGTCCTCTTATGGATCAAAAACTGGCTTATAAATAGGAAACAGAGAGTGAGTATAAATGGGAAACTTTCTCAGTGGAGAAAGTGGAGTACCACAGGGATCAGTACTCGGTCTGATGCTTTTTAACTTGTTTATTAACGATTTGGAATTGGGAGTAAGCAGTGATGTGGCTAAGTTTGCAGATGACACGAAGTTGTTCATGGTGGTGAAAACCAGGGAGGAGTGTGAGGCACTCCAAAGGGATCTGTTGAGGATGGGTGAGTGGGCGTCAACGTGGCAAATGGGGTTCAATGTGGCCAAGTGCAAAGTGATGCACATCGGAGCCAAAAATCCTAAATATAAATACACGTTGATGGGATCTGAACTGGCAGAGACGGACCAAGAGAGAGATCTTGGAGTCGTAGTGGATAACTCGCTGAAAATGTCTAGACAGTGTGTAGCTGCAATAAAGAAGGCCAACGCTATGCTGGGGATTATTAGGAAGGGAATTGATAACAAATCAGCCAGTATCATAATGCCCCTGTATAAATCATTGGTGCGACCTCATTTGAAATACTGTGTACAGTTCTGGTCACCACATCTCAAAAAAGGATATTATAGCACTGGAAAAAGTGCAGAGAAGGGCAACTAGAATGATAAAAGGGTTGGAACACCTTCCCTATGAAGAAAGGTTAAAATGCTTGGGGCTCTTTAGCTTGGAGAAACGACGGCTGAGAGGTGACATGATCGAGGTTTATAAGATTATGAATGGGATTGAGCAGGTTGAGAAAGAAGTACTTTTCTCCCTTTCTCACAATACAAGAACTCGTGGGCACTCTATGAAATTGCTGAGCAGTCGGGTTAGAACAGATAAAAGGAAATACTTCTTCACCCAAAGAGTGATTAACGTATGGAATTCACTGCCACAGGAGGTCGTGGCAGCTGCAAGCATGGGCAGTTTCTAGAGGGAATTAGATAAACATATGGAGCAGAAATCCATCAGTGGCTATTAGCCACAGGGTATAGATGGGAACTCTCACTCTGGGGGAGGTGATGCACTCTATTCTTGGTGCTGGAGGGGGTAGCAGTGTGCTGGCACTGCTGCTGGACCTCCTGATGGCACCTGGTATATTTTGGCCACTGTGTGACAGAGTGTTGGACTAGATGGGCGATTGGCCTGATTCAACATTGGCTTCTCTTATGTTCTTATGCCCACGTGCGTGAAGTAATGCAACAGGGCCATTGCGACCCCAGTGCTTTTCATGTTGCACAACAGTAGAGCCTCAGGGTAACATGTGGCACAGTCCATGAGCACCAGCAAGTTTTGTGCCTCCAGGGGGGTATGCAGTCCGTAGCTATCTGCTCAAAGGGGGTATGGATGATGGGTGGGGGGACAGAGGTGCACAGGGTACCAGTTTCTCTGACATCTGCTGGCATACGTTGCAGGACTTGCAGTAGTCCTTGACATCCCGTGTTACTATAGGCCAGAAGAAGTGGTATAGGATCCACAAGAGGGTGTTGCGAGTCCCCTGGTATCCTGCCCAGGGGTGGTTGTGTGCCAAAGTCAGTACCTTCTGCTGGTACTGCTCAGGGACCAGTAACTGTTGGGGGTCCCCTGTCCACCCCTGAGCCCATCTGTACCATACTCTCCCCACCTTATGATGTGTGGAAGCCATTGGCTCCGTTGCTCATCCTGCATTATCCCGTCACTCACTGCCACTGTCCCCTCAAGCCAGCAAAGGAGTCATCATCCTCTTGGGCAGCTTGAAACTGGGGGTCTCATTCCCAAGCATCCTGGATGTCAGGATCTGAAGGGCTGGTCACAGCAGCCACATCTCCTGGATTCGCCCTGACATCTTGGGCTGGTAGGTCCTCCCATGAAGCTGGAGCTGTGAGGCCATGTAAGGTGTGATAGAAATCCAGGGCATCTTGTCCAAGCAGCATGGGGTATGGCAATGCCTTTACTCTAGCTAAGTTGATTTCTTAAGTCATCCCTAGGTATTTGACCACTGCCTTTACCACCAGGCACTTCTCCATATGTCCATGACTGGTCCTTGTCCCCACTCCTCTGTCCAAGGGGGCATGGGCAAGTAAGTATATGCTCCTGGAGCTGGATCCTTCCAATGGGTGTGTCTGGAAAGGTTCCCACCCAGGGCGGTAGCACTTGAGCCTGGCCCCCTCAGTGGGCCTTGGAAGGTCAGTTGGGGTGAAGGGTGCTTGGACCATGGACTGGGGCCTCCTCCATGGCTAGACTTGGGCAGTTATCTTGGTTTGCCCCCTTTGGCAGCCAAGAAGTTCTCCCATAGTTCCTTGGCCTCCTACAGCCTGATGGGCTTGCAACATGCTATCCAATGTTGAGCCCACTGAGGCAGGATCTGCAGCAGTTGCTCCAGCACAATCTGGTCCACAATTTGCTTCCCATCATCTGTTGTTGGTTGTAGCCACTGGGTGGTGGCATCTTTCAAGGAGGAAGCAAGGGCTCAGGGTTGGCCAGTACATCACCATGCAGAACTTCTGCCTATAGGTCTCTGGCATAGTCTCATACTGGTCTAAGATTGTGGCCTTCAATTTCTCATAATCAGTGGCTTTGGTTTTCGCCAAGGCCCTCAGGGCCTCTTGGGCCTCTCCTGTGAGATACAGCCCCAGGATGAATGACCATTCCTCCTTGGGCCATTGAGCCACCTCCACCATGCATGCAAAGGTTTCCAAGAAGGCCTCCATTTCATCTTCAGGCCCCAGTTTAGTCAGAGGAAACCAGGTGTTCCACCTGTGAGGAGACCTGTACCCCCACCTCCTGATGGCCCCAGAAACTGACTGAACCAAGTAGCTTCCAGAGCCTGTTAGAAGTCCTGGAGGAGTGCAGCCTGGGACTCATGCTGCTGCTTTGTCATGTCCCACAGCAGCTGCACGTGATGCTTAGCCAGCCATTGCATGAACTGCATGAAATCTATCTTCTCTCCAGAGTCTTCGGCTTCCCACATTGGTCATTTAACCGACTCAGGATCTGGTAGCCTCAGAAGGGTCACCAGTACTGGAGGCCTTAGTTATGGACTGGACCATGTCCAGCCCATAGGGGTAGGTTAGCAGGGCAGGGGTCGCCTTATAGTGGGTGCGGTGCCTGCATTCTCCACCACATTATCAGAATCTGCAGCTGCCCCCAGGATAACACTGCCCTCCACTGTCTTGCCAACCACCCGGGGGGGCATTCACAGGTCTCAGAATGGGAGGGGGGTTGTATCACCCTAGTCCTCCTCCTCCTGGCCAGTCAACCCTCTCCCCACAGCCTGGGCTGCTGGCACCTAATCCTTCCTGCCCTGTTGTTAGGAGCCTTATTTAATACATCTCCCTTTCCTGCCTTGCATCCCCCCCCCAGGGCCTTCCATTGGGAGTCTGCCCGGCACACTTGATTGCATGGGCCCCCATTGATCAACTGTGGGAACTTGTCTTCCGGCCTCCCTTTCCTCCTGGTTGATAGTGTCCTCCTCACCTTAGTGAATGCTCGGGAGAGCAGAACTGAGGAGCACTGGTGTCCTCCTGCCCCATGGTTTTCCACTAGAAGCTGCACACCCAGCCCCCATCACCACTGCACCTGGAGGCTAATGTCAGCTGTTCCCTGCAGTGACAGACCTCCCCTCTCCAGGACTCATCCAGGCTGCCATGGCCAGCGGCGCAGGCAAGGCTCACTGGATCGCTTTTGCTGCACCTGCCACTCCATCCCATAGTATCTTCTTGCTCCTTATACTACAATTATGTTTTACTTTGCGGATAATGTACCAATACAAAGTTTTAAACATTTTTGTTCCAGCATCTTTAGGAAAGTAATGTAAGGTTTTTTAAATATGACCAAAGAGAGAGAGGCTGAAAGAATTAAATTTATTACCTCTGTATTTTCCAAACTAGTTAGGAATATTTAAGTAGGAACCCTGTCTTCCTTACTGCCCTTTCTTTTTATGTACCAGCAACCCCTAGTGGTTGTTACTATATTTTTTCTCCTATCAAGATGTTTTAGAAACATTATTAGCAAAACAGACACATGAAGAAGAGCCTGGAAGCCAAGAAAAAAGACCAGTTCTGTGCAACTGGCCAGAGTTCAGCCAGATATTCAGAGGATGAACCAAGCTAAATGCCAGCACTGTTGAGCAAAAGCACTTCAGTAATGCTAGCTGACTTGGCATCTCCCTAACATTCAATAGTAATCATTCCTTTTGTACACTGACAAAGTATAGTGTAGGAAGAAGCAACATGGTAAATCCAGTTTCTTGTTCACTCCTGAATAGAAGTCTGAAAAACATGGCAGTAGATAGCCAAATCTATGCCATTTTAGTCCTTGTAAAATTTTTACAACCATCCTGGGAGCCAGTGTGGTCTAAGAGTGTCACACTACTTTATTATTTTTATTTTCATTTACTTATCACCATCTCCTCTACTATTTTCTTTTTCTCCCTTTTCATTTCCACAGATGTATAGTCTAGTGATCTTGATCAAAGTGCACCAAGTGCCTCACTCCACACTAGCTCAACAACCACATGACTACCTTATCACAATAGCTAAAAAAGTACTGTATAAATAACACAATCCAAGGTACTATGCTGAAGTGCAAACAAAAGAAAAATATTTATATAACACAAATGTGTACAAATACAATATAGTGTATACATATTACATACAACAATACAGAGTGTACAAAAGAAGCTGGCACAAGGACATAGGGACGAAGACTCTGGATTCAAATCTTCGTTTCGTTGATACTTCTTCAGTTGTACCGCTTAGCTACAATAATAATAATCATCCCAGCAGTTAGTACTAATATTTACAACATAAAGTATAATTTATAAACTCACAATATTTACCTTCATCTAGTGCTCAAAATATAGAAGCCTTCAAGTTATTGTGCAGGGGAAATATCCTATAACAAAATACAGCAAATGCTCACATGTTCCCTTTGTAAATTTAAAAGCATGTTATAGACAGATGTTATAAAAAGGACAAAATATTTGCCAAAGTACACATCAAATGGATTTAAACAGGGCAGCCAATCATTAGTAGAAAACATTCTTACATAATTAGTAAGCCGCTGAGTTCTACCAACACTTACAAGTTGCATGTATCGAGGAAGAACATGTGTTTGGCATCATAGCTGTCAAATTCTAAAAGTTATAAAGGACAAAGACTAAGCCATGTTGTTACTCACAAATAGCTACTAGATACCAATGGCTGATTAAGGTCATGATAAACGTCTTCGGACAGCGCTGGCTCTTCGGCTTTGAAACGGAGATGAGCACCGCAACCCTAGAGTCGGATTCGACTGGCTTTCGAGCAAGGGAACCTTTACCTTTACCTTTACCGAAGCTCAATATACAGAAGCCTTCATTATCATATAACAAAATACAAGATTGTTCTCTATAACAGCTGTTATAAAGGTAGAAACTGCTTACCACAATTCACATCAAACTAGTTTAAGCAACTGATCATCAGTAGAAGACATTCTCACATTGTCAGTAAGCCTCTGAGTTCCCTTGCAGTTACAAACTACATATAACAGGAAGAGACAAGTGTTTGCCATCATAGCTATCAGGTTCTTAAAGTGGTAGAGGACAAAAACTAAACTAAACCAATTTGATGCTCATAAGTAGCTACTAAATTCCAGTGATTGATTAAATTTACAAAGGAAACATGTGAGCATTTGCTGTATTTTGTTATTAGGATATTTTCCCCTGCACAATAACTTGAAGGCTTCTATATTTTGAGCACTAGATGGAGGTAAATATTGTGAGTTTATAAATTATACTTTATTATGTTGTGAATATTAGTACTAACTGCCAGGATGATGATTATTATTGTAGCTAAGTGGTACAACTGAAGAAGTATCTGTCATGTCTGCCCCCGATCCGGCGCCTGAAAGCTCGGCCGTGAGCTCGGAAACACCTCCTGACCCGGCACCAGAGAGCTCTACCCCCGATCTGGCACCTGACAGCGTGGCCACAACTTCCTCAGACCCAGCGCCAGGGATCAGGGATGCGGCACCTTTAAGTCCCTCCGAGGTACCGGAGTCCTCAGAGGATCGAAGTGCTGGGAGGGATGAGCTCCCAGCTACGAGACAGCAAGCACCTGGGGTGGATGCTTCCCCACCCAACTCGCCCCCATGTGCAGATCGTTTGCAAGACTGCAGGTGCAGAGACTTGGCGGCTCGATGAAAGGAGGCACGTGTATGGGGGCGACGATCAATAAGCCCCGAGTATTAACCGGAGCAGGGACCTGGCAACGACCAGTTAATTAGTTGACAAGCCAGCACGGTATTTAGGAACATCCCCAGCCGTGAGCAAACCGTGCTGGCAAACTCGTCATAAGACTGCTCGCCTTGCACCTCTCCTCAGTCCCTCGTCTCGACTCCCTGGCTCCCGGCCTTGGCACGTCTCTGAACGCTCTTCTGGCTCCTGACCTCGGCTCAGCTTCTGGACTCCGCTTTGACCTCTGGCTAACAGTACACCTGACAACGGCTTTGCTCTCTGCTTTGAACCTTGTTTGCTTGGACTGAACTGATACCTTTGGCTGATCTCTGGAACTCTCTCTGACTACAGCACCAGACTGTCCCTCTGCACCCGGCCCCCAGGCCCCGTTGTGACAGAATCAACTAAATGAAGATTTGAATCTGGAGTCTTCGTCCCTATGTCCTTGAGTCGGCTTCTTTTGTACACTCTGTGCTGTTGTATGTCATATGTAGACACTATATTGTATTTGTCTGTACTCATTTGTGTTATATAGATATTCTTCTTTTGTTTGCACTTCAGCATAGTACCTTGGATTATACAGTGCTTATTTATACAGTGCTTTTTTGGCTTGTGTATACTATACTGTGTTATCACTTTTGTATTTTACCTTATCACAATAAACAGAGAAGCAATGTTTTATTATTTTTAGATCATGTTGTCAATTACTGAAAACTGCAATGTGGGTCTATAGCTAGATGAAAATGTATTAATTTTGCCAGATGCACTAAGTTTAATGTTAATATTAATCTCGTAATCTTGAATCATCTTCTGACTTTAACATATATGTATATCAATCAATCTCTTCCTGTTA
The DNA here is from genome assembly GCA_029375565.1 of Gekko gecko. Taxonomy (NCBI): domain Eukaryota; kingdom Metazoa; phylum Chordata; class Lepidosauria; order Squamata; family Gekkonidae; genus Gekko; species Gekko gecko. Next base: position 221,243,252 of record JAPDNY010000002.1, read on the forward strand.
ATTGTAATTTCTATCTACATCAATAAAAAATTTTTAAAAAGCGTGTCAGACTGATATCTTGAAGACGTGATCTTCGATTCCCCATAAGAACATAAGAGAAACCAATGTTGGATCAGGCCAATGGCCCATCCAATCCAACATTCTGTCACACAGTGGCCAAAAATACCAGATGCCATCAGGAGGTCTAGCAGTGGGGCCAGGACACTAGAAGCCCTCCAACTGTTGCCCCCCCCAAGCACCAAGAATACAGAGCATCACTTGCCCCAGACTGAGACATCGTATTTATACCTTGTGGCTAATAGCCACTGATGGACCCCTGCTCCATATGTTTATTCAATTCCCTCTTGAAGCTATCCATGTTTGTAGCCACCACCACCACCTGTGGCAGTGAATTCCATGTGTTAATCACCCTTCAGTTGAAGAAGTACTTCCTTTAGCCATTCTAACCCGACTGCTCAACAATTTCGTTGAGTGCCTACAAGCTCTTGTATTGTGAGAAAGGGTGGAAACTACTTCTTTCTCAACCTGCTCTATCCCATTCATAATCTTATAAACCTCGATCATGTCACCCCTCAGCCATCATTTCTCCAAGCTAAAGAGCCCCAAGCGTTTTAACCTTTCTTCATAGGGAAAGTGTTCCAACGCTTTGATCATTCAAGTTGCCCTTTCCTGCACTTTTTCCAGTGCTATAATATCCTTTCTGAGGTGTGGTGACCAGAATTGCACACAGTATTCCAAATGAGGTTGCACCATCGATTTATACAGGGGCATTATGATACTGGCTGATGTGTTTTCAATTCCCTTCCTAATAATCCCCAGCATAGCATTGGCCTTTTTTATTGCAGTCGCACACTGTCTCGACATTTTCAGTGAGTTATCTATTACGACTCCAAGATTTCTCTCTTGGTCAGTCTTTGCCAGTTTGGAACCCATCAATGTGTAGTTATAGTTAGGATTTTTGGCCCCAATGTGCATCACTTTGCACTTGGCCACACTGAACCCCATTTGCCACGTTGACACCCACTGGCCCATCCTTGACAGTGCCTCACAATCCTCCCTGGGTTTCACCACCCTGAACAATTTTGTGTCATCTGCAAATTTAGCCACTTCACTGCCTACTCCCAACTCCAAATCATTAATGAACAGGTTAAAAAACATCAGACTGAGTACTGATCCCTGTGGTACCCCACTGCTTACCACCCTCCACCAAGAAACTTGACCATTTATACTCACTCTTTGTTCCCTATTAATTAGCCAGTTTTTGACCCACAAAAAGGCTTGTTCTTTTATCCCATGACTATTGAGCTTACCTAGGAGCCTTTGCTGAACTTCATCAAAAGCTTTCTGGAAGTCAAGGTAAACAACATCTATTGGATCCCCCTTGTCCACATGTTTGTTCACTCCCTCAAAGAACACTAACAGGTTAGTGAGAGAAAATCTTCCCTTATAGAACCCATGCTGAGTCTTCCTCAATAGTTTTTGTTCATCAATGTGCCTACTAATTCTCTCTTTAATAATGGTTTCCACCAACTTACCTAGTATTGATGTCAGACTGACTGGCCTGTAATTCTCCAGATTTCCTCTGGAAACCTTTTTAAAGATGAGGGTGTCATTAGCTACCTTCCAGTCCTTGGGAATGAAGGCAGATTTTAATGAAAGGTTATATTTTTTTGTCCGGAGATCCACAAGTTCAAATTTCTTTCAGAATTCCTGGATGTATGCCATCTGGACATCATGATTTATCAGTTTAGGTTTATTTATTTATTTTATTATTTACATTTATATCCCACCCTCCCCACCATTTGGCAGGCTGAGGGTGGCTAACAACATGATAAGCATACATTACAATTCCAGTTAAAACTATCAATCAATATAAAATTATACTATATAAACATAACTTTCACTAAAAGATGGTGATCTTCTAATATCAACTGTCAGCTGAATGATGTCATCGGGCTCCCGCCCAGCTATGAAGCCTCAGTTGGTGGTGCCGTTGGTACTGTTGGTGCTGTTGATGGTCAGGCCAGGGCCATAAGATTGAGGCAGCACCCTACTAAAAAGCCTGGTGGAAGAGTTCCTTTTTACAGGCCCTGCAGAACTGTAAAAGGTCCCGCAGGGCCCTGATGTCCTCTGGGAGCTTGTTCCACCAGTGAGGGGCTGCCAGAGAAAAGGCCCTGGCCCTTGTTGTAACCAACCTGGCCTCTTTAGGCCCTGGAAGAACCAGGCGATTTTGGGAGCCTGATCTTAGTGCTCGCTGGGGTACATACAGGAAAAGGTGGTCTCTTAGTTAAGTAGGTCCCTGGCCATATAGTGCTTTAAAGGTAAGAACCAGCACCTTGAACTGTATCCGGTATGATATAGGCAGCCAGTGCAGGGTTTTTAGGGTGGACTGGATGTGTTCCCGCATAGGAAGACACAACAACAGCCTCGCCGCTGCATTCTGCACCAGCTGTAGCTTCTGGATTTGGGACACGGGCAGCCCCATGTAGACATCATTACAGTAATCCAATCTTGAGGTGACCAATGTGTGGATCACCATTGCTAGGTCATTGCATTCAAGAAAAGGAACCAACTGCCTAATCAGCCGTAGGTGGTAAAAGGCTGACTTTGCAGTGGCTGCTACCTGGGCCTCCATCGTTAAGGGAGGTATCCAGGAGTAATCCTAAGCGCCTAACCTCTGGCACTGGTACCAACAGCGCACCATCGAAGGTTGGGAGAGGGATCCCTAATCTTGGACAGCTCAAGCACAGGATCTCCATCTTCGTCAGATTCAATTTCAGTTGGCTCTGTCTAAGCCAACCAGTCTACCAGTCATAGGACCTCCTCTCTTGTTACCTCAATCTGACTCAGGTCTTTCAACACCTCTCCCGAAATCAGCGGTTCTGAAGTGGGCAAGCACTTCTCATCTTCCACAGTGAAGACAGAGACAAAAAAATGCATTCAGCTTCTCAGCCTTTTCCCTATCATCCTTCAGTACTCCTTTTACCCCTTTGTCATCCAAGGGCCCCACTGCCTCCCTGGCTGGTTTCCTGCTTCTCATGTATTTGAAGAAAGTTTTGGTCTTTATGTCTTTTGCTATATGCTCCTCATATTGCCTTTTTGCCTGCCTGATCATAGACTTGCATTTTATTTGCCACAGCCTGTGTTCCCTTTCATCAGCCTCACTGAGACTAGCTTTCCACTGCTTAAAGGAATCCTTCTTACCTTTTACAGCTTTCATTACTTTGTTTGTTAACCAGACAGGCCTTTTTCTATACCTATTTGTGCCTTTCCTAACCTGCAGAATATATTTTATCTGAGCTTCTAGGATTGTAGTTTTAAATACTCTCCAAGCTTCCCCAATGGTTTTGACCCTTTCTACTTTTCTTTTCCATTTCCTCTTTCTTCTTTTCACATGTCCCCTCATTTCAAAGAAGTTACCCCTTTTAAAGTTAAAAGTGGTTGTATCGGTCTTTTGGGGCAACTCCCTATTTATACAAGTGTTGAACTCAATAACATTATGGTCACTGTTCCCAAGTGGTGCAATCACTTTACACCTCTCACCAGGTCTTGGCCATTACTTAGGACCAAATCCAGGATTGCCTTTCCCCGGTAGGTTCTGTGACTATCTGCTCCATAGAATAGTCATTGAGAGTGTCTAGAAAGTCAGTCTCTTTTTCCCAACTTGAACACACATTGACCCAATCAACGTGTGGGTAGTTAAAATCACCTATTATGACACAGTTATTTCGTCTAGCTGCTATCCTTAATTCATTCATCATTCAACCCATGGCATTTTCAGAAGCGAATCCAATTTTCTTACCTTCTCAATCTTACTGGACTGTATACCCTCTTTGACATACAGAGCCACCCCACCTCCAACCCTTCCCCCCTATCCTTCCGATATAATTTATAACCAGGAATCACCATATCCCACTGATTTTCCTCATCCCACCAAGTTTCTGAAATATCCACAGTACCCAAGCATTCCAACTCCCCAATTTTACCTTGGACATTTCTAGCATTTATATATAAACATCTATAGTTTCCCAGGCACGTTAGGCCCACAACCTTCCTCCTGCTGCCTCAAGACCTTGCCAGGCAGTCCATATTGTTTGCCACAGTCTCAGTGGACAATTCTAATATATATCCCTGTAGAAAAGTAACAGCTACCCCTTCATCTCTTTGAGATGAGCTATCCCAAACCAGAGACTTTTCATCTCTTGTCGGCTTTCCCCCAGTGTTCAACTTAAAAACTGCTCTGCCACCTTTTTGATTTTAAGTGCCAGCAGCCTGGTTCCTTCTCGGTATAAGTGGAGACCATCTCTTTTGTACAGCTCCCTCTTGTTCCAAAAAGCATCCCAGAGTCTAACAAACTTGAACCCTTCCTCCCTACACCATCATCTCATCCACACATAGAGAGTCCTGATTTGTGCATGTCTCTCAGGCCCTGCACATGGAACAGGTAGCACTTCTGAGAAGGCTACCTTAGAGGTCCTGGCCTTGAGTCTCCTGCCTAGCAGCCTAATTTTTTCCTTCAGAACCTCACAAATGCATTCCCCCACTTTGTTGGTGCCAACATGCACTCAATGAAATTGCTGAGCAGTCGGGTTAGAACAGATAAAAGGAAGTACTTCTTCACCCAAAGAGTGATTAATATATGGAATTCACTGCCACAGGAGGTGGTGGCAGCTACAAGCATAGACAATTTCGAGAGGAAATTAGATAGTCACTGATGGACCTCTGCTCCATATGTTTATTAGCAACAAGGTATAGATAGGAACTCTCAGTCTGGGGCAGGTGATGCACTCTATTCTTGGTGTTGGAGGGGGCAGCAGTGGGAGGGCTTCTAGTGTCCTGGCCCCACTGCTGGACCTCCTCACGGCACCTGGTATTTTTGGCCACTGTGTGACAGTGTTGGATAGATGGGCTATTGGCCTGATTCAACATTGGCTTCTCTTATGTTCTTATGTTAACCACTGGCTTCTCCCAGCAGTGTCTACCAGCCTATCTAGAACACGCATACCAGAACTACACACCAGGCAGGCAAGTCACCATACAGTTAGTACGCAGGTTTGCCACCCAGCTGTCTACCTGCTTAAGGATTGAATCACCAACTGCCAAGAGCCCCCCTCCCTCCCTGCCCAGGGATGGTTCCTTGGTGCGAAAGGATACCCGTTCACCAGCTGAAAAAGAGGTTTCCTTCTGAGGGCACATTCCCCTTATCCTCAGCACAGTGCCCTTTTTCCTCTTGACCCTCATGCTCCATGACCATTTTCAGAGTGAAACATATCTAACAAGTCCCCGAGAGTCTTCTCCATGCACCAAGTCTTCTCCAGGTCAGCCACCTTGGCCTCAAGGGAGCAAACTTGTTCCCTGAGAACCAGGAGCTCCTTGCACCGGGCATACACCCAAGACTTCTGTCTAATGGGCAGATAGTCATACATGTGACACTCTGTGCAAAACACTGGACAGCCCCCAACCCCCTGCTAGCATTCTGCCTTCACAATTGCTTTTAAAAAAATAATTATATATAACCCACCTTTTAAAACCCTTCAAATTTATGTGGCTCTCGTTGTGGAAAGTCTACTTACATTACCGGGAACACAAGGAGACTAGGGCCCTGGCTTTCTGGCCCTTCCTGGGCTTCTTATAAAGCCCCTAGTCTAAGACCCAGAGGCCAAGAGCCTCTGGCAAGGTGCAGCCTTAAATAGAAGCCTCACCCAGCAGAGGGCAGGGCCAGCAACTATTCAAATTACACCCAGGCAATCCAATTAAAGTCAAACAAAGCACCCTTTCTCTAGCAGCCAGGACTCTGCAACAACTTAAAACTCACTCATACACTCCCAAATACTGTCCTCCCACACAATACTATAGCCAACGCCCTGAGGATGCTAAAGTTCTTTGACTTGTGTGGCTAGCCGATAAACCACACAGTTAAAACAATAATCCAGGCAGTAAAGGGTAACAAAATAATTTATTCGAATAAAGAACACCTCACAGCTAAAATTCAACATGGATGTTCAATGTGTTACAGCTGGGAGCTTGCTTATATGCTGTTCTTGCTCCTCCTCACTTTACATCACTGACATCATTTAGGCATGCTCAGTTCAGTTTTCTTTGTCTGGTCAGTCATCACATATTTGACACACAGGAAGTTACTTGGCTGCATCTCAACTCCTACAAAGCAGGTGCACTGCTCATTATGTTGATTGATCTTTTTGTTTACTTCTTTTGGCTTTCTTCCTAGATGCCTTTCACCTTTGAATGAACTCTCTACACACAAAGAGGCTAAGATCATTTTCAGTATAAAATCTATCAGTTCTGTTACAAAATTGGTTCTTTTACATTAATACATGCATACAAAAGTATAACAGTATTCTTAAAGCATTTTATAAACTTATTTTCACTAAAAGGTATACAAAATATGAGAACATATATCATTGCAATGACTTTCTAAAGAATTAAACTTTTTATAAGAATTCTTTTAGTGTTTTAAAGTAGCCTACAGTATAAAGCTCTTGTAGATGCACTGAATCGATCTATCAGACTTTATTTTGGTCCATCAGAATATTTTTGATAATTTCATAAAGCTATTTTTTGCCTAAATTGAACTTTTAATTTGTAAATTACACCACATTATTTTAGCCAGCAGAGAATCCTCTTTTATAATACTAGTTCTACGTTTTTAATTGAAGCTTTTAATTGGCTTTCAGGCATGCATGATTTATTATTTTGTTTTCTTAAACCTTTTGGAACACAGCTTCTTTAACTGACCCACCCATGATTTATGTCTTCCATGTTGGCTGGGGTCTCTACACACCTGGTTAGCCCTTGGTCATTTTCCAACTCTTGCTCTTGTTAACAGCTTGTTAGTTTTAAACACATTTCATTATTAGAAAATTAAAACCTTAACTAGTTTTCTTCTTTTTCATTAAACATACAAAAATATTTTATCCATAAGCTTTCATTCTCAGCTATAAACATTTAGAGATACTTACTCTTTTAACACTTATAAAAGCACCTTAAAACTTCGGCTTATTTTCCATAGAAAATACAATTGAACGTTATTTAACTTTATTAATTTTGGTATCCTTTTAACTTTGCTTGCGGATCCTTGCCAGGTCAGTTTTAAAAACATCTTGACCAATTCCTTTGAAGTAAGGGATAGAACATCCATCTAACTTTGACAATTAATTGCTGGTGCCTTTACACCAGACCAGTTCTGAGTGTCTTAATGATTTCTCTCTAGGCAAGCATCCTTTTTGTCTTTAAAAAGTAAACTTGGTAGCAAAGTTAATATTTTAGCTAGCTGCTGTCTTTACAAATATCTTATACCATAATCTTGGTAAATGTTCAGCTTTACACAAAATATAGAGTTCTAAAAAACACACACATCAGGAGAGAGAGTTTGTCTCTTATAATATATAACTGTCCTCTGTTTTACCCCAATTTTAGGCTTTGCTCATTAATTCCTTTGAAGTAAAGAGGTTCCCATAAATCTTGGCTTCTGGCAGGTCTTTTGCTCATCTAAGTCCAATTTAAAAGGTGACATCAGAACACCTGCTCATTAAAACTCAAATACTCAAGTTGGAAAATCCCTCCCTTGTCAATTAAAAATGAATTAAACCACTTGTCTTTATAAAGCTGTTTAGTGGTTTAAACTGTTTCTAATCCTCCAGGAGAGCTCCAAAGAATTTTTCCCCAAAGGTTCCTGTAAATCAGCAATAATCAATAGAAAATCACTTGAACCTTTCAATTGTCCTCTACAGTACCCTCAACTAAATCTCCTCAGCTGAAAGCAAATAAAAAATACTCACCCCTCTAGCAGCTCTGTCTTCTGCTGCTTCTCAGAGCTCAGCTGGATCAGAGCTCCACTTGTGCCATGGGTGACTTTGGGCCAGTCACATTCTCTCAGCCTAACCTACCTCAGAGGGTTGTTGTGAGGATAAAATGGAGGAAAGGAGAATGATCTAAGCCACTTTGGGTCTCCATTGGGAAGAAAGGTGGGGTATTAATGAATTAATTAAATAAATAAATAGGACCAAAAGAGTTTTCTGAGTTTGTCTACTGAAATTACAAAATGTGGTGGTGAAAATGTGATAGTGTATTTTGATTGCAAAATTTGACTTCATAACAAACTAAGTGAAATAAGGAAAAAGAGATCCTTGGCTACACAACAGATACTGTCAGTTTCATAAGGACATTGTCAAGTGCATCCAATGGATACATAATTTAAAAGTCTGTGTCCAGTAAACATTACTTTTGTCACCTGATGCATTCTGGATCTCTGCTGGTTCTCTCTCCAGAAACTAAATATTGATGGGGGACCTGTTAGTGGCTAGCGAACCAAATAGTGATTTCCAGTATTTTGTCAAGGAAATCTGAATCTGATCATACACTGGGGGAAAAAATTAGCTGCAAAAAGCATTTCAGCTCTAGCACTTAAACTGTTTGTAAAGGGAAAGGAGGAGATATGTGAATACAGAAAAGGTATAAGCAAGAGGATTTTCATGAGAAATAAAACTCTGTACCCTTTAACTTAGGAAACAAAATAAAGAATATTACCATTTCTGCAAATATGCAGCCGATACTCCATATATCCACAGCTGTTGAATAGTATTTACAACCCAGCAAGATTTCAGGAGCACGATACCATAAGGTTACAACCTGAAAAGAGCCACAGTGAAAGTATGACTGCAATTTATGTTTAGTAGATCTGCAACACCTTCCCTGGTCATGCTGTTGCCCAGTGTATCATTTTGGAACTTATTAATCTTCAGCTAAGGCAATCCCTGATGTTTCAAGAGAGAGAGGCAACACAGGAGTCTATAGGCTAGAGCTAAGGCATTATATTTAGTCTTTGGTATTATCAAAAAGTATCAGAAGCCAGATGATCGATTCTAATTTATACGTTTATGGTTTAGCCACAGCTTCATATTTCAAATCTCAACAGCCTACCTACCCATAAGAAAAAAACCCTGTCAACTCATTTTGAAAACAGAACAACCTTATTGCTGTTGTCCTGAACATTCTTTAGTATTTTATGTCTCAGGTTCTATTCCTATACCTACAAATAATCTAAGGCAGTTAGAGAGCATGGACCTCATTGGGCAAATGGCACAATAACTACATCCTCTCTTGCTACCTTGGAACATATAATGATATATACTGCATGGCAATAGACCTGTCAGTCTACTGCAATAGAAATCTTCAAAACCAATAAATGTTTTGTTTTGCTTGAACACTCCAAGTTAAAATTCTATTTCTAATTAAATAAACCTTTGCCTGCAGAAGTTTTTGCTAAAATAAATTTGCTTGTTTTAAAGATGCCCTGGGGATCTGTTTTTAAAGATACAAGCACACTCTAGATTAAAACTGAGCACACCTGGTTTTACTAAAGGCTGGATATTTTTTTCTCTTCCTTACCAACAAGACTACTAGATCCACATTCTGAAGGCAACTCCTGTACCTGCTGCAAAGGCATGACAATTCTGCCTGGCAGAACTTCTCCCATACAGTACTATGTTGATGTAATTCTGATTCAAATACATAGAAAACCCTGACCTGGCAACTTTGTCATCTACCTACAGCACTGAGAGAATATGAGAAATTTTACCTCATGAGTATAAGTACGTAATGGAACACCAAAAGCTCTAGCTAAGCCAAAATCTGCTAGTTTGATGGCCCCCATTTCATTTATAAGCAAATTCTGAGGCTTCAGGTCTCTGTGTATAACTCTGTGGGAGTGACAGAAGCCCACTCCTTGTAGCAGTTGGTAAAGATAGCTCTAGAATGAAAGATTTCAGAAAACAGGCATGAAGGAACCATAGTAGAACTGACAAGTAATTCATTAAAACTCAACTGCTGTATTCCAAATTCCGGTCACTTGCATATGTAATTTTTGGGAGCAAGGCCAGGCTTGGATTCAATCTGCTTTTCCACTCATTGGAAATGGAGAAGCCTTGGCCACTCAAAAAAGGCTATGCATGGGACCTGCACAAACAAAAGTCAAGCGCAGAAGAGGATATAGTACCAATGGGAATTGAGAGAGACTGACTGATAAAGGTGACTTGATCCAACCCATAAGCTTTCCACTTCTTGGTTATAATTAGGGAAGGCAGGGTTTTTTCTGGCATGGTTCTTTAACAACTGCATAACATCCAACAGGCCCAATTTGCCTGCCTTGGCCTTTGACTGAATATGAGTTAGTCATGCAGATTTAAAAGGGCTTCCAACCCTCACTTAGAAAAAAAGATAAAAGTCCTTATCTTTTAGCAGTTTGATGAGAATAAATGGTATGAGGGAGTAACTTAATGCTTTTCTTGCCAGCTGCTTATTGGCTCCAAATCATCTTCAGGCTGCTTCTCCTTCTACAGGGTTCAAAATATGAGTTAATCTTGAAAATATATGTTTGGAACCTCAGTGGGAATAAGCAACTAGGAGGGGACAGGATTTGGGCTACAAATCTAAGAACACTTTCCTGGGAGAAAGTCCTGTTGAATAAAATGGGACTTCCTTCTCAATAGGCTGGCTCATGATTGCTCCCATGGAATAGAGAAGCTGCAAGCAGTGTAAGCGTTAATCATCGCTTCCCCTGACCTTTCTGCACTCCAAACTGCCCATCCCAAAGCAACAGCTGTAAGGCTTTTATTACATATGTTAAGCCTTAACTAAAGGAAGGTATTTCATACATAGGTCTTACAGAAGAAAGTAGAGGATCAACACTTTAGAAGATGCACAAAGGAAAAATTGTACCTTGACTAAACTTAAGGACAAATTCCCTGTATGCGATGAGTCCATATACTTTTTAAGATCCTGATTCAGGTATTCAAAAACCAGATAGAGCTTCTTCTGACTGTGTACCACATCAAGAAGTCTGGAATCAGAATAAAATCCAGTGACTGAATGACTGAGTTTGAAGGGTGGGGAAAACCACAAATGAGACCACCACAACTGTTTTAAGAGAAAAGGCCTTTCTCACACAAGTTGCTACCACATGGAAGTTTTTCTCCACTGAGGCTTCCAAACTGGAGAGCTTTCTTTTGGAGCATACACACAACACTGTGCTCTGTTCATCCTTTCTGTGTCCTCAGTATGCTGTTTCCCAAACCTGCTTTGCTCCAATCTTTTTTTGGGGGAAAGCAGTATATTGCTATAATGCTATAGCAATTACTGATTTTTAAAGCCTTCCAAAAGACCTCTAGTGGCACAGCAGGGAGAAAATGCAGGTAAAACAGGGTTTGCAAGGGGCTGGTGGAGGAAAGCGTGCAGAAAACTTGCATGTTGAAGGTCTGTTGCCAATACATTCACAACAGCAATGAAAGGAACACAGAAAATCATCACCATGGAGAATCAGAAACAGTTGTACACTGCAGGAGTTAACTAGTAGGCTTCTCCTTGTCCTTATGTTCACAAAGACAAGGAGTAAAACATAAACTGTTGTAATACTAATTGAATAGTATATAATTTGCAATATATCTGTCTTCACCAAACCACCTTTGTTATACTTTGTTTTGATTGAGCCCTCACTTGATACGATGCTGTTTGTACATGTTCTCAAAGAGTGATATAGCAGCAATAAATAACATAAAAGAAGCAGGCATGCCATTATGTCTCTTTTTTAAAAAATCAACCTAATATATTCTAACAAGAAAACCACCTCGTTGGTAAACTAGGTTTCAATGTTTATCTAAGTTATGACCTCTACTAGTACACTGACTTTCCTGGCACAAAACAAGGGAAAAGAACTCTACTCAGTGAAACCAAGTGGGATGATATGTTATAATCCTAATCTGATAATCATCTCAAACCAGAATCATTGCTGGAGGAAGTCTCATGGTTTCTAAATCCACTGGATATGTAGAATCAAAAGGGAAATTCCTCACAGAGCTCTCTGAGGAAGAGGAGAATGAGATATCTGACTCCAGAAGTTTGAGTAGCAGTTTAGACATTTTAGTACAGGAGTCTGAATTGGCCTACCAACAACTTAAGGTTGTCTACTCTCCTCAAGGTCCCCATTAAGCTGCACTTAAAACCATTCAACCACTTTTTATCCGATGAAAAGTACCATTCTTCAAACTTCTTGCAATTTCACTTCCAAGATGGGGGTTCTGGCAGTCTTCACCTATCTAAGGACCCACTTGATGGTTGACTTTGTTTGATTTCCTTCTGTTGCCTTGGGGAAATCTCCCAGATCCTCAGGATCAAATTTCATGTCACATTAGAATTCCATGATGACCTGGCGTGCGTGACTGAGACCCAGGTGCAGGAAGGGGAGACAGTAGCTCTCTTCCAACTCGCCCCGCCTGGGTTCTCGGTCCTTCACCAATCACAGACTGGGGGCAGGGGGGAGGAGTGGCACTATTCATCCAGGAGACTTACTCCTTTAGGGCACTCCCGCCTCCAAGGATCACGGGCATGGAGTGTGCCAGCCTGGTTTGGGTGGCCAAGGAGAGTTTGGTGATTTGGCTGGTGTACCGACCGCCTAATGCACCAGCCAATAGCCTGCCGTCCCTGATAGAGACCATAGCAGGCTGTGCATTGGAACACCCTAGGATGATAGTCTTGGGTGACTTCAATGTCCACGCTGATGACGTGAGCTGTATTCAGGCAGGGGACCTGGTGCCTTCCATGGTAGCGCTGGGACTCTCCCAATATATAACAACCCCCACTCACCAGGCTGGGCACACGCTTGATTTAATCTTTGCAGCGGGGGTAACAGTGGACTGGGTCGCTGCTTTGGCAGTCCCATGGTTGGACCACCATGTCCTAGGGGCCCGCCTGAATGAACCCTAACCCTGTGTAGGCGACGAGTGTATTTTTGCTCCCCCAGGGAGCCAGATGGACCCAATGTGGTTCCAGATGGCCCTGCAGGATCTGATGCCACCTGGCGGCTCATTGGATGAGCTTGTGGAGGATTGGCATAGCTGGCCTTCCACAGCCATCGACGAGATTGCTCCAAGGTGCCCTCTACGCCCCCACACTAAGCTGGCTCCCTGGTATACCCAGGAGTTACGGCTTATGAAGCAGGAGCTCAAATGGCTAGAGAGACGGTGGCGTCGAGCTCGAGATGAAGCAACAAGAACATCCTATAGGACATTTATGATGGCCTATGAGATGGCAGTCAAAGCTGCAAAGAAGGATTTCTATGCGGCAGCGATTGTGTCCGCCAGCTCTCACCCAGCCCAATTATTTAGGACGATTCAGTCAATAACAGCTCTGCCCCAGAGCAGAACAAATGCTAGAGAATTGGATATTGGCTGTGAGGCATTTGCAAGCTATTTCACGGATAAAGTCTTGGTGCTCCGCCGCGACCTCCCACCCGCATTTGAAACAGTGAGTGAGCTTGAGGACCATTGCACATCTTTGACTTTGATCCTGGATCGCTTTGGCCCACTCAGTCAGCTCACAGCTGTACGCCCAACCACATGCAGCCTTGATCCGTGCCCTTCCTGGCTTATTAAAGCTGGCCGTGAGGGGTTTCGAGGTGTCCTAAGGGATATTATCAACAAGTCCCTCTCAGAGGGACAGTTCCCTGGGGCACTCAAGGAAACGATGGTCCGCCCTCTCTTGAAAAAACCATCTTTAGATCCAGCTGAATTGGCCAACTATTGGAGGGTCTCTAATTTGCCCTGTTTGGGCAAATTAATTGAGAGGGCGGTGGCAATACAGCTGCAGGGCTTTCTGGATGATGCTTCCATGTTAGATCCCTTCCAGTCTGGCTTTCGCCCAGGACATGGGACAGAGACCGTGCTGGTCGCTCTGACAGACAATCTCCAGAGACATCTGGATCAGGGCGGGTCGACGGTACTGTTGCTGTTAGATCTGTCGGCCATGTTTGACACAGTCAACCATCAGTTACTGGCTCACTGCCTTGCCAACATGGGAATTCAGGGGCTTGCCCTGCAAAGGCTTGCTTCCTTTCTCCAGGGTCGGGGACAAAGGGTCGTGCTAGGGGAACAGCAGTCCAGGAGGCACCCACTCGAGTGCGGTGTGCCTCAAGGGGCAGTGCTGTCCCTGATGTTATTTAACATGCACTCCCTTGCCCAGATTGCTCGGAGGCATGGGCTGGGATGTCACCAGTACGCTGATGACACCCAGCTCTATCTGATGTTGGGCAGCCAGTCAGACTCCAGACCAGAAAATCTGGACCGGGATCTGCAAGCCATGGCTGGTTGGCTTAGACTGAGTCAGCTGAAGTTGAATCCAGTGAAGACGGAGGTCCTGTGCCTGAGCTGGGGCAGTTCAGGGATGGGGATCCCACTTCCAACCTTCGAGGGTCACCACTGGTGCCAACACCAGAGGTTAGGAGTTTGGGAGTGCTCCTGGATCCCTCCCTTACAATGGAGACCCAGGTAGCAGCCACTGCTAAGTCGGCCTTATACTACCTTAGGCTGATTAGGCAGTTGGTTTCCTTTCCGCACCAACCTGGCTACAGTGATCCATGCAATGGTCACCTCGAGACTAGACTACTGTAACACTCTCTACATGGGACTGCCCTTGTCACAGATTCGGAAGCTGCACTAGCTGCAGCATGCTGCGGCCAGGCTGTTGATGGTCTTCCCTGGTGGGAGCACATCCTGCCTGTGCTGAGGACACTGCACTGGCTGCCAATAGCGTACCGAATCCGCTTCAAGGTGCTGGTTCTTACCTTTAAAGCCCTATATGGCCGGGCTCCAACATACCTATGGGTCCGCCTTTCCCCGTATATACCCCAGAGAGCACTACAGTCTGGGTCTCAAAATCTGTTGACCCTCCCTGGCCTGAGGGATGCCAGGCTAGCTACTACCAGGGCCAGGGCCTTTTCAGTGGCGGCCCCCACCTGGTGGAACGAGCTCCCGGAGGAGATCAGGGCCTTGTTCCGCAGGGCCTGCAAGGGCCTGCAAGACAGAGCTCTTCTGCCAGGCATTTAATTAGGGGCCGCCGCTATTGTTGAGCCCTGGCTTGTGTTTTAACATCGAGCCCTGGCCCATGGCCTTAACATTGAGCCAATGCCATACGAAACTTTGAACAGAAGAACATCTGAAAATATCTGGGATGTGGTAATTCATCTTGAAAATGAGCCATCTAAGTTAAGCTTTTAACTGTTGCTAGCACCTTGTGTTTGTATTTTATCTGTTGTGTTCTAAATGATTGTATGATTTTAACTGTATTTATGTCTGTATGGAAACTGCCCTGAGCTTGCTTTGCGGGGAGGGCGGGGTATAAATTTGATAAATAAATAAATAAGTTAAGCTTTTAACTGCTGCTAGCACCTTGTGTTTGTATTTTATCTGTTGTGTTCTAAATGATTGTATGATTTTAACTGTATGGAAGCTGCCCTGAGCCTGCTTTGCGGGGAGGGTGGGGTATAAATTTGATAATAAATAATAAAATAAATAAATAAATAATCTCAACATTACTATGTAATTTGATGCTAAAAAGCAGCCATGGGGTGATGGTGGTAGGGGAGAACCCTAATATGGATTGGAACCACAATGCTGGGGAAGGAAAAGTAACTCCCCCTCACAGACATGCTGCTTCTCCAGTCAAAAACTGTCCTCCTCCTAGGATACTTTAAGCCTCAATAGAGAAAAAAAGATACAATAAAAGTACTTGTCTCTTTTCCTTATCAGGGATTAAAGAAGCCCATGGGATTGGGGAAATAGTGTGGGGCAGTGGGGGGTGGTTAAACTCCCCTTTTCCAGTACCAAGGCCTCCATCCATGCTTGCATTGATCTGTGATATGCTGAGAGTTACATATATCACATTCATACAACTACAACCCAACACTCACTTAATGAAGTCCTGATACGTTTCTTACCTTACTATGTTTGGATGTTTCAATTCTTTCAGCAGAGAGATTTCTCTAATTGCTGTACTGGGAATGCCTTCTGTCTCCCTGTGGGAAAAGGGAGACATCAAGCAATCCCATTCTTTCCAATGAAAGCTTTACTAGGCAGAGTAACACCAGCGATCAACAATTATTTCCTTTCTCATATATCTTTTTCTGTGGGATGATCAGAGCAGCTTATTATACAAGGAACTACAAATAAATTTATTCTTGGGATATAGAGTAACTCAACCAAATGCCACTCCCCTTCTCTCTGTCTCTCAGCTACTAAATGAATGAAGTACTGAAGTGATGCTATTCAGTCAATCAAATTGTTTGGTATGATGGGGGCTATGCAAGGACTTAGCAGAAACTCCATATGAATGGGTTCCTTACATATTCCATGGTTACAAAGCTTGGCATTCTCAGGGCATGGTTTGAAAGCACATGATGCAGCAACCTTGCTGAAGCTGAGCAAGCTTAGGTCCAGTCAGTTCCTGCATGGGAGATCACCAAGGAACCAATGTATGCTGTCTTAAATTTCAGTTAAGAAAAGCAGGATATAAATATAAAAAATGAATCCTAAAAAAATATAAACAGGTCTTCTTATGATGGAAATGTGGCTGTGTGAATCAGTCTGTCTCCATTTCATTCTAGTGATGAGAATAATTTACGTAAAGAGCTAAACATTGTTAGGCTCTGAACTTTATCAAAGTGAACTCTATCCATAGTTTTCTGGTATTGGTAAAAAATCCTTGTTTTCGTACATGCTACAGGCAATTCCAAATGCTTCCTTGGACCCAAACATGCTACAGGAAGGGCCAGCAAGTTTCTTAACTCAAATTATGCATGTTGCTTGAAAGCCATTGCATTAACCTCTAGAATACTAGATTCAAAGGACAGTCAGTGAAGCAGAAACAGAGAGTCCAGGTACTTACAAATCTAGACGGATCTTCTTCAGAGCAACTAGCTGGCCGGTCTGCTTGTTCCTGGCTTTATACACTACTCCATAGGTACCCTCTCCAATCTTCTCCACTTTCTGGAATACATCCTGGAACATGTCCATTCTTCTTTGTTTCTATAACATTTTCCCTGGCTTTTAGTAAAAGTTTTATTTTGCCATATCGGTACACCACAGTACTGCATCCTAGCATTCCTCCCTTCCCACTTGCTTGTAATGTAATAACCTTTCTGTCCAGGCTTGCATAAACATGACCTAAATCCTCTTTATATCTTATATGCCACCTTTCTGCCACAATGGGGCATTCAATGTGGCCTACGGTATATAAGCAATATAAAAACACACTTAACAATGTTAAAAGACAGCAGCAGAAGAACCAAAATGACTAAAAACTGTAGTTGGTAGGGGAGGGATACACTTAAGCACCAAAGCCTTAGATAAACAGGACAGATTTTGCCTGGCACCTTAATGATGACTAAGATATTACCAGGCAAACACCTGGGTGGAAGTTCCATAGTCAGGTTGCAACCACAGAAAAGGCTGTTTTCATTATCAACCACCTAGCTTCTGAAGGCAGAGGCAAATGGGACTCTGCTGATTACTCAACCAAAGGTCAAGCTCATATAGGTCGAATCTGCATTTGCATTTTTAAATCAGTTTCGTGCTGCTGTGACGCCATCAAGCATAGAGAATCACAGCAGCACGAAACTGATTTAAAAATGGAAATACAGCACGAAACTGATTTAAAAATACAAATGCAGATTCTATAATAGAGGAGGCAAATCATGGTACAGTAAAACTATCTACTCAAAATAATTTTATTCATAGTATCTGGACACAGTTCAATGTATTAGTGCTCATTCCTCTCTTTACTGACTTCAGCCACCTATACAAACCATCCAGTGCTTCTCCTCGTGGACTAGATGAAAAGATATAATAGAGTTGGGCGTTACCTCTGCATAGATGACCTCACCTCAAACTTCTAGACTGCCTCTCCCAGAGATTTCATGTAAATGTTAAATAATATGGGTGACAAAATAGAGTTTTGGTAACGCTGTAGCACAAATACCACAGTACTAACCACCGCCTTCTCTAATTGACCTGCCAGATGGCAGTGGAACCAGTACAGTGAAGTGCCTCCAGCCCCCAGTTCTGATACGCTGTCCAAAAACATACGATGGTAAAAGAATTATAAATCCTACTTTAAAAGTACCATATTAAATTGTTTAAATTCAATTGTTCAAAAATTGGTGTGCTTTTAAAAAAGAAATATATTGATATTTTGAGAAATTTATGTGAGTTGAGATTATATTTCTATTCCTGATATATGTACCTATTACACTTATTCTATATAATAGAACATAAGAACATAAGAGAAACCAATGTTGAATCAGGCCAATAGCCCAACCAGTCCAACACTCTGTCACACAGTGGCCAAAAATAACCAGGTGCCATCAGAAGGCCCAGCAGTGGGGCCAGGACACTAGAAGCCCTCCCACTGCTGCCCCCCCAGCACCAAGAATAGAGTGCATCACCTGCCCCAGACTGAGAGTTCCCATCTATACCTTGTGGCTGATGGACTTCTGCTCCATATGTTTATCTAATTCCCTCTTGAAACTGTCCATGCTTGTAGCTGCCACCACCTCCTGAGGCAGTGAATTGTGTCTTCAGTAAATGGAAAATGGAAAAGCTTTTGATGAACAATGCTTAATTTTTTGTTACTCCTTTATCCTTTCCCCCCTTTGTTTAATTATATAATTTAATTATACATTAAATAAAAATTATACACACGCACACAAGCATACCATGGTCAATGGTATTGAAAGCCACTGAGAGTTTGAAGAGAATCAACACAGTTGCACTCCTCTGGACTATCTCCAATGGCAAGTTGTCCAATGTGATGAACAAGACAGTTTCAGTCCCAAAATCAGACAATGAGCTACATCTCAACCCCTGCTACTGACACCAAGTCAAGTACCTTGCCCACCCAAAAGGGATATTGGTGATCAGATAACAGGAATATCATGGGGGTCCAGGGAGGGTTTTTTTAGGAATGGTCTCACAGTCACCTTCTTCAAAGCAAAAAGGACTATGCGCGCTCGCTCGCGCTCTCTCTCTCTCTCTCTCTCTGCAGAATTCATAACAACCCAGATTCAATTAGTTATTCCTCCTTAGCTAGTGTTTATCAGTGAAGAGGAGTAGGTGTCAAGCATATAATGGTAGGCCACACATCTCCAACCACCCTCAGCCTACAACAACTGAAAGTGAGCTGAAGAAAAGGCTAACAAGGTACAAATGAAATGTCCTACACCTACATTTGCACATTCTCTCTCATTTAAACCCCATAAGTAAATTAAAGGCATTTATTGATTATTACAAAATGAATAGTAAATGCTAACCCAGAAGCACAGTAACCTGTGCCCACATAATGGACTGAGGTTGGCTTTACAGGTAATCTTCCCTTCCTCCAAAAAACTCATATAGCATTTTAGTTTCACAACAACCTGTAGGTGAGGCTGACAGTGACTTGCCCAAAGCCATCCAAAGAGTTTCATAGCCAAACAGGATTTGACTGTGGCCTTTTCACAGTCAGGCCTTATCGACTGCACAAGACTGGCTCTCTGAGTTACTGTAGTTGGGTTTTTTCCCTCTCCATTTTGCAAACTATACACAGATTTCATACTAACTAATACAGACAAATCCACTACCTGATATAAGGTCAGCCTAGATGCAATTAGCAGTTCTCTGTGCTGTACAGTAAATATAATAACTGGTGGTAAAAGGATTCAATATTTTCAAATAGGCAAATGCTTTATATCTATTTTTTCAAAGTATAATGTGATAAGCCTAACTTGAACACATATTTTAAACTGACGCAGCCAGATGAATTGGAATTTCAAGGCTGCTTCATATGCTCTCTTTCTCCTCACAGAAAGAGCTCTTTCCAGAGAAACCAGCAGGGAAGCCTAGCACTGATGGCAAATATTCACACAATGAAATATGTGTGTGTACAATTGTCCTGTGTAATGACATGTTACCTCAACAAAAATGCTTTCCATGTACAAAAACTGAAGCACCACTATGTGAACTTCTGGGGATGCCTCAAAAATTTCTGTATAGATGTGGTATTTATTTTATTTTACTGTGTAAATGTACATTTGGGAATCTTCTGAAGAAGAGCTGTCCTTTATCCGATAGTCTTATTTGAGGGATTATGAGAATTTTAAAAAGGACAGACTTATTGAAAGCTGCCTGATTTGAGAAGGCCTGCTTGGTCTCAAATGTCCAACCAATGTTATGCCCACCATACTAGCATTCCCAGGTGATTCAGAAGATAATTGAACTGGCTAATTAAGGGTAAAATTAATGTCCAAGTCCCTCACAAGACTTCCCACCTGTTGATCAAGACTTCCATTTGCTTCCATGTTTTTCTTCCTGCTGAACTACAGGGTTTCTAAAGGGTCAAAAATCACCTCACAACAAAGCTCTTCTGCCACTAGAGGGAGACTTAAAAGGAGGCATCCTTACCAAATATAATACTGAAAATATTAGGGAAATCTATTTTCAGCTCTATTTACACTGTAGCCCAGACATCTACCAACCAATCAAGAGACTGCAGCTGAACTAGTATGGAATGCAGAATGTATTAAAAATCCCAGCAATAGACTCATGAAACTAGAAGCTGTGGGGCTAGACAATGGACTGCATTATCCTCTTTGGATTGATAATCAACTTTGAAAAATAAGGGACAAGACAAAAACCGTATAGAGACAGTTTACTTCAGACTTGGGGGTCTTTAAGAAAAAGAATCAGCCCCATGATCTCTTCTATTATGTCACCGATACATGCATATTACAATAAACATGAGAAGAAATGATGGCTCCTTAACATGCAAAGATATCTTGGCAAAAGATTCAAGAAGAAGGAATGAAGATATAATGACTAGTCTATCTTCAATCAATCTCCAGACTTAAAAAAGATCTTCTTACAGAAAGAGGAGTAAGAGATTTGATTGAGTTTGAAAAAATCATTACACAACATAAAGACCATTTGCTAGGAAGACTTTATAATTACTCCAATATGATCTGGAGATGAAACAAGTTAAAATATGCATGATAAAATGGATGCAGAATGTTGATAAAGCGATATCCATTTTACACTGGGAAAATTTATGGACGAAAGGTATAAAACTTACAGCCTGTCAGGCTATAAGAGAAAATTGGTACAAGATGTTCTTCTGATGGTATTTTACTCCAATGGATATCCACAAAATGGACAAGAATTACAAAGGAATCTGTTGGAAACGTAAGGAAGTAGAAGGCATGTTTTACCATATGTGGTGATCTTGCCAAAAAAGAGGTAATACTGGATTGAAACAGATGCAGGGATTCAGAAAATTCTTAAAATCAATTTTCCACTGAATCCAGAGATACTGTTATTGGGAATGATTCCAGATAATGTTGGAAAAAATCACAAGAGTTATTTAGATATATGTAACAGCAGCAAGAATACAATTTGCAGCTATTTGGAAGATGGAAGATTGTCCAACAAAAAAAACCTGGTGTGACATATTAGATGAATATGCTGTGATGGCAAAGTTAACAAACTTGGTAAACAAAAGACCAACTGAAGAATTTCAGCAGAAATGGAAAGCATACTACTCATATTATGGTCACAGTTAATAATTGATGATAAGTCTGTATTACCTGATACAAAAAGTTGGCATCTCCTGAAGTAACTACAGAGACAGGGAGAAATTATAGTCACTACTAATATATAATACTTTTTAATAGTTTTTATATATGTGACAAACAAACAAACAAAATTAAAATCATACTAAGTAAGCAATACATGGAGTGTGCCTTAAGAAAAAAGTCATAAATGTTATTTTAAAGTCATTATCCTAAATTTTAATAATTTGAAGTGGCCAGCTATGTTGGTATGAAGCAGTAGAACAAGTTTAGAGTCCAGTGGCACCTTTAAGACCAACAAAGGTTTATTCAAGATATGCGTTTTCGTGTGCATGCACACTTTTTCGAATAGATTGGAATGGAAGGTAAGAGCTCAAACTTATAGACAGAGGCTGGACAGCAAATGAACATGTAACATGATGACTTTTTAAGATATGCAAAACTAAATAACAAGCGGTTCAGCCTCTTTCTATAAGTTTGAGCTCTTACCTTCCATTCCAATATAGAAATGGATAAAAAACATTAGGTTTGCCCAGAGCCACACACATACAGGTTGGACAGGGTAAAATCTTTTCATTCAGATTTCTATGGCAGAGGAAGTTGATAGTGGCTTCCTCTATGGCCTAATCACCGAGCCACGCTCCAGGCTTCAATGATTCTCTAATATTGGAAAGTATGCTGTCAAAGGGAGCAGTGGCGCAGGCAGTAAAGAACGCCTGCTGTAACATCAATGAACAGCCACTATGGCTGTTCGAGACCCACCCTGGCCGGGGTGAGCTCCCGGCCCTACTCCCAGCTCCCGCCCACCCAGTGATTCAAAAGCATTAAATATATATAGCAAGTAGATAAATGGGTACCTGCCCGTAGGTGGTGGGGGGCACCCTCCCTCCTTGGGGTGTGCAGTGGAGGCATCAGCAGCGGCGGTGGCGGCGGAAGCAACAGCAACAGAGAGGAATGATTGGCAAGTGTCCCTGGGAGTGTGACACTGAGCAGCTGAATCTGGCAGAGGTGGAGCCACAGAGGTACAAGCGGTGTGTCGGTGCGGTGCGGCAGAGCCGGAAAGGACGTTGGCTGGAGCTTCAGCTGACACGAGGCTGTGCACCAAGGTGGGCCTGCCAGGAAGAAGCTGCTGGACCGGAAAAGATCTGCCCCAGGACATCGAAGGTGGAATACTGACACCTGAGGCCCGCCGGAAGGAGACAAAAGCCCTGTTGCCTGGGTGCTGGTAGGATGTCACTCCCCTCTATAATTGTGGCCCTAGATAGGAATTGAATCAAACTGTGTAAACCACTCAGAGACCCCTCAGGGTTAGAGTGGTATATAAATCGAAAGTATAAATAAATAAATAAACAAACAATTTTCAGTTCATTTCTGTGGCTGCTTTATTCCAAGGATCCTTCTGCTTCTCACCTTTTTTAAAACTGCATTCTGCTTTTGGAGTGGAATGTGTAGGCAATGCAGGGGTCATTTCCTTCCGGAGCACACCGAACGGCACTCCAGCAGTAAGGAGCCCAGGGGGTGGGCACATGCAGCAAGCCCCACCCCCAGCTCCCAGCAGCCCTCGGTCAGGCCATGAGGAGCAAGAAGCAGCAAGGTAAGTTGGTGGGGCCTTCCCCCACCTTTCCCAGCCCACCCACCAAGGCAGACGGGCCAGGAAAGGCCTACAGAGCACCCCCTGCCTTCCCTGTATAGAGATTTGTTTTTAAAATTATAGCACTGCAGATAACATAGGGAGGGATGTTTATTTATTAACCTCATTTATACCCCACCTTTCAGCCCAAAGACCACCCAAAGCAGCTTACATTGTTCTCCTCGCCTTCATTTTATCCTCACAACAATCTGAGAGGTAAGCTTGGCTGAGAGTGTTTCACTGGGCCCAGCAAGGTTCCATGGCAGAATGGGGATTCCAACCTCAGTCTCCCAGATCCCAGTCTGATACTCGAATCTCTCCATCACACTAGTAAGAAGATTCCTAGTGTATCTGATCAGTGGTCCATCACTTCCAGCATTCTGTTTCACACAGCAGCCAATCCCTTGCCCTGGATGGCCCACAACACAGAATTGCTGCCAGGGCTTTCCCTGCAGATCCCCCCCACCCATACCTGCCTTTAGTGCGTATCTGCTTTTAGTGCTGGGATGGCTTTTCTAGTATTATTGTTCAGGTAAACTGAGACTTCCCCTAGGAGATTATTTCTCACTGCATCAGCTTATTGCATTAGTTTTTTTCTAAAACAAAGGTTTTGTGTGTGTGTGTTTTGTAAATGTACCTACAGTGTTTCCAGTTGCTGATTTTGAACATTCTAAAGAATTACATGTATCCTGCTGTGTGGGATTTAAACTCCAGCTTAACCCCATAGCTGTTAATGTGTGTAAATGAATGTTTGCTTTGCAAAACAGAATTCTGGGCCCAATCCATTTCCAACTAGAATGAATGGGAAAACTTCAACTAATTTTAAGGGAACTGATTGCATTTTGCCTGGCTTTTTTGAAAAAAAAGAAAAGAAAAGACGTTAGGCTTTGAGCCTAAGAAACATGCAGTGGAAGTTAACACAAGTAATGAAGCTCTTTGATTTCTATATCACAGTTCTATGTTGGGAAAGGACAAAGAATTTTTTTAAATAGCAGGGCAACTTTAAAAGCAAGAGTTTGAAAAATAATCTGCCAGTAGAAGGGGTTGTTGAGCATAGCAGGCAACATATTAGAGATCTAATTTCATGTGCAGTGTTTATGGAGCCCGTGAAAATTGAAGGTCAGAAGTATAAGGAAAAAGAGAAAAGAGAGAAGATGGACTACATCTTTAAAACACAAAATCTTCTGAAGAGACACGCCAGCATGGAGGAGGACGCAGCACTCAAAATTTGGACTATTACAAGTAGTGAAGAAGATAGCAACCCAGGGGAAGGAGGTGACGGAACGGAAGGCATCAAGGTCAAAAAGGACTCAATCTATAATTGGAAGAGAATTAAAAAGAAGACACCTTGAGAAGTAACTGTTCGTGTAACACCTGAAAGGAGCTGTTTAATAACTAACCCCAATGGACTTTACTAACTGCACTAACAGAGTTATTTTGGACTTTGTTGAAGTTAAAAAGAAGATCTTCTAACCGTGATGGATGCCAAAAACGGTATTGAATACTAACTAAAACTAACCTTTTTTTAACAGAAAAAACTTCACTCCATCTTTCTCTTTTTCCATCTGTATACCCTACCCTTTTCTTATAAAAAGAATAAAATTCTCTCCTTTTTAGGAGAGTTATATATATATAAAAAAAAGCAAGAGTTCAAGGACAGCTGTTCCGTGAGTCATGATTCAGTGATAAAGGATGGTTTGCATGTACAAGATCCCAGTTCCATCCTTGGCATCTCCAGCAAAAAAGATCTCAGATGGCAGGTTCTGAGAAAGAACTTTGTCTGCTGAAAGCACTTCAGAGTTGCTGCCAGTCAGGATATTTGGGATGAGTAAGGCCTATTAGCATCATTTTACCACGTTCTTCCTGATGGACTAATAGTTATATAATGACCACAAATAGCCTCCACACCCTGAAAGTAACAGACAAAATTTCAGATTCCACTCTTGGGCAAGATATTAAAACTCTTTCCTGCTATCGAGTTTTGTCTTCTGCTTGCCTCAGATACCAAAGACCAATTGTTGAATTGTCTCCAAAAAGCTGGAAAGACTGAAGGTCACATATTCCAGTCTCTGCACTGAGACAAGCTTCTCTTTAGAAAAACATTCCTAACATGTTACCCTGTTAGAATAACATGGGCTAACAGACAAGCACTGAGCATATTCTGGTTCATACTTGGAATTCTAATTCCCAGGTCAGTGAGGATGAAACTTCCTGTTGATTTTAATGGAGCTTGGTCACATCCAATAAGAGCAGCCAAGATTTGCTATAACAGAAGTAGCTTTAGGACAATAAAAGCTGAACCCCACAAATATAAATGACTGAAGAAAGAACATGCTGTAGGAAGGGATGGCATGGGCTGGACAACAAAATCCAAGTTTCCAGATAAATATGGCCTGGTGATTAAAACTTCCATGGCTGAAGAATGCCTGTAAATGTGTGCAGAACATTTAATTTTCACCACAGAATGATCACAACTGTCATTGGAATAAAAGTCTCCCAAATCAGAAACTATAATTTCTATGCAGGTTTGAGCTTTGGTATCTCTCAATAAATTACTGCATGAAAGGAAGAGAGCAGGTTAGGTTGAAGGAGAAGGTGAAACGATTAGAGTGCAGATTTTCTCCTACCATTGATATGCTCAGGTCTCCATGTTCCTTTTCCTCTAACCAAGCTCCTTCAAAATTTAACTGGCTCTTAGTCTTTGCAAGAATTCTTGTGCCCCTGGGTCATGGTCACTAGCTATTCTTATCTTGGAGAATGAAAAAAATACTTAAAAAGAATCATAATACTCAGTCTATCACATTCCCAACAAAGGAACTAGTGTATGCCACTTTATGAGGTTACCATGCAATTTGAATAAAATTTAAATTTAAAAAAGCCATCGCCATACACTACAAGTTGCTTCCATTATAAGGTGCCCTCCAGCACTGTGCCATTCCACTACAGTTCTAATCCCTTTATTTTTTTTTAAGTCCTCTTTACCATTTTGCACATTCTGTGGAATCACAGAAGTGTGGGGTTTTTCATAACCTCCTCAAGCAGGCCATTTCACAAGGTTGGAACCACTGCTGAGAATGCACACAAACAGGCTAATCTGAAGCCAGGACTGTCTCTGCAAGAATTTCTTTGTTCCCGCTCATTTTGTTTTCCCCATTTCTTCCAGAGGGAGGTGACCCCCCAACTTCCTGCTGCTTCAAGTATTTGTCAAAGAAAATCCCATTCAGGTTACTGGCAGAGTACTATATAACCAGCAAAAGGTGTTCTATCTCAGCTATCGTGTAAGTAAAATCATCATAACTATTTTAAGTAAAGGAGAAAGGGGAGAGTCATATATGCTGAGGGTGCCCCCTCTGGTTTAGTTAAAACTCCCCCCCCCCTTTAGGCCCTAACTGAATGGCCCAGATGAGCACGATCTTGTCAGATCTCGGAAGTTAAGCAGGGCCAGCCCTTGTTAGTTCTGGAATGGGAGACCACCAACATAGTCCAGGGTTGTTATACAGAGGCAGGCAATGCGAAACCATCTCCGTTTGCCTCTTGCCTCAAGAATCCCGAGGGGTCGCTGTAAGTCAGCTGCAACTTGATGGCACTTTACCAGACACAAACACACCTTTTTGGATGCAACTGCAAGTCTTGACACATTGAAACTGTTTGTTCTTGGAAAACCTCTTTGGAAGTGTTGATCCATCTAGCTGGTGTAGTGGAGACAGAAATGTTTACGTTCATGCGTGTCAGATATGAATTGATGTTGTTCCTTTAACCTTGGCTGCTTCCATGCAAGAGGTCCCTTGACACTGGAGACAGATTACTCATCAGCAAAATGCCAGAAGTGGAACACTAATGGGGTTCCACACAGTTTTTAAAATAATGCAGTGCTGTGCTCCCCTTAATGTTGCAATGTCACATTCCCACACAGCCTGCTTTCCTAAGAGCAGCTGTGATATGCAAATAGTTAGTTAGTAAGACCAGGAAATCTGCATTTTCCTTCAACTGAGCAAGGGAAACAATTCCTACTGGAATCCTCTGGGAACACACTGCATCCTAATTTTGCTCAGACTCAAGTGTATCGGTTTTTTTCAATATCCTACATAACTGCTATTATTACAGTGTCTGGGTTACAGACATTCTAATAGTTCCAGTTCTGTAATACCATGATTGTGCTTAAATATCATCATCCTTTTGCAGGTTAGCAAAATTTTAGAAGTCTGCTACCCACCATGAAAAGGAAGAGTATTTCAGACTACTTTGCTGAGACCCCAGTGAAATGTGGAGTGATTGAAGATTGTCACTCAGCATCAAGGAAATCATCAAGTAATCCAGATGGAATGTCAACTCCTGACAATAATCCAGGTATGGAACTTGAAAATCTGTCGACCAGCAAGTCAAGACATTGCATTTCTGCTTCTGCAGTTAATGAGAGCTTCTGGCCCACTTGTTGGACTGTAGAGCAGATGAATGATCATCTCCAAAAAAAAATCACTGGTTATTTTTCAATGGTGGCAAGTTAAGTTGCTCAGTGTGTAAAAATGTTGGCACCTTAGGGACAGAGAAGACTGTGGGCATGCCTCTTTCTAAAGAGTGGATACGTGGCAAGGTGTCATTTAATGGAGAATTGAGGAAACAGCAGCTATCATCTCTCAGGAAAAAAATTGTGAACATAGAGAAAGTACAGGTCATAAAGCTGAAGTTAAAATCACAGCTGAAGCAAGGAAAGAAACACTGAAAACAATATGTTCGAGATCCCAAGAAAGAGAGATGGAAATCACCAAGAAAATATTCTGTACAGCATATAAGGTGGCTAGAAAGAATTAGTTTTGCATGCTTTTGAGGCTGACATTGATTTGCAAGAATTAAATGGTATTGATGTGGGGAGAATTTTGCACTTGGCTACTTCTTGTGCACATACTGTAGACCGCATTGGCAGCAAAATGAGAATCACACTGATAAAGAAGTTTATTCATTCCAAGAGTAAAATTTCATCGATACTTGATGGATCTACTACTGTGAGTCAGAAATCTGTACTGATAGTATATATTCACACCTACATTGAAGAAATGGACATGGAGGACCCTATGAATTACTTCATTGGCTTGATAGAGCTGGATGACGTGACAGCAAATAAAATATTCAAAAGTTTAATGTCTACCCTTGAGTCACTAAGGATCACTGAGGAAGTCTTAAAGGAAAGTTTGGTTTTGTTGACTTGTGATGGGGCTGCAGTGATGATAGGACCCCATGGAGGAGTCGCAAAACTTTTCAAAGACAGATTCCCTTCCATTATTGCATGGCATTGTTCTAGCCATAGGCTGGAATTATCACTCCATGATGTCTTGAAAGAGGTGTGTGGCATCAATAGATTTAAGAGTTTTATGGACAAGTTATATGTCATGTACCATTCATCTCCAAAAAATGCAAAGGAGCTCAAGGCATGTGCAGCCATGTTAGAGATGGAGATTTTGAAAATTGGAAGGATCCTGTCTACAAGATGGGTTGCCTCCAGTTACGGAACTGTTATGGCTGTCTGGAAGAATTACGAAAAAGATTACATCAGCAGAATTCATTTTGGATCTCGGATTACTTTGTGATGCTTTGCAAGAGCTCTCAGAATTAAGTGTAGATCTGCAGGAGAGAAATATTGATCTTTACAGAGTCCATGGCAAGACTGAGAGTCTTGTTGAAATATGCGGGAAGAGAGGCACTGCTCCAGGTCCATACTATACAGAAACACTAAGTGCAACAGAAAAGCTGCAATTTAAGGGTGTCCAGTTGCATAGAAGAAATAGAATTGATGACCCACCCATCTCCCCAGTTGCATTCTATGAGCAACTTTTAAAATCTCTTTAAAAAAAGACTGCTTTCAAAAGAAGACACAGAATTGTCAAGATGTGGAAGAGTTCTGGAGAACTGGACAGCAAACTCCAGTGACTGTATTCTCTATGGGGAAGCAAAAATAAGCATATTGGCAAGAAGGTTTCAGCTCAGTGAGAGAGAAGCCATTCAGTCCTTCAGAGAGCATCAGAGAAGAAATGCCCAAGAAACTGTCTTGGATCTGCCGCATTCTCAATACAGTTGCTATTTCCTCCAGTGAGTGTGAAAGGGGATTTTCCCAGATAAACTTGATTGTTACTCCAGAAAGGTCCTCCCTTGAAAGTCAAAACTATAACATCCTTATTGTTTATAAGAATTGTTGGACCTCCTCTAAAAGTCTTTGATTCAACAAAGTTTGTAAAAACATGGGCTGAGTTCAGACTGGCAGTTTGAAGCACGAGGGAGTAGTGGCAAAAAGACCTGGAACAAACTGTTCCGGATATTCCCTGGTCACACTGCACCGACTGATGCAGGAGCATACCGGGGAGGAGGTGCAAGGAAGCATTCGCACTGTTGGCCCAGAGGCATGGATGTAAGCAGCTTTTTCATCGCTCGGTGGCAGGCACCTATGCGCATGGGCACATAGGTGCATGTGCGCATAGGCGCAGCAGCAAATAGGGCAGGATCCCGTCGTGCATGCCCCTGGCTGCTTTGGGTGGTAGAGCAGTGCACATCCGGTCACATCACTACCTCCTTGTCAGGGCAATCACCTACACCTTCCTGGTGCTAGATTGAGGCCAGGAGGTCAATCAGCATGGATGCTGAAGGCACAGCCTGCGCGGTCCTCCTCCTGGGCGTCAAGTTCTGCATTGCAGTGCTGCAATGCCACCAAGCCAGGGTCCGCAGCATCCGAGCATGGAGGGCGCTCATCCAGCGGTGCTACAGGGCTCACAGAAGAGTCAGAATCAGGGACTACCTGGCCAGACAGTCCCTTGACATGGCTGGGGTAGTGAGATTGGGTGAAGAGGGCACACCACATGTCCCGGTTCCCCAGTCCTGGAGCTGGACCAACCCCCCTCCCGGCCTCCCCAAAGTCATCCCACCTACCCGGGAGAGCACGTCAACGGCAGCAAGGCCCCTGAGGAGGGATCCGCCTGGCATCTGGAGCCGCGGCAAAGAGCAAGGAGCTGGCGAGTGCTGCCTTGGGGGAAGAAATGGCTGAGCACAGGAGGAAGTCTGCAGCTTCAATAAGTCAGTGGCTCGGCATTGCGTCCAACGGGAAAGCCCCACCCCAGGACAGCATCTTTCAATATGAAGGAGGAGGGCCGGAACGAAGGGAACACGCACTGGGTGGAGGGGCGGTGCTGGGAGTGGGGAGAGGGATAAAAGGAACGTAGGGGCGAGGATCGAGGAGAATGCTGTCCAACTGAGACTGGGAAAAGGAAAATGGAAAGCAGAATGAGAGAGAGGGAAACCACTGCTGTCCCAAAGCCCCTGAGAGGGCCAAGAGTTAAAGCTGCACCGGCAGAGGGGCCAGAGGGGTGGAGCGAACCTCGCCCCCTGACTGACTGAGACCCTCTTTCGCCTCACCTTCCTTTATCCCAGCATCAGTCCTGGCAACACCGTCCCCTCCCTAACCCTCCGCCGTCCCCCGTTAGCCACAGCCACTGGCAGCAGCGCTTTGAGTGAGAGGATGGAACCTATGCTGGTGGGTGTACCCTCGCCCCACCAAGTGGTGGGAGACCTTCATCTGCAGTGGCTCAAGAACTGTAGGGTGATGAGGGCCACTTTCCACTGGTTAGTCAACTGCCTCTGCTGCCACATCAGTCTCACAGACATGCCCATGAGGCGTGCCATCATAGTGGAGGAGCGCGTGGCCATAACCCCTGTGGTGGCTCGTGGGCACGAACTGCTACAGAGAGGTCAGCCACCAGTTTGCGGTCAGCAGCAGTGTATTTTAAAATGGATGCCAGCCTGGTAGCCCTTAGGAGGGAGAAGGTACTCCATAGGGAACAATGGAGCTGCCATACCTCCCTGCCTACACTTCCCAGAAGCTTCAGAGAAAAGAGCGAGAAAATATGGACAACACCCCAGGGCCGGAGCCAGGCAGATAAAGGCTTTGGTCCCTGAGGGGGGAGTTCAGTCTCAGCCTGGTCGGGCCATCAGCTCAGTGTGAATGGCAGCTTTGAGGGAGTGTGCAGGTGGGGCTCCTGTTACCACAGACTCCAGGGCATCCAGGAGAGCCAGGAGAGTAACAGTACCAGTGACCAGTCCCAAGGAGGGCTGGGGTTTCTCCACAGCAACAGGAGGGGAAAGTAAATCCCAACCTGAGGCCCACAACCTCCAGAGATAGAGAGGGTGTGTGTAGAGGACAGTGGAGTTGTGTTTTAAATCCTGTTTATTTTCTATGCCCTGTTGTGTTTCTAGTGCTTGCATTAATTGCTATGCCTCACCTGTAAATAGTTTAAATAAATCTTCCTTTTTGAGTTAAGGAAGCCTGGTGTGCCTTGACCACATAGTCCTCTCCACTCAGCACATTACCAGAAGCAAAGGGAGGCCAGGGAACCCAAATCAGAGGAGTTGCCAACTCTCCAGGGGGTGCCCAAAGAGTATGGTGCCAACTCCCCAAGGTTGGGGGATCAGCCAGAGGGGTCTCACTGTCCCTCTAGGAAGGTGGTATGAATCCAGTGAGTGGTGGCAGCATGTAATGAAGGGAAATAGCCCTGCCAGGCAGGGTGGGAAGGCAAAAACGGGGGCTTGTGAGCCACAGAACGGCACCTCAGTCTCCCAGGGCTGAGGGTGGGTCCCTGTTTCGCCACACCCCCAGCCCCTGCAGACGGAATGCCCAAGTACCATCAGCGTGCCAGTGGTCCAGGGTGGGAAGCAGGGGCTGTGGTCCTACCCATGGGGGGCAGACACCTGCTGTCCTAATCCAATGCCTCTGTGCTCCACAGGTCATGGATGGGTTTGCAGCACTGGGCTTCCCCCACTGCATCGGGTCTTTGGATGGCTGCCACATCCCCATCAAGCCACCGCCTGGCCAGGGGCCCAACTTCATCAACAGGAAGCACTTCTGCTCCATCATCCTCCAGGGGACTGTCGATCATCAGGGCAGATTCACAGACATCTGTGTGGGCCACAGTGGCCAGGACCACGATGCCCTTGTGTTCAGGCAGTCACACATCTGCAGGCCCATGGATGCGGGGGTGTTTGTCCTGAGGAATCCCACAGTTGTCATAGAGGGCGTTCTGGCCCCCCCCCTCATTCTCACCGATGCCGCATACCTGACCAGAAGGTGGCTGGTCACCCATACAAGGGTGCCTTGAATCCCCGACAGGCCGTTTTCAACAGGCACATGCACATGCCAGAAATGTCATGGAGTGTGCCTTCGACTGTCTGAAGGCACGCTGGTGTCACCTGGCATTGAAGCTCAATGACCAGGAGGCGAACTACATCCTGGTGGTTTCATCCTGTGTGATCCTGCACAATATCTGTGAGGAGTGGGGCCACGTGATCCTTAGGCGCGACACAGATGAGGCACCAGCCCAGGCGCCAGGGGCCAGGCCACCAGCACGGAGGATCGACAACACAAACCAGACAGAGGGGAGTGCTGTGTGGGAGGCGATAACCACTTGGCTTCTGAGGCAGCCACAATGCTGAGATGTCACAACAGGTGGTTTGGGGCCTCCTGGGCATGTCATGTCACTGTCCCCACCAACTGCTGTGGTCTCCCCTCCGCTGGGCAGTGGCCCAGCACCCATCAATGCTATAGATTCAATAAAGAGAGTGAGCCAGTTTGCCTGTCTGTGTCTGACTCCCTGAATCCCCACCCTGGCACCTAACAAAATGGCCCAGTCCATTCGGCGGTGGTTCCCTGGCTGGGTGGAGTGGGGGTGTGCACAGGGTCAGCAAGCTCCCTCGTTGCCACAGGAGTTTGGAGGAGCAGAGGCAGCCTCACACCAGGGCCACTTGGAGGGCGGGCCACCTTGTGTGGCCTAGTGTGTGGGCTAGCCAGCATTGGTGTGGCCCACCAATGCCCCATCCACTGGGTGGGCGGCCAGGTTCCACTGGGAGTCAGTGGGCTTGGGTGGCTGGTGGAATATGGATCAGCTTCCCCTCTGGGACCTGTCATTCTAGTCACAGAACGGTGCTGCCACCCCCTGGGGCTGTCAATCCACTCTGGGGCCTCTCATCCCAATCCCAGAACACTTCTGTTGCTCCCAGGGGCTGTCATTCCAAGCTTGGGCCTCTCCTTCCAGTCTCAGAGTAGTTGGCCCAGAGACCGTAATGGAAAATCCATTCCGCATTTACTTTGCAACTCTTCTGGAGCTGTAATGTAGTTCAATGGAGCCCATGCAAGTCAATTGGCATTCCTGGCTCCCATTATTTCCAATGGCCCTGCAACCATTTCCCATTGTTTCCAAAAGGCAACACCCTTTCTTTTAATACATCCCATCTTCACCTCATTAAGCAGTAATCAGTTGAGCGACTGTCTCAGGCCTAAAGGTAATGGATAATGGGCTGTTTTCTTTTGGTGGCATGTGGTAATCCAGGAGCCAGGCTCCTAAGGCTACCCTGATTCATAGGTAGGATTGCCAAAATGCAGGAGTGACAGCTGATCTCCAGAGTACTGTTGAAAAAGGCACCTTCAGGGGGTGCACTTCTACCCTATGCG
The DNA here is from genome assembly GCA_029375565.1 of Gekko gecko. Taxonomy (NCBI): domain Eukaryota; kingdom Metazoa; phylum Chordata; class Lepidosauria; order Squamata; family Gekkonidae; genus Gekko; species Gekko gecko. The sequence continues at coordinate 221,276,807 of JAPDNY010000002.1, forward strand.
ACAAATCCCAAGTGACATCCCTGCCAAATTCTCCCACCTACAGTGATGAACAAGACATGCAGACGGAATAACAAGTTCAGTTGATGAGGTCAACAGCTGTAAAGCAATAAAGATGTCCAACTTGCAGGGAAATGTCTGAAGGTGTTGATCCTAACTGAGGAATTATTTCTGAGTAGGAGTCTGAATGTGGCATGGCAGCACCAGCCAGACATACAGTGGCAGGCCCCTGAGGAAAGAATTGGCCCCCGATCAAAAGGTAGTTATCTACAGGGCTGCATGGGCCGCAGGCTCCAGAGCCCATGGCACAAACATCGTGGAGCAGGCAGCCCTACAGGGGGGGCCTGCCTGCTAACAAGCCCTCCATAGCTGGGCCTGGCCATCCATGGACCACCCCTGGCCCTGCTGTCTGCAGGAATGCCAGTAGGGGTCCCAGGCCCCAGCGTTGCGTCCCGGCCCAACTACGCATGCACATTAGTGCCTCTGCGCCCAAATGCCTCTCCGCCCAAACATCTCTCCGTGACGCACTGTGCAGAAATGGAGGCACCGCGTCTGGGCATCTACTGGACAACGAGGTCGAGCTCCTCCTTAGGTCCCTGCATGAGCAGGAAGCTGGCCGGAGGGTCATGGCCAGCACCCACCTAGAAACCCTGGTCCTCTTCAGGGGGGTTGCCAGGCAGGGTATCCTCACTCGGCAGTCCAATGCTGAGCTAAATTTAAACATGAAAAGGCCAACTTCTTTGAGGTATGGCATCTTTGGGATGGCATCCCACCCCATCAAGATCCCCCCACCCGTTTTGAGCTTCTGCGTGCCCTGTGGGAGCAGGGGGACAGCCCTCCTGGAGACAGCAACGTGTCCCGGGTGAGTTGGGTGCTTCTGGAATGCTACAAAGGTGGGAGAACTGTCCCTATGAGGCTAGGTTGAGGCGCTTGGGGCTCTGTAGCTGGGAGAAAAGAGGGCTGGGGTGTGAGTGAGGTTAATAACAGCAGTATGCATGGGATACAGCAGGAACGGAAAGAGACACTTTTCTCCCTGTCTCACAAAATGGGAGGTCATGGCTGCTCCATGAAATTGCTGAGCAACCAGGTTAGAATGGGTAACAGGAAGTACTTCTTCACCCAAAGCGTGATTAACACATGGAATTCAGTGCCACAGGAGGGGGTGGCGGCTACATGCCTGGACGGCTTCCAGAGGGAATTAGATACTCATATGGAGCAGAGGTCCTTCAGTGGCTATTAGCCACAAGACTAAGTCACCGGCAGTGGGCCCAGGGCAGGGGGCAGGTTCCAAGACCCAAGGGTATGTGTGGACACCGCGCAGGGGACATCTGGAGTGGGGGGACCCATGGCAAGGCAGGCTGGCTGACCTGTGCCATCTTTGCCTTGCCCCAACAATCCAGCATGTGGTCCACTTCCTCACCATCCAGCAGAATGCCATGCGGTGCCTGAAGAGGGAAGTTGACAGCCTCCTCACGGCTCTAGGGCAACCACCCAGGACAGAGGGCACGGACACCGAGCCCCTGCCCACCAACAATAGCCAAGACGGGTGAGGGGAGGCTGCCCAGGGGGGCAAATACCCGCGCATGACCTTGCTGTTCCCAGGCCCTCACTATGCCCCCCCAAAAGGGACCGACACACTGAGCCAAGAAGGTGCATTGAAATTTATTCTCCCAGTTTTCCCCACGCCATGGTTGTTTAATAAATGTTTTTTGGAATAAACTTCACCTTGCTCGGTGCCCTTCCTTCAGGGGTGCATGGTGGCCTGGGTCCCTCATGCAAATGGAGGGTCCTGATTCTGTGTGGGGGCAAGGGGTGAGGGGGCTGCGGCCACACATCCAGAGCACCCCATGCTGCCCATATAGTCAACAGGCTGGCCAGGGGTGTGTGTGCTGGCTTCAGCTTGGTGGTGAGTGAGGGACCCTGTTATAGAGCGCGGCCTCCCACTCCACTGCGGTGCCATTCACCTTGGAGTGCCGCTGTGGCCACAGTGGTCAGTTCTCCCAACCCCTGACCACTGCCTTGGCGCCTCCCCAGTAGACTGGCATCCTGGGCCTGGGTCCACAGCATGAGCCGTGCCAAGGATGTGGCTATCTGGGCCAGGGTGTTGAGCGTCGCACACATTATGTCATGAGTGGCCAGTGTGGACCCTCGCTCCTCCTCCCGTGAGCAACGCATCTGCTCCAGGTAGTCCTCGTGCTCCCACTGGGCATTCACCAGCATGGCCTCATAGTTCTATTCCGACTGCTCCAGGAGGTGCTCGCCCACCCTCTGCAGGGCAGAGACCCGCCACCTACTTGCTCTGATGACAGCCATAGGGGAATTTGGTGACAGCTCTGTGGCACATCTGTGGGGAGAAGACGGGAGACCTTCAGCCATCATGACTGCAGTGATGAGCCAGCAGGCCCCATTGGGTGTCAGCCCCGTGGCACACCAGGCTGTGATGATGCAAACCTTCCTCAGGGAGGTACAGTTCTGGTTGCCAGGATATGGCCAAGACCCTAGGAACCCTCTACCGGATGCCTCCCCATGAACAGGGACCAGCACGACCGCCCACCTGCTGCGTTCCAAGTCTCACGATGAGGGGTTTGGTCTCCCTCCAGACAGGCTGCTCCTGAGGGCCCTATGGTGGAGACAGGGAGGGGGGAACACTGAGTAGGTCCCTGTTGCATGGGGGCCCTTTCCAGGTCACAGACCATCACCTGGATTGTGGGGGTGGGGATGGTCTGGACCAGGGTGGGGTGCAGAGTTGACTGGGAACACAGCGATGAGCATCCAGCACTGACCCCGCTTTGGGGCACCTGGGGGAGTCATCCTTGGATGGCCTCACTGGGCTGCATCCACATGGGTGGAGCTCAGAGGGGCCAGCATGTGCTGGGGTCACCATGATCCCCATGTGAGCTCACCAGTGACTCCTGATGTGGCCAGGGTCACTTTCCTTACCTGGCTCAGGTTCCTCCACCACCATGGTCTTGTCGTCATCCTCGGGGTCCATCCTCTCCTCTTGTGTGAGCTCCACAGTGTCTACATGGAGGAGACAGGAGAAAGGTTGTAGAAGCCTGCCTGTGGCCACTGTCACCTCTGTGGGCAACCATTCTGTCTGCCTGATGGGGAGCGGGGCCCCTACACATCAGGTTTTGCCACTGCCCAAGCAGAGTGCTGGCCTTCTGGCCAGCAGAGGGGTGTACACCCACCCATGCACCATATGACTGTTGGAGGGGGACCTCTGCGGTGGGTGGCCATGCCATGGGTTCACTGTTCTCAGGGACCTGTGCACTTGTGGGTCCCCTGTGGCTGCTGTGGCACAGTGAGGAAGGGTTCCCGGAGCACTTCATGCACTCTGCCCCCACTACCGGTGGCCTGGGAGCACAGGCCCTGGGTGGACCACTTATGCTGAGGGGGCAGGCCCCCCAGGGGGCCTGATGGAGAGTGGGGTTTCCAGGGGACCTCTTGCACGGTGGTGTTTGTGCCACACATTGGGGCTCTATCATGGGGTGTGGGTGTCACAGCTCCTGGGAGGGCAGGGGCCTGTGGTGAGTACTCCCCACTTACCGGGGACTAGCACCTCTGACACAGACTCCTCCTCATCTGGCTCCAGGGTCAGCTGGAACTGTTCCTGTGGGGATGCAGATTAACTCTCTGCAGTCTTCTGCGAGCTGCTGCTGGATGGCCGGGTCTCCAGGGGGAAGCTGTTGCGAACCCTCCTAGACTTGACACTGGAATCCCCCTGGAGGGTTCTGTCCAGCTCTTTAAAGTAGGGACATGATGCCCTATCATTCTCTGAGGTGCTGTTGTGCACCAGTGTTCACTTGAACTGTAGCTGCATGGTTTTGGTCTTAGAGTGGCACTCCTCAGCAGAACACCTGTGGCTGTGGGCGGCCATTCAGCAACCTGCTCAAACGTCTCCCTTTTCCTGTGGCTCTCACACAATCCTAGAAGCTCAGAAGAAATATATACTGCAGATTAGGAAAGGCACAAATAGGAATAGAAAAAAGCCTGCATGGTTAACAAATAAAGTAATGGAAGTTGTAAAAGGTAAGAAGGATTCCTTTAAGCAGTGGAAAGCTAGTCTCAGTGAGGTTGATAAAAGCGAACACAGACTATGGCAAATAAAATGCAAGTCTGTGATCAGGCAAGCAAAAAGGGAATATGAGGAGCATATTGCAAAAAGCATAAAGGCCAACAATAAAGCTTTCTTCAAATGCATTAGAAGTAGGAAGCCAGCCAGGGAGGCAGTGGGGCCCTTGGATGACCAAGGGGTAAAAGGAGTAGTGAAGGATGATAGGGAAGCGGCTGAGAAGCTGAATGCATTTTTTACCTCTGTCTTCACTGTGGAAGATGAGAAGTGCTTGCCCACTCCAGAAGCACCGATTTTGGGAGGGGGTTTGAAAGACCTGAATCAGATTGTGGTGACAAGAGAGGAAGTCCTTCGACGGATGGACAATTTAAAAACTAGTAAATCACCAGGCCCGGATGGCATTCATCCGAGATTACAAAAATATGTAATCTTTCTTTAAAATCTGCCTCCATTCCTGAGGACTGGAAGGTAGCTAATGTCACTCTCATCTTTAAAAAGGGCTCCAGGGGAGATCCAGGAAATTACAGGCCAGTCAGTCTGACATCGATACCGGGTAAGTTGGTGGAAACTGTTATTAAGGAAAGAATTAGTAGGCACATTGATGAACAAAAACTATTGAGGCAGACTCAGCATGGGTTCTGTAAAGGAAGATCTTGTCTCACTAAACTGTTAGTGTTTTTTGAGGGAGTGAACAAACATGTGGACAAGGGGGACCCAATAGATATTATTTACCTTGACTTCCAGAAAGCTTTTGATACAGTTCCTCATCAAAGACTCCTAAGTAAGCTCAATAGCCATGGGATAAAAGGACAAGTCCTCTTATGGATCAAAAACTGGCTTATAAATAGGAAACAGAGAGTGAGTATAAATGGGAAACTTTCTCAGTGGAGGGTGGTAAGCAGTGGGGTACCACAGGGATCAGTACTCGGTCCAATGCTTTTTAACTTGTTTATTAACGATTTGGAATTGGGAGTAAGCAGTGAAGTGGCTAAATTTGCAGATGACACGAAGTTGTTCAGGGTGGTGACAACCAGGGAGGATTGTGAGGCACTCCAAAGGGATCTGTTGAGGATGGGTGAGTGGGCGTCAATGTGGCAAATGGGGTTCAATGTGGCCAAGTGCAAAGTGATTCACATTGGGGCCAAAAATCCTAAATATAAATACACGTTGATGGGATCTGAACTGGTAGAGACTGACCAAGAGACAGATCTTGGAGGCGTAGTAGATAACTCAATGAAAATGTCTAGACAGAGTGTAACTGCAATAAAGAAGGCCAACGCTATGCTGGGGATTATTAGGAAGGGAATTGAAAACAAATCAGCCAGTATCATAATGCCCCTATATAAATCATTGGGGCAACCTCATTTGGAATACTGTGTACAGTTCTGGTCGCCACATCTCAAAAAGGATATCATAGCATTGGAAAAAGTGCAGAGAAGGGCAACTAGAATGATAAAAGGGTTGGAACACCTTCCCTATGAAGAAAGGTTAAAACGCTTGGGGCTCTTTAGCTTGGAGAAACGACGACTGAGGGGTGACATGATAGAGGTTTATAAGATTATGAGTGGGATTGAGCAGGTTGAGAAATAAATACTTTTCTCCCTTTCTCACAATACAAGAACTCGTGGGCACTCCATGAAATTGCTGAGCAGTCGAGTTAGATCAGATAAACGGAAGTACTTCTTCACCCAAAGAGTGATTAATATACGGAATTCACTGCCACAGGAGGTGGTGGCAGCTACAAGCATGGACAGTTTCAAGAGGGAATTAGATAAACATATGGAGCAGAAGTCCATCAGTGGCTATTAGCCACAGGGTATAGATGGGAACTCTCAGTCTGGGGCAGGTGATGCACTCTATTCTTGGTGCTGGAGGGGGCAGCATACCAGGTGCCATCAGAAGGTCCAGCAGTGGGGCCAGGACACTAGAAGCCCTCCCACTGCTGCCCCCCTAGCACCAAGAATACAGTGCATCACTTGCCCCACCCTGAGAGTTCCTATCTATAACTTGTGGCTAATAGCCACTGAAGGACTTCTGCTCCATATGCTTATCTAATTCTCTCTTGAAGCTGTCCATGCTTGTAGCCACCGCCACTTACTGTGGCAGTGAATTCCATGTGTTAATCACTCTTTCGTCATGTGCATCCAAAGAGAAGTAAAAGCAATGGCACCCTTGCTGTGTCTATACATGTGCGGGGACTTCCAAATGGCTGGGGGGGGGGGCTTATAATCCAAAAAGTGGCTCTGTCTGCCACCCAACCCCTAGGTTGAAGACCACAATTCTAGATCATTGGGATTTAGGCAAAAATTAGCGGATGCGATTTCCTTGTTGTTCTGGATCCAGATAAATAAAATAAAATATTCTTCATTTTAAAATGGATAACCTGCTTTTCCTCTCTGAAAGTGACCTTGTTGTGGCTGACCTTGTTGTGCTGCCATGGTTGGTGGGGGAAGGGGGTTGGTGGAGTGATCATCTTATTGTCTTGGAATGTTAACTTGCATTTTCTCCCTGAGCCTTATCTGTTAGCTTGACGTTGATGCTTCACACTTTCGCCTCCCTGGGAACTTGTAACTGTTACTTTGAGTGCTCAAGACTTGCACCTCTGATTGGCTTGCTCCCATCAGAGGGTCTTGCTTCAAACACAGTATATCTTCCCACTTCCTGCCTGTGGGGTTAGCCTTTACACAGAAACTGTGCACAAAGATCACCTGCTTCTACTGCACTCAATAAACTTGATCCTTCTGGAAGGAACATTGTTGAGCCTGTGTGTTGTGGGACTGACAGAGTGTAAAGGCTACATTTGCCCTGACCCCATACTTCAAAATGAGCAACGACTGGGTGGGGAGAGGATGGCCCACCTATTAGGTGGGCCCAGAATGCACAGCGTTTGCATCCCGCAGGGATAAGCCCCCAGCTTACAAGAGGTGCCTCCTATGGGGTAGCCAGGTAGTGATTCCCCCACCACTGCATAAACGGGTTTTGGTAGCCCTGCATAAGACCCACTTGGGAATTGTGAGGATGAAAGCGCTGGCCAGGAGCTATGTGTGGTGGCCAGGAATGGACAGTGAAATCAAGGCCTGGGTACAGCATTGTCAGGCCTGCCAGGAGACATGCCCCAAACCTCTGAGGGCTCCCATTCACCAGTGGGAGTCTACCCACATGCTGTGGGCACGGGTGCATTCGGACTTTGCCGGCCCGTTCCAGGGGCAGATGTTCTTCCTCCTGGTGGACTCCTACACCAAATGGCTGGAAGTCGTGCCCGTCACATCTACCTCATCCCATGCAGCCATCAGGGCCCCGAGACAGATTTTTAGCACCCATGGCCTACCAGATGTGCTCGTAACTGATAATGGCACCACCTTCACCTCAGGAGAGTTCCAGGAGTTCTTAGACCAGAACCTCATCAGGCACATGCGGTCTGCTCCTTTCCACCTGGTTACCAACAGACAAGCCGAGAGGATGGTGCGGACTACCAAGGATGCGCTAAAGCAGCTCACCCACAGGGACTGGAACCACCAGCTTGCTGTCTTCTTGTTTGGCCATCGAGTGACCCTGAGTGCATCCACTGGCCACAGCCCCACTGTGGAACTCTTAATGGGCCACAGTCTCATGACGTGGCTGGACTGTCTGGTGAGCCAGGAGCGCCCCCCCCCCGTGGGTTCTCTCTGGGTGATCCTGTCTTCACACGGAACTATTCCAGTGGTCCTGCATGGATCCCAGCAAGGGTTACCTGAGTCACCGGACCCCTATTGTAGAAGGTATTGACGGATGGGGGCCAGTTTATACACAGGCACATAGACCAGTTGCGCATTTGGCCTGCCCTGTGGCAGATCAGTTAATGACTGAATAGTTCTAAACAATTGGGCCAGGCATGAGCTTGCAGACACAACTGTGGCCGTGTAGAACTCTCTCTTCGCAGCTTTGACTGCCATCTCATAGGATCTCATAAACGTCCTATAAGATGCTCTTGTTGCTTCATCACAGGCATGCCACCACTGTCTCTCTAAGTCGTCTGAGCCTTTGTTTCAACAGCCGCAGCTCCTGGGTAAACAAAAGAGCCCGCTTAGAGTGATGGCGCAGAGGGCTTCAGGGAGTGATCTCATTGATGGCTGCTGAGAGTCGGCCATGCCAATCCTTGAACAGCTCATCTAATGAGCCGCTGGGGGGTATAGGTTCCTGCAGGGCCATCTGAAGCTGCTGAGGGTCCATTTGGCTCCGCGGGCAAACTAAAATATGCTCACCACCCAAATAGGGTCAGGGTGCAATGTTCACGCAGGCCTTCAGGGCATGGTGGTCCAACCATGGAATTGCTGTAGCAGTAATCCAGTCCACTGTAACCCCCGCCGTGAAGATCAAATCAGGCATGTGACCAGCTCGGTGAATGGGGGCCATTACATATTGGGAGAGTCCTAATGCCACCATGGACGACACCAGGTCCACTGCCTGTGAAGAGGTTGCATCATCAGCATGGACATTGAAGTCACTCAGGAGGAGATCGGGCTGCAGTGTGGCGAGAGAGGATGTGCTTTCTAGCACTCCTACCACTTTCAGTTTCTAAAGGGTCTCCGACAGTACAAAGATCCCCCACCCCCTCAGGGAAGAGGGGGTAGGAGCAAGCGGCTTGATCAGGACCCCCATGTAGCAGCTGCACATGGGTGCGAGTCCCTTAGATCTCCTCCAACGCAGAACCAGAAGAGGAGTACATGGCTATGGGCATTAGCTGTCACTTCCCGAGACTGGGGGGGGGGGTAGAAACCCAGCCAAAGAAGCTGTGTAAGATCAATGTGAGTAACACTTTTTATGCTTGGCAATAAAAGGACTTGGGACTAATTATTTCTATTCCCTTCTATAAAGCAATAAAGTCACTCTGAAGAGTTGAGGTGGGAGGTCCCCCCCCCCCAATCCAAGCGATTAGTGAAAGGGGATGAGACTATTGATCTTACTTTCATTTTCAAACCGGGCAATGTTAAGGCAAACTCAGTCTGACTATTTTACACAGTACAAAACTTTGACAAGTTGATATTTCTACTCTTAAAGACCCTTAGCAATGTTCTCAATTGTTCCCCTATTTGGGGTAGAGTGCGGACCATCAGGACGATCTGTATAAATCTTTTTTTATGGATCTCAACAGTAGCATTTGGAGAGTTTTCTTCTGACTGTAGTAGGACTGTTATTTGACTTGCAGAATTTAAAAGGGGCTTGTAATGAACTGTGGTGTATACTCTTTGATTAGTTGTTGCTAGAAGCCATTGACTTTATTGGCATGCCTGTTATTTTTGGCACCCCCCATTGTATGGAGACTGCTTACCAGCTTTTTAGGGGACTACATTTTGTTTTTAGGAGAGAGGATACATTTTAACTACTTGACCTTGAAGCACATTTTTGTGGTCAAACCGCATAAGCTACACAGACACAGTGTTCCAAAACAATACCTTGGAGAGAAAAGAAAAATAATAAGGACAATATTCAAAATAAAATCTTGGCAGTCAGCTGGATATCTCTTTTCTCTTGGTTGGCTTTCTCAATCTCCCCCCCACTATAATGGAGAAAGGAGGTCAAACAGGCCAAGTAAAACAAGTGAGGACACCTGGTACCTCACCTGGTGTGCCAAAATCAGTTACAGCAACTCTGGCAGCCTCTGCCAACAAAGAAATTTGTTCATAGTCTGCCAAAACACTAGAAAAAATGGAAACTAAGATGAAGGAGATCTTAAACAGAATACAAGATACAGATGCTAGACAATCCATGCTAGAACAGGACGTGATGAGATTGCAAGTTGAGAGAGCAGCCTTTGTCCTGAGATTTCAAAACATACCAGAAGAGCAGAGTGAAGACTTGACAACAAAAATGGCCAGGATTTTAGCTAAGCACATGAACATGGAAAACGAAGAGATGATCATTCAAGAAATTGATGTTGCTTTTAGGATGAATTCCTCGTATGCAAGAAAATATCAACTGCCAAGAGAGATGCATGTGAGATTCCATAAAAGGGCTGTCAGAGACAAGATATTGAGAGAAGTGAATAGCTCACTGCTGACACTGGATGACAATGAAATAAATGTGCTGAAAGAAATTCCTTGGAAGGTTAGAGAGAAAAGGAGAAAATATATGGAACTCACAGCACTTCTGAGGAACAACCGAGTAAGTTACAGATGGCTACTACCAGAAGGTCTAACTTTTACATTCAAAGGTAAAGACACAGGATCACATCTATTTTTAAAGCAGAAGACTTCCTGAAAACTTATGGAGAAGATTTGGCTACAGAACAAGAGGAAAAGGAAGAAGGAGAAGGAGAGGAGGAAGAAGAAAAATTGCGTGAAGTGGTGGCACTATCTGGATTGCCTAAAAGAACAACGAAGAGACATGGAACAACAAGAGCAACTCCAGTTTACACAAGGCAACAAACAAGAGAACAACAGGAAGCAAAGAAACAAAACCAAAATGAGTAAAGGGAAAATGAAAATTATTTCTGTGAATGTAAATGTTTTAAATGCCCCTCAGAAATGGAGAAGAATTTTTCATCAATTAAGAAAAAAGGATTATGATATTACATGTCTCCAAGAAACCCATATTAAAAAAGTGGATGAAAAATATATCCCAGTTGAAGGTCTAGGTAAAATCTTTGTTGTATCAGTCAAGGAAAAAAAGAAGAGAGGTGTGGCCATATATGTAAAGGAGCATCTCCAACCGGATTTGATATATGCCTCACAAGAAGGGAGAATTTTAATGGTAGCAATACAAAGACAGATTAAAAGATGTTAATAATAAACATTTATGCTCGGAATCAAAACCAGGAAAAAATGCATAAAACGCTTCAAGAACTAATTACAAAACAAGATTTCAAGAAATCTGTATTATTGGAGACTTTAATGCTGTTTTTGATGAAAAGGGTGACAGAAAAACAAATGTTCAAACATGAAAAAGAGAAAGAAAGAGAAAGGAGGAAATGTATTTCCATCTATACTTTATCATTTATTGGATGAATTAAAGGTGGTTGATGCTTGGAAAGTAAGGAACCCTCACAAGCAAGACTTCACATATTATTCAGCCAGACATAATTCCTGGTTAAGACTAGATATGTGCTGGATCTCCTCAGCAGTTATTAAGGATTTGTTAGAAGCAGAAATTGAACCTGGAACTTATGCAGATCATAACCCAATTGCTTTGGAGCTACAAGATGCAAAACCCAGGAACAGATGGACATTAAACACATCGCTCTTGAAAAATGAGAAATTTGTAAAAGACATGAAGAAGGAGTTTAATTTTTTTTTTTAGGAAAACTACAACCAGACATATCTATAAACACAGTTTGGGATGCCTTTAAGGCTTTCACAAGAGGATGGATGATTAAAGAATCAGCCAAGGTAAATAAACAAAGGAAGGAGGAGTATACAAGACTACAGAATGCTGTGAAAGTACAAGAAGATAAGTTAAAATTAGACCCCACATCTGGGAATAAGAAAAGTAAACTTAGGCTTTTACAACATCAAATGAATTGCCTGCTTACACAAGAATTAGTGAAAAAAATAATGTTTGCTAAGCAAAATTATTTTGAAAATACAAATAAGCCTACAAGATGGCTGGCCTATAAAATATGAAAGGAAAAATCTTATATAAAGATTTTAAAGAATAGAAATGGAGAAGAAACAAGTAAGATGCAAGATATGAAACTTATTGTGGGAGACTTCTATAAAGAACTTTATAAAAAACTGGATTTCATCCCAGACTACGTACAGGAATACTTAGAGAGATACAAACCTAAAATGTTTATGGAAGATCAAAGGAAAATCTTAAATCAACCAATTGCAATGGTAGAAGTGGTGGAAGCTTTGAAACACCAAAAAAAAAAGGGGGGAAGCTCCTGGACCAGATGGTCTACCAGCAGAATTTTGTTATATCTTTGAAGAACAACTATTAGTCCCTTTCAAGGAAGTTTGTAAAAATATAGTGGATAAAGGAGAGGTGCCAGATTCATGGACTGAAGCTATAATAACTCTTATTCACAAACAAGACACGGATGAAAAGGAAATTAAAAACTATACACCTATTTCTTTATTAAATGTGGATTATAAAATATTTGCTTGTATATTAGCTTCCAGAATGAAAAAAAATCTATCTCAAATGATACATAAAGACCAAGTGGGTTTTCTTCCCAAAAGACAACTCAGAAATAATCTCAGATGTATCTTAGATGTTATAGAGTATTTATGAAGCACATCCAGAAAAACAAATGGCATTAATCTTTTTAGATGCCGAGAAAGCATTTGACAATGTTAGCTGGGACTTTATGTTAGAAGCACTTAAAAAGGCTCAAGCAGGCCCTGAATTTAACAGAATGATTAGTGCCATATATAAGAAACAATCAGCCAAGATATCAATTAATGGTGAACGGTCTCAAAATATAGACATGCAATAGTGAACAAGACAAGGATGCCCCTTATCACCTTTATTATTTATCTTTACATTGGAAGTCTTGGCAGATGTAATCAGATCTGAGGAGCAAATAAGTGGTCTTAAATTGCATGGAGAAGAGTATAAGCTATTGGCATTTGCAGATGACCTTGTATTCATTTTAGAGAATCCCCTCAGTTCAATACAAACCTTGAAGGAAAAACTTCAGGACTATAGGCGAGTAGCAGGGCTAAGAGTGAACATAAATAAAACAAAGATAATAACAAAGAACATGACAAATGAACAAGCTTTACTACTTCAGCAGAAGTCGTATTTTCAATTGCAGAAAAAGATTAGATATTTAGGATAAATGTTGACTAATAAATGCAGCACGTTGCGGGGAAAAAACTATAAAGAGCTTTTAAAGTCTACAAAGGTAGATTTAGAAAAACGGAAGAATTTCCAAATATCTTTAATGGGTCGGATGGCTATAGTTAAAATGAATATATTATCAAGATTGCTATTTCTATTTCAAACAATACCTATCTTGCAAAGCCAAGCAATCTTTAAAGAGATTGACAATTTAATTTCAAAATTTATATGGCAAGGAAAACATCCGAGAATAAAACTTAAAGTCCTACAAGATTTTAAGGAAAGAGGAGGCTTTGCTTTATCGAACTGGCTTCTTTATTATAGAGCATCAGCTATGGCCTGGATTAAAGAATGGATTACTTTAGAAGATCAAAGACTATTAAAACTAGAAGGTCATGACCTGATGCTAGGTTGGCATGCGTTTTTATGGTACAGGAAAGCCACAGTACATAAATACTTTAAGCAGCATTAGCTGAGAGCATCTTTATTGAAAGTTTGGGAACTGTTCCATAAACAACTACAAAGAACTCAAAGCTGATTGCACCTTTAGAAGCCTTCACAAAGGTACTCAGATATCCTAGACTCAAAGTTGAATTTGAAACCATTAGTGGACCTAACGTGGTGGCAAAGGGCACACATAATGAAAGCAATCTCTTATAAAGAAAATGTTTATAAAATGTTTTACAGGTGGTATGTAACCCCAGAAAAGTTAGCTAAATATAACAGTAAGTGTTCAAACAAATGTTGGAAATGTCAAAATAAGGTGGGGTCATTTTACCATATTTGGTGGCATTGTGAAAATGTTTTAAAAAAATGGGCTTGGATACATGAAATCTTGCAAAAAATATTAAACTGTACTGTTCCTTTTACTCCTGAGGTATTACTGTTAAATATTCTTCCTGATTTATATAAGAATTATGATCACTATCTCATTGTTTATATAACAACAACTGCGAGAATTCTATATGCTAAGTATTGGAAAGTCCCAGAGGTCCCAACGGAACAAGAAATTGTCAATAAGCTTTTGGAAGCGGCAGAAATTGATAAATTGACTTCATTGTTACAGGGACATACAGAGTCTATATTTCATAATACAAGGTCAAGATTCTATATCTGGCACAATAGTTATAACAATATATCCTGATTAAGAAAGTTTGGAATAACAAGAAAATTATAAGAAATATAGTAGCCAACAAAGAAATGATGATGATGATGATGATGATGATGATTATGGCTTTTTGTAGAAAAAGCCCAGCAGGAACTCATTAGCATAACAGACCACACCCAACAGCAGAAATTCGTTAGCATAATAGGTCACACCCAACAGCAGAAACACATTAGCATATTAGATCACACCCATTACAGCAAACTCATTAGCATATTAGGCCACACTCCCATGTTGCCAGAAGTGTGGTCATCCAGCCACACCCATGTTTTGCTTCTTATTCTGTTTACCTTGTTTGTTGTCAAAACCCTGGGCTTTTTTTGGAACAGGAACTCCTTTGCATGTTAGGCCACATACCCCTAATGTAGCTAATCTGAATGAATTTCTGCTGTTGGGTGTGGCCTATTATGCTAATAAGTTCCTGTTGGGTGTGGTCAGCTCAGGAGCCAGCCGGAACTCCGTTCCTGTGCGTTCCTGCCCAAAAATAGCCCTGATGATGATGATGATTTACTTGCTTTGTGAAATCTGATTGTATATAAGGCTTAAAGTGAAACCATGTACTATGTATTATCACCCCCCATATGTGTTTGTGTATATTATTGTGAATGTATGTTTGTGTTTAGAAAAATAATAAAAACTTTTAATAAACCTTGCCCTATTTGGGGCAAGCAGAAAAAAGAAGAAGAAGAAGAAGTCATCCAGGACTATCAATCTAGGGTACTCCAATGCCCAGTCTGACATGGCCTCAACCAGGGATGGGAGGCCATCGGCTGGTGCATTGGGCAGTCGGTACACTAACCAGATAGCCAAACTCTCCCCGGCTTCCCACATGAACCTGGCACATATGCCCATGAGCGTTAACGATGGGAGCATCCTGAAGGAGTAAGCCTCCCATATGAACAGAGCCACTCCTCCACCTGCCCCTTAGTCCATGACTGGTGGAGGATGGAGAACCCAGGTGGAGCCAGTTGGGAGAGCGCTACAGTCTCCCCATCTCACACCCAAGTCTTCGTCATGCAAGCCAGGTCCACATTTTCCTCCAGCAAGAAGTCCTGGAGGACTGCGGTCTTATTATTTATGGACCTGGCATTACACAGCACCAATGACGGAGAGGGGTCATTAATCCTAGCCCCACTGACTGCCACCTTTAGGATGGGGTGCAGGCTGGAAAATGGATGAGCTTCTCTATTTCTCTGTCCCCTTCCTTTCATTTTTTTCCTGGCCCCACTGTTATACTTTCCCCTCCGCAAGAACACTGGTATACCCTGTCCCATTGTCACCATTTGTTGATGGTTTTTGCAAGGCCACAGACCAGTTTATGGCTGTTGATGGCTGGGTACCAGTGTACATGCTATACAACAACGTTGGCTCTCAGTAACTCCTAAATTTGACTCAAATTTGACTCAAGCCACAATATTACAGTCAATTCTATTGGATGCCCTCCTAATTTAATCCAGTAGTTTATGATAGCCTATTTATTTATTTTTATTTTCCCTCTTTATCCCGCCCCCCCACCATTTGTATAATCCAATCAGGCTAGCCAATAATTCAATATAATTGATAGCTAAACTGGTCTATGGCAATTTTACTTTAAGCACTAGATGACCTCCTGTTAATTAATTTGTAAATTTAAGTGGCAAATTAATTAATTAATCAAACAAACATCACTCATGGGACATTCAATATAAACAATGCATCATCAAATTAATCAATAATTAACTGGGGAATAACAATCACTAACACAATACACAATCAATTTATACTTCCATACCCTAATCCAATTAATTAAATCTAAACCTATCCATTCTCTAATTCATCCCCTACATCTGTTGCCAGCTGCCAGTCGGTAAGTAGCAGTCCAATTTCTAGATCAAGTCCAATGATCTTCCTTAGGCCCAATAATCCCATCTATAGGTATAAGTTTTTGTCCCTTGGGCCCACTCTCTAACAGCATAGCGGCCTCTGCCCACCTTTCCATGGCTCTCCAGACCAGCCATTCTGAGCCCTGTGGGGACTGTCCATTGCCTACATTCAAAGGTCCTTGCTGTTTCTGCTGCTGCAGTCCCTGTAGGCAAGCCTGAAGAAACAGGACTTGAAGCAGTATGCTCAGCCGCCACTCCACCGGCTCGGGCCCAGTCCTGGGATCTCGAGAGGAGACCTCACCTCCCTTTGGTAGCACAGGTGGCAATGTGATTATCTTACTTTCATCTGGATCTTGTTTTCTCAAAATCAGAAGCACTTCATCCTTAGTAAGGTGAGTCCTCTGATCAGTAATGTATGGCTTACAGTCTAAGCACACATCCACGTGTGTCCAAGTTCCCATGTTAGTAGGACACAAGCACAGCAGCTTTAGAGTACCAATCTTTTACTGTGAAAAACTATCAAGTAGATGGCCAAAGAACTTCTAGCCAGAGCTCAGAGGGAACTTTGTATCAGTTTACTTTCAGTTTCTGATTCCCTAATTGGTTTAGCCCAGGAGGGGCCAAGTGAATGTATGGAGTTTAGCCTAGCACTATTGCATTTCAATAGGTCTTCCAATTGTACATTTGAGCATAGGCATAATCTTGGGGGGGGCTCAGGGGCTTGGGCCACCCCCAAAATTTTCGGGAGGAGCTGATCCTCCCCCAGGCAACCAGTGCCACCTTGCTCTCTGTTCCTCCTTCTTCCCTCTGGCGTCGCAGCTTCCTCTCCAGCAGGGCTGCTGCAGCTGCACGCTGAGAGGGGTCATTCATCTGGACCCATTTGCGGGGGGGGGGCTGTGCCCTGGAGGGAGGATCTGGTCTTACCCGCCAGGCTGATGGGCAAAGAAATTTTGTTGGTGGGGGATGGAAGTTGTGGCTTCCTCCGAGTCCAAGCGCCTCTTTCTGGTGGGTGCAGCAGGGCTGCTGTCGAGCCAGAGCCCAACGATGGTTAGAGACCCCTGCCAGCAGGAGAGCCCTCCCAGTGCTGCTGCAATTGCCAGCCAGGTCCCCTTTTCTCCCTTCCTCCCTGGCCTCTGGGCACTCCCATATGGCCCCTTCATCGGGGCACAGCAGTCCAGTCAGGGGAGGGGGGAGCCTTGTGGCACGCTGGGCTGCTGCTGCTCACCCAGTGACCCTCCTTGGGGCCACAGCTCCAGGGACAGGGGGGGTGCAAATCCTGATGGGCCACTCTGCCGCAGCAGGAAGACATTTGGGAGCGGAGCAGCCAGCTCAGCAATAGGGACGAGGTGGTCACGCTGAAAATGAGAGGCGCCTCCGGGGCACAGCTGCCTCCTGTCTTGTGGGGGGGTGGCTTGGCCACAGGAGCCTTCTTGCTAAAAATGGGGGGAGCAGCTGCTGCTGTGCCTCAACTTGGGGCAAAGGGCTCTTCCCAGACTTTTGTGGGTGCCTTTGCCTTCCTCCTGACCCCTGAGCTGGAAGGAGGAAGGAAGGATGGATGGATGCCCCAGCCAGCGGTTTCCCTGAGGCTCTTTGGCGATGCTGCCCTTTGTAAGAGAGGAAGGGCTGGAGTGATCTGAGCTGAGGCCAGGCTCAAGGGGAATCTCATCCCTCCCAGACTGGGAGAAGGAGGCCAGGGAACCAAATTTGAAGTGGAGGAGCCCCGAGGGATGCCCTGTGCCATCCAGTCCAGGTGTTTACTCAGAATGGACACCCAAGGGGGCTGACTGGTGTGGAGTGGAAAAGTTAAAGAGAGCATGGTGGTGTCGAACACATTGAAGTGCCCTGAAACGGCAGCCATGGTCCCGGTAGCAATGCGATGCACGTGGGTCTGGAGCTCGGGATGTGATACAGTCCTGGAGGGCACTGGGCCCTCATTGCCAGTGAAATGTACTGGGTTTGAGACGCATAAGGTGATCAGCTCATAGTTTATTAGTGATTCAGCTTAACTCGAAGACAAAAACTAGCAGGCTGAGCCCTGCTTATATGCATGCACAACACCGCACCCTACACACACACATTCCCCGTGATAGGATATTTGCATTACAACTCTTAATAGGTTCCTTCTAGGATCCTGACTCCCTATTGTTCTGGTGAAGCAAGCTAGTCAGTTTCCTGTCAATAACCCATCTCACTACATAACAGTTAGGGACTGTCATTCCACTCTGGGGGTTGTCATCCCAGTCCCAGAACACTTCTAATACTCTCAGGGGCTGTCATTCCACTCTCCAACCTGTCATTCGAGTCCCAGAACACTTCTGCTACTCCCGGGGGCTGTCATCCTACTCTACAACATGTCATTCTAGTCCCAGAATACTTCTGCTTCTCCCAGGGGCTGTCATTCCACTCTCCAACTTGTCATTCCAGTCTCTGAATGATTCTGCTACTCCTTGGGGTTGTCATTCCACTCTCTGACCTGTAATTCCAGTCCCAGGACACTTCTGCTACTCCCAGGGACTATCAATCCAACCTGGAAGCTGTCATTTCAGTCCCAGAAAACTTCTGCTATTCCCAGGGGCCATCATTCTACTCTGTGACCTGGCATTCCAGTCCCAGAGAACAGATTCTATTGCTAGGAACTGTCATTCCTCTCTGGGGGCCATTATTCTAGTCCCAGAATGCTTCTGCTACTCCTAGGGGGCTGTCATTCCACTCTGCAACTTGTCATTCCAGTTCCAGAGCACATATTCTATTGCCAGGGATTGTCATTCCACTCTGGGGGATGTCATTCCAGTCCCAGAAAACTTCTGCTACTCCCAGGTGCTGTCATTCCACTCTCTAATCTGTCATTCCAGTCTCAGAATGATTCTGCTACTCCCAGGGACCATCATTCCACTGTGCAGGCTGTCATTCCAGTCCCAGAACCCTTCTGCTACTCCCAGGGGCTGTCATTCCACTTTCTAACTTGCCTTTTCAGTACCAGAGCACAGATGCTATTGTTAGAGTCTGTCATTCCATTCTGGGGGCCTTCTGCTACTCCCAGGGGCTGTCATTCCACTTTCCGACCTGTCATTCTAGTCCCAGAACAACTTTGCTACTCCCAGGAGCCATCATTCCACTCTAGGGGCTGTGATTCCAGTCCCAGATCACTGAGCCTATTCCCAGAGGCTGTCATTCCACTCTGCGACCTGTCATCCCAGTCCCAGAGGACAGAATCTATTGCAAGGGACTATTGTTCCACTCTGGGGACCATTATCCCATTCCCAGAATGCTTCTGCTACTCCCAGGGGCTGTCATTCCAATCCCAGAGTATGTCTGCTATTCCCAAGGACTATCATTCCACTCTACAACCTGTCATTCCAGTCCTGGAACAGTTCTGCTACTCCCAGGGGCCATCATTCCAGTACCAGAACATGTCTGCTACTCCCAAGGACCATCATCCCACTCTGAGGGCTGTCATTCCAGTCCCAGAGTAGTCTATCTGGGCCCAGAGACCTTAATGGAAAATTTATTACTCATTTTCTTTGCAACATTTTTTGTGCTGCAATGTATTTCAGGGGAACCCATGCATGTCAGTTGGCATTCCTGGCTCCCATTATCTCCAATGGGCATTCAAGCCTCTCCCATTGTTTCCAATTGGCAATCCTGTCGTTCCTTTTAGTACATCCTCCATTAGAATCTGTCCCCATCATGATCTCAGACAGGACTTTAAACATTACCTCTGAAAAGCCAAAGCTAACCCCCAGAAACATGGCCAATCCTGCAACAATATGTGTGTTAACATTTGTATATGTCTTTCACAGGCACCTATTGGACAATGCCTGAGATTAATGACACTTTCCCCCTCATCCCCCCACACAACTATAAGCATTTAGTAACCTTTAAAAATTGTTTTTAATATGCAAAAAACCCAAAAATATGTAATAAATAACTTTAAAACACAACACAGGCACCAAAAGTGCAAGGCTACCCTTACCAAATGTTCCACCATTTCAGAAATAGGTTCTCATTTTTTCATTTTTGGGAGGGTACTTGGTACTGTCTCAGTGAACATTGTGGCTGTGAAATAATTTGTATATTGCCACTGATGCACATGTTTGCAGGTAATGTTAAAAGAACAGATTTCAGTGTTTAGGAATGGAATGATGGGGGCATGGCATTGAGCACAATGACTGTGCTATGGAACAGATGGTCACAGATCCTACCAGGGGAGAGGCAATCCTGGATTTGGTCCTAAATAACACCCAAGACCTGGTGAGAGATGACTGCACCGGTTGGGAACAGTGACCACAATGTCATTGAGTTTAACATTTGTACAAATAGGGAGTTGCCCAAAAAGACTGACACAACCACTTTTAACTTTAAAAGGGGTAACTTCTCTGGTATGAGGGGACATGTGAGGAAGAAATTGAAAGGAAAAGTGGAAAAGGTCAAAACCATTGGGGAAGCTTGGAGACTATTTAAAAATACAATCCTACAAGCTCAGAAAAAATATATACCGCAGGCTAGGAAAGGCACAAATAGTATAGAAAAAAGCCTGCATGGTTAACAAATAAAGTAATGGAAGCTGTAAAAGGTAAGAAGGATTCCTTTAAGTGGTGGAAAGCTAGTCTCAGTGAGGTTGATAAAAAGGAACACAACCTGTGGCAAATAAAATGCAAGTCTGTGATCAGGCAAGCAAAAAGGGAATATGAGGAGCATATCACAAAAAGCATAAAGGCCAACAATAAAACTTTCTTCAAATACATTAGAAGTAGGAAGCCAGCCAGGGAGGCAGTGGGGCCCTTGGATGACCAAGGGGTAAAAGGAGTAGTGAAGGATGATAGGGAAATGGCTGAGAAGCTGAATGCATTTTTGCCTCTGTCTTCACTGTGGAAGAGGAGAAGTGCTTGCCCTCTTCATAACCACCAATTTGGAGAGGAGGTTTGAAAGACCTAAATCAGATTGAGGTGACAAGAGAGGAAGTCCTACGACTGATGGACAATTTAAAAACTAATAAATCACCAGGCCCCGATGGCATTCATCTGAGAGTTCTGAAAGAACTCAAATGAACATAAGAACATAAGAACATAAGAGAAGCCAATGTTGAATCAAGCCAATGGCCCATCTAGTCCAACACTCTGTCACACAGCGGCCAAAATATACCAGGTGCCATCAGGAGGTCCAGCAGTGGGGCCAGGGCACCAGAAGCCCCCCAATGCTGCCCCCTCCAGCACCAAGAATAGAGTGCATCACCTGCCCCAGACTGAGAGTTCCCATCTATACCCTGTGGCTAATAGCCACTGATGGACTTCTGCTCCATATGTTTATCTAATTCCCTCTTGAAACTGTCCATGCTTGCAGCTGCCACGACCTCCTGTGGCAGTGAATTCCATACGTTAATCACTCTTTGGGTGAAGAAGTATTTCCTTTTATCTGTTCTAACCCGATTGCTCAGCAATTTCATAGAGTGCCCACGAGTTCTTGTATTGTGAGAAAGGGAGAAAAGTACTTCTTTCTCAACCTGCTCTATCCCATTCATAATCTTATAAACCTCGATCATGTCACCTCTCAGCCGTCGTTTCTCCAAGCTAAAGAGCCCCAAGCATTTTAACCTTTCTTCATAGGGAAGGTGTTCCAACCCTTTTATCATTCTAGTTGCCCTTCTCTGCACTTTTTCCAATGCTATAATATCCTTTTTGAGATGTAGTGACCAGAACTGTACACAGCATTCCAAATGAGGTCGCACCAATGATTTATACAGGGGCATGATGATACTGGTTGATTTGTTATCAATTCCCTTCCTAATAATCCCCAGCATAGCGTTGGCCTTCTTTATTGCAGCTACACACTGTCTAGACATTTTCATTGAGTTATCCACTACGACTCCAAGATCTCTCTCTTGGTCCGTCTCTGCCAGTTCAGACCCCATCAACGTGTATTTATATTTAGGATTTTTGGCTCCAAAGTGAATCACTTTGCACTTGGCCACATTGAACCCCATTTGCCACGTTGACGCCCACTCACCCATCCTCAACAGATCCCTTTGGAGTACCTCACACTCCTCCCTGGTTTTCACCACCCTGAACAACTTTATTAGTTTTTAAATTGTCTATCAGTCGGAGGACTTCCTCTCTTGTTACCGCAATCTGATTCAGGTCTTTCAACCCCCCTCCCGAAATCAGTGCTTCTGGAGTGGGCAAACACTTCTTCTCTTCCACAGTGAAGACAGAGGCAAAAAATGCATTCAGCTTCTCAGCCATTTCCCTATCATCCTTCACTACTCCTTTTACCCCTTGGTCATCCAAGGGCCCCACTGCCTCCCTGGCTGGCTTCCTACTTCTAATGTATTTGAAGAAAGTTTTATTGTTGGTCTTTATGTTTTTTGCAATATGCTCCTCATATTCCCTTTTTGCTTGCCTGATCACAGACTTGCATTTTATTTGCCATAGTCTGTGTTCCCTTTTATCAACCTCACTAAGACTAGCTTTCCACTGCTTAAAGGAATCCTTCTTACTTTTTACAGCTTCCATTACTTTATTTGTTAACCATGCAGGCTTTTTTCTATACCTATTTGTACCTTTCCCCTAACCTGCGGTATATATTTTTTCTGAGCTTCTAGGATTGTATTTTTAAATAGTCTCCAAGCTTCCCCAATGGTTTTGACCTTCTCCACTCTTCCTTTCAATTTCTTCCTCACATGTCCCCTCATACCAGAGAAGTTACCCCTTTTAAAGTTAAAAGTGGTTGCGTCAGTCTTTTTGGGCAACTCCCTATCTGTACTAATGTTAAACTCAATGACATTATGGTCACTGTTCCCAAGTGGTGCAATCACTTTTACATCTCTCACCAGGTCTTGGGTGTTACTTAGGACCAAATCCAGGATCGCCTCTCCCCTGGTAGGATCTGTGACCATCTGTTCCACAGCACAGTCACTGAGAGTGTCTAAGAACGCAATCTCTTTTTCCCGACTTGAACTCATATTGACCCCATCAATGTGTGGGTAGTTAAAGTCGCCTATTACAACACAGTTATTTCGTCTAGCCGCTATCTTTAATTCATTCATCATTTTATAATCCTCCTCTATCTTTTGATCTGGTGGGCGATAACAAACTCCCACTGTTAAGCCTCCTTTTGGACCCACTATTTCAACCCATAGCATTTCCAGAAGCGAATCCAATTCTCTTACCCTCTCAATCTTACTGGATGGTATACCCTCTCTGACATACAGAGCAACCCCACCTCCAACCCTTCCCCCTATCCTTCCGATATAATTTATAACCAGGAATCACCGTATCCCACTGATTTTCCTCATCCCACCAAGTTTCTGAAATACCCACAATGTCTATTTCCCCCCCAACACCAAGCATTCCAACTCCCCGATTTTACCTCGGAGACTTCTAGCATTTGTGTATAAACACTTATAGTTTCCCAGGTTTGTTAAGCCCACAGCCTTCCTCTTGCTGCCTCGAGACCTTGCCAGGCAGTTCCTATCATTAGCCACAGTCTCAGTGGACAATTGTAATCCATTTCCTTGTACAAAAGTAATAGCTACCCCTTCATCTCTTTGAGATGAGCCATCCCGAACCAGAGACTTTTCATCTCCTGTCGGCTTTCCCCCATAATAAATCACTAGTGGATCTCTTTACACTAATATATAATCTTTCTTTAAAATCTGCCACCATTCCTGAGGACTGGAAGGTAGCTAATGTCATTCCCATCTTTAAAAAGGGCTCCAGGGGAGATCCAGGAAATTACAGGCCAGTCAGTCTGACGTCGATACCGGGTAAGTTGGTGGAAACTGTTATTAAGGAAAGAATTAGTAGGCGCATTGATGAACAAAAACTATTGAGGCAGACTCAGCATAGGTTCTGTAAGGGAAGATCTTGTCTCACTAACCTGTTAGTGTTTTTTGAGGGAGTGAACAAACATGTGGACAAGAGGGACCCAATAGATGTTATTTACCTTGATTTCCAGAAAGCTTTTGATACAGTTCCTCATCAAAGGCTCCTAAGTAAGCTCAATAGTCATGGGATAAAAGGACAAGTCCTCTTGTGGATCAAAAACTGGCTTATAAATAGGAAACAGAGAGTGAGTATAAATGGGAAATTTTCTCAGTGGAGGGTGGTAAGCAGTGGGGTACCACAGGGATCAGTACTCAGTCCGATGCTTTTTAACTTGTTCATTAATGATTTGGAATTGGGAATAAGCAGTGAAGTGGCTAAATTTGCAGATGACACAAAGTTGTTCAGGGTGGTGACAACCAGGGAAGATTGTGAGGCACTCCAAAGGGATCTGTCGAGGATGGGTGAGTGGGCGTCAACGTGGCAAATGGGGTTCAATGTGGCCAAGTGCAAAGTGATGCACATTGGAGCCAAAAATCCTAAATATAAATACATGTTGACGGGGTCTGAACTGGCAGAGACTGACCAAGAGACAGATTTTGGAGTCTTGGTAGATAACTCAATGAAAATGTCTAGACAGTGTGTAACTGCAATAAAGAAGGCCAACGCTATGCTGGGGTTTATTAGGAAGGGAATTGAAAACAAATCAGCCAGCATCATCATGCCCCTGTATAAATCATTGGGGCAACCTCATTTGGAATGCTGTGTACACTTCTGGTCGCCACACCTCAAAAAGGATATTATAGCACTGGAAAAAGGGCAGAGTAGGGCAACTAGAATGATAAAAGGGTTGGAACACTTTCCCTATGAAGAAAGGTTAAAACGCTTGGGGCTCTTTAGCTTGGAGAAACGACGGCTGAGGGGTGACATGATAGAGGTTTATAAGATTATGCATGGGATAGAGCAGATTGAGAAAGAAGTACTTTTCTCCCTTTCTCACAATAAAAGAACTCGTGGGCACTCTATGAAATTGCTGAGCAGTCGGGTTAGAACAGATAAAAGGAAGTACTTCTTCACTCAAAGAGTGATTAACATATGGAATTCACTGCCACAGGAAGTGGTGGCAGCTACAAGCATGGACAGTTTCAAAAGGGAATTAGATAAACTTATGGAGCAGAAGTCCATCAGTGGCTATTAGCCACAAGGTATAGATAGGAACCCTCAATCTGGGGCAGGTGATGCACTCTATTCTTGGTGCTGGGAGGGGGCAGAAATGGGAGGTCTTCTAGTGTCCTGGTCCCACTGCTGGAGCTCCTGATGGCACCTGGTATTTTTGGCCACTGTGTGACAGAATGTTGGACTAGATGAGCCATTGGCCTGATTCAACATTGGCTTCTCTTATGTTCTTAACATAGATACCTAATGTGGGAACTCCTGTCTTGCTCTCCCCCCCATGCCATTGAATAGCTGATAAAATTAACAGATTATTTATTTAAGCTATGGGACAGACCTCCAGGAGCAAGGGGAAGAATTCTGCTGCAAAAGTGTGCGCTGTATCGTCCTTCTTCCCACCACAGCAGGCTGCCTCTCCTTTGATCAGCCAACAAGACCCAGAAGACAAAATGGCGGCAGAGGCAGCTGAGCAGAGTGAAGAAGGCTTTGCTGTAACACAGGAAGATTTTTTTACTACTCTTCAAGCCCTGGAGAAGAACATGGCTACTACCTTTGCAGACCTCCAAAAACTTCTTACCACACAAATGGCTGAACTGAAACTGTCATTAGATAAAGTAGGCCAGACTGCAGATACGGCACTAGAAACCGGTCTAGCTGTACAAGATGACACTAAATTTCTGTACCAAAGAGAAGAACGGGCAACAGATTGGATAATATCACTGGAAAATCAACTCCGTGATAATAATTTGAAGTTATGAGTGTTTCCAGAAAAATTGGAAGAAAATACAGACCTGGTGGCATTTATAGCATCTTGGTTGGTGGCCACACTGGAGCTGGAGGAAGGAGTAGCCCCACTCCTGGACTATGCATATCAGGCAGGCCCTCCTGGGCAACAACAGCGTGCCTTCCCAAGAGACATAGCTGTGAGATTTGCGAGTGCCTGAAGTAAAGCTACGATTCTGGCCCAAGCATGCGACAGAGGCTATCTACTGTTTAAAGACACCAAAATTCAAGTACTGCAAGATCTAGTAGCAGAAATCCTGTTGAAGCAGTGGCAGCTGAAGCCCATCACAACTACTCTCACCGAGGCTAAAGTATAAATGGACTTCGTACTATAAACTACAAGTGACATTTCAAGATCAAGTTCTACATGCATCTGACCTGGAATCTGGACTGAGGCTTTCGAAAGTTCTGCACTTAGACTCTCCAGAGCTGAATCCAATGGAAGATGAAGGGAGATGGACACCTTACAAGTCAACACAAATCAGCGGCGTAAGGCTGGGAAAAATTGTGAACAGCTTGCAACTGCATCCCTAACAGACCTTAATACTCTATATCCTCGGTTACATTTTTAGTTTCATTATAAGTAGACTAGTCTGCACTAGGCAGATTTCTTGCTTATCAATTATTTTTAATGGAGGTCCCAGGCTCAGCCGGCTATGTCACTACACAAAGGCCCAATCTGCATTTGCTATGTAAAAGTGTGGTGCCGGCTTCCCATTTGGCTCAGTATAAAGCTCTTCTCTGTCTGAATCAGGAATCAAGTTTTTTAGGGAGAGTGTGAGGGGGGGGAGGAGTGGCTTCCCAGGGGTGCCTGCAGGGCACTGCGTTGCTCTGCAAGGAGGAAACGGCACCTGTGGACCCCCCCCCACATACAGAAAGTCAAAGGCAAGGGGAGGCAGGGGGGCAGGAAAGACAGTTGTCAAGCAGGGCGTTTGGGAAACTGCCCCAGGAAATAACAAATGGTTCAGGGGTGGGCATGCTTCCAACCCCTCCCCCTGATATGATTGCAGAAAAACTTGCCCTGGCTGCTTTTAAATGCAGACGACTGGATTTTCAGCTAACTTGTTTCCTTTGTGACAATTTGTTCTTGCTCTTTTATTTTTATTATTCTGGATTGGCTCATAGGTCTTTTAGAATCAACCATGTTTCAAAAATTGGCATATGGATCTCTAGGAGTAAGGGATGGCAGAGCTCAACGCTTAGCTCTGCATTGGTTTCTGGTTCTTTGGTTTTTAGTTCTTAAAACTCAATGTAAATGTTGCTGGTTCTGTGACTGGAGAGATACACTTAAGAATGACAATAACACACCTTTCCAAATTTCTTGAAACGTGTTAGCTGGCAGACACAGTTCTCACCAATGTAGTTTGATTGGATATTATTATTGTATTTTTGTTTAGTTGGTGCTGTGCAGCTTGGGTATGAGAATCCACTGATCAAACTATTTACTACCCTATTATAGGGGTAGGATATGCATCAAGCAGAGATGTTTCCTTGAGCTTCAATTTTTATTAATTTTTCATAGCTTAATGGTATATACTGTGCAGAATGATATAGATTTTCTGGATTCAGTACAATCTTAAATGTACATAGCACTAGGCTCTTGGTATTGGTTATGACAAAATGGCTCAAGCTTTAGTAAAATATATATCTTACAATTGTAGAGGATTGAATAATCCCATCAAGAGAAAAAGAATTGCTATGGCTCTATTAAACCAGAATCCAGATATATTTCTGCAAGAAATGCATCTGAAAAATAAGCAGTTTCCAGTGTTTAATTCACAGATTTGCACAACAGTATCTAGCAGCTGGCTCCTCTGTGGCTAGAGGTATCACAATATTGGTCAGTAAAACGATTAGATAATGTGGAAAAAATAGCTAAGGACCCTCAGGGAAGATTTATATTTTTGAAGGGAACTTTAAATGGTGAATCTATGACATTAGTATCATTATATGCACCAAATAAGGGCTAAATTCATTTTCTGAGGGAAACATTTGACAAGCTTGAATCTATTAGTGAATGCCCTTATGTGATGGGGGGACTTTAACTTTATTGCAAACCTTTCTCTAGACAGATTCTATTTTTGCTCTAAAACCTCCACACACAAGAGGTCCATCAGTGATTATTCCACACATTTAGTTTCAGTTTTTAAGTTGTATAACCTATGTGACATATGGAGGCTTAGACACAGCATGGAGAAAGATTACACATACTTTCCCCCTACGCATCAAATCTTCACCTGCATTGATTTCATATTGGTTTCCACAATTCCTTTCCAAGTGCAGACATAGGTACACTTTTATGGTCAGACCATTCATGGGTAACATGTGAAATGCAGCTTTAATTGGAAGCTTAATAATTCTCTTATTAATGCCCTCTGTTTCAGAGGAAATAGCAAGCAATATAAGGGATTATTTTCATTTGAATGCGTCTTGTGGAGTGTCCCAGCACTTAGTGTCGAATGCTTTCAAAGCCATTATCTGTGGAAAAATTATTGCCATAGCTTCTGCCTGTAAAAATAAAAAGATAAATTAAAACAAGACATAATGGATAATATCAAAAAGCTAGAAGAGGAGTTTAAGGCTTATGGCAGGAAAAAATATACAAGAAATTGATCCTTGAAAGGAAAAAAAACTGATACATTAGAGACTTCAAAAATTCAGAAACAAATTCTTCATACTAAGAAATATTAGTACACAGGCCCTAAATCCATTAAACTTTTGGCTTGGAAACTGAGACAGAGAAAAAATGAAAATAACATTCAATCTATCAGAAATAAACAGGGCCAATTGAAATACTCAACTAAAGACATATCCAACATTTTTTTACAGTACTATAAAAATCTATATAGTACAGGAAATCCCAATCCTACGACCATAAAACAATTCTTAATGAAACATCCCATCAAAAATATTCTTACTTGCCAACATAGGAACTGCCTGGAAGCTTCTTTCACAGCTCAAGAATTCAGTATACTATTAAAACTTAAAAAAAAAATAAGTCACCTAGCTGTGATGGTTTTACCACTGGATTTTATAAGAAATTTAGTCTTATCCTCTCAGACCAATTGGCAAACATATGCAATCAGATTTTGCTAGATGGAAAATGCCTCCCACTTGGAACCTGGCCAAAATAATAGTTCTTCATAAAAAAGATCGGGACTTTAATAGTACTAGCTCATACCACCCAATTTCTCTTCTGAATTCTGATTATAAAATATTTACAGCCACTCTGACAGCTAGGCTCACCAAATGCATTGAATTTTATACAGCTTTGGATCAAATAGGCTTTATAGAAAACAGAGACATCTCCAATACTAGGATTTGATTCAATATTGCCACTGTAAGTCAATCTCTTTGGCATTTATATTGTCAGTGGATATCGAGAAGGAGTTTGATTTGGTGGAATCACAATATTTGGAAATAGTCCAACAGTGTCTGAATTTTGGCCCAAATTTTAGGTGGGCTGTTCAAGCATTGTACTGCTTACCTAAAGCTATGCTTCATATAAACAATGCCAACACGGTGGAATTTGACTTAATCAAGAAGTATGAGGCAAGGTTGCCCACTATTGCCACTGCTGTTCTTTGCTATAGCTATTGAGACATTAGCACAGGCAATAACAGACCATGCAAAAATCAGTGGAATAGCAGTCGGCCAAAAGCATATGAAAATCAGCCTCTTCGCTGATGATATGGCTCTCTTTTTAACCCATCTGGAGATTAATCTACCAGCTTTACAACAATTACTCCAAGATTTTGCTGTAGTTTCAGGTCTTAAAGTGAATCCTGCTAAAATTATGCTCTACTTGATTCAATTGTCCCAAGCCCAACAGAACTATATTAAACTTCATTATGACTTCTGCTGGGTCACCAAGACTTGGCACTATTTAGGGATAAAGATTCCACTTAATTTAAAAGATATATTTAAAGTTAATTTTTACCATTACAGAATCTATAAAGAGATTCCCATTTGATTCAACTGTCACAATCATCCTCCTGGATCGAAAGAATTCAAATCATTAAGACATTCTTTTCCCCTAGATTTCTTTACCTATTTTGCACACTTCCTGTACTGATTCCAAAAGTTAGTCTAAAGGAGTGGCAAAAAGCCTTTACTACTTTCATCTGGAATTCCTCTACTTCTAGAATGAGCATTAACACTCTAAAGAGGCCTATTAATATGGGCTGCCTAACTCTTCCAGACTTGGCTTTATATCATGAAGCATCAACCCTGCTGGGACTGCTTAGACTATATAGTTCCAAATTCCAGGCTGATTGGAAGGTTATAGAAAATCAATTCCTGGCCAATAACACATTTGAAGCTACTTTGTGGGGAAAACCATGTAAGAAGTCTGCTGACATCCACAAAAATATTTTCTTATCAAACATCTACACAGGGGTGTCAAACATGTGGCCCATGGGCCAGATCAGGCCCTTAGAGGGCTCCTATGCTGCCCACAAGGAATTGGCTGTCTCCTATTTCTTTCTCCAGTTCTGCTGCTGCTGCTGCTGCTGCTGCTGCTGCTGCTTTGCACCTTGATTTACCAAACTCTCTCAATCACACAGGAGAGATAGATGGGCAAGCTTTTGTTCCCTGCACTGGCTGAGGCTCCTCCCCCTCCTCCTCCCAGGGGGAGGGAGGGAATAAGCCAGAGCTTGCTTCCTGGCCAGGCTGCCTCAATCGCATAGGAGACTAAGGCAAACCTTTCTTCCCTTCCTTTGGCTGAGGCTCCTCCCCTTTGCTCAGCTGCCTCAATCGCACAGGAGAGATACAAAGCCTCTTTAAGACCAACAAAGTTTTATTCAAGGTTTGAGCTTTTGTGTGCCTTGCTACAGTGTGTGTTTTGTTGGGCTCATTATGCCAGGGCTCTCCTGGGTGCAACTGGGCTCCCTCCCCCTTTTCACTGTATTCATGCCCTCATGACCCAGCCTTTCTCAGTAGGAAAGCAATATGAACTGTTTAAATGAGGAATAATAACAAGCCAGTGAGGTGGATTAGGCTGTGTGTGTCTGGACCAAGTTCACCCAGCGCATTCCCTTTGTAGAATGGGGATTTTGAACTTAGGTGTCTCAGATAGTAGGCTGATCCTGACCGCTTGGCCACTATACATTGCTGTCTTTCTATTCTTGCACTGCCTCATAGGAATTGTAGTTATTTCTCTAGAGAAGACTATAGTTTCGTGGACAAACACATACTCCTCAGTCTGTGACAGGATGCCTTCTCATGTTCTTGACCAGCACACAAAGCAGTTTATGTACAGAAGCTCATAATACCCAGCCATTTCATGTTTTCCCCTGGGTCCTAGGCTCAGAACCCTGACTATGAGTTTTCTGTAAATCAAAAGTAGGTTTGCAGCTTAGAGATGCACACCTGAACAGCATACTCAAGATTGCTACAGCATAGACATTTTGATACAATAATTCAGAGAAAGTTATCAGAGACTGTTAAAATATTGCAAGAGTGCTAATGTTTTAAGCATGGTTTATTTAAAGTTTTAAAAAATCTTTGTGTTTGTGTCCTTTATAAAGTTTATATTTCTGCTACCTAGCATTACATTTTATGACACACATGGCCTGGCCCAACAAGGCTTCATTTATTTCAGATCCAACCCTCATAACAAATGACTTCAACACTCCTGGTCTATAAGGAATAGCTTTTTAAGCACCCAAAATATCACCTTTAACATCTTTCATAGGACAATCCTGTTTTGTACCAGGTCAGGCCCATAACACCTTTTCTAACTGGAAACAGAATAGTCTAACTAGATTTGTTGATATCCTAAGTGGTAGAGCCTTGGCTAGAAAGGATTTCCTGGAAAGAAAACACAATTGTACATTACCTTGGTTTCAATATGTACAGGTAGAATCCCTATTTAAGTCTTTAAAGATAAAAATCAGGCTAAAGAGGCCTCTTACTTTTTTTGAACAATGCATGAAAATGGCCCATTTAGGCCCTAATTGCAAAATCTCATCTATATACAAGGCTCTTTGAGTTTCACTAACCATCCACCCAATGGGATATCAAGACCCCTGGCAAAAGGATTGCAATACTCCTTTAACGGCTATTGATTAGCCAAAGATCTGGGACTCCCCATCTCTGATGTCTCGCTTGCTAAGATTACAAGCCTATAAAGTATTGAGATGGTATATTACACCAGCAAAGCTTCATCATATTACACCTACATACTCACCTCTTTGCTGGAGGAGATTTAGGGAACAGGGAACATACCTGCATTGCTGGTGGACCTGTAAAAGATTTCAAGATTTTTGAGTTAAGATTTTTGGTTATCTAAAAGACATCACAGGATATGATATAGCTTGGTCTCCAAAACTGGTCTTATTGGACTTATGGTGGGATCAGCAATCCCAAAAATACGCAGGGAACTCATCTCACTTATGCTGATAGCAGCAAAAAATGTGATAGCAAGTAAGGGTCTCATTATGGTTTACAAAAATTTGGGAGTATTATGTGATGGACAAAATCTCTGACACAATTACTACTGATGAGGACTCGGTTTAGAAAATCAGATTTAATTACTAAATGGTTTTCCTTTTTAGAATACGCTTTCCAGGATACTTCAACAGTGTTACAATCTGTTCCTCAGAAGTTCTATGAAATGATTAATTATTTCTAAGAACATGTTTTATAAGATCTTTGATTCACAGATTCAGCAGACTTAACATTAGTTCTGTGTTTGTACATTTAACTGTACTTCATTTGTTCTATGTGTACTGTTCAACATTTGTTCAACTGTTTGTATTGGTTAAATAATATATTTTTTTTTAAAGTAACAGAATGATATTTTTAATTTGTATTCATGACTGTGAGCACAGATTTTGAGGGGGAGGAAAACAGTCATTCAGGATTGATCTGCAATGTAAGTGTACAATCTTTGTATTGAGTATCTGTGTGGGGACCCTCCCTAAGGTCCACTGACATCCAAAACTTTCTCTCTGGTTTCCTTCTGGGGTGATCATATAAAACATGCTCTTAAACTGGAAACAAATAATAAAAACCATGTTTTCAATATGTTGTCGAAGGCTTTCATGGCCAGAGTTCATTAGTTGTTGTAGATTTTCCGGGCTGTATGGCCACAGTCTTGGCATTGTAGTACCTGCCAACAACTAAAAGCCATGTTATTGCTACTTTCCTTAGTTCACTTAACACCAATATCAGAAATGGAAACTCCATGCTAAGATATCAAATTATGAATGCCTTGTTGAATGAACATGTATTTGCCTCAGATTCTGACCATCGAAGGAAGAGAATTTCACAGATGGAGCACCACTATCAAGATGGATCTGCTTCTTTCCTTGATAAAGTTTGTCGCACGATTTAAGTGTTGGTTATTGTAACTCTGCATGCAAGAGGATCTGGGAGGGAAAGGGTTAAGAGAATTCTCTCTCTCTCTCTCTCTCTCTCTCTCTCTCTCTCTCTCTCTCTCTCAGGTACACTTGGCAGTTGGCCACACCCTCTCATTGGTTATATGTTGAGCCTCCTTGGCTGTTGCTTATCTTCTGTTTCCACTTATATGGGACCTCTCTTTTCTCTGGGCTTGGAACTGTAGTGAATTAACATTTTTGAAGTTAATCCATTCACAATAAGTTAAATGTACCTCCATGAATATGTCATATAAGATATCCTTCTATTTTTGTAAGTAAAATTTCTTTTTCTTGTTAGTATCAGGGCTCTTTTTGTAGCAGGAACTCCTTTGCATATTAGGTGACACACCCCTAATGTAGCCAATCCTCCAAGAGCTTACAGTAGCCCCTGTAAGAAGAACTCTGTAAGCTCTTGGAGGATTGGCTACATTAGGGGTGTGTGGCCTAATATGCAAATGAGTTCCTGCTACAAAAAGAGCCCTGCTTGTTACCATAGCAGCCAGATCATCTTTGTAAATTGTCTGAACAGCATTTCCCCCTTAACCAGGAAACGTAGAGAATCAGGGATACTGTGTAAAGCTTCTATGCTTCCAAGTCAAATGATTTTTTTACATTTAACCCAATATTAAGTGGTATTAAGAACAATACGACTGCAACAGGTCCAGGGCTATTTTGGGGGAGGAACGCACAGGAACAGAGTTCCGGCTGGCTCCCAAGTTGGCCACGCCCAGCAGGAACTCATTAGCATAACAGGCCACACCCAACAGCAGGAACTCATTAGGATTGGCTACATGAGGGGTGTGTTGCCTAACATGCAAAGGAGTTACTCCTACAAAAAAAGCCCTGGGTTCTGACAAAAAACAAGGTAAACAGAATAAGAAGCAAAAAGTAGGTGTGGCTGGATGACCACACTTCTGGCAATATGCTAATGAGCTGTGCTGTCAGGGTGTGGCCTAATATGCTAATGAGTTTCTGCTGTTGGGTGTGGCCTGTTATGCTAATGAGTTCCTGCTGGGCTTTTTCTACAAAAAAAGTCCTGCACAGGTCTGAACACCTGATAAGATTCTTCATGAAGTTAATGAAACATATCTTATTTCTAGAGAAAGGTTTTGAATTCTAATGCAGCTACTGGTTAATGTCACTGATGCTTTTGTTTATTTCATGTTATTTATTTATAGCAGATGTATCCATCAAGATACTCAGTGGAACTGGCAATTTAAAATATGAAAAAATAACACAACACAATAGTCTGTCAGACAACAACCATAACACTTGGCATAGCAGGAACACCTCTTTTCAAGACCAGAAAAGAGTTTAAGTAAGATGCAACCTGTAATACTACCTGTGGACCTGACATGAATCCCACAGGAGCATAATGGGTGCTGTAAAACTGAAATTCCAGGAATCGAATAAGTCATGGAATGATATTACCAGTTTCTTAAGCAGGGAT
Organism: Gekko gecko; assembly: GCA_029375565.1. Lineage (NCBI taxonomy): Eukaryota > Metazoa > Chordata > Lepidosauria > Squamata > Gekkonidae > Gekko > Gekko gecko. Next base: position 221,311,277 of record JAPDNY010000002.1, read on the forward strand.
CAAAAAAAGCCCTCAACTAATGTTAGTCAACATCTTTTTGGGGTCCTTATCCTGTACAGTAACAGTACAAAGTTATGAAGCACACAATCCAACTCTGCTGATAGACAGCCAACAACCTCTCCCAGAGTGATCATGTAGAAAATGACTGGACAAAATTACCTATCCTTGAGCAGGGAATGAACATCTGAAGGAAGAGCAATGAGACTGATTTGGGAGTCTTTCACAAGGGAAAGTCAGAGCACATTTCAATTCCAAGGGCATTGTTAAAGTTTATTTTACCACAGAATATATAAAAGCTTGCTTCTTATTCCCATTATTTCTAAATACTGTGTATGAAGTGTTAATAGATGTGTCTACTTCCAAAGAAGTATAAATTTATACCATGATTCTTTGATACCATAATATGTCAGCTTCTAGTACAGAGATCTGCAATAGCTGCTAGTCATTTAAGCAACACAAAATGCATTCTAAACATGGTTGTGACTGACAAACATTATAAAATACAGTGTGAAGCAATCCCAAAATACAGAAAATAAACATGCATTCTCTGAGCAATAAAAACATGATGTACTTTAAAATGGCGATTACATTTAAGAGGGTGCTGCAAAATGGTACAGTGCATAATGCAGGAGTGACAGCAAGGAATGAGCCAGCTATGTTCAATATATCAGGAAGTCTGTCAGCTGTAAATTCCTTCTAAAGCATTCAACTAGGAATTTCTTCCCTCCAGCTGCTTCTCTCTCTCCTGGAAATATTTCCTCTGTTCCAATATGGCCTTCTCCAGCAAAGGAAGGTTTATCCCTTCCACACATGTAAACACTCGAGCCTTTAGTACCACCTCCTCACCTGTAAATATAAAAATGAAATTAATCAGATATGTGATAATTAGATTACATTATCCACAGTCAATAACAGAATTTGAGATAGAATCAATATGTCTAAATCTCAACATGGTCAAATCTGGGGATACTTAAAATCTGATATTGGAACCACTTCCTTCTACAAACCGGGAAAAAACCACAGGTTTGCAGAAAAAACTGAAAAAATATCAGAACAATTGGAGGCTAGCCCCCTAAAACAACAGAAACATTTCATCTGCCTTTAACAAATTAATACTCTCTGCAGTGGCCACTATGGTAACCACAACAGTACTGCCAGCCTTCAAGCCATTGTTCATATCAGCGGGCGGGGGAGGCGTTCCAGGGCTTTTTTGGCCTTTGAGAGAGGACTCACTGGGGCCAGGCATGGCAGCAGCCACTGGACAACGTGTTACCATGAGACCTGCATGTCTTCCAGGAGTGGCTGCTTGCTACTGTTTAACAGCAGCCATCCCATAAAAGCCAATGTACTGTTAGAGTTTCAGACTAGGATCTGGGAGATCCAGGTTTGAATCACCACTATCTAGGGTTGCCAGCCCCCAGGTGGGAACAGGGGATTCCCCAATTTTGCAGGCTTCTGCCCGCTGCCAGCCAGTGGGGGAAGCCCACCCCCAACAATAACTCAGTGCAACGCCCCCAATATGATGATATCACACGGAAGTGATAACATCACACCAGGGATGTCACTGCATGATGTCCCTGGCGTAATGACGTCACTTTCATGTGATGTTATCATGTTGGGGGCATCGGGCATGGTGACATCACCCCACCCACCACCCACTCCCGGAGAGCTCCCTCCCACCCTCCGCTGGCACAAGGTAAGGACCTGGCAACCCTACCACTCTCCCATGGAAGTTTACTGGCTGATCTTGGGCCAGTCACACATTCTCAACCTAATTGCTTCACAGGGTTGTTGTGAAATTAAAATGAAGGAGATGAGAACAATGAAAGCTGCTTTGGTTCCCCATTGTGGAAAAAAGTGATGTATAAATGGCATAAATAAATAATATATATAGCTGAAGATGGCGGGACAGGTAAATGATAGGTTGGTTGGTGGGTGAAAGAGACAGAAGGAAGCAGGGAAAGGTTGCCAGGAGGAGGGGAAAAGGAAATACTGTGGGGAGGAGAATACAGGGAAAAGGGAGGAGTCCCCTGCAATTTCCTGCAGTTTCCCACCTTGCAGGGGACTCCCACCAGGCTTGATCCAGCAGGCAGCACCATGGCAACTGGGCCACAGTTTTCCCAGATAGAGGCTGCCAAGCAGAGGGAAGAAAGGAAAGCTGACATCAAGGGATCCTGGAAGAAGCAGGAAAAAGAGAGAGGCTGTGGGGGTTGCCAGGGAAGGGAAAGACAAAATAGGGGGGAGAGGAAAATCATATGGCCCCTGCAAGTCCTTGTGGGTCCTTCTCTTATCAACATATCTGATGTCCAACATGGTCTTAAATCCAGAGGCTGCAGCCATGACAAACAAGGCAGATAATGGAGGCAGGAATTGTACCTTTAAGAAATGAATGCTGTCTGACATCTCAGTAGTCATTATGGCAGTTGCTAAGCAACCACAACAATATTGCCAGCCTTTAAACCTTGGTTTCTATCAGTAAAAAGCCATTTCTAGGACCACTCTGGCCTCCTAGTCTACCCCTGCTCCCCTCCCTCCAGCCTAGGAAATAGACTTACCAAGGCCAGGCCTGGTAGTAACCATGGGACATAGGGTTGCCAGCCCCCAGAGTTGACACACTTCTCCCTCGCTCCTGTTTGATTTAAAAAGCCCTCCAACTAATCAGCAGGCCACATGGTCCCTGCCAATTAGCTGAAGCCCTTTAAATCTGGCAGGAGGTGAGGAAGGGGGTTGCCAAGTGGGTGGTCACACTTAGGGGTGGGGCTTGGGGCAGGGCTTGGGGGCATCCCCCAAATCCCTCTCCTGGAGCAAGGAGGGGACTTGGCAATCTAACAACTTGTTACCATGCAACTGTTTGCACCCCGGGTGCAACAGTGGCTATTTGATGATGTGATGAGACCTGGTTCAAACTCTCATTCTGCCATAAGCTTGCTGAGCCCGTCAGTTTCTCAGCCTAATCTACCTCACAGGGTCGTTGTGAGGAGGAATGATTTAAGCTACTTTAGGTACCAATTGAGAAGAAAGGTAAGAAATAAATGAGGCAAGTAAATAAATAAAGCAGAAGACTTAGTGGGCATAGATAAAACAAAGGTTGGCTGGTGAGTGGGAAGAAGAGAAGGAAGCTGACAAAGGAGAGAGGATATGGGAGGCACCAGGACAAAGAGAAAATAGTGTGTGGAAGTGGGAGACAGGGGAAATGAAGTCACCCCCCCCCAAGTCCTTGAAGGTTTCCCACCCTTAATAACCTAATCCTAGTCTTGGTATGCTCTCAAATGCTTTAAATGGGGTATGTTAGCACAACTTTCCCACTGGAACTGTTGCAAGACCACCATTTTAAAAGCAGTTATTCTAGTCCAAAATCTGGCACTGGGACAACAAATTAAAGAACTATTAAATGGAATAGTAACAAAGGAAGAAGTAATAATGGCGATAGAAGATGCAAAGTTGGGCAAAGCTCCAGGTCCAGATGGCTTTACAGCAAAATTTTACAAGAAATTTAAGGAGGAGCTAACCCCTATTTTAGTACTTCTGTCAAATGAGATAAGAAACACTAAACGGATCCCAGATTCATGGAAGGAAGCAAATATTTCACTGATACCTAAAGAAGGTTTGGATTTAACTAACGTAAAGAATTACAGCCCAATATCGCTATTAAATAATGACTATAAATTATTTGCAAAAATAATTTCGGAAAGATTGAAAAAATATTTAAAAGATATTATAGCGGAAGAACAAGCTGGTTTTTTACCAAATAGACAAATTAGAGACAATTTAAGAGTGGTGATTGATGCAATTGAGTACTATGACAAACATCCAGAAAAAGAAGTTGGATTCCTCTTTTTAGATGCGGAAAAAGCTTTTGACAATTTAAATTGGGAGTTTATGCTGCAAGTTATTGAAAAAATGGATATAGGACAGTCTTTTTTAAACATGATTGTGGCAATTTACTCAGAACAGAAAGCAGCTTTGAATATAAATAAAGAAAGAACAGATTTCTTCCAAGTCCAAAAGGGAACACGACAAGGATGCCCGTTATCTCCGTTATTGTTTATCTGGATATTGGAAATATTATTGATAGCGATCAGAAAAGACAATAGTATTGAAGGACTTACAGTGAAAGGCTTTGTTTATAAATATAGAGCATTTGCAGATGATGTAATGTTTATGATTCAAGATCCAATTGAGAATATACCACAATTGATGGAAAAAATTGAAGAATTTGGAACAGTTGCGGGATTCTATGTTAATAAAAGTAAAACGAAAGTGATGTGTAAAAACATGACGAAGCAGAGACAAACTGAGCTTCAAGAGAAAATTCAGTGTGAGGTAGCTATAAAGACTAAATATTTAGGAATCGAATTGACTATGAAAAATATTGATTTGTTTAAAAATAACTATGAAAAGGTTTGGCACAGGATTCAACAAGACATGAAGAAATGGGATACCTTGAATCTATCGTTATTGGGAAGAATCACAACTGTCAAAATGAATGTTTTGCCACGTTTGATGTTTTTATTTCAGACTATTCCAATATTAAAACAAAGGAAAATACTGGATACGTGGCAGAAAGAACTATCGAAATTTGTATGGGCAGGAAGAAAGCCAAGGATTAAAATGAAAATTTTATGTGACGCAAAGGAAAGAGGAGGACTGCAATTACCATATTTAAGATTGTATTATGATGCCGTCTGTTTAACATGGCTGGAGCAGTGGATTAACCTTGAAAATAAAAAGTTATTGGCTTTAGAAGGTCATGATAACAAGTTCGTATGGCATGCATATTTATGGTATGGAAAAGTAAAAATAGACAAGTTTTTCAAACACCACTTTATAAGATGGTCACTGTTCGAGACTTGGATGAGATATAGAAAATTCTTCTCGGGGCTTCCGGTCTGGGATTCATGGCGTCCTGACGTGTTCTGGCTTTGCTCTTTGAGCTCCCAGAGCATACGGAGGGTCTTGACGACAGGGAGGGCTTCTCACAACCCTCTGCAGATCCCCCCAGGCAGGGGGTGACTGGCAGCGAGCTTTTGGCCCGAGAGGGAGTTGAGATCGGCTGATAGCGGGGCTTTAAAGAGCGTCGCGACCAGCCTTGATCCCCTCCCCCAGAGAAGGCACTTCGGAAATTCTCTACAAGACCCCACCGAGTTGGATTCTCAACATAAGAACGCATGACCCAGACCTCCAAGACATTCTATGCAAGCTGATATTAAGGAAACACTGCTATAACAAGACACGGACTTTGAAGGTAACTTTTTTAAAATTGCTCACCGGAGACGCGTTTTGGCCGAAAGTAAACAACATCCGATGAAGCGCATGATCGTGCTGTATCTGTCGTACTAACATCAAACTTGAAAAAGTGCAGTTAAACAGCTTAAAAAGGCCAAAAAGCCGGTTTGTTGATCATTCCTGCGGTTGGATTATTGACTTTGAAATAGAAACTAACAACAATCTCCGCGAGAATTAGAGTGGAAAAGTACTCGAGCTGCAGCAGAAATCGTCAGAACAGGAAGTGACCTCAGACCAGACAAGAAATCGTCCTAGAGAAGTCCAGGGAGGCCGGAAGAAGGGAGGAAACCAGGGACAAGGGGACCTTTAAAACTACCGGACAGGAAGTGAGTACCCGGAAGATCCATTTACCATAGAGAAATTGTGCCCGCCATTTTGAGAAGGTCAAAAAAATTTATTTCGATTTTAAACGAAAGACTTAATAGAAAATAGTGAAAATAGAGCGATTTAGGACTTTGATTTGATGTAGGTTGGAGGGAAATTTTGAACAACAGCTTACGATCTGCGGCAACGACAGAGGGCGAACTCCTGGTCCTCCCCGAAAATGGCTGCGAAAGAAGAAAAAAAGCTACAGGGCATGATGGAAGCTATGGAGAAACGTGTGATGGACGCGATTCAGAAGTTGGAAAAAACCCTTATAACAGAAGTAACAGAGCTGAAAAAAGAAATGTCTGGGATTACAAAAGAGATACAGACGTTGACTAAAAGAGCAGATGAGACGGATGAAAGAGTGAAGAGAGTGGCATCTAATGTTGCTGAGGTTACTTTAGAAACAGAAAAAGTCAATGTGATGGTCCAATATAATGCAATGCTTAACCACATGAGATTCAGGGGGATCCCTGAAGACAAGAGCGAGAACATCCATTCTGTTATGGTGGATGCTGTTGCAGATTTTTTAAAAATGGAAGAGGAGAAGGTGGCGGCTCAGATTGATGTGGTGTACAGAGTCAATTCTGCGATTGCGCAAAGGAAAAAATTACCCAGAGATGTAATTGTCCAGTTTATATCTAAAAAACTGGAGGATCTATTTAAGCAACAATTTCAGGAAGATTTCATAATTGACAACAAGAAAATTATGGTCTTAAAGGAACTACCCAGAACAATGCTCCAGGATAGACGACTCTTCAAAGATCTGATTGACAAACTGAAAACAGAGGGTATAAGATACAGATGGGAAATTCCTAAAGGTGTCAGTTTTACATTTAAACAGAAGAGAGTCACCATCAAGCCTGTAGAGCAAATGACCAGATTCATCGACGATAACTTTAAAGACTCTGATAAATAAGCAGAAAATCAACATGGAGAGTCAAATCATATCATGGAATGTTAATGGACTTAATTCACCCCCAAAAAGAAAAAATGTTAGACTTTGGTTGGAAAAACAAAAATGTGATATTGTTTGTTTGCAAGAAACACATATTAAAAAATCTGATGCCAAATTTTTGATTCAAAAAAGATTAGGAGAGGAATTTTACTCCCTCTCCTCCCAAAAGAAAAAAGGAGTTGTTATATATATCAAAAAAGAATTGGAACCAAAAGAAGTGTTTAAAGATAATGAAGGGAGGCTTCTGGCGGTAGAAGCCGTACTGCAAAATAAAAAGACATTAATTGTCAATCTCTATGCCCCAAATGGTGCGAAGGAAAATTTTTTTCAAGATTTGTGGGAACAGCTACGACAGTTAACCTATGAGCAAATGATTTTGATGGGTGACTTTAATGGTACCGTTGATAATATTGTTGACAGAAAATCCAAAAAGGGAATTGAAGCCATGGGCAAACTTCCGAAAGTCTTTTTTCAATTGACTAAACATGAACATTTGGTAGATGTTTGGAGAGTTAAAAACTCCAGGGACAGAGAGTATTCCTTTTATTCATCAAGACACGAATCCTTTTCAAGAATAGACATGATGTGGATGACGGAGAATTTGATCTTGCAGACACGCAAAATTGAGATGTTACCTAGAATTCTCTCTGACCATAGTCCGGTGAAATGGTCAGCGTATGTTAAGAGAAAGAAATTCCGATGGAGACTTAATGAAGATTTGCTGGACAAACAAAATATTGTGGATAGAATAAGGACAGAAACCCAAATATATTTTCAACTGAATTTAAATAAGGGTGTACAGACGCAAACGGTATGGGAAGCTTACAAGGCTGTGATGCGAGGACATCTGATTGCAATTAATAATAATGAAAAGAAACAACAACTGAAAATAGATAAAGAGATTATGGAAAACATTCGGAAAAAAGAAATGGAACTTAAGAAAAGGCCTGGCAAAAAGAAGATTTTGAGAGAATTGAGGATCTTAAGGGAGCAATATGAGGCGAGGTTGAACAAAGAAGTATATTGGCATTTGAAAAAATTGCAACAGAAATCCTTTGAAGGTGCAAATAAACCTGGCAAATACTTGGCATGGCAATTGAAGAAAAGAAGAGAGAATAAAACAATTACTAATTTGAAAGATGGAAATAAAGAGATTTCAGACCCAGGAGGGATCAGGAGGGAATTTTACAAGTACTATGCGACTCTTTTTCAAGCAAAACAAGTGGATCTGCAAAAGATGCAAGATTATCTATCCAAGGTTAATTTGATACAACCAAGTCCTGAAATGAAAGCATTCTTAAATGCTGTAATAACTAAAGAAGAAATTAGTAAAGCAATAGGAGAAGCAAAGATTTCCAAAGTTCCAGGCCCGGATGGCTTCTCAGCCAAATTTTATAAAAAACTTCATGAAGACCTGGTTCCGGTGTTGGAGATACTTCTAAACGAAATTAGAAGGACAGGAAAGATACCAGATTCCTGGAACGAAGCTGCAATCACCTTAATTCCTAAAGAGACTCAAGATTTAACAAATGTAAAGAATTATCGGCCTATCTCATTATTGAATAACGATTATAAGATATTTGCAAAAATATTAGCAGAGCGCCTTAAAAGGTTTTTGAAGGACACTATTGTTGAAGACCAAGCTGGATTTTTACCAAATAGACAAATTAAAGACAATATGAGGGTTGTTTTAGACGCAATTGAGTATTATGATAAGCACCCCGAAAAAGAAGTTGGTTTTTTATTTTTGGACGCTGAAAAAGCATTTGACAATCTGAACTGGGAATTTATGTTTAAGGTGTTTGAGAAATCCTTGATGGGCGCAGAATTTATAAGAATGATTCAATCAATTTATAAAGAACAAAAAGCTACGGTGATTGTGAATGCAGAACCAACAGAAGTGTTCCGGGTAAGAAAAGGTACTAGACAGGGTTGTCCCCTGTCACCATTGTTATTTATCTGGATTTTGGAGATTTTGCTACAAATGATTAGAGATGACGAAAACATAAAAGGTTTAAATATTGGAGGTTTTTCATTTAAACTAAGAGCATTTGCGGATGATATTATGTTTATTGTTGAAGATCCTGTTAATAATATGCCCAAGGTATTTGAAAAAGTGAAAGAGTTTGGTGATCTCGCAGGGTTTTATGTTAACAAGAATAAATCTAAGATATTGTGTAAAAATATGATTGGTATAAAGCAACAAATGTTACAAAATGTGACAGAATGTGAAGTGGTTAAAAAGATTAAGTATTTGGGAGTTGAAATTACAATGAAAAATATAGATTTGTTTAAGAATAATTATGAAAAACTGTGGGGTTCGATAAAGAGTGATTTAGAAAAATGGGAAAAATTAAGACTATCTCTTCTTGGAAAAATTGCCGTTGTCAAAATGAATGTACTGCCCAGGTTAATGTTTTTGTTTCAGACAATACCAATTGTGAAAGATGGGAAAGTGTTGGTAAAATGGCAAAGAGAAATCTTCAAGTTTATCTGGGCAGGGAAGAAGCCAAGAATTAAAATGAAGATAATGTATGACATTAAAGATAGAGGTGGCTTCCAAGTCCCGAATTTGCATTTGTATCATGAAGCAGTATGTATGCCTTGGTTATCTGAGTGGGTTAATTTGGAAAATAGAAAACTTTTAGCCCTTGAGGGGCACGATTGCAGATTTGGCTGGCATGCCTATCTTTGGTATGGGAAAAATAAAGTCGATTCTATGTTTAAGCATCATTATGTAAGGAGGACATTGTTTGATGCATGGACCAGGTACAAGGATAAAATCTCGGATGAGAGGCCTCTGTGGATTGTTCCAGCAGCAGTTATACATCGGTTTTTAGATTATAAAGGTAATGACTGGTTGAAATATCATGAATTGTTGCAAAAAGAAGGGGAAAATATGTTTTAAAGCCAAATAATGAACTAGAATTTGAGTATGGTTGGCTACAATATTGTCAAATAAGGGACATTTATAAAAAAGATTGTAAAGAGTTTGGTTTTAGAGCTGTAAATGATGACTTTGAAAATATATGGTTGAAAGGAGAACGGAAAATGATATCAAAGATGTATAAAACCTTGTTGACTGTATATACTTTGGATGAAACTGTTAAAGAACAAATGATAAAGTGGGCCATAAATATGAACAAAGAAATTTCTATGGAATCATGGGAATTTTTGTGGAAAAGATCTTTTAAAATGTCTACCTGTATTAATGTAAAAGAAAATTGTTATAAGATGATGTATAGATGATACATGACACCAAAAAAGATTGCTAATATTAGTATGGATAAGAACTTGAGTAACAAATGTTGGAAATGTAAAAAAATGGAGGGTTCTTTTTACCATATGTGGTGATCGTGTGATAAAGTGAAAGCATACTGGTCTAATATACACTGTGTGATGCAGAAGATATTAAAAATCCCAATTGAGAGAAAGCCAGAACTTCTTCTCCTTGGTTTGACAATGGAAAAAATTCCACAAGAAAAAAGGACATTGTTATGGTACATGATTACGTCGGCGAGAATGGCCTTTGCTCAGCAATGGAAAATGGAGAAGGTGCCAGATATACATGATTGGTTGAGAAAATTGTTATTTTTAGCGGAAATGGACAAAATGACAAAGAAATTAAATGGACAAATGGCAGAACAGTACTTAAAAGACTGGGAAGGATTGAAACTGTATCTAGAAACTGAATATAGAATGAAGGGGAAAATATATAACTTGGATACGTATGGATATTGAACGAGAAGTGAAATGAATTTTGAACTGTATGTACTGTTATTTGAAAATATGTTGAAATTGTAGAGGTTATATATAATTGAAATGTGTTACCTGGTTTGTCGATGCATTTAAGTCTAAGCTTGATTACCTTATAATTTTTTTGTTTGTTATTAGCAGTGTTGGAAGCCTATTAGGGGGGTGGGGGGTTGGGATGGGGATTTTCTTTTTCAAAATTGTATTGGTAACGTAATTGGAAATGTTGAGTGTATCCCAATAAAAATTTTGTTTTTAAAAAAAGAAAAGAAAATTCTTCTCGGAAGAAAGACCACTTTGGATAGTACCAGCAGAAGTGATTAATCCATATTCAAGAAGCCAGGGTTTAGATTGGCTACCCTACAAAAGTCTTTTAAAATTAGAAGGGAAAAACTTTGTATTAAAAGATAGAACTGATGTGGAATTTGAATATGATTGGTTGAAGTATAGACAGATTTATGACTTATTTAAGACCGATAAGAGAGAACATGGTTTTAGAGGAAATTATACTGAAATTGAAACTGTATGGGTTGGTAAAGGAAAAAAAATGATTTCTAAACTGTACAAGATTTTATTGAAATGGTATACCGAGGATGAAATAGTAAAAGAGCAAATGATAAAATGGGCAGTAAATATCAATAATGAGATATTTATGGTATCTTGGGAATATTTGTGGAAAAAGTCAATGAAAATTTCAACTTGTGTAAATGTTAAAGAGAATTGTTATAAAATGATGTACAGATGGTATATGACGCCTAAAAAAATCGCTATTATAAATGAAAGTATGTCTAACAAATGCTGGAAATGTAAGAAACACGAAGGGTCTTTTTACCATATGTGGTGGACATGTGATAAAGCAGTAAATTATTGGACTGAGATCCACAATGAGATACAAAAAATTTTGAAATGTACCTTTAAGAAAGACCCACAGATGTTATTGTTAGGTCTTAAAATGGAAGAAATAAATGTAGCCAAGAGAACACTATTATGGTACTTGATTACAGCAGCTAGACTGACTTTTGCTCAATGTTGGAAGCAAGATAAAGTACCTGAAACATGGGAATGGATTAAAAAGACGTTGTTTATGGCAGAAATGGACAAACTAACAAGAAAATTAAACAACGAAGAAGACTGGAAAGACTTTCAAGAATACTTGTTGAAGAATTGGGATATTAAACATGGTTTGATTTGTTTTGACAGCTATTGAGGAGAAGTGGAAAGAGACTCAGATTTTTGAATTGTTACCATTAGTAAGAGAAAATATGTTCAGTAGTAAATGTAATTGAATAAGAGGAATATCAATGGGGTTGGAGCAGTGCGGGAAGCCTTGTTTGGGGGGGAGAGGGAGAAAGAAAAATGGATATGTATTGGTTTGTTTAAATTGTATGAACATGAAAATATATTCAATAATAAATTGTATTTACAAAAAAAACAAAATCTGGCACTGGTTATAATGTGTGCAATCTAAGGAGGTACTGCTGAAAACTAGGAACATAATCCAAACGGTGTAGAACAGGCAGATCATATTGTTGTAGGGTCACCCTAGATGTAAAGAATATTACTTCATTTAGATCATAAAGTGACACAGCAAACATCTGGAGAACAGCAGGTTAACAGGGTCTGTTAAGGAATGTAGGCCTACTGTACTGGGGGAGCATGGCCACAGAACACAGCTATGAATTTACAGAAAATAGGAACAGAAGAAAGGAGGGCTTGTTTCTAACCCAAACCTAAAACAAATTTTTAATATGATAATGGCGAGGACAATTGGTGAATCAGAGAAAGGTGGAAGGGATGGACATGTTTGTTCTACACATTATATACCTGCAGATATCATTACTATACAGTCCATTTATGATACAGCTTTCCAGCTGTACATGAAACTTTGAAGAAACTGGCTTTGCCTCTTGCAGTTTTTCCTAGTCTGAAAACTAGGGTGACTTCCAGAACAACTGCTGTTACAAAAACTTGTTTTCTAAGAACTACTGCGTCCCATTTGCTGTTATATAAGACTAGGAATAAGGCCCGTTGTGGAAATAAATACAACGGGCTCTAGAAAGAGGCTCTGGGAGAGTGCCCCGGCTTTGGGCACTCAGTGACAATTTGCTGTGGCAATCTCAGCAAGGTATAATGACAGAGTCCACCATTTTCTCCAAAGGAACTGATCTTTGCTACCTGAAGAGCAGTAGTAATTTTGAGTGATCTCCATCCCACCCCCAAGGTTGGTAACAGTGGTTCCCCAGGAGGGAGTGGCTGGTTTGGAGGGTGGAGTCTATGGCATTGTACCTGTCTGAGGTCCCACCCCTCCTCAACACTCACCCTCTCCAGGTTCGACCCCTCAAATCTCCAGGAATTTCCCAACCTGGAGTTGACAACTCTATCTCCCTCTCAGCCAACCATCAACCTACCTTTAGTTTTCCATCTCCTCCCCCATCCCTCCTAGAGAGCAGTTGTAATTTTGAGTGATCTCCAGCCCCCACCTGGAGATTGGCAACAATGGTTCCCCATCAGGGAATGGCTGGATTGGAGGGTGGAGTCTATGGCATCGTACCTGTCTGCCACCCCTCCTCAAACCTCACCCTCTTCAGGCTCCATCCCTCAAATCTCCAGGAATTGCCCACCTGGAGTTGGCAACCTGATCAGGACTGGGCCCAATGAGTTTTCTCCCAAAGGCCAACATGGGTGTGGAAAGGGCCTTTTACTGACAGAGGAGAAAGTACAGGTGCCAACTTTGATTAGGGAAATACCTGGAGATTTGGGGGGTGGATCCTGTGGAGGGCAGCATTTGGGGTGTGTGTGGAAGGACTCAGGAGGGTATAATGCCATAGAGTCTACCCTCCAAAGCAACCAGGTCCCACCTGGAGATTGGCAGCCCTAGGGGAAAGTCAGCCGCACAGCGGGGAGTTGAAGAAAATAGTCTGATGGTCGTTGGCCCACCTCGTTAGCCAGCCAGCCATGCTGAAGCTAAGCAGGAGAAAGAGCCTTTTTCCATTTATTCTGACAGGAAAGTGGCCATTGGGGAGGGGGTTATGGGCGGGGGAGGGGGTTATACTGAAAGTCCTTTGTTTTTTTACTCACAGAACCAAGCTTGGCTGCCTACCAACAGCCACTGAGGGGACAGTCCCTCACAGGTGTCAAGAGAACTGTCTTCCTCAGGAGAGAGAGCTGTCTGCCAGGGGGAGTGGGTGGGGAAGAGGAGCAGACCCAGCACCCAGCCAATGGCATGTGAGTACTCTTGAGTGGCGGCTGATGGGCCAATGGCTGAGGGAGGGCATTTTACAGCCAATGGGAGCGCATGGAATCTTGCGAAACCAAAAGATAATTATTTATAAGGAGAGATAAGCCAGGTGCCTCTGTACCTTAGAACCCCACTGAGAAGCATTCCACTGATTACTTATCATGATAATTATTAAGTACAAGAAAGTATTGTCATCCAGTCTCACTTGGCATGCTACCAAGAATGTCTTTTAATACAATTAAAACTCAAACAAAATTATCCTCATCACACCATACTATGTACATTTGAACCCTAAATATTAAAGTGCTGAAGACACACTGCTATCGTGGAGTGGTCTTTTCAGGATGAAAAAACAAACTTTCCATTTTTACTGCAGGATTGTCACATTTTCCCAGTACCCTGGATGGAATTACACATTATTAGATAAATTGTGTACTCAAATGCCAATGCCAGCCTCCAGGCAGAACTTCAGGTTCCCCCAGAATTACAGCTCATCTCGGGACTACAGAGATCAGTTCCACTGGAGAAAATGGACGCTTTGAAAGTTAGACTCTATGACCTTGTACCCCACTGAAGTCCCTGTCCTACCCAGGCTCCACCCCCAAATCTTCAGGAGTTTACTAGCCTGGAGCTGGCAAACCTACCCCCCTTGCCCCCCTGCCAGTGGTCCAGGGGGGACCTGGCAACCCTATGCCCAACTTATGTTTCTGTGTTGGAAAGCAAAGCCCTCCTGCCTTGGCGCAGGAAAAGTGGCTGGTGGGCAGGAGGAATTCTTAACTCTTTTGCTGTTTACCACTTCCCTTCAACCCCTCCTCCTGCCTCACAACTGCTATTCCCCCAGCACAGCTTCCCACTGCGTGCCTGCAACAGCAGCATGGATTTGGAATCCTTGTTGCGGGTGAGGGTTATAAGAAAAATAAATGCATGGGAAAAAGGTGACTCATCCTGTCTTTCATGTCTCCCCTGCAAATCACCCTTTCCTAATGCACCTTTGCAGAGAAGAAGCAGCTGCTGAGAGTTTGATTATGATTTAATTTGGCAAGTAAACAACAGGTCCAGCCTCAACATCAGTATTGTTCAATCCACCAAAGCAACCCTTTGAACAAAAGGCCAACAATGTTTCCACGATATGTTTGTAAAAACCACAGCATTTACATGCATGCACATGTAACCAGAATCACTGGGCATCAGTGGGTGGGGAAGCCCTGTTTGATATCACTACTTTGCAATGGGTAGAAAATGTGCCCGGTTCTCAAAGTCTAGGTTCTGCCTTAATGTTCCCTCAGTGGTAACAGCATGACAAAGCACAGCCCCCCTCATTCCCAATATCTTATCTTATAGCAATAATAGACTTACTGGAAACCAAAATCCAGCCTGCTGTAACAACAGGTATGTCACCAGTTTAACTAATTTGGAATGCTGTCACTTAGTTTTACTACCTTTAGTGGGTTCTTGTGAAATATTCTAAATAAATATAATAATGTTTAAAACTAGTGTGTTCTGAAGTATGCAGCATTCTGAAATACCGTTGATGACATTACGTTATATGTCTACAAGTTAATAACAGTTTAATGAGTTGGTCCCTGTAGTTTTGATATGTCCACATGAGAAGTTCTACTGAACTTAGCTTGAAAGTTTTGAATGGAGAGCAGTGATTTCTGGGACATTTACTCATCTAGCAATATGAAAAAAGAGAAGTGATGACAAAACATGGTCTTTTTATAGAACCTGTATCTGTTGCTCGAAGCTATATAAATATATTCACTGTTTTAAAGATAAGGTTAGTTTCATTCTTCCCAAGATTATAAATGAGGTTAATGATAGAAAGTAAAAGAAGTCTTCCGCTAATCACATATATTAGTTTTTTCCAATTATTTTTTTCTTCAGAATTTGATACTTTCTTGGAAACCTCCTGAAAAAGGACCTATGATCCAAAGGCACTGACAAGCAAAAGGAACAAGCATGCTTTAAAAACCTGCCGCCACCGCCAATATGAACTTCCTGAGAGTAAAGTGATCTCAGTTTTCACGCCTGTCAGTTGTGAAACTGCTTCACCCCGGACAGCATTGTAGACAACTAGAAATGCCATTATAAAAGGTAGGTACTTGTTCCTTGAGATAATCACATGTAAACAATCTGATTCCAGAACCTGCATTTTTTTTTCCTCCTGAGAAATTTACTAAGTTTGAACTTTCTTGATGTAGAATGAGTGAAATCCAGATGGTAATCTATATGTCACACTGTGTTGTGAAGACAGCTTTATTAAATTATGCTCTTTACACCTATATGTCACATTTCTAGAAAGCAAAAAGAAATCACAAACTGGACTGGAAAACTATCTTATACAGAAAACAATTTGATTTCCTTTCTAACAAAAGAAGTATCTCAAGAACAATCTCTTTATTCCCAAGGTATATTTCTTTGGCCCACAGAAGGAGGATACTCTGATCTTACCATTCCCAAGTTCAGTTTCCCCCAGGACAATATATACAGATCCAAGCTGGGCTTGGAATGGTTCCACAAACTTGGTACAGACCCAGATGTGCTGAATTGAACTGTGCTGAGCTGTTAAAATAGCTTTGGAGCTGACCAAATCATAGGAGTATAATCTGAAAGACAAAAAGTTAGGTTTCAAACATTGTTATTAATATATATTTTATTTATTTATTAACATTTATATCTTGCCTTTCTTTGTGGTTCAAGATAGCTTACAATGATAATTTTAAAAATTCTATTAAAATCAAAAATAATTTAAAAACCACAAATCTCTCTCAACCCCTTAAAAGATGCCTGCTGTTCAATCCCCCTCAAAAGTTCTGGTAAATAGGCAAGCTTTACAGGACCTCTTAAAGATCTCCAAGGAGGGGGCCCCTCCCACCTCATCAGGGAGCCCACTCCAGAGAGTTGAAGCTACAATGGAAAAGGCCTGGGCTCTGGTTGATGCCAGATGGGCCACCCTAAGTGGTGGGATAGCCAACAGATGGCTGCCTGATGATGATAGTTGGCACACAGGGACTTATGGAAGGAGATGGTCCTTCAAATATGTGGGTTCCAGGTCATGAAGGGCTTTAAAGGGCAAAACCAGCACACTGAATTAAACTCAAAAACAGGATGGCAGCTAATTAGGCTGTTTCGAAATGGGCAACATATGTTCCTAGCAGGTAGCCCCTGACATGCATGAGGCTGACACCTTTGGGATCAGATGTAACTTCCAGATCATCTTCAAGGGCAGCTCCATGTAGAAATTGTTGCAGTAATCCAACTGTCAGGTTACAGAAGCATGGACCAGCTGAATCTAGGTAATGAGAAAGATGGCGAATCGGATGCTGCTGATAGAAGGTGCTCCTGGTCACCATGCCAACTTGCTTTTCAAACAGCAAGGCTGGGTTCATGAGCACCCCCAAGCTCTTAACCTGCTCTGATATCACTCCATCTAGAACAAGTGGATTCAGTTCAACCTTCCCAACCAATATTACATCTGTCTTGTCTAGATTCAGCTACAGTTTGTTCTGCTTTAGCCACCTGACCACAGTCTGAAAGTATCAGTTTAGAGCCAAGACGGATATATAAGAGCGTGGATGACAGAATAAAATCTTGTGGCACCCAGTTGATTCTACACCTCCGGTGGAGACTCTTAGTATCCAGTCAGACAGAAAAGAATGAAACCACTGAAGGGCTACAGTCTTAATACCAACTCTATATTCATGCTGGTGGGTAAGAATGGAATGGTTAACTATATCAAAGGCCATAAGCAGTCCAACAGTATCAACAGGGAAGGTCATCCCCTGTCCAATTTTAAACAAAGATCACCCACCAGTGCAATTAAAGTTCTCTTGGTACCAAATTCAGGCCTGAAAATGAGATGCAAGCCATGTTCTTCAGCCCAGTCGACAAGTGTCTCACCATTCTTAACATTAACTGAGTATCTCCACCATGGAAATTGGAGATACATGATTAATGATAAGTACGGTGAGGCACTTTTTGACTGGGCTGAAGAACACGGCTTGCATCTCATTTTCAATGCTAAAGGCAGAGGCACCTTCATAGTAGTGGCATGGAATAGAGAGGCCAACCCTGATTTAATATTTGTTTCATCTGACCAGAGAAGTCAGCCCTTGTCTATATCCAGATGAGTTCTTGAGGCTTTCCCACAAAGTCAGCATTGACCTATAATCCTCAAGCTAGGAACCCAAATACCAGTTATCGAGTCTTTTCCAAGACCACGATGGAACTTTAAGAGGGTGAATTGGAAAGGTTTCAGTGAAGATCTGGATAGGTGTCTTGGATGAGTCCCTCCAACACATAATAACTACCGCTGATTCGTTGGATCTGTTATATCTATGACTAAAATGCACATTCTTCAAGGATATCTGAAAGAATATATTCCAGGCTGCAGTGATCACAGTGAGAGGCTGTATCAAAATTTTCTCAACAGCAATGGCCCAGAAGTAGCATATGAATGACTCCATGAACTCAACACTGCACATAGACAAAAATGGACCAAAGGAACTGCAAATCTGGATTTCAGGCATTCCAGCAGGAAAGCCTGGAGCCTGTTGAAAAGACCAAATGCAAGTCCACCTGTGCTCCAAGGAAATCTTGAGGTAACATTAAACCAGGTAGCTGCCCAACTGGTATCCCTATACAGAGCTCCGAAGGATCGAGATTTTACAATCAGGATAAAAGAAAGAACTTCAGAATTTGAAATCCACCTGTGAGCTATCGGGATTTCAGTGCTGATGAGATTTCCAAGGCACTGAAGGACATCAAGAGTGAAAAGGCACCAGGCTTTGACTGCATCCATAATGAGTTCCTGATCAACAGCAGCACATTCACTAAGAAGTGGCTCACAAAGAATCTCACTGACCTCATGAGAACAGGTAGACTCTCAGGGAAATTCAAGAAAGCAAAGATTGTTGCTATTCTGAAGCCTGGAAAACCAAAACATCTGGTGGAATGTTACAGACCTATTTCCTTCCTGAGCTACTGTTATAACTCCTCAAGAGGCTAATCCTGAACAGAATCAATGACAGAATTAACAAACATGTCCCTATAGAGCAAGCAGGATTTAGACCCTGTCATAGTTGTGAAGACCAGGTTATCAGCTTAACAACTTTCACTGAGGCAGGGTATTAGAAGTGCCTTAAGACATCAGCAGTTTTTGACGAACTGACTGCCACTTATGACAGTCTGGAGGGATGGTCTGCTGTACAAGTTTTCCCAAGTTTTCCTCTGCAGAACATTATTTTGACTCCTATATAACATGCAGAGCGATAGAACTTTCCAAGTAATTATGGGTCAGTCAATCAGCAAGCAGAAAAAACTGAATAACTGTCTACCCCAGGGCTCGGTTCTCACTCCAGTTCTTTTCAGTTTATATATCTCTGATGTTCCTGAGATGATATCCAGGAAGTTTGCTTATGCAATTGCAGTAAGGCACAAATCAGTTGAAAGGACGGAGGAAATACTGACCAGGGATCTTGAAATTTTGGCTGACTATTATCATAAATGGAGGCTTATCCCAAATCCAGGAAAAACAGAATGCTCCTGTTTCCATTTCAATAACCTTCCCAACTGTGAACTGATTATCTACTTTAATGGGACCCGACTTACAGCCATATACCTAAGTACCTTGGCATTGCCCTAGACAGGACCTTGAGCTATAAACACCATCTTACTAATATAGCAACACAATACACATGTGAAACAACATTCTCCAAAAATTATGTGGTACAACTTGGGGTGCGTCTGCTACAACACTTAGATGTTCAGCTTTGGTTGGTGTATAGTACTGTGAAATATAGTGTTTCAGTGTGGCTCAACAGCCCCCATGTCCACAAGCTTGATGTCCAACTCGACACAAAAATAAGAACCATCAGCAAATGTATGAAACCCACTCTGACCTATTAGCTACCCACGTTGTGCCACATTGCTCCCCCGCATCTCTGAAGACAAGATGGTCTTCTTTGTGATTATAGAAAGATCCCTTAACACAGGGAGTTACCCTCCACAAAGACAGGGCTGACATGGCCCTTTCCAGACTAAGAACTGCACAAATCCTGCAATCACAAAATTTCGATCTAGGGAATGAATGGTTGCAAACATGGATGCAATCAGTTCCACCCAATATCCATAATGTGATAAACACCAACAAGAAGCCAGCATGAGTTGACTTGCCATGAAAAGTATGGAAGATAGCTAATAGAATGAAAACAGACTTTGGCAGTTGTGCAGGCCTGTTGTTTAAATGGGGCAAAATACCAGGACCCGAATTGAATTGTGGTGCAATTTCTTTCTGTGAGCATTGTGCTTTCCAGAGAGATGTGATGGAGCTCTTTGAACTCTCCCCAGCTGCAATGGAGTAGTCTGAAAATTTAGATATTAGTATTTAAGGGTTTGCCCAATTGGTCTACATACTCATTGTATCAACTTGGTTATGTATTTGATATTATTATCTGCTTCCTGTGTGTAACTCTGCCATATGATAAATAAATAAATAACCCAGGCCTGAAACCAGACTGAAATGGATCACAGGCAGATGTATTGTTCAGGAAATAACAAGATAATAACAGTTTTAAGATCATTATGGATATAGCACCAGGGATATGGCAAGACATTTTTACATAATCAAGAGACACAGCAAAGGAAATTAGTCTGTTGCAGTGGAGAGCAGTCCTTCATATTAACCTGTCAAAAGTAATAAGGGATTTATTATGTTTCTTTCTGTCCAAATCAAATTCCAGTAGCAATAATAATTATAAAGTATGCAAGCCCAACTATTCATAATCTTAACCCACAGATTACACTTTATTCTAGAATAGTTATTACCATTGATAATCTGATGCTAAACAGATTTACTTGGGAGTAATTATACTTAGTTTCCAATGGCCATGTTTAAGACCAAAGTACCACTGAAAACAGAAACATAACTGTTGAACAGAAAGTCTTGGAGCTGATACTAATATTCAAGATAGCATATGGAACAGCCCTCAAAGCATTGTACAACCAAAAACATACTTGTGGTGATTGCATGTTTGAATACATGACTGTGTTAAAATCTCATATCATAAGTAAAATTAGTACTGTGGGGAAGGGCAGCCTCTCCCTGACTAGTTCTGCACATACACAGGGTATTAATTTAAACATTCATAATTAAAGTAGTTTGATTTCATAAGGACTGTGCCATGTATCCTGATTAACATTTGAATTAGTTTCTATTACATGCTCAAATTAATCCTCTGCTGTTCATTTTGATCTTGTTTAAACAAGTAGTAGTTAAGGAATTATTAATGTGTTTACTTTTATATAGCCTTCCTTTCTTGCTGAGACTCAATGAAGATTACAAAATATAAAACCAACAAAATCAGAGAGCATAAAACATCAAATAAACAGTGTGTTAATATTAACAATGCTAACTAAAGAGAGCTGGTGTGGGGGTTAGAGTGTCAGACTAGAATCTGGGATACTTAGGCTTAAATCCTGAGTCCACCATGGAAGCTTGCTGGGTGACTTTGGGCCCATATCACATTTTAAGCCTAACCTACCTCACAGGGTTGTTGTCAGGACAAAATGGAGGAAAGAAGACCTTTATAAGCCTCTTTGGGTCCCCGTTGAGCAGAAAGGTGGGGTAAATAAAGAAATTAAACTCAACAGAAAATGGACACAAAAACAGAAGTCCATGCAGTAAATGCAAGATGATCCAGACAATAAATAGTGCAACAGACTACAATCTGTCTCATAAAAAGCACCCTTCTGAATCCTTCCGCTGTTTTACAGTTCTAATCCCTTGATAAAAAATGCCGTCCTGAACATTTCCGTTTTGCATAGCCTCAGGCAAGGTGGAGCCACCTGGTATAAGGAATTGTCCTGTTAACAAAATGAAACCAAACAAAGGCTGCCCCACAGATTTTTTTTTCTGACACAGAATCTTGTAATGAAAAAAGAAGTTTGCAACAGCTCAACGGTGGTACAGCCCGGGCTATTTTTGGACAGGAACGCACACGAACGGAGTTCCGGCTGGCTCCCAAGTTGGCCATGCCCGGCAGGAACTCATTAGCATAATAGGCCACACCCAGCAACAGAAACTCATTAGGATTGCGACATTAGGCGTGTGTGGCCTAACATGCAAAGGAGTTCCTGCTACAAAAAACCCCCTGGGTTTTGACAACAAACAAGGTAAACAGAATAAGAAGCAAAAGGTGGGTGTAGCTGGATGACCACACTTCTGGTAGCATGGGGGTGTAGCCTAATATGAACATAAGAACATAAGAACATAAGAGAAGCCAATATTGAATCAGGCCAATGGCCCATCTAGTCAAACACTCTGTCACACAGCGGCCAAAATATACCAGGTGCCATCAGGAGGTCCAGCAGTGGGGCCAGGGCACCAGAAGCCCTCCCACTGCTGCCCCCTCCAGCACCAAGAATAGAGTGCATCACCTGCCCCAGACTGAGAGTTCCCATCTATACCCTGTGGCTAATAGCCACTGATGGACTTCTGCTCCATATGTTTATCTAATTTCCTCTTGAAACTATCCATGCTTGCAGTTGCCACGACCTCCTGTGGCAGTGAATTTCATATGTTAATCACTCTTTGGGTGAAGAAGTATTTCCTTTTATCTGTTCTAACCCGACTGCTCAGCAATTTCATAGAGTGCCCACGAGTTCTTGTATTGTGAGAAAGGGAGAAAAGTACTTCTTTCTCAACCTGCTCAATCTCATGCATAATCTTATAAACCTCGATCATGTCACCTCTCAGCCGTCATTTCTCCAAGCTAAAGAGCCCCAAGCATTTTAACCTTTCTTCATAGGGAAGGTGTTCCAACCCTTTTATCATTCTAGTTGCCCTTCTCTGCACTTTTTCCAATGCTATAATATCCTTTTTGAGATGTGGTGACCAGAACTGTACACAGTATTCCAAATGAGGTCGCACCAATGATTTATACAGGGGCATGATGATACTGGCTGATTTGTTATCAATTTCCTTCCTAATAATCCCCAGCATAGCGTTGGCCTTCTTTATTGCAGCTACACATTGTGTAGACATTTTCAGCGAGTTATCCACTATGACTCCAAGATCTCTCTCTTGGTCTGTCTCTGCCAGATCAGACCCCATCAACGTGTATTTATATTTAGGATTTTTGGCTCCAATGTGCATCACTTTGCACTTGGCCACATTGAACCCCATTTGCCACGTTGACGCCCACTCACCCATCCTCAACAGATCCCTTTGGAGTGCCTCACACTCCTCCCTGGTTTTCACCACCCTGAACAACTTCGTGTCATCTGCAAATTTAGCCACATCACTGCTTACTCCCAATTCCAAATCGTTAATAAACAAGTTAAAAAGCATCGGACCGAGTACTGATCCCTGTGGTACCCCACTGCTTACCACCCTCCACTGAGAAAGTTTCCCATTTATACTCACTCTCTGTTTCCTATTTATAAGCCAGTTTTTGATCCACAAGAGGACTTGTCCTTTTATCCCATGACTATTGAGCTTACTTAGGAGCCTTTGATGAGGAACTGTATCAAAAGCTTTCCGGAAGTCAAGGTAAATAATATCTATTGGGTCCCCCTTGTCCACATGTTTGTTCACTCCCTCAAAAAACACTAACAGGTTAGTGAGATAAGATCTTCCCTTACAGAACCCATGCTGAGTCTGCCTCAATAGTTTTTGTTCATCAATGTGCCTACTAATTCTTTCCTTAATAACAGTTTCCACCAACTTACCCGGTATCGATGTCAGACTGACTGGCCTGTAATTTCCTGGATCTCCCCTGGAGCCCTTTTTAAAGATGGGAGTGACATTAGCTACCTTCCAGTCCTCAGGAATGGAGGCAGATTTTAAAGAAAGATTACATATTTTTGTCAGGAGATCCACAAGTTCACATTTGAGTTCTTTCAGAACTCTCAGATGAATGCCATCGGGGCCTGGTGATTTATTAGTTTTTAAATTGTCCATCAGTCGTAGGACTTCCTCTCTTGTCACCTCAATCTGATTTAGGTCTTTCAAACCTCCTCTCCAAATTGGTGGTTATGGAGAGGGCAAGCACTTCTCCTCTTCCACAGTGAAGACAGAGGCAAAAAATGCATTCAGCTTCTCAGCCATTTCCCTATCATCCTTCACTACTCCTTTTACCCCTTGGTCATCCAAGGGCCCCACTGCCTCCCTGGCTGGCTTCCTACTTCTAATGTATTTGAATAAAACAAGTTTTATTGTTGGCCTTTACGTTTTTTGCGATATGCTCCTCATATTCCCTTTTTGCTTGCCTGATCACAGACTTGGGTCTTGGGTGTTACTTAGGACCAAATCCAGGATCGCCTCTCCCCTGGTAGGATCTGTGACCATCTGTTCCACAGCACAGTCATTGAGAGTGTCTAAGAACGCAATCTCTTTTTCCGACTTGAACTCATATTGACCCCATCAATGTGTGGGTAGTTAAAGTCGCCTATTACAACACAGTTATTTCGTCTAGCCGCTATCTTTAATTCATTCATCATTTTATAATCCTCCTCTATCTTTTGATCTGGTGGGCGATAACAAACTCCCACTGTTAAGCCTCCTTTTGGACCCACTATTTTAACCCATAGCATTTCCAGAAGCGAATCCAATTCTCTTACCCTCTCAATCTTACTGGATGGTATACCCTCTCTGACATACAGAGCCACCCCACCTCCAACCCTTCCCCCTATCCTTCCAATATAATTTGTAACCAGGAATCACCGTATCCCACTGATTTTCCTCATCCCACCAAGTTTCTGAAATACCCACAATGTCTACTTCCCCCCCAACACCAAGCATTCCAACTCCCCGATTTTACCTCAGAGACTTCTAGCATTTGTGTATAAACACTTATAGTTTCCCAGGTTTGTTAAGCCCACAGCCTTCCTCTTGCTGCCTCGAGACCTTGCCAGGCAGTTCCTATCATTAGCCACAGTCTCAGTGGACAATTGTAATCCATTTCCTTGTACAAAAGTAATAGCTACCCCTTCATCTCTTTGAGATGAGCCATCCCGAACCAGAGACTTTTCATCTCCTGTCAGCTTTCCCCCATTATTCAGTTTAAAAACTGCTCTGCTACCTTTTTGATTTTGAGCGCCAGCAGCCTGGTTCCTTCTCGGGACAAGTGGAGACCGTCCCTTTTGTACAGCTGCCTCTTGTCCCAAAAAGCATCCCAGTGCCTAACAAACTTGAACCCTTCCCCCCTACACCACCGTCTCATCCATGCATTGAGACTCCTGATTTGTGCCTGTCTCTCCCGCCCTGCGCGTGGAACAGGTAGCACTTCCGAGAAGGCTACCTTGGAGGTCCTGGCCTTGAGTTTCCTGCCCAGCAGCCTAAATTTCTCCTCCAGGACCTCACGACTGCATTTCCCCACATCGTTGGTGCCGACGTGCACCACGACCACTGGCTCCTCCCTAGCACTATCTACCAGCCTATCTAAAACACGCGTAATGTCGCACCAGGCAGGCAAGTCACCATACGGTCAGTACGCGGGTTCGCCACCCAGCTGTCTACCTACCTAAGGATCGAATCACCAACTACCAAGAGCCCCCCTCCCACCCTTCCCAGGGACGGTTCCTTGGTACGAAAGGATACCCGTTCACCAGCTGAAGAAGAGGTCCCTTCTGAGGGCACATTCCCCTTATCCTCAGCATGGTGCCCCTTTTCCCCTTGACCCTCATGCTCCCTGGCAGCAGCCGGGCTGCCAGATCCAGAGTGGGACATATCTAACAAGTCCCCGAGAGTCTTCCCCGTGCACCTAACTGACTGTCCCTGCTTCTCCAGGTCAGCCACCTTGGCCTCAAGGGAGCAAACTCGCTCCCTGAGAACCAGGAGCTCCTTGCACCGAGCTGTGCTATCAGTGTGGCCTAATATGCTAATGAGTTCCTGCTGGGCTTTTTCTACAAAAAAAAGCTCTGGGTACAGCTGTATTTCTCCCAACTTAAAAATGAATGAGGATATCATACAAGACAAGTTAATCTGCTAAGGTAAGGAAATTAAAACATGAAGTAGCCCTAGCAAATGGGAAATGGCACACAGAGTAAGAAAATAAAGAAAGAAAATTAACATTTCACAGGAATTTTTAAAAAATTAAAGCAACAATATTTCTTCCAGCATTTGCATGTATATAAAGGTACTCCTACAAATTCTAAAAATCAGGGGGAAAGTGAAAAAATGAGGAAAGGAAACATACTTTTAGCTTGGCCAAAAGTAACAGAATCTTAACCTAGGAAGGGAAACAGCAAGTGTGAGCATGGAAACACAGAGACTGCCTCCTCTGCCTTTTTGGAGGCTATTTTCCTCATACCACTCTAATGGCAGAAAGTGAAGAGGACCTCAAAAAATGCCGTCCTGAACATTTCCGTTTTGCATAGCCTCAGGCAAGGTGGGAGCCACCTGGTATAAGGAATTGTCCTGTTACCAAAATGAAACCAAACAAAGGCTGCCTCAAGGTCCTCTTGCTAAGGATGAAAGAGGAGAGTGCAAAACTTGGCTTGAAACTCAACATCAAAAAAACTGAGATCATGGCATCCAGCCCCATCATTCCTTGGCAAATAGAAGGGGAAGTCATGGAAGCAGTGACAGAATTCACGTTCCTGGGATCCAAGATCACGGCAGACGGTGACTGCAGCCATGAAATTAAAAGACACCATGAAATTAAAAGACACCTGCTCCTTGGGAGGAAAGTGATGGCAAACCTAGACAGTATAATAAAAAGTAGAGACATCACCCTGTCAACAAAAGTATGGTCAAAGCAATGGTATTCCCAATAGTAATGTATGGCTGCGAGAGTTGGACCATAAGGAAGGCTGAGCACCGAAGAATAGATGCTTTCAAATTATGATACTAGAGAAACCTTTTGAGAGTCCCTTGGACTGCAAGGAGATCAAATCAGTCAATCCTAAAAGAAATTAACCCTGACTGTTCCCTAGAAGGCCAGATACTGAGGCTGAAGCTCAAATACTTTGGCCACCAAATGAGAAGGGAACACTCACTGGAAAAGACCCTGATGCTGGAAAAGACTGAAGGTAAAAGAAGAGGGGATGGCAAAGGATGAGATGGTTAGACAGCGTTATTGATGCAACAAACATGAAACTGAGCAAACTCAGGAGGATGGTGGAAGACAGGATGGCCTTGCACGATGTGGTTCATGGGGTTGCAAAGAGTCAGATTTGACTGTGCGACTGAACCACAGCAACAACAAATTCCTCATATTTAACACTGTAGCTGAAGTGTACAAACCTGCCAAATGTTCTGAGGGTCTTTCTTTCAGAGACTGATGCCAAATTTACCTCCCAAGGAAAGTGATACTTTGCTGCATCGGGTAGCATCATTACAGCTGCTCTTGAAGGCAGATCCTACAGACAGACCAGTTTTGAGACAAACATTTAAAAGTGGAATTTTCTATTCCAAAGTATACCAATCCTGACCTGTACTAAGCATGGAGATCCTATTGCTGTTTTCCATATAGAAGTGAAACTTACTTTTTGTTCAGTTATAGTAGGTTTTTTTTTTTTAAAAAGGTTCACCACACTAAATACAAACCCTACCAGGCTACTGCTTACATCATGATATTTATATCATTTTAAATAGTTCACAGACATTCTGACTGGTTTGTTTCATTTGTCTTTGTAAAAACCCTGTAGAATATGTAACTTTCTTCTGTTTTATAAATCAGATGATATCAGTGCCATATCTATCATACAATTCCTTTGCTCTAGAGAATCATAGCCCTTAAGAACACAATGGATTTCCCTTCAGTATTGCAGGTACTTCTGCACTAAAGCATCCCTAGGTTTGATTTTTTTTATATAATAAATTTTTATTAAATTTATAATAATAACCATAACAAAATAACAAATAATTTCAATGCACATAACAAACTTTGGCTGCTTTACATGTATTTAACAAAGCATTTTCTTATTAATATATCATTATGTCCTTATATTGCTGAGGTATTTTGAACAGAACATTTGGATGCACAGAAGTATATTCAAAGAAAGAAAACCACTTTTCAAAAAAATTATTTTTTACCAATATTCCTTGAGCTGCTAACAATTGTGTAGCAATTTTATCAGCTATTATTACCTCCCATAATTTTAAATACCAATTATGCAATTTAGGAATTTCAGGTTGGTTCCATTTTGATGCCATTAAAGTTTTAGCCGCATAAAGCATCAGAGTTATTATTTTTATATTTTGTTTAGATAATTTTAAAGTTGGCCAATAGTACAATAAAACGGACTCAGGATTATTAGGAATAACCATTCCTGTTATATCACCTATTTCCTTAAGTATAGTCTCCCAAAATTCCTTAATTTTTTGGCAAGCCCACCAAGCAATGTAAGAAATCTGCTTTATACCCACATTTCTTCCCTAGGTTTGAATTTTTTATCTGTCATGCTTTGCCCAAGATTAGTCTGCATGGTCAAAGCAATAGTATTCCCAGTAGTAATGTATGGCTACCAGAGTTGGACTATAAGGAAGGCCGAGTGCTGAAGAATAGATTCTTTTGAACTATGGTGCTGGAGAAGACTCTTGAGAGTCCCTTGGACTGCAAGGAGATCAAATAATTCAATCCTAAAAGAAATCAACCCTGACTGTTCCCTGGAAGGCCAGATCCTGAAGTTGAAGCTCAAATACTTGGGCCACCAAATGAGAAGGGAGCACTCACTGGAGAAGACCCTGATGCTGGGAAAGATTGAAGGTCAAAGAAGAAGGGGACGGCAAAGGATGAGATGGTTAGACAGTGTCATTGATGCAACGAACATGAAATTGAGCAAACTTCAGAAGACAGGAGGGCCTGGCGTGATCTGGTCCACGGGGTCACGAAGAGTCGGACTCGACTGTGTGACTGAACAACAAAATAGAACATATAACTACAGGCTATGATCAAACTGGTTTTTTTTTGTGTTCCAAAGGGGGGAATCCAGTGAGGTATAGTGGTTATTGTGAGACTAGATCTGGGAGATCCAGATGTAAATCTCTACTCTGCCTTGAAAGTTTGCTGGGTGACCTTGGGCAAGTCACATATACTTAGCCTAATCTACCTCACATGGTTGTTCTCAGGATAAAATGGAAGACAGGAAACCATGTAAACCAGTTTGGGTTCCATTGGGGATAAACACAGGGAATAAATGAAGCAAATAAACAAATAAAAGCAGAAGAGAAAAATGTGCAACAAAAAGGTGGGAGGGATTGAAGTGACAAGAAGCAATTTAACTGTGCTGTAAGTGCTTGTCATGGCTCAGGTGGGGTGTCACTTGACACTGCCACCACTCTGGTTTCAGGATCCCTTGAGAAGGCCCACAGCACCCTCCCAAGACCTTCAGACCTCCCTTATTTGGCCGAATAATATGCGTGAGGACCAGCCAGAGTAAACAAGAAACAAAAGGTTTATTTTTAGAGGAGGTCAGTCAAATATGGGAAACAAACAAGGTGCAAGAACAATAATGATAAGTGGGTGAAGAGAAACCAAATGCCCTAACGTGACTAGACCCACAGTCCCTAGTTCATTATCTCAGTTGGGCCGACTCTACTCACCCTTTGTCTCAGGGTGAGGGTCTCTCCCAGCAGCAGCCTTCCCTCTGGCCCTGCTCTCTTGGAAGAAAGAACAACTTTTCTTCTGTACCAGATCTTTTGTTATAAGTCCCTTTTCTCTGTGATTGGCTAAATTTGGCGCCAAAACTTCTCAATAACTTCTTGGAGTTGTAGGCCAGGCCTCCTCCTCCCACTGCTACTCAGGCTCCCTGGGCCTGCTAGGCCTTTAGTTGCACAGCCCAGATCATGACGGTGCTGGTCCCATTAACAGAGAAAGGGAAGCTAAGTTTGCCTGGAGATATTATTATTGATGATGATGATGATGATGATTTTCAAAAAACGACCCTCCCTTGGAGGGCTCAGGGCAGTGTATATCATTAGAATACATTCAGCTTTCCTTTGCAAGCCAGCCAGGCAGACACATCTATCACCCCTCACAGTGATTTTTTGTGTAATTACAAGCAGTCCTCAAAAGACAAGTCTATTTGCCAAGGACAGGCTGAAATTTACAAGGATCTTGTAGAATCTCAAACGCTAATCAACTTTTATTCTAGCATAAATGTTCAGGTGGCCAGCCCTATTAAATCTTCTGATAGCAGAACAAAATTGGAGTCCAGTCTTTATTTATATATTTAAAACATTTGTTAGCTTGCCTTTCTCCCTTATGAAACTCGTGGCTTACAATATAGAATTTATAGTCCAGTTTCCCGCATTTAGGGAAATCGCGGGGGGGGGGGGTCACCACAGCCGGCGTACAACGATGAGGCTCACCCTGGGAAAACCACCTTCATGATCACGGCGTCTCCACTTAGAGACCAACAAAATTATTCAGGGTACTAGCTTTCGACCTTTCGTGAGTTAAAGCTCATTTCGTCCGAACAGAGAAAAATGTGACTACTCCAGTGAATGGATGTCAAAACTTGTCACTACAAGTTTATGTATTTTAAATAAACAAACATAGGGATGACTCCTCACAAAAGTCCCCAGATTTCAATATCGGCTAAATGCCCTCTTGGGGAAGAATTACCTACCCACGTGACTTGAGAAGGCTGCCTCTGACAACCCTGCACAGAGCTTCCAAACCCTGTTCCTTTTCCTCCTTTTCCTTATTAGCACTGCTAGCCAATGAGGGAACAGCAGAACCTCAGCACTCCCTCTGTGAGCCCCGCCCCCGGAGAAGCAAGAGGAGGGTGAATCTCCTCTCTCCACGTGACCGGCTTTCCCCGAGCGGACGCGCGCGCCCTGTGTCACACGGAGACGGAAGTGGGCGGAGCTCGATCAGATGAAGCCTGAACCCCGTCCCAAAGGTTGGGCGACTTGCTGGTGTTTGTCTCTTTTCGTCCTTCGGTGTCAGAGCGGAGCGGCTCTTGTCTCGCCATGGCAATGAATCCAGACTTGCGCAAGGAGCGGGAGACGGCCTCTTTCAACACGGAGTTTCTGACCAACATCTTGGATGGGGGCGCCGACCGGACTCGGCGTCGCAGGGAACTCGGTGAGAAGCGTTTGGGAAGGGGAAGAACCGGCGGCTGTGGATGGCAGTAGCAGGAGGATTCCGGCGCTTAGGGCCTGCTTTCCACCGCCCGTTCCCTTCCTCAGCTACCTAAACTACCCGGTGCACGAAATCGGATAGGGATGACTCGTATTGGATGCATTAAGTTTTTTTTTATGTCAATAAGTAATAGATCAGAAGGGGACGGGGCAGGGCAAAGCCCGTGCTTTCAGGTGATGCCTGCGTGTACTGTATCTGGCCCATTTTAAAAGCGATTTTCTCCGGTATAGCAGAGATAAAGGAAGGCTTCTTCTAAAGTGGCCCCGGATGCTCTAGTTAAGTTCCTGGAATCTCCTGTTAAAGAGATCAGGTAGTAGGTGATAAGAAAGATCTCCACCTCTCAAAGTAGACCATGCAGACCTTGATAGACCTCATCTATAGTTTACTTGTGGGATTTTTTAAGAAAAGGGGGGGTGTTGAATAAACTTTGTCATTAACTGATCAGCTAAGTGTTACCTACCTAATGTTTATTCTTTATTTAGTGCTTTGCACTGAATTTTATTTAGTGCTTTCCATCCATTTGTAACCTTTAACTGCTTCCCAGGACTATTATCAGTGGTTTATTTTCTATAGATCTTTATCCCTTCCCTCAATAGTACTCCTACCCTGCGTTCTGCCCTCATGCCAACTCTTTGAGGTAGGTTAGTCTGAGAGTGACTGCTCCAAGGCCCCCCAGTGAGCAAAGTGGGGATTTGAGCCTGTATCTGCCAGTCCTAACCCAACTCCATAACTGCTAATGGTGGCTTCCTTTCATGGCTTGAAACAAAACATTCAGGTTCACAGATTGGTCCCTTAACTGCAGTAACTTCCCTAGTTCCTGGAAGGGTGATATTCAGTCTTGCTTCCCCATTACACCACAGGCCATACATGCATGGTTTATTTCCATAAGTAAAATATATTCAGCAACAGTGAGTCTACAGCATATTGTATTCAGATTTCAAAATCCCTGAAAGTTGAGGCTCAGTTATAGTGGTTTGCCTGAAGGGACTTGGAGCTGAGGTGGGAGTTCAAGCAGGGCTTTTGTGATTTATGGTCTATTGCCTTAATCTGCTGTTGTGAATAGGGAGTCTGGGAATAGTGATTTTTCCAAATAAGTTCAGTAGATTTGGTACTGCAAGAGGGCTTGCGGCAAGTGTAGTGATTGTTGTGTTTTGCTGACTATCTGCTTTCATTACCCTCTCGGATTGACAAAGTTAAGATAATACATTTCCCTTTTATACTGTTATTCATGCAGGATTGTGCCTTTTGTAGTCTCTTAGTTAATCTGGAGTAGCTCTGATAACCTGATGTGGTTCTTACAATTATCACAGATTAGGGTCACCACTTCTCATATAAAATGTGAGCACAAGAGAAATATCTGCTTTTTGTCATTACTTAGCTCTTCTTATTGTGGGTGCATTACAGTGGTTAAAATGATAGGGCATAACTAATGTATGTTAAAGTGGTTTTCTGCTATCCAAAACAGTGAGAACTGCTGAAGAAGATTTGTGTTCATCTTGATAATATACACTGTTGTGCCTGACTTGGCACCTTGTTGCCCCTTCCTTTAGTTTTCAGTCATTTAGCTTCAGTTTGGGATCTCTCCCCTTGTCAGAAATGGATTGTGTATCAAGTGAAATTCATTGTTTGATGCCACAGTGGCACATTGCCTACCTGAAAAGCTCTGATGTATAAACAACTTTAGATCTTCACTATGTTGTGATGTCAGTGGTTGTGTGATAGTAGCCATGACTGAGTAAAAGGCTACTAGCATCTTACTCCTTCATTATATAAGTTATGCAAATTCATGGAAAAGCTTGCCAGTGGTGAAGCTATAGTGTAGAGGCAGCCACATATCTTTCTTACATGGAATTCTTTTGTTGGCTGAATTCTGTTGTTCTCTTATTTCCTTTCATTATCCCTACAGAAGCCCTGGTTTTAAATGACCCAGACTTCAAGCATGAGGATGTTAATTTCCTTTCCCGCAGTGAGCGCTATGAACTAGCCATCAAGAAGAGTGCACTTATGGTGATGAAGCTCCGAGAATTTGGGGTAGCAGATCCAGATGAGATTTACTGGTTTAAAAGGTATCAGACATCAATGTGGATTCATAATTTAGCACTTGGTTCAATACAATTAAGGGATGACAGGGCTTAATTCTTTCATTACTAATGTTTTAGTTTGCAAAGTTTTTAACCTCTCAGAGCAAAGCTGCTGGACTGACTGGTAAGGCTTCCCTGAGTTAAACACTTCTAAGAATAGAAAAGAAAAAGAGCCCAGTGGCACCTTAAAGACTAGCAAAGTATACGGCAGGGTATGAGCTTTCGTGAGTCACTGCTCACTTATCTGAAGAAGTGAGCAATGATTCACGAAAGCTCATACCCTGACACATATTTTGTTAGTCTTTAAGGTGCCACTGGGCTCTTGCTCTTTTCTGCTGCTACAGGCTAACATGGCTACCCATTTTGATCTTCTTCTAAGAATGATACATGATGTCAGACTTCTTTTGCAGTTTTAAAGGTAACACTATTAACTGTCATGTGGTTATGTAAAATTGCAGGATACCTGAGAGAGAGAGCTCTTGTTACAAATTAACTGTAGTTAATGGATTGAAAAACCTCAGGATATTGAGGGAAATCAGTGGCACTTTTCTGAAGCTTGGATATACAATCTGATTTCCAGCTAAAATTACCTTCACCAAAGAAGCTTCCATTTTCTCTTCAGCCATGTTGTCCAATCTTCTAAAAATATATATATTTTTTGATGGTGATGTTGAAAAGTCTTTTTGTTACTCCAAATGTAACTTGTAGAAATCCATTAATGTGTGTTACATTAGTGGCATTAGCCATGGCTGAAATGTTAACATTGCTTGTAATCTGGAAGTCTATCAGCCTGCTGGGAATGTAATCCTAAATGTTTAACTGCCTTTTGAATGCTTGAAACAAACTTAGTCTGATAACTGTTTGCTGGAGATTGGTTTATTCTTCTGAGTTCAGAGTTCTGAAAAAAATGACTAACCTTTTCTCTCTGGAAAATAATCCTCATTTGTGCTGTTGATGTTAAGTGCATTCTGTCCTGCTATAGCATGTTTAACGTACCATGAAGTGTAGACTTGCTACAATGTTGCAATTCTGTCACAGCTCAGCTATTTCATAAAACCAGCTATGGTTTCCAAAGAAAATAAATATCAGTGGTCCTTTCTGCACTTGGATGTCATCCCTGGTTTTATCAGAGTTCAACTCGCAACACAGTACTTTGCATTTATCCCTAGTTATAAGGGTCCTTTCTGCATTAGTCCTTAAATTCTGGTTCAACCCTATCCCCGAACTTAGACTTTACACTACACTTGAGTTCACCCCTGTGATTATCTCAGGGTATTTTTTGTTTCCACATACACTGAGGTCAACCTGGTTTCGCCCCACACTTGTCCCAGGATAAATGGATGCTGTTATAACCAGAGATAATTGGAAAGTTTTCTGTTGCAAGTTGAACTCTGTTGAAACTAGGGATGAGGAAGGTCTAGTGCAGAATCACCCATTATCACATAATAAGAGCTAGAATTTTTGGCAAGTGTACTATACAGTGTTAGATTCTTGTGCACACTACAGTACATAGAGTAGCACCTCATTCTTTGGGTTGGCTTTGCCTCCAGTTCACTATGTCAGGAAGCAGTTAGTAGTGAAATGTCAGACCTGGCTGTCACAGCCAGGTATAGGGCCCCCTGCTTTTCTCCAGGTGCGCTGCAGATCTCTGCTGCCTTTGTCTCAAGTGAGCCACCTCGGAAGCATGCAGTAAACTAGACAAATAAACTTACTAAATTCAGGCATTCTTCAGCTGTAGTGTTTGCTTCTGCTACTAGCCCTTCTGTTTTCTGGGGCTCCTTATCTAGATTATGTGCTTAACCTGCAGTGTGTTAATCCCTACTTTAAGGTAAACATATTGTTTCTCAGGCTTACTGAATGGAGAAACTTGTATGTAATGTGGTTGTTTTCCTTATTATGTAATCTTCCTGCCCCATGTGTAGGTTGAATAAATGGAGCAGAAGTCAAGTGGGTGGTGTTCAGTTTCTCCTCCCCAGTTTGGTAGGCTCGGTCTGCTTGTGTGGCAAAGTGCAAGATGGACTGTTGAACTTGGGACCTTGCTATTTGATCTACCTTGAAGCTGGTTGCTCTCCCCTTTTTGCATGAGCTCCTGTTCTAAAGGTTATAAAAGGTTTCCTTGTGTGCTCCTTTTCATGTGGAAAGTGTGTCAGTTGGAAAGTAGCCTAGAGATCTAAACTCATGCTGTGTCTAGCCCAAGAATCCTGTTGGCTTCAATCAGAATATCATGGATCTCATACCTTGTTGCTATTTTTAAGAGGGATTTTTTGTTGCATTAGAGGGAAGCTTGTAGGTGTGTAAACAGTGTTTGCTAAGGGGCACTGAAACCAGGTCACTTCTTCCACTGGTGAAGAGTTCAGCATGCTCCTTTGCACTGCTGTCCCTTTCCCTGGTCTCCTGTGTATGTTTTCCTAGCATTTTCATTCCTCTTGCTGTCCCATTTCTTTCCCCAGTTCTGAAAAAAAAATCAGGCTAGAGGACTCTAAACTTATATATGTGTCAAATGATGTTCCTGATCTTGCTACCAAATGCTTTCCTGATTTTCTGTTGCACAAGTAGCCACATTTAGAATGGTGTGTACAGTTTTGAGCCACTCATATTTTAAAAGGAAAGTACACAAAGGGCAATTAATATGATAGTGATGTTGGAATGCTTACCTTATTTAATATCATGCTTTTCTCAGAAAAGGACTCAAGTTGGCTTACAACAAGAAAAATAACGTATAAATGAACCTGTACTCAGCAAAAGAAAAAAGAAAAGCAAAACAAGCACCTCTCAGGCCAGTTCTAGATTCCATGGCTAGCTGGAAGGCACAGGCTGTGAGCCAAAGCCAAAAGTGTGTGGCTCTGGTCACACCCAAGCTTTATGAGGTCCTGAGACAGGGAGGAGAAAGCAAGCTTCAGTAGAGACATTAACACAGCTAGCTAAAATGCACCTCCTCTGGCTAAAATGCACCTCCTCTTACTCTTTCACTCTTTTCCTGCCCAGAGTTCCTAGTCAGGAAAGGCTGAAGCATTTTGGTTGGGAAGACAAATGACTTGTGGGAATGAGACAGTTTTACAAAAGTTTAGGGAAAGATAAAGAGGGATATTTCTTTTTCCTAACACTAGAACCCGGGGTCACCCAATGAATTTCATTTTCAGCAGGTTCAGAAAAAATAAAGAGCGCTTCATACAATGTGTAACATGAAAATAACTGCCACAACAATGGCTTTCACCCTGCTATCATTTCCCCTTTCTAAAAGGCATACACTCTGACTCTTTCATATCTGTTTCCCACACCCAGTTAGTAAGTGTTAATGCTTGTTTTTCAGAAGTGCCTCCAAGATCTTCCCTTTGCCTGCAGCTGAATCTCTGAAGTTCGTATGGCCCAAGCAGAATAGGTTGGAGGACAGTTTCACCACTCAGATGGCAGTTTTACCTAATAAAAATAAAACAAAATGTTGCCCTTCAACAGCTGGGAGGGAACAGCACCTACATAACTAGATTAGAGTCCAGCAGCACCTTAGAGATCAGCAAGACTTCCAGGGTAGAAGCTTTCAAGAGTCAAAGCTCCCTTTGTGAGATACACTCGAAATCTTATACCCAGGAAATCTTGTCTTTAAAGTGCTACGGGACTAGAATCTAGCTCCTCTGCTGCAAACCAACATGGCTGCCCTTCTGAAACTCTTTTCACGGAAGACACATATACAGGGCATTCTGAAACTCTGAGAAGGCCTTGTTTTCTCCTGCTGCTTGATAGTATAGTTCTTAAAGCAGCTCTATGTATTTCAGAAGGGGTATGATTCCAAGAGAAGTGATGCGCTCTAAGGTACCCTTTATGATTATATGTAGCTGTTAGAAAGGTTGTCTTGCTCCACCCTTTAAAATTATTTTGACTGAAGCTATACGTTCTGACCCAAACATGTTCAGTTAGCTGTGCAACACACTTCTTTCAGCATTTTTGTTTTGGATTAGTCATTTTCAAAAGTTAACTGTTAACTGAATTGTGTTCTTAAAAAGAATTAGTTTACCGTGGCATACCATTAACCATAACAGCTAAATAGAATCTCTTTATTAGGAGTCTGACATGACTGCATGGCTAACAACAACATATATCTACAGGGTGGTTCACAGGGTGGCCACTACAAGGAATTTGGATCAAATGTGGTCCTGGAGTTCTAGGCTGGGAACTCTCAATCCCCAGGAACATGGGCCTGATTTGGATTGGAACTGTGGTGTGCAAGGAGGAGTTCCCCTCCCGACACGTATACTGTTTTCCTGACCTAAAATGGTCTCAGAGGAACTGTTATTTGACCTGATGGGAAGTTTACATGCAGCCCTCAATATGTGCTAGTTTCTCCAGTGGACAAATGGTCCAGAAAACACCATGGGAAGGTGGAGACTTAAGCTCCCTCTCCTCACATGCTGTGGTCCAATCTGAATTGGGCCTACCTGCAGGGAACTCCCAGAATACATCTGTTGAAAATGTGGAATTTTTTTCTCAATAGCAGGTGCTGGTGGAGCAGCAAGGTGAAGCATACCCTGCTCATAGGTTTCCCAGAGCCATCTCAGTGGACTCTCCATTGCTGAAAACAGCATGTGAGACTATGGTCTGATTCACCAGAGCTCTTATGTTAACTGCTGCATTCAGTAATAGATGGCTCAGAGGTTAAGATGCTGAAGCTGCAGACCAGAAGGTCTGTAGCTCAGCTGTTCAAGACCCCAGTGCCGCATGATGATGTGAGCTCCTGTGTCTGGTCCCAGCTCCTGCCATCCTAGCAGTTTGAAAGCAAGAAACTGCAAATAGATAAATAGGTACCCCTTCGGTGGGAAGGTAACAGTGTTTCATGCACCTTGGCATTTAGTCATGCTGGCCACATGACCACAGAAACGTCTTCGGACAGCGCTGGCTCTTCAGCTTGGAAACGGAGATGATCACTGCCCCCTAGAGTTGGATTTGACTAGCTTTTGTACCTTT
This sequence comes from Gekko gecko, assembly GCA_029375565.1. Taxonomy (NCBI): domain Eukaryota; kingdom Metazoa; phylum Chordata; class Lepidosauria; order Squamata; family Gekkonidae; genus Gekko; species Gekko gecko. Next base: position 221,349,011 of record JAPDNY010000002.1, read on the forward strand.
TTTAATATTCTAGGTCAGGGATCCCCAGTGTGACACCTCCAGGGGCCAGAGGGCCTGCCAACACCTTTCCTGGTGACTGTCAAGTGTTTTTAGACAGTGGGCAGGTTCAGGTGGGACTTTTAGCTAGCAAGATTTCTGATTGGCCATTGGAGATTTGATTGGCTGTACAGATTTTTAGAACTGTGCTTTGGCAGCAGCTGCTGCCATAGCATAACGATCTTCACTGTGTGATTGAGCTGCAGCAGCCATTTTGTTGCTGGTTCCACCAAGCTGTGTTGGAACTCCAAAGGTGTCCACTGGCTCAAAAGTTTGGGGGCCTTTGTTCTAGATGTTTGCTGCTAACTACATAAAGAATTATGGAGTCATATTGGTGTGTCATATGAAAGCCTGAGTGACTGGTCTGGCAAGCTACATACGTGGGAGGAGGAGTTCTTAATTCACTAGACTGGAGTAGTTTGTAACATTACAGCTATTGCCACATTTCATCCACTGTTGTGGCAAAGTTTAACTTTGTGTAAGAGCAGTGTGGCCAGAATATCTCTGTTGGTCCTTCAGTATAGGAAGACCGTGAACAGCTTCTTGGAGAGGATATAAAAATATTCTGTCTAATATTTTATTAGGGAAACATGCTATGTGCAACTTTGTGGAAGGAGGCAAGGGCATTGTACAGCAACCAGATTACACAATAAAGTAGATGTTGCTTCTTTCATCACAAAGCCTTCAATCTAGTTTACATCAGATGGTAATATACCACATTGTTAACGTATGTGGGTGGTTTTAAAAGTAACAAGCTCTTTCTTTTCCCACCCTGCCCTCCAACTTCTTGCTGCAACTAGGATTGCTGAGATGTTAATGTTCAAGGAGAAAGGTTCTTTGCAAGTCTGTTTTTGAAAACTGGGTTTTTGCTTTTTCCTGTAGTGACAGCCACAGGAATAAACAGCTTTAAAAGGGATTAGATTAGATAGATTAATGGAGTCTATCAATGGCTACTAGTCATGGTGACTGAGGGGAACCTCCACGTTCAGAGACACTGAGGGTGCGTTCAGATGCGCCATTTGAACCGCTTTCAGCATGCCTCAGGAATGGATTTTATGTGTGCATTCACACGCCCAACATCTGCGCACCATTCCCAGCCATACCTTTCTGGAGCAAACCCTCTTTAAACCGGAGTATTTTGATACCACTTACCAAGTGGTGTTTTCCTGATTCTCCGGTTTCGAGCCGCACTTTGCTGACGTCTGATCGCTCCATCGAGCCACTTCTGGGTGCTTCAACCCCCCTCCCCTCTGGGAAGCTGCCTCAGGCTTCCGCTTTTCGTCCACCATTTTTTTTTATGCTTTGGCGGTGTGCGCTTGGGCGGAGCTCCGCTCCTAAGTTAATAAAAGAAAAGCTTAAATGGTGCCTATTTTTAGCGCTTAAGACAAGTCCAGGATCTCAGGGAGGCTAGTTTTGGGGTAAAAATTTAAAGAGACGTCTTCATTTAAAGTTTAAAGGGACGTGTGGAAATTGCTGTTCTGCGCACGTGTGAAAATTTTAGCTCTAGAGAGGGCTGCCTGTGCGCATGCTCAAACTGAGAGGAAAAAAACTCCACTTGCATTTGGATGGTGGAGAACCCGGAACAAGGAGGTTAGTGTGATTGCGATTCTCCAGGTTAAAAAAAACAACGCATCGGACCAGAGCAATTTAAACCGCTCCAGCACACTGAACACACCCTGAAACTCTGAATTCCAGAGCTAAGAGGAAACATCAGCCTTTATGCTCTGTTGTTGGCCTTCTAAAGGAACTGGTTAGCCACTATGTGAGACAGGAAAGTGGACTAGACTGGCCACTGGTCTAACCCAGCAGGACATTTCTTATGTTCCTAAAGTTCAGTCTCCTTTAAGGCTGTGGTAGCTTTCATCACTGGCAGCAAGATTTCTTAATAATATGCAGAATTATTAGAACTAAGTGGCAAGTGCTGCACTGAGAAATGCATCGAAATTCCTTCTGCTAATAACCAATCAGTTTGTCAAATGAAAGCTGAAGATCGGGTCATGTGATGGCATTTTTCTTTGTTCTCTAAGTATAAGAAAATATCCAGTCATATCTGTTAAATAGCTTTCATAAAGTGAGACTGAAGATTTTTGACATCTGTAAACAATCACCATCTAATTAATAATGTCTTCTTAAAGAAAGACCCATGGTAGTTGCTAATAGTTCCCCAGTTGTAGTGAGCCATAACTAATAGGCACTACATTGCTTGCTGTAGTACTGGAGGCACATCTAGATTCCTTTGGATGACATTGTCTAAGGAGATCAGACTAGAGTCATTCTGGGATGCAAGCTACAGTTTTTGGCTTTCTGTACATCATAAATGCAAGCCTTTCTGTAACATTTGCTGTGAAGTTCATAAGATATCGTCAACAATTTTTAGATGGAAATGCTTAGTTTAATTTTATGCTTAAGACTTTAAAAGGGGTGTTTGGCTGAATTGTATATCCTATTTGTTTAAACAGCTTTGGTGGCTATTTATGGATCTTTGACCATATTAAACATTTAACTGTCTGGTAAGCCTTTCTGTAACAGAGGGATCTGAAATAGAGATGGGCACAAACTGCGTTTTTGCATTTCGATTCCTGGCTGAACCATGAACCGAACCACAAACTTGTACGAACTGGAGGTTGGTTCACAGACTGAACTGGTTCATATGGGTTCAGGGAGCAGAAGGCACTAGCTCTGAGCCATTTAGTCTCCCTTAGTTATTTGATTTAAATGGCTTGGAGCTGAACCCTAAAAATCTCCTTTAAACAGCTGAGCCATGCAGAGCAAACTGCATGGCTCAGCTGTTTAAAGGGGCTTTCTTGGGCAGCTAGTCATCGCTTATCCACATGGAGCAGTTTGCTCTGCATGGCTCATCTACTTAAAGGGGCTTTCTTGGGTAGCCAACCCCTGGGGCTGGCTGCCAAAGAAAGTCCCAGCCAGCCCCAGGCTTGGAGCCATTTAAACCCCTGCTCCTCTTGAAAAGCTGTGAGGAGTAGAAAGCCAAACAACTGAAATGGCGAGGAGCTGTTTTTCATGAAGAGCAAAAATGAGGGGTTTAAATCTTTGCTTTCTGAACTTCATGAACCACCATGAACTGTATCAAAATTGGTGAAAGTTCTTGGTGGTTTTTCAGTTCACAAACATGGTTTCACAAACTGCCCAAAATTCATGACAAACTTCAGTTCATCAGCCGGCTCCTGCCCATCCCTAATCTGAAATGCAACGGGATATCCAGAAAACATATGATGTATTTTCCGCAAGCAGGTGGAATAGACTCTTGTTGGTTTAAAGCAGGGGTCTCAAATATACGGCCCACGGGCCAGATGAGGCCCTCAAAGATCTCCTATCCAGCCCAGACTCAATCGCACAGGAGAGATAGATAGGTAAGCTTCTGTTCTCTGCACTGGCTGAGGCTCCTCCCCCTCCTCCTCCCAGGGGAAGGGAGGGAATAAGCCAGAGCTTGCTTCCTGGCTAGGCTGCCTCAATCGCATAGGAAACAAAGGTAAGCTTTTCTCTCCCTCCATTGGCTGAGGCTCCTCCCCTTCCTCCTGCCTTGCTTTGCTCAGTTGCCTCAATCGCATGGGAGAAATACAAAGCACCTTTAAGACCAACAAAGTTTTATTCAAGGTATGAGCTTTTGTGTGCCTTGCTACTGTGTGTGTTTTGTTGGGCTCCTTACACCAGGGCTCTCCTGGGTACAACTGTGTTCCCTCCCCTTTTTCACTGTATTCATGCCCTCATGATCCAGTCTTTCCCAGTAGGAAAGCAATGTGAACTGTTTAGATGAGAAATAACAAGCCAGTGAGGTAGATTAGGCTGACAACGTGTGTCCAGACAAAGTTCGCCAAGCATATTTCCATTGTAGACTGGGGATTTTGAACCTAGACTTCCCAGACAGCAGGCTGGTACTGACCACTATACATTGCTGTCTCTCTATTCTTGCACTGTCTCATAGGAGTTGTAGTTATTTTTCTGGGGAAGACTGTAGTTTTGTAGACAAACACATAGCCCTCAGTCTGTGTCAGGATGCCTTCTCAAGTTCTTGACCACCACATGAAGCAACTTATGTACAAAAGCTCATAATACCCAGCCATTTCATGTTTTCCCCTGGGTCCTAGGCTCAGAACCCTGACTATGAGATTTCTGTAATGAATGCCAATAAATCAAAAGTAGGTTTGCAGCTTACATACCTGAACAGCATACTCAAGATTGCTACAGCGCAGACATTTTGATGCAGTAATTCAGAGCAAGAGGTGTCAGTTATCAGAGACTGTTTAATAGACAAAATATTGCAAGAGTGCTAGTGTTTTAAGCGTGTTTAAAATTTTCTAAAAATTTAATTGTGTTTGTATCCTTTATAAAGTTTATATCTCCACTACCTGGCATTACATTTTATGACATACATGGCCTGGCTCAACAAGCAGGCCCATAGGCAGGATTTTTTAAGTAGGAGGACCTTTTAAAAAGTTGGGGAGCACTGAATTTTGTGGTCACCCCCCTTCTCTGTCAAAGCATTTAAAGGGGAGAAGTAGGCCGCGCGTCCACACTCTAAGTGCACCTGCCTTCTAATCACCCCCCTCATTTAGTTGTTTTTCTCCTCCTTTGCACCCCACTTGTCTTTCTCCCCTATGGGGACTCAAGAGTGGCCCCCATCCTGCTCCTTGCCCCCTTTTAACCTCACAGCACCAACAATCCTGCTTTGGATGTGGATCTCTCATGCTGTGGATCTCTCCCACCCCACCCCTGGCTGGTGGAACAGAGCTGCTTTGTGATGGACGGGCTTTCCAACACAGCCCCAGGTAGCGGGGACTGGCCTGGGCAAAGGCTGCGGGCTGGCTTTGCTATGGTTGGCACGTGGGGGGCACTCCTCCTGCATAGTCTGCACAGGTGAAAGGGAGGGCGGTGAGCCCCACTATAGCTACAGGCCTGCCAACAAGGTCTCATTTATGTCAGATCCAGCCCTCATAACAAATGAGGTTGACGCCCCTGGTTTAAAGCCTATCCTTAACTTGCAGTTTGTCTCAATGTGCTTCTTCAGAGTTCATAGCTCTTTCCTTTGTCCTCCCGTCTTCTTTTCCACATCTTTCCAATTTTTTCAGAATCACAAGATCCTATACAAGCTCTAGTATTGTTCAAAGCATGCACTAGATAAATGCATTTAACATTCTATAACTTGTGGCTGTATTTTGGGGTTCTTTTGGTTTCTGATTAAATCTTGGTGGGGTTGGGGGGGATTTGAAGGTACATATTCCAACTAGGCTTTAAAACTATTATACAAAAATAAGTTAAATCATCAAGATTGGCTGAATGTACTGCAAGCAGAGAGTTCTCTGATTACATGAATGGTGTAAAAGTTCTGAATTCAACTTCACTATGTTTTTGTATCTTTTTTCAAAGGAACCAGTGACACAGGGTTTAGCAGTGATGAAATGAGTTTTCCCATTAACTTTCTTGATTGTTACTGTTTACCTAGAATGTTAGTTCTTACAAGTAGATGCCTTTAAGATTCCAGTGTGTGCCTGAGGGGGAAAGGAGGGAAATCTGCCAGAGCCTCATGTGATCCTGTCTCTCTCTCTCATAGAATGTGCATGGGCACTTACAGTGCACCCATTGATCTGCACTACAGCATGTTTACACCCACTTTAGAGAACCAGTGCACTGTTGCCCAGCGAGAGAAATGGCTGCCCCTGGCCCGTGGATTCCAGATAATTGGCACCTACGCTCAGACAGAAATGGGGCACGGTTAGTTCTTTTTGGATGAGTTATGAATACACTCTGCAGTATAACTGCAAACTCCTGCATTTGCATTATGAAATCACCGAAAGTTAAAAACCTTGGTGAAAATTGAGTCTTTCACAGTTTTGGCTATCCTATCTGCATGTAGCTGCATATGCACACATTCTGCTTTTTGTACATTTGAAAGCACCTCCAGGCTGCTTGCTGGTTTTATGATCTTGAATTACATTGCTCAGAATTATTCCTAAGATTGATAGTCATCTTGACAGCTGTCAACCAGTTTCTTCTGTGAATATAGAAGTTGCCTGTTGCTATGGTATGATACCAAAGTACTAACTCAGCTGCATATGCCTTCAGCTACTTCATATGTCTGTTTTCAATAGAATTGTACAGAAGTGTGTTCACAAACATGATGTCTGGTACTGACTTGAGCAGCTGCTACACGTCTGCTGACTGATATGAGTACTTAGGGGGAAAATGGCTTGTGCTGCTTCACATAGATTACTGTGTGGTCATCATGGTAGCATATGAAACTTGTCTCTAGACTAGAAAGTGTGGTCTGATGCATTGCTGCTGTACCAGACAGAATATGTTGGTACCAATTCATGTGATGATAACAAACTTATTCAAGCCCTGAATCTTGTTTAGGAAGGATTGCTTCTTAGTGTGTCATGTGCCATCCACCACTTCCCTTCACCTTAATGCAGTTTCTCTTGATGGACTTAATAAAATATGTGTGCATGTATGTGTTCTTTCTGAGCCAAGCAATTTGGTGTCATTCGAAGTGATCAGTGTTTCTATATTTCTACTGCAAGCAGAACTCCAGTGTTTCTATATTTCTACTGCAAGCAGAACTCCAAAGGAACATCCCATGTTGTCAGTTAGGCACCTCTTATCAACTACATGATCAGAAGGGATTTCTTGAGTCCAAGAGCAAACTGAACTCAAGGCTACAAGTCTCAAGCATTTCAATGTTTTCCTGTATCCATTGGCTACAACTTTATAATTGGGGGAGGGAGATGAACATCCCACATTTGTCAGAGCTCAAGGCCCTAGTTCAGATTGATGACTTAGTTTGGGGTGCTTCAATGCAGTATAGTACCCTAGAGAAGAAATGGACTCTACGGTGGCCTGTCTACAATCAAGCATGGATAATAGTGTGCCAAATGTGTGTGGGGGTTTTGTTTCTATGATGACTACATTGTTAACTCTTGATGTTGCCACTGTAAAGCATTCCAACAGTTTTAATGAGATACTTCATAGTGCCATTTCACTGCAATAGTAGTGAACTTCAAACAAGTTATCTGGAGGCCAGAGGCTGTGAACTGAATGGAACATCATATGAACAAGCAAATTCTTGCTCTTGTTTGTTGCCATCCTTTCCCCTCCTGCTCAGACTTCGTATGTGGAAGTGATTTCTTTTTGCATGCCTTGTGTGTCTTCTTTCACTGCCTGTGGGTCAGTCTGTTGATATCATTCAACCAGCTAAACTGTGTGTTGATGATAGCTAATCATGCTAACCTTTTTACAGTCCTGGAGGAAGATGGTGCATGACTGTATCTTCTGTTTCAGATAATGGTTTTTGATAGCATGTGAATGCTAGAGGTCCTTCCTTGTTGGTTGCTGGGTAGTCTACACAATGCAGCCTGATTAGTGCTGACTTAGAATAGGGGCTTTGAGTGAAATATCTAGCATGACTGGGACTGGCTTGGAAGTGACCTTAATTTGGAGGGGGGAGTTTTCTCTTAAACATTCTTCAGTAGTACACATGGAGTAAATCTTATTGGCTGTTTGAAAACAGCAAGTTGGCACACTTCAAAAATTAATTTTTGTAATGGCTTGTTGGTTTGAGTAGGGGGCTCTTTTCTCTAGGTCTTTGTTACTGCTGAATTGGGGAGCCTTGCAACAGCAAATGAATCTAGAGGCAAGTGGGGCCTCAGCAGTGTTATGCTTAGACTGCAAACCTCACTTTTCTTTAAGGCTTCGAACGCTGGGCATTGTTATCTAGAAACTACAGCAGAATGGATGCCCCAGGTGAAGATGTCCATCAAAAAGATCTGGCAGCAACCTTTGTTGTCTTCAGTGCTGTTCTGCTTCTCAGTCACAAAGATTTGCATATGGAATTTTATGGAATTTGTTGTGCATTATTTAGTACATCACTACAAAGACACAGTCTCTCCTCGTGCTGGAGAATGATCACAGACAACTCTCTGGTGAAATCTTTAAGTATTATCATCCTTACCTTTCTGTTATGTAAAGGGGCTCTTCAGATGGGCTAGACATATGCTATTACTGCAGTTTGGATGCTGGTGTTACCATGCATTTGGCACCTTCCAAGGTAGGGTTAACATCCATAAAAGTGGTTCTGCTTGCATTTTTGTGGGAAGGCTAAGCAGCCAGCTTCAAACTTCCCTGAGGCATTTGCACCAAAGAATAATCCAAATTGTTCTCAGGTGGTGAAATAGCACAGCATCTATATAGTACCCTGTTAAGTTTTCAAAGTGCTTAACATAACTGATTGAATCATTCTCTACAGCAATCTTGTAAACTAAGCAAATATGAGATGTTATTGCAGAGGCAGTGCTGGTGCTGCTTATGAGGTCATGTCAGAGGCAAGATTTGCAGCAAGGACAACTTGGCTCATAATTTTAATCACTATATCTGCTCATGTGAAACTAGCACTGCACACAAGGATGTGTGGAGCTGTAAGAATATCACAAGTATATTACTACCAGGGCTCTTTTTGTAGCAGGACCTCCTTTGCATATTAGACCACACACCCCTAATGTAGCCAGTCCTCCAAGAGCTTACAGAGCTCTTCTTACAGGGGCTACTGTAAGCTCTTGGAGGATTGGCTACATTAGAGGTGTGTTGCCTAATATGCAAAGGAGGTCCTGCTACAAAAGGAGCCCTGGTTACTACTGTAATCTGAGTTGAAAACTCCACTGAAGTTCCATGAGGTTATCATAAGGAAGCATGTTTGCTTGGTTTGGGGGTGATCTTTTCTGGTGATTGGCTTATGTTTTGTAAATGTTGGCTTTTGACACAAAGCTATGGATCCATTCACTAGCTTTGATTGCTGAGTCAGAACACCATCTTATTCTAGCTTTGAGAACTCTTGAAGAATATTTTAAATCTATAGTAGAGGAGGTCAGACTAATCTGAGGAGGAAGGACCCTTAAACTGTAGTGCAAGCCAGTTACATTTGAACTGGTTTCTGTCCAAATTCCGGCACCTGATTTAAAAGAGAATCAGTAGCTTTAGGGTTACTGATTTAGGGGTACACCAACTTTCAAGGGGCATGTGAGAGCCCAAAAGAATTTCTGGTAATGCTTCAGTAACAGAATTGGTTTGCAAGAGGGGGAAAAAAACTTGTTGCTACAGCAGAGAGGGTAGCACTGTCTTGTCCTTGTTTTAACAACAGGAAGAAAATATCCTCCTCAACACTGGGCGCTGGCACATAGTTCTACAACTGCCGTAGCTGTGAGAAAAAAGATGGTGTTTTGATCAAAAGTGAGCTTGCTAAATTCTTATTCACATGATTATTTTTGTCTCCCCCTCCGATCTACACCTCTAATCTCACTTGCTTCAACCCTATAACATCCCTTCACATTCCCTTCCCTCGGCATTTCTTCACAGTTTTGTTCACCATGGACGACCTGAGCCTCTGGACCTCCATCTGGGCATGTTCCTGCCCACCCTTCTAACCCAGGCAACCCAAGAACAGCAGGATCGCTTCTTCATGCCTGCTTGGAACTTGGAGATCATTGGCACATATGCCCAGACAGAGATGGGCCATGGTACAGTACTTTCTAGTATTATTTGCAAGGGTAGCATATCTATATAGGTGATAACCTAAGCTTCCAAAAGAAAGTGGAAGGTTCTCCCCAGTTTTCTGTGAGCTCTGGGGAGTAATGAACTCCTTAAATTTTAAGAGCATGTGATTCATAGCACAGTATCAGTTAAGGTTGCAATGATGAAATTCTGGTACGTCTAGCTGTAATTGAAGTGCACGTTATTCACTCGATGCAGTTAGTTAAATGTTTTCAGTGTATAAGGTGTGGTGATATTGAATACATCGCCACTATCTCCACCTGGATTTTTGGAATGCTTTTTGCCCTAATTAATATATTCACCATAAGGATGAAAGAACAGAGGTTAATCGAAATACTGAAAGAACAGTCCAGCTTTTATTTGGGGATTGGTCCAAGGAATTACTTGCAAAACATTCTTCATCTGAGATCTTCTGCTAGGATTGTCCTAATCCATTATTAAATGTCATTTCCCCTTGCAGTTTGGTGTAGTGGTTAAGTGCGTGGACTGTAATCTGGGAGAACTGGGTTTGATTTCCCACTCCTCCACTTGCAGCTGCTGGATGATCTTGGGCAAGCCATAGTTCTGTCAGAGCTGTCCTTGAAAGGGCAGTTCTTGAAAGAGCTCTCTCAGCCCCACCTATCTCACAGGGTGTTTGTTGTGGGGAGGGGAAGGGAAAGGAGTTTGTAAGCCGTTCTGAGACTCCCAAGTGAAGGGTGGAGTATAAATCCAGTCTCTTCTTCTGTCTTTTCTTCTTGCAAGACAATTTCGCTTGTTGTCAAGAATGTAGAAATCTGCATTCAAAACACTGGGTTGGATCCTGCCATCCATAAGAACAAGAGTTGGCAAGATTTTACCTATGTTCCCTTCCCCCTAGCTGTCCCATCTGAGCCTGGGAAGGCTGATTCCTGAGGATACAGAATCTGTGTGAACTAATAACCATGTCGAGTTAGAAGGGTGGGCAGGAACATGCCCAGATGGAGACTGCTGTGGAAGGCAGGTGAAGTTTCCCTCTCGCCCAATAACAATGTCACCATTTCAATCTCCTGACTTGTGGATCCTACAACCCAAGGAATCAACTTTTGAGGGGGGAGGGAGGGGAATGTAGGAAAGATCAGCCATCAGCACCTTTCAATGATGGATCCACTGAGTTTTGCAAATGGTAAAATAAATGCATTGGTTGAACTAAATGATAAAAGTTGGACATATCGTTCATTCCAAGTACCTCTCAATCCTCCCCCATTTTGCTGATTGACAGAGGAAAGTAATGGGAAATTGAACCCATTATTCCCTATAGCCTTGTAAATAAGAGCAAGTTACAAGTCTTCCTGCTTAGCTATGTGTTTAGCTATGTTTAATAATTTGTAGCATTATTGATCTGAAAAGACAGGGAGAGAAACTAATTTTCTTCCAGTTTACAAAAACATCCTTACTCAGTTGCCTGGAGGTAATTCTTACTTGCCACAAGCATCTTGGTAAGTGACTGTCTACAACTGTGAACTAAATGGATCATAAATATATTATAGGCATGCTGGGAATGATGAGTAAACAGGAGGTTTAATGGGGAATTTGTGCAAAGGGCAGGCTGTCTTCAAGTCTCAAGACTATAAACATCATTTCTGGTCACATTCATCTTCCTAAACCACAGTGATGCAAATTGCTTTCAGTTTTATAGTTGGGGGGAGGGGAATGCAGGATGACACAACATTTCCAACACCTGAGAAGGACAAGCATTCTCCGTGGTATCAATTTAGACATCCAAGACTGTCTTCACATTTAAGGCTTACTATTACTGCCAGCATCTAGGCTCCTTCCCTTTGAAGTGCCGAAAGTTGAAATTGTTAACCAGTAGAATGCATCATGTTTTGCTAAAGATGAATAAGTTTGTAAATGATAATGTAGTTGACCACAGGTGCATCTCTGTCCCTTGCTCAGAATTCCATGAGTGTTTCAAGCTGTCAAAGTCCCAAATACATACATTAAACTTGCCCTGACTCTGTCAAAGATACCATGTACTCATTCCAAATGTACTTAGGAGGAGTGGGAATTTGTTATCCTAAAAAAAAAGTGCAGGCCACCTTGAACCTGTAGTAAAATTTCTCTTCTTATTTTCAAGAGATCACATTACTCTGAGTGGACAAATACATCAACACCCATTCAGTCTGAATAAACCCTGTAGATCTTCGTCGTGGTCTCTGTGCAGTCCCACACATGGGTTGGGCGCCTGCGCACGACCTCGATCGGAGAAACTTCTAGAGCTTTACCTCAGAAGAGCTTTTGGCGGGCTCTCCCCTGGCTCTGGGGGAGGAGACATTCACTGCGCATGCCCAGAGCAGGAGAGAGAGCCGCCTCCCACTCAGTTCTTCTTCGATCGCCTTCGTGTTCACACCTCGTTCCTGTCGTTCCTCCATTTACCTCAGCTGAGTATATCTTTCTTCGCTTTCGCTTTCTTTTTCCATCTGCTTCTTTCTCTTCTAAAAAATATTTTAAAAAAAAAAAAATCTTTGTCTATCTCTCTTCCCCCCCCCTCCTTTCTTTGGAGGGTGGGTGGGGATTTTTGTATGGGAAAAACTAAATTCTTTAAGGTCTGTCGTCGTTGCCCTGCTAAAATTCCATCCAACGACGGGCACGACCTTTGCTTAGTTTGTTTGGGAGAGGCCCATAGAGTAGATTCTTGCCCTCATTGCGCGAGTTTCACTCGTCAGGCTCGCCGTAATCGAGAGGCTAGGCTCAAAGCTCTTCTTGTTGAATCGGCTCTGCGTCCCACAATGTCTTCGGGAGCTTCCCAGGTCTCGGTAGCCAAGAAATCGGACACCTCCTCGAAGGCACCGAAACAGAAACCTAAGCGAGCTGAAGATAAGACCCCTTCGAGGTCGAAGGCCACGCCCTCTGCTTCGGTTTCGAAAGTGGACCCCATCATCGTGACTGGGTTGTCGACGTCGATGCTGGCCCTTGCCTCTACATCTCATCAGTCTGCAGCTCGACAACAGACTCCGCAGCACCCCCACTCGTCACCTACGGGGACGATACCGTTGGGCCAGTTGACCAGATCGCCTCCGCACCTGTCTCCGCGAACAGGCTCCCGGTCTCCACGGAGGTGCTCCACTACCCCGATCCACACTTTGGACGAGGGTCTGGTTGTGCACCGCCATGCTTGGTCCCGATCTCGACTTGGTCGTCGATGCCTGATCCGTAGGCAATCCCCGTCGTCGTCTGATTCCGCCTCTGACCACCAATGCTGGTCCTGCGAAGACCGTCGGGAGCGTCCGGATGCGGCCTACTATTATTCGAGGTCTCCGACACCGGAGAGACACCGCTATGACCGAATCCGGCATTCGGAACGCGGAGATCAGGCCCACGCCCCTGACCGCCCTCGGCGCTCGGCATCTGTGGCCTCGGCTCATTCTGCCTCTCGGGAACAGCCTTCTGACCTTCCCAGAAATCGGGACGCTCCAAGGAGTTCCCCAATGGAACCTCGACACCGTCCTGCCGTCGACCATCCGGTCGTCGACCTTGTCCAACCCCGATCCTCCTCTCCTATGTCGATCTCGGACGGGTCGGATTCGGCGGAGTTCGATCCCGAGGTCTCTCGGATCGAGGACGAGCCTCGACGCTCGGGGTCGATTTCACCGACGGAAGGCCCTAAGGCATTTTTGGAGCTCGTTACCAGGATGGCGACTGCCCTCCAAGTTCAGGGCTTTACGGAGTCCCCAGCAGTGACCGACGTCGTTCACCGGTTGGTCCAGGCTGATCTTCCTCTGTCTCCCGTCTTGCCTTTGCTGCCTGTCCACCTTTCTATGTTGAAAGAGTCATGGGAACACCCGGCTTCGATCCCTTTGGTTTCGAGGCGCTATGATGGGTTGTATAGGATCCAGGATGCTCCTGGCAAATTCCTCCTTTCTCAGCCACCACCGAACTCCATGGTGGTTCACTCTTCTTCAAAATTGAGGCAGCCTGCTCGCCAGTCCACGCCCCCTGACCGTGAGGGTCGTAAACTGGATCTTCTGGCCAAGAAGATGTACTCTCTGGCCTCCATGAATCTCCGGGTCGATACTTATCTGTCGTATTTATCTGCTTACGCATTCAACGTTGCCAATGCAATTCGCCCTGTCCTGGAGTTTGTTCCGGAAGAGCACCGTCCCACTCTCTCGGCTGCCTTGTCTGAGGTTTGTGCCATATCAAAGCAACAAATCAATTCCGTTCGTCATGCAGTCAGCTGCTCCTCTAAACTCCTGGTGTCTTCTGTCGCTCTCCGGCGTCATGCCTGGCTGCGGGGCACCTCCCTACAACCGGACGTCAAGTTCCGTGTAGAAGACCTCCCCTTTGACGGAAACGGCCTCTTCCACTCCACCACCGACGAAGTGTTGAAGGCTGTTGATGAGAGTCGTAAGCAGGCCCGAAACCTTGGAGTCTCGGCTGCACCTTACCCGTCCCAGAAACCGTTCCTGGAAACCTTCCGCCTCCAGGCGATACCTATCTCCGGCACCTCACTCCCAATGGAGGAGGAAACCGTACGACTCCCGTCCTCCTTCCAAACACCGTTCCCAACCCACCAAAAAGCCGCCGCAGCCTAAGCAGTCTGTTTGACTGTCCCCACTGTCTCTCTCCAATGTCGTTCACTCCTTCCATCCGTACCCGCCTCTTCCCCTTTCTATCAGCCTGGGAAGAAATTTCAACCGACTCTTGGGTCCTCACCATCCTGCGGGTCGGGTACGCCATAGAGTTCGTTTCGCCTCCGATCCTCCCACACTTTGTCGTCACGCCTCCAGACCCCCTCCTCGATCTCGAGGTTTCTGCTCTCCTTGCCAAGGGGGCCATCGAGGTCGTCCCGGAGGCGCAACGAACTCTCGGCTTCTACTCGAAGTATTTCCTGGTCCCCAAGAGGGACGGCGGCTTCAGACCAATTATGGACCTTCGGGATCTCAACCGTTACATTCGGTATCAAAAATTCAGAATGGTCACTCTGCAGTCGATCCTCCCTCTCATTCCACGGGCAGCGTGGCTCGCGTCAGTCGATCTTCAAGACGCATACTTCCATGTCACGATCCGTCCCCAACATCGGCGGTTTCTCCGCTTCGCCGTTGGAGATGCCCACTACCAGTACAGGGTGCTTCCCTTCGGCCTTTCTACAGCTCCACGGGTGTTCACCAAGCTGATGGCTGTGGTGGTAGCCGAACTCCACCGACGGGGAGTCACTCTTTATCCTTACATCGACGACTGGCTTCTCGTAGCTCCAACGCCAACTCAATTGCTCCACGACACTCGGGAGACTCTCTCCCTCCTCCGTGCTCTTGGCCTTTGCGTCAACCACGCCAAGTCCTCCCTTCAGCCCCTCCAAATCCTTCGATTCCTCGGGGCTCGACTCGACACCAACCTCGAAGCGGCTTTCCTTCCGGAGTCCAGGGCTTCCGACATTCGTGCGATGGTGTCCGCCTTTCAGACGTGTCCCCAACAATCCGCCCGTTCGGTCATGAGGCTTCTGGGTCACTTTGCCTCTACGGTGTTTGTTGTCCGCAACACCCGGTTGACGATGCGGCCGCTTCAGCTCTGGCTCCTACGAGCCTTCGATCCCCTCCGGAGGCCTTGGCACACGATTCTGTCGATCCCACAAACCGTCCTCGCCTACCTCGAGTGGTGGGCTCAACCTGTCCACCTCCTTTCCGGGATGCCATTTCGTCCTCCTCCTCCCGAGTTGCTGTTGACCACAGACGCTTCCCTCTGGGGTTGGGGAGCCCAGTGTGGAGCGCTTACTGTACAAGGGGCTTGGTCTGCTCGAGATGCAACTCGCCACATAAATTACCTGGAGCTGCAAGCAATTTACCTGGCCCTCCGGTCTTTTCTTCTGACCCTCCGAGGCCGTGTCGTCCAAGTGGCTTCCGACAGCACCACGGCTGTTTATTATGTCAACAAACAGGGCGGCACTGCCTCTGTTCGTCTCTGCACCTTGGCGATAGACCTCTGGTCCTGGTGCCTCCGCCACTCCATCACGCTCTCGGCGATCCATATTCCCGGGGATCAGAATGTCGATGCGGACCGGTTGAGTCGTTCTGCCTCATCGGACAACGAATGGTCCATTCCCCTCCGGTATCTTCGGCCGCTGTTTCGGGAGTTCGGTCACCCATCTGTCGACGGCTTCGCGTCCGTCGACAATGGTCGATGTCGCCTGTTTTTCAGTAGGGGTCCCCCGTCTGCTCGGTCGCTCGGGGATGCCTTTCTCCACAAATGGAACGGAACCCTGTTTTATCTGTTTCCTCCGTTCCCTCTCATCTCTCGGGTCGTGCAGAAGATTCGTGCAGACCGCACCTCCTGCATTCTGATCACTCCGTGGTGGCCACGCCAGGTCTGGTTCCCGCACCTGCTTCAACTCTCCTGTCGTTCCTTCCGTCCCCTCCCTGTCGTCCCAGATCTCCTTTCTCGGGCCCGAGGGAGAATCATCCATCTCAATCCGGGATTTTTCAAATTAACGGTCTGGAAGATCCAGCCCTAGACTTCCCGCCTCAGGTCTCTGAAATCCTCCTGAATGCTAGGAAGCCTTCTACTTGACGTTCCTATCGGTTCAAGTGGAACAGATTCCAATCCTATGCTACTGATCACTCCTTCGATCCGATTCGATCATCTCTCCGTGAGATCTTCGCCTACATCGTGCATTTGAAGGATGCGGGCCTGGCATACTCGTCCTTGAGGGTTCATTTGGCGGCGATCTCCGCCTACCACCCCCTCATCCAAGGCTCGTCAGTGTTCTCCCACCGTCTCACCAAGACGTTCCTCAAGGGTCTTCTTCGCATGTGCCCACCTAGGAAACCGTTGGTGCCTTCCTGGAGCTTGTCTCTAGTCCTTTCTCAACTCATGGCTAAACCGTTCGAGCCGATGGCTACCGCCGACCTCAGGTTAGTGTCCTGGAAGACGGCCTTTCTCGTAGCCATTACCACTGCACGCAGAGTAGGGGAACTAGCTGCCTTTAGGGCAGATCCCCCCTACACCGTTTTTCATAGGGAGAAGGTGGTCCTTAGAACAGATCCTTCCTTCCTCCCTAAAGTCATCTCTGCCTTTCACCTCTCTCAGTCGTCTGTTCTGCCTACATTCTTCCCGAACCCGACTGATGCCTCTCAGAGAGCCCTGCACTGTCTAGATGTGCGCAGAGCGCTCTCTTTCTATCTACACAGGACGCAGCCCATACGTAAATCTCCTCGGCTGTTCCTGGCTTATGGCCCCCCTCACGCGGGGGAACCCATTTCTTCTCAACGTCTCTCTAAGTGGGTGACTTCCACCATAGCCCTTTGCTATGAGCTGGCGCGTCAACCCGTTCCTACCTGTCTCACTGCCCATTCCACACGGGCGGTGTCGACGTCCACCGCTTTCCTGGCCGGTGTCCCGTTGGAAGACGTCTGTGCGGCTGCTACGTGGTCCTCGGCATCGACCTTCGTGACCCACTACGCACTCGACGTCCGAGCTCGGCGGGATGCTGCCTTTGGTCAGACGGTACTGCGATCTCTCTTTGCTTGATCCTGGTACACCCTCAGGTAGGACCCGTGGGTGGTTTGTTTTGATGGTGATGCTGTGTCTTAACCAGTATTTTTGTGTCCTTTGCAGCTGCCAGCTCCCTCCTTCAACTGGTTCAGCTCTTGTAATCACCCATGTGTGGGACTGCACAGAGACCACGACGAAGATAAACAGGTTGCTTACCTGTAACTGATGATCTTCGAGTGGTCATCTGTGCAGTACCACAATCCCACCCAGCTTTCCCCGCTGCTGGCATCTCCAGATGTCCTGTTTTGGATTCTTTGGCCTTGACAGTGGCGGTCGAAGGAACTGAGTGGGAGGCGGCTCTCTCTCCGCTCTGGGCATGCGCAGTGCATGTCTCCTCCCCAGAGCGGGGGGAGAGCCCGCCAAAAGCTCTTCTGAGGTAAAGCTCTAGAAGTTTCTCCGATTGAGGTCGTGCGCAGGCGCCCAACCCATGTGTGGGACTGCACAGATGACCACTCGAAGATCATCAGTTACAGGTAAGCAACCTGTTTTTCCACTTACAGCACAAATACCAGGTATTAGGCCATTCCTTGTAGGCATCAATTAAAATGAAAAAAGTCAAGATTTGGAGATGAAAGGCACAGTGGAACCAATATTTGAACATCCAGCATAGCTGTGGAATCTTTAGCACCATAGTATCTGAATTTTGGAGAAATGACCTTACCATAAGAATGGTACTAAGAGGGGAACACTCTGTCATAGTGCTCTTTAATTGACATTGATGGATATTTATGACTTCAACTTCACATGTATGACTGAATGAAAACTAGGCAAGGAAATTGAATTGCAAACAGGGTTGTAAAACCAGTAAGATTTCAGGCTGGAGGTGCCAAAAAGTAGAATGTTCAGATTTATGGTCTTATATTAATGGTTGAATCAACCAGAATAATAATGTTTGCAAGTTTTTGCACATGTAGTTGCTTTGTTTGCACTTTCGATTTCTCATTTTCTAAATATAAACCTCCTGGTATATCCTTTCTGTCTCTTGTAATTCCTATCTGTACTTGTATCTCCACTGGAGTTGAAACATGTCCAGTTTGTGTGTGTCTGTGCCAGTTTTCATGACTGTTGGGGTAACATATGCTGCCTGCCTACAGGAACCCACCTCCGAGGCTTGGAAACCACAGCCACCTATGACCCTGCTACTCAGGAATTCATCCTAAACAGTCCCACTGTGACTTCTATTAAGTGGTGGCCAGGTGGATGTAAGTGAAGTACTTTGAAATTAAAGTAGAAATTCTTTCCATTTTCTGCCTGAATATTTTTTTTCTTCCTAAGCAGTGAAATGAAATGTTTTATTAAAGCACTTAGACTGTAAAAGGTCTTTCATCTTTTTCTGGGGCCAGGTTGTAGAATCAGCAGGCTGGAACTGACTTTCTCTAGATAAAGGTGTCGTCAGCCATAAATAAATGCTTTTTTTCCATGTAAAGCATTTAGATTCATAATGTTTCCAGGTCTTTCATGAGTGACTGGGATAGCAGGAAGTTCTGTTACATTTGAGAGGCTTGATCAGTTTTTCTCTAGGAAACCCTCCTTGAATAGGTTTCCTGCTCTATCTCAATTCTCCCTCTGCTTTCCTTATTATTGGGGTAGAATTTCCTACATTGCAGGCAAAAGTCTTTTCCAAGTTAATACTCAAGTGAGGCTTTTAGACTTACCTGTTTGACCACTTTTGCATGCATCTGAGTACACAATACTGACTTTGATGGACCAAGGATCTGATTCACTGTAAGGCAGTTTCATGTGTCAGCAAATGTAGATACAATTTATATTTATATTTACATGGAGTTTTCCACAGACTCATTTTTTTGTCTTTCTTCCAGTGGGTAAAACATCAAACCATGCCATTGTTTTGGCACAGCTTCATACACAAGGCCAGAACCATGGTTTACATGCATTCATTGTGCCCATACGCCAGTTGGGAACTCATGAACCGCTGCCAGGTATGGGCCCGCACTTTGTTTGGGGGGAAGTGGGTTGATGCTAGCTTCTGAAATAAGGAGACATTGGTCAGAATCCAGAGGGCTGTAGGAAGAATTTCACATTCATTTTTCTGATTATATAAATGTATTATCTTCTAGAAAGACACTTCAGAGAGGTCTCCAAGACAGCAAGAAGAGCTAAAATTGTAAATGAAAATCTAAAAGATTCTCATATGTGTACAGAAACAGTTTAAGCATTCACCTGAGGCCTATTTTGTCCTTGGTACTGTGTTGTGACCTCTAGGCTGGATGCTACTGACCTTCCACTGAAGGAATTCATTTGTTTTTCTGTGCCTTTTCTGCACCTGCTTAGGCAAACAAAGGCAAGAATGCCGTGCAAACCATATCACATCTAACCTAATGGACAGAGGTTTCTCAGATTCAAGGAGCAATTTTTGCAGTCTCTGTCCACAGTCAGGATTCTTTGTTATGCCTAGCCAGGCTTTGAGAATCCATAGAAAATGTAAGTTTGTTCTTGGAGCCATATGCTGTTACATTGAATGAAAGATGCGGCTACTTTGGATTTGACAATATGAACTCTGACCCTGCAATCACAGGCAAAACTACTTAGGCTCCTCAGCAGAACAGTTAAGAAACATGGCATTCACAGTGCCAGTCTGTGATAACAGCTGGTTATTGTGACAGAATATTATCTTATGGATACCACTTTAGCTCTACGTTAAGAGCCTGAAGGTGTCTCCTACTTATCCATATTGCTGTGCCCTCTTTGCCAGGCATTACTGTTGGTGACATTGGACCAAAATTTGGTTACGATGAAATGGATAACGGCTACTTGAAAATGGACAATTTCCGCATTCCTCGGGAGAACATGCTAATGAAATTTGCCAAGGTAAAATGTGCTCTCTTTGTAGTTTGGCAGTTGAAAATGGATGGTTATTCAGTCAGCTTAGATGAGACCGTTGTCGTTAAAGTGTTCTTCTCCCATATAAACTTTCTATTGAACAGAAGAGTTGTTTTATATTTTAGAAATGCTGTTTTTCGGGAGGTAGCTTTTCACTTGAACTGGGCTAAAAGGAAGAACAATCAAGAGTTAATATAAAATCCTACTCTGTGACGAGGGAGTGCTGACTTCTAAAGTTCTACTTAATTTGTAGTTCTTGCTTTCTGGAAGCTGGTTCTTTTCAGGAGTGAATCAGGGTTGTGATTGTACAAAATGAGAAGAAACTATACTTGTGAACATTCTGGCACCAGTATCGGTGAAAACATCTCCTTGGTCTTCCTGTCCCTATAAATTGAACTTAATAGCCAGTTGGGTTTGCTGCCCATTAACCTCATACTGCTTCCTGCCACAACTTCTTCCTCCCTGCCTACTGAATTAATGTTTATAATACATACTTAGTAGCTGACCTCCTCCACTCCTTTTATGATCTCACCACTCAACTGTCTTGCACAATGTTATGATTATGCATTATTTTTACAGGTATGCTAAATTTTTACCATGTTCATAATCTGACCTTTTAATAATTGGGGTAATCTGATTTCCCCCCCAGTTCATAATAAGAGTGGATGTATCACTGAGTAGCTGGAGGAACTGTGATTTTATTTAAAGCTGGAAGAGATGGAAGTTTATTTAAATATTATTTGTATGTTTTTTATTTAAACTAAAAGTGGAATGTGGGTGGAATATTTATATGCTGCTTCTCTCCTGGAATATGGGAACCAAAGCAGTTGACACATTTTTAAAACAATATAATGATTCAAAGTCCAAATACATCAAGGCATTCATTACTGATATCCCTTTAATACAAAACACCAACATGCACACAGTCCCTTCTTGTCATCATTTGCACTTCATAAGGTTGTTTCACCAATTGTAAAACATCTAAATCTACTGACAAGAGCTGGAAAAGGTGCCAGTCTGCAGGTCAAAGTGGTAGCAACCTCTCCCTTCCTGATCCCAGGTAGTTCCTTGAAAGCTGTTCTAAAAAAAAAAACCTGTTGGCATGTTTCATAGAATAATAGAATCATAGAGTTGGAAGGGACCTCCAGGATCATCTAGCCCAACCCTCTGCATGATGCAGGAAATTCACAAATAGCTTCCCCCACAACCCCTAGTGACTGCTGTTCCACACCCAGAAGATGATTAAAAAAAACCCTCCAGGACCATCAGCCAAACTGGCCTGGAGAAAATTGCTTTCTGACCCCAACATGGCAATCAGCATTTCCCATGGTGTGTAAGAAGGGGCCACAAGAACTAAGCACTGGGGCAACCCTTCCTGCCCCCCTCTCATAATCTGCCTAAGTTCACACAATCAGCATTGTTGTCAGATGGCCATCTAGCCTCTGTTTGAAAACCTCCAAAGAAGGAGAGCCCACCACCTCCCAAAGAAGCCTGTTCCACTGAGGAACCGCTCTGTCAGGAAGTTCTTCCTAATGTTTAGCTGAAAACTCTTCTGATTTAATTTCAACCCATTGGTTCTGGTCCAACCTTCTGGGGCAACAGAAAACAACTCCGTACCATCCTCTATATGACATCCCTTCAAGAACTTGAAGATGGTTGTCATATCACCTCTAAGTCATCTCCTTTCCAGGGTAAACATACCCAGCTCGTTCAACCTTTCCCCATAGGAGTTGTTCTCCAGACCCCTCACCTTCTTTATTGCCCTCCTCTGGACTTCTTCCAGCTTGTCTATATCCTTCTTAAATTGTGGTGCCCAAAACTGAACACAATAGTCTAGGTGAGGTCTAACCAGAGCAGAGTAAAGTGATACCATCACTTCGCGTGATCTGGACACTATACTTCTGTTGATACAGCCCAAAATTGCATTTGCCTTTTTAGCTACCACATCACACCTGTTGGCTCATGTTCAGTGCATGGTCTACTAAGACCCCTAGATTCTTTTCGCACATACTACTGCCAAGGAGAGTCTCCCCCATCCTATAATTATGTGTTTGATTTTTTTTCTTCCTAAATGCAAAACTTTGCATTTATCCCCACTGGAATTCATTTTATTTGTTTTAGCCCAGTTTTCCAGCCTGTAAGGATCATCCTGTGGCCTTGACTCTGTCTTCTGCTGTGTATGCTACCCCTCCCAATTTAGTATCATCTGCAAATTTAATAAGCATTCTCTCTATCCCTTCATCCAAATCATTGATAAAGGTGTTGAACAAAACAGGTCCCAGGACAGATCCTTGAGGCACTCCACTTGTCACTCCTCTCCAGAGGATGAGGAACCAATTACAAGTACTCTTTGGGTGCAATCTGTCAACCAGTTACAGATCCACCTAATAGTAATAGGATCCAAACCACATTTTTCCAGTTTGTCAACAAGAATATTATGTGGAACCTTATGAAAAACCTTACTGAAATCAGTTTATGTCTGTAGCATTCCTCTGATCCAGCAAGGTAGTAATGTTCTCAAAAAAAGAGATAAGGTTAGTCTGACATGATTTTTTCTTGAGAAACTCATGCTGGCTCTTAGTAATCACAGCCATCCTTTCTAAATGCTCAAGGACTGTCTGTTTGCTGATTTGTTCTAAAACTTTACCAGGTATAGACATCAAGCTGATGGGTCAGTAGTTACCCGGATCCTCCTTTTCCCCCTTCTTGATGAGGATAACATTTGGCTGCCTCTAAGCTTCTGGCACTTCATCTGTTCTCCAAGAATTCTCAAAAATAATGGACAGAGGCTCAGAAATTTCATCCACGAGTTCTTTTAGTACCCTTGGATGCAGTTCATCTGGCCCCGAGGACTTAGTTTCATTTGTAAAAACTTGGTGTTTATGTACTACCCATAAGCCAGTCCTACGCTGCAACTCCCTTCCCTCATTATATGTTCTGTTTTTGCCATGTTGAACACCATTTCCCTTGCAAGAAAAGACTGAGGAAAAGTAGGAACTGAGCAGGTTCTCCCCTCTTTTCATCACCTGTTACAGTTTCACTGTCCTGTTCCCGCAATGGGCCTACCTTGTCCTTGTTCTTTTTCTCACTTTGAACATAAAAAAGAAGAACCCTTTTTTGTTGTTTCTAGCATCCCTCGCTAGCCTAAGCTTATGTTTGTGTGTGTCCTGTGGCAAAGCAAGATGTATATTTATCAAAGCAATTCTGTGTTGGGCTTTTCCCCATAGGGACCCAAAAAGGTGTGCAGAGAAAGCCAAGCTAACCAAACTGTTCAAACAAATAAGAGGAGGAAATCAGAAATATATTTGGGCTGGTCCTGGTCCACTGAGATGAGTTGCAGGCCTCAGGCTGTGAACCAAGGTCTGAGAGCCCTTTGGCTTTATACCCAAGAGCTTGTGCCTCTGGCTCTGTGCTGGCTAAGTCCCTGCATGGAGAGAACAGACATAGCCCAGATGAAACTTGTCAGCAAGACAGTGAAATTTTCGTCAACCTCCGCCCCTTACAAATGTAGTCGCTTAAGACTATAAATATGATACTATATGAACAGAGCCTTAAAAATCAGTGTGCTGTTTCCATCTCCTAGGTTGAACCAGATGGCACATATGTGAAACCTCTCAGTGACAAGTTGACGTATGGCACCATGGTATTTATCCGCTCAATCATTGTAGGTGATTCTGCGCGGTCTTTAGCCAGAGCATGTACAATTGCCATCCGCTACAGTGCAGTGAGACACCAGTCTGAACTGAAACCAGGGTAAGAAGCGTGGCTGCTTGCTGAGAGAGTTTCTGAGTCATGGGCTGAGGTTTTTAACTTGACTAGTACATAGGAATATGACTAATTTCTGGTGGGTTGTAGATTGTTGGCAACCCTTTACATCCGCTTTAGGGTTTCTTCAGATTGGAGATGTGCATTTGGACATCACCTCTGTGGTTTTAATTTGATTTAAGATTTCTCAAACCTGGATGCCTTCAGTCACATTGGGAAGGGTGAAGAGAGCACATAAGCACAGCAAAAACTGTCACAGGAAACCTCTGCTTGTGGTGGCATGGGAATCCAGCCTTGCTGTGAACACCAGCATCATAGCTGTAATGTCGACCCTACTTGAACAAAAATAGTGCTGTACTAGATTGCTGAAAAACTGAGCTATTTTAACTGTTTTGGTTTTATTTTACCCTATTCTGCTATAGGGAGCCAGAGCCCCAGATCTTGGATTATCAGACTCAGCAGTACAAACTCTTTCCTCTTCTGGCAGCAGCATATGCCTTCCACTTTGTGGGAGCCTACATGAAAGATACCTATCGTCGCATCACTGCAGACATCAGTGATGGAGACCTGAGAGAAATGCCAGAGGTGAGGCTTTAAGAGAGGGAAAGCAGTTGAAATATTACAAAAAGGGTTTTGTTTCTTTAAAAAAAATTGGGAATAGAGAGGATGAGAAGGAAGGGAATGGGAAACTGAGAGAGTGAATTTGACAGATGTGTGTTCAGAATGAATGCAGCTGTTTTTGCTTCAAGTGCCCAGTCTAAAATCAATGGACTGTGAACTATGTCCAAAAGATCACACTGTCCCCTCCCCCAGAAAACTATGTACGATATGTGTAGCAGGGAACAGCAAAGAAAATAATATGCACTGGTTACTAAACTTCCAGATAAGGTACTGGAGGAGAGGCAAAGACAGAAGTGAGGTTAAGTTTTCCGTTACTTTCTTTGCAACTGTAAGGGTAAGTAACTGAATTAAAATCAGGGAGTCATTTCATTAAAGCATTTAGGCTCAGTCTCATCAGAATTTTTTACCCTCTGGTTCATTTCCAGTTTAGTGACAAACTATGAATGTTACGTAGTACTTAGTGTTAGTGTGCTGTTTTTGATCATTGTAATGTTGATTGCTTCCCTTGAGGTTAAAGAATGGTGATGATATCACTTTTTCCAAAATGATCAAGTGAGGTTAAAGAATGGTGATAATATCACTTTTTCCAGAATTATCAATCATATTCTTTCTGCAATGACCCTGAATGTAAGACAACCTGACAAAGTTACATACCAAAAAATATTTTTTTTTACTGGACATAACTAACTAGTATGTGAACACAAGACAACTACTTCTTTTTTGATGGCATACCTGGAAAAGACAATAATGATAGGATAAGAGGCAGTGTGCCCTGAGCAGAACCAGGGTAATTTGCCCTGAGACCCAAACCCAAACCAATGTGCAATGACATATGCAGATGTGGTAGTTCCAAACCCTCAGAAGTAGTTAGACCTGGTGGCTTGAAAGCCCTGAGAAGGGAGTAGACACAGTGGGTCAAAACCCAAACACAAACCAATGTGCAATTATGTATGTTGACATGGTGGCTGGAAGCCCTAAGAAGAAAGTGGGCCTGGTGGGTGGCTTGAAAGCCCTGAGATGGGAGTAGACATGGTGGGTCAAAGTCCTGAGATGGGAGTAGATCTGGTGGCTCGAAAGCCCTGAGTCCATCCCTGACACCCAAACCCAAGCATGACTACCCCAACCCAGCACTGAAACATGCAACCAGAACCCGAAAGAGAGATGGAAAGGTGGGCAACCCCAAACTTTTGATGGGGGCACCCCAAAGTACCCCCATAGAAGCAAGTAGGGTGTAATGAATGGGTACTTAGCCAAGGCACCCACTAACTAGGGTGGAACTAAACAGATGCAGAACACACCCACCAATGGGGGTGTATTATTTGGCTGCACCTGGTTCGGCAGCTCACCCATCCATTGCGGTGAATACCTCTACTGTGTGGATAAATGGAACATACAGCTAGGGAATTGGACACAGGCTGCAAGGCATTTGCGAGTTTTTTGCGGATAAGGTCTTGTTGCTCTGCTGTGACCTCCCTGCCACAGTTGATACAGTGAGCAAGCTCGAGGCTCCATGCACATCTTTGATTCTAATTCTGGATCATTTTGACCCACTCAGCCTAGAGGAAGTTGACAAACTGCTCCTAGTTGTTCACCCTACCACATGCTGCCTTGATCCGTGCCCGTCATGGCTAATTAAAGCTGGCCCTGATGGGTTTCAAGGCACCTTGAGGGAGATTATCAACAAATCCCTTGTTGAGGGACAGTTCCCTGGGGTGCTTAAGGAAGCAGTGGTCCGCCCCCTGTTGAAAAAATCATCTTTGGATCTAGCTGAATTGGCCAACTATTGGCCGGAGACGGTACTGGTTGCCCACACAGACAACCTTCGAAGGCATCTTGATCGAGGCAGATTGGCAGTGCTGATATTGTTGGACCTGTTGCCGGCGTTTGACACGGTCGACCATCAGTTAGTGGTCTGCCACCTTGCCAACATAGGAATCCAGGGGCTTCCCTTACAATGGCTCGCTTCCTTTCTCCAAGATTGGGGACAAAGGATGGCACTAGGGGAACAGCAATCCAAGAGGCACTCACTGGATTGTGGAGTGCCTCAAGGGGCAGTGTTGTCCCTGATGTTACTTAACATCTATATGTGCCCCCCTTGCCCAGATTGCCTGGAGGCATGGGCTGGGATGTCATCAGTACACTGATGACACCCAGCTTTATTTGATGTTGGGCAGCCAGTCCAACTCCAGACCAGAAGACCTGGACTGGGCATTACAAGCCGTAGCTGGTTGGCTTAGGCTGAGTCGGCTGAAACTGAATCCGATGAAGATGGAGGTCCTGTGCATGGATCGGGGCGGTTTGGGGGTAGGGATCCCACTCCCGACCTTCGATGGGGCACCGTTGGTGCCAGCGCCGGAGGTTTAGGAGTCTGGGAGTGTTCCTGGATGCCTCCTT
Source organism: Gekko gecko (assembly GCA_029375565.1). Taxonomy (NCBI): domain Eukaryota; kingdom Metazoa; phylum Chordata; class Lepidosauria; order Squamata; family Gekkonidae; genus Gekko; species Gekko gecko. The sequence continues at coordinate 221,375,729 of JAPDNY010000002.1, forward strand.
AACAATGGAGGCCTAAATAGCAGCCACTGCCAGGTCGGCCTTTTATCATCTTTGGCTGATTAAGCAGTTGGTTCCCTTCCTCGACTGTGCCAACCTAGCGACAGTGATCCATGCGATGGTCACCTTGAGACTAGACTACTGTAACGCTCTCTACATGGGGCTGCCCTTGTTGCAGATTTGGAAGCTACAGCTAGTGCAGAATGCTGCAGCCAGGCTTTTGATGGGCTTCCCCAGGTGGGAGCATATCCAGCCTGTGCTAAGGACACTGCACTGGCTGCCAATAGCATACCGAATTCGCTTCAAGGTGCTGGTTCTTACCTTTAAAGCCCTATATGGCCAGGGTCCGACATACCTGCGGGGACCACCTTTCCCCATATATACCCCAGAGAGCACTACGGTCGGGGTCTCAAAATAGACTGACCCTCCCAGGCCCTAAAAATGCAAGGCTTGCTACCACTAAAGCCAGGGCTTTCTCAGTGGTGACCCCATCCTGGTGGAATGAGCTCCTGGAGGAGATCAGGGCCCTGCGGGATCTTTTACAGTTCTGCAGGGCCTGCAAGACAGAGCTCTTCCAACAGGCTTTCAGCTAGGGAGCCGCCATCACTATAGAGCCTTGGCCCTTGGTTTTTGACATCTAGCTTGTGCCACAGGAAGATCTTGAGCAGAATGACTCCTAGACTTTGATAGTATACTTTGAAAATAAGCCATCTTGCACAACTAATTATCCATCTTCAGAACTTTATGAAATTGTGTTAGTTATAATGGAATTATTTTAGATGATTTTATGTGTTTTAACTGTATTTATGTATTGATTGTGAGCCGCCCTGATCCTGCATCATGGGGAGGGCGGGGTACAAATGTGATAAATAAAATAAGCTGGCAGGGCCATGCATCAAGTCTAAGGTTAGAAAGCAGATCAGGCATCCCCAGACTTTTGATGGGGGCTCCCAAAAGTACCCCCATAGCAGCAGGGAAGGTGTAAGGGTACTTGGCCAAGGAACCCACTAGCTAGGGTGGAAGCAGACAGGTGCAGAGCACACCCACCAAAGAGGGTATTTTATTCAATTCTGCCTATGGGACTGTTGCATGCCCATCCATTGTGGCAAGTGCTTCTACTCTGCAGATAAATGGAAAGATGTGAAACTACCAGAGCCACCCCTCAAGTCTAAAAAGACCAGTTACAAGGTACAGAAAGGCAGACCAGGCATCCCCGGGGTTTTGATGGGGGTTCCCCACGGCAGCTTGGCAGGCACCCCAGGCAGACACCACAAGGAAAGAAGTGTGCCCAGAATCCTCGCAGGCTCCCTCAGGCCCAAACACAAAGGTCCCCTGGTCAAGGCCCACCCCAGGTGAAATTTCTGGATGGTTCTTCACCATTAGCAGAACACATTGTTCAGATAACAGATCATGTGTTAATGACTGTGAATTGTACAAGTGCGATGGAAAGGGGTAGTCAAACAGGGGTTTGCTTGTGCAGGCGGATGTTTGAAGAGGTGGATGTTTGCTGAGGTGGATGTTGTTCTATGAAGTGTTGTGCTATGAAGTAGACACTGGTTGGTTCATGAGCTAAGTGTTTATTTATGAGGTAGATGATGTTTGGGCTGGCTGTGGGGCAAGCCAAACCCCACCCAGCAGAGGCGGCCATCCTCCCATCCAAGCACCAAGGGTGCAACCCAAGAGCCAAATGCTGGATCACACAGGAGGAGGAATGGAGGGGGGGACAACACTGGGAGGCCTGGATCTTACCCTGGGGTGGCCCAGCAGGGGGAGGTTGACTTTCAGGAAGGCCCATTCATCCACCCTGGCTGAGTCCAGGCAGAAACAGTGGGGGCTCAGAAGGTCTCCAAAGTGAGAGAACATCTGCTTGTTCTGGATGCTGGTGGGAGGGCAGGAGATGAGATTGGTGGCCATGCAAGAGATGTTGGCCCAGATGATGGTCTTGCATGACCAGTATTCAAGGGGATTGGCTGAGGCAAGCTTGGGGGACTTGGCAGGGTACTCCCTCACCATCACTTCTGCTGAATCATCTGCCATGGTCTACCTGGCCTGCCTGCTGTTGGTGACTTCTCATCTCACCAACAACAACCGGTAGTGAGGCTTCTACCTGGTTGGGCTCTTGGAGGCAGACGTGCTGGTTTGCAGCTCCCCCTACCCAGCTTCTTCCGCCCACTGTTCCCTTTGGCCACATTTGTTGGCCTGAAGCCTCCACACTTGTCTGCGAAGCTCACACTTCCACTCCATTAGCTCTGCATTATGGAGAGCAATACAGCTTTTGATATGTGGGTCACACATACAGGCCAGCTTGTATTCTCATTCTTTGCAGAGAGGATGCCACCTGGTGGAGATGCCCACCCACCACCTCTCTGCCAAGGCCCAGACCCATGAGAGTACAGCCATCCTCTTAGGGCCCAGCTGCAGTGCAGAGGCCAGCACCCTGTCCAGCCCTCGAATCAGAGGGATAACTTGCCCTGGGCAGGCCATGTGCATGCAGAGCATGTCGTTGGTGTCCTGGAACAGTTTCAGGATACGCACCATTTGAGAGAGGGTCAGCCAGTCATTGGAGCCGATGCTGAGCTCCTCTTCCCCATGCAGGATGGTCATGGAGGAAATGACATCCTGCACTGCACTCTTCTGCTCCACCAAACACGCAAACATGGCATATGTGGAGTTCCAGTGGGTGGGCATGTCCTGGATGAGCTGGTGTTTGGGTTCATCCCCCTCCCTCTTATGCAGCAGATTAGCAGACTTGATGCTGTGTGAGAAGTGGGCAGCCAGGGCCCAGCAGGTCTCCAGAAGAAACCACAGGTCATGGGTGGCAATGTCCCAGGTGGGCATCACAGTGCTCCGAAGTCCCAGAGTATCCTTCACCACCAGGTGCAGCGTGTGTGCCAGGCAGATGATGTCCTTGGGGTGCACAGCCTTCAACACTGCCAGCATGTTGGCACCAGGTACATGAAGTTGCTGCTGCCCAACCACTCCTTCAGGCTATTCTAAATAGTGGTGGCAGTGTTTGCTGCCGTGTGGTCTGCATCCATCCCTTGCATGTGGAGTAGGACCACTTTGTAGCCAGGTGGCAGGACTGCCCCCTCCTGGGGCCTGAGTCCAACATTCAGGACAGTGAGGCCTTCAGTTTGCCACCAGTGGGCGATGAGGGAGAGGCAGCCATGCTCCCAGCTGCTCCAGATGTCTTATCCACTGTGGATAAAGATGCATGGCGGGCAAAAGTTGCCAGCTCATGGTTCTCTGTGAGGGGACACAGTACCAGGGAGCCAGGAGGTGCAGCAGCTGTTGAAAGGCTATGTCTTCCACAAGGGAGAAAGGTTGGCCACCCACAGCAATCATCTCACTGATGAGGCAAGTGAGTGCCTCCTGAGCCTTTCAGGGGACACTGTTGGTGTCCCTGGGAACATTGGGAATACCCTCTTGGAGGGTAGCCTGCCTTGGGGTACCAACCATGGCACCCAGAGCATGGGAAGCCTTTCTCAGTGGGTCCTCCTGCTCTCCCTCCGCTTGTCCCTGTTGAGAGGGAGTGGGCTATATTTAAGCTCTATTTAAGCTATATTGTAAGAATAATTTAAACATTATAAGAGAAAACAGAATCAAGTCAAATTTCACTGCACAAAAAGTTGTCCTCTGCAGAGGTATACCAGGCCTCTGGAGAACACTACCTCTTTCCACTATATTGGTAGATCTGGCCTCCAGAGAACAGGTCTACCTGTCCCAGTCTGCTATATTGGTAGATTTGGCCTCTGGAGAACAGGTCTACCTGCCTCCTTCCACTAGATTGGTAGATATGACCTCCGGAGAACAGGTCTACCCACCCCTTTCCAATATGTGGAAGACATGACCTCCAGATAATGGATCTGCCCACCCCAGTCCACTATATTGGTAGTCCTGGCCTTGAAAGGTTGCCCTGTGCTGACCCTTAGAAAACATACCAGCACTTGGGTGGGGACTCTTGCAACCTACTTTGAGGGGTTTTAGTGAAATATGACAGCCAGAATTACAAGTCAAGTATAACAGAGGTAGAACAATCACTGTCAGAATGCCGCCTAACCTAACAAACAGGTTAAATGTTATCAGCCTGCCTAAACTCCTTATTTATTCAGATATTATATCCCACTTTATCCTGTGACTCAAGGCAGCTTACAAATCATAGTGAAAAGCATAATAAGGGTGTGCAAAAATATATATATATATCATTTTTTCTGGCTCCATTATAGTCAATGGGACCATAGGCTACAATGGAGAATTGATCCAGGGGTCTCTGGGGGGGTTGTTTTTTAGGTAGAGACACCAAATCTGCAGCATAGCTGCTGGTGCCTCTCTTCAAACCCCCCCCCCATTTCAAAAAAATGGACCAGGCGGTCTAATTCTTTGGGCCCTAGAAGGAAAAGCCCCCATCCTCCATTTCCTGTGGAAGCTTGGTTGTGAGCTGAAGAAAAATCCTCTGAGCTGCCTCTGAAATGTTGTGTGCCATCGCTCCCTAGTGCAGCTTAGAGGGAACTGTGGTTGGGACCTGGGAGGGAAGATGCTTCCCCTGCATCTCTGAACCACTGCTGTCAGAGAATTCTTCTCCAAAGGATTCTAGTAGCTGCTGGTGTCTGGACGTTGCTAACACCTCTATTTCCTCTTGGGAAAGCCCCAAGGACAGAGCAAGGGAAGAAGGCTTCAAGACCTTTGGTGATGTCCTGCTGTGGCAGGATTCCAGGGGGCAGGGTTGGGTTTCGCCTCTGGGGACAGGGGTCTCTGATTCTATGTGGGGGCTTCTTCCCTCCCATGAACATCCTTCCCTCCCATGAACATCCTTCCCCCCACTTTCACTCTCATGGTGTTCACTGAGCTCCTGTGCTCATTGTGAACACAGGAACAAGATGCCAATCCAATCCATGAGTCCAGAAGTCTTCCTAAACCCTGATGACAGCTCATTAGCAGGAGGGTGAGGGGGAGGAATACAAAGGCAACCAATAGCTAAGTTCCTGTGCTCAGTGTGAGTGCAGAAAGAGCAGAACCAGATCCCTGATTCCTGAAAATTCCCACAACCCCCCCCCCCAGTAAAGAGCAGAGATCACTGGCAAGAGAGGTGGGGGGGATAGAAAGGCACCCAATAGCTAAGTCCCTCTGTTCAGCATGAGCACAGGAAGAGCAGAACCAGATCATTGGTTCCACAAAACTCCCAAACCACCCCAGCAGAGAACAGAGCAGATCACTAGCAGGAGAGGTGGGGGGAGGGAAAGCACAATAGCTAAGCCCCGTGCTGAAAATCAGAGCCCAGAGTTTACTGTACCCTAATCCCAAACCCCAGCAACAGACAACAGATCAAGCAAACAGAAAGCAAAACAGTGAATCAGATCTGCTAGCTCTATGGCTCTCTTTCGCTTCACTAGCCAACAAAGAAGGGGAGGGGGGAGAACTCAATATATAACCTTCTGAGCCTATTGACCACAATAGGAACTCTGTTATTTGCAGCCAGCAGTGCCTGTTAAGCTTTGGAAGGGTCCTATTGGTGTTTCTAAGGCTGGAGAATTCTGCCCCCACTATTGCCTTGGAGTTTTGTAAACAGTTTGATCGGTCAGTGACAGTCTCTCCCCCTCCCTCTCTCTGCTGTTGTGATCAAATAAAGGTCAGTTGATCCCTGGGAACAAGGGAAACTAGATAACATCTAGATGTAGCAGAGCTTTGGGTTTGCCCAGAGGAGTGTTCAGGAGTTTTTCCCTTTCTTCCTATCACGTTAGTAGGGTAGAAAATACTGGGTAACAGCACATGATACAGCTGAGTAGAAATGATCCTATATGACTGGATTCTAACTCTTCTTTCTCCCTCAGCTTCATGCACTGTCTGCAGGACTAAAGGCTTTCAGTTCCTGGATTGCTAACGCTGGCATTGAGGAATGTCGGATGGCATGTGGTGGGCATGGCTATTCCCGGTGTAGTGGCCTACCTGACATTTATGTGAATTTTACACCCTCTTGCACCTACGAAGGAGAAAACACAGTCATGATGTTGCAGACGGCACGGTGAGGGACACAGCTCACTACTTGACACTGCACATCTTTCAGTCTTTACTTGGGTATCCATGTTTCTTTTTACTGCAAAAACTAGGCTGCTTCAGATGATACTATGCTTGTTGCTCTAGGTGACTGTTTAATGCCAAGCCAGCAGGATTTCTGTCTAGGACCTGTTCCTGGTAGCCTCGTTTGTGTGTGGCTTTTAAAGTTTCCACATAAGTCAGTATAATGGGAAGCTACAAATGGTCAGGAATTAACTATCGTGAGGTCTTAATGTGCATAAATCACTTTTTAAGCTCCTGTGATATGGGAACAGAAGTTTCCTCCCAGCCATTTAAGCAACAATGTGAGACCCCACAACTTTGAACAGTCCAAGTTTAAATCACAAACCATCAGGCAAGGAAGATTTAGACAGGAGAACATGTTTATCAAAAGGAACGTGACTGTTCTCATCTCCTCTACATAACCATAATGACCCAAGTTCAGCTCATTAAAGATTAACAGCATTAGCCAGCTCAGCTCATATTGGAGTAGAGGAAAGGGAAGCTCATCTCACAACTTCATAGAGCTTATTGCAGATAGGAAATTTGTTGAAACTCGTTGGTCAGAATTGCCATGGTATAGCAGGAATCCTTCCTTATGGAAACTATTCTTCAGATGCTAGACTTGACATCCTGTGAAGCCTCCTTATACTGAACCAGACCATTTGGTCTATCAAGGTCAATATTGTCTATTCTGACAAGCAATAGCTTGTGGTACCTGTTACCTGATCCTTTCAGCGGAGATGCTGGGGATTGACCTTGGAACCTCCTGCATGCAAAACAGATACTCTATCATTGAGCCATAGCCCCTCCCCATCACTGCCCCTCAGTGGAGTGAAGCTCTGAAGTAATGACTCATAGTGGGCATAGGTTTTAAATACCAATGCTGTTTGAGAAAGTTACAGTTTAAAAATTGAGAGGTTCCAATTCAGATGTTTAGCCAGAAAATTCAGAATTCAAAGGTAGAAAAAAAACTTTTGAAAATAACCCTCCAGATTTTATAGTCAAAAGGGACACATCATATAGATTTCTATATACATATAATCATGCTGGTAGACTCTTGTGATGCTTTCTTTACCTTTCTAACTCTATTCTCAATTGCCTTTGTGCAATTCTTGGAATTACTGATGTAGTTAACGTATAAACTCATTTACCGGTAGCAGTATAAGTTGGACTCATAGGTGACTTTCCACTGGAAGAACACACTTCCAAGAGTGGAATGGAACTTTCCTGCTCCCCCTCCTCAAGAACAACCTGGGGGCAAATTGTGACTCTGCACTGGTGGTGGGGTGTGTGTGTGTGAAAATTGTCCCCCTTTCTACTTCCAAAAAATGATTGTTCGATCCAACCCATGGTGTCCAGCAATGTCATGCCATGCATTATTTTAATTCATACTTTATTTTTATTCTGTCTTGCATTTAGGTTTCTGATCAAAAGTTATACACAAGTTAGTTCTGGACAATTAGTTAGTGGTATGGTGTCCTATCTGAATGACCTACCAGGGCAACGCATTCAGCCACAGCAGGTGGCTGCTAGGCCTGCAGCCCTGCATATCAATAACCCAGCCAGTTTGGTGGAAACCTATAAACTGAGAGCTTCTAGGTAAGTGTGTGTGGTTTCTATAGGAAATGTATCCTAGTAGTAATGTAAACAGTGAATGTCTGTCATTCCCTGATATTAAAATAAATCTGTCCAGATCAGATGACCCCATTCTGACAATTTCATAATTGGCTGATGTTAGAAAGGACAGCTTTTGTGTCTTGACATATTCGTATTAGGAGGGGAAAGAACTTAGAGGATGGTCTCACCATAGAGGTGAGAATTTCCATGTTGCTGGAAGATGTGTAAAGTATTGTCAGAGTATAGATATGCAGTAAAGGGGATTACAAGCTGTTTGAAGAATTAAGTTGGTTTATTAAGAAGAGAACAAACCTTGTAAGAAAGAGGAGAGAGAAAGAAAAATCTGACTGTCTAACTAGCTAGGAGGGAGTCAGTAACAAACAATTCTCAACAAGGAGTGGGGAAAAACCCTAACTGAGCCAATCAGGAGACAGGAAAGTGACTGTCTGAAAATAGTAGGAAGTCCCTAATTTCACTATGCTAACTAGTTGTCCTCTCTGCTCCCTCCACAGGATGTTCTGGTCATTTTCTTTATTTATGCATGATAGACTTTGCATATTTCAAGGTGCCACAGAAGTAGCACTAGAAATGGTTGTTGTAGCAAAACTTCTGAGGAAATGCTAATGAAGAATTTATATAAGAACAAGCCAAAATAATGCAGTTCTAACATTTATTTGCCTGTTTATTCATATGAGAGAATTTGGGAATATAGAAATCGCTAACAGTACAATCTGTATTAAGCATGTAGCTGAGTGCATGACTTTGCTGGAATTTATGCCACAGTCCATTGTCATTGCTTTATCCGTTCATGGGTTCCTTTAGTATTCCAGTCAATTGACTCTGCTGAACTACTTATTTGGTGCAATTTTGAATAAGCTGTCTTTGTGTACTTCTGTGGTGTGCAGGCTGGTTGAATTTGCAGCAAAGAATCTGCAAGCTGAGCTAAACCGTAGGAGCAAGGAGGATGCTTGGAACCGGACTTCTGTTGATCTAGTACGAGCATCTGAGGTTGGTAGTGCTTCCATGTAAATCTGTTTTAGTAGCTTGTTTGACCCCATGTACTCCTGAGTTTATATTTGCCTATTAAATATTACCTTCCAGGCGCATTGCCACTATGTGGTAGTCAAGCTGTTTACTGCAAAGATTTCAGAAATTGGTGATCCAGCCACTCGTGCTGTTGTTAACAACCTGTGTCTTCTCTTTGCACTCCATGGGATCAGTAAGCACAGTGGAGACTTCCTGCAGGTAGGTAATCTGATTCTACTGTGAGATCTTGATCCACAATGCTCTGCTGTGTGATGACAAAGAAACAAAACCCAGCTGTTGACAACTGGGATTACACCAGCAATGGGGCCTGAAAGCACAAGGGAAAACAGTTTTGGTTAAATATTTCACCATAAGGACTAAACACAAGGGTGCATGGCCATAGATAAAACAGAACACTTGTGTGTGCATGGCCATAGATAAAACAGAACACTTGTGTGTGCATGCCCATGTGGTGGCACAGTTAGCAGCCTTGGCTGAAGGTAGGGCCACAACCAGAGGAAGGATCACAAAGCCATCCAGACTGTCCACCAGGGTTCAGTGGAGAAGACCACAGGCAGCCATGCCAGTAGTAGAAGGTAGGGGATGGGCTGGAGGAAGCCCCCTGCATCAAGCAATGCCCCAGGACCCAGAAGGACCCAGCCTGGGGAGAAATGGTGAGGTTAATTGGCTAGCCTTGGGAGGTGGGGCTAAGGAGGAGACACACTGCATAAAGCAATGGTGGCAGGAAAGGAGTTGTTGGTAGCAAGGAAGAATGGAAATGACAGAGAGGAGCCAAAACTGAGGAAGAAAGATGGAGGAAGAAAACTGACTAGGGAGGACCAAGAAGGGAATACTTTTTGCTGACTAGTCTTGAACGTTAGCCACCTGGGTCACTTTGTGAAGGCCCTGGATTCTAGCAAGGCATTGCAGGCATTGGCTGCCATGAGGAAGGTTGGGACAAACCCAAGAACCCCTACAGCTTGTACCGTTGGGTTAGTGTAATGTAACAGAGCCTCATAAATGGACTTGAGACTCGTATTGGCAGGGAGGCGGGTATAATGTGCCCTTCCTGTTGGGATTGCAACAAGGCAACTTCATAGATGGAAGAGTGTCATACCAGTGTGATAGTACTGTTTGTTATGAGGGAGTGTGATACCCACTTCTGAGCTGGGGGTATTGGGATTGCAGTAGGGGTTCTCAGTTAAAATAGTGAGTCTTGGGTTGCTGGCATCTATATGGTTTTCAGGAATCTGTTTAAACTAGCCACTCACTTTCTGATTTGCAGATGGGTCCATAAGACATCTGACGGCCCTGTTGAGTATTTTAGCTTCATCTGTAACTCCCCATATGGGACAGTTAGGCTGCATTTATAGACAAGACTGCAAACATGAATTGTTGGTTTTTCCTTTGGTCTCAGGGAGGCATTTTGACAGATGCACAGATAACTCAGGTGAACCAGCGGGTGAAGGAGCTCTTGGCATTAATCCGTCCTAATGCAGTAGCGCTTGTGGATTCCTTTGACTTCAGTGATTTGTTTCTTGGATCTGTTCTTGGCCGATATGATGGTAACGTCTATGAAAACATGTTTGAATGGTCAAAGAAATCACCATTAAATAAAACACAGGTAAGGAAATCCTTCCTACTTTCACCACAAAGTGCAAAATTATTTTAAAAACGTGTATCTTCTATTTAGAAAATATTTTCAACAGAATACTTTCAAGTACAGACAAAGGCAGGAAGCAATATGTGGGACCATTCTAGGTCACAGCAGATAAAGGTTCAAAATCCTGACCCCAGAAATCTCATGGTTTTGAATCCTAAAAGTGTGAGTGGAAAAAGCTCACACAAGAACATCATTCCAAACTTCCTTCCTTATTGCAGTATCTGTGCTGCATGAATGAGCATGACCCTTAACAGAGAATTTGGGGAAACCAAGGAAGACCCTTGTGTGCAAACTCATTTCGTGCCATGAGATCCCCAACTCATGGTCGCATGGCATGAATGTGGTTTTTCTCCTTCAGGAAGCAGTTTCACAGACAAGAGGCTACCTGAGTGTTTTAGTCATAATTACCTCAAAATCTGGTTGTACACCAATAATGGCCTCTTCTACGTCATCTTAATTCACAGAACAGAATAGAAACGTACAAGACTGTGTCCCACAAAATGAACTGTTTGAATGAAGAAACTGTTGCCCAGTGGATCTTATGAGGATTTGATATGCTTTTGGAATTTGATTTAGCAACTATGACAGATGTTTGCTTAGGTTTCTACCTGAAGAACTTATAAGTAAAGCAGTAAGGCCTGCAGGCTAATTATAGAGGGCTTGCAGGTACTCATATTTTGAGGTCCTTTCCCATTTCTTTGAGGATGCATCTACGATCTGCCCAAGCTTATCAAAAGTGGAAATGGAGATGAGAGAACAAGTTGCATCAATGCAGTTCTGTCATTCTCTCTGCTGTTTCAGAGAGGTTATAGAGTTTATGCTGGTTTTTGCAGCCTATTGTAGGCAGACCACCAAACTGGGCAGCCTGCCTGAATTCTAGTTTGCGAATTGCTGGGAGTGAAAGCCTTGTGTAGTTTTCCTGCCAAACTCTGCATGCCTGAGACTTGTCATAAACCATTTTGTCAACTCTTACGCTGTGTTAAACCACAGTTAAGTTTCTATAGCCAAAGTTTGTTGTGATGTTTGAATATAGGATTTCTGAGGCACACATTTGTGATGTTGTGATGTTTGGATGTAGGGTTTCTGAGTGAAAGCAAAATTGGGCATTGGCTAGTGAAAAGCCCACTGTACTACATAGTCTCTCCTGAGCACAGTTTGCAGTAACTGGGACTTCCAACATGGATTTAGCCATTTAGAATGCTAAAAGTTATTTAAACCTGACATAAGACTATTGGATTCCTAGAGGGGTTTATGCTGTTCCTCATTAGAACATTAGAATACCTGAAAGTGTGGATATAGGGGCATCTGGAAGTTCATGTCAGTATCCCTATGCTATCACCTTATGGCTAGTGATGTTTTTACTTTTTTTTTTAATTCATAATTTATTTTTCTGTAGTGCACAATAATACAAAATATTAACCTTGTTTTCCCTCAATCCCACAATTATTTAATAATAGAAAGTATTCTCCTGTTATTCCTTTATGCCCAATTCTGTTTATACCAATTGCTAATATTTTCTATTCTAAATCATATTATCATATAACACCCGCTAATATCCTTCCATTCAGTTTCTTCAATACATTCCTGATGTTCGCATCAAATACTTTACATATATTTACTTAATAATTACATTGAACTTTCTTCAGTTTGCCATTTAACGTGATACCAGTTTGCTTTATACTTCAGTAATCTATTTCTCCTAATATATATATAAAAACCAAACGGAGATGCCTCTCATCCCAGGTGCTGAGAAACTCAGCAGGAAGAAAAAACTTCCCTCCTCTTATGAGAGGACTTTGGGGTGCACTCCCCCTCCTCCCTCCCTACTCCCACTGTAGAAATTAAATACCTATACCATTATAACAAAGGCACTTTTTTGTTGTGAACTAAGCTATCAGTTATAGTTAACATTGTGTCTTCCATATTACTAAATACAATATAACATGCTTGTCCTTGAACTGCTCCTTAATTTAATTAAGTTCCTTGATGCCTCATGTCTCTATATCTTTTCAAGTTGCCATTTCCAGTCAGGTTAAATGCCAGTCGATTTTCTCCCTCTTACGATTTTATGCATGCTGCCAGAAGCTTTTTGCTAGATGCTTCGTCAAAGGCGGAGTGGGTTTTCCCATTCGAATGAACTATGATGTGCCCGTGATGTTTTTACTTTTAATGGATTGTTGTGTATTGCTTATAGTTAAGCTACAATGCTGAGCATGTCTTATTGGGGGTAAGTCCTATTGAACTTGGTGGGACTGAAACATTCATAGATTGAGGTTATATGGTTCTAATTGGACCATCACCACCCATACAGAGTAGCTTGTACTCTTGAGATGGACTATGGAAGGTTTGTTATATTGAATATTAAGGTAGAAAAATCAGATTGGTCAGAGCCTACATGAGGGCATTCTTGATAGTTGTCCCTGCTCTTTGGAATTCTCTTCCCCTGCATTGCAGATATTTCAACTTTTAGTGGCCTTCTGGTGTCAGCTGAAAAATACCTTTATTTCAAAAAGGCCTTTAGCCTTTTCTCCCCATTGCATGCAAGTTGTAATAGCTGTCAGTTACCTATTTTAAACTGAATATGGGTTTTATTGTAAACCACCTTCAGTATTCATGTTGAATTAGAAAGGTGGGGTACAGATTTTTGTGTGTCAGTTTTAAAATCTCTAACTGAGTTTCCTTCCACCAACAGGTCCACAAATCTTTCCACAAACACCTGAAGCCAATGCAAGCCAAACTGTGAAGTTTACAGCTGCTGCTTGTACAGACCTCAAGTTCCCCAGAACTGATGTCATCTGCCCTATGTGCACTTGAATCACTTTGCAAAATCAAAATTTCCATAGGGCAGCAGTAATTGTTAATCTTTCATCCTGATTTTTTAAAAGTATGGAGGGGATTAGAGCAGGGGAACACAAGATTATATGAAGTGAAATTTTAATTATGTTCAGAAATCAACCTTTTTAATCATTCAGAAAAGCTTTACAGGTTGGTGTAAAGCATCGATTTTGTGAAGCACTTAACTGCTGAGGAACCCTGTGTCATCTAGCAGGATTTTTACTACTAAGTAGTTGTATTCAGGAAACAGCTGCTGGGGAGCAGCAGCTTGTCATCTGAAACTCCTTTTAAGACTAACTTGTGTATCATGTTGTTACTGTGGTACCTAATGTAGGCAAGAGTTGTCAGAATCCTCCAGCAATCTTGCTCTGCTTAGTGAGATTTCCACAGCCTTTGCAGGAGTTAAAGAGGCATTCTCATAGTTTGGTTCAAGGAATGGACTCCTAACATCATGGGTACAGGAACAGAAATTCCATCTTCTTGTATGGCACTGCTATATTGGATGGCCTCCAGGAGTTCATATCCCTCTTTATCTAAAGATCTCTGTTTATATCACACTGCTGTGGTAGAAAAGCACATCCTATCTCCAGCAGCAGCTGCTGCTTCTCTAGAATGGCTCCTCCCTTTCTCTGGGTGGCTTCTAGTAACAGGGAAGGGGAAAATGGTAAAGGATCCCTGCTTTTAAATCTAGAGAATACGGGGAGTGCATTCACCTTAGTAAGTCTTTTGATTTACATTATTTCAGATCTGTAAAGCTTTCATCATGGGGTGAAGAAAATCTTACTAGTTTCATTTTGGCCTGGAAGGCAGACAAGAAATCTTTCTGAAGTACTTACACTATTTTAGAAATGAATTTATTTATACTACTGTGCCCTGGAATTATATAACTAGACTAGATGTGAAGAGGGACTGTTGTCTGTTCCAACTGTAAAGCCAAAGTGTGTATGTAGACTGGCACAGAATGAGGCTGGTGCTTCAGTATGTCACACAGAGCAGGTATACCACAGTAATGTTGTAGAGATTAATCTTTTGCTAGGTTCAAGTTCTGGAACTGTCCAGAACTTCATTCTCTGAAATCCATTACACTAAAAATTGCTGCTAAATGGATAGATTCACATAACAATCAAGTTTTAAAGATAACCAGCTGAAGAACTTGGAGCTCCCTTCAGTTACATGAAATTGTTATCAAAGAACCTGAACAAAGATTCTGCAACTGGACTCTTGGACCTGTTTTATATCCCTATTAAAGATACAAACATGCTGCTTGGGCTGTTTTATTATAACCTTCAAGCAGGAGAAGAAGCATGTATTTTAAAACTGGACTGAACTTTGATTTTTTAACTTCCTAGCTGCTGAAGCATTCCATCTAACATACTTATTACTGTACTGTTAACATGCTCATCCTGGACTTCTGTATACTTCAGTGGAATGCTGATAAACTGTACATTTGAAGACAGTTGAAGACCATCAAGTGTAGAACATACGTAAATCTTAATAAAGAAACTCACTTTCAATCAGTGTAACAAAAAGCTGACTGTCTTTCTGCCTCTGATGCTTTATGAGAGTGTACTGATTACTGCAGTGAAAATAAAAAGGTGTCCCAGGAGGGAATGGCAGTTTCAGAGGGTGGACTGTATGGCACCACATCCCTCCTGTTCTCCTTCCCCAAACTCCATCTTTCCCATGTATTACCTCAGTCTTCCAGGAATGTCCCAAGCTGGAGTTGGCAACTTTAATCTAACAAAGTAGGCTCTTTTCAGTGTTGCTTTGGAGCTCTTTGTTCCTTACATGATGCATTTTCATTAATTTAATACATCTCCAGTTGTTAACAACTAAAATGGAAAATGTTTATAGAGCAAAGGCTGTATAGTGTTTTCTTCAAAGTGGCCTAGGACCTAGACTCTAGGCAGTCAATAGCACAAATGCAAGCTGAAGCCTTTTATTTCTGCAGCAAGTCTAACACATCCCAGCATCTGAACCAAGCTGTGCCCTTTATGGCAACAGGCTTTATTTTACAGTACCTACTACAGCATCTGACCTGGATAGCCCAGGCTAGCCTGATTTCATCAGATCTCAGAAGCTAAGCAGGGTCAGCCCTGGCAAGTATTTGGATGGGAGATTTCCAAGGAATACCAGGGTGGAGGCACAGAGGCAGGCAATGGCAAAACCACCTCTGAATGTCTGTCTTGAAAACCCTACAGGGTTGCCTTAAGTTAGCTGTGACTTGGCACCTACCACTACCACTTTGATGAAAAGTTCTGCAATCTTTCCTAAACTACAGAAATTATCTTCTTCATGTGTAGACTTTTCCTACTAGTAGGAAGGTATGAGTGCTGGGGGGGGCAATATTCTGGTTGCTCCTGCCCTGAACCAGTGGTCTAAGACTGCAGTGCACCTCTTAAGGTTGCCAAACTCCAGAAGGGGCCTGGAGATCTGGAATTACAACTCCTCTCCAGATGACAGAGATCAGTACTTCTGGATAAAATCACTGCTTTGGAGGGTGGACTCTGACATTATACCCTGCTGAGGTTCCATCCCTCCCCAAACCCTACCCTCCCTAGAATCCACCACCCATCTCCATGAGTTTCCCAACACAGCTGGCAACCTTTTATTACTTATTAAACAAAAAAAAACTGAACAGTGGAGTAAAACTTACTTAGCCAAAATGATTTTGTAGTTATACTAAGAAATGCATTTTATGAGTCTGCAAGTCAGGTTAGTGAAAGCCCCAGATAGGCATTTTTTTTTTTAGAAGGCATGTTTATCTTCTCCTCACCCCGGGTGTATTCGTTGTTGCCAAACTTCATTTCTCCAGTAGTACCGCCCGGGAGACTAGCTTTAAACACACCCGCACCTACTCGGTGGCCTCCAGCTAACTGGTTTCTAATGCAACACCTACGTTGTAACCGGAAAATTAGGTTTACCAAATATCTCTGATTAACTACTTCAGCTCCCTAAAGTTCTTGCAGTCTTCTGTTTGCAGACTGCGGGAAAAAGGTAAAAGTCGGATCTACATGCGGGAAGGTAAAAGTCGGATCTACATGGATCCTCATGAAGGATCTACATGGATCCTCATGAATTCATATGATTTTTACATTGAAATGAAATGAAACCACCATCATATTGTAGACCATGTGTTAGTCTACAGGGGGGACCACAAAATTCACACACCCACGGATTCGTGGCGCTACAGCGGTGTAAAAACATGATTCCAAAGCACGGATCCTCATGAATTCATATGATTTTTACGCTGAAATGAAATAAAACCAACATCATACTGTAGACCATGTCTTATACTATAGGCAGCGCTCCAAAAATCATGCCCCCACGAATTCGTGGCACCACAAAACTGCAAAAACATGGTTCCAAAGCACGGATCCTCGTGGATCCTCGAGTTTTTTGCATTAGGACACCCCAAACACACCATCAAATCACAAAACATGTCCATGGCAACAGCCTGTACTACAAAAATCATGGATCCACGGCTTCGTGGCAACACCATTCTGCAAAAACAAGGTTCTAGAGCACGGATCCTCATGGATCCTTGGGGTTTTTGCAATGGGTCACCCCAAACACAACATCAAGTCACATGACATGTCCATGGCAACAGCCTGTACTACAAAAATCATGGATCCACGGCTTCGTGGCAACACCATTCTGCAAAAACACGGTTCTAGTGCACGGATCCTCACGGATCCTCGGGGTTTTTGCATTAGGACGCCCCAAACACAGCATCAAATCACAAAACATGTCCACAGCAACAGCCTGTACTACAAAAATCATAGTTCCACGTCTTCGTGGCAACACCATCAACAAAAACACTGTTTGAGAGTGTGGATCCTCACGGATCCTCGGGGGGTTTGCATTAGGACGTTCCAAACACAACATCAATTCACAAAATATGTCAAAGGCAACAGCCTGTACTACAAAAATCATGGATCCACGGCTTCGTGGCAACACCATCAACAAAAACACTGAGAGCACGGATCCTCACGGATCCTCGGGGAATTTGCATTAGGATGCCCCAAACACACCATCAAATCACAAAACATGTCCATGGCAACAGCCTGTACTACAAAAATCATGGATCCACGGCTTCGTGGCAACAACATTCTGCAAAAACATTGTTCTGAAGCACGGATCCTCACGGATCCTTGGGATTTTTGCATTAGGACGCCCCAAACACACCATCAAATCACAAAACATGTCCATGGCAACACCCTGTACTACTACCATTGTGCAAAAACATGGTTCTAGAGCACGGATCCTCATGGATCGTCGGGGTTTTTGCAGTGGGTTACCCCAAACACACCATCAAGTCACATAACATGTCCATGGCAACAGTTTGCACCACAAAAGTCATGGATCCACGGCTTCGTGGCAACACCATCAACAAAAACACTGTTTGGGAGCACGGATCCTCACGGATCCTCAGCTATTTTGCATTAGGACGCCCCAAACACACAATCAAATCACAAAACATGCCCATGGCAACAGCCTATACGACAAAAATCATGGATCCACGGCTACGTGGAAACACCATTGTTCAAGAACACTGTTCTAGACCACGGATCCTCATGGATCCTCAGGGTTATTGCATTAGAACGCCCCAAACACACCATCAAATCACATGACATGTCAAAGGCAACAGCCTGTACTACAAAAATCATGGATCCACGGCTTCGTGGCAACAACATTGTGCAAAAACACGGTTCTAGAGCACGGATCCTCATGGATCCTCGGGGTTTTTGCATTAGGACACCCCAAACACACCATCAAATCACAAAACATCTCCATGGCAACAGCCTGTACTACAAAAATCATGGATCCACGGCTTTGTGGCAACACCGTTCTACCAAAACACGGTTCTAAAGCACGGATCCTCATGGATCCTCGGGGTTTTTGCATTAGGACGCCCCAAACACTACATCAAGTCACATAATATGTCCATGGCAACAGCTTGTGCCACAAAAATCATGGAACCACGGCTTCGTGGCAACAGCATTCTGCAAAAATAAGGTTCTAGAGCACGGATCCTCATGGATCCTTGGGGTTTTTGCAATGGGTCACCCCAAACACAACATCAAGTCACATGACATGTCCATGGCAACAGCCTATACTACAAAAATCATGGATCCACGGCTTCATGGCAACACCATTCTGCAAAAACATCGTTCTGAAGCACGGATCCTCACGGATCCTCGGGGTTTTTGAATTAGGACGCCCCAAACACACCATCAAATCACAAAACATGTCCACAGCAACAGCCTGTACTACAAAAATCATGGATCCACGGCTTCGTGGCAACACCATAAACAAAAACACTGTTTGAGAGCACGGATCCTCACGGATCCTCGGGGGTTTTGCATTAGGACGCCCCAAACACACCATCAAATCACAAAACATGTCCATGGCAACAGCCTGTACTACAAAAATCATGGATCCACGGCTTCGTGGCAACACCATCAACAAAAACACTGTTTGAGAGCACGGATCCTCACGGATCCTCAGCGATTTTGCATTAGGACGCCCCAAACACACCATCAATTTACAAAACATGTCAAAGGCAACAGCCTGTACTACAAAAATCATGGATCCACGGCTACGTGGAAACACCGTTCTACCAAAACACGGTTCTAAAGCACGGATCCTCATGGATCCTTGGGGTTTTTGCATTAGGATGCCTCAAACACACCATCAAATCACATAACATTTCCATGGTAACAGCTTGTACCACAAAAATCATGGACCCACAGCTTCGTGGCAACACCATTCTACCAAAACATCGTTCTGAAGCATGGATCCTAACAGATCCTTGGGGCTTTTGCATTAGGACGACCCAAACACACCATCAAATCACATAACATGTCCATGGCAACAGCATGTACTACAAAAATCATGGATCCACGGCTTCGTGGCAACACCATCAACAAAAACACTGTTTGAGAGCACGGATCCTCACGGATCCTTGGGGAATTTGCATTAGGATGCCCCAAACATACCATCAAATCGCAAAACATGTCCATGGCAACAGCCTGTACTACAAAAATCATGGATCCATGGCTACGTGGAAACACCGTTCTACCAAAACACGGTTCTAAAGCACGGATCCTCATGGATCCTTGGGGTTTTTGCATTAGGATGCCTCAAACACACCATCAAATCACATAACATTTCCATGGTAACAGCTTGTACCACAAAAATCATGGACCCACAGCTTCGTGGCAACACCATTCTACCAAAACATCGTTCTGAAGCACGGATCCTAACAGATCCTTGGGGCTTTTGCATTAGGACGACCCAAACACACCATCAAATCACATAACATGTCCATAGCAACAGCATGTACTACAAAAAACATGGATCCACAGCTTCGTGGCAACACCATTCTTCCAAAACACGCTTCTAGAGCACGGATCCTCATGGATCCTCAGCGATTTTGCATTAGGACGCCCCAAACACACCATCAATTCACAAAACATGTCCATGGCAACAGCCTGTACTACAAAAATCATGGATCCACGGCTTCGTGGCAACACCATCAACAAAAACACTGTTTGAGAGGATGGATCCTCACGGATCCTCGGGGTTTTTGCATTAAGACGCCCCAAACACACCATCAATTCACAAAACATGTCAAAGGCAACTGCCTGTACTACAAACATCATGGATCCACGGCTTCGTGGCAACACCATCAACAAAAACATCGTTCAGAAACACGGATCCTCACGGATCCTCGGGGTTTTTGCATTAGGACGCCCCAAACACACCATGAAATCACATAACATGTCCATGGCAACAGTTTGCACCATGAAAGTCATGGATCCACGGCTTCATGGCAACACCATCAACAAAAACACTGTTTGAGAGCACGGATCCTCACGGATCCTCGGGGGTTTTGCATTAGGACGCCCCAAACACACCATCAAATCACAAAACATGTCCATGGCAACAGCCTGTACTACAAAAATCATGGATCCACGGCTTCGTGACAACACCATCAACAAAAACACTGTTTGAGAGCACGGATCCACATGGATCCTCAGCGATTTTGCATTAGGACGCCCCAAACACACCATCAATTCACAAAAGATGTCAAAGGCAACAGCCTGTACTACAAAAATCATGGATCCACGGCTTCGTGGCAACACCATCAACAAAAACACTGTTTGAGAGCATGGATCCTCACGGATCCTCGGGGAATTTGCATTAGGATGCCCCAAACACACCATCAAATCACAAAACATGTCCATGGCAACAGCCTGTGCTACAAAAATCATGGATCCATGGCTTCGTGGCAACACCATTCTGCAAAAACATCGTTCAGAGCACGGATCCTCACGGATCCTCGGGGTTTTTGCATTAGGACGCCCCAAACACACCATCAAATCACAAAACATGTCCATGGCAACAGCCTGTACTACAAAAATCATGGATCCACGGCTTCGTGGCAACACCATAAAAAAAACCACTGTTTGAGAGCACGGATCCTCACGGATCCTCGGGCAATTTACATTAGGATGCCCCAAACATACCATCAAATCGCAAAACATGTCCAAGGCAACAGCCTGTGCTACAAAAATCATGGATCCACGGCTACGTGGAAACACCGTTCTACCAAAACACGGTTCTAAAGCACGGATCCTCATGGATCCTTGGGGTTTTTGCATTAGGATGCCTCAAACACACCATCAAATCACATAACATGTCCATGGCAACAGCATGTACTACAAAAAACATGGATCCACAGCTTCGTGGCAACACCATTCTTCGAAAACACGCTTCTAGAGCACGGATCCTCATGGATCCTCGGGGTTTTTGCATTAGGATGCCCCAAACACAACATCAAGTCACATGACATGTCCATGGCAACAGCCTGTACTACAAAAATCATGGATCCACGGCTTCGTGGCAACTCCATTCTGCAAAAACATCGTTCTGAAGCAAGGATCCTCACGGATCCTCGGGGTTTTTGCATTAGGACGCCCCAAACACACCATGAAATCACATAACATGTCCATGGCAACAGTTTGCACCATGAAAGTCATGGATCCACGGCTTCGTGGCAACACCATCAACAAAAACACTGTTTGAGAGCACAGATCCTCACAGATCCTCGGGGAATTTGCATTAGGATGCCCGAAACACACCATCAAATTACAAAACATGTCCATGGCAACAGCCTGTACTACAAAAATCATGGATCCACGGCTTCGTGGCAACACCATCAACAAAAACACTGTTTGAGAGCACGGATCCTCACGGATCCTCAGCGATTTTGCATTAGGACGCCCCAAACACACCATCAATTCACAAAACATGTCAAAGGCAACAGCCTGTACTACAAACATCATGGATCCACGGCTTCGTGGCAACACCATCAACAAAAACACTGTTTGAGAGCATGGATCCTCACGGATCCTCGGGGAATTTGCATTAGGATGCCCCAAACACACCATCAAATCACAAAACATGTCCATTTCAACAGCCTATATGACAAAAATCATGGATCCACGGCTTCGTGGCAACACCATCAACAAAAACACTGTTTGAGAGCATGGATCCTCACGGATCCTCGGGGTTTTGCATTAGGACGCCCCAAACACACCATCAAATCACAAAACATGTCCATGGCAACAGCCTGTACTACAAAAATCATGGATCCACGGCTTCGTGGCAACACCATCAACAAAAACACTGTTTGAGAGCACGGATCCTCACGGATCCTCGGGCAATTTGCATTAGGATGCCCCAAACATACCATCAAATCGCAAAACATGTCCAAGGCAACAGCCTGTACTACAAAAATCATGGATCCACGGGTACGTGGAAACACCGTTCTACCAAAACACGGTTCTAAAGCACGGATCCTCATGGATCCTTGGGGTTTTTGCATTAGGATGCCTCAAACACACCATCAAATCACATAACATTTCCATGGTAACAGCTTGTACCACAAAAATCATGGACCCACAGCTTCGTGGCAACACCATTCTACCAAAACATCGTTCTGAAGCACGGATCCTAACAGATCCTTGGGGCTTTTGCATTAGGACGACCCAAACACACCATCAAATCACATAACATGTCCATGGCAACAGCCTGTACTACAAAAATCTTGGATCCACGGCTTTGTGGCAACACCATAAAAAAAAACACTGTTTGAGAGCACGGATCCTCACGGATCCTTGGGGAATTTGCATTAGGATGCCCCAAACATACCATCAAATCGCAAAACATGTCCAAGGCAACAGCCTGTACTACAAAAATCATGGATCCACGGCTACGTGGAAACACCGTTCTACCAAAACACGGTTCTAAAGCACGGATCCTCATGGATCCTTGGGGTTTTGCATTAGGATGCCTCAAACACACCATCAAATCACATAACATTTCCATGGTAACAGCTTGTACCACAAAAATCATGGACCCACAGCTTCGTGGCAACACCATTCTACCAAAACATCGTTCTGAAGCACGGATCCTAACAGATCCTTGGGGCTTTTGCATTTGGACGACCCAAACAAACCATCAAATCACATAACATGTCCATGGCAACAGCATGTACTACAAAAAACATGGATCCACAGCTTCGTGGCAACACCATTCTTCCAAAACACGCTTCTAGAGCACGGATCCTCATGGATCCTCGGGGTTTTTGCATTAGGACGCCCCAAACACAACATCAAGTCACATGACATGTCCATGGCAACAGCCTGTACTACAAAAATCATGGATCCACGGCTTCGTGGCAACACCATCAACAAAAACACTGTTTGAGAGCGCGGATCCTCACGGATCCTCGGGGTTTTTGCATTAGGACGCCCCAAACACACCATCAATTCACAAAACATGTCAAAGGCAACAGCCTGTACTACAAACATCATGGATCCACGGCTTCGTGGCAACACCATCAACAAAAACACTGTTTGAGAGCACGGATCCTCACAGATCCTCGGGGAATTTGCATTAGGATGCCCCAAACACACCATCAAATCACAAAACATGTCCATGGCAACAGCCTGTACTACAAAAATCATGGATCCACGTCTTTGTGGCAACAGCATTCTGCAAAAACATCGTTCTGAAGCATGGATCCTCACGGATCCTCGGGATTCTTGCATTAGGACGCCCCAAACACGCCATCAAATCACAAAACATGTCCATGGCAACAGCCTATACTACAAATATCATGGATCCACGGCTTCGTTTCAACACCATTGTGCAAAAACACGGTTCTAGAGCACGGATCCTCATGGATCCTCAGGGTTTTTGCAGTGGGTTACCCCAAACACACCATCAAGTCACATAACATGTCCATGGCAACAGTTTGCACCACGAAAGTAATGGATCCACGGCTTCGTGGCAACACAATTCCGCAAAAACACGGTTCTAGAGCACAGATCCTCATGGATCCTCGGAGTTTTTGCATTAGGACGCCCCAAACACACCATCAAATCACAAAACATGTCCATGGCAACAGCCTGTGCTACAAAAATCATGGATCCATGGCTTCGTGGCAACACCATTCTGCAAAAACATCGTTCAGAGCACGGATCCTCACAGATCCTCGGGGTTTTTGCATTAGGACGCCCCAAACACACCATCAAATCACAAAACATGTCCATGGCAACAGCCTGTACTACAAAAATCTTGGATCCACGGCTTTGTGGCAATACCATAAAAAAAACCACTGTTTGAGAGCACGGATCCTCACGGATCCTTGGGGAATTTGCATTAGGATGCCCCAAACATACCATCAAATCGCAAAACATGTCCAAGGCAACAGCCTGTACTACAAAAATCATGGATCCACGGCTACGTGGAAACACCGTTCTACCAAAACACGGTTCTAAAGCACGGATCCTCATGGATCCTTGGGGTTTTTGCATTAGGATGCCTCAAACACACCATCAAATCACATAACATTTCCATGGTAACAGCTTGTACCACAAAAATCATGGACCCACAGCTTCGTGGCAACACCATTCTACCAAAACATCGTTCTGAAGCACGGATCCTAACAGATCCTTGGGGCTTTTGCATTAGGACGACCCAAACACACCATCAAATCACATAACATGTCCATGGCAACAGCATGTACTACAAAAATCATGGATCCACAGCTTCGTGGCAACACCATTCTTCCAAAACACGCTTCTAGAGCACGGATCCTCATGGATCCTCGGGGTTTTTGCATTAGGACGCCCCAAACACAACATCAAGTCACATGACATGTCCATGGCAACAGCCTGTACTACAAAAATCATGGATCCACGGCTTCGTGGCAACACCATCAACAAAAACACTGTTTGAGAGCGCGGATCCTCACGGATCCTCGGGGTTCTTGCATTAGGACGCCCGAAACGCACCATCAATTCACAAAACATGTCAAAGGCAACAGCCTGTACTACAAAAATCATGGATCCACGGCTTCGTGGCAACACCATCAACAAAAACACTGTTTGAGAGCACGGATCCTCACGGATCCTCGGGGAATTTGCATTAGGATGCCCCAAACACACCATCAAATCACAAAACATGTCCATGGCAACAGCCTGTACTACAAAAATTATGGATCCACGGCTTCGTGGCAAGAGCATTCTGCAAAAACATCGTTCTGAAGCACGGATCCTCACGGATCCTTGGGATTTTTGCATTAGGACGCCCCAAACACACCATCAAATCACAAAACATGTCCATGGCAACACCCTGTACTACAAAGATCAGGGATCCACGGCTTCGTTTCAACACCATTGTGCAAAAACACGGTTCTAGAGCATGGATCCTCATGGATCCTCGGGGTTTTTGCAGTGGGTTACCCCAAACACACCATCAAGTCACATAACATGTCCATGGCAACAGTTTGCAACATGAAAGTCATGGATCCACGGCTTCATGGCAACACCATCAACAAAAACACTGTTTGAGAGCATGGATCCTCACGGATCCTTACGGATCCTCAGCGATTTTGCATTAGGACGCCCCAAACACACCATCAAATCACAAAACATGTCCATGGCAACAGCTTGCACCACAAAAATCCTGGATCCATGGCTTCGTGGCAACACCATCAACAAAATCATCATTCTGAAGTACGGATCCTCATGGATCCTCGGGGTTTTTGCAGTGGGTTACCCCAAACACACCATCAAGTAAGATAACATGTCCCTGGCAACAGCTTGCACCACAAAAGTCATGGATCCACGGCTTTGTGGCAACACCATTCTGCAAAAACACGGTTCTAGAGCACGGATCCTCATGGATCCTCCAGTTTTTGCATTAGGACTCCCCAAACACACCATCAAATCACAAAACATGTCCATGCCAACAATCTGTACTACAAAAATCATGGATCCACAGCTTCGTGGCAACACCATCAACAAACACATCGTTCTGAAGCCTGGATCCTCACGGATCCTCGGGGTTTTTGGATTAGGACACCCCAAACACACCATCAAATAACATAACATGTGAAAGGCAACAGCCTCTACTACAAAAATCGTGGATCCACGTCTTCGTGGCAACACCATCAACAAAAACTTGGTTCTGAAGCACGGATCCTCACAGTTTTTGCATTAGGACACCCAAAAAACACCATCATATCACATAACATGCCCATGGCAATAGCTTGTACCACAAAAGTCATGGATCCACGGCTTCGTGGCAACACAATCAACAAAAATATCATTCTGAAGCATGGATCCTCGGGGTTTCTGCAATGGGTCACCCAAACACAACATCAAGTCACATAGCATGTCCATGGCAACAGCCTGTAGTACAAAAATCATGGAGCCACGGCTTCGTGGCAACACCATCAACAAAAACATCGTTCTGAAGCACGGATCCTCATGGATCCTCGGGGTTAGGGTTAGGGTTAGGGTTTTCTTTCTCCCTTTGCCTTCCATGTTGCTGTGTGGGGACTGAGAGAGAGTGGGTTGTTTTGTAGGCTGATAGAGAGTGGTTCTTTGTAAGTCTGTGAGGGACTGTTTGTGCTTTGGGGGCTGTTGGTGGCTGAGTGTGTTGCTGTAAGTGGATTACTGTGAGTAGATTGCAGGCCCCGCCCCCTATTGTGCTGGGCTCTGCTCTACTGAGCAGCAAGGGTCCTTTTGGAATAAAGGGCTGCTCTTGCCCTGTGGCTCTTAGCCTGTGGGTCGCAGCCTGTGGGTCATTCTTGGAGGCCTTGTAAGTGCTTGAGTAAAGCGCTGCTTCTGAGTTCAGGAGGTAGACGTTCTGGTGAGATAGACATTTTGTCAGTCTCAAAGTTTTCAGGGTACATCACAAAAAGAAGAGTTTACATCAGAGTTTGAGGGAAGTTCCTGAAGCTGTAGAAGAAAGCATAGCTCCTGGGATAATGGATAGCGAGGGATCTACTCCAGTGACCTGCCTGGGCTGTGCCATGATTATTTTTCTGCCACGCCAAGAAATGAATTATACATGCTGCAAGTGCAAGCTTGTAAAAATGCTTGAGGAGAAGGTGGGAGAACTCGAGGCGCAAATCTGTGCACTGAAGAACACTGAGGAGGTGGAAAGCTTTTCAGACATGACAGAAGAAGAGCCCTTGAAAGAAAACAAGAGGAAGGAAGTAACAAGGACCACATGGGTGAGTGGAAGAAAGTAACTTTGAGGAGTAAGATACTCAGAAAACAATCACAACCAGTGGAGCAGCAAAATCGATACCAGCCACTTCTGTTGATGGAAGACCGGAACGGCACACTTCATGATTGAATGGATGCGACTGGCACACAAGCACATAGGCAGAGAGGGAACCAAACCATCCCACAGAGGAAGAGACGAGTAGTGGTGGTTGGTGACTCCCTACTGAGAGGGACGGAAGAAGGTGTCTGCAAACCGGACAAGGAATCTCGAGAGGTTTGTTGTCTTCCTGGAGCATCCATCCGAGATGTGACGGAGAGAATTCCAAGACTGATCAAGACCTCTGATCCCTACCCACTCCTTCTGATCCATGTGGGAACAAACGATACGGCCCGAAGAAACCTTGAATGGATCTCCAAAGACTATGAGGCTCTGGGCAAGAAGGTGAAAGATCTGGGGGCTCAGGTGGTGTTCTCCTCCATTTTACCTGTTGAGGGCCATGGAGCTGGAAGGGAGAACAGGATACTGGATACTGGAAGTGAATGGCTGGTTACGTAGATGGTGCCGTCGAGAGGGCTTCGGCTTCCTGGACCATGGTATGTACCTCCGACACGAAGGACTGTTGGCGACGGATGGGGTGCACCTGACAAAGAATGGAAGGAATGTCTTCGCTGGAAGACTTGCGAACCTGATCAGGAGGGCTTTAAACTAAAGACATCGGGTGGGAAGAAAAAGCGGCATCCCCAACACTAAGTTCAGGAAGGGGAATGACCAGAGAATAAATGAACAAGAGAGAGGTGAGTTTAGTAATCTTCAGGTAAATTTGAAGGGACCTACAGTAGGAAGGGGATGTCTGTAATCTGAGGTGTCTGAGACTGGGTGGGATGACTCTCATATATGGAGCACAGTGATTGAAGGATATACCTTGTTCAAACGGAACAGAATAAACAAGAAAGGGGGTGGGGTGGCACCTATATGTCAAGAATGAATATGCTTGCACTGAAATTCAGGATTTTGAGAGTTGCCCTGTTGAAAGTGTGTGGGTAAGGATAGAGGGGGGGAAAGAAGGGGATATTGTTGTGGGAGTATACTACAGACCTCCAAATCAACCGGAGGAACAGGACAATGCATTTGTACAGCAGCTTGCTAAACTTTCACAGAGACAGGATGTAGTGGTTATGGGAGATTTTAACTATCCAGATATTTGCTGGGAATCTAACTCTGCTAGACATGGGACATCCCACAGATTCTTGAATAGCCTTGAGGACAACTTCATCTCTCAGAAGGTGGAGGTGGGAACCAGAGGATCTGCTATCCTAGATTTAATTCTGACTAACAGGAAAGAACTGGTTGATGAAGTGAAGGTGGTGGGTTCCTTGGGGAATAGTGACCATGTCAGCTTGGAATTTGACATAGAGAAGACTGTGAAACCAGGACGTAGCAGAACTCATATCCTGGACTTCAGGAAAGCTGATTTCAATAAACTCAGAGATCTAATAGGAAGGATCCCATGGCTGGAAATGCTGAAGAGAAAATCTGCACAGGAAGGCTGGGTGATGCTGAAAAATGAAGTGCTTAAGGCACAATCTCAAACTGTTCCGGTAAGAAAGAAAGGTGGGAGACGGGTAATGAAGCCAAGGTGGCTGAACAAGGAACTCTCTGAGGAGCTGAAACTAAAAAGGGAAATGTACAGGAAATGGAAGGAGGGTCAGATTACTGAGGGTGAATACAAGACATGAGCATAAATCTGTAGGAATGGTGTCAGAAAGGATAAGGCACAGATGGAGCTGAGGCTTGCAAGGGATGCAAAAAATAACAAGAAAAATTTCTATGCCTATGTTCGGAGCAAAAAGAGGAACAGAGATGGAGTAAGCTCATTGCTAGGGGAAGATGGTCAAGCCTTAACAAGGGATGAATATAAAGCGGAATTACTCAACTCTCACTTTGCGTCGGTTTTTAACCGTAAAGTGAGCTGTATACAAACTGGAGAATGCAGGGCATATGAAGGAAAGGGGAACTGCCGGTTCAGAATAAGTAAGGAAATGGTTAGAGAACATCTAGCTGCCTTAAAAACTTTCAAATCTCCAGGGCCGGATGGCTTGCATCCGAGGGTGCTAAAAGAAATTGCAGATGTTATTTCAGAGCCTCTGGCTATAATCTTTGAGAGGTCCTGGAGTACGGGTGTTGTGCCAGAAGACTGGAGAAGAGTGAATGTTGTCCCAATCTTCAAGAAGGGGAAAAAGATGGACCCAGGAAATTATAGGCCTGTCAGTTTGACATCAATATCTGGGAAAATTCTGGAGCAGATTAATAAAACGCTCTGTCTGTGAACACCTTGAACAAAATGAGTTAATTGGTAATAGCCAGCATGGGTTTATGAAGAATAAGTCATGCCAGACTAACCTTATCTCCTTTTTTGACAGAGTTACTAAAATGGTTGACTCTGGCAATGCCGTGGATATAGTGTATCTAGATTTCAGTAAAGCATTTGACAAAGTTTCTCATGATATCCTTGAGGATAAGCTAGTTAAGTGTGGGCTGGATGGTGCAACCGTTGGGTGGATTCATGGTTGGTTGAAAAATCGTACCCAACGAGTGCTCGTAAATGGCTCTGCGTCTACGTGGAGGGAAGTCTCGAGTGGAGTAGCACAGGGCTCGGTCCTGGGCCCGGTGTTATTCAATGTTTTTATAAATGACCTGGATGAAGACATAGAGGGGATGCTTATCAAATTTGCAGATGACACGAAGCTGGGTGGGATTGCTAATTCTGAAAAAGACAGAGTTAGGATTCAGAAGGATCTTGATAGGCTGGAACAGTGGGCTGAGACAAATAAAATGAATTTCAATAGAGATAAGTGCAAAGTCCTACACTTAGGTACAAAAAATCAAAGGCACAGATATAGAATGGGAGGGACTTGGCTTGACAGCAGCACATGTGAAAGGGATCTAGGTGTTATGGTTGATCACAAGCTAAACATGAGCCTGCAGTGTGATACAGCTGTGAAGAAAGCTAATGCAATCTTAGGATGCATTAGCAGAAGCATTGTGTCCAGATCACGGGAGGTGGTAGTTCCGCTGTATTCTGCTATGGTCAGGCCCCACCTGGAGTACTGTGTCCAGTTTTGGGCACCACATTTTCAGAAGGATGTTGACATACTTGAGTGGGTCCAGAGGAGTGCGACCAGGATGGTGAGAGGGTTGGAGTCCAAGTCTTATGAGGAAAGGCTGAGGGAGTTGGGTATGTTTAGCCTGGGAAAGAGAAGGTTTAGAGGGGACATGATTGCAGTCTTCAAGTATTTGAAGGGCTGTCATGTAGAAGATGGAGTGGATCTATTCTTTCTTACTCCACATTGCAAGACTAGATCCAATGGGTGGAAATTACAAGGGAGTCGTTACTGGCTTAATATCAGGAGAAACTTCCTGACTGTAAGAGTGGTTGAGCAGTGGAACAGACTGCCTCGGGAGGTGGTGGATGCTCCTTCGCTGGACGTTTTCAAGAGGAGATTGGACAACCATCTTTTGGGTATGTTGTAGGTATGTAGGGGTTTCGGCTGTGTTCCTGCAGAGTGCAGGGGGTTGGACTAGATGGCCTGCAAGGTCCCTTCCAACTCTAACATTCTATAATTCTATGATTCTATGATTGTATAGCGAGTTTTCTGAAGTGTTTGGTGAGGGGCTCGGCACGTATACCGTCCCCCCCGGTTTCTTTTGATTTGGACTCTTCAGTTCGTCCGATATGACTGAAGTATAGGAAGGTCCCGTTCGCGCTCAAAGCAAAAATTGAGTCAGAGTTAGATAAATTGGTCAGTCAGGGGGTTCTTGAACCGGTACCCTATGGAAAGTGGGAGATTCCAATTGTGATGCCTGTCAAGGCCGACGGGTCTATACGAATATGCGCAGACTACAAATGTATAGTTAACAAAGCTCTGCAGCAGCATTCTTATCCGGTGCCGGTAATCAGCCATGTACTGGCGTCAGTGGGAGGGGGAAAAGTTTTTGCCAAGCTTGACCTGGCTCAAGCTTACCAGCAGTTGCCGTTGGACGACGCAACTGCTGAAGCCCAAACAATCATTACCCATAAAGCGGCTTTCAGGGTGAAACAATTACAATTTGAAGTAAATGTCGCCCCAGACATTTTTCAAGGGCTAATGGAGGGGCTCCTGCGTGGGCTACCCGGTGTCGTGCCCTATTTCGACGATGTTTTAATTGCGGGCACAGATGATTGTGAACTGATGGCTCATTTAAGAGCAGTGTTGAGTCATTTTAAAAATGCCGGGCTGCGGGTTAAGCTTTCGAAATGTGTTGTCGGGGTAGAAAGAGTTGAGTTCTTGGGGTTCCTCATAGATGCAGACGGGGTCCACCCCACACCCGACAAGGTGGCGTCAATCCAAAACGCGCCTCCACCCCAGTCCAAGAAAGACCTCCAGTCCTTCTTGGGAATACTTAACTTTTATGGTGCCTTTCTGCCACACAAGGCATCGGTCGCTGAACGTCTGCATGCTTTGCTCCACAAGAACGCTAAATGGGAGTGGGGTGAGCGGCAGAGGCGTGCATTCGCTTCAGTGAAGGAACTTTTGTCATCGAGTGCAGTCCTGATGCACTTTGATGAAAATAAACTGCTGGTGCTTGCAGCTGACGCATCTCCTTATGGGGTGGGTGCCGTTCTCAGCCATCTGATGCCGGACGGATCTGAGGCACCGATCGCATTTTATTCCTGGTCCCTCACTAAGGCAGAAAAGAACTATGGCCAGATCGACAAGGAGGGCCTCGCCCTAATCGCAGAAATAAAGAAATTCCATGACTTTGTTTATGGGTGGTGGTTCCTCCTTGTGACTGATCACAAACCTTTCCTGGGCATCTTCTCACCAGACCGGCCGACACCGAACATTCTATCGCCCCGGCTGCTAAGGTGGGCGGTTTTTCTGTCGGCATACGATTTCGAGCTGGAGCACCGTCCGGGGAAGGCTATTGGGCACGCAGACGCCCTTAGCTGCTGCCCCGCACCACTAACTGACTCTGACGAGGAACCAGAACTGGATGTTTTGGCGCTGGAAGAGCTCCCGGAGGCACCGGTCACCTCCACAGACATTGGTGCTGCGTCGGCAAAGGACCTTTTAATCACCCGAGTTCTCAATTGGGTGTGGAGGGGGTGGCCGGCCGGGAAAGTGGAGGCAGATTTCAAACCGTTTGTTTCCCGCCAAAATGAATTATCTGTGACTAAGGGCTGTCTGCTTTGGGGAAGTAGAGTTGTAATTCCCTCTAAGCTAAGGGAAAGAGTTTTGGAGGCCTTGCATGTGGGCCATCCAGGAATGGTTCATATGAAGGCCCTCGCCAGAGGGTATGTGTGGTGGCCAAACACTGATGCGGACATTGAGGTTTGGGTTCGGAACTGCATGTCCTGCCAATAGTCCCAGCCAGAACCACCTCATGCTCCTGTCCAGCCCTGGGAAAAGTCAAGGAGGCCATGGTCCTGCCTCCATATTGATTTTGCGGGCCTGTACAATGGGCAAATATTTTTCATATGTGTAGACTCTTACTCCAAATGGTTGGAGGTTGTAAATATGAGATCAATGAATTCTGGGGCTGTGATACATGCCCTGCGCAAACTGTTTTCCACGCACGGGCTGCCAGACTGTGTCGTCTCCGATAACGGGCCACAGTTCGTTGCGGCAGAATTTGAGGGGTTCCTGGCTGACAACCTTGTATGCCATGTAACGTCGGCCCCGTTCCATCCGGCCTCTAATGGACAGGCTGAATGTATGGTTCGGATGACAAAAGAATCGCTTGGGCGCCTGATGTGTGGGGACTGGAACCAGAAGCTGGCCTCTTTCCTTCTGAGGCAACACATCACCCCGTGTTCGGCAATGGGGCGGAGCCCAGCTGAACTCTTGATGGGCTGAAAGCTGTCTACCCTCCTCGACCATTTGCACCCTGACTTGGACCAGTCCAAGCAACAGTCTGAGGAACCAGCGCAGGGGAGAGTGTTCCAGTGTGGGGACAAGGTCTTTGCCTGGAACTATGGGGAAGGTCATCGGTGGCTACCGGCCGTAGTCACCAAAGTTGCAGGGTCCAGGCTGTATGTGGTCCGGCTTCCCAGCAGACAGGAGATTCGCCGCCACATAGACCAGCTCAGGGAGTGTTAGGCAGACTCCAGCGCCGAGTCAGTGCCCGAACCTGAGTTGGTCCCCGAGCAGGAGGGGCCTCCCACTGAGGAGGTGAGTGCTGCAGAAGAGGACTCGGAGTCTGGGCAGACCCCAACTCCAGAGCCTGTGATCCCTGTTTGTGTTCCCCCTGTCTCTCCTGCGAGAGAGGTTACCAGGGCTCCAGAAGAGTGTGCCGCTCCAAGTCCAACGGAGCAGAGACCGCTGCGCCGGTCGAACCGAAGCCAAGGTGCCCCCCCCACCTGAAAGATTATGTTTGGCAGGGTAATGCTCCATCTTAGGGGGGAGGAATTTGTTATGTACTGAATGTGAATCACTCCTATCTATTCACATGTTAAGCTTGAGTCTGAATGTGGCTCCTCATTGTCGCATTGTCATTGGTTGGTTTCTGCAAAACCTGTGTAATTACCCAATCACTGAGTGATATTGTTGCAAAGAGGGAACGGTCCTGATTGGCCTTTATCCCTGTATCCTGATTGGCTTTTATCCCAGCGTTACTATTGGTTCTTATCTGACTATGGGTGTGGCTTTGACAGCCCGGGAGAGTTTAAAAGGAGCTGTGCTTCCCTTGTTGTGCGTGTTCAGTCGTGTGTTCCTGACTTACAGTTGCTGTTTAATAAAGCTGAAATCACTTGAAGCTGAATCCTTTGTTGAGTCTCATACTTAACAGAGCCGCTTTTCCTTTTTGCCCTTGCCCTTCCAAGCATGCTTAGAATGTACATTCATATGCATTTCATTCATATAGTCCCAATTCAACTTATAACAAATGACACAGCCCACATTTCTTCCCACCAGGGATGCAAACTGGCTTATCTTATTCATCTCAGCCATTTTATCCTCAAAACAACCCTACAAAGTCGATTAGGCTGAGAGTGTTTTACAGCCCAAGGTAAACCACAAATCTTCCATGGCAGAATGGGGATCAAAACCTGTGTCTCACAGATAGTGGTGCAATCCTCTGTCTCTCTGTAATACTGCAATGAATCTTTTATAGTAATATATTGCTACAGCAGAAATGTATTTTAAACAAGTTTCAAGAAGAGAAGCCATGGTTTCTGGGGTAGGAATGGAAAAGGTGTTACTTTAAAGGCATGACTTTTCATGGCATGACAGTGCAATGCTCTCCTAGGAAACTTCATACATTAAAGGTTTAGAAAACAGTAGAGCAAACCAGAAGACACTGGAAGGTAGACAATTGATCCATTATTGAGGTATCCAGAGCAGGGCAAAACCTCCTAATAGAAACAATCAAAGTCTAACATCTTCAAGATGGCCCTAGAGGTTCTATGTAGGAAGGAAAATGTTAAATAGTGGGTCCCATGGAGGGGCAGACCCCAAGTCTAGTGATCAGCTCTACTTTATTAGTGATTTCAGCAAGAACAAGACTGAACTCCAGGGCCACAGCCCTGTTTAAATAGCATGCAATTGCCACACCGAAATACACCCCGCTCTCAACGATAGGCTATTTACATAGCATCACTTCTTGATTGGCTATTTCCAGAGTCCTGGTGGGCTATTGTTCTTGGGCTCTTCAGGCAGAACAGTCCTGGAATGTTTCAGTCCCAATAAAAGGTAAAGGTAAAGGTTCCCTTGCTCGAAAGCCAGTCGAATTCGACTCTAGGGTTGCGGTGCTCATCTCCGTTTCAAAGCTGAAGAGCCAGCGCTATCCGAAGACGTTTCTGTGGTCATGTGGCCGGCATGACTAAACACCAAGGCGCACGGAACGCTGTTACCTTCCCACTGAAGTGGTACCTATTTATCTACTTGCAATTTCTTGCTTTCGAACTGCTAGGTTGGCAGGAGCTGGAACTAGAGATGGGAGAGCTCACTCCGTCATGCGACACTCCCGGGTCTCAAACTGCTGAACTACTGACCTTCCACAGCCTGCAGTTCAGCGTCTTAACCACTTGAGCCACCGCAGCTCAGTCCCAATACACAACAGAAATTAAAGGAGAAACGTTTAGACTCCTTTTTTGGTTTGATATGGCTAAGAAAGTTAACAGCAAGCAACTGAATTAGGCAGAAATCAGAAACCTCTTAGAAAATGGGCAAGAAAGAAATGAAAGGGACAACAGCAAGCCTGGGAATTGTTGATGATGGGGATTTCTTCTGATTAACCAGATCTTGTTTCAGAAAATACTCAGGAATACAGCATCACATTAAAAACCAGCCGCAACCAACAATAAGACAACGGAGGAAAAGCCATATTCTAGCATCGCAAAAAAATACAAGTATGCAATCAGTCCCAGGGGCAAAACAAGACTGTGAAACAGAAGGTTGCCACAGGAAATTGCAGCAGGACAGCAGCTGTGAAGTCCTTGTGGGAAAATCACCACAGGGGCAAATTTGGATTGGTAACACAATGAAAGGGGAGGATGAGCTTCAGCCTTCTCCCAGGCCCCCTTTTTAAACCAAAAGAGCCATGGGAAGCACAACTCACCCAACTGGGTGGGCTAAGCATTTACTGATAGGGTGGGCTAAGCGTTTCTATCAAAGTTATGGTACGATGTTGGTATCACAAAATGGTGTGTTTTGTGCTGCAATCCATGGACCTGGCTGTGAGATGCAACTTGATGTTGAGTTTTGGTGGGGCCCATCATAAATATAATGAGATCTGCACTTCAGGTTCCTGATTTTGTACTATGGTACTGCTGAGATTCTCAAGGCATAACTTCTGTGCTGCAAACAGTGGCCACTAATGTGATGAGTTAGTAGATGGTGAGTTTGTGGTGACAACACAATAAATCTAAAAAAAAACATGATTTGGGACAACATCTTGAGGATCTGTGCCTCAGGACCATGTTTTTGCTCCATGGTATCACCATGAGGCTGTGGATCCATAATTTCTGTGATGCAGGCTCTGCCCGTGGACATGATATGTGATTTGATGGTGATGGTGGGCTGACCCAATGCAGGAACACTGAGGATCCATGAGGATCCGTGCTTTGAAACCATGTTTTTGCAGCATAGTGTTGCCCTGAAGCTGTGGATCCATGAATTCTCTGGTGTAAGTAGTGGCCATGGACATGATATAGGATTTAATGGTAAGTTTGGGGTGTCCCAGCACAAAACCCCCAAGCATCCATGAGGATCTGTGCTCCAGAAAATTGTTTTTGCAGAATGGTATCGCCACGAAGCCGTGGATCCGTGATCTTCGTGGTACAATCTGCTCTCATGGTCATGATATGTGATTAGATGGTGTGTTTGGAATGACCCAATGCAAAACACCCAAGCATCTATGAAGATCTGTGCTTCGGAACCATGTTTTTGCTGCATGGTTTTGCCAAGAAGCTGTGGATCTGTGATTTCTGTGGTTCATACTGTGCCCATGCACTTGATGTGTGATTTGATGGTGAGTTCATGATGACCCAATGCAAAAACACTGGGGATCCATGAGGATCCATGCTTCAGAAACATGTTGTAGCTTCATGGTGTTGCCACAAAGCCGTGGATCCATGACTTTTGCGGTGCAAGCTGTTGCCATGGGTATTTTATGTGATTTGATGGTGTGTTTATGGTGACCCAATGCAGAAACCCTGAAGATCTATGAGGATCCATGCTTCAGAACCATGTTTTTGTTTATAGTGTTCTCACAATGAAGGAACCACACGAGACACGGTCTGAGGGGTGAAAGCACTGGCCTGCCCTGGAAATAGCCGGCAGCTTTATTTTAAACACTCAGTTCTCAGCATCAGAGGGGGCTGCCCCTCGCAACACACAAAGGGAGACCACATGCTCAAACAGAATGTCGGAGATGTTTGCACAGCATAATTAACAGTGATAATGTTATTCCTGGCATCGAAGAGACCTGCATTGACAAGATTAGCAGAAGGTCAGGACCAGTACACCAAGTTACTGATTTCCCGACAGAGGCAGAATATAAAGAGATTAAGATTGGTGTGCCAAGATCGTTAATCTCCTACACCACAAAACCGTGGATCCATGACTTTTGTGGTGCACGCTGTTGCAATGGATATTTTATGTGACTTGATGGTGTGTTTATAGTGACCCAACACAGAAACGCTGAAGATCCATGAGGATCCATGCTTCAGAACCATGCTTTTGTTGATGGTGCTACCATGAAGCTGTGGATCCATTATTTTTGTAGTACAGGCTGTTGCCATTGACATGTTATGTGATTTCATGGTGTGTTTGGGGTGTTCTAATGCAAAAACCCCAAGGATCTGTGAGGATCTGTGCTTCAGAATGATGTTTTTGTTGATGGTGTTGCCATGAAGCTGTGGATCCAGGAATTTTGTGGTGCAAGTTGTTGCCATGGACAAGTTATGTGATTCCTTGGTGTGTTTGGGGTGTTGTAATGCAGAAAAACTGAGGATCCATGAGGATCCGTGCTCTAGAACCATGTTTTTGCAGAATGGTGTTGCCACGAAGCTGTGGATCCATGATATTTGTAGTACAGGCTGTTGCCTTTGACATGTCATGTTATTTGATGGTGTGTTTGGGGTGTCCTAATGCAAGAACCCTGAGGATCCATGAGGATCCGTGGTCTAGAACCATGTTCTTGCACAATGGTGTTGCCACGAAGCCGTGGATCCATGATTTTTGTGGTACAGGCTGTTGCGTTTGACATGTTTTGTGATTTGATGGTGTTTTTGGGCTGTTCTAATGCAAAAACCCCGAGGATCCGTGAGGATCTGTGCTTCAGAATGATGTTTTTGCAGAATGGTGTTGCCACGAAGCCGTGGATCCAGGACTTTCGTGGTGCAAGCTGTTGCCATGGACATGTTTTGTGATTTGATGGTGTGTTTGGGGTAACCCACTGCAAAACCCCCGAGGATCCGTGAGGATCCGTGCTTCAGAACGATGTTTTTGCTGATGGTGTTGCCACAAAGCCGTGGATCCAAGACTTTTGTGATGCAAGCTGTTGCCATGGACATGTTTTGTGATTTGATGGTGTGTTTGGGGTGTCCTAATGCAAAAACCCCGAGTATCCATGAGGATCCGTGTTCTAGAACCATGTTTTGGTAGAATGGTGTTGCCACGAAGCCGTGGATCCATGATTTTTGTGGTACAAGCTGTTGCCATGGAAATGTTATGTGATTTGATAGTGTGTTCGGGGCATCCTAATGCAAAAACCCCGAGGATCCATGAGGATCTGTGCTCTAGAACCGTGTTTTTGCAGAATGGTGTTGCCACAAAGCCGTGGATCCAGGACTTTTCTGGTGCAAGCTGTTGCCATGGACATGTTATATGACTTGATGGAGTGTGTTGGGTAACCCACTGCAAAAACCCCGAGGATCCATGAGGATCCATGCTTTAGAACCGTGTTTTTGCACAATGGTGTTGAAACGAAGCCGTGGATCCATGATTTTTGTACTACAGGCTGTTGCCATGGACATGTTTTGTGTTTTGATGGTGTGTTTGGGGTATCCTAATGCAAAAACCCCGAGTATCCGTGAGGATCCGTACTCTAGAACCATGTTTTGGTAGAATGGTGTTGCCACGAAGCTGTGGATCCATGATTTTTGTAGTACATGCTGTTGCCATGGACAAGTTATGTGACTTGATGTTGTATTTGGGGTGACCCATTGCAAAAACCCTGAGGATCCATGAGGATCCGTGCTCTCAAACCGTGTTCTTGCACAATGGTGTTGCCACGAAGCCGTGGATCCATGATTTTTGTAGTACCATGGACATGTTTTGTGATTTGATGGCGTGTTTGGGGTGTCCTAATGCAAAAACCCCGAGGATCCGTGAGGATCCGTGTTCTAGAACCATGTTTTGGTAGAATGGTGTTGCCACGAAGCCGTGGATCCATGATTTTTGTGGTACAAGCTGTTGCCATGGAAATGTTATGTGATTTGATAGTGTGTTCGGGGCGTCCTAATGCAAAAACCCCGAGGATCCATGAGGATCCGTGCTCTAAAACCGTGTTTTTGCAGAATGGTGTTGCCACAAAGCCGTGGATCCAGGACTTTTCTGGTGCAAGCTGTTGCCATGGACATGTTATATGACTTGATGGCGTGTTTTGGGTAACCCACTGCAAAAACCCCGAGGATCCATGAGGATCCGTGCTCTAGAACCGTGTTTTTGCACAATGGTGTTGCCACGAAGCCGTGGATCCAGGACTTTTTTGATGCAAGCTGCTGCCATGGACATGTTTTGTGATTTGATGGTATGTTTGGGGTGTTCTAATGCAAAAACCCCAAGGATCCATGAGGATCCGTGCTTCAGAACGCTGTTTTTGCAGAATGGTGTTGCCACGAAGCTGTGGATCCATGATTTTTGTGGTACAAGCTGTTGCTATGGAAATGTTATGTGATTTGATGGTGTGTTTGGGGAGTCCTAATACAAAAACCCTGAGGATCCGTGAGGATCCGTGCTCTAGAACCGTGGTCTTGCACAATGGTGTTGCCACGAAGCCGTGGATCCATGATTTTTGTAGTATAGGCTGTTGCCATGGACATGTTATGTGACTTGATGGTGTGTTTGGGGCGTCCTAATGCAAAACCCCCGAGGATCCTTGAGGATCCATGCTCTCAAGCAGTGTTTTTGTTGATGGTGTTGCCACGAAACCGTGGATCCATGATTTTTGTGGTACAGGCTGTTGCCTTTGACATGTTTTATGATTTGACGGTGTTTTTGGGCTGTTCTAATGCAAAAACCCCGAGGATTCATGAGGATCCGTGCTCTCAAGCAGTGTTTTTGTTGATGGTGTTGCCACGAAGCCGTGGATCCATGATTTTTGTGGTACAGGCTGTTGCGTTTGACATGTTTTGTGATTTGATGGTGTTTTTGGGCTGTTCTAATGCAAAAACCCCGAGGATCCGTGAGGATCTGTGCTTCAGAATGATGTTTTTGCAGAATGGTGTTGCCACGAAGCCGTGGATCCAGGACTTTCGTGGTGCAAGCTGTTGCCATGGACATGTTTTGTGATTTGATGGCATGTTTGGGGTGTCCTAATGCAAAAAACCCGAGGATTCATGAGGATCCGCTCTAGAACCGTGTTTTTGCAGTTTTGTGGTGCCACGAATTTGTGGGGGCATGATTTTTGGAGCGCTGCCTATATTCTAAGACATGGTCTACAGTATGATGTCAGTTTTATTTCATTTCAGCGTAAAAATCATAAGAATTCATGAGGATATGTGCTTTGGAATCATGTTTTTGCACCACTGTAGCGCCACGAATCCGTGGGTGCGTGATTTTTGTGGTCCTCCCTGTAGCCTAACACATGGCATACAATATGATGGTGGTTTTATTTCATTTCAATGGAAAAATCATATGAATTCATTAGGATCCATTTAGATCCGACTTTTACCCAGACCCCAGACTGCGTGGCAATTCAGCAGTCCACGGGTGTTTCGATTACGCAGACTAGCATTCTTTGGGAATAATTTGGTGATTCACAAAGCTCACCATTGCAGGAGAACGCCACCTCTACCCTTTAATCCTGGTTTAGCCTGGGAAAGGAGACCGTTTCCGGTTTTGTGGAAACAAAAGCATGCTGAGAGATGTAGTTCTGCGCGCGCCTTGGGTGAGTTGGGAGAGTGCAAGGACTCCATTTCCCAAGGTACTTTGCAGCCGTTCCGAGGGGAAGTTGGCTGGGTGGCTTCGATGGGACCCGATCGGCAAGGGTGAGCCCCACTACGGTTCTGTAGTGTTTTCCAAAACAGGGCGATGGATGTAGTGTCTAGTACGCCGTGGCGTCTTTGAGGTGCCCCTCCTCACAGGAACGGGGCAGTTCTTGCGGAAGTTACTTCTTTTGTCTGCGGAGGACGCTGGCTACTATGGCAACTAGGGTTATGCCCCCCAAACCAACTGTTAAAGATGCCATAAAAGCCTTATCCGCATTTCTGTCAGATACCGTTATATGTGACGATTAATATTTATTTGGAATATTTATAGAGCATTCAAGGCGACAAAAATAATGCAAAGTCAATAAAACACAATGAAATCCAGCAATAAAACATACTTCTGTTCTGGTTCGATGTGTTCACTTCACAGGCAGAGGTGTTGCTGCTGTTGTATGAACCGGGAAAAGCTAAAAACAACACACTGCTTTTCCTGAGGCTGCTGGGACTCGCCATGTCATTTGGGGTCGGAAGACAGGCAAATGGTTAGGCTAACAGCACCATCCTAAGCAGAGTTACAGGCTTCTAAGTCTATTGAAGTAAATGGGTTTAGATGGATATAACTCTGCTTAGGATGGCACTCTTAAGTACATATTGTGGCTATTCTGAGCACTGTTCTCCAATGTGGCATCTGCCCCCTGTCCCAGGAAAGTGAGCACTGCCTGGTAAAGCTTGTAGTTGGCTAGTGGTTCCCACCTTGAAGCAGCTGCCATGCTAGGGACTGGAGGATGGTTAAGCTACAACCCTCCCTGAGCTGCATACCATGTGTTAGAGATGGAAGGAAAAGGTTTATCCTCTCTAACAACACCTCTGTCTTCCCCACAGCCTCTGCGCTCTTGTCCCAGGACCTGAGTGGATGCCACGATGAGAGAAAGCTGGCTGCAGGGAAGAAAGTGTGCAACCATCACCACAGTAGTCATTCAAGAAAGGAGCAAGCTGGCCACATTGGGGATGGGGAATGGTTTTACTCCACTTTCTCCACAACCAGCTTGCTCTCCTCTGGGCAATGTGGCAATCTCATTCTCTTGCCCAATCTCCTGAGCCTCATGGTTTGGGAGAGAGTGAGAAGGCAGCTAGGGAAGCTCTTATGTTCTTTTCAGAAGCACAAGGGCAGGCCTAGGATCAACAGTGGTGGAAAGGGAAAACATTACTTGTTCAGAAGTAATTGGTAACTTAAAAAGTTTATAGTGTAATATTAATTGTTGTTTGTGTCTATTTGGGATGGCACACTCGGCATGCTCTTTTGGCACACAGGGCATGGCTCTTTTGGTTGAACATGAATGTGAGTGTGGCACTTCATGAGCTGCATCATGAGTACCACTGTGTTAAGAGTGTCAGGTTAGGATCTGGAAGAGCCAGATTTGAATTCCCATTCTGCCTTGGAAGCTCACTGAGTGACCTTGAGCAAGTAACTTAGTTTTATTTACCTCACAGGTTTGTGGTACATACGTACGTGTGCGCTGTCAAGTCACAACCAATTTATGGTAATCTTTTCATTGGACTTTCAAGGCAAATGAGAAGCAGAGGTGGTTTGCCATTGCCTTCCTCTACAGAATTTTCCTTGTTGGTCTCCTGTGCAAGTACCTACCCACGCTGCTTAGCTTCCAACATTTAATGAGACCAAATTATACCACACCAGCTTCCCTCCCCATGGCTTTGTGGTTATGAAAATAAAACAGAAGGAGAATATTGTTGCAAGCTGTCTTAGATTCTTACAGGAGAGAAAAGCAGGGTATAAACAAACCAAAAAAACATTATCAGGATGATGGTGCTGGGTAACTACCATCTGCTTATTGCCCACATATCGCTGTATAAAGTGGTCTCTAGTCCATGAAAGCTAATGTTGAAGCCTTATTAGTCTTAAAGTGCAATTTTTAACCTCCCAAAGCAGGTGTGAGCATGTAGGAGAGACCATGGCAGTTACAAGGTATGAGCAAGATCATGTTGTGGAGTTGTTCTTCATTATCAGGGCACAACCAAACTGCTATTTGGGAATATCTGGCATGGAGTTTTATAGTTTATCACCAATAGCTGCATATCCTGGTTTGGTAAAACGTGCACAATTTTGTTATTAGAATAATAAAATGAAAATGTTACCTTGCATTCTGCCTCTGGCAAAAGGGAAAGGGGGAAATATATGTTTGTCTGGTAAAAAGCTTCTTTGTTACTATGTATTTACTTAATCCACCTAATATGGCTGTTGTCTGGCTAAAATCCTGTTTTTTTCTCCTTGGAGGAGGAATAACAGCCTCCAGGTGGGATCTGGGGATCCCTCAGAATTACAGCTCATCTCCAGACTACAGAGATCAGCTCCCCTGGAGAAAATGGATGATTTGGGGGGTGGACTCTATGACATTGTACCCCACTGAGGTCCCTCCCTTCCCCAGGCTCCATCTCCAGGTCTCCAGGAGTTTCCCAACCTGGATCTGGCAACGCTACCCCCTCATCCCCTGCCCATGGCTGTCGAGGGGCTGGCAACCCTACCTTGGAGTAAAAGTAGTTTCAGGTGGGTAGCTGTGTTTGTCTGTAGCTGCAAAATAAAATGGGAGTCCAGTGGCATCTGCAGGACTACAAATGTTTTTCTAGCATAAGCTTTTGTGAGTCAGAGGTAAGTGAATTCTTCCTCACAGAAGCTTATGCTGGTCTTTATGATGCTCCTGGAATCCTATTTTGGAGGAAAGATAGAACACAAATGTAATACATAAATTATTTTTGTTAAGCAATACAACTGATTCAGTTTTTAGAACATTGATAAAATTGTATATAAAGTGAATTTGGGAATGTTTACTGTCTGTCTTTCTAGATGAAGTTGGAATAAACATCTGCTGCATGAATCCATTTTGAATATAAGGGTAAAGATGAAGAGTGTCTGAATATGGACACTGGATGTCACAGGTGAAAGAAAGAGACAGAATGTGCAGTTGAAAGCCCTGAAATGGTAAGAAGGACCTCACTGGGACCAGACTCATGGTCATTGTGGAAAATACTTTACTCCATATTCTTGTTGACCTTGCAGTCAAAAAAAAAAAAAGAATTCCTAACATGGCCCTTGAGGGATGAGTTGAGCTTATAAGGGGAAAGGTGTTGTTAGATATCTGGTCCTCTCTGTCAGGGTCCAAGCCCATGCTTATTGTTTCCCCATGAAGCTTTGTGTTGGCTGGCAACCCAAGTTAGATTGCAAAATCCCTCATCTTAGTAAAATTTGTTCATGCAATCATTTCTAATTAATACTGTCAAGAAACAGGCTGTCTTCTGTATACTCTGTTGCTCTCTGAGTACAGTTAAATGGGCCATAAGTATATGAGGAAATATATGGATAATTTATAGAATCAGGCGTGTAGCCCTGTTGGTCTGAAGTAGCAGGACAAAATTTGAGTCCACTTGCACCTTTAAGACCAACAAAGTTTTATTCAAAGTATAAGCTTTCCTGTGCAGGCACACTTCTTCAAATACAATGAAATGGAAGTTACCAGTCCATATGTATAGGTAGAGGTGTGACTGAACAACAACAACAACATAATGAAGATATTTAACTGATGCATTCATAATAAATACATCTGCTCATCAATCTCCAGTCTCCAAGTTTGACGTATTTATTTCCTTCACTATGTTTCCCCCCAGAATTAAACTCAAACAAATTGTAATCTAAGCTTGTTATTCCTGTTTGGTAATTGCATCTGTTAAATAACTTCATTATGCTGTATACTAATTTGCTGCCCACCCTCTATCTGTATGTATAGACTGGTAACTTCCGTTTC
Organism: Gekko gecko; assembly: GCA_029375565.1. NCBI lineage: Eukaryota > Metazoa > Chordata > Lepidosauria > Squamata > Gekkonidae > Gekko > Gekko gecko. Next base: position 221,420,028 of record JAPDNY010000002.1, read on the forward strand.
ATTGTATCTGAAGAACTGTGCGTGCACATAAAAGTTTATACCATGGATAATTTATGTAATGGAGGAACAAACCACTCCCTTTGCTGCAGCACCCATTAGTATTGCCGTATACCCGCATATACAAGTAGGTTGACTTTGAACCTGTACTTTCCTTTCTGTTGCTACTGCTCAGCAGGATTTACTGAATCCTAAAGTAGAACTGAAATTAATGTAAAGTTTTAGCATTTCAAATGAAATCTGGAGAACAGTTTCAGCTGCCTGCTTTGCTGCCAACTCTGGGATGAAAATCTGAATTTCAGTTTAATTTATATTCCAGGATTCTCCTCTTGTCTCAAATATCTTTTTCCACATTTGAATCCAAATTAATTTGTATTTGGGTGAATCAGACATGTTGATTAAAGAAGGTGATTGATGCAAAAATAACTGTAAAACATTTTATGTATTGATTTATTTATGTTTTAGCTCACCCTTTCCTGCTGCCTAAGTATTATATCAGCTGTGATTGAAATATCATACACACACACACACAGACACTAGGGAGCATAGCCCGTTGTGGATGTAGACAACGGGCCCTAGAAAGGGAGGGTGGGTGGTAGATTAGATAGATAGATAGATAGATAGATAGATAGATAGATAGATAGATGAGATGAGAGTGAGAGTGAGAGAGAGAGAGAGGGGTTTGGAGACAGAGAGAGAGGAAGGAAGGAAGGAAGGGAGGGAGAAGGGTGAGGGTGGAGACAGACAGTCAGACAGGCAGACAGAGAGTCAGTGATGAAGGGGGGAAGAAAGAGTGAGAGAGGGAAAGAATGAAGGGAGATAGAGAGAAAGGGAGTGAGGAGGGGGGTTGCGTTGAAAATGTGCTCAGGGCAGGCAGCCCAGCGGCGGTGCTGGCACCCCTCGCAAGTCTGTGGGGGGGGGTGGAATGGGGAAAATGGGCTGGCAGTGGTTGGCTCAGAGCTGCCGCCACCACCCCTTGCTGTTCCCCCCGTAAGCTTGTGAAAGTGGGGGGGTGGAGCGGCGAAGATGGGCCAGCAGGGGTTGGCTCAGCGCTGCCGCCACTGTCCCTCGCCTGGTTCCCCCTGAAAGCTTGTTAAAGCTGGGGGGTGGAGTGGCGAAAATGGGCCGGGGGATGGAGAGGAAGCCTCTCCCCACCTTTCCGGCTCAGTGGGGAAAGGGGGGGGGGGCTTGGAGGCCTTCTCCCTTCGGTCCGGCTCTCCAGGGATCCGGGAGAAGGTGGCTTGGAGAGGGGGCTTGCAGGGTAACTTGTAAATTTGGGGGTGTGACGGGCCGCACCATTTCTGTGGGCGCAGTGCTGCCAGTGAGGCCCTACAGCATTCACCGGCCCCATAGGACTCTGAGTGTTATTTGAAGGTGGGGGTGGGGTGAAGACGGGCGCTAGCGTGCAATGCGGTGGCAGCGGTGGAGAGACCGGATGCCGCTCGCTCCTCCCAGAGGCCTCGCAGTGGGGCACGGTGGCGGCAACTGTGGGTGGGCCGGCAAGGGACGGACTGAGTAGGGCTTCTGGTGTTTGCCCGCGGCAGCGGCTGTTTGGAGAAAGGTGTTTTGGGGGCAGCTAGAGTGCTTTGGCTGGCCGTGGTGGGCTCAGGTGGAGGCCTTCCCCCCCCCCTGCATAGCGCGTCTGTCCTGGGTGTCATCCAGCTGCACACTGCTCAGGCAGCATCTGTGTTGAGGTGAGGACAGCGGCTCCTTGAGGCTTTGATCCCCGGGAAGTGGAGCATCTGTCCTATCCAGGCGCTCCATGGAGAATGAGGCATCGTCCCTCCCCTCCCAGCCACCCACCCAATGGAACGCCCAGAGGGAGCCAGCCTAGCCAGCCAGCGTCTTTTGACTGGCAGTTCTTGCCACCTACCACAGTTGTCATGCATCAAACATTGTGGGACCAAAACTCAAATATTATATAGAGAGATATATACAGGGCTATTTTTGGGCGGGAACGCACAGGAATGGAGTTCCGGCTGGCTCCTGAGTTGGCCACGCCCAGCAGGAACTCATTAGCATAACAGGCCACACCCAACAACAGAAATTCATTCGGATTGGCTACATTATGGGGTGTGTGGCCTAACATGCAAAGGAGTTCCTGCTCCAAAAAAAGCCCTGGGTTTTGACAGCAAACAAGGTAAACAGAATAAGAAGCAAAAGGTGGGTGTGGCTGGATGACCACACTTCTGGTGGCATGGGGGTGTGGCCTAATAGGCTAATGAGCTGTGTTGTCAGGGATGTGGCCTATTATGCTAATGAATTCCTGCTGGGCGTTTTAAAAAAAAAAAAGCCCTGGTTATATATATAGCAGCCTTGCTGTGGCCCCTGCAGAAACAGCGAGAGACAGGGGAGACAGGAGGGTGACTTCATATCCTGAGTCCACAGAGTGTTGCATTCCTCAGCCCCGCTGCTGCAGCCACTGCAGCTCTTTCTGTGACAACTGCAGAGCAGCCAATGCCAGAGCCCTCGTTACAGTGACTGGCCAGCCAGGAGGAGATAAGGTGCAGGGAGAGCCAAGTGAGCAGCAATTCTCTGCTGTGAGTGCTGGCGGTGGACAGTTGACCTGCTGCTGTGACTGTTCCTGCAGAGCTGCTTACACCACTAATGGCAAGGCCGTGGTTGGGGCTGAAGGGGCTGATGCCAAGGCCTTGACTGGGGCTATCGTGGGCAGCTTTTGATGACCTTAGCCGAACTGAGGATGGGGGTCTAACAGACAAGCCCCAGAACTTCACCTGGGCAGTGGAACAGTTGTGGGCCAGCCTCCACCTCCTGGAGTGAGCCACATAACATCTGGCTCTGGCATCACCAGGGGAACTTGTCTGGCTGTTCTGACTGCTGTTGGCTGATTAAATTGACTGACCAACATCTTTTCTGGCCTTATGATAGAACACAGAGGAGGTGAGTGAGAGGAGCTGCATTAGCTGTTTTTTGGGGGGGAGGTCTCCTTTTGAGACGGCTAGTTTGTTTCCATCAGTTGCCATTGCATCAGGACCTACTATTTGGAGAATCACTGTCCGAATCTGCATTGGTCTTTCCCAGTGGTTTCCCAATGGTCGCACACTGTCTCCCAAAAAAAGTCTGCATTTCCTGTCGGATTCACCTTCCAATTGTATCAGCAGATTTTAGCCGGTCTGCATCATTTTATTGCCCTCTGGGTCACTGCGGCACCTAATCATGTTAATTGGATCTGGTTCAATACCACTCCAAGCCCTCCTTCCTGGTGTTGAGCCTCTGCAAGCGATAAGCAGAGCCATCTCTCAGCAGGGATCCGCTTTGAATGTGTTTTTACAAAGGGTTGGTACTAGCATCAACAGAGCGCCGTTGGGTAGAGTGGAGGCTAGCACAAGGGGAGCTTGTTGTCAACAAATTCCTACAAAAGGAATTAGGAGACACCTTTGCCTTGATTTACCATTACATTTATTATTCATTTCAAAACCCAGGGTTTACATGACAGGAAAAACACAGAGGCCAATTCTGCTGCTGCATACACCCAGACAAAAAGGCAAAGGACTTAATGATATCAACACCACCACCTCAGCCTTATACTCCCACTCATCTTCCAACATAGTTTGTGCCATTAAATGCCAACATGCTGTTCAGTTCCCCAATTTGGACATGCATGTAAAACTGTACGCCAAACGATAAATGGATACAAATCTGACATTAAAAGTTACAACATTGAGAATCCATGTAGGATAACATATCAACCTCCCAGGGCACTTGATGGGGGAACTCAAAGTGGTTGTTTAATTTCAGAAGTATTTAAGAAACAGACTGAAATGGGAGATTGTTAAATTGAATGTAATAACAACAGTCATTACAGTGTTGCCCTCAGGTCTTAACAGAGATATATGCTTCTCATTGCAGTATGCTCAATAAGTCATTCTGTTCTTATTTGTACCCAGAAATTAAATTTTGCAGGTCTTATCAAGGCCACTGGATTCAAATTTGACTCTAACATCTTTGTTAGCTCCTTCATTATCCATATGACAACAATTGCAAGTGTCCATGGGATGCTTTCAGCAGTGAAATAACTTACTAAAAAAACCCACAGTAGCTTTTTGTGGTAGGTTTTTTTTCTGACCTATTTCAGGAGCATACTTAATGTGCATTTTCAAACATTTAGTTTGGGTCTTTACTGCATTCTGACATCATCAGATGGGTGGAAATACTTTTCATCCTGAAGTATAATTGAATTCCTGATATAGGTTGACAACAATAGTGTTTTGAGCATGAGATTACGCTGCTGTCCTTGAAGGAAGGACGACCCGTTATGGCTTTCAGTTACCCCTCTGACATGTGGGTTTTAGTCCCGAGTCAGTGATCAACCAATCAAAAAAAAAAAAAAAAGCCAGTGGCATATTTGAAATTAATTCAGATCAGTTGCCATAGCGGCCTGAAGTGGGTGAACAAAGTTTGATTCCAGTGGCACTTTTTAAGACCACACAATTTTTATTCAAAGTGTAAGCTTTCTTGTGCAAAGCCTCCTCTGACAAATCATAACAAATCGTAGTGGCTACTTACATGTAAAATGAGGCCAGTTGTTAGGAGGGTCACCTCAGAGACAAAATGTATATGAAGAGCTGAAACTGGATCTGGTGACCATGATTAATGGAGGAAGGATAATTAGCACGTAAATGCAAGAATTAACACAGAGATGTGAGAATGCAGCCAGAGTCCAGCCACACCTTGCAGGAACAAAGTATCAGTGTGTAAAGACTTCTCCACATAATGTGAGAGAAATTACCTTAAATATTGGGTGGGGGAATGGTTGGCTGGAAGAGCTGATTGCATTAAAGTTGCTTAGTGATAAGTATGGCTAAGACTGAAATGAGATATATGGCAGGGCATGTACATAGTATGTCAAGTTGGCATACAGACAATAAAGGAGTTAACAGCTGTGAGAATCCTGGATCAGTATAGTAGCCTCTTTAAGACCTACAGAGTTTAATTTCTGGGTTTTATAAGGAGCAGAATGACTAAGCACGTGTGGTGTGATAAGAAGCCACCATCTGTTCTGTCAAGCACTGAGGTTTCCATTGTCCTGAGTGCTGTAATGACTTGGCAGTTATGATTCTCACTTTTACTGCCTGTTTCTGAAATTCCCTAAAAACACAGCAGCTACTTTCAGATCACCCATTGAGTCCCCTGGGTGGTCGAAATTTTCTACTACAGGATTCTCACATTTGTATTTCTTGATATCAGTCATGTGTCCATTTTCTCTTTGGCATAGGGTTTAACATGTTTTTCCTATGTATAGAACTGAAGGGCATTGTTGTCATTTAATTGCACACACAATGCTGTTAGATGAGCAGGTGAATAAGTTTGAGGTGGTGCTGTCAATGTTGTTAGGTTCAGTGATTATGTTCTCTGGTTGTGTCTGGCATTAAAGTTGGCATCTGGGTTTCTTGCAATCTGTGGTACCAGTGTCCAAGTTCTGATTAGATGCTGTATTTCTGCGGGTTAAGAGTTGTTTGAGATTGGGGGCCCAGAAGAAAGTTTGAGTCCAGGGGCACCTTTTCAAGAACCTCCAATTTCCAGGGGGTGGATAACTTTTAATGCTCTTCTTGGGGTGTTCCTTAGTCTTCTGGCAGCCAGCTGTTGGAAATAGAATGGCAAACTGCATGGGGTGGGGTTGCCAATCTCCAGGCAGTGCCTGGATATCTGCAGGTGTCACCAGTGATCTGCAGATTCATGTGGGCATGTTTTTTGGTCTGAATGCCCAGAACAAAGTTTGAGTCCAGGGGCAGCTTTTCAAGAACCTCAAAGTTCCTGGAGGTGGGAAACTGTTTATGCTGTCCTTGGAACCTTCCAGTGGCCTCCTGCAGCTAGCTGTTGGAAAGAGAATGGCAAACTGCTTGGGGTAAGGCTGGATAGCCAACCTCCAGGTGGTGCCTGGATATCTGCTGGTCTAACAAGTGATCTGCAGATTCAAGTGGATAGTCATTTTTGTCTGAAGGCCCAGAACAGAGTTTGCGTCCAGGGGCACCTTTTCAAGAACCTCCAAGTTATGCTCTTCTAGGAAGCGTCCAGAGGCATCTTGCAGATAGCTGCTGGAGAGAGAATGTCAAACTGCATGGGATAAGGCTGGGTAACCAACTTCCAGGTGGTGCATGGGTATCTGCAGGTGTGACAAGTGTTCCGCAAATTCAAGTGGCTAGGCTTTTCTGTCTGAAGGCCCGGAACAAAGTTTGAGTCCAGGGGCACCTTTTCAAGAAACTCCAAGTTTCGGGGTGGGAATGTTTATCCTCTTATTGGAAGCCTCCAGAGGCTTCTGGAAGCCAGCATTTGGAAAGAGAATGACAGAATGGCAAATGCACAGGGTAGGGAAGGGTTGCTCACCATCAAATCACATATCAAGTCCACGGACAGAGTTTGCACCACAGAAGTCACGGCTCCATGGCTTCATGGCTACACCACACAGCAAAAACTTGTTATTGCAGTCGCACACTGTCTCGACATTTTCAGTGAGTTATCTACTACAACTCCAAGATCACTCTTTTCATCAGTCTCTACCAGTTCAGACCCCATTGACGTGTATTTATAGTTAGGATTTTTGGCCCCAATGTGCATCACTTTGCACTTGGCCACATTGAACCCCATTTGCCACGTTGACGCCCACTCGCCCATCCTCAACAGATCCCTTTGGAGTACCTCACAATCCTCCCTGGTTTTTACCGCCCTGAACAATTTTTGTCATCTGCAAATTTAGCCACTTCACTGCTTATTTCCAACTCCAAATCATGAACGAACAAGTTAAAAAGCATCAGACCCAGTACTGATCCCTGCAGTGCCCCACTGTTTACCACCCTCCACTGAGAAAATTGCCCATTTATACTCACTCTCTGTTTCCTATTAATTAGCAAGTTTCTGATCCACAAGAGGACTTGTCCTGTTATCCCATGACTGTTGAGCTTACTTAGGAGCCTTTGATGAGGAACTTTATCAAAAGCTACGTTCTAGTCCTCAGGAATGGAGGCAGATTTTAATGAAAGATTACATATTTTTGTCAGGAGATACACAAGTTCACATCTGAGTTCTTTCAGAACTCTTGGATGTATGCCATCTGGGCCTGGAGATTTATCAGTTTTTAAGTTTATTTATTTATTATTCATATTTATATACTGCCCTCCCCAACGGGCTCAGGGCGGCTAACAATAAGGGCTCGAGGCCATAGTAAAACAGTTAAAAACCAGATAAAACAATACAAAATTACGGTAAAGTGCTGGTGCTCTAAGAGTTTGAAGTTCCAAGATGGGTTCTGGAAGATGTACCCAGAACGGCGAAGTTGTCTATCGGTCGTAGTTTCTCTGCCATTTCCCTATCTTCCTTCAGTACTCTTTTTACCCCTTGGTCATCCAAGGGCCCCACTGCCTCCCTGGCTGGTTTCCTGCTTCTCATGTATTTGAAGAAAGTTTTATTGTTGGTCTTTATCAGGGCTATTTTTGGGCAGGAACACACAGGAACGGAGTTCTGGTGGGCTCCCGAGTTGGCCGTGCCCAGCAGGAACTCATTAGCATAATAGGCCACACACAACAGCAGAAACTCATTAGGATTGGCTACATATGGGGTAGGTGGCCTAACATGCAAAGGAGTTCCTGCTACAAAAAAGCCCTGGGTTTGGACAACAAACAAGGTAAACAGAATAAGAGGTAAAAGGTGGGTGTGGCTGAATGGCCACACTTCTGGTGACATGGGGGTGGCCTAATATGCTAATAAGTTTCTGCTGTTGGGTGTGGTCTATTATGCTAATCAGTTCCTGCTGGGCTTTTTCTACACAAAAAGCCCTGGTCTTTATGTTTTTTGCGATTTACTCATATTCCCTTTTTGCTTGCCTGATCAGAGACTTGCATTTTATTTGCCACAGCCTGTGTTCCCTTTTATCAACCTCACTGAGATGAGCTTTCCACTGCTTAAAGGAATCCTTCTTACCTTTTACAGCTTCCATTAATTTGTTTGTTAACCACGCAGGCCTTTTTCCTATATCTATTTGTGCCTTTCCTAATCTGCGGTATATATTTTTTCTGAGCTTCTCGGATTGTAGTTTTAAATAGTCTCCAACCTTCCCCAATGGTTTTGACCCTTTCTACTTTTTGTTTCAGTTTCTTCCTCACATGTCCCCTCATTTCAGAGAGGTTACCCTTTTTAAAGTTAAAAGTGGTTGTGTCAGTCTTTTTGCGCAACTCCCTATTTATACAAATGTTGAACTCAATAACATTATGGTCACTGTTCCCAAGTGGTGCAATCACTTTTACATCTCTCACCAGGCCTTGTGCATTACTTAAGACCAAATCCAGGATCACCTCTCCCCTGGTAGGTTCTGTGTCCATCTGCTCCATAGCACAGTCATTGAGAGTGTCTAGAAACTCAATCTCTTTTTCCCGAACACATATTGACCCAATCAATGTGTGGGTGGTTAAAATCACCTATTACGACACAGTTATAAACTCATTTGTTATGAGGGCCAGATCTAACATAAATGAGACCTTATTGGGCCAGGCCATGTGTGTCATAAAATGTAATGCCAGATAGCAGAGATATAAACTTTATAAAGGACACAAACACAAAGATTTCTTTTTACTTAAAATAAAAACATGCTTAAAACATTAGCTCTGTAAGCTGCAAACCTACTTTTGATTTATTGACATTCATCACAGAAAACTGATTCTCAGAATTCTGAGTCTAGGACCCAGGTTAAAACATGAAATGGCTGAGTGATTAAGAGAGTCTGGCGAAGCAAGCTGTGATGCAGCAGCAGAACTGGAAGCAGAAGATGGCCAGTTCTACTGTGGGCTTAATGGAAGCCCTCTGGGGGCCTGATTTGGCCCCCGGGCCGCATGTTTGATACTCCTGATCTAGCCGCTAGCTCCTCTATCTTTTGATCTGGTGGGTGATAACAAACTCCCAATGTTAAGATTCCTTTTGGGCCCACTATTTCAACTCATAGCATTTCAAGAAGCAAATCCAATTATCCTACCCTCTCAGTCTTACTGGACTGTATAGCCTCTCTGACATACAGAGCCACCCCACCTCCAACCCTTCCCCCCTACCCTTCTGATATAATTTATAACCAGGAATCACCATGTCCCACTGATCTTCCTCAACCCACCAAGTTTCTTAAATACCCACAATATCTATTTTTCCTCTCAACACCAAACATTCCAACTCTCAGATTTTACCTCAGACACATCTAGCATTTGTTTAAAAACATCTATAATTTCCCATGCATGTTAAGCCATCGTCCAAGTACAGTCCACCTCAGGGGAACTCCAGGGTGGAGGCATGGAGGACACCACAAACCTGCTGCCCGGGAGTCCTGAGGAAGATGCTGGGGGCAACGAAGAGGCAGGTGCTGCCTGAACAAGTCCCATACCTGCCAACTGGATCCAGGATACTGAAGATGCCACTTGAACGCACCCCACCATCCGTGGTGCAGCCCACACCCATGCCTTTGGGGCCCTGCAGCCCCCAGGAGAGGAGGGAGTGGCCTGGATGCGCCCGAAGGCAGGAGCGGACACCGCGGGAGTGGCAAGGAGATCCGGCATGGAAGGGGCCCCAGGTGAGTAGGGAGGGCTGCTGTGAAGCCGCGGAGACGCCGATGCCTGGGTTGAAGGAAGCAAGCCACACCCAACCCAGATAAGAAGCGCCATCCCAGACGGAGACAGGAAGCAGGAGCCAACGGCATGAAGCACAGTGCAAGGGACAGACCCGAAGACCAATTGGAGCACTGGGGGTGGGTGAAAGGGTGGAGCACGGGTTGGGCACTGGGAATAAAAGGGGGGAAAGAGCAGAGGCCAGGGAGGAATGCAGAATGGTCAAGAGACGGCCGGTAGTTCTCTGAGGGAGAGACAGAGACTCGACGTCCCAGTGGCCAGAACTCCCAGGCAGTGCTGGCTCTTGACGCAGGTGAAGCAACCCAAAAGAGCAGCCCCCATATCTGAGGCTTCCACTTCGAACCCCCCTCGTCTCGGTACACGGTCCGTGGCCCCAGGGCCCCAGGAGAGGGCATGCCAAGGGTAGCCACGAAACCTGAGCATGACAATTATGAATGGAGATTTAAGTGCAAGTTTTTTTGGTCAACAGATTTTGTCACTGCAAAATTCTAAATCAGGTCTTCAGTGTGGTCCCGTGGCACCTGTTGACACCTTTCGTGGTACCCAAGGAGTGTTTTTGGAAAGTAGGCAGGATCAGATGGTGAATTGTGCCCATCATGGCTTCTGATTGGCCACTGTACATTTTATTGGCTGTGCAGATTTTGGTAGACATAGCTTTGGCAGCTGTCACCAACAGTACAAGGATATTCAATGAGTGAATGAAGGTAAGGCTTTGCCTCCTGCCGCAGCTGTTTTGTGGGAGTCATTTTGTGGTTGCAGCCAACATGCTGTGTCAGAATTCCAGAGATGCCCACATGCTCAGAAAGGTTGGAGATCCCTGTTCTAGATACTGCACTCACAGCTCATGAAGTCTTGGAAAGCCAGTGTGGTATAGTGTTTGGATTGTTGGATTAGGATCTAGGAGACCCAGGCTATGATCTCCACTCTGCCATGGAAGCTTGCTGAGTGACCTTGGGCCAGTGATGCACTCTCAGACTAACCTACCTTGCAGGAGTGTTGTGAGCATAAAATAGAGGACAGGAGAATGATGTGAGCCCCTTTGTTTACATTGGGGAGAAAGGTGGTATATAACTGAATTAAATAAACTAAGTTAGTTGTGGGGACTGACAAGATCTGATGCAAAAGGAGAATCCATTCACACATTCTCCCATTTATGTGCAGAATGTGGGCTGTGTCTGGGCGGGTTATGTTTCCACCCTGCAGCACAGTGCACTGAGGACGTCCCGTGAAACAGCTTTCCCCCCCTCGCATGCTCTTCCCTTCCCACATGCCCCCGCTGTATTGAGCAAGAGCGTGCCTAAGACCCTGAGGGAGGAAGGGATGCTCGTCCAGGTGACCGCTTCAACTCGGCTGGACTGGGGGGAAAGCTCATACCTTGAATAAAACTTTTTTGTTGGTCAAAAAGGTGGCAGTGAACTGCAAATTTGTTTTTAAAAAAGTTGTAAATCAGTGTCACAAATCACCATCCACAATAACAACGAGAGAGAAAAAAGGAGATAAATAATAAATTGAAGTTGAAGGGAGTCAAACCAGGATCTCTCTGATTGCAGGGCAAAAACTTTGCCTTTGTGCTAATTCCATCTTGGTGACAAGATTGATTCAATACCTATAGGATGTCTGCTGACAACATTACATCACACTCAAGATATAAAGTTACTTGCCCTCCACGACTAAGCTTCTTTGTCACATGTTAGTTTGCTGTTAAATCCATGCTGATAAAAGGTGGGAAAGGTGGGTAATAGCAAACATTTTTAAAGTTGCAGTGTTTTTGATCACAGTTTAATCAACACAGTTACAGTTACATGAAATGGAAGTGCTATCTAGTGTTTAAGTGTTGAATCACTATGATTTAGAATCCGTGCCAAACAACTCCAGTCATATGCAGGCAGCCACCTTTATAACGAGGTGAAACTGGAGCCAAGAGAAGCCACCGCCAAAGGAAAACGAAACAGCATCACAAGGCAGATGCAGAATGAGCCACTGACTGCTTGGAGTAGACAGCAGAGCTGTAGGTTCCAAGCTGCTTACAACAGTAGCCCCCTGCTGGTCATCGCTGGTACTTTGACCGACATCCTGAGAGCTGTGGATTTTCGGGGCTGCTATCTCTCACCCACTGAGTTGCTGATTATTTTGTGTACCTGTAATCCTCTTACCTGTTGCTTTGTTTTTATGGTTTTATTACTTAGACCTAGTTTAGGCAAGTTGTGGGGTTTATTCCCACCCATAATTGTACTTTAGCTGTCGTGTTTCTTTCTTACTTAGTGATTAGTGGGGGAGGGAAGTAAGATGGGAGGTTTGGTTTGAAGGGAAAGTTGTTAGTTGGGGATATTATTGTTAATATTTGCCTTGTAGGATTTTTTTTTTTTAAAAAAATACAATTTTTATTGGATATTTTCCACACGTTCATACAACTTAAACAAGTAAATACATATCCCTTCCGTTATTTTCCCTCCCCCCTCCAAACAAGGCTTCCCGCAATGCTCCAACCCTGTTAATATCTCTCTTATTCAGTTACATTAACTACTAATTTTACTTTCTTTACTAATGGTAACAATTTAAGAATCTAATCTCTTTAAAGTTTCCCCTTAATAACTATCAAAACAAATCAAACCATGTTTAACATCCCAACTTTTCAGCAAATATTCTTGAAAGTCTTTCCATTCTTCAAAAAAGTTTTCATCTTCCTCGTTATTTAATTTTCTTGTTAGCTTGTCCATTTCTGCCATAAACAGCATTTTCTTAATCCATTCCCATGTTTCCAGTATTTTTTCTTGCTTCCAAAATTGTGCAAAAGTCATTCTAGCTGTTGTCACCAAGTACCATAGCAATGTTCTCTTGGTTACATTTGTTTCTTCCATCTTAAGACCTAACAGTAACATCTGTGGGTCTTTCTTAAAAGTACATTTCAAAATTTTTTGTATCTCATTGTGGATCTCAGTCCAATATCTTACTGCTTTATCACAAGTCCACCACATATGATAAAATGACCCTTCTTTTTTCTTACACTTCCAACATTTGTTAGACATGCTATCATTTATAATAGCAATTTTTTGGGGGGTCATATACCATCTATACATCATTTTATAGCAGTTTTCTTTCACATTTAGACAAGTTGAAATTTTCATTGACTTTTTCCACAAATATTCCCAAGATGACATAGTTATTTCATTATTTATATTTACAGCCCACTTTATCATTTGCTCTTTTACTGTTTCATCCTCAGTATACCATTTCAATAAAACCTTATACAATTTTGAAATCATTTTTTTACCCTTTTCAGCCCATACAATTTCAATTTCATTATTATTTTCTCTAAAACCATGTTCTCTTTTATCGGTCTTAAATAAGTCATGGATCTGTCTATACTTCAACCAATCATAATCAAATTCAACATCATTTCTATCTTTTAAGAAAAAGTTTTTCCCTTCTAATTTTAAAAGCCTTTTATAAGGTAACCAATCTAAACCTTGATTCCTTGAATATGGATTAATCACTTCTGCCGGCACTATCCAAAGTGGTCGTTCTTCCGAGAAGAATTTTCTGTATCTCGTCCACGTCTCGAACAGTGATCGTCTTATAAAATGGTGTTTAAAAAATTTATCCATTTTTGATTTTCCATACCATAGATATGCATGCCATCCAAACTTATTGTCGTGACCTTCCAAAGCCAACAACTTCGTATTTTCAAGATTAATCCACTGCTCTAACCATGTTAAGCAGACGGCATCATAATAAAGTCTAAAATTCGGTAATTGTAATCCTCCTCTTTCTTTTGCATCACATAAAATTTTCATTTTAATCCTTGGTTTTCTTCCTGCCCATACAAACTTCGATATTTCTTTCTGCCATGTATCCAATATTTTACTTTGTTTTAATATTGGAATAGTCTGAAATAGAAACATCAAACGAGGCAAAATGTTCATTTTTACAGTTGCAATTCTTTCCAATAATGATAAATTCAAGGTATCCCATTTTTTGATGTCTTGCTGGATCTTATACCAAACTTTTTCATAATTATTTTTAAACAAGTCAATATTTTTCATAGTCAATTCAATTCCTAAATATTTGGTCTTTGTTACTACTTCACATTGAATTTTCTCCTGAAGTTCAATTTGTCTCTGTTTCGTCATATTTTTACACATCTACCTTCGTCTTATTTTTATTAACATAAAAACCAGCAATTGTTCCAAATTCTTCATTTTTTTCATCAATTGTGGTATATTCTCAATTGGATCTTGAATCATAAACATTACATCATCTGCAAACGCTCTATATTTGTACGTAAAGCCTTTTAGTGTAAGTCCTTTAATATTGTTGTCTTTTCTTATCTCTGCCAGTAATATTTCCAATATCCAGATAAACAATAACGGAGACAATGGGCAGCCTTGACGTGTTCCCTTTTGAACTTTAAAATATTCTGTTTTCTCTTTATTTATATTCAAAGCTGCTTTTTGCTCTGAGTATATTGCCCCAATCATATTTAAAAAAAAACTGTCCTATATCCAATTTTTCGATTACTTGCAGCATAAAATCCCAATTCAAATTATCAAAAGCTTTTTCCGCATCTAAAAAGAGGGACCCAACTTCTTTCTCTGGATGTTTGTCATAATACTCAATTGCATCAATCACCACTCTCAAATTGTCTCTTATTTGTCTATTTGGTAAAAAACCAGCTTGCTCTTCCGCTATGACCTCTTTCAAGTGTTTTTTCAACCTTTCAGAAATTATTTTTGCAAATAATTTATAATCATTATTCAATAGCGATATTGGTCTGTAATTCTTCACATTAGTTAAATCCAAACCTTCTTTGGGTATAAGTGAAATATTTGCTTCTTTCCATGACTTTGGGATTCGTTTGGCCATTCTTATGTCATTTGACAGAAGTACCAGAATTGAGGTTAGCTCTTCCTTAAGTTTCTTATAAAATTTTGCTGTAAAGCCATCTGGACCTGGAGCTTTGCCCAACTTTGCATCTTCTATCACCATTATTATTTCTTCCTTTTTAATTGGACCATTAAGTAATTCTTTAGTTTGTTGTCCCAGCTCTGGTATATCGATATTCTCCAAATAATTCTTGAGTCTTTGTTGATCAATTCCTTTCTTTTTAAACAAATTTGCATAATATTTAAAAAAAGCTCTTTTTATACCTTTCAAATCCACAATGTCTTTTCCATCTTCTGTTATCTTATTTATAAAATTTCTTTCTTTTCTTGTTTTTCAGCTGCCATGCTAAAAATTTTCCTGGCTTATTTGCACCCTCAAAAGATTTTTGCTGTAACTTTTTCAAGTTCCAATATAGTTCTCTGTTAGATAAGACATTCAGTTGATCCTGTAAAAGATGAATCTCTCTAATAATTTTTTTTCTTCCCTGGTCTTTTCATTAATTCCTTTTCCTTTTGTCGAATTTTTTCTTGAAGATCATTTTGTTGTTGCATCCTTTGCTTTCTGTCTTTTGTATTCAGTGAAATAAGCAAACCTCTCATTACCACTTTGTATGCATCCCATACAATCTGTATGTCAGTGCCTTTATTTAAGTTCATTTCAAAAAAAAATTTCGTTTCGTTTTTTAATGTCTCATTAACTAATTTTTTGTCCAATAAATCTTCATTAATTCTCCAATATAATTGTTTTGGTTTTTCTTTTGACAACCAGAGTAAAGGGTTGTGGTCTGAATTATTTTTTGGCAAAATTTCAATTTTTTGAGTTTTTAAAGCCATCTCTTCTGACATCCAAATCATATCAATTCTAGAAAAGGAATTATGTCTGTTCGAGTAAAAAGTATAGTCCTTGGTTTTAGGATTCCATTTCCTCCAAACATCTTCTAGTTTCTCTTGTCTCATCAACTGAAAGAAGTTTTTTGGCAATTTTCCAGTCCCTTCTCCAATTGCATTAGACTTTCTATCCAATGCATTATTCACCGTACCGTTAAAGTCTCCTGCAAAAACTATTTGATCATAATTTAAACAGTCCAACTCTTTAGACAAATCTTTAAAGAAAGCTTCCTTTGTCCCATTGGGTGCATATAAGTTTACAAGCAATGTCTTTTTTCTGTACATCGTTATTTCGACACCAACGTATCTCCCTTCATTATCTGAAAAAATTTGTTTGGGTTCCAATTCTTTTGAAATATATGTCACTGTTCCTTTCTTCTTCTTGATTGCCGATGAATAAAATTCTTCTCCCAATTTTTTATTAATCAGATATTTGTTATCCTGTTTTCTGATATGTGTTTCTTGCAAACAAATTATATTACATTTTTGTTTCTCTAGCCAATGATTCACTAATCTTCTTTTATTTGGTGAATTTAGTCCATTAACATTCCAAGATAAAAATTTGTAATCCATGAGTATTTTGAGTTATATATCTTTAAAAACTTCAAAGTTGTTTTCTTTGAATCTACACAAATCTCCCTCTGTCTTGATTGTAACTTTCAGCGAGTTGTATGAGAATGATAATCCCTGTGGAATCTCCCATCTGAACCTGATATCCATTTCTTTTAACTTGTCCGCTAATTTCTTGAACTTCTTTCTGTCTTGTAGAATCACTCTCGGAATTTCCCTTAAAATTATTATTTTCTTCCCATTAATTTCCAACGGTTGTGTAAATTGCTTCTTGAAAATATCTTCTTTCATTTTTTTTGTCACAAATTGTACAATCACATCTCTAGGTAATTTCTTTCTCTTGGCATAAGCTGAATTCACTCTGTAGATTAGGTCAAAGTCTGAGTCCAGATCTCCTTGATCCTCTCCTATATATGTTGTCAACGTGTTTATTACAAGCATACGTATATCCTGATCTTCCTCCTCTTCTATCCCTCTCAATCTCAAATGATTTTGGGTAGCCCTGTATTCCATCATGGATTCCAGCCTTATATTCTCTTGAAGAGATCTTTTCAATTTTTGTTCCATCTCTGTTGATTTTATCACCAGACTTTGAACTTCTTTCTTAACTTCTTCCGTATCTTTTTTAATCCCTGCCGCTTCTGTTAGTACCAGTTCTTTCAGTGCTGCCATATTTCTTTCTTGTACTTGAACTTGCACTTGTTCTATTTGTTCCAATTTTATTTGCATCTGTTGTTGCAACTGTGATTCCATTTGTTTTCCTAAATTCTGCACCACTTCTGTCATCCTTTTCTCCATCGCCTCCATGGCAGCCTGCCAGTCTTTTTTTTCCTTTGCAGTCATTCTTGGGCTTGGTGATGAGGCGGCCCTTGGTCTTGACCTCAAATCCGTCTTGAAATCAATCAAATAACTAACCAGTCTTTTTATTATCAACCATAAAGTCAAATCGCCAGCTTTATAAATTTTTTCCGTTGATTTTCTGCAAAAAAATAGCTTTTTAAAATTTAGTCCTCCTCAAAATGGCGGGCGCAATTTTTCTATGATTTTCTGGCTAGAGTAGGCTCTTTTGGAACTTCCTGCTTAGATGTCCGTCTCAATAATCCAACTTCCAGTGTCACACTTTAAGACGTCCGTCTACTTCCGGTAAAACAACTTTTAAAACGTCCTCTCTAGCCTATTTCCTGTACCATGGAATCACGTCAGTTTCGTTTTTGCTAGGCATAGTTTAGTCTTAGTTAACCACAGGAATGCAAAACAAAGTTACTTTTCTGCCGTTTTTTCAATGAAAAAGCCTTCTTTTTACTTTCAAACCAAGTGGATTACTTCTTTAAAGTTTTATACGCTTATCCGTGCATTTTAAATTTGAATACTTCTTCAATCCGGTAAGCAAACGTTCATTGTTACCTTACTTGTAATCTCGGGGTTTCGCAGTGCTTCTTCTGCAATCACTTTTAATCTTGATGTTAAAGAGGTCGGTAGATGGCGAATTTATGCTGAATTCTCAGCCCGGCTGGTGTCTGTAGTGCTGTCTCGCAACTGCCCTCTTCACGGAAGGAGATCAAAGTGTAAACAAGCTTCCTCCGAAGCTTATCCACACCGATCTCGACTCCCCCTCAGGCTTGGCTGCTTGCTCGTCACCCCCCCGACTGGGGAGTGCTGCGTTGGGCCAGGTAAAGCCCAAACTGTCGTCAGATACCGCCGTTCACCTTGCACAGATCGCAAAGTGCGTTAACTCACCATTTTAACTCCGACCGGAAGCCGCCTTGTAGGATTTATTGTTGTTAGTGATCTGTTGTTAATTGATATGTGGGTATGGGGAGGACTGTGATATGGGTGAGGTTTCTGAGAGCATTGGCTATACCAACATTGGGTCAGGGATCCCAGTAGTAATTGGAGGCAGAGGAAGGTATGGTGGTGGGAAAAGATATTATAATGGAAGGAGGCAAAGATATAGTCATGCTCAGTCTCCTTCCAGTCTTCGTCCCATCCCAAGGCACATTGACGGAGAGGTATGGAAAATTTACCCTTCTTCGACAATGATGCTATCTGTGCTTTCTGTTTTGTAACAAAGTGTCTGTCCTTTTCCCCTTAGGCAGGAAAACACAAGAAGGGATTGAAAGGTAAGTTTATATTTCCACATTCCTCTGATCCTTTGGATAATGGCTGAAGTTAAGAATAATATTGTTCCAGTGGACATAACAGGGTGATCATCAGTTTGCATCAGAAACAGGGTCAATGTTTGCTGGAACCTATTGCAGATGTAGCACTGCATCCCTGTAAACTGTGGTTAACAAATCAGGATTCAGCCTCATGAATTACCCCTTCCTTTCCTTTGCTGAACCATACTTAGATATATTCAGGTGGGTAGCTGTGCTGGTGTTAAGCAGCAAAATAACATTTGAGTCCACTTGTACCTTTAAGACCAACATAATTTTATTCAAGGTATAAGCTTTCCTTTCCATGCACACTTCTTCAGATACAGTGAAACAGAATTTCCTTAACTGTTACATATAGGAGGAGAGAGGGTGGGGGGTTAGTTGCCAGGAGGGGCCAATTAGAGGCAAGACAGAGACAGAAACAAAAATGGAAATTACCATTCCATATATATAGTTAGAGGGTTAGCAGTAAATTGTCATACGGTATAATGAAGATGTTTAAGAGATTCTAGGATCGAACAGCAATAGTAAGCTTAGTTTATATGGTTACCATTTGCTGGGGTTCAGTTCTGGCGGAAAACAGTGAAGGAAATAGGTATGTCAAAATTGGAGATTGATTTATACTTAATTGTGGAATTGAGAGGAATTAATTGAGACTCTGCTATCTGTCTCCTCTCAAGCATGGAGGTAACTTTACAGAATCTTCTTCTTTGAAGTGGGGTGATTGGCTGCACAGATTTATCTCCCCTGTCCCTAGACCAGAGAAATACATTCCAATTTCTACTATTCATTACATTACATTACAATCTACTATTCTAATCTATTATCCCAGATAAAAGATAAAATAAAATGGCCCTTTTGGGGGATTGATGAGAATACAGATGTAGGGACTGAATGAGGTTAGCATATGTAAGGAGATAAGAAACCAATATCCCTGTTAAGACCTGGGGATTCCATTGTTCTGAGCGTTGTAATAACTTGTGACTCCACAATTTGAACAAAAGGTCCCATTCCAAGGTCTTTGACAAGTTATGGGTCATGATGCAATCTTGTGAGTACAAATTATATCACCCTTCGTCTTCCTGGCAACGGGGTCCCCCAGGCATGCATACAAGCACCTCTGGTTTGCAGCCATACTCTCATATCTGCAAAAGTGGATGGCATAAATAGGTGCCACTAGAGTCTAGACTCTTTGTTGTTCTCATACTCCCCATTTACTGTCTGCAAAACAGAAATAGTAATTACAAACCACTCACAACCTCATTGTGTGAATGAGTGAGACAAGACTGTAGTGTAAATAAACTGCAGGAAACACATTAAAAATATCTCCATGGTTCTATTTCTTGGTTAAGAACCTAACAGAGGCCATGATGGATCAGGCCAATGGCCCATCTAGTCCAAAACTCTGCATCACAGAGTGGCCAAAATCCAGGTGTCATTATGAGGTCCAGCAGCAGGGCCAGAACTCCAGAAGCCCTCCCACTGTTGCCCCCCAAGTACCAAGACTACAGAGCATCACTGCCCCAGACATAGTATTCCATCTAAATCTTGTGGCTAATAGCCACTGATGGACCTCTTGTGATTCTTAATGTCAGATTTGTGCCATTTATCCTTTGGCATAGGGTTTGACCTGTTTTCCCTATATAGAGAAGGGCATTGTTGGCATATTGTATATGTCATATTGACACACAAATCTGTCCCTGCCTGCTCCCGTGCCAAATTGGAAACACACAGTCGGAGTCCAAAGAGTTAGATGAATATCTGTTTAATGCATTGAGACAGGGAATACAGGGCTGAGTGCCTTTGCATTCAGCAGTTCCAAAACTTATTCTGCCATAACCAGGAAGGGCAGAAGGTCTTGTACCCCAAATGACATCATATATTGTTTACACATTAAAAAGCCTCTAATTGGTACCAAGTAGTTAACATCATACAAAGCATAATTTGACTCAGTGCATCTCTCAGTGTTGTCAGTAATTACACTTGTTTACCTTGTCTTTGGAACATTGGGAATATTAGAGAACACTGGGTCCTTCCTGGGCTTGCATGTGGAGAATTAGCTGATAAGGGCTGTGAATCACATTAAACTTCGCTCTCGGCGGACTTGCAACTTCTAAATAGCATTCCATTCTTATTGCATCCTAATTCTATCTCCAGAGGCCTCTAATAATACTTTTCCTTAACATATATATGACTTTATATACGAAAGGTACAGTTATAAAATATATTCTACTATAAGCTTCTCTAATCAGAAGATTCTAGGTTACATACCAAGATCTGGATCTATTATAATTAAACTATTGAAGGCACAGTGACAGCTGTCAGTATGTAAACATGTCAGAGGAAATGTCAGAACCCGCATTCAGAAATCACATCCATTTTTCCCTTGCCCTGTAATATTGTATACATCATTAAATGCCTCACTAGCAAAGTGGTATAACAGTGTAGGGATTTGAATCTGGCTCTCCCAGATCCTAGTGTGATGCTCTTACTGCTGGCTGTCTGCTGTTAGCACACCTCCACACATTACAGTTGTTAGCCCAGTGTTATATTTGAGTTTGCTGCAGCAGAAAAATAGGTTGTACTTGTGTATATACATTTTTAAGCACCTGTGCACATATGTCTGATTGGAACTGGATTCCCACAGAAGGAGGTGCCCCCATACTCCATTGTTTCCACTGGAGAGGAAAAAATGCTTTCTCAGTTCACTTATGAGCTGACTGAAAAATCCCTGAGCTGCCGGCTAAAATTTTGTGTGCCAGCACCCCCTAGCGCAGCTCAGAGGGAACTCTGAAGCCATCTGCACCAAACCTATGACATATGTTGATTGGTCAGAACATTTCTTGTATCTGGAATTCTGTTATGTTATAGTAGCATTTAACAGCCTTTCCTATAGAAAGTTCATTGCTCGGAGGCTATAAACACATTCTGTTTTATTCGAGGCTCCCTTGATGATGTCTTAGTCATCTTCTTAGTAAATAAAACTGAAATGGAAAAAAGAGTTTTTAAATTTCTGTTTGTTCACCAGCTATAAATGAAGTATAATAAATGATGAGAATTGAGGCCTCACTTTATTTCAGACAGGCAGGGGCAGTGAATAGTTTTACTATCCTATCCTAAACTTCACACCTGACCTATCAAGTTTTGAAAGGAGTTGTTAATATTTATGCATTGTATGTTCAACCCTTAGCTTTATTATTAGAACTGCCAGTGTGAGACACTGCCAAGCTCTTAAAAGGCTAGGATACAGTTTTTAGAGTGAAGGAATAAAGTCTATGCTTCTGTATCCTAAATCTCCATTTTTTATTCCCAGATGACATTCCCCTTAAATCTAGTAAGCCTGTCTTATTTGGCAACAGTGGAGGGAGACCCAGAGGAGCTGCCTCACAGGTCAACAAAAAGTGAGTGATTGATATCTCATATTTTTGTAACACTTTCAGATACATTTGGTACTGTAGAAGTTTCTCTCAGCTCTTCAGCAACTCTCAGTTTCCCTCCCTGAGATATCTTTTAATTTGGCTTCCATTTTTCAGGATCTTCCTAAATAAAGTTGCTACTGAAATCTCTTCTAAAGTAAAGGAAAATTTGTAAATTTGGGGGTTCCTCCTTAAGCACAGTACATCATAAGAACATAAGAGAAGCCAGTGTTGGATCAGGCCAATGGCCTATCCACTCCAACACTATGTCACACAGTGGCCAAAAATACCAGGTGCCATCAGGAGGTCCAGCAGCGGGGCATCTGAGAAATACAGTAGGAAACTGAAATAGTTTTGTTAATATAAATAAAAATTTCTCAGGAGATTCTGTATGCCCTTAGGTTGTGGTTGAATTTTGCCGAGACAAGAATTAATATTTGAAGGCTTCTCCTTACGTGAAACTTCTCAGGAATACTCAGGAAAGCCAAGAGAGATTACATAAGGTTATTTGTACTTCTCAGGGGGTTCCACACATCACTGTTCCTTATATTACAGGGACCTTCTGGATGATGACTTCTTTAGTAAAACGGCTCATGAGAAAGAGACAGAGACAGAGGTGAGAGTAAATGCACAAGCTCACATCCTTTCTGTGTGATAAACTAAGGTAGTTCCCAGTGTTACAGTACAGCAACATGGAGAATTCCAGCAGGTCACTCATATGTCTGAAAATGTAATGTGGGAAGGAATATGTGTAAGCACTGCCAGAGTATCATATTGAGAGGACCCTTGGAACTTCTTCAACATGTTTCTATGGAACCGCATTACTTGCAGTATTGACATGTAGGCACTGGGATTAACGAGTCTATAGAATTTTGTTGTTGTTGTTTCTTGAAAGTTAATTTAAAAATAAAAACGTGTCTGTGTGTTTGTCCTAAAGGATCCTGATATCTCAGATGTAGACCCAGAAGCTCTTCTAGAGACCTTGGAGGTAAATCAAGAAAACATCCTTCAGTGAAAAGACAAGATGAACTTGCTGTTCTCTGCTAATTGTGGACAAAAAGGCTTTCCAAATCATTATGTTCAAAGTATATGCACTGTCTCTTTCCTCAGGATATGGATGACATGGATGCTGATCTTTTGGGCATTAAAAAGCCAAATTCAGGGCCTATTTTGAAACCCATGAAGGATGCAAAGAAATCTCAGCCTTTAACTGAGCCAACAAGGTCTGCTAAAAAAACAGGAGTTGATGAGAAGGGTGAGTTTGTTCTCTTTCTGCGTGATCTTTTCAAGGGGACTTTGGGAAATGTATGATGATTCCGCAATGAGTCACCTTGTTTCAATAGCAGGATTTGGCCATTTCAAAGTGTCTCATTTCTATAATGAAGTATTTATTTATTTATTTATTATTCGACTTTCTATCCCGCTCACCCCCTAAGGGCTCTGAGCGGCTTACATATATATTAGGTCCAACATTCCTAGCCTATGGCCACATATGTGCAGGGGGAGGTGGATATCCTACCAGGCACCCATATTCTGTAGCAGGTCTTCTGTTGCGAGGGGGACAGTCCGGCAGCGACCTCTCTCCCGCGCTGGTCTTTGTTATGAAGTTCCACCTTCCTGGCGCTTGCAAATCCACCTCCAGGCCAGATCCACTCCACACTTTTGCGCATACTTCGCAGCGGCCTCTGTCCACATCAGGCTCCGGCCTGCTGCGTTGCTTCGCCTCTGCGCCTTGTCGGTCCGGCCTCCTTCCAACGCCTCCTCGCCTCGTCAGCCGCCATGTCTCCTCCACCGTCCATCGCCTCTGTCGTCCGTCGCTCTCCACCGTAGCTGCTACAGGGGCAGGTGCCCCCCTGCTCTAATAGCAGGTACCCCATTTATCTAATCGCCCTGACATATACAAAGACCACCATCTATCAGATCCTACCATCAAAGGACAACTTCTGTTTTGGTTGTTTGGATGTGGCAGGAACAGAACTTGGCTTCTTATCCATTCCAGTTGCAGAATCTGTCATACATTACAAATAGCCATGGAAACTTCAGTGATTATCAGTGATTAATAAGGCAAGTAAAGTAA
Organism: Gekko gecko; assembly: GCA_029375565.1. Taxonomy (NCBI): domain Eukaryota; kingdom Metazoa; phylum Chordata; class Lepidosauria; order Squamata; family Gekkonidae; genus Gekko; species Gekko gecko. Next base: position 221,443,632 of record JAPDNY010000002.1, read on the forward strand.
AATGTTTCTCTAAAAAATGGCATAAGTAAAGTGGTTTTAGAAGAACATGAAAACAGGAAGCAACTTGCTTAAAAAATTCAAGGTTTAGAAATTATTCTTCAGGTGTAATATCATTCTCTTTTCTATATCTATAAAGTGGGTGGCTCACTGCCTGTCGTGGAAGCAGCGAAAACAGCCATCAGTAGACATAACAGGGGTGTCTGTGTACTCAGGAAGACTTCTCAGCAGGGGTTATTTTGTAGAAAAAGAGGTGCAGGAGCTCATTAGCATAACTCATTAGCATAACTTATTTGCATATGCCACACCCCCGACATCACCGGAAATGTGTCAGAAGGCAACACCCGCCGCTCAGGCTCCACTGGACTGTTTTGGATTGCTAGCTATGAGAGGGAGAGATCTGCCTTCACAGAGTACGGAGAGCTTGTACCTGAATAAACTTTGGTCTTAAAGGTGCCACTGGACTCTTTTGGATTGCTGGCAAGCACAGGAAAGAGTGTGGCTGCTTGTGGGTTTAGGAGGGCAGTGCAGAGGATGTGCATGTTCTCAAGCAGGTAGGGGGCCAGGGCAGAGGCGCAGGAGGAGGTGCAGGAGTCCAGGGGGGTATTTTAAGGGCTGCCTGTTCTGTCACCTCTATGTCTCTAACATACAGTGGCAGTTTTACCTTCATTGGCTCAGACGGTATCCACATAACCAGACTGGCATGTTGAGGTTACGGTGGGAAAACTCTACAATATGTTGCCTTCATCTCTAGGAAACAAGGGTGGGATACAAATGTGGAATAAAATAATGACATGTAATCCATGTAGCTGATGCAGATTGTGTTCATGGTGCAGTCATATGGCTGCTTCACAACAACCTTTTGTTCTATTCCACTGCCCAATGCTCCCCCCACTCATGAGCTCAATTGCTTTTGATGGAGAAATTTTTCTTCTTCTTTTTTGTATTTTTCAAATGCGTGCGTGTGTGCGTGTGCCCTTTAACAGGCTTTCGAACCGCTGGGTGGGCGGGAGCTGGGACAAGGGCCAGGAGCTCACCCTAACCGCGGCGGGATTCAAACAGCCGAAGCTGTTCGAACAGATGTTAAGGCAGGCATTCCTTTACTGCCTGCGCTTATCAGAACTATGGTTTGCCCAAGGTCATCCAGCCTGGTGCAAGTGGAGGAGTGGGGAATCAAACCCGGTTCTCCCAGATTAGAGTCCACGCACTTAACCACTACACCAAACTTCAGTGGTTCCTCTGGCTCTATCAGCTAGAGATCCTGCAGAGGAGCAATGTAATCCCAAACCTAAAATGGTCCCTGAGTCAGAGTGGGCTGGTGGGTTGACCCCTACAACTGAGATGGGACCAGTCCTATGTCTCGAACCACATCCTGTAACTTTTCAGACTGCAAGTCTCTCTGGCTGGGCAGCATCATTGCTTAGTTGTCCAGCCCAAGGTTTATGGAGGTCAGAGGAAAAGATGATGGACATCTTGGAACTCAGAGCCTTTGGGGAAGTGCTCAACTACTTGTGGGCAGACATTAGGGACTGGCAAGTACTCATCAGGATGAATAATTTTTCAATCAAGGCCCATATCAAGTGGGGGGAGTTGCCCAAAAAGACTGACACAACCACTTTTAATGCAAGTCTGTGATCAGGCAAGCAAAAAGGGAATATGAGGAGCATATCACAAAAAGCATAAAGGCCAACAATAAAACTTTCTTCAAATACATTAGAAGTAGGAAACCAGCCAGGGAGGCAGTGGGGCGCTTGGATGACCAAGGGGTAAAAGGACTACTGAAGGATGACAGGGTAATGGCTGAGAAGCTGAATGCATTTTTGCCTTTGTCTTCACTGTGGAAGACAAGAAGTGCTTGCCCACTCCAGAACCACCGATTTTGGGAGGGGGGTTGAAAGACCTGAATCAGATTTAGGTGACGAGAGGAAGTCCTACGACTGATGGACAATTTAAAAACTAATAAATCACCAGGCCCAGATGGCATTCATACGAGAGTTCTGAAAGAACTCATATGTGAACTAGTGGATCTCCTTACAAAAATATGTAATCTTTCTTTAAAATCTGCCTCCATTCCTGAGGACTGGAAGGTAGCTAATGTCACTCCCATCTTTAAAAAGGGCTCCAGGGGAGATCCGGGAAATTACAGGACAGTCAGTCTGACGTCGATACCGGGTAAGTTGGTGGAAACTGTTATTAAGGAAATAATTAGTGGGCACATTGATGAACAAAAACTATTGAGGCAGACTCAGCATGGGTTCTGTAAGGGAAGATCTTGTCTCACTAACCTGTTAGTGTTTTTTGAGGGAGTGAACAAACATGTGGACAAGAGGGACCCAATAGATGTTGTTTACCTTGACTTACAGAAAGCTTTTGATACAGTTCCTTATCAAAGGCTCCTAAGTAAGCTCAATAGTTTATGGGATAAAAGGATAAGTCCTCTTGTGGATCAAAAACTGGCTTATAAATAGGAAACAGAGAGTGAGTATAAATGGGAAACTTTCTCAGTGGAGGGTGGTAAGCAGTGGGGTACCACAGGGATCAGTACTGGGTCCGATGCTTTTTAACTTGTTTATTAACGATTTGGAATTGGGAGTAAGCAGTGAAGTGGCTAAATTTGCAGATGACACGAAGTTGTTCAGGGTGGTGACAACCAGGGAGGATTGTGAGGCACTCCAAAGGGATCTGTCGAAGATGGGTGAGTGGGCAGCAATGTGGCAAATGGGGTTCAATGTGGCCAAGTGCAAAGTGATGCACATTGGAGCCAAAAATCCTAAATATAAATACACATTGATGGGGTCTGATCTGGCAGAGACGGACCAAGAGAGAGATCTTGGAGTCATAGTAAATAACTCAATGAAAATGTCTAGACAGTGTGTAACTGCAATAAAGAAGGCCAACGCTATGCTGGGGATTATTAGGAAGGGAATTGAAAACAAATCAGCCAGTATCATCATGCCCCTGTATAAATCATTGGTGCGACCTCATTTGGAATACTGTGTACAGTTCTGGTCGCCACACCTCAAAAAGGATGTTATAGCATTGGAGAAAGTGCAGAGAAGGGCAACTAGAATGATAAAAGGGTTGGAACACTTGCCCTATGAAGAAAAGTTAAAACGCTTGGGGCTCTTTAGCTTGGAGAAACGACGGCTGAGGGGTGACATGATAGAGGTTTATAAGATTATGAATGGGATAGAGCAGGTTGAGAAAGAAGTACTTTTCTCCCTTTCTCACAATACAAGAACTCGTGGGCACTCCATGAAATTGCTGAGCAGTCGGGTTAGAACAGATAAAAGTACTTCTTCACTCAAAGAGTGATTAACACATGAAATTCACTGCCACAGGAGGCGGTGGCAGCTACAAGCATGGACAGTTTCAAGAAGGAATTAGATAAACATATGGAGCAGAAGTCCATCAGTGGCTATTAGCCACAAGGTATACATAGGAACTCTCAGTCTGGGGCAGGTGATGCACTCTATTCTTGGTGCTGGGAGTGGGGCAGCAGTGGGAGGACTTCTAGTGTCCTGGCCCCACTGCTGGACCTCCTGATGGCACCTGGTATATTTTGGCCACTGTGTGACAGAGTGTTGAACTAGATGGCCCATTGGCCTGATTCAACATTGGCTTCTCTTATGTTCTTATGAGTCAGGAGATTCACCTCCCTTCCTTTTGCCTGCATCCTAGCCACCCCATGGAGAGAGGCACTTCTCCCTGCGGAGGACCCTCAGAATCTACCCCCAACATACAAAATCCATCCGAAAGATGGACTCTCTTTTCATTTTGTTAATGGCCATCAGTTACATCAGATGATGCCCAGATCGGCCATCAGCTACAACAGTGCATTTCCCATGCCTACAAGGCAAGCAACATTTCAGTTCCAGCAGGGATCATGGTCCACTCAGTGAGAAGTATAGCCACTACCGTAGCTTTTGATTGTCAAGCCTCAGCGGAGGAAATATGCAAGACGGCAACATGGTCTTCAGTCTTGAACTTAATTTCTTCTCAGCTGTCACCGCCTTTGGGCATAGAATGCTGCAGGATATGGTGAAAGATCATCAATTCTCGCTCATCACTGGGACACTGCTATTTGAAGTCCCATTCCAAGATGCCCTCCTCAGAATGAGAACAGCACCTTGGATACTCACTGTGAAGGTTCCTTCTGCTCTGAGGTTAAGAGGGCATCTTATCCCACCTAAAAACAAAAGAAACAAAACAGACAAATATCTACAAAAGCTGGATCCTGAGTCTGACCAAGCCTATTTGATCAAGTTGCAGGGGAAGATGCCTGTTGGTTTTAATCCTTCTTTAACTCATATATCTTCTTTGGTAATCATCTGTTGTGCTTCTAACAGTGACTTGCCTGTTCTGGTTGTTGTTTTATCTCTGTTCTGTTCCTTCCTGTTCCTGAGTTAATTAGCTCATGAAGTAACCAAATTGAGCCAGGGTGACTCCCACCTGGGAGACAGGAAGAGTTTAGTTCTGCCTCCCTGAGCAATTGGTGGAAATCACCCATTCCAAGATGCCCTCCTAACCTCAGAGCAGAAGACACCCTCACTGAGAATATCCAAGGTTCTGTTTCCATCCAGCTTTATTACCCTGCATCGTAAAACTCATTTGAAAGCTGTTTATCTACACTGCCATCCTAGTTCATAGCCCAGGTTCAGCCCTTGTAGTGCACTATCTCTTTAATAAGCTGTTGCATGGAATATTACTGCTGGGAAGGATGCCTTATCCATGCTTCTGTGGGAGAGGGCAGATATGGCATTTCCCTATGATAAACTGTTGGAGATTGAGTGCTGGGAAATCATACTATCCTTGCAACCGAAGTGTTGCCTCGCAAAAAAGATCATGATCATATGTGTTAATGGGACTCTGTATATTTATTGTGCCAGGAATAGTCCTCTGTGAAGTTCCTTAGACCTGTAATAAATCGATGGATCAGCTGAGATTATATGAATAGCCATGGCCCATGTCTATAAGTCTGAACCTTACCTACCATTCCAATGTATTTGAAAAAGTGTGCATGCACATGAAAGCTCATACCTTGAATAAAACTTTGTGGGTCTTAAAGGTGCCACTGGACTCTAAATTTGTTCAGCCATTGTTAGAGTAAGTCATATGGGGCATCAGAGAGGGAGAGGGGGGTATGGACATGGACCTGCTGAGTTTGGTATTTTGGCTGTTAAGCCCCTTCTTCCAGTTCCTTTCTTCAGTTCTAACTGTCTTTTACTCTTGGTCAGTTGTTTGGAAACTATACTGTCATCAGTTTCTGTGGTATGCCCTCTAGATGTGAATGACCCTTTAGCAGGCCTTTTGTCCAGTGGGGAAGAGGACATGGTGAAGAAGATATATTCCTCTGCTACCAAAAGTGCTCCAGAAACTAATGCTGGAATGTCTAAAGAGAAAGGTAAACCAGGATTACATCACTTTAGATTTGTTTGGTTCCTATGGAGTGTTCAGTTGTTGTTGTTGTTGTTCAGTCGCACAGTCGAGTCCGACTCTTCGTGACCCCATGGGCCACATCATGCCAGGCCCTCCTGTCTTCCGTCGTGCTCTGGAGTTTGCTTAATTTCATGTTCGTTGCATCGATAACACTGTCTAACCATCTCATCCTTTGCCATCCCCTTCTTCTTTGACTTTCAAACTTTCCCAACATCAGGGTCTTCTCCAGTGAGTGCTCCCTTCTCATTTGGTGGCCAAAGTATTTGAGCTTCAGCTTCAGTATCTGGCCTTCCAGGGAACAGTCAGGGTTGATTTCTTTTAGGATTGACTGATTTGGTCTCCTTGCAGTCCAGGGGACTCTCAAAAGTCGTCTCCAGCACCATAACTCAAAAGAATCTATTCTCTGGTACTTGGCCTTCCGTATAGTCCAACTCTCGTAGCCATACACTACTACTGGGAATACCATTGCTTTGACCATACGGACTTTTGTTGGCAGGGTGATATCTCTGCTTTTTATTATGCTGTCTAGGTTTGCCATCACTTTCCTCCCAAGGAGCAAGCATCTTTTAATCTCATGGCTGCAGTATGAAGTCTTCAGTATGAAGACTTAAGAATTATCCCTCTTTTATTTGTGCAAATAAAGTTGTCAAGTCTTTGTCTATTTATGCATGTGGCTGTGGCATTATTTTGGTTGTCTATGCTAATCCAGCTTTTTTCCCCCAGATCAGGGAATTGGATATGATTTCAAAATCTTATACCAATTATTATTTGGTTGGATCCTATGAACCACAAGCACCATGATGCTCGCAGGCACAAATCTTTCCTGCTTCTCCCCTCTCCCAGAAGCCCTAAGATCTCCAAAAGGCTGGTACTGAGAGTCACAGGATTTGCAATGACAAAATGCCACATTGGGTGGTGGAGGGTAGTGAGGAGTGAGAACTGGGGAAATTTGCTTTGAGTTCCCTCTTCAAAAAGCAGAGATTCTTGCAGCAGCAGAAGCTCCATCAGTAGAAGAATGAGGGGCAATTTTGCCACTGCAGACCATAATACCTCATGGTGTTTTGTTATTGCACCTCCCATAATCTTCAGCATCAGTTTTTCAGAGATTTTATGGGGGTCTGCTGGCAGAAAGGGAAAGTGGAAAGATTTGCATCTGTTAATGCCTTTGGCTCACAGTCTGTGGGACTCAATCTATTCTTATCCCAGGCTTTTAGCATCCTTTAAAGAGAAATCAACAGTGAAAAGAAAGTTATTAGTTACAGGCTATATCCCTGCTCAGAAACATCACCAAAAAGGAATACAGTCTGTTGAACTGGATTTTAAAAAGTACAAAGAAACACTTCATTGTATAATTATACTGAACAAAAGGGGAAAAGATGAAAGTCACCTTGGAAATCCATTTGATTTGTTTTCTATCCTGCATTCTTTGGATGAAGACACACTTTGACACAGGACGATGTACCAGATGCCTGTCTTGTTTCTTTTTGAATAAGTATTTAGCACAGGTGAAAGTATTTTTGTTGTAATAATCATCACTTTCGTCAATATCACTAGCCCAAGAATTTTTCATTTGATGATGTGTCCTGTCCAGTATAATTTTACAGTGTGGTGGTGCTTAGTACTTTTTATCCTATATTCCTGCTCTGCCATGAATCAGTGGGGCCTTGGCAAAAGAGTATTTTCTGTGTGGACTTGGCTTATAGGTTTGTGATGAGGATAAGTAAAGAATATTTAAATCAGGGTGTACACCCAAAAATGTTGTATGAATTCTTTAAAATAATTAATACATTTAGGATAAGATACAGTCAACTGTGGGAATCAACTAACAGAGCTCCTGTGGATCAGGCCAGGAGTAGGATGTACTGAGACACCAGAGAGTAGATTTATAATAGCAAGGATACTAAAGAAAATAGTGTTAAGAACCTTGTGTTATGTGCCAAATGCCTCTTTTGTTCTAGTTGCTGAATGCTCCCAGCATTCTCTGAGAATCTAGAAGGTTGCATAGCTGCGAATGTACAACTTGCTAGTACACAGTGCTCCATTTTCTGCTGCTAGTGCATGTTAAGATTTTGTGTACCTTTTTATAGTATACTTTTGTGGTGTTTTTAATATCATTTAACAGGAACATCTCTGTCTGCTACACCTGGTCACACTGCTGTCACTGAACGGAAGAGGGAGGAGCTGATATTTGAGGATGATGGGAATGGTCTCATGGACGCTCTGGGGTTTGGTGATAGCTCCAAGGCCGAGCTGAAAGCTGGCAGAAAGGGTGACAAGTAAGCAATCTCTGCTCACTAAAATGTAGAGGGTTAGTTGATGGCATCGGACTGGGCAAAACGTTATGTTGGATCCAATGATGTGTCAGCGGAAGCCACTGGCAGGCACAAATCTTTCCTTTATTCCACTCAGCAATCCTTTCCAGCTCTGAAAAAGCTGGTTCCAGGCAGCTTGGACTGAAAACTCAGGGGCTGCAGTGCTGAGGGTTAAGGGGACAAAATCACCCTGCCTCTTCCGGCAACAGAGCTTCACTAATGGTGAAAAAGGGAGGAGAGGGCAGTTTCACCCCCTTCCCCCCTCCTCAGCATAGCCCACTGGCCTGCATGGCTGTTAGTCCACGTCCTGCTGTCCTGCTATCATGGATCCCCCCTAGGTGGTCCATGGACTCAGGCTCAGAATTGTCAGAAGAAGAGCCTGAGGAACCAGGCACTGCTGTTGAGGCTCCACCACCAGAGCCTCCCACTGCCCTCCCAGATCCTGGGATTGCTACAGGTCAGTCATGCTGGACCTGAGCTTGGATCTCTAGCCCCCACCCTCGTCAGATTCTCCCTCACTTGTCAGGAACAGTGGAGTCAGTGGTCTTGCACAGTCAAAAGAAGATACAATGCCAGGCTAGCAGCCCAGGTTCCAGCAAGTGAGCCAGACCATTATTTTAACTGACAGTCCCCTGCAGAATTTTGGCCCTGTTAGGATCTAGCCAACTGAACTCCAGAAGCTATCTTCAGAACAGCTAGGGCTGCTTTTCCCCCAGCCTGTTTTAAGTTGTATGCAAGGGGCTTTGCTGGGTCAGCCAGGTCTCAGGATCACTAATTTGTGCTCCAGGTCCTGCCAAGCCATAATTGGCACTGCATGTCAGTCCCCTGTCGGGAGATAACCTCAGACATTTTAATAGTACAAAATTTGGCTTGTTACATAAACTGTATGTGAGTCTCCTGTGGAGAGAAGCCTCAAAGATATTTTAACAACACAAACCATTAGGCTTATCACATTAATTACCACACAAGTACTTGTTAAACTCTGCATGTCAGTCTTCCTGTGGGTGTTAAGGTCATTCTAGCAACACGGAACATTCAGCTTATCACATAAATTACATTGCAACAGTGCCAAAAAAAGAAACCCCATTTGGGGCTTACAGTAGGACTCAAAGCAGTAGTCAAAATGTAAGGATGTTTTCTGTAAAAATGAATGCAATGTTCAGTCTAATGAGTATAAATACAAAAGCATCAAAGGGTGCAGAAAAAAACTTCAAAGGATACAGAGATTAAAATTTACCCAGGGATGCAGGGCTTGCAATTTAAAGTAGGAAACACCATAAATGTTTACAATAGCCCTGATGCGTCTCAAGACAGGCTTTGATACATAATCACTAGATACAGAAGAACACTCAAGAGCTAATCACTCACAGGTGTGAAGAAATTAAAGGTACATTTCAGATGCATTCTAAAGAAATCATGAGTAATCTGTTATCTGATTCAGACCACTGGGGAGAGTGTGTTCTAAATTGAAAGATCCAGTAATTTTCACATTGAAGAACTTTTTCAAGGTCCCCCCAGTTGTAAGGATGTGGCTTAATCATGTCCAGTGCCACAAATTTAAAATCCTCAGACTTATGCTTTCTATTGGAGAAATGTTTTACAAGTGGTGCATCTGTAATTACTTTCCCGATCCTACTTTTGTGCTCTGTAATATGCGTTCTAAGTGTCCTTTTTGTGGAACCGATGTACAAGAGATTCCACTCACATTGGAGGAGGTACACTATGAAACGTGAAGCACAGTTACTGAAGAAAGGTAAAACACGATGAAATTTCAAATGGGGAAAATATTTTTTGTTTAGCAAGCCTGATCACAAGATTTACATGAATGACACCGAAAATGGCCATTAGCACATGCAGGCTGTGGTTTATTCAATGTCATATCAGAGTGTACCAATATGTCTCTTAAATTAGAAGTTCTTCTAAAGCCTATAAAAGTCTGTTGTTGTGTTCCCGTTACATCCCCTAGTATGTGCCAGTGTTTCAATATAATGAATTTTATATCATTTACCAAAGGTATAAAGTTAAGTGTACAAGAAATATTAGATCTCCTAGGTTTAACCCGTTCTGAAAAGTGTTTCTCTCTGTCAATACCCTGAGCTCTTCTAAGAGCAGCCTGAATCACAGTATAGGGTGGGGTGGCCAATCTGGCTTGGGAGCTGCATGTGGCTCTTTCACACATATTGTATGGCTCCCAACAGGGCGGTTGGAGAAGCAAAAGTGAGGCATGCCTCCCCAATTGGTCTTCCCTTTCCCAGCCAGTGTTCTCTTCCCTGGGTAGGCTTGAGGTGGGAGGGAGCAGAGAAAGCAACTTTAAATGTGCTCTCAAAGGCCCCTCCCCTGCCAGCTTGGAGAAAACATTTGTCTCTTTAAATCCCTTCTCCAAGCCAGGCTGGCAGGCATGGGGACATGGGGGGGTTGGAGGGCACATTTAGAGTTAAAGTTGCTTTCTTTTCACCTGTCTCTTCCTTCCTCCCTCCCTCCTCCCATTTATTTGCTTTTTTTCCACCTCTGTCTCTCTCCTCTCCCTCCCTCTTTCCCCCTTCCTTCTTCCCTCCCCCATCTATTTGCTTTCTTTCCACCTCTTACTTTTCACCTTTCAATCTCCCTTTCTTCCTTTCTTTCTCTTTCTCTCTCTGTCTTCCGTCATTCCTTCTCCTTCATCTATTTGCTTTATTTGTTTCTTTCTCTCTCTCCGTCCCTTCCACCCCTCCCTCTCTCCTTCCCCCCATCAATTTGCTTTTTTTGTTTTTGTTTCTGTCTCCTTTTCCACCCTTTTTCATTCTTTACACCTTTTCCTTCCTTCCTTCCCTCCCTCCCTCATCTATTTGCTTTCTTTGTTTCTCTCTTTCTCTCTCTCTCTTTCTTCCTACCTCCCTCCCACATCTATTTGCTTTATTTCCACCTTTATTTCTTTTGTTCTCACTTCCTCCCTTCCTCCCTTCCTCTCTCTTCCTTCCTTCTCCCTCCCTCCCCCATCTGTTTGCTTTCTTTGTTTCTCTCTGTTTCTTTCCACCTCTTTCATACTTTCTTTCCACCTCTCTTTCTCTTAGACAAATAAATATCATTAGCAAACAAATATCATCGGACAAATAAATATCATTTTCAATATCTTTTTTTACCCCTTTTGTTTTTATTTTTGGCAGTCTCATCAATGTTAATAAAAAGCAAATTTGCATATTTTCCAATAAAAACCTGTGTGTAGTATTTGTTCATATCTTATGGCTCTCAAACATCTGATGTTTATTCTGTGTGGCTCTTACATGAAGCAAGTTTGGCCACCCCTGGTATAGAGGTACTCTTGATCAATGAATTGTCCGGCCATTTTGCAGCTGTCCTTTTTAAAGTCTTCTCCAAAAGTGGAGTTCCTCTTAATATGAAGTAGCTGACTGTAAGGGAGATTATACTTAAGGTGCCTAATATGAAACGATTGAAAATGGAGATAATTTTTATCAGTTAATTTTGAAAATCTTTTAACAGCAAGTGCATTGTCATGTGTCATAAAGACACAAGTGTCTAAATAGGCAGTGGAATTAAGGTCATATTTAACAGTAAATATCAAAGACTCATGACAGGTATTAAGCCATGCTGTAAATTCCATGACACAAGAAACATCATTATACAAGAAAAACAGGTAATCAGTATACCTACAATAAACTAAAATAGATTTACAAAAAGGATTGACAGCTGGATCATAAATATACTTATTTGCAAAGTCTAGCAGGTTGGCAATGGATGGAGCAAAAGAACTACCCATGGCCACCCCTTTTACTTTCAAGAAAAATTGCTCTTCAAAACAAAAGTAATTTTTCTCCAAAATAATATCAGCTAATTGTAATAGAAAATGAATGGGGGGTTTAGTTCTGCTTTCTAAGACATCTAGTAATACATTTCTAGCCTCATCATGGGGTACATTGGAGTACAAAGCAGAGACGTCGAGAGTAAGAAGTAGTGTATTAGCATCAACCTTCATGCCTTCAATTTTAGAAATAAAGTCCCAGTATAAGATGTAGAAATTGACCCAGTATAAGAGGTAGACTTATAATGGGATATTTAGGCATTTTATTTTTCAAATAAGTATACTTTTTAACAAATTGATTTTGGTTATAGATTATTGCTTTGATCGGAAGAATATTCAGAAAAGAGGAAAATAAGAAATCTGGAAACCTCTTTATCACCAACATGGCTTTATTTGAATAAATTCACAACTTCTACTCTACATTATCACTACTGAATCCAGTCTTCCTTTTGTGGATCTTTTTGGACCTTTTGCATGGACTTATATATCGTGGAGTCTATATTGTTTGAGCTGTTCACCATTTACTGTTTATGTATTTGGATTGAAGAATTTTGCTCTCATATTCAATTCGGTCATCCCACGAATGTTTTTTCTTTTTCTTTATTCTAAGTCTGGTTTCCTGTGGGACTCTCTTTATAAAGTCATAATTGGCAGCATAAGTACTTGCTTTCAAGGAGACCAGCAGGCTAGGAAGCCTGAGGCCAGAACAACCCACAGTCCCTGGAATCAGTTTTCCCAGGGTTAGAAAGGACTGCTGGAGTGGGGTGGGAGAGGAACAAAGGATGGATCTGGAATCCTTGATACCGCTGATCACTGAATCTAACCAGTGGTTCCCCAGTTGGGATAAATGGAAGTGAATGAGTTCATGTTACTATTTGCATTGTACAATATGATTTTATTTGCAGTTTGATAAAGGGCTGTAATGACCAACTTCCTACACCTGAGAAGCTGGAATTGTCTGGGTAGACTTCTTGAAAGCCTGTCCATGATGACTAGTCATCAGTAGGCTCAAAACAGAGGAAAGGACAGCACAAGGGCAGAAGGGCCCTGTCTTCCTGTTCTGCCCAGTTTCACTAAATAATCAGTAACTTCAGTCATGAAAGTGCTTATGGTTATTTTTCATGACCATTTCCATACACAATGTAGCCTTGGGGTCTCTGCTTTAAAGGGAAAGACCTGCTTGTGGGCAGGGGAGAAGAATTTAACTTCATGCTGTTTTTTACTGAACATTACCACTGCATTAGTATGAAGTCAGTGGGCTTAGAAGGGTGTAACTCTGCTTATAATGGCATTGGTAGAATATATGAATTGCCCATCAAAGCTAAACTTCATCTGTGAAACCTAGACCCACCCTCTCCCTGCCTGGAGACTCTTCCCCCATTTCTTTATTTGGAAATATTTCCAGGACTTGGAATTGTCCCTTAATCCCTTCTTCAGCCTATCAGGTGGCATAGCTGACAGTCCCTCTTGCCCTGCTCTGGTCATGCCTGGAATGAAAAAAAATCTTACTTTATACTTCTTGCCCTAAAACGAGGTTTGGAACCTGTCAGAAGTGTGGTTGGAGATAGATTCTAGCCCCAATTCTATAAACCACCCTGTTGTGTACTTATGGAGGTTCCTGTTCTGGAAGTGCACTGTGTCCCATCTATTCTTCCCCTTTGAATTACTTTTTTCCATTACTGGCTGCCTAGATGCTCAGCTCCCTGCTTTGGAAATTGGACCTGTGCTGGACCATCTTGCATAGGTAGCTACAGACCCTGTTTTATCCTCTGCTCTTCCTCTTTGGCCTCTTGCCTCTCCTTTTTGAGTGGAACGCATTGCACAGTGTGTGGATTCTTGGAATACTTGGCTCTTTGTGTTGGGCTTGCTAGTATTGGGTATTACTGAATGCTTGGTATGATCTTTACTGCTTGAGTTTGCTCATTCACCAGCCCAGATTCAGTAGATTTTATTTCTGCTTTCACTCTCTCTGGATTCCTTCCAAGCTGCCAGAGGCACCTCTTCTCCTTATTAAAGATTCATTATAGCTGAGCCAGATTCCATAAGACAGGAATAAAACCTAAACCTGCAGCTTCTTCAGCACAGGAGCGAGAGGCAGGTTTCCTTCCTTGTACTCAGTTATTCTAGTGTGAATGTGGGCCAAATTTGAAAGTGGATCTTATTCATACTGTAATGTGTCTAGAGTGTACGTATCTCCCTAACTATATGCAGTAATGACCAGTATTCACTGACAACGCCTCTGCATTGCATGGTTTACACTTCAATTTTTTGGCCCTGATTCAGCCTAGTCCTGAAGGCAGGCTCCACACCTAGCTGAGCAGAGTGGTATAATCCAACCCTATAGATATGGAGGTGATATTAAACCTGAGTATACTGAGTACGTTCTTCCTAGAGAACCCAGTTGCTCGATTTGTTTTGTAGGTTAGTTGATATCATAGACTTTTCATTTTCTTTTTGGCAGTGGGGAGCCTCGTCCTGCTCGATCCATGCTGGATGAATTGCTGGGACGAGGAACATCTACAAAGCTGCTAGAGCGACTGAGCACAGGAGAAACCAAGGAGTTCAAACTGGATAAGAAATACAAAAAGCAAGCAGGCAAGTGTGGTGGGATAGATCTATACTTTTTCTTCCATACACTCAGTATTCTAGTGGGTCATTTTATTTATTGCATTTATATCCTGCCCTGTTCCATGATTTTGTGCTTCCTCTGAAACTTCAGGGATGACCACAATGGGAATTAGGTCTCTAAGAGGGGTGCTGGTCCTTGGAAGGAAATGGGACATTGGATATCATCAGTGGTTGGTTGGTAGGTCTTGGTTGTATGCAAAATGCTTAGCTGTGGTTACTCAGACAGGTTATGGGGGGGGGGAGTTCCCCAAGCCAATTTGGCAGGTGCTTCTCTTTTTCCCACACTCCCATACAGTTTTCTAAGCAAATTTCCAGATTATTTTCAGTGCAATAGATGCACAGTTGTTACCCTTTTAGTACATTTATTGTGAGGATGCCACAGTTTCCCAGTATTTAATATTTTGTTATTGGGGCCCTGACCTGGATAGCCCAGGCAAGTCAGATCTCGGAAGCTAAGCAAGTGGATGGGAGAGTTCCTTGAACTACCAAGTCAGGAGGACAGAGGCAAGCTTTCAGCCACCTCTCTGAATATCTTCTAGGCCCCCAGTAGAGGTCAGTCGCCAGAGGTCAACATGACTTCCAGGTGTAGACACACACATACATGCGCACACACACACACACACACACAGAAAATACCCCAAAATACAAAAAAAAAATGTTACTGGGAAACATGATTCCTTCTTCAGCTAGCTCTTGCAATTGCCCTGTCAGGTGCTGGTGAACATGTCTCTTGAGCAACTATTGGCTAGTCTATGCAACAACACTAGTAAAGGTGACATAATTCTTTTCAGTACCTACCCCATTTTGTCACCATTTAAAGTTGTATTGTTTTCCTCTTTAAAAACTGCTGTATCACTAGCAATGGAAGCACTTTTATCATGTAGTCTTTTAAAACAGAAAAAAGTGTAGAATAAAACCACTGGATTTTCAAGTGATTTCAAAGTATAATGGTTAATTTTATTTTCCTTCTGGTTTCTTAGTCTTCAAGATAAATGCATGCTTATCACATTCATAAACATTTATTTACAGTCATGCAATAATAAGGAAAACAAATACCCCAAGAACACATGAAGCTGCTTTATACTAAGTCAGACCTTTGGTTTATTGTCTGCTCTGACTGGCCAGCAGCTCTCTAGAGTCTCAGGTGGGAGGTCTTTCACATCAAGCTACAACCTGATTCTTTTATTATTTTTAAACAGTAAACAACCTGATTCTTTTATTTTATTATTTTAAACAGTAAACAGACAGAAAAAAAAGAAACAAGAATTACAGTAAGACAGAAAGAGAGTTAAGTGCTGGAGTCTATACTCTACATTTACTATAAACCATATGCTTATTTCAGATCATTTTCATTTTTATCCTTTGTTGATTATTGTTAAGATCTATCCCTTAAATTACCCAGGTATTTTTGCAACCATTTATAAAGTCACTCCCATTTTTTTTTCAAAGTCACTTTCAAGTTTTTCATGTAACTGCAACATTAATTTATCCATTTCTGCTGCATCCAACAATTTGAATATCAAATCTTCTTTTCTCGGGACTTCTTCTTTCTTCCAATATTTTGCATACAAAATTCTAATTGTGGTTACAACTTGCACAATCATATGTATATCTTGTACATTAAACTCTTGTGGCACAATATTCAATAAAATATTTCTGGTATAAATGGAATATTTTTATCTAGTATTTTTTGTATTATTTCATGCGCCCATATCTAATATCTTTTAACTACATCACAAGTCCACCACATATGGTAAAATGAGCCAGTTTTAAGTTTAAATTTCCAGCATAAATTTGACATATTTGGATACCATTTAGCTAGTTTCTCTGGTGTCATATACCATCTATAAAATATTTTATACAAATTCTCTTTATAAGATGACTCTCTGGTAAAATTAAATTAACTTTCCAAACTTTTCCCCATTGGTCTAGTTGTATATTATGACCTATGTTCTGTGCCCATTTAATCAGTGCTTCCTTCACCGCTTCATCTTGCATTTCCCACTCTAGTAAAAACTTATAAAATAGTTTTATATACTGTTTTGTAGCAGATCCAACAATTTTATCTAACCCAGAAGGAGTAGTTTGAAATCCCATCACTTTGTCCTTTACATATCTAGAATCTAATTCTGCTTTTCCCAACCAATTCAAATTAATGCCTTTTTTAATTAATTCTTCTTTCTGTAACATTTTATTTTGGTCATCTAACAAATCTCCATATCTCCACAGGTGTTCTTTAGTACATATCATTGGGTTTGTAAATGCTTCCAGTGGTGAAACCCATTTTGGTATCTCAGCATAATGCAATTTTTGAATTTGTTCCCATACCTTACCAAGTGCCGCTCTAATAAAGTGTTGCTTAAAATATTTATGGGTTTCACTTTTTCTATACCATACAAATGCATGCCAACCCATTTTCAAGTCATGACTTTCTAATTTCAGAAGTCTCATATCTTCCAATGTAATCCATTCCTTTATACAGGTAAGTACTGCTACCTTATAATATAGTTGCCAATGTGGAGGTGCAAATCCTCCCCATTTTTTAACTTCCTGAAGTAATTTCAATTTGATTCTTGGTTTCTTGCCTTATAATATGAATTGCCTTATCAATTTTTCAAGTTCTTTAAAATAATTTAGGTTAATTGAAATTGGAATTGTCTGGAATAAAAAAAGTTATCTTGGTAAAATATTCATCTTTACTGCTGCTATTCTACCCATAAATGTTATTTGTAAATGTTTCCAATTTTCCAAATCTTTCTTAACTTCTATTAATAGTTTCATATAATTGTCTTTATACAAAGAGCTGTATCTATTTGATAATACTATGCCCAAGTATTTAATTTTTTTGTACCTTTAAACCTGAGAGGTTTTGTATTTCTTGTTTTTGAGATAACGTACAGTTCTTTAAAATCAACTTTGTCTTTCTTAAATTGATTTTCAATCCCTCAAATTTGCTGTATTCTCTTATTGTTTGAAAGAGAGATGTCATTGACATTTGAGGTTCTTCCAAAATAAACACCAAGTCATCAGCAAAGGCTTGTAATTTATATTCCTCTCCTTTAATTTTAATTTCTTTTATAAGCTCATCTTCTCTGACCATATTATTTAATGTTTCCAATGCAAAGATAAACAATAATGGTGATAAGGGACATTTTTGTCTTGTTCCTTTTCCAATATAGATATTTCGTGTAAGATCTCCATTCACAATAATTTTAGCTGATTGTGATGTATATATTGCTTTCACCAAAGTAAAAAATATTCTCTGCAGTTCCATGTCAATAACTGTTCTAATAAGAAAGTCCAATTTAAATTATCAAAGGCTTTCTCTGCATCCAAGAATAAAAGAGCCATTTGCTTTTCAGGGTGCACTTCAAAAAACTCTATTACATTCAAAATATTTCTCACATTATTTTTCATTTGCCTTCTTTGTAAAAAATCAAATTGGTCCTGATGAATTACTTTAAGTAAGACCTTTTTAAGTCTATTTGCCAATATAGATGCATAAATTTTATAATCCACGTTCAATAATGAAATAGGATGATAATTTTTAATATCTTTTTCATCTGTATCTGGTTTATGAATTAGTTTAATCAATCATGAGTCCATGATTCTGGTATGTTCTTTTGTTCAACTATATTTTGAATACTATCCTTTAATGGTAATGCTATTTGGTCTTCAAATATTTGGTAAAATTCTGCTGGTAAACCATCTGGACCTGGCATTCTTTTCCTTTTCTAACTTTTAATTGCTTCGACGAGATTGGGTCATTTAAGCTTTGTTTTTGGTCTTTCGTGAATTCTTTCTTGTTATATTTTTGTAGAAATTCCCTAATATGAATTTGACCAACTTTCTCTTCTTTATATAGATTACTGTAGAATCTCTCCACAGTATTTTTTATGTCTTTATGGATATTTTGATCTTCCCCTTGTTCATCTCTTAATAATTGTATGTGCTTTTTTATACACCAACCGTCTTGTAGGTTTATTAGCATTTTCAAAACAATTCTGTTTAGCAAACATTTTTTTTTTGCAATTTCCTAGGTTAACATACAGTTCTTTTGATGTTGCAGGTTTTTAATCCTCAATCTTATATCTTCCACTGAAAATCCGATAAACATTTTTTGTTCTTCCTTTTTAATTTGTTGTTCAATTTGTGTAAATTTCTGCTTCCTTTTTTTTTTAATCTAAGCATTTTGTCTGATACCATCCATGCGCATATGCTTTAAAGACATCCTATATTATATCACTCTGCATTCCTGGTTGAATATTATCTTTAAAAAATTCCTGAAATTGAAACTTCTGGTTCATGGCGTAGCGACAGCAGTCACTCTTCCCAAGGCTTGGGGAGCGATTTGCACACCAGCGGTTTGGAGGGGAGCTGCTGACGCAGCTCTCCCACTGAACCCTCAGATACGGTACCAAGCCATAGGGCTTTGGAGGGGTAGCCTCTTCAATGGTGAAATGCCAGCGAATTAAGGTGCCCCTCTACTCTGACGGTCCTACCGCTGTGTGGCCGCATGGCACTAGCTAGGTTGGCCGGAACAAGCACTGGAGATCGAGCAATTGGTGGAAATATAAGCGAGGTCGAAAGTGGCCGACAGTGAATGTGAGTTGGATGTAACCGAACTTTGAAATAACCGGTTAATCCCTTAGACCCACCACATCGGTAAACGGAGAGCAGAGGGATCCTCCCCCGCAAGCAAGAAGATTAGCATAAAAGAGAGGGGGGAAGGGAAAAACTGAGTGTTTGGCTTGTTTTGAGAGACTTACCAGAGCGGATTTAAAGCATAAGTGGTTTTCAGAGGTGGTGAAACAGTGGTTGGCTTTTGTAAACAATCGGCCAAGATGTTGGGTGCAGGGAGGAAAGGAATGAAACCGAAACTTACGGGCGGTCAAAGTCCGAGGCCAGAAGAAGAGGGAGTGGATATCACAAGACTCCTAGCGGATACACTCAAGCCTGTTATGGACCGAGTCACTGGTATTAACCAGCAGTTAATTGTTCTCAATCAGACTTTCGCAGCACAACAGCTCCAGCTGGCCAAAACAGTTAAACAGACAGAGCAAACGGTGGAAGTAGTGAAAGAGATGCACGCCGAAAACAAGATCTTGAAGAAAAGGGTGGATCAAATAATGAATAAACAGAATCATCAGGAAAATAGACTGTTGTTTCTACAAATGGAAAAAGTGAATATGATCCTCAGATTCCAGGGAGTTCCTGAATCACCGAAGGAGGATTTGAAGAAGCTCCTCAGTTATCTTATTGCACCAGTAGTAGGCTTGAAAGTGGAAGAAATAATGCACGATATGGATGCAGCGTATAAGGTGTATTCTAATTACACCAAGAAGAATAGCCTGCCTGGAGAGATATCAGTCAGATTCTCAAGAAGACAAACCAGGGATGCAATTTTAAAAGCTACATCAGCAACTGCACTGAAACAGGGGAATGCTACTATCAAGACTCTAAAAGACATTCCATTTGAAATTCATCAAAAACAAAAGAGCTACAAGGATTTAATCCTTTTCCTTCCAACTAATTGAATCGCATATAAATGGGCAGTTCCAGAAGGGGTCATCTTTAAGCTCCATGAAAAGAGAGAGCAGATTGACTCCATACACAAGGCTAAAGAATTCCTGAAACATCATCTGGGAACCAAAGAAGACGGTGAAATTGGTTCAAGGGCTCCATACCCTCGGAGATGGACGAAGATTTGGCTGCAGAAGAAGGCACTGCTGGCCGCAAACCAACTTACGTTTTTAGAGATAGAAAGCCTAAGTAAAGGCAGAAGGACTCTGAAAATTGCCTTTATGAAGCGAGTTTGGGGGATGCTCTGGAACTCTCCCAGCTAATTTCTGATCAGAGATAGATAGCAACTCACAGCATGCATTGTTTACTAACAGTATGGTACTAACATAGATTCTAACCGGGATAATGATCTCCTACTCTCGGGTTTTTAGTTTAGTGTGGATATACTTTTCTTTCTCCTTAGTTGTTAGTTCCCCTCCCCTTCTTTCGTTGTAGTTTTAGATGTGTATTTAAAAAAGCAATAAAAAAATCCCCTTTGGGGGGCCAAAAAAAAATCCTGAAATTCTTTTTTGGATTTGGTAACAAAATCTTCATTTAACAGCCATAAGTTCAATGACCATCTATTTTTTCTTGGGGTATCCTGCAAGGTCAAAAGTAGGGGGTTGTGGACAGTCTGCATATGTCAAAGGGAGAATTTCTACCTCCATTATATCATTTACCATACTGGTAGTTATCCACACCACATTCAATCTTGACCATGATTTATGTCTTGCAGAGAAAAAGGTAAAATCCTTTTTATTATTGTTTCTCACTCTCCAGGCATCCACTAAGGTATGCTCTTCCATCAGTTGTAAAAATGCCTTTGGAAGTTCGTTCCCACTCTTTTCCTTTTTTTTGAGGGACTTTCTGTCCCAACTTTTATCAAAGACTGCATTGTAGTCTCCAATGATACATAGTTCCTCGTATGTTTGATTTGCAATAATTTCTTGTAGGTCCTCAAAAAAATTCTCTTGCTGTTGATTTAGTGCATATATGTTCACAATCAGTGTCGTCTTAGCTTGTCTCTAAATTTTAACAATAACTATTCTCCCGTCTTCCGCTTCATATATCATTTCTGGATATAGATGTTCTTTCACATAGGCGACAACTCCCCTTTTCTTCTAATTTTCATCCGCTGATACAAATAGTTTACCAATTTTTTTTGCTTCTAAAAATTTCCCCCCCTCCTGTTTAATGTGGATTTCTTGTAGACAAACAACATCTGCATTAACTTTCTTAATTTGTTGAAATATTTGCCTCCTCTTTTGCAGTGCATTCAGTCCATTAACATTTATTGAAATTATCTTCATTTTTTTTCTACCCATTTTTATCTTAATTTTTGTCTTTGTCTCTGGTTTTGCTCTTTTCTTGTGATCATGTTACCATAGGTTGCGCTGGTATTTTATCTTTTTTTCTTATTCTCTGAGTCTTTGGTTTTGCTGCTCCTTTTACTTGTACTTCACTCTCTTCTAGTCCTTCTTCTTCCTCTTCTTGCTCCTCCTCTTCGGGTTTGGCTCCCAATTCTTCTCCATATTTTTTAAGAAAGTCTTCTACTTTAAATATTGAATTTAATCTAAATCTTTTCCCTTGCAAGGTAAAAAGTACACCTTCTGGTATTACCCATCTGTAGGTTATTGCATTTTCTCTAAGCAACTTAGTCAGTTGTACGTAGCTTCTCCTCTTTTCTCTCACTCTCCATGGTACCTCTTTCAGGATTGTAATTTCTGTCTCATGGATCTTCAATGGTTTTGTACTTGCAGCTCTCAAAATAAGGTCTTTCATTGTCCTTTTATAAAATCTCACATGTATCTCTCTAGGTACTCTGTTTCTTCTTGCATATGCTGAGTTCATTCAATACGCAACATCTATCTCATCCCATACAGTTTGAAATTTGTCTTCTTCTAGATATGCTGCTAAGATTTTAGATATTTCCTCTTTAACATCTTTATCTGTCTTTTCAGGAATATTTTGGAATCTCAGCATATAAGAGGCTTTATCAACCTCTAATCTGACCACAGTCCTCAAGAAAATCATATTTTGCTTCCATTTTTTGAAGTTTCTGATCCACCATCTCTGATTTCTCTTGTAGTTGATTAGTAGTCTGATTCAGTGCAGAAATCTGTTGGGTATTTTCCACAATTTGTTGTTTATACTCCTGGGTCTGGGTAGTTACTTGCAAGGCCAAAGCATCAAATTTTGCTTGTAATGGTTCAACTTGCAAAGCCAAGTCATCAAAATTTACTTGTAGTGGTTTCACTACCATTGGTGGTACATTATTTATAGCTTGAGGAATTGTACTCTGTATAACTTGAGGAATTGTACTCTCTATAGCTTTATTTACAGCTTTTTAATCATATTCTGCAGCTCCTGATTTTGCATCTTCGTTAAGGTTGATGCCACGGATTTTTGCAAAGTTGGGGAAGGTTTAATTGAGCTGGAAGACATTTTTCTTTAAAGTATCAATTCCCCCCCAAATACCCTCTCTCCTCTTTTTGCCTTTGGTTTACTTCTGTTTATATTACCATTCAACAATATTTACTCTTTGTGTTCCCAAACATATTACTTTTTGCTAGTTCCCATAGTTCCCTTTATCATACTAACAAGACAAAACATTCACACCCTGTGGTTCAACCAAAATGTCAACAATTCAATGCAAACAAGGATTATATTTTAACAACAGAAAGCAAGGGAAAAAAACATGAAATAATAGTTCATCACAGTTTCGTTCTTCTAACCACCCTCAGAGGCCTTGCCCTTCTTTAATACTTTAAGTAATAGATCTGTCCAGTTCCAGAAGGTCCAAATATAAAGTTATCTCCAAATGATATTCAAAACTAGTTTAGAATTGTTGAATTATCATTTCCAAGTCAAATTGCAAGGTATTCCAGTAGTAAGTATTTCAATAATAGTCTCCCGAGGCTACCCTGAAAATTTGGAGCCTTTCCCTCAAACCCCCTCCCACCCAGAGCTACTAACAGCACTGTGGGAAAAAGTAACTTTTTTCCCACCATAGAGAACAATGGAGGGGATGGGGGCAACCTGTTTTGGGGCCCATAGAATAGGACCCCCTGTTCCAATGTTCTTGAAACTTGGTGGGTGTCTTGGGGAGAGGCTCCATCAGCTACCCTGTGAGTTTGGAGCCTCTCCCTCAAAGCCCTTCCACTCCAGCCCCCAGAATATACCCTATGTTTTCACCATTGACTTCAATGGCCCATAGGATATAATGGGGCTGAAATTGACATTTGGCTGGCTGAAAGACTCCCATACTGCCGAAACTGACATGCGGGAGCCTTTTGCCCTCCGAAACTGCTTGTGCCCAATTTGGCCAAACCGAATTGGGCCGAATTTTTTTTTTTTTTTTTGCACACCCCTACTGGGGACGCCGGCTGGGGGTGGGGCTTGCCGCCACTGCCATTTGTTGTGGCTCCTGAGCTGCCGGAGCTGTGCTCTGGTGCACTCCCCCCCCCCAAAAAAAGACCCCTGTGTCTTCATCAGCCTGACAATCCACAGCTCTCCAGAAAGTAAAGTTGCAGCCTCCTAATATTCTATCTCAAATCTTTAACAGCATTTCAAGTGTTCTGCCATGCTTTCCCCAGCAAACAAATCTTAAATCCCAAGGAAAAAAGGTTCAGTCAATCCACAAGTTAATCCCCAATGCTAATTTCAGTTCATTTCTTTAGGTATAATGCCCGAAACTGCTCTTAGTCGCACAGTGTGGGGGGGAATCCACCTCCCTTTTGTCTCGCTTCCAGGGCATTACACTTTGTTAGATTGTTATAAATGCAGTTATAAATGCCGGCCATTACTGAAATATAGTCAAACTGGGTAGATCCATACTCACAGCACAAAGTTAAAGTTGAAAAGTAGAAGTAAAGTGTAGATTCTTTAGGAGGAGTATAGCTCCAGAGGTCGGTTGATCACCCCTGTGCGCTTGCGGCTGCTCACAGATGCTCCCTACCCAATTTCTGCAAAGGAGCAATGAGGGGTCTAAATAGACACCACCATGTCCACAAGCTCCCAAATCAAGCTCCCCACCAACACCTGCCTCCGGGAGGTGTTTTGGGAGGCCAGTGGATCTGGCCCTCCTGCTGGAAATCAGGAGGTTCAGGAGTTTTCTCTGGGAGCCCCAGGAAAGTCCCGCTGAAAATGGCATGCCACAGGCTGGAAAAAAACTACAACCTGATTCTTTTAACTGCAGATGCCAGGGATTGAACCTGGGACCTTTCACATACAAAGCAGATGCTTTAGCACTGAATTGCTTGGGAACCATATAGTATGTTCTTCCCTACTGATCTTTTCTGACTCTGGAGTCTCTGAAGTCTGTAGTGAAAGAAGATGAGCACTTGCGTGTGCATTAACCAACTTAACTCTCAAGATGTGCTCTTATCTTTACAGATAAGGAAGATACTTCGGGAGATGAGTTCACTTTTGGAGCCTACCAACCCACTGTGGCTTCTGCTCCAGAGGGACGGCAGTCAAGACGCCAGTCTGTCAGGTAGTGACAAAACATGACTTTCTCCCATGACACTGCTTGTAACGTCCTTGCACTTGTGAATCTGTTTGCCACATGGCTTTGCTGTTGTAGGTTTTCCTCTGAGAACCTCAGTGAGTTGAAAACAGACCAGAGATCCAAACCTTCCACCCCAGTATCTGCTAGCCCCATCCGCAGCAAGGCTGGAGCTAATTGGCTGGGCCTGAAAGAAGATTTTGACTCACCACCTTCTTCTCCACCAGAGGAACTTAGGAAGGGTGGCCTAAGAGGAGCTGCTGCTGATATGTCCTCTAGTCCTTCTGATGATGAGCATTCCCTTCCAACAAGATCCAAACCAGCAGCTGAAGAAGGAACACAGAAGCCTGAATCTGTGAAAGATGATGGTGACAGCTGGCTGAGTAATGTCTTATCTCAGAAGAAATCTCAAGCACAGGAAAAGGTAGAGGAGAAGAGAGCTGAACCCTCAGACCCTGTGAGATATGGAGAGGAGGTGACTCCTATCCCTCTTTCCAGGTACAATCAGAGGTTTCTTCACTTTCTGCACTTATAATTCTTTGGAATCTGTAAACAGAAAACCATCAACCAAGGACAGTCATTTGTGTTGTGCGTTACAGTTTTATTATTTAGATTGATTTTGCCTCCCAACTCATGACATACTTGAGATGCAGCCATTGGGACTGCACAAAGGTCAAATATCTGTTTACATATTTCTGTACAAGAATTTTAGTCAAGGTGGGTTTTTTTTGTTCTGCTTTGATTTTACCAGCTATGCTGCTACTTCTGCACGGAAGCCACAGCAGTCAGGTGTCCCTGCAGTTAGGATTGGCACATTGAAAGAACCCGGGTAAGTCTTACTGGCTATTAACAGATTGCTCTTGAGGAATAATTTAATGAATGAAAAGGGAGAAAGGGAGGGATCTTTTAAGTGTTTTCAAAGATCATCTGAAATATTTTGTATGTGCTTGTATAGAGAGGTTATTGGCAATGGTAAGAATGTTGTAGATTAATTAATCCAGAGTAAAAAACATTAATTCGAATAGTGTGGATGTTCCCATAAATTTGAAGATACTTAAAAACAATGCAGAAAATCAGCTCAGCTGCCTTTTCTAACTACTCTGGCTGGATAAGCAAAAAATAGATTAAACAGCTTCTGTGTTTCACTGATTGACCTTTATTACATGACCTAAATGGTGGAGTGATCATATTAACATAACTAGAGGTTGGTACTTATTCCACAGTACATGGTAAGAAATGCTGATGTTATAAATATCTTACCTTCCCAAAGGCCTTCCATGACATTGTTAAATGTTCAGGAAAAAGCTGCTCCTGTTGTTTCATCCAGTTCTAGGAGAGGAACTCCCTTTGCAGATACTGTTAAGGCAGGTAAGATTCAACCTCTAACTTAATTAAACTCAGGGAATCAACATCCTCAATGTACCTCCATTATTATTTGAACAACTCCTAATTCCATTGTATGAATTTACCCGTTCCATCATTGAAAGCCGTGGCTGGTTGAGGAATAAATTAATGAATGAAAAGGGGGGAAAGTCGTGGCTGGTTGGCTTAGACTGAGTCGATCGTTGAAAGCCGTGGCTGGTTGGCTTAGACCGAGTCAAATGAAATTGATCCGATGAAGACAGAGGTCCTGTGCCTGAGTTGGAGCAGGCCAAGGTTAGGGATCCCTCTTCCGACCTTCGATGGGGCGCCATTGGTGCCATTGCTGGAGGTTAGGAGTTTGAGAGTGCTCCTGAATGCCTCTTTAATGATGGAGGCCCAGGTAGCAGCCACTGCGAAGTCTGCCTTTTACCATCTACGGTTGATTAGGCAGTTGGTTCCCTTCCTGGAACTCAATGACCTGGCAACAGTGATCCACACAATGGTCACCTCGAGATTGGATTTCTGCAATGCTCTCTACATAGGGCTGCCCTTGTCCCAGATCTGGAAGCTGCAGCTGGTGCAGAATGCAGCGGCAAGGGTGTTGCTGTGTCTTCCTGTGTGGGAACACATCCAGCCTGCCCTAAAAGCACTGCAGTGGCTGCCTATAGCATACCGGATTCAGTTCAAGGTGCTGGTTTTGATCTTTAAAGCCCTATATGGTCAGGGACCTATCTACCTAAGGGACCGCCTTTCCCCATATGTCCCCCAGAGAACACTGAGATTGGGATCCCAAAATCGCCTGGTTCTCCCAGGCACAAAAGAAGCCAGGCTGGCCGCAACGAGGGCCAGGGCCTTTTCTGTGGCGGCCCCTTACTGGTGGAATGAGCTCTCGGAGGACATCAGGGCCCTGTGGGACCTTTTGCAGTTCCGCAGGGCCTGTAAAACAGAGCTCTTCCACCAGGCTTTTAATTAAGAAGCCGCCTTTAACATCATGGCCTTGGCCCAAACATTAACATTAACATCATTGCCAGCCTGATGACCAACAACCTGGGTGAAGGGTAGGCAACCATCCAGCTGTCGAGAAAACGCTGCCATCTTTCACTATAGGTATATTTGGAATAGTTATGGTTTTATATATAGTAA
Organism: Gekko gecko; assembly: GCA_029375565.1. Taxonomy (NCBI): domain Eukaryota; kingdom Metazoa; phylum Chordata; class Lepidosauria; order Squamata; family Gekkonidae; genus Gekko; species Gekko gecko. The sequence goes on from JAPDNY010000002.1 coordinate 221,470,378, forward strand.
TTTAAACTGAATTTTGTTTTAACATTGTGGAGTCTTAATGTATATATTTATTGGTATATAGTGTAAGCTGCCCTGAGCCTGCCATGATGGGGAGGGCAGGATAAAAATTTAATTAAATAAATATCTAATTCTGAACTAGGCCATAGAATCATAGAATATAATCATAGAATCATAGAGTTGGAAGGGACCTCCAAGGTCATCTAGTCCAACACTCTGCCCAATGCAGGAAATTTGCAAATACCTCCCCCTCCACACCCCCAGTGTCTGCTGTTCCACACCCAGAAGACAAAAAAACCTCCAGGATCTCCAGCCAAACTGGCCTGGAGAAAATTGCTTCCTGACCCTAACATGGTGATCAGCATTTCCCTAGGGGTGTAGAAAGGGCCACAAGAACTAAGCACTGATGCAACCCTTCCTGCCCTCCCTCTCATGATGTGCCTGAGTTCACAGAATCAGCATTGCTGTCAGATGGCCATCTAGCCTCTGTTTGAAAACCTCCAAACAAGGAGCGCTCACCACTTCCCGAGGAAGCCAAAAACCCTTCTGATCTAATTTCAATCTGTTGGTTCTGGTCTGACCTTCTGGGGCAACAGAAAACAGCTCTGTACCATCCTTTAGATGACAGCCCTTATCACCTCTCAGTCATCTCTTCTCCAGGCCAAAGATACCCAGCTCCTTCAGCCTTTCCTCATAGGACTTGGTCTCCATACCCCTCACCATCTTCGTTGCCCTCCTCTGGACATCTTCCAGCTTGTGTATATGCTTCTTAAATTGTGGTGCCCCAAACAGAACAACTCTGGTTAGGTGAGGCCTAACCAGAGCAGAGTAAAACGATACCATCACTTCGCATGATATGGACAATATACTTCTATTGATACAGTTCAATATTACATTTGCTTTTTTAGCTATCACATCACACTGCTGACTTATGCTCACTGTATGGTCTACTAAGATCCCTAGATCCTTTTCGCACATACTACTGCCAAGACAGGCCTCCCCCATCCTATAATTATGCATTTGATTTTTCCTGCCAAAATGCAAAACTTTACATTTATCCCCAATGAAATTCATTTTATTTGTTTTAGCCCAGTTTTCCAGCCTGTCAAGATCATCCTGACTCTGTCTTCTACCATATTTGCTAACCCTCCCAATTTAGTATCATCTTCAGATTTAATAGGCATTCCCTCTATTCCTTCATCCAAATCATTGATAAAGAAGTTGAACAAAACAGGTCCCAGGACAGATCCTTGAGGCACTTCACTTGTCAGTCCTCTCCAACAAGATGAGGAACCATTAACAAGCATTCTTTGGGTGCGATCTATCAACCAGTTACAGATCCACCTAATAGTAATAGGATCCAAACCACATTTTACCAATTTGCCAACAAGAATATTATGTGGAACCTTATCGAATGCCTTACTGAAATCAAGATGAACTATGTCCACAGCATTTCCCTGATCCAGCAAGATAGTAACGTTCTCAAAAAAAGAGATAAGGTTAGTCTGACATGACTTGTTATTGAGGAATCTAGGCTGGCTCTTAGTAATCACAGCGGTCCTTTCTAAATGCTCAAGGACTGTCTGTTTGATTATTTGTTCTAAAACTTTCCCAGGTATAGATATTAAGCTAACGGGTCAGTAGTTACCCAGATCCTCCTTTCCCCCCTTCTTTAAGATGGGGACAACATTTGCCCGCCTCCAGTCTTCTGGCACCTCACCTGTTCTCCAAGAATTCTCAAAAATAATGGACAGAGGCTCAGAAATTACATCCACAAGTTCTTTTAGTAGAGTCCCTGGCCCCAAGGACTTAGTTTCATTTAAAGAAACTAGGTGTTTAGGTACTACCCATAAGCCAGTCCTAGGCTGCAACTCCCTTCCCTCATCATGTGTTTTGTTTTTGCCATGTTGAGCACCATTTCCCTTGCAAGAGAAGACTGAGGAAAAGTAGGAATTGAGCAGGTTCTTCCCTCTCCATCACCTGTTACAATTTCACTGTCCTGTCCCCATAATGGGCCTACCATATCCTTGCTTTTTTTCTTACTTTGGACATAAGAAAAGAACCCTTTTTGTTGTTTTTATGATTTCTCACTAGCCTAAGTTCACACTGAGCTTTAGCTTTCCTAACTCTCTCTACAAGCACTGGTTATTTGTTTATATTCATCCTTGGTCATAAGGCCCTCCTTCCACTTTCCCATTTTTCCTTCTCATAGGAATCGTTTGTGGTTGTGCCTTCAGAATTTTGCTTTTAAGAAACTCACATCCCTCTTGAACTCCCTTCTCCTTAAGTATTTCTGACCATGGGATTCTACCCATCATAACTTTTAAGTTTGTCAAAATTTGCTTTCCTGAAGTCCAACCTATATGTCTGACTATGTACAGCTTTTCCCTTCCCCAGGACCGTAAATTCCAAAATTACATGGTCACTACTACCCGGGATACCCACTACTTTCACCTCATCAACCAATTCTTCCCTGTTGGTAAGAATCAAGTCCAAGATAGCAGAACCCCTTGCTTCCCTCTCCACTTTCTTGAAAATGAAGTTGTCAGCCATGGCTGGTTGGCTGGAGAGGGGAAGGGGGCAGATATGCCCACCTTTCCCCCTGAGCCTCTCCACCCGGTCTTCTCCAGGTGCCCTGCATGATCACCATGTCCCATCTCTCTGAGAACTTTGTAATCTGTTCTAGGAGTGTCTCATCTAAGTCCTCTGCCTGGCTTGGTCGTCTATAGCAGACACCCACCATAATATCACTATTATTTCTTACTCCTTTTATTTTTATCCAGAGGCTCTCAACTGGACTTCCATGCTTAGATTCGCGTATTTCCTCCTTTACATACAATGTAACACCTCCACCCTTCCTTATTTGTCTGTCCCCTTTAAATAAATTGTACCTCTCAATCCTAATATTCCTATTGTGAGTGTCATCCCACCAAGTTTCAGTAATGCCTATTAGATCATAGTCCCCTTCCTGTATTAGGACTTCAAGTTCCTCCTGCGTGTTTCCTATACTCTGAGTATTAGTGCAGAGACATCAGAATCCATGCTTTGTGCACCCTGAGGTTTTCATTTCTGTACTTACCTGTGAGTTAATGTTACCTATCATACGTGCCACTCCCTACAAAACTTTAGCGTTCTTATCTCCAGTTATTGGCATCATACTAGGCTTTGCATTTTTGTCTCACTCCCCCATAGGATTTAGTTTAAAGCTCTCCTTATTAGGTTTGCAAAGCTGTTAGCAAACACATTTTTTCCTACTCTAATGAGGTGCAAACCATCTCCTGACAGAAGAGCTTCATCTCGAAACTGTAAGTCATGGTCCAAAAATCCAAATCTTTCCTGATGACAACATCTATGTAGCCAGTCATTGATCTGCTATATTCTTCTTTCCCTTCCTAAACCAATTCTTCAACAGGAAGAATTGAAAAAAATACAACCTGTGCTCCCAATTCCTTCACCTTTTTACCCAGAGCCACGTAGTTTCTTTTAATACATTCTGGGCGGTGCCAGCCAGTATCATTTGTTCCCACATGGATGAGCAAGAAGGGATAATAACCCGTGCGGTTGATGAGTCTTCCTAACCTTTCCGTCACATCCTGGATGTGTGCACCTGGCAGACAGCATACCTCTAAAGATAACAAATCTGGTCAGCACACTTCTACCCCTCTCAGTAGGGAATCCCCAATTATCAGCACATGTCTTCTCCTGTACTGATGAACAGAAGCTCGAGCCCTCTCATCCACAGGGGCCTGAGAAATTTCCTTCAAGCTTCGTGGAGGTTGGGGGAGGAGCTCGTGTTCCAGTGGTTCAGAATCACTATCTGTCAGAAGATCCAGGAACTGATTGCTTAGTGACAGAGGCTCAGAATGTCTCTTGATTTTCCTGCTCCTGTGGGTTACATTCTTCCATGTGCCCCCCTCCTGTGTCGGGTGTTCCTCCATTTGCTGAGATACCTTTCTGTCCTCCTCCTGTTGCCCTCTCAGAAGTGCTTCATGCATCCTGTCCATGAAATCTTCACTTTCCCTTCTAAACTGGAGTGTGGACAAGTGTGCCTCAAGTCCCTGTATCTCCTCCTCCAGAAGGGTTACCAACTTACACTTGCTGCAAGTGTAATTGCAGTTACCGTCAGGTAAGAATATGAATATGCCACAGGTTTTGCATGTCAGTGCCTCAGCTCCCTCACTAGCCATGCTGCAATCCAATTCAAAATTAGTTCAGTTTAACTGGCACTTCCTTGATAACCTCTCTGCCAAACTGCCTCTCAAAACTACGTGTGAAAGGTTTGCAGAAACAAAAACAAACTTAACAAATATAGAATATAAGAGCTTCTTAGGCTTCTATGGGGCCCCCAGGCTAAGAGCCACAGGGCAAGAGCCCTTGAGCTCTCACTCTTTAGCTTGCACCTCTGGCAAGGAGGAGCCTTAAACAAAAAAAAAAAAAGTAAAAGGATGGTGAAGGAGAGAGTGAGAGAGAGAAATCAAGTAAAATAATAGAATTTTTAAAAAACCAAGGAGAAACCTCACACACACACAACCCCCAAAAAAGAAGCAAAAATGAATAAGTTAACCAAGTTTTAAACCAACTCCAAAGAACCAAAGCCAAGAACCAAAAAAGAAGGAAGGAACCCTTGGCCTCCCAACCTACCACCAGGCCCTAACAACTCCACAAAATTAACTACAAGCCACAAAACTTTGTTGTTGTTGTTGTTCAGTCGCACAGTCGAGTCTGACTCTTCGCGACCCCATGGACCAGATTACTCCAGGCCCTCCTGTCTTCCGCTGAAGTTTGCTCAATTTCATGTTCATTGCATCGATGACACTGTCTAACCATCTCATCCTTTGCCATCCCCTTCTTCTTTGACCTTCAATCTTTCCCATCATCAGGGTCTTCTCCAGTGAATGCTCCCTTCTCATTTGGGTGCCAAAGTATTTGAGCTTCAACTTCAGGATCTGGCCTTCCAGGGAACAGTCAGGGTTGATTTCTTTTAGGATTGAATGATTTGATCTCCTTGCAGTCCAAGGGACTCTCAAGAGTCTTCTCCAGCACCATAGTTCAAAAGAATCTATTCTTCGGCGCTCGGCCTTCCTTATAGTCCAACTCTCACAACCATACATTACTACAGGGAATACCATTGCTTTGACCATGCGGACTTTTGTTGGCAGGGTGATTTCTCTGCTTTTTATCATGCTGTTTAGGTTTGCCATCGCTTTCCTCCCAAGGAGCAGGCGTCTTTTAATTTCATGGCTGCAGTCACCATCTGCAGTGATCTGGGATCCCAGGAACGTGAAGTTTGTTACTACTTCTATGACTTCCCCTTCTATTTGCCAAGGAGTGATGGGGCCAGATGCTATGATCTTAGTTTTTTTTGACGTTGAGCTTCAAGCCCACTTTTGCGCTCTCCTCTTTCATCCTGAGCAAGAGGCTCTTTAGGTCCTCTTCACTTTCTGCCATCAGAGTGGTATCGTCTGCATACCTGAGGTTATTGATCTTTCCCCCAGCAATCTTAACTCCAGTTTGTGATTCATCCAGGCTAGCATTTCGCATGATATACTCTGCATATAAATTAAATAAGCAAGGTGACAATATACATCCTTGTCGTACTCCTTTTCTATGCTAAACCAATCAGTTGTTCCATATCCGGTTCTAACTGTTGCTTCTTGACCCTTATACAGTTTTCTCAGGAGACATGTGAGGTGGTCTGGTACTCCCATCTCTTTAAGAACCTGCCATAGTTTATTGTGATCCACACAATCAAAGGCTTTAGCATAGTCAATGAAGCAGAAGTAGATTTTTTCTGGTACTCTCTTGCTTTCTCCATAATCCAGCGAATGTTGGCAATTTGATCTCTAGTTCCTCTACCTCTTCAAAACCCAGCTAGAAACTAGCTTCGAAACTAGAAGGAACTAAAACCTAGCCAAAGGTAACAAAAAAAGGCTTTGAGGCCCTTGACCTCAAACCCCTCCCCAATCTACCACCGGCGTAAGCTGGAATAGGGCAGTTAACAAATTGAATTCATTATCATTGTCATCATCATCGTCATCCCAAATAACAACTAATAGTAAAACAAGAAAACTTTTTTTAAAAAAATCTTGTTCAGTCAAACCAGGCGCGGTCTTCACTCTTCTCCAAAGTCCACAGCAGAGTCTCTCAGGCAGCAGGAATCAGGCTCAGAGCAGCAGCTGAAGCCAAAGCCAGTGCATATTCTCCAAAACTCTCTCAGCAGTGGAGTCTAGCTCAGCTAGACCCTTGCTTTTATGCTCTTTGCCCAGGCACAGAAGAATTCCAAAAAAACAAACTTCTTTGATTGGCTAAAGAGCAGTGTTCCCCCTAACCTGAAATTCTATTTGCCAAATTGCCATGGCTCCTTTCCCCCTCCCTCCTGTTCCCTGGGAAATGGGTGGGGAAAGCAAGGTAGTTACTTAGTTGGACATCATATTTGAAGCCAACAACCTTGCAAATTTCAAACCTGCAATACAATGCCATTTGCAAAAGCATTGCAATTACTTGTTCTAAGATACTACAGCTCCCCCAAGGTGCTTTTGCCATTGGTCTGCAGAGGTGCCTCTTTCCCTCCCTCCTGTTGCCCTGGAAACCTAAGCAAAAGGCAGGAAAGAGCCCTGGAGGAGAGAACTGAAAGTTAACTTTGTAGCCCTTTAAACCTCTCCACCACCACATATTCTGTAGCCAAATAGAAAAAATTGGCTTAACTCAGTATCAGCTATACAGGTCAGATTCTCTGATCTGTATTAGAGTAAGGAATTACCCCAAAAATACGTACGGTATTTTTCAGGTATTTTTTTGGCTTGGATACAGCTGAATGCACACCCCTAGAACTGTAGTAGTGCGGATTATAATGCAATAGGACTGTGGTCCACTGCAGTTATTATTCCAGGTAGTATCTTGTTTTTACTGCATTGTAAATTTCACTATGTCTTGCCTAGGCAGTTTATGGTTTGTATTGTCTTCTAATCATGTAATCCCAGACCATTTTCATTGTTCATTGGATGTCTTATAGTGTGTGATGTTATTTTTTAAATTCTGTAATCTGCCTTGAGTCTCAGCAATAAAGGAAGGCTATAAATAAAAGTATGCTCTAATTTTCTTTTGCATTTAAAATGCTTCTGCACTGCCTTTCTATAAAAGATGTATTCAAGGCATTTTACAATAAAAGCTTTAAAACATGTACAAGAAGAAATCTGAAACTGAACAGCAGGCAGAAATTTAAACAAAAAACCAAAGCAACAGGTAAATCAGATTATCTGAATTCACATTCTGTGGATTTTATTTTTAAATTTAATGCACACATCCCCTTTATAACATAATGCATTAAATACCAAAATCATGGGAGAACAGGATTATTTATACCTGGTGCTAAAACAATAGTAAGAAAAATGCTAGGCCATAGATTAGGCTGCTATAGAGAAGGTAGTCCTTCTCAATAGCTAATTCTTCCTCTCTTTCACCATTGAAAACCTAAGCTAGAAGAGAGCTCTCTGATGTATCACTACACTAGGTAGGTATCTAAACACATTACTATACCTGATTTTTTGTATTTATTGAATTTCCAGCATCTGCAGCCTCTTTGCATGGAGTTCAAGAAGGGCGCCAGGTTCCAGCCTTCACACAGGTAGGTAAGGGTGATATTATATATTTATTGGAGAGACATAAATGGAAGGGATAAGGCTCAATTCAGGGTATTCTTTGTCACCTACAAAACCCCAAAAGGCTTTGCCCACACATACCTGTAGGACTCCCTCTTCTGCTATGTTCCACTATGACAGCACTGCTCATCTAAGCAGAGCAGTCTGAAGGTGCCACCCTGCAAACAGGTAAAATCAGCAGTTGTTGAATTATGTGCATTCTCTGTGGTGGCTCCTACTTTGTGGATCAGTGTACTTCTATTGTTTTACAGCATGTGCAAAACAGGATTGTTCAGAAGGGAAATTCTTGCAGAAGGAACAAAGCTTTGGTATAATGGTTCAGCTGAGGAGGTGACTAGGGGTGTGCACTCAGTATACGAAACTGAATAAATATATTCAGCCAAATGCAGATCACAGATTTGTATTCGGCTACCGAAATAGCTGCAACTGACTAAAAGCCAATATTATTCAGGTTTTATTTGGGCGCGGCTCGTAGGCATTTAAAGAGATTGTGGTCATTTTAAATGCCTTCTGCGTTCACTTGCCAAGTCAGACCACCACTGTGGCATGACTTGGTGAGTGAACTCAGCAACATTTAAACTTTAAATCCCTTCTCCATTATATCCTATGGGGATGGTCCCCATAGGGTATAATGGAGCTAAATAAATTCAGGTTTCCCAAATATTTACCGGGTTCCCAGTATAAAACTGATACTGGTATTTGGGAATATTCGAGAATACCAATATTTTTCGGGTTCAATAGACCTGAATTGGAAAAAATTGGGGTTTTTTTTGCAAACCCCAGAGGAGAGTTTTACTAGTGATAAGACTTTCCTACACTGATTGTCTTGTTGCCTTAAACATGTGTGCATGCATTGATGTGTGTGCATGTGTTAGTATGGCTTTCCCGCTTTTCTACAACCCTGACCCAATTGCATTATTTTATCATAGTAGGAATCTTTGTTGTTAGACTGAAATATCTTGTAACCCACTCACGGATTGCTCAATATTATATTTTGTAATCTGATTACTGATTGAAAGTTTATTTGTAATCCACCTTGGGTACCAGCAAGAAAGTAGAATAATAATGATAATGATAATAATAATAAATAGAATTGTGTAGCATTGTGAAGAGATTTTCTTTAAATCTGAGCATGAGGGATGGGATGGTCACAAACTGCATTTTTGTGGTTCAGTTCATGATTCACCCCTGCTTTCTGCTCCCCACTGCCATGTACTGCTGTAAAATTCATGGCAGTTTGTGGCAAACATTGTGAACATCAGCATCAGTTTGTGAACATTGCTTTGTGAACTACGAACAGCCAAAACTCATGACGAACTTTAATTCATGAGCTGGTTCATGCCCAGCCCTAATGGAAACTGCTGCTTCCTAGCATAACACTCTGCATTTGCAGAGTTCCCTGATTTAAAGCATTGTCTCCTGGCTATTCTCTTCATATAGACTTCTAGGAAAGAAGCTTTCATTGTTCTCTTGGGGACCCCTTACGTATCCAGTTTTCATACTATTTTCCATGAGCATAGGGCTCTCCAAAACAGTCCTTTTCTTCTGTGCTTGTAGGTTCCTCCAGTAGGAATCCCTCTCCAGCAACTTGTTCTGTTACAGAAAATAAGACAAATGCATGAGCTACTTGCAGGCACATTCCAGTGGATGTCTTCTGCCGTACCTGAATTTCTCCCTGTGTACAAATCAAATAAAAGAGCAGCACTAGAAGAGTGTACATTCCATTCTAAAATGGTTCTTTTCTGCTTTATATAAAACATGAACAGTATTTAGTAGGGATGCATTCTTAGCAGCACTTGCTAAAATGGCTTTTGTTTCTATCTCATTTCCTTACTCTGCTGTCCTTTTCCAGCTTCTGCATTCAGAGCCCCTTGAGCTGAATTCACCCATTACCAGTGAGAATGAGGAAAAAAGGGCCAGTATGCAGGTACAACTGCAAGAGAGTGTTGCAAGCTACCAGGCAGAGCTCTTGAGTGCCCAGACTCACCTTGTGGAACTAGAAAGCCAGGTAACTTAACAAGATCATGCTGAGGACAAAGCAGCTCCACTTAACTCTCTTCTTGTGGAAGCACTATGTGACCACAAATGTGTTTAGATGACAAATATTTATAGATATGGACTACCTGAGCCATTTATTTATTTATTTATTTGATTAGATTTAAAACTGCCTTCCCCTGCCAAGGCAAGGGTCAGGGCAGTGCACAACATATTAAAAACATACAATCCATAGTAAAAGTCTTAAACAGTAAAACATAGTAACTACCTAAAAAGATGACACTAAGAATTTCAGTAGTGTCATTGCCTCGCGAGGGAGGTGTGGAGTGGGAGTGCCAGAAGGATGTATCCATTGCTGTCCTCAACCAAATGCCTGGTGGAACATCTCTGTCTTACAGGCCCCATGGAACTGCATCAGGTCTCTCAGGGCACAGATGTTATTCAGCAGAGAGTTCCACCAGGTTGGCGCCAGGGCAGAAAATGCCCTGGTTCTAGTCAAGGACAGCCCTTGGGCTGGGGACCACCAGTAGATTCTGATCTACTGAGCGCAGTGCTCTTCTGGGAGTACATCAGGTGAGGCGGTCTGAAAGATTCTTGGGTCCCATACCATTAAGGTCCTTAAAGGTCAGCACCAGAACCTTGAATCTGATCTGGTACTCCACTGGTAGCCAGTGCAGCTCATGCAGCACAGGGTGGATATGTGCTGTGTGTGGGGTTCCTGTAAGGACCCACACTGCTGCATTCTGTACTAGTTGGAGTTTCTGAGTCAGCCTTAAGGGTAGGCAAGTTACAGTAGTCTAATCTGGAGGTGATCGTTATATGAATTACCCTGACTAGGTCAGGATGAAACAAGTAGGGGGCCAATTGCCTGAACTGGCGCAGTTGGAAAAATGCCAGTCCAGCAACATTTGTGATCTGGACTTCCATTGTTAAGGAGGGATCCAGGATCACACCCAACCTCTTGACAGTTGGTGCCAGTCTCAAAGGCAAGAGCTGGGAGTTGGCATCCCAAACAGGAATCTCCATGCCCCCAGCCACAGAGCCTCCGTCTTGGAAGGATTCAGTCTCAGACGGCTCTGCTTCAGCCATCCCACCACAGCCCCAACCCCTCAGCCAAATTTACCAGGGCAGTATCTGGCCAGCTGCCCATCAACAGATAAAGCTGGATGTCATCACATCAGTTGGGCAAGGGGGTGCATATAGATGTTAAACAACATTGGGGAGGGGATTGCCCCCTGTGGAACCCCAGAAACTAAGGGGTACCTGAATGACACCCTCTATCCAGTGCAACCCTTTGTTCCTAACCTTGGAGGAATGAGGTCAGGCATTTTAAGGCTAGCCCACAAACTGCTACGTTGCCGAGGTGATGGGTCGAAAGATCATGATTGGCCATGCTGAATGCTGCTGTAAGACCTAGTAGTAACAGCAGTGCCGGCCCGCCTCGATTCAGCTGTCTATGGAGCTCATCTGTGAGCACCACCAAAGCCGCCTCTGTCCCATGGCCAGGGCAGAAACCAGACTGAAATGGGTCCATGTGTCTTCCAGGAAATTCTGAAGCTGTTCTGCAATTGCTCTCTCAATTACCTTCCCCAGAGATGAAAGATTCAAGACCGGCGGTAATTGGCAGGATCTAAAGGATCCAAGATTGGCTTCTTTAAGGGCAGTACGCCCACAGCCTCCTTCAGTCCCTCCAGGTAGACCCCCAAATCTAGGCACAGACTGATATTGTCTACGAGGGGGCCTGTTGTTTCCTCACTGCCACCTTTCACTAGCCATGAGGGAAGTGCAGGTGCAAGTAGAAAGCCCTCCTGATTCATCTCCATGGGTGGCTCGGTTGAGGGAGCGGCTCTGCAGGGACTTAGTAACCCACTGCTGTGATGCACACTTATGGGGAAGTTGGGCACCGAGTCCTGAGTACCGACAAGAGCTGCGCCGCTGTTAAGGGAAGCACTGCCGGAGGCTCATATAGCTCCTGCTCAGGGTTGGGTTTTCCATGGAAGCAACAAGTCGTATCCATGCTGACCTTTGGCCCACCCTCATTTCCTGTTTCCTAACCTCGCTCCTGCTTGGATTCCTGGCTTCCTGACCTCCCACGTTGGATGACTATTCTCTTGGACTTCTGACTCAGCTCCTGTTCTCTCTCTTCTGGCTATGACCTCCAGACCGGACCAGACTCCTGCCTCCTGGTCCAGCCCAGCCTATGGCAGTTTGCTTCCACTCCAGATTCACTCCACAAGATGAAGGCAACAGCTGGGGGCTCCAAAGACCTGGCAGACTTGCACCTCTAGGTGCAGCAACTCATGCAAATGATTGCCCACCTGCAGCAAGAGCAACTAAAGCAGCAAGTTGCCACCACCACCGTCATGCCACCAAAATGCCCTGTGACTCCAAAGAAGAAGTTTGGCGGAAACATGGAAGAGTTCCCTGCTTTCCTGGTGCAGTGCAAACTGTATAGTGAACTGCGCGCCCAGGACTTTCCCACTGACAAAATGAAGGTCTGCCTCATTATTAGCTTGTTAAAGGGGCAGGCAGCCACATGGATTACCCCCCTGCTCATGGCTCCATCCCCCCTGCTTGACAATTTCCAAGGCTTCCTCAACCACCTGTCCATCATCTTCACAAACCCACAGCAGGCAGTCTTGGCCAACAGGAAGATATGAGCCCTGAAGCAGGGGAGGGGGTCCATTGCACACTATTCTACTGAGTTCCAGCGCCTGGCACAAGACCTGGAGTGAAACGAGGCAGCCCTGGGGGACCAGTATATGGAGGGGTTGGCCAACAAGGTCCTAGACAAACTCACCCGAGTAGAATGATCCTCCACACTGTAAAGCTTGATCATCTTGTGCCTTTGCATCGATGGCTGCCTCAAGCCCACTATTGAGCCTGGAGTAGCAGCTGTCCATCTCATACCCCTTGATGACCTGCTCCCCCACCACTTCCTGCACCCTCAAGCACCAGGGGAGATGACAGTGAGCCTATACAACTGGGAGTGGCATAACCCGGTGTACCAACCACCTAACGCACCAGCTGATATCCTGCCAGCCCTGGTGGAGGCTGTATCAGGCTGGGCGTTAGAACACCCTAGGCTAATTGTCTTGGGTGACTTCAGCATCCATGCTGATGACGCGACTTCCACTCAGGCAGCAGACCTAATGTCATCTATGGCAGTGCTGGGACTCTCCCAATTTGTAATGACCCCCACTCACCGGGCTGGGCACACGCTCGATTTGATCTTCACAGCTGGGGTAACAGTGGACCAGATTACTGCTCTGGCAGTTCCATGGTCAGACCACCATGCTCTGAGGGCCTGTCTGAATGTTCCACCCCGAACCTGTTTAGGTGGTGAGCATATTTTAGCCCCCTGGTGGCTCATTGGATGAGCTTGTAGAGGACTGACATAGCCGACTCTCTGCAGCCATCGATGAGATCGCTCCCTGGGGCCCTCTGCACCCTTGCACTAGGCTCGCTCCCTGGTTTACCCAGGAGTTATGGCTTATGAAGTGGGAGCTCAGATGGTTAGGGAGACGGTGGTGCTGTTCTCGTGACGAAGCAACAAGAGCATCTTATAGGATGTTTATGAGATCATATGAGATGGCAATCCAGGTCGCTAAGAAGGAGTTCTATGCGGCTACAGTTGCGTCATCTAGCTCACGCCCAGCACAATTATTTAGAACGATTCAGGCTATTACAGTTCTGCCACAGGATAGACCAAATGTTAGGGATTTGGAGATCGGCTGTGAGGCATTTGCGAGCTATTTTGCGGATAAAGTCTTGGCACTCCGCCGCAACCTCCCCATCACAGTTGAGGCAGCGAGTGAACCTGAGGCCCCTGGCATGCCTTCGTTTCTGGCTTTGGACTCTTTCGACTCGCTCGGTCTGGAGGAAGTCGACAGATTGCTCAGGACTGTAAGCCCTTCCACATGCATTCTTGATCCGTGCCCCTCCTGGCTGATTAAAGCTGGCCACGAGGAGTTTTGAGGTGCCCTAAGGGAAATTATCAACAAATCCCTCAGGGGAGGATGGTTCCCAGGGGCATTCAAGGATGCGATGGTCTGCCCTCTCTTAAAAAAACTATCCTTGGATCCAGCCGAATTGGCCAACTCGGCCGGTTTCCAATTTACCCTGTTTGGGCAAACTAATTGAGAGGGCAGTGGTGATACAGTTGCAGAGCTTTCTGGATGACACTTCCGTATTAGATCCTTTTCAGTCTGGCTTCCGCCCAGGACATGGAATAGAGACAGCACTGGTCGCCCTTACTGACGATCTCCGGAGACATCTGGATCAAGGTGGCATAGCAGTGCTGTTATTAGATCTGTCAGCTGCATTTGTCATGGTCAACCACCAGTTGCTGACCCACCGCCTTGCCGACATGGGGATACAGGGACTTGCCTTGCAATGGCTTGTTTCCTTTCTCTGAGGTCAGGGACAAAGGGTGGTGCTAGGGGAACAGCAGTCCTGAAGGTACACGCTTGAACATGGAGTGCCTCAGGGGGCAGTGCTGTCCCCAATGCTCTTTAACATCTATATGCGCCCCCTTGCACAGATAGCCCAGAGGTAAGGGCTAGGGTGTCATCAGTACACTGATGACACTCAGCTCTATCTGATGTTGGGCGGCTGGTTGGGCTCCAGACTGAAAGATCTGGACCGGGCATTGCATGCCATGGCTGGTTGGCTCAGGCTGAGTCGGTTAAAGCGAAATCTGGCGAAGATGGAGATCCTGTGCCTGAGTCGGGGCGGTTCAGGGTTGGGGTTCCCGCTCCTGGTCTTCGATGGGGCACCATTGGTGCCAGCGTCAGGGTTTGGGAGTGCTCCTGGTCAGCCTTCTACCATCTTCGGCTGGTTCGGCAGTTGGCCCCCTACCTTGATTGTGACGACCTAGCTACAGTGATCCACGCAATGGTCACCTCAAGATTAGACTACTGCAATGCTCTCTACATGGGGCTGCCCTTGTCCCAAATCTGGAGGCTGCAGCTAGTGCAGAATGCCACGGCCAGGCTGCTGATGTGTATCCTTAGACGGGAGCATATCTGGCCTGTGCTGAAGGCACTGCCCTGGCTGCCAATAGCGTACCAGATCCACTTCAAGGTGCTGGTACTTACCTTTAAAGCCCTATATGGCCAGGGTCCAACATACCCGAGGGACCGCCTTTCCCCATACATACCCCAGAGAGTACTATGGTCAGGGTCGCAACATCAGTTAGTCATCCCAGGCCCCAAGGAGGCCAGGCTCACTGCCACCAGGGCCAGAGCCTTTTCAGTGGCGGCTCCTTACTGGTGGAATGAGCTCCCAGAGGAGATCAAGGTCCTGCAGGATCTTTTGCAGTTCCGCAGGCCCTGCAAGACGGAGCTCTTCTACCAGGCTTTCAATTAGGAGCCTCCCACCACTACCATCAATGTCCACTATTAACATCAGTGGCGTGAGCTGGCTGTGGCTGAAAGTGAGCCATATTAGCCTAATATATGGGGAGACCGCTGAGCTGGATACTTGGATGTCTTACTGTACAGTATGCCATCGTGATTAATGACACTGTGAACACTTTAATTGTATATTGGATTGATTGTTTTAACTGGTTTTAATTGTTTTATGTGTACTTGATGCATTCTGCCAAGTAATGTAAGCCGTCCTGAGCCTGCTTGCAGGGAGAGTGGGATAAAAATACTACAAATAAATAAATAAAACCCTGATTAACTCCGGAGGAGAAGGTGCGGCACTGGTCCCTGAATCTCTTTTTGTCCTGCGGTGGGGTGGGGCATTTCTCTTCTGGATGCCCAGCAAAGCTGCTGCTACTGCCAAAAGACCATCCCCAAGCCTGAATGGATCCCCCCCCAGCTTGGAGCACCGAGCTGGGTACCCTGAACTGTATGCTGGTAACCAAGGCTCATTCCTGCTCCCTGTCAAACTCCATTTGCACAATGGGCACTGGCTGCTGTTCTATGCCATGATAGATTCTGGGGTAGCCCATTGTTTCATCGATGGCGCCTTCGTGAAACAGCACCAGATCCCTCTACAACCCAAGGAGACCCCAGTCTTCATGGAAGCCATCGATGGACGTCTCTTCTGCTCTGGTCTTGTGACCCAGGAAACCTGCCTGGTCACCCTCCAGATGCATCAACACCTTGAGCAACTGCAATTCAATGTGGTGAGCATGCCTCATTTTCCACTCATCCTAGGACTGTCCTGGCTGATGACCCACAACCCCATTCTGGACAGGGCTCAACAGGAGCTTTGCTTTTGGGACCCTTGCCCGCACCACACCACACTCTTTACTCTTGTGGCTGCTGCCCCAGCTGGCGCTTCACAGGTCCCTCAAAAGTATGCTGACTTTACTGACATCTTTGAGGAGAAAGGAGCTGACCAGCTCCCCCCTCACCAGCAGTACAACTGCGCCATTGACCTGGTGCCAGGGGCACCCCTACCCGTAGGGCACCTGTACCCAATGTCAGAACCGGAGCTGGAACCTTTGCAAGACTTACTTGCTAACAACTTGAAATGAGGCTTCATTCAGCCCTCTATTCCCTGCTGTCAGCCCCAGTCCTCTTTGTAAAGAAGAAAAGCAGGGAGCTCTGTCTCTGCAACAACTATCGGTCACTCAACAAGATTACCGTCCGGGATCAGTACCCCCAGCCATTGATCTCGGGACTCTTGGACCGCCAGATCTACACCAAACTTGGTCTTCGGGGTGCCTACAGTTTGGTGTGTATAAGGCCAGGGGACAAATGGAAGATCGCATTTGGCACCCACTACAGACAATATGAATGCCTGGTGATGCCATTTGGGTTGATCAACAGCCCAGCCAACTTCCAGAGGCTGATGAATAATATCTTCAGGGATCTGCTTGACTACTTCATCATCATTTATTTAGATGATATTCTAATATACTCTCCCAGCCCCACCCAGCACATCAAGCATGTCTGCCAGGTTCTGCAGCACCTACAAGCCCATGGCCTCTACGCCAAGCTTGAGAAGTGTGACTTTGACCCATATAGCTCCTGCTTGGAGTTGGGCTTTCTGTGGGAGCAACAAGTCACATCCGTGCTGACCTCACACCCACCACCCTGTTTTCTGACCTCACTCCTGTTTGGATTCCCAAATTCATGACCTCCCACATTGGACAACTGTTCTCTTGGATTCTCTACTCGGCTCCTGTTCTGTTTCTTCTGGCTATGACCTGACTCCTGCGTTCAGGTCCAGCCCAGCCCATGACACTCAGCAGGCTATCCACTGGGTCGCTAGGTGATAGATGCACCAGATAGACAGCCAAAGTCTCCTCAGCATCCCACACCAGACCTATACAATAAATACTGGTGATGGGGAATGCCCTGAAGGAGAAACCTTCATGGATGATTATAGCTGCCACCCCGCCCTACAGTTTGGGACTGATGGAGGACCAAGAAACCTGGTGGAGTCAGCTCTTTCAAGGCGACAGTTCCACCCTCCCGTATCCAGATCTCGGTCACTCATGCCAGGTCCACATCATGTGCTGCAATGTAATTTTGCAGCATCATGGTTTTATTAAAAGACGTGGTATTGCACAGCATCAGTGTCAAAGGAAGGCTTAAATTCCTAGCCCTCTCACTGACGTGATGGGACGAAGGTTGGAAGGAGACCAAGCATAACCATGTCTCCGCCTCCTTCCATTCCAAAGCCTTCTCCCACCACCATACCTCCCTCTATCCCCAACCACCAGCATCACCAGCCCGGTGCTGGCACTCTCATTGTCAGGCAGAACCATTTAGTTCTCCCACACCTGCGGAACAATGATACACTATTACAATAAGCACTAAATACATAATATTTCTCCAACTATAATACAACAGCTCTCTTTATAGAGGACAAATGTGTTGTCATGGATACACTGCTGAGATTTGGAGTCATATCTTCACTTAGACAGAAAGCTGTCTGGGTGGCCTTGGTCCAGTCAGTGGGTGATTTCCCACTAAAGCTGCCGCGGGGTTGCACTGCTGTTTGCCCTGAGATTTTTAGTCAATTTCACACTGAAGCAGGGGCTGCATTTTGACCCGCGGCTTGCCGATTCCCCCGCAGTTTCGTAATCCTCAAAAAACAGGATTACGAAACTGCGGGGAAATCGGGCGAAGCCGCGGGTCAAAATGCAGCCCCGCGGCTTCGGGTGTGAAATTGACTAAAAATCTCGGGGCAAGCGGCGGCGCAACCCCGCGGCAGCTTTAATGGGAAATCACCCAGTGTCTTTTGGCCCAATTTACCTCACAAGGGTGTCATGCGAGAAAAGGTGGAAGCCCACGTACTTTGCCCTAAGCTCTTTGGAGGAATCAGAAGGTAATAGGGTTGTAATTTCTCTGGCATCTGATGGTGATTTTCTGCTTTCAGGTACGTCGGCTGGAGCTAGAGAAGAATCAGCAGAAACTGTTGCTGGAAAGTCTGCAGCAGCATTATCGAGATGACTTAGAACTCATTGAGAATGCTCACAGGTATTGGTTACCAAGGCACACAGATTCCTTGCAGGACACCTGCCTCTAAAATCCATGTAAAACATGAGAAGTTTGTTTATAGGAGCACTTCGTGCTGCCCACACATAAGCCTCTGGACCCATTGGCAAATGTTCTGCCACCCCCTAAGTACTAGAAGCTCCATGGATTCACCCTATTTTTTGCTTCTATAGTCTCAGCCTATCAGAAGGGCTGCTCTTAAGAAATGTCTTAATTTTTAAAATCTGAAATCTCTCTCTTGTTTGAATTCATTTTCACTTACTTACCACAACATCCAGGCAGTGATTCAAGGCAGCTGTTTCTGAAAGGTTGTTTGGTAAAATACAGAGCCGGGTGTCATCATCATATAGATGACATTCAACTCCAAAGCTTTCCAAATGATGTCATTCAGCATATAAAAAACAGCAATTATGAAAAAGCAGATCTACTTGGAATCCTCCTCAAGTCTATTCGGTGGGGCTTACTCCCAGGAAACTGTTCTTAGGATGGTACTATAAGAGCAACACTAGTAAAAACTTCATTATCCCAAACCAGAAATTAAGCCCCTAAAGTAGCCCTTTATGTAGAGGTCTGTAATGATTTGCTAATTCCAGTTAGATGAGAGGCTCTTGCATCCTCTTTTCCCACCCAAACATGTTTGGGGACTTTTTTTCTGTAACAGGAACCGCATAAAAGTGATTGAGGACTCATACTGCCAGCGGGAGGAGCGCTTGCGGCAAGAGAACAAGGAACTGGCAGAGCAGTACCTCTCCTACTGCCAGAGTGCAGAGCAAGCCAAATCAGAGCTCTTAACCCAACATCAGCGCAGAGTGACAGAGATGGAACAGGAGAAGGTCAAGGAGATTGACAGGCTCCAGGAGCTTCAACGGTATGAGCAAGGGGAGCAGCAATTGGGCTTTGGCTCGATGGAGCTTTCACAAAGCACACATCAAACCACAGAAGCAAAGTACTTTAATTTGAATCCTTCAAAACCTGGCTGACCCATTGCAATAAAACAGCTCATTTCTTGCAAATTATTAGTTTTGCTGCAATGAGACTTCTAAACAGGATTCCTCTCTGTTGGTGAAAGTGATATTCATCAGATATGCACATTTCTATGTGCCTTGAAATTCTTGCACACTGTTTAACCAGTAGGTATCTAAATGAATAAAAGTAACATTAATTTTGGAGAAAACTGTGAAGCTAAACTCTGCTCTCTGTACAAGCTGTTCCAGAGTGCCCAGCTGTGGATGGTTTAATTGGTTTTTGCCTTGGACCCACAGGACATCCATCCAGCAGATGCACAAGGACCATGAAGAACAACTACAACAGTTAAAACGGCTGAAGGATCAGGAGATTGACGCTGTGACCAGTGCCACTTCTTACACCAGGTAACTGCTGCTGCTGCTCATGTTTGCCAGATCCCAAATCAGGAATAGGAGCCAGAGCTAGGAACAGGGAAGTACAGTTGGGAGAAAAGCAAGAATAATTTTGTGGATATGTCTGTGGTGCTTCTTCCTGGTTGAGAGAGACAAGTTGCTGCAAAACATAGAATCTGTGCTTCTCCTACTCACTTTCTTGAGATGGAATGGTTTATGATGGAGCTAGAAGAGAAAGAAGAAGAGGTGTGAGTAGAGGTTAGAGCCTTACCCCTCTGCATATAAAAGTATTTAGTACAATCTGGGAGGCTCTGGCCTGAAGATTCCAAGTTGATCATCTGATCACATTGGTCAGAAATGCCACTTGCACAGCCTGGGCCAAAAGGAGATGAATATTTTAAGTCACTTTTGGAGGCTTGGATGGCCAAGTGTCCAGCTCACACCCAAAAGAACCAAAGTTAGTACTGACATTCTAGTGTACCTAGGTTTTCTGGCTCATGCTCTTTTTGTGAACAAGTCAGTGGATTATGCATCTTAACCAGAGACACTTGCATCCTTAGACAGTTTAACTTGCAAGCAGGTTGCATTCAGTACAAGTGAAGTTTGACACAGTATTCATTTGTATTTGAACAGTCTTCATATGTTGTTAATGGTGCAAAAAAGCTGATGGGAAAGATGTGTTCTCAGACAGCTTTCCTGTAGTGCTTCCTGCTCTGTTACTGCCACCTCAGT
Source organism: Gekko gecko (assembly GCA_029375565.1). NCBI lineage: Eukaryota > Metazoa > Chordata > Lepidosauria > Squamata > Gekkonidae > Gekko > Gekko gecko. The sequence goes on from JAPDNY010000002.1 coordinate 221,490,583, forward strand.
TCCCTATCAGCTGTTCAGCTCATTCTTTACTAAGTGCAAATTACATTTACATTCCATGGGAAATGACTTAAAAATGTGAAGTGACTCCCTCCATTCTTTACAGCTGCCTAACCTGGTGTTTGTTAATAGGAAAGGCAGATATGGCTAGGTCAAGAATAATTTTGAGATATGCATTCTTACAGTGCTTTAATATGACTGCTCTTTGCCAAAACCATTTTCTGCCCAAAGGGGAAGAAAAATCTACAGGTTCTGTCTCCTTTGAGGATGAGCTCTCGAAAGCTTTTGTCAATTTCAGTTCAGGTTCCTAGGCTGACCTGCACTTATAAGAATAGGCTAAGAGTGCTTACCAGTGTGTTGAAGATGAAATGCCATGGTCAGTTTCATGATCTTCCATTAAATTTAATCTTCCATAGACTGGGTGAGCATTTCTAGTTTGGAAAACCACAGCTCCAAGCTTAGAAACACAAAATGAAATAGATGAAGGCTTTCCTAGACACACAGGTGCACACCTTCCAGATGACAAAACCAAAACCAAAAAATTAAAAAAGGAAAGTGTCCTGATAATGAATAGTAAGAGGAGAAGGAGTGCTGCCAGCTTGCAGATACAAAAACAGCACTTACAACCAAATATGGCTGCTTTTAAGGGAGACATCTTATGACAGCCCCGGAGCATAGTCATCAGATATCTTGACAAGCAGTTATTCAGCTGTCGTGCTGAATGCTTCCACTGCACAGATACTGTCAAGGCTGACCCACCTTGGTCTGAGAGCTTTGTTTCTCTGTTCCCAACCCGATACCCTGGAGCAAGCCTTTCTGCAATAACATAGCCACATCTAACCTGGGTTTGGTCTGGTGGACTCACAGCAACATACGACAAAGCAGAATAAAGCTTTTAAAAGCAATATAGTTCCAGTGGTAGGTTTAAGTACACAAAATAATAAAACTAGCTCCCTAGATACACATGCTGGATAATTTCATGGCAGCATAGATCTTAGCTCCTTAAACTCTAGCAAATTCAGTCTAAGGCAAGCAGCAAAATTCCATAACGCCAAGCAGGTAACAGGGATGGGGAAAGGGAAGTGGGATGGGATGTAGCCTGATAGCATAGAATACAATTTATAGAAATGCAGGCCATAAACCTCCTGACACTCTCTAGCCAATCACTGAGCTATCTCTGAGGGATCTTCAGGAAGAAGAGCAAGTTCCTCCACTCCCCTCTTCACCCAGCTGAAACTGATGAGCTAATCAGTAGGTGTGAGAAATGACCTTGACAAACTGGGGGGCGGGGGGGGATGTGTAACAGTCCAGGGCAAAAAAAATTGCATCAAGTGGAACATTCCTCAGAAGATGGCTTCTCTCTTGACAGATGTAAAATTGCTTGCAAACAAATCTCCACAACGGTGGGAAAAGGCTTGACTTGACAAAAACTGTGCCTTTGAAACAAGTTATGTTTGAATGCAAAAACGGTGGTCAGTAAAGTTCTACAGGTTCCTGACCTTAACTGCAATGAATGCAGATGGATGTATCTTAACTCAGCAGTGTGGTACACTCTTTGCTTTTTACAGATCTTTGAATAGCATCATTGAACAGATGGAGCAATTCTCCAGCAACCTGAATGTCCTCTCCAGTAAAGTGGAGGCCACCCACCATACTACATCACAAGGGCTTGAGATTGGTGTCCGCCAAAGAGAGGAACAACAACGGGGTACATTCCTTTCTGTTTCTTGAAGTTCACATACCCCTTCCTCCAGATCTTTCTTGTCCCTTGAAGCACTTGCAACTTAGCTGGGGCCCAGATTTGAAGAAATAAGTGGTCACTAGACTGGGCTCACCTTTTTCTTTTCACTGCCTGAGGTAAAAAGCCTATGCTAGCCACCACCACCTTCGGTAGGCACATCTGACTGACCTCCTGTGGTGAGGGTGCCAGAAAGTGCCTCCAAGGTGACATTAGGCAGGCACATTGTGCTTTGTTGTTTAAAAGTGTTTCAATTTGAGGGTCTTGAGTTTGGAGAGTGTCAGGCTGAGGAGGGGGGGCATGATCCATTAAATGGAACTTTTTCCTTGGAAGATGGACCAATATCCTCTGGTACTGAGGGATACCCCTTGGGGGTTGGGAGTAGGTGGTCTTTAGTGGCTGATTTTAGTATTAGGAATAGAGAGAGCAAGATCTTTGAGAGGTATTTTGGCTGCACAGTGACTTGCCTGCCTGGCACAAAGGTTGTGGATATCATGTACTCTCTAGATAGGTTGATAGTGCTGGGGAGGAGTCAGTGGTCGTGATGCACATTAGTACCAAAGAAACTGGAAAACGTGGCCATGGAGGGAAAATGTAAGTTTCTGACAGAAAGTTAAAGGCCAGGACCTCAAAAGTAGCATTTTCAGAACTGCTACTACTACCATGGACAGGACTAGCTAGACAGGCACAGATTAGGGTTCTCAACAAATGAATGAGAAAGTGCTGCCAAGATGGTTTAGATTTGTTAGGCATTTGGGAACATGCCAAACCTATACAAAAGAGACAAGTTTCACTTCAGTCAAAAGGGAACAACACTGCTGGTGCTTAATATCAATATCAAAAAGTACAACCTATAAACTAATGCTGGGGAAAAGCTGATAGGAATGGGGGAGCCTCTGTTTCTAGACAACTCAGTCCTAGGGATGATAGTGTAGGCACTCAGGGTAATATTGGTAGAAGTGCAATAGAACTTGGGAGTGAAACTAGGAGGGCCATATGTGGGGACAATGGGCTGAGGGAGACAACAGTTACTGGAGATGGAAATGTGTTACAGACTTCTGTTTGCCAATGCTGGAAGTGTTTGAGCCAAGATGAATGAGCTGGATAACATGATTTTAAATGACAATTTAGATATAATGGGTGTTTCAGAAAACATGGTGGAATTGAGAAAATCAATGGTATATGGTCATCCCTGGATATAAACTTTATAGGCAGGACTAAGAGAGATGTTTTGGAGGAGCTGTTGTGTTGTTTATCAAGGAGGGCCTAGGTGCAAAAAAGACAGAAAACATTAGGGGAATGAAATGAATAGAAGGGAGCACAGGGTCTGGCAAAAGAAAAATTAATAATTATGTAAGTGAAAAGAGAATTTGAAGAACAGATTGCTAAGAGTATGAAGGCAAATAATAAGCACTCCTTTAAATATATCCAGAGCAGGAAAGCAGCCAGAGAAGCAGTTGGGCCTTTGGATGACCAAGAAATAAAAGGATTGCTAAGAGAGATGGGGAGATGGCAGAGAAACTCAATTAATTCTTTGCATCTATGTTCAGTGTGAAAAGTATGGGGCATGTACAAAGGCCACAACCACTTTTTTCAGGAAGGAGTCTGAAGAACTGTCAAATTGAGGTGACAAGAAATGAAGTTCTAAACCTACTGAGGAAATGAAAAATCAGTAAGTCTCCAGGTCCTGGTGACATAAACCCAGGAGTTCTCAAGGAACTCAAATGTAAGATCATTGATCTACTGATCAGTATATGTAACTTGTTAAAGTCAGCTGCTGTGCCAGAAGACTGGAAAAGTAGCAAATGTTATACCAGTATTTAAAGGGGGTCCAAAGGGAAATCAGGAAATCACAGGCCAGTTAACTTAATGTCTGTCCCAAGCAACTTAGTAGAAACTGTAAACAAAGATAGAGTTATTAGGCCCACAGAGAAACAAAGCCTGCTGAGGGAAAATCAGCATGGCTTCTGTAAAGGGAAGTCCTGCCTCACCAATCTTTTGGAGTTCTTTGAGAAAGTGAATAAATGTAGATAACAGTGCTGATGTGGTGAGACCAAGAGGGAAAGTGACCTGGGGGTCATAGTGGATAGCTCAATGAAAATGTCAACCCAATGTACTGCAGCAATGAAAAAAGGCAAACTCTATGCTCAGGATTATTAGGAAAGGGGTTGAAAATAAAATAGCCAATATTTTAATGTCCCCATATAGATCTATGATGCAGCTTCATTTGGAATACTATGTCCAATTCTGGTCATCACATCTCAAAAAGGGCATCACAGAGCTGGAAAAAGTACAGAATATGGCAACCAGGATGATTAAGGGGTTAGAGCACCTTCCCTATGAGGAAAGGCTCAAGAGTCTGGTACTTTTCAGTTTAGAAAAGAGATGGTGGGGGGGGCATGATAGAAGTTTATGAAATTATGTGTGGGGTGGAAAGAGTGGACAGAGAAAACTTCCAAAATAACAGAACTTGAGTGCATCAAATGAACTTGGTGGACAGTAGAGTTAGGATGGACAGAAGAAAATAGTTCTTTATGCAGCAAGTCATTAAAATGTGAAATTTGCTGCCAGAGGATGTAGTGATGGTCAGGCACAGACAGTTTTAATGGGGGATTAGACAAATTCCTGGAGGATAGGTCTATCAGTGGCTACTAGCCATGGTGACTAAAGGGAGCTTCCACATTCAGAACCTCTGAGTACTAGTGCCAGGAGATCATATCAGGAAAAGGCTTTGGTCTCTATGCCTTGTTTTTAGCCCTCCAGAGTAACTGGTTAGCTTCTAATTGAGACAGGATGCTCCACTAGATGAACCACCAGTCTGCTTCAGCAGGGCTCTTCTTATGTTTTTATGCTTTCCAGAGCAATCATTTTAGGGAAGTAGTAATCAGTGTACATGCCCTACTTCATCTAAAAGGTGCACACACTCATGGTTTCTGCTTTTAGACCCAGACACTTGATCAAAATTTTGCTGCTTTTGAATTGCTTCTTATATTTGCGATCTGAAGTGGGGCCTTCGTATTGTTTCATGATCATGTTCTTTGTTGGAGTTCCAGTGTGGGGTTTTGTTTTGTTTGTTTTTTGTGGCTTTCAGCCAAATAGATAGTGAAATGGTGTAGGCTCATTGATGTCATGGTCAAATCCTTTCCTCAATAAACATAGGAAGGAAGGTGGTCATCCTGGCTTGGCTAAGAGCATGGGATCCATACTCAGGAGTAACTGAAGAAGGTGAAAGCACCACCAGCATTTGTGCCTTGCAATATCTCCTAATTGTTAAAGATGAGTTGCTCAAGTTTCCATAGTTCTCAACTGCTTGCCAAATCTTTCTGCAAATCCAGCACTGTGAACAAAGCTATCTGATCTTGACAACAGGGATCTAGTTTATTTTATACATAAACTGTATGGAAACTTGGCAGTTGTTACTTGAAAGAAAAATCATGGCTCTGATCAGAGTTCCCTCTAGGCTGCGCTAGGGGTTGCTGGTGCACAAAATTTTAGGTGGCAGCTCAGGGATTTTAATTTCAGCTCACAAGTAAATTGAGAAGGCATTTTCCCCTCCATTGTAAACAATGGAGGTTGGGGCACCTCCTTCTGGGGCCCATAGAATTGGACCCCTGGTCCAATCTTTTTGAAACTGGGGGGGGGTTTGAGGAGAAGCACCAGCGGCTATGCTGCAAATTTATTGGCTCTACCTCAAAAAACAGCCCTCCCAGAGCCCCAGATACCCCGAGGTTGATTTTCCATTATAGCCTATATGGCCCATTGACTATAATGGTCCCCATAGGCTATAAAGGAGCTGGAAAAAAATCATTATTATTTTTTTGCACACCCCAATAATCTTTTCAGTATGATTTGTAAGCTATCTTGGGAAAAGTGGGATATAAATATTTGAATAAATAAGTGGTTTGGGCAGGTTGATAACATGTAAGCAATTTCCTGTTTTTTAGGTTAGTTAGGGTTCTAACAGTGATTGTTCCATCTCTGTTATACTTGACCTGTAATTTGTCGTATTTCGCTAAAAAACCCAAAGTAGACTGCAAGAGTTTAACCTCTAAGTGCTGGTATGTTTGCTAAGGCTCAGTGCAGGGCGACGGTCCAAGGCCAGGCCTACCAATATAGTGGAAAGGGATGGGTAGACCTGTTCTCCAGAGGCCATGTCTACCAGTATAGTGGAAAGTGGCAGGTCGACCTGTTCTCTGGAGGCCTGGTCTACCCCCATAGAGGACAACATTTTGTGTAATGAAATTTGACTTGGTTCTGTTTTCTCTAATAATGTTTAAATTATTCTTAAAATATAATTTTGATATAGTTTAAAAGAATTCATTCTGAGACTTTTACAAGGTTATGGAAATAACCTAAAAAACTAATGTATGCAATAGTCAAATGTAGACTTGCTCACAACTCGCTACTAGCTTTTTTTGCTCACAAGTTAGAATTTTTGCTCACAACACTGTGGATCATAGAGGGAACATTGGGTCTGATGCAATATGGCCGAGATGTAGTTGTACCACAAAAAGTAACCCTACTTGTCTATTTTTTTTATAGCTGAAACTGAGGGCATATCCAGGTGTCTCTAATTTCAGGGACCATATGTGCTATTCACCAAATCCTCTGCTGAACCATATAGCTGAAAATGTCCAGCACAGGAACAGTGCACAGGGATTCCAAGATTTCTGCCCTTTTGGTTGTGTCTTACAAGGATAAACTAAGTGTGCAGGAGACAGCTGCATCAATTCTGAGTATACTGACCAAAATTCTTGAAATAATTGGAGATAACCTAGTTAGGGACTTGATTCAGAGACAGGAATTAGCCTGTGTATTACTGGAGAACTCAAATGATTGATCATTGCTCCCCACCCCCACCCCTCGTGGCAAAGTGCTGCAAGATCATCTGGCCCATCAACAGAGAGACATGGAAGAAGAACGAAGCCGGCTGCAAAAGGTCATCTCTAAAATGGAGGCCAGGCTGAATGAGCAGACCCGCCTCCTTGAGCAGGTGAGCTGATGATAGATCAGAAGTGCTCAAGCCAGGAATCTGTGCTTAAGTGGGAATGCAAGAGCTGGAATTCAAGGCTTAAACTGAGGTCTGTTCTCCTCCCCCCCATTAATATTAGCATTTAAGGCAAATTTTGGCAGTAGGACTGCTTCAGTTGTTGAAAGATGCAAAACCAATGAATCCCTTAGCCCTTTCCATCTTTGTATTGTATTTATTTAATAGTGTCACCCAGCAATGAAAGCTTATTAGCCACATACTGCTTTACAGCCTTAATGAGGTAAGGCCCCTGAGTGAAGTGAAAGGGAGCTTCCCTTGACCCAGAGGGTTTACATATTCAAATGAGAATCCACACAGGGAGGCACATCTAAATACTGGAGTGGGAGTAATAGTGCAGGCGATCTGAGTATTGCTGTTCAGTCCTGAGAAACACATGTGCTTAGCAAGAGCTGCGGAAAAAGATTTGACAAGCGGAAGGTTTAACAAGGGCACTTGTGGGATCACTTAAGACAAATCACTTTGTATTCAAACATAGAGGGGGCAAATGCTTCATAATTGCATTTAAAAGCTGGAGTGAGCACTGCACTGAAAGAGTGAAGAGGATCTTTTTATCATTCTAATTATTTAGCAAAAGAGATATTCATTCGTTTATTTATATCCTCTCTTCTCCCCAGTGGCGATCTAAAACAGCTTACATCATCATTCTCCCCTCCTCCATGCTGCCTTTTCAATACCAGTCCTGTGAAATAGTTTAGGCTGAGAGAAAATTATTAGTCCACAGTCACTGAGCAAACTTTTGTGGCAGAGTGGGATCTAGCAGATCCTAGTCCGGCACTCCTCAGATTTCTGAATTAATAAATCAGGGAAAAGGGAAATGGGGGGGTTTCATTGTTCTTTGTTTGCGTACATTTCTTTCCTAATGAGTTCTACCTGTATAGTCTGCAAGTACAACATGTTGATGACCCACTCATAATTGAAGTGGCTTTCATTTGAATAGTACCTGTTCATTATGGTGTTCCTTCTTCCTCCTTCTCTAATCCAATTACAATTCTTAGCAGTACCAGAAACCTTCCCCCACATACTTCTCTTTACCCTAGGAACGCTGGAGAGTGACAGCAGAGCAATCTAAAGTGGCAGCTTTACAGCACTCACTAGAAGAACAGAGAAGAGTCATGACTCAACAGCTGGCCATGGAGAGGGAAGAGCTGGAGAGGGCAAAGGTTAGAAATAAATGTCCATGTTGTTTGACCATTGCTGTGTTGTCAAAACATAAAAATGAGAATCCACTTCACTCAGTTGTAAGCATGCAACAGTCTGTGCAAAAAAATAGATCTCCCAGAAGCTTTGACCTTTGTGCTTCTTGCGTATCATCTGCTGCTCTTGCTGTGGCAGACTTTCCTCCCTTCTGCCACCATCCCATGCTGCTAAGCTGAGTGCCCATGTTTCTTGACAACTTGATTTGGTCTGGAGTCCCATAGTTTGTCCTAACAGATTGCCTCTCCCATTGCTCACACATGTAGAAAAGTAGACAAGGAAGGTTTCCACTATTCCCATAGCAACCACCACCAGCAGACTAGTTGTCATGTCTGGAAGGCAGTAAGCAGGAAGTGCAGCTGTAGCCAGAGTTCTGTTAGGTGGGGCAGAGAGAGCAAGAATCTCCTTTGGGTGGCAGATTATGCGGGCTCCATTAAAGGGCAGTGAACTATCCATGATTGAGTTTACTATTGTATTTTTATCATCATGATGTGCATCATTTAGATTTTCTCCCTCAAGTGCCAAAATATTGGAACAAGGCAATATCTGAGTAGTTGCCAGAATCTGACGAATCCTCTGCAGAGCGTTATGGGGTTACACATATATAGTGTGGAGTGCCAAGCGTGGCTACATGCATAAACTGACTTGGTGTTGATTTCAGCCAACAAGATTTTGAGAAAGACCTGAGGGGGAAATGAATAGCTTTTGAGGAAGTCTTTTTACCTTAAAACCAGGTGGTTGCACCTAAACAGAGATCCTTTTATGGCAGGAAAAAGGGCTTTATAAGAGGCACACATTCCTAAGAGAAATATCAGTTGTGCTGTTGTTGTTTTTCCCCAGTGCAGCTGACTAAAAGGTACACTGAGTTTTGCAGGATGTGGTTGCTGAAACAGCATCTTTAGTAAATTGTTTGTCTAAGGACCTGTGTCTGTTTTGCTTTCATTTCAGTACCATTAAGCACCACACCTTCCACTCTCTCCCTCTTCCCATGTGTCTTGCTTGCAGAATGCTTTGCTGGAGGAGCAGAAGTCAGTTATGCAGAAATGTGCAGAGGAGCGTCGCAAACTTGCTGTGGAATGGTCAGAGCTCCACATCCAACAGAGGCTAAGCAAGGAGCGCACTGAGCGGGAGGTTGACCGAGCTCTTCAGATTGATTCTGAGAGGGAAGGGGCCATCATGAGCCTTGCAAAGGTAAATGGGGCTTAAGCTGAACCCAGCGGAGCATAACTCTGGATCTTGCTTTCAGGGCCAGTTCTCAGCAATGAAAAATGAAGTAAAAAAATAAAGGGGGATATTTGGATAAGGCAGGGGTGGGCAAACTTGCTCAACGTAAGAGCCACATAGAATAAATTTCAAATGGTTGAGAGCCACAAGACATGAACAAATATTACACGCACATTTTTATTTAGAAAATATGCAGATTTGCTTTTTATTACCATTAAATGAGACTGCCAAAAATAAAAACAAAAGGGGTAAAAACAGATATTGATAATGATATTTATTTGTCCAATGATATTTATTTGTCTAGGAGAGAGAGAAAGAGGGGGAGGTGGAAAGAAAGAATGAAAGAGGTGGAAAGAGAGAGAGAGAGAAACAAAGAAAGCAAATAGGAGGGACGGGGGAGGGAGGGGGGAAGGGATCAAATGCATGCCTCCCCTTCACTTCCCCAGCTGCCCTGCTGGGAGCCACACAATATGTGTGAAAGAGCCGCATGTGGCTCCCGAGTCGCAGTTTGCCCACCCCTGGGATAAGGCAACAAGGGCTTCTAGAGGATCTTTTCCCAGAGAGCCATTGTAAGAGCACTGATGAAAACTTGGCTACAAAGTTCAATATACCTGCTTTCCATGCTTTTCATAATAAATCAAGATAGCAAATCTGTGTGACAGCTGTTCCTTCTTCTAGAAGCAAGCAGATCTGAAAATTAAAGCCAGTGAGCTGAGATCCAAGGAGGAGCAGCTGGCTAGAGAGTGGGAGATTCTCAAGCAAGAGAAGCAGCAGTTGAGATTGGAAAAGGAAAGAGTAAATGCTGCAGCTTTGAACATCAAACAGAGGGCAGATGAAATTGACAATATGAGTAAGGTAAGAAAGGCACACTCTGCCCTGCTTGCAGTATTTCTGTTAGTGTTAGGAAGGGTGGCAGGGGAAGGGAATAAAGGCATCTTTCATATAGGAGCCAAAGCATAGTTTGAGTTCAGAAGATCTGGTTTCTAGAGCCAGGTCTGCCACCAAGATGGGTTGACTGTCGCCCTAAATCCTGGAGTATTCTGAGACCTGCTTCACACATCATTTTTAAAAGGAGAAAAGTGGGGTGCCAGTTATAAGGAAATAATAATATCTGCTCCCATGAATTACGTTACCTGACCATTTGAAGATAGAATGAAGATCACATCACTCCATTGTCAATTAAGATTCTTTTTTATTGAGATAAAGGCATGGAATACACTTTGCCCAATTCATTACATTCATTTGAATATTGAGTTAATATGTGTTGTGGGAATCCTTGGAAGGGGGGGAGAGAGCAAAAAAGGATTCAATGAAGAAAACTTTCTTAACGTGTTGTTTTAAAAGGTAGTAAATGAAAGTAATATGGAGCTGAGGAAAATAAGGGGGTAAACAGCACTATGAGGACAAGGGATGAGGGTGTTCAAAGGATGAATCAGCAGGCAGTAAAGGATGTATGAGCAAAAGACAAAAGCATGAAAACATTTTGTGGGGCAAAGAGGGGAGGGTCTCAGAAAAAGGGAAGGATAATTGATTGTGTTTGCAATTAAAACACATGTGCCTTAGATGTACCCCTGTGGATGGGGCCCGTTGTTGTATCTCACTCCAAAGAGCTGCTGGTTTCATTTCTATACCTACCTTAAAAGAATGTGCCTGGTTTCAGCAAAGACCAACACAAGTGGCAGTTGAAGAGATCTTGTACAAAGTGATGAGGCTCCTTACACACGTCTGGAAGAAGTACTGAAACCTTATGGTGAAATGAGTTTTATTGACAGGAGTAATTCACACAATAGTATCAGGCATGCAACAATAGCACCAAATAATAGAAAGCCCACATTAAGATGCAAATAGTCCAATCACCTAAACACACATGAACAATGAGCAATGTGTATCACTCAAGAAGGGAGAAGCAAGAAGTATAATAAAGCAGAGCAAGAAGGATATGAAAAATATGAGGCACATGTAATAATTTGCTGAATTAACAATGGTGACTGGTAACTGGGGGACAGATTCTGGAAGAGGACTTCTCAACCATTTTCTGTGTTCCACCTCTTGCAACATCCCTCATTTGTATGTTTAGTTCTTAGTGGATTTCAGGACTCATGTTTTCCTCAAAGCTGCACCCTCCAATTTATAATTCCTTTCCCCAACCCTAGATGAATGAAGGCTGGTTGTGATTTACTCATCAGCAAGGGAAACACACTGCACATGCTCAAAGCATTTGCTTCTTGTGCACTATACCACATGTTCCATGGCTGAAACATGAGAAGGAAAATTGATTCCAGGGCAACGTGCTGCTGTGCTCTACTACAGATCGTCTTCTGATTCTCTGTCCTTGTGCTCCACAGCTATCTTCACAGAGGTATGAGGAGGGAGAGCGTGCCCTCCTGGAGGCAAGGAAGGTGGAATCAGAGCATCAGGCAAGGCTGCGTGCTCTGCAGCAGCAGATGGAACGACTAAGGCAGCAGGAAGAATATCTGCACCAGGTAATTTTCCTGAAGCCTTTTTTTTTTAAATTATTTTTATTTTGAATTTTTGGGGGGAATACAGAATAAAAAAGGGGTAAGGGGAAAGAACAAAAGGTAAAATTACCAAAATATAGTATAAAGAGCATTTTTACAAATATAAAGGACAATCTTTGATTCAAATACTTGATTTTTTAGGAAAATTATACAGCATTATAACTTCAAAAACCACTGTAACAACTTACTCAACATTCTACCATTTTCTCATAATATATTAACATTTTATCCTATCAGTTATATGATAAACCATGAATAACAGTTTGTTGTGGTAAGAATCATATGAAAGAAAACATCTTAAATATTTCATACTGAAACTATCATATAGTATAAACCATTCAACTGCATTTCTACAAAGATTGGTTATAGTAATCATAGAAAACTCACCAGTTATTTTCAAATTCATCTTTCAGTCTTTGATGAATGAAGTGTGTCAGCTTTGTCAGAACAGCATATTCTTGCATTTTATCTATCCAGTTCTCAAGAGCAGGACAATCTTCGATTTTCTGCTTTGCTGCAATTGCTACTCTTGCTGCAGTTAACAGCAATTAAAGTTTAGTTCTGTCTGTGTTCCCTGGTAGAATTCCTAGTAACATTGTCTCTGGTAACATAGCAAATTTTATATTCAATTTTTTTTTTAATTTCAGTATATATTTTGATCCAATATTTACTAGTTTTTTTGTAGGACCACCATATGGTAAAAAGTACATCTATCTCTTTACATTTTCAAAACAGTCCTTTGTAATTTTTATCCATCTTCTCAATATCTTTTGGGGTAACGGACCAGCGATAAAACATTTTATACCTATTTTCTCTAAGTGCTTGACTCACAGTAAATGTTATGTCTTTCTTCCATAGTTTTTCCAATTGCTGAAATGAAATCTCCTTTCCAAAATTTTGCAACCATTTCACCATGCATATCTTGACTTGTTCTGTTTCTGTGTCATATTGTAATAAAAGTTTATAGATGTGTCCTAGAAGATGATCTTTTTTTTTTTTTTTAACAAAATTTTTTTATTGGAAAAAACAATCAACATTTTCAATAACGGTACCAATACAATTTCAGAAAAAGAAAGTTCCCAACCCTTCCCCCCACCCCCTAATAGGCTTCCAACACTGCTAATAACAAACAAAAATATATGTTAGACGGTAATCAAATTTAAACTTATATGCATTGACAAACCAGGTAACACATTATATAAAACCTCTACCATTGCAACATATTCTCAAATAACAGTATAATACAATTCCAAATTCATTTCACTTCTCGTTCAATAACCATATGTATCCAAGTTATATATTTTCCCCTTCATTCTATATTCAGTTTCTAGATACAGTTTCAGTTCTTCCCAATCTTTTGTATACTGTTCTGCCATTTGTCCATTTAACTTCTTAGTCATTTTGTCCATTTCCGCTAAGAATAGCAGTTTTCTCAACCAGTCATGTATATCTGGCACCTTCTCCATTTTCCATTGCTGAGCAAAGGCCATTCTCGCCGACGTAATCATGTACCATAACAGTGTCCTTTTTTCTTGTGGAATTTTTTCCATTGTCAAACCGAGGAGAAGAAGTTCTGGCTTTCTCTCAATTGGGATTTTTTATATTTTCTGCATCACACAATGTATATTAGACCAATATGTTTTCGCTTTAGCACATGACCACCACATATGGTAAAAAGAACCCTCTATTTTTTTACATTTCCAGCATTTGTTACTCAAGTTCTTATCCATACTAATATTAGCAATCTTTTTTGGTGTCATGTACCATCTATACATCATCTTATAACAGTTCTCTTTTACATTGGTACAAGTAGACATTTTAAAAGATCTTTTCCACAAAAATTCCCATGATTCCATAGAGATTTCTTTGTTCATATTTATGGCCCACTTTATCATTTGCTCTTTTACAGTCTCGTCCAGTGTATATACAAACAACAAAATTTTATACATCTTTGAAATCATTTTCCGCTCTCTATTCAACCATAAATTTTCAAATTCATCATATATGGCTCTAAAGCCAAATTCTTTACAATCTTTTTTATAAATATCCCTTATTTGACAATATTGTAACCAACCGTATTCGAATTCTAGATCATTGTTTGGCTTTAAAACATATTTTTTCCCTTCTTTTTGCAATAATTCCTGATATTTCAACCAGTCATGACCTTTATGTTCAGAAAACCGATGTATAACAGCAGCTGGTACAATCCACAAAGGCCTCTCGTCCGAGATTGTATCCTTGTACCTAGACCATGCATCAAACAACGTCCTCCTTACATAATGATGCTTAAACATAGAATCAACTTTATTTTTCCCATACCAAAGATAGGCATGCCAGCCAAATCTGCAATCGTGTCCCTCAAGAGCTAACAGCTTTCTATTTTCCAAATGGATCCAATCGGATAACCAAGACATACATACAGCTTCATGATACAAACGCAAATTCGGAACTTGGAAGCCACCTCTGTCTTTAGTGTCATACATTATCTTCATTTTAATTCTTGGCTTCTTTCCTGCCCAGATGAACTTAAAGATTTCTCTTTGCCATTTGACCAAGACTTTCCCATCCTTCACAATTGGTATTGTCTGAAACAAAAACATTAACCTGGGCAATACATTCATTTTAACAACGGCAATTTTTCCAAGAAGAGATAGTCTTAACCTTTCCCATTTTTCTAAATCACTCTTTATCGAACCCCACAATTTTTCATAGTTATTTTTAAACAGATCTATGTTTTTCATTGTGATTTCGACTCCCAAATATTTAACCTTTTTAACCACTTCACATTCTGTCACATTTTGTAACATTTGTTGCTTTGAACCAATCATATTTTTACACAATATCTTAGATTTATTTTTGTTGACATAAAACCCTGCAAGATCGCCAAACTCTTTCACTTTTTCAAATACCTTAGGCATATTATTAACAGAATCTTCAACAATAAACATGATATCATCCGCAAATGCTCTTAATTTAAATGAAAAACCTCCAATATTCAAACTTTTTATGTTATTATCATCTCTAACCGCTTGTAGCAAAATCTCCAAAATCCAGATAAATAACAATGGTGACAGGGGACAGCCCTGTCTAGTACCTTTTCTTACCCGGAACACATCTGTTGATTCTGCATTCACAATCACCGAAGCTTTTTGTTCTTTATATATCGATTGAATCATTCTTATAAATTCTGCGCCCATCAAAGATTTCTCAAACACTTTAAACATAAATTCCCAATTCAAATTATCAAAAGCCTTCTCTGCATCCAAAAATAAAAAAGCAACTTCTTTTTCAGGGTGTTTATCATAATACTCAATTGCGTCCAGGACAACCCTCATATTGTCTTTAATTTGTCTATTTGGTAAAAAACCAGCTTGATCCTCAACAATAGTGTCCTTCAAAAACTTTTTAAGGCGCTCTGCCAATATTTTTGCAAATATCTTATAATCGTTGTTCAATAATGAAATGGAGAAGATGATCTTTTTTATTCAATATTATCTTTTCAAATTCAGTCAGATTTCTTAGTCTGTCTTCTTCTCGATATATATTTTCTTTAAGCTTTGATGAGAGTTGTAGATATATTAACAATTGTATCTTTTTTCTTGCTTCATTCATTGCTTGCCAAGATTTAATTTTCCCATGTTTGTTGATTATATCTTGATATGTTATAAAGTCATTATTTTTCCTTTCATGTTTGTCATGATAGGCATCTAGTGATGACATTATAGGTGATGTTTGACAATCTTTTCTTGTATTAAGTGACCACCAATTTTTTAGTAAACTGTCTCTGATTACATGACCATAACATCTCATACCTTTTAACGTGTTTTCCCAGTTGTTTTAATCCAGAGATGTCTATGTAAGCCTTCAGACAAATCTGCTGCTTCCAGTTTCATCAGTTTTTCATTAGGATTTTTAATCCAGTCAGAGATCCAAACGAGGCAGACTGCTTGGTAGAATCATAGAGTCACAGAGTTGTAAAGGGCCATACAGGCCATCTAGTCCAACCCCCTCAATGTGGAAGCAACCTAGAGTATCCCTAATAAATGTTTGTCCAGATGCCACAGTGAGAGGGGAGCTCACTGCCTCCCTAGGCAGCTGATTCTACTGTTGCACAACTCTTCCAGTAAAAAAGTTTTTCCTAATATCCAGCTGGTATTTTCCTGTCAATTTAAACCCATATTTCGCATCTTGTCCTCTACTGCCAACCGGAACAGCTCCCTGCCTTCCTCTAAGTGACAGCCCTTCAAATACTTAAAGGGAGCAATCATGTCCCCCCTCAACCTCCTCTTCTCCAAACGAAACATTCCCAAGTCCCTCATCCTTTCCTCAAAGGGCTTGGTCTCCAGGCCCCCGATCATCCTCATTGCTCTCCTCTGCACCTGCTCCATTCTGTCCACATCCTTTTTGAAGTCAGACCTCCAGAACCGCACATAGTACTTTAGGTGTAGCCTGACCAATGCAGTGTACAATGGGACTGTGACAACTAGTGATTTGGATGTTATGCCTCTGTTGATACAGCCCAAGATTGTATTAGCCTTTTTTGTCATCGCATCACACTGGCTGTTCATATTTAACTTTCAGTCCACCCTTACCTCAAGATCTTGTTCACTCACACTCACTCAGAAGTATATCCCACATCCAGTATGGGTGCTCCTCATTTTTGTTACCCAGATGTAGAACTTGGCACTTATCCTTGTTAAATTGCATCTTGTTCACATCCGCCCACTTTTCCAGTGTGTTCAGATCTCAATGAATTCTGTCTCTGTCTTCTGATGTGTTAGCTGCTGCACACAATTTAGTGTCATCTGCAGACTTAATGAGTAGACTCTCAACACCCTCATCCAGATCATATATAAAAATATTGAAAAGTACTGGGCCCAGAACTGAGCCCTGTGGCACCCGACTGGACACCTCTCTCCATTCAGATGAAATGCCATTGTCAACTACTCTCTGAGTACAACTTGATATTAGGGACCGCTAGTCCTCCCCCCACCCCCATCTTGTTAAGACTTTATATCTACCCCTTGGTTTCTTCCTGTTCCACATGAATGTGTTTATGTGTCTTTGCTGGTCTTTCAGAATCTTATCATGTATCTCAATTGGAAGTATCTGGAATAAAAAAGTAATTTTGGGGAGAATGTTCTTTTTTATTAGAGATTTTCCCAAGCCAAGACCAGTTTAAATTAGACCATCTCTCCAAATCCTTTTGAATTTTCTTCCAGACTATTTCATAATTATCTTGAAAAAGTATTTCTTTTTCCCCAGATACATTTATGCCCAACTATTTCACTGAGTTTGAGACAAGATCACAGCCAGTAATTGATTTAATATTATCATCTTCTTGTTTTGATAAAAAACTTTACAATTATTTTAGTTTTTTTCCTGTTAGTCTTAAATCCAGAAAGAGTGCCAATTTTTCTATATGTTCCACAACAGATTGTATAGTATCTTATGAATTTAAAATTGTCAGTACTACATCATCTGCCAATTTTATAGTAGCCTCTTTAATTTAAATTATTCTCTGTCAACTTTCAGTCCCTCGATAATTTAATCTTGTCTGATTCTAGAAGTAAAAGTTTCCATTGCAAGAATGAATAATAATGGTGACAAAGGTCATCCTTGTCTTGTCCCCTTTTCTATCTGAAATCCATCAGTTAACATGCCATTAATTAATTTTTTGCATTTTGTTTCATGAAAATACTTTGAATCCAGCTCCGGAGTCTAGGTCTGCAATTTATATACTGTAGTACTTTCTGCATCAAAGTCCAAGACAGATTATCAAAAGCTTTTTCAGCATCCAGAAACAGAAAAGCCATTTTTTCTTTATTTTTCTTTATTATTCTTTATTTATTATCTTATTATTTAATTTCACAAATCAATTATAAAATGAAGATTGTTTTTCATATATCTCTTTGGGACGAAATCTGTTTGGTCTTGGTGAATTATTTTTGTTATACATTTCTTCAGTCTCTCTGCCATTACTGAAGCAAAAAGCTTGTAATCTACATTTAACAATGATATAGGTGTATACGATTGTGGTAGCATTGGATCATTCCCTTCCTTGTGGATCAAAGTTATGTGTGCCTCCTGCCACGTTTGTGGTATAGTTTTCTTTTAACTTTTTGCAGCAGCAAAATAAGTTCATCCTCCAGACATCTATAATACATTGCTGATAAACCATCAGGGCCTGGAGCTTTATCTTTTTTCAAGCTCTTTCTGGCTTGTGAGAACTCTTGTACGGTAATGTTTTGATTCAAAATGTCCTTATCTTCTTTTGTGAATTTTGGTATAGATGTATCCATTATATACTAGTGTATTCTAATTTCGTTTAAATTTTCTTTCGTGTAAAGTTGTGAAAAAAAAGGAAATGAATTGTTCGTGTATGTCTTGATGGGTGATTTCATTTAGTTTTTTAACTGCAGTTGTTGGTCTTCTTTCACTTTCTCTTCTTAAACAATAAGCCAAGTAATGTCCAGGCTTATTTGCATGTTCAAAATATTTTTCTTTGGTAAATCTTATTTTTTCCCCCTATATTTCCTCCAATTCAGTCAAATTTAATTGGTTTTTCAGTTGTTTATATGTTGATCTTCCAGTGTTTTAATCCTTTCTGTTATTTTGGTTGTTCTCTCCCTTCTATCTTTATTTTAGAAGCTATTGCTATAAGGTTTCCTCTCATGAAAGTTTTGCTTGCCTCCAAATCGATATCATTGATGTCTCTTCTGTAGTATTTATTTTAAAAAACTCTGCCAAGTCTTTTTTTACACTTCTCAATTATATCTTTTTGAAGTAGGGTGTCATCATTTAATCTCCATCTTCTTTTTCCCATTCATCTTCCTGGATATCCATAATGGATCGTGGTTTGCAAAGATCTTTGGTTGAATCTCAGTATTTTTTAAATTCATAATTAATATTTTAGACATCCAACACATGTCAATTCTGGAATACGTTTGGTGTCTATCTGAATAAAAAGTATATTTTCTAGATTTAGGATTGTTCTCCAAGCATCAATCAATTGCAGTAATTCCATGTACAGAACAACATTCTTGGGAAGTCTGCCCCCTGTCAGGTTCTCCAGACAGATCATGCAACACAGGGCTTCTTCAGAAGACAGCATTTAATGAAACAGTTCTAGAGACACGTGTACAAGCTCTGTTTCAGTAATGACTTGTTACAGTAAAGCGTACTAGGTTATACTGCATTCAAACGGCCCCCCCAATAGCAGAAGCCAATGATTATAGTTTGCACGCGCGGCAAGCCTGGGCAGGCAATTAAAGAAAACAACCAAAGACCCGTTCTCAGCGTCTGGGATTCAGGCGCCTGAGACCCAAGGTCAGGTTTTTAGATAAGAAGCAAAACACAAGTATGAGGCAGGGGAGAGGAGGCAGCTGCACTCCTTCCACATTCCATGTACATGACATCCATCAGCATGGCAGGACTACCTGACACCCCCCCTTTGTCTGTTTAGATTTATCCTTTTTGGATTCCAGATCTCCATTCATGTCTCCAAAAATTATTATTTCCCCTACTTGAAAATCCAGTAGCTTCTGAAAGAAATTATCATAGACTTTTTCTTTAGCATTATTTCATAGAATCATAGAATTATAGAATGTTAGAGTTGGAAGGGACCTTGCAGGCCATCTAGTCCAACCCCCTGCACTCTGCAGGAACACAGCCGAAACCCCTACATACCTACAACATACCCAAAAGATGGTTGTCCAGTCTCCTCTTGAAAACGTCCAGCGAAGGAGTATCCACCACCTCCTGAGGCAGTCTGTTCCACTGCTCAACCACTCTTACAGTCAGGAAGTTTCTCCTGATATTAAGCCGGTAACGACTCCCTTGTAATTTCCACCCATTAGATCTAGTCTTGCAATCCGGAGCAAGAGAGAATAGATCCACTCCATCTTCTACATGACAGCCCTTCAAATACTTGAAGACTGCAATCATGTCCCCTCTAAACCTTCTCTTTCCCAGGCTAAACATACTCAACTCCCTCAGCCTTTCCTCATAAGATTTGGACTCCAACCCTCTCACCATCCTGGTCGCCCTCCTCTGGACCCGCTCAAGTTTGTCAACATCCTTCCAAAAATGTGGTGCCCAAAACTGGACACAGTACTCCAGGTGGGGCCTGACCATAGCAGAATACAGCGGAACTACCACCTCCCGTGATCTGGACACAGTGCTTCTGCTAATGCATCCTAAGATTGCATTAGCTTTCTTCACAGCCGCATCACACTGCAGGCTCATGTTTAGCTTGTGATCAACCATAACACCTACATCCCTTTCACATGTGCTGCTGTCAAGCCAAGTCCCTCCCATTCTATATCTGTGCCTTTGATTTTTTGTACCTAAGTGTAGGACTTTGCACTTATCTCTATTGAAATTCATTTTATTTGTCTCAGCCCACTGTTCCAACCTATCAAGATCCTTCTGAATCCTGACTCTGTCTTTTTCAGAATTAGCAATCCCACCCAGCTTCGTGTCATCTGCAAATTTGATAAGCATCCCCTCTATGTCTTCATCCAGGTCATTTATAAAAACATTGAATAACACCGGGCCTAGGACCGAGCCCTGTGGTACTCCACTCGAGACTTCCCTCCACGTAGACGCAGAGCCATTTACGAGCACTCGTTGGGTACGATTTTTCAACCAACCATGAATCCACCCAACAGTTGCGCCATCCAGCCCACTTAACCAGCTTATCCTCAAGGATATCATGAGAAACTTTGTCAAATGCTTTACTGAAATCTAGATACACTATATCCACGGCATTGCCAGAGTCAACCATTTTAGTAACTCTGTCAAAAAAGGAGATAAGGTTAGTCTGGCATGACTTATTCTTCATAAACCCATGCTGGCTATTACCAATTAACTCATTTTGTTCAAGGTGTTCACAGACAGAGTGTTTAATAATCTGCTCCAGAATTTTCCCAGGTATTGATGTCAAACTGACAGGCCTATAATTTCCCGGGTCCGTCTTTTTCCCCTTCTTGAAGATTGGGACAACATTTGCTCTTCTCCAGTCTTCCGGCATAACACCCGTACTCCAGGACCTCTCAAAGATTATAGCCAGAGGCTCTGAAATAACATCTGCAATTTCTTTTAGCACCCTCGGATGCAAGCCATCCGGCCCTGGAGATTTGAAAGTATTTAAGGCAGCTAGATGTTCTCTAACCATTTCCTTACTTATTCTGAACTGGCAGTTCCCCTTTCCTTCATATGCCCTGCATTCTTCAGTTTGTATACAGCTCACTTTATGGTTAAAGACCGACGCAAAGTGAGAGTTGAGTAATTCCGCTTTGTCTTCATCCCTTGTTAAGGCTTGACCATCTTCCCCTAGCAATGAGCTTACTCCATCCCTGTTCCTCTTTTTGCTCCGAACATAGGCATAGAAATTTTTCTTGTTATTTTTTGCATCCCTTGCAAGCCTCAGCTCCATCTGTGCTTTAGCCTTTCTGACACCATTCCTACAGATTTATGCTCGTGTCTTGTATTCACCCTCAGTAATCTGACCCTCCTTCCATTTCCTGTACATTTCCTTTTTAGTTTCAGCTCCTCAGAGAGTTCCTTGTTCAGCCACCTTGGCTTCATTACCCATCTCCCACCTTTCTTTCTTACCGGAACAGTTTGAGATTGTGCCTTAAGCACTTCATTTTTCAGCATCACCCATCCTTCTTGTGCAGATTTTCCCTTCAGCATTTCCAGCCATGGGATCCTACCTATTAGATCTCTGAGTTTATTGAAATCAGCTTTCCTGAAGTCCAGGATATGAGTTCTGCTACGTCCTGGTTTCACAGTCTTCTCTATGTCAAATTCCAAGCTGACATGGTCACTATTCCCCAAGGAACCCACCACCTTCACTTCATCAACCAGTTCTTCCCTGTTAGTCAGAATTAAATCTAGGATAGCAGATCCTCTGGTTCCCACCTCCACCTTCTGAGAGATGAAGTTGTCCTCAAGGCTATTCAAGAATCTGCGGGATGTCCCATGTCTAGCAGAGTTAGATTCCCAGCAAATATCTGGATAGTTAAAATCTCCCATAACCACTACATCCTGTCTCTGTGAAAGTTTGGCAAGCTGCTGTGCAAATGCATTATCCTGTTCCTCTGGTTGATTTGGAGGTCTGCAGTATACCCCCACAACAATATCCCCTTCTTTTCCCCCTCTATCCTTACCCACACACTTTCAACAGGGCAACTCTCAAAATCCTGAATTTCAGTGCAAGCATATTCATTCTTGACATATAGTGCCACCCCACCCCCTTTTTTGTTTATTCTGTTCCGTTTGAACAAGGTATATCCTTCAATCACTGTGCTCCATATATGAGAGTCATCCCACCAAGTCTCAGTGACACCTATCAGATCATACCTATTTTCCAATATTTGGAGTTCAAGTTCCTCCTGTTTATTTCCCATACTCTGTGCATTAGTATAAAGAGACCTCAGATTACAGACATCCCTTCCTACCGTAGGTCCCTTCAAATTTACCTGAAGATTACTAAACTCACCTCTCTCTCATTCATTTATTCTCTGGTCATTCCCCTTCCTGAACTTAGTGTTGGGGATGCTGCTTTTTCTTCCCACCCCCGATGTCTTTAGTTTAAAGCCCTCCTGATCAGGTTCGCAAGTCTTCCAGCGAAGACATTCCTCCCATTCTTTGTCAGGTGCACCCCATCCGTCGCCAACAGTCCTTCGTGTCGGAGGTACATACCATGGTCCAGGAAGCCGAAGCCCTCTCGACGGCACCATCTACGTAACCAGCCATTCACTTCCAGTATCCTGTTCTCCCTTCCAGCTCCATGGCCCTCAACAGGTAAAATGGAGGAGAACACCACCTGGGCCCCCAGATCTTTCACCTTCTTGCCCAGAGCCTCATAGTCTTTGGAGATCCATTCAAGGTTTCTTCAGGCCGTATCGTTTGTTCCCACGTGGATCAGAAGGAGTGGGTAGGGATCAGAGATCTTGATCAGTCTTGGAATTCTCTCCGTCACATCTCGGATGGATGCTCCAGGAAGGCAACAAACCTCTCGAGATTCCTTGTCCAGTCTGCAGACACCTTCTTCCGTCCCTCTCAGTAGGGAGTCACCAACCACGACTACTTGTCTCTTCCTCTGTGGGATGGTTTGGTTCCCTCTCTGCCTATGTGCTTGTGTGCCAGTCACATCCATTCGATCACGAAGTGTGCCGTTCCGGTCTTCCATCAACAGAAGTGGCTGGTATCGATTTTGCTGCTCCACTGGCTGTGATTGTTTTCTGAGTATCTTACTCCCCAAAGTTACTTTCTTCCACTCACCCATGTGGTCCTTGTTACTTCCTTCCTCTTGCTGTTTGGAGCATATAAAGACACCAATGTGTTAATTTTGCCATCAGGGAATTGAATTTTCAGCATTAAATATCTCCCATCCACATCTTTCAAATCTTCTATAATGTTGATTTTATGGTTTGTTATATAAATCGCTATCCCTTTCCTCTTCTCATTCACTGAGGCAGCATAAACCTTTCCCAACTTTTTATTCTTAAGAATATGTTCCTGTTGTGTCTTTATGTGGCTCTCTTGTAAACAAACAATATCTGCCTTTTGCTTTTTTAATAGATTGAAAATTTTGGACCTTTTGGTAGGAGAGTAAGTCTTTGATGTTTATTGATATCACATTCAGAATATCCATTTTCTAAGAAAACGCTGCTGTTTGGTCTAATTTCCCTTCTTCCTCGCCTGGCCCTTCTGATAACTCTTCTGCAAGTTGCTTTGCTTGTTCAGTTGTAGATATATTTCTTCTGCCTTTTGGTAGTTGCACTTCCAGTGCAAATGGTATCTTCCAATAATACTTTATCTCTCTCTTCAGTAAAATCTTAGAAAATCAAAGTCTTTCCTCCTTTTCTTGAAAAATTTGTATCTCTGTCTCATGAACTTGAAAGGAGAGATTCTTTGATTATATCTTCTATAGAGGCCTTTCATTAACTTAGTACTGAAAACTTTTCATTTGATTACAGGCACCACATTAAAACAATCGCAACTAAGCTTAAACTTTAGACTCTAGATTTATAGTATACAGATTGGAAATCTCTAAATTTATAATATAAAACTCAATATCAAATAAAGCTGTGTCATCACATTCAGTCACGAGGGACTTGCAGGGCTTTTTTTGTAGAAAAAGCCCGGCGGGAACTCATTAGCATACTAAGCCACACCCACCAGCAGAAACTCATTAGCATATTAGGCCACACCCCTGATAGCCCAGCTCATTCGCATATTAGCTGCTGCGGAGAGCCCAGGCAAGGCCCCCCCCTTGAAGGGAAGGGAAGGCAGCTTAAACTCTGCCCAGGTGCTCTGCAGCTGCAGGGAGCCCGGGCTAGCTGGCCCTTGGACAGGCCAGGGAAGGTACAGGGAGGCATTTAAATGCCTCCCTGATCCTTCCAGGAGGCCCCCCTGGCCCACTCGCCTTGGAGTTCCTGGGGGGGGGGTCGGTCTCCAGACCTTCCCTCTGTAGCCATGCATGCAAAGGTTTTGGCTGTAGTGGGCGTGGCCAACTCTGAAGCCAGCCAGAACTCCGTTCCTGTGTGTTCTTGCCCAAACTGGAGACTATTATTTCAAATACTCTAATTTATAGTTTATGTTAAAAGAAGGATTACAGAAACATTAAATGTAGTAAAAATAAAAAATTAAGAAGAGAGGGTTAAATAGGATATGAAGCACTAAATTCAGTTAGTCTGTTAGTAAATGTTAGTATTTGGTAATTGTTCTTCTTATTCAAGACTATTTCACATAAGAAATAAACCCAATTACAGTAGTTATTTGTTAATATTAAAGAATTTAAGTTCTTGTGTTAAGTTCTTATCTTACCTTGTGTTAAGTTCTTGTGTTAAGTCTTATTCAAGACTATTTCACATAAGAAATAAACCCAATTACAGTAGTTATTTGTTAATATTAAAGAATTTAAGTTCTTGTGTTAAGTTCTTATCTTGTTCATGACTTGATGTTCACGGCTTGGTATTCAAATCTTCACTTGGCATTGATCCCAAAATGCAATATAAATAGGTTTTAAAGAGTTCAACAGTGTTTATAAATCCCATTGCGAGTATTTGAAAGTTCCACTAGATGGCAGCAAAGACCACTACATAAATTGAAAAGCTGGAATGGTCTAGATTTAAATAGACCTGGAAAAAAAGTTTTCCAGAATCTTGAAAAGATCTCCTCCCCCCAAATGGCTTATATTACTCCGAAAACTGAATGAGTTCAGGGGATTCAAATACAACAAGAACAATATGAAATCAAGAAGAAACAACTTTTATTCCAATTCAAAGTCCAATATTTAAATACAAAATTCAGCTACAGTCTCAAAATCTCAGAGATAAAGCTGACTCCTTTTTCCAGATTAGGAGACAGACATTAGACAATAAAAACAGATTATTGAATAGAATGATAATAATAAATCTTGAGTAGTAAAAGTCCTTCAATTAGGAGTTTCTCATTAGTTCAGAGTGCAACACAGGTTGTCTAATTAACTTGAATAATAATTTGGATACATTCCCTGTGAAAATGAAAGTAAAATTGCCTCTGGTATATACACAGTTATTTTAGTTAAAGGTATGTCCTTGTATATAATGATAAAGTAAAATGCCCAGGTGTCCAGGAAGAGAAAATTAAAAAGCTGGGTGCGGGGGGGAGAAAATTGGCAGGCCCTCCTTGTCAGTACTGGCACTCAGCGCATGACCACCAATAACTCCCTAGGGAGTTATGATTTCGGAGCCTAATGAAAAAGCTCATTAGCAGACAGCTATCTTTGCCAGAAGTTTTTCTTGAAGCTTTGTCCCCATCAGCCACAGAATCTGGATAGGCTGATCATAAAATCAGTAGCCATATTCCATGGGCTCATGGTGGGTAACAAGAAGAAGAAGAGGAGATTGGATTTATACCCTGCCCTTCACTACCCAAAGGTGTCTCAGAGTGGCTTACAAACTCCCTTCCCTTCCGCTCCCCCTGTGAGGTAGGTGGGGCTGAGAGAGCTCTTGACAGAAACTGCTCTTTTTCAAGAACAGCTCTTATCAGAACTATGGCTTGCCCAAGGTCATCCAGCCAGGTACAAGTGGAGGAGTGGGGAATCATACTTAAAGTATATTTGAAAAAAAGCAGTTTCCATTGTTATTTCCATAAACTAAATGGTTCTCTAATAGTGCAGCCCTAAGCAGAGTTGCACTCTTGTAGGCCATTCACTTCAATTGATTTGGAAGGGTGTAACTCTGCTTAGTATAACAAATTAAGAGTCCAGTGGCATCTTTAAGATCAACAAAGGTTTTTTAAGGTATGGGCTTTCGTGTGCAAGACACACTTTTTCAAATATCTTGGAATGGTAGCTGAGATTCAAACTTATAGACAGGGACTTAACAGCAAATTAACATGTAACGTGATGATGTTTAAGGTATGCAGAGAACTAAATAATAAGCGAGGGTTATAAGGTCAACAGCTTTAAAGCAATAAATATGTCAAAATAGCAGATAAATGTCTAAAGGTGTCTTTTCTAATTGTGGGGAGCAAACTGAGAATCTGCGTTCTCTCCTACCAGGTGTGAAGATCACTTAACTGCACTTTTTGAGGTGGATGTAGTGTCATGTCAGGAAAACATCCCAATATTCCTTGCATTACATTCAGTATTCTAATATACTATTCTGAAAAAGAAATAGACTATAAATCCTCTGTACTTTAGTGTTTCTTGTTGAGAATGCATATGTGAGGACTGAATGAGTTAGCATATGTAATGAATCAATCAATAATCAATGATGCGACCTCATTTAAAGTACTGTGTACAGTTCTGGTTACCACACCTCAAAAAGGATATTATAGCATTGGAAAAAGTGCAGAAAAGGGCAACTAGAATGATAAAAGGGTTGGAACACTTTCCCTATGAAGAAAGGTTAAAATGCTTGGGGATCTTTAGCTTAGAGAAACAGTGGCTGAGGGGTGACATGATCAAGGTTTATAAGATTATGCATGGGATAGAGCAGGTAGAGAAAGAGGTACTTTTCTCCCTTTCTCACAATACAAGAACTTTTCTCCCTTTCTCACAATACAAGAACTCAATGAAATTGCTGAGCAGTTGAGTTAGAACGGATAAAAGGAAGTACTTCTTCACCCAAAGAGTGATTAACACATGGAATTCCTTACCACAGGAGGTAGTGGCATCTACAAGCATGGATAGTTTCAAGAGGGAATTAGATAAGCATATGGAGCAAAAGTCCATCAGTAGCTGTTAGCCACAAGGTATAGATAGGAACTCTCAGGCTGGGGCAAGTGATGCTCTGTATTCTTGGTGCTTGGGGGGGGCAACAGTGGGAGGGCTTCTAGTGTCCTGGCCCCACCGGTGGACCTCCTGATGGCACCTGGTATTTTTGGCCACTGTGTGACAGAGTGTTGGACTAGATGGGCCATTGGTCTGATCCAACATTGGCTTCTCTTACGTTCTTATGAGATAAGAAACCAATATCCCTGTTGAGTCCTGGGGAGGTTTTTGTTCCAAGTGTTGTAATAACTTGTAATTCAGCAGTTTCCCTTTTCATTCTGTTCCTCAAGTTCCTTTGTAATAAAACAGCTACTTGGAGGTCACCCATTGAATGTCCTAGAAGGTTGAAGTGTTCTACTACAGGTTTCTCAGTCTTGTGATTCCTGATGTCAGATTTGTGTCCACTTATCCTCTGGTGTAGGGTTTGTACTGTTTGTCCTATGTAGAGAACCAAAGGGACATCAATCCTGGCATGACTCGTATAGCTCCAGTGTTTTCCCTCAATGAGCTGGAATTTTTTTCAAAGTTTACTTTAATCTGGCTCAGTGAGGAAACTGTGGGGTGGCTTTGGGTGGAGTGTCCATATGAACACTCCACCAGCAGCCAATAAAGGGAGGGAGCAGAACTAAGGTCAGTTTTCAGAACGGTGCTACTAAGCTCCATCACCCCTTTAGCCCATAACCAGGCTTCTTTCCCTCCCCTTTTTTTCCAGTCAAGCTGTTCAGTAGCTACAGTGTGCCTTGGGTGGGAAAGTGGAAGGAAGGGTAAAGGAGGGGACTGGCATCAACACTTCTGCACCAATGTGATGGAGGCAAAGAGTAGCAGTGAAGTCAGCAGGGATGGGGGGGACATGTATGGACACTGTTATTGTCCACTGCTGCCCAGTTTGCAGCTGCCCCTGCACAGATCCAGCCCTTGATGTACATGACAGAACATGCCCATGATCACAGCTACCACCTGTTTAAAAGCTGGATCTGTATACAAACAAGTAAGCTCTACATGAAACAGAGGAAGGTGCTGCATGAACACTCTCTTTCTTCCCCTTTTTGGATTGTATCAGGAGCGCCTAAGTTTGTCACACCAAAGGAGGCAGCTTGAAGAGCTGCGGGACAGTCTTCCAAGCAATCCACTGCTCTTCCAGACCACACCCTGGATGCCATTATCAGACACTCAGACCAACAAAATATCCAACATGCAATGTAAGTAGCTCATGGCCATTAATTATCCTGGGGGGGAGGGTGTTTGCTTGAAGGAATCAAAGGCTGCAAGGTACTTATTCCATGTTCCTTTTAGGGCCTTGGTGTGTCAGTGGCTTTAGTTCTCAGATGGAGTCTGGAGACAGTGACTTGCCACTCACTAGCTACCTGGATAAATGCCATAACTCGAAGATGCATTTGCCTGCCAATTTGTGCAGAAAAGGCATATTAAGACTGTTGCAAAGCATCACTTTTTAAGGTTAAAAAATAAGGCAAAATGAGTTCACTCTTGCTTGTAGGTATTTCGCTCTGTGAACTTCATGGCCAAATGTGGAATTTGAAGCCGGGTCCCTCCAGTCCTAGTTTTCCACTCAAACCAGTGTACGATGCTGGTGCTGAAGCAGCCAAAGGCAAGACTGAAACAAAAGCAGCACTTTAGAACTGCATCTCTGACTTTCCTGTTCCCCAATAATGTTTGGCCCCTTTGATCCTTAGAGATCTTCTTCGTGGTCTCTGTGCATCACACCCATGGGATTCAGTGCGCCTGCGCTGACCTGGTCGGTGTCTATACAAAGCTCACAACGGGATTTTCGCGCCCTCCGCCCCCAGGCATGCGCAGGAACCCCACCGCGCATGCCCAAGGGGCGGGGGCACGGACATCCCGCCAGTTCTCTTCTGACCGCCTCGCTGTTAGCAGCCTGTGTTGGTGTCTCTGAGAACACTTTACCTCAGACTAGGATCCAACTTTTTTCCTCAAAAATTTTTCTTTATCTTTTTTTATCCGATCTTCTGAACTCCGTTCAGTTGATTTTTTCTTTCAATTCCACTTTTTTTCGTGGATTTTTTCCGGTCTCCGGACCTTTCTCCCCCCCCCCTCCCCCTTCATCCTACCGGGTTGAAGGGCCCACCTCCATTGTTTATGGAAAGTCGAAAGTGGGGGTGCTTCAAGAGCTGCTCTTCCTGCGGGAGCAAATTAGCCTTGAGGGACGAGCACTCACTCTGTGTTTTTTGTTTGGGGGAGACTCACCGGCCTGACGCCTGTTCCATCTGCGCCCGTTTCTCCAACCAAATGAGAAAAAACAGGGCCGCTAGGCTGAAGGTCGCGTTGTGGGAGTCGGCACTCGCTCCTCCAGCGCCCGAGATGGAATCCGATCCGTCTACGTCGAGACCGGCTGTCTCGACATCGAAGTTGTCCATGTCGACACAGAGGGATCCCCCAACACTGAAGCCTCCCAAGGTAGGGAAATCTTCCTCGGATACCGGAGGGGCCCCTACGAAGAAGTCTAAGTCGAAGACGACTTCATCTGTGTCGACACCGGTAAAAAAGCCCAAGAAGGATAAGACGAAGACCCTGGGCTCAAGCAAGACGGGAGACATGCATAAGTCTCACGGTGTGAGCGGCGTTAAATCTCCTCAGGGCTCTGCTTTCCGTGCGGACGCACCTCAGCAAACCCCGCGACCGTCCCATCCGACACTGGAGCTGACGAACATCATGGTGGAGCCTCCGATACAGATCCTGGACTCTCCACCACGTCAGTCTGAACCCCCCATGTCGGAAGTTCCCCACCGTCGTAATCCTCTCCAGTCGATGTCGCCTCCTCCTGCCGACCTCGACCTGGCCTCCAACGTCCAAGTACTGGAGTCTCGATCCCCTTCTCCGGTCTCCTGGGCTAGTGGTCAGTCCGATCGCTCCCGGCATCGGCCTTGAGACCACTCCAGGTCTCCATACCGTTCTGACCGTCGTGAGCAGGAGTCCTATGGTCCTCGCTACAACAGGTACCACGCACCGTATCTGTATCGACCTCCGAAATTCTCCATCGAACACAAGCCTGAGATGCCATACTGGTTCTCCTCTCTCCCGTGGAATGTCCCTGGATATCCGGATCCTTGGGAACCTCGTCGATACCGCTCCCGCTCACCTCACTGCCAAGCTTCGGCGACAGTGTCGAAACCTCCACCGTCTCCTCGTCCTTCTGCCCATCCCGACACTGCCACTGCTCCACCAATGCTGATGGCTGAGCCACCACTACCGAGGCCTCAAGAGTTAAATTCCGACTCCGCCTCTTCGAACGGTGACTCCGATGTCGATGATCCAGAGGACGCACTTTCCAATGTCGAACCCCCCTCAACAACCGATCTCCGGGAGCAGCCCAATCTCTCCTTCGGAGGACATGTCCTCATACGGGGACTTGGTAAGGCGTATGGCACACTCTCTTGCCCTACCGATCATCCAACCCCAACCGTCTGCAGCTGATGAAGTGTACGACATCATCGAGATCGATGCATCTACACCGATAGCTTTACCGATGTCCAAACACCTTTTGAAAGCAGTCCAGTCCCCTTGAACCAAACCATCATCGGCACCGGTCTCTACCAAACGGTTAGACCACATGTACCGAGTTCAAGAAGAAGGAGCTTCCTTCCTCTACCTCCATCCCCGCCCGAATTCGTTGGTCGTTTCGACATCCTCGAAGAATAAAAGCTCTAATTCTACTCCATCCGACAAGGAGAGCAAAAAAATCGACGCCTATGGTCGTAGGGTGTACTCCTCCGCGGCCCTGGGGATAAAATCCTCCAATTATTTGGCCTGTTTCGGGAGGTATCAATATGCCTTATGGCAAAGAATGTCGGCGCTCCTCCCATCCATGCCGGATGACAAGTTGGCCGAGGCTAGAGCAATCCAGAAGGAAGGCCTGCTAGTGGCCAAACAACTTCTGAACACAACAAAACACTCGTTGGGTGCCTTTTCCACATCGATGGCATCTGCAGTGTCGATTCGCCGTCATGCGTGGCTACGCACCACCTCTCTCCCCCAGGACACCAGTTCCTATATCGAAGATCTCCCCTTCGATGGGGATGGTTTATTCCACTCCTCCACCAACGCCGCCTTGCAGGAGCTGGATAAGAATATCAAGGCTTCGAAATCACTGGGAGTTTCGGCACCACAACGGTCTTACCGACAGAGGTCCTGGTCCAGGTACACCCCCGTCGTCCGTACCCTACAAAACCGTCCCCAGACATGGCCTGGAGACCCCGTCAATCTCCGAACCATGGCAAGCCGTCATACCAGTCGAAACCAAGGTCGGGCACGCAACACCCACAGTCGAGACCAAAGTCCAACCGTGGACCCAAACAGGGTCTTTGACTCCACTCTCCCGATATCGACAGAAGGGACCCGCCTCCGTCCCTTCCTGCCCATATGGAAAACCATCACCTCGGATGCCTGGGTTTTTTATCCATCGTGACCGATGGTTATTTTATCGAGTTCCTCGACCTCCCACCTTTACCGACCTTCCGTTCCACCCTCCCTCCCCCGTCCTCCTTCAGGAAGTCGACTCCTTACTGGAGAAGGGGGCGATAGAGCCTGTCCCGAAAACTTCCGAACAGATGGGATTCTATTCTCGGTACTTCACCGTACCGAAACGCGACGGAGGGCTGCGCCCCATCTTGGATCTTCGAGATCTCAATATCTACATACGATATCGAAAATTCAAGATGATGACCCTACAGGCTATCCTCCCATTGATTCCACAAGGCGCCTGGATGGCTACCATCGACCTCCAGGATGCCTACTTCCACCTCAACATCCACCCGTCTCACAGGAGGTACCTCCGATTCACGATAGGAGAACATCATTATCAATATCGATGCCTCCCCTTCGGAATCTCTACGGCACCGAGGGTCTTCACCAAGACCATGGTAGTTGTCGCAGCCCACCTCCACCTTCAGGGGATCACCATCTTCCCCTATATCGACGACTGGCTTCTGGTGGCCGATTCCCCGACCTCGCTGAGCAAGGACATTGCGTTCACACTACACCTTTCATCACTCGGTCTTCAGGTGAACCTACAAAAGTCCTACCTTCAACCATCTCAGAAGGTTCAGTTCATCGGGGCCTTACTCGACGCCGTAGCCAGCAGGGCCTTCCTACCGTTGGACAGAGCCCAAACCTTGTCCAACCTAGCAACCTCGGTTCGCGACTCTCCATCCTCAACGGCGTACGATGTTCAGCGCCTCCTCGGGCACATGTCCGCCACGACCTCGGTCCTCCCCTAGCGAAACTCCACATGAGGCCACTGCAACTTTGGTTTCTGAAGAGTTTCCGTCTAAACCAAATGCCTCAGTCGAAGGTCCTAACCCCTACACAAACCGTACGGGACTCCCTCAACTGGTGGACTGCTGTTCCAAATATTACCCAGGGTGCTCCGTTTACCCCTCCCTCTCCTCATTACACCTTGACGACAGATGCGTCCTTATGGGGCTGGGGGCCCACCTCAACGGCATCAGTGTGGGATACCGGTGGGATGCTGCCACTGCAAACAAGCACATCAACTACCTGGAACTACTGGCTATCTCGCTAGCTCTCAGAGCGTTTCAGCGCCTTTTACGAGGCCACTGTGTTGCCATCCTCACCGACAACACCACGGCACTCAGCTACCTGAATCGTCAGGGAGGAACGGTCTCCAGGAGCCTCTGTGGGCTCGCTCTCGACCTCTGGGACTGGTGCGTCTCCAACAAGATTGTTCCCATGGCCACCCACATCCCCGGGGTCCAAAACGTGGAAGCGGATCTGATCAGCAGGGGCCACACTCACCACCACGAGTGGGAACTGAACCAGGTCTACCTCCAACCGCTCTTCGACCGCTGGGGGACCCCATCAGTCGACGTGTTCGCCTCTCGGGTGAACACGAAATGCAAACAGTTCTGCTCCCAAGGAGGGTGGGATCCTCTCTCCTTAGGGGACGGCCTTCTCCTACCCTGGACCGGCTCATTCCTGTACATGTTCCCCCCACTGCCCCTACTCTTGAGAGTGGTGCACAAGGTGGCCAAATTTCGACCGGACTGCATCCTCGTAACTCCGTGGTGGCCCAGGCAACCCTGGTTCCCCATTCTACTGCGTCTGGCAGGAGGCAGGTTCCACCACTTCCCCAACGTGCAAGACCTCCTCACCACCGAAGGGGGCATGGTGCTGCACCCGCAGGTGAACAACCTAAAACTGACTGCCTGGAGGCTCCAACCGTGAGTTTCTCCGCCCGGGTCTCAGAGGTGCTGTGTAATGCGAGGAAGGAATCTACCCGCTCATCCTACCACAGGAAGTGGCAAAAGTTCCTCTCGTACCTAGACACGTCTACGGATGCTCCGAATTCCGTGAGCTTGGACAAAATTCTGGACTTTCTCCTGTTCCTTAGAGACCAGGGTCTATCCCACTCGTCAGTAAAAGTTTACTTGGCGGCCATCTCCGCTTACCACCAGGGCTTGGATGGACACACAATTTTCTCCCATCCGACCTCGAAGCGATTCATGAAGGGCCTCCTTCGACTATACCCTCCTGTAGCTGTACCTACAGAACTGTGGGACCTACCACTGGTACTACGACAACTTACCAGACGGCCGTTTGAACCGATGGCTACTTGTGACCTCAAGTATGCGATGTGGAAAACGGCTTTCCTAGTGGCTATCACCTCGGCCAGAAGGGTTAGCGAACTCACGGCACTCCGACATGATCCACCCTACCTGGTCTTCCTTCCAAACGGCGTACGCCTCGTACCGGACTTGACT
Source organism: Gekko gecko (assembly GCA_029375565.1). Classification (NCBI taxonomy): domain Eukaryota; kingdom Metazoa; phylum Chordata; class Lepidosauria; order Squamata; family Gekkonidae; genus Gekko; species Gekko gecko. Next base: position 221,524,334 of record JAPDNY010000002.1, read on the forward strand.
TTCGTTCCAAAGATTGTGTCAGAGTTCCATCTCAATACTGAAATATTCTTACCTGATTTTTTCCCACATCCGGAAGATGACGGGCAACGCTTGCTCCATACCCTAGATGTCAAGAGGGCTCTCCTCTTTTACTTAAATCGGACTCTGTCAACCAGACGTGACAACTCACTGTTCCTGTCGTACAACTCGCCCTCCCTAGGGCTCCGCATTACGTCTCAACGGCTCTCTAAATGGATTGTCAAGACGATTCGATTGTGCTACGCTCTGGCGAAGCGGTTACCTCCTTCTCGTCTGAGAGCGCACTCCACCAGGTCCATGGCGACCTCAACGGCCTTTCTGAATGGCGCATCTCTCTCGTCCATCTGTAGAGCGGCTACGTGGTCCACGCCAACCACGTTCATCAAACACTACGCTCTGGACGTCCGTGCCCAGCAGAAGGGTGACTTGGGTCGTCTGGTCCTCTCCTCTACGGCTCCCTGAGTCTGACAGCACCCACCTCCAGGTGAGCCACTGCTTTTTAATCTCCCATGGGTGTGATGCACAGAGACCACGAAGAAGATAAACAGGTTCCTTACCTGTAACTGATGATCTTCGAGTGGTCATCTGTGCATTCACACCGCCCGCCCGTCCTTCCCCACTGCTGTTATCCTCAGCTATTCTCATACATGGCTAGGCTTGATAGCGGTCAGAAGGAACTGGCGGGATGTCCGTGCCCCCGCCCCTTGGGCATGCGCGGTGGGGTTCCTGCGCATGCCTGGGGGCGGAGGGCGCGAAAATCCCGTTGTGAGCTTTGTATAGACACCAACCAGGTCAGCGCAGGCGCACTGAATCCCATGGGTGTGAATGCACAGATGACCACTCGAAGATCATCAGTTACAGGTAAGCAACCTGTTTTTCTCAGCTATAGAATAACAATATGATGTGGAATGGGGGGGGGCTGTCCTGATAGCACTGATGTTGGGACCCCCTAAAGGCTCTGCATCTCTTTATCTCAAAATGAACTCTCTGTATAGGTACTGTATATGACTTTACTGTATGTAACTTTATTTTCTTCCCAAATTTGCCAGTTCCTATTACTGACCTACCTAAAGTTGACCTAGGCAACTCTGGAGCCTCCCAGGATCTCCCAGGAACAGGACCATTAGACCTCTATGCCAGACTGGTGCTGCATAAGCTTACAGCTGAAAGGGTGAGACTAATTTTAATTTCTCCTACGAAGGAAACAATTTAGGGCAGGAGTGTCAAACATACAGCCCACGGGCCTAAGCTGGCCTACCCAGGGCTTTAATCTGGCTCATATGGTAGAATGCCCCCCAGTGATATCCCCACACACACATTAGACACCTACTGAACCAGCTTATTCCTCAAGCATGAGCCAATTCCCTCTAGGTCTAGGACTTTTCCTTTCTCATTATGGTTATAAAGAACCTGCTCTTATTCTGAGCACGACAGAAGACAGGAGGGCCTGGTGTGATATGGTCCATGGGGTTGCTAAGAGTCAGACTTGACTGTGCGACTGAACAACAATAAGAACAACTTATTTTGAAGGCATGCCTGGTTCTTTTTCATTGGCTGATGGCTTCCACATTCCTCCCCTTTATAAGCTGAGGCTGAGAACTAGCTGCAGGAAGTGCTTATCAGAAGAATCCTCTCCTCCTTTGGGGGGAAAAGAGGGGGAGGGAACAGTAAGAGCACCAGCATGCAAGACAGAACAAAGTTGGAGTCCCAAGGTGCTTGTAAGACCAACAAAGTTTTATTGCAGGTATAAGCTTTTGTGTGCACAACAGTTTTTCAGAGGGAAAGGTTATTCTTCTGACAAGCACTCATACTGAAATGCAAAATGCTTCATTCAGATCTGGGCTCAAGCATTTTCCATCTTTTACCCAGCAAAGGAGCAAGGGAAAACAAATCTCCCGAGCTAGGAGAAAGCACTGGCCTTTCTCTTTTATAACCCATCAAGGATGCATTGCAGAGCACTCCCAGAAAGAGAAAGATAGAGGTTTGGGGGGCGGGGGAGAGAGCAAGCACAGAAGGGGGGGAGCCAACAGCAAACTTATCAACCAACGTGACAAAGTTCAATCCACCTCCACCATCTACAAACAGTGGCAGCTCTTCCCCTCCCCTTTCTCTCTGCAAAAAGTTTTTTTCCAGCATCACCAGCTCGCCCTCATTCTTGGCTGCTCTACTGTGCCCGGCAATGAGATGCATTTTGCCTGTTGCACAACTTGCTTGCAAGCTGGAAGTTAGCTTTAGTTGAGGAGGACTTGCTACAACAGCAACCACATTTTCCACAGTAGCTCTTTCTCACCCTTGGAGTTACAGAAAGGGAGCAGTGATCCATTCCAAACAATGGCAATGTTTGGTCACATTCCAAAGAGCAATGAGAATCTTTTGCAGACTCACCCCGATGTTGTTACTTTACAAGGATTGGGTTGTTTCTTTTGAAGAACTCCCCCCCCTTTACAGTTGCATGCATTCTTGAAAGTAAAGAAGGGGAACAGAGAAATATGCCAATTGACAAGGGTGGGGGAGAGGGAAACCTTGCCCTTCTTCTTAGCAACGATTAAGGTCGTAGTTTTCTAAGAGATGAGTCCCAACTCGTCCACATCAACATGTGGGGGTTTAGGGTGAAAAGCAGCTTTACAAGAGGTTTCAGATGTAGCAATTTGGCAAGAAATTAAAAACAAGATGATGACGATGATTGTAATCCTAGGAAAACCATTTTAAAAACAGTACCAAAAAGTAAAGAGATCTGGATCAATAACAATGAGGTTTAGCCAAGGAGCTTATTTTATAAAGGAGATCTACTCCAGTGTATTTTTCCTCATTTTGGATCCTACAAGCTCTTCTTTCCTGTACTTGTGACAATGCATGTGCATTTCCTCCTATAAACCAGAAATTCAAGAGATGTGCCTCTCTGACAGCAATGGTGGTGATGCTGGAAGCATCCATGTCTTACCTTTCACCCTTTGGTACCCCTTGTTCCACTAGTTGTCCCTTCTCCACCTGAGTGTGGGGAGAGATGGAGGTGGGAGCCTTGCAAGGTCATGGCTTCCATATCTTCCCTCCCCTTCCCTCCCCAGCTTTCAGGAAAGGTACAGGCTTTCTCTCTACAACTCCCCCCCCTTTTGAAAGATCCTAGGAAGAAGTTTCTGGTACTGTAAAAAAGAGAGAGAAAGTTGTTCGCCTTTTCTCCTCCCTCCCCCTCTCCCACCTCGCTGGCTGCCTTTCTTCACATTAACCCTCCCCCTTTGTTTTTTTAACATCATCACTAGTACTGAATGGGTTTTGCCCAGTCTGAAATCAACACATTATTTCACTTGAAAAGATCCCACTCTCCAGGTCTAACAGATGAAGGGGGGGAGAAACCTAGCAGCACAGCTTGCATTCCTTATTTGTGAAAGGGAGCAAGAGTCCAGTAGCAGCTTAACGACTAACAAAGTTTGTGGCAGGGCATGAGCTTGCATGAGTCACTGCTCACTTCTTCAGCTAGAATGTGAGCCCATCTGTCCTTATATCTTGGTGAGTGAAGTGATTTCAGACATCAAATGACAATAGCAGGCATTGCTAATGAGAGAAGAAACCTAGGTCTCAATTCAATCCAGGAGGATGCATTGTCTTCTTGAGCTTCATTATCAGTTGCAATTCAGTAATCTGTCTTTCTAATTTCCCTTTGAAATTCCTTTTAAAGAGAACTGCTACTCTTAGGTCAGCAACTGAATGTTTTGGATCTAGAAGGTTAAATGTTCTCCCACTGTTTTTTTAATGTTGTGGTTTCTAATGTCACACTTGTGTCCATTTATTCTTTGCATCCTCCTGGACCAAATTGAGACCTAGGTTTCCTGTCTCATTACCAATGCTGGTATCTCCACGCCTACTACCCCCTCTGCATATCATACCTAATCCAATCAAGTCTGGTATTGTCATCCATCTGCTATTGCCACTTGGCATCTGAAATCACCTTTATAAAGTTTATATCTCTGGTACCTTGTGTTACATATTATGGCATGTGTGGCCGGGCCTGTCATAGTGACATTTTTGTTAGATCCGGTCCTCGTAACAAATGATTTCGACATCTCTAATTAGGGGATTGAAAAGTGTTTGGCTTGGAGCCATTGTAAAACAGTTTCCCAAGAAATGCTGACTTATCTTTCTGTCTCCCGCTCCCCTTCCAGCATCTCTGGCTTTAGGACATGCCTGTTGACATCACACAAATTCTTATGCTAGTGTCTTTTCTCACCTATCCCATTTTTTAGCACAGGTTATAGCTTCACTTAGGGAGTCTAAATGCACAGACCTAATAGAGTATGAGTGTGATAAGGAACCTATAGTCCTGCATATGCACCAGTGTTAATGGTAACCATGGCTGGTTCAAGTCAGTTTCTTAACCCACTTCTAACCATGGTTGCAAACTCTGGCTGAAAACGAAACATGGTTAGCAATAATAGCACAGATATAACAGTACACCAAAACAGGTGGGGAGAGAAGAATTCTTGTGAAACACGTGCAGATAGGACGAAAGTCTGTCAGCATATGTGGCACTGCTGGTCTTAGGAGACTGGGAACTTATACCTGCATCAGGCTTGTACCTCTGTCTTGATGATGTCTTTCAAGTTGCCTATTTGTATTTTGCAGAGTTTCTTCTCTAACTTTTGCATGCTCGTCTGCAGACCTATTTTATTCACATAGTTTGCATGAATCATCTTGGAAAAGAAACTCCTTGCTTTCTTGATACACACCTTTGAGGCATCTGTATCACTCTGCTAAGGAAGTCTTCAAAACCCCCCCCCCCATTTTTTCCAGGATAGCGATTTCTTGGAAGAGGAGCGATTCTTCTTGGAAACCCTGAAGAAAGCTTCCTGTAAAACTTCATCCTAGACAGCACAATGAGAACCAATGAGCTTTGGAGACAGCACTGGCTAGCTTGATGTTTCCTCTAATAAAAATACATTTAATTTTTAGGAAATAAAGGAGGTAAATAATTATAACTCCTACATTGACTGAAATTCCATTACATTTTTTAAAAAGGCTGACTAGAATCCTTGCTTTGGACAGATCTAGCACTCATCAGGCCCATGCATGGGCAAATTTTGCTATTATTTACATCTCTGAATCAGCCATATGTACAATCTCAAGGTTTACACAGGCAACAAATTAGCTTTCCCCTCTTTTGGAATACTGAAGTGGATTACAGAAAAAAATGTTCCAGATTCTTCTTAGTAGCTAACACTGATGACTGCGGTCACAGAGTGGGATGTAAAAAAACCCTGAATTAAACTGCCAAGAGTGCCGCCTGTCAAATTAACAACGGGCAAACTACCCTTCCATTCATTTGCAAAAACACTATCATGAATCAGCATTAACGCTAATGGAAGAAAAGAAAGCAAAGCACAGTTTTAATATTTTTCTAATAACCTTCATACTCTCCTTCCATTTTAATTATTTCTGAACAGCAGCTTCATGTTCTCAGCAACTGTACTGTTTGCATCCTGTCCTTTGGTTTGCTGTTAATGCTAAAAGTCTAGCACCTTTATTTATTTACAATATTTATATGCCACTTTTCTCCCAGATCTCTGTCCCCAAGGTGGGTTACATACTTTAATACCACAAACAGTCTTATAATCACCCCAAATCCAAATACATCACATTATCCCTGGAAAGATTAAGATAAAATTATAGTTACAGAAGAAAGGATCAGCCTAGAAAACAAGAAGTGCCCTAGTTAATATAATATAGCATACAATCCAGTTTGTTACACTATTTTGTTCTGATGGAATGCAGGAGAATTCAGTAGAGACCAACCAGTGTTGTCATGTATCTACCAGCCTGCCATCTAAGAAAGGACACAGTGTGCTATGCACAGAGATCTAAACCATTCCTTTAGAGGCTAAATAACTACAAATTTCAGAGATAATTAGAACACAGGTACGCTCTATGATGTCATAAATATTGTTTGCAGGTAAATAGAAGCTAGCTAGAAGTGATTATTTAGCTGGATCATCTATGTGGAAAGAAAATTAAGACCTGTCTAATTTCATACAACTCTTCAGAAGCAGATGATGGATCATGAAACAAAACTAGAGGCATAGTTAATCCACATGTCAGACTTGTACCTTAAACAAGACTTGGTTTATTACAAAAAGATAACAAAGAAGCACTTCAAGAATTTCTTTGTTCTGTTAACAAATCACTTGCTTAGATCTAGAGAGATGGTTTCATCATGACTTTTCCTGCTCACTACTTAAAATTAAAACATTGCAGAGTTCAGAACATGGAATGCACTCAAAAAATTCTGAATTGAATGAGATTGTATTTCTTAGCAAAGGCTGAGACAGATAATTACCTGATCATGCTAGATAAATAATCCTGTCCATAATATATAAATCAGATGTAACCCAGTAAAGAACAAGTCATAGCTGATTTAATAATACTATAAACTAAAAATCTCATGGGATAGTCATGGGCAGATCTGCCAGTATTTTCCTTAACTGTAAATAGCAGAGGGCAAGGGTAGGCTGGAACTGCTGCATTGGAGGGGAGGGTTAATTCTTCCCTCTGCGCTGCCTCTCTTTTCTCCTCAAGCTGCTATTATGTAGGGGAAAGGATGCTTAGCATCTTGTGGTGTTCACGTGGTGCTTAGCATTTTTGGAGTATTCAAAACACTTCATCTCAGTAATCCTTACAGTAAGCCTGTAGTGCAGATAGGGAGGAGGAGCCAAGAAATACAGGCTCGCTTAAGCCCAGTCAGTTCATGGCTGATCTTCTGCTCACTTTACACCAACTTCATTTACACATTGTCCTGACTGTTAAAACTCAGGGGTGTTGAAAAGTACGGAGATGGACGCATTGCAGTGGGATTATCAGCTCATGTTTATTTAGTGATTTCGGAAAAGAGGAGATGATGTTGCCAGCTCGCAGGCTGCTTTTATGTCCCTTTTCCAACCACACCCATCACCCACACTCGTGATAGGCTATATACAAGGTTTCTAATCCTGTAGGTTCTCTACAGAATCCTTGCTCGCCAGTTAGCTGGTTTTAGGATCCTAGGGTTCTATTGTTCCTGATATCAAATCTTCGCTATTGGTTTGGGCCACGTGGTGACCCGACTGCATGTATGAATCGGCCAGTACACAACACCTTTCCCCCCATGGTTCAGAACATGTCTGGCAAACATAGTCCCTTAAGTAAGTAGGCTTCCATCGCTCTCTTGTAGAATGCTGAACCTCAGGTGTTGTGGTGGGGCTGTTTGGCTTGCTTGGCGCTGGCTCTGGTGGCTGCGGAGGGGCATCAGTGCTCGGCTCTGCTGGGGCCTCTACCATCCTTTCTGGTGTTGTGGTCGGTGAATGCAGAGGTTGCACCGACCCCTTGGCTGGATCCGTTCTGCCTTCTTCTTCCCCCCTGTCCTTGGGGGCATCTGGAGTCGGAGAAATGACGTGGCGGCATAGTTGATCGATGTGGCAGCGCAGCACCTGGCTATCTTTGCAGGACACTTCATAGGACTGGGGGCCCATCACTCGGACCACATTGGCGGGGATCCATGTGGGGCCCTGGGTGTAGTTCCTTGCGTAGACTGGTTCCCTGGGGAAGAATCCACGGGATGCTGCTTGATCCTCGCAGGTCGTGCTGTGTTCCGGAGCCCTGTCCGGGTGGAGGTGGTCCAGTCGGGTTGTGGGTTGCTGACCCATGAGCAGTTTGGCGGGACACCGCCCGGTGGTACAGTGTGGGGTCATGCGCTGGCTAAACAAGAAAGCCACCAGCTTATCGTCATGGCTCCTGCCGCGCCTGAATCCTCAGAAGCTGTGGAGGAGCTAAGTGTCAACAGGGATGAGCTCCTCCCACTAGAAACCTCCGCACCTGACAACATGGCGAGCTCCGAGCCCGGCCCAGCAATAGCTGGGGCAGATTGCTGCTCAAGTGACACGCCCCCTGACTCACTGCCACTGGTGTCTCATTTACGGGAGCAGTGCCAGCAGGACATGGCTGCCTGGCAGCGCGAAGCACACATGCGCACCTGGCGTTCGTTTAGTCCAGAGTATTAGTGGGAGCCGGGCTGTGCTCAGAGCGTGCTAATTACCAGCTGCTGGGATTACTATTTAGCCCATGCTGGCATGGTATCAAACTCATGCCAGCAACTAATCACATCCATGAAGCTCTGCGCCACACCACTCCAGTTCCTGATGCTTCATTCTTGATTTGGTCCCTCTGGCTCCTCGACCTTGGCTCGTCTTGACCTCGCTACTCTGCACCTCAACCCCCGGACTCCTGACACTCAGCTCTCGAACTCTTGACTCACTGCTCTCATACTCTGGACCCTCGACTCCCGGACCTCCTGACCATGCTACCGGTTGGTAATTTGGACTTGGCTCCCTGGTTTTCTCGGCTTGCTCGGCTTCTTAACCACCCTGCTCTTCTTACCCCTTGAACTTGGTTATTTGGTCTCAGCTGGCTCTGACCTCAGACTGTGCTCTGACCACCCCATGCTTGCCTGGCCCTGCACTCCAGCTCATGACACTTATAGTCCTAGTCCCCGTGGTTCATGCATCACAGGGCTTCCTTTGTGGAGCGGACCATGCACTTGGCTTGGCCGTTGGTAGCTGGGTGGAAGGGGGCTGAGCAGATGTGTCTGATGCCGTAGTATTCTATGAATTCTTAAAACTCGGCAGATGTAAAAGCCATCCCATTATCCGTTACCAGTGTGTGTGATATGCCGTGTGTGCTAAAAATCCTCCACATTGCCTGGATGGCCGAACGGGAGGATATGGAGGGCATGGGCACTACCTCTAGCCATTTGGTGTATGCATCAACTAAGAGGAAGAAGATTTGTCCCTGGAAGGGGGCGGCAAAGTCTAAGTGGAGTCTCGCCCACAGCTTGTGGGACGACACCCAAGGTCTAATCGGTGCTTTTGGTGGTTCGGGCCGGGACTCCTGACAGGGTTGACACCTCTTCACCTTGTCATCTATTTTGCCATCCAGCCCTGGCCACCACACATAGCTTCTCGCTAGGGCCTTCATTCTGACAATCCTGGGGTGGTTTTCATGCAAGGCAGTTATTACCCTCATGCGCAGGGGACCCGGTATCACCACACTGCTTCCCCAGAGAAGACACCCTTTGTGTGCCGACAGCTTGTCTCGGTGGGAATAGAATGCCATGAATTCAGTCGAGTACCCGGGAGAGGAGGCGGTCCCAGCCCATGTAGTGCGCAACCTCTGAGATCTGCACCGGGCAGTCCAGGAGGTCCTCGACTAGGGCAATGTGGTGGGCAGGAGCAGGGTCCGGATCAGTGGATGGAAGTGGGAGATGGCTTAAGGCGTCCGCATGGCCATCTGTGGACTAGGTTGTATTGGTACCCCGCCTTGCCTGGTCTGTGGACTAGGTTGTATTGGTACCCCGTCAAAAAAATGGACCAGTGGAGTACCCTGGGTGACAGCATATGTGGGGTTTGGCAATCTGGCGCAAGGAGACCCAGCAGGGGTTTGTGATCTGTGACCACTGTGAAAGGCTGACCGTATATGTAGTGATGAAATTTCTTAATGCCTGCCACTATCGCCAAGGCCTCCTTGTCAATCTGCATAGTTATGCTCCATGGCCGTGAGAGTGCGGGAATAATATGCAACCAGCACCTCTCGGCCGGCTGCCAGCCAGTTCCCCAACACAGCCCCCACCCCATATGGCAAAGTGTTGCAAGCTAGAATTACCAGGAGGCTTTCATTGAAATGTGCAAGGACGGTGTTGGAGGAGAGCAGGTCCTTAACAGCTTGAAAGGCGGAGGCGTGTTTGTGGCCCCAAGTCTATGGTATGCCTTTGTCGAGTGCAGGGGTTCCGCCATCACAGCTTTGTGGGGTAGAAATGAATGGTAGAAATTTAAAAGACCTAAGAAGGCCGGTAGTTCTTTGGATGAGGGTGCGGGGGCATCCACTATGGCCCAGTTCTTTTCGGGTGTGGGGTGTATGCCTTGGGCGTCCACCGTGAGTCCTGGGAAATCCACCCAGGGAACACCTAGCAAACACTTCTCACGTTTCACATTCAGCCCTGCCTCCTCAAAATGCTGAAGAACTGTCCTGAGATGAGTGGTGAAAGCTTCAGTGTCCAGAGCTGCGATCAAAACATCGTCAAAGAATGGCTGTACTCCAGGGATCCCTTTAAGGAGACAATCCATTGGGTTCTGGAAAATCCCCGGAGCCACACTCACCCAAAATTGCAATCGTTTAACTCTGAAAGCCCCCTTGTGGGTTACAATGGTTTGGGCTTCCATGGTGGTGTCATCAACTGGCAGTTGTTGATACGGCTGGGCTAGGTCCAGCTTCCCGAAAACCTTGGCACTAGCGAGTGAAGCGAGCACGTGGTTTACGACCAGTTCCGGATAGGCATGATCCTGTAGGGCCTTATTGATTGTACATTTATAATCCGTACAGATGCAGACGTCCCCATTATGCTTCCCCAGGGTCTCCCATCTAGCATGTGGGATGGGTTCCAGCACCTCTTGGGCCACAAAATGGTCCAACTCAGCCTCAGTCTTGGGTCGTAACGCTAGGGGACCACACCTTGGGGTACTTTAATCTTATGGGCTGCACCTTGGGGTCTAATTCCAAGGAGACCGGGGGCCCCGTATAGTGACTGAGCGCACTTTGAAAAGCCCTGGGGAACTTCCCACATACCCGGTCCCAGTCCACCACCTTTACCTGGTTTACCTCTATCACTCTAAAACCCAGTGGCCCAAACCAAGATAAACCCAACAAGCTCATGAGCCTCCCCTCAACCACCAACAAGTCCAATAGTCCATCAAAGTTTGTGTAAGTCACTCTGAATTTGCCCCACCCCTTAATAGCTACCGGCAGGGGTCTTTTCGTAGAAAAACAGCTGCAGGAGCTTATTAGCATATGGTATGCTAATGAGCTATTAGGCTATTAGCATATGCCACACCCCCTGACATCACCGGAAGTGATGTCAGAAGGGGAAGCAAAAGGGGTGGGGGCATCTTCAAAAGCCTCCCCTTCCCTTCTTAAGCTGGCCTGGGTGGGGGAGCTAAGAGAGAAGGGGTTTAAAGTTTAAACTCCTTCTCATGAGAGTTGGGCCACAGAAGGAGGAAAGAGGGAAGGAAAGAGAGAGAGTAGAGAGAAGGAAAGAAGGAAAGAGGGAAAGAAAGAGAAGGAAAGGGGAGGGAAAGAAAGAGAGGGAAGAAGGAGGGAAACAGGGAAAGGACGAAAAAAGAGAAGAGAAGAAGGTGGGAAAGAAAGAAAGAAAGAGAGAAGAGAAGAAGGAGGGAAAGAGGAAAAAGAGAGAAGGAAAGGAGGGAATGAAAGAAATTTGGCGGCAATTTGGCCCCATTATATCCTATGGGCCATTGAAGTCAATGGTGAAAACATAGGGTATATTCTGGGGGCTGGAGGGGAGGGGGTTTGAAGGAGAGGCTCCAAACTCACAGGGTACCTGATGGAGCCTCTCCCCAAGATACCCACCAAGTTTCAAGAACATTGGATCAGGGGGTCCAATTCCATGGGCCCCCAAACAGGTTGCCCCATTCCCTCCATTGTTCTCTATAGTGGGAAAAAAGTAACTATTTTTCCCACTATAGAGAACAATAGAGGGAATAGGGGCAACCTGTTTGGGGGTCCATAGAATTGGACCCCCTGATCCAATGTTCTTGAAACTTGGTGGGTATCTTGGGGAGAGGCTCCATCAGCTATCCTGTGAGTTTGGAGCCTCTCCCCCAAACCCCTTCCCCTCCAGCCCCCAGAATATACCCTATGTTTTCACCATTGACTTCAATGGCCCATAGGATATAATGGAGCTGAAATTGACATTCGGCTGCCTGAAAGACTCCCCGGGATGCCGGCTGGGGGCGGGGCTTGACTCCTGAGCTCCCAGAGCTGTGCTCTGGTGTGCTTTCCCCCAAAAAAACCCTGGCTACCGGGTTTTGTTGGAAATCTCAGAGGGATAGGCCCTGAGGTTTCTTTGGGGGGCACAGGCACAAACCCTGCAGTGTGTCCACTGAGATGATGGAGAAGTACAACCCCGTGTCCAGCTCCATCCCATATGGGGACCCCTCAATTCTAACAGACACATGCATCTTATTTGGAGCATCCGGGGGCAAGTTCAGTACCTGATGTTGGTTGCTGCTCATGGAGTTCAGATCTGCCGTTGCAGAATGTGCTGCCTTCTGACGCTGCTGAGGTCCCTTGGAGTGGCAGACCCAAGCGATGTGGCCAGTCTTCCCACACACCCTGCAGACCGCATCACGAAACTTGCAGGGCCGGCACTCATGGTCTTCTCCACAGCTCCCGCAGGCTGCAGCTGGGTTGGCTTGGTGGTGTGCAGGTCCTGATGAGCGTTGGCCTGGAGGGTTGGCCTGGCCGGGTCATCACAGCTGGTGGACATCCTCGGTGTCGGAGTTGCTGGAGTCCACGATGGCATTAGTCTGGTGTGTGGTGGTAGAAGCCTGCCGATCCCATTGGGATGTCTCGAACGCCGTTGCCATCTGTAGGGCCTTCTCTATTTTCTGCTCCTCGATGCTGATTAACCTGCGCCAGAGCTTTGGCTCACGGACTCCCCACATGAATTGGGCAAGCAGCGCGTTCTCCATGTCGGGGAATTCGCAGTCTATGGCCAGTTGTCAGATGTCGGCCAGGAAATCAGGGGTGGTCTCACTGGGTTTCTGGGTCTGGGCAATGAAGTCCATCCGCATGGCCATGGCTGAGGGCTTCAGCGCGTAATACCTGTTCAGGGCCTTGATCAAGTCATCGTAGGTGGCCTCCTCTATTTTCTTCGGATGAAGAGGCTCCTGGCTAGATGGATTGTGCTGACGCCACACGTGCTCAGGAGCCACGATTTTTTGAGGTCCATGTCTGTTGTTTTCTGGATCTTGAAGAAGTGGGTTAGCTGTTCGACCCAGGATTCCCAAAGCTCGGGGTGTGCCAGGTCAAATGTGGAGATCTGTCCCGGGGCGGCAGCCAAGACTAGAGCGCATGGCAGTGAGTGGTGATTGGAGGAGCAGAGCACATTGTGGAGCTGCTGGGGTGCGGTGGCCTCGCGGTGATTGGGGCTCGGTGCTGGCTGGAGTCAGGATCGCTCACCGGGATCCCATCCTTGTCGCCAGTTAAAAGTATGGAGATGGACACATCGCAGTGGGATTATCAGCTCATGTTTATTTAGTGATTTCGGAAAAGAGGAGATGATGTTGCCAGCTCGCAGGCTGCTTTTATGTCCCTTTTCCAACCACACCCATCACCCACACCCACACTCATGATAGGCTATATACAAGGTTTCTAATCCTATAGGTTCTCTACAGAATCCTAGGTCACTAGTTGGCTGGTTTTAGGATCCTAGGGTTCTATTGTTCCTGATATCGAAGCTTCGCTATTTGGTCGGGCCACAAGGTGACCCGACCGCATGTATGAATCAGCCAGTACACAACAGGTGTCAAACTCATTTGTTATAAGGGCTGCATCTGACATAAATGAGACCTTGTTGGGCCGGGCCATGTGTGTCATGAAATGTAATGCCACAGGTAGCAGAGATATAAACTTTATAAAGGACACAAAGGGGTTTTTTTTACTTAAAATAAAATCATGTTTAAAACATTAGCACTCTTGCAATATTTTGTTTAGTTAACAGTGTCTGATAACTGACACCTCTTGTTCTGAATGATTGTATCAAAATGTCTGTGCTGTTGCAAACTTGAGTATGCTGTTCAGGTATGTATCTGTAAGCTGCAAACCTACGATGACACAGCAGTAGCAGAACTGGAAGAAGCAGCAGAAGACAGCCAGTTCCACTGTGGGCCTGATAGAAGCCCTCCGGGGGCCTGATCTGGCCCCTGGGCCACGTTTGACACCCTTGGTTTAACTTGAAGAATTACCTGGCTGGCTTTGAATATCCAGAGCCTTTGAGAAGCATTATGCATAACAATTTGACACAATAACCCAGGGATGTCAAACATGTGGCCCACAGGTTGGATCAGACCCTCGGAGGGCCCCAATCCGGCTTGCAAGGCCCTGGCTATTTCCTGCTTCATTTCCCAGTTCTGCTGCTGCTGCTACATCACAGCTTGCTTTACTAGACTCTCTTGATCACACAGGAGACCTAGATAGGCAAGCCTGTCCTGTGCGTTTGAGAGAGTCTGGTAAAGCACAGGCTGAGGCTCCTCAGTTTGGTGTAGTGGTTAAGTATGTGGACCCTAATCTGGAAGAACTGGGTTTGATTCCCCACTCCTCCACTGCTGGATGACCTTGGGCAAGCCATAGTTCTGTCAGAGCTGTTCTTGAAAGAGCTCTCTCCGCCCCACCTACCCCACAGGGTGTCTGTTGTGGGGAAAGGAGGTTGTAAGCCAGGGGTCCTCAAACTACGGCCCAGGAGCTGAGGAGGAGGAAGGGGTGAGCAGGCTGGTCATGGGGGAGGGGGCGAACGCGGCGATGGGGCGAGCAGGCTGGTGGGGGGAGGGAGCGAACGCCGCGGCGGGGTGAGCAGGCTGGTGGGGGGGGTGAACGCGGCGGCTCTCCAACGGTCTGAGGGACAGTGAACTGGCCCCCTGTTTAAAAAGTTTGAGGACCCCTGTTGTAAGCCATTCTGAAACTCTTTCGGGTGGTGAAGGGTGGCATATATATCCAATCTCCTCCTCCTCCTCTTCTTCCTCTTCTTCCCCCTCTTCTTCTCAGGGGAGGGAGGGGACCAGCCAGGGCTCGCTTCCTGGCCAGGCTGGCTCAATCCTATACAGGAGACAAAGGGAAGCCTTTCTTTCCTTCCACTGCCTGAGGCTCCTCCCTGGAGGAAGGGAGGGAGAGCTTGCTTTGCTGGGCTGCCTCAATCGCACGGGAGAAATACCAGGCATCTTTAAGACCAACAAAGTTTTGTTCAAGGTATGAGCTTTTGTGGCTTCCTACAGTGTGTGTGTATTCTGTTGGGCTCCTTATGCTGTGTATGTGTTTTGTTGGGCTCCTTATGCCAGGGCTTTCCTGGGTGCAACTGCGTTCCCTCCCCCCTTTTATTGTTTTCATGCCCTCATGATCCAGTCTTCCTCAGTAAGAAAGCAATGTGAACTATTTTAGAGGAGGAATAACAACAAGCCAGTGAGGTGGATTAGGCTGAGAGTGTGTGTTCAGACCGAGTTCACCCAGTACATTTCCTTTGTAGAAAGTTGTAGCTATTTCTCTGGGGAAGACTATAGTTTTGTAGACAAACAGCCCTCAGTCTGTGTCAGGATGCCTTCTCATGTTCTGGACCATCACATGAAGCAACTTATGTAAAAAAGTTTGCTATGCCCAGCCATTTCATGTTTTCCCTTGGGTCCTAGGCCCAGAACACTGAGCATGAAACTTCCATAATGAATGTCAGTAAATCAAAAGTAGGTTTGCAGCTTACAGATATACACCTGAACAGCATACTCAAGATTGCTACAGCAGACATTTTGATGCAATAATTCAGAGCAAGAGGTGTCAGTTATCAGAGACTGTTAAATAGACAAAATATTGCAAGAGAGCTAGTGTTTTAAGCATGTTTTATTTAAAGTTTAAAAAATCTTTAATTGTATTTGTGTCCTTTATAAAGTTTATATCTCTGCTACCTGACATTACATTTTATGACACACATGGCCCGGCCCAACAAGGTCCCATTTATGTCAGATCCGGCCCTCGTAACAAATGAGTTTGACACCCCTGCAAGTAACCAGACCCTTAGAAACAAATTCCACTTTCACATAGCTCAAACCGTTCTGGATCCATTTCTGATTTAACACTGACCTCTATTGGTTAAGGACAGCTAGTACATCATTCCCTATACAACTAGTAGTGAAGTAGATAGCTTGTACAAATCAAAAAATCAGGTTACTAGCAGACAAGGTAGAGGTTTATAGATACTTTAGGAACTTCTTAAATGTGTAGAAATCTATGATCTGGTCAGTTTAAAAAATGCAATGATAAACAAGAAGTGAGCGAGCTCCCTGAGTGGTATGTTTAGCTCTTTAGAAGGAAGAAAACAGAGACGAAGAAATTGAGTTGCTCAAGCCCCCAAATAGATTATGGTAAATTGGGCTGCTCGTGCCCCCCAAATAGAGGTGGTGAGGGAGAAATTGCAAATTGTCTACATTGCACATGATTCCTTACAGACTCCAAGCTTGTTTCCTCTAATATTAAACTATGGTTAAGTGCCTATCACAAAGGCAGCAAAACAGGCTTACCTATGGTCCAGGTTGCACTTTCTGCATGTCTGGCAGACTTCCTAGGCATGCAGGAATTGTAAATTAAAACAAAAACCTCCCACAACCTCCCCTCTCCAAAAAAGCACCTGGCATGTTCTAATTTATTTATTTATTAGTTATATTTATACCCTGCCCTCCCTGTGAGCGGGCTCAGGGCGGTTTACAATGGTCAGTACAATGTACCTAGTCTGCATAAAACATTTAAAACATTTTAAGACAGATTAAAACAATCACATTTAAAGTGCTCACAATACTGATCGTTGATTCATCAAATTAGATGGCGCACTCAAAATTCTTCTATCAGCGTTCCCAATTCAGCGATCTTCTGGCCTCATGTGGAGACATGGCTCTGTGTCCACACTAGGGTCGGGCCTATACTACAGATGTTCGGATGATGGTAGTTGGTGGTAATGGTGGGTGGCTCCTAAGTAAAAGCCTGGTGGAAGAGCTTTGTATTGCAGGCTCTGCGGAACTGGAAAAGGTCCCTGATCTCTTCCGGGAGCTCATTTCACCAGTAAGGAGCCACCCTGGCCCTAGTGGCCGTGAGCCTGGCATCCTTGGGGCCTGGAATAATTAGTTGATGTTGTGACCCCGACCATAGTGCTCTCTGGGGCATATACGGGGAAAGGCGGTCCCTTAGGCCATATAGGGCTTTAAAGGTAAGTACCAGCACCTTAAAGGGAATTCAGTATGCTGTTGGCAGCCAGTGCACTGACCTCAGCACAGGCTGGATGTGCTCCCAACGAGGGAGGCCTACCAACAGTCTGGCCTGCAGCATTCAGCACTAGCTGCAGCTTCCAGATTTGCGACAATGGCAACCGCATGTAGAGAGCGTTACAGTAGTCTAGTCTCAAGGTGACCATCGCATGGATCACTGTTGCCAGGTCATCACAATCGAGGAAGGGAACCAACTGCCAAATCAGCTGAAGGTGGTAGAAGGCCGACTTAGCAGTGGCTGCTACCTAGGCCTCCATTGTTAAGGAGGGTTCCAGGAGCACTCCCAGACAAAGGTCGGGAGTGGGATCCCCACCCCTGAACCGCCCTGACTCAGACACAGGACCTCCATCTTTGCTGGATTTGGCTTCAGCTGGCTTAGTCTGAGCCAACCAGCCACGGCTTGCAATGCCCCGTCCAGATCTTCTGGTCTGGAGTCCGACTGGCCACCCCCAACATCAGATAGAGCTGGGTGTCATCAGCGTACTGATGACAGCCCAGCCCATACCTCCAGGCAATCCAGGCAAGGGGGCTCGTGTAGATGTTAAATAACATTGGGGAAAGCACCGCCCCCTGAGGCACTCCGCATTCAAGTGGGTATCTCGTGGACTGCTGTTCCCCTAGCACCACCCTTTGTCCCTGACCGTGGAGAAAGGAAACGAGCCATTGTAAGGCAAGCCCCTGTATCCCCACGTTGGTGAGGCAGTGGGTCAGCAACTGATGGTCGACCATGTCAAACACAGCCAACAGGTCCAACAACAAAAGTGCTGCCGAGCCACCCTGATCTAGGTGCCTTTGGAGGTTGTCAATTTATTTAAGCATGTTTATTGCCCTCACAATGTGAAGAGTCAGTAAAAACGGGAGCTTGGGAGGAGGAAGATGGGGAAATTGGCATGCTCAAGCCCCCGAAGAGATTATAATATCCTGGAGATCTGGGTCAGGAGGATGTTTCCCAATTGTTTGCTCTCAACTACCACCACCTCCCCTTCAGGCTCCCAACTTGTTAAATCATATTTTCAGTGAATTTCCCCTTGGGATGAAAGCAGCAGAATTGATGGACAACACACACAAAATTTGTTATCACATGGAGCTGATTATAGCAAAGCAAATTTCATAATCAGAATAACTGTATGACACTCCACATATAAATCTTCATAGCTTTCATCCATATAAGGTGAGCAGTCTTCTGTTGTTTTCTTATCTTTTCCCTGATTCTCCCTCCTCCCTTTTCTTCCAATTATTCTCTGGCTTTGGGTATTCAGGATTTGCTCTTCTTCTCAGCCTAGGAACCTTAGGGTTCCTCTTGCTCTCCCTCATGTTTTATTTTGCACCTCCCTACCTCCTGCTGACCTATCTTAAAATTCTCCAAACTCATCATGTGCTCTCACCTGAGATTCTGACAATATCTGTTCATAAACAGTGCCATTCTAAACATAGTTATACCCTTCTAAATCCTTGGACATCAATGGTCTTAGAAGGGTGTGACTCAAATTAGGATGGCACTGTCTTTTACTGTTTCACAGTATGATATTGCCACACTGTTTTTTCATTGGCCTCTTTACTGCTGTCAAGCCACAGCTGACATTAACAGAGGTGGCTTGCCATTGCCTGCCTCTGTGTAGGGACCCTGGTATGGGATGTATTAAAAGGAAGGACAGGATTGCCCATTGGAAACAATGGGAAACACTTGAAGGCCCATTGGAAATAATGGGAGCCAGGAATGCCAATTGACTTGCATGGCTCTATTGGAATACATTACAGTACAAGTAGAGCTGCAATAAAAATGCGGAATGGATTTTCCATTAGGGTCTCTGGACCCAAATAGACTACTCTGGGAGTTGGATGACAGGCCCCAGCTTGGAATGATTCCCTAGGAGTAACAGAAATGTTCTGGGACTGGGATGAGAGGCCCCAGAGCGGAATGACAACCCCAGGGGGTAGCAGAAGCATTCTGGGACTGGAATGACAGGGCCCAGAGTGGAATGACAGATTCAGGGGGTAGCACGAGTGTTCTGGAACTGGAATGAGTGACCACGGAGTGGAATGACAGTCCCTGGAAGTAGCAGGAGTGGTCTGGGACTGGAATGAAAGACCACGGAGTGGATTGATAGCCCCTGGGTGTAGCAGCAGTGTTCTGGAACTGGGATGAGAGGCCCCAGAGTGGAATGACAGCCCCTGGGTGTAGCAGGAGTTTCAGGGACTGGAATGAGAGACCACAGGGTGGAATGACAGCCCCTGGGGGTAGCAGCACTATTCTGGGAATGCAATGATAGGCTGCAGAGTGGTCTCTCATTCTAGTCAGAGAACACTCCTGTTACCCCCAGGGGCTGTCATTCTACTCTGGGGCATGTCATTCCATTCCCAGAGTACTGCTCCTACCCCCAGGGGCTGTCATTCCACTCCATGGTATCTCATTCCAGTCCCAGAACACTCCTGCTACCCCTAGGGGCTGTCATTCCACTTTGGGGCCTGTCATTCTAGTCCCAGACCACTCCTACTATATCCAGCCTTGAATGAGAGACCACAGAGTGGAATGACAGCCCCTGGGGGTAGCAGATGTGTTCTGGGACTGGAATGAGGGACCACAGAGTGGAATGAAACCCCCGGGGGGTAGTAGGAGTGTTCTGTGACTAGAATGACAGACCCCAGAGTGGAATGGCAACCCCTGGGGGTAGTAGGAGTGTTCTGTGACTAGAATGACAGACCCCAGAGTGGAATGACAGCCCCTGGGTGTAGCAGGAGTGTTCTGTGACTAGAATGAGAGACCACTCTGTGGCCTGTCATTGCATTGGTCTCTCATTCCAGTTCCAGAACACTTCTGCTACCCCCAGGGCTGTCATTCCACCCTGGGGCCTGTCATTCTAGTCACAGAACACTGGTGCTACCCCCAAGAGCTGTCATTCCACTCTGGGGCCTCTCAGTTCCAGAACACTCCTGCTATACCCAGGGGCTATCATTCCACTCCCTGGTTTCTCATTCCAGTCCCAGAACTCTTCTGCTACCCCCTGGATCTGTCATTCCACTTTGGGGCCTGTCATCCCAGTCCCAGAACACTCCTGGGGCTGTCATTCCAGTCCCAGAGTAGTCTATTTGGGCCCAGTTTCCCTAATGGAAAATCAATTCCACATTTTTATTGCAGCTCTACTTGTACTGTAATGTATTTCAATGGAGCCCATGCAGGTCAATTGGCATTCCTGGCTCCCATTATTTCCAATGGGCCTTCAAGTGTTTCCCATTATTTCCAATGGGCAATCCTGTCCTTCCTTAGTGGTCTCCCATCCAAATATCCAGGAGGGCTGACCCTGCTTATATTATAGGGTTGTCACCCCCACCCCCGGTATACAGGGGTCCCCCTGCTTTTTTGGGGCCAGCTGGCCACGGGGGAGGGGGAAACCCCGCCCCCAAGCCCCAACGCCCGCAGCCACCCCTCTCCCAAACCCCAACACCTGCAGCCACCCCTCTCCCAAACCCCAACACCTGCAGCCACCCCTCTCCCTTCTCTCAAGAGAGAGAGGAGGAAGAGGGGTGGCTGCGGGCCAGGCGCCTGATCTCTGCAGAGATTGGGCGTGCAGGGGGGAAACCCGGCTCCCTACACTTAAAGGAGCCCCTTTAAGTGCAGGGAGCCAGCGTTTCCCAGGCTCACGATCTCGACGGAGATGGGGGGGGGGGAATGCCAGCGCCCCTGGAAGTGCAGGGAGTCAGCCCCCCTGGAAGATCCGGGCGGCGGAAGTTCCCAACGGGACCTAATCACTAGGGGATGCCCCCCAAAGTCCCCCTCTGGGGATGGAGATGGGATTCGGGAACCCTATTATGTTCTGAGACCTGAGATCGGGCTAGTCTAGGCTATCCAGGTCAGAGCCTTTCTATTGTAATTTGTTACCAGCGTAACAAATTTTCCACACCCTTACATTGTGCCTCTTCTTTGTTCTCGTCTCTGCATTCCCCCTCCCTTTCACGTTCTGTTTTTCAAATCCTTCACTTTTTTCATACACTCCTCTAGAACGAATCTTGCGACCATAACTATTTATTTCTGTCCTTCCCCTGCCCTTGCTGTTGTTGCTCTGTTCCTGAGAATTGCCTTTGGTATCACAAACTGACTAATTCCAGAAACACTAAGAATGAACCCAAATGTGCTGCTTAAAATGCTTTTCAACCCTAGGAAAGGCGGTTCTCCATCACATGGCGGGGGGAGGGGGTCGTTGCAGTGCGGGGACCATTTTGGCGTCCCTGTCCACTCCGAGCCTTCCCATCATTGCACCATTGAATTTCTAAAACAGAGACCTCGTTTCGCAGCTTGATATTGCTCTCTCCCTGGCAAAATACACCCGAAAGCTGGTTATGGGTTTTTTTTTAAATGTTCTTTATCTATGACAAAACCCTTTCCAGTACTTTGCCAAGGGTTTTGGCCGGAAGCTATTTCAATCAGGCACTGAAATAAGCATTCCATTCTCCAGATGACGTCAAAACGCGTCGCCGTTGACAGGGCTTTTTTACAAGGTAGACGGCAGCCGGGAAAATGGCCGCGCCCGTGTTTAGAGCAGTGTTGCATGGAAAATGGAGTAGCCGAACGTTTAGTACTACTGGTAAGTAATGGATTTCCTTTGCCTCTGAAGTCATGCTTTTGGTACTCTAAGGAGTTTGTTGAGATACCTTGATGGTGTTGGTCTTCTTTGACACTGCGCTTGAACTAGTTTCTTCCTTGCCGTCGTTTAGCATGGTTAATTGGTAAAATTAGCAATAGAGCTTGTTTATAATATAGGGTAGGCTTCTTTAGAAGTGGGTGCACCAAAAACTACTTTGTAATAAAACAATAATGAAAATTACCAAGAACTTGTTTGTTAGATATTTTAGCAAACAAACCTATGAAGCTGTTTATGTAGAGTCAGGTTGTTGATCCATGTCGCTCAGTATCTGGTAGTAGCTTACCAAGGCTTCGGTGGTGGTCCTTTCTATCTGTGCCACTTGAGATATTTCTAACTGGAAATGCTGGGTGTTGAATTTGTTCTTCATGCAGGTGGCATTAGTTGGTGACCTTCGTTAGGATGTAAGCAAAGTCCATGCTTCATTGTTACTTCTACCGCATTTATCTGCAGCTGGATACAGTAGATCATATCCTGTTGAAGCATTTGGATGCAGAAGATGGTATAATAGAATATGCCTTGGACTGATTTAAATAATTTTGCAGGGATCAGACTCAAAGCGTTGCCAAAATCAGTTATCTTCAGACATTGTTTGTCCTGTGAGGATCTACAGGACACAGTCTTATCCTCCCTGTTATTCAACATCAGAGCCAAACAGTGGCCATGGGTTCAATCTGTGGCTGCCGTTGTCATTTTAGGAAGAATTTGGCCTTTTTAAAAAATGTTGCAAAATAGGGCCTGTGGCACAGAGGGGCCAGGTAATCTTGTCAACCCCCCATTGGGTCTTTTCAAGTACTGCTGATATGGATCAGGATCAGGCCCTCATAGCATTTTTTTTTAATGGTAAAATTCTTGCCTGAAATGACAAGTGACAGCAGCCACTCATTATAAAAGAGAAAATATTTCATCAGAGTTTTTTTCAGGGCTCCCTGGTTTCCCAATTTTCTCTAAGAAATTTCCCTGAATCTTCACATATTTACTCCTTTCTGATAAGGAATCTAATAGTATAGTGGAAGTACCCTTGAAGTTATTACCTCTTATTTTTTGTAATAGGGTTCTTCATTTTAGAAAGGTTTTGCCCCTCTTCAGGCACTGGAGAACAGAGGGTCTGTGGGTCAGTAGTGTATTTCCATTTTAATTTTGCATAGAATGATGCTACAACAAATATAGTTGTGTTAGTGACTCAAAATCTAATTCATTAGCTTTTCTCCCCCTAGCTACTGTTGGGCTGTTGTTAGACCTGTATCATAGAGGCTTGTGCTGAAGAAGACAGAGCAGTGTTAAAAATTGATATACTCCCTTTATCCAACATATAAAACAATTTTCCCATCACCATCCCTTCTATGTCTGCTGTGGCTTTGCCAGTGTATCTTTTGATTTTCTTTTTATTACTTCCACTCATAAGGTTTGAATGTGGGAGGGCTGAATGTGGACCCAGCTGTAGTATACAAATCGATTTGTAAAATACAAGAATGTTTTGTTTTTAGCTGTTCTGTGCAAGCGTGGGGTACCTCTGGGACCGATGCCTAATGAAGATATAGATGTCAGCAACTTGGAGGCACTGGAAAAGTATCGCAGCTTTCGTCGTTACTTCAAGGTAGCAGAAAAAGAGAGAAAGAAACTTCATTGGTGGGCAACCTACAAGAAACACATCACTCCAAAGGAAGGTAATCAACTGAAGGGGCACATGTGGCTTTGCAGTTTACTGCTGAAGAGGAAATGGCTTTCCTTCCCCTGGAGTTCCTCACCCCCCGCCGGAAGGAGACAGAGAACACCAGAAAACCATAGCCATGCATGCATAGGATGCTTGCCTCTGTCATTGTTTATCACAAGAATAAAGAGATCCTTGCATTTGCTAATCATTGTCGGAAGGATTTTCTTTTAAAGTTAAACCATCCCCAAATCCCCAAATTCTAATTTCAGGTTATCTTATAAGGAAGGCTGTCAAAAAAGATAGAGGAGGATTATAAAAGATAGAGGAGGATTATAAAATGATAAATGAATTAAAGATAGCGGCTAGACAAAATAACTGTGTTGTAATAGGCAACTTTAACTACCCACACATTGATTGGGTCAATATGAGTTCTAGTCGGGAAAAAGAGATTGCGTTTTTAGACACTCTCAATGACTGTGCTGTGGAACAGATGGTCACAGATCCTACCAGTGCAGAGGCGATCCTGGATTTGGTCCTAAGTAACACCCAAGACCTGGTGAGAGATGTAAAAGTGATTGCACCACTTGGGAACAGTGACCATAATGTCATTGAGTTTAACATTTGTACAGATAGGGAGTTGCCCAAAAAGACTGACGCGACCACTTTTAACTTTAAAAGGGGTAACTTCTCTGGTATGAGGGGACACGTGAGGAAGAAATTGAAAGGAAGAGTGGAGAAGGTCAAAACCATTGGGGAAGCTTGGAGACTATTTAAAAAGACAATCCTAGAAGCTCAGAAAAAATATATACCGCAAATTAGGAAAGGTACAAATAGGTATAGAAAAAGCCTGCATGGTTAACAAATAAAGTAATGGAAGCTGTAAAAGGTAAGAAGGATTCCTTTAAGCGGTGGAAAGCTAGTCTTAGTGAGGTTGATAAAAGGGAACACAGACTATGGCAAATAAAATGCAAGTCTGTGATCAGGCAAGCAAAAAGGGAATATGAGGAGCATATCGCAAAAAACATAAAGACCAACAATAAAACTTTCTTCAAATACATTAGAAGTAGGAAGCCAGCCAAGGAGGCAGTGGGGCCCTTGGATGACCAAGGGGTAAAAGGAGTAGTGAAGGATGATAGGGAAATGGCTGAGAAGCTGAATGCATTTTTTGCTTCTGTCTTCACTGTGGAAGAGGAGGAGTGTTTGCCCACTCCAGAAGCACCGATTTCGGGAGGGGGTTTGAAAGACCTGAATCAGATTGCGGTGACAAGAGAGGAAGTCCTCCGACTGATGGACAATTTAAAAACTAATAAATCACCAGGCCCGGATGGCATTCATCCGAGAGTTCTGAAAGAACTCAAATGTGAACTTGTGGATCTCCTGACAAAAATATGTAATCTTTCTTTAAAATCTGCCTCCATTCCTGAGGACTGGAAGGTAGCTAATGTCACTCCCATCTTTAAAAAGGGCTCCAGGGGAGATCCGGGAAATTACAGGCCAGTCAGTCTGACATCGATACCGGGTAAGTTGGTGGAAACTGTTATTAAGGAAAGAATTAGTAGGCACATTGATGAACAAAAACTATTGAGGCAGACTCAGCATGGGTTCTGTAAGGGAAGATCTTGTCTCACTAACCTGTTAGTGTTTTTTGAGGAGTGAACAAACATGTGGACAAGGGGGACCCAATAGATATTATTTACCTTGACTTCCGGAAAGCTTTTGATACAGTTCCTCATCAAAGGCTCCTAAGTAAGCTCAATAGTCATGGGATAAAAGGACAAGTCCTCTTGTGGATCAAAAACTGGCTTATAAATAGGAAACAGAGAGTGAGTATAAATGGGAAACTTTCTCAGTGGAGGGTGGTAAGCAGTGGGGTACCACAGGGATCAGTACTCGGTCCGATGCTTTTTAACTTGTTTATTAACGATTTGGAATTGGGAGTAAGCAGTGATGTGGCTAAATTTGCAGATGACACGAAGTTGTTCAGGGTGGTGAAAACCAGGGAGGAGTGTGAGGCACTCCAAAGGGATCTGTTGAGGATGGGTGAGTGGGCGTCAACGTGGCAAATGGGGTTCAATGTGGCCAAGTGCAAAGTGATGCACATTGGAGCCAAAAATCCTAAATATAAATACACGTTGATGGGGTCTGAACTGGCAGAGACGGACCAAGAGAGAGATCTTGGAGTCGTAGTGGATAACTCGCTGAAAATGTCTAGACAGTGTGTAGCTGCAATAAAGAAGGCCAACGCTATGCTGGGGATTATTAGGAAGGGAACTGATAACAAATCAGCCAGTATCATCATGCCCCTGTATAAATCATTGGTGC
Organism: Gekko gecko; assembly: GCA_029375565.1. Classification (NCBI taxonomy): domain Eukaryota; kingdom Metazoa; phylum Chordata; class Lepidosauria; order Squamata; family Gekkonidae; genus Gekko; species Gekko gecko. The sequence goes on from JAPDNY010000002.1 coordinate 221,549,854, forward strand.
AACCTCATTTGGAATACTGTGTACAGTTCTGGTCACCACATCTCAAAAGGGATATTATAGCATTGGAGAAAGTGCAGAGAAGGGCAACTAGAATGATAAAAGGGTTGGAACACCTTCCCTATGAAGAAAGGTTAAAATGCTTGGGGCTCTTTAGCTTGGAGAAACGACGGCTGAGAGGTCACATGATCGAGGTTTATAAGATTATGAATGGGATTGAGCAGGTTGAGAAAGAAGTACTTTTCTCCCTTTCTCACAATATAAGAACTTGTGGGCACTCTATGAAATTGCTGAGCAGTCGAGTTAGAACAGATAAAAGGAAATACTTCTTCACCCAAAGAGTGATTAACATATGGAATTCACTGCCACAGGAGGTGGTGGCAGCTGCAAGCATGGACAGTTTCAAGAGGGAATTAGATAAACATATGGAGCAGAAGTCCATCAGTGGCTATTAGCTCTCGGTCTGGGGCAGGTGATGCTCTCTATTCTTGGTGCTGGAGGGGGCAGCAATGGGAGGGCTTCTGGTGCCCTGGCCCCACTGCTGGACCTCCTGATGGCACCTGGTATATTTTGGCCGCTGTGTGACAGAGTGTTGGACTAGATGGGCCATTGGCCTGATTCAACATTGGCTTCTCTTATGTTCTTATGTTATCCTTGAGACTTGCACTACTAGAACCTTTCACATGTTCCAGGTACCCAAATACAATGAATTTTCTCAACCCCTTACCCTACTTTTTTTGTCCAAACTTCAGTATAATAAAGCTTTGTAGGTGGACATTTCCACCAAATATAGTTTAATTTGAACCTAGATTTACTAGGGTTGGCTTCAGGCCAGTACTTTGTAATGTCAGGGCTCAAACAAGAGGGTGTTCTGAGCATTGTGCAAAATGTACCTCATCACAGAGTAGCTAGAACAAGGAAGCTAAAGGCCCTGAATAAAGTTTCCAATCTCTGCTGTTTTCCTCCCCTCACAACCCAGAATGTATGATTAGCATCTTTACAAACTGGCTACAGTCTTATTCCTGCCTCATTAAATGCAGTGGGACTTATGCCATATAAACTTCCATAGGATTGGATCAAAAGAGCTATTCAGTTACTTCCTTTTTTCCTATCCCATTAAGGTTAGCATAGGTAGGTGCTGATAATCCACCTACTGCATTTAGGCTCAAAAGAATAAAATGCTACCCTCATTGTTAGGAAGCAAAAAGGAAGATTTTGGAGTTATGGACTGAAATCTGATGTTAACTGAGTTCCTTATAACAGATACTCTTTGTTTCTTTTCCTGGGTTATGTACAGATTTGATCTGCTTGCAAATCAGAAGTCTGTTCACATATGGGCAATGTTAAGTTGCAAGTCTAACTTAAACCATAAATCAAAATGTTGGATCTGTTCAGCTTCTTGGACTTTCATGGTTAGATCTTCAGCAGAACGAGGAAAAAAATGTGGGGTTTATTTTGTACAATTTTTTAAATCTAGATGAACAGGCAAAGATAGACATTGGCCTACCTTATCCTCGTACACAACGGTCAAACATACTTAAAGAGAGAAAAGCCATAAGGAGACAAAATTTGACCAGTGTGGAATTGGAAAGAGCATCCCGTCTCCGGACACGTATGTTTCTTTGATCCATCTATATTTATTCCTTTGGTATTTGTAAAAGCTTCACCAATCAGTGTTTTGCTGTACTCTGTTTCTACTTGCAGTGTTGATTCCACTTGATGAGGTCAAAGCTGAATGGGAGAGAACTTGTGGCCCATACCACAAGCAGCGCATAGCAGAACATTATGGACTATACCATGACTTGTTTGATGATGCCACATTCATTCCCAGAGTTCTTCTAAGAGTGGAATATGACTCTGATGAGGAATATGTTGTTCCAGTTTATCTTGGGAATTTAGTGACCCCCACAGAGGTATTGTACCAAGCACACAGAGTTTCACAGAAAACATAGAATCTGGGCATGTTAAACGAAAAGCAGAAATACAAACAGGTCTATTAATAGTTTTAAGAAAAACAGATTCTACTTTTTCAGTCTTGTTTGAACATGCTAAAAACTTTATTTTTGCTCATCCAGGTGACATGAAACAAATGGTACATTCTATCTGAGATATCCATTTATAAGATTAATCAGACCATTCACCTAAGTTGCCTCAATGCAAACCAATAGAAACAGCAAAAAAGTATATTTTTGTGACAACAGCCTTCTGTATTGTATTTCTATACATGTTGCTTTCTGCCTGTCTTCATGTTGCATTGAATACCATTGATGGTGCAACCAAAGCAGATGCTTCAGCTCCTTGCCCCTCAGTTATGCCTGTTGCTGTTGCTGTGGGGTTTTACATTAAGACAGAAGCACTTTCTCAGTAATTACGTTTCATCAGATTGATGCTGTAATATATTTGATTCTGTGATCTATTCTGCAAAGAGAAAGTGATGTGAGTAGCTTTTTTAAAATTAAATTTTTGTTATAGGATTTTTTTAAAACAGAAAAATAAAAGTATACAGGGGAAAAAAGACGGGGGAAAAGTTAACAAAGCCTGTCAATATATTTCTCAACAACAAAGACAGATACAATTACAAACCTAATACTTAGTCTAATAATATAGTTACTCTAAAATTATAACGAAGTTGAAATAAAAAAGCATCTTCTATTATCTAAAATATCCCTAATCATCAAATCTGCATATCATAAGTTCATTTTTTTCTTTTTCATGCAAAAAGTCAATAAGAAGTTTCCAGTTAGCCATAAATATATAGTCTTTTCTCTAATCGAAGAAGTGAGTTTAGCCATCTCTGCCAATTCTAGTGTCCACATACACCATTCTTCTACTATATTATTGAAGTTTTCCATTTCTGTGCATATAATAGTCTTGCTGCTGTAATCTCTCCTTATAATAATTATCTTTTGGTTTCACAAGATTCCATGCGCTCCCATTGGCTGTAAAATGCCCTCCCTCAGCCATTGGCCCATCAGCCGCCACTCAAGAGTACTTGCGTGCCATTGGCTGGGTGCTGGGTCTGCTCCTCTTCCCCACCCACTCCCCCTTTTGCATGTCAGATTTACTGGCAGACAGCTCTCTCTCCTGAGGAAGACAGTTCTCTTGACCCCTGTGAGGGACTGTCCCCTCAGTGGCTGTTGGTTGGCACCCAAGCTTGGTTCTCTGAGTAAAAAAACAAAGGACTTTCAGCATAACCCCCTCCCCCGCCCATAACCCCCTCCCCAACAGCCACTTTCTTGTCAGAATAAATGGAAAAAGGCTCTTTCTCCTGCTTAGCTTCAGCATGGCTGGCTGGCTAACGATGTGGGCCAGCGACCATCAAACCATTTTCTTCAACCCCCTGCTGTGCAGCTGACTTTCCCCTAGGGTTGCCAATCTCCAGGTGGGACCTGGAGATCTCCCACTGTTACAATTGACCTCCAGATGACAAAGATCAGTTCCCCGGGAGAAAATGGTTGCTGTGAAGGGTAGACTCTATGGCATTATACCCTGCTGAGTCCTTCCACACACACCCCAAATGCTGCCCTCCACAGGATCCCCCCCCCAAATCTCCAGGTATTTCCCTAATCAGAGTTGGCACCTGTACTTTCTCCTCTGTCAGTAAAAGGCCCTTTCCACACCTATGTTGGCCTTGGGGAGAAAACTCATTGGGCCCAGTCCTGATCAGGTTGCCAACTCCAGGTGGGCAATTCCTGGAGATTTGAGGGATGGAGCCTGGAGAAGGTGAGGTTTGAGGAGAGGTGGCACCTCAGACAGGTATGATGCCATAGACTCCACCCTCCAATCCAGCCATTCCCTGATGGGGATCCATTGTTGCCAATCTCCAGGTGGGGGCTGGAGATCACTCAAAATTACAACTGCTCTCTAGGAGGGAGGGGGAGGAGATGGAAAACTAAAGGTAGGTTGATGGTTGGCTGGGAGGGAGATAGGGTTGTAAACTCCAGGTTGGGAAATTCCTGGAGATTTGAGGGGTCGAACCTGGAGAGGGTGAGTGTTGAGGAGGGATGGGACCTCAGACAGGTACAATGCCATAGACTCCACCCTCCAAACCAGCCACTCCCTCCTGGGGAACCACTGTTACCAATCTTGGGGGTGGGCTGGAGATCACTCAAAATTACTACTGCTCTTCAGGTAGCAAAGATCAGTTCCTCTGGAGAAAATGGTGGACTCTGTCATTATACCCTGCTGAGATTGCCACAGCAAATTGTCACTGAGTGCCCAAAGCTGGGGCACTCTCCCAGAGCCTCTTTCTAGATCCCGTTGTATTTATTTCCACAACGGGCCTTATTCCTAGTCACATATAAAAACAAAATTCCATGGCTATCTTCCAATTGTTTATCCATCAATCCCAAAAGAAAAGCACCTGGTTTCATTTGAATATTAGTCTTTAAAATCTTCTGCGTAATTGAATGTGTTTGGCTTTATTACAAGTCCCCCACATATAGTAAAAGATTCCTTCAGTGATGTGAATGGCTTGATGCTGTCTGGACAGAGGAGTGGCTGGCAAACAGGAGACCAAATGAAACTTAGACCCCTTAACTTCAGAATCTTTGGCAAATATCTTAACTGCCTTATAGTCATAACTGCAGTTATTTTTCAGGCTCTTAACCCTCCCAGAGTCATTTTTGAAGCAGATGAAGGATCCCTGTGGACCCTCCTGTTCACTAACCTGGGTGAGTACAGATTCTTTTAAAGAGGTTTTCATGGCAGGTTCTTTAGAATAGGAGCAGGATGTTTTATTGCTGTGGGGGCTGCTTGTTAAAATATGGATTTTGTAATTGCTGTAAACAGCTAAATCTGGGTTAGCAGTTAACATAGCAGTGCTTGCGGTTATTGTTATTGTACAGCATGATTAAATCATGGCCTTTAAATCCCTGATGTTGCACGGAATGGATCTATTGACAAACGGGTGTGGAAGGTTGAATTGGTGGGGTGGGGGGCTTTGACTCTGCAGCACAGTCTTGGGATTATTTTACTGGGGGGGAGATATTACTTATCAACAGTAGCACCACTGCCATAACAGGATTAACTCATACCACAAAAATAAAACCAGTGGAAAAAGCAAGGCCCTGGAGCCCTGTTTTAAAGCTGTGGGGGGGAGAATAATTTGTGCAGCAAGAGGGATTTTTCAACAGGAAAGAACTATATAATTCGAAATGTCATTGAATTTAGTTTCTGTATGTGTTCTGCATGCAGATGGACACTTGTGTGAGACCAATATGGAGTATGTTCACTGGCTGGTGTGAGTATTGGCTTTTACTCCCTCACATTTCTTAGCATCTGTCTTAGTATGTTGATAATCCTGGAACTGAGTCGCTGTTCAGCTACCAATATGGTATTATGCAGAAAGTCAGGCTTGAACAGTAAATAGCTAGAGTGGAATCATGCTAGGCAAAGACATCTACATACCCACCTACTGCAGCCTCCTGTGCTCTGCCCCCCCCCCAAGTTGTGGTTCTGAGTGTCAGTGTATGTGTAGGCCTTATTGTGGCATGAGCTTTGTCTGCACCAGAGTCCATTGGCAAAGTTGTTTTTGAATTGTACCCTTCACAGGACAAACATTCCAGGCAACAAAATAGAGTCAGGCAAGGAGATTTGCCATTACTTCCCACCATTTCCTGCCAAAGGAACAGGATACCATCGTTACGTCTTCCTTCTCTTCAAGCAAACCCAACCAATAGATTTGACTGATGATATGCGGCCAATGCCATGGTAACTCTTCAGATTTTGCATAATTACTGTGAAGACATCTGGTGCTTCTATCTCCTTGTTTAAAGTAGGGTTATCAACAGTTCAGCATATTCTGAAGCTTCATTTTTTTAAAAAAAATCTGGGTAAATAACAATACTGGAAGAAAATTGGTGATGACTTGCACAGGACAGTAATGGTAGCTAGAGTGAACAACATCAGCGGTCTTTTACATCTGTATTCTTTCTTGCTATATCTGTCCTCTTAGCCACAGCCTCAAGATGAGAACCTTCAGGACATTTGATTTCTACGAGAAGCATCAGATGGCCATGACGCCAGCGGGGCTGGCATTTTTCCAGTGCCAGTGGGATGATTCTGTCACACATGTTTTTCATCAGCTTCTGAGTAAGTATATGACCACACTCAGGGGATCTTGAAATTCTGTATTATAACTCTGTGAATAGAAAATGCAAATTCTGCAACCGGACCAAATTTCTGTAATTAAGCAAATGCATAAAACGTTTTGGTGTACATGCTGGTTTTAAAACTTAAAAGTTAACAGTTAACACTCTGAAATCTTATCTCTTCTTCTTCTCCCCTGCCCCAATCTGTTTTCTGGGAGGAGGTGAGAGAATATTAAAACTCATGAAACATGAAGCATTAGGGAGAAGGACTATGGGGTAATTGTGTAAACACAGGGCATTGAATCTCTATGGTGTTTCAAAGGTTTACCAGGAGCTGGCACTGAAACAGTACACTGGAAGACCAACACAAGGTTCTCTTATGGAGCATACGGATAACAAAAGGCTGAGCTGAAAGGGGGGAGCCCTGTTTCATGGAAATCCTACTTGACATCTTTTTCCTCAGGGTGGGGAATGGTCTGTAATGGCTGTGGAAAATGTTCCAGTGGCCAAGATTGCCCTATGTGACCGATGCAGGACATACTTCCTTCTCTCTGAGTGGTCTTTTACTTGCCCTTATTAATTATCAGCATATATCTAAATCAGATTACATAGCATCATGATGGTATCTTATTCAGCACATCTCCCCTCATTGGCCAGTCTCTAGAGGGGAATAAACAGAGTAGAAAAATGACACTAGAGGAATGGAAACAGTGGCTGCAAACAACTGTAGGGAAAAGAAACACAGAAAAGGGTAGAACTGAGTATTGGTGGGGGGGGGCATTGGGCACTCACTCACATGGAACTTACCACCTTGTAAAGCAAAAACCAAGAGAATACTTAGCTAACCCCTGCAAATAACTTCACATGTGAGCTGGAGCCTCCATGCAATCAGCTGTTTGAGTTATTCCCCCCACCTGCTTGGTGTATGAGGATCACACTTTTCCTCCCCCATATTACTTCAGCAGCAGTTCATGATGCATGCATGCATGCAGAGCAGGGTGTCTACCTGAAATTGTGTATAAGGTTTCCAATTGTATCTGTATGAATTGGAAACTTTTTAAAAAGTCAGAACTGAGATTCATTGGATTCTACAATAGTTACTAGATTTTATGCTGAAGCCATATTTTGTGACTGGCACAGTTTCAGAGAGCACTTGCTGTATCTAGCTATAAACTGTGCAGAGACATGTAAACAGAGGAATTTAGCCCAAAAGTTGGGTTAGAGACCCAGAAGACATAGAAAGTAAAATAAATCTGGCCATGGATCAGCAGCTGTCTGTAAACAGCAGTCTGTAAAGCAGACAGGGTCCATTCTGTTCTGAACAAGCATCTGAAACAAATGGTTTGAAGTGGAAGACAAGAGAAGCTGTATGTGCTGTCAGTGGGCTCCTTATGCTGTGGTATCTTTTGACATGGAGGGTGCTTAAGGCATGTGCTTGCAGTGTTTTAAATCTGCAAGATTAACTAACATGCTGTCCATCTTTTATAGACATGAAGGAGCCAGTGTTTGACTTTGTGCGGCCCCCTGTGTATCACCCCCCACAGAAGAAATTTCCACATCTCCAGCCTCTGAGATACCTGGACAGGTACAGGGACAGTGATGAGCAAACCTATGGCTTTTACTGACAGGTCTGACACTCTACTTTTCAAAGGGCCTCTGGCCAAGGAATCACAATACAGGAATCCTGAGGAGCAGTTCATGTGTCTGACTGGTGAATGGCAGTATATGAGTCACAACAGGCTTCCTTTCAGATCATCACCATTTCTTATTCACCACTTGGAACAGAGATACAGCTTATGTCCACTCTTGAATATATATCGGAAAGTTTATCCAAAGTTTTCATTATGTTGAAGCCTACCCGTATTAACAGACCCAGGACTATCCAGGACCTGAACATCTCTACTACATCCTGAAGAATCAAATCCCATTCATCATTTGCTGCCAGCAAAGCAGTCTGCTTTATCCCTCAACAGCTGAGCTGTATCAGCAAAATACTTCCATCTGAATTGGATCAGATGATACATGAAATCTTGCTTAAGCATTCAATCACTGCTGAAATGCTGGACTATGTGTTCTCCTTAAAGTACTGAATAAACATCCTTTTAAAAATCATGCTTGAAACAGGCTTGCTTTAGAGGGCCTGGGGGGTGGAGCACACAAGAGCAGTCTTAGACATCAGTCTTTAAATTGTGGGGACTGTTCCTATAACTCTGCTGCAGGGTTTCACCAACATGGTGCCTGTAGGTGCCATGGCAACGACCAATTTTTTTTTTAGAAAGTGGGTGGGAGCAGATGAGGCTCCTGCCAAGCAGGACTTCTGCTTGGTGACCAGAAGTGCTGTGCAGATTAAAATAATGTTGCTTTGGTGGCAGCTGATGCTAGTTTTGGGATTTTTTAATTTATATATTCTACTTGCTCAGGGTGGTGAACAGCATTTTAATAGATATGTAAGTCAAGTTAAAAACAAACATTAAAACAATTCAATACAATTCCAGTTATAATTTCAGATGGTGTTAAGAAACCAATTTATATACTCACCCCATAGGGGGGGAGGAAAGAAGAAAAGAGCCAAGTTCAATGGAAAAATGTTGCTGTCATCAACCATAGGCCTGGTGGAACATCTCTGTCTTACAAGCCCTGTGGAACTGCACTAGATCCTGCAGGACATGGTCGTCATTGGACAGAGAGTTCCACTAGGTCGGTGCCAGGGCCAAAAAAGCCCTGGCTCTGATTGAGGACAGCCGGATATCTTTTGGGCCAGGAATCACCTCTGTTCTCTCTATGACTCTTGTCCAGTGTATTTTTTAAAATTACTCCTCCTGTCCCCTGCACTTGGGCTTCCTCGTTGTGTGTGTGTTCTTAGCTCCATCTCATGTGGTGGCCATTTTGTAGTTGCACTCACAAATCTGTGCCAGAATTCCAGAAGTGCCCAGAGGCTCAAAAAGGTAGGTTATGCTTTTTTCATCATTGATCTTCTGTGCACTCCCAAATGAGGACTACGCATGAGCAGGCCTGCCATCAGAGAGGTTTTTACAACTAAAAGCTTCGAGGGGGCGCTGCACACTGGAGCCAGAAACTTGTTCCTGCCCAGGGACCACATGCTCCAGCGCAGCAGCGCCCCCACCCTCAGTTCCGCTTGCCAATGAAAGAGAAGGTTGCCTTCTTGGAGTCTCCAGTTTTTCTCATTGGTGAAGAATTGCCTCCGCGGTTCCCTGGGGTTGTTCTGGCTTCTGAGTTTGTACCATGGCTCAGCAAGCCCTTTTCAAAAAATGCACCCATTGGCTTCCGGTCGGAGTAAAATGGCGAATTGACACACTTTGCGAGTTGTGCAGAGTGTACTGCGGCATCTGACGACAGTCTGGGCTCTATTTGGCCCAGCGCAGCACTCTCCAGGCGGGGGAGTGGCAAGCAAGCAGCGAAGCCTGAGGGGGGTTGAGATCGGTGTGGATAAGCTTCGGAGGAAGCTTGTTTACACTTTGATCTCCTCCCGTGAAGAGGGCAGTTGCAAATCAACTCTACAGATGCCAGCCGGGCTGAGAATTCAGCATAAATTCGCCATCTACCGATCTCTTTATCATCTGGATTAACATCGTTTACAGAAGAAGCACCGCGAAACCCCGAGACTACAAGCAAGGTAACAAACAAACGATTAAGCGCTTACCGGTTTAAAGGAGACTGTGATATTGAAACGTACGGATAAGCGTTGAAACCTTTAAGGAACCGCTTGATTTAAAAGTAAAAAGAAAGCTTTCCGTTAGAGAAAAAGGCTGAAAAGAGACTTTGTTTTGCATTCCTGTGGTCAGCCAAGTCTAAACGTTACGTAGTAGAAACGAAACTAACTGTGACTCTGTGATACAGGAAGTGGGCTAGAGTGGAGGTTTTAGAGGCTGCTGTGTTTGAAGCGGATGGACATTTTATTGTGTGACACCACTCTTACCGGAAGTTGGATTACAGAGACGGACTGGTGAACAGGAAGTTTGAAAGGAGCCTACTCTAGCCGGAAAATCATAGAGAAATTGCGCCCGACATTTTGGGGAGGACTAAAACTTAAAATGTTATTTTCAAGCCGAAAAAGTGTTTAAACAAGTTCTAAAGGTGGCGATTTGGCTTGAAGACTGCTAATATAAAGACTGACTAATATTGAAGTGGCCTCCAAGACGGATTTGAGAACAAGACCTAGAGCTGCTTCATCACCCAGCCCAAGAATGACTGCAAAGGAAAAAAAAGAGTGGCAAGCAGCTATGGAAGCGATGGAAAAACGGATGACTGAGAATCTTGGAAAACAAATAGAATCACAGTTGCAACAACAATTGGAGCAAATAGAGCAAGTGCAAATCCAAGTACAGAAAAAAAATATGGAAGAATTGAAAGAACTGGTACTTACAGAAGTGTCAGGGATTAAAAAAGATACAGAAGAACTCAAAAAGGAAGTCAAAAGTCTGGTGACAAAATCTGAAGATATGGAACAAAAGGTTAAAAAACCCTGTCAGAAAGTGCAAGGCTGGAGACCATGATGGATTACAGGGCTACTCAGAATCACCTGAGATTGAGAGGGATAGAAGAGGAGGAAGATCAAGATCTACGGGCCCTAGTAATTAAGACATTGACAACTTATATAGGAGAAGATGAAGGAGATTTGGATGCAGACTTTGACTTGATTTACAGAGTAAATTCAGCTTATGCCAAAAGAAAGCAATTACCTAGAGATGTAATTGTTCAATTTGTGACAACAAAGATGAAGGAAGACGTTTTCAAGAAACAATTTACACAACCGTTGGAAATTAATGGAAAGAAAATAATAATTTTGAGAGAAATTCCGAGATTGATTCTACAAGATAGAAAGAAATTCAAGAAATTGACAGACAGGTTAAAAGAAATGAATATTAGGTTCAGATGGGAGATTCCATATGGACTTACATTTATGTACAACTCGGTGAGATCAACTCTTAAATCTGAAGGAGACTTATATAGATTTAAAGCGAGCAATCTGGACGATTTTAAAGATATTTAATTTAACACCATTATGGATTACAAATTTTTATCTTGGAACGTAAATGGATTAAATTCACCAGGTAAAAGAAGACTGGTGAATCATTGGCTGGAAAAACAAAAATGTAACATAATTTGTTTACAAGAAACACACATAAGAAAACAAGACGATAAATATTTGACTAATAAAAAATTGGGAGAAGAATTTCATTCTTCAGCAGTTAATAAGAAAAAAGGAACAGTGATTTATATTTCAAAAGATTTGGATCCTAAACAAATTTTTTCCGACAAAGAAGGAAGGTATGTTGGCGTGGAAATCTGTATGGATAGAAAAAAGACATTGCTTGTTAATATATATGCACCCAATGGTGCAAAAGAGACCTTTTTTAATGATCTGACTAAAGAGTTGGAATGTTTAAACTATGACCAAATTGTTCTTGCGGGAGACTTTAATGGTACAGTGAACAACACATTGGATAGAAAGTCCAAAGCAAGTGGAGAGACAGTTGGAAAGTTACCAAAAAATTTCTTTCAATTGATGAAGCAAGAGAAATTAGAAGATGTTTGGAGGAAGTGGAATCCTAAGACTAAGGACTACACGTTTTACTCGAATAGACATAATTCCTTTTCTCGAATTGACATGATTTGGATGTCAGAGGAGATGGCGCAAAAAACTTATAAAATACAAATTTTACCGAAAACTAACTCTGATCATAATCCCCTACTTTGGATATCTAAAGTAAAACCTAAACAGTTATTTTGGAGAATTAATGAAGATTTACTGGATCAAAAACAAATTAATGAAATCTTAAAAAAGGAAACGAAAAGTTTTTTTGAACTGAATTTGAATAAAGGCACGGATATACAAGTTGTATGGGATACATACAAAGCAGTAATGAGAGGTATGCTTATCTCTCTGAACTCCAAAGATAAAAAGCAAAAGATCCAGCAACAGAAAGACCTTCATGAAAAAATTCGACAAAAAGAAAAGGAATTAAAAAAAAGACCAGGGAAGAAGAAAATTATTAAAGAGATCCACTTCCTGCAAGATCAGCTGAATGTTCTTTTAAACAGAGAATTATATTGGAATTTAAAAAAATTACAGCAAAAAGCATTTGAGGGTGCAAACAAACCAGGAAAGTTTTTAGCATGGCAATTGAAAAATAGAAAAGAAAGGAACTTTATATCTAAGATTGTTGAAGATGGAAAGGAGGTGATGAGCCTGAACGGTATAAAAAGAGTTTTTTTAAATACTACGCCAAACTATTCCAAAAGAAAGGAATTGACCAACAGAGAATCAAGAAATATTTGGAGACGATTGAAGTTCCAGAGCTGGGAAAACAAATTAAGGAACTATTAAATGGTTTAGTAACGAAAGAAGAAGTGACAATGGCAATAGAAGACGCAAAGTTGGGCAAAGCTCCAGGACCAGATGGCTTTACAGCAAAATTCTATAAGAAATTTAAAGAGGAGCTAACCCCTATTTTAGTACTTCTGTCAAATGAGATAAGACAGACCAAACGGATTCCAGATTCATGGAAAGAAGCAAACATTTCATTGATACCTAAAGAAGGTTTGGATCTGACTCAAGTAAAGAATTATAGACCAATATCGCTATTAAATAATGACTACAAATTATTTGCAAAAATAATTTCAGAGAGACTGAAAAAATATTTGAAAGATACAATAGCGGAAGAACAAGCGGGATTTTTACCAAATAGACAAATTAGAGACAATCTAAGAGTGGTGATAGATGCAATTGAATATTATGACAAGCATCCTGAAAAAGAAGTTGGATTCCTCTTCTTAGATGCGGAAAAAGCTTTTGATAATTTGAATTGGGAGTTTATGCTGCAAGTTATTGAAAAAATGAATATTGGACAGTCCTTTTTAAACATGATTGTGGCAATATATTCAGAACAAAAGCGGCTTTGAATATAAACAAAGAAAAGACGGACTTCTTCCGAGTCCAAAAGGGAACACGTCAAGGCTGCCCGTTATCCCCGTTGTTGTTTATTTGGATATTGGAAATATTATTGACAGCGATAAGAAAAGATAACAGTATTGAAGGACTTACAGTGAAAGGTTTCGCCTATAAATATAGGGCATTTGCAGATGATGTAATGTTTATGATTCAAGACCCAATTGAGAAAATACCACAACTGATGGAAAAAATTGAAGAATTTGGTTCAATTGCGGATTTTATGTTAATAAAAGTAAAACCAAAGTGATGTGCAAAAATATGACGAAACAAAGACAAACAGAACTTCAAGAGAAAATTCAATGTGAAGTAGTTACAAAGACTAAATATCTTGGAATTGAATTAACTATGAAAAATATTGACTTGTTTAAAAACAATTATGAAAAGGTGTGGTACAAGATTCAGCAAGATATGAAGAAATGGGACACTTTGAATTTATCATTGATGGGAAGAATTGCGACTGTAAAAATGAATATTTTACCGCGTTTGATGTTTTTATTTCAGGCTATTCCAATATTAAAACAAAGGAAAGTACTGGATTCGTGGCAGAAAGAATTATCCAAATTTGTATGGGCAGGAAGAAAGCCAAGGATTAAAATGAAAATTTTATGTGATGCAAGAGAGAGAGGAGGCTTACAACTACCAAACTTAAGACTGTATTATGATGCCGTCTGTTTAACATGGTTGCAACAGTGGATTAATTTGGAGAATAAGAAGTTATTGGCTCTTGAAGGACATGATAATAAATTCGGATGGCATGCATATTTATGGTATGGAAAAGTAAAAATGGATAAATTTTTTAAACACCACTTTGTAAGACAATCACTGTTCGAGACATGGACGAGATATAGAAAATTCTTCTCAGAAGAAAGACCACTTTGGATTGTACCAGCTGAAGTGATTAATCCATATTCAAGAAATCAAGGGTTAGATTGGCTACCTTATAAAAATCTTTTAAAATTTGAAGGGAAAATTTTGTGTTAAAAGATAGATTTGATGTTGAATTTGAATATGATTGGTTGAAGTATAGGCAGATTTATGATTTATTTAAGACCGATAAAAGAGAACATGGTTTTAGAGAAAAGAATATTGAAATTGAAACTGTATGGCTTGAGAAAGATAAAAAAAATGATCTCTAAATTGTACAAGGTGTTATTGAAATGGTATACTGAGGATGAAGTTGTAAAGGAGCAAATGATAAAATGGGCAGTAAATGTTAATAATGAGATATTAATGACATCTTGGGAATACTTGTGGAAAAAATCAATGAAAATTTCAACGTGTGTAAATGTTAAAGAGAATTGCTATAAAATGATGTATAGATGGTATATGACGCCTAAAAAAATTGCTATTATAAATGAAAGTATGTCCAACAAATGTTGGAAATGTAAAAAACATGAGGGGTCTTTTTACCATATGTGGTGGACATGTGACAAAGCAGTAAAGTATTGGACAGAGATCCACAATGAGATACAAAAAATTTTGAATTGTACTTTTAAGAAAGACCCACAGATGTTATTGTTAGGTCTTAAAATGGAAGAAATAAATGTAGCCAAGAGAACACTACTATGGTACTTGACTACAGCAGCAAGACTGACTTTTGCTCAATGTTGGAAACAAGATAAAGTACCTGAAACATGGGAATGGATTAAAAAGACGTTGTTTTTAGCAGAAATGGACAAATTAACAAGAAAATTAAACAACGAAGAAGATGAAACTTTTTTTGAAGACTGGAAAGACTTTCAAAAATACTTGTTGAAAAATTGGGACATTAAACGTGGTTTGATCTGCTTTGATAGTTATTAAGTGGAAAATGAAATAGAATTAGATTTCTGAATTGTTACCGTTAGTAAGAGAAAATAAGTTTAGAAGCAACTGTAATAGAATAAGAGAGATATTAATGGGGTTGGAGCAGTGCTGGAAGCCTGATGTGGGGGGAGAAAGGGAAAAAGAAAAATGGGTATGTATTGTTATGTTTAAATTGTATGAACTTGTGATATATCCAATAATAAATTGTATTTACAAAAAAAAAAAAAAATGCACCCATTGTGGGGCAAAGATGACCCAAACTGATGAAAATGACTTGTGTTTTGTTTGGGTGAAGGGCACAACATTCCCACATGCAAGGCCTGCCAATGCTTCACCCCCAAAACTTGGAGGGGTGGGGCATCGAAACTTGTGGGAGAAAACCCTCAAAGCTTTGGAGCCATCATCCAAGTCAGTCTCGGAAAAATTGTCCATTCCTGCATCCACAGAATCGACATGGTCAGCTCCGCCTCCTGGATCCATGTTGCGACATGTCCAATCCCAGGTCACGCTCATCCGCTGCTGTTTCACAGGCCCTGCAAAACTACATTAAGTCCCACAGGGCCCAGATCTCTCTTAGGAGAGTGTTCCACCAGGCCAGTGCCAGAGCCGGAAAAGCTCTGGCTCTGGTTGAGGCTAAGCAGACCTCCTTTGGGCCAGGAATCGCCGTAGATGTTGATGCATAGAATGTAACACTCTTTGAGGGACATACCAGGAGAGACAGTCCTGAAGGTATGTTGTTCCCAAACCACATAGGGCTTTAAAGGTTAGATCCAGAACCTTGAACTTGATTTGGTATTCAACTGAGAGCCACTGCAGCTGGCAGAGCACTGGTTGTATGTGGGCTCTTAGTGGTGTTCCTGTGAGAACACATGCTGCTGCATTCTGAACCAGGTGAAGTTTGCAGGTCAAGTCTCAAGGGTAGCACTTGAGCAAGTTATAGTAGTGCAGCCTGGAAGGTGACTATTGCATGGATCACTGTGGCTAAGTCATGAGGAGAGTGGTAGGGAACTGGCTGCCTGACCTGATGAAGATGGAAAAATGCTGATCTGGCAACATTTTTATTATTTATTTGATTTATTAATCATGTCCAAACTCTTTACTGTTGATGCTGGTGTTAACGACACCCCATCAAGAGTTGACCATCTCATTGTTTAGACCTATTAGCATTTTTATGAAGGTGGGCTGAGGTAAGTCTGGAAAGCAATTTAACTGACTTACTCCCCTTCCTGCCTGTTCTGTGCCCAGAAGAAAAACATTAAAACGCAGAGTGAAGGTTTTGCTAATTTCAAACCTCTAAGGAAAATATGCTTTTCTTCATACATGCAAACATACAAACAAACTTTTTTGTAATGGAGGAAAGTAAATGATCTTAAGTCAGGAGTGAATAATAACCAAGGTTGTGATGAGTGTTAAGAACCAGTGTGCCTCTGCCATGAAAAACGAAATTCAGTTTCAGGTATGTATTAAGAAGTTAATTGAAAATAGAACCTTAAATATTATCTATATATCTAATTCTCAACAGTCCTATCTGTATGCAGATACTTATTTCTGCAGATAGGGGGCACACTCTCCCCCAGCAGGTTTTTCTACAGACTCAGGGGACAATGTAGGGTTGCAGAGAAATCTAAAAAGCTGGGGGGAAAGCTTGGGGAGGGCTGAATACCTTTTGAAATGGCCGCCACAGGGATCTACTCCATGTCCTGCTGCATCAGCAGTGAGAAATAGACTGGCTGACAGTCAGATACACATGGAGAGACAGAAAGGGCAGGAAGCAAAAAGCAGAACTGGAGCTCAGATTGAGAAGGATTCCTTCTGCAGTATGAATGGCTAGATAGCAGGGCGGTTGGAGCCAGGCCTGGGACTAGGATTGCCTGCTCCAGGCTGGAGATTCTGTGGCAAAGTCTGAGGAGGGCAGAGTTTGTGGAGGAGAGGGGAGTTAGCTAGATATAATGCCACAGAGTCCGTCCATTTTCTCCATGGGGACAGATCTCTGTTGTCTGGAGTTCAGTTGTCATTCTGGGGGCAAACCTAGGCCTAGCAGCACCTTCTGGGTGACTTGATACCATCTGACTTGAATGATTCAACTAGACCTGGCTGCTTGCTACTGTTCAACACCAGCCACCCTATGAAAGTGTGGTATAAGGGTCAGAACTTCAGTGTAGGGTTTGCAAGACCCAGGTTTAGATTCCAATCTTGCTGTGGAAGCTCACTGTGTGATTTTTATTTATTTATTTTGGCTTCTATCCCGCCCTCCCCACCGCAGCAGGCTCAGGGCGGCTCACAACATTATTACTGATAAAACAGCTTCTCAGTTAAAATTACACTAAATTAAATCTAAAAATAATACATAAAGTGCTAGCAATGGCATACAACATGGCAGAAGTTTTGGATCAGTCACATACTTTCAGCCTAACCTACCTCATAAGGTTGTTGTGTGGATAAAAAGGAGGAGAGAATAATGTAAACTGCTTTAGTCCCACTGTGGAGAAAGACCATAATTGTCCTCAGTAGATGATGCAGGGGGGAAGGAGACAGAAAGCTGAAGACAGAGGGGCAGATAAAGGTAGGTTGGCTGTTGGATGGGAAGGAGATAGGGATGGCAACTCCAGGTTGGGAAATTCCTGTATATTAGAGGGGTGGGGCCTGGGGATGGCGGAGACTGAGGCAGAGAGTGACTTCAGACAGATATAATGCCATAGACTCCACCCTCCAAAGCAGTCATTTCCTCCAGGGGAACTAATGCTGCCAACCTCCAGGTGAGGACTGGAGATCTCCTGGAATTACAACAGATCTCCAGTTGACAGAAATCAGTTCCCCTGGAGAAAAGGGTATTTTGTTTATGGTATTATACCCTGTTGAGGTAAGTGCTTTTCCTCAGATCTTTCCTAATCCTTCAGCAGGCTGCTTTTTTTAAAGCTTCAGAGTGGTCAGAACCCTTAAAAATTTACAGCATCCTGAACTACTGAGAGAGGGAAATTAAGGTTGGATGCTTGCTTTGTGGTATGCATCCTTGGGCCCAGTTCTGGAATACTTTAAACTGTTGACACCTCATGTAGGCCAGTTTCCCCTCGCTTTTTGCCTTTCACTGCCACTTAGTTGCTCTCAGCATTCCTTGACTCCTGAAGGGCAGTGAGCATGCTCAGTTGTTATTTGACTGGGGAGGGTCTTTTAAAACTATTTATTTATTATTTGTATTTATAGCCCGTCCATCCCGCGAGTGGGCTCAGGGCAGGTAACATCATAAAAATACAATAAATACAATTAAAATTAAACAATTTAAACAATTTGAAAATACTAAACATTAAAACACAGTCACACTTCTAACAAATCAGCTGGCTGCAGGGGCTCCCTGGCATATTATTTGGATTGATAGTTGGGTGGGTGGGTGACAGCCACCTCAGGGAGGCTGTATAGAGACATCCGCTGCCTAAACTGAAGGCCTGGCAGAACAGCTCTGTCTTACAGGGCCTGCAGAATTGAAGAAGATCCCGCAGGGCCAGGAGCTTCCGGTCTATAGCGTAGCGATGGTAGTCGTTCTCCCCAAGGCTCAGTGGAGTGATTTGCACACCAGCAGTTTGGAGGGGAGCTACTGACGTGGCCCCCCCACAGAACCCTTGGGTGGGGTTCCAAGCCATAGGGCTTTGAAGGGGTAGCCTCTTCAATGGCGGAATGCCGGCGAATTGAGGCTCCCCTTTGCCCTGATGGTCCTACCGCTGTGTGGCCGCATGGCACCAGCTAGGTTGGTCGGAACAAGCGGTAGAGATCGAGCGACTGGTGAAGATCTAAGTGAGGTTGAAAGTGGCCGGCAGTGATCGTGAGTTGGCTGTAACCGAATTTTAAAATAACTGGAAAATTCCTCAACCCCCTTATAGTGGTAGACGGAAGGCAGAGGGATCCCCCTGCAAGCGAGAAAAGCAGCAGAATAAGGGGGGGAAATTGATCGTTTGGCTTGTTTGGTGAGACTTACCAGAGCGGCTTTGAAGCATAAGCGATTTTCAGAGGTGGTGAAATAGCGGCTGGCTTTTGTAAACAATCAAGATGTCGGGCGCAGGGAGAAAAGGAGTGAAACCGAAACCTATGGGAGGTCAAAGTCCGAGGCCGAAAGACGAGGGGGCGGATGTTATGAGACTCTTAGCAGACACGCTCAAGCCTGTCATGGATCAACTCGCTGGTATTAACCAGCAGTTAACCATCCTTAATCAGACTCTTGCAGCGCAACAGCTCCAGATGGCTGGAACAGTTAAACAGACGGAGCAAATGATGGAAGTAGTGAAAGAGATGCACACCGAAAACAAGACTTTGAAGAAAAGAGTGGACCAACTAACGAATAAACAGAATCATCAGGAAAATAGACTGTTGTTTCTACAAATGGAAAAAGCCAATATGGTCCTCAGGTTCCAGAGAGTTCCTGAATTGCCGAAAGAGGACCTGAAGAAACTTCTGAGTGATCTTATTGCACCAGTAGTAGGCTTGACAGCAGAAGAAATAATGCATGATATGGATGCAGCGTATAGGGCAGTGGTGACGAACCTATGGCACGGGTGCCAGAGGTGGCACTTGGAGCCCTCTCTGTGGGCACGGGCGAGGAGGCGGCTGAGCCTGCTTATTGTGCTGCTGCAGCTGCTGCACCAGACGGCCCTATGCCAAACCCTGGGCCCTGGTTGGAAAGCAAATACCACACATGAGAGGAAAAGACGTGCAAACCCCTGGTGCAGGTGCCCTGCTTGTTGACATGGGGGAGGGAGAAGAGGGGAATCGCTTTCCCTGCGGGCTCCACCTTCCTCACAGCCTGAAGCCAACCCACAATCCCTGCCTACTCAAAGCCCAGGAGCTGCTCAGCAAGGAATTCCCACAGCCTGACCCCGCCCCCTTAGCCCGGGAAAGCGCGGCAACTCCCCTTCCTTTGCAAATGCGTGCTCCAATCCACACCCCTTCTGCCCCAGAGGAGTAAGGCTGAGCATTCCCAGGGATGCCCACTCAGGCTCATTGCCAAAAGTTGCATCTGCGTGAGTGCGCCATTTCAGTTTCCAAACCCACCTTCTTTGGGGAGGTGCGCTATTCCTCCTTCCTCTTTGGCTCTCTGCCTGGTCTCTCTCGCTGTGCCCTCCAGCGTCCTGTGCTGTAACCTGGAATCCGAAAAACTTTAGTACTCACCCCCTTCGCTTCCTTTTGGGGCTGCCCCGCTGCTTTGGGTGGCATGTCTTGTGCGCCTGCTCAGAGGCTGTGATTAGAAGGGCTGTTCAAAGAGTTGGACATGGAGACTGTTTTGGAGCTGGTGCTGCAGGAGGGGGTGGCAGCCAGCGCTGTGGTGATGTGGCTCAAGGCGAGCCAGAGCTCCCACCCTGTGGAGGTAAGGCACAGCAGCCCTCCCCCCCAATTATAGCTTCCTGAGAGCTTCCAGGGAATCACACATAGGGCACCTCCTCCCCTGTGATGAAAGGCTGTCCCTGAACTTCAGAGCTTCCGACTCTCCAGCGATGAGCTGGGGCGGAGGGAGGAGGCAGAAATGAATAGCCGCTTCAAAAGCAGTACCTGATCTTGTGCATACTTATTCAAAATTAAGCACCACTGAGGCAACCGAACTTGCTTTCAAGTATGAGAGCATAGGATTGCGCCTTTAGTCAGACTGTAAATTTGCTCTGGCTTTTCACACTCATGGGAATAACTAAAATGCCATTTGGAGGAGCCATGTAGGAGGGTGGATGTATGGGATGTATTAAAAGGAAGGACAGGATTGCCCATTGGAAACAATGGGAAACACTGGAAATAATGGGAGACAGGAATGCCAATTGACTTGCGTGGGCTTCATTGAAATACATTACAGTACAAGTAGAGTTGCAATAAAAATGCGAAACGGATTTTCCATTAGGGTCTCTAGGCCCAAATACACTACTCTGAGAATGGAATGAGAGACCACGGAGTGGAATGACAGCCCCAAGCTGTAGCAGGGTGTTCAAGAACTGGAATGACAGGTCCCAGAGTGGAATGACAGCCCCAGGGTGGAGCAGGAATGTTCAGGGACTGGGATGAGAGACCACAGAGTGGAATGACAGCCCCAAGGTGAGCAGGAGTGTTCTGGGACTGGAATGAGAGACCACGAAGTGGAATGACAGCCCCAGGGTGGAGCAGGAGTGTTCAGGGACTGGAATGAGAGACCACGGAGTGGAATGATGGCCCCAGGGTGTAGCAGGAGTGTTCTGTGACGGGAATGAGAGACCATGGACTGGAATGACAGTCCCTGGGGGAAGCAGAAGTGTTCTGCTACAGCTAGGGGCTGTCATTCCACTCTGGGGCCTCTCATTCCAGTTCCAGAACACTCCTGCTACCCCCAGGGGCTGTCATTCCACTCATTCCATGCAGCCTTGATATGCTTTGGGGGTGGGTCACCTGGTTGAAGTGTGTTATTTGTTCATTGGTCAAGATTTGCAGGATCAAAATTTAATTTATTTTGAATCAATCTTTCTGTCTCTTTCCCATGGAAGGGGGAAGAGGGCTGTCACTTTAGGTATGAAAATGTGTAAGATCATATTGAGAAAGACAGACCAGGTAAATAGGAAGGGTCCTATCCTGTACTAATTGGAAGGAGTTTGTGTGCATGACGTCAAATGCAAACTTCATGCCAAATGCAAATTTTTACCTTTCAATAAAAAGCTGTTTGTATCATTGAAAGCTCTGTTATTGTGCTTTTCTTTTAAGACAAAAGATGTTAATGTATGAATTGTTTTTTCTAAACTAAAACCTCAGTATTCAGGTTAAATTGCTGTGTTGGCACTTTGCAATAAATAAGTGGGATTTGGATTGCTTGGACACTCGGTCTCTAAAAGGTTTGCCATCACTGGTATAGGGTGTATTCCAATTACACCAAAAAGAATAGCCTGCCTGGAGAAATATCAGTCAGATTCTCAAGAAGACAAATCAGGGATGCAATTTTAAAAGCTACGTCAGCAACTCCACTGAAAATGGGGAATGCTATTATCAAGACTTTAAAGGACATTCCATTTGAAGTTCGCCAAAAATGGAAGATCAACAAGGATTTAATTCTCTTCCTTCAAACTAATCAAATTGCATATAAATGGGCATTTCCACTACTCAGGGACACTAGTTTCTTCTAGAACTGATTCCCCAAGTTACATGACAAGAGAGAGAAGATTGACTCCATGCACAAGGCTAAAGACTTCCTGAAACGTCATCTGGGAACCAAAGAAGACAGTGAAACTGGTTCAAATGGATCCACACCCTCAGAGACGGAGGAAGACTTGGCCACAGAAGAAGGTGCAGCTGCCTGCAAACCAACTTATGCCTTTAGAGACAGAAAGCCTAAGTAAAGGCCTTTATGAAGCGAGAACACCATAGAGAACAATGGAGGGAATGGGGGCAACCTGTTTGGGGGCCCATAGAATTGGACCCCCTGGTCCAATGTTCTTGAAACTTGGTGGGTATCTTGGGGAGAGGCTCCATCAGCTACCCTGTGAGTTTGGAGCCTCTCCCTCAAACCCCCTCCCCTCCAGCCCCCAGAATATACCCTATGTTTTCACCATTGACTTCAATGGCCCATAGGATATAATGGAGCTGAAATTGACATTCGGCTGCCTGAAAGACTCCGGGGAAGCCAGCTGGGGGTGGGGCTTGGCTCCTGAGCTGCCAGAGCTGTGCTCCAGTGCACTCCCCCCCAAAAGACCCCTGTTTATAGGTATAAATGATTATAGATAAAGAGTTATTTAAAAGGTCTACTTTCTTATGGTCTAAGACTCACCACAGAATTTGGCCACTTTAGGGGTGGTGTCATTACACTGGTCACTAAGGAGATATGTATAGAACTTATCAGATCCTCCTGGGAACTTAGAACAGGGGTGAGATATGGGAACAAATGTCCTTGTAAAATAAGCAGTATAATAACACACGTTCCGCTGTTTTAACTGCATTCAGTTGGCGGAAGCACAGACATTGGGAGTAGGGAATGTCTAAGTATCTCCCTTCCAGTAGCACTGAGGGCACGGTGATTAAAGCAGGCCAAGGTGAGAGCTCTGCAGTACTTGGGGAATTCTAGGGCATAAAGATAGCTGGCACAACTGTGATTCCTTACCACTGGATAGGGCTGTGCCTGAGCTCTATCAGCTCGAAGAGCTATGTCTCAGATTAATTGTTTAAGCATTTCTTTAGTTTCTGAGAACTCAAGGTGGCACTAAGGGGAAGAACCCAAGAAGTTGTAATTTATTCTCAACTGAAACCACCCAGCCGGAGCAGTAATTAGTCAAAAGAATTGGGAGGGGGGTAATCCAGTTGGGTTGAGTTTTATATTAAACCAGAAGCATATTACTTGGCAAGTGCAGGCTTCAAGTGACACCTGCCCCAGTTCTGTTCTAAGAATTACATTTGGTGTGCAGCAAGGAACACCAAATATGCTTCTGAGGAATTCAGACTGCACTGCTTCCAACGGGGTGGAAGTCTTTGTATAAGCTGAGGTATCACTTTGCCTTGGAAAACTTTGATTACATAGGGAATATTGAGCCCCCTTCTGAGTAGAAAAATCTCAGGATAGAGATGCTTGTCTCTGGACACTCTCAGTAACCTGGTTCATCTGGGCCCTCCATGAACCTGTCGACTGAAATACTACACCTAGGTATTTGAAGGTCTTAACCTGTTCTATGTCATGTCCATTGATCTGCCATTTATGTTTGACATATCTCCTAGCAAAGACTAAAATCTTGATCTTTTGGTAGTTTATTGATAGATTTTCCTCTTTGCAGTATGCTGTAAGAGCCAGAATAAGATTAAATTGCTGTGTCACCTGTATATAGTACAGTGAATATCGATCTGTTTGCTAGGTTTAGAGGGTGAAAGTCTGGATTCGACAGAGCTTGAACAATTTGATTGATATAGAAATTAAATAACAGAGGGGCCAGGATACAGCCTTGCTTCGCTCCCCTCTTGATGGGGACCTTGCCAGATAGGCGGCCCTCTTGGTTGCATCTTACAGTCAGAAAGTTGTTTTTGTGCAACATACGAATAAGAACAAGTAGTCTGTGATCTATTGAGGATGCCTCTAATTTAGCCCATAGCCTATCCCAGGTGATACTATCAAAAGCAGGGCTGGTGCCAGCTTTTTTTTTTTTTTTTTGCACACTAGGTGAGGCTACCTTCTGGTGCCCCCCCCCCCGTGTGCCCACCAATTTCTATTGTATCATCTGTGGCTGTCAGAAAAAGTACATCGGATGCACTTCAAGGCCGATAAAGACCAGAATCATGGAACACAGGAATTGTAGTAGATGAAACATGAAAGTAGCTCCCTTGATGGATCATTTTGCTATAGCAGGACACAATGACAGAGACTTCTCTTTTTTTGCTCTGGAACAGGGCTGGCTCACCCACTAGGCAAGCTAGGTGCTCGTCTCGAGTGCGCTGGCCACAGGGGCGCCAAACTGCGCCTGCCCCCCCGCTGCTGCCTGTGAAGAGCGCCCCAGCGGGGCGCAGGAGGTGGCAGCGTAGTTTGCCCGCCCTCCCCCTCGGGGGAGGGAGAGGAGGTGGGGGCAGCAGCTCTTCCCTGGCTTGCCTGGGCTGGGCGCAATCCCCTTCGTTTTCATTGTGCTGCTAGACTCCATTATGCTTCTACACAAGCGGCATTCAAGGGGGCTGGCTGGAGGCAGAGAGAGAGGAAGAAGGAAACGTGGGGCAGGGAGGGATTACTTGGCATTTGCAAGAGGCGAAGCAGAGCAGCGGCGAGGCCTCCCTTCCCACTGGCTGGACAGCCTGCCAATCTGTGCTGTAGACCTGCAGGAATTTCTTGCAAATCCCAACTAATCCCTCCCCGCCCCCCGGCCCATGTTTCCTTCTCTCTCTCCCCCTAGCAGCTCCAGCCTCCTCTTCCAGAGATGTGCCGGATCCTCCTCCTCCTCCTCCTCCTTGGGGAGTGCAGCAGCCAGCAGCCCGGGTTCCTTCTCCCGAGTAGCCCCATTGAGAACTGCATTCTAGGGCAGGTGCGGCGGAGGAGGGCAGCCTGGGTGAGGCGCCTCGTGGCGGTGAGGGCTTTCTCCCGTCCTCTGCAGTGCCAAAGGAGTTAAGCCCCGCGAGCCTCCAGCCGGAGCGGCCGAGTGAGGAGCCCCCGGGGGGAGGGGCTGCGGAGGAGGGAGAGATGCCACGTGAAGCAGCCGAGCCACAGCCAGAGGGGGGGCGGCAGTGGGCAGGGGTCTCGAGTCACGGGTGAGTCACTGTGTGGGGGGTTCCGAGCTTGGAGACCCTGGGAGAGAGGGAGGGGAAGAAAGTAGAGGTCACTCTCAGCCACGGTTGCCACCTCCTGGGTGGTGAATCCCTCCACATTTGGGGGGGGGTATGTGCATCCCAGGCACTTTTATCCCAGGCACAGGCAGGCACTTTTACCCCCCCCCAAAAAAAAGCGGTTGCAAAACAGAAACTGCTGGAGTGGGGGCTCCAATACTCCCTGTAAGCTGTGGAGTCTTTTGAGCAAAAAATCTGCTTTGTGAGCTACTGGCTGGCATGAGGGGATGGAGCTTGGGCAACTTCCTTCTCTCCAGGCCCCGCCTGGAGGTTGGCAACCCCTTGATTGGTGGGTGTGCGAGGGGGGGGGCACCAGAAGGTAGCCCCATCTAGGGCTCAAAAAAACCTTGGGCTGGCCCTGCTCTGGAATATGTTCAACCTTCTAACCACCTGCAAATGACTCAGCATTTGAAAGCAAGGGAATTGTTTTGGATTCATACCCTCAACACTGTAACCCCATATGGTTTAAACGAACAAATAGATTGGTGTGCAATATGATTTCTTGAGAGTATAGTATCTATGTATGATTTAACATCTAGTTTGAATCTGTATTTTTTTATATACTTTTAATGTCATGCTCTATGTGGAATGTGCAATCACATGACTACTTTAAGGCACCATCCTCCACACAAGGATTGCATCATCCTTCACCTGGTATGAAGCTCCAGCATTTTTTTGACTAGCACTGCTCTTTGCTTATGGACAATTCTATTGAGGACATTTTGGCTGCACAATCACAGGAAGGCAATTTCTGGACCAGAAATAACTATTTTTTCTTCTTGTCTTTAGTACTCTCTGCATTTAGTTTCAAAATTGTAGAATTGGTTTACACTTTTTTATTGTTTCTAGATTTATACCAGAGAAACACCACTGGGCATGTGATTGTACTGCTGGAGGCCTCATTTGTACTTTTATTCTGTGCCTAGTGGTTTAATTTTGGGAGTAAGTCAGTAGCAAGGGGTCATTTTGTAGAAAAAGAGCTGCAGGAGCTTATGCTAATGAGCTACTAGGCTATTAGCATAATAGCTCATTAGCATATGCCACACACTCTGACATCACCAGAAGTTATGTCAGAAGGCGAAGCAAAGGGGGGGAAGGCATCTTCAAAACCCTCCCCTTCCCTTCCCCAGCCAGCCTGCGCGGGGGGGGAGTAAAGAATTGGACCACAGGAGGAAAGAGGGAAGGAAAGAGAGAGAGAGTAGAGAGAAGGAAAGAGGGAAAGAAAGAGAGGGAAAGAAGGAAGGAAAGAGGGGATAAAAAGAAAGAAGGAAAGAAAGAGAAGGGAAGAAGAAGGAAAAGGGGAAAAGGAAAGAATGAAAGGAGGGAAAGAGAGAAGGGAAGAAAGAGGGGGAAAGGTAAAGGAAAGAACAAAAGGAGGGAAAGAGAAAAAGGAGAGAAGGAAAGAAGGGAAAGAAAGAGAGAGAGAGAAGGAAAGAAGGAGGAAAAGGGAAAGAAAGGAAAGGAAAGGAGAGAAGGAAAGGAGGGACAGAAAGAGGGCAAAGAGATGTGGAGAGGGAGGAAGGCTCTCCCACCCCCCATCAAGTCCCCACCCCCCAATCCCTCACTTAGCACCATCAATGCCTTTCCCCGGGGCCACAGCACTCCAGCGGGGCCCCCAGGAGGCCGGTGACAGGCCTCTTCAGGCCACCCCAGGGCTGCAGCGCTCCGGCACAGGCCCTGGGAGGCTGGCGACGGGACTCTTCAGGCCGCCCTGGGGTCGCAGCGCTCCAGTGCGGGCCCGGGAGGCCAGCAATGGGCCTTTTCAGGCTGCCCCCGGGCCGCGGCACTTCGGTGTGGGGAGCTGGGGGCGGGGCTTGCCGCCACTGCCATTTGTACCAGCGCCTGGGCTGCCGGAGCGGCGCTCTGGCGCGCTCCAGCCCCAAAAGACCCCTGTTTGGTAGTGTATATTTACAATTTATATATCAGTTTTATTATATGTATCTAATTTCCAATTTCTTTTATCTTTTACAGCAACTTTTTTCTGGTCCCTATTGATTTTATATCTTGTATCTGTATGATTGTAATGTATTTTTATAGCCAATATATGCCTCACTGTGTTTGACCTCTGAAGAAGGCCTATGCAGGCCGAAACGCATCAAGTCAATCCCATCAGCCCTTGTGTGTTATAATTGGATATTTGTACATGAGGTGTGATTGGGCCCTTATATATAATTTTAAAGCCTTTGGTTAATAAATACATGTATCTTTTTATATATTTCATATATTAAGCTTTTATTGCTGGCCCCCTTTTGCATTTGACTAACCTATTTTAGGTTCTGAATTCTAGGTTTTAGGTTCAGTTTTCTCTCCCCCCCTTGCCTTTTTGTCCCTGATAATCTACAGTCCCATTCTCCCCAGCATCAACTATGTGGGGTGGGCTGGGGATAGTTGAATAATCAGCTGCTCATTTGGATCCAGAGCCTTGTACTTGTTAGGGGAGGGCAGATTAACAAGTTCACTCACTAGTTCTCTCATTAGCAAGTTGTCAATGTGTAGTTGTTTAGCTGATATTACTGGGGAGAATGGATCCAAATTCCTTCTCTGTCTTTTTTTCTTCCCATATTTAGATTCTGCGAGGTAGGAATTCCCAGCTTGTCCATCTCTCACTGTTCTCTCATGAAGCAGGAGCAGAGTTTATTATTGTACCTGGGCAGTCCAACAAAATATAGAGATAGCAGCCCATTTATTCCAAGCAAGACAAATAGTCCAGACAGTTCAGAGCAGTTAAAATTTGGTCCTTATGTATGTGTACCAGTTATATAAGTTAACAGCAACATATCTTACAAGTTCTATGTTCTCTTCCAAAAACCTTTAAACATAAGGGTGGAATTTCCCCATGGCTTCTGCTATTTGTTCTTGATAATATTTAATAAAGCAAGCAATGCCTATTATTCCTGTCTCTTTAAGAGCCTCATTGGCAGTGTGCCCTTATTTTTGTGCCTCCCCCTTAAGAGACGTAACAGCTGTGCCAGACTCCTGCACTGGTTTCATTTTCTTTTCCTCTTTGCTGTAGCTGCTTTCGGCAGGATGGCTTCTCAAGGCTCCCAGAAGCTGGAAGATAAGCTGGTATGCTGCATTTGTTTAGATATATTTGCCACTCCTGTGACTGCACCGTGTGGGCACAGTTTTTGTGAGAAGTGCATCAACAGCCACTGGGACAAAGAGGAACAGGGACCTGCAGGCCAGAATGGCTACACCTGCCCTGAATGTAGGAAAAGTTTCTCGAAGAGGCCACAGCTCAACAAGACTGTTCAGCTTGACAGTCTTGTAGAAGTTGTCAAGTTGGGAGAATTGCAGGCGCCTGAACCAGAGAAGGTAGCAGCAGTTCGTGAAAAGAGGTGTCCAAGGCATGGGCGGTCTTTGGAGCTCTACTGCAAGACTGAGAAGCAGTTTATCTGCTGCGTATGCACAGTGAAGGCGTGCCAGAACCACCAGAAGGTTCTGTTTGAAGAGGAGCGAAAGATAAAAGAGGTAAGCAAAGTAGGAGGAGCAAGGGATTTGCATACAAAACTTTTCAATAATTAGCTGCAGGGGGCCCCACACCAACATAATTTACAGATTTATCCTATGCAGGGTTAAGAGCACCTAACTCCACACATGAGCAAAATGTTAGTTTCCCAACCCATTCTTGTTTCACTTGTCCACTGTTTGTGAGAAGGGCAGTCTTCTAGGGCTTCTGCTTCAAAGTTAAACACCATGTGTTACTCCTAGCCACCATGTATGTCTGGAATTTGGGTGTCTTTGCACACCGCTAATTGCCAGAAGACATATGCACTCTAAGCTGATTGTGTGTTTATTCCCTATCTTTCTGTCCAACCGTGCCATGGAATCATCCATCCCAAGCTGTGAGAGTCATGCAGACCTAGGTACATTGTTAAGGTAGAGTTCTCCTCCTCCATGCTTTATTTGCCTTTTTTGGAATAATGAGATTAAAACACCAAACCAGGAACAGGAGAATTTCTCATATAGGTGCATCCTTTAAGAATGCCCTGTCTGGGCGGGGAAACGGCATTACATATGAGCATAATGTCACAAGGATATTCCCTCTAAATGGTGGAGGGGGGTGTTCCTGCTCTCCAC
Source organism: Gekko gecko (assembly GCA_029375565.1). Lineage (NCBI taxonomy): Eukaryota > Metazoa > Chordata > Lepidosauria > Squamata > Gekkonidae > Gekko > Gekko gecko. Next base: position 221,579,074 of record JAPDNY010000002.1, read on the forward strand.
ACGGGGAGAAAACAGCAATGGTCAATGTATAACATAATATTTATTCTTACTGGGACCGCCAGCTCCAGCTTGGAAAATTTCTAGAGGTTTGGAGATGGAGGCTGGGGTTTGGAGAAGGGAGGGAGCTCAGTAGGCATGTGATATTTCCTCCTGTGATGTTGCATCCAGATCAAAGGTCACCTCCAACTCCTCCTCTTCCTGTGAGGTCACTATCCCACCAAAGTAAAATTTAAATTTCCCACCTCATGACACTTCCCCTCCTTTTTTTTCCTTCACCCTTACGTTGTTCTGTGTGCATGTATTATGTCATACTAAGGCTTTTACCCTAAATATCGGTGCTGATGTGACTGGCTGGCTACCCAGTCCTGTTCTGCTCAACCTACAAAAAAAAATCTCAAAATGCTCTTCAGGTTTTTTTCAGGGCTAATAAGAAAAATCCGCTCTGGAGATTCATAGGAAGAAGCCAGCCAACAGAAGTCCTGTCCACCTCCCAATCCCCAACTAGTATCTGGCCTTTAGTGTCTTTACAGGTGACAATACTTCCGGAAACGTCATCTGCCTAGGAGAAGTAGAAGGTCATAGGATCATGTGCAGGAGAGTAAAATACTTGACATTTTTTTTGGGGGGGGGGTTCTTTGGCAGGAGAATTTAAAGAAAACACTGGAGAAAACTGAGAAGATGGAAAAGGAAATCAAAGAAGAAATCCAGAAGCTGGAGAAGCTGACAGTTGGCATTAAGGTAAGAAGTCCATGGACATCACCCCAAAGGGACAAGTACTTTCTCCCCATCCTTTACTTCCCTAGCAGAAATTGTAGCTGCTGAAAGAGCAAGTGGCGCACTTATTTTTCTTCCTCTCTAAGAGCTCATACCTGCAATGCAAAGATTACTTCCTCTTACTTTGCATTCGGCACAGTGGGGGGTTCCCCCCATTAGACAGAAACATGGAACCCATCCTTCAGAATGAAGATTAGTGCAGGAAATAGCTTTGAAAACTTTCATATATAATCCCTCTCCCTTCATTGTCATGCAGGATTCCTCAGATAAGTTAAAATCAGGTGTTTTGCAAAAGTTTGTCCATCTCAGTGAAGCCCTGAAGGAATGCCAAAGGAAGGCACTGGAGAGCATTGAAACGGAGCAGGCTGCTGCCCTAAGCCAAGTGCAAGAGAACTGGGATCAGCTGCAGCATCAACAGGCCACTGTCAGCGAGCACAACGAGAAGGCCCGGGAGCTGCTAGCCTGTACTGATGACATGATGTTTCTGGAGGTATCTGTGTATTTGTGGTATAGACATGTTGCCAATTAGTGTGCAGTTCCTCTGCCTAAACTAGATGACAGTGATCAGGGTGCTTAAACAAGCTGCCCAATCTTCCTTTCTGGATGTACTCATTTCATCCTGCTCCACTGGATAAGAACTGTACAGAGTAAAGCCACTGTGTCATGCTCACATCAGCACATTGCACAATCCCATACACTGATGAGGCAGCAGGATCAATGGCAAAACCCTCCTGCAATGGTTGATGGGGGAAGACTGTAGACAATGGGCAAATCCTTTCTGTTCTTCTCCATGGATAGGGATAAGTTTACAGTGGTCATGACCAGAACATAAGAGAAGCCAATGTTGGATCAGGCCAATGGCCCATACAGTCAAACACTCTGTCACACAGTGGCCAAAAATACAAGGTGCCATCAGGAGGTCCACCGGTGGGGCCAGGATACTAGAAGCCCTCCCACTGTTGACCCCCCCCTCCAGCACCAAGAATAGAGTGCATCACCTGCCCCAGCCTGAGAGTTCCTATCTATACCTTGTGGCTAATAGCCACTGATGGACTTCTGCTCCATATGTTTATCTAATTCCCTCTTGAAGCTGTCCATGCTTGTAGCTGCTGCCACCTCCTGAATGCCATGTGTTAATCACTCTTTCAATGAAGAAGTACTTCCTTTTATCTGTTCTAACCCGACTGTTCAGCAATTTAATTGAGTGCCCACGAGTTCTTGTATTGTAAGAAAGGGAGAAAAGTACTTCTTTCTCAACCTGCTCTGTCCCATGCATAATCTTATAAACCTCGATCATGTCAGGGAAGAATTAATATTAAAGTGCCTAAATTTTTGCTAGGCACAGTACAACTTAAAATCAGCAAGAAACAAACAAGAATGCAAATGTTCAGCAATCCAACAAATAAGACTGTACCTCTGAAAAGTAAAGAAGGCAGACCTTATGAACAAACCCCTACACGCATATCTTGCATTTGCTCATGTGCATTCAGGCACATCATGACAAAGGTAGCAGGAAGGGGTGAAGGAGGGCATATCAGAGCCAGAATCCTAGACCAGGAAGAGGGAAGGCGACTCCAAAATCCATTGCATTTAAATAAGGCATACAGTCAGCTCTGTCTTCATAGTTAACCAAGCTTTGTGGTTTAACTTTTAAAAAAAATTTCTTGTAGGAATTTCTGGTCCTCCCTACTCCTGGCAACTTGGAAGTTCCTCCAGCTCTTGAATTTGATTTGGCTGGCAATGTGGATTCGATCACTAAGTTCTTCAATGAAGTTTCCCGGGTTTTTCAGGAAGCTTTGTCAAATTCCTTTAATCCAGAAGCAGCTGGCACACAGTGTAATTCTTGTTTTTATTTCTTTGTGTTTCAGAGTTCAAGGGTAGGAGCAGAGGGGGGGGTCAGGTTGTGAGTGGCTTACTGGAATTTTTACTGTTATAATAAATATAGTTATCAATACATTTGTAGGCTAGACTGAAAGGAAAATGGCAGCATTGACTTTGAAATCAGATTGTTATAAATGAGTGCCAAAATAGTTGTGGAAAATGTGCAAGACATCCTTCCAGAGAGCTGCTTGATAGGGCTGCCGGATCCCCCGGGGGTTTGCCCACTTTAGGGGCCGCTGATCCGCCAGCGCGGATCTGGGCAGCAGGGGGAACCCTGGCCCCGAAGTACCTGGACCAGGCCGATGTGTCTGGCGCAATGATGTCACCCAGAGGTGATGGCATTGTGCCAGGCATGTTGCCAGGGGGATGCTCTAGCATTCGGCCTGAAAATTCTATGGTACTGTAGAGTTTCTAGCTAAATGCTAGAGTTTCCCCCGCCGATGTATCTAGCACAATGACGTCACTTCTGGCTGACATCATTGCGGTGCACACACCAGAAGATCCTGGGAGAAAAACTTCTCCCCCCTGCCAGAAAAAGGTAGGGACCTGGCAACCCTACTTGGTTGAGGTAGCTCACGACATAAAAGCAAATACAATAAAACCATAAAAACCACCACCATAAAATTATCAATGTTAAATCAAGCCATAAAAGCAGCATGAAGCAGCAGTTGACAGCCAGTGTCATATAGAGGCTAGACTGGTGGACTTGGATTTGGCAGACCCTCGTTCAGATCCCTATGGGTGATCTTGGGACACAGTGCTGTTGTGAGGATAAAATAGTGGAGAGAAGAACAATGTAAATTACTTTGATTCCCCACCAAGGAGAAAGGCGTAGTATAAATAAAGTAAATAAATATATATATATATATAAACTTTGTCTAGAAGCAGACTACTCAAACAGCTAAAAGATGGCAATTTCAATTAAAAAATCTGGGCAAAGAGAAATGGTTTCACCCACCATCTACAGGACACAATAGCATAGCTAAATGAACCTCAAGGGGGGAAGATATTCCAAAAGTGAGGTGCCACCACTAAAAAAAGCCATGGCTGATCTTGCAATCTACCTCAGCTCAGCAGGCAGGGGCACAGAAAATAGGACTTGAGAAGAGGATCGTAACTGGAGGGCTGCACAGTACAGGAGAAAGTAGTCAAATGCCACACTCATAGAACATCCACAAGACTTCATCCCCTAATCATCTGCATTGATGCAGTCTTTCATAAACGGGCCCTAGAAAGGGAGGGAGGGAGGTGGAAGGGAGAGAGGGTTGGAGAAAGGAAGGAAGGAAGGAATAGGGGGAAGAGTGAAAGAAAGGAGAGATGAAGAAAGAAAAAGGGGGAAAGGAAGGGAAGAGGGGCAGAAAAGGGCTTCTCTGGGCCCAGAGAAGGCCTTTTCTGTCCCCCATACACCATCCCCTGGGCCTTCTATGGGGGCAGTAGGCAGTGTGTGGGGGAAAAGGGCTTCTCTGGGCCTACTGCCTCCATAGAAGGCCCATAGAATGGCGTGTGGGGGGTGGAAAAGGCCTTCTCTGGGCCTAGTGTCCCATAGAAGGCCCAGAGGATGGCATGTGGGGGCGGAAAAGGCCTTACTCTGGGCCTAGTGCCCCATAGAAGGCCCAGGGGATGGGGTGTGGGGGCGGAAAAGGCATTCTCTGGGCCTAGTGCCCCATAGAAGGCCCAGGGGGTGGGGTGTGGGGGGTGGAAAAGGGCTTCTCTGGGCCTAGTGCCCCATAGAAGGCCCAGGGGATGGGGTGTGGGGGACGGAAAAGGCCTTCTCTGGGCCTAGTGCCCCATAGAAGGCCCAGGAGATGGGGTGTGAGGGACGGAAAAGGCCTTCTCTGGGCCTAGTCCCCTCATAGAAGGCCCAGGGGATGGCGTGTGGGGGGCGGAAAAGGCCTTCTCTGGGCTTAGTGCCCCATAGAAGGCCTAGGGGATGGGGTGTGGGGGATGGAAAAGGCCTTCTCTGGGCCTAGTCCCCTCATAGAAGGCCCAGGGGATGGCGTGTGGGGGCAGAAAAGGCCTTCTCTGGGCCTAGTGCCCCATAGAAGGCCCAGGAGATGGGGTGTGGGGGACGGAAAAGGCCTTCTCTGGGCCTAGTCCCCTCATAGAAGGCCCAGGGGATGGTGTGGGGGGCGGAAAAGGGCTTCTCTCACTTGCCTCAGCCTTGAGGGCCTGTCCCTGCACTCACACTCCAGAGGGTCCTCTCCTGTCGGAGGACTGGAGCAGACTGAGCTGAAAACACTGACGGGGGCTGACGGGGGCGGGACTTTGCAAAGTAGCCAGTCAGCCCTGGCCAGTGTCTTCTGACTGCCAGTTCTTGAGCCGAATCAATTATGGCAAGCATAGAATATGGTGGAACCAGAATTCAAATATATATAAGGACAGGATAAGGTGGAAATTTAGAAGAGATAGCAGATCATAACAACTGACCAGTACATTATTGTGCTGTAGTGATCTAGTAGTTGCTATTTTTAGAGCCCTCTGGTGGTGGCTATAGGGGGCTGAGACAAGGAAAACGCAAGGAAAACTGTGTGGATTCTGGTTGCCACAGGAAATGCCTCTTAGGTTTGTGGTGACAACGGTAGTGACACACACACACAGCCCCCATAGCTAGTCAATAGTACCTAAACCCTTTTCAAGGGCATCTCAAAATCTGAAGATACTAAGATCTAAAGCTGCATTATACCAAGTCACATTATTCATGCATCTAGATTCTAGCGCTGTGCTGTCTATTTTCTGGCAGGATCTCAGGCAGAAATGGGTTTTTCCTGAAACTTACTATCCCAGATCCTTTACCTGGAGTTGCCAAGGTACTGAATCTGGGACGTTCTACATGCAACGCATGTGTTGTACCACTGAGTCATGGCCACTCCCCAGATGTCTTCCTAACCAAATGTGTCATGGCAGCCCTCCCCCAGTAAGGCTCCCAGAACACATTGCTGAGTCTTGACATGTTCACTATTTCAAAAATGCCACTGTTTTACTTCTTCCAGATGTTTAGTTTCTTTTTCTTTCTTGGTCTCTTGTTCCTCAGCCTCACTGGAGTCTAAAGTAGTCAGAGTGACAGCTGAACAGTGTCTTCCAGAGACTGAATTAAGAATGTGCCTTTTAAAAGGTAAGGAACTTCCTGAGCTACTCTAGAGCATTAGGGCCATGAATATATTGATATATACAGATGTCCTTCTGGTCCTTGCACTTTATCTATTCAGGCAGTGAATCTCCAGATTCTCACACTCATTCTGCAGACTGGTTCCATCAATGTGCTCAGTGGCCAATGAGGAAGGAACTGTTCACACAAGCAGTCTATTCAACACGGACAACATAGGAGCTACAGACTTGTACACATTGTGGCTCCCCTTTCAGGAGGCAAAAACCCATCCATCCCCTATCCCCCCCCCCCGATGCTCCTACTTGCATGTGATCATAGCTCCCACATCACCAGGAGTGGACTGGGAAGTGAAAACACCCCTGGAAAAAGTCAAGCTGAGCCACTCCTGCTGTGCTACAAGCCAGCACTGCGGGGCCACTCAGCTCAGTGGGACATACAGAGGGCATTAGTTCACCCACTGCGTCGTCCCCCAAACTAGAAGCAGTACAGAAGGAAGCATTTGGTGAGCTGACCCCAACTGCCATGGCTGATGGTTTGAGCCAAGCAGCCCCTAAGGCTTTGACAGAGTTGCTAGGGCTTGGCTGTAAGTTTTCCTGTAAGTTAAATGGCCAGTCTGCTCCTGCATGTTAGACTGCTCATGTGGGTAGACTGCTCGCATGAACATTTTTTTTAGTGCAAGTTACTGTAAGATGTCAAAACTAGACCAGTCAGAGGAGGAATTCCATCCTTGTTCCTACCCACACATGTAGTTATCCTTTTTCTTGGATATGAAATTTTCCCAACTGTCTTTGTATGAGATGACTGCATAAACTGAAGAACAAAAGCACTAATAGCTTGATCTCTATGCACAATCACTGGAAATGATCTATGTTCAGTAGGACTTTTACTCCCAAGAAAGTGCACACAAGATTGCAACTTGTATTCTTCAATGGAAATAAACCCAACTTCATCCTCTAGAAGGCAAGCAAATTTGCACACCAAGAAGCAATGTAATGCAGTAGTTAATGTTGGGTAAGAATTCAAATTCTACTCAGCCACAATCCTATTAGCCTAACCCACCTGAAAGGATTGTTGCGAGGATATGATAGGAGGAGAGAACTACATCATACCGATCTTCTTAGAGAGAAAGAGGTGTAGCAGGGCAGCATAGTTTGTATAAACTCCTTTGAATGCCATTTTGAGGGGGATATTCAGAATGTAAGAAAATTAAGGGGTCCAGTGGCACCTTAAAGGTTAACAAAATTTATTCCTGCATAAGCTTTCAAGAGTAAGAGCAAAAATTATGCTGGAATAAATTGTGTTAGTCTTTTAGCTGCCTCTGGACTCTTGTTTTAGAAAAAGAGTAGGTTTTCATTTTTTTTTTTTAGGTTTATTTTTTTGAATTTTCTATATATTACACAATATCTTTTGTCTCCTTACTTTACTTAACTCAATAAGTTCCCCCCTCCCTCCCTCTACCCCTTGTTTGTTGATCTTTTATTCACAGCCATGGGCACAAAGTCTAAATCTTCCACCGAATGTCCTGTCTTCCTTCCACTGTTATCCACTTTAGATAGGTCTTCCATCTCGCTTTAATTTCTTCGGCTTTATCCTCCCATGTGGTCTTCTGGCGCAATTTCTCAATGATGTCCGACTGCACAAAATCAAACAAATAAGTGTGCCAGGTATCTATTGTCCATTTGCTCTTATCTTTCCAGCCCAGAGCTATCACTGCCTTGCCTGCTAACACCATAGCTTTGAGTATAGCCTGAGTTTCCTTATTGACCACCTTATTTCCTAATATACCCATTAACATTAGTTTAAAGTCTACATTCAATGAGATTCTACATATTTTCTTTATAATTTGTATTATTTTTGACCAAAAGACTCTCACCTCTGGACATTCCCACCACATATGAGAGAACCAACCCTTAAATTGTTTACAGTGCCAACACATAGAACTCGATCCCGGAAACATGTTTGCTATCTGCGCTGGTGTTTTATACCACTTTGTGAAAAATTTATGTTCCGATTCATTAAATTTAATAATTTTGGTTTCTTCTATTCCATTATTCTATTTGCATCGTTTTCCGATATCTGGCCTTCCTTACACCATGTTTTCTGTAAATAAAGTATTGCCTTATCTTTATTGGATAACATTTTCTTGTAAATATATCCTGCTAATCCTTGTTTAAATTTTTGCATCCTATTATGTATTTCTTCAATTGGTTCTTCTGTCCAAATATTTCCTTTTTCATTAACTTCCTTAATCATTCTATAAAGGCCTGTAATTTTTAACCAATATTGCTTGCCTATCTCCTCGATTAATTCCTGTGCTGGTTTTAGAGTGCCTCCTCTAAATAAGTCTCTTAGCCTATAATATCCCTTTGATCTCAGGAGTTCGCACCATTTATTTTCTTCTGTTATAGAGGGACTTTAGTGGTGCCCATTTTGAGGTTCTTTTAAGCCATGAGGGCTGCCACTTGTTCCACACTGTTAGTGTTGAATACCTAGGTCCCTTAACTTGTATAAGATCTTTATTTGTCATTTTGGAGAATACCCCAAAACTCCCTATGTTATTATTGATTTCATTCTCAAAACTCACCCATTTTAGTCCCTCTCCATCGCCTATCTCCAGTATTGATTTTATTTGGAAGGCTTCGTAATAGCTAATCAGGTCAGGGACTCCCCATCCCAACTCTGATCTATGGCTATAAATTATCTTTCTCTGTATTCTGCATTTTTTACTACCGAAAATCTATTCCTTAATCACTCTGTTCCATTGGTCTAGTTTTTTGGTATACATTCCTAGAGGTATTGTCTGAAAGAGGTATATTAATCTTGGCAGCCAAAACATTTTAACACTTTTTATTCTAGTAGATATATTCATTATTTTATTTTTCCACTTTTTCGTATCTTTTTCTATTTTCTTCCAGACCTTGTTATAATTGTTCTCTGCTATTTTATCGATATTCTTCTGTAGTACAATGCCTAAATATCTGAATTTTTGGTGCCCATTCCAATATTAGTAATCCCATGTATTTGTTCCCTTTCCTCTTTAGTCACATTAAGGTACATAATTTCTGATTTAGTCTTGTTCACCTTCAGTCCTGAACATTTTTCAAAGTCCTCTAATATAACTTTTATTTCTTTTACTGCCTCTTTGGGGTTTGTCATAGCGATTATAATGTCGTCGGCAAATAAATTGATTTTCATTTCTTCCTTCTTTACCCTGTATCCTTCCACCCTTGCAGAATTTCTTATTCTTTCAGCTAGCTGTTCTATTGCTAGTATAAATAGGAGGGGCGAGAGCGGGCATCCTTGCCGGACTCCTCTTTGAATCTTGAGGGGTTGTGAGTGTTCTTCATTAACTCTCACCACTGCTGTCCCTTCTCTGTACATTTCTTGGATCGCTTTTATATATGGCTCCCCCATCTCGTATTTAGTCATTACCTGCCACAGAAAATCCTGGGAGAGTGTATCGAATGCTTTGTAGACATCTAATTTTCTGTGCGGATACCTATTCCCTCCAACAGGGGCCTCACTGTCCCCCAACAGCTTTCCCTACATAGTCAGTAGACTTCCTGGGTTTGTAGAAAAATCTGAAAAGTAAGGAAATCCCTTCAGGGACGGTTGAATTCCCCCCCAAAAGCCTTTTGAAATGGCCTCTGCAGGGACCTGACTCCAGGCAGCAACGGTGAGAGATTAGAACGTTGGAGGGGGGGAGAGGGAGGCTTCTGACTGGCTCTGTCAGTCAAGGGTGGGGGGAAGGGCCCTTTCTTTCCAGGCCTCTTTCGGCCTTGGAGGGAGGGAGGGGGGAGGGCGCCTTGGGGCCAGGCTGGGGGATTCCTAGAGGTTTTGGGGTGGAGTGCAAGGAGGGCAGGATTTGGGGAAGGGAGAGGCCTCAGCTGGGTATCATGCCACAGAATCCACCCTCCAAAGCAGCCATTTTCTCCAGGGAGACAGATCTCTGTTGTTCACAGATCTCTGGAGTTCACTCTCCAGCAGGCCCCACTTGGAGGTTGCCAACCCTAGGCCTGGCAGGGTTGCCAGGTCCCTCCACGGGCACTGGCAGGGGATGGGGTAGTGGGGCTGCCAGCTCCAGGTCTGGAAACTCCTGGAGATTTGGGGATGGAGCCTGGGGAGGACAGGGACCTCAGTGGGGTACAATACCCTAGAGTCCACCCTCCAAAGCATCCATTTTCTCCAGGGGAAGTTATCTCAGTAGTCTGGAGCTGAGCAGTAATTCCAGGGGATCCCCAGATCCCACCTGGAGGCTGGCATCCCTAGGCAGCACCCTCTGGGTGACTTGATGCCACCTAATTTGCATGACTCAACTTGGCCTGGCTGCTTGCTGCTGTTCAGCAGCCACCCTATGAAAGCCAGCAGTGATGCAGCAGTTAGAGCCTCAGAGTAGGGTCTGCAAGACCCAGGTTCAGATCCCCATATTGCGGTGGAAGCTGACTGGGTGATTTTGGACCAGTCACATACTTTCAGCCTAACCAACCTCACAGGGTTGTTGTGCAGATAAAAAGGAGGTGAGAATAATGTAAGCTGCTTTGGTCCCCACTGTGGAGAAAGACTGTAATTTTCCTTGGTAGAAGCTGTGGGGGAGGGGGTGGAGACAAAAAGCTGAAGACAGACAAAGGCAGATAAAGGTTAAGTTGGCTGTTGGGTGGGAAGGAAATAGGGTTGCCAACTCTGGATTGGGAAACTCCTGGACATTTAAGGGGTGGATCCTGGGGATGGTGGGGTTTGAGAAGGGGAGGAACTTCAGACCAGTATAATGCCACAGACTCCACCCTCCAAACCAGCCATTTCCTCCATGAGAACTACCATTGCCAGCCTCTGGGTGAGGGCTGGAGATCACCCAGCATTACAACTGTTGTCCAGGTGACAGAGATCAGTTCCCCTGGATAAAATGGGTGCTTTGGAGGGTTGAGTCCATGGCTCCACCTCCAGAAGGGAGAAGGAGTGTGAGATAAGTAAGGGTAGAGGGGAGGAAGCAAAGGTGTGAGGAATGGGATGACCATCCCGCAAGTTTCTTGCGGGTCTCCACTTGTACATTTATAATATTCCTTATGGGGTGGGCTATATTCCTGTCTTTTACAAATCCATATTGGTCCTCCTTTATTATGCTAGGTATGATCTTCTTTAATCTATTTGCCAATATTTTTGCAAAGATTTTATAATCCTGATTTAGTAAACTAATAGGTCTATATGAGCCCACTTCCTCTGGGTCTTTATGTGGTTTAGGGATTACCACTATTTCTGATTGCCTCCACGAATCTGGGGCTTTTTTCCCTTTCAATATTCCATTAAATACCTCTTGGAGCTCTGGGGCCAATATGTCTACCATCTCCTTATAGAATTCACTTGTGAAACCGTCAAGGCCTGGGGATTTGCCCTTTTTCAGTTCTTTAATTACAACCTTTATCTCCTGTAGTGTTATTTCCTCCCTTAACATAATTTTATCATTTTCTTTGAGTGTTGTTCTTATATCTTCCTCATATATGACTATGTCCTTTTTTTTATACAGCTCTTTATAAAAGGTCTCGAAGGCTTTTACTATATCTTTTGAGTTGCCAGTTCTTTGGCCATTCACTTTTATATTTTCTATCTTTTGCCTTACCTTCCTGTTTTTCAAATAGTTAGCTAACCTTCTGGCCGAATTAATACTATTTCTATGGAAGTCATTTCTTACCATTGCTTCTCTCTTCCATAATGTAACTGAGTCCAACTCATCTAATTGTTTTTTAATTGTTGTTATCTGACTCTGTACTTTTAAATCATGATTGTTGATTTGTTCCTTTTGCAACCTCTCCAGTTCCTGAATTTTAGATTGTCTTTTTAGATAGCGTTCTCTTTTGATGTACTTTTCCTTATTTATGCAGTGTCCCCTTATCACCGCCTTTGCGGCATCCCACAGGGTATTAGTTGGGATAGTCCCTCTATTCTCCTCAAAATATAATCTTATCTGCTCCATCATATAGCTCCTATCTTCCTCTTTAGCCATTATTAAATTATTGTACCTCCAAGTTCTACTTTTTGGTTTTTGATTACCTTCTATTTCTATAGTGATTGGTGCATGATCCAATATCCAGATTGGGTGCGTTGTAATTTTTTTTATAGTCAGGTTGCTGCTTTTTTCTACAATTATGTAATCTATGCATGATGGGGTTTTGTGCCGGCTGGATACATGGGTGGGTTTTGGCTGCTGTCCTATCAATTCATGTGCTTCCCTCAAGCCCCAATCTCCTATTTTAATTGCCTTATTTTTAGTCAGATCCATGTTCAAATCTCCTGTCATAATTAATTCTCCCTCTGCGAATTGCTTAGTTTTTTTAACTAGCCTGGCTAAAAATTTCTTTTGTCCTTTATTGGGTGCATATATATTTACCAATGTAAATTTCTTCCCCTCTAATCTGAATTTAGCCATCACATATCTCCCTTCCCTGTCTGTCTTTCTTTCTAGTACCTCTACTCTAAGTTTCTTATGAGTCATTATTGCCACTCCTCTGGCCTTGGTGTGGCTCCTAGCTTCCGCTAACATCATCCAGGTCGAGTCTTTTAGCAAAGGCTTGTTGTCATTTCTTTTCTTATGTGTTTCCTGTAAACACAGAACATCAGGTTTTTGCTCTCTTGCCAACTTGGCTATCCTATATCGTTTAATTTCTGATGTTAAACCATTGACATTCAGTGATAAAATTTTTATTGTTTTATCCATATCCCACATCAATTAAGGCTTTGACATCTCGTGGCTGTGAAAAATTTGAATGGTTAGTTAGTTTACCCTTCCCCTTCCCTCCCCCCCCCCCCCGTGGTTGAGAGTAAAGGTGGAAAGAAAATCTCTTCCCCTCTCTCCACTGCATGGGGTGCACGCATCCCCCTCCTCCTCCTTCTAGATACTGTAAAAAATGATAATACTATTAATAGTCATTAGCTCAATCAATAAAGGTATACTTCCCTTAATTGGTTATCAGGAGCTGGTCCTGAGGCGTTTCCCTCCTCTCTCTGAAGTTCCTTCGTCGCCATCTTCAGGAACCCCCGATTCCTCTTCCATTTCTTGCTCTCCCATATCGTCTGTGTTGATACCTAATTGTTTAAGTAGTTCCTTTGCCTCTGTAGTGTTCCTTGCCATCAGTCGCTTTCCTTCCCGAAATATAATTATCAAGGATGGATAGCCCCATGAAAATTTCACGTTATTTGCATAAAGCTTTTGGGCAAAGGAGCGCATGAGGTTTTTTTTCCTTAAGGTCTCTTGACAAAAGTCTTGTCTCACCCAGACTTTTCTTCCTCTAAAAGTCAGGTCTTTCCGCTTCTTTAGTGCCGTATATATTTGCTGTTGAATTTTCTCTCTGGCAAATTTAATTATTACATCTCTAGGGGCAAAAAGAGTAGGTTTTCATAACCCACTTTTCTCTACCCTAAGGAGCCTTCCCTTTCTCTCCCTATAAAAAGACACCCTGTGAGATAGGTGGGGCTGAGAGAGTTCTGAGAGAACTGTGACTGGCCCAACGTCACCCAATAGGCTTCATGTGGAGGAAGAGTGGGGAATCAAACCTGGTTCTCCAGATTAGAGTCTGTTGCTCTTAACTACACCACGGTGGCTCTCTTTTGCTGCTACAAGCTAACAGGGCTACCCATACAGAATCAAAGATTCCTTTTAATACAAGGACTTTGTCATGGAAGTAAGGATGAAGCAGAAGGTACAGAAAGCATGCTAATACAGACTTAAGCTGGAGAAGAAAAGCAGAGAACTGTGCAGGCCATAAAAGCCCTAGGAACTAGATCAAAAGATGATCTTGTGTGAACAGAATCTGTTGTAGTCCCTTGTGCCTTTTTGAGAAACTGTTCTGGATTCTCTTCTTGAAAGATGCAGGTGGTTGCAAACGTAAGGGGCTGGGGAATCAGTGACCCCTTTGTGTGATTGAAGGTGCATTCTGTTCATGCAATGGGATCTTTGGCTCATAGTCCCCGTCCTGAAATATGGGACACCTGGATCAAGCTCCTTTTGCTGAGGAATGTTTGAGACAGTTGTCCTAATACTCAGGCTTACAGTCCATTACACTTTGGTGGAAGGTGGCTCATGAAGGCAACCCTTTGTTTGCAGGCAGCTTCCTCTCTGTTGACGTGAATTGGAAGTCTAATGCAACATAGCAATGTCCTGGGTTTGAGCAATGCTGCTTGCTTTCAAGATTTTATTTGAACTCCTGTGGGCTAGACTTTCAATCTGTCCTCTTGTGTTTCTAAGCTGAATCCAAACTGTTCACTGGACTTCATTTACTGGTGCACTTATGTATTCTTTACATAGTGGAAGAAAACTTGAGCGTCATTCACTTGTGGAAGGAAAATAGATTTTGAACGGTACTTTTTGTCTGAGGTTTCTTTATTGGGCATTGGAAACACCCCAGATCAATTTGATTTTTTTTAATTGCACCTGCTTTTAAAAAGGGGTCATCTTCCACTTAGTTTAGCATGGCTGCTCCAAATCAAGAATGCAAGAAGCTCTTAAAACAGGTATTCATTTAATTAAAACGGATGCGATTTTCCCACTAGAGCAACTGAGACTCCTCCTGTTCTCTGACTAGGGTGGAACATGATCAAAGCACAAAACACTCTATAAAGGTAGCTGCGAAAATGTTAGTAAACGTTTTCGGTAACTTTAGACAACAACCAATGAATAAAGAACATTCTTGTGTACACATTTGCATATATGCCCACATTCTTCCTCTGCTTCAGCTTCGTATCCTTATTTAGAAGAAAGCTAACCCAAAGGAGAGCTGAATTGCTGGTACCAGTGGTAGTTTGCAAGGCCAGAGCCATCACTGAAGGCAGGTGCTTCCGAATGGTTGGTGTAGTGGTTAAGTGTGTGGACTCTAATCTGGGAGAACGGGGTTTGATTCCCCACTCCTCCACTTGCAGCTGCTGGATGACCTTGGGTAAGCCAGTTTTGTCACAGCTGTTCTCTCAAGAGCAGTTCTCTCAGAGCTCTCTCAGCCCCACTTACCTCACAGGGTGTCTGTTGGGGGGAGGGGAAGGGAAAGGAGTTTGTAAGCCGCTCTGAGACTTCAAGTGAAGGGCAGGGTATAAAACCAATCTTCTCCCCCCCCCCCGCAGACCCACATGCAGTTCATCTGAAACACCTCCTGCACTGAAGAGGCAGAGAAAGCAGGGATTGGCTCTTAGCTTCGGGTGGGGGGAAAGATGCTGTTTGATTTCAGTATCCAAAGAAAGGGGCAGTTTGCTCCCAGAGCAGCTTCCAAGCCCAGAGGCTGAAGGTCTATGAGCCTGTGAGTGACCAAGCTGAAAGCGCACGGCTGTGATGCACCTGCATGAAGTGAGCTAGTCAGTCCATTGATAGGGAGCAACCAAAAGTTCTTTTTTCCCCTGTTCCACTCAAGACCCCAAGACTCAAGCTGGTACCAGAAAAACACATGAGCAGGTACCATGGTGCTCCTAACTGCCACCCTTGGAATGACTTAGAATATTAATTTTGTGGAATTAAACTCAAATTAAAGTCACTAAGTCTCCATTTGCAGACTGTAACCTTGTATCTTTGGTTCTTTAGTGCTGTGCACAGCCTTACAATTCTCTCCTGCCATAAGGACTTTTCAATGTACTTGCCTCAAGAAATATATTCTCAAGGTGGGATGGGGAGTGGGGGGGATTAAAAAGGCTAAATACTAGGGTTCATACTACAGTAAATACTAAGGCTAAATACTAGGGCTTTTCCCCCCTCAAACCTGATATTTCTGCAGATTATCGGAATTTGACTTTTGATCCAGCCACAGCTAACAAATACCTGCATATGTCTGAACAGAACCGGAAGGCCAAACACACTCAGGGCTTTTACAGTACGCTGCCTCATGGTGATCCACAGAAGTTTGAGCCATGGCAGATCCTGTGTGCCCAGCAGTTCACCGAGGGCAGTAACTACTGGGAAGTCAAGCTGTCTGGTCAGTCTGTCATTATTGGCATTGCTTACAAGAGAATCCCAAGGAAGAAACAGGCTGGTCGCACGTTCACCATTGGGCTAGATAAGCTGTCCTGGGGCTTGCACATCCAAGAAGATTGTTATTTGGCTTACCACAATGGTGAATCTAAGAAGATAAAAGAGTCCTTGTGCAAATTCATTGGAGTCAAGCTGGACTATGACCAAGGAGTCCTATCTTTCTATGGCATAGAAGACCATATGAAACACCTCCATTCTTTCCACAGTGTCTTTACAGAGCCCCTTTGCCCCATTTTTTGGCTTTGTGAAGGCACAGCAGTTACCCTTTGCCAAAAGAGCCAATGCCAAAGTATTGCTGATGGCATGCTTCCTGACTCACAGGCAGTTTCTGATGCTGCGGAGCAAGCATGAGATGGTCAGATAGCTCTGGAACACTGATGGCAAGTCTCTTGAATGATCTATGTCCTTCTAAAATGGTGGTGCCTAAAACTGAACACAATGCTCTAGGCATGTAAGTTAGCAGGGAAGGAGTATTGTTTTGAATGTTCTCTTGAGGTATCTAGGGTTGGCATTGAAAGCTCTCAGTTTTGTTTTTTGCTGTTTCCCTCACACATACTCACAAAAACGGATGTGAAGCATTTTAAAGCCTAAAGGAATAAAAAACCTTTCCTTGTCTGGGCGAGAGATAAGATTGCCAAGCTATTTCCTGTTCTTTTTCTGTGTTGTTGTTTTTTATGTCTGGTTTCTGACTCTTGTTTTATTTTCCTTTTCTGCTGCAAACCTGACAATGGTCTCACATAACTGACAGGGCCTGTCCTACTAACAGAATTGGCCTGGGATGCCTTACCACCAGGGTCACCACCATACGGTCACAGCAGAAAGTGAGGGGGCACAATATATAGGCAGGCCTATGAATTGAAAACAACAATAATTTCATTGCCTGAATTAGGGCTGTAATTCTAAAATATTAAGAGATGTCGTAGTTGTCCAGATAAAGTATTTTGCTGGATTCCCTGGAGTTTTCTAGGATTTGAATAATAAGACAACTGGGTATTTTTCTGAAATGTCATATTTAAGAATAACTCAATACCTTACTTTGAAAATGGGTGACCAGAAAAACTTACAAGGTGGGACCATCAATTTAGCATGAGGCTTAAAAAACAATGAGGAGAGATCAGTTTGAAAACAATAAATGCTATATATCAATTTTAATTCTATCATTTTCTCAATAAACTGCCCATATAAAAGACAATATATCTGTCACCAAATGCAAAGATGGAGCCAAAGTCAGTCTCTTTCTTACAAAGAATGTTGCTACCTTTTGTAGTATAATGGAACAGGGGTGTCAAACATGCGGCCCGAGGGCCGGATCAGGCCCCCAGAGGGCTTCCATCAGGCCGGCAGTGGAACTGGCCATCTTCTGCTTCCAGTTCTGCTGCTGCATCATAGCTTGCTTCGCCAGACTCTCTCAAACGCTCAGCCATTTCATGCTTTAACCTGGGCCCTAGACTTAGAACTCTGAGCATGAGATTGCTGTGGTGAATGTCAATAAATCAAAAGTAGGCTTGTAGCTTACAGATACACACTTGAACAGCATACTCAAGACTGCAGCAACACAGACATTTTGATGCAATAATTCAGAGCAAGAGGTGTCAGTTATCAGATACTATCAAATAAACAAAATATTGCAAGAGTGCTGTTTTAAACATGTTTTTAAGTTAAAAAAAACCCTTTGTGTTTGTGTCTTTTATAAAGTTTATATCTCTGCTACCTGGCATTACATTTTATGACACACATGTGGCCCGGCCCAACAAGGTCTCATTTATGTCAGATCCAGCCCTCATAACAAATGAGTTTTGACACCCCTGTAATAGAAAATGATCCATTTCACTCGAAAGTTGGATGTATTTGTTGGGTTTTGTTATTTATTTATTTATTTGTACCCTGTCCTCCCTGCTGAAGCAGGCTCAGGGTAGCTTACATAAAATTATCACAGATAAAACAGCAATATAAATATCAACATAAAACACAACATCATTACTAAAAGCAATTTGTATGGAGGTGGTGGTGCAATAGTAGCAGTAAACATAGTAAATTACCTTCAGCAAATAATTTTTCTGTTGACAAGCACAGGCTGGATGGTGGTGTGGGGCACAGGGTCTTAGATTGTTAAGTGCGGCTCCTTACCTGAAGGCCTGGTGGAAGAGCGCCATTTTACAGGTCCTGTGGAACTGTAAAAGGTCCCACGGGCCTGATCTCTTCCAGGAGCTCATTCCACCAGGTTGGAGCCTCCACTGAGAAGGCCCTGGCTCTGGTCGATGTCAGCCTGGCATCCTTGGGGGGGCAGACAATTTTGAGACTCTGACTGTAGTGCTGTCTGGGGAACATGTGGGGAAAGGCGGCCCCTCAGGTAAGTAGGTCTCTGACCATAAAGGGCTTTAAAGGTAAGCACCAGCACCTTGAAGAGAATTTGGTACACTATAAGCTGCCAGTGCAGTGCTTTTAGTGCAGGCTGGATGTGCTCCCACATGAGGAGACCCAACAACAGCCTGGCCACCATGTTCTGCACCAGCTGAAGCTTCCGGATCTGGGTGAAGGGTAGCCCCATGTAGAGAGCATTACAGTAGTCTAGTCTTGAGGTGACCACTGCGTGGATCACTGTTGCCAAGCTGTTGCATTCAAGGAAGGGAACCAACTGCTCATGGAGGAGCTCCCCAACCATCCTCTGCAGGCAGGGGATGTTTCCTGCCACACCACAAAGGACCAGGTCCTCTCCCACATTTTGGACTGGCTGGGGAGGGGCTGGCCCACCAGCTGGGTGCGCCCGGAATTTGCAGCATTCTCTTCCCGCCAAGATGAGTTATCACTGGATGGTGGTTCCTGCTCCCTTGCACCAGCAAGTGCTGTCAGCCCTGCATGAGACTCACCTGGGAATTGTCTCTAAGCCTTCACTTCATCAGCTGCAGCTCCTGGGTGAACCAAGGCGCCAGCCTAGAGTGAGGGCGCAGAGTGTGTTGGGGAGTGATCTCGCTGATGGCTCCAGAGTGTTGGCTGTGCCAATCCTCCACTATCTCATCCAACCAGCCAGGGGGTCATCGGACCCTGCAGAGCCATCTGAAGCTGCATTAGGTCCATTTGGCTCCGCAGACGAACTAAAATGTGCTTGCCGCCCAAACAGGGTCCGGGTGCCATGTTCACACGGGCCTTCAGGGCATGGTGGTCCGACTGTGGCACTGCTGTGGCAGTGATCTGGTCCGCTTTAACCCCCGCCACAAAGATCAGGTCAAGCATGTGCCCTGCCCAGTGAGTGGGAGCTGTTACACACTGGGTGAGTCCTAGAGCCTCCGTGGACGACACCAGGTCCATTGCCTATGTGGAGGCTGGATCGTCAGCATGGACATTGAAGTCACCCAGGACTATCAGTCTAGGGTGCTCCAATGCCCGACCCGACACAGCCTCCACCAGGGATGACAGGCTATTGGTCGGTGCATTGGGCAGACAGTACACTAACTAAATAGTCAAACTCTCCCTGGCTTCCCACACCATGCGAGTGCACTCTATGCCTGTGAGCTTTGGTGGCAGAAGCGCCTGAAGGAGTAAACCTCCCAGATGAACAGAGCCACTCCCCACCCCACCCCTTGCTCTGGAATCAATGGAGGACCGAGGACCCAGGAGAGAGCCACTATCGCCCCATCTCACACCCAAGTCTCCATCATGCACACCAGGTCCATATCCCGCTCCAGCAGGAAGTCCCAAAGGATCATGGTCTTATTATTTATGACCCTGGCATTACACAGCACCAATGTCAGAGAGGGATCTTTTGGCCTAGCCTCACTGTCTACTACTTTCAGGATGGGATGGGACACAGGCTGGAAGGGGGCTGAGCTCTTCTACTTCTCCACCCTCTTTCCTTCCATTCATGCCTGGTCCCACCACCAAACTTTCCCTTCCCCAGGAGCACTGGTATCCCTTGCCCAGTCATTGCTGGTTATTAGTGGTCGTCAAACTAATAGGCTAACTAGCAGTTGGAATAACCTACTGTGCTACTAGTAACAGTTAACAGTTTTCCCAATACTGCTAAACCCTGGTTAATCCCAATCCATTTTAACAGAAAGCCATTTTACCTGACTAATCTAACAATTTAATTACAAACAATATCTAGTTCATCTGGCCAGTAAATTAAATAAAGGCCAGAGACCAGCACAGCATGCACAGTCTGTATTATAATTCTAGTTCAATTTGCCAAGGTATATAACTAATTCTAATTCATCAAATATAAATCAATTCCACTATAATAGGATAGTTAGACCACGATAAGTACTTAATTAACTTAGCCAATTCATCTATTCAACTGGTTGTTCACTTCCTTCAGTTTATACAGCCTGAAGCATTCATTGCCCAAAAATTGATTAATAATTCTCCCAAGCAATGAGTCAATTAAGCCACAATTAATTAAGCTAAACCTATAACCTAATAGCAGCACAATTTAATTTAATTAAACTGATATTAATAAGATCTATTTTTCTCCTAATTGGAGGTATCTGATAATCACTTATAAATCCCAGTAACATTGTTCTGGCTTGGAATGAAATAACCTATAAATTTTTGAACACAGCATTTTGTTAAATTCCAAAACTGTTGAGCTTTGATACATGACCCCCACATGTGGTAAAGTGCCTAACTGTACACATTTCCTCCGACATAGAACATAATCATCCTTATAGGTGTGTTGTAGTCTATCCAAAGCTAAACATCAGTGTGTGAAAAAAACTGATAATTATTTCTTTTATATACAAATGAATTAAAATATGAGTCATATTTAGGATCTGTATTCTAACAATATGAACTCAGAATTGTATACAGAAGGGAAATGACTCCATGTAAGTGTGAAGGGCAATCTAGTATAATTTTCTCAAATTATGTTGATTCCCTAGTAATTTGTGTCAGTTTCAGGAGTGGTACCTACCTGAGGATCCTCCTGAATTCACTCAATATCTTACTGTCCAGATTTTAGCGGGCTTCTTCTACCTGAGATCTGTTGGCCTAGGATTCAGGGCTACCCTAGCTCACACCGCCCTCTCATCCCCTGATCTCAGCCTCCCTACAATTGAAAACCTAAGCACGCTTACTAGGAAAAAAGTCCTGCTAATTTAGCACGATTTTGGAGTAAATATGGTTAAGCTCAGGCTAATCCTTCCTTACCTCGTCTTGCCCATCACGGACTGAACAAAAAGGAGCAGTAGGATGAAATGCATGTTTATTCTTCCAAAACGTATTTTTATGCACTGGCTCATTCTTTCATAGCCTTTCCTCTTTGGGTCAGTGTTGGAGGGGAATCTTGCAGTTTCCTTCCTCCAAATTTCCATTTTGTGTCTCCCTTTGCCTGCCCCAGTTTACAGACTAACATATGAACTAAAAGGGAGCAGGGCTCTGTAGTAGCAGGGCAAGAGCCTGGTTCCTCAGCATTTGGATAAGTACCTCAAGATAGGGCCCCACTGTTCCATGATTAGCTGGTAAGAAGGTTCAGATTGTTAGGAGGTTTATTAGAGCTGTAAAGCCACACCTGAGCTCTTGCTACTGCCCTGACATGTCTGCTAGTCTCTTAAGAGGATCCCTCTCCTTAGCCTAGCTTGCTCAGATATGCTGCTGTTCAACATTTCCCAACATAAACCTTCTACAGATTTTGAAAAAGTGTGCATGCACACAAAAGCTCATACCTTGAATAAAACTTCATTGGTCTTAAAGGCACCACTGGACTCTACATTTTTTCTACTTCTACATATGCCATGGTAGAGGCCTATGATAGAAGCAGAGATGAATAGAAAGTCTGGTCAATGCTAAGCAGCTGCTTAGTCCTTCAGTGGCGCTTGGGAAAATGCACATGCAGTGGACACATTCTGGAAGGCAGGGTACTACAGTGCCTTCCAGTATATGGTCACACATCTTTATTCCTGCTGTATTCACAGTGACCAAGCAGAGGCAGAAAGTATTTATTTACCGAATACAGTTATTCCTGCATAATTGGTAGGACTCCATAAGAAATTTGGGGCCATCTTTATGGGACTCAGGCACTTCAGGGTAGCTAGCCCTTCATACAAATGAAATATGTATCTATACATATTAGATGCATGAGTAACAAGAGCTGTACAGTGTTAGTATGTGAAATCTCTTGTAACAAAAATGAAGCATTTTCATATTATTAACAAAATTGTGCCCAAACATTTTTACCATGCCACAAATAGAATTAAAATTTGGTTGTGTTACCAGAGGACAGATAAAAGTTGCTTTGACTCTGCATCTCTAGGCAGCCAGTTGTTAAGGTAACCTACTAGCCTGAAGAAAAATCTCCTGCCCCTTCAAGCAGAGGTTTAATGGGGGGATTTCCATGCCATGAAAAGCTTCAGCTGCCCATTTCCACACATAAGTGTCTATTAAGGGAGCAGGGCACTTTTCTCCTTGCCAACTCATAGCTCTACCAGTTGGTCCTCTCTGCTTCAGGCTGAACATGAGCTCTGCTGAATTAGGCCAAGGCTCTAGCTTTGAAGGTTCTCCTTAGTCATGATGGCTCTAAGTGGGCCGGGCATCTCCTCAGTTCTTACATACACACTTCCTCAGCTGGGAAGGGCTGGGTGTCATCATCCCACCGCCTCCAAACACTCAGCATCTTTCTCAAACCCAGACCTATAGCAGGAAACTCCTATGGATGAAGCGTGAACCTGGATCCAGCATCTGCCTGAGGCCAGCAGCCCTTCCAATAAATGTTAATTACAACAAACCGGACCATGATGTATTGAACTAAGTAAAACTCTAAATCACTGGGTATAGTTTTACAGTTTTTAAATCTTTTTCAATATTATGTTGTATTAATGTTTAGAGTATTTTTAATGATTCATTAACAAGAACACAGCTTATTCATTAATCATGAAGCCCGACAGTACATTCAAAATAATATAACTCCTGTAGTAATATTTGCAGCCAGTAATAAGGGCCTAATAAGGTCTTAGGCTCAAGGTCCTAATGTAATCCCCTTATTACAAAGGGAAAAACAACTTAAGACAAACAATGGTGTTCTAGTAACCATTCCATTTGTGTACTCTTCATCAGGTTTGTCTGTTGTTGATTCATCACAATATTGAAGTACTGAAGGCTGCAGTAAAATAACATGTTTAATAAACTATATACAAACACGAAGTTTTTCTTTATGATAAAAAGCATATTGCATTTTATAAACTCACCAATTTTCAAGATTCTTAATACTATTGATGCCCTTTGTAATGTGAATTACATTAGGCTTTGAGCCTAAGATAAGACCTTATTACTGGCTGCAAATATTACTACAGGAGTTATATTATTCTGAATGTATTGTTGAGCTTCATGATTAATGAATAACCTGTGTTCTTGTTAATGAATCATTCAAAAAATAAAGATTTATACTTAGCATAATGTTAAAAAAGGTAAAAAAAATTGTAAAAATATACACGGTGATTCAATGTTCTACCAATCCAGCAGCGCTAGCACGAAAGTAAATTCCCATGATGACAAAAACCCGGGAAGAATCCTGCCACCTACCATATGGGCGGGGGGTTGTCGTTCTTTAGAACAACCCGCAGAGAGTCACTTTTCCTTGATTCCGCAGGATGGGAAAGGCCTCCTCGACCGAGGAGCCGTCTGAGGGGGCCAAGCCTTTGCCACGTCCCCTACGGAATCCCCGCGGGGGGCGGGGGAGAGTTGTCCTGTAAATGAAGACGCTTGACTGAATGGAGGCCTGGTTTCTCTCTTCGCGCGTCCCGTGGAAAGAGGGAGTCATTCAGAGTTGGAAGAATCACGCTTTCTTCCCCGGAAGGCTGGCCCTTCCCGTCGCGTCTGGTTCCCAGGCTGGCCAGAGAGCTGCCTCTCGCGGAGATGAGTTCCCTTCCCGATGGGCGGAGTTGGCGCTCTTCCTGCCGGTCCTGCCCTGACTTTGGGACGGGGACCAGCCCAGCCGGGCTCTCTGCGCTTGCCTGAGAAGCATGGATAAGGGTTCCTGCCCCACCAGCCCCGCTGCCAGCCTTCAGGAAGGCCCCTTCAGCTGCCCCATCTGTTTAGACGCTCTGAGGGACCCGGTCACCATCCCTTGCGGCCACAACTTCTGCCTGAGCTGCATCGGAGCGCACAGACACCACCCGGCGCCGGGGGGCGCCACGGGAGCCGGGGGCCAGAGCACCGCTAGGTGCCCTCTGTGCCAGGAACTCTTCCCGGCGGACCTCCAGCTCCGGAAGAACCACACCCTGGCCGAGCTGCTGCAGCTCCGCCAGCCTGCCTCGAGTAGTCCGCGCGTGGCCATGTCCCCCGAGGAGGCGCCCGAGCCGTGCACTTCGGAGAGGTCCCGCCGACCCGAGGGCCCAGATGCCCAGCAAGAGGCGGTGCTGTGCGACTTCTGCACCGGAGGCGAGCGCGCCAGGGCGGCGCAGTCCTGCCTCGTATGCCTTGCGTCCTTCTGCGCGCCCCACCTGCAGCCTCATCTCAAAAGTCCCGCTTTCCAAGGCCACCGGCTGGCGCCGCCCTTGCGGCACATCGAGGAGAGCCTCTGCAAGCTGCACCTCAAGCCCTTGGAGAGCTTCTGCCGGACGGATCAGAGCTGCATCTGCCACCTGTGCAGGGCCCAGGAGCACCGGAGCCACGAAGTGGTGGCGGTCGAGGTGGAGCGGGAGCAAGTGGAGGTGAGTAGGGCGGCCGGCCAGGCACCAAGGGCCTCCTTTGTGCAGCCGCGCGCCGGCCAAGGGAGGGGCGTCGCGGCGCACTTTCGCTGAGGTGCCTGCTGCAAACTTCGCTCACAACCTAGACCAGTGTTTTTCAACCACTGTGGCACACTAGTGTGCCCGGAGATATTGTCTGGTGTGCCGTGGGAAAAATTCCAATTTCATCTGTAACATATGAACAATTATAAAATAAAGTATTATTATTTCATAATAAAGTAATTATAAAATAATTTCTTTGTGTTTATTTGATTCCTATTCAAGAGAATTACTTTATATATAGTCAATATAGGCACAGAGTTAATTTTTTAAAACATTTTCTAATGGTGGTGTGCCTCTGATTTTTTTCATGAAAAAAGTGTGCCTTTGCACAAAAAGGTTGAAAAACACTGAGCTAGACGGAGGCCCTTGTTGATGTTGGGCGCATTCGGTGTTTGGAGCATTGCTAGGGAGGGTTTGGGGGGGAAGCGTCGGAAAGTTTCTGGCAGCAAAAGAGTGGCAAGACGCCTTGAATGCGGCGTGCCGGAAAGGCAGCAGGCAGTGCCTTCGTTTGCAGAATTGCTCCTACTAGAGACTATATTGCAGATTGCTAAGGGGAAAGCACTTTGTGCGTTCCCGGAGTGTACTTTTTAAAACGAGGAGTATTTAAGGTTGGATGCATCTGAAAGCTCTGCCCTTTAACGGTATAGACCTTTCTGCTAGAGTTCAAGTACTCCGTGGTGAAGGAAAGGCTCAGAATAGTTTGTTTAGTTTTCCAAAAGGAGAGGTGCTGGGGCTACTACTTGCGCAGGGCAGGAGAATTTGTATCCGTGTAACTAGAAATGGGAGTGGACAAGAAGACCTGGGCCAACAGGACAAATAGTGCCCTTCTGGGGCCATTTCAGATAGGAAAAATGGGACGGTGGGGAGGTCACAATCTGAATTGGGGCCTGTATGCTTGGGAAATGGATTCCTGGCAACATGACGAATAAGTGATGGACTGAAATTTGGCCCAAGAAGTCTAGATGCAGCCTATCAAGAACTGTGATAGTTTGTCCCTAGTCTTACGGCCAGTTCATATAAGCAACAAGAATATACAGTGCAGTGATTGGGGAAATTCCAGATCTGTCCTGTTAATAGGCAGTGGATCATCATCGCTGATCAGTGTAGACCATACTGGGCTAGGTGGACCTGTATAAAGCAGTTTCATGTATTTAGCAATTCCAGCTGAGAGCAAAGTTTAAGGGCATCCTGAGAAACAGGATTAAAAATCAGGAGGCAATGCATGTAGTTGATGCAGCATGAACATACTGCAGTCCTTGGGCCATTGCTGAAGTGGCAGAGGGCAAGGCTTCTGGCAGGGCCATATCTGAGGAATTCTAGGAATGCTGTTGCTAAAGAATCTGTAAGGCTGAGAACACAGTTTGTGTTTGGAGAGATGCAATCCAGTCAGACATGTGTTGCAATAATGCCATTTTGTCTTCATTTTAAAGTAGGGATTTGGGGGTGGTTGCAGAACTGGGCTTCCAAAATATGGAACTGCTGATCCATGATGGGGGTGCAAAGAAAGCTAATGTACTAGAACAAGTCCAGGTTGCCCAACTATCCTTGCATGACTAGATTGGAAGTTTAGTTGTCAAAGCGATTTGGGTAGAAGCTGATTGTGTGGACAGAGTGCACAGCGAGGGAATGTTTGAGAAGTTATTGTGGGATGCATTAGTTGTCATCCCCTTTTTCCCCCAGTGGCCCACTACATTCTATAGTCAAGCAAGTTTTGCATGTTACTGTGCTGATACTACACTGACTGACTGAACTAGCACAGTCAGCTGGCACAATTGTTGCTGGATTAGGTCTATTGCTGCACTATCATAAGGGGACATTGTCACTGTCAGTTTCATAAGGGGAGAGCCAGTTTGGTGTCCTGGTTAAGACCATGGACTCGAATCTGGGAGAATAGGGTTTGGTTCTCCACTCCTCTACATGCAGCTGCTGGTGTGACCTTGGGTCAGTCATAAATTTTTTCAGAGCTGTTCTTTCAAGGGCAGTTCTTGAAAGATCTCCTCTCTTAGAGGGGACATGACTGCAGTCTTCAAGTATTTGAAGGGCTGTCATGTAGAAGATGGAGTGGATCTATTCTCTCTTGCTCCGGATTGCAAGACTAGATCTAATGGGTGGAAATTACAAGGGAGTCATTACCGGCTTAATATCAGGAGAAACTTCCTGACTGTAAGAGTGGTTGAGCAGTGGAACAGACTGCCTCGGGAGGTGGTGGATGCTCCTTCGCTGGACGTTTTCAAGAGGAGACTGGACAACCATCTTTTGGGTATGTTGTAGGTATGTAGGGGTTTCAGCTGTGTTCCTGCAGAGTGCAGGGGGTTGGACTAGATGGCCTGCAAGGTCCCTTCCAACTCTAACATTCTATGCCCCACCAACCTCACAGGGTGTCTGTTTTGGGGAGGGGAAGGGAAAGGAGATTGTAAGCTGCTCTGAGACTCCTTCAGGTAGTGAAGGGTGGGGTATAAATTCAATCTCCTCCTCCTCCTTCCATAAAAACTACGCACAGACTTTTTTGCCCTTGACATAAATGACTACAGACTAGAGCTGCTTACACATCTGGAGTTATCATTGTAGGAGGAGGAGGAGGAGGAGGGATTTATACCTGGAGAACTTCAGGAGGACATCCGGGCCCTGCGGCACCTTTTACAGTTCTGCAGGGCCTGTAAAACAGAGCTCTTCCACCAGGCCTTCAATTAGGAGCCACCACTGACAACCTTTGTAAATTGAACATAGTACAGCCCTATGCAGCAACGCTGGATATGGCCTATCCCCATCGGACCATGTACAGAAATTCCCGCCATCTGTTTATATTAGCACTTTATGTAATTGTTCTTATTGTAATTTTATAGTATTTATTGTATTTTAACTTGTGTAAGCCACCTTGAGCCAGTTCATACTGGCAAGGCGGGATATAAATTGAAAGTAAATAAATAAAATAAATACCCAAAGGAGTCTTGGAGCAGTTTACAAACTCCTTTCCCTTCCCTTCCCCATAACAGACACCCTGTGAGGTAGGTGAGACTGAGAGAGCTCTGACAGAAACTGTTCTTTTTCAAGAACAGCTGTGCCAGAACTATGGCTTGCCCAAGATCATCTATCAGGTGCAAGTGTGGGAGTGAGGAATCAAATCCAGTTCTCCCAGATTAGAATCCGCACACTTAACCTCTACACCAAACTGGCTTTGTATTCCCTAGCCCTGGCAAAATTTTGGGTATTGTAAAAATACGGTAACTAACTTTTGTGGAAGATTTGCTCAGAAGCTCGAATTACATGCAGGTTAATATAATAAACCATCTTGAACTTTATGGAAAGGTTAAATTTAAAAAATTTAAATAATTTCAGCTAAGTCAGTTTCCTGCTGGATCTACCCCATTTTCGGAGGAGTTATTGAATGATGATGATAAATGACGTGCATGCACATACGAACAAATTACTTTCAAGTAATTATTTGGGATTGTGGGATTGGGGTGGACTGTGCAAAGCAATAGCAGGAAGTTCACGTCATAGGCTGTGGTTTATGTTTTCATCAATAACAACCATTTTATGTACATGTCACTATGTCCTGGTTTGTAGTAGTTCCGGATGCATTATTAATATTAGCATGCTTAGTATGATTGTATTGCTTGTATCCTTGTTTAAGAATTGTTTTTCACTATCTATAAAATTGGCACTGTCCTTGTCACATTATCTGATCTGAAGTTGGCCTTTGCTAAGTGGTCCATCTAGTCCAGCATCCTGTTTCACACAGCAGCCAACCACTTGCCCTGGGGGTCATCAGAGGCCTTCACCTGATGTTGCTTTGTGCCATTGGTATTCAGAAGTTTGTTGCTTCTAAATGTGGAGGTTCCCTTTATTTACTATGACTAGTAGCCACTGAAGGTTCTATTCTACTCTATAATTCCATCTAATCCCCTTTTAAATCCATCTAAGGTCATGGTACCACTACATCCATCAGCAGTGAATTCCACAATCTTGATTACTCAATGAGTGCTTTCTTTTATCCATCCTGAATCCATTGCCCATAAACTTTGAGTGCCCCCAAGTTCTAGCGTTATGGGAGAAAGGGAAAAAGTCCTGTCTGTATGTTTTCTCTACACCGTGGCTTGGCCTGGGGCTTGCCAGTTAGCCAGAGTCAGGGCTAGGTGACAACCAATGCAGGTGAGAGCTGCTGGAGTCAAGGAGCAGGATGTTGGGAGAGATTGTGCCAGGTTATGAGTTTGCTCCCTTGAGGCCAAGGTGGCTGACCTGGAGAAGCAGAGACAGTCAGTTAGGTGCACGGAGAAGACTCTCGGGGACTTGTTAGATATGTCCCACTCTGGATCTGGCAGCCCAGCTGCTGCCAGGGAGCATGAGGGTCAAGGGGAAACGGGGCACCATGCTGAGGACAAGGGGAATGTGCCCTCAGAAGGGACCTCTTCTTCAGCTGGTGAACGGGTATCCTTTCGTACCAAGGAACCGTCCCTGGGAAGGGTAGGAGGGGGGCTCTTGGTAGTTGGTAATTCGATCCTTAGGCAGGTAGACAGCTGGGTGGCGAACCTGTGTACTGACCGTATGGTGACTTGCCTGCCTGGTGCGAAGGTAGCGGACATTAGACATGTTTTAGATAGGCTGGTAGATAGTGCTGGGGAGGAGTCAGTGGTCGTGGTGCACATCGGCACCAACGATGTGGGGAAATGCAGTCGTGAGGTCCTGGAGGGGAAATTTAGGCTGCTGGGCAGGAAACTCAAGGCCAGGACCTCCAAGGTAGCCTTCTCAGAAGTGCTACCTGTTCCACGCGCAGGGCCGGAGAGACAGGCACAGATCAGGAGTCTCAATGCGTGGATGAGACGATGGTGTAGGGGGGAAGGGTTCAAGTTTGTTAGGCACTGGGATGCTTTTTGGGACAAGAGGGAGCTGTACAAAAGGGACGGTCTCCACTTGTCCCAAGAAGGAACCAGGCTGCTGGCGCTCAAAATCAAAAAGGTGGCAGAGCAGTTTTTAAACTGAATAATGGGGGAAAGCCGAACAGGAGATGAAAAGTCTCTGGTTCGGGATGGCTCATCTCAGAGATGAAGGGGTAGCTATTACATTTGTACAAGGAAATGGATTAAAATTGTCCATTGAGACTGTGGCTAATGATAGGAACTGCCTGGCAAGGTCTTGAGGCAGCAAGAGGAAGGCTGTGGGCTTAACAAGCGTGGGAAACGATAAGTGTTTATACACAAATACTAGAAGTCTCCGAGGTAAAATCGGGGAGTTGGGATGCTTGGTGTTGGGGGGGGAAATAGACATTGTGGGTATTTCAGAAACTTGGTGGGATGAGGAAAATCGGTGATTCCTGGTTATTAATTATATCGGAAGGATAGGGGGGAAGGGTTGGAGGTGGGGTGTCTCTGTATGTCAGAGAGGGTAAGACTGAGAGGGTAAGAAAATTGGATTCGCTTCTGGAAATGCTATGGGTTGAAATAGTGGGTCCAAAAGGAGGCTTAACAGTGGGAGTTTGTTATCGCCCACCAGATCAAAAGATAGAGGAGGATTATAAAATGATGAATGAATTAAAGATAGCGGCCAGACAAAATAACTGTGTCGTAATAGTCGACTTTAACTACCCACACATTGATTGGGTCAATATGAGTTCTAGTCAGGAAAAAGAGATTGAGTTTCTAGACACTCTCAATGACTGTGCTATGGTCACAGATCCTACCAGGGGAGAGGCGATCCTGGATTTGGTCCTAAGTAACACCCAAGACCTGGTGAGAGATGTAAAAGTGATTGCACCACTTGGGAACAGTGACCATAATGTCATTGAGTTTAACATTTGTACAGATAGGGAGTTGCCCAAAAAGACTGACGCAACCACTTTTAACTTTAAAAGGGGTAACTTCTCTGGTATGAGGGGACACGTGAGGAAGAAATTGAAAGGAAGAGTGGAGAAGGTCAAAACTATTGGGGAAGGTTGGAGACTATTTAAAAAGACAATCCTAGAAGCTCAGAAAAAATATATACCGCAGATTAGGAAAGGCACAAATAGGTATAGAAAAAAGCCTGCATGGTTAACAAATAAAGTAATGGAAGCTGTAAAAGGTAAGAAGGATTCCTTTAAGCGGTGGAAAGCTAGTCTCAGTGAGGTTGATAAAAGGGAACACAGACTGTGGCAAATAAAATGCAAGTCTGTGATCAGGCAAGCAAAAAGGGAATATGAGGAGCATATTGCAAAAAACATAAAGGCCAACAATAAAACTTCCTTCAAATACATTAGAAGTAGGAAGCCAGCCAGGGAGGCAGTGGGGCCCTTGAATGACCAAGGGGTAAAAGGAGTAGTGAAGGAGGATAGGGAAATGGCTGAGAAGCTGAATGCATTTTTTGCCTCTGTCTTCACTGTGGAAGAGGGGAAGTGCTTGCCCACTCCAGAACCACCGATTTTGGGAGGGGGTTTGAAAGACCTGAATCAGATTGCAGTGACAAGAGAGGAAGTCCTCTGACTGATGGACAATTTAAAAACTAATAAATCACCAGGCCCGGATGGCATTCATCCGAGAGTTCTGAAAGAACTCAAATGTGAACTTGTGGATCTCCTGACAAAAATATGTAATCTTTCTTTAAAATCTGCCTCCGTTCTTGAGGACTGGAAGGTAGCTAATGTCACTCCCATCTTTAAAAAGGGCTCCAGGGGAGATCCAGGAAATTACAGGCCAGTCAGTCTGACATCAGTACTGGGTAAGTTGGTGGAAACGGTTATTAAGGAAAGAATTAGTAGACACATTGATGAACAAAAACTATTGAGGCAGACTCAGCATGGGTTCTGTAAGGGAAGATCTTGTCTCACTAACCTGTTAGTGTTTTTTGAGGGAGTGAACAAACATGTGGACAAGGGGGACCCAATAGATATTATTTACCTTGACTTCCAGAAAGCTTTTGATACAGTTCCTCATCAAAGGCTCCTAAGTAAGCTCAATAGTCATGGGATAAAAGGACAAGTCCTCTTGTGGATCAAAAAACTGGTTTATAAATAGGAAACAGAGAGTAAGTATAAATGGGAAACTTTCTCAGTGGAGGGTGGTAAGCAGTGGGGTACCACAGGGATCAGTATTCGGTCCAATGCTTTTTAACTTGTTTATTAACGATTTGGAATTGGGAGTAAGCAGTGAAGTAGCTAAATTTGTAGATGACACGAAGTTGTTCAGGGTGGTGAAAACCGGGGATGATTGTGAGGCACTCCAAAGGGATCTGTCGAGGATGGGTGAGTGGGCGTCAATGTGGCAAATGGGGTTCAATGTGGCCAAGTGCAAAGTGATGCACATTGGAGCCACACATTCTAAATATAAATACATGTTGATGGGGTCTGAACTGGCAGAGACGGACCTTGGAGTCGTAGCAGATAACTCAATGAAAATGTCTAGACAGTGTGTAACTGCAATAAAGAAGGCCAACGCTATGCTGGGGATTATTAGGAAGGGAATTGAAAACAAATCAGCCAGTATCATCATGCCCCTGTATAAATCATTGGTGCGTCCTCATTTGGAATACTGTGTACAGTTCTGGTCGCCACATCTCAAAAAGGATATCATAGCATTGGAAAAAGTGCAGAGAAGGGCAACTAGGATGATAAAAGGGTTGGAACACCTTCCCTATGAAGAAAGGTTAAAATGCTTGGGGCTCTTTAGCTTGGAGAAACGACGGCTGAGGGGTGACATGATTGAGGTTTATAAGATCATGAATGGGATTGAGCAAGTTGAGAAAGAAGTACTTTTCTCCCTTTCTCACAATACAAGAACTCATGAGCACTCCATGAAATTGCTGAGCAGTCGGGTTAGAACAGATAAAAGGAAGTACTTCTTCACCCAAAGAGTGATTAACATATGGAATTCACAGCCACAGGAGGTGGTGGCAGCTACAAGCATGGACAGTTTCAAGAGGGAATTAGATAAACATATGGAGCAGAAGTCCATCAGTGGCTATTAGCCACAGGGTATAGATGGGAACTCTCAGTCTGGGGCAGGTGATGCACTCTATTCTTGGTGCTGGAGGGGGCAGCAGTGGGAGGGCTTCTAGTGTCCTGGACCGACTGCTGGACCTCCTGATGGCACCTGGTATATTTTGGCCACTGTGTGACAGAGTGTTGGACTAGATGGGCCATTGGCCTGATTCAACATTGGCTTCTCTTATGTTCTTATGTTCTTATGAATTTTAGACAGTGGGGATCCAAAAGGCATTGGCAGGTAGGTGGTGAGATAATTTTTTCAATGATGAACAGTTCTTGTGGCAGTTGCAATATACTATACTTTCTGAAGTATTGATAAAGGTTTACTATATTTGAGCAACTTTTATCGTAATTCAGAAGGCAGGAAAATAGCACCAGGATGGGGGAGGGGGCATTGTATTTGCATGTTCTTCTAGTGCTGTTCGATTTTAGCCAACCCCAAGAATGCTGCCCTGCCAGGAGAGGTGATGATTACATGTTACAAAATCCATCAACAAGATGTCTATAACTTCAAGCATTTAGCTGATCTCCATTTTGGTGGATTCTGTCTGGGCTGCCAGATTACACACATGCAAGCAATCTGGCGAATTTTGATTTGGGACAAGGCAAACACTAAAGTTGAGAGAGAGGGAAGTGATTGTGCTCCTTCTGGTGTTACTGAGCCAAACCAGTTTCCTGATTTGACAGCTTTAGTTTATTCCCCCACCCCTGCAGCTCTTTCCCACCATGGCTGAAATTGGCTCCTTTATTTCACTTGGCACCTTTCCCAGCTTCTACTCCTTGATCCATTAGTCTTTTGTGTTCCACTGATGATGGATGGTGGGGATTTCTCCCCATCACTTCCCTTCCCATATGGCAATGACTCATCTCCCAAATTTTCACCCACTAGTTTTAACTGAGCTGTCAGTTTCAATAGAGTTCATCCTATGGCACAGTTTATTGGAAAGCTCCATCTCCCAAAGGTGCATTCACTGTCTTGTTTTGCGGATTGTTACATTTGGAAAGGTTTGTAGCTGTGATGTATTGTCATTTAAAGACCACTTGGTTTTTGCTTAGATTTTTTTTTAATGGAGCATTTGCGGGTAGGAAGGGAAGTTTTCACAAATGGTCTATATACATAACATCCTCAAAAGACCCAGGCACTGCCCATGGAGTATGGGGCAATTATAGGCATCCTGATACACAGTCCATTCATGTGTTGAGACTACGCTTATAGGCAATCTTATATTAAATGAAGAAGTGGAGTGCACTAAACATTTAGAAAGCAGTGCACAAGCTGGTATTAAAATGTTGATTAAACATGATCCCACCCAGAGATGGTGCTTACAAAAAAGCTGGAAGTTGCAGTGATTTGTTCAAGTTCATTATAATTGGAGGAAATAGTATCCCCAACTTGAAATGTCAGCTAGATGAGAGGATGGAAGCTCTTATAGGCATTAGGATGGCCAATTGGCCAGGGAAAAAATGTCCTGTCCCTTTAATAGAGGTTTAATATGAGGAAATGAATGTTTTCATGGCATGGAGTTAAATATCACCTAGTGATTGCTATAGATCAAACTGATGTTAAAGTGACAGCTAGAGGGACCAGCACTAGACAGGCTGGCCAGCATTGGTTTTCACAGTGGAAACAGATTTCCTTAAAACAGTAGAGGCAGTCACTGTGGGAAAGTAGGGGAGGGAGCCAACTGTATGCTGATGGGCAGCAAAGTTATGACAAAGGAGGAATTGTAAGCTAAAAATAGCATGTTTTTTTCCTTTTAAAATATCTTTACAAGCATTAGGTACTCTATAGATCGAGGGTGTCAAACATGTGGCCCAGGGGCCGGATCAGGCCCCCAGAGGGCTTCCATCAGGCCGGCAGTGGAACTGGCCATCTCCTGCTTCCAGTTCTGCTGCTGCTGCATCATAGCTTGCTTCGCCAGACTCTCTCAGACGCTCAGCCATTTCATGTTTTAACCTGGGCCCTAGACTCAGAACTCTGAGCATGAGATTTCTGTGGTGAATGTCAATAAATCAAAAGTTGGTTTGCAGCTTACAGAGCTAATGTTTTAAGCATGTTTTTATTTTAAGTAAAAAAAACCCTTTGTGTTTGTGTCCTTTATAAAGTTTATATCTCTGCTACCTGGCATTACATTTTATGACACACATGGCCCGGCCCAACAAGGTCTCGTTTATGTCAGATCCAGCCCTCATAACAAATGAGTTTGATGGTCCCAGTGCTCCGTAGAAGAACTATGCTTTGGCTCAATCCCTGGCATCTCCAGTTTAAAGATATTAGGTAGCAGGATGGGAATTACTTGGAGAATTCCCTCCAGTCAGAATATTTGGCAAGAGGGACCAATACCTTGCAAGGCAGTCCCATATCCTGAACTCTCTAAGTAGTTACCTTCTGCCAAGCGGCTATAAATTGTCCCCAATACTGTTGTGGTGCCAGATCAGTCTATGGTAGGGATGTGCGTTCGGTTTACCCAAACAACAACAAACATGGAAAAATACCTTACTGGTGTTTTTCAGGTTTTTAAAAGCTGAAAAGAAATTAGTTTCTTTTCGGCTACTGATATAGCTGAGCCTGTGCCATGGGTGGGGGTGTGGGGCCAGGCAAGAGCGAGGAAGTCAAGGCACAGTCCAGGGTCAAGAGCCAGGCAAACCAACCAACTGGGAATACCAAGTCCAAAGTGCAAGGCAAAAGCAGGGCGGTCAGGGTGCAGTCCAAAGTCAGGAGCCAGGCAGACAAACCAACCAGGGAAGTCAAGTCCAAAACACAAACCATCAGAGTTGTCCAGAGTTTTCAAGAGTCCGGGAGTCAGAGGTTCAAGGTGCAGGTCTAAGCGTAGTCGTGCAAGCCGAGGTCAAGAAGCTGAGGACGTCGAGACAGAAACCAGGAATCAGGAACATGAGCGAGGAGGTGCAAAGCTTCATCAAAGTGACTAGTTGCTGGCACAACTTGCCAGCATACGTGCAAGGGCTAAATGGCTCACTAAGCTGCCGGCAATTAGTGCGCCCCAAGCATGTCCCAGCTCCTGCTAATACTCGGGGCTGAAAGAGCGTCTGTTTCGCATGCGTGCCTCTCGCCACCAGGCCATTCTCTCAAACGGGAAACTGGTGGAGGCGAATCAGGGGGAGTGCTGACTAGGTGGGAAACTGCCTCAGCTGTTGCTGGAGCAGCCTCCGAACTCTCCGCACTGTCAAGTGCAGAATTGTCCAGCCTCGGGAGCTCATCCCCAGTAGCACTTAGCACTTCCTCTGGAGCCGTGTGCTCAGACTCAGCAGGAGCCGTGACAGCCTGGATAAAAGCCAATATTATTCAGCTTTTATTCAGGTGCAGCTATGAGAAGGCATTTGAAGAAGCTGTGGTCTCTTTAAATTCCTTTCACTCGCTGACTTGTGATGGGGCTTGGAGAAGGCATTTAAAGAGACTCCAAGCTGTGCCACTGCCGCCGCATAATTTGGTGAGTGAGTTTTTCCCCTCCATTGAAAGTAATGGAGGATGGGGGACCTTCTTTGGAGGCCCAGAAAATTGGACCCCCTGGTCCAATCTTTTTAAAACTTGGGTTTGTTTTTATAGGAAAGGCACCAGCAGCTATGCTGCAAATTTGGTGCATCTACCTCAAAAAACAGCTCACCCAGAGCCCCAAATTGATTCTCCATTATACCCTCTAGGGACCAATGCCCCCATAGACAATGTTTAGGATACAGACTGCCTTGTACAAGAGGTTTCCTGAATATTTCCTGAATCTGAATAGTATACTGGTATTGGGATTCAGGAATATCAGGAAATACCAATATTTTTCGGGTTCAATATACTGGAACCTAAGAAATGCCAGGTTTTTTTTACATAGCCCTTATTTGTAGCTGTCACTCCTGGTGGAACAGAAGGGACAGAAGCCTTCCTGTGTAGCAAAAATAGATTGCTGTTGGCTCTCTAGCAGGCATTACCACATTTGGAAGGCCTAAACTAATTTTAAATCCAATCTCCTCCTCTTGTTAAAAAAATTACTTTTTAAAAAAATTGCATGTCTGAAAGACTGTTCTGCTGTATGTGTGTGCAAGCATGCCCATGCATACACACATAAATCAGAATGGCTTACACAGTTTGGTGGTCTCACAGAGAGGTAATGCTCCAGGGCCTTCTACAGAACAAATAGAACCACAGAGTGGCCAGTATCAAGTTCACTGGACAGTTTCTTTCTTACTAACCGGCTGTTATTTGCTCCCCAAAGCTAGGCAACAGATATGTTTTGTAAGTTTACATAGCCCTGACCTGGATAGCCCAGGCTGGTCCGGTCCCATCAGATCTTGGAAGCTAAACAGGGTCAGCTCTGATCAGTATTTGGATGGGAGACCACCAAGGAATGCCAGGGTCACGAAACGGAGCCAGGAGATGCCAAATCACCTCTGAATATCTCTTACCTTGAAAACACTACAGGGTTACCATAAGTTGGCTGTGGCTTGACAGAAAAAAAAAAGTTTACATAAGTTAGCACATACAAATAAGGAACAACTATTCCCCACTTTTGGGAAAAGGAGCATTCGTATTACCAGAATCTGGCATTCTGGGGAATCAATCAAGGCTACCTTACAGTTTAGCCTCTTTTCTTTCCCCACCCCTTCAAAGAGCTCAGTACTTTGTTAGGGCTTCCCCAGATAAGCACTCTCCACGGCACTCTTAATTTCCTTGCTTTTTGGTAGGGGTGGGGGTGTTGACACGATGTGGACTGTAGCTGTTTCTCTGGCAGAGCAGTTATTGTTCCTTTTAGTGCAGCCCTTTCAGCCTGGTCTTTATCTCCTTCCAGCATATTGTTTACATAGAATCTGGAACCCCACGGCCACACAATTTGGCTCCTCCTGTCTTTCCAGCTATGGGCGAGTACTCATTCAATTCAAATGCTGGACATTTGGGAATGCGGGAACATAGCTTCCCTTGCAGGTTTTTAAGACCACCACTACTTTTGTCAAAGGAAGTACAGGCATAAGTACAGTTATGATGATGACTGAGTACAAGAAAACTGAATTCAGCAACTGAAATAAATTCATTCAAATCAGGAAAGGTTTTACTGTACTGCAAATCAGACTTTGCTATCCATAATGCAGGCTGGATATAATTCTGTACTCTGATTTTGAGCTTTCCCACCCCTTATTTCTATTCCTGAGTTTAAAAATACCATACAAAAAAAGACTAGGCCAGGAAGAGATAAAGATGTTTCATGACAGGATGGGAAAGCCCCAAGGCCAAAATCTTAAAAGCTGCTGTAGATTAGCTTTGTTTTGATGGTGCTGGATGCAAAAAGAGACAGTGTTTCTTTTGTTGGTAGGGAAAGATCTGATCAAATGTAGGCTTTTTAATACTTGAATTATGGCCCTTTTTGGCTTCCTACCCTCTGTATCCTTTTCTCCATTTTAAGACCTGTTTTGTACCTGTCACCATTTAATCCAGTTTATATTAGAATCCTCTGCAGTGTTATTCTAGTCTAAGCCCATTAAAATGAACAACAACCTTAGACTTTTATAACTCTGCATAGGATTACTCTGATCATAATTTAACCTAATTTGGTTGGTCCTAACAAAAAAGTATGGCTATTATTTGTGGATTTTTCAACAAAATAGACAAACATGGCTGTTACCCAGTCTTTGTTCAGTACATCTCCATTGGTGGAGAATATAGTGTGGGGGGAATTATAAGATACAAAGATGAGGCACTGTTCAAAGTGAAATCCCAGCTACTGATTCTGAAATCTTAATCCAGATGCCCCAGATGGGTGTTTAGCATATTTAGAAAAAAAATATTAATTTTAGTATTTGTATAAATAGACTGCATACATTTCTCTGCTACCATGAGATTTATATTAGAAATGTGCTCCTTCATGTACATTAGATGTTCTGATTCTTGTTTTCTTTACTTGGAAGGCCCAGCAGCCAAAACTTCTAAGTAATGTTGAGAATCAGATGGACGAACTTGGAGTCTCCATTGCACAAACAAGGAAGATGGTAGATCTTATCAAAGTAAGTCTATTTCACCGTCTTTCAGAAAAATGGCAAAAATTGAGTCTTGCGTGTTCTCTATACCTTATTCTTTCCTCTTTACAGAATTCCCTGCTGTATTTCCTAATGCTGAGAGGCTTCAGAAGGCTGTCTTTAGAACTGAAGTGGTTCACCCCTGAATATATAAAGTTACAGTAACGGCTCTGCCCTTGTTTCACTAAGACTGTACCACTTCTGGTTGCAGGTGTTAAGTCACAAGTTGCAATTGTTCTTGTAGCGTGCCGTGTGGTGAGATTTAGCCAAGGAGGGAACTATTCACACAGTCTTGTGCAATAGCTGTATACAATTTATTTACAAAAGAAGATACTGGTATACACGGTAAAAGTGTTTCTCCATATACACATTCATACGCAGAGAGAGAACTATATAGTACATGAACACTTATATACAATTTTACAACAACCATCCACCAATCAGCTATCAGTGCTGAGTCATTCTGACTTAGTCTTCCAGCACTGGACAGAACCGGTTTAGTCCAGATAAGGTGACTGTCAGAAGCTGTCAGGAAGATCACCTAGATCACCACCTGATGTCTTATTTGCAGCAACCACATGCTGACAGCAATGCCCTGCTGCCATGCAAAAAGACCTCCCTTCATGTGTACAGAAAAGTAGTATATCTGGGTGAAAGCCTTTCTTGACATCCTGCTTTACTCCTGCAGGGAGGTATTTGCCCATTCCTGAAAAGCTGATAAGGGCAAAAAATATCCGAATAATAAGAGCCATGCCAGTTTATACTAGACATGATCTTTCCTGATTTTTTTTATGATGGCTAGAGTTAAGACTGTTTTTCTTTTTTTTTAATTGGAAGGTCCATTTGGTCAAAAATTCTGAGTAAGGAGCTCTTCTTGGTCTTGTGCACTTCATGTTCATCCCTTTCTTTTCAGTACTAATTGGTTTCAAACTCAGGTTTAAAGCCACCCAAGGCTGGTGCTAAAGGCATGCAGATGTAATGCTATCCATATTTAGTGCTCAAAGGGAGAGGAATTTGAGTTGCAAGCTAAACTGCAGGGTGGGGGTAAGAGGAGGAGGAGTGTTCAAGCTCATCGGCTCTGAGTGGCTATAAAAGGAAGGTATTTGGCTTGCTCATGTTTTGGGGCACCACAAGTCTTGTTGAATGGAGTTACTGGTATAAACCCACCTCTGTGTTGTTTAGGGCACTGCTCAGAAAGAGAAAGAAAAGGTCAGCAAACAGTTTGCTGAGACAGCCAGAGTCCTTGCAGCCTTCCAGAAGGAAGTCCTTGGGTTCATTGAGGATGGTGAAAGAGCTATGCTGGGTGAAGCAAAGGAGGAGCTGCGGCAGAAGGAAGAGAAGCGGACCAGGCTGATTGAGTACAGGCAGAACTTGGAGACAGTCCCCAGCACTGACATCATCTCTTTCCTGCAGGTGCATCCAAAGTATTACTCTTTGACTGGTTAACCTGTCAGTAGAGGGCCAACCACAGGGGCAGACAAGGCAAGGCTCTACCCATTGCTTCCCTTGGCTTTTCCGCACCTAGGGCGTGCCCATAGTGTAACTTTTGCACTATGACATGAAAGTGGAGGGGCTGACTTCTAGGGTTGCCAGCTCTGGATTGGGAAGTATCTGGAGATTTTGGGGGTGGAGCCTGGAGAGGGCAGGGTTTCGGCAGGAGAGGAACCTCAGCATGGTGAAATGTCATAGAGTTCACCCTACAAAGCCATTTTCTGGATATCAATCGTAAAAGCAGGAGATTTCCAGGCCCCACCTGGAGGTTGGCAACCCTACTTCTTTCACTTGGCTCTCTCTCTCTCTCCCCCCCCCCCCATGGCCTGATGAATAGGGGTGTTTATGCTAGGGGATGAATGACCAAGGGCCATTTCATATATTGTGCAACAGTAAACCTGGCTTTGCCACCACCTGTACATCTCAGA
Source organism: Gekko gecko (assembly GCA_029375565.1). Classification (NCBI taxonomy): domain Eukaryota; kingdom Metazoa; phylum Chordata; class Lepidosauria; order Squamata; family Gekkonidae; genus Gekko; species Gekko gecko. The sequence goes on from JAPDNY010000002.1 coordinate 221,619,431, forward strand.
AGAGTGGTAGCCAGTTCCAGCTCTCTTGATTAGTGTACCTGTATGAGACATACTTGCAAACACACATCTGTTACATTTTAAGGTAGATAAAAGGAAAACTTTTTAGGTAGTTGGTCAGCTTATACTGAGCCAGGTGAAATTGAATCCAACGAAGATGGAGGTGCTGTGCCTCAGTCAAGGCAGCCTGGGGTTAGGGGTCCCACTCAATGGGGCTCTGTTAGTGCCAGCACTGGAGATGAGGAGTTTGGGAGTGCTCTTGGATGCTGGTTAGGCAGTTGGCTCCCTTCCTTGAATGCAACGACTTGGCGACAGTGATCCATGCGATGGTCACCTCGAGATTAGACTACTGTAATGCTCTCTACAAGGGGCTGCCCTTGTCCCAAATCTGGAAGCTTCAGAATGCTGCGGCCAGGCTGTTGTTGGGCCTCCCTGTGTGGGAGCACATCCAACCTGCACTGAAAGTGCTGCACTGGCTGCCTATAGTCTACCAAAGTCACTTCAAGGTGCTGGTTCTTACCTTTCCCCACATGTCCCCCAGAGAGCACTGTGTTTGGGATCCCAAAACCATCTGGCCCTCCCACGTCCCAAGGATGCCAGGCTGGCCTCGACTAGAGCCAGGGCCTTTTCAGTGGCAGCTCCACACTGGTGGAATGAGCTCCCAGAAGACCCCAGGGCCCTGCAGGACCTTTTACAGTTCTGCAGAGCCTGCAAGACAGAGCTCTTTCACCAGGCATTCAACTAAGGAGCCACACCAAGTGAATTTAAGACCCTGCACCCTAATACCATCACTGACAACCTGTGCAACACCAATATGAACTAACAGCAAATGCTGACTGTACGTCATTGTAATGGTTTGCTACTACTGCTGTGCCAGTATTACACAAATGGCATACTAGCACTTTATGTTTTATATTTATATTTGCCATGTTTTATCTGTTTTAAAACTTTTATATAAGCTGCCCTGAGCCTGCTTCGATGGGGAGGGTGGGGTATAAATCAAATAAATAAATGATGTATGAAATGGTCTCTGGATGTCATGTTCTTCAGAGCATGGGCAGGAAAGAAATCATCTGGCCATCAGAATAATGGATTAGTGGAGAAATGGGAGGTGTATTTTCAGTTATCAAGCATAGCCAATCCTAAATAATCATGAAAAAAAATCGGGATTAGCCAGGAAAACAGGATAGCTGCAGTTAAACAACATTTAAAGAGAGTGCACTATCTTTAAACACCGTTCTGAGTGAAGCTGGAGCTTCATGGATGGATTTAAAGGGACTGTGACACCTTTAAATACCTTTGGCTCCATTATAGCCTATGGTCAATTATTCCCACAGGCCATAATGAGGAATCTATCCAGGGGTATGTGGGGGCCAGGGGGCTGTTTTTTAAGGTAGAGGTACCAAATTTTCAGTGTAGTTTCTGGTGCCTCTACTCAAAAGACCTCCTAAGTTTCAAAAAGATTGGATCAGGTGATCCAATTATATGGGCCCCCAAAGAAGGTACCCTCATCCTCCATTATTTCCAATGGAGGGGAAAACAGCAAAAAAGCAGGGTCTGATGTCAAACCAGAGAGTCTCTGCAGTAGAAACTGAAGCTAGGGGGCATTTTTGCAAAACCAATGCCACAGTGGCAATGCCAGCTCAACAAATCCAAGCCGGGGGGCGGGCGGTTACAAGCCTAGCACTGACAGTACAGGATGCCCAGCAGAATCAGTGCATGTACAGGGTGCCCAGCAGAACCAGTGCATATACAGAGAGCACAGCAAAACCAATGCCACTGTGGCAATGCCAGGTCAACAAATCCAAGCAAGGGGGGGTTCCAAACCCAGCATAGCCAGTGCACGTACAGAGTGTCGAGCAGTAGCTGTGCAATATACTAGTGCCCAGCAATACCCAGTGCTTTCCCTTAAATGCTTTCTTTTGTTCCTCTATTGAAAACAGTAGAGGATGGGGGCACCTTCTTTGAACACTCTGTACATGCACTGGTTGTGCTATCTGTACTGTGCTTGCACACACATATCCTTGCTTGGATATGTTGAGTTGGCATTGCCACAGTGGTAGTGGTTCTGCTGGGCACTCTGTACATGTACTGGTTCTGCTGGGCTTGGGAAAATCCCCCCCTTCAGTTTCTACCATAGAGACTCTCTGGCTTGACATCATTCCTTGGTTTTTTGCTGTTTTTCCTCCGCCATTGGAAACAGTGGCGGTTGGGGGCCCATAGACTTGGACCCTCGGTCCAATCTTTTTGAAACTTGGGGGATCTTTTGAGTAGAGGCACCAGAAGCTATGCTGAAATTTTGATGCCTCTACCTTAAAAAACAGCCTCCCCAGACCCCTGGATAACCAGGGATAGATTCCCCATTGACTAGAATGCTCCCATAGGGTATAATGGAGCCAAAAAACCCTGGATTTCTGTAAAAATCTGAATACCATTCCATTATTGGAATTCAGTTTTTTTCAGGAATCCCAAATTTTAGGGGGTCCAATATATATGAATCTGGAAAATCCTGAATTTTTTAGGACCTATGGTGTGTGTACCCGCGTTCATGTACACACATACTTTTAATCGTGAATATGTAAACAAGACTTGGGTAGGTAGATGAGTGTGTTCACCCATTGGGGGACATGCTCCAGTGGGGCTTTTCTTTGCACTAGGCCCACAATTTTTAGTGCTAAAATGACCATAGCACTTTATCCTGTCAGGAAAAAGAAGAGCTATTATGTAATGCCATTGTCTGTTTAATTTGTAGAGGCTGGGTAAAGGGACAATACAGGGATGACTTGGATTTTATTCCTGGATCTACATTTGGAATGGAGTAAGGTGCTAGAAGCTACAGTCAGTGTAGCTGCTGTTTCTCTCCCTCCCTCTGTCTCTCTCCTTCCCACCTGCCTTCTAGTATGTCTGTTTCCATACAATGATATGTGGGTATAGGCTCTCTGGTGTTCTGGGAGAAGGTGGGTCTGTGAAATGAATTCCACAGGCCGTCAATTGCTGTGTCCTTTTTTGGCCCAGGAGTTCCAGGCACTGAAAACAGCAGTGGAGGAAAGAATCTTCCCATCTACAAGCTTCCCCAAAGAGCTGAGCTTTATCAAATCCAGCCAGTCTGTGTCTGCCATGAAGGAACAGCTAGTGAACATTTGCAAGAACCAGTGGGATCAGCTCTCAGGGAAGGGAGAAGAAGTACATGTATTTTATGGGATGCCAGAAGGTTTGTAACAAAGAAAATATGACCCTGGAGGCCTAAGCAGTGCTTTGGTTACAGAATCCTGTTCTCATTCTGATAATTACTGGGCAGTTTCTTTGGAAAATATCTGTGGCTACAGAATTATCTCTACAGGCATTACAGTTTAATGGCTAATAAACCATACGGAGGAAATCTGGGCTCAGACCCCCACTCTGCTATGAAGCTTACTGGGGGACTTTGGGTCAGTCTCTCAGTTTAACCTACCCAGGGTTGTTGTGAAGGTAAGATGGGAGAGGTAAATAACTATGCCCACTACCCTGATTCCTTAAAGGAAGGAAGTAATTATTGGATGCAGGAATCCCAGTAGCTGCTGCCTACAAGGATCCACTGTGTCCAAAACTCCAAACTCCTAGGAGCTCCAGCGGCCTCTGTGAGTGGGCTGAGAGTATTAGCAATGAATTAGATACTGCTTCCTTTCTCTTCATTCACTCAGTTCCCTTGGCCTTCTGGCACCAGTCCAGTGACTTCCCAGTGTGTTCAAAAAATCATAATACTTCCCTGTAATGCACCAGATAAGCCATCCTTAATACAATTATAGCAGAGTTACTTCTTCTTTCATTAATGTCATACATCATAAACACAGAATTGTGCTTCTTTGGGATGTTAGATTTCACAGGGTACTATTTGCATAGTCTGTGGTCATATTTCTCCTCCTAGAGTTTTAGATGGAGCACTTTCACACTGGGCTTTGTAACTAGAAAATGCATGTGAAATGCCAGCAACCTCGAGGGAAAAGATGTGGCAAGTCGCCGCCCCCACTCAGCATACTGCATGTGGTGTAGTTGCTGTAAACCTGTGTAATAACAAGCCTGGAACTCAGCCTCAGGTTTCTGGGCCCCATGCCTCCCTCTTAAGGTTTTATGAAGTTTCCATAATGACTCAAATAAAACAGAAGGCAACAAACAGACCATCACTGGGTGTGGCCAAGGGTGGTTTGGGGACCATGTCCAAAATGGCTTTCCTTGTCTTTCCAAATGCAGGGAATGATTCTTTTATTGGCAGGCTTTAATTCTAGCAGGACTGGAACTCTAGAAATGGAAGCATTAATGTTGCTGGCTCAGTTGCAAGGACAGGCAGTTGACTCTGTTCTATTTCCTAATTGCTGTCTTTAAACTCCTTTCTTTTTGCATTTTTGTTGTACAGCTGTACAAAATACCATTTTTAATTCAATTTGGCCAACGTTATTACATTTTTGTAACTAAAATAATCCTCCTCAGATACAGCACTCTAGAAAGCATGCTGTGGGAGTGCTTACATAACTTACAGTGGAATCCTGACCAGAATTGTACACTTCTGAGTCTATGGATTTAGAAGGGCATTGTTTAGAAGGCATTGTTTAGGATTGCACTGTTTGACTTCTTGAGTAAGGACAATTTCCAAAGGTACCATCAACTACCTAATCCCCTTCACAGCCATGTTTTGTGGCCTGTTGGATGCTGTGGTAGAAGCAGCAGAGATGTTCTTCCTGGCTGCCTAGCAAGTCCAAGATACTTGCCCTAGCTATTTCCAGATCATAAGTTCCTTCTTCTTTGCCCAACCAGAACCATGACCTCATCGGTGATACCCCCCCCCCCCCAATTGCAAAGGGGTAACTAGGTTAGTCTGCTGTAGAAAAATAAAAGTCCAGAGTGGGATGTGAGTCATGGAAACTCATACTGAAATAAATGTTGTTGGTCTTTAAGGTTCCATTGGACTTTTGTTTTGATATCCCCACATGAAATTGGAAAAGGCTGAGGGAGGTAGAGCAGAGCTGGGAGAGGAGCTTTCAGAGTGAAGGGAATGAACAGACCTGGAGAAGGAGTTGCCCATCCTAACAACTTTGTTTAATAGCACTTTTTGCTGGCTGACTCTGGTAGCACAGCCACATGCTGAATCCCATGTAAGCATCCTGTGGGATTTTGCCTACTTTTGATTTTATAAATTTTTAATAGCTGAACACAGTGGTCCAGCGGCTGATGGCCGTGGTTTGAGGTGGGAAAGAGGTGTGCTCTCATGTGACAGTATGGAATGGTGCCCCTGCCTCTGAGATAAGGGTTCTTTGAGAATAAAAGAACTTATTTACTGTAATTTCAGTTTTGCTGTCAGAACTGCTGATGTAAACTCATAGCAAATTTCTCTCCTCACAGTGACTGCTGAATCCCAGATTTCTGAAAAAAGCAGCAGTCCTGCTTGTTTGGAATCACGAGACTATTTTCTCAAATGTAAGGCCATAGTATTTTATTGATTATATTTGCAATATTTTCCCCTTTTCTTCTGTAGGAAGTTTTGGCAGAATGCAGAATTCCCAAGTAGCTTATCGGCACAGATGGAAGCACACTTGAAACTTAAAAGAAATGTGAATCTGCCCTATACAGAGTCAAACATGAATCTTCAGCATCTCTCGCTTGGCCCTAAGTCCCATTAATTCAAATGGGGTATTCAAAACATATGCTCAGCTCTTCCCCCACTGAAATCAACATAATTTAAAGATGAATAATTCTATATAGAGAGTTCATTTTATCCCATTACAGAAAAGTTAAAGAAGGAACTGCCTGACTCAGACGAATGGCCAGTTTAGTTCAGCACTATCAATTCAGAGTATTTTCAGTATTTATAGAACACTTTCTTATCAAGCAAAGTGATATGAAAAGTATAAAACTATCTGTCTTGGGGACTGAATGGAGGGGAATAGCTCACACATACAATGCACGTGCCCTATTGCCAGGCTCTGCTGCTATTCCTAGATCAGAGAATAATATTAAAGGAATGCACCTGCTCTCTTATCATTTTGGAAAGGACAGAAAGCAGTGGCAGAATGAGAGTGAACTGTATATTTAAGTACCATAAACTATAGCTCGATTTTTTAAAGCCATAGCTTGCTTTTAAAGAAAATCACTCTGGGATTCTTGATGTGCTCCATCTCCCACTAATATGCAGAGCAGGGTGTTGCTTTTTGAAGACTCCTGAACTTTCATTCTTTAAATGTGCATGTGACTAGCACCTGTCAATCCAAGGACAAACCTGCAACCATCATAGGGTTGCCCAACGGGCCTGGATAAAAATGTCCTGTTGCTTTAACAGAGACTTAATGTGTAGAAAGTTGAAGGTTTTCATGGCAGGGAGCTGAACAACATCCCATCCAACCTCTGTTTAAAGGCAGGATGTTTTTTCTTTAGGCCTGTTGGCAACCCTAAGCATCACAGTTTTCCCTAGATGCTTGGAGGACAGAAGGGTTCTTGTGGGGGCAGTAATATCTGTATGGCTTCATTTAGTACAATGTATCTGCAGACTTGTTGCTCTGTGTCTTAACAATTTCTGTATCTCCTTCTCTCATGTTGGAAATGTGAACCTTTCTATTTTTGTGCTTACCAAAAAAAGTGAGAATGAAGACAAAGTTCTCCTACCCCAACTAAAGTTAGTTGTAATTAAATTGTCACATTGAAATCAACAAAACAAGTTAGTCAAGAACATACCAAATCTGCTGTTTTCAGTGAAATTTAGCCATGACTAGTAGTTTAGGGCCAAAACGTGCAAATAAAGTCGATGCACAAAAAAGTAAGCCGTTATAAAAATGTGCTTGTCTTACATCGTTTAATTGGGTTATAACATTGGAATTTTTGTGGCATAGGATTTTAAATGTTACTTCCAAGGGCAAAGTCAGGAGTCTAGGGTAGTACTGAAGAGTGTCACTGCACCATCAATTACTGCAGTTTCAGTGTCCAGGAGAAAGGAATAATATCATGTGACTGTTTTGCTTACCCTCTTCTCTGTCTTTTACTTCACCTTCTACACAGTTGCATTCATCATAGATCTGGACAGTGATACAGCTGATAAATTCCTTCAACTTTTTGGAACAAAGGGTGCAAAACGTGTGCTGAATCCCATTGCCTACCCTGAGAGCCCAACAAGGTTCATCAACTGTGAGCAGGTGCTGGGAGAGAATGTAATGAACCGTGGCAACTATTACTGGGAAGTGGAGATCATTGATGGCTGGGTTAGCATTGGTATCATCACAGAAGATTTCAACCCCCAGGAGTCATATGACAGGGGCCGCTTAGGTAGGAATGAGAAGTCCTGCTGCCTACAGTGGAATGGACAGAGCTATGTTGCCTGGTTTGGTGGTTTTGATTGTGTGATACAACAGCCTTTCTTTCATACCATTGGCGTGTACTTGGAATATTCAGAGAAAGCGCTGACATTCTATGGAGTCAAAGATTCCAAGACAACGTGCCTACAACAGTTCAAAGTTGCCCGCTTCAAAAAGGGCCACTTTGATCCCTTTCAAAATAAGATCAATCATCAGTTTCCATCACTATTTACACACAACCTCAAACCAGCTTTTTTCCTTGAAAGTGTTGATGCTCACATGCAGCTTGGGCCTTTAAAGAAAGACTGTGTTTCAGTGCTGAAGCGAAGGTAACTCGCTCATAGCAAAGTAAAGGCTTCATCAGAAAAAGTTAAAATTAAACCTGTCACCTTCATGAGTTAGGATTGTTGTTACTCTTATAGCATTGCTACCTTTGAGTAACTTGATGAATATATATTTTTAAACTGGCTTTTTCTATGATGGCCTCTTCTGGCCATCTCTTGGTCTCTAATCATGAATTTATAATCATAAGGCTCTTTCAGAAATGAATGCCACTCAGATATCCCATTAGTGCAAAAACTGTGCATTTCTAACAGCTGTTATTCTGTGTCCTACGGAATCTGTTTAAACATAACCATGACGAGGCCACGTCTTCAACTCAGCGTTTCCCCATAAAATGACACAGAGTGCCACAAGCAATGGCAAACCACTGCTGGATACACGTGTACATGATCTTTCCATGGCAATAATATAACATCCCACACAGGCACAAAAGAAAGTGAGCTGATTTTGGCTGGAAGGAAATGTTGCTGATCACCACTTGCACAAGACTGGTGCTTTCATAGTAGTGTAGCTTTCAGCATTTGTTTCAGAAATTTACAAAATGGCAGGGGCAGCAGTTGGGTCACTGGTCAGTAATCACAGCACCTATCCTGTAAGTTCCCAAGACACTTGTACAACCACAACACACAGTGCAATCACAATAACAAGAATTGCACTGTCCAAAGAGTGGGGGAAAGAATCAGCCTGGCTTCCTTAAGTGACCATGCTCACTGTAGAGATGTGGCATGAGTACTGAAGACATAGCCTTGAAGTGAAAAAAAGGCTGGGCACCCCACAGTTGTGCTACCCATGATGTGCATTGTAATGCTATATTGGTGTATTTTCTGGTGAAGTGAAAAAAGGTAAACTGGCTGGTTTTGAGATTCTCATACATTAGCTATAGCAAGTGAGGAGGAGGGCATACTGTCTTGCTGCCATTAAAGCTGTGGTCTTCAGTCCACGGGTTGGGACACTCAGGTGAGCCATGGAACCCCACCTGCTGGGTTACAGTCCCCTATTGAGCCACCTTGTTTGTTTTTTGGAAGGACCTGCTGCTAATGTACATATTGAGAGAAAGGTTGTTACACTCCCTGCACATACACGGAAAGTAGAAACACCATGACAGGTGAGATCACTCAGTGGCTGAGGGGATTCCTAGGCAGTGTTCCTGCTCTTTGTTCTGTGACTCTGATATGTGACTTCCTGTCACATGTTGCAATTTAGCAAGTCCTGTATTGCCACTTACAGGCTCAGGGTGGGTCCCAGGTATGGAAAGTTTGAATACTAGTGCAAAAAGATGATATATTTCTAATGGGAGGTGAGCCGCAAAGGATGGCTCTGAGCACAGAACCATGGAACTGGGGTAGGGGAGTAAACTGGACCAAGACAAAGAACGCACTTCTGAAATGCCTGTAAGAGCATATATTTCCAAATCTGCAAGCAACATGACATTGCAAATAATTTGCTTAAAATACTGAAATTATCTAGATGGAAAACTCAACATCCCCACTAATTATCATATTAAAAAGGTTTATACAGATGGCCTAGGTTAACCTGTGAAGGGTTACATATTTTTCTAATATAAGTTGTTTTTCTTTACAATGGGGATACCAGACAACCTGTTAGGTTGAACCAGACAATCTTTTGGATTTTCTGCATCTCTAGCATATTATGAACTAATTATGGTTCTTAAAAAAAAATTATGACAGCATTTCCATTCTGGAAGCACACAAAGATAATAGTAAAAGCAAATTCTGACTCAAAACCAGTGAAGTTTTATATTTGATTCCCCCCCCTCCCGGTAACATTCCTTAAAGATAATAACTGAATTATGCAAATATTGATGTACCTCATTAACCCCATGGTCTTGATATTAAAGATTTCTATAAGTATAATGCCTGCCTACCGCATAATAAATTCTATTATGCGCTGTATGTTGTTTTTAAAAATATGACTCAGATTCATCATGAGGTGACTACTGCAAATTCAGCTTGTCCCTTTCATTTGGGCAGGAAGGCATAAGGCCCACACAACAAAGAACAGTGATGTCATTCTAGTTATTTTTTTCTTCTGCCAGTGGAAATAGCAGCAGTGCAATGGCTCACATGACCAAAAAAGGGCCATTATTAATCAGGATTGTTATATTATAGTTTGGCCTTCTTTTCTTTCAGCCAGTTTCTAAAATATGTTTTCTCAGGCTGCAATCCTGTGGACACTTATCTGTGAGTAAGCCACATTGAACACAGTGGAACTTATTTCTCTGTAAATAAGCAGAGAATTGTTATCTAGTATGACTAGAAGTAGCAGCTGGCTATGTATACTTAATGACAGAACCCTATATCTTCCTTTACTGCTGGTACAGTACTGGTTATTGTACTGTAATAGCACTGCACATTCTGTGGCCTGGATCCATATATACAAGGGCACTTCCACTTATGCAGGAGATGTGGGGAATTTTGGCCTGTTCTTCCTCCTCAGTGCAGCCCTCTTCCCAAAAGTCCTACCAACCCTCAGGAACAACTTTCTAGGAGCTGGAGCAAGTAGGAGAATGTACCAAGGATCTTTTCATGAGTCTTTGGGCCCGAGCTGCTGTTCTTAAAGCTTTAGAGAATAAACTGGAATTATTAGAATTTTCACACTGAACCAAACCTGACTATATTAATTGTGCCATCAGAAGTAAAAAAAAATAAACCCACTATGTTTGTTTCCATAGGTAATACTGTACTGTTGTTAATTTGCCTAAGCTGTTTTTCCCCTACTTTTTGGGTGGTGGCTCCCTGTCTGCTTTGTTTTTTCCTCCAAAACACAATTACTATGCAGTCTTTTAAAGTGTCCAAGAAAATAAGGAAAAATTAGAGTACCTCTGTCATTAAACAATATTCAAACCCACTTGTCTTTTCTCTTTCTTCACAAGCCAGGACTAAATCTGCTTCGTACAGCATTTAGTGCTTCTACCAGTCCATTATAGACACCCATGCCTATTAAAGAAACATACCTCATTGTGACTGTATAAAAGAATGGTCTTGCATGTTTTATATAGTGTGTATCTCTCCTTGATTACATCAACCTAGGTTAGTGTCTTAAACATTGCCATTTTGAGCAGAATTAGATCCATTGAAGTCATTGGGTTCAGAAGGGCATAATTTTGTTAAGGATTGTGCTGAAATTGTTCTGAAATGTTTTAGAAATTACTACAATGCATAATGCTGGTACTCACATGAGAAGAGGCTCATGACAACTCTAATAACTGGTTTTACTGCTCAGCTAGTACATAACACGAACGTTGCCAACTTTGTCTATCCTCATTAATGCTCCAGTGTTTTTCCACAGTAAGGTGAGAGAAAGGATACAATCAGTAAAATATAGTTGTGGGTGAAAGAACCCTGTTCCTCATTATTCTGACCTCTCTGCCTATAGTACAGATGTAATGTCATTGCACAGCAATGTACTATTACAGACTGTGATGATGTACCACCATTACAGTTTATATGCCCCGAGCTAGAGATTTAACTTGCTGGGCACAGCAAGTTTGGGAATCACATCAGAAAGCAAAGAACTCAATCCCTCATAGCAAAGACTCTCATACAAATATGGTTTGGGCTTGTGGACAAGCTATTTTGCCAAATAAGTTGAGTACCATGCATGGCACAATATTCAATGGTGCCAGAATGGTTTGGTATATAATGAGTTATGTGGGGTAAGAGAAATGCATAACTCTTCTAGGGACTCTCTAAGGGGACTGAACTTGAGGAAAAGATGAGGTGGTTTGGGGAGTGACCATCCTTTGGAGAAGAATGAATTGGTATGAGCCCTAATGTATAAGTGAATGGGGTTCAGATGGACAGTTGTTTGGACTGGGGCCCTCTCTACATGATATTTGGAGGTGAAATAGATGGGTAAGAGCTAAAACTGTAGAAATGGGGTTCTTTGTCAGCATCCCTAATAATGGTGCCTCTCTGTCTCCTGCCTAGGTTAGCAAATGAGACTTCACAAAAGAAAACAATGTATTAAAATAACCTGAGAGAACAGGCAGATTACAAAGCGGCATCAGTTGCTCCCATTGTCACCAACCAACCATTAATTTATTTCCGACAAAGTGGCTAAAATTAGTTCTGTTTCTGTTTTGTTGTAGCTTTGCTCTTCTCTCAAACAGGACCTGTCATGGCTACCAAAACTGCAGTACTTCCCCCAACTAAATGTACATACAGTTCTTTCTTACAGCATCTTAATTTGGACTAGAGCCCTGGAAAAATGAGTGTTTTTATCCACAGTTGAGGTAGCCAGGAAATTTCTTCATAAAAACCATGGCATAAAACTAAAACAAGCTAGAATTATGATAAAAATAGCTGGTAAAACCCTAAAAGTGCCAAGAATTTTTTTTCAAAACGTCTCTAAATGGTATCTGAAGAAGTGTGCGTGCACACGAAAGATTCTACCCAGAATAAAACTTTGTTGGTCTTAAAGGTGCCACTGGACTCAAAATCATGTTATGCTTACAGTAGATTCATATGATTGCTGCTTCTGGTGTAAACAGTGAGTATAAGATGATAGAGCAATCCTGTGTTGTGCCTACACTGTGGCAGCTGGCCACGGCATTGCCAGGCGCTGGCATGGCAGTGTCTGTGGCAATCCTACCACAGCATTCCATTCTGGCCGTTTTGCAAGGCAGGGGTGTTGTGATAGGGCAGGCAGGAAAATAGGAACCATGAGTCCAGGAGGCTGCACCAAGTGTCCATCACTGGCAGGGGGCAGGCCACAAGAGTGACACTCCTCTACCACACACCCTCCTAAAAGAGAACAACTCCTGTCACAAGGCCCGGTCTCCTGTCAGTGGAGATGGGGCATTGCCCATCAGGTTTGCAAGCACCCTGCAGTGGTGCTCTGCACACACACCGCACAGGGCCCCAGAGGATGATGGCAGACAAGGATGTGGATGTGAGGGTGTTCACCACCAGCCACGACAGCCAAACAGGTGCCCACACCATTGAGGGTGTCCACATGTCAGCCCCAGTGGAGGCACAGCAGAAGGAGGGGCAGAAGTGCTGGGGGCCCCAGAGAGACTCTGTGAGATCCCCCAGCAGCCTCTCAGTGCACCCCTGACCCTCACCCATGTCATTGCTACAGGAGGCACTGTGGCTCAGTAATAAAGCATCTGCTTGGCATGCAGAAAGTCCCAGGTTCAATCCCCAGTATCGCCAGTTAAAAGATCCGGCAGTAGATAATGTGAAGGTCCGCTGCCTGAGACCCTGGAGAGCTGCTGGCTTTGACGGACTGTCTGATTCAGTATAAGGCAGTTTCATGTGCTAATGTGTACAGCAAGAAGCCCCCCCAGGTGCCCAGCAGCTGCCATTACAGATGCTTAAAGACAAAAGAACAGAACCATATAAATTGGTTTGTATACATTTACTACTACAGATGCTGCCAGCCCCTCCATCCATTGCTGCCCCCTGAAAAAGGCTTCCCACCACTCGCAATGGCTCTCCAACCTCTCCCACTTGACATGGAGGATAGGGTGTGTGAGATGGGCCATGCCAGGCAAGGGGCCAAGATCCCCTCTCTCCTCCGAGCCCCCAGCAGCTGTGACACCTGGCCCAAGGGCACCTGCCCTGCCCCACTCTGTCCACCAGGGCAGAGCCACTGACATTCATATATGTCAAGTCCAGCCGCTGCGTCACCTCCTCCTCCAGGGCCAGGGATCCTGGGATGAAAAGTGTCTGTAGGACCACAGCAGCTGCCATTGATGTGTGCCTCCTCAGGGTCAGGGTGCATAGTCAGTCCACAACATTAGCAGTGAATGTCAGGGAATACAGACCTGGGCACAGGGGGGAAACACAGCAGTCAGTCCACGGGAGCTCTCAGGTGGCCACTGAGGCCCTACAACACCCCCCCACACACACCCAGAGGCACCTCACCTCTCTCTGCTCCCAGTCTCATAGCCTGGCAAACCTGATCCTCCTCCCCGTCACTCAGCTCCATCTCCTCACTAGACAAGTGGGAGCAGGGTCCATTATGAGAGTTTCGGGGGGGGGTGATAGGAGCACCCTGGCTGTGGAGGTGGGAGCATGATGGTGTCAGAGTCACCCTCCCCTGTGGTAGCAGAGATTGAAACTTGGCTGCTCTGGGTGCTACTGCATCCTGAGCCCTCCTCGCCAAATGTGGAGGATGGACCTGTGGCAGCATCCCCACCCTGCAAGTTGTCTGTGGGGTATAGGATCATTGGTCAGGATCATGGGGAGCTGTTGGGAGGCAGTGGGTGGCAGGACCTGGGTCCCACAGCTGGGGGCAGATGTTAGTGGAGACCATGACACTACACAGAACCTCAATGCTGCAGCACAATGGGGGGTATCACTGCCCATATGATGGCCTCTGCTTCCAGAAGACTCTCCTCCATGGCCTGCTTGTAAGGTACACCTTTGGCCATGAAGCCAAAAGAATCATTCCAGTGCTTCAGAGGACATCATTCCTGGGCATCTTTTAGACACCCATTGCATGGTCGTGTGCCAAAAGGCATGGAGGCAAGAGGTGGTGGAGTGGCACCTGGCAGTGGCAAGGGCAACGTTTGCATACGCTACCACTGACCCATACAGCAGTGCCACCTTGGCCTTGATCCAGTTTATCTGAAAATGGCTATTCGCACTACCAGATGTTGCAGCAGCCATGCCACCCACACGGTAATTTGGAGATGGGTCATCCCACTGTGGGAAGATGCCAATCTCTGTGCCCTGCCCCGCCACGCATTCTCATATCATGGCCATCACCCACCAAGAAGTGGTTGCAGGTGGGGAGCAAGGAGCTGCTCACAGAGGGGATAGGTAATGTCCCGGGGGAAGGGCAATGGCCACACAAATGAGTCTGGCTCTTGACTGCCCACCTCCTTCATGATTGCTGTACCCTTTTTCCTCAGGGTCAGGCCAGGCACAGCCGGGAGGGTGCTCCCCCTACCCTTAACTCCTATATTCAGAGTGCGCCACATTCACTTGCTACCAACACTTTATGTCTAGGTGGCACAGCGATGGTAGAGAATGCCATGCTCACATCAGCGCCCACTGTTTAACAGCACCTGCCTCGATTGGTTTTGCCTAGACAGAGCTGCCACCCAGGCCTTGTGTAAGGAGCTCAGGCCAGCCCTCCAGTGCCAAGCTCCTGCTCCCGGTGCCATCCCTGTCATGAAGAAAATCCTGGGGTTCCTGGCCAGCAGATCCTTCCAGGGAGTTGTTGCAGAGGTGCTCAAGGTGTCACACTCCTCGACTAGCCACTGCCTACACTGCTTTCTGGGAGCCATGCTGTCACACCTCCAGGAGCAGATGTGCTTCCCCACCTTGTGCTCATCACGGCAGGGTTCACATCATTCAGAAGCTTTCCCAATGTGGTGAGGGCCACGGACTGCACATACATTGCCCTAATCCCCCCCTGAAAGAAGCTGCAAATCTACTGTAGTCACCACCACTTTGACAGCCTGAATGTTCAGGCCTCCTGTGACCACAAGGGCATCTTCACAGACCTCATGGCCAAGGTCCTAGGCAGCATCCATAACGCCCATGTCTTTGCAGCATCCAGCTTCTATCACCTCTTGGTCGTCTGGCCGGAGGGCAAAGGAGGGCTCCTAGGTTAGTATGGTTGGCATAGTTGGGTAGGCATACAGCAGAGAACATCACTCCCCCTTTTTAATATATAAATTTATTAATAATAAGGTCAGGCTACAACCATGGTCGTCATATATACATATATATATATATATATATATATATATATATATATATATACACACACATACATACATACATACATACATACATACATACATACATGTATACAAAGCCTGTGAATCAGTAAGCAATAAGGTGGGGGGAAACAGTTAAATGCATATGTGGATGATGGTAGAAATAAAAGGTTATGACAAAGCAAGGCAAAATAGCAGCATATCAAAAAACAGGCAAATCAAACAGATAAAAAAATAAGTAAATACGGATGTTATGAAATAATTAATTAATTATGCCTCTAAGAGTGTGGAACCACCAAGCATAATAGGGTGAATAGTGGAAGCTCTGATCAACAAGGGGAATCCTAATAGAGAGATCATTTGATAAGTATTTGAGCTCATTCACGGGGTAGGGTGGGGTATAAATACAAAAATAAATAAATAAATAAGTATATCAGAGGTAAATCCAGGAATGGTTATTTGACTTAGGGGGAAGAAGATCTCTCTCTGACATATAAGTTAAGATTGGAAACCAGGTGATGATGAAATTGTCATAGATTTTTCTAGAGCTTTTATGAGAGTGATCAACTATGGTAGAAATCTTGTATATAATGAATGAGTCCCGTATCTTATCACACCACATTATCAAGGTTGTTGGAGAAGAAGTTTTCCAGATGGAAGCTATTGTAAGCCTTGCCACAGCAAGAAGGAGGAAGATAAGGTTTTCATGGGTGTCAGCTCAATCTACCAGGTCCCAAAGATTTAAAAGTAGTTCAGGTTTTAGAGGTATTGATTGTGACATGATTGCAGTAATTTGATTCAGGACAGCTTGCCAAAAATGTTGAATTGTCAGGCATTCCCACCAACAGTGATAGAAGATGCCAATGGAAGCACAGTTTTTCCAACACTGTGGAAACAGTTGAGAATATATGATACACAATTTCCTTGGGGAATAGTACCATCATAAGTTTAAACACTTGCATCCATATATTATACACTTTAGAGGTGTTGGCAGGTGAGTTCTAGTTACTCTGCCACCCCGGTACCTCATGTGCCATTACCTCCAAGTGACTGAGAGTATCCCTTGCTGCTGTATTTGCTGACATGGTATCCCAAAGATGACCTGCCAGACCACGCAGCCTACAAGCAAGCACCGACAAATATGCATGGTCATCAATGACCATGACTGTGGCGCAGCTGCTGGAGCCATGGTAGCCTCTGGCCTCCAGAAGAGTCAGCGAGGTCACTGCCATGGGGGCATGGGCACTTGGGACCATTGGGCCCTATTGCTGTGTCCAGGAGGTGACCTGGCCCCCTTAGCCATTCTGTTTTTCACATTGCTTAGGATCCCCTGAAAATAGGAAGAGATGACAGTGACAACAGAGTAGGAATTTCCACCAGGTGAGACCACTTAGATATGCAGTTTTTGCAAGATGAAGTGGCGTGTCAAGGAAGGGACCCCACATCCGCACTGATGTCTGACCCCTCCACAAGCGGAGGTCCCCTGCATCCACCCAACAATGGGCCCCAGATGCTAGTGCATGTGTGAAACCTGACTTCCAGTGGGCAGCACCGGTGTTTACTCTCATGGTTGCCATGCTGCTGGGGGTCCATCTGGAAGGGTGATGTGCATATCGTTTGTGGTGCCCATAGCTTGTGTTGTTAGTGGCCGATACTGCCCAGCAGCCACTGCTGTCTGCTGTTCTGTTTGCACTGCTGTTTGGTTGTGGGTGGCTGGGGCCTGGCTTGGCACACATAGCAATGGCATTTACCCTCATGGTAGCCTTGCTGCAGGAGGGCCATCAGGAAGGCTGATGCACATATCGACAATAGCTTGCCTGGCAAGGCAGGATAGAAATTAAAGCAATAGAGAAGGCGGAGCGAGGGAGTAGTGAAGTGGTTGGGAATCCAGAGCTCTCTGGATCTCACCAACCTTTGGAGTCTTTTTAGAAGACTTTCTTGGCATTTCTGGACTCCTCAGGAT
This sequence comes from Gekko gecko, assembly GCA_029375565.1. Lineage (NCBI taxonomy): Eukaryota > Metazoa > Chordata > Lepidosauria > Squamata > Gekkonidae > Gekko > Gekko gecko. The sequence goes on from JAPDNY010000002.1 coordinate 221,636,745, forward strand.
TTGACAAGGGTCCACCAGTTCTTCAGGAGTAAGAACTGGTAGCAGAAGACTTTTACTGAGCTCTCAATTTGTGGTGACAGCAGATGAAGTTTTCAGTTCGTCTTGATGCAGAAGCTCCGAAGGGCTGGCCGCAGGAGTCTGCTGGCTGGAAAGCTACATTCCAAGCTTCAACAAAAGTCTTTCATGCCTTGCATCAAATCATCTTAGCAAAGAATCCATAAGCAATCTTATATTCTACTTTAATTGCTAAGCTTGGAACACATACTTAATTGCCCCTATAAATCTATCCCAGCAGTAAAGTGTGAGGAAAAACTCCTGTGATGGACGGCTAAACAAAGTCTTGGAACTCTTGGGAACACCAAACACTCAGGGGAAAAATAATACTTTGAAATGTTCTACCTGCTATTTGGAAAATACTGACCCAGAGGCTTATTGCACTCCTAAAGAACTTTGTTGAAACTGGAGAAAGGGAAGCAGGCTAAAAGTTAGCCAAAATGGCTGTCGCACCTCTGGTCCAGCCTGTGATGGAGGGTGTGGCCGCTTGGGTCAGGCCGGCTGAAGGGCAACGCCGAGGGGTCATGCCGTGAGCCTCAGATATAGGAGATGGCTTGGGATTACGTCACCACCAGCAGCCTACTCTCCTGGAGCACATAAAGAGGAGCCCCGTGTCTCACTGGGTTGGCAGGCTCTTCCTTCCAGCTCCTTCTCTCCTCCTCGGCTCTGGCTTCCACCACTCTTTTATTCCCTTCCACCAACACTTGACCCCTCCCTTCCCCCTTAACCGTTGTTCCATTGGCTCCTTGCCGTGTTTGTCTTTCTTTCCTCTTGCTTCCATTGGCTTGGGTGTTTCTCCTTTTAGGCTGACTGATGAACCCACCCCTCCCAGTCCTCAGGGCAGGGAGTCAGCTGCACGCCCATCTTTCTTTCTGGTGTGGCCTGGAGTCGATGAGTCCCAGGTAAGGAGGTTTCTAAGGGGTCCTGCATTCGAGGGAGATATTGGAGACCATGGGGCCGCCCTCGGGCACGCCCCTGTGACGTGGCTTCTGGTTTCGTTCCCCCAATGGCTCCCGAGAAGGCTGAAGTCCCAGGTCTGCTATCGCCGCCCCAGATGCCCCCCCTCGCAGCTCCCCTGCCCAGGCTCATTCCCACCTTCGAGTCCTGGGCAGCTGGGTCGGCGCGGGTCGGTTGTCGCTGGGCAACGGAGCAGATGGAGCCCTCTCAGTTGACGTCTCTGGCCGGCCGTCGCTGCTCCCGCTGCCCGCATTCTCCGGGCCAGGCAGAGCCTGGGACTAAGCCGTTTGCGGCTCTCCCGGCATATGCCTGCTGCCCCCGACTCCCTCGCCTCCCCGTCTCCTGGTTGCGGCTGAACCGGGGCAGTCGGGCAAAGCTGGCCTTAGCGGGCCTGGGCACGGACCTGGGCTTTTGGGCAGCTTTCCTGCCGCCCCTCTGTGCCCCTGAGGTGGAGCGGCTTCGGGCGCAGCCGCCCCCCCTCGCTCCAGTCCCGGCCCAATCCTCGGGACCAGCTCAGGCTGGGACAATGGCGTCCAGCAGCAGGTTTTTTTCTCTTTGTGTCTTTCTATGCGCATTCTTGCAGTGAATGTTGTGTCTGTTGAGGAGGGAGATGGCTTTTGCGGCTCCAATTGAAGTGAAGGAATATAGGACAAGTGAAAATATACAACTGTTGTCAGATGATCAATGGAACTATTTTAAAAGCCAACTGGCAGAAAAAATTGCAAAGGGTGTAATGGAAGCTTTGGGACAGTGTTGTGATTGTTTTGAAGAAGAAATCACAGAGGCACAAAGTCAGATGATGTCAGGTTCTACACACGATGAGAAACGACAGGATCTGCTTCAACACTCGATATCCAGGATGAGAGATTTCTCTAGGTACTGTTTTGATGGGCTGATGGGATATAATATAAATGATGGGCCAAATGGATATAATATAAATGATGGGCCAAATGGATATAATATAAATGATGCACACTGTTTGCCTTTTCACACAAACAGATCAGAGAATGGGACATTTAAATATCAAAGGCACAAAAGAATAACGATTTTTGATGAGACATTACCAAAGGAAGAAATTTAAGCTTTATAAACAAATGGAGGCAGCATCTTTGGACAGTCAACATGGTTTTTATTAGCTGAAGAGACAAAGATCGTTAAAACTGGAACTTTTAAGCAGGGGAGATTTGTTTATTTACTGTTTGCTTTGTACATGATTATATGATTATTTGATATCTGACTGATTTATGAATATAAGCTAAAGCAAAGTATGTTGATCTTTATATTAACTTGACTGCTTAATGGAAGCTAAAGAAAATGGGCAGCCTGAAATTTTAGAGAAAGGGGAAAGACATTTTGCTTTGTTAGTGAAATAGTAGGATTGTAGGGAAAATACAGTATTTAGGCCTGAGTTCATGGGATTTTGAAATCTAACAGTATTGGGAATGTGGCAGATTATATAAAGGGACTAGATTTTTAATTTAGCAGAAATATAAGCCTTTATTAGCATAGTCATATTGTTAAGTAATGCCTGTGTTCTTTATTCTTTGTTTTCTTAGATATAAAATAGAGTAATAATAGCAGAATATCGATAAAATGAAATATAGCAGATAGAAACTAGATGAATTAGTTCCATAATGGGAAGAGACCATTGTTCAATATAAATTAAAATAAGGGGGGGGATATGGGAATGTGTATGTAACGTGATGATCTGAGCAAGATATTTGGCTAGCTATTGTAAAATGTACAGCTCTTTTTTTATGTTACTTTTAAAAAATAATAAACTTTGCCCAATTCAGGGCAAGTTAATAAAAAAAAAGAAAGAAATTAAAGCAATAAATATAAATAAATAGTGCCCTTCACTTTTGCCCTTGACATCTATAATATACTGGGTTCAAGATGCCTTGGTAGTGAATCAGCTCATAGTTTATTCAGTTAGAGAAAACTGAGACAATGAAACAGGACCAGAGGCCTGCTTAAATCCCCGTTGCAAACCATATCCAAACACACACGCACACCCGTGATAGGATTATTTACAGTGTCCCAAATCCCACAGGTCATTCCTCAGATCCTGACGATGTGATAGGTCCCTTCTAGGATCTGGGCTGGCTATTGTCTCTGGATACGAAGCATGACCACGTGCTAACCCGACTACCTGTGCAGTCCTCAGTTGGTACACAACTGGTAGCCACTGCCACTACCAATCTGAGGTTGCCTGGTAGCCACTGCTAGTGTGATCCAAGCCCCTTATATGCATAGGCAAATATCCCCACGGAAACTGGAATCCAGATGGGCCTAGTGGGTCTCCATAGGGGACTGCCCGGTGAAATTGACCATCTCTGCTCAGCAGCACAGGTGGCAGCCCCTAAAGCCAACAGTGTTGTTTGCATGACGGTTCCTGGATGAGTCATCAGTTCATGCTAGCCCCCTGGGCCCAGGGACCACAGCCAGGGCTAGTCCGTTAGGGAGCACTCATGGCATTCCCATGTTGAATTACTGCCACAGCAGGATGTCTCCCCTGGGGCACCCTCTGCCTGGTTAAAGAAGGTTAGTCGAGCTGTCCTGCATTTTTAAACTGTGCAGTCTATGCTGTTGGCTGGGGGAACAGTGGCCTGGCCTGTATCCTTTCCCTCCCACTCATCTGTGTCCACTGCATTATTGTCAGGATGTGGCCCCTGTCACTGTTGTGTCTGTGAGGATCACGTGGCTTGCACAGCACCCCCCATGTGCTCCCATCTCCCATAGTCCGGAACCAACACCTGAGATGCACACAATGGATTTACACAATGCACACAGTGGATACACACAATGGAGCTTTATTGAAGGAATCCTGGGACAACAGAGTAATAAGGGTGGGATTGCAGCGTTTATGAGTGGAACACCATTCAGTCCTTTGGTGCTGGGGTGCCTTCCTAATGGGTGTGGGGAGGGAAGGGCCAGGAGGCTGGATGTGTCTGTGCTCCTGAGGGTCCGCTTCTGCTGCAGAGAGGGCACATGGTGGAGTTTGGGCTCTATGGTTGGGATCACAGCTGTTCCTGTTGGACTGGCACCTGTGTATGTGGTGGAGCAGATGATGTTCCTCGTTAGCAGCTTGTAGGGCATTTGGCGGTTGTGCATGCCCCATCTGGCACTCTGATGCCGCAAGGGGACCCCGCAGGTGACAGGATCCAGACCATCCACCCCTGAGTCAGTGTCCTATGCTGCAGGTTCCTACCACTGCTGCAAGTTCCTGTTAGAACCTGCATGTATCTGGAGGTGCACTTTGTCAGCAACATCAGGGCATTCTGCAGCTGTAAGGGAAGGGTTTGGCTAACGTGGGATCACTCTGCACTCTTGTTGGTGGGGCTTCCCACACACCAGCATGTTTTGGGCAGGATGGGTGCTGCCAACTGGTGGGGCACGCAGCCTAGTGCACTGGCACCACCTTCAGCCCCTCCCTCAGTAACCTACTGGCACGCAGGGTCCATGTGTATCTAGGGGACTGCTGCTGCTCCCACCTCACTGCCAGGTTCGGGAGCAGGAAACACCATGTCCAGTGCAGCTCATTGCCACTGTTGTTCACGAAGGGGGAGAATGTGGGTGGGGGAAGGGGTGCCTTGCTTATGTGTTCCCCATGGACAAGCTGCTATACCTGTGGGGCCTGAAATTTGAGAGTGGTGTGGACTTTGCTCTCCTGATGGTGTATTCCCCCCAAGTGCTTGCCCAGCAGTGCTAGGTGCCCTGTCTGTGTTTTGCCCACCACCAAGGTGTGTGTGTGTTAACTCTGAGTTCGCATGGCAGGGAGCTGTCAGAGAGCATACTGTGCCATGCACCCTACTTCCTAGAAACATTTCTGGGGCTGTGTAGCGATCTTCTGCAACGATTTGTAGAGTGGGCCAGGCCATGATTGGGTGCTGAGGAGGAGCAGATCGAGTGTGGGGGGTGCGCTGATTGAGTGCGCACTTGGTCAATATTTTGAGATGCTTAGGTGCCCATGGGTATAGCCACAGCTTTGGGGGGGAGTGACTTAGGAGTTACCACGGCCACCAATTTTTTTGCTTGTTCTGTTTTTTTTCCACATTGAAAATGCTTTGGGAGCCGACTGACTGGCACCTTGTCCCCTGGCACGTCCACATTTCTGCCAGTGCAGGGATTTGCACCATCACTCCCCTGGTGCACAGCCGTGGTGTAGCACTGCTTGTGCTCTGCGCTGGCATAAACGCCATTTACACCAGTGTAAATATGAGTTACACCAGCATATTGGTCAGTCAGCTCCCTATTCTGGTTCCCCACCCTCAGATTGCTCTGTTAATGTGTTGTTGTTGTTCAGTCACACAGTCGAGTCCAGCTCTTCACAACCCCATGGACCACATGACACCAGGCCCTCCTGTCTTCCATCATCCTCCGGAGTTTGCTTAATTTCACGTTCGTTGCATCGATGACACTGTCTAACCATCTCATCCTTTGCCATCCCCTTCTTCTTTTGCCTTCAATCTTTCCCAGCATCAGGGTCTTCTCCAGTGAATGCTCCCTTCTCATTTGGTGGCCAAAGTATTTGAGCTTCAGCTTCAGTATCTGGCCTCCCAGGGAACAGTCAGGGTTGATTTCTTTTAAGCCAATAAAAATCAGATTTACTACAAATTTTGAATAGCAATACTGTCCAAAGAGAATGAAATACATATCTTGCCTTGCTTTACAGTAGTGGTATAGAAAAAAAAATCAGCACATTTAGCAAAGAAAAAGCTACAATTGGATCTCTCTTAAATGTTACAGGTGGGAAAGACAGGAAAATTGCCATTGGCCCCAATCCAACTAATGTATGTCAGTATCAAACTGAAGTCCCATTGATATTAATAGGGTTTACATTTCTCATCACTAACGTGTCTCATTGATTTCAGTTAACATTTAAGTACAATGAACTTCAGTTTGATCTTAACAATTTATCATTTTCAGAGACACTGAACAGCAGGCCTGTAGCCAGGATTTTTTTTAAGTCGGGGGCATTTAAATTTCTTAGGGGGCACAAGCTAATTGAATTAAATGAAAACCTGGCTCCTTCCATGTACCTGCTGGTGCTTGGGGGCCCTGGGCTGGATGGGAAGTTGTGGGGCCTTGCCAGTAAGTCAGGGGGCCTAGCCCCGAGATGCCCCACTGTAGCTACGGGCCTGCTGAACAGTATAAAACACTGAAACCTATTACACAAACTTATCCAACTATTTGGCTATACAGTGGCTTTGCCAAAAACTGAAGGCTCTGAGAATTTGGAAGTCCTTTGGAAACAGTGAGATTGCATTTCAAAGGTATACATTAATATAATTTTCTTAATTTTAAAATGAAGTCCAGCACTGAGGATTTTTTCAGATAAATTCAAAAGCATTTGTGGCAAATAGTAAAGTCAATAGGATTACTTCTGGTTTATAATTTTCCAAAGAACTGGATGCTGAATTGTTAGTTTTCATGTTTATACACATATTAACTGAACAATATAAAGCATAGTTAAACTGTATAATATTAAACATAATTACCACCTTTGTAGGAAATGTATTCCAGAAGTGTGTAGCTTTGTCTGGGATATCTGTTTAAATGTTGTAGTGACATTGCTGCACAACCTCTGAGGAGGATTAAGGGATGGTGTGATCAGGTAGGTAACCATATTCTGGCTTCAAGCATACTGGCAACTAGTTCCATACCCATAACTGGCTGCAAGATTACTTCCTCCTAGTCATTCAGCATTTCTAATATTGTCAGACTCCCAGTCAAGTTACTCTCAACAACACTCTCTTTGGCAGTGATATGTTTATGGAGATGCATGCATGATCCAGAACATCATTTGTGTTAGTACTGAAGATTTTGGCAGGCATATGCTTAATATAGGTAATTCAAACAGAACCCTTTTCCCTTCTCCCATGCATACGTCACAAGCACCCACCTAGCATTGCCATTTCAACCGAAAGGAAAATATACGGTTTGGCTATCTACTGATAAAGATGGTACCAAAAGCTTCAAGGACATCTTTCCCTGAGAAAGAGAAAAAGAGGCACATCTTGCAGGAAAAGTTATGGCTCCTAAAAGCAAAGGTTCTCGCTCACTCAACACACGCTTGAAAAGCCAGAGGGAACAGAAAGCAAGGGTCTAAATGGCTCCCAGCCTGGGCTTGCTGCTGGGCTTGCTTTTCAACAGGACACAAACTCCTTTGCTTGCTCAGCTGTTTAAAGGGGCTTTCTTGGGCAGCCAGCACCATTAAACAGCTGAGCCTGGGAGCAGTGTGCTGGGGGGGGGCTTAACTGTTTAAAGGGGTTTTCTTGGGTAGCCAGTGCTGCCCAAGAAAGCCCCTTTAAACAGCTGAAGTGTGCATGCACAAAAAAATTATACCCAGAATTAAAGTTGTTGGTCTTAAAAGGCACTGCTGGACTCAAACTTTGTTCTAGTGCTCAGGGATGCCAGTCTTCTGGTGGGGCCTGGGGATATCCTGGAATTAAAGCTCATCTCCAGACTACAAAGATCAGTTTCCCAGGAGAAAATGGATGCTTTGGAGGGTAGACTTTATGGCACTGTATCCCACCAAGGTCCCTGTTATATATTGGTATACATAATGCCTGAGCTTGAATTCTATCTCCTATCTAAGTCTGGTATCGTAACTCCAGCAAGCTGATTGGATACTCTGTGCAGCTGTCCAACCAGGATACAAGAAGGGTGCCAGAGGGAAATGATTTGATTGGTTGTTATGTTCATATTTTGATTGGTTCTTATCTCAACTAAGCCCGGATAGTTTAAAAGAGAGCCTGTTGCTCTCATGTTCTGTGTGTTCGTCCCCCCTTGTAAATAAAGTTGAATCACTTGTTATGAGCTGCTGCCTTAAGTCTCATACTTAACACTGGCAACAAGGATGGGATCTAGCAGGTAGGCAGCCCCGCTGAACCACTGCCACCACAGCAGATGAAGCAGATCATTCTGGGGCTCCGGAAGAAGGACAACACCCTGCCATCCCACTGGCAGAACTGGCAAGAGCGATGGCAGCTAACGCGAAGTTCGAGGCGTTCAAACCTGAGCTAGAAGACTGGGACTCCTACATCACTCGGTTCCAGTTCCACTTACGGGCCCATTAAATCGAGGAGGATGCCAGAAAGATGACAGTGCTGCTAAGCTCCTGTGGTCGAACTGTGTTCAACATGGCCAGGTCTTTGGTCGCTCCAGCTGATATTCTAACTGTCTCCCTAGCTGATATCAAAAGCAAGCTGAAAAATCACTTTGCACCCAAACCCTCACAGATTGCCTGCAGACATGAGTTCTACAAGTAGGATGGGGGGCAAGCGAGTCAATTGCCAAATAAGTCATGGCTCTATGGAAGGCAGCCAGGACCTGCAACTTCCCCAACCTGCGGGACAAAAAGCTCCAGCAGAGGCTTTTCGCTAAATCAGAGCTGACTTACGCTATGGCCTACACTGAAGCCATCGCTGCAGAAGCCGTGGAGAGGTCTACCAAGGAGGTTAGACAAGCTGGCAGTCCACCCCGTCAGCGCCCGGAGAAGTCGGTACATCACAACTCAGCCAATGAATCCGAGGGTGAGGACGATCACTTCAACAAAACTCAAGTGACAAGGCCCTGGTGGACCCCAGTGAAAGCTGTACTGAGGCAAGCCTGTGTGGGTTGTGGTGGAGCTCACGACCAGGACTGGTGTTGGGCATGTGACATCAGATGCCGAATGTGTGACAAGTGGGGCCACTTGGCCAGAGTGTGCCGAGACAAAGGGAAGAAGAAACCACCACCCTCTTCACCGTGGCTAAACCGCAAGGTGCGGGATGTTGGAACAGCGAGGCTAGCTGACTGCAATGAGACCACCTGCTGCTCCTGCCCCACAACTGTCATGAGCACCAGACCAAGGGCCAGGAAGAAGATCCATGTAACCATGATGCTGGATGGGGAGCTGTACGAAATGGAGGTCGACTCAGCATCAGCTATGACTGTCATTTCCACAGAGATGCTGCAGCGCCTGTTTCCATGGAGGAGCTGCCGCCAGTTGGCCTCCAGCCAGGTGCACCTGTCTGATTTTCAGGGACGGCATATTCCTGTGGCTGGGGAGGCAGAGTTTGAGGTACAGTTTAAGGATCACAAGGAGACGCTGAGCCTCCTGGTTGCCGAAGGGCGTAGGGCCAGTCTGTTAGGGTTAGACTGGTTTGATGCCCTCAGTATTACTGTGACAGGGGTAAACCAGGTTTCTGATAATAAATTGAGTTCCATCTACTCAGAATTCCCCAAGGTGTTTGATGGGTCTTGGGACGGTATACGGGCCCACCAATAACTTATGACTTGGACCCTTCTGTGGCGCCCATCAGACTAAAATACCAGTGGGTACCCATCGCGCTCAGATCGTGAATCGAAGCAGAACTGGACAAACTGGTTGCTCAGGGCATACTCAAGCCTGTACCCCATGCTAGGTGGGAGACCCTATTGTGACACCAATTAAGCCTGACAGGTCTGTGCGACTTTGCGCCGATTGTAAATGTACTATTAATAGGGCGTTAAAACAACATTTGTACCTAGTGCCTATCATAAGCCATGTGTTAGCATCTCTGGTGGGAGGGCGGATCTTTGCAAAATTAGATCTTGCCCAGGCCTAGCAGCAATTGCCTGTTGATCAAAGTGCAGCTGAGGCACAAACTGTTGTCACTCACAGGGGGCCTTCAAGGTTAACCGCCTACAATTTGGTGTGAATGTGGCCCTGGGAATCTTCCAGGGGTTGATGGAAGGGTTGTTGCAAGATCTGCCAGGAGTGGTACCGTATTTCGATGATGTGCTAATTGCTGGGGCTAATGAGGCAGAGTTGGCTGATAGCATCAGGGTGGTATTGGGTCAGTTCCAGGCAGCCAGCCTTAAGGTCAAGAGAAACAAATGCCATTTTGGGGTACCCAGGGTAGAATTCTTAGGGTTCCTCATGGACGAACATGGAGTTCACCCTACGGAGGGCAAGGTTGCTGCAATTCAAAACGTGCCTCGACCACAAAACAAAAAAGAACTGCAATCATTCCTAGGCATACTGAACTTTTATCATGCGTTTTTACCTCATAAAGCGCCTCTACATAAATTATTGGTGAAGGAGGCGAAATGGGAATGGGGGTCGCGGCATGACTGAGCATTTGGGGCTCTTAAAAACTTGTTGGTGTCGAATAATGTTCTAACACATTTTGACAAGAATAAACTGTTGGTCCTTGCTGCAGAAGCCTCCCCCTCTGGCATAGGCACCATTCTTAGCCATGTAATGGCGGATCAGCGAGAAGCGCCCACGGCGTATTATTCCCGGACTTTGAATGCTGCTGAGAGGAACTACACCCAAATTGATAAAGAGGGACTCACATTAGTTTCAGGCATGAAGAAATGTCATGACTTTTTATACGGACGCAGATTCCTCATGGTCATGGACCATAAAGCACTTCTGGGACTTTTTGTGCCAAATTGCCAAACCCCATAGGTATTATCGCCTCATATGCTGCGCTGGACTATATTTCTGGCAGCATATGACTTCGACCTGATCCACTGGTCAGGAAAGGCTATAGGGCACGCAGATGCGTTAAACTGGTGTCCTATTCCGGGGCCGGCTCTCAACCTGGCTCCTGTGTGCGAAGTAATGGTCACTGAAGAACTTTCTCAGCCACTTGTGCACACCTCCAACATCGCAGCTGGATCGGCCAAGGACCCCACAATCGCCCGTGTACTTAAATGGGTGTGGAGGGGGTGGCCAGTGGGTCGGTTCTCTGTGGAATTCCAGCCGTATAGTTCACAGCAGCAACAACTGTCGGTGCACAAGGGCTGTCTGTTATGGGGGAATCGAGTGGTGGTGCCTCCCAACCTAAGGAAACAGGTTCTGGAGGCTCGGCACGAAGGTCACCCGGGCATAGTCAAAATGAAGGCTCTAGCCCGGAGTTATTTTTGGTGGCCCCAAATAGACCATGAAATTGAGGTAAAAATCTGTCAACCATGCCATGAATGTCGGTCAGACCCCCCTCAGGCTCCCATACATCACTGGGAAACACCACACAGACCATGGTCGAGATTGCATATTGACTTTGCAGGGCCATTTCAGGGGCAAGTGTTCTTAATAATAGTTGATGCGTACTCCAAATGGTTAGAAGTGGTACAAATGTCGAAAACGACTTCTGCAGCAGTCATAAAAGTACTGCGCCGTATCTTTGCTACCCACAGCTTACCTGACACGGTAGTCTCAGATAATGGGGCACAATTTACCTCAGCTGAATTCCTGGAGTTTTTGGGAAACAACTTAATCAAACACATCACGTCCGCACCATTCCACCCAGCCATAAATGGGCAGGCTAAACGGATGGTGCAGACCGCAAAGGAAGCCCTGCGGAGAATGATCCATGGGGACTGGGCTCAGACGCTGGCGTCCTTTATGCTGTACCAACATATTACGCTGCACACCGCAACTGGGAGGAGCCCAGCAGAGTTGCTGATGGGATGCCACCTGATGTCGCTACTGGATCGACTCCACCCTGACTTCATCACCAACAAACCACCACAGAATAAAGTCCTGGAAACTCCTTGTTCCTTCAAAGTTGGGAACTCCGTTTTTGCCCGGAACTATGGGGAGGGGAACCTTTGGCTTCCAGTAGTCATCACTGAGGTAACTGGCACTTTATCATATGTGGTACAAACTGCAGACAGCAGGCAGTTAAGGCGCCACATAAACCAACCTAGGCAAAGATGAGATGGCTCAAGTATTGAGGACAGTGTTGAGCCTAAGGAGGTTCCAACCTCTGCAGCTGAGCAAGCAGAATCTTTGAATACAGGGGTTGGTGTTGCAGATCAGGACGTTGAGCCGGTTGCTGGGGCGGGATCAGAACTGAACCCAATCCCTGACGCTAGCCTCTGGAGCAGCAGTCCCCCTGGAGAACAGAGTGGTCCAAGAAACAGGGATGCAGAGACAGTACCTCCAACTAACCCAGTAAGACAGTCGCAATGAACACCACAATCTCCCTCTTATTTAAAAGATTTTGTTTGTTCCAGGATTGATTCATTTTAGGGGGGAGGGATGTTATGTATTGGTATACATAATGCCTGAGCTTGAATTCTATCTCCTATTTAAGTCTGGTATCCTAACTCCTGCAAGCTGACTGGATACTCTGTGCAGCTGTCCAATCAGGATACCAGAAGGGTGCCAGAGGGAAATGATATGATTGGTTGTTATGTTCATAGTTTGATCGGTTCTTAACTCAGAGCGTGGCCTACCAAGCCCAGATAGTTTAAAGGAGAGCCTGTTGCTCTCATGTTCTGTGGTGTTCATCCTACCTTGTAAATAAAGCTGAATCACTTGTTATAAGCTGCTGCCTTAAGTCTCATACTTAACAGACCGTGCTCTCCAGGCTCCATTCCGGAATCCCCAGGAGTTCCCCAATTTGGATCTAGCAAGCCTACCCCCCTCCCTCATGGATCACTGCCTTGTCGTGGCGAGGGGGCTTGCATGGTTCGATGAGGCTGTGGGCTATGCCGTGGAGGGCCACCCAGGACGGACAGGCCACAGCAGAGAACTCAGACCAAGCGTGATCCCCCTGGAGAAGGAAATGGCAACCCATTCCAGTATCTTTGCCAAGAAAACCCCATGGACAGTTACAAAAGGCTAAAAGATATGACGCCGGAAGATGAGCCCCTCAGGTCAGAAGGTGTCCAATATGCTACTGAGGAAGAGCAGAGGGCAAGTACGAGTAACCCCAGAAAGAGTGAAGCGGCTGGGCCAAAGCCGAAAGGACGCTCAGTTGTGGATGTGTCTGACGGTGAAAGGAAAGTTCGATGCTGCAAAGAACAATACTGCATAGGAACCTGGAATGTAAGGTCTATGAATCAAGGTAAGCTTGACGTGGTAAAAAATGAGATGGCAAGAATGAACATCGACATCTTGGGAATCAGTGAACTAAAGTGGACAGGAATGGGCGAATTTAACTCAGAAGACCATTATATCTACTACTGTGGCCAGGAATCCCGTAGAAAAAATGGTGTGGCCTTTATAGTCAACAAGAGAGTGAGAAAGGCAGTACTGGGATACAATCTCAAAAATGACAGAATGATCTCAGTCCGAATCCAAGGCAAACCATTCAATATCACAGTAATCCAAGTCTATGCCCCAACCACTGCTGCAGAAGAGGCTGAAATGGACCAGTTCTATGAAGACCTACAACAGTTCATAGAACTAATACCAAAAAATGATGTCCTCATCATCATAGGGGATTGGAATGCTAAAGTAGGAAATCAAAAGGTAACCGGAATAACAGACAAGTTTGGCCTTGGAGAACAAAATGAAGCAGGGCAAAGGCTAACAGAGTTTTGTCAAGAGAACACGCTGGTCATAGCGAACACCCTTTTCCAACAACCTAAGAGGCGTCTCTACACATGGACATCACCAGATGGGCAACACCGAAATCAAATTGACTATATAATTTGCAGTCAAAGATGGAGAAGCTCTATCCAGTCAGTAAAAACAAGACCTGGAGCTGACTGTGGCTCAGATCATGAGCTACTCATTGCAAAATTCAGACTTAAATTGAAGAAAGTTGGGAAAACCACAAGGCCATTCAGATTTGACCTAGATCGCATCCCCGATGAATATACAGTAGAGGTGAAGAATAGGTTTAAGGGACTAGATTTGATAGACAGAGTGCCTGAAGAACTATGGACAGAGGTCCGTGACATTGTAAAGGAGGCAGCAATCACCGCCATCCCAAAGAAAAAGAAATGCAAGAAAGCAAAGTGGCTGTCTGATGAGGCTTTACACATAGCAGAGGAAAGAAGGAAAGCTAAAGGCAATGGTGAAAAGGAAAGATTTGCCCAACTGAATGCAGATTTCCAGAGAACAGCAAGGAGAGATAAGGAGGCTTTCCTGAATGAACAATGCAAAGTAATAGAGGAAAACAATAGATTGGGAAGGACTAGAGATCTGTTCAAGAAAATTGGAGAAATCAAGGGAACGTTCCATGCAAAGCTGGCCATGATAAAGGACAAAAACGGCAGGGACCTAACAGAAGCAGAAGAGATTAGGAAAAGATGGCAAGAATACACAGAAGAACTATACAAGAAGGACCTCGATGTCCTTGACAACCACGATGGTATAATCACTGACCTCGAGCCAGACATCCTGGAAAGCGAAGTTAAATGGGCCTTAGAAAGCATTACTAACAACAAAGCTAGTGGAGGTGATGGTATCCCAGCTGAGTTATTCAAAGTCTTAAAAGAAGATGCTGTTAAAGTGCTGCACTCAATTTGCCAACAAATTTGGAAAACACAACAGTGGCCAGAGGATTGGAAAAGGTCAGTTTACATTCCAATCCCAAAGAAGGGCAATGTCAAGGAATGTTCAAACTATCGCACAATTGCACTCATTTCACACGCTAGCAAGGCCATGCTCAAAATCCTACAAGCTAGGCTTCAACAGTACGTGGATAGAGAATTGCCAGAAGTACAAGCTGGGTTTCGAAGAGGTAGAGGAACGAGAGATCAAATTGCCAACATTCGCTGGATTATGGAGAAAGCAAGAGAGTACCAGAAAAACATCTACTTCTGCTTCATTGACTATGCTAAAGCTTTTGATTGTGTGGATCACAATAAATTATGGCAGGTTCTTAAAGAGATGGGAGTACCGGACCACCTCACATGTCTCCTGAGAAACCTGTATAAGGGTCAAGAAGCAACAGTTAGAACCGGATATGGAACAACTGATTGGTTTAGCATAGGAAAAGGAGTACGACAAGGATGTATATTGTCACCTTGCTTATTTAATTTATATGCAGAGTACATCATGCGAAATGCTGGCCTGGATGAATCACAAGCTGGAGTTAAGATTGCTGGGGAAAAGATCAATAACCTCAGATATGCACTCTGATGGCAGAAAGTGAAGAGGACCTAAAGAGCCTCTTGCTCAGGGTGAAAGAGGAGAGTGCAAAAGTGGGCTTGAAGCTCAACATAAAAAAAACTAAGATCATGGCATCTGGCCCCATCACTCCTTGGCAAATAGAAGGGGAAGTCGTAGAAGTAGTGACAGACTTCACGTTCCTAGGATCCCAGATCACTGCAGATGGTGACTGCAGCCATGAAATTAAAAGACGCCTGCTCCTTGGGAGGAAAGCGATGGCAAACCTAAACAGTATGATAAAAAGCAGAGACATCACCTTGCCAACAAAAGTCCGCATGGTCAAAGCAATGGTATTCCCCGTAGTAATATATGGCTGCGAGAGTTGGACTATAAGGAAGGCCGAGCGCCGAAGAATAGATTCTTTTGAACTATGGTGCTGGAGAAGACTCTTGAGAGTCCCTTGGACTGCCAGGAGATCAAATCAGTCAATCCTAAAAGAAACCAACCCTGATTGTTCCTTGGAAGGCCAGATCCTGAAGCTGAAGCTCAAATACTTTGGCCACCAAATGAGAAGGGAGCATTCACTGGAGAAGACCCTGATGCTGGGAAAGATTGAAGGTCAAAGAAGAAGGGGATGGCAAAGGATGAGATGGTTAGACAGTGTCATCGATGCAACGAACATGAAATTGAGCAAACTTCAGCGGACAGCGGAAGACAGAAGGGCCTGGCGTAATCTGGTCCATGGGGTCACGAAGAGTCGGACTCGACTGTGCGACTGAACAACAACAACAAGCCTACCCCCATCCCCCGCCGATGGTCAGGAGGGACTTGGTAAGCAGCTCTAGTTAATGGGGCTTACTCTCATGTAAGTATTTTAGGATTACAGCTTTACTATTCCCTATTCGTCCCCCGCACCACTCTCTGCCAAGATACAATACATTAGGATCGACTGAAAGTGCTGCCTACGACAGCCTTACTTTAGGGTAATAAACTACATTTCCCATCACCCCTTCCCTTTCTTATATCACCGGTTCCTGCGTTGCCTGGAGCTTACTTACGCCGGAAATTCATCGCTGAGGCTGCGCAGTATAGCTTCGCAACATTAATCCCGTTCGGCGGGGGAAGGGTCCGGAGCGGCTTCGCGGATATGGCGTTAAACAGGAATAATTCGGAGGAGGGTGGGGTTATCGTCAATAACAGTGAGAGGTAAGGAGCGGGTTTAATAGCGATCTGTGTTTGTCGCCTGTCTTCTGTGGGACGCGGCTCTGTTTGTATGGCGACAACGGTGTTTTCCTCCCTCGGACTATTGTTCCCAGCGAATCCTCCTACCGTGAGATGTCCCCTTCCAAAGGGGCGGGGTGAGAATTAACCCAAACAGCACCCTGTCTGTGTCTGGTGTAATGGAATTGTTTCACTGGATTAGCCTAAGGATGCATCTAATCTAGCGCTGCCTCCGTCAATGCCAAGTAGCTACTTCTGGGAAGTATGCAAGTAAGGTGTGATGGAGATAGTCATTCTCTGTGGATTGTTCTGAATCCTCAGCAATTACTAATTGAGGGGATGCTGCCGCTGAACACACGGGCTCTATTCTTAGCTGTTGTTGAGAGCCGGTGTTGTGGTTTATAGTGCTGCACAGGGATCTGAGAGCCCCAGGCTCAAATCCCCACTCTACCGTGGAAACTTGCCAGGTAGCCTTGGACTACTCTCGGTTTACCTCACATGGTTTTTGTGAGGATAAAATAGAGGAGAATGTTGTAAGCTGCTTTAGGCCCCTATTGGGGAGAAAGGTGGGGGGAGAAATGAAGTTAACATATTCATTTGTTTGCCTTTCTTTGCTCAAAATCAAGTTGAGTCACTTTATATCCAGTATCTGAGACACCTGGCAAATTCTTAACTAGACTGTGTAGAATCCACTATAACTGTCTGTGCAGAATCAAGCCAAATTTTGGTACAGAAGTAGCATAGTCCCTGCATACAGGGGTCCCATAGAAACAGGAGAGGCAGAAGCAAACTAAGAGTGAGGCAGCAATATGCAGATAGCAGATCACAGCAATGGCATGGCTAGAGTTGGCAGCCTTGTAGTAATTCCAAAGGGACAAGAAGCAGAAACCAAGGTGCATGGAGTGGTATGAATCATGACTAGTTGGGAAACTCACATCTAGCTTGTAAGGGAATCCAAATGGCCTATTATGCTGATGTTGTATTCTGGCATCATCTAGCTTTCTTGGTTACTCCTTGTATAGGGTTTCACACCCTTGTCATACCTGTACATTGTAGACTACTTCTTGTATAATGTTTCACAGCCTTTTCTGAGCTTTTGGTGTAGTGGTTAAGTGTGCGGACTCTAATCTGAGAGAACCGGGTTTGATTCCCCACTCCTCCACTTGCACCTGCTGGATGACCTTGGGCAAGCCGTAGTTCTGATAAGAGCTGCTCTTGAAAAAAGAACAGTTTCTGCCAAGAGCTCTCTCAGCCCCACCTACCTCACAGGGTGTCTGTTGTGGGGAGGGGAAGGGAAAGGAGTTTGTAAGCCGCTCTGAGACACCTTTGGGCAATGAAGGGCAGGGTATAAATCCAATCTCTTCTCTTCTTCTTTAGGGGGTAGAAGTGGAAGCGATTAATGCTGGCCCCTAATCTTCCACAACTGGGAACCAATTGCCTTTATCTCTTAGTAATATCACTTTGTATTATGGGAATATTAAGGAGTACAGGAAGAGCAGGATCTTGTAAAAAAAACTTGAGCTTTAAATTGTTGACACAGGGCTGGAACCAGCAAATCTGCAGCCACAAGAATTATTCCTGCATTCCCCTTCCCCCAGCAATCTTCTATGACCACAGGAAAGATTATTTCCAGGGTTGTAGGACTTATATGGACTTAATAGCCATGAGGGTTAGGAAGATCCTATGGAGCTGCGCTGATAGAAGAGGCAGAAAGGGTGATTTTGTCCTCTCCCACTGTAGCCTCCTGACCCATTTGGCTTAAGAAATGTTCCCAGGATCAGAAAGGACTGCTGTGGGGAGGAGAGAGTGGGAAAGATCTGCACTCACCAGCAACTTCCTCTAGAGGACTGTGAGATCCAACCCACAATAAAAGCAAAACTGAATGGTATATATGTACAAGTGAAACTAGCCATTAAAAAGTAGTTTGTTGCAGGGTATCAGTGTGTTACAAGTAGTGGTAGCCAAGAACAAAGAAGAGAACAAGGGTACATTTTTTTAGATCAGTAAAGGAAAAAGAATGCAAAGATCACTTATGGAATGATGAGTTAAATTAAAATTGTGGAACACGGTAAGGACATACCAATTTGACAGTTTCCCAGAAAGCACAGAAAGCATCCCTGAAAAAGGCTGTTACCTATCTCTTTCCTCCCCCCAACTCATTTCTTGCTTCTGATTTACCTGTGCTGAGGGGAGAAATCAGATGTTCAGAGTGTGCTGCCCCAGTCAGCCATCTAGAGCAGAGAACCAAGGATGGTTGAAGTGCTCTGTGAATTCATATTGCTTATTATTTATCAAATTTCAAAATCAAATTTAGGCTTTGATATATTGAAGTATTCAATCCTGAAAGTAAAAACCATGTGGAATCCCCATACAGTGCTCCCCATACAGTGCTGTAACAGAGTATGGAGGCTCTTATTTTGTCCAGACCTCCAGTTGTTATATGTACTTCTGCAAATAACTGCTCAGTTTATCAAGGCCTTAACAGGTCAGGCTGAGAAGTCCTGGCTACATCAAGAATCAAGAGCTTTTCAACAGCTCTTCCCTCCCCACTTGTGCCAATGACAGGGCATGTCAGCTTTGTGATGGCTCTCCCAGCTTCAGTCAGCTCACAGAACTTTAATTAACCTAACAATCAAGTATCATTTTGATAAAATGTATTTAGCAACATGAACAGAAGGGAGCATAAATCTAATCATTGCAAAGATATATAGATCTCTACACAGATTGCTCATGGGCTGCTCTCTCACCTGAGCTGGATGAGGGTACATTACCTGTACTACATATAAATCCAAGTAACGTGCCTCTCTTTTCTTTGTATGTAGTGTTTTGATGAATTATAATCACATTGAAATAACATTCCATGATATGGAGCATATGCCAGATGCATTCAAAGGGACCAAGAAAGGGAGTGTCTTCCTGACCCCATATCGTGTAAGTAGACAAGCGCTTTATGTGTATAAATGCAGTATGAACAGGGGGAAGTCTCATGGAACCAGAAATAATTCATTCTTGAAATTCCAGGAAATTTCTATCCTGGTTTAATGAAGTAGAACTTGAGTGATTGGTTCTTTTTTCTTGCTGGGAGCAGACTGCCTGATTTATTTATTTATTTTTGTCTTTCCTCTGATGAAAGGGTAGATCCAGGTAGTAGTCATGTTGGTCCGAAGCAGTAGAACAAAGTTTGAGTCCAGTGGCACCGTTAAGACCAACAACGTTTTATTCAAGGTACGGGCTTTTGTGTGCATGCACACTTCCTCAGATATTGTGAGTGCACACAAAAGCTCATACCTTGAATAAAACTTTGTTGGTCTTAAAGGTGCCACTGGACTCAAACTTCGTTGTGATGAAAAGGTGTCTGGCTTTTCAGTTAGCTGATAGTACACATACATGGTACTTTGTTACCAGTTTGCTTTGTATGACAGTTGTGTGTTTGGGAGCCCAGCCAGAGGATCTCTTTTTGTCTCCTCAAACTACCCTTCCATTACTTTGTGAAACCTGCATTGGACTTGAAAGAAGCATGTGGCCTATTATCAGATCACATGACTTTTCCAGCACCCTCTTTCCTGGAAGTTCCATATTAAGGTGGGGCTTTGGGTCCAAACTTAAGCATACCTACCTGTGAACCAAACAGTGGAACCGAATGGTAGAAAAACAATGGTGATGGGAAGGCATAGTTCCTGCTATTTATGAGCAATGATGGGTAGGTTTTTCAAGAGTTGTGGATGTTTGCTTCATATAGCAACTAAAGCTGTGGGGGGGCTATGAGCCTTTCTGCAAAAAAGCAGTGGCAGCTGTTTCATAGTATTACTTGGATGGGAGGCTTGTTGCCATTCTAGTGGATATGTGATATAGAAGCTTTGCCTTGTCAGATTGTGTTTTTTTTAGTTTTTCAGGCTCTCTTCTAGCAGTAACTTGTAACTTTGTTTTCTGAATATGCTTTGATGGTTGTGTCCTCTTTCCCCTGCAGGTAATCTTTGTGTCTAAAGGAAAAGATCTGATGCAGTCTTTCATGATGCCCTTTTATTTGATGAAAGATTGTGAGATTAAGCAGCCAGTTTTTGGAGCAAATTACATCAAGGGTTCAGTGAAGGCAGAGGCAGGAGGTATGTTCCCTGCAGAAGCTATTCAGTTGTCATACATTTAGTATCACAAGTACATGCCACAATATAAAGAAACTGGGAAGTTGATAAAAGAGTTTGGGCTTCCTGTGAATATAGGACAAGTTTTGTTTCCAGTTGTCACAGGTAATTTCCTCAAGGGCATAAGAATTGCAGCGTGGTCTGATCAGAGGTCTGTTTAGTCCAACAGCTGACTGCCAACAGTCAGCAAGATGCCCCAGGAGAGCTGACAAGCATGGTAAAGTAGCAGAAGCTCTCTTCTGAATCTTTTTGCTTCTGGGCATAAATTGCTAGATATTAACGAACTGCTTTACACAATGTGCTAGGAGCCGTCTTGTGCTGGCGCACTGCTTGGGTGAATCCTGTATAGTGGCAAATATGGGTTCTGTTTGGCCAGTCTGAGTCTGCTGCCACTGCATTTTATTGGATGATGCCAAGTTTGTTGTAAGAGTGGATAATTTAATTTCTTACATTCAGTTGCTTAAAAAAGAAGGCAAGTTGGGAAAGAAGCATGTATTCTATTGCTTAAATTGACTACATGTAGCCACCCTCTACTGTTAAATGAAAAAGAACCACCATATTTCTAGTTCTTGTGGTTGCAAAGAACAGTGGGATTGAGAAAGCATTTGAGTTGACCTTCCATTACTGGTCTCGCTGCCATTCCTTTTTTATTGCCTTTAGTAGTAAGTGGCAATATTTGGGGGGGGGACAAACCAACACCCCATAAGAGTCAGACTGTAAGTGGTTAAGTCACTGCACTCTCTGTGTCTCTTGCTCTGTTCTGTTGTAATCGTGTTTAACCCAAGCTTTTGCTAAAACCCCTGGTTCATCGTTGTGGCTTCTGTACAGTCCCACAACTTTGTTTTAAATAACACAGCTGTAGGGGAAAGGGATTACCCCTACTAGTTCTCTCCTTTTGCAGTTATAATGAAGTAACATGTTACAGAAATTGAGTTCATCTTCCCCATTCCATTTATTAAAGTGAAAACAGCCAAATGATCTCATCCACTTAGCATCCTTAAATGGCTCAAGGCAAACAGTGAAGCCATGCCTCAGAAGATCTAAGAGAGATCATTCAGTTATAGCCAGAGCCTTAGCTTGGCAGCAGTCTTATCTTATTTGGCTCTTTGGCACCAGTTCTTCTCCTTGCAGGCCTCCTACTTAATCAACTGGAAAGGCACAGTGTTTGCTTCTCCAGTCCTGGAAAGAGAGGCTGTTGCCAAAAGTTATGTTAGCAGTTCTTTGTCTCTCCTCTCAAGAAATTGTCCCACTTTTCTAAAAATGAAGCTGATTTGGATTCAGTGAATAGCATGGAAGCTCTTGAAGCTGCAGCATTGTAGAAGCTGTGGACCCAGTCAATCTCTTGGTTGGGAGTTGTATATAAGACCAAGTTATGTGGGGTCATGTGACCACTTCCTCTTCCTCAGCAGTTAGCCACCCTTCTGAAAGGGATCAAGAGAAGCCCTCTTTATAAAGTGACAACAATGATATACTGGTGATTTTATCTTCTCAACACGGTTGTAGTAATGTAAGCCATCTCATGCATTTTTGGAACTGAAAGTGCGGGAGTGAAATATTTTAAATAATAAGTATATTTACAAAACAACTATTTAAATAAGACTTAAATATTGGAGACTGTTCTATTTCAGAATTCCGTTCAGCCGATGCTGTTATGAAAATCAAATTGGAGAGATCAGATGCTTTTGAAGGTATCTGATCATCCCCACTTATACATCTAGAACTTTGTTGCGTTCATGGAATATCTGGTTTGGCTTTGTTCTGTCCCATTTCCCCTCCCCCCTCATCACAACCTAGCTCAATTCCTAGTCACCTCAGGCAGGTTCCTAGAGAGACAGCATTAAAATATTCTAAAATCAGTTTGTTATCACTCACCAGTCTAGATCATTGCAAGACCTCTAGTTATAAAAACAGCCTGAGTGTGATCTGGATAAACTGATCAAATGATTTGTTTTGATCAAGAGGTTTGCTGTAATTCTGGAGCAAACAGTAGTTTAACTTCACTTTGTCCTAATAACTGTTTACACCAAGACCAAACTATACTATATGTGTTTTTATGTAGTTTGGGGAACCACTAACCAGTGCATAAATAACCATTTCCATATATTTATAGACCTTAAATTAAAAGTTGATAAAATAATAGGATATATCCCTACGGGTCCAGGGATTATAACAGCACTTAGAGTTGGATCTTGTTAGCTTTTCTGCTGGCATAAATGGGAACAAGAGCATTTTTTTTGCAGGTTCCCCTGTGAGAGCAATACCATCCTGCATATTTTTTTGGTCCTTGTGAGTCCCATGATCCCTGGCATAGCCTTTTCATTGGTCAAGGAAGCCCTTCTTCCCATTGTAGTTTTTTAGGAGTTTGGGATTTCCTGAGAGTAGGTGTGGTTTTGGAGAGCAAGAAGTGGGTAGATGAGGAACTGTAAAGCCTGGATTCTGTATTTTCAGAGGCAATAAATGATGATCATCTATCTATACTATACATTTTTAAAGACTACATCTGTTTATAGGAATAGGAAGGCTTATGTTTACAGAATCATTTAGATTAGCCAAGTTATGCTGGCTGTTTTTAAATTAAAATGAGTGTTGCCTCCATTACAAACTGTACTAGCACTTTTGAAAGAGTGTCTTGTGAAGAAGCACCCTTGCAAGACAAATAGCATTGGGGACTGCTTGTGGGGTTGTGAGAAGAATCTTTGGATTGCAACAACAACCTTTATGATAACAGAAGTTAATTCTGCTCTTGCATATTATTTCATCTTTTCCTCTCTAGGTGGTTGGGAAGGATCAGTAACATTCAAAATGACATTCTCAGCTGGAGGCGCCATAGAATTTGGGCAGCGTATGCTTCAAGCGGCATCTCAAGGTACTGGAGCTTTTTTTCACAAGTCAGCTAAACTCAGATGAGGGTCTGGAGGTTCTTTGCTAGTTGTGAGGATCTAACCCAAACTAGACAAGGTGCAGGGACCTCAGTATAAGCGTCTCTTCACAGGAAGAAGGCCTACAAGTTGTGCTGAGAGGGTTTTCTGTCTTTGGGGGAAACATAGAGTTCCTGTATTTTTTTTTCCCCCGTGGAGCAAATACAGCCCCATAGCCAGAAAAATTTCCAACGGAGAAAAGAGCCGAAAAGGAGGCAGCCAGGCAGCTGCCCAGCCGCTTGACTCAGCTCTTTGAACAGGTGCTAACCAGCGAGTCCCCTGCTCTGTGCAAGCTTGAAGCAATTCCTGCGATTGCTTTGGGCTGGCCACACAAGGCCAGGTACTTCTCGGGAGGGGGGAAGGAGTGAGGAAGGCAGCATGATGTGGTAGAGCCACACAGTGTTTCCTCTAAGCTGAGTTAGTGTGAGCTAGCTCACAGTTTTTCTGCCTCTGGCTCACATTTTCTCTTTTTTCTCTTATTTTTCTCTTAGCTCAGGAAGGACGGCTCCAGAACGAACTGATTTATACAGTAGGCAAATTGCTCACTCACACCTTTAATGCCAGTAGCTCCCAAAGTAGAATTTTTGCTCACAAGACTCCACAGCTTAGTGGGAGCAGGCTCCCTCCTCTCATCCTGCTAACAGAAGGAAGGGTTTTGGAGGGCAGGCGTGGCGGCAGTATGGCTCAATCCCCACAAGGCCAAGTACTTTTGGGGGGAGGGGGGGATGGAGGAAGGCAGTGGTGGGAGTCAGTGATGGGGCTCTGCCTTAATAGGGAGCTCAGCCCCTAAAGCCTCAGCGCTGTTTCATGTAGGGTTTCCAACTGCTTGGGAAAAAATGTCCTGCCTCTTTAATGAAGGCTTAATGAGATGCGATTTAGCATGCAATGCTATTTACATGCTACCACGAAAAGCTTCAGCAGTGCATTTCCATACAATAAACCTCTTTTAAAGGGACAAGTCGTTTTTCTGCAAGCCTATTGGCAACCACTGTATTACAGTAGGCATTCTCCTTTCCCGCTATACCAGATTCCCAAATCCTTAATACCACCTTTGAGCATCATGCTGGAAGGAGCCTGAACTAATGAAGACTGCATTGTGTTTAGAAGACATGGCTTGCCTTCTGTATGACCTGTGCTTTGTGTATTGTAGTAGTGAATTCAAATGTATCCAAATTGTAGCCATATAGTAGTTCTGACTGTCATGATCTTGAAATATGAATGCCTATCATAGTCTATCACAGAATTTGCTTATCTTTGTTTTGCAGCTTCAAGAGGCGAGGTCCCCAATGGAGCTTATGGTTACTCATACATGCCAAATGGGGGTTATACCTTTCCACCCCTTGCTACCAATGGAATGCACCCTTTTCCTCCTGCAGGGTATCCTTACCCACCACCACCTCCTGGTGAGTCTTGAGAGCAGAACACTCTGCAGTTAGAGGGAATTATAAAAATGTGAACACGTTCCCTTTCGGTGAGGTCTGACTTGGTCAACTGTGTCTACATTATTTGAATCTGTCTTTCTGCCTTGCAGCAGAGTTCTATCCTGGTCCCCCAACAGATGGAGCCATGGGATACATGCAGCCTCCTCCACCTCCCTATCCTGGGCCCATGGAGCCGCCTGCCTCAGGCCCAGACCTTCCCTCTACTCCAGCAGGTATGTAGTGTGCCCAGAGTCAAGATCTGAAATATTAAAGGAATGGGCAAGGAGTTCAGAAATCTCTGCACTTATCAGATTTGTTACATTAGAAGTAGCCCTAGCCATTGTTTATTTTAAAACCTTATATTTGGGAAGGCTATAATGTCAAGGTGCTGTTTTCCCCTAAAGAGTGATTTGCTAAAAATGGTACAGTTGAAGTTTCATGTTAGTCATCTTTTTCTGAATGCAGATCTATCTCTGCTGCTTTGGCAAAGGAATGGTTGTTTCTTCACTGCTAATTTCACAAATGCAGTTAATCCAGAAGGATTCTGGTCTGGGGATTATCTAGAAGGATTTTAATAAGAAAAGGGGGGAAACTGAGCAGTACCATCAACAAGTGACCCAAGCAGAGACTGAGCTCTGTTTTCCACTGGGATGATCTTGTTAGGGCTAATGAGGGTAGAATAGCAGTGTTCGTTTTGTTGGCAACACTGAGTAATATGTGTAGGAGAAGAACTGGGAGGAGGGGCTTTTTCAGTATCGCTGATGGCCGAACTAGACTCTTGTTAGAAGACTTCGGCTACTGCTGAACAGCAGCTGTGGTGGGGAAGTTGCAACTTTAAATATATATATATATATATATATATATATATATATATATATATATATATATATATATATAATATATGTATGTATGTGTGAGTGTGTGTGCACCAGAAGTCATGGCGACCTCTGGTGACTGACCCCTAGAATCATAGAATCACAGAATCAGAGTTGGAAGGAATCTCCAAGGGTCATCTAGTCCAGCCCCCTGCACAATGCAGGAAATTTATAAATACCTCCCCCTCCACACCTTCAATGACCAGAAGATGACAAAAAACCAGGATCCCTGGCCAAGCTGGCCTGGAGAACAATAGTTTCCTGACCTCTAAAGTAGCAATCTGCATTTCCCTGGGAGTGTAAGAAAGGGCCATGAGAACTAAGCACTGAAGCAACCCTTCCTGCCCTCCCTCTCATGATCTGCCTAAGTTCACAGAATCAGCATTGTTGTCAGATGACCATCTAGCCTCCTTTTGAAAACTTCCAATGAAGGAGAGCCCACCACCTCCCGAGGAAGCCTGTTCCATTGATGAACTGCTCTGACTGTCAGGAAGTTCTTCCTAATGTTTACCCGAAAACTCTTCTGATTTAATTTCAACCCATTGGTTCTAGTCTGACCTTCTGGGGCAACAGAAAACAACTCTGTACTGTCCTCTATATGACAGCCCTTCAAGTACTTGAAGATGGTTATCCTATCACCCCTCAGTCGTCTCCTCTCCAGGCCAAAGATACCAATTTCCTTCAACCTTTTCTCATAGGACTTGATCTCCAGACCTCTCACCATCTTTGTTGCCCTCCTCTGGACACATTCCAGCTTGTCTATATCCTTCTTAAATTGTGGTGCCCAAAACTCTAGGTGAGGTCTAACTAGAGCAGAGTAAAGCAATACCACCACTTTGCATGATCTGTACACTATACTTCTGTTGATACAGCCCAAAATCACATTTGCCTATTTATTTATTTGTTTGTTCAATTTATACCCCACCCTCCCTGCCGAAGCAGGCTCAGGGCGACTTACATAAAAGATAAAAACACATAAATAACAATTGTAAGAATCATAAAACCTTCTAAAACAATTCATTATCATAAAATGCTAGTACAGATCTATACTAATAATATTGCTTAAGATGGCAGTAGCAGTCATGCTGGTATATTCGGTGTTCTGTCTTGATGGTCAGCTCATTGGTCTGTTTATGTATATGCAGCAAGCACAGGCTGTAGATGGTGGAAACCAGGTGACAGGGCTCTATACCTTCCAGTTGTTGTTGGAGGTGGGTCCAAGAGGATGAGGAACCATTAACAAGCGCTCTTTGGGTGCGATCTGTCAACCAGTTACAGGTCCACCTAATAGTAATAGGATCCAAACCACATTTTACCAATTCGTCTACAAGAATATTATGTGGAACCTTATCAAAAGCCTTGCTGAAATCAAGATAAACTATGTCCACAGCATTCCCCTGATCCAGCAAGGCAGTAACTTTCTCAAAAATAGAGATAAGGCTAGTCTGACATGACTTGTTCTTGAGAAACCCATCCTGGCTTTTGGTAATCAGAGCCATCCCTTCTAAATGCTCAAGGACTGTTTGATGATTTGTTCTATACCCAGATTCTCCCTTTTCCCCTTCTTGAAGATGGGGACAAGATTTGCTCACCTCCAATCTTCTGGCATCTCACCTGTTCTCCAAAATAATGTTCTCAAAAATAATGGATGCAGTTCATCTGGCCCCAAGGATTAGTTTCATTTAAAGACATTAGATGTTTATGTACTATCCCTATGCCAATCCTAGGCTGCAGCTTCCTTCCCTCATCATCTGTTCTGTTCTTGCCATGTTGAGCACTGTTTCCCTTGCAAGAGAAGACTGAGGAAAAGTAGGTATTGAGCAGTTCTGCCCTCTCTTTGTCACCTGTTAAAATTTCACTTTCATGCCCCCGCAATGGGCATACCATGTCCTTGATCTTTTTCTTACTTTGAACATAAGAAAAGAACCCTTTTTTTTGTTTTTAGCATCTCTCGCTAGCCTAAGGTCATACTGAGCTTTAGCTTTTGTAACTCTCTCTCTACAACCACTGGTTATTTGTTTATATGCATCCTTGGTCATAATGCCCTCCTTCCACTTTCTAAATGAGTTCTCAAGTCTTTAGAAAGCTGTTTCGGGAGCCACTTTGGCTTCTTTAGGCTCCTCCTATTTTTCCTTCTCATAGGAATCATTTGTGGTTGTGCCTTCAGTATTTTGCTTTTAAGAAACTCCCATCCCTCTTGAACTCTCTTCTTAAGTATTTCTGACCATGAGATTCTACCCATCATAACTTTAAGTTTGTCGAAATTTGCTTTCCTGAAGTCCAACCTATATGTCTGACTACATACAGCTTTTCCCTTCCCCAGGACTGTAAATTCCAAAATTACATGGCCACTACTATCCAGGGTGCCCATGACTTTCACTTCGTCAACCAGTTCTTCCCTGCTGGTAAGAATCAAGTCCAAGATAGCAGATCCTATTGTTTCCCTCTCCACTTTCTGGAAAATGAAGTTGTCAGCAAGACAAGTCAGGAATTTATTGGATCTTTCATTTTTAGCAGAGTTGGACTTCCAACAGATATCCAGCTAATTGAAATCTATTAGTTGTTATAGATTTTCCGGGCTGTATGGCCATGGTCTTGGCATTGTAGTACCTGATGTTTTGTCAGCAGCTGTGACTGGCCTTCTCAGAGGTATAACACAGAAAGATGGAGTATTTTCTGTGTCAATGTGAGAAGAAAAATGGTAGGCAGGTAATTTATATCTACTCATGAAGGTGGGGTAGGGCTGTGTCATTATCTTGTAGGAGTTCCCCAGGCTATGAACATGCTAATGGAATGATGTTCTAAGCAGCTTTGAGTGCCAACTGGGGAGAAAAGTGCTGGCAAAACGTCAGGTACTACAATGCCAAGACCACGGCCTTACAGCCTGGAAAATCTACAACAGCTAATGAACTCCAGCTGTGAAAGCCTTCGACAACATAATTGAAATCTCCCATGAGCACCATGTCCTGTCTCTTTGAGAACTTTGTAATGTGTTCTAGGAGTGTCTCCTTCAAATCCTCTGCCTGGCTTTGTGTTCTATAGCAGACACCCACCATAATATTACTTTTATTTCATACTTCTTTTATTTTTACCCAGAGACTCTCAACTGGACTTTCATGCTCAGATTCATGTATTTCCTCAAAAATATATATCTCCTTTACATATAACGCAACTCCTCCACCCTTCCTTATTTGTCTGTCCCTTTTAAATAAGTTCTACCCCTCAGTCCTCATATTCCAATTGTGAGTGTCATCCCACCAGGTTTCAGTAATGCCTGTTAGGTCATAGTCCCCTTCCTGTATTAGGACTTCAAGTTCCTTCTGCTTGTTTCACATACTCTGTGCCTTACTATAGAGACATCGGAATCCATGTTTTATGCACCCTGAGGTTTTTGTTTCTGTACTTACTTGTGAGTTAATGTTAACCTAGCATACATGCCACTCCCCACAAAACTTTAGAGTTCTTATCTCCAGTTATTGGCATCATACTGGGCTTTGCATTTTTGTCTCGCTCCCCCATAATAAGCTCTCCTTATTACCTTTGCAAGGCTGTTTCCAAACACCCTTTTTCCTACCCTCATGAGGTGCCAACCATCTCCTGATAGAAGCTTCATCTTGAAAGCGTAAGCCATGGTCCAAGAATCCAAACCTTTCCTGATGACTCCATCTACGTAGCCAGCCATTGATCTGCAGTATTCTTCTTTCCCTTCTGACTAACGAAAATACAACCTGCGTTCCCAATTCCTTCACCTTTTTACCCAGAGTCACATAGTATTTTTTAATACGCTCTGGGCTGTGCTGGGCAGTGTCATTTGTTCCCTACTGGGGAACTGGAGGATATTCAGAGAGGTGGCTGAATAAAGCCTGCCCCGGCCCTCCTGCCTCTGGTATTCCAAGGAGGTTTCCCATCCAAGTACTTGACAGGGTCAGCCCTGGTAAGCTTCCAAGATCTGTTGAGATGGGGCTTGAAATTTTTCTCTGGGCCCTTTGATATATTAATTTAGTTAATAATACAGTATTCCATATACAGAGAAGCCATTAATCTTCTGAAAGAGATTCTGAATTTTTCTATTGTGCTACTGTTGCAAATTTAGCAGGGGTAATTAAGCTCAAGACCAGTTCTACATCTGAAAGGGCTACATGTCCTTTTAAGTAACCCAACAGAATAACATGTGGGTTAGCAGGTGCATTACACCGCAGCATTTCATTAACAGAGTGAATTGCCAGTTTCCAAAAAGGTGAGATTTTAAAACATTAACACATGCTTAGTGTCAGATACCTTTAGGAGCAGTTTTGAACCCATTCCTAGACTGGTTGCAGAAGAACACTTTTGGTTCCTGGAACAAAAAAGGTTCAAGACTAGCTGACTCCAGTGTGGTCTGGGGAGTAGTCAGTGCTTTTGTATCAAATGCTTCCTGCCACAAGGGGCTTGGAAGGGACAGTGCTCATCTTGGAAGGAGACCTAGATAACTGTGGAAGGAACTGCAGAACTGTGATATACTTGCGGTGGTGTCTCAATGGCTGCTCCTGTTTGACCTGTATTAATTTCTCATCCAGTTGAAGCTAAGGCTGCAGAAGCTGCTGCAAGTGCTTATTACAGCCCAGGCAACCCACACAATGTCTACATGCCCATGGTAGGTGTTGCACATTCTCCTGTGTGTCAAGGATTTTTGTCATAGAAATGAAAAGAGGCCTCTGATCTACCAGTCTGCTTTTAGGCAATCTTATATTACCAGTTAGCCTGTATGATAGAAGGATACTGTCAGTGAGCAAACCAAGTTAATGTGAGTATTGCAGGAGAGGACAAGAAGAATCAATGCACCAGGTGCCAATAGAAGCAGAAAATGAATCTCAGTGACAAAGGCTAACTAATGTGAGCAAAATTACGACCAAGATTTAGGAGCATTTGGGGACATTCTGTCACCTATCATTAGATGATGATGTTTTTATTCAACTGGGGCTGAACAGCATTGAGCAGAAGGGGGAGTGAAATAAATAGAGGCCTGACAAATGGAGCATACCATCCACACAGAAGAATGACCTATTGCTTCCTCCATATAGAATGATCCTTGATTGGCATTACCATGTACTATGTTTCCACAGGGGGACAGATCCCATTATGAGTATTCATATGTAAAGTAGTTTTGGCAGTATATGTTTACAAAATAGAGTATGCGGGTAAAGGGAGGTAGAACCTGCACCATTCCATTCGTGATCGTGTGTGCCCTGCTTTTTAAACGATTAAATTTTCTCCAAGCAAGCCTGATCGTTGATGGAAGCCAGGAAGTTTGACAGGGGTTAGAAGAACAATGCTGAAAAAAACCTGTGTTTACTTATGTAGAATGTAGTTTTTGCTATGGGCCCCCATTTCCACCCACATCAAGATGGAAGGACAGAGGAAAGATTTGTCCTCATTTCTCCATATAATTGATCTTTAAGAGAGAATTTTATTGGCTGGCATTAGGGGGACCATGTGGCAGTTTGACAGTGTAGATTCCTTTGAGGAATGCCGGGTAAGAGCCAGTGTGAGTTAGTAGTAGATAGTGTTGGAATAGGATGCTGGTTGACCTTGGGCACATTACAGATTTTCAGCCTAGCCTACCTTACAGTTTTGTAAGAAAATGGAGAAAGACAGAATGATGTTCTAAGCAGTTTTGAGTGCCAACTGGGGAGAAAAGTGGGATATAAATAAATAAATGCAAGTACATTCCCTGAGAATTTCATCCCCATTAGATAGGGAGGGAAATGTTTAGTGCAGGCAATTTAGAACCCTTTGCTGCATCTAGAATGGGGATGTTTTCTATATGTCTGAAACGTGGAGTGAGGGATCCCACTGAAACTGACTAATGCAAACATGGGACACAAGCAAAGTTATTAATAAAGAAGCCAAATTGTGCATATTCATAGTATTTTCTTTTAGCTGTGATGTTTCTTACAAGGATTTCTACTTTCCCTCTCATTTTAGGACCATCCTCCTCCTCCTCCTTACTTTCCACCAGAAGACAAGAAAACTCAGTAAACCAGCCACCTCTCATTGTTTCCTTATTTCCATTTGACTAAATGTTGATCAGGGATATGATAGTGATAAGGAGAGTCTGGTTTCCCTCCTCTACACGTAACTTCCACAAGCAGCAGTGGTAGATACGTGTGCCATCAGGAAAGATTTTAAAGTTTCTTGGATTATCATGCTCCATGTTGATGAATAACAAAGGGAAAATTTTGTTCTTCCCCTCCTCTCCATTTTTTCCCCTGTCCTGGACAAAGACTTCTTCAAACTGAAAATCTGCTAACAGATAGTGGAATGGGATTGTTGGCACCTTGTTGCATTGATCAGCTCTTGCATGGTGAAACTTTGGACGAAAACTGACTCTTTGATCTGTTGATCAGCTTCAGTGCATGAACTCTGCCATAGTATAAAAGGAAATGTACTGATCTCCTGACAAGAACACCTAATGGCATGTACTTGGAACACTAGTTCTATTATGGACCCTGAGATTTTTCTGCCTCTTCTTCCATGGGATACATATATAGTGGCTTCTATGCATCATTAATTAATTTTGAACATTTCTATCCAGCCACTTCCACATCTTGAGTATTTTGTTCTTTATAGCAAAATGATGGCTGTATCTTTTGGGCCAGTAAAACACCTGAGCCTGTATGGTGAACTTTGTAGATTGGTTGTCTGAAGGAAGAAGGTAGCTTACATATTTTGACTGTTTAAAGGACTTAGTTATGTGTTTATTTTTATCCCAAGTTTCCTGTATAGGAGCCTTTTCCCTGTAGCTGCATGGCGCTCAAGAGCCATCACTTCTCCCTCAGGCAAACAGCAGATTGCCTTACAATGATTCCCTCTAGCTGTAATGTTAATGTTAGTGAATGCCATACACAGCAAAACCATGAGAAGTGATTGGCCAGTAAACTCATGCTGTGGTTCCTGTTTTTCCTGCACTGAATTGCGGGGAGGGGAAAATAGGGAGAATATTAAAGATCCATCTTGTGTGTTTGTGATGGTAGTCCTTGGGCATGCATCTGGCTCCCAAAGACCTCAGAAACCTGTTATGCTTAGGTTTATGCACTCTAGTCAGGAGTCTGCCTGCATGCACAGACACTTAGAAAGCTGCTATAATTTCATCAGTGTCACTTCTGATTTATACAGGAATAAAATTTACGCCTGACTTGTACACATTCTCCCATCCTTTCTGGACATCTTATAACTTGGGATAGTACAAGTGTTTGAAATTTCAGCTCTCTGGATTGCTAACTTACTGAGCCAGTGCAGGAAGCTTCGGCTCCTTCCAAAGTCACTTTGATGCTGGGTCTCAGGCATTGATTGAGACAACTCTAATTTGTTCCAGCTGTTCCATTCAGCAGGGAATGCCAGCTGCTGCTGCTTGTTGTTGCAGAGACATCCCAAGAGTGATGGGAGTGGAGGATAGCATCAGCTGCCAAGAATATGACAAAGCAGGATGGCTTAACTTAATGCCTTTGCAGTGCTAGATTCTTGCCTCACTGACTTAGCTGTGGATTTCATTTTGAGTAACATTACTGACCTTGTGAGTTTTCAGGGGATGGAGATGCAAAGTTCTTTGTTCAGAATGTCCCTATTTGCATTGATCTTGGTTAGCAGCCATTGCTGCAGGATCAAATGACAGCCATGTAGATGAGAGCTTTGAGTTCTCACAGGGCATAAATCCTGGGGGTGTTGCAGAGCTAGAGCTCAAAAACTTCCTATAGCAGTGGTAGCTTTCTGAAATTCCAGCAATGCAGTTTGGCTGGCAATCAAGGCAGTTTGGTTTCCCAAATGCTTTCTAACTGATAAGTGTTGATCTCCCTGTCTCTCTCTCTCCACCTCATGCACTGACTTTGTTAGATCTGCTAATTAAACTGCCGTGATGTAAAGAAATAGTTATTTGAAGAATTGGTATGTATTTTAGGGGAGATTATTAATATATTACAGCTGTGAAGCACTTCTTTTGAATGCAAGGCTCTCTTTTGATTTGCTAAGACTGTGAAGTAAAGATAACCTAAATTAAAAATCTCTGGCTCGATTTGTCTGTCTTGAGGGCAGGGGGTAGATGTTCAGTTGTAGTAATACTTCCTTCACAGACGTTGAGCCAAAAGAGTAGCTTTGCATGGAACAAAGACTAAAACATGGGGGTAGAAGGAAAGGGTCTGTTCCTGGATCTGCCATTAATATTCCACAGTGACCTACAGGGTGATCTACTTAAGTCCACCAGACCCTTCTATAAAATATTGAGTTAACTCAGAAAAGGAAATACTGTGATGGCCCTGAACCATAAAGGCATCATGATATTTTCTTTTCTGAGCTAACTTGACACAAATGTTTCACTGAATGCCTCAACTGTACAGTCTATCCCTCACAAATGCTCATCATCTGCTTCAAAGCAGAGCTCTTTTCCTGACAGCCAGTTTGGTGTAGTGGTTAAGAGCATTGACTCTAATCTGGGAGAACTGGGTTCCATTCCCCACTCCTCCACATGCAGCTGCTGGTATGACCTTGGGTCAGTCATAAGGGCAGTTCTCTCAGATGTCTCTCAGCCCCACCTACCTCACAGGGTGTCTGTTGTGGGGAGGGGAAGGGAAAGGAGATTGTAAACTGCTCTGAGACTCCTTTGGGTAGTGAAGGGCGGGGCATAAATCCAGTCTCTTCTTCCTTACATTCCATCTTTTGCAAGCTGGCTTTTGTTTTGCTTTTTATACCCGCAACCAATACAGAAAATCCTGTTGCAAATGTGATGATGAAGATTCAAATGTGAGGAGGAAGGGTGGAGATAAGGCCCCTGAACTTTGCATCTTCCTGTGGGTGCCAGAATAAGCAGTGATTGTTCCTACAGGCAATTTCTGAATCCTGACACCCACCCGAACTTTCTGGTGGTGGCAGCAGCATTAATAATTAGTACAACTTGGAGGGCATGGTGTCATGGTGAAGAGGAAGGACACTTGAATCTGTGGCCCTGAACTCTCCCCTCTAAAACCAATCATTTGTAAGCACTCCCAACTTCTCTCTGATGTCAGGTAATGGGCAGTAATGGAGGAAACAAAACCCAAAACTCGCAGTCATCAGCAAGAGCCAGTCAATCCTTTTTTCACCTGGTAGAAACATGGGAGCCACCCAGTGCACAAGGGGAAAATGCACCAAAGATAATGTCAGAGCAATACGAGCAGCTGCAAATGGAGACAAAAAACATGAAGCCAGATCTCTCAACCTTGATAACGCAGCTAGAAAAAGGCATTCTTGTAAAATCTCAACTCTCAGATATTCAAGCCTTTTTGAATAAAACCAACTAAACTGCTGAGACTGCTCTACAAATGGGGTTAGCTCTACAAGACGAAGTGTGATCCTTACAAGCTTTTGAAAAGCAAACTAAGGAAAAACTGATGATACTGGAGAACTCCACAAAGCAGAACAACATGCAATTTCATGGAGTTCCTGAATCAGCGGAAGACTCTGGTGATTTAATATCTTTTATGGCAAACTGGCTTGCAAAAGTTATGCAATTAGAAGAGGGAACCACTCCTGTACTC
Source organism: Gekko gecko (assembly GCA_029375565.1). Taxonomy (NCBI): domain Eukaryota; kingdom Metazoa; phylum Chordata; class Lepidosauria; order Squamata; family Gekkonidae; genus Gekko; species Gekko gecko. The sequence continues at coordinate 221,671,703 of JAPDNY010000002.1, forward strand.
ACAAAAGACTACAGACATGGAGCATTAAATAATCCAAAGAGGAAAAACTCGAGAGATATTGTTACTTTCAGGGATCTTAGATAGGACACAGCATCTTTGCTGGTACAAACTTTCAGCTATAGGTTAGTTAAGCAACAAAATAAAGCAGTTGCTCATAACGGTGTGTATTATATTAGGTCAACAGGTTAATTAAATACGAGGGAGAAATAAGAATAATAAAAAATAAAGGTAACAAAAATAATAAAATAACAAACAAACCCTAACAAAAAATAATAACGGGGGGGAAGAGAACCAACCCCCCTAAGATTTACACAATAATAGATAAGTAACGCACGAAAGGGTTACAGAATGCTGGACAAATATAAAATTATTTCTTTAAACATAAGTGTCAGACTCCTGGGCAAGTAATTCTCAACAACACTCTCTTTGGCAGTGATATGTTTATTGAGTTATAAGCAAGATCCAGGTCATAACAGTACTGTGTCAGTTCTGTGTGTCAGATGTGTGTACAATCATAGATATAGGCTTTTTTCTACAAAAAAAGCCCAGCAGGAACTCATTAGCATAATAGGCCACATCCAACAGCAGAAGCTCATTAGCATATTAGGTCACACCCCAACAGCACAGCCTATTAGCATATCAGGCCACACCCCCATGCCTTCCCTTGGCTTTCCCAGGTGCCCCATAGCTGCGGGGAACCCGGGCAAGCCCCCCCTTGAAGACAGTTTAAACTGCCTTCCCTTGGTTTGCCTGGGTGTCCCGCAGCTGTGGGGAGCCTGAGCAAGCCAGCCCGGGGAGGGAAGGCAGTTTGAACTGCCTCCCCTTGGCTTGCCCAGGCACTCCACGGCTGCGGGGAGCCCCGGCAAGCTGGCCCTTGGACAGGCTGGGGAAGGCACAGGGAGGCATTTAAATGCCTCCCCGATCCTTCCAGGGGCCCCCCGGCCCACCCATCTCAGAGTCACTGGGGGTCACTCTCCAGGCCTTCCCTCTGTAGCCACACACACAGAGGTTTTGGCTGTAGTGGGCATGGCCAACTCTGAAGCTAGCCGGAGTTCCTGCCCCAAAATGGCCCTGGATATAGGTAATTCAAATGTAATCCCTCCTAAGTCTCATTCATACGTCACATCCACTCCCTCTAGCTCCAGCAACTCCACCCCCCTTTCACTGGGGAAATACATGATCCCATTAGCTACATAAGCTGGCACTGAAAGTTTCAAGAACTTTTCTCTGGGAGAGAGAAAGGCTTCTTCTGAAGAATTATGCCTCTAAGATAGTACACCACACACTCCACACTCACTCCCACCTAAGGAATTCCCCTCCCCCAGCAACCATGGCAAACAGAGCAGGGTGATGTTTGACAATAAGAGGCCATAATAACAAAATAAAACTTAAAAGAATGACTTCTCATATATCTAAGCTGAATCCAGATACACTGTTTCTACAAGAAGCACATTTAAAAGTGGGGACTAAAACAATTTTTAATACCAAAAGGTTTCCACTACAATTTTTGGCAGCTGGTTCATCTAAAGCCTGCGGTGTGGCGGTGCTGATCTCACAGAGGCTAGACTTTAAAGTAATAGACACAAAACAAGACTCCATTGGAAGATACATCTTTATTAAAGGCAGATAATCAAGATATAACATTGGGCTCCGTATATTAACCTAATGAACTACAATTACCGTTCTCGGAAAACATAATGCTTCTACTAAATAACTTTCATGAAGGTACTGTTTTACTCGAAGGCAATCAGATCTACATTGTAAAGATGCTGGATAGATCCTACCATACTAATAAGAACAAAACAGCTAGAAAAACAGCACAAAGTTAGCGAGGATTTTAAACACATTTCATCTTGTGATGTTTGGCGAAATTTAAACCCTGATATCTAAGACTACACTTATTATTCTGTGAGATTTTAGACACATAAAAGAACTGGTTATATTCTAGCATCTCCAAATTTAATGAATCAAATCCAGGACACCAATATAGGTACAAAACTTTGGACAGTCATCACACCACCAATCTGAACTATCAAGAGGCTTGGTCAAAAGACCTTCAGTGCTAAATCTCCGAGGATCAATGGAACGCTATTTGGCGAAGTCAGAACTCTTCCTCAAAATCCTTATACATTATTGAGGCAAACATGAAGGTCCTGTTGAGATGGTATTTAACACCAACCAGACTAGTTCATTTGATACCTACCATGTCGCCACTGTGCTGGAAGCAGTGCAGTGTTAAAGCAACCTACTTCCATAACTGGTGGTCATGCAAATTTATCCAAAGCTTTGGCACCAAGTAACAGACTGCATTCACAAAATAACAAATTATAATTTACCTTTGTCGTCGGCTAGTCTTCTCCTTGGTCTATGGCTCTCTGACAGTCCTCCTGAAAAAGACAAAAAACTAATCAGTATTCTCTCCACAGCTGCTAAAATTCTAATTGCAAAGCATTGGAAAGATACCAAGGTGCCTAGCATAACACAATGGTGGTATAAAGTATGGGACCTATTTATGCTAGACAATTTTTCAATTTATCACTCCAATACTCAAAACGAGAGTGACTTCTCTAACCCTCTAAGTATCTGGTACCCTATCCTAGAGAAAATAGACATTGACACCTTTGATTGGGAAACTATTTCTAAGGCCAAATACAAGTTACTGTTATTTAGTTAGTCTATATTTGATATGCAAGGTTTTATATTTGATATGCAAGGTTTTATAATTTTTTTATGCTTTTACATATTATGTAATTGATGATAGAAAGTCGCCATTCTGTATTGTAGTTATATGCTGCGTGACTATGGTTTTATATTTTATCTTAAATTAAAAAAAAACCCAACTCTGGACAGACCATGCCTGGATAGAATGCAATTTACGGGGGGGGAGGGAACCTGAGGGGTACACGTGGGCGTTGAATAAATCTCTTCTACTAAACAGAGAACTCAGAATGGAAACTAGTAAGAGAATCAGACAATATTTTGAGGAAAATTCAAATGGTGAAGTCTCTAAGATGGTAGTCTGGGATGCCTTCAAAGCTGTCTTAAGAGGACACTTTTCTTCACAATTAGCCTTCCTGAAAAAAGGGGGAAAAACAGGCTTAAGTAATCAAATCATAGGTAGAATACATAGCTTAGAAACAATACATTAAAAATACAGTAAAAAAATTATAAGAAATTACTTATAGAAAGGAAGATGCTTGAACCTTTGGAAAATTCGCAGATTGAAAGCAGCTTATTATACCTAAAACAAAAAACTGTCAAAGGTCTGAAAAAAAAATTTAAAATATTGGCACAGAGTAAAAGAAAAAAACTGAATAGGCAAATCCATCAACTTAAAACACCTACGGAAAATTTTGCTGTAAATCCCAAGAGATAATAAAAACACTCCAAGAAACTATAGAGATAATCAAATCATTAAAGAACAATACAGCCCCTGGCAATGATGTAGAAGGGATTTAGTAGAAGGGATTCTTCAGAACTATATAAGGCTTTTTATGCTGATTTGGCAGGCCCATTAACCAAGATTTGTAACCAGGTTATGACCTCAGGAACAATCCCTCAAACTTGGGCAAAGGCTAATATAATTGTAATTCCCAAAGAGAATAAGGATTTGACTTTACCATTGTCCTATAGGCCTATCTCTTTATTAAACCAAGACACCAAAATTTTTATGTCAATCTTGGCTAATAGAGTCAAACACATCATTTCTAATTATATTAAGCGGCTGATTAAGCAGTTGGTTCCCTTCCTTGAATGCAATGATCTCTCAACAGTGATCCATGCAATGGTCACCTCGAGATTATATTACTGTAATGCTCTCTGCAGGGGGCTGCCCATGTCCCAAATCTGGAAGCTGCAGCTGGTGCAAGATGCAGCAGCAAGGCTGTTGTTTTGTCTTCCTGTGTGGGAACACATCCAGCCTGCCCTAAAAGCACTGCACTGGCTGCCTATAGCATATCGGATTCAGTTCAAGGTGCTGGTTCATCATCATGGCTTCTGTGCAGTCCCAGGCCAGTCACAGAAAAGATTTCCAAGCTTTCTAATAGACTAGGGCTGCGTTCAGACGGCCAGTCAATCGCGCCATGAGCCCTCCTAAAATTTTATCCCGATTTTTTTAATCCAGCCTAGCACGACCAGACGCCCCCCATGAAATAGCCTCACCGCACGTTGTTCCCGCCGTGATTTGTCTACACGGCATCCACCGAGGATTTTTTTAAAAAAAGTTTTGTACATTCGCATAGGCAAGGCTGCACCTCCTTGGAGAACCGAGGCGATCGCAGAGGGTTTTCAGCAAAGTTTTGCGCATGCGCACAGGCAGGGCTGCGCGTCGTTGTTGAATCAAAGCGCGAGTCGAGAAAGTTTTCGCAGGCCAGTATATTTGCCCACAGTGGTTCTTTGTCAGACCCTGCTGTATAATCCCAACCCACACCAGTGTCTTATCAGCTGATCTGAAACTGGGCAGCCATGGAGAACATGATTATAGCTGTTCTCTTGAGCATGAACATTTGCCTCTTGCTGCTGAGGCAACACTGCCGTCGGATGGCCAGTAATCGACGCAGGCGTGCCGCCTATCTACGGCACATGGCCATCCGTGGTGCTCATTCAAGAGTCCTGATGATGAGGCGCTCACACCTCAGCACAGGCTTCCTTCACCTTGCACAGGAGGGTGCCCGACGACGATGGTGGGTCTACCCACGTTCAAACAAGTGGTGGAACACCTACGTTGCCTTGATCTGGGAGGATGAACAGTGGCTGGAACATTTTCAGATGACCAGGGCAACACTGTTCTGGCTAGTCGATGTCCTGCGGCCACACTTGGAGCGTCATGACACAAACATGCGTAGTCCCATTCCTGTGGATGAGCGTGTAGCCATAGGAATCTGGTGGCTTGCCAACACCGTGAGCTACCGATTGCTTGGCGAACAGTTTGGACTTGCAAGGTCTACTGTTGCAGAGATCGTCATCGAGGTATGTCTTGCCTTGGAGATTGAACTGCTTAGCAGCGTGATTCGTCCAGGACCAACTGCTCAGGTGAGTGTGAACTGCGCACATGCACAGAGGAGATGATCCAAGATGACACGTCTGTTGATGTGGTGACAGGAATCAGTCTACCTGCTGGAAATTATGGCCACATGGTCTGGGTAGGTGGATGCTGTGGCACCATAGCCCAGTGAAGTGCTTCCCCTCCCCAAACACCACCCTACTCTGCCTCGACTATCCAACTGTCTAAGTTACTTACCCACCTGGAACTGACAGCCCTAAAAAGAAAGTGGTGGGGGTTGTTTCCATACCTGGAGTTCACCCCTGTGATGTTTTCCCTTCTGGGTTTGGGCTGATATAGAAAAATTGGGCCAATGAGAAGGATGCTACATGAAGGGTTGAAGATTAATATTTGTTTCACTATTTAACATGTGCATTCTTAACAGCTTTTGTAGTGACACATACCTCCTGCTTCATTTTCATGGGGATGAGTAGAGAGAAAAGATGTGGCTATGTCCACCTACAGCTTCCAGCACCAAACCATGAGGTTTAAGAAAGTGGATGGGGAGCGATTTGTTTCTCCATCTCTCTCCACTAGAACTCAGGGTTGCCGAATTACAGTGGGTGGCTGATAGTTCTGGATGATATAAAAGGGATTCCTTGTCACAACACGACACTAGTTCAGGCCCTAAGCACACAATTGGTTAACTGCCTCAAACTCCACGTCTCCCACATTCCATCCATGTTGTCAACTCCCCCTTGGCCACCAGGAAGGGGTGGGTTGCAAAGGATTGCAAGATCTGGGTTGTGATCTCCTTGAGATCTGAAAACGGAGTCTCAGAAGGACAGGGTCCCCACTGTGGAACAAGGCCACACAGTATTTGGGTTCTCAAAGGGAATTGCTCTCTGTATTCAGGAAATTGGCTGCAATTCCGGGGTATCCACGTTTCCCCCCTGGAGAATCACATCCCTAGGTCCCGCACACGCATGGCTGGCGAGTAGCTGCTTGCAATACTGAATCATGTGCATTCCCAATGGCAGTCTTACCACTCTATGTCTGTGTTCCACAAATTACTCTTTCCCTCTTGGCTACCCACAGGTGCAAACACACACCAGGTGCTCGACTTGGCAAATGGTTGTTCTCATGCCCACTCCCAAGGTACTCTACATAACACTGCTTCCATGGCAGAATATTAGGATGGACAAAGCCCTGACCTGCTTCCAGCTAGCCTTTTCAGACAGTGGTGTGAGGACACCAGCTGAACTACAGAGAGAGACAGATCTAACCTTATACTTAATGTTTCGGAGGATGTACGCATGTCTCGTGCCACTTTGCATCCCAACAGCTATGGAATCACACAGTGGGACCCCATATAAGAGGGTAATCTCAGAATGTGGTTAAGCATGACTATTGCTGAGCAGATATTGTTATGGTGCTGCACATTTCTCTTTCTCTGCAGGTGATGAGAGGATTCTCCGCCCTAGGATTTCCCCATTGCGTGGGGGCCATGGATGGATGCCACATCGCTGTGAGGGCTCCTGCTGGTCTATCAGCAGCTTTCATAAACAGAAAGGACTTCTGCTCTGTACTCCTGCAGGGCACTGTGGACCACCGTGGACGCTTTGTTGATGTGGCTGTGGGAAGCGTGGGCAGAGACCATGATGCCCATGTTCTCCATCGCTCCAACATTATTGACGCCATGGATGCGGGAGTCTGGGTTCCAGGAAACCCAACGGTGACAATTGAGGGTGTGCAAATACCTCCTTTAATTATTGCTGATGCTGCCTACCCAACACGCAGATGGCTTGTCACTCCTTACACTGGTGCACTCAGTAGCCAGCAGGCACACTTCAATCGCATACATGGTCGTGCACGTAATGTGGTGGAGCGTGCTTTCGGGCGTTTGAAGGCCAGGTGGCGATGCTTGGGCGCCACTCTTCCGGTAAGGGAGGAGAACTTTAACTGTGTGATCTGCGCATGCACCATTTTGCATAATATTTGTGAGGAACGTGGGCATACAATTCAGTATGATCCTGAAGAGACACACTCAGCACCTCTTCCAGGGGCACCAAATGCTCCGGGAGCTGAGAATGAGAGGCAGAAAAATGCAGGGCGGGCCGTGCGTGAAGCCCTGTGCGTTTGGCTGAACCGCCGCCGAAGATAAATGGATAACGACGGGACAATTCACAAACTATCTTCAAGTTAGTGATGGGTGGTGGGGAGTGTGTGATGGTTTTGTTAAATGATGCTTGCAATAACACTGTGAACCCGTCCATGATGCTCTCAGATTTGCTACTGTCATTAATGTTTTTGGGTTTGTTTAAAAAGTAAAAGTTTATTTGTTCTGTCCTCCTTTGGAGATACTGTAAACACACTTTGGTTCAATGTCTAACGCATCACGTATTTGACTTCTGCTGGGTGAGAAATGGGCCAGGGAGGTCCTTTGGTTCTGCTCTAACTAGGATGTGAGTTGACACATCATCCTGGTTAGAAAGCAAGGAAATACCACTGTATCTCCAGGAGTGTTCAACATTTGGAGGGCTGTAGGAAGGTGGAGTTTAGCACCACTGCAGGCCATGTTCGCATCTACTCTAAACATGGGGAGGAGATCAAAGTACATCACAACACGAGGGGAAGGTCATGGTGGTTGGAAGGGATATCCATGGGAAAGAAGGTCTACATCACTGTGAGTGTTCGGTGCGGAACTAGCCGTGGACACTGACAGGAAGAACAGAATCAGAAAGGTGTCATTTGATGGGAGCCATTCAACCATGCATTGGCAGTCTCCCACCTCTTCCTGGTGTGTGGCACTGGGTCAATGTTGAGGGATAAAGGCACCCCATGATCCTGCACAGGACACTTTAGTTATGGCCAGCCAAACCATGAGGTTCAAGACAGTGGATGGGGAGCAATTTGTTCCTCCATCTCTCTCCACTAGAAACCAGGGTTGCCAAAGTACAGTGGGTGGCTGATAGTTCTGGATGATATAAAAGGGATTCCTTGCTGCAACACAATGCTAGTTCAGGCCCTAAGCACACAATTGGATAACTACCGCAAACTCCACGTCTCCCACATTCAATCCATGTTGTCAACTCCCCCTTGGCCACACAGGGGTGGGTTGCAAAGGATTGCAAGAACTGGGTTGTGATCTCCTTGAGATCTGAAAACGGGGTCTCAGAAGGACAAGGTCCCCACTGTGGAACAAGGCCACACAGCACCTGGGTTCTCAAAGGGAATTGCTCTCTGTATTCAGGAAATTGGCTGCAATTCCAGGGTACCTACGGTTCCCCCCTGGAGAATCACATCCCTAGGACCCGCACACGCATGGCTGGCGAGTAGCTGCTTGCAATATTGAATCATGTGCAGTACCAATGGCAATTGTGCCACTCTATGTCTGTGTTCCACAAATTACTCTTTCCCTCTTGGCTACCCACAGGTGCAAATACATGCCAGGTTTCTTTGCAGTGTGGACGGTGCATGTGGATTGGAGGCACCGTATATCCTAGGGCGGTGTGCCGTCACTGAGTTTCTTTTATGAAAACTCCCAACACATAATGGTATTTCAGCCGCTGATCGAGGGAAACCACTCATCCTCCCCACCTCTTTCAATGAACACATGACCTTCCAGTGGCTGTGATGGCAAGCCACCAGAGTAACCCACCAAATGCAGGGTGATTGGTGCATTTGGCTAACCCTGGAACGTTGGCCACCTACATGGTGACCCTACCCCCACCGTTTGAAAACCAAGGTGTTTCTGTCACCATTCCAAAGACAGGCCACGATCAGGTCTGCAGCACCACCGAGGCACAGGCTGACTCATGAATCATTTCAGCGCTCATCATCTTCCTCGCGAAAGGGCTGGTAGGCCAGCAGTCAAAGTTCCGATGGTCATTGAAATGTGCTTCCCTCCCAACAACCAACCACTGTGGACATGTCAATCAGTTGCTCCCACCATTCACCTTACAGGGAATGGCACACCTGAACATTCCTAGGGAGGTGAGTTAATCACGTGTTGTGTTCAGTTATGGTAGGCCATGAAAATGGCCCGCGCCCTGTTTAAGTACCATAGGTTTGAGGGATCCATGGAGTTCAGCAATGTTAAAAAAAGGGCCGAACCAATTAGGATGCATTCCTTTGACTGTCTCTGAATTGCACCAGGGATCCCCCAGAGTTCATGTGAACATTCAAGGAATGGTATGGCTCATGACCGATTTGAAAGGTCTGTGCATGTGTCTTGATCTTAATTACCAGGAAGCAACGGGAGAAGATCAAGGCTCTTTGGAGGTTGCAGGGCACTGGCTTGGAGTAGTGTGGCATTAGGAGGGAGCCTGGTGTGGAAATCATATCAGCCACATGTGATGCTTCATCAATCCAGGGCTACACGATAACATCTGCTCAAAACAAAACCTTTATTAATGCCACAGACATTGCGAACATGTGCCATGGAACAATTAACAGCATGCATCAGAAACATGGAGTGCCTGTACCAAAAACTAAACAGGGTGTTGCATAAAGCTTAACTAAGACTGTGCTCATATTTTGAAAAGAAAGGCATAGGAAGGATGTTCATGACACCGTCAAAGACACGTGTTCACCATCACGGGTTCGACAAACACTAACTAGTCACTTGGGGAGAAAACTATTTCTCTCTTCCTTATACGTTTGGGGCGTGTTTCCTCAGATGATGGCTCTGTCAGTGGTCTTGAAGGGATGGGCACAGTTGGAGAAATCACCTGTTCCCTCTGGGGTTCACCCATATCCAGTAGGGCATGGAGCTCCAATCCACCTCCTGTATCTAACTCGGAGGCATCAATCAGGTCTGCGGAGATTATGACTCCAGTGGCAAGGTTGGGGAGGGGGGTTTCAGCCTGGGAATGTGTAGGTGGTGCATGCATCTCCTCTTTGTGATCATTCCCACTATTACTATTGTGGGCTAGGACATGTTCATATTCCAGGCGGAGGCCCTTTGTCTTGGTGCGGCATTCTGCAGCTGAACGCCTATGTCCCTTGGCAGCCATGCCCCTGGCAATGTCCTTGTAAATGTCCGGATTTCTGTAACTCTCTTTCAAAGAGTCTTTGATCTTCTCCTCCCCCCACAATGCCAGCAGATCCAGGATCTCCTCCCTATCCCACGATGGACCTCTTACTCCCGCCATCTTACCTGAAGAACTGTAGAAGGAAGGTAGTCCTGGGATCCCAGAATGGCTGACCTGGATCACCACGCTGGGACAACTTTTTTTAATATTCTGCCCAGCACACTTGTCCACAGGGCGCAGACAGGTGCTTAGGTTATACCCCTAATTTCTCCCTTATATCCTGGATGTCTCCCAAAATGTGGAAAACACCAGCACAGATGCTGTCCTCAGATTTGAATTATACGCAAAGATAGGCAAGCGGAAAGATAGGCATGCGCACAAACGCTCGGCGGAGGCATCGGGGGTGACTGTGGTCTCGCCACGTTTCCTACAGTCACCCTTTACATAGCCTCCCTGGTTGCTTGCTGTTCTCCTATCCTTTGGTTTTGCGGTGCACTGGTGGTATTTCAGATGCTCTGCCCCCCCCCCGCCAAAAAAACCATCAAACACGGCGATCTGTCGGCGCATGCCACTCAAGGTTTGTGTTCCGGGAATGGAGGTCTGTGTCGATGTTTTTAGTAAAAAACTGAATGAACCCCCCCACCCTTCGCCCGGTTCACGAAGCAGTAACATTTCTCACAATGTGCATGCGCATAAATGGATTTGCCGCTTAAAGCCGGAAAAGTTTTACGGCGCGTTTTAGACCTGCTGTATTGCCCATGCACAAACCTGAGTTGGTGGGAGTGACAGTATTAATGATGGCAGAAGGCAGAAAGGGAGTCTATTGGCTCGATGAGGAGGTGGAGCTGATGCTCCAGGCTCTCGTTGAGAAAGAGGCGGGTGACAGGGTGATGCCCTCCACCCATATGGAGACCATCTCAGTCTTTGAGACAGTGGCAGACGTATTGCGGGGGAGGGGATTTAGGAGATCAGCCGACCAGTGTCGTGCTAAATTCAAAAGAGAAAAAGCCGCATTTTATGATGCCTTGGAGGACTGGCAGGGCATCCCTCCAAGAGGTTCTCGCCCTCCACGTTTCAACCTTCTGTGGCACCTATGGCAACAGGGAGGTAGACCTGGATGGCGAGAGAGACGCCCCTATCGTAAGCACATGTCTTAAAGCCTCACTTCCCTCAAGCAATGTGGGAGATGCCCTCATGGACACAAAGTGACACAGTGTTATAATTTCACAGGAGCACCACATGCCAAAAAGAGGAGCACAGTCCTTGCTGAGGCCAGACAAGCCAGACAGGCATCCCCACCCAGTCCCAGGGATGCCTCGCCATGCCATGGTAAGCGACTCTGCATTCACGGTTTTTTCAAAACACCACCCGTAATCCCATGAGCTGCTCGACTCCCACCCTCTCCAAGTTTCCCCTGGCAAATTGCCTGAGAAACAGTGAGTCCCCAGACTTTCAGTGTGGCCCACGTTGCCATGCTCAGTGCGCAGGTTGCACATACCACTTCTGAAGGACAGTGAATTTTAAAGTGGACACTGTCATTCACCTTACTCCTGCCATGTGCATCTACATGTCTTTATTTCTGCGTTAACTGACCACCTTCCCCCCCCCACTCTTTCAACCAAGCAGCTGAGTACATCAGTAGCCCAGAGGCGACATCCCATATGGAGGAAGAAGAGGAAAGAGGTAAGGGAACTCATTAACTCAGTTTCTGTATGTGCCCCAGGCTTGTCATGTGACCATTGTGGCAACTGACATTCCATGTAGAATGCTGGTAATAATCTACATCATTTTCAGCAATCGGATTAGTGTGGCACCACATGTGACATTGGTCTAGGCATTGCAGATGCTCCACACTCACTGTAGAAGTTCGGTGTACTGCTTAAGTGTTCAGACTGTAATGTGGGGCAACCGGGTTTGATTCCCCAACTCTTCCACATCAAGCTGTAGGATGACCTTTCGCAAGCCATGGTTCTGTCAGAGGTCTTCTTGAAAAAAGACCATTTTCTGTCAGAGCTCTCTCAGCACCACCCACCTCACAGGGTGTCTGTTGTGTGTAGGGGAGGGGAAGGGAAAGGAGTTCCCATTCTGAGACTACTTTGGGTGGTGAAGGGCAGGGTATAAATCCAGTCTCCTCCTCCTCCTCCTCCTCCTCCTCCTCGTCGTCTTCTTCTTCTTCTTCTTCTTCTTCTTCTTCTTCTTCTTCTTCTTCTTCTTCTTCTTCTTCTTCCTCCTCCTCCTCCTCCTCCTCCTCCTCCTCCTCCTCCTCCTCCTCCTCCTCCTCCTCTTCTTCTTCTTCTTCTTCTTCTTCTTCTTCTTCTTCTTCTTCTTCTTCTTCTTCTTCTTCTTCTTCTTCTTCTTCTTCGTCTTCTTCCCACTCCGCAGAACAGGTAGGATTTTAGTGCTGGCAACCTTATTGACAGTGGCAACTGTAAGTTAATATCAGTGAACGTGGGCTCATGGGCTGTCCAGAGTCCCCTTGAGCGCGTATGATCCCCAAGGGGACCAGCTGCTCTAATGTATGTTGATGAGGGTAAACAAGAGTAGGATGGGATACTCTAGGTGACTCTCCAACCTGGGACACAGTGCTCCAAATCCAACCAACCCTTACTGCTAAGTCCACGGGAAACATCTGGAATAGGGTAGGGCAAACCTGTCAGATGCGGGGTTGGAGAGAAATCAATGGCTGAAGGTGCACAAATGTTAATTGACTGAATGCCATGCATTTGAACACCTAGGGCAGCATGAAGTTGCATCAGTGTCCGCTCTGGAAGGCCCACCAACCCCAGTGGTCATCAGCTCTGCTCTGGAGTCAGAGGATGGTGAGTGTGGAGAGAAGACTGATTTAAACTATTGAATGGGGTATCCGACACATAATGAACTTGACCTATTTTATTTCCAGGATCCAGACCAGCAACCAGCAAGCAGGCACTGCAGAATGACTTGCCTGGGGTCCTGCATCGAGTGGAGGTCCTGGAGAAAAGCTTCCAGTCCCTGAAAACCACCGGTAAGGCCTTAGAACAAAGAGTGCCCGCTTACAGGGGATATGGTTTTACCTCTCAACACACTCTGTACACAGAAACTTGGTTGATTTCTGCCACCCCCACGATTCCAAAACTCCCACCCTCTCTCTCAAATGGTTGAATGACCAATGTTCCAGCCACGACGTCGCACCAAGGAAGTACCGCTCTGATCTCTGGTACAAGTTTCAACAAAAATATATTTAATAAATAGCAAAACAGGTTTCTCGGCATTAATCACTCAGCATCCTTTGCGAAGTTGGCATCCAGACCCCCCCCCCAAGTTGTTCCCTCGTGTGGACATCGCTTATCTCCGCCACTGGGAGGGTTCCTTGTACTCCAGCATGGGTCCCAAGTTCGGAGGTCCCTTGATTTTCTGCCCCTGGCTGACCTTGGCCTTCTGTGGTGCAGCTGCCGTGTCCTCCCCTCGGGTTGTCTTGTCTTAGAAATGGTCGTGTCCTTGCTGCCCCCTCTTCCGGTAAAGGTCGCAGCAGTGGAGCTGGTCTTGTCCTCGCAGCTCCTCTGACAGCGGGGCGAGTGCGTGCAGCGCCATCATCAAAAATGTACCCATCCGGTATGGGCCGGGTCCTGGCGGCTCCCTCGATAGGGGAACCCTCAGCTTCTCCACCACCGGTCCCAGACATGTTGCACGGCTCCTCCTGCATGCCTCTTTCTGTCTGTCAAGCGTTCTCTGACAGTGGCAGAGATGGGGTGATCCAATCAGGAGTTCTGCCACAACAACGACTGACGGGCACCTGAACAGATGGGGAAAAAAAAAATATTAGATTCTTAAGACTTAAAAGATTTCTCATTCATACTCTCTTAACAGTGGATCAACAGCGCTACACCCTCAGCTTCATCCAGGAAGGGATGAGAAGGCTGAGAGAGACATTGACGGAGATGAAGCTTGACTGGGCATTGGAGCACCAGCGTCGTGAAGATGGAGGGGTGGAGGAGGAAGAGGAGGAACATCAAGTGGAAGCAGATTCTGAGGAGGAAGAGGGGAACACAGAGGAGGGAGGGTCTCTTGGGCAATAATTGCTTGAGTGCAATGTATGCTGCCGGTTTCCAGCTTCGGGCACCTATTTTTTGGGTGGGTGGTCATGAGGATCACTGTTCTAGGTTATCTGTATTTCAGAAAGTTGCCTGTTATAAATAAAACATTGTTGCACATTTCCCATTGGTTGTGTATTTGTGGCACCACATGTTGCACAGGACCCTCGGAAGACCACGCTGTCTGAAAAAAACTTGAAAACCAAAACACTATCAGGGAGTCCAGTGTTCCCTGTAAGCTGAGTTGGTCCACCTCACATGTCCTTTTCCATGCTCTGTAAGGATGGCTCCAGAGCAAAGTATTAGCCGAATCACTCGCTCACAAGTTTAATGGCAGTAGCTCAGAAAGCGGAGGTTTTGCACATAAAACTACACAATTTAGAGGGAGGATTGACAGGGACCCACACTGTGTCCCACATGCAAACATGATTTTCACATAGAGTTATGGGTGTCAGGTAACCCTGCCATTGTGGGTGGGGAGGGAGGTTTCCATTCAACTGTTGGAATGGCCCCTCTCTCTGATTTAGTGCCTCACACATTTCTGTCACAGCTCTGGAAGGATGGCTCCAGAGCACAGTAATTTATGAATTGGCCAAATTGCTTGCACATAGGGTCGCCAAACTCCAGGTGGGGCACAGGCCCCCCCCCCTTTTACAACAGATCTCCAGCTGACAGAGTTCAGCTCCCCAGGAGAAAAGGGCTGATTCGAAGGGGAGACTCTATGGCATTGTACCATGGTGATGCCTCTCCTCTCCCCAAACCCCACCCTCTCCTGGATCCACCCCCAAAGTCTCCAGCTATTTTTGAAATCATGCATGGCAACCCTCCTTGCAAACAACTTTTTTTCCAGCAACAAGGGAAGTGGAAGTGTGTCTCTTCAGACTACAGGGTTTACAGGGAGCATCAGTTATGGGAAGCGTCAGGACTGGGAATATTCCAGAGGAAAAAAAGCCCATCCCCAAAAAACAGAACCTCTGAACAAGCACCCAATTGTGGATTCAACATGACCCAAACCTACCGCAATGGTTTAGCTGAGAAGCTTGATCCTCAGCTGTTGTCCCGTAATAGAGGCTTGGGGTTTCTTTGGTGAGGTTGATAGATTTCCACTTCTCTTCCCATGCACCATCCAACGGGACAACTCAAGCTGGAGAGATTTCTTTCAGTTTCTGTTGTGACCCACGCTTGCAGGGATGGAATAAACGAGTCCCGGACATCCCCCTTGCCATTGAGCCCATGCTCAACGTGGGGACTATTTTGCATGTTAGAAGACTCATCCTCCCTCCAGCCCCCATCGCATTAACCGATCGTCCTTAAAAAATAGAACATAACCATTGAAATATGCGTTGCGCTAAAGTGGGGTTCCGCAGCCTTGTTTTTAAATGCGTTTCTCCGTTTAAGCGCATATTGGGTAGGGATTTTTTAAAAATTGTGCCTGCTCGGAATGGTCTGACGTCAGAACACCCCGACGGGAGGATTGCTCGCTAGTGGAGCGACCAGACGGATGAAAGTGTGCTATTGTCCCGTCGGGCCAGAAAACTGTAGATTTAAAGTAGTATCTTTTGAGTCCGGCTATGAGGTGCGGCAAAACGGGATGTCCACAGAACAGGGACGTTTCAAAGATGTTTGTGTCTGGACATGAACTTTAGATCCGTGAGGCAAGCGTGCCTCGCGCGGATCTAAAGAGCAGTCTGAACGGACCCAAGGACAAAATAGCTTTTTGGAATAACGTGTGCAGCACCTGGAGGGCTGTAGGTATGTGGACTCCAGAAAAAATACAGGCCATGTTTACAAATGCTCAAAAAATTCGGAGGGGAACACTAGCCGTCACATTACAAGGGGAAGTCCATCTTGGTAATAAGGGATCACTGTGGGAAAGACTGCCTATATGACCATGGGTGTTAAGGTTGACCGGACACAAAGTTTTTGAATTTGTCTTTTAATGAGAGACGGTCAACAGCACGGTCTGCCACCTTAGGGTCCTTCATATAAATGGGCAGGGCCCTGTTTAAGTCCCATCACTGTTGGGTGATCCTTGGTCTTTGCAGACGTGGGTAATTTTTTTTTTAAAAAAAAGGAGGCATCACAGATACTGTGTTTGAAAAGCACCATGGATCATCCACAATTGCTATGAGACCTCAATTGCTGTGAAGGCTCATTAGCCAATACGCGGGCACGCGTGGTGTGGTGTGGCCACGTTCGTGGACTCCAAGCTGTGAGGCCCGTTTTTGATTCCACGCTCCCCAAATTGAACCCACAACAGGGAACTTGAGTCATTCACAAGGTCTGGCACACCTGTTCCTGAAAAAGAGCAGCCTGTGTCAGAGTTAGCTTGGCCCCATCTTCATCAGGGGGTGGTTACTGTGGGGAGGAGAGGGGAAAGAAGTTTGAGACCAACCCTGGGACTCCCTTGGTTTGCGAAGGGCAAAGTACTAATCCAAAAACTTGTCATCATGCGTCTTGCCCTACTCCTGCGTTAAGAGAAGAGTGAGGCAATGATCCAGGGATACAAATAAAAAAGTGCTCAGAATAATAAACTTTATTAATGACATGAAGAACTGATAACATCGTACACACAGGGTTCAAGTAGCATGCATCGGGAAGCCAAAATTGCCTGTCGCATACACCAACATAGGTATGCATAACATTTAACTCGAACTGTGGTCCTGTCTCCCTACTTTGGGGCACAGGATCTAACTGTATGACACCAAAACAGACCTGTCTTAGCCATCCCGGGCTCCTAATGCACTCATTGGTCACCTGGGGAGTATACCTCCTTTTTCTTCCTAACACGTTTAGGGCGTGTTTCCTTGACAGGAGGACCTGTAACTGTACTTGGAGGGATGGGAATGGTAGGTGGAGGCCCCTGTTCTCCATCGGGTTCACCAATGGGGAACATGGGCACATGGATCTCCACTCCACCGGCTTTTTCAAACTCAGCGGTGTCTATAATGTCTGCTGAAATTATAACTCCCGTGGCAAGGTTGTGTTGAGGATTTTCAAACGTTGGCTGCTGAGGCGGTGGATGTGTCCCCGCCTGGGCACGTGTTACTGATGTGGCCATTCCAACGATGGCCGACATGGTATCACGAAGCAGGGAACACATGGCCAGGCTTTGATTCCTGTCCTCCTCCCGGGCCGCACGCATCTCCGCCAGGAGCTCCGCATGCTGTCTATCTCCATGGTTCATCATTTCCCAGTGGTCTCTTGTGGACTGGCGCATCATTAAATCCCCCACACAGTTCAATGCAGACACACGCTTCTGGCGTGCCTTTTTCAGAGCCATGCGTGATGATGGGGAGAGATCCACTATGGCAGAACCTGGAGGAATGGCTGTGAGGGTGAGAGAAAAATAAAAAGACAGAAAAACATCATCCTTTGGGTACGTGCAATTCAGAGTATAGGTCCACGTTGGTTGACTAATGGTGGCTGCCTATTGTTGGACCCCTGTTGGCTCCGTGATGGATCAACATCGCATCCATCTCCATCGGGAGAGCTTTCTCGTGAGCCATCACCAGTCCACGTGCCCAAACAGGTGACCATGCTCGCCCATGAGTAGATGTTGTGGGTAGGATTAGACCTGGTAACCCCACACACTATTTTCAAAGACAACCATAACACTATAGGTCTCTATGAAAGGGATGTGTCTGAACTGGAAAAGCTGAAATTGGCAAGCCACTATCCTTCCTCCACCTCACTTCGCCATCCATTTCTTGTTCCTCGCTCACCCACCATCCCTCCACTACTCCCACTACGACAGCCCGTCTTGTGCCATGAATCCCTGACCACTGTTTCCACCCTGTTGTTGTTGGTGGGGGAACAGGACTGGGAGTCACCAGGATGTGTGGTGGGCAATCAATGTTCACTTTCCTTGTTGTCATGGCTAAATGTTTCACTATTAACTGTTACATTGTCTGGTTTCCCAGAGAAATTTAGGGTTCAGACTCCAAATTAAAGATGGGGCATCAGTAATGCACACCTCCAGACTCTGACATTAATAAAATGGGGTGCGTCTGTGGCCCACTGTCTAGTCATTAAGAAGACAGCAGTAGCAGACGTTGTTCTGAGATTGCGATGCACTCACTGTCTGGATCTCGCTCATTCGTCAGTGCAGGATTTCCATCAGGTGAGGCCGCCATGGTTTCCACATCTGCAAGCAGTGGAGAAAAATAAAGCAGTGTGTTCAACAAAGGACGGCTCTGTAATCACGTCCACGTTGGGAATCTCAGCAGACCAACGTTGGGTTCCTGACATCGGCACCCCAGTAGATTTCCACCGTGCAATGGCACGTGTCCCCGAAACATCACTCACCAGGCTCATCCACCACGTCCACTTGAGTCGCATCTGAGTCATCCACCTCCAGTTCAACGTTTTCTGTCTGGATCTCCTGCTCTTCACAAACTTCCCCTGCTGTAGATGAAGCAAAGGTGGGTTACTAACTCACATTGAAAGGTCGATCGAACCACGTTTAGATGGCGCGATGTGTGGACATCACGCTCAAAACGTGCGAACTCTGTAATCTAGGCCTGCGTGCGGCATTGTATAACTCGCACATACATAAACAGAGTGAGCACCATGGTTAGGTGGACTTGCAGGACTTAAAGTTTACGCATATGGTGTGGTGAGGACCACGCTTTGAATAAATGAAGTGCCTTAAAGAACAGTAACGGTTCCATTCAGGAGATCGAAGTATATCTTTGGTGGACACATTGCAGGCTGCTTTTTGCTTCTGCATCATGAAGGCCCAACATCTTTTGCAGGAAACGCCACCTGGTGTGTCCACAGGGGTGATGGCGCCATGTCCAGTGTCCCCCATGGCAAAAGATACAGCAAGTCAGATTATTATGTTAACAGACACTGGTTAACACGTTGCCTTCTAACCTCTGGAACAGTGGCTCCAGAGCACGGTGCTCCATGCGGTGGGCAGATCAACCTTCATCAGATTAACTGCCAGCAGCTCACCAGGTTAAAGTATTGTTCACAAGTCAACGATGCTTGGTAGGAACATTTTTCAAATTGTCCACGCTCTGTTGGTGCCCTCCTGGCAGTTTCCCACAGATTACAGATGGGGGTGGGGGGTGGATTCAAAACAAGACGAAGCGCAGTGGCATAGTTCGGCTTGTGGAGCAATACAAGCATTGCTGAGTGCCCTGCTTGGGTGGGCGGGGGGCCCACCACCTCCCCCATAAATCTTGTGGTCATTTTCCCTCATACCACAGCAAGACATGGTTCCTTCTCGCACAACCCTCCTCCCCAAACATTTCCCTGGAAGATTACCTTCTCTCTGTGCTCTGTCTGCAGTGGTCTCCTTGTCCAAGGGGAACAGATCCAGGGTGCCCTGGGTGCTTGCATGGGCCACAGTTCTTGCCTCTTCAGCCCTCACTGCAAACTGCCTACGAAGACTTTGGCTCATCCTCCTACTTCTCACAGTTGGGTCATCCTTGAGGATGGCTCTCAGTTGCGTGTAGAATGGGCATGTTATTCTATCATTCCCACTTTTCCCATTGTGTGCCAGGACGTGCTTGTACTCAAGGCGTAAAGCCTTGGTTTTAGTTCTGCACTCTAATGCAGAACGGTTGTGTCCCCTCTCGGCCATCCCCCTTGAAATATCCCCATATATGTCCAGGTTCCTATAGTTCTCCTTCAAGGACTCCTGAACCTTCTCAGCACCCCACACAGCAAGGAGTTCTAGGATCTCCTCTCTGCGCCAGGACCTGCCTCTCACTCCCGCCATTTCTGCAAAGTGTTGGGTAGAGGGAGGGAAGTCCGGACATCCTGTAGTGGCCACTGTGTATCAACACGCTGGGACTTTTTTTCTCCCTTCTGCTGCCGCATAGACCAGCGCTCCTCTGGGCACAGACCAGTTTTTACATAATATCCTGACAATATCCCTCTGGTCATGACTGTCCAAGAAACGGTTGGTGAACTCTATTTCCATGCATGCGAAAAGGTGGAAAAGCGAATTCATCTGCATGTGCGATAGCGGCGGAGGAGTCATCGAGGGCTACTGCGTTCTCTGCACGTTACCCGCACTCGAAGTTTACCTCTCCTCCACTGATTTACCCGTTTATAAGGGCTTCCGGTATTGCCTAACAGTACTGGGAATGGGCACTGTTGAGCAGTAAATGCAAAGACAATGTGTTCGCCCCTGCAGATGCAGTCCTGTGTTCCCCGATTGCAATTCTGCGTGAACGCTACTATTAAACCTGCGATTACGAGATTCAACATAAAGCGGCTACATTCCTTAAAGCGTGTTTGGGGCCCCCCCTCCAAGTGTAACCTCTGATCGGGCAACAAATTGTGGATTAAGCATAACCCCAACCTACCTGGATGGCTCAATCCAGATGCTCGATCATCAGCTGATATGCTGGAATACGGGCCTGGGTTTCGTTAGGAGGGGTGTGTGAATGATTTCCCCCTCTCTTTCCATACTCCAACAGGACATTCCATGCAGGAGGTTCTGCATACTTCAGTTTCTGTTTTGACCCTCACTTGCAGGGATGGAAAGAATAAGTCCCGGTCCTCCCCCTTGCCATTGCCATCATGATCAATGGAGGGACTATTTCGCAAGTTAGAACAGTCCTTCCCCCCCTCCATCTCCCATCGCGGTAACATCTTGTCCCTAAAATAAATAAGCATGAATATTACATTCCTCGTAGCGCTTATCGCTGAATGCGTTCATTTTTTTAAAAAATCGCGCCCCTGTCGGCTCGGTCTGACGTCAGACCGAGCCGACGGGAGCATCGCGCACTAATGGAGTGACCAGACGGAAGAAAGTCTGCAGTTGTCGCGCGGGTAAGCGAAAACCCTACATTGAAACTGCTACTTTTTAAATCAGGATTGGAGGCGCAGCAGAACGGGATGTCTACGGGACCGGAATTTTTCCCAGATGTTTCTGTCTGGACATGCATTTTTGATCCGCAAGGGAGTCGTTCCTATGGCAGATCAAAAGATCCGTCTGAACACACCCTAGGAGTGCTTCTCCTCACTCTGGCGTTTTCCTGCCAAAACACATGACCAGGAGAAGGGGTGCTACTCCCTTAGTTCTCTTTTTGCCGCCATGGAGAGATCATCTACACTGCTGTTCCCTGAGATTTTCCTCGCCTCAGTTCTGAGGCTGAGGAGACTTTTTTCTGTTAACATTTTTTAATTCTAGTGAACAATGAACTACGTCTAAAGAAGAAATGTTTTGTGGATTTCCACTGTGTCATCATGACTAAAAATGGTGCTGTTCAACGGCTATTCTCTGTGCCTTGGCTGCCTAGGGGTTCACACAGCAGAGCTGCCTGCCCTTGCTGTCACCAATTTCCCCTGAAGGCATGTGTGGAAAGAGATGGACTCAGAAGAGCTCTCTTCAAAGGCTTCCCCCTCCCTGGTGAGGAGGGGTGGACAGAGAGCCTGGTTTCAGTGGCCTTCTTTGAAGGTCGCCTAGCCAGATGAAGGCCTATTCCTGCCTCTGCTGAGGTGTGGTGGACAGAGACCCTAGCTGCAATGGCTCTCTTCAGAGGTCACCTAGCCAGATGAAGGCCTATTCCCGCCTCTGCTGAGGCATGGTGGACAAGGGGTCTGACTGCAATGGCCCTCTTCAGAGGTCACCTAGCTGGATGAAGGCCTATTCCCGCCTCTGCTGAGGCGTGGTGGATAAGGGGTCTGGCCTAGACAGCACTCTTTGGAGGCCGCCTGAGTGCCCAGCAGCCTGATTATCGCAACACCCCCCCGGCTGAGGTGCTGGGGTGTAGTAGACAGAGCATCAGAATGACTGGCTCTTTTCAGGGCTTTGGCTGTGTGCCTTGAAGTCACAAAGCCCTCGACGTCGAAGCATTTCTGCCTGGTCATTCCCTAGGGGGCCTCTGGCCTCTATGCTTTCGATGTCGACCTAGAAGCCATTCCCTCTCCCCTCCCTTCTCTCAGTGCCGAGAGAGAGAGAGAGAGAGAGAGAGAGAGAGAGAGAGAGAGAGAGAGAGGAAAAAGCTGGGAGGCGTGGCCTGGCAAAGGCTGCTTGAATGAGGGCCCCTCCCTTCCCTTCAAATGAAGAAGCTTGGAGGTGCGGCCTGGCAGACTCTGGCCCAGTCTGCATCTAGCATTTGCTCTGTTGTTTTACCAAACCCACGCTGGAACAGAAAAAGATGCGGCTCAAAACCACATTCAAATACCCTGGCCTAATGTCATACTGACTGCAGAGTCACCCCTGAACAACCATAAAACGGCCATAAATTTACACAGACAGTTGCATAAAACTCATTAAGCGGCATGCAGTCTGGACACTGCCATAAAATCTGACAATCAATCAAAGTGAAAGTGGCATGCAATGCAGAGGGAAATTTCTGTTCCAAAGTGGATTTGGTAAAACAGCGGAGCAAATGCTAAATGTAGATTGTGCCACTTCCTGCCTGAAAGATTTTCTGGTCACTCCAATCGCTTCCAGTAAAGCAGCTTGGAGGCATGGCCTGGCAGAGGCTGCCTGCCTGAAGAAAACTTCCCCCTCTCTGCCTTTCTGTCAGTTCTGATCAAAAGCCTATAAGTGTGGCCTCATGAATCTTTGCTGTGCCTGACTGAAGGAAAATTTCTCTGGCTGTCCTCAGGTCCATGGTGGAATCTCTGGAGGCATGGGTTCACACAACCTTTTAAATTTCTATGTCCCTTTGTGGGAGGTATTATGTGTCAGAATGCTATTGCGCCCTTTAGTTGGGGTTGCTTGGACCTCTTCAGCTTCTGTAGTTTTGAACAGTGGCTGAGGTGGGTGGAGTTTCTCCTTCATGTTGTTAGCCATGACCTAGACAACAGACTGCTTATGCCTAACTCCTGCTGTGGTTTTTGACCACTCACTCTATTGGGACTGCCTGGATTCCAAGGTCAGAACCAGTCCTCTGCTGAGCTCCGCTGCAAGCCCTGTTTCTAAAATCTAGTTTTAAAGGCTGACATTCTGACACAGCAGCCTCAATCCACTGCCTTGCTGCATTCTCTCAGCACTGATACTTAACCCTACAGGGCTTTTCAATGCAGGTGTTATTTCAAGCACAGGCAAGGCGTACTGTTTCCATCTTCATGGGCAACTCAGAATTAATTGGCAAGTATGTTTTGGGAGGCAAGCCTAAGTAGTTTGCCACTCCTCTTGGCTCCATGGTATCCTTTGGAACCGTCAATGAATCAGGGGATTCCATAGCCCACGCAAGTCACTCTTATGTAACATCATTCACAGCACGACCCAATGTCATATGTGGATTCATTGTTGGTCTGGCCCTAGGAGATCAAGTTCAAATATCAAATTGTGTTACAGTTTCCTGGCCTTGTACCTTCACAGCTTCTCATGGTGCCCTACTGTTGTGTATTGGAATGTGAATCCATGCTATACGTTCCCATGCTAAGCTTGATTTTAAATGTGGCTCTTCATCTGTCGCATTACCATTGGCCGGTTTCTGAGAAACCTCTGTACAGAACCAATCATCTTGTAAATATGTATCAAAGCGGGAATAGTTGTGATTGGACCTTATCTCTGTAATCCCATTGGTCCTTAACTTATTATGGGTGTGGCTTTGACAGCCCGGGATGGTTTAAAAGAAGGAGCTGTGCTCCACTGTTTGTGGTGTGTCATTGTGGTGTTCTGAGTTGGAGTTTTGCTGTTACGAATAAACTGAAATCACTTGCTGAAATCAAAATGTTGTTGAGTTCCATACTTAACACCTACCTTGCAGGGTTCTATTAGGGTAAGAAAGAAAGATGAGGTGTTACAACACTCTTTGACTCCAGGTTACAGAGTAAGATAAACTCCTTACTAGTCTTTTTAAGAAAAGAGCATATGTTTTTTCCTCTTAAAACAGTTGCCCTAATAGACAAGGGTCCAGTGGGCAAACTATAATTAATGGCTCTTGCTGCATCCTCTGCTACAATCATTGTTTGTGTTCTTGATTCCATGAGTTATCTATATTATTCCTGTTGGTCTACAGGTCAAATACCACTTACTCTTTATTTAACCTGTGCAAAGTTTCAATGATCTAAAATAAAACCAGTTGGGATGCAGTTTGTTTATTTTTCATTCCCTACTACACTTTCCCATTAGTTTATAAATCAACAGGTCATTATGACCCTTATACTATTCTGTTTGAATGTATCTTAATGCACTGTGGCTGGTGATCTGCATGATAAATCTGTTCCTTTAATTCAGATCACTCATGTTACCCTACCCTAGTCCGTGCTAGGAGTTAATATTAAAAAAACACCAGAACAAAACAAAGCATTAAAGTAAATGATCTCCTCACAGAGACTGTGAATTCTGCTGTCCAGTCAGACAACATTTTGGGGGCAATAACAGGCTTGTTGTCGGATCCCTGAGTCACGTTTATTTCCTGCCTTCACTTAATGTGATGTCTCAGGGTTCTGCATACCTTTTATTCATATACAAGAGGCCATGTTCCATCCTTGGCATCTACTACTGACAAAGTCTCTGGTGATCAAGATCCTTTCACCTCTCTGCTGTTTTGTCCACCAGGCTTCCTGCTATTCTCTGTGCACTTATGTCACTTGGAGGACTTAGATCTAAAAGTTTGCCCTCTTCTCCTTTATATGAGGGCTACCGGTCTCCAATTGATTATATCATTCCATTTAGTGATAAATGGGGAGGATCCAGGGCTATTTTTGGACAGGAACACACAGGAACGGAGTTCCGGCTGGCTTCAGAGTTGGCCACGCCCACTACAGCCAAAACCTCTGAGTGCATGGCTGCAGAGGGAAGGCCTAGAGAGTGACCCCCCCGGCGACTCCAAGTCGGGCAGGCCAGGGGGGCACCTGGAAGGATAGAGGAGGCATTTAAATGCCTCCCCGTGCCTTCCCTGTGGGGCGCCAGGGCAAGCCAAGAGAAGGCATGGGGCTGTGACCTAATATGCTAATGTGTTGGGCTGTCAGGGGTGTGGCCTAATATGCTAATGAGTTTCTGCTTTTGGGTGTGGCTATTATACTAATGCGTTCCTGCTGGGCTTTTTCTACAAAAATAGCCCTGGGAGGATCTATAGATCAGTGGAAGAGCAACTGCTTGGCATGCTGAAGGTCCTAGGCCCCCCGGTTAATGGTCTGGCGGTAGGTGATGTGAAGGACCTTTCTCTGCCTGACTCCTTAGTGAGCTTCTGCCAGTCTCAGTGGACAATACTGACCCTGATGAACCAATGGTCTGATCCACTATAAGGCAGATTTGAGGTGCTCGCTCTGTTACATTCCAACCCCCCTCCTGGGACAGGAAAAATGATGTGATTTCAAATTATTCTTATGTCTTCATTGCAGCACCTGAAGAGAAACCTATGATAGGCCCACATCTGGTGACTCATAGTTCATGTCTTTTGCTGGGCAGTCTTGTGTCTTGACTGCTCTACTGTTTCTGCAGATAATACCCCTCTTGTTGAAGAGGAAGCTTCCCATGGTAGAATTCCAATGTTCCCCTTCACTGGGTTTATACTTAGCTGCCTCTCAATGGGTGCGTTCAGACGCGCCGTTTGAGCCGTTTTCGGCACGGCTCAGAAATGGCTTTTACCTGCGCGTTCACACGCCCAACATCTGCCCACCATCCCCAGCCGTCGCTTTCTGGAGCAAACCCCCTTTGAAACGGAGTATTTTGACACCACTTATCCATGATTCTCCGTTTCAAGCCGCACTTTTCCCTGTCTGATCACTCCATCCAGCCACTTCCGGGTGCTTCAACCCCCCCTCCCCTCTGGGAAGCTGCCTCCGGCTTCCGGCTTCAGTCCGCCATTTGTTTTTTTTCCTTAGCGGTGTGCGCTTGAGCGGAGCTCCGCACTTAAGTTAAAAAAAGAAAAGCTTCACTGGTGCCTAGTTTAGGCATTTAGAGGAGTCCGGGATCTCGGGGAGGCCATTTTAAAAAGGAGTCTTCATTTAAACTTTAAAGGGACCTGTTGAGATCGCTCTTCTGCGCACCCGCCAAACTTCCTGTTCGGGAGAGGGCTGCCTGTGCGCATGCTCAAAGGAGAGGGGAAAAAAAAAACCACCTGCAGGAGGACGGCGGGGAGCTCGGAAGGAGGAGGTGAGTCTGATCGCTATTCTCCAGTTTAAAAAAAAAACGCATCGTGCCGGAGCAGTTTAAACCGCTCCAGCACGCTGTCTAAATGCACCCAATGTGCACAGGGATTAGTGTAGCCTATGTGAAGCTTCTATATTAAATTTTCCCTGCTACTTTGACAGATCTTTATTGATCCTTTTCAAAGCAACCTGCCTGAAACCATCACCATCCTTGTTTTATGAAGATTGTCAGCTCTGTTCAGCTTCCACTGCTGCATTTCCTGGCATTTTTACATATCTATATGTGACACCTTAAATAAGACTGTTGTTTTGCTGTGTCTTTTACCCTTCATGGGATGCCTGGACTTAGTTTTCTTTCTTTCTGAGACGGACCTACTATGCATCATGCATGTGGTCTCAGCGCAGCCTTTTCTCTCACAGAATTTATTTTGTCTATGATCTTCCAGAAGTAGTGCCATTTCTGATGGCTGTTCTGCTATATGTGGAAACCTTTCCCAGTAACTCCTGATGTTCTGCAGTATTTTTTTGTATAATACTTTTTATTGAAATATTAAAGGATTACAAACAGCAAAATTGTTAAAGTTTGAAACATCAACATAAAAATTGACAGCAACAGTAACTATATAATGAGATGTTGAAAGTTCTGCAGTATTAATTGTCTTGACAGTACTGTACCTTGACATGATGGCCATATTTACTTTGTCTCTGATTTTAGTGCAAATGCTCCACAGAGTTAAGGAGTTACTGTAATCATGTTTTAACTGATTAGCAGACACCAGTTCCCTGGTATTCTTTTTTTTTTTGTAAAACTCTCTTAAAAAAGAGAGAATTTTATTCTTTTTATAAGAAACGGGAAGGGTAGACAGATAGAGAAAGAAAAAGATGGAGTGAAATTTTTTCCTGTTAGTGAGGGTTAGTTTAGGTTAATAACCAATACCAATTTTGGCATCTATCATGGTTAGAAGATCTTCTTTTTAACTATTGCAAAGTCCAAAGTCACTCTGTTAATACAGTTAGTAAAGTCCATTGGGGTTAGTAATTAAACAGCTCCTTCCAGATGTTACACGAACAGTCCTCAAAGTATCTTCTTTTTAAATCTCTTCCAGTTATGGATTGAGTCCATTTTAACTTTGAAGTCTTCCGTTCCATCACCACTTTCCCCTGGGCTGCTGCCTTCTTCACTTGTCCCAGTTTTGAATACTGCATCTTCCTCCCTGCTGGCGTGTCTCTTCAGAAGTTTCTGTATTTTGAAGATGAAATCCGTCTTCTTTCTTTTCTCTTTTTCCTTAAACTTCTGGCCTTCAAGCTTCCAGGGCTCCATAAACTCTTCAGATGAAATTAGATCTCCAGTTTGTCGCTTGCTATGCTCAACATCCCCTTCTACTGGCAGAATATTTCCTTTTATAAAAGCGGAATAGGCTTTGGGAGCCTTATCCACCTCTTCTTTTAACTTTATCGCTTCACTGCCAGTTAGGGGTGCCAAGACATTTGTCAAGGTAAATCCGAGATCTTCTTTCTCTTCTTCTTTAACGCCCTGGAAACCTAGAATCAGATTCGATTTCTGTTCGATCTCCATCATCTTTCTAGTTGTTTCCGATATCTGTTTCTGTCGACTGATGAGAACACTATCCATTTTGAACAGAGTTTCGTTGATTTTCTGCAATTGTTCCAGCAGGGGGCACAGCATCTCCTTTTCCTGTTGATTGACAGCAAGCTCTTGGGGAGGGCTGTCTGGACCGGAAGTCCCTCCTCTCTTCTCTTCCGGTGTCTGCAGGACTTTTTCCATTATCGACATTTTGTTTTTTTGTTTACTTTTAAAAAGTTCGTGCCGCATCCCCCAGGAAGCTAAGATGATCGCAGTCTTCCATGCAACCCCACCGGTACTTTCACCAACACTTTTTTTTTCTCTCAGCCCCCTTCGCGCTCCCTTTGTAGATCTTGCTTCTCAAAGGGGGTGGGAACTCCTCCCTCCTCCCAACACTTCTACGCATGCAGGGGGCTCCGATTTACGCTTCAAAATAGATCTTCAACTCACGATTCGATGCTACTTCTTCTTTTTATGTTAAACCATAGCGCTGTCTTCACTCCTGGAAATCGGTGGCGCCGCTAAGTCCCATTACGGGCACGCCGCAGCGGGGCCGATTGGGGCGGGGAGAAAGCCTCAATTTCCCGGCTGTCTGCCGGCAAAGAGGCTACTCCCCAAGCGCCCCCGGTTCGGAGCCTTTGCCTAAGGCTCACTAGGGTCTTTCGCACATGCGAAGACCCCCCCCTAACTGCGCGTGGGCTAACCGCCTCCGGGAGCGTCCCGAGAAGCGGCCGCCATTCGCGACGCCGAAACCGAAACCAGTTCCCTGGTATTCTGATTGGAGGTCTGGGCTACTTAGCATGGCCCCACAAGATGATGTTCCAAGCCCTGGCCTTTATGTTTCATTCCTGACAATAACCTTGTTGTTGAGGAATGTACTTTCTAATCCCTGACAAAGGAAATCTGTTTTTATGCCTTTTTTTCTCTGTCTATTGCTGCACAGATTGCTCTGCAGACTACACAAGTTGTTTTCCTTGTGGCGCATTGTGTCCATCCTTTCTTTAGCCACATCACACCTCTTTTTACTGCCTTCACTACCATCATGCAAATCTGCTTATTCTCACTCTTGCTGACAAATTAATATGCTGAGCATCTCCTTTCCTGCACTGTAGCAGTACCCTTCCCACTTGTTTGAGTGGCAAACACCACTCTTGTAGTACCAGACCTTGCACCTCTAAGTGGGGAGGAGAGTCTCTATAGAAACTGCAGCAAGGTTTGGACCCTGCTTCTTGTGCTATTGAATGATTTGAAAGGAAACAAAAAAACCAACCAACAAACAAAAACCCTCTCTGATCTTTTCCCTGTTGGATTATTAAGCATGCTACAAAAGAGGGGTATAACCCCTTGTTTTATTTTTGACACTTACATGATGCTTCTTTTATGATAGGGTTCTAACTTATACCCTCTCCATGCATGAAATTTCAAAAAGGGGACATCCTGCTGGAATCCCCTACCAAGGGTTTTCTCTTACTCCTCATGTAATGCATGGTCAGTGTCCTCACACAACCCATCCTTGTGGGTCGGTTGATGCTATCACACTGTTTTGAGTGCATGGCCCTTCATTACCACTCTATGTATGATGGCTCTTTCAAAAGAGTGGTCTTTTTTCTTTGCCACATTCCCGCATGTATTTTGGTGGGGACACTTGCACAGAGTTTACTGCTCTGGTATAAGAGAGTTCTGGGTGAAGGTCAATTTGTGCCGCTAAACAACTGTTGATATAGCGGTCCTTGGTGGTCTCTTTCTGAGAGCTTCACACTCACCTCCTTCACCCAGTGATCTTGCTAATCTTCCCATGTGGAAAGCCACGACGATGCCATGACAATGAAAACAAGGTAGCACTTACCTGTAACTGTTGTTCATCGAGTGGTCTTCTGTGCAGGCACACATCCCTCCCTCCTGCCCCGCTGTGAACCTTCTGGAACTTTGGTCTTCTAGGGGTCTCCGGCAGCAGCATGGAGAGAACTGAGGGAGTAGCACTTCTCCTCCTGGTCATGTGAGCATTTTGGCAGGAAAGCGCCAGAGGGAGGAGGGGTGCTCCTAGTCTGTTAGAAAGCTTGGAAATCTTTTCTGTGGCTGGCCTGTGACTGCGCAGTCCCATGTGCACCTGCACAGAAGACCACTCGATGAACAACAGTTGCAGGTTAGTGCAACCTTGTTTTCTTACCTTGTTTTCTTACCCTATATGGTCAGGGACCTACTTACCTAAGGGAATGCCTTTCCCCATACGTTCCCCAGAGAGCACTAAGATCAGGGTCCCAAAATCTCCTGGCCCTCCCAGGCCCTAAAGAAGCCAGGCTGGCTGCGACAAGAGCCAGGGCCTTTTCTGTGGTGGCCCCTTACTGGTAGAATGAACTCCCAGATGACATCAGGGCCCTGCGGGACCTTTTACAATTTCACAGGGCCTGTAAAACGGACCTCTTCCACCAGGCTTTCAATTAGGGTGCCACCTTTCAACATCAGCCCTGGTCCCAACATCAGCACTAACTTAATAACTAATAGCCTGGCAAGAACCCGGATTATGGTGGTAGTTGACCATCTGGATGCTGAGAGAATGCAGCCATCTTTTATTATCACTTATGTTCCTTAATACCTAAATTTTATATGTTGTGGTTTTAATTCATTTTTCTGTCTTTTAACATACCTTGTTGTTTTAATATATATATTCTGTAAACCACCCTGAGCCCTATACAAATTAAACAAACAAATAAATATTAGCTCTGACCAAACAGGATTTATCACCAAAAGAGCTATGTCAGACAATATACAAAGAACATTAAACATTATAAATTATGGGAGACTCACAAAACAGGAAACACTTTTATGTAGATATAGAGAAAGCCTTTGATAGCTTGGAAGTACCATACCTGAAACTTTTGCTTAAACATCTAGACTTTGGACCCAATTTTTTGACAGCTATACAAGCCTTATACACTCAACTGACAGCAGTCATTAAAGCTAATGGTTTAACATCAAATATTATTAATCTTACCAGAGGCATACGACAGGGTTGCCCCCATGTCTCCTTTGCTCTTTGCCTTAGCAATGGAACCCCTGGTTGAAGTACTGAGAAATCATATATCAGTGGGCATTAAAATAGGCAAGACTACTCACAAAATCCACATGTTTGCCGATGACTTGGTATTATGAGTCTCTGACCCAATTAAATCTGTCTCTGCCATCCCAAACATTTTGAAAGACTTTAGTTAAATACCAGGGTTAACAATCAATTCGAAATCAGAACTATACCCAATCTATTTTTCTAACCAGACAACCACAACTACTTAAAGAAAAATATGCATTTAAATGAATAACATCCAATTGGCAATATTTGGGACTCTCAGTCCCAATAAATTTAAGTGATTTGGCTAAGACCAATTTTATGGAGTCCTACCAAAATGTAAAAGCTAAATGTACAATCTGGAATAAATTATGCCTGTCCTCAGTGGACAGACTAAATTTAGTAAAAAAAACTATTTTTCCAAAATTTATCTTTTTTGCTAGAACAATCCTAATTGTCCTTCAATGCTCTATAATACAAAAATGGCAAAAAATGCTTAACGACCTATTATCCTACCAAACGTCTCATTGTCCTACAAAAAACCTCAAGTGAGTTTCAATTTAATATATAGACCTGCAAACAAAGGAGGCTTACAGATACCTAATATACAAATTTACCAGGTTTCAGCCCATCTGTCAGAAGTAGTACGCATGATGGATATAGACAATGAAAAGGGTCAGTTTGACATAGAACAAACATATACTTACTCAATATGACTCCAGGACTTATTTTGGATTAAACCCAATGATAGGCCACTTTCAATCCTGGATAACCAATTCTTGAAGAATACTCTCCAAACCTGGGATAAATGGAGGAAAAAAATAATATCAGAACTTTCACCAGTAGTGTCTTTTTAAAAAAATCAAACATGGTTCCCCCCAGGCAGAGAGGAAAGCATAATTAACAAATGGTACAAGGCAAAACTTACTAACTTAATTCAACTGGTAGGAAAGGATGGATTAATTAAATTGGAAAACCTGATAAATAATCCCATTTCATGGTTACAGTATCTCCAATTGAAATATCTTACAGAAGATCTTAAGATATCAAAATCCTTCACACAACCTCTTACTAAGTTCGAAACAATAATCAATAATAGTGTGGCAGATACTAAACAATTACTTTCTAAAATCTACAAAATATTAATCAATTTGATAAGCAACAATACTCCAAAATACCAAAAAGCATGGCAACATGAGGGTCTAACCAATCTTACGACACAGCAATGGGAAGAGATAAGATTGCTACCTATACACAAATCTAATATCATCAATATATGGTTACATGCTTTTAAAACTTTTCTTTTTTTAAACAAATTTTATTAGGATACACAATACTTCACAACTTGGTCCAAATAATATACATCATATCCTTTCCCCAAAAACTCCTCTTCCCCCCCGTTGGCTCCCAGCATTGTTTCCACCATTTAAACAAAACATAATACATGTTAAATCCTTGTTATCATGCAAATTCTACAGGTAACCCAATTTACTTATTTATAGCTATTATAAACACTTATTAACTGTATACAATTGTTACATCTTTAGTAGTTTCCCAAACTAAAAATACTATCCTTCATTTCCCAGTACTTCTGTATATATTCTTTAAAGTTGCTCCAGTCTGCCAAAAAGGTTTCTGCTTCTAAGTTATTAAGCTTTCTTGTCCATTTGTCCATTTCTGCCATAAAGAGCAGTTTTCTCAGCCAGTCCCAGAGATCAGGAATCTTTTCATTTTTCCAATTTTGAGCATAAATCATTCTAGCAGTCGTTACCATGTACCATATCAATGTTCTTTTACTCACATTTATTTCTTCTAATTTAAGACCTAAAAGGAACATTTCAGGTTCTTTCTTAAAGGTACATTTCAAAACTTTTTCCATCTCTGTATGTATTGCAGTCCAGAATGTTTTTGCTTTTTCACAAGTCCACCACATATGGTAGAAGGAACCTTCATCATGTTTACATTTCCAACATTTGTTAGATAAGTTTTTACCTATATTAGCTATCTTTTTTGGTGTCATATACCATCTATACATCATTTTAGAACCATTTTATTTAAAGTTGGTACATGTAGATATTTTCAAAGCATTTTTCCATAAAAATTCCCAAGATGACATAGGTATTTCCTTATACATATTAATTGCCCATTTAATCATTTGCTCTTTAACCACTTCATCTTCTGTATACCATTTTAACAAAATTTTATACATTTTCGATATCATTTTCCTCCCTCCCTCCAGCCATAAATTTTCAATTTCATTGTAATTTCCCCTGAATCCAACCATTTTTTTGTCTGTCTTATATAAATCAAGTATCTGTCTATAACGCAACCAATTATATTTAAAGTCAAGTTGACTTTCTTCTTTCATCACATATGATTTCCCTTCCTGTCTCAACAAGTCCTTATATTTCAACCAGTCTTGTCCCTTATCTTCTGAGAACAGTTTTATCACTTCAGCTGGTACAATCCACATTGGTTTTTCTTCGGGAAAGAAATTTTTATACTTAATCCAAGCGTCAAAAAGGGCCATCCTAATATAGTGATGCTTAAAGAAATTATCCATTTTCGACTTGCCATAGTAGAGATATGCATGCCAGCCAAACCTGCAATCGTGTCCTTCTAATGCCAACAATTTCCTGTTTTCCAGGGTAATCCATTGTTCTAACCAATTTAAGCAAACTGTGTCATGACAAAGTCTTAAATTTGGTAATTGAAAGCCTCTTTCCTTTGCGTCACATAAAATTTTCATTTGAATTCTCATTTTTTCCCCTGCCCAAACAAATTTGGAAATTTCCTTTTGCCAACAATTAAATACCTTCGAGTCTTTTACTATGGGAATCATCTGAAATAAAAACATAAATCGTGGCAAGATATTCATTTTGACCACCAAAATTCTTCCCAACAAAGATAAATTTAATTTGTTCCATTTTTCAATGTCTTTTAAGACTTGAGCCCATAATCTTTCATAGTTGTTTTTATAAAGATCAATATTCTTCATTGTCAGGTCTATACCTAAGTATTTAGTTTTTTTCAGTACTTCACAGCCTGTAGACATCTGCAACTCCATTTGTTTTGGGCTCGTCATATTTTTACACATCACCTTGGATTTCTGTCTGTTCACGTAGAAGCCTGCTAGGTCTCCAAACTCTTATTTTATGTAGTAAAAGCGGTATAGTTTTCAGTGGTTCCTCTGCTATAAACATAACATCATCCGCAAAAGCTCTGTACTTATATGTGAATCCTTTTAAAGTCAGGCCTTTAATTTCCTTATCTTCTTTAATATTCCAAAGCAAAACCTCTAAAACCCATATGAACAATAGCGGAGAAAGCAGACAACCTTGCCTTGTTCCCTTTTGTACTTTAAAAAATTCCGTTGTTTCATTGTTGACCACTATTTTTACTTTTTTCCCCGAGTATATTGCTTTGATTATATTTAAAAAAGGTTCTCCAATGTCAATTTTTTCCATAACTTTAAACATAAACTCCCAGTTCAGATTGTCAAACGCGTTTTCTGCATCAACAAAGAAAAAACCCACCTCCTTTTCTGGGTGCTTGTCATAATACTCAATTGCATCCACAACCATCCTCATATTGTCCCTTATTTGTCTATCAGGCAAAAATCCAGCTTGTTCTTCTGCAATTAAGTCTCTCAAATATATTTTTAGTCTCTCAGCTATAATTTTGGCAAATAACTTGTAATCGTTGTTCAAAAGTGAAATTGGCCGATAATTCTTCACGCTTGTTAAGTCTTGTGCTTCTTTTGGGATAAGAGAAATAGTTGCTTCCTTCCAAGAGTCTGGTAATTTCCCTGTGTCTCTGATCTCATTTGACATAACTTGAAAAATCGGTGCAATCTCCTCTTTCAATTTTTTATAAAATTTAGCTGAAAAGCCATCTGGGCCTGGAGCTTTTCCCAGTTTTGCATCGTCAATAGCTTTGTAGATCTTTTCTGTGGTAATAGGTTTATTAAGCATATCTTTAATTTTTCCCGTAGGACTAGGCATTTTTAAATTCTGCAAATATTCTCGACCTTTTACTTGATCTATCGGATTTGCATGGAAGAGCTTTGCATAATATTTAAAAAATTCTCTCTTTATCCCTTTACAGTCCACAATTTCTCTGTCTCCTGTCACAATTTTGCTTATAATTTTCCTTTCTTTTCTTCTCTTAAGTTGCCACACCAAATACCTTCCTGGTTTGTTAGCTCCTTCAAAATACTTTTGTTGAAGTTTCTTTAAATTCCAATAAATTTCTTGGTTAAGTATGACATTTAGTTGATCTTGTAAAATTTGTATCTCTCTCATTATTTTCTTTTTCCCTGATCTTTTCTTTAATTCATTCTCTTTCGTTCTAATCTTTTCCACGAGGTAACTCTGCTGCGCCCTTCTTTCTTTTATCTCTTTATTATTCACCGAGATTAATATTCCTCTCAACACTGCTTTGTAGGTGTCCCAAACCACTTGAATTCGGGAATCTTGGTTCAAATTTCTTTGGAAAAAGAGCTTTGTCTCTTTGCGTAGGTTTTCAACTATAGCCTGTTTATCCAGTAAATCCTCATTCAGCCTCCATCTGAATTGTTTTTTTCCTTGTTTTGACATCCACAGCAATGGGTTATGATCCGAATTTATTCTAGGCATTATTTCAATTTTATGGGTTTTGAATGCAAGGTCTCCTGACATTCATATCATATCTATTCTGAAGAAAGAATCATGCCTGTTAGAATAAAAGGTAAAGTCTTTGCATGTAGGATTCTACTTCCTCCATACATCCTCCAAATTTTCTTGTTTGACTAAATCAAAAAAGGCCTTTGGTAATTTCCCTAGTTTTTCATTGGGTCTTTTTCTTTTCCGGTCTAACTTGTTGTTAATCGTTCCATTAAAATCTCCCATCAAAATAATTCGATCATATGTCACTTGGTCTAACTCCAATGTTAAGTCCTTAAAACTTTTTCTTTTGTTCCGTTTGGTGCATAAATGTTAACCACCAATGATTTTTTCTCTTGTAAAACAACTTGCACAGCAATAGATCTTCCTTCTTTGTCCTTAAAAAATTCTTTAGGCTCCAACTCTTTTTTAACATATATTACCACTCCTTTCTTTTTGTTCTCTGCCAATGAAAAAAATTCCTCACCCAATTTTTTATTGATTAAAAATTTATAATCCTGTTTTTTAATATGAACTTTCTGTAGACCAATTAAATTGCATTTTTGTCTTTCCAACCAATGCCTAATTATTTTTCTCTTGTTGGGTGAGTTTAGTCGATTTACATTCCATGAAATCAATTTGTAATCCATGGTGGTATATGATTAATTATCTCCAAAAACTTTATCATTGTCCAAAATAAATGTCAACATCTGCTCTCGATCCTTGATAGTGTATCTCACGCCTTGGAAGCTGAAACTCAGCCCTTGTGGGATCTCCCATCTAAATCTCATGTTCTTTTGTTTCAACTTGTCTGCTAACTGTTTGAATTTTTTTCTTTCTTGTATAATCGCCCTTGGCAGCTCTTTCATAATTCTTACCTATTTCACGTCTATCTCCAATGGATCCTTAAATAGTTTTCTGAAAATCTCCTCCTTGATTCTCTTAGTTATAAACTGGACTATTACATCTCTTGGTAGATTTGTCTTCTGGGCATAGACTGAGTTAACTCTGTAAACCAGATCAATACTGTATTTCATGTCTTGTTCCTCCATTTTCATGTATTCTGACAATGCTTCAGTGATTACATTATCCTCATTCAAACTTTCTTTAATACCTCTTAGCCTAAGATGTGTCTCCATTCTCCTATATTCCATCATTGTGTCAATTCTGTGGGTCTCTTTTGTCACTGTCTGAACATTCTTTTCCAATACTTGCATTTTGTTCTCCATATCAATAGATTTTTGTGTAAGATTCTGTAACTCCTTTGTGATTCCTGCAATCTCATTTTTAAACTCATTCTTAAGTTCAGTGACTCCTTTGTCCAGGTTTGTCTCCACTTGCTTCCCTAATCCTTGTATCGCCTCCATCATCCTTTTTTCCATCGCCTCTCCATAGCTAGTTGCCAATCTTTATCTTTTTTCGATGTCATTCTAGATGAGGACCACGAGTCCGCTCTCTGCCTTGACCTTAGATCCGTTTTTAAAATTTCAGTCCAGAGGCTTAACCAGCCTTATTTACTGCAATTGTAATCGAATGTTAAGGCTTATAAAAATAAAATCAGCTAACCTTATTCTTTAGCCCTTTAAGCGCTTGTCTGGATCGCCTGGTTTTCGCCTCACCAAACTTGCTGGTTACTTGGCAAATTCACTTTAAAGTTGTTAAAAGTTTTGACCTTCTCAAAATGGAGGATGTTTTTTCTCTATGGTAACAGGTCAGAGTCCACTGCTTCCTGTTTGTTCTTCCTGTCCGTCTGCTTCTCTTGTCCTCCTGGTATTTCCGCGACGTCACTTCCTTTTTTGAAACTAGTCCTCCTCAAGCCCATCTGTGACAGTCCTCTTGTCTCCTCTGGCTGCAGTTGTCACATCCGGCTATGCATTCTCTCAATTGGGACCGCCCCTCCGGCAAATCTCATGTTAAAAAGCGCTGTTCCCAGCCCCTTATCACTCTGCAAGCCACGGGAATGGTAAACAATCTATCCTTTTTGGTGTTTTTAGCTTTAAAATATGACTTTCTTCACTGGAAATTACACAGTTATTGTTCTTATACTACAAACGCTTCTCCGGATGTTTGTACCGATCGCTCCTTGCTAGTCCTGGTAAGTGAAACAATTTTTGTTACCTTCGTTGTTTCTTCTAGGTGTGCACAATGCTTCTTCCTTTAGACTCTTTCTTCTTATTTCAAGAGATCAGGGGGTGGCGGTTTTAAGCTGGTATTCCAGCCTGGCTCAGTCTTCTAGAGATGATTGCAATGCCCGCGTGGGATGTTAGCCCCGACGCCATTATGGGGCTTTGCTATGGACTGTTTGCTGTTAACACATGGTCTGTGTAGACTGTAAAATGGATGCCAAAGGAGAAGCCCATAGGGAAAGGAAAAAGCTGTCTTTTTACTCTGAGGGACTCCATTGCATACCTGCCGCATGTCACCTACACAGATTAAGGGCCATACAGCAGACAAAGGACTTTCCATCTGCCAGTCGTTTGCATGATGAGATTAAGTGCCTTCCCCACCCCAGACGACAATAGGAGAGCCATACACACAACAATACCAGAGCCATCAGCTACCTGGAGAAACCATCTGCCTGCCAGCCAGCCTCCTCTGCCCAGCCCTCAGGTATCCAACGGACAGAGTAGCCAATAAGATTTGAAATTGACACTGACACAGCCGGCTGGGAGGGTCAGTAGGTGTACACCGCCTGGCCTTCCACGCCCAGCACCCAAGACGCTATAATAACGCGATCTCTGGGTTAGCTCTAGAGAAAAGAAAAGAGAAATAGAGAAAAAGAAGAGAAGAAAAAGAGAACGCTGCTTATCCTCGCCCTGCTGCTGCTGAAACCACGACCTCTGTCTGTCTGCTTTTACCCTCTTACGCCCCCATCCTGTACCCGAACCCTTGCCTCGCTTTGTTCCAGTCTGCAGCTGGAACTATACACGTGCGTTGTTAGCTGGTCTACACCACGTGTCCCTTCTTCCATCCTTCCTACCCCGCCTAACCCCACTTGCTGGAAGCTTAGGAGCTGCGCCTTGGAGGTAAATATTGCCCTCAACGAAACCAACGATAATCTGCTCATGCAACTGTGCTTTATCTATCTTTTATTCTTAGACCTTGAATGTATGTGTGTGTGAATTGTATTTGTCGAGTGTAACTGTTATTGGCTTTATTTAAGTAAACTAAATATTATTCTGAGTCCTGTCTCTCGCCTCTTCACTGGGAAGGTCTCGCGGCAGCCCATTCCTCGTAGACACAGACCAAAAGATCCCAAAGGTTAATTATACCTGTGGCGAAGTGCTCAACCCCTAGAGAGCATTTCGCCCAACAGGGGAGAGGGGATCAAAACAAGAAAGAAGTCTCCTCCGAGGCTTATCTCTCGCCAATCTCAACTCTTTTCGGTCTTCAGTGCTTGATTGCCTTACCCCTGCCTGGGGTAAGCTGCGTTGGGTGCAGAAGTTGCCCAAACTGTCAAAAAGGACGGCCGTCCACCCTGAGTAATTACTGGGTGCTTTAAATCGCCATCTTTCCCCGACCGGAAGCCTCACAAGCTTTTAAAACTTGAGCTCATTGGTACATTACCTCAATAAGAGCATCTTATTTATCCAAATCAAACTCTGTAATGGAAAAAATGCGGAGTTCAAGGCAATTATATTCATTACTGATGGAGTTGCCAGGTTATACAACCTTTCTGGGGAAAAGTTATAATGTATATTCAAAAAATGCTGGAAGTCCAATTAGATCTCAAGCCGGAGATGGTATTGCTAAATTATGGATTAGGAATCTCTCTTTCACCAATTAAAAAGAAGCAATAAAAATACTGCTGGCAGCAGCCAGAATGATCATAGCAAGCCAATGGAAAAGACACTTCAAACTAACAATAAAAGCATGATTCAAAAAGGTAGCTGAATACTTTGTATTAGGCAATTTTTTTATTTATTTATCTATTGTTCCAATTTATACCCCCCCTCCCCTCAAGCAGGCTCAGGGCAGCAGATGCAATAAACTAACAGATGCAATAAAACAGGCAGATAACAGCGAATACTGTTCAATATTTGTAGAACAAGGGTTCCCTATAATATCATACCTAACTAATAATGATATAACCATAATTCCTGCATATATACAAAACTGTTAATTTTTAATATTCAGTTACTATTATACGATTAATGGTATTATCATTGTATTGTATCATCTTATTTGATTATGCTAATTATTATATTTACTTGATAAGTTACTCATTATGGTTCCTTGATGCTGTGTCATTACTTATTATATGGAGTATTAAAAAAAGGGAGGTAGGGGGAAGGATGAAGGGGGTAACTTGCTAAACTGTATACTTTTGCAATTTTGGACATTAGAAGATAATGTTTTTTCAAATGCAATTGTTAAAGAGATTGTTATTGTTAAAATTAATAAAAATTATATTAAAAGAATTAATTAGTACATTTTTGAAGCCTAATGCTAATGTGTGGTTTAAACAAAAAGTATTCTCAGTATGCAGGAGCTGCAGTGGCTCAAGTGGTTAAGACGCTGAACTGCAGGCTGTGGAAGGTCCGTAGTTCAGCAGTTCGAAACCCGGGTGCCGCATGACAGGGTGAGCTCCTGTCTCTAGTTCCAGCTCCTGCCAACCTAGCAGTTCAAAAGCAAGAAATTGCAAGTAGATAAATAGGTACCACTTCGGTGGGAAGGTAACAGCGTTCCGTGCACCTTGGTGTTTAGTCATGCCGGCCACATGACCACGGAAACGTCTTCGGACAGCGCTGGCTCTTCGGCTTTGAAACGGAGATGAGCACCGCAACCCTAGAGTCGGATTCGACTGGCTTTCGAGCAAGGGAACCTTTACCTTTACCTATTCTCAGTATAATCTAAACTTTCTTAAAATTAATCTTGAATATCACAATACCTTTTAAGCCAGAGATATTTTTGTTAAACTGTTTACCAGATGAGTTAGATAAGAATAATAGTTACTTTATGTTACATGTTATAACAACTGCCAGAATTTTACCTGCAATGGCATGGAGGACATTGAAGATTCCAACGCTACATGAGTTGATATTGAAGATTATGGAATGTGCCAAAATGGACAAGTTGACAAATATATTAAAAGGAAAAATGGAAGAAGAATTTATGGGACACTGGAGGGCATTTTATGACTGGTTAAAACTTAAGTATTGAGAAAATAAGATCAAGTGAAGAATAATAAGAATGATAGATGAAGGAGTTGTGAAATTGTAATGAGAAGATATGCATTCAGAATGTTAAACTGGAAATTTCAATATTTCTGTCTTTTTCTCTCCTTCTTTCCCTTCCCCTTCCCCCCTTTCTGTATATAAATTAATTTTTTTAAAAAAACAAAACAAGTTCTCTAAGAAAGTTCAAAGAAGGCTTTGAAGAGTTCAGTTTACATTGCAGAGATCATTTTAACACACAATCACACAGGTTGTGTGATTTACATTCCTGCCTAGTAGAGTTTTGCCCCTGGCTTTGCAATTCAGTGAGTCAGATCTACAGCTGTTAAACCATCTCTTGCCTGAGAGGTAAAGCCACAGTCTGCAGAAGTTCTGCCTGCTGACCAAGGTTATGGCTTTCCCTTTTCTCTTAATCTCTGTCACCCATCTCATTTTATACACTTGCACTCTAGGTGGCGAGGTCTCTCCCAAGCAATGTACTGAAAAATGTGAGAGAAAGGACATGGGAAATTACTGTGAAAGAATTCAAGGCAGCTACAGAAGGGCAGGGCAAGTTTCAGCTTGATAAGTAGAGACAAGATTGCAGAACTGAAACTGGTGGGTTAAATCAGAGGGAACTGTAGAGTTCTGCTTACAGAAAGAGCCTTATCCACTTTATCACTGGAGACAGAAAAACAATGTGGCTCCATCAAAGGTAGTTGAAAACATTGTGAGAAAAGGCCATTTGCTGCTTGGGGCTTCATAATCTGCCATCTGAGGTGAGTCACTTTGTTTTGCTTAATAGTAGGGCTAGAAAGGTATAAGCAGGCACACCACAAAAGGGCTTTGGCATCTTAAGCTTATTACCCACTTATCTAATTTTTAATAAGTTTATCCCCCACTGCTGGCCCAAGATGATGATGACAACTGTCCAATTTAGATGGAGGCAGTGGTTTTGCACATATGGAAAAGCATTAGCCAAAAGGCTTCTGGAATTAGCTGATCATGGTTCTAACTACAGTTACTTCTGTAGCTTTTGGGAAAGGAGTGGAGAGAAGCAAAATATCTATAAGAACAGCAAGAAAATGTCACATCACATGTACTTGGGCACTGCACGTTTCCAAATCTGAACTCTGTACTGAGAGCTTTGAAGAGGGGATGTCCATCACCCACACATCAGGGAATGATCTGATTCTGATTGTTCAGGTTTACAGATTTCTTGCTTCCTTTTGACCAATTTTCAGCTAGGCTCTCAGGCCTTGTTCAGCCTTCCTTTGTGATCCAAATCACATGCTTTGCTTCTGATCCTGCTACATTCTGTGCAACACTACTTATGTTATAGTCCAATTATAAACATATGCAATTCTCAGCATGGCCAAATCTGTGCCTACTTAGTCTGGAGCAATGAACCAACAAAGCAGCTCTTTCTACAAACCTGAAAAATGCCCCAATGTTTGTAGAAAAGTCTGAAATCTTAAAAAAAATTATATTAGAGGGTTAAAACCCCCAAAACAATAGCAGCAGCACCTATAGCTTAAAAAAATTAATACCCTCAGTAGCTGCAGATAAGCGCCCACAACAGTATTCCCAGCCTTCAAGCTTTGGTTTCTCTCAGTGAAAGGGAGGGGGTAGGCCTTTGAGGGAGGACTCTTTGGGACCAGGCCAGGAAGCAACCACCAGGTGACTTGCTACCAATCCAACTTGTAAGACTCCCCAAGGACTGGCTCCCCAAGGACGGGCACACAGCTGCGAGTAAACTGTCAACTTCTTCCAGGCTGAGAGGGCTGAAGTGATCCAGGATTGAGATCGAAGACGTACAATGGGCCTCAAGCTCGCTCACTGTTTCAACTGGTGGGGAGATCGCAGTGGAGCGCCAAGACTTTATCCACAAAATAGCTTGCAAAAGCCTCACAGCCAATGTCCAATTCCCTAGCATTTGGTCTGCACTGTGGCCGAGCTGTTACCAACTGAACTGTCCTAAACAATTGGGCTGGGTGAGAGCTAGTGGACACAATCTCTGCTGCATAGAAAACCTTCTTTGC
The DNA here is from genome assembly GCA_029375565.1 of Gekko gecko. Lineage (NCBI taxonomy): Eukaryota > Metazoa > Chordata > Lepidosauria > Squamata > Gekkonidae > Gekko > Gekko gecko. The sequence continues at coordinate 221,714,295 of JAPDNY010000002.1, forward strand.
GGCTTTGACTGCCATCTCATAGGCTTTCATAAACGTCCTATAAGATGTTCTTGTTGCTTTGTCTCGAGTTCAGCGCCACCGTCTCTCTAGCAGTCTGAGCTCCCACTTCATCAGCCATAGCATTTGGCTAAAAACTCTATGGTAACTTCCAGGTGACATCATTGCAGTGCATGCACAAAGCACACGTGCCAGAAGATCCAGGGACCTGGGCTGGAGCCCCCTACTGGCAGCCAGGTAAGACCTGGCAACCCTATCTGGGAGACCTAGGACTGAATCTTCACTCTGCCAGTTACAGATTCTTAACCTACCTCAAAGGATTGTTGTGAGGACAGAGTGGAGGAGAGAATTATATAAGCTGTTTTAGGTCCCCATTGGGGAAAAAGGGAGGGTATAAATGTAAATATAGCTGAAGATGGTGGTTGGTGGGTAGGCAGAAGAGAAGGAAGCAGATAAAGGTGAGAATATGCCAAGATGAAGGAAAGAGAAATTTTTGTGGGGGAGATAAAACAGAGAGGTGTCCCCCACAAATCCTTGCAAGTTTTCCACCAGACAGTTTGACTCAGCCCAGTCACCAGCACCACACAACTGTCTGGGCCACAATGTTCCTGATCACACGCTGCCAAGGAGAGAAAGAGGGGAACCTGAAGACTGGAGGGGAGGCGGGGGGGGGGGAGGATAGCAGGAAGCATGGAAAGTAAATGACATCTGTGACTGCAAGTCTTTGTGGGTTCCCTCCTTGTTTACTCTAACAGTGAGTATTCTTGTGTGTTGAATCTTACTGGGTGCCTGCAATTATTGCTACTACTATGCAAAATGTAGACTTAATAGCTACCATTCCCAACCCACATTTTAATCCTGTTATCCTGCTCTTCTTCTGCCTTGTTACCAATACTGTTTCCTTGCAGGACATATACTGTATTTTATGGACTGTTTCAGGCGCACATGCTATCTTCATCTCTTCAAGAAACCAGCTGCCAATGTTATGAGTAATTCATCTTGCAAATTTTACAATCAATCATTCTCTAATATCACATTTGCCTTTTGTTCTGGTCAGTTTCCTCTAAAATCTGTTTGCATTAAGATTGCCACCCAAATGTTTATGGACGATTCATATTTCAAAAACTTTGCCCATAATAAGCAATAAAGCCCATAATGGATGCTGCCTGTCGCTGTGCAAAGGCAGAATGAAGAGTCCAAATAGATTTCAACCAGTGTATTTGCCATTTTGAAAACATGGGGAGATGGCCTCTCTGTAGAGATTTTAAAATTAATAAGGTTAACGATTTAAGAACACAACATTTTGTTTGTTATATCCATTCCAAAAATTTATAGAAGAATGGTTTTGTTAGCATGTTGTAACAAAACTAAATAGCATTATGGCATTTTAAAGACTGGTTTTGTTTTAGCATATTTTTGGTGGATTAGAACACAGTTCATTAGATCCAGAAATAAATATATGCAGGGCTCTTTTTGTAGGAAAAGCCCAGCAGGAACTCATTAGCGTAATAGGCCACACCCAACAGCAGAAACTCATTAGCATACTAGACCACACCCCCTGATAGCACAGCTCATTAGCATATTAGGCCAAACCCCCAAGTTACCAGAAGTGTGGTCATCTAGCCACACCCACCTTTTGCTTCTTATTCCGTTTACCTTGTTTACTGTCAAAACCTAGGGCTTTTTTGGTAGCAGGAACTCCTTTGCATGTTAGGCCACACACCCCTAATACAGCCAGTCCTAATGAGCTTCTGCTGTTGGGTGTGGCCTATTATGCTAATGAGTTCCTGCTGGGCGTGGCCAACTCGGGAGCCAGCCGGAACTCCATTCCTGTGTGTTCCTGACCAAAAATAGCCCTGAATATATGAAAAAAGATTTTCTTTAGAGCCAGGTGTTGCTTTCTGGAATTCAAAAGGGAAAGAAAAAAGCTGAATTATTACATATCAAATGCACATCATAATAAATTTTAAAATAACAAAACATTTTTGCTGTCGTTACCCCATGTGATGTGTAATTTCTAAAAGTTTACACAGGAGGCCATGGATAATCTCTCATGGTAACTGCACATGCCCTCCAAATTGTTCTACACAAAAATGGAAATTACATAATTGTTAGAATTTATAAACAGTATAATTATACAATTAATTTTTAGCCAAATACAAATCATTTTTAACCTGGCTCTGAAGAAATTTTTTTCATATATTTATTTCTGGATGTGTGTTGTTTTACAATAGTAATATTGACCACTGAGGAAGGCCCAAAGGGGCCAAAATGCATATGGTCTACTGGTCATAAGATATACCCATCAACTGTATATGCAAAACTAACAGCTCTGTATGTAAAAAGTTTTAAGAGTCTGATAGTTGGATCGGTTCTTTTAACCTATTTTATCTTTTACTGGTGTGTACATCAAAATAGAAGGAGCCAGTGCAGGATGTAATAGGTCAGGGACAGAGTGGTAATTAAATCTGGAGGAGCAGTGGCAGATCTAGGACAAACATGGGTTATGGGTTATTACTGTCTTTTCAGATCCCAGCATTGGTTAGCCGACAGAATATGGCTTTGCCAGTTGATGGTCCTGAATGTGACCAGGTCTACTTGAATATTTTCCAAATCATATCAAAATGTTATGGAGAAACTGCCATTAGTTTATGATGGGGAAATACTTGATTAATTGTCAGACCCACATTTTCCCTCCCTCACATGGCAGACAGAGATGGAAGTTATCAACTAAGTTCAATCACTTGTCATGTCTGAATGCAGAGTCCTGAACTAACTGGGGTTACTTGCCTTTCCTCTGTGTTTGAATTCTGATTACTGGGAAGGCCTCAGTTAGTCTAGGTGCCTGTATTCTGTCATGACTAGATGAGTTTGCTTAATTTCATGTTTGTTGCATCGATAACATTGTCTTAGCATCTCATCCTTTGCTGTCCCCTTCTTCTTTTACTTTCAATCTTTCTCAGCATCAGGGTCTTCTCTAGTAAGTGCTCCCTTCTCATTTGGAGGCCAAAGTATTTGGGCTTCAGCTTCATTATCTGGCCTTCCAGGGAACAGTCAGGGTTGATTTCTTTTAGGATTGACAGGTTTTGGGGGCGTGGTGATGCCAAGCAAGATGGAGGTTGCCTAATCTCTTAGCTCTACCTCCCACCTTTTTATATCTCAATCAAACAACTTTAAAAATCAATTTTCCGATATAGGTAATGGGCTGAAATAATGGTCCACATAACAGCAACTCAAAAACCTCAGTTAAATCCTTGCAAGGCTTTTTCATACCCCATGAGGCGGGATTGAATCAAAAGAAGTTTGGTGCCAAAAGGAAAGAAATGGCGGGCAACCCGGCCTCACTCAAAGACTTACCTAAACTCCTGGAGAACATGGAGAAATGCCTGACGGAACACATCCAATTCTCCATGCAACCAGTAAGAGATCAGCTAAATGAAATCCAAGCATCCTCTCCAAAACGTCCGAAATGGCTGAATCAGCCATAAATATGAGCTTGATTCTAAAGGACGATGTTAAGGATTTAAACTCCTGGGAAGTGAATATCAGGGATCGTTTACTGATGCTGGAATCCCAAGGCAGACAGCTGAACATTAAATTTTGGGGATTTCCTGAGGGGGTGAAGAAGGCTTCCGATCTCCTTTGTTTCATTTCAAACTGGCTTTCCCCCATAATTGGTTTAGAAGACGGAACGGCGCTAGCAATCTTAAAAGCTTTTTGCATTGGCCCCCCCAACAATCTCAGGTGTTCAGGTCCTAGAGATCTCTTCGTTTCTTTTGCTGATTGGAGAGCTAGAAAACGGACTCTGGATGAAGCACGGAAAATAGGACATATTTTATTTAAAGAGATTAAAATACTAGCATTTCCAGATATCCCATCTGAAGCTCTAAATATAAGGAAAAGCCTTAAAGAAGTCACTTCCAAGCTCCAACTTGCTGGCATCCACTACAAATGGTTGCCCTCAGGCAAGCTTCAAGTAGCTCATCATGGCGCTGTGTACTTTGCCGTAGATGAGGACTTCAGTCTGGATTGACTTGCAGCACTACGGCTTTTTACCCGGAAGCTGGCCGTCGCTTTTACACAAGAAGACTTCATCTTTAAAAGAACTCTGAGAAGGCAAACAGAATCCCACCCCGTGATTCTGTCTCTCCAATGGCCATGGACTAGGGTTGCCGAGTCGAAATTTACTTACGGCGGGGGAGTCCCGCACTGACCTGGGAGTCTGCGCGTGCGCTACCGCAATGACGCCACCCGGAAGTGATGTCATCATGTGGCACATTGGGGGCTGGGCCACTAGGTTTCGACAGAAAACTATAGAGTTTACCCTCAGATCATAGAGCATCCCGCCCCCAACGTAGCCAGCGTGATGATGTCACCTCCGGGGGGACATGTGCTGGAAGGGGGTGGAGTTTCCCCTGGGGCCCGATTTGCTGGCATAAGGTAACGGGCCTCTCGGGCGGGGGTTTACCCACCCCCTGGGTGGACTTGGCAAGCCTACCACAGACAGATCAAGATCTCCACGCTGATTTTCTGAAGTCTCAAATAAGTTGCCCATTACCAGTTGAAAAATATTGTGAAAAAGTTGTAATGTTTAATGAATTTATAATGCTATCTAAAGGGGAGGGGGGGAGCTTGCAGGGATTTCTTTGCTCCCAGGTTGAGAAACTTGGAATCCAGTACTCAGCTTCATGGCAGAACAAGATTTACTTCCTGCTAATCCAAGTTACCACTCTTGGCTCCATTTTTGATCACACCCTATATTCAGACGTGCTGCTAGGACTCATTTTCTTGTTCAGAGTAGTGGTCCTCCGGTAGTGTTATGTTTAGGTTTTGTATCAAATTATAGGACTCAGGTGATTAAAACATTGCTTCAGTTCTTGAGAACTGAATTAGTTGACGGCTTTATACTTTATAATTGCTTAATACTATCTGACAGGTTGAATGTTACTCTTTTCAATGGAAAATTATCTGCTTGTATATTATCTGTACTTTAGACGATTTTTATGCGGTTTATCCTGTTACTGTATGTTTTTATCATTTTCCAATAAACTTTTTCAAAACCTTAAAAAAAAGAAAAAAAGGATTGACAGATTTGATCTCCTTGCAGTCTGTCAGACTTCCCGGTCAAGTTACTCTCAAGCACACTGTCTTTTGCAGTAAAAAGCTTTATTGAGTTAAATAGGTTCCAGGTATGAGCAGTACTGTGTCAGTTCTAAAGCATTTTGGCGGGTACGTGCATAGATATAGAAAGTTCAAACTGTAACCCCCTCCTAAGGCCCACACATACGTCACATCATACAGCCAGGCTCCCGCGTCTCTACCCCCTTCTCATGGGAATATACGATTCCTTTATCTACTGCCCAAGTGGCACTGAAAGCTTCAAGAACGTCTCCATGTGAACCGTGGAGAGGTGCATCTTCAGGAAAATGTTCTGCTGTCTAAGATAGGGCAATCACACACCCCACACCCACTCTCCCCACCTAAGGAATTCCCCTCCCCCCAGCATCTATGGCAAACTATGTGAACCGAAGTGAAACAATGTTTGACACAGTCCAAGGGACTCTCAAGAGTCTTCTCCAGCATCATAATTCAAAAGCATCTATTCTTTGGTGCTCTACCTTCCTTACTATCGAACTCTTGCAGCTATACATTACTACTGGGAATATCATTGCTTTGACCATACGGACTTTTGTCGGCAGGGTGATGTCTCTGCTTTTTATTATGCTGTCTAGGTTTGCCATAGTTTTCCTCCCAAGGAGCAGGTGTCTTTTAATTTCATGGCTGCAGTCACCATCTGCAGTCATCTTGGATCCCATGAACGTAAAGTCTGTCAATGTCCTTTAAGCCGAAAGCTGATAGGATGATCTTGACAGGCTGGAAAACTTGGCTAAAACAAATACAATGAATTTCAATGGGGATAAATGTAAAGTTCTGTGTTTAGGTAGGAAAAATCAAATGCATAATTTTAGGACAGGGTAGACATGTCTTGGCAGTAGTATGTGCGAAAAGGATCTAGGGATCTTAGTAGACCATACACTTAACATGAGTCAGCAGTGTGATGCAGTAGCTAAAAAAGGCAAATGCAATGTTGGGCTGTATCAACAGAAGTATAGTGTCCAGATCACACGAAGTGATGGTATCACTTTACTCTGCTCTGATTAGACCTCACCTAGAGTATTGTGTTCAGTTTTGGGCACCACAACTTAAAAAGGATACAGACAAGTTGGAACATGTCCAGAGGAGGGCAATGAAGATGGTGAGGGGTCTGGAGACCAAGGCCTGTGAGGAAAGGTTGAAGAAACTGGGTATATTTAGCCTGGAGAGGAGAGGACTGAGAGGTGATATGATAATTATCTTCAAGTACTTGAAGGGCTATCTTATAGAAGATGGTGTGGAGTTGTTTTCTGTTGCTCCAGGAGGTGGGACAAGAACCAACGGGTTGAAATTAAATCAAAATAGTTTTCGGGTAAACATTAGGAAGAACTTCCTGACAGAGCAGTTCATCAGTGGAACAGGCTTCCTCAGGAGGTGGTGGGCTTGCCTTCTTTGGAAGTTTTCAAACAGAGGCTAGATGGCCATCTGACAGCAATACTGATTCCGCAAACTTCAGCAGATCATGAAAGGGAGGGCAGTGCTTAGTTCTTATGACCTTTTCTTCCATACCCAGGGAAATGCTGATTGCCACTTTGGGGTTAGGAAGCAATTTTTCTCCAGGTCAGTTTGGCCAGGGATCCTGGAGATTTTTTGTCATCTTCTGGGCATGGAACAGGGGTCACTGGTGGTGTGAGAGGAAGTTATTTGTGAATGTCCTGCATTGTGCAGGGGGTTGGACTAGATGACTCTGGAGGTCCCTTCCAACTCTATGATTCTAAGTTCCTCAAAAACATCTGTGTTTTAAGATCCTGTGAACATAACTGTTAACTGGGGTTGTGATGTCCAAGTATTTATCCAGAGTTTATGCATAGGGTGGCTAACTCTGGATTGAGAAACACCTAAGATATTTGGGGGACAGAGTCTTTGGTGGGTGGAGTTTTGAGAGCGGAGGGACCTCAGCAGGGTATAACGCCATAGAGTTCACCATCTAAATAAGCCATTTTATTCAGGGGAACTGATCTCTGTAGTGTGGAGATCAGTTGTAATTCTGGGAGGTCTCCAGGACCAACCTGGAGGTTGGCAACCAGATATGTACATCACAGAGAGACAGGTATCTTTTGTAAAGAACAAAAGAGAGAAGATTCTACTATCTCCTACTAGTTGGGAAGTAGATTCTCCTTATGGGAAATATGTTCCTTTAGGTAAAGGGTGAGTGAACAATAAAGCAAAAAATGTATTCTTGACACAAATATCTGTTTTTTTGGCCATATGAATACAGCTAAAAGATCCTTCCTCTCACACCATCATGCTCTTACTTTAGAAGGGTGATTTGCCATATACTCTCCCTCCCCCAAAGAATCCAGGAAACAAGCCAGACCTGCCCTGAAGTATAAACCGTCCAGCTGAGCTCACAATACAGGGTTTTAAAAAAGCTGCTGCTGATTAGGACTCAAAGGAAGACCAAAACCAAATCTAGAGTTAATTAATTTGGTGGGGGGCGGAGCAGCCAATTAAAGTAGAGCAAGACCTAGCTCTGGCATTAGCAGCTGCCTGTTGTTAATGTCCTAAGTGTATGTTTCCTATCAACAAGGATGGGGTTTATATCTGCCTTACTATAATCAACACATAATTAAATCAGTGACTGATTTCTATCTTCCTCTCTGCAGTGAATGGGATTGTATGAGCTGAAGGGAGTTATCTTGCCAATGGAACAATATCCCTTAGGAAATGTATCAGATGGGCTAAAGTTCAGGTTGGCTTCTTGGGTAGACAGTTGCTGAATGGAAAATCACTCTGGTTGCCTGCTTCCATCTTCTCAGGTAAGTGTATTTTATATAGGATAGAGGATCTCTCTCTCTTTTGGTTAGGTTTGAATAGATTTTATTAGATTGGAGGGGGAATTTGGAGTTTTATTGTTATATGATGTTTTACTTACATATTGTTAGCAGCCTTGAGCTAGGTGGAAAGGTGGGATAAGCAAAATTTAAAAAGCGTGGATTCAATCAATGCTACTTTTGCTGGTAGGGAAATCTACTTTCCAAAGCATTTGCCCCCTTAGTATGAATGCTCCCTCATAGTTGTAAACAAAGCGCCTCAGTTAAAGTGCTTTGCTAACTCAATGTGCCCTCATATGTGCCAATAAAATTGCTGTTCAGCCTATGGTTGCCAACTCTCATTTGGGAAAGTCCTGGAGATTTGGAGGTGGTACCTGAGGAGGGCAAAGTTTGGGGAGGGGAGGGACCTCACTGGGGAGAATGCCATAGTGTTGACCTTCCAAAGTTGCCATTTTCTCCAGGGGAACTGATCTCTGTAGTCTGGAGATTCGTTGTTATTACAGAACATTTCCAGGTCACACCTGGAGACTGGCCACAATTGTTCAGCCTCTCACATGTACTTGTGCATATGTATGGAACTGTCTATTTTACTGGATTCCCCCCCCCCCTGCTCTTCCTCCAAAGAATTTAGGGTTCTCCTTTCCTCCATTTTAGCCTCATAACAACATTGTACCAGTCCGGCACACTGACCACTACACCACAGTGGTTCTGCTTGTTTATACAAACTAGAAGCGAGTCACTTAAAATTAATATAGGGTTTAGATTTACTTTCATAGATGAGTAAGCTTGCCAGCTCCATGTTGGAAAATACCTGGAGACTTTGGGGGTGGAGCCAGGAGAGGGCGGGGTTTGGTGAGGGGCCTCAGCATAGTACAATGCCATAGAGTCCACCCTTCAATTTGGTGTAGTGGTTAAGTGTGCGGATTCTAATCTAGGAGAATCGGGTTTGATTCCCCACTCATCCACTTGCACCTGCTGATGTGATCTTCGGTCAGTCACAAGCTCTGGCACAGCTGTTCCTGAAAGAGCAGTTTGTGTTAGAGTTCTATCAGCCCCACCTACCCCACAGGGTGTCTGTTGTGGGGAGGGGAAGGGAAAGGAGTTTGTAAGCCGCTCTGAGACTCCAAGTGAAGGGCGGGGTATAAATCCAATCTCCTCCTCCTCCTCCTCTTCCTCTTCTTCTTCTTCCCCCTCCTCCTCTTCTTCTTCCTCCTCCTTCTTCGCAGCCCTTTTCTCCAGGGGAACTGATCTCTGCCAGCTGAAGATCAGCTGTAAAAGCAGGAGATCCCCAGGCCCCACCTAGAAGCTGGCAACCCTACAGATGAGAGAAATGTATAATCTGATTCAACTCTGCCCTCAACATGAATGCACATAGGGAAGGCCAACTGAACAGAAATTCTACTTTAGGAGGGGATCATGGACACCACCGGCTCGCCCACTAGGTGAGCTAGGTGCTCGCCTAGGGCACCGGGGCCCACAGGGGCGGCAAACCGTCCCCCACCCCGCCCCCCATGAAGCCGGCACTCCAAGCCCTTCCCTGGCTTTCCTGGGCACGCCGCCATAGCGGCGTGCTCAGGAAACCCAGTGCTGGGGCTGGGAGGGAAGGGGCAGCCGTTTGAACGTGCTCAGGAAAGCTGGCGCTGGGAGGGAAGGGGCGGTCATTTGAACGGCCGCCCCTTCCCTGGCCCAGCTGGCCGGTGGGGGTACTGTAGCAGCTCACCGCTTGGCCTGCGCCAGGACCTCCATGCAGACGGCCTCCATTTTCCCCTGCCGCCGGGCAGGAGAGCTTCTTCTGCAAGCTCTGGAGCTCCTCCCCGGCGGGCTACAGTGGGGGGGGAAGGTTCGAGGCGCTCCCGGGTACACACACGCATGCACGCCTCCCCCGTGGCCCCGTCCAGCCTCCTCCTCCTCAGCAGCCTTCAAGGTGGGGTGGGGCGGGGAGAGGCTTCCACTGCCGAGAGGGGCGCGCCTGGTGGTGGTGCCCAGGCTGTGGAACGGCTTCGAGGCCGCGGGTGCTGCCAACCTCCCCACTGGGGGCGCCCACCTGCCCGCCGGGGGCCCCCAGAGAGTGAGCCTGCCAGGGAACAAGCCCCGCCACAGCCGCCCCCTGCACTCTCTCTCTCTCTCTCTGCTTGGCTCCCCCTCCTGGCGGGGCCATCGTGCCAGCCCGCGGGGCCATCGTGCCAGCCCGCAGACACCCCCCCAGCCAGGCCGCCTGTGAGTGAGGCGCTCTCGCCACCCGCTACCAGCAGACAGGCAGGCAGGCAGGCGCCTCTTGTTGGGCCAGGGCGGGGAGTGGGCAGGGGCTGCCAGCCCAGCTCCCGGCTCGCTCAGCCTTGCTCAGCCCCCCTCAGCGGGACCTGCCCCCGACCGGCTTGTCAGCGCTCCACCCCCCCCCCCGTCTCCAGGCCCCACTGGGAGGTTGGCATCCCCGGTGGGGTGGGCGCCCCAGGCTGCCTTGCCTAGGGTGCCCAGACACCTGGGGCTGGCCCTGATCATGGAAAAAGGGTTATTTTCTTGCATTCTTAACTGCAGACAGTATTGGTTTAAACTGAACGAGTTAAACCAGTTCACTGATCTAATCTGGCAAATTTTGCATTCCTCAGGGTCGGTTTAAGACAGTGTCCAGAACTCCCACTCTGGGAGAAACAGCTGTGGCAAAGACTTTTTCACAGGGAAAATGATGCATTCCACACCCAAATTGCCCAAGGCTGTTCTACTGTCCTTTAAATCTCTCTGTGTTTTACAGGGATTTGGTGGTGATCCATGTCTAACCCAAAGATCTGCTGCTGTCTTATCTAGTGGGGTGCTTATCTAACATGGCTTGGCCCCTTGACTAACATTCTGAGCATAGCAGCTCTGATACAGCACATCGATAACTTGGCTGACAGAAAGAACAGCCCTTGTGGGTTCACCAGCATTGTCCACTCTGGAAGCTGTGTTCTCGCTCACCTCTTTTTTGCCTGCTGATTTTCAAGTGCGTTGGGAAATTCTGGAGATTTGGGGTGGAGCCTGGAAAGGGCAGATTTGGGGGGAGGCAGCCTAGCAGGGACTTAATGCCACAGAATCCACTCTCTGAAACTGCCATTTCCTCAAGGGGAGCTGATCTCTGTAGCCTGGAGATCAGTTGTAATTCCAGGAGGACTCTAGGCCCCACCTGGAGATTGGCAACCTTAAGGACAGTTTGTGTTCCAGGGCACTTCATGAGTGCATGGGTGAATTGGTTATGGAAGGCAGTGTTCTATTTTTCTTGGGAAAAGTTCTCTCAAGGTTGAATTGTGAAGACCATGGGAAAGAAGACCTTTTATTGGGCTATGTTGTAGCAGGTAGTGCCTTTTAGCTAGTTTCAGTTGGATTGGCAGCTGTGTTCCCTCCAATGTGCTTTATGTGGGACCATTTCTAGAAGAGCTACTTGCTTCTGAGCACAGCTCAAAAGGCAGACGTTCACTTTTAAAGCTTTAAATGGGCTGAGTCCCTTAAAGGCCACTTCCTCTTAATGAATCTGCCAAATGTTGAGATCTGAATCAGAAGCTTTATTGCATGTGTCCTTATTCTTGGAAGTGGTGGACATGACAAACAAGGCTTTTTCAGTAGTAGCACTTCACCTTTGGAATGCTCACTTTCTCATTCTTTTGGGTTTTAGGTGTCAGGTACTTGACAATTGGGGTTTTAAAGATTTTGTTCCCTTGTTTATTCAGCTCAGACTCAGCTGCCAGATGTTCTAGATTGTTTTTACGATGGCTATCACTTCATTGTAAACTGTCTCTTCTTGACCCTTTTTTGATGGGGTGGTATTAATATATTAAAAATAAATAAAATGAGTACCCTGTTTGTTCAGAAGTTTGTTGGGTTTCATACCCAACTAGGTCTTCATTAGATCTAGTTTGTTCACAGTAAACAATGTACTGTGCGCTGATCAGTTGCTGGATAGGCAGCTGAGAGAAAGATAATTGCTAGTTATAACAGTAATGAGGGTGCCCAGCACAATAAACCGAATCTGTTCCAGGGCTGATGAGGGCAGTGCTTAGTTTTTACAGGGACATATGTCCTAGTGAACCCTGTTCCAGAACAGCCCTACAACTAGGGTTGCCAAACCAGGTTGGGAAATTCCTGGAGATTTGGGGAGCAGAGCCTAGGCAGGGTGGAGTTTGGGGAAATGTCTCCATTTCTGCCATTTTTTCCAGGGGAACTGATCTTTGTAATCTAGCGATTGGTTGCAATTCTGGAAGAAATCTGGCTCCACCTGAAAGCTGGCAACCCTATGTCACACTGCCAGCACTGTGAAGGCCTTCCACTCAGCTCTGCTTGCAGCTGGCCTTGTGGCCCTCCAGAGTAGTGGGTTACTGGTAAGGATGCCAGACTCCAGGTGGGACCTGGGGATCCCCCAGAATTACAGCTTATCTACAGACTGCAGAGATCGGTTCCGCAGGAGAAAACAGATTCTTTGGAGGGTGGACTCTATGGCATTGTACCACACTGAGGTCCTTGTCCTCCTGAGGCTCTACCTCAAAATCTCCAGGAGTTCCCCAACCTGGATCTGGCAAACCTATGTCCCCCACCAGCAGCAGCCAGGGGGACCTGGCATCTCTAGTTACTGGGAACTTTCCTGCTATGTGTTGTGCAGTGGGTTTGATGCATAAGGAGAACAGGCGCTGAGTGATTAGCAGCTCACACTTTACTGGACACAACACAAGAATACACCAACGGGTCAAGCGACCAACTATATACAATTCCCGGGTGCCACCCACAGGTCCCATTGGCAGGTTTGAATTTCCCATCACAATTCCCATAGGTGCTGGCTAGGAGTCTCAGGATCCTAGTCCCCATTGTTCTCTCGGAGCCAAGCTCCTTGTGTAGACCGCTGTGCCCTAGTGGCGGTCTGCGGACATAACACCCTCCCTCCTATAGTTCAAGACCACCCTAGGTGACATAGTCCTTAAGGCAGGCCGGGGGCTGATGCTCCCACTGGGAATGCCTCGGAGCCGGGGTTGGAGTGTCAGGAGCCCTGGCCAGTGGACTCTCTGGCATGCTCGGCTGCAGCGGTGGAAGGGCCTCGTCCTGCTATGGGGCGGAGGCAGGCGGCTTGTGGGTCTGCTGTGTCTCAGGAATGGGAGCCGGCTCCTGTAGACTTCCCTCTGTCGTTTTGTGGTCATGGCCACTGGGCAGGTCCCTGCCTTCGGTACCGGGGTCAGGGTCTGATGCCGGAAGCATGCACCATCGCAGCTGGTCCACGTGCTGCTGCAGGACTTGGCCATCTTCAGTGGAGATCTCATATGACACATGACCTGTGGTGCGGATTATGTGACCCACAAGCCATGTGGGGCCCCTGCCATAGTTCCAGATGTAGACTGTGTCGTCAGGAAAGAACCCGTGGATGCCTCTCTCTGCTCCTCCAGATGGCGTGACTCCGGGGCCCTATCTGGGTGGAGGCAGTCCAGGAGAATCGCGGGTCACCAGCCCATCAGGAGTTTCACCAGGAAAGGGGGAGTGTTGCAAACCATGATGTTTTCCATGTTAAAAGACACAAATCTTGGTGTTGCTTACTGGGCTGAAGCTATTGCGCGCGCCACGACAGAATAGGCCTTGTTCCACAATCAGATCCTATTGTGGACCAGTCTGAGTAGACAGTTACAGTATTAGATGGAACTCCTTACATTTTTACAGCTGCTTATAGTGGAATCTGTATCTGTATGCTTTAATAATAGTATTATGAAACTGATTTCTGTTTCCACAGTGACTATAAACTTTGTTCTTTCCAGAGAAGCAGCATCAAAACACCTCAGTTTTGCATACCAGTCATTTAACTTAACCTCCCCCATACCATCTGATTGGAGGCTGGGGGGAAAAGAAGCAAATTATGTTGAAATTTGTGTGAGCGTGTATTTTCTTTTTTACAAGGCACCCTATTCATTTATTTCTAGGTTACTATTCAAGATAAAATCAAAGAAAAGGCAGAACTAGAAGACAATCACGGCAAGAGGTATGAAAGACACAGTCTTAAAAATAATCTCTGAAGATTTCTTTTAATACTGGATTTGCAGTAATAGAGAGGCATGATTTATGACTTTCCCCCCCTTAAGATGTTTGCAGGGCTTAGTTTATATCTCCAGTGCAAATCCATTAAAAGAGTTTTTTCTAGAACCTTTAAAATACCTTTCAAAATATATTTAAAGCACCTCAAAAAGTCTGTTTGCATGGCATGAGGTGAAAATGGGTTTTTTCCTTCCCAGATAACTGAAGTCTTATTGCAGTATACATTTTTGTGTGCGAGTGTTCCTTTGAATTTTAGAGGAACTTACTTCTGCATGAGTATGCTCAGGATCACAGCTTTGTTCTAAACAGACTGAACAGATTACAGAATTGAAAGAAAAGTGAATATATCCTGTTGCCCACTACGGAGCTTATTTGTTAGTAAATGTGAGTAGGGTTGGATGTTTGTACAGCTTGCCCTGTCTTCATGTATTTCAGATCAGTGCAGGTAGCAGTGAACCATCTGTCACTCCCTCATAAATCAAACCTAATTTTTGATTAAAAAACCCCAAACTCTTACAAACTTAAAACATCTTTGTTCCTGTTTGTGTAATTTGCTTGATTTTTTGATGCACTTTTGGGTTGCTTGTTATCTTAAAATGTCAAATATTGGTTTATATTACAGTGATAAACTGAACTAATTTACACTTCAGTGGTATGCAGTCTTAATAGCCATCCCATGAAACCCTGCACTTTGAGTTCCATTCCTCAGAAAAATTTCTGTTCCCTCTTTATTGATATCTATGAAAATATCTCCAGCGTGGCTGTCAAAGGTGCTTTTCTTTTCCAAAATGTATCCTGGGGTGGGGAATTTCCTTGTCAGAAATCAGATTTTTGCCTAGGATTTTCTTTAGAAGCTCACATATATTTAGAGTGGATCTTGGTTTCCTAAGCTAAATTCTCTGCATGCTTGCTGCTAGCTGACAGTAGGGGGTGACTGGCTGATACTTTCTCAATGGGAGCTAATGATTAGAAGTGTTCTCCTGAATAGCAGCTTGCTGGCAATGTGTGGGTCTGGGACCAGAGTTGTGGCAGGCAGATGAATCTGCTTCTACATATTGAGACAGAAACTGAGAGTTGGAGGCTATAGGCAGCCTAGGGGAGCTGTGGGTGTCTGCACTGTTTCTCTTGGAATCTGAATGCAAGGATGGGGTGTGTATGTGTTGCTGCCTGGTTTGCTCTATATAGGGGTTTTGCTGCTTGGAGGTTCTGTTTGAAAGATATGCTTTATTTATAAAATCACAATAAATCTTCAGCGGACTCTCTTGGAGAGTTATCCCTTGTCTTCTCAGTGCTCAAGGAAGCAAGGAGCACATAACAGGGCCAACAGCTGAGAGGGTCTGGAGTGGCTGTACTAAAAGAGATGTTCACAGAGTGGTGACAGTAGCCTTAAAAAAAAAATTGCTGTTTTCCACCATTTTTTTCCTTGTTAGAGCCCTCCAGTGTCATGAATTCCTTGCCTTGCCTTGCCTTGTCAGAGGCATATAAATTCTGAATATAGGACAGGATCATCTTAGAGAAGCAGCTTGACTAGTATGGGAGTGTAATGTATCCACCAGAAAACATGTGCTCAGGACAGCCATGTGCTTGGACTGGTTCAAACCGGTCCGCCATGCAGCCAAGCAAAGGGCCTGAGCTTCGCTCCCAAAGACAATGGACTGCAGGATCCTAGCTCCCTGCCAATCGGGGAGCCGGAAGCCAAGGAGCTAACTCAATCACTGTAAATAATCCAATCACGGGGTGTGTTGTGTATGGGGTGGGAGTTCACTGGGGAATAAAAGCCGGCCTGTGAGCCGACTTCTCTTGTCTTGTTCTGCAACTAATAAAGTATGTGAGAGCTGAAATCACTCGTCAGTCTCAGTACTTTTCAGGGAGGAAACATGTATATTATGTAATAAGTCTTTTTTCTCCTTTTGAGACATAATAAATGAATCTTGCAACATTAGTATTTCCTAATGCTGTTCCTGTAGTCATGCAAAAGATCTCCTGACTTAAACTAACACTATAAATTTAGAACAATTTGGGCCAGATACAAGCCAAAAGGCAAGGAATTGGGGTGGAAGGAACTGAATATATATGCCAGAGAAATGTGGTAGCTTCTAGCATTAAAGACTTCTGCAAGGCTTTCTTGTGGAGTCCAGTTCTAGTCCCTATCTTGGCTTAGCAAGATTAAAGCATACTGCTGCCTTTGGTCTGTGAGGTTAAGTAGGGGAATGATGTGACCATTACAATATCTGATTGCATTTTTCAACCCAAAAGAGTAGACTGTTATCCCCTTCAGGTAAAGAACTAGTTTGACTGTACTTACAGCTGCAAAGATGTCAAGAGTGGCAAACAGGAGAAAGACAGAACTCCTATCTAGAAATAACTACTTGAGTTGTATTTTGCATGTTGTGCAGCTAATTAAACTAATGTACAATCAGAGATTCTTAGGAAATAATTTTCAAAACTGAGATAAGTTTAATGAACAATGGATAATACTTATGTTTTGGAAAGGTAAGATATAAAACAGTATTTAATTTGCTTTTTACGAATTACTGTAATTTGTCTTTATTTTTCTTGTTATCTTGTTTTTCAGTTTAGTCTTCTGTTGTTAGCAATGACACTATACAAAAACAGTGAGGTTAGTTTTATAGATTGCTGTAAGTGAGAGTCCAGGAATGTTGTTCAATTCTAGCCAGCTGGCTAGATCATCCAGGCTTCAGCAGGAAGCTGGTATTTAGTTAACATAGGCATGACCCAGAGATCCCTGTGTACAGTCCATTGATGGCAAAATAACATAAGATGATCTGTTGTCTCTATTGCACCAGACTTGCACAGCAAAATGATATGATAATGGGGTTTTAGCAACATGCTCTCTCAGTTTAGATCCCCACTAAGCTCACCAGGTGACCTTAGGCCAAGCACATTCTCTCAGCCCAACCTACCTCACAGGTTTGTTATGAGACTAAAGTATTTGCCACCTGAGCTTCTTGGAAGAACAGCAAGATAAAAATGTGATAGACAGAATATAGATATAAGAAAGAAAAAGAGAGGATTTCTGGATAATTGAACACCAAGGGAGACAGAAGGGCTAATAGGAGATCTCTTTCGCAAGGCTATTAAATCCCAGCTTCATATTGTTTCTTCCACACAGTTTAGTCAGCTTTTCTTTGCACTTGTTGTTTTTGAAATAAATATTTATTTATAAGTAAATATTCAGAACCAAAAGTCAGGTGCTTTCTTGTGCTTATAAGTAGGCAAATTGGGACTCCTAGAGATCTGCAAAGTAGTCAAGACCCAGCTGATGTGAATTTATGCTCACCATTTCGATGCTTTCTGCACCCTCTAATTCATAGTTCAAGTGCCAAAATGAAAGCATAGGAATTCCTCATCTGGATATATCCCAAATGAATTTTTGTGCTGTTGGACTAGGTTTCCCTTGCTCGAAAGCTAGTTGAATCCAACTGTAGGGGGCAGTGCTCATCTCCGTTTCCAAGCCGAAGAGCCAGCACTGTCTGAAAATGTTTTTGTGGTCATATGGCTGGCATGACTAAACGTTGAGGCACACGGAATGCTGTTACCTTCGCGCTGAAGCAGTACCTATTTTGTTGTTCTTCAGTTGCACAGTCGAGTCCGACACTTCGCAACCCCATGGACCAGATCACGTCAGGCCCTCCTGTCTTCCGCTGTCCGTTGAAGTTTGCTCAATTTCATGTTCGTTGCATCGATGACACTGTCTAACCATCTCATCCTTTGCCGTCCCCTTCTTCTTTGACCTTCAATCTTTCCCAGCATCAAGGTCTTCTCCAGTGAATGCTCCCTTCTCATTTGGTGGCCAAAGTACCTATTTATCTACTTGCAATTTCTTGCTTTTGAACTGCTAGGTTGGCAGGAGCTGGGCCCAGCTCACTCCATCATGTGGCACTAGGGTCTCATACTGCCAAACTGTGATACTGGGTTTATGAACATTTTCAGCAGTGATGAAAAATATGTGTCCACAGTGATTTTTTTTCTCCAGTGATTTATTTAAAAAGAAGCTGAAAACATTTGCACATTCAGGAAATATTGCCCTTAGTCTGGATTTGGCCTCTTTGAGCTTGGCATGTAACCAGTCTGATTGGTTAGAGAGAATGACTTGAATGTATGTGAAGAAAGGTAAATGGCATGTATGTTTAGCCTGAAGGTGGGCAAGGTTGGGAGAGAACAGCGAATGGTCAAAAACAAAAATTTGTGGAATGATTGCTTTTTTGTGTTAGAGCAGTGCTTCGGGTAGGGGATGAAGTCAGATGGGATGAAGTCAGTTAATTTGCAATAGCACCAGAACAAATGCAAGGGAGGAAACTGCTTGCTAATACTTCAGCCTTTCTTTGGCACCAAAGCTCAGAGGTATTTGTTGTGGCTGGGAAGAACTCCACACAACTTTCTCAGCACATGCATTTGAGGGGTCCATCTATACTGTACTGGCTTCTCACATGAAAGCACATGGGATTGTTAGTCAACAGAACACTGAACATTTCTTTGGGATTATTCAATGGTGTACACAGGACTCCAGGATGTGTTGAGAAATTGCAGCTCTGTTGCTGTGAAAGGAGGGCTCTGCACATTTCCGTTTGCTGTTACAATGGTCAGAGTGTGATAAAGAATGTGGTTTCCTCCTAAGCATGTGAGCTGATAGAAACGCTGTGCCGACAGGGTGATCTGCTTCATTCTGGAGCATATGTATGCTCCAGCGGCAGTGTCTTCCTCCACTCAGCTTGAGCTCTCCCTGGCCCATTCCAGCATGGAACCCAACAGTGAGAACCAAATGGGGGAAATCTCTAGAGAAGACTGCAGAAAAGTATGTAGGAATGGATGATATTTAAACAGAAACTAATACTTCTGTTTTTCTTTCTCCACTACTCCTCTCCCTTTCATGGCCTGCTTCCACCTGCTAAGATATTTTTGGAGGTGCTGGATTTCACAAGATTGGGTCCAAGTTTTTGAGATGTTGAATGCCTTTCGGAGGGTGTTGGGTTTACCTATTACATTTGTATTCTGCCTTTCCTTTGAGGAGCTCAGAGCAGTATTTTAGCTGCTCACCAACCTTGTGGGGTAGGTTAGGCTAAGAGGCAGTGACTGTCCAACATCTAAGTCCAATATTCTAACCACTATATTACACTGGTTCCTAGAAAAGTGTGCTGAAGTCTACTTTAACCTTACTTTTTGTGGGTGTGTTAGGTGGATATGAGAATCCTCTGAGGAGACACAGGACTTGGCCTGGGTCTTTCTCCTAGGACAGAGAAGGGATTTTCTGTATCGCAGTTGAGTTTTAGGACAGGAATTCTTGGGCAATCAGGGCCTCAAAGGAGTTGGTGTTATACTCAAAAGCATAGGATTCAGAAATACTGGGCATTGTGCATCAAGTCCCTTCTTTGCTGTGATTTTAGCTGTTCTGGCGTCCTCGTCAAACATTCAGTATAACTGGAGAGATTTTTGCACACAAGCAGAATCATTTTCTAGAAAGGGAGCTTCGCCGGGCAGCTTGCTTGATGTTGGAATGTCCTTCCTGCTTACCTCAGGAAGGCAGTTCTAGTTTCCTGGAATAATTTTCCTGGAGCCCAACCAGCAGCCATTCTATGTTTATGAATAATTTTATGACCAATGCTGCTGGTCAGCATGTTTCTCTTGTTCTGGTCTCTTTAATTTATTGGGAATGGGAAGAACACTTTTGGTACAAACAGGGGTCATTTTGTAGGAAAAGAGGTGCAGGAGTTCATTAGCATAACTCATTAGCATAACTTATTTGCATATGCCACACCCCGTGACATCACCAGAAATGTGTCAGAAGGCAACACCCACCACTCAGGCTCCACTGGACTGTTTTGGATTGCTAGCTATGGGGGGGGGATCTGCCCTCACAGAGGAGGGAGAGCTTGTACCTGAATAAACCTTGGCCTTAAAAGTGCCACTGGACTCTTTTGGATTACTAGCTATGGGGGGGGGGAGACGCACATATCTTGAGAACTGATAGCTTTCAAGTGGCATATTAAGATACACATTTCCCCCATGAAGAATACAGAGGGCATGTGGCATGGCTGCTGATAACAACACTTCTAGTTCTGTTTCCAAGACCAGAAATAGAGGTAAGGGTAGCTTTGCCTCTGTCAGAGATTTAATAATTATTAGCATTCGGTGCCAACAAAACAATAAAAATGGTCACAGAACATACTGGCGCCATGAGTCCCCTCTGAGCTGTATTTGTTTTGGGGTTCAGTGTGATTCTGCTACTGAGGGACACATTCATTTGTAGGTTTAAAGCCCGACATCATGTTCTTTCAAGTACTACAATTCCCACTAGATAGGGACCAAGCTCCATATTTCATACACATACATACATAATATTCTCTTTAATCCGGACATCTATCAATGGTAGTGGATTGTCATGGCAGCTATGTGTTTCCCCCTTCTTGGAACACGCATTTGGAGTATTACATCCTGTTAATTTTCAAGACCCGCCCCCTCCAGTGCAAAGTACAGCACAACAGTTCAAGCTATGTAAACCCTTCCTATTTTTCTAGGATATATGTACTGTTCCTGGTATGGTTATGGTTACTGCAGATTTCCACACAATGCACTTGATCAATACCATAACATTGCCAACAATAGATGTTAATGCATATAATTTGTGATTAATAATGGCACTTTCTTTCAATGCACTATGAATAAACGTTAACTGTTACATGTCCTTTCATTATGAGGTGAATATAGTGCCAAGTCACCACTGGTTCATGATCTTTATAAAGGTGCTGGAAGGAGCGTCTAAGCTCTGACCTTTGACACAGATGCCATCCATGCTCCTCAACTCCCACTCTGCTTGCCTTCAGAGTCACTTCTGGGATTGTTTGTCTCTTGTTTCAAAGCTGAGCCCTCTAATGGAAGGCTAGTTCTGAAAGTGAGCTCTACCAAACACTGCCTGTCATAAATTTTGATAATATAATCTGCACAATGCTCACAGCAGCTGGGAGTCTCAATAGATGAGAGTGTGTGGGAGTCAATCTGTTATCTTTGTTTTATTTTACTATGTGTTTTGCAAAAGTATCATATTATTTTTACCAGAACTGTCACCTTGTGGTGTCACTATGCTAAACTAGGAGACTGGAATTTTTATCTTATTTCAATCTGTATGTTCTGTTGGGCAAGTAAAAATAGCTCAATTTTCAACTGGAAAATATCAAAACCTTGTTATTTATACACTGTTATAGGAATTGTGGCAGAACAGGCCTGCTCCAGCCTGCAGACCCTATTCTCCTCTTCCCTCCAAGATTCTCCCAACACCTGGAGGAGGTTTCTCTCTCTCTCTCTCTCTCTCTCTCTCTCTCTCTCTCTCTCTCTCTCTCTCTCTCTCTCTCTGGTAACCACGGGAACTGTTTACTGCCTTGTGTACCCCTGGAGGAATAGCTACTTGCCAGCTGCTGGCCTCCCCCTGGTGTTCCTTTTAAAACAGAGTGTCCAAGATGGTGGAGGTCTATGTGGTACAGAGAACTGCTACCAGCACTGAAAGTTATAAAGTATTTATTAAAAAGAAAATGTTTTCAAGCATACTTGAGCACAGCACCAGATTGAGCAAAGGATTCAAAAGAAATGGGTAAAACACAATTCCTCTGTCCCTCTCTCTATACATCCCCTATCAGATGTTAAAAATATAGGGCAGGCTGGATGTGAGGGCAATCTGGCTATGACATCTGTCACCCCACTGATCGCTAGGGTTGATTCGGCTGATCTGGCTGGTTAGGTGGGTGTCCCCTACCTCCCTCACCACTCCACGTGCATCCCTCCTGAAGCTACAGGCTCGGTTGAAGAGGATGACCGTCCCAGATAGATGGTGTACAGTTCTTCATTCAAGGGTATACGATACAATATAGGACAGGCTCCTTAGCTTAGGATGTTACAGATCTCTGCAGAATTACCATTACCTTGACACTTCCTCCAGCTCTCTAGGACAGTACATGGTTAAATGGCTGCCTCCTCCAGACCTCAGTTAAGAGTTCTGTCTGCTCTGATGGACTCAGCACAAAAGAGAGCCTCTTCTTTGCACCCCCAGTTTTATCACCTCTGTTTTCCACACCCACTGACAAGGTCAGGCTGGGTCAAATAAGCTTTTCCTGGAGATCTCCAGTTTCTTCCTTCTTGAAGTCTCTCTACTATTTAATTCCTCCAGATCTCTGTTTTCTGCTTGGAGGGGGGAGCTTGACCATCCCATTGTTTAGACCTATCAGCATTTGTATGAAGGTGGGCTGAGTTAAGTCTAGAAAGCACTGAACTGACTTCCTCCTTTCCTGCCTGTTCTCTGCCTGGGGGGAGGGGGCTTTTAAAACTCAGAGTGAAGGTTTTGCTCATTTCAAACCTCCAAAGAAAAAAATGCATTCCTTTACAGGGATGAATACAATTGATGTACAGAGAGTTGGCTGAAAATCTACTTTTTCTAATTTCTTTTAGATGGACCTATCCCATAAATTTTCTAAGAAAGAGGTAAGACTCTAGTTGATTCCCCAGCAGTGAACATAATGTAAGGTGAGTTCTGTGGGCTCAGGCCAGAGGGGCATTTAGTGTAGCATCCTGTTTCCAGCAGTGACCATGGTGCCTGAGGCTTCCTGGAATCCCACAAACAGAAGGTAACAACCCTTCCCTTCTGGTGACACCCCAGCACTGGTATCCACAGGCATGCCACCTCTGAAGTGGGAGGTTCCATTTAGCTAACATGGTTAATGGCCATCGCTAGGCCTATTCTTCATGGGTTTATCTAATTTCCCTTCAAAATTAGTGGCTACTACTACATCTTGTGGAAGCATGTTGCATAGGCAAATAATGCTTTGTATGAAAATAGTAATACTCCACCACCCCCCATCGTGGACATTAGTTTTGTTGGGCAATTCCCCCAAGTACCACATGATGTGCTGTTAAATAAGGATTGTTTTGTTTTAAATGTTTAACGAGTCCAGCTTTCATTGTTGAGAAATAGCCCAAAAGTGTCTCATTCTTCATCTCCTGTAAGCTGACAAACAAGATTGCTTTCAGCTGTCATAAATCAACCATGGACTGACTCAGCACAGAACATCTTGGAGTCCTGCTTCCTCTTTCCCTAAACCTGCTGGGCTGGACTGTGACACTAAAGCTGTAAATTGCATCAGTAGCAATATTGATGGGGGAGCTCCAAGGGGCTGCTGTCTAGGAGACAGGTTTCATGTGCCCTCTGGTGGGTTGGCCCTGAATCTTGATGCTGGACAGATGGGGTGATCTGGTCATTCCCTTCTGATTATTTTCTGGAGTGAGTGCAATTTCCTGACCACATTGCACTTTTGTTCTGTGCTTATAAGTTTATCTGGAGAAGTTATCTTTACAGACTTTTTTAAAGCCTTACCTGTTCCTCTCTTTGCTGAGGCAGACTGTGAAACTGTGTAGTTTGCTTGATGGAGTTGAGAGTCATGTGACATTGGTTTGAATTAGCTGGTGTTTGGACTCCTTTGATGTGATCTAACCATAAGAATTGCAGAAGTTAGTCAAACTTGGGCTGATTTTCTAGGCAGTATTCTTGTGAATGACAACCAGCCAACAGTTGAACAAAGTTTGAGTCCAGTGGCACCTTTAAGACCAACAAAGTTTTATTCAAAGTGTAAGCTTCCATGTGCAAAGCACACTTCTTCAGACAAAAAAAGAAAAAGTGCACTTTGCACATGAAAGTGTACACTCTGAATAAAACCTTTTTGATCTTTGTTGGCCACTGGACTCAAATTCTGTTCTGTTGCTTCATACCAACACGGCTACCCACCTGAATTTTCTTCATGGAAGGCAACCAAACAGCTGTTCAGGAAATCCCCAATATAGCAGGCATGAGTGCTAATTCATTAGATATTGACTTAATTATGATTTGATCCCAATATTTTGTTGCAGCTCACTTTGCTATATGAAGAAGTTCTATATACTATTCTCCATCGCTTGGGCAAACCAGAACCTAACCATGTTGCTGATCCAGAAGAGCTGTATGCATATGTGCAAAAGGTCAGACCAAAGGTCCAAATCCATCTGTCTCATTAGCCAACCCAAAGTCTGAAATTCTTTACTTTGGGTTATATGTTTTCCCTTATCTATTTCCTTCACACCTCCTGTGACGAAACGGCTGTCTCTGTTTCCCTAATCTCCTCCCAAATAACTTATTTTGATTAAACAAGTGCTCTCGTATGATTTGAAATGCTGCCCCCAGGACCTTTAGTCCCACAGGAAATGTAAGAGAATAAAAGTGAGAGATGAAGTCAGCAGTCTGGGATGAAGCAGTCATTGTAGGTTGGGTGGTTTCATTCTTGGTAGGACCTGGGATTTGGCAACAAGGACACTACAGCTGGTGCCATTTTATTGGCAGAGTGGCTGTTCAGAGGGCTATGGATGGAAAGTGAACTGAAACTGAGTTTAATTAAGGAGTTAGCAGCACTGGCTATAGGGTATGTCTGCACCAATTCATTTTATACCACTTCACCAAGGAAGTAATTGGGGGTAGGTTAGTTTGTATAGTCTGCTTCCAGATTTCTTTTGAGTAATTACCCCATAAAAACAGTGCTAACCTTTTTGCAGTATACCTTTTGTTTGTACTCCCCACATTTAATTTTGCTGTTGTTCATATTCTCCTCCTCACACAATATCTGCAACTTACAAATGTCTCACTTAGTTTCTAATTAAAATGACACCCTGACAATGTTGTTGAGGTCTGCAGCAGTCCACAGTTGTCTGTGTATAAAGGTATTGCCATCTAAGCCAGGGGTGTAACATATGGCCTGCAGGCTAAATCTGGCTCCCGCAGGGCTCCTATCCAACCCGTGAGCAACTGGCTTGTTCCTACTTCCTTCTGTGGGGCTGCTGCTGCATCACAAATTGCTTGCTAGGGCTCCTCAATTGCACAGAAGAGATAGCCACACCTCCCTTCCCTCCATTGGCTGAGTCTCCTCCCCCCTCCTCCTGTGGGAAAAAAGGGAGGGGGAAGGAAGGAGAGAGCATGCCAGAGAGAGCGGAGTTAGAGTCAGCCCCATGGCACCTTTAAGACCAAGGAAGTTTCATTTCAGGTATAAGTTTTCTATGCTTCTTCAGAGGGAGGGGGTATTCTTCTGCTCTGCTGTTGACTTTGAGACTTTGTCTCTCTCTTTGGTTGAATCTGCATTTGTCTTTCCCACCAGTGTCCCAGCCTTCTGATTCCATCTTCAAAAAAGCTGTCTACATTTGGTGTCGTTTTCACACCTCAACAGCGCTAGTATACTTTTGCACATCTGCATATGTTTATCACCGTCCCGTGGCGGTTCCACTGTCATTGCACATCTGCACCATTTTAAATGAATCTTCTCCAAACAACTCTCAAAACAAGCATAGAGAAAGACGGCGTCACAGCAGCATGAAACTAATTTAAAAATGCAAATGCAGATTCGACCTTTGTCTGTGGGAATGAGATAGAAAGCCAAGCCTCTGTTCCTCCATTGGCTGAGTCTCCTTCCCCCTCTTTCTCAGAGCGAGATCCAGAAGGAAGTGGCTGTTTTGGAGGCTGAAGTTTAGAGCCATGTGGTCTGCTGGTTGCAATGTGTTGTTGAGGCTTGTTTTTACTTTTCCTCTGCCGTGCATGTGGCCAGAGGAGTAGTAATCTCTGCAAATGCTGCTTTTGCAGCTGGAGAAGCAAAGTTCTCTCTCCATCTCCTCCCCTCACCCCGCCCCACCTCCGTCCCCACCCCATCATTTTGCAACAGGCTCCTTCTGTTTAGCTCTCTCAGCAACACGTTGCAAATGCTTTGGCAAGGTGTTTCTGAAGTCAGCTAAACATATAGTACTCCTCAGCTGGTGCTGGCCAATGAGGGGTGGAGGGCAGCCTGTCACTCAAGCTCTCCCTTCCATTGAAGAATTAACTCTTCACATCCCAGATTTCTGAAACTGCTGCACTAGGAAACCTGTTAAGTGCAGTCCGTCACAGAGGGGCTTTTCAATGTCTCTTTTTTGCAGGTTGTTGCTAATTTTATTAATCTGTGAAGCAGTTAATTATGTGAGACTTATTTCTTTTTGTCTGTCCTGAACTGACTGCCCATCAGCTTCACTGGATGCCCTCAGGTTCTCTAGTATCTTGGGAGAGGGAGGAAAATTTCTCTTTGTCAACTATCTCCGTCTCATGCATAGTTTGCTCCCCACTTCAGGCAGCATGGGGGCGTTAGCCCAGTGCTGCACTGCTGGTTCTTCAGTCTGCCTACATGGGTTTTCCTCCACACCTAATATCTTTCTGGCCTCGACCAGGGCCAGGGCCTTTTCCACCCTGGTTTCCACCTGGTGGAACTCACTGCTAAATGACATCTGTGCCCTGCCTGACTTAGTAAAGTTTTGCAGGGCATGTAAGGCAGAGATGTCCCACCAGGCTTTTGGTTGAGGCCAGTAACGGTTCCTTTACATCTACCTGCCCCCCCCCATGACTGAATGCTAGCACTGCCATCTTGTTTTAAAATGTTTTCAGTGTTTAAATGTTTCTGAATGTTTTTAATATTGGATTTTTTATGGTTTTAATTGATTTTATAATGTATTGAATTAATTGTTCTTAACTACCCTGAGCCCCATGCAAGTGGGGATGGGTGGTTAAGAAATCTAATTTAATAAATAATAAAATGCAATAATTCAGAGCAAGAGGTGTTATCAAATAAACAAAATATTGCAAGAGTGTTAATGTTTTAAGCATGTTTGTATTGTAAAAAATAATATCTTGTGCTTGTCTGTGCCCGTTATAAAGTTAATATCTCTACTACCTGGAATTACATTTTATGACACACGTGGCCCGGCCTGACAAAGTCGCATTTATGTCAGATCCAGCCCTTGTAAAAAATGAGTTCAATACCCCTGATCTAAACAATCCCCCATCAACAGCCCTGTTGTCCAAACAGGCAAGCCTTAGATCACTGAGGGAAACTGGAACCAAAGAGGTGATGACAGATATTCCCCTAAATGATTTGCAAGAATCTGGCTGTAGAACCCAAACATACATGAGTTTATGGTGTAAGGGGTTAATCTCAAAACATTTGTTGCTGACTCTTTCATAATGCTTCAGATAATGGGGAAAAAAATTGATTAGAAAATGGTATGTTAAAAATGAATTCTGTTCTAATAAGTTTTATTTAAATGACAGGTTTTTAATATGGATCCAGAAGACCATAATATTATACTACAGAGGACCAAAGGGCTAGAGGTAAAATCTACCTCGGGGACATGAAATGTGCATATGTAACTATGTGTGAATATGCACAGGTTGGGATATATGCTTATGTGTTCGTGCAGGACAATGTTAATAGTACATGTATGGAATCATGATTTGATCTGGGGTGCATCAAGTAAATGGTGACTGTGTAACCTCAGTGCAAGTGAAATACCTGCTATATGCAAAAAAAAAAAAATGACTGTGAATGTAAAGATGTGATGACTCCTAAGACTATATAGTGTTCTTTCCCAGAACGTATTTATCCTGCAGATACTTTATGGGATGTTTGGAGGGTACATGCATGCAAATGCAGAATGAAGGGCATACTGCAAAAGTGTAGACTTCTTTCTTCTCATTACTTAGGGAATAAACACACTAATGCTATGTACCACTGATCACAGTCATATACTCTGCATTAATGAACTGGAACATTTCCTTCTTGCCGAAGCTAGTATGGAAAGGGTGATCACTGCATTTTATTTATGAGGACAGGATGGTGAATAATCCATGGTTAGGAATGAATAATTCATGTGGCATGTTCTTGATTAGATACTCTGATAGTGCTGGTGTCCATTCTAATAATTGTCCTATTGCTTTGGCACAGATAATCAGAGCAACAAGATAAATGTCAGCAGCGGCTCTAGCAAGACCAGCCTTTTAGCCATTGTAGCTCTACTGAGCAGGATAAAATTTTCCTGGATAATCTCCTGCACTTAATTTGCAAAATGAGAGAGACTAGTGTTCATTATTTGTTTGAAAGTTGCTTCTGACCCACAAGCTCTGAAGTTCTCAGAGCTATTCTCAGTAGAATACACTATAGCTGAATATTCCCTCTGTATTTTTATTTATATATTTACTGATTTATTTGTTTATATATTTATTTTGTTTGAGTTATATCCCGCCCTCCCCTCCAAGACTGCTCTCAGGGCAGGTTACACAAGTCATTACAAGTCAACTTAGCAAATGTAGTGACTGTAATACAGAATAATGTAAAATAGATAAGGCTTAAAATAGTTACAATAGAATTAAAACAATCTAAAAACAGTCTTGGTTATGGCATCAGTTGGTTGAATGATGCCACGGTGTGATGCAAATGATGCTGTGGTGGAAAACTCTTTTGGCAGAGTCTTTAAGCATCTAATCGTTAAACACATCTCCACATCACAGGGGAAGCCCTGATGAAAAGGATGTCCATTGCCTCAGCCAAAGCCTAGGTGGAACAGCTTCATTTTACAGGCCCTGCAGAATTGTAGCAGGTCCCACATGGGCCCCCAGAAGACAATCGAGTCCACAACTGAACATTATGTAACAGCCGGGATAATTCTAAATGTCTCTTCTGTGTGGCTACTCCAGGGTTCAAAGAGACCAATGTGTTTTCATGTAGCAGTGGAACAACAAAGACTGAATTTGCAATCCTGGGCTGGTTCCACCCTAATGCTTTGCTTCCCTTTCCCCCCGGGTCTAATTGGCTCAGTTCTGTTGGGGGAGTTCCACATTACGGAACTCTGACCTGGGTTTGTCACCTTGCCCTGAATCTAGCAGCCCCTCCCTTCTAATCCCCCTCCTTTTTTATCAGGAGGCGTGGTTGCATTGTAATGCACCCACCCAGGCATGTGTGGTTGCGTTGTGATGCAACCGTTCACCAATTGGTCACTTTAATATTTTTTAACTTGAATGCCCACGGAAAGAGGAAACCCACTGCATCCCACAGCTGCATCGGTAGCAGTAAAACATTTCTCTCATGCGCAAGAAAACACAATAAAAACAAAACAAAACAACAAATGTGAACAAAATACATGGGCACCAAGGAGGAGGGTGTGTGTGCAAAAGGACATTTAAATGCTAGTTAATGCTGGCACATTATTTCATTGCAACGCAACACGGGGGGGGAATATATACACACGCTAAGGAGGGATGGTGGTGGAAGAAGTTAGCAGAACAATTACTCAGTTAGCAGAACAATTGAACAGAGACGGGAAGGCGGACAGAGAGCTGGGAAGGGGAGGCAAGGGGAGGGGCGTTAAAGGGGTGGAGAGAGGACAGCTGCGATTTGAGAGTTCCCCCCTAGAATGCCCCGATTCCAACCCCATAGTCAGGGAAAAGATCCTGAAAATGGTGGAAAGGGAAAATCTGGGGGGGAAACGCCATAGATTTGGGTCAATTGCCAACCCGCACTAACATGTGGGGAACTGATCAATTTCCGCAGATATTATCCAGGGACAACACTGGGGCAAGTGATTGTGCGGAATTGATCCTGGTGTTCTTGGCTTGGATCCTGCCTAGATTTCCATGGGCACAAAGGGGAGCAATTTCCACTGATTTCCTCCATCCTTTAGCAGCTAAAAAAACCCACCATCACCCCAAATGCTGCTCCTGGGGACAGGGGCTCCCTTGGAATAGCTGAGGGAGGGAAATGGAAGTTTCCTATGGGATGTGTCTATGGAAATCTAGGCAAGAGCTGAGCCATTTTCTGTAGACACACAGTAATCACTGGGGATACAGCACTACAAGTGTAATCAAGTGGCCTAGCATTAGAGTGGGCGTACCAAATTTTAATCAAGCCTTGTACAGGTATTTTTTTTGTTAATAAGGGAAATGTATTTCATGTTTTAATTCTGCAGCATACTGCTTTATCTCTATTAGTGTAATGTCCCTACTATGACTGAGCATTTGTATTAATTTAAAATAATTACCTCCCATCTTTAACCATTGCTTTCAACATACAAGTTCTTTTAAACATCATTAAGATGAAACAAAATACAACAAGCAGCAGCCAAAAATTAATCAAGCACCTCAGAGGCAAGCTGGGTTGGGGTAGGACAGGGGTGGCCAAACTATGGCTCGGGAGCCGCATGCGGCTCTTTCACACATATTGTGCAGCTCCCGGCAGGACAGCTGGGGAAACTAAATATCATTAGCAAACAAATTATCATTGGATAAATAAATATCATTATCAATATCTGCTTTTACCACTCCTGTTATTACTTTTGGCAGTCTCATTTAATGTTAATAAAAAGCAAATTTGCATATTTCCCAGTAAAAACATGTAATATTTGTTCATGCCTTGCGGCTCTCAAACATCTGATGTTTATTCTATGTGGCTGTTACGTTAAGCAAGTTTGGCCACCCCTGGGGTAGGAGGATTCTTACTGAATTCTTGAAAGCCATCTATGAAGGTGTAAGTAGAACAGATAATAAGAGAGCATGTATTCTGTATCTCTGAAGTTCTTTTTGCTTGGCGATGCCAACTTTATTATGCAACCTGAGGACTGTAGGGAGGGAGTTGTGTGGCAAAATATGCTTGTGTCAAGTTCTCCAGATAGTCAGTCAAACACCAGGCTTCATAAGAAGATAGTGTTTATTGAAACAAATCGTAGAGTGACATGAACAAGGCTTTTGTCAGTGATAACTGGTATTACAGCCCAGCTTCAATTATAGCCTGTTTGAATTGCCCCCCCACACACTACAAGCCAATGGTTACATTCCCCGCGTGCGGCAAAAGAAAGAAAAACAACACATTCACCCAAAAAATCTTCTGAAGCCAAAAGGCCTGGGACGCAAGATCAAGTATGCTGATAAGTTACACAGACACAGTAATTCAGAGCACCTGGAGCCTTAGTGATACTCCCGCATTCCAGACAGTGAAAGATGTCTTCCCCCCCATCCCATGCAATGACAGGGTTAGCTGACATTCTGCCCCCCAATAACTGCTCCCTCCACGGCTTGTTTGGATAGAGCCAATAGAAGAAGGCAAGGGGCGTTAACATTTTCTGCACGTACCCATTCTCTGTGCTCGGGTCTGAAATCTACCCACTCAATCAAATAATACAATTTATTACGAGACACTTTAGAGTCCAGGATTTCCGAGACCTCGTAGTGCGGTTCCCCCCCAACCATGGGTGGGGGGTGGCACAGCTCTGTGAGGCCGCCAGGCATTTTCTCCAGGGTCACACCTTAATAACCTAATATGAAATACAGGATGAATAGAACTCAGTGATTTTGGCAGAATCAGTTCAGCAGTCACCTCATTGATCATACGTTTGATTTCATAAGGACCCACAAACTTCCAGCCCAATTTCCTATTGGGTTGGAGACCCCTGATATTTTGGGCTGAGACATAGACAAAGTCCCCTGGTTTGGGATCCCACCCTTTATCTCTCTTCTTGTCAGCTTGTTCCTTATACACCTTTTTAGCCTCATCCAAGGTTTTACACAGGAGAGGCCAAGCCGCGTGCAATTGCTTGCACCACTCCCCCGTCTCCCCCACCGGCAACTCACTCGCAGTGAGGAATGGGAGAGGGGGGGCTTCATAACCATATGCACCGCCATGAACAGTGACAGCCCCATGGATGAATGACATGAGTTATTGTAACAGAATTCCGCTAGGGGTAGCAATCCCTCCCAATCGTCCTGTTGGTAATTAGTAAAACACCGTAAATATTGTTCCAGCATTTGGTTTACACGTTCAGCCTGGCCGTCAGTCTCAGGGTGGTAGGCGCTGCTCAAACCCTGTTCCACCCCCAAGAGCTTCATGAGCTCGCCCCAAAACGGAGAAATGAATTGTGATCCTCTGTCAGAAATCACTCTCTGGGGTAATGTGTGTAACCGCACCACGTGGTGGAGGAACGCTTTGGTGAGCCGTATGGCTGTGGGGATAGTCTTAAATGGCACAAAATGCGCTTGCTTAGAAAACAAGTCCACCACCACCCATACCACCATTTTCCCCTTGCTCAGTGGAAGGTCCATGATAAAGTCCATGGAAATGACCTCCCAAGGCCGGGAGGGTGGTGGGAGCGGCTGAAGCTCAGGGGGTTTCCCCGGCCCGGGGTGTACTCATGAGGCAGACCTGGCAGGACTGGACGTGCTGGGCCACCAAAATTGCCTTTGGAGCAGCTGCAATGACTTTACAAATCCAAAATGTGCAGCCAGTTTAGAACCGTGAGCAGTACCCATGATCTCCCCCCTGAGCGCTCCCGGTACAAACATTTTGTCCCCTTTAAACTAGCAGCCAGTCTCCCTCTGCTCCAACCCCCTCTCCTTCTCCACTTCCAGGTGGTCTGCTTCGGACAGGGCGGAGGCAAACCGCACTTCCCAAGAGTCCTCGGGGGGGAGAGGGCAGGCCTTTGGATTGATTACGTGTTGTGACGACCCCTCCAAGTTGGGTAGGTGTGAACATGGAGTCCTGAACCCCCTCCCATTTGCTATCATGTTGTGGGAGGCAGGATAATGCATCGGCCAATGAGTTCGCCTTCCCCAGGAAATGGTGGAGAGTGAAGTTAAACTTTGAAAAGAAGTCCGCCCACCAGATTTGTTAACGTTGAGATTTCGCGGGGTGCGGAGGAACTTATTTATTTATTTATTTATTATGGGATTTATACCCCGCCTTCCCCACAAAGCTTGAGGTTTTTATGATCGGTCCAAACCTCGAACGGAACTCAGGCCCCCTCCAACCAGTGCTGCCAAGTGGATAGGGCTAATTTAATCGCCCCCGCTTCTTTATCCCAAATCGACCAGTTCCGTTCCGTGTCGTTAAACTTTTTTGAGACATAAGCCAGCGGGTGGAGTTTCCATCCTCCTCCTCCTGCAAAATAGCTCCTCCCATAGCAACATCTGAGGCATCGACTTGCACAATGAATTTTTTCAGTTCATTCGGGTGTGCTAACACCAGTTCAGGTGTGAAAAGTGTCTTAAGTCTCACTGGCATTCGAGGGTCCAGTCTAGCTTAGCCCCGGGGCGTGTACTGTCGGCTCCCTTCCCCTTCGTTTTGAGCAAGTCTGTGAGGGGAAGGAACACCTGAGCAAAATTAGCCAAGAATGATCTGTAAAAATTGGCGAACTCGAGGAATGCTTGTAATTGCCTGCAGGTTTGGGCCGCTTCCCACCCCACCACATCCTGCACCTTAGCCGGGTCCATCTCAATTCCCCGTTGTGATATCCGGTATCCCAGGAACGAGATCTCAGAGCAATGAAATTCACACTTAGACAGTTTGGCAAACAGTTTGTGCTTGTGCAATGTTTGCAGGACCTCCCGCACCAACTTAACATGGGATTCTTTGTCCGGGGAGTACAGTAAGATATCATCCAAGTAAACAAGGACCCCCTTGAACAGGTGCTTGTGCAACACTTTATTTATAAGGTTCATAAAACCCCCGGGGCTCCTTGAAGTCCGAACGGCATGACCACATACTCAAATTGGCCCAACGGAGTATTGAACGCCATCTTATACTCATCCCCCTCTCTGATGCACACTCTGAAATAGGCATCACGTAAGTCTAGTTTGGAGAAGATTTCCCCCCCAGCTACTGCCACTAGCAGATCTTTAATTAACTGTAGGGGGTACACTTTGGTAGCTGACACCGCATTCAAACCCCTATAATCAGTGCACAGCCGCAACCCGCCATCTTTCTTTTTCTGGAAAAGAACTGGCACTGCACAGGGGGAGGATGCGGGGTGGGATAAACCCCCTGGCCGAGTTCTTGTCAATGAATTGCCTCAACTCCTCCTTCTCAGCAGGACTCATTGAGTACAATTTCCCCTTAGGCAGCTTTTGGTCAGGTAACAGTTCAATGGCACAGTCAGAGTTTCAATGGGGTGGTAACTTGTCCGCTTCCCCCTCCTCAAACACCGCTGTTAAGTCCCGATACTCCCGGGTAATACGGTTCAACTCCGCACTCACGAGCCCCACCGGTACCGGCTGCCCCACCAGAGGTTTTCCCCACGAGTTATTCCACACGTGTGGTTTACAGTGAGGGGAGATGAAATTCACAACTCCATCTGCCCACAGGATGTGTGGGTCATGGTTGTGGAACCAGGGACTGCCTAGCACCAAAGGGAACCGTGCCGCTGGAGTTACTATGAACGGCCGGGTTTCCCAGTGATCTCCCAACCCCATGCGAAGCGGGACAGTCTCGTATTTGCAGGGGTCCTTCATGATGGACCCATACATCTGCGTGAAAACCAAGGGGTCAGCCAGTTTAACCACTTTTGCCCCCAATCCCGTTACTAAAGAGGGGTTTATTAAGTCTTGCCCACACCCAGAGTCAACCAGTCCCCTCACCCTCACAAGGGTGTTCAAGTCTGGGCAGATCAGAGTCACAGTCACAAATAAGAGGGAAGGGTAATTGCTCACCGGTCACAGAACCTGGGGTTCAGGGACCTGCTGTTCAGCGCTGTTCACAGCAGGTCCTTCCCATTTCCTGCCAGCTGGGCTGGCTCCTCTCCCAACGAGTTGGAGTCTTCCTCCAGTGGGCTCGCCTGCAATGCCCTCGGCCCCTTCGGCTTGGCCGTCGGCTTCTTCGTTGGGGTGTCGCTCCTCTTTTTGTCTCCTTTCCCGGCAGAAGGCGATGCTCCTGCTCCTGGACACACGGCAGCGAAATGCCCAGATTCACCACACTGGAGACAGAGGCCTTGCTTCATCCGTTGTTCCCAGGTTCCGTCCTTCTGGTGCGGCGAAGGGACCACAAGCTTTGGTTTCCCTGGTGTAGAGGTGGGTGGGCTGGCCTTCCCCAGGGAGACAGCGTCATCGAGACGAAGGGTGCGGAGCCAGCTCTTGGTATCTGCTGCCTCCTTCATCCATCCTAGGAGGAATCTGGGTTTTCCCCTCCTTATGATGGTTCCGCTGATCTTGGGATCTAGCCCCAATCGGTAATGTTGGGCTAGCACTCCATCCAGCCACTTGCGAATTTTCGCTGCATGCCTTCGGAATTCCTTGGTGTACTCCCTCACCGACTTCTTCCCCTGGAGAAAAGCTTGGGCCGTCTCACTGGCATTGGAGTCTTCAAAGTGGTCCCTCAGAGCCCACATGTAGGCATCCACCTCCCAGAGCTCTTGCCCATCTTCATGGTGTAAGGTCACATACCAGTCTGCCACCACGTCCCTCAGCTGAGAAGCGATCGCATCCACAATGCACTCTTCGTTCGGGAACAGGTGGCCCCAGTTCTCCACAAACTTTTCCACCCTTACTAAGAAGAAGGATCCAAGGGTGCTAAAAGAAATTGCAGATGTTATTTCAGAGCCTCAGGCTATAATCTTTGAGAGGTCCTGGAGTACGGGTGTTGTGCTGGAAGACTGGAGAAGAGCGAATGTTGTCCCAATCTTCAAGAAGGGGAAAAAGACGGACCTGGGAAATTATAGGCCTGTCAGTTTGACATCAATACCTGGGAAAATTCTGGAGCAGATTATTAAACGTTCTGTCTGTGAACACCTTGAACAAAATGAGTTAATTGGTAATAGCCAGCATGGGTTTATGAAGAATAAGTCATGCCAGACTAACCTTATCTCCTTTTTTGACAGAGTTACTAAAATGGTTGACTCTGGCAATGCTGTGGACATAGTGTATCTAGATTTCAGTAAAGCATTTGACAAAGTTTCTCATGATATCCTTGAGGATAAGCTGATTAAGTGTGGGCTGGATGGCGCAACCGTTGGGTGGATTCATGGTTGGTTGAAAAATCGTACCCAACGAGTGCTCGTAAATGGCTCTGCATCTACGTGGAGGGAAGTCTCGAGTGGAGTACCACAGGGCTCGGTCCTAGGCCCGGTGTTGTTCAATGTTTTTATAAATGACCTGGATGAAGACATAGAGGGGATGCTTATCAAATTTGCAGATGACACGAAGCTGGGTGGGATTGCTAATTCTGAAAAAGACAGAGTCAGGATTCAGAAGGATCTTGATAGGCTGGAACAGTGGGCTGAGACAAATAAAATGAATTTCAATAGAGATAAGTGCAAAGTCCTACACTTAGGTACAAAAAATCAAAGGCACAGATACAGAATGGGAGGGACTTGGCTTGACAGCAGCACATGTGAAAGGGATCTAGGTGTTTTGGTTGATCACAAGCTAAACATGAGCCTGCAGTGTGATGCGGCTGTGAAGAAAGCTAATGCAATCTTAGGATGCATTAGCAGAAGCATTGTGTCCAGATCACGGGAGGTGGTAGTTCCACTCTATTCTGCTATGGTCAGGCCCCACCTGGAGTACTGTGTCCAGTTTTGGGCACCATATTTTCGGAAGGATGTTGAAAAACTCGAGCGGGTCCAGAGGAGGGCGACCAGGATGGTGAGAGGGTTGGAGTCCAAGTCTTATGAGGAAAGGCTGAGGGAGTTGGGTATGTTTAGCCTGGGAAAGAGAAGGTTTAGAGGGGACATGAGTGCAGTCTTCAAGTATTTGAAGGGCTGTCATGTAGAAGATGGAATGGATCTATTCTCTCTTGCTCCGGATTGCAAGACTAGATCTAATGGGTGGAAATTACAAGGGAGTCATTACCAGCTTAATATCAGGAGAAACTTCCTGACTGTAAGAGTGGTTAAGCAGTGGAACAGACTGCCTCGGGAGGTGGTGGATGCTCCTTCGCTGGACGTTTTCAAGAGGAGACTGGACAACCGTCTTTTGGGTATGTTGTAAGTATGTAGGGGTTTCGGCTGTGTTCCTGCAGAGTGCAGGGGGTTGGACTAGATGGCCTGCAAGGTCCCTTCCAACTCTAACATTCTATGATTCTATAAGGAGAACTTCTCAGGGGTCCCATCGAAAGTAGCATCGAGCAGTTCTGCTGGGTTGGGTAGCATGCGTCCCCAACCACATGGGGATCCCCGAGGTACAGGCACGACCAGACCCACTGGCGGACCCACGGGTTGGGCCAGTGGAGCTCCTGGAGGCGGCCCCGCTGGGACTGCCGGAGCTGCCGGCTGTGGCAATGGTGGTTGCGCAGGTAGCGGAAGCTGTTGTCTTCGGTCGAGCTCCTCTCGGATCCCCTCAGAAATCATCGCTGGGATCCTCTGCAGGGACTCCTCTACCAGCCGGTGGAGTTGGTCACTGCTTCGCTCTCATCCCCACCACCGGGGTTCCATGGCATCCTCGCTCTCTCTCTCGTAAGAGCGGGCCTCTTCGCCACCCGTCACGGTGCTCAGCTGGTAGACAGACCTCTCATACCGGCTCTCCCGGTCTCAGGCACGGGGAGTTAGAAACCACGTCTCTTGCGTCTCGGCCAGCAGTTTCCCCCGTCACATCTTTTCCGCGGTCGGGTGTTCACGCCGGCATAC
Source organism: Gekko gecko (assembly GCA_029375565.1). Taxonomy (NCBI): domain Eukaryota; kingdom Metazoa; phylum Chordata; class Lepidosauria; order Squamata; family Gekkonidae; genus Gekko; species Gekko gecko. The sequence goes on from JAPDNY010000002.1 coordinate 221,751,506, forward strand.
GCTGCCCTGAAGTAGTCACCGTAGAACCCGCCAAAGTCATCTTCCGGACCCCAGAGCAGGGCGGCTATGGACACCGAGTTCTCCCCTGAGGTCGGCACCGAGGTGGTCGGTGTCAAAGAGGTAGGGACTGTGTCTTGCGACGTAGTCACTTCGATCGGGTTTTCTTCTTCATCACTTATTTCGGCAGGCGAGAGATGGGAGGTAGAGGCTCGACCAGTAAAGGATCACTGACAATCTGTCAAGTTCTCCAGATAGTCAGTCAAACACCAGGCTTCATAAGAAGATATCGTTTATTGAAACTAATTGTAGAGTTACATGAACAAGGCTTTTGTCAGTGATAACTTGTATTACAGCCCAGCTTCAATTATAGCCCGTTTGAATTGCCCCCCCCACACACACTACAAGCCAATGGTTACATTCCCCGCGCACGGCAAAAGAAAAAACCCCAATAAATTCACCTGAAAAATCCTCTGAAGCCAAAAGGCCTGGGACGCAAGATCAAGCGTGCTGATAAGAAGTTACGCAGGCACAGTAATTCAGAGCACCTGGAGCCTTAGTGATACTCCCGCATTCCAGACAGTGAAAGATGTCTTTCCCCCCCATCCCATGCAATGGCAGGGTTACCTGACAGCTTGCAGGCTCCAAACTATTGCTTAGAGTAGGGGTTTTCAACCTTTTTGTGCTCATGGGCCCTTTCTGAGCCTCATTTACCTCTGTGGCCCCCCTCATAGTTGCTGTTAGCTGGAAAAAGGCACTTTGCCATCTGCACTGTTTATTAATCTTAACTGTAGCCTTTATATGCATCTTACATGGCCGCATGCTCTCATTTGAATGTGTAGTCATATATATTAGACACATTGGCATCATACTGTCTTGTGGTAATAGAATAAGACCATGGGCCAGATACTCAACTGAATACAGCCAATATATTTTCTTTGCCATACTAGCCGTGAGTAATCTTTTAAAAAATGATAAAGTAAATAATTAATGATGTAGCAAGAAAGATAGCTTGGTCTGTATACTATCAAAATATTATGGTTGGTTTCTAATGAATATAAAATTTCATTTATTACAAATTACCATTTTCATTAAGATATTTATTTAATTTTCAATATTTATGCTGCTGAAATTAGTACAGAGAATGAGATGTGAGAATTATGACAAACTGCTCACAAGCCTCCTGTGTTGTGGGTGGGAGTGCAGAGGGATGGGTTTAACCAAGGAGGGCTCAGGACACCCTCCCTACTTCCCCTTCAGGCTACGTTGGCCTCCTGAATGGCCCAATGAGGCGTGAGGGTCCAGCAGAGTAACAAAAACATAGTTTATTAAACAGATTTGGTAATCTCAGGGTTGGACTACATTAGAGTAGGTAAAATACAAGGCAATGAACGGGAGCTGGCAACAAAACAACAATTGCTAGTGTGTCTACCTTTTTACTTCCCATTACACTAAGCTCAAGGCCACACTCACCCCTCTCTGGGTGAGGGATCACTCTGCCTGCAGCAGCTCCGCTCCAGCTCTCCCTCCAAGAGTGAATACCCTCCTTAAAGCTAAAGATAAAACACCCTATAATTTAGTAATAATTTATAATTTAGTAACAAAGCTAAAGTTCTAATATCATATAATTTAGTGATAAAGCTATAACTTGGAACTAATTCAGTTTAAGGTGTTTTACACTTTGCTGTTTAAAGAACTGATACTTATTACAATATATATTGTATAAGGATTTTGAAAATGTTTTTGAACTATGGCCCTTTAAGGGATTAAATGAACTCCTATTGCATCAGATTACATAATCCCCAAAGCTTGATTCCATCTCTAATGCTCAAAGTGAGACTGGAGATTTATGCTATGATAGGTAAGCAGAATAGTTTCAGTTATATATTATTCATTAATATGTAATAATTAATCATCTTTGTTGCTAGTTTCCTAAGGTTACAATTATTATAGAGTTCTACAAAATAATACCTTAATTTATAAAAGACTTTTTCATATTATAGGTTCCTGTTTTTAAACTTTAATGTTTGGAGAAATTATTTTAAATGTATTGGTAAATGTATTATTAAGGTTTTCAATTTATGAATGTATTTCCTTGCTTATAATAGACCCCCTGGCGAAGCCATAGGCAAAACACATAGGGATCAGGAAATAATAATAATAATAATAACAACAACAACAACAACAACAATAATAACAATAACAATAATAATAATAATAATAATCATAATAATGGGTTTACGCAACACCTTGGTTTCTTCTCCTGCTGTTACTGCTAGTGTGGCTCTGACTTCTTTACTTCATGTGTGGAATTTGGCCATTTCTGATGTAGTTTATGGAAGGGTAGAATCCTGTGTATTCATGGCACATATGAAGGAAAGAAACAGGATTTCTCCCTTCCTGTCTTTGACTTTTCATGAATCTCAGAGTATGTGGGGAAGCGTTCCTTAACAGCTCCTCTTTAATTCCCCACATATTGGCATAATGACTACCGTGTTTCTTTCTATAATCAGGTGTCAGAAGTTGCACATAGTTGCCTGACAATGTTTTATGCAGTCATTTAGTTTGGTTTACTTATATCCCACTCTGTGTCTAAGAAGCCCAGAATAGCATACTGTTTTGGTAACTAGTCCAAAATCATCTAGAGGTTCCGTTATGGCATCAGGTTCCTTAGACCAAGGAAGGTGCTCTGTGCATGGTGGCTGGTGGCTAGCTTTAATTCTTCAAATGAGACATGTTTTTCCCCTTTCAGAGTCCAATATATTGTCTTAAAGCAACTGTGAAGCAAGCCAAGGGAATTCTAGGTAAAGATGTCAGTGGTAAGTAGGATGATGTTTATAATTCAAATAGAGGAACTTGAGAACTCTGCTTCTGCTCAAGCCTGGGCTCTGCTTCTAAAACCTCTATTTGGGAATAACCATAATCTTATTTGAGGGCCCCCTGTACCTCTGCCATGAAAACCTTTGTGCTCACAGCCAAACAAGGTCATTTTCTTAATGTGAGAAAGTAGCAAACAGGCCAAGGTTCAGAATGTCCTTGTCTGGGAATTGGCTCCACAGCCCAAATCTAAAAGCATTTGCTTCCCTTCTACAACCTGAAGAGTCCTGTTGATGCTGTTGCCCTGTCATGTATGTACACTGTACACTCTAAACACCACCTATATATTGGCAGGGTACAAAGCAGCTGAGACACAAAATCATCCATCTTCTTTTTCCAACTGGGTGTCCTTCACGGGGGAGAAGAAGAGAGGCATGTGTGTACAGCACTTTAGTAAGGTCCTTATCCATCTATTATAGGCCTTGGACTCTACAGCTAGACTCCATTTCCCTGAACCTACTGTCATTTTTGGCATCTGATGGTTTGTTATCTTTGACAAAGTTGAGGGCTTGCCACAGAGCAGGTTGAGGCCAGACTCCCCTGCCCTGCAATCCCATTGGGGACTCGGGAGGGTGAGGCTTCCCTCTTCCAGCTTCTGATTTTATTCTACAGGGTAAGGTGGGCACAACTTCAGTTTTGTGTCCTGGATTGCATCAGAATGTTACCTTTCTAGCTATTACAAGCACTGGGACCTTCACAAGTGAAGTGAACATAATCGTATTTCAACAACTGTCTTTATGCTTTCAGGGTTCAGTGACCCCTACTGCCTCTTAGGGATAGAAAATAAAAAGCAGGACTCTTCTGGTAATGATGGCACCCACCAGAACAAAAAACGATCAAAGGCTGTGGTGAAGAATCTGATCCCTGAAGACCAGACCCACCGCACCCAAGTCATCCCCCAGACGTTAAATCCTGTGTGGAATGAAACCTTTATACTGTACGTCTCCTTGCCACGTTTGTTTTGCTGCTGTCTTGATATATTTTCTTAATCTTGAAAGAAGCTACATGCAAGAATCATCACTTTAAAACTGCCTATCCTGTATATATCAGCATTGTCATGGAAGTAGCATAGCACTGGTAGATCATCTACACCTGGTTGTTTCCTGCAGGTTAGATGCTGCTGTGAAGTGTCTCCCCTCCCCTGTTTCTTCAAAGCACTGTGGTGCCTCTGTGTACCTCTTGGTGTATGTTTTCAGAGAGGTTGCAGTAAAGCCAGGGTGGCTTCCAAGTGGACAGGAAAGTCTAGATCGTCCCAGTTTGGAACAGATGTCCTTTTCTTTTCTATTCTTATTTCATCTTTTCCATTTTCCTTTTGTCAGTAGGAAGAGGCAAGATTTTAGATGAAGAGTCCCCAAGTCTGTAGGAGTTTCTAGGACAGGGGTTCTTAACTTTTTTTGTGCCTTGGACCCCTTTGGCAGTCTGGTGAAACCCGTGGACCCCTTCTCAGAATAATGTTTTTAAATGCATAAAATAAAATACACAAGATGAAAAGAAAAGGTAGACAGGAAAACCATGATCATGTACGATCTAGTGGTGGTTCTAATAACTACCATAATTTTGAAGTAATGATGAGTGTAAATGATATTTCAAGATATCTGCAACAACTGTAGTGTGATATGAAAATATCTGAGATTTCTGTTGATGTCAAAGGCACAGGTACTGCTAATACTACTTCGGTTTGTTGCTTGCATTCATAATTAAAGGAATTGCTTAATTTAGAGGTTAGTGAAAATAAAGATGTGATTCCCCCCCCAAGTTCACATACCTGCTGAAATCTATCCTTGGACCCCAGGTTAAGAACCCCTGTTCTAGGAGGATGGAAAAGGATTCCATGGCTGAGACTGGGTATATGTAAATCCTCCATTCTCTTCTGGCTGTGCTTTCATTTCTTATAGTTGTTGGAAGTACCAGATGCAATGTCCCAGCGCCTCAGCCTCCAGGAGCAAGTTGCAGGCAGACAAGCAAGCACTAAGCATCTTCCTGTTTACTGTCACTGAGAATCCCTTTGAAGTGTTGATCAACACTCTTAAGGGAAAAAGCAACTTCCTTCTGTCTCCACTCTTCTCTCTTCCTTTTCTCTCTTCCATGCACACAACATGGAGAAGCAGGTGCCTCACAGCATCCACATCCATCCCCTAGCTAGATAGCATAGGAACTGTCTCTACTCTGCACTATCAAGAATGCGCTTCTAGAATAAAGTAGATTATTTTGTTTCAAATTGAAATGTGGCTCTTTGTAACTTTGTAGTCATGCAAGTACGTGTTAGACTTGGAACAGAGCACTGCTGTGTTAAAGCCAGGTGCACTCTGCTAACTAAAGAAGGATCAGGACACCAAAACAAGTACCCCTTCATACAATAGTAAGGTGCCTCATTTACTTTCCTTTCTGCTGCTGTCATGACAGTCTCTCCTTCCTTTCTGTTGCCTCCTGGATAAGTGGTGTGGGATAGGAGTTAAAGCACAGAGAGAAAGAGGGACAGAGAAGGTCACAAAGGTCATGAAGGAAAGAGCAGAAAAGGAAGGATTTGAACTGGACAAAGACAGTAACTTAAAAAGAGATAAAGAAGAAATGTGGGAAGGTGCCAAGAAGTAGCCAGCAAGCAGGCTGCAGGAAAGACACTGGCAGGCATCATGTTTGAAATTTCTGTGCTAGGGGAAGGGTCTTTATGAAAACTAAAGCCCCTCCCATGGAATGGAGGACAAGCTGAGGCCAGCTGCTTGGTGGTACATAAATAACTCTCTTAAGAGCAGCAGAGCCTCACCTAGAGAGATGTGGGGTTTTTTTTGGCAACAGTTCCTCAGAATAAGGTACAGTCTAGAGCCTGACCTCCAAAACCTTGTCTGTAGGTACTGTCTTAAAGGAATACCTCTCAACTGTTCTCACGATAAACAACATCCCCCATTTTGACCCTTTTCTTCAGGCTGAAAGTAGCCAAGAGAGATGGACATATATAACTGGGGAATGTTGGTACAACACTGAGATCTAACGTGAAATGTCCCTCACAGTAAGAGAGGATTGAGAAGTACAGGATCACTCAACATAGCAACATCTGTTGGTTATTCTAAACCTTGCAGCAAGGGAGCATCCCTTGATGACTGTTTGCGGGCTTTCTCTGTAGCCTCTCCAGCCCTGTGGAACAGACTTCCAGAAGGAGTTACGAAGTGGAAAGTTATGAAGAGTTTTGAAGTTTCCTAACAGCTGTAACTCTTTTAAGAGGAAGGTTCCTGCTGGCTATTTTAATAGCTTGTTTTAAGCTTCTGTAACTCTTGTGGTTTTGAATCTGTTTTTGCCTTGAGGTTGCAGTTGCCTGGAAAAAAGGCAGGCTTAAGAATGCTTTCACTAATAAGGTTGCAGCAGCAGCTGGGAAGGCTGCAAATCTAGGCTCATTATTGTCTCCTTTCAAGTTAGGCCGAATCTGCATTTGTCTTTCCCACCAGTGTCCCTGCCTTTTGACTCCATCTTCAAAAAAGCTGTCCACATTTGGTGTCGTTTTCACACCTCAACAGTGCTAGCATACTTTTGCATGTCCACATATGTTTATCAAGTTACAAGTTCAGTTCAAAGTTTATTGCATGTAGCCAATGGCCATCACAATATAAAAGATAAAAAAGTACAAAGATCGGCAATACATTTAAAAGAGAATTAAAATATATAGATAAAGTATGAATTTAAAAATGGGTGTCTCAAATAGTACATTCTGAAAGTATAGTCATTCCGTAGCCTTATCTCTAATTTTCCTTGCAGCATGAGCAAAGATTGCCGCTCTATAGGAGATAGTGGGATTGGCATCAGAGAGCAAAAAGGTTACTATTTCAATGCCTGATGTGGATTGTAAAATTGTTAGGACTGGGTTAAGAAATTTGATTCTGGGGCCAGTATACAGAGGGCATTCTAAAATGTAATGTAATATGTTAGATCTTCTATCGAAATCCCGCACAGACAGATACATTGATCATACGGGGTTTTGAGATATCGTCCTTTTAACAGCTCAGATGGCATGGTCTGAAAGCCCTAACCCTAACCTTTACCAAGCTGGAAATAATCCAAAATAATTTTTGAGGTGCATTCTGGCGCTCCCACAGGGGACACGAGCAGCCATGATGCGAGCTGAGCTTGGCTTACCCTCAATAAGGGCTCAATATCAGCCAGCCAATACTAGCACTTTTAGTAATTCTAGCTTCCACATTCTGCAAACTAACGACTCAGCCCATTTTAGGACACTACCCAACATCATTGCTAAATACACAATTCCGGAAGACTTATTATCCCCTTCAGGTAACAACTCACATTTGCGGGACTGGGTCTACAATGAAGATACTTTAATTGACAGATCCCTAATCAGTCGACAGATATTTGCACCACGATATCCAGCATTTAAAACAGACCACTCTAGAGCCTCCTATCTGGCTCTTACTTCAATATATAGCTTAAGAAGGGCACTCACTGCTCTTCGCTTTCAGACAACGTATGTTTACCGTCCTTTCGGGGGTGGCTCCACTGTCATTGCACCTCTGCACTGCTTTAAGAGAATCTTCTCCAAACAACATTCAAACAAGCATACAGAAAGATGGCATTACAGCAGCATGCAACTGATTAAAAAATGCAAATGCAGATTCGACCTTAGTCTCTTTTTGGTTTCTGCCTGTAAGAGCAAATACTGAAGAGAAAACAACAGTGAATATTTCTGAGCCTCTACCTGCTTCTGCTCAGAATTAAGTGTTGGCAGAATTTTAAATATGCAAAAAAGATCAGAGCTCAAACTGCTGAAAGAATAAACAGTTTTATTTAGAAGAGAAACAACCGTGGAAAGAGGAGAGGAGAGAGAAGGTTCTAACTAACAATCTAACTGTGTAAAGAACAGCTAGGGAGGAAGTGAGCTCAAAAGAGGAAGTCTCCATTGAGCCAATCAGGAGACAGGAGAGGATAATTTAAAAATACCAGGAAGTCCTTAATCTGACTGTGCTAGCTACTTAATCCCTCCGATGCCCCCCTGTAGGATATTCTTCTTATCCGTTTTGCTTTATGCACACAGCAGATCTTGTATATGCTAACACCCCTTCTCAAGGTCTAGTGTGCATAGTCCATAAGATTCATTTTCTTTCAGAAGATTTCAAAACTTTCATGTGGAAGTGGCTTTGTAAGTGCATCTGCAACCATTTCCTCAGTTGGAGAATATTCTAATTCAACAAGCCCTTCCTTCTTCATGTAATTTACTAAGTACATCTATATGTTTAGTCTTTGAGTCTGTGCAGGCTTTATGCATTCCTGATTGTCCTCAGAAAGCTGCATTTATCAAAATGAACACAACTAAAACCTGTTCTGAGATTTCTTTCCCAGCACTTTTGAGTTGTTCAGTTAGAGCAAGCAGCTGCTCTAAATGCTCCCGCGAATTTCCTTCCTCTATCATTCTCATGCTAAGCAGTCCTTTCCGTAAATACAGCTGACTTTTAAGGATTAATATATAGCTTTTAAGGATTAATATATATAATATATATATAATATATATTCAGACCAAACTGCTCTCGCTTTCTGCATTTTAATGACTCTCAAAACGTCTTTATCTGCCAGACCTTTGATCAGCATTCTCCTGGCTTTCTCACTGTTAGAGTCTCAAGTCCTTTGATCTTCTGGCTGGCCTCTCCCAGTCGTGGGTCTCTAACGATGTGCCAGAGTCCAGTGTCTAGTAGGAGGCTTTTCATCCTCTCCTTCCAGATCAGGTAGTTCCCTTCGGAGAGCCTATCTTGTAGGTAGTTGTGCAGGATGTTGCAGGAAACTACCATTTTCCGTTTCTTCTTCTTTGCCTGTTTTACAATCTTTCTTTTATTTTGCAGCTTGAAAGCTCACACTGGATCCATAGCCCTGTTGGCAGAATTTTAAATATGCAAAAAGGAGCGGGGCTCAAGCTGCTGAAGGAATAAACAGTTTTATTTAGAAGAGAAACAACTGTACAAAGAAGAGAGGAGAGAGAAAGTTCTATCTAACCATCTAATTGTGTAATGAACAGCTATGGAGGAAGTGAGCTCAAAAAGAGGAAGTCTCCAATAAGCCAATCAGGAGAGGATCAGCCTACAGTATCCCTGACAAGTGTTTGTCCAGATGCTGTTTAAAGACTGCCAGTGAGGGGGAGCTCGCCCACCTCCCTAGGCAGCTGATACTATAAAAAAGTTTTTCCTAATATCCAGCTGGTACCTTCCCACCCTTAGTTTAAATCCATTATTGAAAGTCCTTTCCTCTGCTGCCAACAGGAACAGCTCTCTGCCCTCCTCTAAGTGACAACCCTTTGGTTGATTATTGAGCCAAGGAACATAAAATCTTGAACAATTTCAGTTTCTTTTTTGGCAACCTTAAAATTGTGTGATTCTTCAGTAGTCATTATTTTTTTCATTTGATGTTTAGATGTAATCCAGCTTCGGCACTTAACCTTACTGTCAGACTCTTGAACAAAGTTACTCTCAACAACACTCTCTCCACAATGATATGTTTATTGAGTAGTAAAGATGCTTCTAGCTTCATGTCAGAACTAAAGGTTTGGCACCAATGCCCCCAAAGATATACAGAGTTCAAACTACCACCACCCCAGTATCCCATCCAATCAATCCATTCATTCAGCATGCCTAGTTTTCACGCTCTTCTACCCCCACACCTGTGAGGTACCCGTTAGGTTATCTATGTTAGCAGAGCCATCATCCAAGATCATTTGTGAGTTCTTCCCAGAGACAGGGAGGCGTCTTAGAAAATACTCAGCTGCACAGCAAAGCATCCCCAGTCACATGCACAAACAGAAGCTGCCCCCCCCTTCCCAGTGGTCTACAGCAGTACACTTTTCCCATGGCAAACGAGGTGCTGAGTTTGACATTCTGCCCCCCAAGCCTCTCATCCTCCAGGCTTGAGTGGGTGGTGTTTATGGAAATCTTGGACAAGCTTAGGGGCCTTCACATGGTCTTCTCATACCCATTCATTATGACTTGGGTCAAACTCCCACCATTTGATGAGATAGTACAACTGTCCCTTTTTTACTTTAGAATCTAATATCTCCTCCACCTCCTGGTGGAGCTCCCCATCCACGATCAGGGGAGGGGGAGCTGCAGGATGAGGTCTCCATTTCAAGGGTCCTGGATCCTTCTCCAGTAGACTGAAATGGAAAACAGGATGGATGTGATGTAAGTTCTTGGGCAAGTCTATTTCCACAGCTACTTTATTAATGAGTTTCACAACTTTAAAAGGCCTCAGATACTTCCATCCCAGCTTTTTCCCAGGCTGCAAGCCTCTGAGGTTTTTTGTGGAAATGTATACAGAGTACACAGGGGGTCAGAGCAAGCAGAGACAGCATCAAAGGTCAGTGTGTGCCCTTCCCAGAGACAGGGAGGCATCTTAGAAAATAGTTACCCAGCTGCACAGCAAAGCATCCCCAGTCTCTCTCTCTCTCTCTCTCTCTCTCTCTCTCTCTCTCTCTCTCTCACACACACACACACACACACACACACACACACACACACACACAAGCTCCCCTCCAGTGGTCTACAGCAATACACTTTTCCCATGGCAAACGAGGTGCCGAGTTTGACACTTACTAATAATATATTCATACTGTATCTTGCAGTGAGTTTAAAGATGCAGAGAATGCCAGATTCCATCTGGACATGTGGTAAGTATGCTTGCATATTATTCCCCATACATTTTGGGGCTGAGCTCTCAAAATGGGACTCACTCAGAGCTGACCCAAAGGGCTTTGGGTGCAAAGGAGGGTAAGAGCAGAACCTAGTGTGATGGAACTGGCAGCCACCTGTTCTTCCTGCCTTCCTCATTCACAGGAGTGGGACGGGACAGGGTTAGGTGAGCAAGGCAATCTGAGTGGTGGTGCTGGAGCTGGGGGGGTGCTACTCAGGGCTGCGCCACCTGAAGGCCTCTTTTGGTGCACTTCACAATCACCTAGGTCTGCCTAGTGGGTGGCTCACCTGTGGGCTGACTCCTTAAGGAAGCAGAGTTTTAAACCTTCCAGGCCTATTTTCTCAGAGCCCATCAATAGGTCTCAATAATATTTTTTGCATAAGACAGCAAACTTTGATGAGCAGAGAGAAGTAGGGTATAGGACAAGCGTTTCTGTCAGGCTCCCAAAATGAAGAGTTATTAAAATGGTTGACTCTGGCAATGCTGTGGACATAGTGTATCTAGATTTCAGTAAATCATTTGACAGCATTTCTCATGATATCCTTGAGGATAAGCTGGTTAAGTGTGGGCTGGATGGTACAATCATTAGATGGGTTCATGGTTGGTTGAAAAATGGTACCCAACAAGTGCTCATAAATGGCTCTGTGTCTATGTGGAGGGAAGTCTTGAGTGGAGTGCCACAGGGCTTGGTCCTGGATCCGGTGTTGTTCAATGTTTTTATAAATGACCTGGAGGAAGACATAGAGGGGATGCTTATCAGATTTGCAGATGACACAAAGCTGGGTGGGATTGCTAATTCTGAAGAAGACAGGGTCAGAATTCAAAATTATCTAGATAGGCTGGAACAGTGGGCTGAGACAAATAAAATGGATTTCAATAGATATAAGTGCAAAGTCCTACATGTAGGTAGAAAAAAATCAAAGGCACATATGTAGAATGGGAGGGACTTGGCTTGACAGCAGCACATGTGAAAGGGATCTAGGTGTTCTGGTTGGTCACAAGCTAAACATGAGCCTGCAGTGCAATGTGGCTGTGAAGAAAGCTAATGCAGTCTTAGGATGCATTAACAGAAGCACTGTGTCCAGATCACAAGAGGTAGTAGTTCCGCTCTATTCTGCTATGGTCAGACCTCACCTGGAGTACGGTGTCCAGTTTTGGGCACCACATTTTCGGAAGGATGTTGACAAGCTTGAACGTGTCCAGAAGAGGGCAACTAGGATGGTGAGAGGGTTGGAATCCAAGTCTCATGAGGAAAGGCTGAAAGAGTTGGGTATGTTTAGCCTGGGAAAGAGAAGGCTTAGAGGGGACATGATTGCAGTCTTCAAATATTTGAAGGGCTGTCATGTAGAAGATGGAACAGATTTATTCTCTGTTGCTCTGGATTGCAAGACTAGATCTAATGGGTGGAAATTACAAGGGAGTCAATACTGGCTAAATATCAGGAGAAACTTCCTGACTGTAAGAGTGATTGAGCAGTGGAACAGACTGCCTTGGGAGGTGGTGGATCCTCCTTCACTGGATGTTTTCAAGCGGAGGCTGGACGACCATCTTTCGGTTATGTTGTAGGGCTATCTTTCGGCTGTGTTTCTGCAGAGTGCAAGGGATTGGACTAGATGACCTGCAAGGTCCCTTCCAACTCTAACGTTCTATGATTCTATAAGTTTAGTCATTGTAGAATAGCAATAGCTATGTCAAGTAAATTCATGATCACTGTAATCCTTTCTTCTGATGACCTATAATGCAGGATTTAAACCTCAAAAATGGATCATGTAGAGGAGTCCCCTCCTTTAACAGTTGATTTGAGAATATCATCACTGGGCTGTTCAGGTGCTTCTTCTCACTGGACTGAAGCAGGGAGACAATTTCCATCTGTCACTGGAGATCTTAAAGGGACACTGTCAGTGCATACCCTCTTCCCATTTTTTTATCCCATTCTCACAGGGACTTTGATGAAGTTGAATCTGTACGCCACAAACTTGGAGAACTGTCTGACCTCCATGGCCTCAAGAGGTTTGTGCTAATACCAGGGTCCCCCCTCCTTTTGCAGAGCTACCCTTAATTAAGGAGTGCTTATTAAATAAATCAGGCAATTGAAAAACAAAATGCAGAATACTCTGAACTGCTATTGTACTGTTCTCCTTGGTTTGCTTTTTTCTTCTCCAGGATTTTTAAGGATGCTCGGAAGGACAAAGGGCAACATGACTTTCTGGGGAATGTGGTTCTTCATGTGCAGGTGAGGAAGCAAACAGTGAGCACCATGCATAAGCTAACTGGGTTGACAAGTGAAAAAATAGGTAACACCCAAAGTAAATGGCCTTTTTCTTGATATAAATTGTCACTTCGGTCTTTAGTGTGGCAGCTGGTGTTTCATGAGAGCTCCTTGTGGCCATCTAAAGACCAGTAGATGCATCAACCATACAGTTACTTAGGAGTAAGTCAGTGGCAGAAAGCCAGTAGGGTTTACTTCCAAGCAAGATATCAATACATTTTAAAGCTTTCTTGTGGCTGGTTGTCACCTCCAGAAATAACATATGGATTTCAACATATCTGTATGAATCAGCCTCTTAATAAGACTTGGAGTGGAGGAATATTAGCCCTTACAATACCTGCATACAGGGTCAGTGGAATTATCATCTATACATCTAATAGCCAAACATTTTTTCCCGTACAGAGACTTATTTCTGCCAACAGAAGGCAGACTCAGGGGACTTTCTAGGTTTGCAGAAAAATCTCAAAAGTGTGTGTGGGGGGGAATCCTCAGGGAGGGTTGAATTCCCCCCAATACCTTTTGAAATGGCCTCCACAGGGGCCACTCACTCCAGGTGAGAGTTTAGTGAGAGATTAGAACGTTGGAGGGTGGTGAGGCTTCTAAGTGGCTCTGTCAGTAAAAGGCAGGGGGAGGGCCCTTTCCAGGCCTATTTTGGCCTCTGAGGGAGGAAGCCTTAGGGCCAGGCCTGACAAGGGTTGCCATTGTCAGGCTGGAGAATTCTTAGAGGTTTTGTGGTGGACTCTAAGGGGGACTGTCTTTGGGGAAGGGAGAGACCTCAGCTGGGTATATTACCACAGAATACACCCTCCAAAGCAGCTATTTTCTCCAGGGAGACAGATCTTTGCAGTCTAGAGTTCAGTTGTAATTCTGTTGGGGGTCTTCAGGCCCCACTTGGAGGTTGGCAATCTAGGCCTGGCAGCAGTCTAGGATTGCCAGTCCCACCCTGGCCACTGGCTGGGGGTGGGGTAAAGTTGCCAGATCCAGGTTGGGAAGCTTCTGGGGATTTGGTGGTGAACCCTGGGGAGGACAGGGACCTCAGTGAGGTACAATGCCATAGAATCCACCCTTCAAAGCATCCATTTTCTCCATGGAAAGTTATCTCTTCTGGAGATGAGCAGTAATTCCAGCAGATCCCCAGGTCCCACCTGGAGGCTGTCATCCCTAGGCAGTACCTTCTGGGTGACTTGATACCCCCTGATCTGCATTACTCAACTAGGCCCGGTTGCTTGCTACTGTTCATCAGCAGCCACCCTATGAAAGCCAGTATGGTTCAGCAGTTAGAGCTTTAAAGTAGGGTCTACAGGACCCAGGTTCAGATCCCCATCTTGTGGTGGAAGTTGACTGGGTGATTTTGGACCAGTCACATACTTTCAGCCTAACCAGCCTCACGGGGTTGTTGTGCAGATAAAAAGGAGGCAAGAATAATGTAAGCTGCTTTGATCCCCACTGTGGAGAAAGACTGCAATTTTCCTAGGTAGAGGCTGTGGGAGAGGGGGGTGGAGACGGAAGGCTGAAGACAGATAAAGGCAGATAAAGATAGGTTGGCTGTTGGATGGGAAGGAAATTGCATTGCCATCTCCAGGTTGGGATATTCTTGAACATTTGAGGGGTGGAGCCTGGGGAAGGGGGTTTGAGGAGAGGGGGACTTCAGACTGGCATAATGCCATAGACTTCACCCTCCAGACCAGCCATTTCCTCCACAAGAACTACCATTGCCAGCCTCTATGTGAGGGCTGGAGGTCACCCAGAATTACAACTGTTGTCCAGGTGACTGAGATCAGTTACCCTGGATAAAATGGCTGCTTTGGAGGGTTGAGACTGTGGCTTTATGTCCTGCTGCGGCTGCCTGCCTCTCCAAGCCTCACTGTCCCAAGGCTCCACCCCCAAATCTCCAGGAATTTCCCAACATGGAGCTAGCAGCCCTAAGGTGAATTGATCTCTGTAGCTGGGAGATCCACTGTGATTCCCAGAGCTCTGCCACTGCTGCTGTGAGGGGAGAGGAAACCGGTGGGTGGCTGGGAGTAACTGCCACCGCTGCTGCTGTGTGGGGTGGGGGAGGAGGCAGGCAGGAGGCTGCGAGAGTGATGCGGGCAGAAAGATTGAGTGATGGGGTGGGGGGCAGAAAGAAAGAGTGATGAAGTGGGGAGGTGGGGAGGCAGAAAAACAAAGAGAATGATGATGGGTCAGAAAAAGAGAGGAAGTAACATGCACGGAGGAGAGGAAGAGAGAGTAAGAAAGGGGGGCAGAAGGGAGAAAGAGTGTGAGAGTGGTCGGGGGAGAGGGGAGGAAGCAAAGCTGTGAGGATAACCATCCTGGAAGTTTCTTGTGGGTCTCCACTTATTTAATGTAATGTCATCTTGAGATCTCTATCTGGAAAATAAGTGAACAATAATTGGCTGTGGTTCATGTTGAAAGTTACAGTGTTTGTGATGTATATAAATTTACCAGAAATAGTGTTTTTGGTTGTCCAGCTCTTTCATGCTTAATATCCTAACACCTATACTGTTCATTGGGTTCCTGTGATGAAGGCAGACTAGTTTCAAGGTAGGGTTGCCAACTAGGAGCTGGGAGCCCCCCGCCACAGGTAAGAAGAGACCTGGCAACCCTATTTCAAGGTGATGTATAACCAATGTGGTATAGTGGTTAGAATGTCAAAGTAGGATATGGGATACCCAGATTCAAATGCTGATTCTGACATGGAAGATTGTCAGGTGATCTTGGTCCTGTCACTTTCTCTCAGTCTAACCAACTTCACAGAAGTGTTATGAGAACAAAATGGCGGAGAGAGAATTAACTACACATCTCTGAACTCCTTGGAGGAAGGGAGGGATAAAATGCACTAAATAAATAGTGGCTGTGGTAGAATCCTATTTCTGTAATAAAAATCCTGCATCCAGAAAAGTGGGAACCTCAACCAATTAAATGGCATTTAAGTCATTATCTTGATTTTTTTATAATTACATAATGCAAAATCTTATTGAGGGAATCTGTTAGGGCCTTGAAGAGACACAATTAAGTGTGAATTAGCTTGAAATTGTAAGATATCTGCTGGGTTTAGATTTATATCAGAAAAGAAAGCTGCATTTGTTTTCCATCAAATAGAAAGTGTAGAAGTGTTGCACTGTGTATGACCCACAAGCCCGATAAATCCCCAAGATCCAGAATTGTTGCAGGTTGTCACCTTTATCCAGTGAACAAATATAAATCTGCAGTTTAAAGCTTTCACTAATCAGTCATTTAATTGGCATGAAAATACACATTCAGGATTATTACGAAACAACATTTACTTAACAGTCCTGCTATATCTGATGGAATTCAGTTCTTTCAAAACTCTTTTTCCCCCCTTTCTGATGCAAACTTTGACTTCTCTTATTGTTTGTACAGGACCTGCATTGCAGAGAAGACCGTTGGCACAATCTGGAACCTCGCACAGAAACCTACCCCAACCGAGGGCAATGCCGCCTGCAGTTCCTTTTGACTCACAAAAAGGTAGAAGAGGGGTCTACTGACATGAGAAGCTGGGAGAGGCCTTTGTGCGTATGGCAATCTTTGAAGGGTAGACTACAATGGGCATGGATTTTTGGTTGAAGTGCTCCATGGGGAACATATGCCAATTTTGTAATGATTTCACTTGCTATCATCTGGTTTCTAGGCCCAATTCTAAGTACTGGTATGGAGCTTCAGTGCCCTAAATGGTCTGAGGGCCGCACAGCAGCTGCAGGGAACAACGTTTTAAAAAATCAAGGAGAGCCGAAATGGACTTGGAACTCTGCTATTCCTGCCTTCCCCCAAGCCATTTTCCCTGTGCCAGAATAATGCTGGGGAGGAGTTATTTCCCTGTTTTTACTGTTTCACATGCACAGAATAATTCACATGGAGCAGAAAAAGTGGGGAAATAACTCCCTACCACTGCTGTTTCAGTGTGGGAAAGCTGCTTGGGGGGTGGATGAGCCCTTCCTCCCACCACAGCCACGTTCTTTGGGTTGTTCTTCATTTTTTAAAAGCCTTTCTCTGCAGCTGCCATGTGGCTACAGGGAACACATGTTGGGTTCCTGTTATGTACTGGGCAGGGGTCATTTCCTAGAAAAAGAGGTGCAGGAGCTCATTTGCATAACTCATTTGCATATGCCACACCCCCTGACAAAGGGCAGGCATGTTTAAAATCAGTTAAGGCATATACAAATGAGTTTAAATCCCCCCCTTCCCTGAGTCTTAGGGGGAAAGGCTTAGGGGGAAAGGCAGACATGCCTGGATTCTCTGCCCAATCTTCTCTAGGTGCTCCATGGCTGTAGGGCACCTGGAGAAGATTGGGCAGGGAACCCAGGCATTTAAATCCCCCCTGAGTCTCTCTGCGGGTGGGGGATGGGGTCTGGGCTCCTTACTGCTGGAGAACCACTCCAGGGCGCTTTGGCAGGAAACGACCCCTGGTATTGGGACTGAAACATTGCAGGACTGTGCTGCCAGAGACAGGGTGAGTTTGAAGCCAAATAACCATAGACCAACAGGATTCTGGCAGTAACCAATCAAGGTGTAGGACAGTGCTGCCAGAGACAGGGTGAGCTTGGAGCCGAATAACAATAGACCAACAGGATTCTGGCAGTAACCAATTAAGATATAATGTTTTGTAAATAGCCTATCGTTGGGAGTGGGGTGTGTTGGGATGTGGCCATTGCATGCAATATAACTGAGCTGAGGCTCTGGTCTACAATCTTGTTCTTGCTGAAATCACTGAATAAAGTAGAGCTGATCACTAGACTGGGAGTCTGTTCACCCATGGAACCCACTATTTAACAGTTCCGGGTTGAGTCCAAAGAACCCAGACCTAACTCTTTAAAAACAAAGTGGCCCTGGGATACATCAAGACCTGCCTTTTCCCATATCCAAACCTACCAGTTCTTTTGATCATCCTTCCTGCTGTGAGTTTACCCTACCATCTCATTTTCTGCTTTTTGTATCTCGTTATATGCTGATTTTAATTACTGTATGTGGCTTTCATTTGATAGTTTATCACTTTGGATAATACTGAAAGGTGGGCTACAAGTACTTTAAATAAATAAAATATGTTTTAGAGAAATGTAAATAAAATATAATAAGTAAGGAACAGCAGGCTGCCATCTGTTGTACTGATACACCTAGGGTAAAAATCTCTTGCTAAATCTGAACTGTCAAAGAGACTGTCCCTCAAAACAACTGTGTGCTATGTTTCCCGCAAGTTTATTCACAAAGGGGACTTCATTTAAAGTGAAATGCATCTATTATGTGAAGTAAATATGTCCATACAATCTGTCATAGGAAAATGCAGAAGCCAAAGAATTAATGTACAAAATTAAAATACAGAAAGTCCAACATTTTCCCTAGGTAATTTTTCAGTGTTTCAGACTTCTGGTCCTTCCTCAGGAACAAAATACTGTAAAAAATACAAAATGCAATAATATGACAAACACTTATTTAAACAATATTTCACAAAGAATAATCACAATGTTACAAAGAAACCCATTACATTATTATCACTGTTACATGTACTCCCAAAACTAGAGTCACATTGGATCTTACCAACTGCTGAGAAACTTATTCCAGCTCCTTACAAGGTAATTCTTTTCTTTTATTCTGTAAAAAAGAATTCCTCCTTAAGATTTAAAATCCAAATCGGTACAATATATGGACCACGAAACAAGTATAACATATACTCACTCAATGTTGGGCAAGGTCTCATTAGCTCTAACTAGCACCCCTAAAGGCTGCTTCAATGTATCAGGACCAAAACATGCCTCAGAGCCGGGGTCATTTCGTAGAAAAAGAGGCGCAGGAGCTCATTAGCATAACTCATTAGGATAACTTATTTGAGTATGCCACACCACCTGACACCACTGGAAGTGTGTCACAAGGTGGGAGAGCTTGTACCTGAATAAACCTTGGTCTTAAAGGTGCCACTGAACTCCTTGCATTGCTGCTTGGGGGGGGGGGTAGAAACACGCAGATCTGCCCTCACAGAGAAGAGAGAGGTTCTACTTGAATAAGCCTTGGACTTAAAGGTGCCACTGGACTCTTTGCATTGCTATCTATGGTGGGGGGAGAAACACACAGATCTGCCCTCACAGAGGGCCTGGAAAGATGGGGGAGGGCTTTCCTGGGCCCCATGCTTTAGCACGGGCCTGGAAAGATGGGGTTGGAGGGGGTTGGGGGGATCCATAGCTTACTTTACTTCTTTCTCCTCCCAGGCCAACTGAAGGGAGGGCTGCTTGCAGCAGGGGACGGGGCTCGGTACATGTCCCCGCCCCCTGGCCTCTTCTTTGATGGAGCGTCACTCCGGTGAGCTCTGGCCCCCACCGAGGCCTGCCTCAGAATGCCTAGCCTACTGAGTGTATTTCATGGATCTAAACTGACTACAGCTGGTTGTTCCTTGCTGGCTTTTAAAGTTGTAGATGCCCTTATGTAATAGATGCATTTCACTGTAAATGAAGTCTCCTTTGTGAGTAATCTTAGCACACAGTTGTTTTGAGGTTTGCTGTTCTTTGTAATTTATTACTGTGTTCTGTTACTCTTGTTGTAAAGAGACTATCCCAACATTTTCTTGGTATCATACACAAGTGTGCACAAGTGGGTAAGTTGTTGGTCACACATGGATTATCTCCATTTTCTTTAAGAGCTGAATCCCAGGCTTTATTTCCCCTTTTTAGAGGGCGACCATGGCCAGTAAGACAGAGCCAAGCTACACAGTCCAGCGGCACCTTCTTCAGCAGCTGGTTTCTTATGAGATTCTTCAGCACCAGGTAAATGGGATAGGGGACAAAAATGGTTCAGGGATATTGAGGCAAAGACTGTGGCATTAAAGTATAGATTCATCTTCTCAAAATGGGCCAGGTGATATGCTTAACAATGCATCTGTACAGGGCCGGCTCGCCCACTAGGCAAGCTAGGTGCTCGCCTAGGGCGCGCCGGCCCTCAGAGGCGCCAAACGGCACCCCGCCCCGCCCTCCCAACCCCCCCGCCACCCTAACCGTGCGCTGCAGCCGCCGCCTCCCCCAGTGCAGAGCGCCCAGGCAGGGCACAGCTAGCCCGCCCTCCCCCAGCTCCTCTCCAACTAGCTGTTAAACTCAGACTTAAGGAAAATATAATAAATTGGCATCAAACCCAAAAGCGGGGGGTGGGGTGGGGAATGCTCCCTGCAGCGGGGGCTGGTGAGGAGGGAGGCTGAGGCTTCCGAGGAGGTGCTGGAAGGCCTGGAACAAGAGAAAGTGAAAGTAGAGGTTTCCTTGGCCGGGCCTGGGGGGGAGGGGCGGTGCTCGCAGTCAGTCGGGGAGAGAGTGCTTCAGCTGGTGGATCCTGGCTGCCCCTCCGCTTCCTTCCACCGAGGCCTTTTAGCCAGACTCTTGGGAGCGCGGTCCTTGGAGGAAGAGATGGGGGGGCCTCCTGGTTGCCCACAAACCACATGTACAGAGCAGACGACCCACAGGGGGGCTGTGCTGAATCCGCCACCGGTGGGTATGCAAAGGTGCTCCGCGCATGGTCAGAGGTGCACTCTTCTAGGCCATAAAACATGGCCCGCGTTTATCCATTGGTCCCAATTCCCGTGGGACGGGGTTGTCGAGGAGCCTTTGGGAACATGACGCCCTTTGCCTGTTTTTGCTGCAGGCCTGATGTTGTGTTCTTTGGGGAGACTAAATGTCAGTCTGTCGCAGCGGAAGGAAAAAGGGCTCCCTGGGCACCTTAAAAGTCTCGCAGATTTATGGAAGCCGAAGTCTTTCTAGGCTCCAGCCCAATAAATCTGTGAGCCTTTAAGCCTAAAAGTGCCACAAGATTCCTGTTGTTGCAAAAGGCGCCCCAGAGCAAGCACGCCAGAGGACTCGCTTTCATGCCGGGCACACGAACGATCCCTCTGGGCCCAATCCTGACACGTGCGGAAGTGAGGGGGAAAGGGCGGGGGGGATCCAGTAGATCATCCTCTGTCTCTAGTTTCTGATTCCGGCCTTGGAAGGGCAGTTATTAAAAGTACTTTCCCCTTTGCGACCGCGATCCGCTTCTCCCTGCACTGGATCAGCCAGCTGGCTTTTAAAGAACTTTGCTTCGGGGAGGGAAGAGCGGCAGGAGGCTGCAGGCGCATTCGATCCCCTGTCCGGGGGGGGGAGCAGAGGGGGAATGACTCCCCTGAGGGGGCCGGGCTTTGGCTGGTCTTCTTGCCGGGTAAAAACGCCTCCCGTCGGGCGCAGGAGGCAGGTCACCCTCCCTCCCCTCCCCCCTCAGGGGGGGAGGAGGCGGGGGTGGCATGGAGGTGTCTTCAGCCCCCACCGGGAGGTTGGCATCTGCGCCCGCCTAGGGCGCAGATTCACCTCGAACCGGCCCTGCATCTGTATTTAGTCATGTGCTCCTTTGAGTTCTTCTCTATGGAAGCTCAACCACCTCTCCCACTGGAGTGCAGTTGCAACATCTTAGTTCATCTCATGCGGGGGGGGGGGGAACCCTCAGAGGTTCATAGCAAACTCTTGAGCTGTAGACGGGCTGTTTAGTAGCTCCACCAACAGAAGTGCATCCACAGATAGGTTTGAGCAGTTGTACAGCATGTAGACAAGAAGCAGTGGCCCAGGCAAGCCCAATCTCATCAAATCTTGGAAGCTAAGCAGGGCCACCCCTGGCAAGTATTTGGATGGGAGACCTCCAGAGAATACCAGGGCCGAGAAGCCATAGGCAGGCTATCAATCCACTTCTCTGAATGTCCTCCATGCCCCAGTAGGAGTCACCAGAAGTTGCGTAGACACACATACAAATATCAAGAAAGAGAAGGAAAGAAAGAAAGAAAGAAAGAAAGAAAGAAAGAAAGAAAGAAAGAAAGAAAGAAAGAAAGAAAGAAAGAAAGAAAGAAAGAAAGAAAGAAAGAAAGAAAGAAAGAAAGAAAGAAAGAAAGAAAGAGTAGCACATCCAACCCTAAGCTGGAGTAACTTTCTCTAGCCTAATGACCCTTCCTCCAACTGAAGTGGCTCTTCCATTGCAGGAAGAAACATTTAGGTTGGACAAAGGCATCTTAGTTGAAGGAAAGCTTCAGTCTTTGCTCAGTTGAGTGCAATGCTCCCTCTAAGCAGTGGAGTCTCATGAGAAAAATTCAACTTTGTGAGCTACCGGCATTAAAGTGGTGAGTGAGAGATTTGGCTACTGCATAAATTAGTTTGCTCTGGAGTCATCCTGCCTGAGCTAAGACAAAAATGTGTGAGCTGGAGGCTAAAAAACCGTGAGCTAGCTCACACTAACTCAGCTTAGAGGGAACACTGGTTGAGTGGTAGGTTACATTCTATCAGGGGTCTTTTCGTAGAAGAACAGCTGCAGGAGCTCATTAGCATATGGTATGCTAATGAGCTATTAGGCTATTAGCATATGCCACGCCCCCTGACATCACCGGAAGTGATGTCAGAAGGGGAAGCAAAAGGGGGGGGAGCATCTTCAAAAGCCTCCCTTTCCCTTCCCCAGCTGGTCTGGGTGGGGGAGCTAAGAGAGAAGGGGTTTAAAGTTTAAACTCCTTCTCATGAGAGTTGGGCCACAGAAGGAGGAAAGAGGGAAGGAAAGAGAGAGAGTAGAGAGAAGGAAAGAAGGAAGGAAAGAGGGAAAGAAAGAGAGGGAAGAAGGAGGGAAACAGGGAAAGGAGGAAAAAGAGAAGAGAAGAAGGTGGGAAAGAAAGAAAGAAAGAAAGAAAGAAAGAAAGAAAGAAAGAAAGAAAGAAAGAAAGAAAGAAAGAAAGAAAGAAAGAAAGAAAGAAAGAAAGAGAAGAGAAGAATGAGGGAAAGAGAGAAGAGAAGAATGAGGGAAAGAGGAAAAAGAAAGAAGAAAAGGAGGGAATGAAAGAAATTCAGTGGCAATTCAGCCCCATTATACCCTATGGGCCATTGAAGTCAATGGTGAAAACATAGGGTATATTCTGGGGGCTGGAGGGGAGGGTTTGAGGGAGAGGCTCCAAACTCACAGGATAGCTGATGGAGCCTCTCCCCAAGATATCTACCAAGTTTCAAGAACATTGGACCAGGGGGTCCAATTCTATGGGCCCCCAAACAGGTTGCCCCATTTCCTCCATTGTTCTCTATGGTGGGAAAAAAAGTTAATTTTTTCCCACCATAGAGAACAATGGAGGGAATAGGGGCAACCTGTTTAGGGGCCCATAGAATTGGACCCCCTGGTCCAATGTTCTTGAAACTTGGTGGGTATCTTGGGGAGAGGCTCCATCAGCTATCCTGTGAGTTTGGAGCATCTCCCTCAAATCCTCTCCCCTCCAGCCCCTAGAATATACCCTATGTTTTCACCATTGACTTCAATGGCCCATAGGATATAATGGAGCTGAAATTGACATTCGGCTGCCTGAAAGACTCTCCGGGACGCCGGCTGGGGGCGGGGCTTGGCTCCTGAGCTCCCGGAGCTGCGCTCCGGTGAGCTCCCCCCAAAAGACCCCTGCATTCTATTACGTGCGATGGAGGTGGAAATGAGGTACCATGCCTTTTTAAACACCAGAAGGTATGGACATGCTGTGCCCAGATACAACAGTCACAATGACTGACTAATGTAAAACAAATCTTAGAGATACAATGTATTGGTGACACCGTGAACATTCCTTGTCTCCCCTTGTAGTGGTAGTGAAATCTGACCAGTATAAACTATGTTCATGGTCATGTTTATTTATCTTGCCTCAGGGCAAAGAGCTGGACTCAGTGATTCTTCTGTCTGTTTCATCTAGATATCTGGAGCCAAATCAAAACTAGATATCCTAGATAGGTAAAGGTAAAGGTTCCCTTGCTCAAAAGCCAGTCGAATCCGACTCTAGGGTTGCGGTGCTCATCTCCGTTTCCAAGCCGAAGAGCCAGCGCTGTCCAAAGACATTTCCGTGGTCATGTGGCCGGCATGACTAAACACCAAGGCACACGGAACGCTGTTACCTTCCCACCGAAGTGGTACCTATTTATCTACTTGCAATTTCTTGCTTTTGAACTGCTAGGTTGGCAGGAGCTGGAACTAGAGACAGGAGCTCACTCCATCATGCGGCACTCTCGGGTCTTGAACTGCTGAACTACTGACCTTCCACAGCCTGCAGTTTAGCGTCTTAACCACTTGAGCCACCGCAGATAGATATCTAGAGCTAAATCAAAACTGAGTTTCAGTGAGGAAAAAGCACTAAGGGACTGAACTGCTGCTGTCTTGTTCTTTTCTACCTGACCTGTGTGCAGGAGGAACCATTTTTCTGTTGTCCTCCGCAGGCTGGCAGCACTTCCTGGGATGGAGAGTTGAGCAAGCATGCCAGTACAATCTTGTATCTACATGCATCTCAGAAAGATCTTTCTAACTTCCATCAGGATATGGCGTGAGTATTCCCTGTGCCTCTCTGTTTGAGGCAGTAGCATCTTCACAAATCTGTCTTGAGAGATTATTTCTGGGAAGGGACTTTCTGTTCCAAGCTCTGCTCCTCTGTTCTCTGATTTTTAAGAAACGTTGTTATGATTCTTCCTTATTGCATCAAGATGCTGGGAAATAAGTCTGCAGATATACCATGTGACCGAGGGACGGTGGCATATAATAACAGCCTTCTGACTTAGATGCCTCAGCTGATTTCCCCCCAACAGATTAGAAATCTATTCATGAGTCTGATTGGTGTTTCTTCTTGTCTCATTATTATGTGAACGTGGCTCACTCCATGGAACTTCTTATTAATAAGTATATAATTTCTGTTTTGCCTAATCTTTGCCTCTTCTTCTGTCCCTCACTTTACTATAACAAATTCCAGTTTCTGTGATAATCTGAAGTTTTACTGCTAAGAGAAATCAGGCCTAATATGCTTTATTTCCATATGCACGTTTTCTGATTGCAGAAAATGAGAGTTCTTAGTTGGCTTAATTTTAATTCCTCTAATTTGAAGGAAATATTGCTGCCTTCTTCTAGGTTTGTGGCTAGATTCCTCCTATTCATCATTATTTCAATGCTTGGTGGATTCTTTCCTTCTCTTTGACACAGGAAGTGGTTGGCTTACAGCAAGCTCTACCTGATCTTGGAGTTCAACAGCAACTGCCTACTCCACCAGATTACCAGCATAGAGTACCAATGGGTGCAAGGACGACTAAAACCTGAACAGGTTAAAATCATACCTCAGTCCATAGGACTGGAAGCATACTCCAGTCTAACCAGAGTCAGCCTGAGAAACAATAAAGATTTATACACAAGGGAATTCTACAGAGTTCCTAGTATGTATTTGCTTAGCAACACTGACACAGATTTAATACCAACACCAATGCACAAATTCAGCCAACGTATGGTGGCATCAGGTTTTTGCCTCCTACTACTGAAAGATTTATATTTGTACTGTACCTTTGCCCAATATGAGAGATCTGTATTGGCTATCTTTGCCTCTAGAAGTGAGGGAAAGCCACATTTGAGTACTTTTTCTTCCTGACCCTAGCTCCTGCCCTGCTTGGGCACATGCAGGGGACTTTGTGAAAAATTTGAGGGATCTTTGCTGTCAAGAGAACACTGCAATATCTCTTAATTAGTGCTAATGTATCCTTTTGCTGCTCTGTTCAGAAAGCAGAATTGGCTGAGTCTTTCCAGTCCCTGCTGGCCTATGGGATCTCTCTCCTCCAGAGGTACCGGATTGTCTTCCCGCTCTCTGCTCCAAACTCTATACAGAGGCTACAATCACTGCTCAGGTCTGCCATCTGAATGGTTCTCTATAATGGAACTGCATGCACTCAATGCTGGGAAATCCCCTATGTTCTTTGCTAAGAGAAGCTGAATTCAGTGATCTTTATAAATGGCTCTTCGAAAAGCCCATGTCAGTTTACTGATTTATTATGTTTTTGCTAGTCACAGGTTAGGCAAGGGATATGGGGAAGTGAAGCGTAGCCTTACAACTACTGACACTCTTATTCACTTGTCTGACTTTTTTTAATACTGACTATCCTAATTATAGAAATATGCACAAGTTTTGGCCTTTCCAGGCTGTCTTTCATCATTTTTTCCCAGCCTGCAATTAAAAGTCCATCCTCTCCAAAGAGAACTCCCTTGAAAACTGAGTACTCCTTCAAATTACAGGATATGTTATCCCAGGATATATTCTATTCTAGCAGGTTACGAGATATTATCTCTAAAATCAGTCCTGGGTAGTCCTGGATTGTCCTTGTGCTACTGAGAGAATGCTGGGTCTATTCCAGCAGGGTGAAAACTTGACAATGGAAGCTTTCCCCATTGCTGCAAACTGCACCTATTGAATCGCTGTCTGTCACAGCACTATGAAAAACACAGGAGCCCAGCCAAAAGAGGAGTGACAAACTTATTTTGTGGGATATGTGAAAGGAGAACCAGAAACACTAGATCTTAAATACATTATTTTAGCAATGGTTTTCATCTTTGCAGGCTCTTGGTCCAGATTTGTAAAATGAAAGCCTTCAGAGAACTTTGTACTGTGACCCCTGATCTTCAACAAATGGTGACAGAGGCACTCAAGGTACACAGCCATGAAGGTGTCTTAATGCTCTCGCTTCCCAAGCCCATTGGTGTAGTTCAGTCCCTTCATGAGGCCTTGAGAATCCCTATGTTCTTTCCTTCAGCAGTCAAGTGAAACTGGGAAAAGGCGGGACATCCATCATCTTCCAAACTGGCCATAGTTGCTAGCCTTGGATCGCCCCTTCCTGCCTCTATGCAGAAATGTATGGGGCACTTTTTCTTCTGTGGAGAATGCTGTATTTCATGGGATTGCTCCTATCCTAGCCTTCTCTCTGTATCCTATACCACTGTTGGACATCTGGCATGATGCACCTTCTGACATCAGGCCAAATAATTATTTATTCATATGTGAATAGTGTTTGACCATTCCCCTCATGAGGGTTTTAAATGTGGTTTGGAGCTTGCAGAATGCTGCTGCAGTGCTTTTCATTCCATGTCCTGTTTTCTTAGTCAGGAACAGCAGAATGGTTTCAGATGAAGAAACAACACCTGAAGCCAATGGTCAAGGTAAATCTCTCTTTCCATTTGGGTTGCCATGGGTTGCGGGTTTGTGAATCCCATTGTAACAGGTCTTTTCTACAAAATGAGGAGACCCACACAGCCTCCAATGATTTTGGGGGAACAGACCAGCAGCACAGGTCTTCAGATAGCCAGAGGAGAAACCTGGCTGAGGACATAAATTTAAGCTTGTTATGGCTTCAGAATGCAATTTGAATTTTCTTTAATACTTTCAGACTTTTACTGACTAGCCATTAGGTTGGATCCTCTCACACAGAGGATACCACCCGCACCAGCCTGCCCTTTCCTAAGAGTAAGACTAAATTGTACAGAGTCTGCTCATTGCCAAA
This sequence comes from Gekko gecko, assembly GCA_029375565.1. NCBI lineage: Eukaryota > Metazoa > Chordata > Lepidosauria > Squamata > Gekkonidae > Gekko > Gekko gecko. Next base: position 221,778,626 of record JAPDNY010000002.1, read on the forward strand.
GATAGGCCTAACAAACAGGTACTTTATTCTTTCTCAGAAGTAGAGCAAAACCACTCTGCCACCCTTCACTCTCTGTCTGCTCTTTTCCTGAGCTTGACCTGAGCTGTCACTGGCTCTCTCACTCAGCAGAGCTGACTAAATTCCTGATGTGTTCTCTCCAGCATTCCATCCTGTTTCTGAAAAGTGTTTGGATGCTGGAACAATACCCCCATAGGCTCGAGTGAGTGGCTGTTTTTCCCTTCAGGGGCACACCCATAGATTCTAGGATGGCCACACCAGTCCATTTGCATTTGCCAAACTTTCCTTATTCCAGCCACAGCTATGAAAGAAATGGTTCACACATTGCATTTCTTGTTCAGGAAGGCAATTCAACCAAATAAGCAGTCATGTAAGCTAATACAATGTAAACAAAAGTAATGTGAGATGCCATGGATATGGCCAGCAGCGGCAACTTACTTTGAGAGTCATCAGATCATTTCTCGTCCAGTCACATCAGGGACAGAAAGTTCTGCTGGCTGTATCTGTGATAGCCCACATCACTTATTGATTGCATTTGCCCATCACAAGCTACTATTGGGCATGACCACAGCTTGTTGCCACGCTTGCATGCTCTCTTTGCTGCTCCTGCTTTCTTTTGCACATAGAGCTTACTTCAAAAACATCCTGATTCAATCAAGCTCCAGTTTGCCTTGTAGTCCTTATACAGGTACCTCAGCACATAGTTTAGTGTCTATAAAACAGGGTTCTGTACCCCAGTTTAGAATCCTGGTACATTAGAGTAAACAGGTGCTGATTTGCCATGCCACATGAATTTGGATGTCGGGGCAATTTGGAGCTTGAGCAGACCAGAAAGCTTTGAATCAAGCTTTGTACATGAAGGGGGAGCAAGGGGAGCATGTGAGCATGGAAACAGGCTGTGTCCATGCCCAATCTTGGTAGGATCTCAACTTGTAATGATATCTGCATGCAGGCTACAGGTTTATTCAGATGAACAGGCCCTTGGGGAAAACTGAGATTGTTTGGCTGGCTGGATGAGAAATATCTTGTATAACCCCCCCCACACACACTAAATTACTTGTGCCCAGATTTTCTGTAACAAGAGCCATTATGGGTCCTTCCACTGAGGGGGAGGAAAAGCTACCCTTGCTGTTGCATTGGTGCTGAAGTATTGACATCCTGGCAACCCTGTTTCACAGCTGAGCTGTGGTGCTCAAAACACTGCAACTCTTTTTTTTTTTTGGGGGGGGGGGAAGCCTGTTAAAGGATTACACAGGGCCAGGATATGAAGATTAGCTCCTCTCCTTCCCCAGATTGGCTGTGGGAAGAGCGTCCACATGGATGCTCTGCCCACAGCCACCCTGCAGTTCCACCTTGAGCTGGAGAAAGATTTTCCCCTTCTCCAGCTAAGCAGGGGAAAGTATGGGAGCAAAGTACAAGTCATGCTGTAAATAAGTACAATGCACAGAAGGAGGATAGGATGTCAAAGAAGGGGTAGCTTGTAATTTCTGAAGTCTCTTGGGCATGCATTTTGTCCAATGGAGAGATTAGAATCATCCACCAGTTTGATGAAAGTTTGACTAGTGGAAGCCAAACTGCTCATGCCAAGACTTCCTTCCCTTATTTTTTTTTCTTTTGTAGACCATGGAGGAGTGTGGCAAAACTTTGGTCAGTCTTGTCATAGAAGTGAATGCAGATCTCCAGCAGTGTCGCAGAGTCTGGAACAAATATTTCAGCAAGTAAGTCTCTAGAAGAAGTTGTCTGGAATTTGCTGGGTGCTCATAAAATGTTTCCCTCAAACTGTACCCAGAGAGAAAAGAAGCCTTTGGAGCGAATTTTTCAAGCCAAGGGAGTGAACCCTCAAGCCTAGCAATAGCTATATTCCACCCCTTTGCTGGAATTACTAGTTATTTTCCAGGCAAATAAAATAAAATAAACTGCTACTTATTGCCTATATCAATTCACTTGAACGTGTATGAATATGCTTACTATCTATCATTAAGTTAGGTAGAAAAACTAGAGGAAAAAACTGGCCAGGAGTGATGAAATATCTCTAGATCTTTTTTGTCCCATTCTCAAGCCAGAAGTTGCTTTGCTTTTTGTTACTTAACCATGGGAATTACACAGGGTTTTTTATATACTGTACATCCCTGGTCATTAATAGTCTTTATCAGCTTGTTTTGACAAGAGGTAGAAGGTGCAAGGTCCAGGCCCATTCCTGGCTTCCTCAAAGAGAACTGTACACAAATACTATTACTTCCTTTACATAATCCTCTAGCTCTTGGTCTGACAATAGCAGGCCACTTTTAAAGTTTTCAGGTCCCCCCTGGTTGCCAGATCCAGGTTGGGAAACTCCTGGAGATTTGAGGATGGAGCCCGAGAAGGACAGGGATTCAATGGAGTACAATGCCATAAAGTCCACCCTCCAAAACATATTTTCTCCAGGAAATTGATCCCTGTAGTCTGGAGATGAGCTGTCATTCCAGGAGATCCCCAGCTCCCACCTGGAGGCTGGTATCCCTGGCCTCTTTACACATTATAAAGTCTTTGGGTTTCTTTTTTTCTTTTTCTTTTTAAAATTTATTTATTTTAGAAAAACACAGAGGATACAAAAAAGAAAAGGGAAAAAGGAAAAAAATGGTTATACAACATAATTACATTTGTCGAAGACAATTATGTAGTACATCATGTATAGGACAGAATAATTCCCCTTTTATCCCCTTCATTATAATTTTTAAGGTATTATCTATAAAATAAAATAATTCTTATTTCTATTGGGGTACAATTGTATTCATCATTTATATTTTAAATTTCAAACTTCATAACTAATCTATTTTAACTACACAGGTTTCATCATTATTACATATTCAACGTAACATACTTTCGCCATTTCTACATGTTCATTAGAAGCTTTAATAGATAAGTAGTATATCACAGTGTAAAAGAAAATCTATTATACATCTCATATATGTTTGGGATATTACATTTGGAACAGATTTTGATTCGACTTTTATTTCATTAACATCCTTTTGCATATGATATTTTCTCACTTTAAGCTTGTTTCCTGCTAGCATAACTCTCATAATACATACTCTGTCTTTTCTCAAATTTTGTAATAGACCTATTTCTCAAATAGGTTGTTAACTTTGCCATTACTGCATATTCAGCAAGTTTATTTTCCTATTCTTTTAAACATGGACAGCTGTCTAGTTTCCATTTTGCTGCATAAATAGTTCTAGCCACTCTCACCATGTATCTGAATAGCTCTTCTAAAATTTTTGGTAATTTATTAGGTGGAACACCTTATAGTATGCTCTTGGCTTCCATTGGGAATTTAAACTTTATGTTTTGTATTTTTTCAGTGTATTTCTTTCCAATATCTTTGCTTTTTTACAAGTCCACCACATATGAACGACGGTTCCATTTCTATGTCTTTCTTGACATTTCCAGCATTTTCCTTTGTAGTTTTTCTGTGCTTTCTCAATGTCCTTTCAAGTTATATACTATCTGAAAAACATTTTGTACCAATTTCCTCTTCGTGTCTGGCTGACTATAAATTTGATATCTTTTCCCCATAGTTTTTCCCATTATTGCATAGATATCTGTTCTTTAAGGTTTTGCATACATTTAATCATACATTTTTTCACTTGTTCATCTTCCATTTCTAGCTGAAGTGAAATCTTATATATCCATTGTAATAAATGTCCTTTTTGTTTTATAATCAGCTGGTCAAATTCAGCCACATCTCTTAGAACTTACCTTCAATAGTCATGATCTCCTTTAGTCTTGAGACTGATAATATATCAGCCATTGAATGTTTACACCTTAATCTTTAATATCTTGCCAAGACTTGATTTTCCCGAGTGTCATCATGCCATAAGTTAAAAGGTCATTTTTATTTCTCGTATTCCTATCATAATGAGCTTCTATTGGGGACATAAGCAAAGAGTTTGAGGGCTCAATAAACTATGTTTTCAAAGGTCCATCTCTGATTATGTGACTTCTTTCTTGTGTTATGATCTTTTTAGTTGATTTCTTAATCCGTAAGCAATTGTGTGAGTCTTCATCAAGATCTGCTGATTCTAATTTTACTGTTCTTTGTCTTGGGTTTTCAATCCAGTCCACAGTTCAGACCAGACCTGCTGCTTGGTAATATAATTTTATATTTGGGACTGCTAAGAGGGCATGGTGTCAGAGCGCTCTGGCATGGATGCCTAAACCTGACGCTCCGTGATTACCCACCCATTTTTCCCCTCTAATGGGCTAATTTTCCAGAAAAACTTACCTCCACAGTGATTTTCTGATTGAAGAAGCTTGCAGGACATTGCTGAGCTCTGTAGGGTGAGAAGGGAAGTCGGCTGACTATCCAAACAAATGATCCCCATCACGTGGTGTGCCAAGTCCAAAATGGCCAGTGGAACTAAACTCAAAAAGGAAGACCAACAAGAAGAGACAGTGATGCTTAAAATGCTGCAGACTACTTTAAAAACCTCTCTTCAATCATTTGAGAACTCAGTACTGGAAAATTTACCTCCAAAATTGATAAAGCTCTTCGGCCTTTAACGGAGCAAATAAACCAACTGGCACATGCTTTAGAAAATATAAGGACTAAAGCTGAAACAGCTTGCACCTTGGGATCTACAATACAAACTGAAAATCAAGAACTACAAAAAGAACAACACTATATGAAAGAGAGACTTCTGTCTCTGGAAACAGAGATTTGAAAACATCATCTGAAATTAAAATGATTTAACGAAAATCCAGAAGAAGAATCTAATCTCTTAAAATCTATTCCTACTTGGCTGGCTTCAGTGATTCAGAAGGATGACAATGAACAGTTCTCAGTGATAAAAATATACAGACTTGGAAATCTTAACAAGCCCAACAGAAGATACCCAAGAGATATAAGTGAAAAAATGGCTATTATGAAGATAGCATGTGAACTTGGGCACCTAACATTTCAGGACATAAAAATCAGAGTTTTTCCAGATCTTCCTGCTGAAGCCTTGAAAATATGGCAACAACTAAGAGAGACTACACAAAAACTTTGAGAACATAAAATCCAGTATCGCTGGTCATCTCCAGGACAGATTAGAGTTATACGCCAAGGGAAACAGCTCTTTGCTTCTGATGAAAACAGTGGTGTATGTTTGCTGAGATCTGTACAGCTGGAGGAATCAATGGAAATGGCAAAATCAACTTTCAAGAGGAAATTACAGTTTGCTTTATCTCCGCGAAAAGCAACAACATTTCCAGTTTTCAGCCCTCCTAATGTGGGGGACAAAAACCTTAAAGGATAAAAGTGGAGTACTATTTGCTAAGTTTAATATGATTTACATAACTATTGAATTAAGTTAATTACTTCTGATGTTTTATATAACTGTGAAATAAATAAGATAGAGTTGTCAAAGCTAGGGAGGGCAGGTGGTGTAATGGAAGGAGGGTTACAAAGGGTTGAAGCCTCTAACAAACATAAAACAGGCTGAGTTGTGGGTAGGACACTCTGAGATAAAGAGTGCTGTGAAGGTTGAAGGTAGAGTTTTAATTAAAGGTTCAGTTGGGTAGGTTAGGATAAGCAGGATACTAAGATAGTCAAGTGTTAAAGAAGGCAGATTAAGTTAAATAAGATTCCATCTTTTGGAAACATTATTTGTGTCTGACTAATTTATTATTAATTTCAGGTGGTAATTGATAATTTATAAGTGTGTAATGGCACAATCTCTGAAAAATATGTCTTGGAACATGAGAGGTTTAAAAAATAATATAAAACAAAAACGTATAACATCTCAAATTTTGAAGTGCAAACCAGATTGTATTTTACTACAGGGAACACACCTAAAAGCAAAATCCACCCTATCTGCTTGGTATAAAGAACAATATATGTCTGTAGGTTCATCTAAATCGAGAGGTACTGCAGTAATTTTAGCTAAGAATTTACAATTTGAATTAAAAGGGGAATTGATTGATACAGCAGGTAGATATAATTTTATCAAAGGCATCTTAGATGACAAATTAGTTACAATTAGGTCTGTTTATGCACCAAATGAAACATAGGTCACATTTATGAAAAACACTCTATATCTTTTGCAAACATTTCAAAAAGGAGAAATAACAGTGGGGGGTGACTGGAATTTTCTTTTAGATTCTTTTATGGATAAGTCAAAACAAAAGAAATCGCCCAAGAAGACTAGGGATACAACATCTCAATTACAAAATATAATTAGAGCTCATGGGCTCTGTGACATTTGGAGAATAAAGAATCCAAATGAAAGGGACTGTACTCTTTATTCATCTAGGTTTGATGTTTATACACATATTGATTATATTTTACTTTCATATTCATTCATTAATAAGATAGAACACGTGGATATTGGTATAAAGATATGGTCGGATCACCATCCTACGCATTGTGTAATAAAATGGTCAGAGAAAAGACACACAACAAAAAAATGGGTATTAAATAAGTCTTTATTAATAAATCCTGAAACAAAAAGTCAAATAACAGAGGTGATAAAAAATTATTGGAAGGAAAATAAACCTGAAGAGACATCCCACCAGAATATGTGGGAAGCGATGAAGGCTGTTCTTAGAGGTCATCTAATCTCATTAGCTACACACCTGAAAAGAGAAAAAAATAAACAAATGCTATTATTACAAGATAAGATTAATAGTTTAGAATTGTTACATAAACAAACTGGCAATAAAAATATTTTTAAGCAATTATTGGCTGAAAAAAAAATTAGAATTAACCACAACAACTCAAATTCAAAAGGACTTAATTTTTATTAAACAAAGATATTAGAAAAAAATCCTCAGAATCTCTCAAATTACTTTCTTGGATGGTCAAAGATTTGAAAATGTCACATCAAATTCAGGCTCTGCAGAACACTAATGGTCAAATATCTATAGACCATCAGGAAATTAGAAATATCTTAGAAAACTATTATAAAAATTTTTATGAAACAAAATCACAACTTTTATGAGGCAACATAACATCCTAAAGAAAATTTCAAAAACATTATATCATTATTGAATTCAGATGGAAAAATATTTATAAAACTTATTGCAAATAGACTTAAAAAAATACTTCCAGAGTATATACATTTAGACCAATCTGGATTTCTGCCTAAGAGAAATATAATTGAAAATATAAGAAGAACTCTGAATATTATTTCATATTGTGAAAATAACTATGTGGAAGCTTTGTTGATGCCTCTGGACAAAGCTTTTGGTAGTGTTGAAATAAATTGCCTGCAAGAAGTCCTTATAGGTATGGATTTTGGAAAAAAATTTCAAAAGGTAATTCAGGCATTATAATGAGAACCTACAACAAAAATTAAAGTGAATAATGAAACTTCAAACATTATACAATTACAAAGAGGTACGAGGCAGGGATACCCCCTTTCCCCATTATTATTTATTTTAGCTATAGAACCATTAGTAGAATATATTAGAAAGAATAATAACATCCATGGAGTTCAAATTGGCAATTTAACTCATAAAACTAGTTTGTACGCAGATGATATTATGTTATATATTACCAAACCTAATGAATCCTTAGGTGAAATTTTCAAGACACTTAATCAATTTAATACTATATCAGGCCTCAGTTTTAATAAAGAGAAAACTATAATTCATTTGATACATACAAAAGAAGACTTAAGATTAAAGATGAATAAAGTTTACTAAATTAAAGAAATAAATAATCCATGGAGATATTTAGAAATATACATTCCATTAAAGTTAGAGGATTTAAAGGTAAAGGTTCCCTTGCTCGAAAGCCAGTAGAATCCGACTCTAGGGTTGTGGTGCTCATCTCCATTTCAAAATCGAAGAGCCAGCGCTGTCCGAAGACGTTTCCATGGTCATGTGGCCGGCATGACTAAACACCAAGGTGCACAGAACGCTGTTACCATCCAACTGATGTGGTACCTATTTATCTACTTGCAATTTCTTGCTTTCAAACTGCTAGGTTGGCAGGAGCTGGAACTAGAGACGGGCACTCTCTCCGTCATGCAGCACCCGGGTCTCGAACTGCTGAACTACCGACCTTTCACAGCCTGCAGCTCAGCGTCTTAACCACTTGAGCCACCGCAGCTCAATTTAGTTGAGCATAATTTCTACAGAATACATATGGAAATTAAAAAGACTTTAAAACAATGGGAGTCAAAATCTTTATACTGGACTGACCGGATTAACTTAATTGTTTCATTTTACCAAAATATAATTTTATCTTTAGAGCCTTGGCCATTCCACTAGGAAGGAAAACATTACAAAAGTGGCAAGCAGAGTTAAATAAATTTTTGTGGGCTGGGAAAAAAAACAAGAATTAGAGCAACAGCATTATATAAGGACAATAGACGGTGGTGGTCTGAGCATACCTAATTTACAATGGGTATATGAGTCAACTAACATTGGTAAATTAATAACGAGTGCAACACTAGAATGAGCTCCAGGATGGTCTCATATAGAATTAGAGCCCTTACAACCTTTTACATTTTATGATTCCCTATAGGACCCTAAAATTTTACAAAAATGTAACCAAATAAAATACCCTTTTTTGTTTAATTCTTTAAGCATTTGGTACAAATGGAAACCAATCTTGGCTCCAGGTATATCTAGCCAGTCATCTTATATCAGACAAGAATGGTTTATTCCTGGGAAAGATTGGGAAAATTATGATATATGGCAGAAAGCTGGAGTGACTAAAATTTCACATTTTTTGGACAAAAAGGAAATTTTAATGAAAGCTCAACTAGAACAAAAAATTAAACATCAGATACGCTGGTATAAATACTTACAAATCAGACACCTCCTTGAGTCTCCTCCACTGAGATTGATAAGAAGCCGACAATTGACACCTTTGGAACAATTTTTAGAGAAAGAGGTTAAACTATGTAGAAATATTTCATCTTTAGTGTATAAACAGATAAGCTTTAGTAAAGAAGAGAAAAACACCTTATATCAAAAACAATGGAAAGAAGATTTAAAAATAGATATCACAGAGAAAGACTGACAACAAATATAGGACAGTTATAGCAGAAATTAAAAATTATTTCTATAAATACTCAAATGTCTAAAATTATTATGAGATTGTATACTCCACCTATTAGACTTCACCGTATAAATAAATCATATAGCCTCATTTGGTGCATATATTGTTGCTAACATGCATATTTTGCCTTCCACGAGTCTCATTTTAAAATTAGGTATCTTCCATCTGAGTCTCTTAATTCTTGTAATACTTCTAATTGTGGGTTGTTTATGTAAATTGCTATTCAACATTTTTTTATTTTGTGCTGAAGCAAGATATGCTTTGCCTAATTTCTTATTGTTTAAAATATATTCGTATTTCTTCTTTATATGAGTTTCTTGTAGGCAGAATATAGCAATGTTTTGTTTTTTTAGTTAATTGAAGATTTTTGTGTGTTTTGAAGGAGAATTCAGTCTATTGATATTTATTGATACTATTTTTAATTTACCCATTTTGCTCTGATGTTGCCACATCCAACTTATCCTTTTCTGTGCTTGTTTCTTCTTCAGAGTTTTTGGTCTGTGAACTTTGCTTTGAGCTACTAGCAGATTGCTTTGAATTACTTGGAGATTCTCCTTCTGTTCCTCTATGTAACTCTTACAGTTCTTTGGCCAATTGTTTGGCTTGTTCCTCTGATGCGATTATTTTTCTTAAAAACCTCTATTGCAAATGGAATTTTTCAGTGATATTTTATTTATTTCTTTTGTAAAATCTGTCTCAAAAATTTTAAGTCTTTCCTTTTCTTTAACACACTTGTTGATAAATCCTGAATGATATGCACTTCTTTTCCGGCAACCCTGAGTGGTAATTCCCTTTGATTCTTTAGTGTTTTCTTGTGTTTTCTTATAGGTGAATCAATCCAGTATATCTCAAGGTAGCTTACTCTTGAATGCAAATCTTGAATTCACTCTAAAAAATCTGGAAGTCAGAAAGTCTTCCTCTACCTTCAAATAATTCTGAAGTAAATAATGAAAGGTGAAGGGTTTTTCCTTCAGATTTGGCCTCCCAAAATCCTCTGGGATGCCTCTAAAATGCAGATTATTAGGTCTGCATTGAGTTTCCAGGATTTCAATTCTTTGTTCTGCCTTCTCAATCTGAAGACATATGGACTTTGAAGCAGACATTCAGTGGGAAATTTTGCATCTCCCAGATTCGTGTGTGCCCTTTTCTTCTCATGGCTGGGATGCAGAGGCTTCAGCTTTCCCCTCCATGTTGATTTCTTCTCTTTGACGTGTCCTTGGAGCCACTATTGGTTCTTTTGTAAAACTTGTGTGCAGCCATGTAAGGAGAAGAAAACAGTGTGGAGGGGAAGACTGCAGCCACTTCTGCCCACACATTCCAGTTGCAATGAGAAAAGTACATGTGAATCTGGGAGACACAAACTCCTATTGAACCTCTGCTTCAAAGCCCAGATATCACAAGGACTATGTCATGTGCAAGGAGGCACTCAGCCAGCTGGTGCTGTTTAGAGGGATGCATTTGGCCCTGGGCCTCTAATTGCTAAAAGGATTTGCAGTAAACCAGATGGCTCAAAACATCTGGAGTTGTCTAGCAAATTTCTGATCACCATTTTTTTGTTCTCCACACTTGTAGTGCCATGCGACTGGATCTCTTCTCCATTGCATACTTAGAACTTCAGGAGCTGGTAAGTAGCTGCTTTATAGTAATCAGGACTTCAGTTTTATTCTACAGTAGTGTAGAGGAGAGGAGGGGATGGGTGGGTGAAGAGAGAGAGATTACGTAGTCTCTTGCTGTCTCAGAACTTTAAAATATATATTATTTAATGCTGGGGGTTATGCTGGGTTTGGCTGGTTGCCATGGATACCTTTCACTGAAAGCTAGATACACAGTCCAAAAGCAAGCCAAGAAATGGAGCCGAAGGTTAAAAAGCCGGGAAATCAGTCAGAGTTTAGAGGAGCAGAGGCTGAGCTGGGACTAGGTCTGAGAATGCACGGTTGCTTCCATGCTGAGGCAGGTGAGTGGGGTTGTTTATGACCAAATCCTCCCTTCCCTGGGAGAATCTGCAAAGATTCACAGCCCCTCATGTTGCCTTTGCAACAGCTGAAGTCTGGAACTCCTCCTTCTCTGCATCTGGGACAATCAGGTAAGCTTCGTGGGGATTCTGGCCTCAGGGTGTCTCCAACTGGGGGTGCTGGGCCAGGCTCTGGATCAGTCTCTCCCTCTGATTGCACCTCAGTCTCTTTGCCTTGCTGCCCCTTCTGTGCAGCTGCCAGGGCCTCTCCCCTCCCCCAGGTGCTGGTAAAGGTTCCTCTTCTGGGCTGACTTCAGAGGAGGCTGGGTTGCTCTATGCCTCTTCCTTATCTGAGGAATAGTCATTCTCAGTGGAGCCAGAACCCATGACAGGGGGCATGGCATCGCACTAGAGAGAATGGATGCCTCATCTGATTAGCATATGGTATGCTAATGAGCTCCTAGGGTATTAGCATAATATTTCATTAGCATATGCCAGGCCCCCTGACATCACCAGATGTCAGAAGGGGAAGCAAAAAGGCGGGGGGGGCGCAGGGCTGATGCCAGGTTTTTTGCACACTAGGTGAGGATACCTCCCCCCCCCCCCCGTGTGCCCACCAATTTTCAAACAAGTGCATTTTAGGAAGAATGAAAAACACAGAATTTGAAATTGCTAATTTCTTTTTTTTTAATTGTGAGAACAAGTAATACCATTTCTGATTTTCTCTCTTCAACTGATTGTATGGCCACATCTAAGACATCATAATATTCACTTTGAGAGCACCATAGCCCATCTAAGACTGCAATTATTGTCAAACTAAGAGAGCCCTGAGATTGTTGACTTCAGACCTTCCCAGTGGTGGCTCTGATATTTAGGAAGCCTGTCAGAAATCCCAAGTGCTGTGTGAGTAATCATGAGATTTTGAGCATTGCGTTTGACTTGTGGTTGCAGTACCTTCATTGCCCACTGCCATAACATTGGCTATCAATAAAATGCGATTCTCAGAAGCATAAGAAGGGGCACCAGAAATGTCAAGAGACCCCAAATTCCAAGCATATGCCTTCAGCCCCGGCAAGCCTTCTTTGTGGCAGTCCCAAATTTAGCAATATCAAAGGTAAGGTCATGATTCCAAAGGGGAAGAAGTGCTAAAACACCAACCCGCCTAGGAACTGTTTACACAAGATGCCAGCCTCAGCTAAATGGTAATTCATTCTTGGATTCCATTCTACCATGACTGTTTGTGGCCAAGAAGAAGAAGAAGAAGAGATTGGATTTATACCCTGCCCTTCACTACCCAAAGGCATCTCAGAGCACCTTACAAACTCCTTTCCCTTCCCCTCCACACAACGGACACTCTGTGAGGTAGATAGGGCTGAGAGAGCTCTTTCGAGAACTGCTCCTGAGAGAACAGCTCTGAGAGAACTTGTGACTGACCCAAGGTCACACCAGCAGCTGCATGTAGAGGAGTGGGGAATCAAACCCAGTTCTCCCAGGTTAGAGTTTGTGCATTTAATCACTACACCAAACCACTATACCAATCAAGTAATTCCCAATGTCCCCTAGGTAAGAGGAGGGGACGGAAACTGGAAAATATTTCCAGGGAACACATCCTTTCACTTCAAGCTTTCCTCACCACTCATAGGAGGCAATCCAACTTTCCTCTTCCTGACATCACCCTGAAGCAGGAGTAACCAGTATAAAAGAAAAGGATAAACAGGTCCCAGACATTTTTCAAGAAATTGGAAGGTGGAGCTTTGTTTCTTAACTCAAGGCCAGATTTTGAGTCAGGCTAGCTGCACATAGCTAAAGGAGTAATTACAGCAGATAATATGATAACCTAGCCTTCAAACCATGGAGTGATGCAACTGAACAAGAAGCACATAGAGGTAAAGCAAAGAACATAAGTGCAAAGCTTCAGTCCCAGAATTTCAGCATTCAACACCTTGGAACACAAAAATTTTCATATTTTTTAACATTGTTAGCCGCCTTCTGGCCCTTGCAAGAACAGAAAGTAGGGTTACCAGCCTCCAGGTGGGGTCAGGAGGTCTCTTAAAATGGCAACTGATTTCCAGACCCCAGCTGGTCCCCAACTGATCTCCAAATTTTTTATGTAAAATAAATAAATAAAAACTTCCAAGATTCCACCCACTCATACCTGTCTTTGTAACCATAAGGACTAGGAATGTGGGGTGGGGGTGGGGGGTGCCGCTTAAATGCCCAACACATTTGGGTTTCCCTACAAGAATCTTCTTTTCACTTCTTCCACCCGCTTTCTGCATCCTTTCAGAGGCTGTAAGCAGGAAGTAGGTTTCACACATTGGGAAGCTGTAATGTTTCCTTTGCCCCCCTGTCCTTGTCTAAATGTAGATTGTAAGCTCTTCAGGGTTATTGAGGTGTGAGAGTGAAGTAGTGGGTGCTGCAGGTGGAGGGAGGGCAACATGGACGAATAGGGCGACAGCGGCTAACAGCTTTCATCGAGACGATTCAGACAGACACTTAGCAACCCAAAAAGGACCCAGTGTGTGTGCGTGTGGCATAGGCACGGGCAGGATAAGGAGGGATGGCATAACCACAAAGCTGGGACAGGAATGGGGTGGGAGAGGAGGGCTGAAAGGCTCAGCCAGCCCATGCTCAGCCGCGAACAGCTTGCCCCCCCAAGGGCTGCTGGGCTTCTTCTGGAACACGAATGCCCAGGCCATCGGAAGGTGGTTATTATTCAGCAACTTCAAGAAAGGGGCGGTGATGCAGCACCGAGGACACACACACGCTCTCTCTACTCCTCTGGAATGCTGAATGGCTTCTTTGTGAGGCTGGCGGTGCTTAGGCTCATTTGGCCCTCCGCTTTGCTGAGCCCAACAGGGGTGTAAAACCAGCCTTGGGAGGAGGAGGAGGAGGGTGCTGGAGAGGGTTCCTGGGGTCACTCCTCCGGCCTCTGAGGTGGAAAAAGTCTTACCTTGGCTCCCGGGAGGGGTGTTACCCACACAGAAAGGGGGGGCACTAGACTTCTTCAGGGCTTCTCCAGGTATTTGCCCTCCCCCCTCCATCAGACCTGCCGCCTCCTTCGCCCCTGGGTGGGAAATAGTACATGAAAGGGAGGAGGGAGTCTGCACACCTGGCTGCTTCCCCCTCCCATACTCCTGGATCCTCGCCTATTGTTTTTTGACAGCCGGCCAGGGCACGCGCCTTCTCCTGTCTCCCGCCTTCGAGGGTCCACCCCCAACATGCACACGGTTTTGCTCCAGCCCCAACTGGAGCAGTCCAGTAGCATCCTGGAGGTGTGAAGCTCCACACCCTCATTGAGGTGCTGCCCACAGCCTGGTGCCTGCTACCCTCGGCCCTCTCCCCCCTGTCCTGGTTTGGAGGCTGCTGGGACAGCATACGTCCTCTGAGGAGAGCCTGCCTGTTTGGGCCACCAAACCAACCTTTCCAGGGCACTCAGGTTCTATACTGCCACATGTTCTGGGGAGCAGTGGGTGGGCAGCAGAGTGGCAGTGGGCTGAGAAGATTGGATGGCAGATGGCAATGTAAACATGCTTGGATTGCCACCAAGCACAGGGTGACGACTCAGCAGGGCAGGGCTTTTGGTGAGGGAGGGGCAAGGCTGGGTGGGGCGGCAGGCCAGGTGCTCTTCTTGAAGATGTCTTCCCCCTCTTTTTTGCTTCCCCAGCCGGCCTGCCAAGGCAGGATGGGGGGGAAGCGAAGAGAGAAGGCGTTTAAACTTCCCTCGCCAGCCTGCTTCCCTCACCAACCTGCTGGGAGCTGGGGGTGGGGCTTGCCACTGCTGCCATTTCTCCTGCTCCTGGGCTGCCGGAGCAGTGCTCTGGCCCGCTCCAGCCCCAAATGACCCCTGCCTATACCAATCGGCATTGAAAACAAAAATATAAAAGCGATATAAAGAAATTTAAACAACAAAATAGGAAAACAATCACCAAAGAGACCATCTGCTGCAGAAACCTGGCTGGTCAGCCTGTTTTTAATTGAAAAATAAAAGGGAGAAAATACCAGAGGCGGGAATCACAGTGAAAACAAAATGGTGACTGAAAATGTAGAAGACCAAGAAATATTAATACCCCTATCAAAACTTGACTTGGTGGAAATGGGGGATAGAAGCTTAATAAAAATCAGGTCTTTAATCAAACCTATTCAAACCCAAGTACAAGAAATCAAAAAAATCTATAATGGAGGCTCAAAAGACAGCAAAATGTGCAATGACTTTAACAGAAACTATCCAAGAAGAGACACATAATTTGCAGATAGAAAATGATCATATGCAAAACAAAACGTTACAATTAGACAAAGAATTTTGCAAAAATAACATTAAATTCAGAGGATTTCTGGCACAACTAAATACTCCTGAAGACTTACAAATTTTTATGGCAAACTGGCTTGCATCAGCTTTAAAATTAGAAGAGGGAGTCTTCCTGATAATAGTTAAGGCTTATTGTCTAGGATCTCCATGAAATATTCAAAGAAAAAGCCCAAGACACATTGTTATCTCAGTACTGGACTACAGAGTGAGGGGGAAATACTTATGGAAACAAGACAACAAGAATCATTTCAGTATAAGGATCAAAAAATTGAAGCATTCCCAGACCTACCACCAGAAGCAATAACTAAAAGGAGAGAACTAAAACCTACTACCACTCAATTTTAGGGAGAAAAACAAAAATACAAATGGATTGGTCCAGCTACATTACAAATCATCCATAATGGACTAAAACTCGAAGCAACTGCCCCTGAATCTAGATTTCATTTATTAGAGAAAGTGGGAATGAAAGAACCAGCAGAAGTAAGCAGAAAACAGCACAAAAGAAGATTGAAGTTTAATTCCACACCACTAAGAGACAGTAAAATACCTGTACCCTCAGCAAGAAAACATGAAGAACATTAGCTTAAGGGTACGGATTCAAAATGAACAGAACAATATATTTTTATTATAGTTCTTAGCTAAGCTATTTTTCTTATATTTTGTTAATTAATTAAAATAGATATACAGCAATAAGGGGTAGAGAGAGGAAAAAGGAAAAAGGTTAGATTCTAGTACAGAGTGAAGTCCCCAAATTTAAGGAAATCTTAGAAAGGAGGAAGGAGAAGAAACTTCTACAATTGTACTGCAGGAGCCTTAAGGTGTGTAGTTAATTTTATAATATAAGTTTTAAAGATAGATTACTAGTAGATAAGGGAAAGTTAGAGATACAGAGTAAGTTAGTAATAATTAAGTTTAAGGTAAGGGAAAATTAGTAATAATAGTTAGAGATATAGAAAAGTTAGTAAGAGATAAGGAATAGTAGTATTAGAGTCATCAAGAAAAGTTGTGGAACAGTTTTTTATCACTAACAACAGAAGAACAAGCAAGTCTGTAGTGACAGTTAATGTGTTAGATTCAGTTTTATTGTTTGTTATAAATCAATATTTAGTAATATATATATATATATATATATATATATACTTTTGAAAATATTGTCAAAAGTAAAAGGACTTACACTTAATGTTGGAGGTTTAAATAATATGGTTAAAAGAAAGAGTTTATACCAAACTATGTAAATTACACCCAGATATCTTACTACGTCAAGAAACAACCCAGTCAATTAAAAAATAACAACAACTAATTGGTTTACATATCAAGTGCAGGCAAATGGGACCTCTAAATCTTGAGGGATGCCTATTTTGCTTTCAAGAAATATCTGCTTTACCCCTCAAAAGATATTAAGAGCCACTAAAGGTTGATACTTATTAATAAAGGGGTTGTTGGAAAACAAAAAAAAATTACAATAGGTTACATATATGCTCCAAATACAGATCAAATAAATTTTATCAATGAAACATTACAATTATTAGAACATTTTAAGGAAGGGAAAGTAATACTGGGGGAAGATTTGAACTATTTAGTCAATCAAGATATTGTTAGACAAAAAAGAAAAGAATATAGAAAGCACCAAGAAAGAAAAATGCTCCGAAATTGGCAAATTTATTTGGAAAATATCATTTAATAGACATATGGATGACTCAACACCCATCGGAAAGGGATTACACATATTATTCTACACAATACAATACCCAAACCAGAACAGATTATTTATTAGTTTCCTCAGAAATTCAAACCAGATAAAATCAACACAGATCAGATATAAATTATGGACAGAACACTGTTGGGTAGAAGGTGCATTGGACTTTGAAGAAAGGAAAAATACAAACTACTATTGAACATTTGACAAAAAATTATTAGAATATCAGGACTTTAAAGAAGATATAGAAAAACAAATAAAAAATTATATTCAGGAAAATACAGTTGACATATCTTCTCCATCAGTAATCTGGGGTGCATTGAAACCAGTTTTAAGAGGTATAATT
Organism: Gekko gecko; assembly: GCA_029375565.1. Lineage (NCBI taxonomy): Eukaryota > Metazoa > Chordata > Lepidosauria > Squamata > Gekkonidae > Gekko > Gekko gecko. The sequence continues at coordinate 221,795,980 of JAPDNY010000002.1, forward strand.
TCAAATTCTTCCTATATAAATAAACAAAAAAGAAAAATAAGAAATGAAACAATGGACAAAATTCAAAAATTAGTACAACAGAAACAGACTTGCAGTAAAAAGGTCTACAAACAATTATTGTCAGAAAGGAAAAAAATAGAAAATCTAGACATGCTTTCAAATACAAAAAACCATCTACTTTACTTAAAACAGGAAACATGGTATAACTCCTCAAAAAAATTAAAACTATTAAAAAGGAGAGTAAATACAATAAGATTAAATAGACAAATTCATTTAATAAAAGATAAATCAGGCAAATTACACTCAAAAACAGATTCAATTATAAAAAGCAGAAGAAGAAGAGATTGGATCTATATCTCGCCCTTCACTCAGAGTCTCAGAGCAGATTACAAACTCTTTTCCCTTCCCCTCCCCACAACAGACAGTCTGTGAGGTAGGTGGGGCTGAGAGAGCTCTGACAGAAACTGCTCTTTTCAAGAACAGCTCTGACAGAACTATGGCTTGCCCAAGTCATTCAGCAGCTGCAAGTGGAGAAGTGGGGAATCAAACCCATTTCTCCCAGGTTAGAGTCTGTGCACTTAACCACTACACCAAACTGACCCTTTATAGAATATTGTAAAGAACTTTACTCCTCAAAAAAAACCAAACCCCAAAGTAAAATAAAAGACTTCTTTAAACAAAATATATCAAAAAATTGAAAACAGAGCATAAGGTTTATACGGAAAAAGCATATACAAAACAGGAGATTTTAGAACCCATCAAAAAACTGAAAATAAATAAATCCCCAGGACCCAATGGACTTACAGCAACTTTTTATAAAACATTTGCACTAACCCTCCATGTTCCATTATTAGAAGCTTGCAATAATATTCTAGAAACAGGACAACTCCCTCCCTCTTGGGCTCAAGCAACAATGGTTGTTCTTCCAAAACCACAAAAAGAAAATATTCTTCCAGGATCATATAGACCAATCTTATTATTAAATATAGATTGTAACATTTTCACCTCAATCTGAGCTCAAGGTCTAAATAAAATAATTGCAGAATACATAAAGCCAGATCAAGTTGAATTTATTCTAGGAAGAGACTTTATAGACAATACACACAAAGCTTTAAATATTATAAATTATGCACAAAGCTCTCACTTGAATGCCTGGTGGAAGAGCTCCATCTTGCAGGCCCTGTGGAATTGTAATAAATTCTTCAGGGCTCTGATGTCCTTGGGGAGCTCATTCCACCAGCATGGAGCTGCCACAGAAAAGGCCCTAGCCCTGATGATGGCCAGTCTGGCCTCTTTAGGGCCAGGGAGAGTCAGGAGGTTTTGTGTACCTGAGCACAGTACTCTCTGGGGAACATGTGGGGAGGGGCAGTCCCTCAGGTATGCTGGTCCCTGACCCTAAAGGGTTTTATGGGTGAGAACCAGCACCTTGAAGCAAATTCGGTATGCTATAGGCAGCCAGTGCAGTGCTTTCAGCGCAGGCTGGATGTGTTTTTGCAGAGGGAGACCCAGCAACAGCCTGGCCGCCGTGTTCTGCACCAGCTGCAGCTTCCAAATTTGGGTCAAGGGCAGCCCCATATAGAGAGCATTACAGTGGTCTAATTTTGAGATGACCATTGCATGGATTACCATTGCCAAGTCACTGCGTTTAAGGAAGGGAACCAACTGCCTAATCAGCCCAAGGTGGTAAAAGGCTGACTTGGCAGTGGCTGCTACTTGGGCTTCCATCATTAAGGAGGCATCCAAGAGCACTCCCAAACTCCTAACGTCTGGCGATGGCACCAGTGGTGCCCCATTGAAGGTCCGGAGTGAGATCCTTAACCCCAGACTGCTGCGACTTGGGTCAAATATGGTATCCCCCAGGTTTAGAATCAAATGATTATAAGAGGTGGCAACTAGCAAAAATGTCAAAATTAACAGATTGAATAGAATAATAGAAAAAACGAATTAGAAGCAAAAATAGGAACATCAGTATCTTGGCTACAATATTTTCAGATTAAATATCTCTGTACAACTATCTAACAATGATGAAAAAACAACCCTTAACAAATTATGAACTGACTATACAATCAATAACTAACGATAGAAAAGGGATTATTTTAAAAATATACCAAATTATAGCAAATCCTTTTTTAATAAAGTTTTTATTTATTTTCAAAAACATACACAAAACAAACATGCATAAAACACAGATGTGGGGATAAATTGTATATAAATTGTAATTTTAGTGCCTTCTCATAAGGGTTTCAGAGTAAACGGTTTAAAGTTAATAGATTCTTTTTTGCAAGAATTGTAAGGGAAAAAAATGTTTTTCTAGTCTATGACCTCTTCTATAAAATTTTGCTTAATTATAGCCTTGTCTTGTTAAAGTTGTCATACCATGTATAAAATCTTGCCCGTGTATTTTCGAATGTACTTTCTGTGTGGCCTTTCAAAAATAAAGTCAGTTTATCCATTTCAGCTGATTCAAGAACTTTGTTAATAAATTATTCTTTACTCGGCATGTCAGGACTCCTCTAATATTTAGTATACAGAATTCTAGCAGATGTAGACAAGTACAATAGAAGATAGGAGTCATCTCTTTTATAGGATTCAAAGCAAATATTTCTGGAGTAAAGGGTATATAACATTTTAGAAATTTTTGCAATACTTCATGGATCCAAGCCAAGTATTTTATTGCTCTCTCACATAACCACCACATGTGATAAAAAGATCCCACTTTGCTTTGACATTTCCAGCAACTATTTGAACATTTTGGGTCAAATTTAGCCAGTTTCTCAGGGGTAATGTACCATCTATAAAACATCCTATACATGTTTTCTTTATAAGAAATTCCTTTCGTAATCTTTCCCCCCCCATATCTGAGACCAATGGTCTAAGTCAATATTATGACCCAAGTTTTGAGCCCAAGTTTTGAGCCTAATGTATCATACTTTTAACGGTTTCATCATGCATCTTATAGTCTAACAACAAAACATACATTTTTCTTATAAAATTCTGTTCAACAAACAACATTATCTTATCAATTTCTAAAAAGTTTTCATAAAATCATATTGCTTTATATTTAGTATATCTTGATTAAATCTGAGCTTTTTGCCACCAATTTTGCTCAGGCAATAGTTTCAAGTTAAATTTAGAATCTAGTAAGTCTTGAGATCTTTTTACTGGTTCTTCTTGATATGTCTTCAGATTTGTAAATGCTTCTAAGGGAGCCACCAATTTGGAAATCTTAAAGTAAAACTGTTTTCTAATTGGCTCCCAAACTTTCATTAAGGAAGCTCTCACCCAATGTAGTTTAAAGTATTTATGGGAATCAACTTTCCCATACCATAGAAAAGCATGCCATCCCAGTAACATGTCATGGTCTTCAAGTTTCATTAACCTTTGATTTTCCAGTGTAATCCACTCTTTAATCCAAGCCAGTGCTGCTGCTTTGTAATAAAGGGCCTAATCTTGGACTTTGAAGCCAGCCCTCTCTTTGGCATCTTGCAAAGCTTTAAGTTTTATTCTTGGTTTCTTTTCTTGCCAGATAAAATGGGTCATCAATTTATCCAGTTCTTTAAAATAAATTTGGTTCTGAATAATCGGTATTGTTTGGAATAAAAACTTCAATCTTGGTAAAAATTTTCATTTTAATAGTGGCTATTCTCCCCATAAAAGAGATTTGAAGATTTTCCCAGGTCTTTTTTAATTGTTTTCAACAATTCCATATAGTTATTCTCCATCAAGGAATTACATTTATTTGTTAAATTTATTCCAAGATATTTAATTTTCTTTTGGGTTTCAAGTCCTGGTTTTTCCTGGAGAAATAATATTTGAACCTTTGTCAGTTTTTTTGTCAGGATTTTTGTTTTGTTTATGTTAATTTTTAGATCTGCCACTGTTCCATATTCCTGTAACAAATATATCAACACATTTGTGGAATTAAAGGAATTTTCCAAAATAAAAACTAAGTCATCAGCAAAAGCTAACAGTTTAAATTCTTCACCTCTTATTTTAAGATCTCTAATTTGCTCAAACTCTTAACATACCAAACTAGATGGAAAAAGAATGTGAAAGACAAATTGACACAGAATCCTGGAAAAAGATATGGAACAATTTTGAAAATAAATAATCATTTATAGTGATGAGAATACAAAATTTTAAAATTTTGACGTTTGGGTACACAACCCCTTTGCAATTATCTCATCTCAAAAAGAAATCTCTCCTATATTATAAAGCTGTTTTGCTGGTGGCGCATTGCTGAACATTCCACACGGCGCCCACAACCTTTGGCTCCGTGATCTGTCATTCAGAAGCTGTCCCTATCCACTGGCTGCTTTGCCTGAGTCTCGCCTCCAATACTCTAAACAGTTTGCATTTCCTCTCCCCACCAATAGCCAGTCAGGTTATTTGCATACACGGCCTGATTGGCCTTTGCCTCTAACATTTTAAACAGTTTGCTGTTGCTGTTGGGAGTCTTGAGGTAAAATACATATCCCAATCTCCCTGTGGGGCCTGGAGATCTCCCACAAATCACTGTGTTCCCCAGCCACAGCACATCATTTCCCCTACAGAAAATTTCCCAGCTATTACAACTGATCTTCAGATGAACAAGATCAGTTCTCCTGGAGACAATGGCTGCTTTGGACAGTGCACTCTATAGCATTATACCCTGCTGAAGTCCCTCCGCAACCCAAACCCGGCCCTCCCCAGGCTCTACCCCTCAAATCTACAGGTATTTCCCAACCCAGAGTTGGCAACTGTGTAATTGGCTATGGAACCACTTTCCAGACCCTTGGAACCCAGAAAACATGGCATAGGAGGTGGTGCTTTTCTACCTTACCTGCCACTGCATAGCCCCAAATTAACATAAGCCAACCTCCAGGCAGCACCTGGAGATCTCCAGCTATTAAAACTGATGTCCAGGTGACCAAGCTCAGTTCTCCTGGAGACAATGGCTGCTTTGGGCAGTGGATTCTATGGCATTATACCCTGCTGAGGTCCCTCCCCACCCCAAACCCTGCCCTCCCCAGGCTCTGCCCCTCAGATCTACAGGTGTTTCCCATCCCAGAGTTGGCAACCCTGTAACTGGCTACAGAACTCTTTTCCAGACTCTTGGAACCCAGAAAACATGGCATAGGAGGAGGTGCTTTTCTACCTTAGCTGTCACTACATAGCCCCAAATCAATGCAAGTCAGGAGTGGAGGAGGGAACCATACCTGTTACCATGAGGCTGTCCTCCCATACTACCCATTGGGGCAGCAAAATGACTTGAGACAGCCCTGCCTTATAGCTAAGCAGAAGGAAATAAACATGGCTTGCCTCCCTCTATTTTCCCCTTCCCTCTGCCACCCCACCAGCCATAACCGGGACACTCACCTGGAGCTTCCTTCTAGAGCTTGTTGTATTTCTTCCCACAACGGGCCTTACTCCTAGTACAACCATATTGCTGGAAGAATTGTAAAGAAAAAGGTTCATATCTGAACTGCTGGATGCTTTGCCCCAGAATAAAGGAGTTTTGGGAAAACATACTGGAAAGAATAAAAAATATTACATAGAAATTCCAATGAAATCAGAGATACTACTACTGAACTTTAGAGAAGATATCAAAACACATAATATCGGGGGGGAAAGACTAGCTTTATTATTATACGCAGCAAAAGTAGCAATTGCAAACAAATGGAAATCTAAACTATAGATTTATGGCATAGCAAACTTTGGAATATATACATAATGGAAAAACCCAATCAATACAAACAACAATACCAATAATGATAGAAGCATCTTTTCAGTATGGCTTCCTATTTTAGATTATTTAAAAACTCAAGGGGAAGTCCCAGAAATAATAAATACTCTACTTATTTGGTAATAATATTAAAAAGTAAAAAAAATACCTTAAGATAAGGAATATACGTTTGTTACTCTATTTATTGTAAATTGCAAAATTATATAATGATATTGATAACGTTCCACAAAATGTTATAAATATGTTTGTATAACTTTAATAAAAATGCTTTAAAAGAATAGTAGGAACAAGAGGTGGGACCTGCGATACTCGCGGGGGGGAAGTATTCCGGTTCGCCAAGCTTCCCCCTCCCTCCCCCCCAGCAGCGGTGGCAGCAGCGGCGAAGCCGGCCGACCGCCACGTTTTCCCCTCCCCAGCAACGGGGGTGGTGGCGGCGAGGCCAGCCAACCTGCCAAGCTTCCCCCTCCCTCCCGAGCAGTAGCAGCGCGGCGGTGGGGAGGCTGGCCACCGCCAAGCTTCACCCTCCTTCCCCAGCGGGGAGGCCAACCGGCCCACCAAGCCTCCCCTCCCTCCCGAGCAGCAGCAGCGCGGCAAGGCCGACCGGCCGCCAAGCTTCACCCTCCCTCCCCAGCAGCGGCGGCAAGGCTGGCCGGCCCGCCAAGCCTCCCCCCTCCCTCCCTCCCCAGCAGCAGCAGCGGAGGCAAAGACAGCCAGCCCGCCAAGCTTTCTCCCGCCCTCCCGTCCCCTGTGGTGGTGGCGGCGGCAGCTCCGCAGGTAAGCCTTCTCTCCCGCCTCCAGCCGGATGACCCCCCGCGCCGATTTTCTCTCCCCCGTGGGCACCGGCGGCGAGGCCTGAGCGCCTCCCAACCGCCGGGCCCAGTGATCTTCTCCCCTCCGCTGATCTCCCCCCTGCACCAGCAGCGAGGCCTCAGCGCCTCTCAGCTGCCGGCCAGCCGCAGAGTTCCCAGAGCGTTCTCTGCACCTGTGCAGGGAACGTTCATACTTTTTGGGGGATTTAAATATTCCCCACGTGCACAGGAAAATCTCCCTGCCCTCCAGGTGCCCCCGATGTGCGGATTTAGATATCCGCACACAGGGGGCCACTTGGGAATTAGATATATAGATGCTGGCTTCACCCTGGCAATCCAGAGCTAAAGTGAAGGTTCATCTGAAACGTACTAATAATTAAACTTCCCCAGCCAATTGTGTTCATGGTTTGGCTTCGGACTAATCCATACTAACTTTTCATCCTAAATTGGATCACTGTGTAGCAACTGGTCATGTGGGAATTGTTGTGAGCTTATCTTCTGTTTGCTACGGATCACTGGGTGCGTTCAGACGCGCCGTTTGAGCCGTTTTCAGCACGGCTCAGAAACGGCTTTTCCCTGCGCGTTCACACGCCCAACATCTGCCCACCGTCCCCAGCCGTCACTTTCTGGAGCAAACCCCCTTTGAAACGGAGTATTTTGGCACCACTTACCCAAGTGGTGTTTTCCATCATTCTCCGTTTCAAGCCGCACTTTTCCCTGTCTGATCGCTCCATCCAGCCACTTCCGGGTGCTTCAACCCCCCCTCCCCTCTGGGAAGCTGCCTCCAGCTTCCGTTTTTAGTCCTCCATTTTTTTTCCCCCTTACCGGTGTGCGCTTGAGCGGAGCTCCGCACTTAGTTAAAAAAAAGAAAAGGTTTACTGGTGCCTAGTTTAGGCATTTAGAGGAGTCCGGGATCTCGGGGAGGCCATTTTTAAAAGGACTCTTCCTTTAAACTTTAAAAGGACCTGTTGAGATCGCTCTTCTTCGCACCGGCCAAACTTCCTGTTCGGAAGAGGGCTGCCTGTGCGCATGCTCAAAGGAGAGGGGGAAACCCCTCCCACCTGCAGGAGGACGGCGGGGCGCTCGGAAGGAGGAGGTTAGTCTGAGCGCGATTCTCCAGATTAAAAAAAAAAACGCATCGTGCCGGAGCAGTTTAAACCGCTCCAGCACGCTGTCTAAACGCACCCAATGTATCTTACAGGAGTGGTCTAGAGTGGCATGGCTGTGGGGAACCAAACACAAAAAGGTCATGTTTCTTAATAATTATTGGTATTACTTCAGTGTGTCTTAATAGTTAGGAAATGGCTCTGTCCAAGCACCTATCAGCTCTTGGAAGTTGTGAAGGTCTGTATCTATGTGTGAAGAAACAGCAGTTGAGATTCTAGCATAGTCAGAAAGAGAAGCAGATGGAGACTGCTGTGAGTTGGCTGAGGCATTCTGAGGTGCAGGATCTCTTTGGGGTTTTTTTTACATGCAAGTTATCCTGTGGTTTTGCTACCAAGTAGCAATGTGGTTCACCCCCCCCCACCCAGCTTCCTCATTTTCCATTTGTCATCTCTCTGTGTTTTCTTCATTGGTTCTCCATGCATTCTCAATAGGATCAAAGGAAGTTTGTAAAACCATAAAGAAATGATGAGAAAACCACGGAAAGACAGTTACAGTGCTATGCTCCCCTATCATTGTAGTTACTATCCTTAATTTCAAGGCAGGTTATATGGTGTTATAGGGTCCCAAACTTGTATCTGAGAGTAATGCAAATTATGCCTCTATTATGTTTTGTTTTATTTTGTTTTTAAAAAATTGATATGCCAGCAATTATATATTGAATATCTAACATGGTTTTCAAAGGTAGCTCAAAGCACAGTGTATTAGATATTTTTTGTACTTTTGGTAATGGCAGCTTATCTAGTGCGATCTCTTAGTGACCAACTATAACTTCTGTTGGTGTTCTACAGGTCTCCTGTTATGTCAAGGAGCAGCTGAGTAAGATGGACAGTGGCATGTCCCACCTGACAGCAGAGAGCCTTTTCCAGCTCTATCTCAACCTGCGGGAACTGCAGTGCATGAAAGAATTTCTGTGCAACAGGTGCTGACCTCTACTGAGAGCAATGCGAGACTTTGCCTTCAGAACAGATTTTTGTGTCTTTTGACATGTTTTTATGACTGTCATATAGAGACTGCTATATATCTAACCTGCTCCTATCAGCTATGAGCGGTTTTGTCTTAGCCTGCACTGCTGAGGCAATATAGTGTGTTGCTGAGTATTTTGTTGAAAAGAGGTTTCCAGTTGCTGTGCCTATTGACCAAACTGTGGAGCAAAACCAGGTTGGAACCACGGAGTTGGTACAACTGGAAGGCTCACAGTGCAATTCAATGGGCTTAGACTGGAGTAGTGCACTGTCAGTCTCCCGTCCATGAATCTGCCTTGTTATGTAGGAGTTGCTGTGTCTCTTTATCTCCAGCGAAGCTCCTCTTGAACTGATGAATTTCCACCGGTGGTTTAAGGAAGCCATCCCCATATGGCTCCAGAAGACGTACACAATAGGCCTGGAAAGGACTCAGAGAGCCGTACAAGTGGATCAGGTGAGGGATCCCCAGTAACAAAAAAAAAGTTCTTAGCTGTCAGCTGTCTTCACATTCTTAACTTGTGTATCTTTCACCTCCACCATGTTAATTTTCTCTCAAAACCTGCTCTTTATTTTATTGGCATATTATGTGGAAATGAAGTTATAGATGAATTTTTCCAGATTAGCAGATATGCCAGGCAAGAAATGGAAGATAATGTTCTGCACAGTCAAAGCTCTCTAGCCCTGGGTTCACTGAAGGCCTTCCCAAAGTGTGATAAAGGTCATGGTAAACTGCATGTGCATGCAGCCACAGTTTGAACTGGAACCACACAGAAAGCGGGTTTAATTCTTCAAACTCCCAAATAATATTGATAATTGAAGCTAGGCTTCCTGGGCTGCTTTTAGTGGTTTTTAAAAAGAAAGATGTTTTTTAATACCAGTGTTCCCCCCACACACACACTTTAAAATGCTACTAAAAATGCAAAGAGTTCAATTTTCATTAACTTAACCAAGTGGGGGCTGAAAGATCAGATACCCTCTTCCCCACCCAATGTTGTTGGAATACACGATAGAGCTGTACATGCAGTCAAGTTAGCTTTCACAAACTTATGGGAGATCCATAATTTTTGTCATGTCTGCTCTGGACCTTAAACATCAGAGACAAGCACTAGGAAATTCTGATTCCATATAATGCTTTCAAAGTACTTTCAACTTTATGTCAGACAGAGAAAGAGGCATGTATGCTTCTTTATGGCTTTATAAATGTTGTTCAGCAAAAGGTTAATTTCTTTTGTGCCTTTATAAACTGCTGTAGCTGCCAAAGGATGCTACAAGTGTTGCAGATGGGCTGCAAAGAGCTGATTGGACATTCTGGATGAAGTGGTTTAAGGATCAGAAATATAGGTGTGAATGCTCCATTTGTGTTGCCTGGAGATTCCAAAGTGCCCCCAAAAAAACAAGCTCTACCTTTAATTAACTGTTGTGTGTGTGTGTGTGTTTGTTTCCCATTTGCCTAGCTGAAGCCACTGGGGGAGCTGAATAAACATAGTACATCCACTGTGGACTTATCTACCTGTTATGCTCAGATGGTCAAGACCTGGCAGCAGCTGGACTGGCCAGATCCTGAGGAGGCTTTCATGATCATGGTGAAGTTTGTTGAGGTGTGTTTTCTATCACGTTTTTATATTCCCCATTTCTTGAAAGAGCTCAGGAAAGTGTACATAGTTCTCCCTTCTCAGTTTGATCATCATAATAATCCTGTGAGGGAGTGTGACTGGCCCAGAAGTCACTCAGAAAGTGTTGCAGCTGAGTGGGTTTTGAACCCAGGTCTCCTAGATCAAATCACTACGTGTCACCAGCTCTCAAAGTCTGGGTAAGATTAAGATGAGGAACGGTTATGTGCAGAAATTAAGCACATGTTTCAGACTATCTGAGGCAAATATCAGGAATATCTTTTCTCCTAGTATTGAAGGTATGGAACCAGTTTGGTGTAGTGGTTAGGAGCGCAGACTCTAATCTGAGAGAACTGGGTTTGATTCCCCACTCCTCCACATGCAGCTGCTAGTGTGACCTTGAGTCAATCATAAGTTCTTTCAGAGCTGTTCTCTCATGAGCAGTTCTAGAAAGAGCTCTCTCAGCCCCACCTACCTCACAGGGTGTCTGTTGTGGGGAGGGGAGGGAAAGGAGATTGTAAGCTGCTCTGAGACTCCTTCGGGTAGTAAAGGGCAGGGTATAAATCCAATCTCTTCTTCTTCTTCTCATAAGCCCCTGTTCCTTTGGGTTCCTGTGACATCATAATATCCTGTGGCTGTCCTGAGTCTCCACCCAGCAACACTGACCCATTTCCTTACTTCTCAAGGGTACAAACATGAAACTGGGTTGTAACAACTGCCACCAGCAAATCAGAAAATTTCTCCTGATGGATGGCTTCACATGTACAGCACTCTATACCTGTGTTGCTGTTCAGAGGCTCTTCCTAGTGGCTGCATTTCCCATTTTGCACCAATCAACTAGCTCAGGACATTTGATTACATGCATAAGTGCTGTCAAATCACAAATGATTTGTGTTGGCCCCCATAAGGGGCTTTCAAGCCAAGTGAGGTGGTTTGCCATTGCCTTCCTTGGTGATCTCCCATCCAAGTACAAGACCCCACTTTGCTTCTGATATTGGACAAGATCTGGCTGTACCATGCTACCTTCCCTCCCTCCATCGAATTACATTTTTGCAATTGTGAGCTTTCACATTCAAGGGGTGGTGAGTTTACCTGCTGCCCCTTCCCATTACTGCCCTACAGGTAGCAAGACTAAATAGGTGTGGTACATTTAGAGATAAAGAGGCAGGTCAAATGTGGTGGAATATTTTATTCCCAGATCAAGTGGGGAGCATTTTCATCTGGCATCCTTTAGAAGAGCTTGATTAGTTTCTCTGTAAGTGATGTTCACGGTCTTTCAGTTAGATTTTTTGGCTTCCATAAGCCCAATTAGTATATTTTCATGTCCACAGCTTCATTCCATTTTGACCAACAGCGTTCATGCGCTGCCAATATGGTGAAAGTTGGGAGATCTTCAGAGTTTGAAGGTCAATATTTGAAGCTGACGATAGCCTTCCAAATCAGCATTGAAATTTTTGAAAGACCCAGTTTGAGTCATACAACTGCAGAGGTGATGCATGGTGGTGAAGTTTGTCAAGTTGTTCTGTTGGGTCCCAGAACCAAATATGGGAGCCACACGGTTTTTGTGGTATCACTAAAGTCTTATATGTTTTCAAGAGCGTTGGCACATATTGAGCTCTTTGAATGTAAAAGAACTTATTTAGGGCTAGTAGAGCTAAGTTGACTTTCTGTTTGAGATACTGAATATGCTTTTACCATGACAAATTTGACTAGAATACAATTCCTAGATATCTAAATTCATCAACTTGTAAATTATACACACCAATTTCCCATCTTTTGTTTGATTGTCTTTTTGACTTTGTGAACACCATATTTTTGGATTTGTCTTCATTTGTCTTCATTTATCTTCAGTTGCTTGTTGTTACAAAAAGCAGTAAATGCTATACTAGCATGCTTTAAGCCAACCTGAACTCTAGAGAGCAGGACAACGTCATCAGCATAAAACAGGATGGGCACTGGCTGATTTCCCAGACATGGTGCACGAGTAGATATGTTTTGTAAACTTGTAAATGCAGGTTGAATAGATGGGGTGCAAGGATGCAGCCCTGACAAATACCTCTTTGGATATACAGGGTTGGATGCAGGTCCCTCATTGTTTATTTGAACATACCGTGAATTTTCAAAGTAGAGGTTAATTATTAGCTTTAACAATCTTTTTGGTAGACATGCGGCATTTAGCTTGTTCCATAGGCATGTATGTGACACAGAATCAAAAGCGGCTCTTAAGCTGATAAAGTCTGCATATAAAGAGCTGGGTGTGTCCAACACATTTTGCTTATCAGTGAGGCCAGTGTGAAGTAATGGTCCACGCAGGAGTGACCCTTTCTAAAGCTTGTTCGTTGCCCAGTACCTTCCCCTCTTCTATGCAGCAGGTTTTTTTGCAGGAAGGTTCCATAAAGCTTGCTGGTCACTAGTCTGTAGTTATTCAGGTCAGCTTTATCACCACTTTAATATATAGGTGTAATCAGTGATGTTTTCCATGGGATGATTCCATCCTTATTTAATAGAGAAAAGCTGAAATTTTTAGTGCACTCCATTTTTATTTTTACTGTCTTTGGCCTTGCTTCTATACTGGAACCTGGTCAGCATCTCAAAAGGGGTATCCGGTCTTTCCCTACCATTTTGTAAATTAGCTTTTTTCTCTTTCTCTGCTTCTTGATCAGGTTTATTCTCTTCTCGATCAGTCCCTTCTTCTCCCTCTTCTTCCTCCTCTTTCTGCCAACCTAAGTCTTCACCATACCTTTCCCCAAAAATTTCGATTTTAAAGGCCTATTCTTTGCCTTCTACCTCTGTATTCAAATAGTACTCCCTCTGGTATCAACCATCTAAATTGGATCTTGTTATTTTTTAAAGGTCAGTCAGAATGAAATAATTTTGTCTTTTCTCCCTTACTCTCCAGGGAATCTCCTTTAGAAATCTGATTTCTGCATCTTGAATAGTAACTTTGTTTTGATTAGCTTCTCTAAATATTTTATCCTTTATTTCTCTTTTTAAAAAAATTATGTGCACTTCTCTCGCCCCCTGACCAAGTGAATTATAACCTTCGCATTTTGCCATCTGAGGACTTGAAATCCTATGGGGAACTGGTCAAGGATATGGCTCATACATTGGGGATTTCAATCATCCAGCCCAAACAGACTGTCAGACTCAGTCTTTGATATTGTACAACTCAACACAATGGCCATTTCCTTGCTGGTGACCAGTGTGATTCTCCAAGCAGCTAAAGCTCCTTGGGACAAACCATTGTCTACACCAATATCATCTAGATGCCTAAGAACATGTGTACCAAATTCAAGAAACGGGTGCTGAATTTCTCTCTTGTCATCCCAAACCCAACTCAGTAGTAGTCACCTCAACTTCTAAAAGCAAGCGTACTCATTCAGCCCCAGTAGACAAAGAAGGCAGGAAATTGAATGCATTTGGCAAAATTTTTATTCAGCTGGCGCTTTAGAAGTCAAAATTACAAATTACATAGCCTGTATGGGACGATACCAGTATTCCTTTTCAGAACAGCTGTTGGAAGTCCTCCCTGCTCTTCCTGAAGCTAAATGCCTTCTGGCTAGATGTCTCCAAAAGTAAGGCATACTCCTTTCAAAACAACAGTTGAATTGCTCCAAGCATACTGTGGACATTTTCACTAAGACCATCACATCCGCTGTAGCCTTGCATAGAGATTCTTGGCTTTGCTCCACGTCACTCCCATAGAACACTCATTCATTCATTAAAGACCTACCATTCGATGGTCAGGACCTATTCCATTCTACAACTGACATGGTCCTGCAAGAAATGGATAAGAGTATTAGAACGTCATGCAACCTTGGTGTAACAGGCCCCACACATCCATCCAAACATAAGTCATGGTCCCACCCATGGTCCAAAAGACAATATTCTAAATCCTCTCCAGAGCAACCTTGGAGAATTAAACAATCACAGTTGAGGATCCACCACCCTTCTATAAAATTGAAGTTTCAGTCCAGTCAACAAACACTGAGATCCAAAGGCTCCAGAATACCCAAACAGGGCCTTTGACTTTTGCTCCACCCAGTTGCCCTCACCTGTGTCGCCCTGCTCCCCCCCCAAGGGAACACACCTCTCTCCTTCTTCCAGGAATGGGGAAGGGTGACATCGGACAAATAGGTACTTTCAGTCATTTCCAACGACTACATGATAGAGTTCCACAGCAAGCCCTCTACCTTGACCTTTGTCAGTACTCCTTCTTCTCATATCCTATGGGACAAGATCCAGACCCTTCTAGTGAAAGATGCCATTGAACCCATCCCCCCCGAATCAGAGGGCCAGGGATTCTACTCCCAATACTTCACAATTCTGAAAAAGGATGGAGGCCTTTGTCCCATCATGGATCATAGAGCTCTAAATGATTTCATTGTCAGCCACAAATTCTGAATGGTCTCTTTACAGAAGATCCTTCCACTTCTCAAGCCAAACACTTGGATGGTCACACTAAACCTCCAAGATGCATACTTTCATCTCAGCATTTGGCCACTCATTGAAAACTCCTGAGATTTGTAATAGGAGCAGATCACTATCAATACAAAGTACTCCCATTCAGAATTTCCACTGCTCCATGAGTCTTCACAAAGATGATGGTTGTGGTAGCAGCCTACCTATGTCTACAGGGCACACTAGTATTCCCATACATAGAAGATTGGCTACCAGTAGTAGACTCAAAAAATGACCTGGACAGAGACATCTGCCAGATGGTTGATCTACTGGCCACTCTCAGTCTACAGATCAATCACAAGAAGTCATGTCTCATGCCTGCACAGAGAGTACACTTCATTGGAGTGGTTATCGACTCCACAGTTGGCTGAGCGTTTCTCTCAAAAGAGGGGGCTTCAGCTATAATTATAATTACATTATAATTACATTAGTACATGCACAATGGCATTATTGATTCAGAAATTACTAGAAATGATGGCAGCAATAACAGCAGTCCTTTCCTTTGCCAAGCTTTGCATGCGAGTACTCCAAATGTGGTTCTTGAGGCACTTCTGGCCATCAAGACAACATCAATTAACAACAGTCCTCATCGTGCCCTATGTCCTGCAGTCTCTCACCGGGTGGGGACAAATTGAATCTTCTGAGAGGCGCCCCATTCTAGCTTCTGGTGCCACTGGAAACACTGACTACAAATGCCTCCCTGTGGGTATGGGGTGCTTACCTAAGGGGTCTCTGTGTAGGGGCTGAGTGGAATCAACACTGCCACATAAATTACCTAGAGCTCTTTGCGATTTGTGGTTCAGTCATTCCAGTCCCTCAGACAGGGAAGAATGGTCACAGTGCTCACGGAAAACACCACAGCCCTCAGCTATGTAAACCAGCAGGGAGGCACGGTATCGAGGAGTCTATGCACATTAACAATGGACCTTTGGCTCATGTGCATCAGCTGGGGGACCTTCCTGTTGGCCATGCATCTCCCAGGAGTTCAGAATGTGCAAGTGGACCACCTGAGCAGGGGAGAAGCTTTACTGCACAAATAGGAGATCAACATGACATATCTACTCCCCCTTTCCAAGGCATGGGGGTTCCCATTTGCGACAAGGACAAATGAGAAATGCCACTTATTTTACAGTGGGGGGGCATGGACAAGTTTGTAAGGTTCTCCGCAGCCTCACAGTGCCCTCCAGAAACTAGAGGACTTTCATCAGTTTTCGAATTCTTGCTTTCTCTTATTGATGCAGAACTGAGTTATTCGCTAGTGCTGGTCTACTTAGCGGCTGTTACGGCATACCATCATTTGCTAGATGGGTTCTTAGTCTTTAACCACCCACATACCAAACCATTTTCTCAAGGGTCTGCTTCACATGCACCCCCTGCATAAGTTGCCCGTTCTGGTCTGGAACCTTCCTCTGGTGTTACGGAAACTGACGGGCAAACCGTTCGAACTTTTGGCCACTTGTGAGATACAGTGGCTCACTTGGAAGACTGTATTCCTGGTAGCTATCACATCTGCATGCAGGTTGGGTGAACTTGTCGTCCTCAGGCATGACACACCTTACCTCCGTTTCTCCAGTAGCGGTGTCACGTTGAGCCTGGACATCCATTTCTTCCCAAAGGTGGGTTCAGATTTTCATCTCCACTCTGATATCTTGCTGCCAGATTTCTTCCCCTAAGGATGACAGGGAAAGACTACTTTATTCATTAGATGTAAAATGCGCTCTTTTATTCTGTCTACAATGGATGTAGCAGGTCCGTAAAACTCAAACCTCTTTGTCACTTATGGACAACAGAAGCAGGGCTACTGGGTTTCAGCTCAGAGATTCTTAAAGTGGATTGTGAAAACAATCAACCTGGCAAAACAACCTTTACCAAGGGCCACCAGGGCACACTCCACCAGAGCTATGGCCACCTCCACTGCCTTCCTGAAAGGGGTTCCTCTGCAGGACGTTTGCAAAGCAGTGACATGGGTGCCACCAAATACTTTCATTCAACACTATGTTCTGGATGTTCAAGCCCACCAAGGGGGTCCAGTGGGTTGGTCGGTCCTTCAGTCAGCATTGGACTGAGTAACTGATAGCACCCTCCTCCAATAAGTCATAAGCTTGCTACTCTCCCACAGGTGTGATGCACAGAGATCACAAAGAAGATAAACAAGTTGTTTACCTGTAACTGATGATCTTTGAATGATCATTTGTGCATTCACACCACCTGCCTGGCCTTCCCCTCTGCTGTCAGCCTCCTCACTTTTGGGTTAGATTTTTCAGCAGTCAGGAGTAAGTAGCGGGAGATCCGGGCTCTGCCCATATGGGCATGCCTGGTGGGGCCCTGAGTGTGTCTTGGGGGTGGAGTGTGGAAAAAAAGAGGTTTTAGGCTTGCTGAGTTACTGATGGGTCAGGTGCAGGCACTTTCTTTTACAGCATCATAAATCTGAATCCATGAAAAGCCTACTAAGTAGAAGAGGTCTTTGGGAACTACAGTACCTTGGTCACTCAGTGCAGCTTCCAGAACTAGCCTGTAGACTCTCATGGCCTTTTGTTTGTGTTTCTGCTTCCACACACCAGTACCATAGATACATGATTTTTTTTCCAAATTGTTGTGTGTAACACCCCCAACCGCAGTGTTATATAAACAAATGATGTAATTGTCAGGCAATCCTTATTCTATTTCCCAGACTCTTTTTGTGTGTGTGCGGATACCTATTCCCACAAACAGTGGCCTCACTCTCCCCCAACAGCTTTTCCTACATAGTCAGTAGACTTCCTGGGTTTGTAGAAAAATCCAAAAAGTGAGAAAATCCCTTCAGGGACGGTTGAATTCCCCCCAAAACTTTTGAAATGGCCTCTGCAGGGACCTAACTCCAGGCCTCAATGGTGAGAGATTAGAACACTGGGGGGGGGGAGCTTCTGACTGGCTCTGTCAGTAAAGGGTGGAGGAAGGGCCCTTTCTTTCCAGGCCTCTTTCGGCCTTGGAGGGGGGGGAGGGAGCCTTGGGGCCAGGCTGGGGAATTCCTAGAGGTTTTGGGGTAGAGTGTATGGAGGGCAGGATTTGGGGAAGGGAGAGGCCTCAGCTGGGTATCATGCCACAGAATCCACCCTCCAAAGAAGCCGTTTTATCCAGGGAGACAGATTTCTGTTGTTCACAGATCTCTGGAGTTCACTCTCCAGGCCCCACTTGGAGGTTGCCATCCCTAGGCCTGGCAGCAGTCTAGGGTTGCCAGGTCCCCCCATGGGCACTGGCAGGGGATGGGGGTAGTGGGGTTGCCAGCTCCAGGTCTGGAAACTCCTGGAGATTTGGGGATGGAGCCTGGAGAGGACAGGGGGACCTCAGTGGGGTACAATGCCCTAGAGTCCACCCTCCAAAGCATCCATTTTCTCCAGGGGAAGTTATCTCAGTAGTCTGGAGCTGAGCAGTAATTCCAGGGGATCCCTAGATCCCACTTGGAGGCTGGCATCCCTAGGCAGCACCCTCTGGGTGACTTGATACCACCTAATTTGCATGACTCAACTTGGCTTGGCTCCTTGCTGCTGTTCAGCAGCCACCCTATGAAAGCCAGCAGTGGTGCAGCAGGTAGAGCTTCAGAGTAGGGTCTGCAAGACCCAGGTTCAGATCCCCATATTGCGATGGAAGCTGACTGGGTGATTTTGGACCAGTCACATACTTTCAGCCTAACCAACCTCACAGGGTTGTTGTGCAGATAAAAAGGAGGTGAGAATAATGTAAGCTGCTTTGGTCCCCACTGTGGAGAAAGACTATAATTTTCCTTGGTAGAAGCTGTGGGGGAGGGAGGTGGAGACGAAAAGCTGAAGACAGATAAAGGCAGATAAAGGTTAAGTTGGCTGTTGGGTGGGAAGGAAATAGGGTTGCCAACTCTGGATTGGGAAACTCCTGGACATTTAAGGGGTGGATACTGGGGATGGTGGGGTTTGAGGAGGGAAGGAACTTCAGACCAGTATAATGCCATAGAGTCTACCCTCCAAACCAGCCGTTTCCTCCATGAGAACTACCATTGCCAGCCTCTGGGTGAGGGCTGGAGATCACCCAGAATTACAACTGTTGTCCGGGTGACAGAGATCAGTTCCCCTGGATAAAATGGCTGCTTTGGAGGGTTGAGTCTATGGCTCCACCCCCAGAAGGGAGAAAGAGTGTGAGATAAGTAAGGGTAGAGGGGAGGAAGCAAAGGTGTGAGGAATGGGATGACCATCCCGCAAGTTTCTTGTGGCTCTCCACTTGTCTATATATCTAATTCCCAAGTTGCCCCCTGCGTGTGGATATCTAAATCTGCACATCGGGGGCACCTGGGGGGCAGGGAGATTTTCCTGCGCATGTAGGGCAGTTTCCAGGTGTGCAGAAAAATCTAAAAACTGTAAAAAAAATAGGGGGAATATTTAAATCCCCCCAAAAGAGCATTTCCTGCACATGCACAGGGAACGCTCTGGGAAATCTGCGGCAGGCTGGCAGTTGGAAGTCGCTCAGACCTCACTGCAGGGGTGGGGGGGGAGATAGGCAGCGGCAGTGGAGGAGATTGCCGGCGGGGCGATTGGGAGGCCCGGAGGCTGGAAGCCGCTCGGGCCTCACAGCCAGAGTTGGAGGGGGTGGAGGAGATTGGCCAGGCTGCTTAGGCCTAGTCGCTGGAGCCACTGGGGGGTGGGGGGAGGAAGAGTTTGGCACTCGCCGCCAGAGCTGGGGGTGGTGGAAGAGACGGGGGAGGAACTCTGCGGTGGGCCACTCTGGGATTGGCTGCTTAGGCCTCGCCACCGGAGCCGGGGGGGGGGAGGAAGAGTTCAGCAGGGCCCAGAAGCTGGCAGCCACTCGGGCCTCACTGCCAGAGTCAGGGGAGGGGGGATGGAGGAGATTGGTGAGGCTGCTTAGGCCTTGCCGCGGAGCTGGGGTGGGGAGGAAGAGTTTGGCGAGGCTCGGCAGCTGGCAGCCACTCAGGCCTCATCACTGGAGCCAGGTGGGGGGAGGAGGGGGGAGGAGACCAGGGACAGGGGGAATCGGCGGACTTGGTGGCTGGCAGCCACTCAGGCTGTGCTGCCGGTGTCTGGGGATGGGGGAGGCTTACCTGCTGCTGCTGCTTCCTCCTCCTCCTGCACTGCGTGGAGCTCTTTTCTCTCCCCCCCACGAGTATCGCGGGTCCCCTTCCTTGTTTATATTAAAACACACACTCTCTTGTCATGGCAGAATTTAGATTCTTGGACATTAGGATATGACAGACCTTACGTATTAAGGGTAGGAGGCTTTTATTATTTTATTAAGCTTATATTCAGCCCTATCCCACAAGTGGGCTTAAGGTGGCTCACAACATATAAAAGATAAAAGCAATAAATATATAATCGAAGCCCAATTTAAAACAAACAAAACAAGACATCAATTGAAACAAAGACAACAACTCCAGAGCAGTCCATAGTGCCTCCTGCAGGATGTTAGTCAGATAATAAGTTACTGTTAGTAGGGGAAGCCGAGATGGTTGAACATCTGCCACCTCAGCCAAAGCCCTGTTTTACAGCTCCATTTTACAGCCCCTACAGAACTGTAATAAGTCCTGCAGGGCCCTGAGACTGACAAGGATTTCCCCTTTTTCTGCTGTATATAACCTAATTTTCTTGAGGCATGAAAACATATAGAACCAAAAAGTTGGCCATATGTAAGTTGGAAGCCATGTTTCCACGTGGAGTGGGGGAAATACCATGATTCCTGTGGCAAACTGCTGCCTGCAAATGGCTTGCCAAATGGAGAAGGGCCACTGAAAGCCACCTGTCAGGTAGTCCTGCCATGATGGATGGAGAAGGGTGGGCGGATGGGCTTTGTGTTGTGAAGGGCGGGAGGTTGGGATCGTGGGGTGTTGATTTATGCACCTGGAGTGTTCGAATGGAATGTGGAGGGCCAGGCTGTGCAGGCTCTATCTCGAGTAGACTTAACACACTGACCTTGGAGGAAACAGGCTGTGAGCTTCCTATCGCTTTCAAAGCTGCAGCTTGGCTGGGAAAATGGGGGCGGTGGGAACTTCATTAATCATTATAATCTCCAGTTCCCGCGCGCATACTATGCATTCATTGGTGGAAGGGGGGTCCCCATTCACCCCCTTTCTGGTATAACTGCTTGCTTCTTGTAACCACATTATTCTGAACAATGTATCTGTTCCAGTAACCTTCTATTGCAGCTTTATAAAATAAACACTATTCTTGCTTCAATGAACAAGACCTGGTGTTTGGCTGACTAGGCTAGGGACTCTGACAACACCTTTATATGGCAGCCATTTTATATGCATCAGATTTTATTCTATTCCTTACAGCAGCTTGGGGCACAGGACACCTTGATGCCTCTTGCTCTTTACTTGTAGTCCACTAATCTGAGCAGGGGGTTCTATGGCATTATACCCCACTGAGGTCCCTCCCCAAGCCTTCCCCAGTCCTCCCTAGGCTCCCCATCAAAGATCAAAGATCCAGTTTCCCAATATGGAGTTGTCAACCCTACCTGACAAATAGTTGGATAGTGTAAGAAAATAGGTGGTTTGAGGCAGACAATCAGGAAACTATAAAAAGCGATAGTGCGGAGTTGTGGCTGACTGGGGAATGGAAAATGTTAGTAAAACAATGGAAGGATCTGGATTAGTACCTGGGAATTTCTAAGAAAAGGGGTTTGGCCTGAATGGTGATGGGAAGTATGGGGAAAGAGAGGATTTGGAGTAGATGGGATGCTGGGAGGTGTAGAGAGGAGTAAGAGGGGAGGCTTTGGAAAGAATCAGGTGCTGGGAAGTTCTGAAATGATTAAAGAAAGATTCCTTTAGTCCACACCCTCCTCTTTTCTTAATTTCCTCCCTATGTCTCTCCTACTAGTTGCAAACAGTTCAACTTGAAGCTGCTCTTCACCCATCACCAGGGCATTTTGCATCTGACATGGAGCTGGAGAGGAGAAGAGGTCCTCCCTTCTTGGCTGCCATTTTGAGCTCTGCTTTCAGTCAGCAGCCAGAAGGAAGAGCCACATCTCTTAAATGGCTCCAGGCTGTTGAGAAGATGTGCGCAAAAGTGTTTGTGTGCGAGACTGCACCTCTTGATGTCTGGACGAGTCTCAGGACAATTGTTTGTGCTGGTTTATGGTACGCTCTACCTTCCCATGCAGAAGGAGAAAGGAGGCAGCCAAGTTTCCTTGTGGGATGTGATGCATGAAGCCCACCTTTGTCATAGATTACCAGAAGCCTGCACTTCTCAAGACCACGATTATACTTGGCAGCTTATGCTTTCATTCATCTTTGCTAGGACATGTGTAGGATTGCTCTGATGTACTGCCGGCTGATCAAGGCAAGAGCAGAAGACTTGTCATCATCGAGCCAACATGAGGAGGGAGAAGCAGCAAACCGGGTAAATGGCAGAGCCAGATTCTGACTAGTAGAAAGGGGTGGTTTCCACACAGGTTTCCGCTTTTGTGGTTTCCCTGTTGCTGATGCAGCTGCTGATAAAGTGCAGCAGCAACAAGGCTTCCACATGGAAGGTTTCCCCAACCGTTTTCTTGCCCCAATTCCTCAACAGCAGCCACCACCAACCTGGGCCACTGGGGCTTTTTCAGCCTTTTTCTTTTTTTTTTAGAAATCATCAATTGAATTTTGTTACTTCAGAGTAATGTTATAATAATATGTGTAACGAAATCTGTGAATTCTCAGCTTTCATTTTTTAACGACTTTCTTCTTGTATCTCTGCAATGAAAGAGGCTGGAGGCTGACTTTTAAACAAAAGCTGGGAATTCAGGAACCTGGTATACACTTTGTTATAATGTGATATTGATATAATGATATTCAACTGGGAATTAAAGAAAAAGCCCCTATCACTGGGAAGGAAATGGCTGCCCTGGGAATAGTGTAAAGGAAAATGGCTGCCATGAGAGTGGGACCAGGAGAATCTAGGTTTTCCCACTGGTGTAGTATGCATCAACTGGCAGCCTTTCGGAGCTGGGGCAGGGAGGCACCAGAAACTGGTATTGCACAATGCTGTGATGTCATTTCTGGTCATGGCATTGCATGACGCTGTAGGGATTCCTAGAGCATGGCACACTGCCAGTCCCCCCCTATTTTGCTTCTGCTGCTCCACCAAACATCGGTAGGGAGCCAGAAGCAGGAGGTTCCCCACTGTAGTAGGCGATCTGGCCTTCCTACACAGCACCCATCCAGGCTTTACTGTGATTGTTCCCACAACTTTTCAGTAAGGAAGGTTTGAGACATTTTTGAGAAAAGCCAAGGAAACCCAGGAAGGTGCATGAATGTAGCACAATGCTGTGAAGCAGGAAAATACCTGCTTCCCAATAGCACTGGACCCAGGGCAGATAACCCATGTGGAAATGGCCAGGGTTATCCTGCCGTCTAGCAGCAGAGCTGGATGATATCATCAGGAGCAGATAGCTTTGTTTTGAGGGTTAGTAAAAGACAGGGTTGGGGGCTGGAAAAGACAGACCTGTCCTAGCTCTGTTACTACTATATTAAATATTATCATAAAGATAAACCGAAGAAACTGCAGCGTCAGTACTGATCAAGTCAACAGAAATGTCCCAACACCTTCCTCTCGGCATCCAGTTTGGATTGAAGATGCTGGGAGTGCAAAGAATTGTCCAGGCTAGTGTAGAAACTCCATATTCCTTTGAAGTTTAGTGAAGACCTTCTCTGGCAGAACTAAGAGCATCTCTGGCATGTTCCTTTGGTTTCTCACACTAGATTGGGGTGTTCTTCACTTCTGCCAGACAGATTAGTTTTGCAGGCTCAATTTTTAGGAAACAAAAATTTGTTCAGACTATGCTTGTATAGTTCCTATTATAAGTTTTGATCCTTTCCAGAGAAAGGGGGACGTAGTTAAGAAGATTAACCTCCCATCCAGCCAGAGAGTTGGACAATGTTATCAGGAGAGACAGCGTTGTTTCAGATGTAGTTGCTGAATAGTACTTGGGAAAATCAGGCCAATCTCAGCTCCATTATTGATATGTCTATATGTTTGCTTAGGATTTAGGGCTGGCCTCTAAGCAGAAAGAAGTAAAAGATCCAGCCACTCAACCTGTTGGGGGACATGAACACTTTTTTCTGTTTAACAAACTTCTTTTTGTTTTTCCCTGCCTCCCCCCCCCCAGCTCTGTGTTGTGGTGAACAATATTGAGCAGCTTCGCATGATCATCCTGAAGTTGCCTTCACAGTTGGACTGGGCCCGCCTGAAGCAGCAGATAGGAGATGTTGTTGCCCCAGAACAGATCCAGAACACTTTGCACCATCAACTTCAGTCTACAGTCGAATGCCTCAACCATGAGATCCGAGGCGTTGTGCAGACCCTGGCAACCAAAGTAACCTCAGAGCCTTGACATTCTCTTTTATTTCTTCTGATAGTGTGGGAGGCGCATGGCTGAAAACAGTAAAACAGTATCAAACAATGAGATCACCTTTATGTTTGTTGCTTTAGGTTTTGCTTCAGGACTGTGTGTGTTCTGCATTTCTACATATGCAGAACCTGCAGGCAGAGTTTAATAGAGGGCGTATAATTCAGCATCTTAAGAATCTTTGCTTCATTCATGACTCTGACTGTAGGCTTGAAAATGTAGACAGCACAGAATGGAATTTCAGAAGTTGGGCAGGAAACAGAAGTTTTGCCCCACAACTCCATGGCCAAAACAGAATAAATTATGCAACATAGCAAGGAGATGTACCTTTGATCTAATATGTATTACATTAGAACTTGCAATAGAATTTGAATTTTCTTCAAAGAGCTTTGTTTTGTAGGGTGGTTTGTTGCAAGCCATCACTGAACAAGAACATGGGCTGGATTGAATAATATGCATCCCTGCATATGGTTAGGGTGGGAGAGGGAGCCTCTATGCTGAATCAGCCCCACCTTTGATACCACTGGCTGTCTACATGGCTGTATGGCATTCAACACTTAACAGGCCCAGATCACTACAGTCAATTCCCAGATTTGGAAATTGACCGTGTGATCAGAACCACAGTATTGTGCGCATTGGATGTGGACACATTCAAATGTTATGCCTCTGCCTGAACAGACAGCTGGGAGTGCCAGGCAGACAGGAAGGTAAGGCTTCTTTACATGTACATAACGTTGTGTATCTCTCAGTCTGGCCCATAGTTATGTTATACATGTAAAACAAAGATAGCAAGAATATGTCTTAAGGTCATTCATAACTGGGGCTGCAGTCTCTGTTGTTCAAGTCCAAGTGCCTCCCTTGGACCACATTAGTTCTTGAAAAATAATTACTGAGAGCTTAAAGGAAGGTCTTAAAGGAACAAAAGTGACTGATGTGGAGTTCTGCCCTTGGAAGGTTCCTTGGGCAGAATGTGGCACAGGGCGCTGGAAATTGGAAGTCAAGCCTGATGGCCAATGAAGTTGGGCAGCTGCTTTTGGAGAAACAGAACAGGACATTTTTCTTTTAAACTGGGAGGATCTTTTCTCAGCAAAGACAGGTGTTGGGTGGCAGGAGGAAGCATAACCTTTTATTTCTGGAAAAAAAGTTGTGTATTGTCTGGATTGTATTTAGCTTCAGTGGAAATAGAGTGAAGCAGAGTTGGTAGCATTAATCAAGCATTCCTTAGTTCAGATCTTGGCTCAGACACTCATTGGTGGTCTTAGGCAAGCTGCTGACCCTTCTCCTTTTCCTATGGGTTATAACGCTGGCTCAACTCATCAGATTGTTGTAGTGTTAACTAAGGTAATGTGTGTGAACTATATGTATTTATATCACATCTATCCTAAGTCTAAATAAGCACGTGTGTTTTGACAGCTGGAAGCTGGGATTTCCAGACACATTCAGGAACTGTCAACTTCTAGTGACTCCAAGGACCCAGAAGATGTGAGTTTTGGAATAAATTTGGCTTTAGGGAATGTTTTGCTTCTCTGCTTATCTCCCCTGCACTGTCAATGTAGCAATGGAAGAGTAGCTAGTCCCAGATTAATCATAGGAAGCCACAACAGAAACCAGTGGAATACTCTTGTCCCTACTATATCTTCCCAACTTCTGTCAAAATAACATTGAAGTTCTCCTTTTGCCCTGGACTACATGTCAGATGTTCTTATGGCTTGTTTGTGAATGCGGAGAGTGGAGGGAAAGGTGCAGGGTGCACTTCTGAACTTGCAAGGAATAAATGTGCTTAAGCTTATGCCTGAAAAAGCAGTAATACATTTGCATCGATACATCACTTTGATTCATAGCTGTTACTAATAATGATGATCATGTAGAACTGAGTCTGAACTTTTCTATTGGTCTAATCTATAAAAACTGGCCCTCAGCCTATTAATTAACCCTATGTAGGGCAAGATGACTTCTATTCTATGGGCTAGTCTATGAGAGCAGAGCCTTCTAAAGGCTGTGCTGGCCATGTGGAACCCCAAGAAGGATGAGCACCTTTCTGGGCTACCATAGGGACTCTGTAATGTTTAAATTTAACTTCTCTGATCTTTCTGTCTCTGGTCCTCCAGTGTATCACCCCATTAATGAAATTTTTGGAATGTGAGTTTGAGTACTTGCATGGGAACCTGGTTCAGGAGAACTTTAACAGGTGAGCCAGAACACTGGAATTGTGAGGATTATTCTTGGCTAGATAGTCAATGTTGTCCCCATTTAGGAGAATGGCTGTGTTTTAGCCAGCTATGAATGCCATGGAATGGGGTGAGGGGCAATTCTACTTGCTGAATCAACCATAGCATATAGTAGTAGAAAAGAGCAAAAGTCCAGTAGCATCTTAAAGACCAACAAAATTTGTGGCAGGGTATGAGCTTTCGTGAGTCACTGCTCCCTTCTTCAGATACAGCTAGAATGTGAGTCCATCTCTCCTAATTATTGCAAAGTGGAGTGATTTCAGATGCCAAATGACATTAGGAAGCAAATGACAATAGCAGGCATGATTGGATTTAGGTGCGATATGTGAAGGATAGTGTGGAGAAATCAGCATTGATAATGAGACAGGAAACCAAGGTCTCGATTAAGTCCAGCTGGATTTGTTCTCTTAAGCTTCATTATCAGTTGCTGACTTGCACTATATTGCAGCTTTTGGCTGATGACACACACATCCAGAGGCATTGGAAATTTTATACCAGATTGTAATAATATTGAAGATTTTGTTGTGTGAGTGCAGTCATGAGAAGGGATCCGTGGCCTGCTTTATAAACTTTCAGCAATCACACAACATAAGAAAAAGATTGGTCTGGAATTATATATCTGGAATTCTATATCTGGTCTGGAATTATATATCTATATATCTAATTCTCAACAGTCCTCTCTGTGTGTGGATACTTATTTTTGCAAACCCAACAGGTTTTTCTACAGACTCAGGGGACTTGGTGGGTCTGCAGAAAAATTCAAAAAGTTAAAAAAAACCCTTGGGGAGGGTTGAATTCCCTCTCAATACCTTTTGAAATGGCCACTGTGGTGATCTACTCCAGGCCCTGCTACTTCCACAGTGAGAGATAGCCAGAGGGTGACACAAGCACACACACACACAAACACACACAGCTGATGAGTGGGGGAAGAGGGCAGGAAGCAAAAGCAGAACTGGTCCTGGGATTGGGGAGGATTCCTCCTGCAGTATGAATGGCTAAATAACAGGGGGTTTGGAGTTAGGCCTGGTACTAGGATTGCCTGCTCCAGGTTGGGAAATTCCTAGAAATTCTGTGGTAGAGTTTGAGGAGGGGAGAGGCCTCAGCTGGATGTAATGCCACAGAGTCCACCCATTTTCTCCAGGCAATTAATATTGCAGAACACCAGGAGTTACTGGGAAACACAAACCCACAGCAACGTTCCCATATATAGTGAAGGAGCCATCGGAGATGGCACAACTTCCAGAAGATCATAGACAAAAGAAATGCTGTGAGAGATAGGACCATGCTGAGACTACATGCTTGATGAATATTAGGCCTTCCGTGAAGAGTAAAAGACACAGCAAAGCAACAGTTTTGTTTTTGGTGTCACACATATAGATACATAAAAATGCCAGGAAACGCAGCAGTGGAAGCTGAACAGAGCTGAGAACCTTAGTAAAATGAGGGGGGGGGTTTCAGGCAGGTTGCTTGGAAAAGGATCAAGAAAGACCTGTCAAAGTAGCAGGTAAATTTAATATAGGAGCCTCACATAGGCCACACTAATCTCTGTGCACACTGAGAGGCAGCTAAGTATAAACCCAGTGAAGGGGAATATTGGAATGCTACCATTGGAAGCTTCCTTCTTCAACAAGAGAGGAACTGTCTGCAGGAACAGTAAAGTGGTCAAGATACAAGACCGCCCAGCAAAAGTCACCGGATCTGGGTCTATCATAGGCTTCTCTTCAAGTGGTGCACTGAAGATATAAGAATCATTTGAAATAACTTTTTCCTGTCCCGGGTGGGGGAGGAATGCAACAGAACACCTTTAAGCTGCCTTATAGTGGATCAGACCATTGGTCCTTCAAGGTCAGTACTGTCCACTCAGACTGGCAGCAGCTCTCTAAGGTGTCAGGCAGAGAAAGGTCTTTCACATCACCTACTACCAGACCGTTAACTGGAAGGCCAGGGATTGAACCTAGGACCTTCAGCATGCCAAGCAGAGGCTCTTCCACTGAGCTATGGATCCTCCCTGTTTATCACTAAATAGAACAATATAATCTATTGGAGATAGGTAGCCTTCATATAGAGGAGAGGAGGGCAAATTGTTGGATCTAAACCCACCAAGTGACAGAGGTGCGCACAGAATTGCAGCCTGGTGGACAAAACAGCAGAGATGAAAGGATCATGATCACCAGAGACTTTGTCAGCAGGCAATGCCAAGGATGGAACTTGACTTCTTGTACATGAAGAAAAGGTGTGTAGAACACTGAGACATCATGTTAAGTGAAGGCGGAAAAGAAACGTGACTCAGGGATCCGACAGCAAGCCTGTTATTGCCCCCAGAAAGTTGTCCTACTGGACAGCAGAATTCACAGCCTCTGTGATGAGGTCATTTACTTTAATATTTTGTTTTGTTCTGTTTTATTTTTTGCTTATTTATTTTGTTTTTATTAACTCCCAGCATGGACTAGGGTAGGGTATTAAGGGTAACATGATTGATCTGAATTAAAGGAACAGAATTATCATGCAGATCACCAGCATAGGCTGTGAGCCACTGTGCATTAAAATATGTTCAAACAGAATAGTATAAAGGTCATAATGACCAGTTGATTTATAAACTAATGGAAAAGTGCAGTATAGAAAGAAAAAGAAAAAAAACCTGCTTCCCATCCTGGTTTATTTAGATCATTAATACTCTGCACTGGTTAAATAAAGAGTAAGCGGTATTTGACCTGTAGGCCAACAGGAACAATATAGTTGAGCCATGGAATCAAGAATATAATCATTGATTGTAGCAGAGGATGCAACAAGAGCCATTAATTATAGTTTGCACATCAGACACCTTGTCTACTTGGGGCAGCTGTTTTGAGAAGAAAAAACATATGCTGTCCTTTAAAAAGGGTGGTGAGGAGTCTATCCTACTCTGTAACCTGGACTCGAAGAGTCTTATAACACTTTCTTTCTTCCTTCCTTCCTTCCCTCCCTCCTTCCTTTCTTCCTTCACTAGAACCCTGCAAGGTAGGATGCCATGAGAAGCTGTGAAGGTGCAAGGTCAGCGAATTGTAACAGAATTTGATATGTGAACCTGGTCTCCTTGCAACGCCCGCCTCTTCCCTCCCAGCGGCGGCACGGCTCTCCCGGGCCCCTTGCAGCTGCGAGGCGCCTGGAGAGAGCCGGGGAAGGGGCGGGCTAAACGCCCTCCCCTTTCCTCCCAGCGGCGGTGCCGGCTTTCTGGGTGCCTCGCAGCTGCGAGGCGCCCAGAAAAGCCGGGGTGGCCGGGGCTGGGTGGGAAGGCGGGCTTTTCACGGGGGGGGCAGGGGGCATTTTGGTGCCCCTGTAGGGCGGCGCCCTAGGCAAGTGCCTAGCTCGCCTAGTGGGTGAGCTGGCCCTGGGGAGGGGGAAGCCTTTGAGGAGAGCTCTTCTCAGTCCAGCTCTATTCATACATGCCTTCAAGGGAAACTGGTTAGAGCAAGAGCAGGCAGCTCTGCTGTGTGAACCCCTAGGCAGCCAAGACACAGAGAATGGTCATTTATCAGCACAATTTTTAGTCATAATGACACAGTGGAAATTCACAAAACATTTCTTCTTTAGATGTATTTTATTGTTCACTTGAATAAAAACTCTTGAGAGAAAAAAGTCTCCTCAGCCTCAAAACTTAGGTGAGGAAAAAACACAGAGAACAGCAGTGGAGATCTCTCTGCAGTGGCAAAAAGAGAACTGAGGGAGTAGCGCCCCTCCTTCCGATCATGTGAGCATTTTAGTGGGAAAGCGCCAGAGGGAGGAGGGGCACTCTTAGTCTATTAGAAAGCTTGGAAATCTTTTCTGTGGCTAGCCTGTGACTGTGCAGTCTCATGTGGGACTGCACAGAAGCCACAACGATTAACATGTCTGGTCTTGTTGGTCATTTGGTATATTCATCAACTGTGTATACGATATCAACTTTGTATGTGAAATTACTATAGCTGATGTAAAGCTCATGTAGTCTGATATTCAGACCTTACGTTTTTAATCTTTGCTATTGTGTACATGGGGGGTGTCAAACTCATTTGTTACAAGGTCCGGATCTGATATAAATAGACTTTGTCAGGCCAAGCTGTCATAAAATGTAATGCCAGGTAGCAAAGATATTAACTTTATAAAGGACACCGACAAATACAATTAAAGGATTTTTTAAAAAACAATTAGCCACACCATAGGCACAAATGCTAGGCAGATTTAAAGGGTACGATCAGACACAAACATCTGGGAAGTGCCCTGCATCCACTGGCAACCCGTTTTGCTCCACCGCAGAAGCAAAGTAAAAAGACACTGGGGAAAGTCTGGTAGCAAACACGTTGCTACAGGCCATGGACAGACGTTCCCCTGTGCGATCGCTCCAGCACACTCCCATGGTATTGGGATTGCACCACTTGGGAACAGTGACCATAATGTCATTGAGTTTAACATTTGTACAGATAGGGAGTTGCCCAAAAAGACTGACGCAACCACTTTTAACTTTAAAAGGGGTAACTTCTCTGGTATGAGGGGACATGTGAGGAAGAAATTGAAAGGAAGAGTGGAGAAAGTCAAAACCATTGGGGAAGCTTGGAGACTATTTAAAAATACAATCCTAGAAGTTCAGAAAAAATATATACCGCAGGTTAAGAAAGGTACAAATAGGTATAGAAAAAAGCCTGCATGGTTAACAAATAAAGTAATGGAAGCTGTAAAAGGTAAGAAGGATTCCTTTAAGCGGTGGAAAGCTAGTCTTAGTGAGGTTGATAAAGGGAACACAGACTATGGCAAATAAAATGCAAGTCTGTGATCAGGCAAGCAAAAAGGGAATATGAGGAGCATATCGCAAAAACATAAAGGCCAACAATAAAACTTTCTTCAAACACATTAGAAGTAGGAAGCCAGCCAGGGAGGCAGTGGGGCCCTTGGATGACCAAGGGGTAAAAGGAGTAGTGAAGGAGGATAGGGAAATGGCTGAGAAGCTGAATGCATTTTTTGCCTCTGTCTTCACTGTGGAAGAGGAGAAGTGCTTGCCCACTCCAGAAGCACCGATTTCGGGAGGGGGGTTGAAAGACCTGAATCAGATTGCGGTGACAAGAGAGGAAGTCCTCTGACTGATGGACAATTTAAAAACTAATAAATCACCAGGCACGGATGGCATTCATCCGAGAGTTCTGAAAGAACTCAAATGTGAACTTGTGGATCTCCTGACAAAAATATGTAATCTTTCTTTAAAATCTGCCTCCATTCCTGAGGACTGGAAGGTAGCTAATGTCACTCCCATCTTTAAAAAGGGCTCCAGGGGAGATCCGGGAAATTACAGGCCAGTCAGTCTGACATCGATACCGGGTAAGTTGGTGGAAAGAATTAGTAGGCACATTGATGAACAAAAACTATTGAGGCAGACTCAGCATGGGTTCTGTAAGGGAAGACCTTGTCTCACTAACCTGTTAGTGCTTTTTGAGGGAGTGAACAAACATGTGGACAAGGGGGACCCAATAGGTATTATTTACCTTGACTTCCGGAAAGCTTTTGATACAGTTCCTCATCAAAAGCTCCTAAGTAAGCTCAATAGTCATGGGATAAAAAGACAAGTCCTCTTGTGGATCAAAAACTGGCTTATAAATAGGAAACAGAGAGTGAGTATAAATAGGAAACTTTCTCAGTGGAGGGTGGTAAGCAGTGGGGTACCACAGGGATCAGTACTCGGTCTGATGCTTTTTAACTTGTTTATTAACGATTTGGAATTGGGAGTAAGCAGTGATGTGGCTAAATTTGCAGATGACATGAAGTTCAGGGTGGTGAAAACCAGGGAGGATTGTGAGGCACTCCAAAGGGATCTGTGGGTGAATGGGCGTCAGTGTGGCAAATGGGGTTCAATGTGGCCAAGTGCAAAGTGTTGCAGATTGGAGCCAAAAATCCTAAATATAAATACACGTTGATGGGGTCTGAACTGGCAGAGACGGACCAAGAGTCCGTCTTGGAGTCTTGGAGTCGTAGTGGATAACTCAATGAAAATGTCTAGACAGTGTGTAGCTGCAGTAAAGAAGGCCAACGCTATGCTGGGGATTATTAGGAAGGGAATTGAAAACAAATCAGCCAGTATCATAATGCCCCTGTATAAATCATTGGTGCGACCTCATTTGGAATACTGTGTACAGTTCTGGTCACCGCATCTCAAAAAGGATATTATAGCATTGGAAAAAGTGCAGAGAAGGGCAACTAGAATGATAAAAGGGTTGGAACACCTTCCCTACGAAGAAAGGTTAAAACGCTTGGGGCTCTTTAGCTTGGAGAAATGACGGCTGAGGGGTGACATGATTGAGGTTTATAAGATTATGAATGGGATTGAGCAGGTTGAGAAAGAAGTACTTTTCTCCCTTTCTCACAATACAAGAACTCGTGGGCACTCTATGAAATTGCTGAGCAGTCGGGTTAGAACAGATAAAAGGAAATACTTCTTCATCCAAACATATGGAATTCACTGCCACAGGAAGTGGTGGCAGCTACAAGCATGGACAGTTTCAAGAGGGAATTAGATAAACATATGGAGCAGAAGTCCATCAGTGGCTATTAGCCACAGGGTATAGATGGGAACTCTCAGTCTGGGGCAGGTGATGCACTCTATTCTTGGTGCTGGAGGGGGCAGCAGTGGGAGGGCTTCTAGTGTCGTGGCCCCACTGCTGGACCTCCTGATGGCACCTGATATATTTTGGCCGCTGTGTGACAGAGTGTTGGACTAGATGGGCCATTGGCCTGATTCAACATTGGCTTCTCTTATGTTCTTATGATGATCTGATCAGGCCATCCTAACTTCATGTTGTTTCCCCCCCCCCCATCTTGGTATGCGCATCATCGCACACTGCATAGGGAGCCCTCAGTGCAGAGATGCTAATCATCGATCCCTCATTGAAGCGCACCGGAAACACGTGGCAAAAAAACCCTGACTCACCCGTAGTTGCATCTGATCACACACTGGCAGGCTGTGCCGACAGCTTCCAAGGACTGTGTGATCGTGCAACTGTGGGTCAAATTCCTATGGAGCAACTAGCCTCGCTTCCCCCCTCCCGCTTTATCTTGCACATGTGACCACCACCTTAAAATACAAACATGTGTAAAACAGTAATACTCTTGCCATATTTTATTTAACAGTCTTTGATAACTGACACTTCCCAAACCTCTGCCCCCCAAGATGCCTACCTAAAATGGAAAGGTGGAGGGGATAGTGGGATTTGGCAATGCAATTCTTTAAATAAAACATCAAGAAAAAGCACAAGGATCACAGCAGAAACTAAAAATAAAAACTAAAAATATGAAATGCTCTGAGCCTAGGAAAACATGAAATGGCTGGGCATTGCAAGCTCCTCTCCCCTTCCCGGTCTACTCAGAGTGGCAGTGGCTCTCCAGAGTAATGTCTCCTTTTGGCTGTGGGTTCTCAGGTTAGACTACTCACTCAGGCACCATTCTCAGGTACATTCAGCAGAGGCAAGCTGGCTCAAAACATCAGCCCTTTATTTGGCATACAAACTGGCATACAAACACTGGAAATTGAAACTCCACTCCATATAAATACATAGCAGCTCAAAAAAAAGTTGCAAAGAAAATGCAGAATGGATTTTTCATTAAGGTTCCTGGGCCCAGATAGACTACTCTGGGACTGGAATTACAGCCCCCACAGTGTAATTCCATTCTCAGAACAGCTGCTACTCCCAGGAACCTTCATTCTAGTCTGGGGACTGCCATTCCAGTCCCAGAGTAGTCTATCTGGGCCCAGAGACCTTAAAGGAAAATCCATTCTGCATTTTCTTTGCAGCTTTTTTGTGCATTAGCCCAGAGGAGCTTCCTGCTGGAGGAGAAACTGTGAAAACAAGGCCCAGCCAGCAGGGAAGTTTGGCAGCCCTGATCTTCCTCAGAAGGGTCAGGACAGGCAGTGGAGGGGGTAGGTGTAGAAGAGAGCCATGGGCCTGATTAAAGCCCTGGGTGGGCCACCTCCAGCCCACAGGCCTTAGGTTTGACACCCCTGGTGCACACCATATAATAAATATATATGTATTGATAATATTTTACTTAAGGTAGCTTGGCCCTTGGAGCATTATCACTCAAGACAATGCATCCAGCTGGACTTAATCAAGAACTAGGTTTCCTTTCTCATTATCAATGCTGATTCCTCCACACTATCCCTCGCATATCACACCTAATCCAATCACACCTGCTATTGTCATTTGCCTGCTAATGTCATTTGGCATCTGAAATCACTCCACTTTGCAATAATTAGGAGAGATGGACTCACATTCTAGCTGTATCTAGAGCAGTGACTCATGAAAGCTCATACCCTGCCACAAATTTTGTTGGCCTTTAAGGTGCTACTGGACTCTTGCTCTTTTCTACTGCTACAGACAAGCACGGCTACCCATCTTGACATATCATATAGTGTGATGCTTTGCAGCAGATGGAAGAAGGCACACTTCCCTTCTTCCTTGCTCATAGTACTGACTTTGCTCACCCCACCTTTTCTCTTGGCTTACAGGTAATAATTAAGACATTACAAATAAAATAGCCTCCCTCCCCCACAAAAGATGCTTGTTCATATCTCATCAAAACCCTAGCAAATCAAACAGGCCTTACAAGTGCCTTCTGAAGATCTCCAGTGAGGGGCTCCCCTTACCTCCTTAGGAAGCCTGTTCTGCTACTCAAGAACAGCCAATGTTGAAAGAACCATGGAGAGCTCGCTGCTTCTGGGAGTTGATGTCACTTCTGGTGCACTCCCAGGCTGTGTGTTTATTTTTCCCTTTCAGCATCCATTTTACCCTCACTAGAACTTTATTTAAAGCCAAGGAATGAAATACCTGTTAAATGTCAGTGGAAAGTGTGGGGGAGATGATAACTTGTCCTGGGTTTTCTAACCTATCTATTCCAAGGTCTGATAGAATTTGTTGGCATCTGCTGAGCTTTATTATAGCATGTTCCATGTTGTGATCCAGTTTCCATCTTTACCTTCCCCTACAAACAGCCTTCTGGAGCTGCTGTGGAATCACACCTTGGAGACATTGACAAAGGCTGCCAAACAACAAGATGGCAACTTGCAGTACTTCAGGAAACTGCAGTTTGCCCTCCAGGTATGAAAAAGGGAGGAGAACAAAGAGTCTGACTTCTTGTTGTTGTTGTGCCTCAGGTCTAAACTACACATTACTTCTAACATGTGATTGCCATGGGGACATGCAGCCACATGACAGCTGGAAGTTCTTTGTAGCAACTCGCTTTTGAAGCGCAGCAGGGAGCTGGATTCGGATTGGGACGTGGTGCTGGTGGAGCATATTCCTTACCCAGAATACCTCCCAGTGGCCTTATTTACTCCATGTGGGGGACTGCACGTGCAGCCTCCAGTGGAGCATGTTCCACCTCTCCAGGCAATTTTAGGTTTGCAAAAGGACACAGGGAAGGCAGGAGACTCTCCTCTGCTCACGCTTAAGTCCCTACAGGAAACTTGTCCTGCTGCCAGTTCCCATGGCAATCATATAGTAAGTGTAATGTGCAGTTTGGCTCTCAGCAATGTATTTCCTTTCTTCGTGTTTTCTCTCCATAGAGCTTGGAACCTTCTTTCCATGCAGAGGGCTGTGGGCTGCCAAAGGACACCCTCCGCACTGCAGCTTTTACAGTAAGATGCTATGACTTCTCTTGCCCCTTTGGAGATATTGGCAAAACATTCCCCAGCAAAGGACAGAGCAATCTAGACATGCACAAAGTATCTTTAAATAGCTTTCTGACAAGTAATTATGGTTTCATTAGTGTAAGTGAACCTTCATACTTCCTTGCTGTTCAGATTGCCTGCTCTAGGTTTGTTCTTACTGACTTCTGGATGATTTTTAGTTTGGTATGATGTAGCTCTTAAAAAGCAACACAAAAGAAGGGGCAAACCTAAACCTCAAATGGAACTGGATACCTAAAGGGTTGGGGTTACAAGCATATATAAAAAGACTAAACAAAATATATCTTTAATGTTACATATGGTCTGATTTCATTGGTTTATTGTTTCCAGTCAATGCTACTAAGAGTATACTGCATTGTATGTAATGTGTGTGATCTGTATGGCCTAAAGGCCTATTATTTAAGTGCACTGTAACATTAAAGATATTTTAAAAAATTCTTTTTATATATGCTTGTATGTAGTTCTTCAGTAATTTTTTTGTAAAAACAAAATCAGGTGAATACATCCAGTGTTTGACCTTTTATACATAACTCACATTGAATATGTCATGTTTCCCTGCCTGCCTTTTCTTTTTTTTGGAGGGGGGGACATACATGCATGCCACCGCCTAGGCTTACCAAGCCCCCCCGGGGGGGCGGGGAAACCCCTGCCTGAGAGGCCTATTTCTAGACGCTAGCCGATCGGGCCCGGGGGGAGCTCCACCCCCTTCTGATACATGTCCCCAGCATGACCACGCTGGCCACATTGGGGGCAGGACGCTCTATGATGCGAGGGAAAACTCTATGGTTTTCCCTCATGTCATAGTGGC
This sequence comes from Gekko gecko, assembly GCA_029375565.1. Classification (NCBI taxonomy): domain Eukaryota; kingdom Metazoa; phylum Chordata; class Lepidosauria; order Squamata; family Gekkonidae; genus Gekko; species Gekko gecko. The sequence goes on from JAPDNY010000002.1 coordinate 221,832,774, forward strand.
CCCATGCCCAACGTGGGCAACACGATGACGTCAGTTCCTGTGACGTCATCGTGGCGTGCATGAGGACCATCCCAGCAGAGGCAGGACTCCCCCCGCTTTACAGGTAAATACACCTGGCAACCCTACCACTGCCTGGTAATAGCACAAAGCTGAAATTCTTTTTCTTTTAAGTCTCTGTGTTTCAACAGCACAGCTAAGAAATAAAGGAATACTTTCCCACACTCTCCACCCTTGTCTCCCTTTGATGTATTTGGGCAACATTCCTGCTCTAGGCAATGGGAATGATCCTGCCCTCCCCTTCCTGGGTGATGAATAAATTAGTTCCTTGCTAGGCTGGGCAAGGTAATTCAGCCAGTAAATTGTCCCACTTACCAGTGGCTTGGAGTTCATATTCCTATTAAGGAATATATATGTGGCCTTACATATTGAGTTAGCTACATTTCTGGTACTGCAGAGATCACTATGCTGTAGTAATGGTGGGGTGATGCTGGCCGTTCTTTGGCTAACTCCACCCTACTGTTCTCACAGGTGGATCTACTGTGAAACTAATTAAGCTTAAGCTTCAGGGCTCCCAATCTGAGGGGGCCCCTAAAGCAACTTTTTTTTAATGAGTGAATTTTTCAACAAAAATTAATGCAGTTTTAAAAGTGTTTGTTATTAAAATAAGAAGCAATAGCACCATAAGGATGGAGAAAGGCCTGCATAGATCTTGTTTTTTCAAGGCCTGCTTTGGATTATTGCAGGTAAATTATTATTATTATTCAGAACTGTTGCAATACATGTTTTTAGTATTCTGTTTGTTAATGCTTCTGAGGAGTTTGGCCTGGCCTAGGAAGAAGCTGCACCATAAGGGGAGGGAAAGGCCTGCATAGATCTTGTTGGTTTCAAGGCCTGCTTTGGACTACTGCAAGTAAATGTTGGTAATCTGTGCAAGTATTAGAGATCTTTTAAAACAAAGGTGAAGTGGGATTCAGGATCCAAGTGAGAAGAACTGCAGCCTCCCGGATACAGACTAGAAATCTATCTGATGTTCCAATATTGCGAGATTAACCTGGACTTATGTATTACTTATGTGTTTAGACTTTTTGTACTGTGCATCTTTGTGGATGATGGTAAGGATCGGGACCTATAGATTTTGAGGCTTCCATTAAGTGCCATCAAGTTGTAAGTTTTTGCAAATTAGTTGCAGCCTGTTTGGGCCAAGCATTAATTAAAAAAAAAAAAATTAAAAAAAAAAACCTGGTGGCCTTGACCATCTGGCAGAAGATGCCTTTATCTGGCTGCCAGCTAGCAATGGGGATTAACTAACTATGCCCTGATTGACTGACAGGGGTCATGGGGGCTGACAAAAGGAAGACGCCAAACAGTCTCAGAAACCTAGCTATCAGGACGGCATCAATATCAGAGAAGACTTGGATCAAAGCCTGGGGGGGGGCCCTCCAAGCTACCAATGACTGTTCCTGTCAGAATGGACTCTCTTTCCTAAGCCTTTGGGTGAGACAGTTGAAGTCTAAGATTACCCCCACAGAGGAAATCCTGCAAGTATTTAGTAAGTTATAGACTTAGCCTTTGTCCAGCACAAGTATAGCATTGCTGTTGTTTGCTAATGCTGTGATTTATGAGTGGTTTCTGCCCAGCAAAACACTCTTTATTTGTTTGAATGATTTGAATAAATGCAGAGAGACTTCTTTTTATCTGCTGTGTCTGGAGTACTTGCTGAACATCTATGTACATCCTCAAAGGGAACCTAGAAGCAAAAAGCCTTAACAAAGGACCAGGACCTGGTGAGATGCCCGAAGACCCCAGGTGGCTGTCAGTTCAGCACCTGAGAACGGGACAGGGGTTGTCCTTGGTCAAGACAATGCTAAAGATATTTGTAGCCAATAATATCCTAAAAAGCCTTGCTATGAAGTAATAACAACTGGACTGGGATGAACAAGGACTCCTATGAAAACCTCCATGCTTTTGTTTATATAGTTTATTGTAATGTTAAATTACATCTGTTGCATTGCCTCTTTTATGTTTGTGTTTAATTGTGTTATTCATAAATACATGTAGTTGCAGTAGAACTAATAAGAATAATAACTTTATGGCTGTAATTGTAGCGATCAAGACCCCAAGAGGAATAGCAATGAGTTCAAGAAAGTACTTAAGTGGATACCAAAAATGCAAACTCAAGGAGAAATGATCTGATGAAAGTTCTAAATGTCAAAAATTATCAAACTATTTTACAATGTCAAGTCAACCTTTGTCAACACCTACAGCTGAAACAAGCCAAGCAAGCACCAGTGAAGCCAATGATGGTGCACAAACTGTAGGAGCTCTTTCTAGCAATCATCAACCCACTGTTGACACTTTTGATACAGATGACAATCACAGTGATCAACATGAAAGTACCATGGAACAAGAAGAGACAGTGTAGAAACAGGAAACAGGAAGCAAATTCAGTGATTTCAGAGAATACAGTGACCTCGCAAACTGGCCCATAATAGTTCATAATGATTTTATACATAATTGTTTAATGCAAGACATCAGGTTTTTTTTCAAAATAAAAAAAAGATGATGTATATACCAAATCCAGCAAGGTTTACAAGGAGCAAAACAGAAGTTTCTCAAACAAATACTCTGAAAAAAGATTGGAAAATGGTAAAACTGACTGTGATGAGATCCTGGTTAGTTTACTCAAAGAACAAAGGCTGTATATACTGTTTTTCTTGCAAACTCTTTTCTAAATGCCAAACATTACTTACAACACGTGGGTTTTCTGACTGGATAAATGTACTCAGAACTCTGGAGAATCATAAAGACAAAATGGACCATAAGAAGGCAATGTTGTGTTGGATAAAAAGAAAGTCAAATAAAAACACTGTTGATTAGCAACTTGAGGAACAGATGAGAAAAAAACATACTGTACTATTTTGAAGTACTGAAAAGAGTTGTAGCTGTTATAAAGTTTTTAAGTGAAAGAGGTTTAGCATTTAGAGGTCATGAGGAGAAGTGGGGCTCACCAAATAGTGGAAACTTCATGGGGGCCTTTGAACTTATTGCAGAGTTTGACCCATTTTTATATGAACATCTTTAGAAATGTAAAAATGAAAAAGTAAATATTACTTACCTATCCAAAACCATGTATGAAGAACTGATAGAAATCATGGGGAAACATGTGCAAGATGAAACTGTGACTCAAATCAATGATCTAGACATCAAATACTACTCTGTTATTGTTGATGCTATGCCTGACCCGACACATTTTGACCAGCTGGTAATTGCAGTTCAATACTGCTATAATGGAAAACACTGTGAGAGATTTTTAACATTTATACCATTAGAAAACCATTCATCCATGACCTTGTTCAACAAAATACAATAAGTTCTGGGCAAACATAAGCTGTCAGTTGAAAATATCCATGGTCAGTCCTACGATAATGCATCTAACATGAAGGGCTCAGAGAAAGGGCTGCAAGCACTCTTTAAAAACATTAACAGGTATGCAGACTATGTACCATGTGCAGTCCATTCACTCAACCTTGTTGGAGTAAAGGCAGTGTCTCCTGTGCCTGAAGTTGTTGACTCTTTTGGCATTTTGTGGGAGCTGTGTTTTCTTTTCTGGATCGCCACGAAGATGGGGAATTTTAAACACACATGGCAATCTAGATTTTTCCCTAAAGAACTTAAGTGTAACTAGATGGTCTGCACAATATGAAGCAGTCTGGGCAATTAAAAATGGCTATACAGGTATTTTACAAACTCTCAAACATATTTTTGAAGACTCAGAAGAGAAGTCTGAATGTAAACGAGGTGCAAAAAATTTATACCGCAAGCTGGTAAAGTTGGAATATGCTATTTTAGCAGTTGTTTGGGAAGAAGTTCTTGAGCATTTCAACAAAACAAGAAACTCCAAACTCCTGGTTTTGATGTATTTGAAGGTTATCTTCTGCTGTTATCTTTAGTGTCATTTGAGCTACCGGATAGGGCGGGGTATAAATCTCAAAATAAATAAAAATAAATAAATATAAATAAAAATTTCTTAAAGAACTCTGAGAAGATTCAGCTGACTGGATTGTACACTATGAATCAGAAGCAAAAGGTTTGTGCGAAGATAATAAATTTAGGATAGAAGTTCTAAATCAACTCTATGACTGTTTGGTAATCCAGTTAGGCAAGAGAATTGACCCATATGAGCAGATTGTGAAAAGCTTCAAGTTCCTCTCAGAATTGGTGAATGGATAAATTGAATATGATACTTTCAGGAAAAGCTTCTACAAAAAGATGGTATAGAGTTAACAAATGGTTCAGAAAGAATGTTTAATGTAAACTCCAAAAAATTTGTTATGTATTGTATTTTTGGTTTTGCTTTTGTAACATAAATGTCTACAAATAAATTTAATAATAAAAAAAAGAATTGGTGAATTCTGAAATTGATGAGGACAATATTAAACTTATAATATTACATTTCAAAGATGATATTGACCATAAATTAGTAAACAAATGTTACCGGTTCAAAGAATATTTACACCTGAGGAAATCCTAGAACGCCATCTAAAATGCAATGCGCAGAAGTTCTTCAGTTTATTAATGAGCAATGCCTGATTGAAGTGTTCTCTAATATTACTACTGTACTTAAGCTGTACTTGACAATGCCTATCACCAGCTGTGAAGCAGAAAGGAATTTCTCAAAGCTTTCCTTTATAAAGAACAAATTCCGATCTACCATGACTGAAGAGTGCTTAAATTCTTTATGCATATTGTCTGTAGAAAATGACATTGCAAGGGAGCTCTCATGACAAAACTGTATGTGAATATGTTGCTAGAAAAAAACAGAAAAAAGAGTATTTTGTAAAATGTGCTTCATGTAGTATGTATTCTCTTAGGTGTCTAAAATAAAATATATTAACTGGGGTCTTTGCTATATTTTATTTCATCATTCTATGATGCATCATGCATGTATATGTTTCCCTAATTTTCATCCCCCTTAACCTGAAAACTATAAGGCACAGCCTAGGAAATTTTTATTCACACAAGTGACTTTGACACATAAGATAAACCAGTACAGCAATTTTAATCAAAATCTGAGATGTAGTGGTTAATTTTTTTAAAAAAATGTGGTGATCTGCCATGGAATAACCCCATTGAAGAAGTTACCCAGACCTCCTTGCTGGTGGGAAGGGGCTCACTGTATGGCCCATTTTCCAGGGCTCCACCCCAACACCCCGCTCTCTGCCATTTGAGCCTTGAGATCCTTGAAAGGGCAGCAAGGCTCTTTGGACCTTGTTGGATGCTACCCTATTGTTGCTGGTTGCAAAGGGGCCCCCATAATGGTTCAAGCTTCAGGGCCCCTGACTGTTCTAACAGTGGAGAGCTGGCTTTTCCATGCAAGTCTAATTTTGTTCCTCCTCTAAAATCTGCTGTCCAGAAATAACTGGTTAGCTACTAAATTTGGTGGGATTTTGACTTGGTCTGAAATGTAATCCATTCAACACAAATGTTAAGCTTGTCGCAGAACTCTTTAATGGCAAAAATGGAGAAGCTGATTCAGAAAGGTTATTTGTTTACAGCAAAACTTTCCCCAGGTTCTCTTGCAGTTCTCTGTAAAGGGGATGGGTTTTTGAATGTGGTAACGAGGCTTTTATGGCAACCAGTCCAGCATAAGGCCACTGGACTTCTTAGGATTTGGACTTCCTTTTAAAAATTCTAAAATGCCCACACCTTTTCTCCCCCTTGTGGTGCAGGAGCTCACAGTTTAATGGAGGTATCATTGATTTGTATTTAATATCTGCTTTCCCACCAAATGGCCTGCAAAGTGGCTTTAGGCAGTGGGAGTAAAAATAGATTGCTGGAGTCCCCCATCCCCAATCCCTTGAGGTTTTGAAGAAGCATGAAGCAGTATCACAACTCGCCAAGGGCAGGTAAGGGATGTGTACAAAGGAAGAAGAGAATGCTCTTCCCCCTTCTTTTCCAAATACTTTAAATAATGTGCAGTCCTTTCTTCTCACCCCTTTGATGTTCACGTGTCATCTCTGACCTTTTTGCTGTTTGAAATCTGAAATTCTCATTCTGATGAGATTTGGAGTTTTGAGTACTTGAGTCAGCTTACTTTTTCATCTTTCTTTCGTATCCTGTTCTTTTTCAGGGTTTGGAGAAGGAGCTGGAACTCTGCTCTTCCACAACCAGAAAACTCATCCAGAAGTACTTCAGTGCCAGAATCCAGCAGCAGGTGAGACTTCAGTGGGCCTGGCTCTTGTGTTTATGAATAGGACAAGCACCCTTTCACTATGTCTTCTTTTACAGGAGAATCTTATTCCATCTTAGAGTCAAGAGAAGTATTGGCTGACTTTTGATTGAAACAAGATGTTGACTTATTTTTAAAAAAATGTTGCTCTGAGATGAATGATGTATAGTTCTGCGACTTCGTAAGCCACAGTAAAGGATGTTGAGCCCTAACAGAAAGATGTCTTGCTATGACAGCTGGTTTCCTAGTTTGTGAACACTTTCCTTCTCTCTTCCCAGCTCTAGAAAAGTGGTCTATTATACATTGGTCTTTTCCCTTGCTTTCACCATGCATCATGGTTGGGTTATTTTTGTCATTCTATATTTCCCCCTGCTGTCACCGTGCATGTCTGTTGGGTTTTCTTTTTCATTCTGCACTGTTTCCTCCTCTCAGTGCTCAGTTCACTTCCCACTTGCGTATTCCCTGGGGTTTCTCAGAGACCTTTTGTGGCGGTCTTCCCCTTTGCTTTGCTTCCAAGGTGAAGGTAAAATTCAAAAGCATACAGATTCCCTTGGCTTTTTTTTTTTAACAAGCAGGATAAGTCTAACAACAGGAGTTCTTCGGTAAACTTGGAATGCTGGGGAAAATTTTTACGGAACTGAGGTGTGTGAGTGCCCTTGGCTGGGGCTCTGCTGGGCAGCCTGGTTTACACCAGACTTCCTTAACAGAGCCCTCCCAGGAGCCGATTCTTCAAGAAGAGTTCTCCCTGCAGGCCCAGCTGCAGGTTTCCCTGCAGGATCGGCTCCTGGGAGGGCTCTGTTGGGCAGTCTGGTTTCAACCAGGCAGTGCAGCAGAGCCCCAGCCGAGTCTGTGGAGAGAGTTCTTCCCACAGGATCAGCTCCGGGGGGGGGGCAGCTCTGTCGGGCAGTCTGGTTTCAACTGGGCTGCCTGACAGAGCCCCAGCCAAGCTCGTGTGGAGAGTTTTCCCTGAAGGATTGGCTCCTGGGGGACCCTCTGTTGGGCAGTCTGGTTTCAATCAGTCTGTTTGGCAGTGCCCCAGTCGAGCCTGCAGGGAGAATTCTCCCTGCAGGATTGGTTCTTAACTGGGCTGCCTAGCAGAGCCCCAGCCAAGCACACACACACTTTGTGGTTCAGTAAAAAAATTCCCCTGCGATCCTAGTTTACCAACAAACTCCTATTGCTAAACTCATCCCTGAGTTTTTTTTAAAAAGGGCATTGTTTTAAAGTTCAAAAGGAGCTGTGGAAGAATGGCTTCCTGCAGGTTCATAGGGGGATCAGAGAGAGGCAAACTGCAGTGTTCCCAGTGCAAAAAAAAAAAAAGGATTTCAGTGCTACATGCAAACCTAATAAAGGGTGTGTGTACCAGGGCTGAATAAAATTGACATAAGATGCAAAGAGAAAGATATACTAGGATGGGAAGCCTAAACCTCTGAAAACATTTTTCAGGGAGGGGGGAACCATTTTGGCAGTCGCCAGAAGCCTAACATTAAAATGGCACCCCCCAAGCATCATAAGTGATGTTCCCACCCCAATTAAGAAAAATTGCATTCTTTCATTGTAGCTGCAGAATGAATACAACAGAGAAAAAAAAAGAAATACACCAGAGGAAAAATGAATATGCCGATGGCAGGCACAGAAATCCAAAGTCAAGCTTAAAGGTTTGACTGCTGGGATTCTCTGCAGTAAACTGTGTGTGCAAAAAGGGCCAGTGTCTGTTCAATGTTACCTACTTTTGCACAGGCAGCACAACATTAGACCATTGCATAACTCTTGCCCACTTGGTGGAGAAATATTCTGGAGCAGCCCGAAGAAAACTATTCTGTGCTTTCCTTGACTTAAACGGGCTTTGATTCAATTCCTGGGAATCTCCTATGGGTTAAATTGAATAGGATGGGAATAGATAAACCACTACTCTTCCTTATCTGGAAACTGTACTCCTCTACTAGCTGCCAAGTAAGATATAGAAACTCAGGTTCACTAACACCTAAGATCTTCACAAACTGAGGAGTCAAACAAGGTTGCATTTTGGCACCCTATTTATTCAAATCTATTTTTGAATGACTTGGACTCCTCACCGCGTGTGATTGATGGCCACTGCCCCAAACTGGGTCTCCAACATATTCCTCTATTACTATATGTTGACGATGCTGCAGTAACGTCTTGTACCCAGAAGGTCCTTAAGCACCTTTTAGCTGCATTTACATCTTACTACAAGAACAATTCCTTATTGGTAAATTTTGAAAAATCTAAAATCTTGGTGTTCTTAAAATCTTGGAAATGCTTTACATGGCACATAAATGGTAACACTATTGAACAGGTGAAACATTTTAAATACCTGGACGTTCTTTTCCAATATAACAACAGCTGGACAGGCCAGAGGAAACAAACAATAAACCTGGCCAAATGCAGCCTATTTGCAATTGTTAGGGTTTTTTACGCGAAGGGCAACCAATTCGTCCCCACTGCTGTATGAGTCTTTAATGCCAAGGTCATGTCCCAAATTCTGTATGGGATCCCTATCTGGATCTGTTCCTTTAATCAACATGTTGAGCAGACCCAGGCAATGTTTTTGCAGCATATCCTAGGAGTGCCAAATTGTGTAAGCTATGCAGGCAGGTGCCTGGAGACAGGACATTTTCTTGGGACCAGAGCCTGGCTATCAACTTTAAAATTTTGGTTACGTCTCCACTTCAGAACAAAATCCAGTAGCTATGTTCACCTCTTATTGTCAGACACATTTACATCCAACTGGACAAATTCAGTTCTGAAAAAAATACTATCAGTTGGCATTTCCCTTGACTCCCTGCTTCTGTCAGGTGAATCTCAAATTTTTAGGTCCTTGAGGCAGAGAATGTTAGATATTGAAAAGTAAACTCTCTGTTCTGGACTCACCCCTTCCCCTCTGAAGTTTAACATAACTTCAAGAAATGGGCTTATAGCTGACTATTTTTTACAACACACTGCTCCATCACTAAGATGAGCTTTTATGCTAGCACACTTTGATGCCCTACCATCAGAGGTCTTTTATGGTAGATTTGCCAATATTCCCTACCTTGAAAGGACCTGCCCATGTAACAGCAGGAACCCAGAATCGATTGCTCACATCTTGCTCAGCTGTGAATTTTATAATAGGATTCGGGATGTTCTAATCAGACCCCTCCTGCACAATAAGCAGAGTCTATCTGAAGAGTGACTTACATCTTTCCTTTTATCAGATCTCTGCCCTCACATTACTTTCTCAGTAGCATGATTTCTGTCAGAAATGCTTCTTTGATGTTTCTCACTGAATCCATTGTTATGTGTTCCCTACCCTGCTTTGCTGCTCTGCGCTTGCGTAGCTATGCAGGCAGAAATGTGGGAGCTTCTTCCCTGCCCCTTTTCCTTATCACGGTGGCCTTGAATGTAGGCTTTGGGCTATTCTTGTGTTGCTGAGAATTTTCCAGTCCTGGGAAGGCAAAGGGAGGGGGGAGTAGTCTCCCGCTCATGAAGTATATCTCCCGCCGGGAGTTTCCCGCGCGCGCGCTCGTATTCCATTTGCTAGGCGCTTGTTTGCATCACACTATAAGTTAGCTTGCATTGCTTCGCCCCCCATTCCTGACAATGACCTCCTACTGTGGGTTTTAGCAAGATTATCCAATAAAACCTTTCTTTGCATAAGAATGCCTGGATCCACTTGTTATTGAACCTGACAATTTCTCTCTATCGCTACGAGGGCAAGAGAATATAAGGTCAAAGCTCTGGTGGGTTGACTGTTTTATATTTACATATTTTAGACATGCATTTTAAAATGTGATGCATGCTGTATTTTATCTATGCCAATAAAGGTTGACTGACGGACTGACCGACTGATTGTTACCTGCTTCAAAGAGTTTTGGCTTAATGCTTCATTAGGAGGGGAAAATGTATAGGGCATTCTAAATCATTGAAGACAGGCAGGTTGTGGTATTGAAAATGCATTTAAAGGTTTTCACCTGACTCCTCCTTTGCTTGCTCTTAGGCAGAGGCTAACTCTGAAAAATATGGGGCTGTGACCATTAAAGCCAGTTACCGCCACTCGGAGCAAAAGCTGCGCATTGAAGTGCTCAATGCTGTCAACCTCCTGCCCCTAGACTCAAACGGTGAGAGGACTCTTGTGTCAAAGAACTACTGCATCCTCCCAATGTTATTTTGCTTCTCTCATTAGTGCTGGGGGCATGAATTGAACCTTCTTGTTGACTCCAAAGTTGCCTGCAGCTTTTCATTGCTCCATTCAAATGCTTAGAATCTAGATTCATTTAAATGTTGCTGGATCTGAGCAGCTTGTAATTAACATATAGGCTCAAAGGGTATATCCACACTTCAACAGCAGGGACCATCTGGATCGAATATAATTTATTGCGGTTCACAGCTAGATACAAGTTCACACAGCAACGGGGCCATCTGTAATGTGTGTGGAGTCCTGCAGTCTATGTGAACTAAGATTGTTGTCGACAGTTGCAGACTAGCCAAAACAAGATTGGGAAAGGGAAAAAGGGCCTGCCTGTTTTGTGCGCTGGTGAAGCTGTCTAATCTGTTGAAGCTGCACTTTACCTGTTCTGTAGGGAATATCCACGCTGTCTAGATAATCATCTCACATATTAGAGATTGTAGTCTCAGCAGTCGTCTTCTCTTTTTTTTGCATGGTAATTGATATTGGGAAGCATGGTGAACTAGGAAGATGAGAAGGGTGTGTTTATGTGTGGGTTATGGGTTGTTTTATTGGAAGGGCCCTCGAACTGTATTGCTCTGTGCATGTACACACTACACCTTGGGTGCTCAACTGTAGAATGCTTTAGGTTCCCAGAGGTAGCAAGGAACATGAGTACTGGAAGAAGATACTTGACTGTGGAGTGTTTCTTTTGCTGCTTGCTTGCTTCCTCACTGCCCACCTCCTTGGGAGGATTAAAACGTACACTTGACAGATGTCTGAGATGGAAGCCACCCATCTCAGGCAAGGTACTTTGCTTTCCAAAGAGGGCCAGGGAGATGGCAGTGGGCAGCAACAGTGGAAGCAGTGTATTTTGATACTGAGTTTTTTCATATGTTAGTCACATGTGCATATAAAAAGGGTACTTGGAGTTCATAGCTGTGTGAGTCTTCTTAATGTACATCTGAAATGAGACTAGAGTTGGTATGAATCTGTCATCGATACTTCAGAAGGGAAATAGGAGGCTATTGTTTGTAAAACTCTCCAGAAGAGGTGGTGATCAACTCATTTGAGTCCTGTTAAGCCCTTCTATGATAATCCCCTTGCAAAAATTGTGGAATTCTATGCTCTTTATGATGCCAGTATAAACACAATAGTGTGTGTATTCAGAAATCACAAAGGGTAAAGAATTCAGTAAAACTGCAGTCAAGGGGTGGAGGTGGGAATGATGTCCTGGTCCAATGGAAAGAGTGTGCTGAATTGTACTTTAGAAAGGCTGAAGTTTGAATATCCACTACTCTGGGGACTTGACTCTTGGCCTCAGTTCAAAAGCTTGTAAAATAGGAGACATGAATGACTTCTACAGAGGAGGAGGATGCCTTTATTTAACCAGTTGTCCCCCTATACTCTGGAAACCCTGGCCCCTTGATAAGGATCCTAATCACTAGCAATTGCAGAATGTGTCTCATTCCTTTTAGTCCTTGCATCTAAGAAATAAGTGTTTTCTGCTGCTCAAGATGTGTGAATCTATGAGCTTCTAAGGGTACAAAAGGAAAGGAAAGGGGGATGACTTGTGCTTTTGAAATCATGGATATCACAGGGTAGATAGAGGAACAACTGTCTCGGGGTAGATTAGCTGAATGATCAGTCTTGGTTTCTTTCAAGGTTCAAGTGACCCCTTTGTCCAGCTGACCCTGGAGCCAAGGCATGAATTCCCTGAAGTGGTAACAAGGACAACCCAGTGCATCAAGAAGAATCTCCACCCTCTGTTTGATGAAGTCTTTGATCTGTATGTATAAGCACTTGCCATTCTTTCCTGCTCTAGACATGCACACCTTTGTTTCCCATGGGTTGAGTCAAGCTGGATAAATAATACAAGCATTGCCAAGTTGATTTGTCCATATGTTTCTAACGGTTGACTCAGGGACCCCCACCTGCAAGTTTGATGTTCTTTCTTCTTCTTTGGTACTTTCCCATGCATGGTGGTTTTGTTTCTACCTGAGGTGCCTCAACTCCCCCATGTGTTCTCTCTCTTGCAGTTTAATTCCTCCAGAAAAATGCCGACAGGATGGGGCATGCTTATTGCTGACAGTATTTGACTATGACACCTTAGGAGCCAATGATCTGGAAGGAGAAGCCTTCTTGCCTCTCTGTAAGGTACTGGGACTGAATGAAGATGAGGAAGCAGCCAGCCCATCCAGAGTGCCCCAGACCCGTTTATCCTTGATGCATCCCGGAACCATTGGTAATTTTTTCCTCTGTGTTCCCAACCTTGCTCATCCTATTTAATCTCTGCTGTCTTCTGGCACAACAAGGCTATTTCCTGGGACATACAGGTGAAAACAGTGATTGAAAGAAGCATGTTTTGTTCTAGGTTGCATGTCACAATAGCAGGGAGTTGGCAGGATGATTTGAGGGACAGATTTCTGCAGAGGGAGCAGAAGGGTCTAACAAGCAATGATATCCTGGCTAAGGACAAACCAGGAAAATATGGTTCAGTTTGTGATTCGTGGCCAACCCACAAACCAAACTAAACCAAACCAGCCTCATACAAACTGAACTGGTTTGTAAAGTTTGTGATGTGGCAGAACACGCCTCCCCAGTGTGCTAGAGACTCCAAACTCACCGGGGTCTCCAGTTGACTCTCCTCTAATTGCCCATCAAGTTTGGTAAGGATTGGACATAAGGGGCCCAAGTTATGGCCCCCTAAAGAAGATGCCCCCAGGAAAGTGCTTTTGGGGAAATGTTGGGTGGAGCTTCAGCGGTATATAGAACAGGCCCTGTGCAAGCTAGAGGCATTGAACTCCCAGCGGATCTCCCCTTGATGCTCCTCTACATGCTCTCTGAGTTATGTGCAGATTGGACTTCGGGAGGGGGGTGTCTGAGTTATGGCCCCCCAAAGAAGATGCCCCCATGAAAGTGCTTTGGGGAAAATGCCGGGTGCAGCTTCAGGAGTGTATAGAATGGACCCAGTGCAAGCTAGAGGCATCAAACTTGCAGCAGACTCCCCAGGATGACCAACCCCCCTCCCCTCTGGGGCTCAGGAGCCACCCACACTGTTGTGGGTGGCCCTATCCCTGGACCCCATTCGCTTACTGTGGACAAGATTATAACTGGATATGGTCATCCCCCTCCTGCCTGCCTGCCTGGGCCCAGGAGCCATCTGTACTGTTGCAGGTAGCCACATCCCTGGGCCCCATTCACTCTCTTTTCGCAAGATGATTGCAGGGCATGGCCAACCCCCCCCCCGGGCCCAGAAGAAACCTGCACTGTTGCGGATGGCCACACCCCCAGGACCTGTTCACCCTCTGTTGCAAAGGTAACTGCAGAGCGTGGCAAACTCCTCTCTGAGTCCTGCACCTCAGAAGCCACCTGTACTGTTGTGGGCGGCCATGTCCCTGGGCTCCATTCACTCTCTGATGTTAAGATGATCTCAGGGTAAGGCCAATCCTCCTCCTCCCCTGGGCCCAGGAGTCACCTGCAACTGTGAAGGTGTCTCAGGGCCATGACACGAAGAAGACCCAGACCTGACAGCATTAAAAATGGAAGGAGGACATGGGTAGTAGCTTGGAGCCCTGAGAGAACACAGAGAAATGGAGGGCCACTGAAACTCCAGAACAAAACCCTGGAAGGCCTTGGCTATTTACCACATTACTTTGTCAGTGGTAAAAGTGAGAGGCTGGCTCAAAGCCCTGAGTCCACCCAATGCCTAATGGGAAAGATTGAATCAAAATTGGAATGGGGTGGCTCAAACCTGCTGCCAGTGTCCTAGTCTTAAGAAGGGTTGGCCATGCACAGCTATCATCTTTCCAATGGGCTGAGTCAGAGAGGATGGCTATAGAGCCATGGAACACGCCTTGAAATGGAAGACCTAGATACTAGTTGCCTTGGAAAGTTGGCCATGCACTGTGATCACTTTGCCAGCAGTGCGAGTAAAAGGGGATGGCTCTGGAGCTTTGAAACAAAGTGAAGCACCCCCATTCCTCTAAGCAATGTCATGCCCCCCACCGGGCTCTGACTTGCAGCCAATATAAAAAGGATGTGGTCATTTGCAACCCCCAGAGAACACCCCAAAAGGACTGACCATGCACTACAGTCACCTTGCCAATGGTATGAATGAAAGGGGATAGCCCGGGAACAAAGTGAAGGCCCTTTTGCACTCCTATACAGAGCAGCCCCCAAATGCAGAAGCTAGCGATGAGTGGAAGGATTGGCCATGCATTCCAATCAATCACCTTGTGAGCGGACAGAGGACCACAAACTCCAGAACAACCCCCTGGGAAAAGCTGTGGCAATGCACAGGTATCATCTTGACAGTGAGTCCAGTGACAGGCTGGCTCAAAGCCCAGTACAACAAACACCCAAATGCCTGGGAAGGGTTGGCTAAGCATAGCTATCATCTTGACAGCAGGGCAAGTGAAAGGGGATGGCGATAGAGCTTTGGAAAGGAAGACCTTAAAAGTTGCCTTGGGAAAAGCCTTGGCCGTGCACAGCAACCACCTTACTAGTGATGCCAGTGAAAGGGGATGCCTCTGGAGCCATGGAAAAAGGGGAGCCCCCAACTCCCAAATGCCCTGTGTCATGCCCCCCACCAGGCCATGGTCACTCAGATCTGCGACCCTCAGCAAACACCCTAGAAGGATTGGCCATGCATTGCAGTCACCCTGCCAGCAGTATGAGTGAAAAGGGATGGTCCTGGAAAAAGGGGAGCCCCCCAGCTCCCAAACACCCTATGTTGTGCCCCCCCAGGCTCTGGTCACTCAGTGAACACCCCAAAAGGACTGGCCATGCACTGCAGTCACCTTGCCAACATCCAATGCTCAACAGGAAAGAGTGTGACAAAATCAGAATGAGGGGGGTTGGCCATGCACAGCTCTCATCTGGACAACAGTATGAGTGAAAGGGGATGGCCCTGGAAGAAAGGGAAGGCCACATACTCCTGGACAAAGCCCTCGGACAGGCCACGCAGAACACCACCAGCGATGCAAGTGAAGCGCTGGCTCTGGGGTCCCACAACCAAAGGGTGCCCACCCAAAGCCCTTGCATTCAACAATATCACTGGATGCTATGGTGACTTGAACCTGCTGCCAACGTCCTATGCCCAGGAAGGGTTGGCCACGCACTGCCATGTTCTTGGCAGCAGGGTGAGTGAGAGGATGGCTGAAAAGTCCTGACAACAACTAACACCCAATCCCAAACAGGAAAGAGCAGACTTAAATCAGAAGGGGTGGCTTGAACCTGCTGTGAAGGTCCTGCTCCCAGGAATGGCTGGCCGTGTATTGCAGTCACCTTGCCAGTGGTGTGAGTGAAATGGGATAGCCCCCCAAATCCCTAATGCCCTATGTCATGACCCCCTAGGCTGTGGCTTGCAGCCAGTATCTGAAAATGGGATGGGAATTCTGAGTAGAACGTGACTCCTACTCCTCAAGGGACTCAACAAAGTACTGGATGTGGCCATGCAGATTAGCAACCTTGTCAGCAGAGTGAGTGAAAGGGGGATGGCTCTGGAGCCTTGGAACAAACTCTGCCACAAAATGGTAGTCCTGACAAGTTGCCTTGGGAAAAGCTTTGGTCATGTCCTGCAATCACCTTGCCAGTTATGTAAAGGAAAGGGGATGGCCCCGAGCCCTGGAAAAAGGGGAACCCCCCTCAACTCCTGGATGCAATATGTCCTGCCCCCCACCTTGTAGCCAGTATAAAAAGGATGCGGTCACACAGCCATTCAGATGTGTATTATTCTAGCCTGCTACTTAGTCTGGAAAGCACCCATCCACCATGGTGAGTACTTCTACTCCACAGATTAGTGGAACCATATGTGAAGTTTGTAGGGCCACCCCTCAAGTCTAAAAAGACAGGTAGTGAGGAACAGAAAAGCAGACCAGGCATTCCCAGAGTTTTGACGGGGGCTCCCTAAGATTACCTCACAGCAGCTTGGCAGACACCCCAGCCAGACACTACAAGGAAAGAAAGCATGCCCACAATGCTCCAAGTCTCAGCGTCCCCCAGGGCCGAACATAAACATCACCTGGTCACTGTCCACCCCTAGGTGACAGAAATTTCTGGATGGTTCTTCACCATTAGCAGAATACATTACAACAGGTAAAGGATCAACTGTTGTGACTGTGAATTCTACAGATACAATGGAAAGAGGTAGTCAAACAGGTGTGCTTATACAGGAAGATGTTTGAAAAGGTGGATGTTTGCTGAGGTGGATGTCATTCCATGAGGTAGGTGTTGTGCTAAGAGGTAGATGTTGGTTGGTTCATTAGGTAGGTGTTGTGCTATGAGGTGGATGTCAGTTGGTTCATAAGGCAGGTGTTTGCTTGTGAGGTAGATGGTGTTTGGGTTGGCTGTGGGGCAAACCCAACCACACCCGGCAGAGGCAGCCATCCTCCCACCCAAGCAGCAAGTGTGCAAACCACATGCCAGATACCCAGTTGCAGAGGAGAATACACGGGAGACCAATGAGGGGCCTGGATCTTAGTCTGCCAGTTCCACAGTTGGATGGCACAGCAAGGGGAGGTTGACCTTCAAGAAGGACAACATCCACCCTGGCCAGGTCCAGGCAGAAGCAATGGGGACTGAGGATCTCCCAGGTGGGAGAACACCTGCTTGCTTTGGATGCTGGTAGGAGGGCACGACAGGAGATTCATGGCCATGCAGGAGTGGTCGAATCAGACGATGGCCTTGCATGACGAGTACTCCAGGAGGTTGGAGCTCGCAAGGTACTTCTGACCATAACCTTGGCGGAATCCTCCACCATAGCATGCCTGCCCCCACCCCAGCACTACTCCTGACCTTCCACTTCACCAATGACAGCCAGTAGTGGGGCTTCTCCTTTGTCTGTCTTTTAGAGGGGTGCTCACCCTCGTCTTCCCTCCCCCCAGCTTCTTCCACCCACCATTCCCTCTGGCCACGTTTGCTGCCTTGACACCTCCACATCTCTCTGCAGAGCCCACGCTTCCAGTCTATGAGCTCTAAATTACAGAGAGTGATGCTGCCCTTGACAGAGAGTGATTCAGGCCAGCTTGTACTCCCTCTCATGGCAGAGAAGATACAACCTGGTGGTGATGCCCACCTGCATCTTGTCTGCCAAGACCCTGACCTGCAGAACAGCTGTCCCCTTGGGGCCCAGCTCCAGTGCGAAAGCTAGTGACCAGTCCAGTCCTTGAATCAGGGGGATTACTTGCCCCAGCTTGGCTGTGTGGGTGCAGAGCATGTTGGTGGTGTCCCAGAAGGGCTTCAGCACATACTCCATCTGGGAGAGGATCAGCCAGTTGGCGCTGATGCTGAGCTCCTCTTCTGTATGCAGAATGATCATGGAAGAGATGACATTCTGCACTGTGCTCTTCTGCTCCACCAAACATGCTATCATGGTGTAGGTGGAGTTCCAGCAGGTGTCCATGTCTTGGATGTGCTGGTGTTCAGGGTCCTCCTGTTCCCCCGCACACAGCAGACACACAGACTTGATGCTGCGTGACAAGTGGGCAGCTAGGCATCAGCAGGTCTTGAGCAATGACCTAAGCTCTAGGGTGGCAGCGTCTCAGGTGGGCTTGACAGTGCTCCACTGGTTGCCACCATTGGGCAGTGAGGGAGAGGTAGCTGTGCTGCTGGCCTCTCTGGAGGTCTGCTGTGAAGTGGATGGTTCGGCTTTGTGCTCTGGAGAGCTTGGCCTTGACTAGTACCAACACAGAGTGGTGCATGGCAGGCAAGCTTTGTCTGCTTATAGTCCTCCTCAAAGGGGTGGGGTACCAGGGAGCCGGGTGGTGCCACAGCTGGTGAAAGCCCATGTCTTCCACAAGGGAGAAGGGTCCACAGCAATCATCTTGCTGATGAGGCAAGTGTCTGCTTCCTTAGCCCTTCCTTTTGCCTGGCAGTGCTGCGCTAAGGGGTGCTGGTGCACAAGATTTTAGCCAGCAGCACAAGGATTTTTTGCCTCAGCCCATGAGTGAACTGAGAAGGCATTTCCCTCCTCCATTGGAAACAATAGAGAATGGGGGAACTTCCTTCTGGGGCCCACAGAATTGGACCCCCTGGTCCAATCTTTTTGAAACTTGGTGGTGGTGGGGTTGAGGAGAGGCACCAGCAGCTATGCTGAAAATCTGGTGTCTCTAACTCAAAAAACAGCCTCCCCCCCAGCTCCAGATTGATTCTCCATTATAGCCTATGGAGCCCATTGACTACAATGATCCCCACAGGCAATAATGAAGCTGGAAAAAAATGATTTTTTTGCACGCTCCTATTATGCTTTTGCAGTATGATTTGTGAGCTACCTTGAGTCACAGGGATATAGATATTTGAATAAATAAGCAACTTCCCGTTAGATTAGGCAGGGTTCTGACAGTGATTGTTCCACCTCTGTTATACTTGACCTGTAATGCTGGTTGTCATATTTCACTAAAAAACCCAGCAGCAGTAGACTGCAGTAGGGCCCCTCCCCCATGTTTTTTAAGGCTCAGCAGCAGGGCAAAAGTCCAAGGCCAGGTCTACCAATATAGTGGAATTGGGGGGGGTAGACCTGTTCTCCAGAGGCCTGGTTTACCCCAGTAGGCAACATTTTCTGTAACTTTAGCATATTGTTTATTGGTTACTAAAATTATTATTTTGCTGGAAAATATGCTTCACCCTCATGGTGTTGAACCCACAGCAGAAAGCCAGAAGACCAAAAGAGGAAGGGTGAGTGCAGGGGGGTATATAAATGTCAGCCCTCCACTGAGGTGCCTACCAGCTATTCCCCACCCCCCGGTGTGAGCAGGGAGGCTGTGTGGAATCATAGCCCTGGCACACAAACACCCAAAGCCCCCAGCAGAAAGCTAGAAGATTTCTAAAAATGTGGGGTGAAGACAGAGAATAGAAACCAGCAGCAGAAGCAAAGCAAAGCCCCAGGCTGGGTGGCACACAGAGCACTAGCCCAGCAAGCACACCCCAGCTTAGAGAATTGACCCAAAAAAGGAAGGGTGGGTAGAGGATAGAAACCCACACCAGAAGCAGAGCAAAGCCCTAGGCTGGGTTGCACTGGCACACAGGGCCCTGGCCCAGCAAACACACTCTAGCCCAGAGAGTTGATCAACAAAATGGATGTGTGTGTGTGTGTGTACAAATTCAGGCTTTCTTCAGAGGAATCCAGTAGTAAAGCCGCACCGCTCAACGTGAGCAGAAAGGCTGGGTGCTGTGGCATGCACACACACACAGAGCAAAAGCAATTCCCTGCCCAGCAACTTCTTCCTATCTCTCTATAGTTCTGATCCTCTCCAACTTGCTGCAAAACCTAGCAAAGGAGAGCTGGACTTCAGCTTCAGCTTTGTATAGCTTTCAGATCCCATAGAGACAAATGAGAGCTCTGTAACTGGCAGCCAGCAGTACTTGTCAAGCTTTGAAGGGTCCCCATTGGTGTTTCCACCAAAGCAAGGCTGGAGAGAATTCCACCCCCACTGTTGCCTCTGAGTTTACTCTATTGATGCCGGGGTTTCTGGGAAATATTTTCATTACTCGGACTGCCCCCAAAGTTTGGGGAGCACATCACTTCCAGGACTCCAAACCAGCCAAAGTCGGGCACAAATTTTATTTTTTTCGTGGCCATCCCTAGTCCTGACTCAAATGCATCACTTGGGGCTAAGTGTGCCCATTGTAAAGGCAGAGGTTTTTTCAAGGGAAAAAGGCAATGAAATTGTTGCAGATTGGTTGCCATTACTCTTTACTGCCCTAGTCCAGCTTTGTCTCCTTCCTGAAGTGCTGTTCTTATTAATGGTGGTTGTACCTCTTAGGGGTGCTTATGACTTTACTGGAAGCTCTAGGAACAGCTTAGCCATCTGCTCTCCTTGTGAGCACTTGGGATTAGTAATGGGTGGCTCAATAAAGTCAAGAGGGATAGCTGTATCACCTTCTGCCCATTCATTTTAATGACATGTCTTCCTCTAGTTGCTTGGAAAGTTGCTTCCATAGCAACCTTCAATGAGAAAGTTTATTTATTTGTTGCATTTATACCCCGCCCTCTCTTCAAACATTGCAGCGTGAGTGGTGTTTAGGGCTAGGAAATGGAAGCAGTGGAGTCTTTAATCTGCTTTTCCCCCCCATGGCATCTGCATAAATATCCAGTAGTCATGTTTTATATATCTGGTTTCCCTTTGGCAGCCAGAGATTTTCTATCTATACCTTTTGGCTTTCTGCTTAAGGTGCAACCATCTCTCCCAAAGGATTGAGAGTTATGCAGGAGATAGCTATTTGGGGAGGAGGGTGGGGGGGGGGAGAAACTTCCCTTTGACTTGGAAGTCCTCATTGCCTGTTTCCTCCCCCACTCCCCATGCTCTTGTGATAGATGGCCACAAAACTTACGTTAGCCAGGTAGGACTCTTGCACTGAAAGTAGGCAGATAACTATGAGCCTTTTTAAGTTGCAGAAAGGACAATTTAGTATTACACATTAAGAGAAATGTCTGAACAGTAGAAGCAGCTCTGTGCCTTGCCGAAAGTTCCATCTGTTCTATTTTATCCTAGGCAATGAAATCCTGAAGCTGCTGGAGAATCGAAAAGGAGACAAGGAAGCTCAGGCATTTGTGAAGCTGCGCAGACAACGGGCAAAGCAGTCCAAGGAGTTTGAATGACAGCAGCTAAGCAACAGTTAAAGTTAAAACAGGCCTGAGCCGAGGCAACAGTAAATGACACTGGCAATGAGTCTGACAGGACACTTTTGTACAAGAGACACATGGGGATTTGGCTCGGCCCACTGGAATCCAGGTCTCTTTGTTGGTGCAACTGGAACAGCTGTGGCAAGTGCAAGTGGATGGATGCTTGCTGTATTTCCATCTGTGTGCTCTGTTTCCCTCCCTCCCCTTTTAGAATTTCCACTGGCAGTGCAGATTTTTTGAAATGGAGACATGGTACTGTTTGATGGTGCTGTGAGCTAAGGAAAGTATAACCAAGCACATGTATGTAGACATACACAAATGGGAAAGATCCTGTTTGGCCAGCAAGCTTGAAATGTGTTTCCTTTGGGACACATCAGTTTGTTCTCCAGATGGTAGGACAGTGGAAGTTTTGGTACACCAGGATGCCAAAAGGGCGGTCGGAAAACAGCATTTGAAAGGCAAAAAATAGACCTTTGATCTGTCCCTAACCTCTGCCAAACAGAGATTCTGATTCAAGCACCATTGACTTGAAATGCAATTAAATGGAGGAGATGCTGGCAATGCGCTGTAATGGGTTCCATGCCCACATACCTCCAGGGCACAGTTTGGATTATTGTGCAGAAGGCAGAGATGTTGCTGGATAGTGAAAACGCTTCTGGTTTAAATCAGCTATGGATTTAATAATATAAAGTCCATGTTAACAGTGCTGCTGCTGTTATATGTGCTAGCTGTATTTGGCTCACATTGGAAGCCCAATGGGCCATGACTCCTATAAAATACATGTGTTGTAAAACCAGAACTTCAAAGGGCACCGAAATTTCATCTCCCACTTTGACTATGAAAGAGGATGTAGTGTTGATGTGAACCTAAACTGCAGTTAAATCTAGCATCCATTGCAAGGGGACAGGTTAGAGCTGGTGTGGTAGCATTCCCTCACCTATTCCTAATTTTGAAAAGCTTTTTGAGTGTCACCTTTCTAATTCAAACTGGTCTTACTGATTGCAGTAACGGCAAGAGGCACAAGTTGTACATATCAGCCAATCTTATGAGTCCTACAAGGACAGAGATAATGAGGCCAACTTGTCATTTGGAGACAGGAAAGGTGATAACAGAAGCTATGGAATTATGCATCTATTTTTTTACCAGACAATAGGTGAACCTTTGAGTAGTTCAAAGATGCTTGCATGCAGGTGGGGTGGGGGTACAACTAGGTGGCTTCCAAGAAAATTAGAGGAGAATATGGTTCTCTGACTTCCTCTTGCAGCAAAAACTGCTGGTCTCACAAGTAAGCAGGACAACTAAGGGGTGAAGCATGCCATTTCAGTCATGTTAGTGGTCAGACTCCTACAGTAAGAAAGACTAGCATAAGTAAAAACCATTTCCTATTCCATAGTTGTATGCTAAATGGGAGATACTTATGCTAGTGTTGAATAAGGATACTGTTATGCTGTGGTTTTAAAGAACCTCAAATGTTTGGTATTTTAAAGCCTTTAACATAAACAGGAGGACAGCCCATGTTTACTTTGTACAGGTACCAAGGAAAGACTGCTCATGGCTTATGTGGTATAAATATAATGTGTATCTTGCTTTAATCTATTTCGGGCGGGATGACAGTATATTGCAATTTAACTACCTGTGAATGTAGCATGAGACGGGGAGAGGGAAAAAATGTCATTAGATGTGATAGTGTACATCACAAGGGTACCATCAAGGGCCTATTTAACAACTTCTGCAGGTCATGGAGAGCTAAGTTCATAATTACCATCAAGCAGAAGAGTGACAGTTACTTCCATCCCTGGCAGTTCAATGAGGCACACAAATGCCAACCACAGTACCCATGATGAAGGGCACTGTCTACTTTCCTGAAACACAGGGTAGCTGCTGCACTGGGGAATGGTGCTCAGAAGAGCCACAGGTGGCACATCAAAGAGCTCCCAAGCCACTGAGTAACTTATCACCAAACTAATGTTTGTTGGGATTCTTGTAAAGTACATTAAGTAGACCTTAGCCAGAGCTGCTAAGGAAGTTCTTAGACTTTTAAACAGAAGTCAACCCTGTGATCACTGCACATATATGCCTTAAGGGTTCCTTAGCCTGATACTCTGCAAGTAGCACTCCAAATTCAGTGGCAGCCCCCAGCTATTACAAAATAAATAAAACAGATGATAGCCTACAACTGTTCTAAGAAAGCCTACTCTGATTAGCTGCTTCCACGAAGACATCTATACAAACCAGAACAGTTCACAAATGCTTGTTCATCGCTTGGTGCCTTCTATGGGTAAAGGAGTCATCACACATTAAACTCTCATATTACATCAATTCACAATGCTGTGCAAGCGGGTAAATTTTTGCAGTCCGCAATGTGTAGTCATGTAATGTATGTGAATATATAAACCAAAGTAAGAGTACATTAACTGCCTACAAGGTGATAGTCTCAATCTCTCAAAACTTTGGACTACAGCAGGCTGGCTTTAAGCATAGAAAAGGGGTATCTGTCAAACCTACAGTTAAGAACATACACTACATTAGTAACTAAGGAGTTTATTACTAACTAAGAACTTTATTTCAAGGTTTAGTTACTGAATTGGCTGTAAGAATCCCATGAGAAAACAGCAGCTTGGAAGAGCTAGAGTCCAGCTGAGACTTCAACACTTTGTATCTTGACTGGATTCAACCAACCATTTCCTCTAACAGAAAGAGTGTGATAGTAATTTTTACCACTAGTAAATTTCTCATTACTGACACATTTCATTCTGCTAATTAACAGAAAAGCTTTTAGGACCATTTTATACATTTTTCACTAAGCGGACTTGGTGAGTAGATTAGGGGCAAAAAGCATTAAAAAGAGGGAATAGGAATGTCATTTTTTAGATTTTCTGGAAGCTGCCAGTACCTGCTTCATTCCTAATCCTATACACTCTCTACCATGTGTTATATACTCACTGGTAGAGAAAGTGTCAGTATTCATTCATTCACTCAAGTCGGAGACTGTGCTCATCCACAGGCAGACAGCTTAAGATACCGGTGTATCTCGTGCAAGTATGTCACTTGCATACTGTCCAAAACACATGCAAGGGTGGGATGCACAAAATGACAAAAAGTAAAATAATGACAGGGTGGGTGGGCATCAGTTCAGTTCTAATTTTTCTTCTCACTGCAGAAATAATATGCTCTGCTAGCAGAAAAACTGTGTGTAAACCCAGGTTGGATCATAAACCTGGAATTTACTTTTTTGTCTGTTTGTTACCAATAATACACCACTGAAGCAGGATTGAGAGGAGGGAATCACCGCACTGCTAAAGACCACAGTGGATGGGATAGTCACTGTGGAGACAAAATTACAAGCATACAACAACTTGGACAGGAAACACACACACTCCATTCTGGAATGTATTTGCTTGGCACAGGGAGATCAGTCTTCACATCCAGTGAGCCAAGTTAGTGGACTGTTAGTTGTGACTACGTTGTCATGTTGTTTTTACAGGGTGTTAAGCTCTGGTCTGGAGTTGTTTCTATAACAAAGAACTTCCCATGTTCTAAATTTACATCTCTCAAATTCTCATATTATTGCATATTACATAGACAAAATTAGGTAAATGTTCACTTCTTCCAGAGGCAAAAATCTTGTGAGAAAGGTCATAGTGTCTTTCCCCCTCTTTCTGAAGGTGATCGAAAGAAAGGCAAGATGACACAATGGTAAACTCTGATTCTGAAGTTAACTGGGAAATGTGGAATGGTCTAGAGTTTTAAGAAACGCCATTTCTAGCTGCATGGTAAAAAGGGTAAATGACGGCAAATAACCCCTCCCGTATAAGGGCACCCTCTAGTATTTTCTCACTAAGGCTGGAACAGAGGTGCAGGAATTTTCTCTGTATTAGGAATTATTTTCTAAGAGTGCTTTGTTTCATCTAATAAATAATTTTCAGGTGGCTTCAGATTTAGCCAAAACCCACAAGGAAGAAGGGGAAAGGGGTTGTTCAAAATTGCCCCTGGCTGTTGTTCTCCTTGAAATACCCCTTTCCTGATCTCCTTGGTTTTCCACTAAATATGAAGATACTTACAGCAGCTTTACATAACAGAACAAAGCCCTCACCAAAAAGAATCACAGAGCTTCCATCCTTAGTGGTGAGGACACAGGTTTTCTTTAAGCATCTGTACTTATAGCATGAACCATTTAAATGCCTAAAATCATCCTTTATCTACAGTATGTAGTAGGGACAGAATTATATGAAAAATGCATAACTGAAGAATTAAAATTGAGTTGTGTTGACTTTGGCAACAGTGGTACAATTAGAGAATAGCATATTATTAGGAGGTAAAACAATTGGCACACAATTAAAAAGGAATCTTTTGGGGGGCAAGCTCTACTTGAATTCAAGAATGTTCGTTTCATTGCGCAGATTCTTCCCACATTTTCATTCCTTCCCACAGAGCGTGATCAGGGAATGCAGCAGATTGTGAAACAACAAAAAATGGCTTCTTGCAGGTATAGGGTATAGTCTCCCTGCCTACAAGGGACTGAAGTCGCTCTGATAATTCATATTATGCCACAGGTGCACTCTAAACACATACATATGCATACACAAGGCTTCTGCCTTTTTTCTTAGCAAAAAAATAAAAAAATTTATTGTCTTCTAGAAAATCCATCCTGCCTTTGGAAATTGTGACACAAGATTGCATTTTTTTAGCTCCACATGCAAATCCACTTTGCCAAGAAAGAGTGTCTAAAACCAGATTTCTGGACAGGCAAACACACATATATACAGAATACGAGAAAGAACAACAGCTGAAATCACAGTTCCGCAGTACAGTCTATAATAATGGAATCAAACACCACGTTGTACACACCACCTATTACCTTTTGGCTGACTTCTACATAGATGTGAGTGGCCCTCTTTCCCAGCCACCCCCACCTAATAAAATCTGAGGAGATAGGCTGGTCAAGAATTGCCATCATAAATACTGTAGTGTGTAGTTAAGGATTTATATTGTATTTTTGTTTTAAACATTGGAAGCTACAGAGTGGGGAAGCCCCATAGAGATCTTTAATCCACAGTCACCAGTTTGCAGGAATACTTCACTTGTAATACTTTTCACCAGCAACATCTATTTTCTGGTTGCATTGCTTCAGACACTGATAAAAATCCCAGAGGGGAATTTCAAACAAAAACAAAACACACTAGTAATAAATATTTTCCTTTTTGGAGGAGGAAACAGTAGGAAAAATGCTAACTGAACACTATTAATTTATTGAGTCCTCACAAAGAAAGGAAATTCTCTTCATTGGTCTGAGCTGTGCCAGCCCTTGCAGTGGCTCAGAATAAGCTTGGGAGACATATAGAAAGTTAAAAAGAATTTTCCCCCTTGCCTTAGGCAATAGTTGCAAGCATTTTGTGTGGGGGACTCATGTACTGCAAACAGGCAATTGGATGAGGTGCCACCTTTTCTGCTGTGCTTTGTGCAGAGCTGAAGCACTGCAGGATAGGAACATGTTCTAGTGCCACACACACACACCTGCGTGTTTATTCAGCTTTCTGATCCAATGTGTGGAAACCCTTCAGCCCCACAAAGCCACTTCTCTGGCAGGAAGCCAGATGGACTGGTAATTCTCAAGACAAGCTTCTGCAATCATTCTTCATTCAGGTAACTGGTTGTCTCCTACTTCTGTAACCAAAATCAAGATTTACTGACTTTTAAAGATCCTGTAGCTTACCCCAAAACACAAATAATACACCTTGCTTCAAAGCCAAAGTGAGAAAAAAATTACAAGGTATAATGACTCACAGTAACAGACTCTCCCAAGTCTAAGATCTTTGGGAAGGAAAACATCCATTTAGGCCTCTGCATGGAAGGAAGAGATAGGAGAAAAGAGGCATTCTGTTCAATACTGTGCAGCCTTTCATGGTCCAAAGAAATGACTGGACTGTCCTTTGGGATGATTTACTCTAGCACCAGGCAAAAGCCATTCACAGAAACCTGTTGGTCTAAAAATCAATACTAAGCAGGTATAACAAGTCAGCACCTGCTCAGCACAGTCCAGAATTCTTTTTTGTAAAAAAAAAAAAATCTCATTCATGGTTCACCTCACCCCATCCCTGTAAACAAAGTTTCCTATACAGACCCCCAAGGTAATTTCTTACAAACCAGAGATCAGTTTTGCTTTTAGACTTGGGGCCTAACAAAGCATTCACAGGTATTTCATTTCAGTATTAAAATTCATAGAAATCTAGCAGGTTTTTTTAAGTGCTTCTTAAATAACGAGTGTGGGATGGAGAAACTTGTAACTGCTACAGCCTATTTCCCTGGAATGGATAAGCCAGCCAGCCATTACAACTTTTTGCCTGCATATCACAATGATAAAGATGAGGCAGGGGGAAAACATAACTGGATGGGTCAGAGATTTGTGGGGTTGGGGGGAATTTTTTTTTTTTATCACAGTTTGGATTCTTTGGTCCTTTGCAATAAAATAGACAGGTTGCGTTGTGGCACTACATGTAAATAGACTTTGCTTCTGGCAGAATTTCTCTCTCACATTCCTCCAATAAAGCAATTTGCCAGCGGGGAGGGGGGAGGAGGAATCTGATAACCAGCAAGATTTCTATCAAAGTAGCCAGGTCTGAAGAGGATGAAGATGCTACTTCTAAGTGATCCCTGGGGAGGCATGTTACACCCCCATAGGATTCTGCTGGAATTACATAACACTGTGGCAATTAAGGACAAAACAAAATTGTCCCACAAAATAATTGTCTCACAATGGACAATCACATAGAAAGGCAGAAGAAGCAATAAAACACAATGTTTACAAAATTAAGTGTTACGAACCAGTTTCCATAAAGAGCCTGGACATGGCCTGCAATTCTGTATAAACACTGTAGAACTGATTCAAAGAGTTTATTTCCTATGATCTTTAAATTAGTTACCAAAATAGTTTAGTACAACATTTGATTTCAAGCAGAGTATTACTCCCCCATAATTTAAATGTGTGTGTGTTTTTAAAAAGTTCACATATTTTAAACTAAGGAACTTTCTTTAAGACTGAGGCATATTTCCTGGTTGTGGAGACCAGGATCTGCCCCATGGCACAGACATTCAGAGGCTACAACCAAACAACACGGCCACAAGAGTCAGCCAGCAGTGTCTCTCCATACAAGAAAAAAAAGCCAATTATGTGTTTTTACAAAAAAAATCCAAAAACAAAAAACAAGATACTAGTACAATATACACATTGAAAGAAAGCAGTTTTACCAAACATAAAAGTTAATTAAAAAACACTAAACAGAGCTGCACTTTGAGATTACCTGGGAATGCATATTTACCCCTCCCAAATGTGGGAGGGTGGAATCGTGGAAGCAAATCTATCAATGTCCTTGCATTAAATATGAAAACACTTTGGAGGAAAAACCTGATAGTGAAGAGCTGGATTACTCTTATGAAAAACAAGGATTGCTAGAGTTTCCAGTGTTTTTCCAGGTTGGGAAAAGGTGGGACAACTATCACTAAGCAAGCAGAGACTGGTGATAAAGGGAGTGAGATTATAAATCTAAATCTTGCACTTTTACATGTTGATTAAACTCCCGGTGCAAAATGGCAGATTAAAGTCCTTTTGGACTGGGCTTGATGCTTTTCAAACTCTATTTCTAGAGGCAGTTGTAATGTTTGAACAAGTCAAAGTAAATTGCACTAGGAATTCTACCACGCAGGGACTGTAGGACGATACACTTACTGGATACAAGCTTAAACAAAGCATTTCAAGCCACAAATTTTGTTGAAAGTCAAATCGGATTTAGGTCTAATATTTATGTTTAGAAGCATAATATATAACAAAAGTTGAACACAGAATTAGTGAGTTTGTGCTCACTGTAACTTATTCTGGCGAGAGTGCAAATTTATTTGCAAAGGAAATTTTCAGTATGTGTTTTCCTTAATCTGAGCTCTGAAGACAATTTTGCTCAGAGCTGTGGAATTAACTTCATACTGGCCCACACAGCCCAAAAATATGAATGGTTCTCTATCTGCTGCTTGAAACCCAAACAGATTGCTGACAATCTGTGAGAGTTAAAAGGGAAACTAATGGAGTGTGCACCACAGATAGGATTCATTGTGTACAATAAGAGGTGAAAACAGAAGTGGTAGCCTTTGTCACCTGGCTGGTGTAAACAGTTCTCTGGTAAGTGCATGTCCAATATTAAAAAGAACTCCTTTAAGAGAAGCCTACATATATAATCTTGGAAGGATATACACCATCTGTATGAAAGCTGTCTCCTGGAATAACCAACTGATTAAACAAATTCACAGCCACACTAAAGTGACCCGGGAGAAGCAACTATGATGCTAACCTAAGGGCACAAGTAGAAGATATTTTCTAAGAAAAAGAAGAAACAGCAGTAAGGATATGCCTGCATGGGAGTTTCTATCACTTTCAATATGGTGCTTTTAATGACAAAGCTGCATCACCAGCAGCCCTTTCCAATGTATCATGTGACATGGTACAACCCTGCACTGAAATTCCTTGAACTGAACAGAAACTTTATCCCATATAGATGTATGCATCTGCTAAGAAGCACAGGGTCAACAATCATAGGTATGTGGGCTGCAGAGAGCAAGTGCACAGAACAAACGTGATCTCTAAAGAATGCCCTGTGCAAATGCGGCCCAAGATTAGAATGCCCAGATCAGAACTATTTGCTGTGCAATCAACCCACTGCTCTGGCAAAGTAGGCATTCAGGCTTTGCAGAAAGCTAAACTGGAGAAGAGTTAAGATGGTAAAAGGGTAAGGAAATCTGAAGGAAATGAGATCTTCCTGGTCACAAGGAATGCTTCGGAAGAAATGATGCACCAGACTCTGAGCACCTCTTCCTCTTCTTGCCTAGCTTTGTGGCATTCACCATAATCATTCAGAAGAATCACACTCCCCTGACATCTATGTACCTAAGAAATCTGTGTACAAAGGATAGTCTAGCATCCTGGATTCTCTGCCAGATATTACCTGTACTGCCTTCCTTGCCCCCCCCCCCCCACTTCTATCTGTTTCCTGCTCCAAGTTATGCATTTTGGGAACCTGTCTCTTGCCACTGGAAATATGTGAATACAAAAGTTCCTAAATGCTTGCAAAAAATCTGTTTGCTCTGTGGTTGTAAGCTTAAGATATATTTATTCTGCACAGTCTTTCTACTGTATCTATGCAGAACTTACAAGCTCAGGGAATCTATGTTTCAAGTCAGTATGAACCTCCAAAACTACACAGCTATGCTATGTAAACATTATCAAATTGTTAACCAAACAGAAGCTGAAGCTGAAAGAGGAATGGCCCTAAGTCAAATGACCACTGTTGGTAGCTAGATGGAAATGTATGGCATTCACCACTGAAAAGAGCCCCCTCTCTTCTATCACATCCTACACCCCAATCCCTACACTCTTGTTAGTGCTACACTAGTACTACAGAGTGCTGCGCAGTGCAAACAGATGGACCCGATCCGAAAGAGTCTGGATTATCTTCTTCTAGCAGCCAGATAAAAGACTTTCCCAAATTATAAGTATAGGACAGACACTGTTGCTTGCTACTGTATTGATAAGCAGTACCATTCATGAACAGGGACCAGGAGGCTACAGGAAGTACTCCTTGTATAGATTTGTTTCTTTCCCTATGCAAGTGCTAAGTATTAGGTCAGGCCTGTACCAACACTTGCCATGTATTGTGACTGTAATTAGAAAACCACAGCTGCCAAATGGAGGAAATAATAAGACAACAGAGCTGTGTTAACATGCTATCACAACATTAAAGCATCTTCACAATCGTATCTATTTTCAATCTAATGATGTTTCCGGGTATAATGTTCGTTTCAAGCCTTTGTCAGAGAAGAACCAATAATAACTGCACAACATTTTCTTTTAAACTCTTCAGACTAGCAAGTACGGTTTGAAAGTCAATATTCCATATTTTCGTAAGGTGTTTGGGTATGTAAGGCATATCTAAGAGATGAATAGCAGGCAATCGCCTTCTAAGTCAGTATTTCTCCATAGTGAAAGCTATGGAGAAATACTGACTTAGAAGGTGATTGCCTGCTATTCGTCTCTTAGATATGCCTTACATACCCAAACACCTTACGAAAATATGGAATATTGACTTTCAAACCGTACTTGCTAGGCTGAGGAGTTTAAAAGAAAATGTTGTGCAGTTATTGATCCTTCTCTGATGAAGACTAGAAATGAACATTATACCCAGAAACGTCATTAGATTGAGATTGTATTTTGTAGATTCTACTCTTTATTAAATACTTGGAGCTTGGTTTAAATGAAAACAGATACAGTTGTGAAGATGCTTTAATGTTGTGCTAGCATGTTACACAGCTCTGATGTATTGTGACTGGTCAGGAGTTTGGCCAACACCATATTTCTGCAGGCAAGAAAGACAGGAGATATATTCCGCCCCTAGTGGAGCACCATATGTGGCTGGTAGGCTGCACAGAGTTTGGTGGGTCGTAAGCTATGCAGGCTTGTATTAAGCAAGCTAAAAACATTGTGAAGGGCCCACCTTTCACCATTTAAGCAGAGCCTATCAAATCCTTCACCTTTACCAAGCAACGTGACAACAGCAGGCCATTCCAAAGTGGTTGTCATCAGCTCTCGTCTGTGCTTTTGCCTACCACTCAGAATTGATTCCATGTGCATGTAACATGACTGTGAAGCACATCTCTATTTCCAAGAGAAGCTGAAATGCCAGATCTAATCTTCCTTCTTACAAAATTCCACTTGGTGATGCTAGTGAAGTCTCTAAAACCTAAAGCTTCACAAATAAGTAATATTTTTGAGAAAATTATATTGTGATCATTGGCTGACCTTGCTGACTCGTTTTCAGATTCATCTTCCTTCCCTAAACCCCTTCCATTATTGTAGTAGAAACCTAGAAATATGTAAAAAAGTCTTTTAAAATGTGAACTTTGTATTTTAAAACAGATAAGCAAAGTTCCTTGTACTTCCTGAAGGCTGACAAGAGTTCCAAATGAGTGAAGCTCTGGACAGGCAAGGATTTCAAAGGGGCTTCTATTACTGAGAACTAATGAGGTGGAACGAGAGTAAAACAGGTGCTTTATAAATACTAGAAGGTGATGCAGCAAGACCTGAGGGGAGGGGGATATCAACCTCATCAGAAATTGTATTTCCATCCTTCTTTTCTCCATAAGTCCAGCTTTTACTCTGGAAAGCATCAGGAAGCCCCTCTTCACCCTCCCCAACATTTCTACCCACAAAAGATTCCAAAAATGGTTATATCTGAAATAGAAAGAGAGAGGGGAAAGAGACTCTCTGAAAATGGCCCTTTGATCTGTATTAAAAACATCTCTAAAAGTCCCTAAGGAGTTAGAATTAGTGTGGGCCAGGTAGGTGGGGGGGGCACCTTTAAATGGGAGATGCAAAGTATTAAAAAGTGCTCTGCAACTAATTTTTGTTTTTATGTATATATATATATATGTTCATATATATATTCATATAATATATATATATATATATAAAGTTAAAAAGTTCTATGTGATATGCTAAACCAAGTGTCCTAGTAGGGTCACGACTGCAGGGCGTGTGGCCTGTTGGGATGGCAGATGGGGCACTCGCCCTCCTCGGCACACGTTTCACACAGCACAGTGTGTTGGCACGGTAGTACCACCCGGTTCTCTTCCTGGCACTTGAGGCATTTCACTGACTGCATCTGAAACACTGCCTGAAAGAGAAAGCAAGCCAACATGGATTATCAATGAACACAACACTTTGCATCATCCACGACAAAACTTTTTAAGAAATATGGGACATTATCCTTTGTATGTGTTAACTGAGTAGCAGTGGGAAGCTGCAATATGCAATGTCATTTTTAGTCTACCCTTCCTCCAAGGAACTCCAAGCAGCATAGACGTGTTTCCCTTCTTTAATTTTGTCCTCAAAATAACCTTCTGAGGTAGGTTGGACTGAGACAGAATGACTGGCCCAAGGTCACTCAATGAATTTCATGGTCGAGTGGAGACTGGAATCCAGATTTCTTCACTCCTGATCAAATATACTGGCCACTAGACCACACTGGCTTTCAGGGAAATGCAAATTGGGGGGTGGGGGAATCCATTAGGTTTCCCGTCCCTCGTATTAACACCAGTCCCCAAGCCTGTCCATGCGTACTGGCAGAAACTTTGCTTGCCTTGTGGCTCTACCAAGCAGGCAGACAAGAAGACTCAGCAAGGCAGCCCTGGCTGAAACTAAACATGCTGTAATAGCTTAATTTCAGCCAACACAACTTCCTCACTACTATAGACCCAGGGAAACACCACATATGCAACTTTCAGCTGGGTCAGTAGGGAAATGAGGTGCCATTCCAATACCTGGCCATCCCCTCCACATTCAAACACAACTATTAAGAGTTACAGATAGACCTATGAATGGAGAATGCCGGTGAGTGCTACAGGACCTTGAACAACTTCTCTTGTGCCATGAAAACAATTCTTCCTCCCCCCCAAAAAAACTAAGGGGGATGGGGAAGTGCACTATTTCTGTCCTCTGAAAACTCAGATATTTTCCCAAAAACTTGAGGAAGATAACTCATTTTTTTCTGAACTGAATTCCAAATTTGGACCATATCATGCTGCCAATGATATCACTGATAATGCAATAAGGATCAAGCACTTCCCGTTTGCAATTCAACCTCCTTCCCCAGCCCCTAAATTATGACCCCTTTTCTTCCCTCAAAGATCCTCCTGGCCCCATTTAAGGGCTCCAGTACTGAGAATGCTGCAATGGTAGTGTCTTCAGTGCCAGGAAGCCTAAGGAATGCCCACACTGCAGGTGTCAGGTATTTTGGAAACTACATGTCCCAGAGTTCCTTGTACATGGGATGCTGCTGTTGTAGAGTTCTAGGTACCAGGGAGGAAGTGCCATCCAGCAACTCTCACCTGGCAAACTTTTTACAAGATGGTCTGAACTTCCTTAAATCTATTTGTAAAAATTTGGAGAGGAACTTGTAAACATGCCACTCCCTTTTTACAAACTGAAGCACAATCAATAATTATTATAGTTTAATCCTCGCCTGCTACCCCAGAGGCTTTCTGGTGAAAAAAACTATCTCCCCCTTCTGAGAACTGAACAATTGCCTAGCCACCCAGATATTTAAATGTATTTAGAGTGTAAAACAGTAAATGTGATTAATGGTGGACACTTAATAAAATCTCTCACTTAAACCCACCTTATCAACTCTTTCCAAGTTGGCACGCAGCTGTTTTTGGAGAGTATAGAGTGTGGAAAGGGAGAGGGTCTCTAGGTCAGACAGAGCACGTAGGAACTGGGGGTCCTGACCAGTGTGGATTCTCTCCATTTCTTCCTTGAGTTTTTTCACTTGCAGTTCCAAGGCCTCCCTCTGCTCTCGGGCTAGCTCACATTCCATAGTTGCTGTGCTGGCACGATCGTTGGCCTCCTCTGCTTCTTTCTTCCAAGCATCACAAGCCTGTGTACCCCAAAGGTAGGAAAATTACCATAAATCCTCAGCTTGCTTCCTCTGGATAATCTATTTCCAGGTATCTGCAATTTGGGAAGGGGGAGGTGGGGCTGGGCTGGGAATTCTCCCATCTCCTGCTCTTGCCTACAGATTTCAAAACTTTTCTGAAGGGTTCTATTAAAATATATGAAACAGCTTTCTTATCTGTACGAAGACTCAGAATCATACATGGGCACACCAACATTTCTTTCATTGTTGGATAATTCCTGTCCCAGTTACCTAGCAAACACATTGTATGCATGATACTCGCAAGTCATGTGCACACATCTCGGATTTTTGAGAGTTTCTCCTCCATTTCAAAACTGCCTTTTCACAGTAACTGTCCAAAGTGGTAGACCAGTTTTTGTGTAAACAGGTCTCTTAAGCTAACAAGTTTAAGCACTCTTAATCTAGTAAAATATGTCTCCCTATATATTTCATGTGTAAGTACATTTCATCATTTTGGCAGCAGAAACAGCAGTTGGGAACGGATGATGGGAAGAATGCCAGGGTTAAAAAGGACATCAAATACCTAGCCCAGGCATCCACACTTTATGCATTTATTTTATTTTATTGGATTTGTATCCCACCCTCCCTACATAGCAGTCTCAGGGCGGGTTCCAGATATACAGATCTGCATTATGCAGATTTACAATTAAAACAAATTCATTAATACAACATTAATTAAACTCACTAAAATCAATAAAACACTAAATACAATAATTCCCTACAGATTAAGCCAGCTATAGAGTTGAAACAAACAGAGGGCATAGAAGCAGAGAAGCCTGCCAGCCCAGCTCAGGAAAGAATTTAGTAAAGACAACTATACAAGCATACATACATACAGATTCAGGACAGACAAAAGGAAGTACTTCTTTGCACACAGCACATAGTTAACTTGTTGCCAGGTTCAATATATTCCCCTCATTCGTGGTTTCTGGCAGGTACAAGGGCATCTCTTACGATCAGAGATTGTGCAGGTGCAGCAAAGAACCTGATTCTATACTACATATTCTATTATACTGCCTGTTGCTCATTCCCCATTGATACCGCCTGATTGAACCACTTCTCTTAGCCCCTAATCTATTGTTAAATAAACGGATAGAACTTTTGTTAGCCGACAAATGCTCCTCAGTCACCGAACGGGTGGTGGAGTTCCTGGCCCTAGCAGCAAAAGAGATAGAAACCAAAAGTGGTAAAAGTGCTAAATAGGGGAAGATTACGTGCCTGCTCTTCTTAATTAAGATCCAACTGTACTTAGTTTCTGATATGCTACTTGTTTTGGAGAATATCTGTAGGCTGTTTTTATTTTCCCCTCAAATCTCACTCAGGTGTTTTGTTGTATCTTGTCATGCCAATAAAGGTTATTTGTGTTAACTTGTGTAACGCACAGGATGTGGTGATGGCCACCAACTTGGAAGGCTTTCAAAAAGGAATGAATTAAGAACCTGGTTAAATGAATCCAAATTAAATGGCCCAGTATTTAAACAACTGAATATAAGACATGGATACTTATCAAATATTCAAAAATACATGTATTTATTACAAAATAATTTAAAGGCATTTACAGGTCCAAATATAGCCTCAACACAGACAAAAATTAGTTTTCTCAAAAAAAGACTATGTATGACCCTGACCAAACACGTTTCGGCCTTATGGCCTTCTTCAGTGGTCAAGCGTAGTTATTACAGATTAGATCCAGACATTGCAATAATGTTACAACAATTACTCAATATGTTTAGGACCAAGTTGGGATTGTTCTGGGGGGGAAAGGAGGATTTTCCCCATAATTAAATTTGATGCAATATTTATAATATTATAGTTATAACATAAAATAATGTTTAAAATATTTATTTGAAATTACTTACTTCTAATCAATGTCCGTGACTCAAGGCAGAGATATAATTAAGAGGCCTCATTTGAAATCACCTTCAGCCGTATTCAGATACCATATTGCAATGTCTGGAGCTAACGTGTAATAAATGATGCTTAATCCACTGAAGAAGGCCATAAGGCCAAAATACATTTGGTCAGGGTTACATATGGTCTTTGAGATAACTATGATTTTAATCTGTATTGAGGCTATATTTGGGCCTGTAATTGCTTGTAAACTATTTTGCAATAAATACATGTATTTTTTGTATATTTGATAAATATTCATGTCTTATATTCAGTTGTTTAAATATCGGCCCTTTAATTTGGATTCATTTAACTTTCTAAATTCATTCTTCTGGGTTAAGTTCTCTCTTACCCCTCTTTTTGTCCTTTTTAAAAAGGGAATGGACAAATTCACTGTGGTCATGACTATCAACAGCTATTAGTCATGATGGATAGCTACTCCCTCCAGTTCCAGAGGTAGTACACCCCTTTGTATCAGTTGCTGGGGAGCATGTGCAGGAGGATGCTGTTTCATTCATCCCGTTTGCAGGCTTCCTAGAGTCAGCTGGATGGCCACTGTGTGAACATAATGCTGGACTTGTTTGGCCTTTGGTCTGATCCAGCATGGCTCTTCTTCTGTTCATATGCACACACACACAGCAGAACTGCTAGCCAATCTGGCTCAGGATGAGTGTATGCCAGTCCCACAGAAGGGGCATTTTACCCAGCATTTACTTAAGATAGCCTGAACTCAGAATATGCCTCTACTTCAAACCACAACTGCTCAGCCACAGGGTAAGTACTGAATTATTTAAACACTGAGCAGAATACTGATATACATAAACAGGCAGTATGAACAATTAGAAAGATGTACTCAAACAGAAGAACCTACCACTTATAGAAGAGTTCAAGAAAGTTTCTGTTGAACTTTTTAAACTCTATCACAACTTGCAATTTACTTTCCCATGTGTCTACAATACCATCTGGTTATTTATTAATAAATGCATCTTAAATAAAGCTAAGAAAGCAATGTGAAGGAACTATGCCACAGCCTCCAATTCTGTTGGTTATCTTGGACTCCAAACTACTTGTAACCACTGGTATCCTAGCAAACCACCCTATCTCTCCCTGCTACTGCACACTACCTGTTTGGCCTGTTTCCAAGATTCTTCCCACTGTTTTATTGTACTGTTAGCTTCATCTAATTCCTGACGCAGTCTGGCCAGCTCAGCAGCCCCTGGACCCGACAGGAACGCAGGCGAGGTACTAGGCGAAAAACTTCCAGAAGCAAAGTGCTCCCATATACTGCTGTTCATCCCATTTAAACCTGTTTCATGTAGAGACAGAGAAAAGAAGTTACATCACAAATACTTCTTGCTAACCCCTTTCCCTGCATGAAATTCAGGCCCAATCCTTTTCTGGGAAGAGGAATAAAAGGATTCAATCTTCCACAGGATTCATTTGGGGATTCCAGGGAGTAACCTGGTCATGAAACAGGTCTTAGAATAAGGCAGATAGTCTAATGAGACAAGGAATGGCTGCATTGTTGTTCACCTCTTTGGCTGAAGCAGAAGGAATGGTAAGTGCTCCCCATTTAAACAAGAGCAATGTGATATATGGCATTCTAGTGCAGATACTGATCTATAGAGTCCTGTATTTTACTTCATCAGTGTAGATGGATACAGAATGGGTGCACCACACAGCGCAGACACCACAAGAGAGATAATCATCAGAGTGAGTTTAAAACAGGCATGCACAGAACTTCTGGTATAGATGTGATCTTTATTAAACTACAAAGCTTTTCATGGGCAGTGTTTTTTTTTTTAAAAAAACATGCCACCCATCAACTTTCTTACTTGGTTTGTAAAATTTACTAGGTCTTTTCCCCAAAAAAACATTTTTGCAATTTGTCTTTGGCATATAGTGCTAAAGAGAGGCTCACAGTTTTCTTTATAACATAACAAATCCATTCAATTTTACCCAAACCAGGACTATTCAATGGAATACTTGATAAACAGTACATTCCTATGCAGAGCTACTCCTATCTAAGCCCACTGAAATCAATGGACAGGCCGAAATAACTTTGCACAGGATTGCATTGACCATAATTTATTATTATAATTTAGTAATCTACTACTATAATGTGTTAAGTTGCATTTAGTTCTTCAGTATAGATTTAAATCAGTTCAAGAGTGTCCAGAACTGGATCTGCTGATTTCTCAGAAGTCAGTTTGAAGGTCAGCTTTCAAGTAACACCAGAGAAATCTGTCTATGCATCAGATCTTAGAATAAGGCAGAGAATTTAACAAAATGTGCTGGTTAATGTTATTTTTTTTAAAGTTTACACTTATGTTTTCTGTCAAAAAATGGGGACCTTGAATACAGCCAGGTACAACTGCAAACATGTGCAGCATTGTAACAGAATCTCATTACCCCAGACTAGGGTTGCCAACCTTCTGATGGGGCCTGGAGATCTCCCAGAATCCCAAGTGGTCTTCAGGCCACAGAGATTGGCTCCCCTGGAGAAAATGGCCTCTTTGGAGGGTGGCCACCATGGCAGTATATCCTGCTGAGGTCCCTCCCCAAATTCCTCCTTCAGCAGGCTCCTCCCCCAAATCTCCAGGAATTTCCCAACTCAGAGTTGGCAACCCTGCCCCAAACCCTAGCAAAAAAAGCACTAAACAACATACAGACCTCTGTTGTAACTGCTTGTACCAGAGATCACAAAATTTTAATGAAAAGATGTGAATAAAGTTTTGGCTTTAGAGAGTAAGGGCGGTTGACAAAATCCATAAAGGAGCAGGGGCTGCCTCTTTATCTTTTAAAAAGAACAAAACTTTTCCCATGCATAATCAGATGGGAAGCCTAGAAAAATATTTGCAACCATAATACAGACATCTTACTAAACATTTTCTACTTCATACTGAATTTAATCAGAATTTGATTTTAGCTCAAAGACCAAGGCTTTCACTAGTATTAAATATGGCTGATGTGAACTTACCCTGATTCTAGTCATAACCTTGCCAGTAACATTTTCATACAATAAACAATGCATTATTAAATGGTTAACTGAAAATACCATTTCCACTAATCACCAACCTAACGAGAACCAATAATGCAGACAACTTTTATATGGCTAGGCCATACACTCTTTAGTTGGAAATCCTGTTATGCACGAAGCACTATGTGATGCAAGAAGAATGCACATAAATCTGTGGATGTGCAATCTCTCCCCCACCTTTTTGAGGGGCACAGATTGTCAAAATTGGACATAGACATGCACAAATGTGTAAACAAACTGCATTAAAAATTATTTCATATACAAGGCTGGAGCAGAGTATATGCATGCTCCTGTGCCACTGCCATATGCATTTGGGATCCCCAGTTAGTATATGTGAAAACTGTTCCCTTAAAAATAAATTGAAATGAGCCTGAAAAGGCTTCCAGTGCATGGACCATGGATTTAGTTTGAACAAAGCAGGTGATTGCACAGATGTGACAGACAAATATGATTAAGCACATGAAAATATTTTAAACTTAAAAACAGATATCTGGTTTTTAAGTCTTTCCACATGCCATCCTCCCTATTGCGTTCCCATTCCTAGTCTTCTTAGTTTCTGTCTTGCATCTTAATTAAACTGGAAGCTTCTTTAGCAGGAAAAGTAACACACAGTCAGTGTGGTGCTCAAACCATTGTTAAATAACAATAGCACATTTTAACTCAATGCTTAATGAATGCTCAATCAAGAATTTTATTTTATTGCTAGGGCTCAAGAATACATGGTAATGATGCAGTAATGCTTATAAGTATGTGAAGAATGCCTGTTTGAGAGTTAAATACTAATCTGGCCATTCTA
Source organism: Gekko gecko (assembly GCA_029375565.1). Lineage (NCBI taxonomy): Eukaryota > Metazoa > Chordata > Lepidosauria > Squamata > Gekkonidae > Gekko > Gekko gecko. The sequence goes on from JAPDNY010000002.1 coordinate 221,873,029, forward strand.
GAGCATATCTAATGTGGCTCTAACTGACATCACGGAAGGAATGCCTTAAAAATAGCCAAAGGCTTAACTCTGAAATGGAGATGCTAGGTCTCAAGTGTGCCAGAACATCACAGCCTCTAAGCACCAGAGAATCCAACCCTAAAAGCAAAAGAACTATTTATGGTGAGGGGAAATATGCTGAACAGACTTAAAAAATACTTAAAGGTACTCCTGCATAAGCTTCAGGACCTAAAGGAGTACCTTTCCCTGCTGGTCGGTTTGAATATACATGAACTATGGAGGCCTTGTTATACTTCGAATAACAATGTTCTTTTAGAGATTATTTAAGTTACTTAGAATATTTGATTTTTAGCATTAATGGTGCTATAACCAATAACCGTAAATCTGAAAAATCAAATAACCTAAACATATCAGCAGTATTACATACCTGTACTCCACCCACCCCCTGCCCATGCCCTGGATGGCCCAGGCAAACCTGATCTCATCAGATCCTGGAAGCTAAGCCAGATAGCCCTGGCTAGTCCTTGGACAGGAGACCACCAAGGAAGTCCAGGGTCTCTATGCAGAGGCAGGCAATGGCAAGCCACCTCCAAAGGTGTCTCGCTTTGAAAACCCTACAAGGTCACCAATAAGTTAGCTGTGACTTGATAGCACTTAACATCACACACACAAACTGTTTCCCTATGAGGGGGACCTATGGTTGCTGACATGCTATGCTTATAGATTTTAATTCTCCTGGGCTGATTTTCTGCCTTGTCTTTTGCTTGGTGTTCTACTTTTGCTGTATGAGGGAAATTCTTTTGGGGCATGGTTTAGGCTTTGTGTATCCTCCTTTTAGGGGGACAAGGCATGTTAGGTGGCAACAGAGACATTAAAATGAAAGCTAAAATAAACAGAAAATACTTACATGGTATAGAGAGGGATGTAAAATGTTAACATGTGTACTCTCACAAATACACTGGCCATTTACCTAATGATCCATGAGAAGCTGATGTCCCCAGGAATGTGTTTTCTGATTGGCTTAAGTGTCCCTGGGGCTGATGAAGGAAATGCGATGATAAGCTGACCGGTGGAGAAGGAGAGGCAGAGTGAAAGGAGGCAGAACTTCCAAGGGACCCAGGGATATTTACAGGAGCAGAACTTTGCAGCAAACTCCCACCTGGACAAAGAACACACAGAAAGGATGGGAATGTAGAAGCCATGAGTTATGAGTGGAAGCACAGCACAGGAATCTGAACAGCAGGCATTTGCTTCTCTCTTTCTCTATCTCTGCATCAGGAAAGGATGGGGGAGTCCACACTCATCTTCTGCTTTTGGGAGGAACACTATGGGAACTGTTCCACAGGCCAAGGAAGGTAGGATGGAAACTTAGTTGGATGCTTGCTGTGCAAAACATGGTATTTGGGAAAGAGCTAACTCTGCTTAATGCATGAAGGATTTTTCTGAGACTAAAGAATTGTCATAAGAGAATTTAAATGACTTTTTACATTTCTTGTCTCCACAACAACAATATCCTAACCTACATTATGCATATTTAAATGTAACTCTGATGCTATTTTCTATTGCAAATATAACTCTGATTGCTACGTTTCTCTATAGCAAAAAAGGTCTCGAGATAAAGTGAAAATAGGCATCAAAGACTGTGTTCATAGGAAGAAGAGACACAGTATCAGATTATTTGAACTAACTACATTTTCAAGGACCATGATCTGAATTGAAAATGGCTTCTTTTCATTATACAGCTTTCCAAGCATATCCTTACAAATTCAAACAGTCCCATGTGTTAGGGATAAGAAGCGTGGTCTCAATGTCACTTGAAAAGTGTTCAGTTTGCTTTTTAAGATTCAAAGGCTTTGCATCAAGGGAAGAGCCAGATATTAAATAGGGAAAAAGTATTAATTAAGGAAAATTAGGCTCTGTATTTTCATCTTGCTTACACATTACCTGCTAGGAAGGTGTCCTAGCAAATCAGATCAGTTATCAATACTTTAATTATTTATCCTATATCCACACAAGAATAAAAAAGCAGAGGAAATCACATCAGCAACTGAAGTCCAGAAAAGTCCAGAAAAGTGCATGGCACTGCACAGGAATCAAATCCACTAACATGAAATTGGCTGGCTTTGAAAGAGTCATGAGAATATCAGAATTCACCTTTGTTTAAACTCAAATTTTTATTCTTTGTGTTTATAAACCTTGAAAATGGATAGCCACACCAAAGAAAGTTAAGAAATCAAAGTGGGCCTAGGGCAGCTACAGGAGGAATGCCTATGTGCCATGCCCTTCTAGCATGGAATAGTTGCAATTTTGCACAGAAGCAACTGAAACATCACACTACTCATCTCTACCATGCTTCTTCTCTCCCTACCATGCTTCTTCTCTCCCTAAGTCAACTAGATGGGGCTGCAGTAGAAGGACATGGTATGCCATGACAACACAATCCAAGTTCTGCATCAGTTTACTGATCAGAGGAGTGTGATCTCTAAATATGCTCCTTTAAAAAAAGCCCGTTGGCTACCACTACAGGAGAACCAAGCCCATGTCTACTCTACAGGAGAAGCACAACTTGGGTCCCATTCTGACTCATCTGACTTGTTCAGTCTGCACTATGAACAGCAGCCACATCATCTCAGCTGCTTCTAAATTGTTTTTAACCAGAATCACCATAAATGTGATATCACTGCACAGGTGTCACATGCTGAATTCTACTTCTTTAAAGAGGAACCTATTTTCATGAAAGCAGAATTTATCACTTGAGGAGTGATAGCAGCAGGCTATTTGACTTATGTAACTGCACAAACATGAAACAATATTGGGGAAAGACATGGTGAAATGGAACTGCGTGTGGACAGATGACCATTGCAAAAGAGTTCCACAGTGGTCTGAAATGTCTGACACCGTACCAAGGAAGATTGGGTTTAAGCTGATGGATATGACCTTAAGAAACCAACATTCAAAGCAACAGGGAGTAGCTGTACTGAACCCACCAATCTGAACATGGCTTTACTTCACACACAAGAATCTGTGTCATTGAATAAAGAGATTCTTGTAGCGGGGGCAGTAAATCTGTAAGGACTATTTTCACCTGAACAACCAGAGACAGGAAAAAATGAACGCCGATTTAAAATGGCCACGTACAAAATGATGAAATACATATGTGGTAGTTTGTCAATGAGCAGCTATAATGCCTTGCCATGGTCCTGTGACAGGAAAACAATGTTACCAGTCCAATTGGTTTCCCATTATTTTTCAAAAAATATGGGGTTCCCCTCATGAAATGCACACTCATAATTTTGTGAACATGTTTAGTTTGTCACTGTTAAGGTACTATAAAGCAAAATAAGCCATGCCTGTACCATAAACATAACTGGGATGTATGAAACCAATGGAAGAAATTTCCAATCTGCTAGTCAATGAGAGGGCCCTTCAGCTTCAAAATCTCTCATTGGCTGCTGATAGACACATAATAGGGTTGGTTTTGTGAGCTTGTTAGGCTGCTTCAGCCAGCTGATGGGGCAAACCCTGCTTGGCAGAAGATCAAAGAAAGCTCTGTTGCTTTCATGTACCTATCATGATGCCACTCGTGTGGGGCACCGAGCTGCTGTCAAATGTCTTCTCCAGGGCAGCCACTCCGAATTCGTTCAGGTCCAGGTCATCCAAGGCAGACTCTGCCAGACAGAGGCACCAATTATATGTTACAAAAAGGACCAACAACTTCAAGTGACAGGGAAGCCCAAACAGCCTACATGCAGAGATGCCACTGCTCTCGACTGTAGAATCTATAGGGCCCTGTTCCCCCCGTGCATTGCTGCTATAGTCAAGCTAGCTTTTCATACCACTTTTTGTTGTCTACTTTGAATCTTAATGCCAAAAATTACACATCAGAAATAACAGCAATGTGAAACACATCACTCTGCAACTCCTGTTGTTCAGTTCATCTTTTGAGTAGAAGAATATCCACAGATATTTTCATGACTAGTGAAGTAGGCAGCTGCCTATTCCAGTCACTTAGTAAACTTAGTGTTCAGGAGGAATTGCCACAGTGCATGGAATGTTTCACTTTTAGGAATTCCACAGTGCAGTAGTGACTTGGGCTGCAATTCTGTGACAGAAAAGATGGGCAAAGGCGGAATGAGGTTCAGATATGGTAGTGGAAAGAAGAGGATTGTGTGTGGCAGTCAGGCAAGGAGGGGGGAACGGGAAATGGATTAGCAAAACCTGGCAAGCAGGCAACAGCCAGTGGTGGCCCAACAATGGGTCAGCAATAGCATGGACATTGCCAGTTGGGGATGAGATGGAGCAAGCCTGCACAGGAAAGATCTCTCCCAATGCTATTCCTAACCAGTTTGCCCCATGAAAGACAGTGTTGTCTCAAAAACGATAGGATGGCTCACATTTATGTTATTTCAGAAACTGGGGATTATAAAATCTCCATAAACACTCTCTCAATTGACACTCTCCAATTCCTTCTCTATAATTTTCATTCCTTTGCTTTGGTTTGTCAGAAAGGTTATTTTTGGGGTATTTGACATATACTTAAAAGGACTGCTAATCTCCTCAAGAACTTCCTGTAGAATCCCTGTTTGAAAATTTAAGAAGCACAGTGTCAGGAGCTCAATAAATTATGCCCCCCCACCCCCTATTTGTTTCCTTGCTTAAGGCCATGGTCCTTCTGGGACAGGATTATATCACTAACAGTTCTTAATAAAATGCCTAGAGAATAAGAGGCCAGCATCAAGCAGGGATATTTTAAAGAGGAAATAAAACGGAGCCTAGGAAGAAAAAAAAGCGAGAGAGGCCTGCCCTGCACAATCTGGACTCTTACTCTCCTTGCGAATTCTTGAGAAAGCTGGAGGGCAGAGATTCATAAATAACGTATCACTTTTGAAGTAGAAAAGCACAAATAAGGTTCATATAAAGGCTTACACAAATTGGATACAGATTTTGTTATTGGTGTCTATGGATGGGAGAGTGTGTCTTCCCTATATTATTTATGAAAACACTTGGGTCGATCACAGGTAATACTTATCATAGGACAAAATTTCCATCCTGGATTGGTCTATTGTAGTGGCACTTTGGAACAATTTTGAGATTTGTGAATTCAACAAGCATAAGGTAAGATGAAATACAACAGACAGATTGTTCAGTTCTCATCAGAGAAAAGTCAGGAGCAATCATAATCTTCTATTCACAATCTTACCACATTATAACAGAATTTACATCTTTTGAAATTAGCAAAGGTAACTCCTGTGTTTGGCTGTGCCAAAGCTGAAATTATGTTATGATTTTTAAAAAATATACTAGGTATCTCCTCTGACAGAATTTGCTCATGTTCTCCAGGAAGAATTGAGACAATAGCACATATTGCACTGCCCATTAAGAGCTGAAGCTAGGAAGAAGTTTCTTTTGCCTTTATTTATATTTGCCTCTAATTCCAGAGAATCTAAGATGAATTGACTTCTTTCAGATTCTGATTTCAATGTTACCTCCTGTATGGTAAAGTTTTTTGCAACTCTATATTGATTGTATCATTTCTCTGTTGTAGCTGATGTGACTTTTAACAGTATAATTTAAAGTACATGTCTAGAAGGAAAACATGGATTCTACAAAAAAGAACTCTAACATGCTTCTCCCGGCTCCCATGCCTTGATATCCCTTTTCTGAGGGTCCAGAAATAATTGTGCACAAATGATATTACCTATCACAGACTCCACTGTGTCACTGGTTGGGTAGAATGGAAGGGCATTGGCATTCATGCCGGGGACACTGCTGGTGCCAGCTGGACTTGGGGGTGTTGCTGCCAAACTAGAGGTGATACTAGAGGAGATGCTAGATGTCAATGGGCTCCCAACAGGAAGAATCCCCAGTATGTCCTGAAAGAGGAACAAGTATTTATGCACTGGATAATTCATGATAAATACATGCCAGCAAGAAACACCTATGAACAAGGTTATCAACAGTGTAATGAAAAGCATGTTTTCATTAGGGATTGAAAACATAGAATGTTTTAAACTTTCTATACATATGCTAAAGCTTTGATGCATATTTGGGGGTCTTTGAGGACTGCTCACAAATTTTCAGCTGCATCATAGGCTCATGTTATGTACAACCCCACCACACATTCAAAATTTTAAAAACTGTGGACTATCAGTGGCCCAAGCCAGCTTTATGATTATAATTTGGAAGCATATCTATACCTACATCCCACCAATTCTTTGCACAAACCTGAATATAGACTGGTTAAGAGTCTTTTTCATTTAAACATGTAAAGAGTCCATGCCACGACCACCTATCAAGGTTAACAAGAATTTTTTTGGAATAACTTACTTGTTTGGGCTGTAATAGAGGCTGTTCTTGGGATCTGTGCTCCATGGAATGGGACTTTATTTTTGACTGCTGCAGTAAACAGAACAAAGATAAGCAAGTGGGAAGAGAGCCAAAATTTGAAATATCCAACTGCTAAATTTGCTTAGACCATGAAGACTTTGTATATTTATAAACCTACCTTTCCCCCAGAAAATTGGAAATCAAGGTAGGTAACAAAATGAAGCAATATACATCATCAGCAAATAATAAACATAAAAATAAGAGCAACTTCAGCATCTAAAACCATACTCAACAGAGAAGTCAGCGTACAAAAACAATATCCTTCTAAAAATCCTGGAATAAAATTGGCAACCAATTGAGAGATCACAAAATGGGAGTAATATGCTCCCAGCGGTTAGCTCAAGAGAATAAAGAGGCTACTGCATTTTGTGCCAATTAAACTTTTGGATCCAGATTAAATTTTCCACAAATGGAAAGAGGTGGGGTGATTTCCACCAATTCCCTTTTTCCTGATGCAATTCCATGATTTGCCTCTCTAGTTGTTCCTGAGGATTCCCTGTTCTTCAAGAGCAGCATTTCGGGGAGATCAGTGGGACAGTGGGAGGCAGGAACATCTTATTCCACTAACAGAAGTGCTTTCCATGAGCAGAAAATCCAGTCTGGATCTAACACAAAGTTTCTGAATAGTCTTCAAGGACAGCCTCATATGGAGCATGCTACAAAAGTTAAACACAATCAAGGTTCCTGTTGTATGGATCAGCTTGGCCAGATTGGTTGTCTCCAAGAAAAGCTTTTGGGATATATGCAGCTGGGAAATGCATTTTAGCCACCTAATTTGCTTTGTTAACAGAGTAAAATATAACAGTACTCTTAAACTCAAAAAAGCTGCACCCATCTGATGTATAATCCATTCAAGGACAGTCAAGGACAACCAACCAACATCACTTCTGTACTGTTAAGATTCAGTTTCAGTCTACTCTCCCTCAGCCATCTGTCTGTGGCAGTAAGGCACTGGCCCAAGATGGCAGCATCTGGAGGCTTATTTAATAGGACATGTACCGATGACACCCAACTCCAAAGCTACACTCTCACTGAGGGATCACATATAAACCCTGAATACCAAAGGAGAGAGCATGGGACCCTGCAATACTCCATAGAATAAGTCCCACAATGCTGATTTTCATCCCTTGCAACCACCTTCTGATTATAGTTGGTTAGAAAAGACTCAAACTATCATAAGGCTAAACCTGTAGTCCCCTTCCCCTCATTTCATACTCTACACCCCTCATTTCATACTCTACGCCCCTCAACAGCAGTGAATAATCAAATGTATTGAAAGTGGCAGACAGATCAAATAAGACTAACAGGGATGCACTCATCTTATTCATTTGCAAACTGAGACTCTACACCAAAGTTAGCAAAAGTCATTTCTGTCTTGCAGAACTTACTCTTCTGTGGTGTGCCCAAACTAAGATCAAGACTCATAAAAACATGTTAGAAAAAAAAGATTTTCCAGAGCATAGAATACAGATAAATAATGTAATCTTAGGCACACTCACTAGGAGTTAAGGTAAAGGCTCCCTTGCTCAAAAGCCAGTCGAATCCGACCCTAGGGTTGCGGTGCTCATCTCCGTTTCAAAGCCAAAGAGCCAGCGCTGTCTGAAGACGTTTCCGTGGTCATGCGGCCAGCATGACTAAACACCAAAGCGCACGGAATGCTGTTACCTTCCCACTGAAGTGGTACCTATTTATCTACTTGCAATTTCTTGCTTTCGAACTGCTAGGTTGGCAGGAGCTGGAACTAGAGACGGGAGCTCACTCTGTCATGCTCAGGTCTCGAACTGCTGAACTACTGACCTTCCACAGCCTGCAGTTCAGTGTCTTAACCACTTGAGCCACCACAGCTCACTAGGAGTACATCATATCAAAATCAGCAGAATTTCAGGACCAAATCAAATAAGACACTGGGAGTTGTGTAGGGAAGTCCCAATCTTTTAAAATAGAAGGTGCACATGACCCCAGTTTGGACTGGCACAACAGCACAGAAGAAGGTGGCTTAAACTTTTCATCCCCGCATCATGTTCTTGATCTAAAATGCCCCCAAGAATTGTCAGTGGCTTACTGCCCTGTTTATTTCTCCCAATAGGGCAAAATAAAAGCTCTGTGGCATTGTTTCAAATCAGGAAAACAACACAGAAATGAAAGACTTAAACCCCTCCTTCCCCTGCTCCATTGTCTCCTCTCTTCCCACACAACCATTCCCTTGACATTGGTTAGATCTAATTACCACGTCTTTAAGTGTTGAGAGCCAAACAATGAAAAACACAAGCAACATGTTTGGCTCCATTAGGATTCAAATATAAGCACTACAGCAACTGTACTGGGGTTCTTTAAATTCTCCATGGCACTATAAACCCCAAAATAAATATTTGTGATAGCATGAAGTAGTGTACTAATTCCTATGGTATACACATACAACGATATAAAGAAAGCTAGATGGAACTGTGGGAATCCTTACGCACTGGTTCATGACAAGGACCTTTTCCTGGCATTCAAAGTGGCTTATGTCCACCTAAAACAGTACTACAAAACTCATTAAAATGAACAGCCATTAAATTAAAAGGATCATAATTAAAAGTCACATTACACAGATTTCACAACCAGAAGCAAGTACAATGTCACTAAGCTTGTACAAAGAAAACCAAACAGTCCAGAAGGAACCAAGGAAACACTGAGCTTACCATGAAGGTTCTTCTCATCACTGGACTGACAGGCATCCTTAACACTGGGTTACTCCTCCTCCTCATTTTGTGGGCAGGGCTGATGCAAAAGAATTTTGCAAGGCTCCCTCTGTTGTTTGGTGGTGGACCTCAGTTCCAAGCTTCCAAGGAAAACAGGTCCACCTCTATGTATAAACTTTTAACGAAAGCCACTAAGAGAGGAAGGAATCCAAGCCACCAAGAGGGGAACCACCTGTTGGAGTACTCTTCTGCTGAAAGCTGTCTCAGCTGAGGCAAACACATCTATTCTGTAACAGCTCACAAGGGTTGAATTTGAAGTGCACGTAGCTGCCCTACAGATTTTCTTCTATAGATGTGTTGGTGGAGATGGCTACTGAGGTAGCTGTCACCCTGGTGGAATGGACAGTGACCCCAAAAGGGGTCGATACATGCTGGATCCTGTAGGCCACAAAGATGGAGGCCTTGATTCATCTGGCAATAGTTGATTTAGATACCTTCTTTCCCATGCTACTGGGAAGGAAGAAAACAAGTGTTTCACTGTCTGAAGGTACCTGTATATTTGAGGTAGTTACACAGTGTTCTTCTGATGTACAGTTTGTGCCAGTCCTGGTCTTTAGGATGACTGGGATGAGGACAGAAATACAGAGAGGAACCTACTGGTCTCTGTGGAACATGGCGTATACCTTCAGCATGAAGGAAAGGGCTGTGCATAAAGTCACAGAATCTTTCTGGAAAAAGCAATATCCCTTCCTAACTAAAAGAGCTCTGAAGCCCTCCTGGCTAACATGAGGGTAATGATAAAAGGTTATTTTGAGAGCCAGAATCCTCAAAGGAGAGGATTTCAGATGCTTGACAGGAGGCGTGTGAAGAACTCTGAGCACTGTACGGAGGCCCCACAAAGGGCAACTATGTTGAGTAGAAGGACTGGACAGAGACCCTCCTGGAGATTTAGGGGGAAGGAGAGCTGCTGCTGAGGAGCTGGCTGTTGCTGCAGCAACTCGAGAATGCTCTGAAGTGGGATGAGCAGTGGAACTTGGCTCCAGCTGTGGCTCAGCTCCTGACAAGGGTGGGCACTCTTGCTGAGCAGATTTCTTTCGTTTTGTCCCTACTACTGCTGTAATTAGGCAGAAGGTGGCCAACTTCTTATGTTCTTGCATTTTTTGCTTTCTTGTTCTTTATTTTAAGTGAGTGAGCAGCTTGTCCAGCCATGCAGGACTGTGGTCCGCCTCCAAATGCAGAAGAAGCCTTGAAAAATTAATTTCAGTAGATTCTGCCCATGGAGCAAGGAGGAGGCATAACCTAATATTAAGGATACCTTCCTCCATTGATGGAGAAGTTCAAATCAAACAGAAAAGCAGAAAGAAAACACCAAGGTCTTCACCTGATACCTAAGTACCTGAAGACAAGGCACTGGGTGAACCTCCACAAGTATGGTGCCAAGGGACGTTTTGGAGGGGCATCCAGAGAAGGACCTCTCTAGAAGACCTCAGTCAGTGGGCAGGATTATACAAAAGGTTACAGTTCCTCATGTAATTTAGTAGACTGCCAATATCAAAGTCACAGTTTACTCAGAAATAATTTTTAAAATGGTGTTGCCTATACAGAAACTAATATAAACTAATGTTTGAACAGAAAACAACAGAAACTTAATTTACTTAGGGTGTTTAATAGAAATATCCTATAACGCTTAATACATTTTAATTTTTAAAATATCACTGACTCTTCCAGGAAAAGTCCCATCTCGGGTACTCTGGCACAGAGAAAAGCATCTCTAAACTGGCTGAAGAGAGTGTCAAAAGGTGACCGATTTTTTTGATCTGTAATACATATCCACAGTTTTCTGATTTTTGTTCTGGGTTTACTGTTTATGTACACGTTCCAGTACCAGAAGTTTCTGCATTCTGCTAGTCTAGGGGCAATGTCATTATACGTGGAAGGTCCATGAAGAGTTGTTTACATATCACAGTGGCACTGCCAAACTGGTATGAAACTAATAGTATTTGATTTAATCTTTCCAGCATTCCCTACCTACCTGGCATTTGAAACTCTTTAGGTACTCTGCTCCAACCAAGTCTTCCCGTTCAAACCCGGGTGCTTTCTTGTAGCTGCTGGCTGCAGTTACTGAATCTGTGGGAAAGCCAATGCTTTCCAAGCTATGGGGTTTTCCAATGGCACCAGGAGGGGACCCACATATATTAGATGGGCTTCCAAGACTGCTATTTCTACAGAGGATCTAACACAAGGAAAAACAATACAAGTCACACCATGAGAACTAAAACAGTCTGCATTTACTGATACCCAAGATTCTAACATTGTCTGTATTTATGCTAGTATCCCTGGACAGAAAAATCTAAGGACAGCTATGATGTTGTTAACATCAGGCTGGATCCAACCATCCTGCAAAATAGAATGAGTACACGAAAGGGATTTTTGCTACCTTCTTGCTATCAGTGCACACCTCCACACACACCCATGTGCGAAAAGGGAACTGGGAGAAATCTTTTATGCACTCTGGGACAAGCAGAACAAGTGCTGTGATTGGAGCATATGGTTCCAAGACTGCTCTTACAACACTGGAAAGAAAGGTGGATTTCTGCCAATTCTCCATTTTGCTGCAGTCCCCTGTACTGCAATCCGTGTTGTTCTTAAGGGTCCCCTCTCACCATCAAAAATGGCTTTTGAGATATGCAGCAAGGCTGCACTAGGAAGGTAAAAGTAACCAAGAGTCCTTCTGTGAATGTGCTCCGTTAGTGAAAGGGTTATCTCCAACCCAGAATATCAGTTGCAAGGATAAGAACAGTTTTGCTTCAGGTTCTTGTCTCAGAAATGCAGAGGCAATTCTAGCACAGCCATTTCTTGATACCAGAGAGAAAAGTGACCCAAGTGCAAACTCACATTGCTACCACTAAGCCAGCAGACTTAATAACACTATCCATGTGCTCCCTAGCCAAGTGTCAGAGAATAGTGGGTTGGAAAATTTTCACTTGCACTAGAGTTCTCGTGCAATCAAAAATACAAGAAAATTTTATATTGTAACTCCACTTGCACTTCCAATTACACAACATCTTGGGCAACCAATTTCTGGGTACTATAATTTATAGGGTGGCAAGAGCTAGGTGTTGCATGAGATCTAGCGCAAGCGAAACTGCACTAAGCCCATTTATGTTTCTGCTTGCTCATTATTGCCCCTCCCCCAAATATAGAAGATGGATTTCTAATGCAAACCTAGTAGCTCCTTCAGAATCCTGAAAATTTCTGCTTTAACTTTTAAAAATAGTTTCTAATACTCATGGCTGTAAAAAAAAAAATCCAAACTAAGTGACCAGTTTTCGGTCATTGGACACGGCTTGGGAGAGGCTTACAGCAGTCACAGGGTAGAACACATTTACTTTATACAGCTTGCTATCCTTTTTACATAATATCCATTCTCTGTACCCTTGATCCTGCATCTCTACAGCTTCTAATATGCTACCTTTTCACTCCTCCTCCATCTAACTCATGCCCATTCCAAATTTTCCATTGAGATTAACCTGTAGGCTCATTTGCTTCACTTACATTGTTAATGTCTGATCACATAACCTCATGTGGGTGGACAGTTTTAGAAACAGGCTCCCTCTACCAGCCCACCAGAAAGAACTATACTGTAATCATTATAGGCCACACTGCTGCCATGGTATAAATGAAACTTTTCTACCTTTATACACAACGAGGAGTGGACATGCCTCCAGGTTACCGTAAGTCACAAGGCCTCTTTTACTGCATACTCTGAGGTTGCTACTGGGGGAATATTATGGCTATGTGCAAAAAAGGATAAGAGCTTCAATCTGGTAACATGCTTAAATAACCACTTCCTATACTAGTCAAGAAAGCTGTGTTTAGAATAAGTTATAATACTATGAACACATTCACAATAGGGAATAGAAACTTCAATAAAAGTGAAAGGGGAGATTCTCAGGAAGTTCTGTGCCCAATACCCGTAACTGTGAACATACAGAACTGTGCCATAAATATATCGGCTTGTATCCAATGAAGTGTCAGCAGGTGGTGTGTTTTTTTCTTGTATTCTTCTCCCATTATCACAGTCCCTTCCAACTGATGAGGAAGATAATTTCTGGGGTCACAAGAACCACGTTGAAGGCACTGCATCATGGACTGGGTGCTGCAGTGAGAGCATGAAGGACTATTTCACCCCACCCCTCCTCCCTGTAGTCCCTTCAGCCACTCAGATATTCCACCACAGTGGGTCCTATGAGGGCCAAAACAATCTTTCCTGGAAGTCAAGATAGCAAGGCCAGAGGAACATGGGAAAATGCATGTTCCACTGATGTTTTGTTGAACACAAGCTGGAACTGGTTAGTGTTACAACAGTATACGACAAAAATCAGGCTTGAATTAACATTGGCTGCTAAAAGGACCCTATGATAAAGTGCTTAATTCTCACCATGCAGGCTACACAGCACTTGCTATTCTTTGCAGTTACGGCAAATACTTACTGTAGTGGAGGTGGGGCTAGTTGGCAGAGTTCCTGGTTTATTCCATACCTACATGTGTAAAAAAACCCAAAAGCAGACAACATGAGTTAGTTATTTACTTTAAGGAAGTATTTAGCTTTCCATAATCAATTATGCATGAAAGTCATAATTGTTTCACCCTGCTTGTATGTTCTGTACATAATCAATGAGAATGATTAAACACCAAACTTGTGCTTCAGTATTGCAAAACATCTGGATTTGTAGGGGATGAGGGATTGTGCACATATCCCACTGGCTGGGTTACCAAAAAAGTAAGAGCTTGAGTTTAGCATTTCACAACAGCAAGTCAACTTCTAACCACAGTTTGAGGTAGTTCGCTAGACGTATACAAGCCTCTGTCAAGGAATAACTATGCCTGACACACAAACTCTGGGGCTGTAATACTAACCCTTTATTTAGGCATTGTTGCCATTATTCAAAAGGAAGCATTTCAGATTAAACCAAAACCAGAAACAGGGCTCATAGTCCACAGAGGGTGGCTGTTGCTTAAATGGCACATTTGGGTGGGGCGCAGGAGGAATCTTAAGAGCATCCTGCTAAGAGCTCCCGGCTGGCTCTTCCTGCTCCCCCCCCTGGATCTTTCTCCCCCCTTCCCCAGCATTCCCCTCCTGGATGCTGCTGCCCTCCGCCTGCTTCACTCTGTCTGGCTTTGCAGCTTGAAAAGGTGCTCTGGGAGAGGGAGGGCGAGCTGAGCACCAGCCTGGCAAGAATTGCAGGCTGGGATGGGTCTAGGCTCTCAGGGATCCTTCTGCCTCCCCAAGCTAGGAGAGAGAGAGAGTAGAAGGAGGAGGCCTCTGCTAGGCTGGGCATTGCTGGAGATCCTCCCTCCGCACGATTGCTGCTCGTTCATTGCTGTCTGGCCAGCAAAGTAGCATGCCAACAGTGAACACCCAACCGACCACCAGTTGTGTTTTCTCCATGCCCTTATGGGGGGGGGGTGACTGCAGCTGCTGGGCATTACCCCCACTTGCTCTGGAACTTTAGATTTAATTAGCTGCTGCCCCCCCGTGGCGCCCTCCCCCCAAAATCCCTAGCTACGGGGCTCCTTAAGAAGTTCCAACAAGAGAATCATTTTCATATGACCAAAGACATTTCCCAAGTGAGACTGATTCTAAGCAGGAAGCATTACATCAGTTTTACATTTTCAGAAAAAAAGCCCTAGGCTTCTCCATATAAAAGCTTGGAAATGACTTCAAGTCAATTTAAACAGATCAATTTGTCTGATCAACTTTTAAAGTTGTAGTTGATTTATCCAGTGATTTAAGACCATGTCTCCTCAAAACCTTATCTCACAAATGGAAACCTGTTTTCTATCTGAAAACAAAACTACTTATGGAAAAATGCTCCAGAAGGTTCTGGAAGGTACTTTTACTTGAGAAGTTTACAGTGTAAATTGACAAACTGCAAAGGACAAGAGATTTCTTATGCTGCTACATACATTGCTAAGGTCTGGGGCTTGTGGGCTTGAAGGGCTGACTGGAACAGAATCACCCGCTGCTGAGGGCATGTACATTACAGGGCCTGTTTGCGTTGGGCTGGAAACAGCTGAGGTTGACTGTAACTCTTCATTAAGTGGTGGTTCTGTAAGAAATTTAAAAAATCCAAGATGTATGCAGACAAGTGAAAATGAATCACATGGTGCTAATAAGAGCAGAGGTCGCACTGATCCAGGCAGCTCTGCGTCACAAATCTTTCATTTGAAGAAATCCTCAGACTAGTACAGAAATAACAAAAAGCCAACATAATAATAATAATAATAAAAAATCCTAGTTTGTCCTCTAGAAAGCCCCACAGTTTTCTCCATAACATTTTTAAAGAATAGCAGCCATAATCATTCATACAACCCCAGTGAATCTGGGTTTCCATTTGTAAATACTGAATGACTAGAAATAGCTGGCTAGAGACTGACCACAATCCAATGTGCATTTGGTAAGAAGACAAGTAATTTCAGTGGTACTTACTTCCCAGTAAACCACTTTAAATGATAACTTAAGGAAAATTTGTAAACCTTGTTCCCTGTGGGGAGGAAACAATGCTTTTTTGAACTATGGTCCTTCCTCAAGACATGTACGTTCCGGTCTGATCATTATGAGTGCCTACTGGATAATGTTCATGAGAAAGAGCCCCCCATTCCCAGCACACATACTCCTGGAATAGCTTTGTATTAGAGAAAGAGCACGTGTGTGTGTGTGTGTGTGTGTGTGAAAGAATCTCCCTATTTAATCTGCCTATTTACATAATTATTCATGTAACCATCTAAAATGAAAAAAAATATTCAAGGCTATCTACTTCACCATAAAAATGCTCTGGCATTTCAAGAATATTTGCTTTTCTAAAAAGCCCTATTTTTAAAGACCATTTTTATGCCTCTTGCACTTGCAAAGCAGAATTAAATGCACCCCCTTATCTCCCTTTCAGTACTTTTCTGCACCACAGAAAGAGAATTAGGGAAAATGCTACTATAGAGACATTCTTCTTTTTGCTCCACAGAAGTAATCCCATGTTCACAGCCGTAAAGTGACACATTACAAATTACCCACAACAAACCATAAACAGTACAGTTCCTTGAATAGTCACTTAATGTCACTTCTGCTTTGAGGAAATACAACTGTAACTGGCTGTGAGAGTCTCCCCCCCTTCCGCCAGTATACAAAGATACTAGACATAAAATAAAATTCATTTGAATGTTTGCTGTTGGATATTTACTCTCACATCTTGTATTTTTCATTTGTTTGCTTGTTTGTTTTTTTGGCTTGTTCAAATGAAATCAAAATCTACTGGTCACATTTTGACAATGGCCAATACTTAGATAAGAACAACCCACATACGTTCTACATGTGCGAAGGCACAGAAGGGACCTCTGGGACAGCTGCCAGACTGTTGCATGTCATTACATTTTGTTGATTTGTAGATCTGGAATAAAAACCAAAATGTGGATACTGAATACACAGATATACCAATAATGGGCTAGAGAGGTAAACATTATGAAGTGCAACACGGCATTGAAGTCTCTAAAATGCTTTCTATTTATGATTCAGTTCCAGCATTACATCCAATATCCTCAGAGTTGCTTTTGTGATTTCCATCTTAGAAACTCATACTTTAACTTATTTTTTAGTGTTAATCACTCTTCCATCTTCAAGATGGTTCCCAGCACTGGATCTATCTGGAAATCTAACCTCATTGTATAGGATAACATTTCAGTAAAATTTTGGGTATTACCCACTGAGGTAAATGCAACTTGTAAAGTACTACAAAAACCATCCGTCATCCATTAGAGATCTTCACAATCTCACTGAGATTTTAATATGAATATCATCTGTAGCACAGTGTTTAAGTACAATGAGCAAATAGGTAAGAAAAAGAGAAAAGTTGTTACTGTCCAGGCACGCATGGGCATACAACCTCCAGGAGGTTTTTCGTAGCTAGCATAGCAACAGAGTGGGGAGGAGCCCACTCTGAGACCCAGTTTGGTGTACTGGTTAGAAGACTCTAATCTGGGAGAACTGGGTTTGATTCCCCACTCCTCCGCATGCAGCTGCAGGTGTGACCTTGGGTCAGTTACAAGTTCTTTCAGAACTGATCTCTCATGAGCAGTCCTCGAAAGAGCTCTCTCATTCCCACCTACCTCACAGGGTGTCTGTTGTGGAGAGGGGAAGGGAAGGGAGATTGTAAGCCACTCTGGGACTCCTTCGGGTAGTGAACTGCGGAGTATAAATCCAATCTCTTCTTATTCTTATTCTCCCAACCAGAGCTGACAGAGCTATTTCCCGCCTAAATGGTCATGTGCTCTGGAGAGAGACTCCACTCTCCCTCAGTTCTCCAGAGCCCCCACTATGAGCTAACAGTATGACAGTTGTAGATAAAAAATAAAAATTCACAGAGGGGTCAGAGGGAGGAATGTGTGCCTGCACAGTAACAACTCAATGAACAACAGTTACAGGTAAGTGCAACCCTGTTTTCATCATTGTTGTACTGTGTAGTCCCACGTGGGAGACTACAAAGCTATGTATATGGTGGTGGGGGTGAATATGTTATTGAAAAAGAGAGTGTAAAACTGCTGTCCCTACTGATGTCTCCCTTCTTGCATTCACATTTACAGAATAACGTCTGATGAAAGTGTCCTCAGATGACCATGTGGCAGCTTTGTGAGTGAGCAATTTGACTGCTTCATAAATTAGTTTGCTCTGGAGCCATCCTTCCTGAGCTATGACAAACATGTGTGAGTCAGAGGCTAAAAAACTGTGAGGTAGCTCACACTAATTCATCTTAGAGGGAACAATGTTGCAGACCTCTATCAGGGGCACATCCCTTTGAAAAGCAGCCAAAGCCACCTGAGATCTTGTGGAATGTGCGTATATGTGCAACAAACAAGTTATGCCTTCCTGTCTGTCTCTATTGTTAAAACGGTGTACAATCCACTGAGATATGATCTGAGGGAATGATGGCCTTCGGTTTGATGGACCAGTGAAACAGACAGTTGGGGAGATCTCCAGAACCTCTTTGTCCTTTTTAAATAAAACAGTAAAGCGCATTTGACGTTCAGAGTGTGGAGTTTTCTCAGCTTCAGGGGAAGGTTTTTTGGGGGGAAAACAGTAAAGAAGTGTCCTGATTAAGGTGGAACTTGGATACCACCTTAGGCAGAAAATGTAGATTAGGCCTCAGTAGTACTACTCTAAAGTCATGGAATTTCACAAACAGATAATCTGACCTGAGTGCGGTAACTTCTCCTATTCTTCTGGCAGAAGTAATAGCCACTAAAAAGGCTTTTTTAAGGGTAAATACTCAAGTGGACATGTGGCCAGGGGCTCAAATAGTGATTTCACAAGGTGAGTTAAAACTAAAGACAAGAACCATTGGGAAATAATAGAAACCCTGGAAGAGTGGAAATGGTTGAGGCCTCTGAGGAATTTCTTTGAGATATCTAAGGATATAATATCATATAGTAGAATGGAAAGCCGAAATGGCTGCCAAGTGTACTTTAATGGAAGAATTAGACAATCCAGACTGTTTTAGATTAGTTAAGTAGTCTAGGACTGTATAAATTGGGCATGTTTCTGGAAAGACCAGCTGATCTTCAAGCTATTTCATAACTGCTTCCATTTCCTGGAACTGGACAATCCAGTTGAGGGTTTTCTAGAATTAGTCAGAATATTCTGAAGTGTCTTGGGAAAACTCAAAAACGTGGCATCAGCAGCCACGCCATTAAACAAAGGTTCTCCAATTGTTGTGGATTGCCCTGAGACTGCTCAAGAAGGTCTGCCATCTGAGGAAGATGGATAAACCTGTTCCAAGACCTTTGGAGAAGCACCAGGCCAAAAACCGGTGACTGCTATGCAGTGTGAGTTGTCGACTATCAGCTTTGCAACAGTTGCACGCATGCGTTAAACCAAGCCGGCTGTGTTTCCTCCAAGCTCCTCCTTCGAACTAAAGAATTTATAGCTCAAAGTTTGTAAACGCTACGCAAACCCAGATAAGAGGCTGAAAACCAGGGAGCAGCTGGTTAGAACATCTTCAGAGTGGTAAGAACCTAATTTATTGCTGCGTTAGAAAGGAAAGCCTTGAGATTCTTAAGGCCGCTCCCAAAGCTTTGAATCAGATATGGCGAAGACAATTAAGGACCTATCTGAACAAATTGCAGGATTCCAAAACACAGTCCTCGCCTTTCAAGAAAAAATTAGTGGTGAGTTAAACTCATTACGGGGAGAAGTTAGCAAAATAGGCACAGAAATAGCCACTATAAAGCAGATGGCTACAACAGCCAAACAGCTCGCTGAAGCTAATGAGCAAAAAATAACCTCTCTGACCTGCCAAATAAATGACTTGTCAGAAAGAAATAGGAGAGCTAACCTTATCTTATCAGGGATATCCGAAGAAATTTCCGTAAATAAACTGGAAGAGTCCCTAATACAGTGGATGCAGACAAATGAAGTAGAGGTAAAAGCAGAGGATGTTGAAAGAGTGCATCGACTACAAAGGAATGGGAGGGACTGGGCCCCTAGAGATGTAATAATTAAATTCGCCAGAGAGAAAATTCAACAGCAAATATATACGGCACTAAAGAAGAGGAAAGACCTGACTTTTAGAGGAAGAAAAGTCTGGGTGAGACAAGATTTTTGTCAAGAGACCTTAAGGAAAAAAAATCTTATGCGCCCCTTTGCTCAAAAGCTTTATGCAAACAATGTTAAATTTTCACGGGGCTATCCATCCTCCATAATCATATTTCGCGAAGGAAAGCGACTTATGGCAAGGAACACTACAGAGGCAAAGGAACTACTTAAACACTTAGGAATCAACACAGATGACATGGGAGAGCAAGAAATAGAAGAGGAATCGGGGATTCCTGAAGATGGTGACGAAGGAACTTCAGAGAGAGGAGGGAAACGCCTGAGGACCAGCTCCCGATAACCAATTAAGGGAAGTATACCTTTATTGACTGAGCTAATGATTATTATTAGTATTATTAGTATTATTATTTTTTACAGTATCAAGAAGGAGGGGGGGGTGCATGCATCCCATGCAGTGGAGAGAGGGGAAGAGATTTTCTTTCCATTTTCACTCTCAACCACAGGGGGGGAAAGGGAAGGGGAAGGGTAAACTAATTAACCATTCAAATTTTTCACAGCCACGAGATGTCAAAGCCTTAATTGATGTGGGATATGGATAAAACAATCAGCTTTGCAACAACTCTTTCTATCAGAGATAAAGGATGGAAGGTGTAGAACAGGCTGGACTCCATCTCAACTGAAAAGCATCCCCAATTGAAAGAGGATCTGTGCCTGCCCTGGAGCAGAACTGAGGAGCTTTTGAGTTGTCTCTCATCACAAACAGATCTATATGGGGGAACCCTCCTTACGCATAGATGGGATAAATGTGAGAAGTTGAATGGATCATTCGTGGTAGAAATGAACTAGTTTGTTCAACTGGTCTGCAGTAATGTTATTTACACCTGCAATATGAATGGTCTGAATAGTAGTTCAGTTCTTTATGGCCCATTCCCAAATGTAGATAGCCTCCTGGAGTGACATGTTGCCCCCTTGTCTGTTGAAACAGAACACTGCTGTAATGTTGTCTGTTTGAATCAGGACACTGTTCGTGTGGAGAAGTAATGCAAAATGGTTAAGGGTGTAACGAATTGCTCTTGAGTTCTAGCAGACTGATATGAAGGGCTTGTTCAGTAGTTGACCAAATACCACTAACACTGTCTCCTTCACAATGTGTGCCCTAACCTGTGAGGGAAGCATCAGTTGTAACAGTAACCTGAGGAGATATAACCCTGAATAGCATTCCCACTAATAAGTTCGAGGCAATTGTGTACCATTCCAATTACCTCTGGATTACACAAGGAACTGGGAAAGGATGATTCCTAGAACGGTAGGTTAAATGCCCTTATAAACCAATATCCACTTATAAAAAACACAGTCTTCTTCCTGCCTCAAATGTGATGAATGGTTTGTTTTCCAATATATTCAGTATATACACCTATGAAAGATTGGAGCTGTTTCACAGTTTTAGCAGAGTTTTTAAAGTGGGTTGATTCTAGGGGTGGACCTCTTCCTCAACTGGGCAAAGGGAACCATAAAGATAGTGCAGGCCATAAAACCTAAAAGCCTCTGATTATCAATAGACTTCTGGAAATGCTTAAGTTGAAAATGAAGGACCAGCTCTGACCTGGATAACCCAGGCAAGCCCAATCTTGTCAGATCTCGGGAGCTTAGCAGGGTCAACTCTGGCAAGTACTTAGATAGGAGACCTCTTTGAAATACCAAAGGCAGGAATCACGGGCAGACTTTATTCATCCACCTCTCTGAATATCCTCCAGGCCCCCGGTAGGGGTCAGTCACCAGAGGTCACTATGACTTCCAGGTGCATACACAGCCAGTCAACAGAGGCCGCCATGACTTCCAGGTGCACGCACGTGCACACACACAAACAAACATATACAAAAAATACCAACCCCCAACCTCCCCCCCAAAAAAATTAAACAAGGAATATGAAGGACCATATCCCTTATAAGATTGACCTTAGGTTCTGGCAGGAAAATCTTAGCTACAAGGGAGTCCAAGGTGGCTCCAATAAAGGAAACTTGTTGCCATGGGGTAAATATGGATTTCCTCCAATTAATGTGCAGACCTATATGTATACACATTTGCAATGTAAAAGCTACATGTTCTTGGAGTTGCAATTTGGAGGGGCAGTAAACAGCCAGTCATCCAGGTATGAGAAAACTGAACAGCCCCTTGCTCTCACGCAGGCCCATAGCCAGGAATTTTTTGCTCGGGGGCAGGAAATTTTTGCTTGGGGGCAGCCATTATGTGTCTACATGTGTGTCTGCCATGCTTATACTTCTAAAGAAAAAGACAAGTGGTACATCACTTAGAAATGTTTCAGGTCTCTTACAAAGATATTTACATGCAGGATATAAACGAACCAGCACCTCTAAAGCATGCTAACCGTTAGAGAACTTGGTTGCCATTCTACACTTTTCAGCCTGTTGAACAATTATAGCAGAAGTCGATGAGACTGGGCACAAAAATTTTCTATAAATGCATCCATATTGATGTTATTTGTGATTGTTTTCTTATAACCTAGCAACACTAGACTGTTTTTCCAGAGATGGGACATTGACAGCCTCTGTGGTTGTAAAATGTGAATAAGGCAAGAGAATACTGACTCGCATGTAGTATTGGATGCTCCAAACGTTACAGCAGCTGCAAGGACTCTGTGCACATTTAGGAATGCACTTTTATAGTAGAATAGCACAGCAAGAACATTATAGATACTGTTCTCTTCTTTCAGTTGTGGATTTATTGGTGTTAAAATGTTCCTTTTTACGAGATCTGCTTCTAGTGCAAAGTCATCCTCATTAGCATTTATTATTTTATTTATTATTTGTATTTATATCCCGCCCATCCCACGAACAGGCTCAAGGTAGGTAACATCATTAAATAGATACAATGACAATAAACACAATATCAACATTAAAAACAATGGATACAGCCTTAAAAACAGATGTCAACTGGCTAAAAAATTCTGGCTCGATGGTACAGGTGAAATAAAGACCAGCTGTCAGTAGTCAGCAGGTGGGTGGGTGACAGCAACTTCAGAAAGGCCATATGTGGGCGCCTGTTGCCTCAACCAAAGGCCTGGTAGAACAGCTCCATCCTTCAGGCCCTGCAGAACTGAAGAAGATCCTTCAGGGCCCTGATCTCAATAGGCAGCATGTTCTACCAGGCTGGGGCCAGGACAGGAAAAGCCCTGGCCCTGGTCAAGGCAAGATTATTATTATTTATTATTATTTTATTTATTATTTATTTCGATTTGTATCCCGCCCTCCCCAAAGGCTCAGGGACCCCCAGGAGATGTTGATCTATAGAGTATAATGCTCTTTGAGGTGTGTATGGGAAGAGGCAGTCCCTTAGATATGTTGGTCCCAGGCCGTATAAGGCTTTAAAGGTCATAACCAGTACCTTGAAGTGAATCCAGTATTCAAGTGTCAACCAATGCAATTGGTGGAGCACGTTCCTAACGTGAGCCTGCACAGGTATTGACGTCAGCAGGCGCACCACTGCATTCTGCACCAGTTGTAATTTCTGGGTCAGCCTCAAGGGTAAGCCTGCCTAAAGCAAGTTACGGTAATCAAGTCTCGAAGTGACAATTGCATGGGTCGCTATAGCTAAGTCTTGAGAGGAAAGATAGGGCTTCAGTAACCTGATCTGCCTGAGATGGAAAAACGCAGATCTGGCAACTGCAGCAACCTGGGCCTCCGTAGAAAGAGAGGCACCCAGTGCCCCTCCCAGACTCTTCACTGTCTGAGCCGGCACCAAAGGCGCCCCTTACAGTGTGGGGAGCCTAGTGCCCACATCCATCACCCCTCAACCCAGGTACAGGACCTCTGTCTTCGATGGACTTAGCTTCAACTGACTCTGTCGCAATCATCCAGCCACAGTGTCCAAAGCCTCTGCCAAGTTTTCAAGAACAGAAGATGGGTGGCTGTCCATTAACAGATAGAGCTGGATGTCATCAGCATACTGAGGGCAACCCAGCCCATAGCTCCAGACTAACTGGGCGAGGAGGCGCATATAGTTGTTAAATAACATTTACAAATTGTAGGAGAGGCTTTACTGCTTGTACTTCCAAAAAGAAGTGTGATTTAGAAATCACTGAGCCCAAAGCAGATAAGTATTCCACACTACGAGTTCAGCCTCTGAAATGGAATAGTCGTGGACTTCAACAAATACCTGTTTTAAGTGGATATGAGGATACATGTCAGTGACATCACAGCTTGTTCTTGCACTTCCTTCAGCAATTAAATCCTTAAAATGTTTCTCCTTCCTTTTTCTTTTGTCTACCCTTTCTGTTGTATCTACAGCTATGTTGTTCTGTTCACATATTTCAGTTGTTTTCACCAAAAGCTCTTCAAAGAGAATGTCTGCCATACTTCTCTCTTTAAGGACAGAAATACAAGCATTCACAACTTCAGCAGCTTTCCCCAAGTGCATGATTTTGTCTTGTAGTGCTGCATTACCTGGCTCAAATAGAGACATGTCTTTCATTAGGACTGCTAAGAAAGCAAACCTCACATTTTTACATGTGGCAGGTAGACCTTTTGCCTCCAATCACCATTCTGTGGCAGTTGCAGCTTCCCCTTCAGGATCGGCAATGCTACCAAGCACCGTCAGCTCTTCTGTGAAGTTATCACTTATAGCTCTTGCTGTGGCCAAATGTCTAGTCCACCTATGTTTTAGCTGAGAACCTGAATACAATTGGTTCACTTGATGCTTTCTGGTGAGGCTGGATAAACTATTACATATGTCAAAAATCTACTTTACTGTTACTATTTTTGAGAAGGCATTAGCAACCACAAGATGTAATTGGTGACTGTAGCTGTGTATGTATGGTATGGTTTGCCCAGTTTCTCTTGAATTTTTTTTAACTCCACCTGACTTGCCAGACATTACACTAGCCCCATCATAGCACTGTACTATGAGCTGCTCAGGATTAAACTCACAGTCAGTAAGATCAGATACATTCTGCTGCTAACTGTGAAAGTTCATGCAAACCCAAAATATGTTCTGCTGGTTTGGCATCTTTTGCAAATCAAACAACAACAGATAAATTTTCAACACCACTTGTGTCACAAGTCTCATCAACTTTTACACAGAAGAAATCCACTTCACTGGTTCTGTAAATGGAAGCAATTTGTTCTATCACCACTGAACCCAGGATAGAGATTACTTCATTTTGAATTAATGGGGAGGTATAAGAAGCATTGGCTGGTATATTCTGAATGAATTCTTTGAGTTTTGGATCTTTCTTTATGGTATAAACAGTCAAATCAGGGCTTATCTCTTCCTATTCTGGTTTCTTACTTATGGACCCATGTCCCTCACTACCATGGAAAGACAGCTTATTAATAGCAAGGAACTGGATAGTTTCTACAATACTCCCAATATACTACCTATTCTTCATTATCTGATCTGGCCCCAACATAGTGTAAATTTATTTTCCTTGTTTTGACCTAGCCTTTTGTTCTTCCCATTAGGATTTAGATTAGCAATGTCTACCAAATCCCTTCTTAGCATCTAAAGCGGTCTTCCAGTTATTGAAACCAGAAAATGTAAATGCAGCCTCCCCTTCGCCTACCTTTGTAAATTTTCTGCACGGCTAAAATAAAAACAGGCTGTCTCTAAATTGAAAGGGAAGAATCAGGCATTGTGGGGAAGATTCCCAAGGGGGCATTGCCTCAAGAGCCCCCCCCCGGTAGCTATGGGCCTGCTCTCAAGTAAGAAACTACTACTGCCATGCATTTCATAAACACGCAAGGTGCTTTGGCCAAACCAAAAGGGAGCACTGTGTACTCATAAGGTGTGCCCTGATCCAGGAAATGTAAATACCTGCTGTGCTGAGCATGAATGGAGATGTAAAAATAGGCATCTTGGAGGTCTAGCACTACAAACCAATCTCCTGGATTAAGTGACCATGAGATTGACGTAAATGATACCACTTTAAACTTCTGTACTTGAAAGAAGAAATAAAGACCTCTCAAATCCAAAACTGGTCCGGAACCACCATCCTTTGAAAAGAATCTAGAATAAAAGGCACAACTCAAAACAGTGGGGTCAACACATTGAACTGCCCCTTTTTCTAAAAAAACTCTCAGTGAAAAGCTCAGAGAAAACATTGTTAATTGCATCAGTGGCTGAGTGGAACGGAGGTAACTGAACCTATTATAGAGTGTAACCTTCTGTAATAATTGTTAGAATCCAGTGATCAGAAGTAATTTCTTGCCAGTAAGGCAAAAACTTTGACAGCCCACCACCAAAAGAAGGAACAGGTGAGCTGTCAGGAACAAGTCAGAAGGCAGGTTTTGATACCTGCGTAGGCTCTCTAGAAGACTGGTGTTGACATTGTCCAGTCTTGGGCCCTGGAGTAGATCTATGACAGGTTTGCTGATTAGGTTGTTTGAAGGATCTCTGTGGAAGATACTGCCAGCTTTGGTAGTAAGGCTGTTGGGATCCCTGGTATGAGGGGTGATATCTTGGCTGATATCCTGATCATTGCTGAGGAAGTTGCGACTGAGTCAGAGAAGGAGTACGAAGCGTGTCACAAATGCCTTGAACTCTATGCTCAGTTGGAGGACAGCTTCCACATTTCCGAAGCAATTGGTTTTGGAGGTTTAATAGAGTCTGTTGCATATGGACTCAGATTTAGACTTGGATCTATGCCTTTTAGGGGGCAGCTCTAAGGAAGGTCTGTCTGTAACAGAGCCTGCCATTTCAGAAGGTTTCTGGGTAGGATGGGAACATGGAACCAAAGAGACAGAGGCCACAGATGGGGCTCAGGACTCGTGAACAAGAATGCAGCTTGGCAGATACAGTCTTAGGCCATGTAACCAGGGCAGATGATTTTGCTGCCGGATCAGCCGAAGCAGATAAGGCTTTTGCCCATAAGAAGGCTTTTAGTCGAGAGGCTCAGTCAGCCCTCGCCTTGGGGGTAAAGTTCTGGCAGATGGAACATGCCGTAACATTACAACTCTCACCCAAACAAAGTAAACAGAGAGAATGCTCATTGTTTTTTGGCATTTTTGTGGAGCACGATGAACAGTTTTTGAACAGTGACATACTGCGAATTCTATGGAGAAGAAGAAAAGACTTTGGGAGCTAGCTGAGCACACATTCTTCTCAAGAGGTGGCTTGGAGAACTGAGGGTGTGTGTGGAGCCCCTCCCCAGAGCATGTGACCATTCAGGCAGGAAATGACTTGGTCAACTCTAGTTGGGAGGGGCTCCTCCCACTCTGTTGCTATGCTAGCTACAAAAAATCTTCTGGTGGCTGGTCTGCACAGTACCCATGTGGGACTGCACAGTACAATGGCAACGAACCTTACTTGCCTTTTGTCTCTCATCTAGTGTCTAAAAGGGTAATGCAGCTAGTGGAGACCTGCAAGCTAAACAGGGGCAACCAGGCTTGCCCAAATACTCACACAGACACTCACTGTGGGAGAACAAATACTTTTCTTTGACTGCACTCCTATGCACAGTTTTCTGGGAGTAAATACAATAGGACTTCTCAGTAAATATAAGAACATAAGAGAAGACATGGTGAATCACGCCGATGGCCCATCCAGTCCAACACTCTGTGTCACACAGTGGCCAAAACCCAGGTGCCATCAGGAGATCCACCAGCTGGGCCAGAACTCCAAAAGCCCTTCCACTGTTGCCCCCCAAGCACTAAGAATACAGAGCATCACTGCCTCAGACATAGTGTTCCATCTATAAATGTTTCCCTTGCTCAAAAGCCAGTTGAATCCAACTCTAAGGGGCAGTGCTCATCTCAGTTTCCAAGCCAAAGAACCAGGGCTGTCTGAAGACTTCTCCGTAGTCCTGTGGCCAGCATGACTAAATGCCAAGGTGCACGGAACGCTGTTATCTCCCCACCAAAGCAGTACCTATTTATCTATTTGAAATTTCTTGCTTTTGAACTGCTAGTTTGGCAGGAGCTGGGGCCAGAGACGGGAGCTCACTCTGTCATGCAGCACTGTGGTCTCGAACTGCTGAGCTACTGATCTTCCGGTCTGCAACTCAACGTCTTAACTTCTGAGCCATCGCATTCCTGTTCCATCTATACCTTGTGACTAATAGCCACTCATGGACCCTGTTCTATACGTTTATCCAGTCCCCTCTTGAAACAGTCTATGCTTGTAGCTGCCACCACTTCCTGCGGCAGTCAACTCCATGTATTTATCACTCTTTGTGTGAAGAAGTACTTTTATCTGTTCTACGCCTACTGCTCATTAATTTCATTGAGTGCCCATGAGTTCTTGTAGTGTGAGAAAGGGAGAACAGTACTTCTTCTCTTCCTTCTCTACCCTATGCACATTTTTGTAGAACACATTTTTGTAAAACACATTTTTGTAAAGAACCCTCATCTTTCTTCATAAGGAAGGTGTTCTATTCCCTTAATAATTTCAGTTGCCTTTTTCTGCACCTTTTCCATATTATAATATCTTTTTTGAGATGTGGTGGCTAGAACTGTAGATGGTATTCTAAATGAGACCTTAACCATAGATTTATAGAGGTTAAGACGCTGAGCTGAGGACCAGAAGGTCTGTAGTTCGGCAGTACGAGACCCAAGCACTGCATGACGGAGTGAGCTCCCATCTCTGGCCCCAGCTTCTGCCAACCTAGTAGTTCGAAAGCAAGAAATTGCAAGTAGGTAAAGCAATACCACTTCAGTGGGAAGGTAACAGTATTATGTGCGCCTTTGGCATTTAGTCATGCCAGCCACGTGACTGTGGAAACATCTTTGGACAGCACTAGCTCTTCAGCTTGGAAACGGAGATGAGCACCACCCCCTAGAGTCTGATTTGACAAGCTTTGAGCAAGGGAAACCTTTACTTTTTATTATGATACTGGCTGATTTGTTTTCAATCTCCTTCCTAATAATCCCCAGCATAGCATTTGCCTTTTTTATTGCAGTTGCACACTAAGTCAACATATTTAGTGAGTTATCTACCACAACTCCCTCTTCTGGTCAGTTACCGCAAGTTCAGACCGCATCAACATATATTTATTGTTAGGATTTTTGGCTCCAATGTGCATTACTTTGTATTTGCCCAAGTTGAACCTCATTTGCCACGCTGACATTCACTTGCCCAGCCTCAACAGATCCGTTTGGAGACCCTCACAGTTCTCCCTGGTTCTCACCACCCTAAACAACTTAGCGTCATCCACAAACTTACCCACTTCACTGTTTACTTCCAACTCCAAATCATTAATGAACAAGTTAAAAAGCACCAGACCTAGTACCGAGCCTTGCGATACCCCACTGCTTACCAATTTCCACTGTGAAACTGCCTGTTTATATTCACTCTTTGTTTCCTGTTAATTAAGTAGTTTTTAATGCACAAGAGGACGTCCTCTTAACTCATGACTGCTGAGTTTTACTTAGGTGCCACTGATGAGGAACTTTATCAAAAGTTTTCTGGAAATCTAAGTAAACAACATCTACTGAGTCATCCTTGTTCACATGCTTGTTCACACCCTCAAATAACTCTATATTAGTGGTCTTCTGCTTCTAATGTATTTGAAGAAATTTTTATTGTTGGTCTTTATGTTTTTTGCCTCATAGTCCCTTTTTGCCTGTCTGATTACCAACTTGCATTTTATTTGCCAAAGGCTGTGCTTCCTTTTATTTACCTCATTTGGACTAACCTTCCACAACTTAAAGGAATCTGTCTTACCTTTTACATATGTAGGATTGCACTGAGTAATTCTGATAGCGGCTTTGTACACAAAGTTCAACCCAGTTTGATATAATCTAGCTATGATTTTGTGTATCAGAAGGTCTTTGTAGACTATGTTGCTGCTTTCATATTTTGTTACCTACCGCTGCTGTAAGCTTTGCTCTGAATAAGCTATATAGGCAGTAAAAACCAACTCCAATAGGATTCTTGTACATTATGGACATGGATTATTGTGTGATTACAATGTAGGTAAAATGGAAAAAAAGAAGAGGTGCCGGCAAGTAAGAACTGTGGCTGCCTGCCCATTGCCAAGATACAACTCACATCTCCTGTTCCTTCCCCAGTTCCTATATGCTGCTCACCTCATATTTCCTCCCATAATCACCCATCTGGCTCCTTTTAGGCCTTCATCAGGTTTCCCACAGCCATTGCCACCTGCACTCTGTCACTGGAAAAGTATTTCTGAAAACATTCAGATCCTAAGCAAATTTGGATTCCGAAGATCATCAGGACTTTTGAATATATTTACAGAACATCTTCTGGCACGTTGTCAGCACCCATAAAACTCTAGAATCCTTCCATTTATACAGCTATGTGTTTGACAAAAACAGCTTCTTACTGTACCTCTGGATGAAATTGTTGCTCTGTGCGGGTGTGACAGTACTGGCACGTATCTCCATTGTCACATTTACTAGGATCTCCCCACTCATCACCATGTTTCACACTAGGACATGGAGAGGACCTGCATAGAATTTTTATAAAAAAGCAATGCAATGAGAAATGTTAACACTCTCAGATAAACTATCATGTTGCTCCCAGCAGCAATCCAGATCTACTTCTTGGTGATAGACTTGCCACTTCATTCAGTATACATTTACTGCTTGCTCTACAGCCTTCCTCAAGAAAGGGAAACGTTTTCTTTCATCATCCAAGACCAAGTATGCATTATTTTTGCTCAAATTGAACTAAGGCAGAAGCTGGCAGATTTCAAGTATGTGGGTGTGTTAAGAGTGGAGCACTACAATGCAGGTACTTGGAGAAGGGAATCTGAACCACTTCTCTGGAACAGAGCAGGTCTTGTCCAGACCCTCCAAAGAAGAAAGCACACAGCAGCAGGAACAGATATCAAGGTGACAAATGATGGATAATCAGCACATTCCTTCTATTAAAACAAAGAGATTTTTCTTGAAAACCTACCATCTCAGAGTGGCATCATTAAGCTTAGCCTTTTCCCTGAAACAGTAAGTTCTGATGTGCAATACAATTTTCATGTGGGAGCACCTTCAATACAAGTGAGACTCAATATTTGAAAACTGAGACATTATGATCGTGAGGAAGGACTCTATCAGCCTCAATATCAGTGTTTGAATCAATGCTCAGACCAACTCTGAAAAATGTTCATTGTTTTCAGATGGACTTTCAGGATTGCAATCTAGGAGATAAGACATGATTGACAGGAACTTGTAAAGAGGGTGGCATACTCACACTAATTTTGCTGCAAGAATGATTTTATTTACTTTTAACAATGGAAGTCACTGTACTACAGGATCTGATGGGCTGGATTCTCTTCAGGCCTAATGCCGAACAGGATGGCAGGATTCTTCACAGGCTAGAGTGACATAATAATCACCCAGTCTGCAGAGCAATCCCCCACCACAGCTAATTTACCTAAATCACTTTGAAGTTACAGTAAAAATATTATCCAGAAGGACAGCCATGTCAGTTATTTCTTCAGATCTCAAGGCACTGTACCTGTATTTGTGTTTCCTAGGACTTCTTCTTCTATCTTTGCTATTATGGTAGTAAGGGCAGGCGTAACCTTGACGACAGAGACGTGGGGGTTTTTTGCACTGTTCTGTTTTGTAGTTTCCCAGAACATATGTCGTGTCTGTGAAGACAGGCATGACTGGTTAGTTTGAGATGACAAGTGTATTGCTTCCTAACATGAAGACATGTGAGAGGAGGAGGGAGCAGTCCGAAAGCACTGCACACCCTTTAAGGATCTTACCTTGCCATCTTGGCTCTTCACTGAGAATTTTCTCTATCATAGCATGACTAGCGGCAACTGCAGACTGACCCTCTATGCCACCCTCTGACGCTGTCTGACCATTCTGCAAAGCTTCCATGGCCTGAAGCTCCCTTAGGGAACAGAGTTAAAGGAACAATAGGTAGACAGAGACACTTCAGAGACAGAGATGTTCAGTTACTGGGGAAAAAATTGTCACAGTACAGGAAATTCTCATACTTTTTTGCTGTGCCACTTTCAAGAGATTCTAGACCCATATGAGCACCTGGCACTTCTATTACTCTAGAGACAGAACCCTATCCCACCATAAAAAAATATTGCCCACCCAATCAAATTATACTGACATCCTTCAGTTGTCACTGTTATGCCACAGATTTCCTATCCAGCACAAACATCTACACTAACATTCAGTAAATGAAAAAAGTTCGAGTCCAGTGGAACCTTTAAGACCAACCAAGTTTTACTCAAGGTACAAGTTTTCATGTGCACACCTTGAATATACCTTGAACAAAACTTTTGTTGGTTTTAAAGGTGCCACTGGACTCGAACCTTGTTCTGCTACTTCAGACCAACACGGCTACCCACCGGAATCTATATTCAGTAAAGGGGCATTATAAATGGAGTGTGAGACCTTCATCAGAACCCAATCACTGTGTTTCCTTAGTTGAGTACATGCGTTTCCACTCACCTCTCAAAAGAAATCTGACTAAGCATTATCATGTGTCAAAAGTTCCTATTTCATAAATATATATTGGTCTTCACTATAAACATACATAGAAACAACAACATATTTAAATTTAGTTTCTAAATTTCAACCCAATTGGCCATTCTAATGTCAAGCTTTCTTTAAACACACACTCCAAAGATTTAATTAATTATGTTATTTATAAATAAATAAGACAAGGACAGATTTTTACCCAAGTGCTTATATTAATTTCAAGCCTCTGAGGAGAGTTAGATGGATGTCAGTGGCAGACAAAAAGCTGGCAAGAAACTGCTGCAAACTGCTTGCCTCTTGTCCCTTGCAGCCTCCCCCAACCCCAGGTCTCAGGTATATGCTTACTGTGTTGTGGGGAAAAACAACGGTGGGGAAGAGGGTGTTTCAGGGGAAAAGGAGGATAAGAAGTAATTGTTAAGCACCATTTTCCTCCCACAGAATCACTCCTGCAAAATCATGCCCTCTCCTTGCACCTCCCAGTTGTTAAATGGAGAACAGAGTTCCCTGACCTGTGTATGCCATCAAATGTCTAATTTGGCCCAACATACAGAGACTTCAGGCTGTTCGAGTCACTTATATAAATCTAATCTAAGGAAAACAAGATAAACAATAATTTGTTTTAACTAAAAGGTAATTTTTGACAGTCACCTGGGGTCAAAATATAGGTTCGATGTCTCTCTAGCCATCTTGTCATCATATGTCTGATAAGCATCATGCTGGGGCCTTGTCCAGAGTCTGGTGACTAGACAACTGGGCTTGTATTGAAGCCATTTACAATAACAATTTTTACATGGCTCTCTGCCCCATGGTATCTGCCAAAGTCATCTTGTGTTGTGCAAAAGGCTGTAAGAATCAGCTGTAAAGGATCATACTGAACAAACTATTTTGCTTTGTTCGGGTGGAGCATAAGTTAACATGCTATGTAGGCAACATTTTCTACTCTTATCCTTTGTACTTAGGTTCATGAAGCACACTTCCACAGACAAGGAGCTCTACTAACCTGATATCATAAACTGGAGAGCGGAGGTCATGAGGCCCATGAGCAAAAGCACAGTGGAGGCCATTCTTGGTACAGTTTCCTTTTGAGTCAGTCTCATGGATGCAGATTCCAGTTTTGTAGTAGCGCAGGTGGTATCTCCGCTCTGTGTCACCAGTAGTTCTATGCAGGAATGGACACCTAAAGGGGAGGGGGAGGGGAAAAAAAGAGCTCGTAGAAACGCAAAAGCTGAAACGTACTTCCCAATAAGTAATTATTTTTAGATGAATGGTGGTAAAATCCAGCACTTTTTCCTTTTGAAAATAATTCCATTTGTAAAATAAGTATATAATGAGGATCCGATCCTCAAGCCATAAATTTTAAAATAACCCCTACTAATTTCTCTAGGATTATTCCATAGCACAAAACTTTGAATTACAGCCTTTGCATTTTGGGCAATATATATATATATATATATATATATATATATATACACACACACACACACATATAGGTGTGATGCAACTGTAATTAATATTTTGTTCAAGTTCCTACGACAGGTTCTCCATATTTCTTCAAAGGTTCTTCCGCAAGATTTCTAAAAGTTGCTTTGTTGAATTTTCTCCTCTCTGTAAATTCAGGTTGGAATCTCCATCTGGTCAAGTAAGATGCAGCCTTGAGTAACTTACTCATCTCCTTCTGGACAGATCCCTGTGGTCTCATCATATTTGGTGCAGTAAATGTCAGGACTGTAGTTAAAAGTGCCATCCCGACGACGAATAGACCGACGACGACGCTGGTTGACAAAGTGCCAGTGGAAGCATGTGTAGGGCCTGTGCTGAGTACACTTGTGTTGCACAAATAGGGGGCACTGTTCTGTGCGGAATTCCTTCAGGTACCTGTGGAAAGAAAGAAAAATTGGACTTTACTATGGAGCTCACAAGGGAGATTTAGATCTATTCTTCTTTAGCACCACTTTCTCTCTCTAAATATGCATTCAAAATATTTTATTCAAATTAGTGCTTAAGTGTTCATTGGCATCCTGAATAAGTATTGAAGGGATGGTTGGCTCGTCCCTTCTCAACCACTATTTCTGCACTTACTACTCACCAGGCCTTTTATGAAACAGTCTGATATCAAAACTGCTTGGGAAGAGTTCGAAGGATATGTTTGTCACATATCAGGCATGTTTCCTTCATTCGCCATAATTATTGCGGGTGATTTTAACGCAAGGTTAGGTCATACTGATTAACAGCTGATTGACGTAAGCGGTACAGGTGGCCCCATCTCTGAAGATGAATCCTGGCCACTCTTCAGGCGCCTCTCTTTAGACTCGGTTGTCAATTTTGCTGGCACATACCTTTTTCAATTGGCTTTTAGGCTAAATTTTGTCATTCTGAATGGTTTATTATTGGGTGGTCTGTAAGTCATGCTCTGCCCTGACCTGGATAGCCCACGGTAGCCCAATCTTGTCAGATCTTGGAAACTAAGCAGGGTTGGCCCTGACTAGTATTTGGATGGGAGACCACCAAGGAATAACAGGGTTGTGAAATGGAGACAGGCAGTGGCAAACCACTTCTTAATGTCTCTTGCCTTGAAAACCCTATGAGGTTGCCATAAGACAAGTCAACTGCAACAATAACACAATAACACATGTCATGCTCTACAACCATGAAGTAGAGAACTGATTTTTATTCCTTTAGGAAGAACCATATTGTTGCTTGCATCCAAAGCATGTACAAACTTTAAAGAGGGCATTAGTTGTCTCTCCCACCACCACACACCATTCCCTCAACTACCAGAAGCAGCAAAAAGGAAAAAAAACAGCAGGAAAGACCAAATGCTTTGACAGTTCTGAGGATTCAAGCCAATGAAATGGAGGTTCTCAGCAACTTGCATGAGGTGTTTAATTTCACTAGAAAAATCAATATATCAGCTATCATTCAAATGAGGACTCTTAGCTTTCTTTATCAAATTATACTACATTACCAAAGAAAGTCAAGCCTCCCCCGACCCACCCCACCCCCGGCCTCTGGACAAAGCATTTTAATAAGAGTAATACGTACTTTCACTTATTTTGTGGACTGTATTTTTATTGACCCATGTTTCTGAAAAATGATCAAAACATTTTTACACTTTCCAAACCTAGGGAACAGCAAAGAGGAAAACAGTCTTAACAGCTAAGATACTGGCTGATCTGTAATTACCAGAGTAGTATGATTGGTACTGCAGTGGCACCAGGTGACATCTGCATATAAGAACTATGTGAGAACTGCAGATTATAAGGTTACTCCCCATCTGGTTGCTACTACAAAATGAGAAGATCCAGGGAATTTATCCTCCCCAGTCTGAGAACAGAATAACTGAAAAAAGTCTCTCATTATATATTTCCTTTCAGAATGGGTGAAATACTTTTTAAAGCAGTGTTTATTGTCATACAGCCAATTCAAACAGTTACAAATATCTTAGATCCAAGATTCTAATTTAGTCATCCTAGGAATTACATAATTGCTGGTGCATCAGACACCCATAGGAGTGGATGCTGTTAAAGTACTTTCTAATAATGCAGAATTTCAGGTATTTGATGCAGGAATGCAACCTAGGAGTCTGCCAAGCAGACTGCACCAAAACATGGTGTCACATACTTCATATAGTATATTCAATAACTCTTCTCAGTGCACCTTGCCTCAGACTGTTTTGCACAGGCACAAAGATCATCAGTGTGATGCAGAAAGACCAAAAAGAGAAAACTTAAGTTATTATTTTTCATGATATAATGGTTTGTTCTGAAACAACTATGAGAGGAGTCTGCAGAAGAGACCTTTGCTGAGTTCCCTTTTGCCTTTCCATGTCCCTGAAAACCTTCTCCTACAGGTTTCAAGATTCTCAGTAACTTTGCAATGTGTCGCTGCAATGTGAAGGGGAACTAGCAGAAAGTGTGCTCTCCAAATACATAGAGCAAAAGCTCATGAAAGAGCAGGAGGGAGGAAAGTTTGACCTATTCCTCTTCTCCACTACAGTCTCCATCCACCACAACGGACACAATTTTCTTTCCTATTTTCCCAGCTAGGAAAAATTAAGATACAGTTAAGTATCTTGTGGATTAGCACGATGCATTTTCATCTGTGACATTGGATATGTTTATAATTGCTTTATTTAAACAAAGATATTTATACTTTTTTATAAATATACAAGCATATAACTTTACATGCTAGCTAAAATTATACAATTATACAATTATATTTCATGCTCTTAAAAAAGTAAAGCAGGCTTAGACTGAATAAGTACTGCTTATATTTCAATTTTCTCAAACATTTCTGGTAGAAAACCAAGGGAGGTAGTGTCCCCCACCCCCACAATGTTTTCAACTTTTAAAATAAATTGTATAACTAATTGCTGTAGCAAAGGCAGCATTTCTCAGAATTGCTACCAGTTCCACACGCAGGGCCAGCAGGACAGCCACCACTTAGCGGGTCTCAATGCATGGATGAGAAAGTTGTGCTGGGAAGAAGGGTTTAGATCGGGGTGTTGAAGGTTACCTTTGACTGAAAGCGAGCCTATCTCAGATACCCTTCTGGCTGAGGTGGTGGCAACAAGGAACAGAGTCTTCATTCTTAGCCATTTGATGGAGACATTCTGAAGCGGTTCAAATGATGGTTTGGTGAAAGCAGAGATGACGATGTGAAATTTCTACTTGGAAAATCAGTGCACTTACATTGGATCTCTCAGAGCCATGCCTCAAATAAAATAGATGACGTGGGGATGACAAGAAATGCACACTCTTTTTTTATGGGGCAGATGGTAACAAGACAGCTATCTGCCATTTCAGTGTGGGTGCCTTAAGCTTTCTCTTGACTCCTTGCAAGAATGCTAAAATTGAGGAGAGCAATGGTTTTAATGTGTTAACCCCCTTTCTTTTGCATCACCATACAAAAGCTTTCTAAGATGTATTGTATATTCTGTTGGAGGATTGTCTTTGGGATGCCAGTAGAGGTCTTTGTCACGTCGAGTGGAGGTATTTCCTGTGAGCCAGGAGAATAGGAACATGACAATATGCCTTTGTGAGGTTAATGGAGGTAAGAAACCCTCCTGGGTTGCAGAGATTCAATGATGGAGCGTAGGGATTCCATCCTGAAGAGCCTTGTCCTGACAAACCTGTTCAGAAATTTTAGGTCTAGGATGGCCCTCCAATTTCCTTTTCTCTTTGGCACTGCAAAAAATATGTAGTAGACTCCTGACCCCTTGTCTGGAAAAGGGACTGGCTCAATGACATTCACAGAAAAAAGGTGTTGAATTGCCTGAATCCCTCTGTCATTTTTCTGGTCTTTTGGTAGCTGGTGGCTGTATGAAATGTTCTAATGGAAGGCTGGAGAATTCTACTACATAACCGTTGGTGACTACTTTGATGGACCAGAGGTCTGCTTGAGATTGGATCCAGGTTTCCTTGAATACAAGAAACCGTCCTCTCACTGGGATGCTCCTGGCTTCATGCTTTGAGTTGTTTCCCATCTCAATCAGGCTTTTTGGATCAAGGACTGAGTTGTATAGAGAATCTGGATAGTTGCCCTTGTTCTGCAGAAAGGTCTTGACTGGCTCCAGAAGGTCTTACCTGAATCTCTGGTCTTGTCTGAATCTTGATAAAACATGTTGGGTGCGAAAGGAGGCCCCATTGTACTGCCTTCTATTCATACGCCTCAAGGTCTTAGGCAAAGCTTTCTTCTTATCCCTTGTTTCCACAAGGGTTTTGTCCAAACAATCTCCAAATAGCCTGTCTCCCTGAAAAGAATATGCAGTGACGATGGCTTTAGAATGAAAATTCACTGGTCATGACCAGAGCCAGACGATTCTTATCACTGCAGCAGCTAATGACATGGTTCTGGATGAAAAAATAAAACAAAGTTGCACTTACCTGTAACTATTGTTCATTGAGTATTTTCTGTGCAGGCACACATGGAGACTGCACAGGAGCAGGCTTTCCACCGGAGACGTTCTTACAGCTAAAAACCTCCAGGGGGTACTGCATGTCAGAGTCTGAAACTTGTTCCCACCCAGGGACCACGTGCTTCCGCACAGCACCCCCGCACACCTCTAGCGCTTCTGAAGCCAGTGCATGCAGTGGGGCAGGAGGGAGGATATGTGTGTGTTATGTCTGCTGACCGCCACTAGGCGCCAGCAACCTTTACCAGAGCTTGACTCTCAGAGACAATAGGGACTAGGATCCTGAAACCTCAAGAGGTCACCAATAGGAACCTTGGCAGGAAGTTTAAACCCACCAATGGGACCTGTGGGTGGTCCACAGGGACTGTATATAGTTGGCCATCTGGCCAGTATTCTCTGTTCTGTTGTGTGTGCTAGTAAACTATGATCTGACAATCACGCTGTGTCCTGGTTCTTCATGCGTCGAACCCACTACACAACAGTGTGCCTGCACAGAAGATACTCGATGAACAATAGTTACAGGTAAGCACAACTTTGTTTTCATCATCGATCTTCTGTGCAGTCCCACACGGGGATTCTAGCAAGCTACTCACCAGGTGGTGAGCGCTGCAGTCTCAGTACTTAAACTTAAAGGGGAAAGTTGCAACTCCCCAGCCATGTACTAATTTAGCAAGACTACTGAGCCTTCTTTGAGCTATTTCCGATTAAATTTGAATTGTGCATAATTACTTTCAGGATGTGATTCGGTGGTGAGGTGTCTATTCTGCATGCAGAAGGTCTGCAGAACCTTGTTGGTGTTTAAAACTGATGTTGAAGAATCTAAAATGTATTAATAAAATAACAGCAGTCCATCTCTGAAAAAGATACCTGAAACGAGGACTTATCCAGAATTTTTGTTAGGATTTTGGACCCACTGAATGTCTCACATCCTTCATGTAAAATTGTTGGAACTTTTTTGGACTGTCTCAAGATCTTGGAATGATGTATTTTGTATGCTGATATATATCATTAATTTGGTTGTATGAATCAATATATTACATTGTCATGTAAGAATTTACAAAACACGTGAATGTAATTATATAACTTTATTAGCATTTATTCTTCACAGTCTCTTTTGCACTTCAAACAAACAAAACAGACATAGGTCATGTTCATCGATTTGGGTCATCTTCTCCTCACAATGGGTGCATTTTTTGAAAAGGGCTTTCTGAGCCATTATACAAACTCAGAAGCCAGAACAACCCCAGTGAACCAGGGAAGCAATTTCTCACCAATGCAGAAGACTGGAGACTCCAAAGACATGACTTTCTTCTTTGGCGGCAATAGAAAAACTGAGGGTGGGGGCACAGCTGCTTGTGAACAAATGGTCCCTGCACAGGAACAAGTTTCTGGCTCCATGACGCAGCACTCCCTGGAGGCTTTTAAGTGTAAGAACATCTCCAATGGCAGGCCTGCTCATGTGCAGTCCCCATGTGGGACTGCACAGAAGACTGATGATGAACAGTCTAACATGGCATCCATGGAGAAGGAGGCTGCTTTGGGAACCCTGAAAGAATAATCTTTAAGATGTTTTTTGGACTCAGGAAATAACTGCAATATTTTTATGGATCAAAAAATAGCAACTCTTGATATGATCGATGTCATTATAGAAGCCCTGAATGCCATCGCCATGGCTTCATGTGTCTTCTGTAAGGCAAAATGCGCCTTCTTGTCAAGGCTGTCTTGAATGGTGCCTTGCTCATTTTCTGATAAGAGGCCTGAGGATTGCAGCCATGATGCGAGTGTCTACTATAGTGTACTTGTAAGAGCTCATTAGCGACAGATGGGTATATAATTTCTTAAGGAAACTTGGCTATTGTCTATTTGTCAAGGCTGTCTCGAATGGTGCCTTGCTCATTTTCTGATAAGAGGCCTGAGGATTGCAGCCATGATGGGAGTGTCTACTATAGTGTACTTGTAAGAGCTCATTAGCGACGGGGGGGACGGATGGGTATATAATTTCTTAAGGAAACTTGGCTATTATCTATTTGTCACTGGTTTAACCCATTCAGATTTCAGTTGTTTTTTAAAGTACTCAGGGAAGGGAACCACTCTTTCTGTGGGTTATGATCTGGGGAAAAACTCGTGTTATCTTTCCCCTTATATTAATAAGCACAAGTTTAGTGCAAGTTACCATCCATTTATAGATAATGCTTGAAATAATTACAGCCTATGTTTCTGAATGCATGTATTAGCATGCATGAATGATAGCTAAAGCCCCTGTAGCTTTTCTTTTTAACTGCTATGCTTAAGTTTGTCTCCCAGTTGTGTGCTTCCCTTCCAGAGCCACCACAGCAGAGCCATTTCAGAAACCACATGCTCAGAGGAAGAGATTCTCCAAGCAACAATCCACCTTCGGAACAGCAGTACTGATGATCTGTTAAAAGCAACTTGCCCCGTTAGGGATTCCTATATCCTATGACTGAACTCTGCTTAAACTACCCAAAATACCAAGAAACAGAAACAATTCACAAGAAATGAGCTCTGGACCACAGCCTTGTTTGCTTTGATTTTCCTATGTGCTCTGAATTTCTGTATATTCGGAGCTTTCTACTTAAGGCTAATCAAAAGAAAGTGAGAACAGGACTCCTTCATGTCTAACACTGACGGAGAAGAAGAGATTTGGCCAATGCAGCAAAACTGGCAAAAATCCATTATTTTAAATTATTAATAAAGACACAAGCACCCTGTCCACCTTTCCATCTGGTTCCCCCATTTTTATTTTCTCTTCTAGTTTCTGCAAAAGTTAATCTTTCAAATGAAACCCCACCAAACAACCAAATCCCTAAAGCAATCTGCTGATACAAGTACCATTCTAATTAATGGGGTTTCAGCTACTAGGATGTTTTGGGGATTGGAATCTAAGTTGTCAGCCATCCTGGTTTCAGTGCTAGTCTTCAACTGTTACCAGAGAAACAAAGAAAATTATCCTGCTTTTGCCAGAAAGGATGCATCGCATTCTCTGTCACAGAGACAGCAAAATAATTACTCTACTGTCATCTAGAAATGGGAGCGAAGTCAACTGTAATGTTATCACAATTTACACCTAACTCCAACAAAACTTTAGTAAAGGAGTCAGGCAGGTAAAGATGCCTCAAACAAACCAACCAACCAGAGATTACCAGAACTAATTGAGGACTGACCTGGAAGTCAAGTACTGGATTTAATTTCCAGTAACTTAATGAAAGTGGTAGAGTGATAATGCAGAGTAATAGCTTGGTCATAATTAACCTGGAGTAGAACTCAAGTTTTGGGGGAAACAGTATTTAAGCAAACAGAAATTCAAGTAAGGATTTTTTAAAAAAATCCCAACTATTTTACTTGCTTTACGCTGCTACAGTTAATCACAAGCCGTAAAGCTTGCACAAGTTACCTCAGTTCAAGATCCATTTCTAGTAATAACTATATTCCTAGCTTTAGAAACAAACAGTACAGTGGTATATCAAGGCCTTAAGATCATTACAGACATCTAATCAGCTTACCTCTACTAAGAACAGGACAGATATCTTATCCTAGGCTTATATAAAGCCTTACCTGGCAACACGGTATATCTGACAAGATACACAATTGGGTAACACAATGAACACCAGCTACACATAATTGGTCTGTCAAAGACTCAAAAACTTATGCAAGATAGGAAGAAAAACCTTAACCAGGGTCAGAAAATAGGAAGAGGAACTGTGGCTCAGTGTTAGAGCATCTGCATTGCATGTGGAAGGTCCCAGGTTCAATCCCTAGCAACTCCAGCTAAGAAAGAAAATCAGATAGTAGGTGATATGAAAATCTCTGCCTGAGACTCTGAGCTTGATACACCAATTGTTTGAGTCAGTGTAAGGCAGCTTCATGTGTGAGTGGAACCCTGGAAAACTGTATAGAACAGAAAGTTTTGAGACTGCTGTTTCCACCAGAGACAAGCATCCACCTATTTGCAAGAAATCTTGTTTACCAAAAAAAGAAACTCATTGACTTGTGAAGGGTCCTGAGGAACTGCTGACATATTTTCAGGTGGAGAGTCTCCCTTTTTGCTTCTTCATCCCAGAAGCCTCTATGGAAATGTATTTGTGTGATCCTCAGGGCTGGCCCCAGGTGTCTGGGCGCCCTAGGCAGGACAGCCTGGGGCGCCCACCCCACCGGGGATGCCAACCTCCCAGTGGGGCCTGGAAATGGCTGGCCCAGCGCCCGGGAGAGCCGAGGAAGGGGCAGGCTTTGAAGCCCGCCCCTTCCCTCCCAGTGGCGGCGGCGTGGCTCTCCCCGGTGCCTCGCAGCTGCAAGGCACCCGGGAGAGCCGGGGAAGGGGCGGGCTTAGAAGCCCTCCCCTTTCCTCCCAGCAGCAGCAGCGCGGCTCTTCCAGGTGCCTCGCAGCTGCGAGGCACCCGGAAGAGCCGGGGAAGGGGCAGGCTTAGAACGCCCCCCTTCCCTCCCAGGGGCAGTGGCGCAGCTCTCCCGTGTGCCTTGCAGCCACAAGGCACCCTGGAAAGCTGGGGCTGCTGGCGCTGGCCGGCCCGGGGGGCTTTTTACGGGGTGGGGGTGGGGGGCATTTTGGTGCCCCTGCAGGGCCGGCTCCCTAGGCGAGCACCTAGCTTGCCTAGTGGGCGAGCCAGCCCTGGTGATCCTGCAGGAAAAAATTAGGCTGCTAGGCAAGAGACTCAAGGCCAAAACCTCCAAGATATCCTTCTCAGAAGTGCTGCCTCATCTCCACATGCAGGGCCAGCTAGGCAGGCACAAATTAGAAGTCTCAATGCGTGGATGAGATGATGGTGTAGTGAAGAAGGGTTTGTTAGGCACTAGGATGCTTTTTGGAACAAGCAGGATCTGTACAAAAGAGACAGCCTCCACGTGCCCTGAGAAGGAACCAGGCTGCTGGTAGTGGCAGAGCAGTTTTAAAACTAAATCCTGGGGGAAAGCCAACAGGAGATGAAATATTCTCTGGTTTGGGATGGCTCATCTCACAGATGAAGGGATAGCTGTTACTGTACTAGAGGGAAATTGATTAGGACTGGTTACTGAGAGAGTGACAAGCAATACTGACTTCATGATAAGGTCTAGAGGCCACAGGAGGAAGGTTGTAGGCCCAACCTGTCTGGGGAATTATAGATATTTATATGCAAATGCTAAAAGTGTCCAAAGTAAAATGGTGAAGCTTAGTGTCAGAGGAGAATATAGACATGGGCATTTCAGAAACTTGGTGGGATGAGGATAGAAACAGGTTGCTTACCTGTAACTGATGATCTTCGAGTGGTCATCTGTGCACATGCGCACGACCTCGTTCGGAGAAACTTCTAGAGCTTTACCTCAGAAGAACTTTGGCAGGCTCTCTTCCAGCCCTGGGGAGGAGACATGCACTGCGCATGCCCAGAGTGGGAGAGAGAGCTGCCTCCCACTCAGTTCCTTCGACCGCCACTGGCAAGGCCAAGCAATCTAAAGAAGGAAATCTGGAGATGCCAGCAGCAGGGAAGGCCGGGTGGGATTGTGGTACTGCACAGATGACCACTCGAAGATAATCAGTTACAGGTAAGCAACCTGTTTATCTTCGTCGTGGTCTCTGTGCAGTCCCACACATGGGTGATTACAAGAGTTGAACCAGTTGGAGGAGGGAGCTGGCAGCTGAAAAAGACACAAGCAGACTGGTTAAGACACAGCATCATCATGAAAACAAATCACACAAGGGTCCTACCTGAGGGTGCAGCAGGATCAAACGAAGAGAGACCGCAGCACCGTCTGACCGAAAGCAGCATCCTGTCGGGCTCGGACGTCAAGGGCGTAGTAGATCACGAAGGTTGATGCCGAGGACCACGTAGCAGCCGCACAGACGTCTTCCAATGGGACACCCACCAGGAAAGCAGTGGACGTCGATACCGCCCATGTGGAATGGGCAGTGACACAGGTAGGAACAGGTTGATGCACCAGCTCATAGCAAAGGGCTATGGTGGAAGTCACCCACTTAGAGAGACGTTGAGAAGAAATCGGCTCCCCCAGGTGTGGAGGGCCATAAGCTAGGAACAGCCGAGGAGATTTACGTATGGGCTGTGTCCTATGCAGGTAGAAAGAGAGCGCTCTGCGAACATCGAGACAGTGCAAGGCTCTCTGAGAGGCATCATTCGGGTTCGGAAAGAAAGTAGGGAGAACAGACGACTGAGAGAGATGAAAGGCAGAGATGATTTTAGGGAGGAAGGAAGGATCTGTTCTAAGGACAACCTTCTCCCTATGAAAAACAGTAAAGGGGGGATCAGCCCTAAAGGCAGCTAGCTCCCCTACTCTACGTGCAGTGGTAATGGCGACAAGAAACGCCGTTTTCCAGGAAACTAACCTGAGGTCGGCGGTAGCCATGGGTTCGAACAGTTTAGACATGAGTTGAGAAAGGACCAGTGACAAGCTCCACGAAGGCACCAACGGTTTCCTAGGAGGGCACATCCGCAGGAGACCCTTAAGGAACGTTTTGGTGAGATGATGGGAGAATACTG
Source organism: Gekko gecko (assembly GCA_029375565.1). Lineage (NCBI taxonomy): Eukaryota > Metazoa > Chordata > Lepidosauria > Squamata > Gekkonidae > Gekko > Gekko gecko. The sequence continues at coordinate 221,917,533 of JAPDNY010000002.1, forward strand.
AGGATCCTTGTATCAGGGGATGATTGGCGGAGATTGCCGCCAGATGAACCTGCAAGGACGAGTATGCAAGGCCAGTATCCTTTAAGTGTACGATGTAGGAGAAAATCTCACGGAGAGATGATCAAACCGGATCGAAGGAGTGATCAGAAGCGTAGGATTGGAATCTGTTCCACTTGAATCGATAGGAATGTCGAGTAGAAGGCTTCCTAGCGTTCAGAAGGATTTCAGAAACTTGAGGCGAGAAGTCTAAGGTTGGATCTTCCAGGCCGTCAATCTGAAAAATCCCGGATTGGGATGGAGGATTCTCCCTCGGGCCTGAGAGAGGAGATCTGGGACGACAGGGAGAGGGCGGAAGGAATGACGGGAGAGTTGGAGCAGGTGAGGAAACCAGACCTGGCGCGGCCACCACGGAGTGACTAGAATGCAGGACGTGCCATCTGCGCAAATCTTCTGGACGACCCGGGAGATGAGAGGGAACGGAGGAAAAAAGTAAAACAGGGTTCCGGTCCACTTGTGAAGAAAGGCATCCCCGAGCGACTGAGCACATGGGGGACCCCTGCTGAAAAACAGGTGACATTGAGCATTGTCAGCAGTCACGAAGCCGTCGACAGATGGGTGACCGAACTCTAGAAAGAGAGGTCGAAGATACCGGACGGGAATGGACCATTCATTGTCTGACGAGGCGGAGCGACTCAACCGATCTGCATTGACATTTTGATCCCCGGGAATGTGTATTGCCGAGAGCGTGATGGAGTGACCAAGGCACCAGGACCAGAGGTCGATCGCCAAGTTGCAGAGACAAACAGAGGCAGTGCCGCCCTGTTTGTTGATGTAATAAACAGCAGTGGTGCTGTCGGAAGCCTCTTGGACGACACGTCCCTGAAGGGTCGGAAGAAATGACCAGAGGGCTAGATAAACCGCTCGCAACTCTAGGTAATTTATGTGACGAGTTGTGTCTCGAGCAGACCAAGCCCCTTGAGCAGAAAGCGTTCCGCACTGGGCTCCCCAACCCCAGAGGAAAGTGTCCGTGGTCAACAACAGCTCGGGAGGAGGAGGTCGAAAGGGCATCCTGGAAAGGAGGTGGAGGGGGTGAGACCACCATTCGAGAGAGTCGAGGACGCTCTGTGGAATTGACAAAATCGTGTGCCAAGGACTCCGTAGAGGATCGAAGGTGCGGAGAAGCCACAGCTGAAGCAGCCGCATTCTCAACCGGGCATGGCGGACTACGAACACTGTGGAGGCAAAGTGACCGAGGAGTCTCATCACAGAATGGGCGGATTGTTGAGGGAACGCCTGAAAGGAGGACACCATCGCCAGAATGTCGGAAGCCCTCAATTCCGGGAGGAAAGCAGCTTCGAGGTTGGTGTTGAGACGAGCCCCGAGAAATTGAAGGACTTAGAGGGGCTGAAGGGAGGACTTGGCAACGTTGACGCAGAGACCGAGAGCATGGAGGAGGGAAAGAGTCTCCTGAGTGTTGTGGAGCAACTGAATTGGCGTCGGAGCTATGAGAAGCCAGTCGTCGATGTAAGGATAAAGAGTGATTCCCCGTCAATGAAGCTCGGCCACCACCACAGCCATCAGCTTGGTGAACACCCGCGGGGCGGTAGACAGACCAAAGGGAAGCACCCTGTACTGGTAGTGTGCATCTCCAACGGCGAACCGAAGGAATCGACGGTGTTGGGGACGGATCGTGACATGGAAGTATGCGTCTTGGAGGTCGACTGATGCGAGCCACGCCGCCCATGGTATCAGAGGAAGGATCAACTGCAAAGTGACCATTCGGAATTTCTGATACCGAATGAAGTGGTTGAGATCTCGAAAATCCATAATCGGTCAGAAGCCGCCATCTCTCTTGGGAACCAGGAAATATTTTGAGTAGAAGCCGCGAGTCCATTGCGCCTCCGGGATGACCTCGATGGCTCCTTTGGCAAGGAGGGTGGAAATCTCGAGATTGAGAAGAGGGTCTGGAGGCGTGATGACAAAGTGTGGAAGGACTGGAGGCAAAATGAACTCTATGGCATACCCGACCCGTAGAATAGTGAGGGCCCAGGAGTCGGTGGAAATTTCTTCCCAGGCTGGTAGAAAGGGGAAGAGACGGGTCTGGACGAGAGGAGCGTACGATGTCGGAGAGGGCAGGCGGTGGAGACAGTCAAACAGACTGTTTAGGCTGTGGCGGCTTTTTGGAAGGTTGAGAACGATGTTTGGAGGGAGTACGGGAGTCATAAGGCTTCCTCCTCCATTGGGGATTGGATGCCGGAGACGGGTATCGTCTGGAGCCGGGAGGCTTCCAAGGATGGTTCCGAGGTCGGTAAGAAGCGGCAGAGACCCCGAGATTCCTAGCCTGCTTCCGACTGTCATCGACAGCTTTCAAAACCTCATCGGTGGTAGAGTGGAAGAGGCCATCACCATCGAACGGAAGATCCTCTATACGGAACTTAACGTCAGGTTGTAAAGAGGTGCCCCGCAGCCAAGCATGACGCCGGAGAGCGATGGAAGAGACCAGAAGCTTGGAAGAACAGCTAACTGCATGACGAACTGAATTGATCTGCTGCTTCGATATGGCACAAACCTCAGACAAGGCACCTGACAGAGTGGCACGATAAGAACATAAGAACATAAGAACATAAGAGAAGCCAATGTTGAATCAGGCCAATGGCCCATCTAGTCCAACACTCTGTCACACAGCGGCCAAAATATACCAGGTGCCATCAGGAGGTCCAGCAGTGGGGCCAGGGCACCAGAAGCCCTCCCACTGCTGCCCCCTCCAGCACCAAGAATAGAGTGCATCACCTGCCCCAGACTGAGAGTTCCCATCTATACCCTGTGGCTAATAGCCACTGGTGGACTTCTGCTCCATATGTTTATCTAATTTCCTCTTGAAACTGTCCATGCTTGCAGCTGCCACGACCTCCTGTGGCAGTGAATTCCATATGTTAATCACTCTTTGGGTGAAGAAGTATTTCCTTTTATCTGTTCTAACCCGACTGCTCAGCAATTTCATAGAGTGCCCACGAGTTCTTGTATTGTGAGAAAGGGAGAAAAGTACTTCTTTCTCAACCTGCTCAATCCCATTCATAATCTTATAAACCTCAATCATGTCACCTCTCAGCCGTCGTTTCTCCAAGCTAAAGAGCCCCAAGCATTTTAACCTTTCTTCATAGGGAAGGTGTTCCAACCCTTTTATCATTCTAGTTGCCCTTCTCTGCACTTTTTCCAATGCTATAATATCCTTTTTGAGATGTGGTGACCAGAACTGTACACAGTATTCCAAATGAGGTCGCACCAATGATTTATACAGGGGCATGATGATACTGGCTGATTTGTTATCAATTCCCTTCCTAATAATCCCCAGCATAGCGTTGGCCTTCTTTATTGCAGCTACACATTGTGTAGACATTTTCATCGAGTTATCCACTACAACTCCAAGATCTCTCTCTTGGTCTGTCTCTGCCAGATCAGACCCCATCAACGTGTATTTATATTTAGGATTTTTGGCTCCAATGTGCATCACTTTGCACTTGGCCACATTGAACCCCATTTGCCACGTTGACGCCCACTCACCCATCCTCAACAGATCCCTTTGGAGTGCCTCACAATCCTCCCTGGTTTTCACCACCCTGAACAACTTTGTGTCATCTGCAAATTTAGCCACATCACTGCTTACTCCCAATTCCAAATCGTTAATAAACAAGTTAAAAAGCATGGGACCGAGTACTGATCCCTGTGGTACCCCACTGCTTACCACCCTACACTGAGAACGTTTCCCATTTATACTCACTCTCTGTTTCCTATTTATAAGCCAATTTTTGATCCACAAGAGGACTTGTCCTTTTATCCCATGACTATTGAGCTTACTTAGGAGCCTTTGATGAGGAACTGTATCAAAAGCTTTCCGGAAGTCAAGGTAAATAATATCTATTGGGTCCCCCTTGTCCACATGTTTGTTCACTCCCTCAAAAAACACTAACAGGTTAGTGAGACAAGATCTTCCCTTACAGAACCCATGCTGAGTCTGCCTCAATAGTTTTTGTTCATCAATGTGCCTACTAATTCTTTCCTTAATAACAGTTTCCACCAACTTACCCGGTATCGATGTCAGACTGACTGGCCTGTAATTTCCCGGATCTCCCCTGGAGCCCTTTTTAAAGATGGGAGTGACATTAGCTACCTTCCAGTCCTCAGGAATTGAGGCAGATTTTAAAGAAAGATTACATATTTTTGTCAGGAGATCCACAAGTTCACATTTGAGTTCTTTCAGAACTCTCGGATGGTATGCCATCCGGGCCTGGTGATTTATTAGTTTTTAAATTGTCCATCAGTCGGAGGACTTCCTCTCTTGTTACCGCATTCTGATTCAGGTCTTTCAAACCCCCTCCCGAAATCGGTGCTTCTGGAGTGGGCAAACACTTCTCCTCTTCCACAGTGAAGACAGAGGCAAAAAATGCATTCAGCTTCTCAGCCATTTCCCTATCATCCTTCACTACTCCTTTTACCCCTTGGTCATCCAAGGGCCCCACTGCCTCCCTGGCTGGCTTCCTACTTCTAATGTATTTGAAGAAAGTTTTATTGTTGGTCTTTATGTTTTTTGCGATATGCTCCTCATATTCCCTTTTTGCTTGCCTGATCACAGACTTGCATTTTATTTGCCATAGTCTGTGTTCCCTTTTATCAACCTCACTAAGACTAGCTTTCCACCGCTTAAAGGAATCCTTCTTACCTTTTACAGCTTCCATTACTTTATTTGTTAACCATGCAGGCTTTTTTCTATACCTATTTGTACCTTTCCTAACTTGCGGTATATATTTTTTCTGAGCTTCTAGGATTGTCTTTTTAAATAGTCTCCAAGCTTCCCCAATGGTTTTGACCTTCTCCACTCTTCCTTTCAATTTCTTCCTCACATGTCCCCTCATATCAGAGAAGTTACCCCTTTTAAAGTTAAAAGTGGTTGCGTCAGTCTTTTTGGCAACTCCCTATCTGTACAAATGTTAAACTCAATGACATTATGGTCACTGTTCCCAAGTGGTGCAATCACTTTTACATCTCTCACCAGGTCTTGGGTGTTACTTAGGACCAAATCCAGGATCGCCTCTCCCCTGGTAGGATCTGTGACCATCTGTTCCACAGCACAGTCATTGAGAGTGTCTAAGAACGCAATCTCTTTTTCCCGACTAGAACTCATATTGACCCAATCAATGTGTGGGTAGTTAAAGTCGCCTATTACAACACAGTTATTTCGTCTAGTCGCTATCTTCAATTCATTCATCATTTTATAATCCTCCTCTATCTTTTGATCTGGTGGGCGATAACAAACTCCCACTGTTAAGCCTCCTTTTGGACCCACTATTTCAACCCATAGCATTTCCAGAAGTGAATCCAATTCTCTTACCCTCTCAATCTTACTGGACGGTATACCCTCTCTGACATACAGAGCCACCCCACCTCCAACCCTTTCCCCCCTATCCTTCCGATATAATTTATAACCAGGAATCACCGTATCCCACTGATTTTCCTCATCCCACCAAGTTTCTGAAATACCCACAAAGTCTATTCCCCCCCCAACACCAAGCATTCCAACTCCCCGATTTTACTTCGGAGACTTCTAGCATTTGTGTATAAACACTTATAGTTTCCCACGTTTGTTAAGCCCACAGCCTTCCTCTTGCTGCCTCGAGACCTTGCCAGGCAGTTCCTATCATTAGCCACAGTCTCAGTGGACAATTGTAATCCATTTCCTTGTACAAAAGTAATAGCTACCCCTTCATCTCTTTGAGATGAGCCATCCCGAACCAGAGACTTTTCATCTCCTGTCGGCTTTCCCCCATTATTCAGTTTAAAAACTGCTCTGCCACCTTTTTGATTTTGAGCGCCAGCAGCCTGGTTCCTTCTCGGGACAAGTGGAGACCGTCCCTTTTGTACAGCTCCCTCTTGTCCCAAAAAGCATCCCAGTGCCTAACAAACTTGAACCCTTCCCCCTACACCACCGTCTCATCCACGCATTGAGACTCCTGATCTGTGCCTGTCTCTCCAGCCCTGCGCGTGGAACAGGTAGCACTTCCGAGAAGGCTACCTTGGAGGTCCTGGCCTTGAGTTTCCTGCCCAGCAGCCTAAATTTCTCCTCCAGGACCTCACGACTGCATTTTGTTCCTCTGGGACAAAATCCGAGATAGGATGAACAGCATTTGCAACGTTGAAGGCGTACGTCGACAGGTAGGAGAGGTAGGTATCGATGCGGAGATTCATAGAGGCCAGAGAATACATCTTTTTGGCCAGAAGGTCAAGCTTGCGACCCTCGCGGTCGGGAAGCGCAGACTGGCGCACGGGCTGCTTAGATCTCAACGATGAATGGACGACCATCGAATTCAGTGACGGTTGACAGAGGAGGAACTTGCCGGGATTTTGCTGGATCTTGTACAGACCATCATAGCGTGTCGACGGAGACTGCTGACGGATCACTCTTCTCCAGTCATATCGGGATCGAGACCGCGAGTGGCGGTGTACCAAAACAGGCCTCTCGTCCAAAGTGTGGACCGGGAGATCAGAGTGCCTCGAAAGAGATCGGGAACGTCGATGAGGGGACAATGGTGGAGGCGACCTCGTTGACTGGCCCAGCGGAATCAAGCCCAAAGCCGATGAGTGCGTGTGCTGCGGGGTTGTAGGTGGCACCGCAGATCTTTGAGAGGCAGAGGCCAACACGGGCATCGACGTCGATAAGCCGGTAATGACGACAGGCTCAACCACTGAAATCGAAGCAGACGGCGGGACCTTCAATTTCGAAGGGGTCTTATCTTCAGCCCGCTTAGGTTTCTGTTTCAGTGCCTTCGAGGAGGTGTCCGATTTTTTAGCCGCAGAGGCATGGGAAGCCGCTGAGGACATTGTGGGGCGCAAAGCTGACTCTAAAAGTAGAGCTCTAAGCCTAACCTCCCGATTGCGTCGAGCCTGCCGAGTAAAACTCGCACAGTGGGGACAAGTATCAACTCTATGGGCCTCTCCCAAACAAATTAAACAAAAGTCGTGCCCATCATTCGAAGGAATCTTGGCAGGGCAACGGCAGCACACTTTGAAAAACTTAGTTTTTCCCATACAAAGCCCAAACCCACCCACCAAAGAAAGAGGGGGGATAGAAAAGGGAAAAAGAGAAAATCCTTTTTTTTTTTTAATAAGGAAGAAGAAGAGGAAGAGGAAGAGGAAGAAGAGGAAGAAGAGGAAGAAGAGGAAGAAGAGGAAGAAGAAGAAGAAGAAGAAGAAGAAGAAGGGACAAAAGCAAAAAACAAGTAGATGAAAATACTCAGCTGAGGTAATGATACGGAGGAACGATAACGAGGTGTGAATGCGAAGGCGGTCGAAGAAGAACTGAGTGGGAGGCGGCGCTCTCTTCCGCTCTGGGCATGTGCAGTGCATGTCTCCTCCCCAGGGTGGGAAGAGAGCCTGCCAAAGCTCTTCTGAGGTAAAGCTCTAGAAGTTTCTCCGAACGACGTCGTGCGCAGGCGCCCAACCCATGTGTAGGACTGCACAGAGACCACAACGAAGATCCAGTGAGATACAGTGCTTCCTGAATAAAAATTATACTGGAAGAATAGGGAGGGAAGGTTCAGAGGTAGAGTGGCTCTATAGGTCAGTGTACGAGTTCAGGCAGGCACCTGGGGTAAAAGGCAATTGTTGTAGCCAAAAATAGCCCAGGGTCAGAGCACAGCTATTCAAAAGTCCTGGCAAACCAGACAGGCAAATTCGAAGAGCACAAGCCATGATCCAGAAGGCCTAAGCACACAGAAATCTGAAGTGCACCACACAGGGGTTGGGGACAAATTCCTTCCATGCTGGCTCTCCTTTTCTGGCTGTTTTTATCAGGAGTCATTCAAGGTCTGGCGCAACTCCTCAACCTGATGAGACTTCCACAGACAGGTGCAAGTCCTCAACGGCTGAGCAGCCTACAGGTCTGTCAGCCCTGATCCTGCAATGACTCCAACTCATAGGCAGAGGTTGCCCAGTGCTGGGCTGCCAACGGCGCACTACAGCGCAACTCCTGCACCTTCCTTCATGCCCACCTTCTCTGACATTCCAAGGGCTCTGTGGCTACCCTGGGGGTGGGCCCCTGCTTCAGCTTCTGATCCCAAGCTGCAGGACTGAGGATGTGGCAAGCTGACTGCAGGCTGAAACTCCCCGTCTGCACCTGATGGAGTTACCACCTTGTCTGGTGGGTCTTCCAACAGCATCCAAAGGCTGGGGCCAGCTTCTTCCATCTCCTCCTCATCCAAAGAGGTGTTGGCAGGCAGTGTCATGACAGTCAGAGAGGGTATACAGTCTAGGAAAACTAAGAATCTAAGAGAAATAGATTCACTTACAGAAATGCTATGGGTAGAAATAGTGGACCCAAAAGGAAGTTTAACTCTGGAAGCTTATTGCCCACCAGATCAAAGCTTAGAGGATAATTTAAAAACAGCAAAAGAATTAAGGAAAGCAGCTAGATGAAATAACTGTGCCGTAATAGGTGATCTGAAATACCCACACACTGATTGGGTAAATATGTGTGCAAGTCAGGAGAAAGAGACTGGGATTCTAGATACTCTCGATGACTGTGCCATGGAGCAGATGGTCACAGAATGGGGAGGCTTGTGTTTTTATGTTCTTATTTGAACACCTTCTGATCTCCATTTTAAGGTAATGTCGGGTCCTGGGTCCGCAGGGTGCCGGCTGGGTGCAGCAGAGTCCTCCATGGCATGACTTTTAGGCTAGGGAGCTTGGCAGTGGCCTCAAATGATGCAGGAGGGGGGTTAGCAGATGTTCGAGCCCCACTCTCCTGCTCGTAGGTTCCCCGTTGCACTCTCTAACCCTCTGGGTCTCTCCTGTACTCATTGTCCCCGGCCAGGCCATCCTTGAGCTCCCTGCTTAAGCTTTCTCCTTCGAGGAGAGGCCCCACCAAGCCATCCAATCCCTCTCCTACCCCATAAGGATCTGTCTGACAGCCAACCCTTGCTCCCAAAGGGTTGCTCTCACTCTCTCCTTGAACCCATCCCATAACCTTACCCTCAGCGTGGAGTGAGGCTGACACACCTGTTTCCAATCCCCCTTCACTGCCTGAGCTCCCATCCACCATTTCCCTGTCGCTGCTGTCTACCTCTCCTCCCTGTGGGGAAAGTCCCTCCTGTAATCCAGCTGCAAGCCTGGGAGACTCTACCAGTGGTGCCTCTCCGAGCTGTGAGATGCTGTTTCCCTGTTTTTTCTTTGGACAACCATCTGGCTCCCTTCAAGGTTTGTGAGTGCAGTGGTGGGGCTGGGACCTTCACCCCCTGGACAGGTAACTACAAGCTGCAGAGTTTGGGGTACTTTCAAGATGCCCTGAAACATCATTTCCTCTATCAACATCCAGCTTGATGCAGAGTTTTGGGGAACTTGAAAGTGTGCACTTTTTATGAGATCTTGGTTGGTTCTCATAAAAGGTATTACACTACTGTTGTAATTGCCTTATTAATATTATTAACTTCAAGAAATAATACAGCTTTTAGAGGTTGGGAGTTAAGTAAATGAAACATGGCAATTCTTTTGTCCAGAGAGACAGAAAGCTAAACCAGTTTAATGAACATAATATACACTTACTATGTCAATTAGAAACTATGTGCTACATTTCCCTATTCATCTCAATAAAATATGAACACTGCCTAAAGCCCAGTGACAGAAAGCTGAAATTCCAAATGTTAACTGCTTCCTACCACAGAAACTCACCAGAAATACCCAGTGAGCTAGATAAACCATTTGTTTCAATTACCTTACTATAGCAAAAATTAAGTCAGCAGTATACAAGTTATCATGAGTATTTGACTGAGTTTTACTGTTATGTGTTCCATAATCAGGACTAACCATCCCCTCATGCATGTTTGATGATCTAATCTCTCAGCAAAGCAGAAAGCCTAACACTGGCCACACCTGAAATTGGGTTTACCACTGATAATTTTGAAGAATCAGCATTTTGGACAACATTTCTACACCCTTTTATCCATTCCATTAGAAGGCAGAGTCATCTGCCTGAGTGTCATATACGAATAGCCATCTGAACTGCCCCAATAAACTGTACAATTAATGGGAAGCAGCAAATAAGGCATGCTACACCCCGATGGCAAAAGATCTAGAAGATTAACCATAAACATGGGTTGATAAGAAATGGAAGCAGCTGGGCCCCACAATGCTCATTAAAACATGCTAGATGTCTTAAAGAGGAACTCTGGAAAGTAAGGAAAAACAAAGTTGACAGGGGAATCTAGATGGCAAAGGCAGAAATATTTTCCCCCTTAAATCTCGCAATTCAGATTTTGCTTCTCCACCTCAGCTTAAAGTGCTCTGTTCTCCCTGATCAGTCAAAAAACCTTCAAGTATTTTCATGACAAGAAAGACTAAACAGTGCATATTTCCTGCAGTATTATTATTATTTATTATATTTATGAATCGCCCCATTCCTGCTACTGCAGGGCTCTGGGCGATGTACAACCAGAGATAAAACAAAACAAATTAATTAAAAACATTAGTACAATATTAAAAAACAATCAGATGGCAAACAACCAATCCTAATTCCAACTTCCTCTGCCAGCTACTTCATAGACAGAGGGGAGGAGGGCAAAATATATATAAACAACAGGGAATGGAAAGGGTGCCAGCCAAGATAGAACTGTCGCTGTCCTCAGCCAAAAGCCTGGCGGAACATCTCTGCCTTGTGGAATTGCATCAGATCCTGCAGGGCTCTGATAGAATTTGGCAGAGAGTTCCATCAGGTTGGGGCCAGGACCGAAAAGTCCCCGGCTCTCATCAAGGACAGTCGGATGTCTTTTGGGCCGGGGATCACCAGTAGATTGCTGTCTAAGGAGCACAAAGCTTTCCTGGGGACATAATGGAGGAGACGGTCCCATAGATACATCGGTCCTTGACTGTTCAAAGCCTTATAGGTCAATACCAAAACCCTGAATTTGACTCAGTATTCCACTGGGAGCCAGTGTAGCTGGCGCAGCACTGGATGTATATGTGCCATCCGTAATGTTCCTGTCAGGACTTGTGCCACCGTATTCTGGACCAGTTGGAACTTCTGGGTCAATCTCAAGGATAGGCCAGTGTAAAGTGAGTTACAGTAGTCTAATCTGGAGGTGACCGTTGCATAGATTACTGTGGCCAGATCAGGGTGCAACAAGAAAGGGCCAGTTGCCAAACCTGGTGTAGATGAAAAAAATGCTAGCTTGGCAGTCTCAGCAACCTGGGCCTCCATACTTAAGGAAGGATCCAAAATCACTCCCAAGCTCTTGATGGATTCTGCAAAGGCACTCCAGCAACAGCTGGTAATCTGTGCCCCAATCCTGAAGCCCCACCACAGAACCTCCATCTGTGTTGGATTCAATTTCAGCCTACTCTGTTTCAACCACCCAACGACAGCCTCCAAACCAATAGCCAGATTATGTGGGGTGGTATCCGAGTGGTCATCCAATAATAGATATAACTGGGTGTCATAAGCGTAATGGTGACAACTAAGCCCGAAGCTCTGAACCAGCTGGGCAAGGGGGTACATATAGATCAGGGGTGTCCAAAGTTTTTTTGGTGAGGGCCAAATACAGAAAAATAAGCAAAGGCCCGGGCCACACACAAGAGGTGACATATTGACACATGATTACTGTGTGTATTTCTAACTCACCTATAATGCGGGGGGAGGGAAACTCAGCGGGGGGGATCGTCAGGCCCGGCGGCTGGGAGGCACTCAGGGCTCGCTGCCGGTGCCCGCGGGGGAGGGAAACTCGGCGGGGGGGGATCGTCGGGCCTGGCGGCTGGGAGGCACTCAGGCCTCGCTGCCGGTGCCCGCGGGGGAGGGAAACTCGGCAGGGCGGGATCGTCGGGCCCGGTGGCTGGGAGGCACTCAGGCCTCACTGCCGGTGCCCGCGGGGGAGGGAAACTCAGCAGGGGGGGGATCGTCGGGCCCGGCGGCTGGGAGGCACTCAGGCCTCGCCGCCGGTGCCCGCGGGGGAGGGAAACTCGGCAGGGGGGGATCTTCGGGCCCGGCGGCTGGGAGGCACTCAGGCCTCACCGCTGGTGACTGCAGGGGGAAGGGAAAATTGGCAGTGGGGGGGGATTGTCGGGCCAGGGGGGGAGAGAAGGCTTACCTGCGGAGCTGCTCCTGCAGACTGGGAGCCTTTCGGAATACTCTCCCCCCCCGCGAGTATCATGGCTCCTGCTTCTTGTTCAATTATATTTTCAGAATTTGCTGCGGGCCAATAAAAACTGACCCGCGGGCCGCAGTTGGCCCGCGGGCCGTAGTTTGGACACCCCTGATATAGATGTTAAACAACATTGGAGAGAAGCACCCCCTGAGGGACCCCACATAATAGGGGGTATCTGGAGGACACATTCTCTCCCAGCACCACCCTTTGTCCCCGACCATGGAGAAATGAAGTGAGCCATTTAAGGACTAACTCCTGAACTCCTACATCAGCAAGGCACTGGGTCAAAAGATCATAACTGACCATGTCAAATGCTGCTGTGAGATCTAATAGTAGAAGCAGCATCACCGACCTGTCCCAATCTAGCTGTCTTCGGAGATCATCCATCAGGATAACCATGGCCAGGGTGGAAGCCAGACTGGAATGAGTCCAATGCCAATGTCTCATCCAGATAATCCTGGAGGTGTTCAACTACCATCCTCTCAATTACCTCACTGAGAAACAATAGATTCGAGACTGGGCTGTAATTGGAAAGATCAAAAGGATCCAGAGTTCGTTTTTTCAAGAGCGGTACAAACATGGCCTCCTTGAGGCCCTCTATATAAACCCATTTCCAGGGATAAGTTGGCAACATCCATCAATGGGCCTCGTATCCTTTCATGGCCAGCCTTTACCAGCCACAAGGGACATGGGTCAAGGAGGCATGTGGTTGGTCTAACAGTTTCATGACAGAGAATATAATTTCACTGGGCAGAGTGTATGAAAATAAGGACAACAACCTATAAAAATAAGGACAATAGTGGGATGCTGAAATTTGGAATTTTTACACTGATAACTAGAGTAACAATTCTGAAGGAAGGAGAAAAGAGAACAAAAAGCACTAATGACCCATTGCTGGCCCCACTGCTGGACCTCCTGATGGCACCTGTTATTTTTGGCCACTGTTTGACAGAGTGTTGGACTAGATGGGCCATTGGCCTGATTCAACATTGGCTTCTCTTATGTTCTTATGTTCTCTTATGAACCAAGCAAAAATAAAATTTGCATCCAGTGGCACCTTTAAGACCAAAACATTTTTATTCAAGGTATAAACTTTTGTGTGCAAGCACACTTCCTTCAGCTACAGTGAGATAGGGTTTCCTCAACCATTACATTTAGGTAGAGAGAGGGCATGGGGGGGGTTAGTTGCCAGGAAGGGCTAGTTAAAGTTTAGATTTATAAGTAACTGGGCAATTATAGCTGAGACTGGATTAAGGTGGTTAGTAAGATCTGTGAATTACAGGGGTTTCGGTTTCTGGCGTTGCGAATGGCGGCCGCGTCTCGGGACGATCCCGGAGGCGGCTAGCCCACACGCAGTCAGGGGGGGTCTTCGCTTATGCGAAAGACCCTAGTGAGCCTTAGGATAAGGCTCCGAACCGAGGGCGCACTGGGGAGTAGCCTCTTTGCCGGCAGACAGCCGGGAAATTGAGGCTTTCTCCCCGCCCCAATCGGCCCCGCTGCGTTGTGCCCGTAATGGGACTTAGCAGCGCCACCGACTTCCAGGAGTGAGGAACAGCGATATGAACTAAAGCAAAAGAAGAAGCGGCGGTGAACCGTGAGTCGAAGGTCTTACTTTGAAGCGAAAACCCGAATCCTTTCCCCTCGAGCGAATGAGCGTTTGGGAGGAGGGGGAATCCCCCCCAGTGAGAAGCGGGACTTTTAAAAGAAAGCGAAGGGGGTTATAAGGAAAGAAGGGTTGATGAAAATACCTTTGGGGTGCTACTGAAGCCTGAGTGTAAGCGGATCTCCTGAGGGACGTGTCACGAACTTTTAAAAAGTAAACAAATAAAACAGATGTCGGCCATGAAGAAGGTCCCTTTTAAACCGGAAAAGAAGGGAGGTGGGACTTCCGGCCCGGGTAACCCCCCCCCCAGAGCCTGCTGTCAGTCAACAGACAAGCGAGTTACTGCACCCTCTGCTGGTTCAAATACAGAAAATCAGCGAAACTTTAACTAGCATGGAAGGTGTCCTCAGCAGCCAACAAAAGCAACTGACAGAAACGTCTAAGAAGATGGAGGATATTGCGCAAAAATGCTTGGTCTCGACGGAAGACATCTGAAAAGTTAAGAAAAAGGTCAACAAACTAGAAAAACATCAAGATGAGCAAGAAAAAAGGATTTTGATGCTTCAAATGGAGAAATCGAATCTGATGCTTCGTTTTCAGGGCATTAAAGAAGAAGATAATGAAGATCTCAGATCTATACTAGCAAATGCCTTGGCACCAGTAACTGGCAGGGATCAGCGTGAAATAAAAGAAGAGATGGATAAGGTCTATAGGGCCTATTCCACCTTTACAAAGAAAAATAACCTGCCAGCAGAAGTGGTGGTCAAGTTTGTTAAACAGAATACTAGAGATCAAATCTTGCGTGCAGTCTCAGCGGTGCCCTTGAAAATTGGAGAACAGATTATCAGAACTCTGAAAGATGTGCCATATGAAATTCGGATGAAGAGGAAAGCGTATAAAGGATTGACCAACTTTCTACAAAAGCACCAGATCACGTACAGATGGTCGTTCCTGGAAGGCCTAGTGTTCAAGTACAAGGATAAAAGAGAAAAGATTGACTCTATCTTCAAAGCACAAGAGTTCCTGAAGAGGCACGCCAGCTCAGAGGAAGATGCAGCTCTCGCAATTTGGACAAGTAGCGAAGATGACAGCGGTCCAGAGGAGGGAGGTGCCGGTGCGGGAGGTGGGAAAGCTAAAGAGGGCCCATCGTATAACCTGAGAGACACTAAAGGAAGACAACCAAAGAAATGATTGTTCATGAGACGTCTGAAAGGAGTTGATTAATAACTAACCCCAAAGGACACTACTAACCTGATTAACAGAGCTATTTTGGATTTTTGTTAATCTAAAAGAAGACTCTTCGACCACGGTGACCGTCAAAAAATGTATCTATACTAACTTAATCTAACCCCCATTAACAGGATACTCACTCTGCCCTTTTCTTAGTCCCTCTATATACCCTACCTTTTTCTATATATAAAAAGAATAAATTTCTCTCCTTTTTAGGAGGGTTTTTGCAAAAAAAAAAAAAAGATCTGTGAATTACAGTAAATTAGTGTACAAATACAACAGTTAACAAATGGATGTGAGAACAAAGATTGAGCTCACTTACAAGATAACAAAGTTCAATTCTAGGTATAAGTGAGAGCTGAAAGACTTAGCATGTGCAGATGCACACTCCTTCAGATACACTGAAACAGATTTCCTCAAACATTACATATAGATAGGGCTAGGAAGGGCTAATTAGAGTCAAGATGCATAAGTAACTGAGCAATAAATATAGCTAAGACTGAAATAACACATTTGGTAAGACATGAGAAGAGCAGCAAATTGGCATACAGATAATAAAGGAATTAACAACAGATGTAAGAACTGAGTTTTGAGTCTAGTGGTAGGATTTGAAACAGCCAGGTCCCAGTGCCTTAAAGCTAGCACCACAGGACCACTTGTTGTGTAAAGTCAGGAAAGATTTATTACCTGTGCAAGGTATGCTTATATCCAGCCAACATAATTAGGGGGATGAATCCTGATGAGCATACAAACAAATGACCAGTCCAGGTAAAAGTTCAACGTGGAGGGTGATTATTTCCTGCAAGTCAGACCCAGAAGTCAGCTCCTCAACTCCTGACAGAGTATCATGCTCCAGAAACACAGAGACAAAGGATGCACTTTGGCAGATACTCTTGTTTATGGAATCTTCTTCTACTTATTGCATACCTTTCTTTTTAATCTTTTTAACCATGTTAACCTTTCTAAATAACAGTGATAGATGCCTTTTTAATACTTTTTAACTCTGGAATTCCTTTGTAAGCAAACCATTTTCACTGTTGTGAATAAGAATCAAGTAACCCAATCCTCTAGCTGACAAAGTGACATTTCAACCAAGACACCAAAACTTTAATTCAGAGCAACAGTAGCAGTCTTCCAAGTGATGCTTTCTTCCATTCCACCCTTAAGGCACATATTTTATTTATTTATTCTAAATGACAGCAGGTGTTATACCCGCACAAAACATGCCCTATCACCAACCAAAAGTGCATGTGCTTTCTATTTTCGCTTGTGCTTGGTCTTTATAAGCAGATGCATTAAAATACAGCTTTTCAGATCACTTTACAGCATCTTTACTCATTTCCCAAACAAACCCACCCCTGCACAATTACATCTTTACATACACTGAGAATCAATATATCTTAACAGAGATATACCCTCACTTCAAATCAGTACCATTATCTGAAGCTTCTGTTTCATTACAGTAACAATAGTGATCATGAAGCACTATGGGTTCTCTCTGTACATACATATAATAATGGAGTGTTATCATACCTGAATTTGTACCAAGAGATTTGAGGTTCAGGGTCAAGACAAGTGACCACATTGCTTTTCACTCTTTAAAAAAGAGTGCTCTACCCTGAGGGCACATTTTTTGATTTTTCTAACACCAACAACATCCTTTCTCTGTCGAGAACAAAAAGGCACCCTTTCAATCTGAATAGAATTTTATTTAAAATATTACATTCTGTCTGTACTCAAGGCAGTTCACAGAAGTGCTCATAGAAAACCACAAATTCAACTAGCAACAAACAGCAGTTTCTTTGAGTAATATAATATGATGCAGTCTTCCATGTTTATACAATGGGGAGGGTGGGATACAAATCCAAATAAATAAATAAAATCACAAAGGAGCTAAATTTTCTTGCCTATCTCTGCCTAAGGAATTGACACGTGTCAGAAGATAAAGTCAGTCTGCTTGACATTAAATTCTCATACAGGTTAACATATATTTAAGCATCAGATTACATGTGGTTACCCTTACAGTGTGCAAAACATTAATCTAATTAGCTAATACATGGATCTTGTTGCAATATTGACCCATGTAATTGATGCGTATATTAATAATTGTGCTAGTCTTATAAGCAATCTGAAATTACACTTCTAAGTGAGTAATATTGCTGTCCTAATTTCAAGGACATATTAAATCCAGAAATGGTAATTTAATTTAAGCAAGAACACTGGGTTAAAAATTCAGCCTGGTTTTCTTTTCTTTCCCCCCATGTTTATTTATGTATTTTATTATACAAACTGTAAATAAGATATCAATCAATAAAAAAATTACATTGAGTCTGACCTTAGTTATTCTTATTTATCCATTTATATAATCTTGACCATCTTTTCAAGAAAAATTCCTCTCCTTTTCCCTGAATCAACAAACTTAATTTATCCAATTCTGCTAAACTTAACAATTTTGAACTAATCTCTTCTCTACTGGGAGTTTTTTTCAGGTTTCCAATATCTGGCCAAAAGTATTCTTGCAGATGTTATTGTAATTGTCACTAAATAGACATCGCAATAATTTAGACTTTCCGGTACCATATTCAACAAGTACATTACTGGATCTAAACTTACATGAATCTCCACAATTTCTCAAATTATTCTCTGTACTTTCTCCCAAAATCTTTGAATTTTTACACATCGCCACCACATGTGATAGAATGAGCCTATATTACTCTTACACTTCCAACACTTATTTGAGCCTGGTTTCCTTTTATTTTGGGTTTTTTGTTTGTTTCGTTTTAATCTTACCTGGGCAGTAGGCCGATCATATAGTTGTTGGATCAGAAAAAGGAGATGTTTATCAATAGAAGATTTATTCAGTTTGTCCCATAATCGTTGCCTAGGCACCAAGTCAAAAGCTGCTTTGAGATCCATAAAAGCAACAGCTAATATACCATCTTTTAAGCCGGTATACTTGTCTACAATAAATTGAAGAGTTGGCAATGGTCAACTGCACTAACTTCTCTACAGAATCCAGCTTGATCTCGACCTAGTATGGCTTCATCCTCAATCCAGAGAAGTAACTTCTTATAGTGCAAGGAAGTGTATAGTTTGCCCACCACTGATAACAAAGTTATGGACCAATAATTATTTGAGTCTGTTGTATCACCTTTTTATGGATAGGCTCGATTATTGCATGTTGCCAAGAGGTAGGCATAATTCCTGTTTCGTTGATTTAAGTAACTATTGGTGCCAAAATCTCCACCCACCAGTCAGCGTTTGCTTTAGGAAGCTCTGAAGGTATCAAGTCAGGCCCTGGTACCTTGCCAGATATCATTCAAAATAGTAAAAATTTAACTTCTGATACTGTGAGGGGAGGGGGCATTTCTTAAACTTTGGAGTAAGGACCATTTGGGCAGGGATACTTTCAGCAGATGGTATCACAAATAAGGCCTTGAAATGTACCCCCCAGCAATTAGCAGAGATGTAAAAGAGGAGTGGGGATCGCGTGTTTAGCTCATTTGCAATCATACCCCAAATGATTTTTACATCTTTTTGTTTGGAAGCCCAAATTAAACGTTTCCATGAGCTAACTAGAG
Organism: Gekko gecko; assembly: GCA_029375565.1. Taxonomy (NCBI): domain Eukaryota; kingdom Metazoa; phylum Chordata; class Lepidosauria; order Squamata; family Gekkonidae; genus Gekko; species Gekko gecko. The sequence goes on from JAPDNY010000002.1 coordinate 221,936,129, forward strand.
CAGCTCTTTTTTTGTTTCTGATAAGCATTCTGAATTCATATTTCAACAAGAATATCCATTTGAGTATGCCTCTACCATTGCGTAATTTGAATTGCCAATGCATGTAGCAAATTGTCCTTTTAAATGTCCTACAATCAGTACTGAACCAATTATCATGCCTGGCCAGGCCATAAGATGTACATAATGGTTGAAACAGTTTTATCAGTTCACTCATTATATCCAAGTTCCTCTCCAGGGAAGAATAAGAGGACATTTTAGCCTTAAATTGACAGGCTTTAGGACAACTCTTTAAGCTGATTACTTCCTTCGTAATATCATTGTTCCAATGCACTGCTCTAAATCTATTACGATTCTGGCTTAACTGAAAAGGGATGGCAGATTGAAGAAAAATGCATTGTGAGATATTTAATATTAACTGCAAAGGAAAATGATCAGTGCCCATATAGTTTGTTGTCTCCAGTAAATCAGTCAGATTGAGCAAACTAGGTTATAGTAGACGGTTGGGGGGGGACGGGATGGAATTTTTAGATTTGAGTATATTGAACCCCCAAAATATCACTTTTTCTCAATATTCCTGAATCCCAGTACTGATACGGTATTTGAATTCTATAAATACTTGATACTGCTGATTTTTTTTTTGCTCCATTATACTCTGTGGGCCCCAGGACAAGAGAAGAGAAGAGAAGAGAAGAGAAGAGAAGAGAAGAGAAGAGAGAGAGAGAGAGAAGAGAAGAGAAGAGAAGAGAAGAGAAGAGAAGAGAAGAGAAGAGAAGAGAAGAGAGAGAGAGAAGAGAGAGAGAAGACTGGATTTATACCCCGCTCTTCACTGCCCAAAGGCGTCTCAGAGCAGCTTACAAACTCCTTTCCCTTCCCCTCCCCACAACAGACACCCTGTGAGGTAGGTAGAGCTGAGAGAACTTCTGACAGAAACTGTCCTTGAGAGAACAGCTGTGCCAGAGCTTGTGACTGACCCAAGGTCACATCAGCAGGTGCAAGTGGAGGAGTGGGGAATCAAACACGGTTCTCCCAGATAAGAGTCCGCACACTTAACCACTACACCAAACTGGGGGAGGTGCCCCCATCCTCCATTGTTTCCAATGGAGGGGGGGAAGGCATTTAAAGGGAACACAGTCCTGTTAAATGCCTTTTGCAAGCTGCGGTTGAACTCCAAAGGCATTTAAAGGGCTTGTGGTCCCTTTAAATGCCTTCTACAAGCCACAGCTTCATCTAGAAGATGTTTAAAGGGACTGCAATTCCTTTAAACACCCTTAAATGCTAGCTATCTGGTGGCCCCCCAAAATCCTGAATATTTTTGGGATTTTGGGGGCTCAGCTGTATTGACTAGCCAGATAAATACCCCAGCTGATATCTGGCTGAAAAAATACCCTAAATATACCGGTAACATATTTTTCAGGGTTTTTTTCCAGTTTGGATAAACCGAATGCATACCCCTAGGTTGTACTACAAAATAATCAATAACACTAGTGCCACACTGATTAATACATGTAAAATCCCCCATGGTGTCAACCCGTGGGCAACCATTACCAATTGAGAGCGCACTGTTAGTAATTAAAGAGGCTACTCTCTTCCTAGCACTGTTGATCTTTATATCCTTAGATGATCTTGGCTCCAGAGAAAAGTTACTTATTGACTGATCTTTGATACTTTTAAAGAAAAATTCATAATAGGTTGCACCAATCTGAGCATTAAAATCTCTAGCCAACGTGAGTACAATTGACATGTACATATCTCCAACTTTCTGGATACAGATGTTCAATTTACCCCAATAATATGCTAATGCTGATCTTTGTGTGGATGGACAGATATATGTATTAATCAAAATAAAATAAAGATTTCATAATTGCAAGAGTAAAGCCATCACATAAGGTAGTTCACTTGGTAGCACTGTGGCACTGACCAATAAACTAATGGAGATCAAACAGGCAATTCCAGCAGCAGGACGGCCTAGTTTATTTATTTATTTTTTAAAGCCTCAAAAGAATAAGTGGTGAAGCCAGAAAGACAGACTCTGCTAAGCTGCCAGTTTTCTTGAAGTAGAACTATATTGTCATTGGCTAGAAATTTCCTAGTTTCTTGGGATCCTACTCTATTTGCCCATCCCCCATGTTCCAAGAAAGGATTTTCAGCTTCCATTTGCTGACATTAAGTCAATTCTTCTTCTTCTCAAATGGAATAACATCAGGATCCAGCCCACAGGCTTCAGATGAAAACTGAGAAATCATGGCCTGTTCCCTTAAATAATGTTGCCCAAATGGGCTCAAGCTACCATTCCCTTTCAGTACTGATGATGTTAAAAGTCATGTTGTTTTGGAGTTGTTCATCAAAGATTCATTCTCAGAAGGTATCAGGTCCTTTGTATGAGCATGCTCAGCACCTTTAATCCAGGATAATTTGTTTTTTATATCAGTTAGAGCATGAGTAAAAGTCTGTAGACTGGATAACATTTTATCTTTTTCCTGGAAGGGCAAAACTCTGAAAGAGGCAACCAGATTCTCTTCAAAAGAAGAGAGGACTGTTTCACTGATTCTGTACTACATGATTAGTCAGTTTCATGCTCTCTTCTGCAAAAGAGAAGATCTGAGGTGGCAGATTGGCAGCTCTATTTGAAAAAAAACAACCCACCTATACTGTTAGACTCTATTCTCTTCTGAACAAAGCCCTTAACAAGCAGAATTCTTTCCTTCTGAAGATATGCCTAGACTGGGAAGACTCCATATTTTTAAAGATGTTTCTGGTTGGTAAATATGAGTGAGGGAATTCTTGAGGAAAAGAAGTGTAATTTAAATCTTTCTCCTTTAGTAAGTCCTGGAACCCTTTCCATGTATTTCAGATCAGTTGATAAAAAATGCCTTTGTCGCAAAAGAGAAAGCTGTTCCTTGACCACATGCTTTGTTGACCAGTTGATCATGCAGCCATTATAAGAGAAGATATTCAAAGCAATTTCATTATGTTCCAGTATCAGAGGTGGAGAGACAACATGGGATGTATAAATATTTCTCTTATAAACTCCATCCACCTTTTCCCCCTTTCTCCTCAGTCAACCCTTTACCAGTAGAGATGTTATGTAAAGATAGAGATGGCAATGATTGTTTTAAGGGTCTTTTGCCTTCAGGGTCCAAACAATCCTTCCCACTTGGTTTGGCTAAGAAAATACCAATCTGCTCTGTGAGTAGATCAATCTTTTCAAATATTTTTTGTACAGTTTCTGAGATTAGAAGAGTTTGAGATGCTAACATAGCTAATGTCTCTGACTGCTTATTTGTAGCAGCTTTCCCCCCCCGGGATCTCATCAAAGGCTTCCAAATTGATTAGAGGGTTCTGTTGGGAACATACTGAAAGATCATTAGAATGCAAGGGGCTAGAACTTCATTAGATAAACAGTCAGTTCTGTTGGAGATAGCTGTCAACAAAAGATTTTAAAAGAATTCTTCCATTTTGCTCTGCGCCGCAAGCTCACGCCCAGCCCAATTGTTTAGAACAATTCGGTCAATTACGTCTCTGCCACAGGGCAGACCAAACCACAGGGAATTGGACATTGGCTGTGAGGCATTTGCAAGCTATTTTGCAGATAAAGTCTTGTCGCTCCGCCATGACCGTCCTGCCACAGTTGATACAGTGAATGAACTCAAGGCTCCTAGCACATCTTCTGGTCACATTCTGGATTGTTTTGACCCACTTAGCCTAGAAGAAGTTGACAGACTGCTCTTAACTGTATGTCCCACCACATGCCTCTTGGATCCGTGCCTGTCGTGGCTAATTAAAGCAGCTCACGAGGGGCTATGGGATGCCATACAGGAGACTGTCAACAAGTCCCTCTTTCAGGGACAATTCCCAGGGGCACTTAAGGAGGCAGTGGTGCGCCCCCTCTTGAAAAAACCATCTTTGGACCCGGCTGAATTGGCCAACTATTGGCCGGTTTCCAACTTGCCCTATTTGGGCAAGATAATAGAGAGCGTGGTGGCACTTCAGTTGCAGAGCTTTCTGGATTACGCTTCTATTCTAGATCCCTTTCCAGTCGAGCTTCTGCCCCGGGCACGGGATAGAGACAGCACTGGTCGCCCTCACAGACGACCTCCGAAGGAATCTGGATCAGGGCGGACCGGCAGTGCTGATGTTGTTAGATCTGTCAGCCGCATTTGACATGGTTGACCATCAGCTACTGATCCATTGCCTCACCGACACCGGAATCCAGGGACTAGCCTTACAATGGCTTGTTTCCTTTCTCCAAGGTCGGGGACAAAGAGTGGTGTTGGGGAATCAGCTGTGCCAGAGGCACTCACTGGAATGTGGAGTGTCACAAGGGGCAGTGTTGTCCCCGATGCTTTTTAACATCTATATCTGCCCTCTTGCCCAGATTGCCCGGAGGTATGGACTGGGGTGTCATCAGTATGCGGATGACACCCAGCTTTATCTGTTGTTGATCGACTAGTCCGACTCTAAACCAGAAGTCCTAGACCAGGAGCTGCAAGCTGTGGCTGGTTGGTTCAGACTGAGCTGGATGAGTATTAAGGAGTCCAGACTGGCAACAACCAGAGCCAGGGCCTTTTTGGTGGCAGCTCTGGAATGAGCTCCCAGAAGAGATCAGGGCCCTGTGGGACCTTTTACAGTTCCGTAGGGCCTGCAAAATGGAGCTCTTCCACCAGGTTTTTGGAGCCGCTGCCACCACCACCACTATTGCCACCACTATCACCATTATTACAACTGTATCTACTGGTGGTGTTATCACTAACAACTGATTGTTATGGTGGAAGTCCTGAGCCATAGGTCTTTGAGACTTTTGCCTGGCCCAGTCCCTCCCCTTCTTTCTACAACTGAAGCAGACCAAAATTTTAGGTAATATCGGAATGCTAGCACTTTAATATTGTTGTTTTTAATACTGTTTTTATCATTGTGTTATTTATTAATATGTAGAACTGTGTTTATCTCATGTAAATTTTGTTCTGTTGTGAGCCACCCTGAGCCAGCCTAGGATGGAATGAGCAGGATAGAAATCAATAAAAATAAATAAATAAACAAATACTGACAAACAGGCATACGTCATCCAAAGAGAACTGCCCTTTTCCTTCTCATATTAACAGGCAAGTGTTATAAAGAATGTAATAGTTATTACAGTTATATAGAATGTATTAATTGTTTTAGAACGAAGTCCAATGGCACCTTTAAGACCAATGAAGTTTTATTCAAGGTATAAGCTTTCACGTGCATGCACACTTCCTCAGATACAATGAAATGGAATTTTACCAGTCCATAAATATAAGGTAGAGGTTAAACAGCAAATTAGCCTACAGCACAATGAAGAAGTTTTAACAGATGCAAACAAGAATAAACAAATGCAAATAGGAATAACAAGCTAAATTTATAAGGTAACCATTGTTTGGATTTAATTCCAAGGAAAACAGTGAAGCAAATAAAGTCAGAATTGGAGATAGATGTGTAAATGTGTCATTCTTAATTGCGGAGTGCTAAGAGTAATTATCTGAGACGTTGTTGTTACATTCCATCTCTCTCCTCTCAAGCATGGAGGTAATGAATAGCATCTTTTTCTTTTAGTTGGGGTGATTTGTAGTGCAGTGCTATGTCTCCTCTGGTATCAGGCCACAGAAATGCATTCCAACATACTAGCCTAATATTCATTGCATTACATCACAATCACTATTCTAAACTACTTTTCCAAATAAGAAATAAATTAAACCAATATTCCTGTTAAGTCCTGGGGATTTTTTTGTTCCGAGTATTGTAATTCAGCAATTTCCCTTTCCAGTCTGTTCCTGAAGTTCCATTGCAAAAAAATAGCTACTTTCAGGTCACCCATTGACTGTCCTGGAAGGTTGACCTTAAAGGTGCCACTGGACTCAAACTTTGTTTTACTGCTTCAGACCAACATGGCTACCCATCTGGATCTATATTAATTGTTTTATAGTTATTCTCCTCTATTTATTCTAATTAAGCCATTTGATTAATCTAATTAATCCAAACAATCTAATTGATCCAACTAAATTTCCTTACAGTCTCATAAATTTATTAGACAAATGATAGCTATGACTCATGTGAAACAAAGCAATCAAGAGCTAATATATTATTTTTAAAAAACCTCGGAAATGAAATGCAGATATAGTAAATCCTAACAAATAAAATTTATTTATAGTTTATAGTTTATTTTGAGATTAAAAGCTCATACTGCTCACTCTCCCTTCATTCAGGAAAAGAGTCAGCACTTAGCAACTAATTGAGTCTTATTAACATGCCAGTGAGAGGCTTCAAAGTCTTGTTAACACAACAGCCATTCACCGAGCCCTGTCAGGCAGATAAAAATTAATAAATTAAATCATCCAAAAAGGAGTTAAAAACTAGAGAGCGAAGAACCACCAAACAAAACTGCACCGGTTCCCAAAAGAAGCCAGGCAAAAAGAAATTAAAACAGAATTAAAACAGAAACAATAGAGACAATAGGGAATGACTTCCCCCACCGCTCCAAGCCCAGATAGCTCAGCTTCTTCAGAAACAGGAGGAAAAGGCTATCTAGGCTATTTAGGCTAGGTAATCAAAATAAATCATCTGTAAATAACAAACCAAGGAACAGAAAGGAAAAGAAAAGAGAAAGGGCTAATAGACTCAATTAAAAGCACAACTGACAAATTAAAACAAATTGACGGAATTAAAACAAATCTCAGAGTGGAGCTACCCAACCCAACCAGCACAAGCTAAACCACCCAACCCACACAAGCTAAAACTAAGCTAAATATCAAACTGCCAAAAAATGCAAAAAAAAATATAAGACTAAGCTAAATATTAAGCAATGGCCACAGAGAGTAACTATGCACAACTGGAGCTGCCCAGCACAACTGGGTGTGTGATAAAATACGTTAAATAGGCACTCTAAACTGTTGAACCAATGGGGGAAAAAAGTTTAAAAGAACTTTTAAAGAAAAAAGCAAGTTTAAAATCTACCATTAAAGCATATATAAGTTCTGGTTCCAGCAGGGCAGGGGAGCAGTTTTCTGATTGTGCTCTGCTCTGCAGAGTGTACTCTTATTTGGTTTTAAATAGCTTTTAATCTCTTTTATCTTTTTATTGGACACTGCCACCTGCACATTATTTAACAATGCCCCCAAATATAGTTACTATTTTCTTTCTGTAAACAGAAAATCACCTGAGGCATAAAATAACCTCTCAAAAATCTACTGATCTATTGCTTTGGGGTTGTTGGATTTCTTGTCCCAGCCAATCTAATGTTTTGAAATGAAAAAGGACCATTAATTTTTGCAAAGGAAAACTGAGTCAGAAAAACAATGAAGTGCTCTAGCTTCCTGTATGTTTACACAAACAATGGGATTAACTAGATAACATTTACCTCACCACGGAGGGATATGTACCTGGGACAGAAAAATAACTCCACCAGAAATGCTACTGATTGATAATGGGGTACTGTGAAGCTGACTTTTGCTATCACAAACAGATTCTTGGGAGTGACATTTTACTACCCCAAGACACATTGCAACATGACTTGGAATAGTAAATACGCTCCAATACAATTTGTGTAAATTTTTTCAGACTTTCCTCAAGGGGTTTTAAAATGTCAGAATTCTTTTACTTATGGATTTAGGAATAGAAGTAAAAATGAGGATCTGTAGTATAAGGTTATTTACAAGCATTTAAAATGTAATTCTGGAAAGTAGAAGATTTGTGGAAAACATCACTGTATTAGCCATGACATCTGAGGACAATATAAGCCAAACCTGGGGCCAAATTTAAAATTATATGGCAGACACGTTTATCAGCATTTTGATTAAAAGAAAAAGAAAGAAAGCTAGCAGCCACAGAATGCTTTGAGCCTGACTGGAGAATTATATCTGCTCTGGTGGTCCAGGGTAGGGCAATCACAACCAATGGGAAGAAGCTCTTCCCTGGAGGCAGGCAGGATCATTAATCGTTTGCTGGCTCATCAGTCTCCCAGAAAGTCCTCTATGGGCTCCAGGTTTTCTATGTCTACCCTGGGAAGGGCCACTGAGAAATGAACTTCACAATAAGTGAACAAACTTTCCATTTTACCCACACAGGGAGAAAAGCAGCTATAGATATGTAATTTTTAATTGAGGAAAAAAATGTTGGCAGGAAAATGCTTAAGAACTTCCCATTCCTCCACTCAGACTTGCTGGCTTCTGTCGCTGCTTTTTGATCTTAAGAAACCTGTAGCGAATCTTTATCGTATCTTCCATATTACCTCAAATTTGGCCCTCAGAGGGCAGTTCAAATTTCCATCGTGTCTATCCATTCAGACACAAAGTAGAAGTAGATCTGGGAATATGAAGCTCTTGCTGTTGGACTAATCAAAGTGGTAATGGCAAACACCCCCCCCCAAAGTGCTCCATAATATGGAGCCCTATTTCAAGTCCAGTCATTTCTGATTAGCATAAATATGGTCTATTTGTTTCTAGTGAGTCTTTATGAATACATGCTTCAGGTGCTTTATTTCTTAACCTCTAGTAATACTGCACCTATGTCATCACTTCTATCATTCATCTTACTTACAGCCCAATCATAAATTTGCTTAGAAGTTAATCCTGCCAAGTTCAATGTTCTTAATTGGTAGCAAGGATAGAGATTTGAAGACCTGGAAAAAAACCCGGAAAAATTCGGAAAAAAAAATTTCCCCCCCATTTTTTTCCTGAAGCCTTTTTTGTTTTTTCCCAAAAATTGGAAAAATTGATTATGGAATGTTTTATTTTAACATGATGAATAAAATATTTTAAGACAAGGTGTTCAAATATTTTCTAAATCATTTCTAAAAATTATGTATGGTATCAGATTAATCTAATTTCTGTGCACTGAGGACAAGCAAGTTCTAGGTTACAAACTGAACTCTCCAATGCAAGAACAAGATAAATTTCTTCCTTTAGGAGGTGCTATTGTCACAAGAAAAGAAAAAGGTTTCAGTTTTGTTTTTGCATGCAGGTGGGTGTACTGGCACTGAGGCTTCACTAGGCCTCAAAGCATTGGAAGAAAATACAGAACAACAAAAAAAGACCTGAAAGTATATACTTAATTTAAAAAGGTAAGAATTTTCATTTATCTGATTCCAGAAAACTGAATCATTTTGCTAGTTTATTTTTATAACTTTTGTGTAAATAATAATTTAATTACTACTAATCTGGTAATTTACTTGCTCCATTTGTTACAATTACAGATAAATATTATTAAAAAGTAAATTCTGTTTGTAATAATTGTTTGGATACACTATATTTTAATATGCTAGTTGTGATAATTTCATGCCAAGTAAAATTGTCCATAGTCATATTTTATGTTCCTAAAGTAACAGAATGACTTTCAATCTAAGGATACTTAGACCTGCAGCCTTAGTTTTTAAACTGAAAAAGTTAGTCAGACTTGCTTCCAGGGATGTTCAGTCACCCATGCAGCTTGCACAAACATGCCTAGTAAAGTAACAAAACTGTAGTAAGGTGCTTTTTTTTCAAATTTAGGTTAGACTAAGCAACGGCAGGACTTCGTACAAGACTGAACATTTTTTTTATATTCAATTCAGTTTGAAAGCTGCCTGAAGATATAGGGCTTAATTCTGGCATTCTAAAATGAAGAAATGGTGATGTTCCAATACACCTCATAGTCCCTTATCATATCCTAATCCAGAGATCCACATGCTGAAAGACATATACAGGAGCTCTTTAATAGGACGGGCCTATTAATTTCAACAGCTGGTGGCAAGGCTTGCATTATTACAAAATTTATAATCAATTTTTCCACAAGATATTTTCAGAGTATAGTTCACTTAAGTAGAAAACTATCTCAGCTCACATCCTGTCCCTAAGGGGCAGTATTTTGTTGGGCATTTCAGGTTGTATCAGAAAGGGGGATACAAGTAAGTCATACTCTACTGATGACTATCCTGCAGTTACAGAAATGCTCTGTGGCATCCATGACATGCTTTAAAGACACAGCAAAAATAAGACATGCAATCTAGAATATTTGAAAATAACTGAAGACCAAGTATTGATATATACACAGCCGTTTTAACTGCCCACTTAAACTGACCAGACTTTTGGATCTAATGGGTCTCCAATAGCAGAAGTTTCACAAGTACAGACCACTGGACTATAATATTTTGAGGGCAACTACAACCTTGCTGTGTGTGCAAAGTGCCGTCAAGTCACAGCCAATTTATGGTAACCCAAGCAAGGGGCTTTCAAGGCAAGTGAGAAGCAGAGGTGGCTTGCCATTGCCATCCTTTGCAGAATCTTCTTTGGTGGTCTCCCTTCCAGGTATCAATCTTGCCTAGCTTCCAAGATCTGATAAGATCGAGCTATACCATGCTGGCTTCCCTGAATGCACCTCTGATACAGGAATGCATATGAAGGGCCTCAATAAATAAAGTAGCATATATGGGGAGGGCAGTACTTCAAGGATCTTGGGCCCAGGTTGTTCTGTAAAGGTAAGAACCAATACCTTGAATTTAGCCATGGAAGTCAGATAACCAGTGAAGCTCTTCCAAAATTGGTTACATGCATCCAGTAGTTTAATACCAGGTACTAGTGCTGCATTCCTGGCTGAGGACACACAGTAAGCACACAGAGGTAGTTACTGGACGTTACAGTTGGTCAAAATCCAGCTCCAAGGTTTAGGCACAGGTTAGGCAGCACTCACAGCTTCAAGTCCAAAAGGGTGATCCAAGAGCAAAGTGTATACGATACAGACCAAGGTCACAGATGAAGAACTCTATCCAGAATACATGTGGCAAGGTCAGTAGCTAATACATCTACTCCCTTCTCTGTTGCTTTTAATCCCCATGCTGCTAACCACCCGTGTTGCATCATGTGCCTGCCAGCTGCCTCAGTCCTGCTCCTGCAAACACTCATCTTCACTGTTGAAGCTGGGCCAATGCTGTGCTGCTACATGGGCACTGTGCCTTCTGGCTAGAAGGTCCTAGTCTTCTTCCAACAACATTCCCAAGAGGCTCTGGTGATGCGGGGGATGAACTGACTGGCAACTGACTCTCTGTTGCCAGCCCAGGGTTGGGAAGCTGAGGGATCAGTGTACTGGTTCCTGGTTGAGAATCTATATCTGGACACTCAGAGACCCCCTCTTCCTCAGAGGAGTCCACTGCATCCCTTTGCTCTTCTGAACTTGGCTGAGCCACAGCATTCATTCTGGTCCAAATGAAGTTTCTAAGTTACTTTTAAGTCACATATACTGTATCCCAAATGAAAGCAGCCATGATTTGCAAAAGGCTGGCAAACCAGAACTAGAAATAAAGTGTGAAGTGAATGTACAAACCAGTTTTTTTTATTAATTATGATGAGAAATTCCTCCTCATCCCAGAAACCACAAGTACTGCTGTCTTATAGATCAAACCAGAGAAGCCTTATCATATGGAGGAAGTAGAGGTAGCATTGGGTTTATTTACAAGAATCTGGTTTATAATTAAATAAAGAAAGCAATATGGAAGCCAGCCACTGACATAGCAGTGGTTGCTGGACTGCTCATGAAATGCAGGCAAGCCATCTGATTAGCCCACGCTCACTAAACAATACCATGGCTCCTCCTTTTCATCATCGTCACAAGAAATTGCTCAGCAATCACTTTTTCCCCTTCTTTGGTGATGGCACCTGCCGTGGTGCCACTAACAGGAAGGAAAGGGGAAAGGAGCCCCAATCTACAGCAGGGAAAAGGAGGCAATTCCACCGTAGCAGGAGAAGACTGGATGTGGAAGAAGGGGGACACAAATAAGGGTCTATAGAAATCCAGTCAAATACTTATGAGTTGATAATGGCTATCCCACTGTTATACTTTCAGTGGGACTGCATTCAAATGCATATCCCCGTAAATATTCTGATAAATAGTCTTATTTTTTGATTTCTAAAATTGGATCATTATGTTATTGTTTAACTTCCTGCTTGCTTTCACTTTCTGTGAACCCAATTTCTTTCAGATTCTGAGACAAATCACCAAAGTGCAATTTATTTGTAAGAAACACTTCAAGGTAAAATTTGCTTGATTTTATTTCTTGGATCTAGAACAGTACTTTTCTACAATGTAACCTCCTCCCTAAGTAAATATGAAAAGTCTCTGCATATGCCTCACAGTGTTTGATACTGAACAAAATTTCAGCTTGACACATAATAGCACCTCCTATTCATCCATGAAGGATTTTCCTTCAGTCATTCCTCCCCCCTACCCATGTACCAGAAACAGCTTAGCCCATACCTTAAACGACTTCACATTAAAGAAACAAGAACTCCCATTTTCAAATAATGACAAGCTGACTGACATCTAAACCACAGGGAGGGGAAAAAAATTAAAAATTAATGCCAGAGAAAAACCTGGAAGAATGCATAAGATATTCTTCCTAAGGAGTCCAACTATTGCCCATAAACATTATTTCCAATGATATAGAACCCAAGAATTAGGTTAGTTATCTGAACATACAGCACTTCATGAAGACAACCAAATGAAATAAGTGTTGTAAACATTTCACTTCAACTAATACTACAAAGTGCAAGTAAACTTTCAATGATTGTGCTATTGATTTAGATGTATAAATATTAAAGACTATCACACACATTACTAACTGTGGGATGCAAGTTTATATACCCTTATTTATGCATGGATCCAAAGCTCATTTTCCACCTGCGGAAGAGCCATGCAATTCCACCACTTCCTCCCTCCCACAGCTAACTCCCATATTAAACCCAGCACTGTTCCGGGGGAGTGGGGAGGTCCCTGATACCCCCCAGGGGGGGCACACAGTAAACTGCAATGGAAGGAAGGGACACTCCTCATGCAATGCTTTGGTTCAACTTTAGTTTATTTCACTGAGAGATAAATTTATGAGAACATAAGTTATTGTTTATTTTATTTATATTATTATACACCTTTCTCATGAGACTCAAGGCAGATTACACAATGTAAGTCAATACGATCAACAGGATAGAACATTCAGTAAACAATGCAATAGGGTTAGGACTGCGGAAATCTGAAAAGAAGCAGAAATCTGAAACAAAGTGTAAGCATTTAAAAACGACATGTTAAATGATGCAGAAATTATATAGTACAAGTATAGTTAAAGCAACAGACAAGTCTATGATAAGACAGTCTACAGACACTGCTTCTTTACCCATCTTTACAGTATAGCGCTAGTACCTGTACAAAAAAGCCTTCTTTAATTATTCAGTTTTGCACAGATTTTGGAAAACCAGGAAATTGGGAGCCTTCTTAACCTCATCAGGCAGCCATACCATAAGGTAGGGGCTACAACAGAGAATTCATACATATGGGCAGTTGTTGATTTTGCCTATTTGCAGAAGGCCCTGCTAAGATGAGCCAAAGTTGTTGTGGTGGAGCATAGGAAGAGAGGTGGTCCTGCAGATGTGAGGGACCAAGGCCATGAAGGACTTTGTATACGATAACCAGTACCTTGAACTGAACCCAGCAACTGATTGTCACCTAACGGGTGACTGCAAAAGGGGAGTAATATGCACGCTCCATCTAGTTCCTGATAATAACTGAACTGCGGCATCCTGCTCCAACTGAAGTCTCCAATTTGACTTCAATGGGAAGCTTATGCAGACTGCATTACAACAGCCTAGTCTCGAAGTTACTGAGACACGGATGTGATGTTCAGTTTTATCTGCAACCATATGCAACAACTGCTACCAATATCACTTTTGCTAGTTTATAAAACTCTTGATTCTTAAAAAAATTAAAACAAAACCTACAGAATTCATACAACCATGTATCTTTGGCTGCTTCCTGAGAACCAACAAAATACTTTACATAATATGAAGGCTTGGTAGACAACGTGCGGTTCATAATAAGCATGTCTCTTGGATCTATTTCCAGCAGGATACGGAAGAATGCATCTCAAAACTGAAGCCAAAATTCTGTAAGACACACTCCAAATACTACTCCATCCTCAAGAACAAGGAACCTTTTTGACCGTATATAAAACTTGTAGCCTGGAACAACTAATCCCACTGATTTAGCTAGACCTACTTGTTAGAGAAGGAGCTGCGGTGGCTCAAGTGGTTAAGACACTGAACTGCAGGCTGCAGAAGGTCAGTAGTTCAGCAGTTCGAGACCAGGGTGCCGCATGATGGGGGTTAGCTCCCGTCTCTAGTTCCAGCTCCTGCCAACCTAGCAGTTCGAAAGCAAGAAATTGCAAGTAGATAAATAGGTACCACTTCGGTGGGAAGGTAACAGCGTTCCGTGTGCCTTGGTGTTTAGTCATGCCAGCCACATGACCACGGAAATGTCTTTGGACAGCGCTGGCTCTTCGGCTTGGAAACGGAGATGAGCACCGCAACCCTAGAGTCGGATTCGACTGGTTTTCGAGCAAGGGAACCTTTACCTTTACTTTACTTGTTAGAGAAATGCAGCCTTAGAAATACAGCCTGATTCATGACCCTGTTAAACCAAAGTACTGTATCTGCAAGTGATCCAAGCCATGATTACTTAAAAGTTAGTCCTGTTGGTATCAACAATTTTTGGCATAACTGTCCCAATCCTGTGATAGAAATCCATATGAACATCATGTTCTTCCATGTTCATCATTGTGACCGTGCTGCTCTGTGAGGAAAGCAAAAATGTATCCAACAAGGAAGTAACTTAAAGGTGAATGCCTCATAACTTTCAGATCTCAAGGCAATAGCCAGTTATGAGTAGTCTTTATTCATGGCTTCCTAAATAGGAAGAAATATGTTTAGGTCAGGTTTAAGATGCTAGTCCCACAGATATTACCAGAACTAATGACACAAACCTAAAGTATTGCTTGAAAATCTGGCTGAAATTCCAATATAATACTTTAACATTCATGCTAATACACTTGCTTTCAACAAGAGACTGACACTCATCAGTATTTCACACACCTCAGATCAACTACTGTCTTGATTATTTCATTATGAAACATACATACCTTGCTGATAACTACACCTTGTTCACTATCAAAAAGGCCGTTTTCCTATTACTATTCCACAGTCTTCCTCCACTGTCCCGTGAACATGCTTCCCCTTTAGCTGAGTATCAATTAATAACCATCCTTCAGATTATAGATGGTAGAAACTGGTGACCTACTGGTTATTACAGGCAGTAACAGAGTTCAGGTTTCATATTCCCAAAGTGAACTCTTGGAACTGAATAATTTCATACAGTCATGCCTTCACAACTTTATTGCAACTAGTGGTGTCAGTGTATTTCAATAATCATAATGCCACAATAAAAGGGACAATAAAAGTGAATGTTATCCCAATCTTTAAGAAAGGGAAGAAGGATGACACGGGAAGCTACAGGCCGATCAGTCTGACATCTGTTGCTGGGAAGATATTAGAGCAGATTTTAAAGGGATTGATCTGTAAGCATCCGAAGGACCACTTCGTGATCCGGGGAAGTCAGCATGGTTTTGTCCCCAACAGATCTTGTCAGATCAACCTGATTTCCTTCTTTGGTTGTGTGATGAGCTTACTGGATCTTGATGTGATTTACCTGGATTTCAGTAAAGCTTTTGATAAGGTTCCCCATGGCATTCTGATGGACAAACAGGAAGACTGTGGACTGGACTATAGGACAGTTCGGTGGATAGGGAACTGGTTAGAGGACCGCACCCAAAGAGTGGTGGTCAATGGCGTTTCATCAGATTGGAGGGAGGTGTCCAGTGGGGTGCTGCGCGGCTCAGTACTTTTCAGTATTTTTATCAATTATCTGGATGAAGGGGTAGAAGGCCTACTCATTAAATTTACTGATGATACCAAATTGGGAGGAGCAGCAAACACCCAAGAAGATAGAGTTAATATTCAACAAGACCTAAATACTCTGGAGAAGTGGGCAGTTGCAAACAGGATGCAATTCAACAAAGATAAATGTACAGTATTACATCTGGGTCCCAAAAATGTCAATCACATATACTGGATGGGGGATACATTTCTAGGGAGTAGTGTATGCGAATGATCTTGGGGAAAGAATGGTCTGTAAACTAAATATAAGCAGTCAGTGTAATGTGGTGGCAAAAAAGGCTAATTCAGTCTTGGGTTGTATTAAAAGGGCCATAGCATCGAAATTGCAGGAGGTCATAGCCCCTCCGTATACTGCCTTCGTCAGGCCGCACCTTGAGTACTGTGTGCAGTTCTGGAGGCCTCACTTCAAAAAGGATGTGGGCAGAATCAAGAGGTTGGAGAAGAGAGCGACAAGGATGATCAGGGGTCTGGAGACTGAGCCGTACGAGGAAAGGCTAAGGGCCTTGGGAATGTTTAGTTTGGAGAAGAGGAGATTGAGGGGGGACATGATTGCTCTCTTTAAATATTTGAAAGGCTGTCATTTGGAGGAGGGCAAGGAGCTGTTCCAGTTGGCAGTAGAGGATAGGACCCAAAGCAATGGGTTTAAATTACATGCCGAAAGGTTATCAGCTGGATATTAGGAAAAACTTTTTCACAGTCAAAGTGGTTCAAAGGTGGAATCAGCTGCCTAGGGAGGTGGCAAGCTCCCCTTCACTGGCAGCTTTCAAGAAGAGGCTAGATGAATATTTGTCAGAGATGCTTTAGGCTGTCCTGCATTGGGCAGGGGGTTGGACTAGATGGTTGGTATGGCCCCTTCCAGCTCTATGATTCTATGGTTCTATGACATCGTGTGAGTGCATGTGTGTATTTTACACAAGAACAGAATATGGTACGGGGCAGAATTTAAGTTACAAACTCACCTTTAAGAAGAAACATAACAAGTTCCTAGTTCATATAATTCTGGATATGGACTTTAAAATATTTGGGAAATTCCTACAACACATGCCTCTTTCCTCCTCTCAATAACCTGTAAAAGTATAATGAAGGTTCAGAAAAATAAAAAGTTTCAAAAAATGTAACAGCTAAGAGAAACTTAGCTTTCCTTGGTACAGAATTTCCATAGCACTAAATTTACATAGCCATCATAAACAAATAGCAAACGTATTTTCTACATGACAGAAATGTATTTTGCTAGCTTTAAGAAAAAATATAGACGATGATCAGAAGTTACACATTAACATATACAAGTACGAGGTACACAGGGCTATTTTTGGGCAGGAATGCACAGGAATGGAGTTCCGGCTGCCTCCCAAGTTGGCCACGCCCAGCAGGAACTCATTAGCATAACAGGCCACACCCAACAGCAGAAACTCATTAGGGGTGTGTGGCCGTACATGCAAAGGAGTTCCTGCTACCAAAAAAGCCTTGGGGTTTTGACAACAAACAAGGTAAACAGAATAAGAAGCAAAAGGTGGGTGTGGCTGGATGACCACACTTCTGGTGACATTGGGGAGTGGCCTAATATGCTATTAAGCTGTGCTGTCAGGGGTGTGGCTTATTATGCTAATGAGTTCCTGCTGGCCTTTTTCTACAAAAAAAGCCCTGGAGGTACATATATTGAAAATGAACATTGCTTATTAGGGAAAGATACTGCTTGAAGATACCGCATCTCAGAAGTATTTTCATCATGCAGACAGGGTCACATTTTAAAAGTGATGAGCGAAAGCTGTTCCTGGCACTACAACACATCATTTAGAACCATACAGCTGCTATTTTCAGTTCTTATCCACAACACTGTTAGAAAGGAAAAACATTCTGTTTCAAATTATATCACTTAACCAGCCTAAGGTGTACAATTGGCTAATGGAA
This sequence comes from Gekko gecko, assembly GCA_029375565.1. Lineage (NCBI taxonomy): Eukaryota > Metazoa > Chordata > Lepidosauria > Squamata > Gekkonidae > Gekko > Gekko gecko. The sequence goes on from JAPDNY010000002.1 coordinate 221,953,795, forward strand.
CCAACTACTTATTTCTCAGGGTTGCTTCCTACATTACCTTGCTTTATGTGATGCTGAAGATGCATCTCATTCCATATCTAACATTGCCTAAATTTCAATTTTGAAAGGGTTAAGATGATGTAATATTTCTCTCTAAGGTCACTGCTACTATCCTGAGGCTCTGGAAGCATACTAATTTGCCTGCATTCTATTCAAAGTGAAATAACTCATCTTAACCTAACCCATGTTACATCAGAGGATGCTATACATGGAAAGTGATAAGCAGGAACACATCATTGTAACAAACATAACTCTCTCATGGATCGCTGCCTTGATGTGGCAAGGGGGCTTGTGTGGTTTGCTGAGGCTGCAGGCTATACCGTGGAAGGCCACCCAGGATGGACAGGCCACAGCAGAGAACTCAGACAAAACGTGATTCTCTGGAGAAGGAAATGGCAACTCACTCCAGTATCTTTGCCAAGAAAACCCTATGGATAGTAACAAAAGACTAAAAGATATGATGCCAGAAGAAGAGCCCCTCAGGCCAGAAGGTGTCCATTATGCTACTGGGGAAGAGCAGAGGGCAAGTACAAGTAACACCAGAAAGAATGAAGTGGCTGGGCCAAAGCCAAAACTACATTTGGCCATGGATGTGTCTGACGGTGAAAGGGAAGTCCGATGCTGCAAAGAACAATACTGCATAGGAACCTGGAATGTAAGATCTGTGAATCAAGGTAAGCTTGACGTAGTCAAAAATGAGATGGCAAGACTGAACATTGACATCTTGGGAATCAGTGAATTAAAGTGTACTAGAATGGGAGAATTTAACTCAGAGGACCATTATATCTACTACTGTGGACACAAATTCCATAGAAAAAATTGTGTAGCCTTTACAGTCAACAAGAGAGCAAGAAAGGCAGTAATGGGATACAGTCTCAAAAATGACAGAATGATCTCCGAATCCAAGGCAAACCATTCAACATCACTATGCAGAAGAGGCTGAAGTAGACCAGTTCTATGAAGACCTACAACACCTCCTAGAACTAACACCACAAAAAGATGTCCTTATCATCATAGGGGACTGGAATGCTAAAGTAGGAAGTCAAAAGGTAACCAAAACAACAGACAAGCTTGGCCTTGGAGAACAGAATGAAGCTGGGCAAAGGTTAACAGAGTTTTGTCAAGAAAACACGCCGGTCATAGCAAACACCCTCTTCCAACAACCTAAGAAGCGATGCTACACATGGACACCACCAGATAGACAACACCAAAATCAGACTGATTATATCATTTGCAGTAAAAGATGGAGAAACTCCATATAGTCAGTAAAAACAAGACTTGGAGCTGACTGTGGCTCAGATCATGAGCTACTCATTGCAAAATTCAGGCTTAAACTGAAGAAAGTTGGGAAAACCACTAGGCCATTCAGGTTTGACCTAGATCACATTCCTTATGAATATACAGTGGAGATGAAGAACAGGTTTAAGGGACTAGATTTGATAGACAGAATGCCTGAAAAACTATGGATGGAGGTTCATGACATTGTACAGAAGGCAGCAATCAGCACCATCCCAAAGAAAAAGAAATGCAAGAAAGTGAAGTGGCTATCTGATGAGGCTTTACAAATAGCTGAGGAAAGAAGGAAAGTGAAAGGCATGGGTGAAAAGGAAAGATTTACCCAACTGAATGTAGATTTCCAGAGAACAGCAAGGAGAGATAACAAGGCCTTCCTGAATAAACAATGCAAAGTAATAGAGGAAAACAATAGAATGGGAAGGACGAGAGATCTCTTCAAGAAAATTGAAGAAATCGAGGAAATGTTTTGTGTAAAGCTGGCCATGATAAAGGACAAAAACAGTAGGGACCTAATAGAAGCAAAAGAGATTAGAAAGAGGTGGCAAGAATACACAAAAGAACTATACAAGAAGGATCTCAGTGTCATTGACAACCATTATGGTGTGATCGCTGACCTCAAGCCAGACATCCTGGAGCACGAAGTCAAATAGGCCTTAAAAAGCTTTACTAACAACAAAGCTAACAGAGATGACAGTATTCCAGCTGAGCTATCCAAAGTTCTAAAAGATGATGCTGTTAAAGTGCTGTACTCCATATGCCAGCAACATTCTCACTTAAGTCCTGTATATGGCTCACAAAGTCCAAAACACTCCAAAGTGCTCAGTCCCTCCTAATGAGTATTATTGTCGCTACTGACTGTGAGAATATTGAGTGTTGTGAAGGCATAGCCCACTTTGAAAATGATTTTGTGAACTGAATACACTGAGTGTTTTTCAGTGATATCCTTCAAATTACTGGTTCCAACTTGATAAAAGCTGGCAATCCCATAGTTCTTCTTTTGGAACCGTTCAAGTATTCCCCTTTTGGAACTGTTGGGAGTAGATATCTTCTGGAAGCTCGTTTTCCCCCTTTACATTGTGAAGCATATTGCTCATTAGGAGGGACTGAGCACTTTGGAGTGTTTTGGACTTTGTGAGCCATATATACAGGACTTATGTTAAATCATTTATGCCCTGATTATAAATTGTGTATCATATAGATAATTTTGCTTCAGATTTGGAAATTGTATAAAAGGTTTATTTGTCTATAAATGAAGTATTTGTTAATTATTATTATTTATTGATTTTTGAAGTTGGTATTGATGCCATACACAGTTAATTTCTTTCTGCTCACATATATACTGTGCGTTTCACTATTATACTGAACCTCCAGGTGGTGGCTGGAGATCTCCCACAATTACAATTGATCTTCAGGAGATGAAGATCATTTCACATGGAGAAAATGGCCACTTTGGAAAAAGGACTCGAAGGCATTATCTCCCATTGAAGTCCCGCCCCTCCCCTCAAAATCTCCAGGTATTTCCCAACCCAGAGCTGGCAACCCTATTATATATACATCATATCTCAGCAACATAAAGATGAGGCTCCAGAAGCACTGCCCTGCCTGACATGACACTGGCTCCTTGCAAAAAACAAACAAACATGAGCACAGAAGTGCCCACCCATACAATACTATGAACTGACTTTCTTAAAATGTAAATGTGCAAATTCTGCAACAAGATTTTGAGTTACTTTCTTGCACTGAGAGTAGTAAATTGCAATAACATCAATAGCACGTTAGAGACCAACAAGATTTGGGGGGGCATAAGCTTTTGAGAAACAGAGCTCCCTTCATCAGATACCAATAACTTGCAATAACATGCCACCCTCAAGACATGTATTAAAAACAACATAAATTAAAGTGATATGGGACCATACAGGGTTATTTCTTCACACACACTTTTAAAGAAATGCTTAGTATAATTTAATTCACTATTTCCATTTCTACTGATGTAGTAACATACATTCAAGATTAAATCACACCATTTTCAGTAGAGGACAAATACCCAACAGACATACAAACAGGGGCATATAGCTGATATACTGGTATACTGGCAGTTATAGCAGTAGTAGCATCTTCTGCCTTGCAACTGAAGCATGTCTACCTTTCCATTTGGAATGCTGTAATAAAAATGTTACATCCAACTAATAAGTAAGCTGTACATAGTGATGTTGCTGCCTCTATCTATACTTTACATACCTAAAATGTTTTGCATTCTGCTATTCCTTGTATTTAAGCAAGTACACAACACACCAATGTGCCTTTAAGATACCTGATGGCAAGTCATTCCCCAACCATTCTTGTCTTCTGGTACATGCTCTACCATCCAAGTTTTGTACTACGGCATTAAGCATATATGGAAATTGTGGCTATTGCTAGCATAACACCACAGATATATGCTATTGTCCCAAATTAGATCCCACATGAACTTGAACCAGCAAGCTAAGGTTGCAGTGATTAAAGCTGCACAACACTCACTGACACCTCCCAAATAATAATTTCATGTATCAGACAGCCTCTACCTCACCAAACTTTATCTCATAAATCTATTCATATTTAAGGTACCATAAATCTCCTTGTTATCTCCAATATGTACTTGGTGAGCCAGCTGCTGATAGAATTAGGTCATAAGACCCGATTCTAGGATTTGTGAACAGAGCTGAATCAACACTCCTCATGCAACCTCCAATAAACATAACAGACTTTCATCAGTACTCCATGGTTCCAAAATGACCCTTTATTTTCACTACTTCTTACCTAAGTAAGTATTTTTGTATTAGATCAACTGTCAATACATAAATTTTCTCAGACTCTTTAATTTACAGGCATTTATTTTATGCTAACATCCCACTACTTCACATGCCATTTCCTTGAAACTTGATATCCTTGATTTCCTAACATTAGTTTCACTGCACTCAACAGAAAAAAACTCACAACTCCCCTTATTTTTTAAAACTTTAATTGGGCATAGCTAGAGAGAAACACACGAGACCTAGTCACAGCCATCTGCAAACGCAAAGTCAAAGTGCTTTTAGCACGATTGTATAGACGCTCTTTATTTTGAAACCGTTCGTTATAACTGTCCTGGCTGGGACAAGGAAACCAACAGATGCCCTTCTCGTTTTCAGCACAAGCCCAGGGCCACACACTCTATAAATAAGACACACCGCAAAACTATAACAACAACACCCCGCCTTGTTTTTGAACAACTGATTATCAGGCCACCTTACTTTGTGTGACATGAGGTAGCGCGGTGCCCTAGTGGGGGGTGGAAGGTGATGATGGCAACAGACTGGCAGTACAACGGGAGACGATGGGGGGAATGGATGGACGGCGCACTCGCCCCACACACTAAGGCCAGAGCAGAGCCACAAACGGCACGCGGGGGGGGAGGGGGCACGCCAACTGCAGCGTACCGTGCTCACTACGCGCCTCAGCCTATGTAGGGGGTGTAAAATGTGGGGTTTGTCTGCGCACGTTCTCGAGCGCGGGAGCGAAAAACCGCGAGGGGTGTCAACTCCTGCCCCGCCCCCTCCCACTCAAGCGGGATTCTACGGGCCCAGGCCGGCCACGACCGGTTCTAGCCGGTTCCGGGCGGGCGGTTGGACTCCGTATGCGCGTGCCGCACGCTGCCCGCTGACGTCAGGCGTGTGTGGCGCGCGGGCGGGCGCCGGGCGGAGGGGTGCGGCGGCAGCAGGAGCGGCAGCAGTAAGTGGCGGCTGCGGGTGTTCTCGCTACGTACGTGTAGTGCTGCGGCTTCTCGGGCTGCGCCTGGAGCGCGCTGGCGGGCGCCACCGGCCCGGTCACAGAAGGCCCGGTCGCTGCCGGGCCCTTCGACATGCTCTTGCCTTCCGCTCCCTCCGCCACCGCCCGCTACCACCGAGGAGAGCTTTATTATTCACTCTGCGCGGTCCGCACGGAGACCGCAATGCGCAGGCGCTGCCGCCGCCATTACCGCCCCGGGTCACCCAAAGCATGCTGGGGCTTGTAGTCCCGGTGATGGCGGAAAGTCCCCATTTTCTTCTATTGGGTTTCCGGCTCCGTAAACTACAACTTCCAGCGATACTCTGCGGTCGCTGTCCCGGATTATGCGACGTTGTGTGGGGTTACTAGGAATTGTAGTTCCGAGCAGCTCATTTGTGGATTAAGATCGAGCGGTTCCAGAAGGAGCACGGCTATGGAAGCCACCAACCGTTTAAACCAACGTTGTTTTTTACGTAAAGTGTCATAGCCCGACCCTAATGATATTTACTCGGAAGTGCCACTAAATTCAGCAAGGTTTACTTCCTAATGAACACCCGTAGATTAGTAGCTTTAGTGGTTTGAGTGTTTGTTTTTTAAGGCTAAATGAGATCTGTATATAGCAAGAAATGGTTAATGTGTATGTGATTCTTGCTGATGGCTCCAGTTTCTTTATTTTAAAAGGGGGTAGTTGGAGGACTAGGGATCGTCGATTAGATGAAATCCTATTAATATAATTTCTGTTCGTTATTTACAGCATGATAGTTTTTTTTTAATTGAGTGATACCAGTCTGCAATTACGAGTAGCTTCCCATAAAGTATGTTACATCAACAAAATAGTTACATCTTTGCAATGGTAACTAGGCACGTTACATCCATTATGAGTGCAATATCCGAAACCCATAAATCACCACAGTCCAATCCTAAATAGGGTTACACACACCCTTCTAAAACCATTGTAGGCTTCCTGTGCATTTTTATTTAAGTCTCACATTGTTCAACAGGGCTTACAGGTAAGTGTTTATAGGTTTAATTCCATGTAACAATGTGGTTTTCAATGGTTATTATTGTACTGCTTGTAGGCTAGCCAGAGCCGTGTTTGTTTAGAAATAAACCACATTACAGCTTGACTGATTTTATAATATGTAAGCAAGGGCTGTGTTGGTCTTTTGAGGGAATGAAGGCAGGTTTTTCAATTAATTTTGCTATAGTTCACTAGGGTCTAAAAGAACAACATCTCAAGACATTGCAAGTGAAGTGCATTTTTCTTTTTAAAGGGATTGCTATTGAAAATAAAGGGCTGAAACTATTTGGAATGCAAATACAGTTTATTGATAAGCTTTGAAAGAAAATGTCTTCCTTAGCAAATATGTTTTAGCATAATTACAGTTGAATCCTAAAAACACGTTCCTGGGACTTGGGAGTAAGCTCCACTAAACAGACCTGAGTAGACATGCTTAGAATTGCTCTCTTAAGTATGTATTCCACAACTCCAATCTACTTTTACTTAAAGTAATTAGAAATTACCAACAAAATTTGTTGGGAATAAATTTATATATTGCAGCATTGTAGCCTAATGTTAAACATGGCCTAATAATCAAAATCAGATGTAAAACTGTAATCCATAATCAGTTAAACAAGTTTAGTTCCATTTCCCTCAATAGGACAAGGCATTCCATCTTCTCTCTTTTATTCTCATTAGCAACTTCCTGAATGGATTTTCCTTACATAGATACTGCTGTAACAAGATGAGAATGTGCATTTCTCTCTTGGTTTGTATTGTGTTACCTGTGGGGCAAAGAAGCAAGAGTGTGTATGGGAGTACTCCTAAGCAGATCTACTTGGAAGCAAGTCCTATTTATTCAGTCATGCTTAGTCTCAGGAAAATGTCCATAGGATTGTAGTCTATGTGGCTCATGCCATGCTTGTATTTATCTCTGCATATACATATGGCTTCAGAAGTATGAAGTACCAATGTTACTTAAAATTAACAGAGTGCTCCTGACTTATACACTGGAAATTATTTTCTTTACTGCCATGATCCTAAGCATATTTACCCAGGAATAAACCCCATTCAACTTTGTGGAATTTACTTTTAAGTAAACACATGTAAGATTGGGCTGTTACTGTTACTAACCTTCCAGGGCTTTCCTTCTTCATTTTAGTATCTTGAGTACCAATGAGAAAGGTGGACTATAAATAATGTAAATAAATTTATGGTCAGGTTTAGATACAATGTGTTTACTAATAGGTGGGTTACATATGTTAGGGTAATGGAGTTTACAGAGGGAACAGAATATTCGGTTATTGCTATCTTTGGAAATAGGCACTAGCAGGGGTACAGCCTAGTCCTATCCATCTCCTGTACTTGTGCAAGCAGCGGTGCCACCACAACTACACTGTGACATTGTATGAAACAACCCAGACTACAGTTGCTAACAGAAAAATGTCCTGCCCCTTTAGTAGAGGTTTAAAGTGTTGAAATGGCCAACTGAAGCCTTTCATGGCATGGTGCTAAATAACATCCCTTTAAGGCCTTCAAACAGAATTGTTTGTCTTTAAACATGGAGAAAATTTTGTTCTGTACCTCCTAATCAGTATAAGGCAGTGCTTGTGGGTTTGGAGCTAAAAACCAACTTGACAGGGATGCTAGGACACAATGAACAGACTTGCTCTGCCTCAGCCATGATAGACATGTTCTCTGTAAGAGCTAAATGGTGTACTTTTGTTGCATTACTGAAGCAGGGACTAATCCCCTTGTATTAGTACTGGGAGATTTGATCACAATCCTGTGCTTTTTGCATCAGGACATAGGATCATGTTTTGGGGAGAAGGAGTGATGAAACACTGTTTTAGTGCAATAACAATTTTCTTATAGTCACCTAGGAGTTAATAAAATACCAGCATAACTCTTGAAGGCTGGAAGTCTCCATTTCTTTCCATTTAAACCCTTATTTACGTGTATAAAAATGGTCCAGTCCTCAACCTATTGTTTTCCTGAATGTTTAGATGTAATTCAGTGGGACAACTGCTATGAGGAAATTGATTTACATTACAGTTCCCATGACAAAAAAACCCACTCATGTTTACTGTATCTGTGTTTTTGTTTTATTTTGTTGTATTAGATTTTTGTGATCATTTGTTTTAATTGTTGTAAGTAGTTTCAAGAATGCTTGGTGGAGAAGCAGTTTACAAATGTTCTAAACAACTGTTCTTCAGTTTGTTTTACTCTAATTGTATTATTTACTTCATTTATATCTTTTCTTCGTCTTGGATACCCAAAGTTGCTTACTATGTCCCTGTAATGATTTCAAGTTAATATGTGTGTGTTTGTTTAAATAGTTGGTAAGTGTCAGTAGAACAAGACTGGTGAAAGAGGGAGATGAGTGAGTGAGGTGATTGGTTGGTGAGTGAGAGTGTGTGGGCAGAGCTAGGAAGTGTGTGTATGGAGAGAGAGAAGGCAGAGTGTTCAGTTTGAAGTCAGCAGCTGTCAGTTGTGATCAATCTACACAGAGTCTGAGAAGCAGTCTTCTCATTTGAATCATACGGAAGTGCTATGAAAGGCATTAAGATTAAAAAGGAGTGAGAAAATATATCTGAGGGGGCATATTAGGCAAAATCTACTATAGCCAGAGTATTTTAAGAGTGTGAGGGAAAAGGCTGACAGAGACCTGAGTAAAAAGGGAAGGACTTTACTGAGCAACATAACAAACCATCTTGTAACCAATACGCTTCTTTTACCAATATGGTTTTATCTTGTTTATTGTTAACCAAGGGTCTTATCCTCAGAACCACATAGTCCGACGAAGGAGCCTTAGAGCTTGGGCACAATACTGTGGGAAAGGTTAATTAAAGACTGAAATTAAATTCCTGGTGGCAAGCGATACATACTTTGAGTAAGAGAAAGAAACAACAAAAAATTAAAAACTACATCACACCTAATCACGCAAAATAAAAGAGAGGAACTGTCGCAGTCCCCTTTTCCATGTTTATTGCCACAACAACCCTGTCAAGTAGGTTAGGCTGAGAGCATATGAGTGAATTGTAGACTAGTTGATCTAATAAATATACAAAGGAAGGAGGGAATGTTAAAATGTGACTTGTAAAAAGGAAATTTGTGAAGTGTTATTAAAGTTGCTAAACCATTATTTCAAAAGGAAATTGCAGTGCTACATCCTGAAATAACTTCATTGTCCTTAAGGGACTCCATTATGGTGCTCTAGAATTTATTTTATTTACCACATTTTAACCCACCCTTGCTCCAAGATCAGTGTACATTTGTCTTGTCCTCTGTTTAACCCTCACGGCAAGCCTGTGGGGGTAGGTTAGGCTGAGAGTGTGACTGGCCCAAGGTAACTTAGCAAATTTCATGGCAGAGTAGGGATTTAATCTTGGGTCTCCCAGATCCTAAACTCTTTAACCACTATACTAAACTGGCTCTGAGAATAATGTGCATGGTTTGAAATTAGGAGTGCTTTGTTACATTTCTATAAAAGTATAAGGAGATCCATCTGATATTACTTTATATTACATATAGTACACCATAGTCCACTGGAAACAGGACTCAATAAAGTATACAGTATATCCTTCAGTAACTGAACCCTCTTGCCATCTAACTGGCCTTAGAGTTTCTCCCCCCTGAACCAGGCAAAGAGACACGGGGGATGACATTACTTTACCGCCCAGTACGGTATGTCCCATTGATGGCAGCCTTAATTTTAATTTGATTGTGCACAGGATGTAATTAAAAACACAGAATGAGACTGTGTGGAAAACATTGATTCTTTGAAAGGTTTCCACAGTTCAAGATAAATGCCCAAGCCAGTAATAACATATCCAGACTCAGGCTTGCCAACAAACCCTTTCTATTTTACTGATGTTACTCTGTGAATTACCATTAATATTAGAAATAAACAATAAGAATAAACTTCTTAAACATAGCCATTTTATTGACGGTAGACCAACTCTGTCATCAATTTATTAATTTTTATGAAGTAACTGTTGTAGGAATCTAAGTGTCTTTCAGTGGAACCCTGAGAACACTTTTCTAGGAGTAAACCCCATTCAGTAGACTTTAATAGGATTCTGAGTAGACCTGTTTAGAATTGCACTGTGTTACTTTAATTTGGAGTACATTTCATGGATGAAGGCTGTATATGTATATGAAAACCTACCAGCAATTGTATGAGTCCATGGCACCTTTAAGACCAATAAAGTTTTATTCAAGGTATGAGCTTTTGTGTGCATGCACACTTCCTCAGATATAGTTAAAATGGAATTTACCAGTCCATACATATAGGCAGAGGTTGACCAGTAAATTAGCATACAACATAATTAAGATATTTATCTGATAAGTTCCATTTCACTGTATCTGAGGAAGTGTGCATGCAAACAAAAGCTCATACCTTGAATAAAACTTTGTTGGTTTTTAAAAGAGTCACTGGACTCAAACTTTGTTCTGCTGCTTCAGAAAAACACAGCTGCCCAGCTGAATCTACCAGCATTGCGTAAGCAACAGGCTATACTTCTGTGTGTGTGGTAGTTTTGATACTGCAGAACAAGGCCCCCAATCCAAAACCTGAGCTTGTATAATCAAGTTGAGATTACTTAAAATATATATTTATATAACTGATTTTTATGCTTTGTAAATTACAAATATGACACTGCAGTTTTTTAAACAACAATTATACATGACTGGCGACTCAAGCATAGGGCTGCCAGGTCTTGGTTGGAAAATACCTGGAGACTATGGGGGTGGAGCCAGGAGTGGGCAGGGTTTGGAGTGGGGAGAGGCCTCAGCATGGTACAAGGCCATAGAGTCCCCCCTTCAAAGCAGCTGTTTTCTCCAGGGGAGCTGATCTCTGTCAGCTGGAGTTCAGCTGTAAAAGCTGGAGATCCCCAGGCCCCACCTGTAGACTGGCAACCCTACTCAAGCAGACTATTATATACAATGGATCCCTAGTGGTTATAGTTAAATAATTTTATATCCATTTTATTTAAGCAGAAATGCTTTCTACATTTTTGATAAAAATCAGTCTAGTTATCTCCGTATATAGTGGCTGCTATTAAATATCTAAAAGTGACATAGTTATGCAGCACTGTTTAATAAATAATTATTAGACATCATTAAGGAGAACCAAATGAATAACTGTAACATTTGGTGGGTAAAAGTAGATGAAAATGAGGTACGACTAATCTTAGTACTCATGTTGCGTTCCCCGTGGCAGCATCTTGTTCAGCTCTATTTTTCCCCCAGTTGCTCTCCCCATTGAGCCTGGGACTCTCAAAATGGACTGCTTTTCTTTCTCATTGACTTTCCATTGTGGAGCTTTGCGACAAAAAGTAGGATCCAAACTATGTTTTCTGCCATCCAATCAGAGCCTTAGTCTCAGTCACAATTCTAATTGGTTTGTTGTGGTTCATGGTAGCCAATCAGCGTGTTACTTTAACAACCAATAGGGTGTCGAGGTTCAGCCAATCATGCTTGAGATCCAGAAAAACGGCCTTTGTGTAAGTTAGCGTCACGACGCCGGCGGAGGTAGACGCCAATAGCTCCGTACGCTGTGTCTCTGTGCTGTGAGGTCATAACGTCATGGGCCTCCTCCCTTTATAAAAGCTGTGTCCCCCGCGATCGGGAGGGAACAGTTACAGGTTGGTTGGTTGGGGAGTAGGTTGCGGTCTTTGCCGTCTGGCTTATTGAAGCGGAAGTGTATTGAGGGATTTTATTCGGGATAGTGGTGAGTCTAAATTGGTGGCGGGAGGGAAGGAGAAACCGTATGGGAACATTTTCTCTAGTTTTCGGGGTGCGTTTTGTGAGTAAAGACCGTTGTTTCACGGTTGCTCGAGCAGTCCGGGGAAAGAGAATCTGATTGTGTGTTGTAGTTTAATTACTACGGAGAGTGAAAACAAGAGGGGGGGGGGGATCTGGCTTCGTATTTACTATTGCGCGTGGGCGGGAGCCAGCGTCATTCGTTCATCTGCTGCTGGGATGTCATTGATTGGCTGCTTGCCTGACGGGAGAGGGGGGCAGTCCGGTGACATCTGCTATCTCTCCGCGCTTTCCCCCGAGAAGGGGGGAGCTATTAGGAGCGGGCGTGGCTTGAAGGTTGTGGATCAAATGCTTCTTTCAGAGTATGTTTGAGTGTATTGGAGAAGACAAGATGGCGGTTGTATTGACACGTTGCATTTTTTTCGGTTCTAGAAAAGTAAGGGGAAATGGCCCGTACTAAGCAGACTGCCCGTAAATCCACTGGTGGCAAAGCTCCACGTAAACAGCTGGCTACCAAAGCAGCAAGGAAAAGTGCGCCCTCTACTGGCGGCGTCAAGAAACCTCATCGCTACAGGTAAAATAATAGGTGGGAGATGTGACAGTCATTTAACAGCTACTCATTAAAATGGCTGCCTTCTAGAGGCTGTTGCTGTAAAAAGATAAAGATTGACAGGAATTGTGCTGTAGATTTGTATGACTTACTACTGTTTAATATTTCTCTAGGCCTGGTACTGTGGCGCTGCGTGAGATTCGTCGTTACCAAAAATCCACAGAACTTCTGATCCGCAAGCTCCCATTCCAGAGGCTTGTAAGGGAGATTGCACAAGACTTCAAGACAGACCTGAGGTTCCAGAGTGCAGCTATTGGTGCGCTGCAGGTATAGTTTTGATCAACAGCTCCTGTTGTGTACACTAAATCCTGGAGGGGATTTGGTTCATGGCTTTTAACAATGTTTGTTTTGTCTTGAAATAGGAGGCTAGTGAAGCATACCTGGTGGGTCTCTTCGAAGACACAAACCTGTGTGCCATCCATGCCAAGAGAGTTACCATCATGCCCAAAGACATCCAGTTGGCTCGTAGGATACGGGGGGAGAGAGCTTAAGAGGAGGCAGTTTTTATGGTGTTTTGTAGTAAATTCTGTAAAATACTTTGGTTTTGATTTGTGAGATTTTTTTTTGTATGAAATTGTTTATAATATGTTACATTTGTACTTAAGTCATTCCATCTTTCACTCAGGATGAATGCTAAAAGTGACTGTTCACCTAAAACTCAGTGATGTGAGCCTTGTTGCTCAGTAGAGACAAGTTGCTAATATGCAGAAGGGATGGGTGATCTTTCTTGCTTTTCATGCATGTTTCTGTATGTTAATGACTTGTTGGGTAGCTAAAATTGTAAGGTACTAGAATTGATATAAATGTGTACAGGGTTCTTTTTGCAATAAAACTGGTTATAACTTGATCCAAGTGTTTAACAATTGGGGCTGTTAAGTCTGACCATACATCACTGTGATAGTGTGTGGACTCTGAGGAGGGATGAAACTACAAGTCTTAACCACAGTGTAACTTACAGTTTCCTAAAAACGTGAACCTGGCAGCTATAGAATACACTATGTGCATTTATAATAGCTATTTTATATATTGTAGTGTCAACATTTTTAAATTAAATGTTTTACATTCACTCAAGGAGTCTTGTCATTGATGTTGGGAAAACAGCCTTGTTATGTTCTTGGCTTTTTATCTCTAAACGAACCAGGTTAGTCCTGTCCCCTTACTTGGTGTGTAACTTAACTATAGAGCATTAACTTCCATTCACTCTGGTTTACACTGGATAAATTGATGTTACTGTTAAACCTGTTCTAAGCCTAATCTAAGTGGATCACAACAGTTCTAAATGGCAAGCAAAAGGGCAAGAGGTAGCTTACTTAAAGACACCCCCCCCTCCCTTTTAGGAGACATGACTTCAAATCATGTATACAGTCAGTCATCTATAAATTCCAAATGAGTCAGTTTGTTCAATGTGTTTTTATTGCTTCAGCAACTTTGATTTAAGAAATGTATTATATGTTGAGCTTGTATTTTCAGCACATTTGTACACAGTTAGAAATAGTGTGCAACTAGATGGGTTCAACTTAATTTTATTCTAAATTCTGAAAAGTGTAGATGTGAAAAAACAGTAAAAATTAAAAATTTCAATAAAAGGATATATTCAAAGTGATACTTTCAGTGCAAAGTTCTAATCATCTTCAAGTAGTGCCTGGATCCCAAGAGCATGTTTGCAGGGTTTCACTGACTGAAACAGTTTATCCAAACTAGTGAGGTTCCAAAAAGTAGGTCACTGCCGGAAGCAAAGCTATTGCATCGCCATCACACAAACCATTCAGTATGTTTAAATCCAACAGCTAAAAAAACAAAAGCTTATTAGTATGATTTCTGCTAACGTTTTGACTTGGCAGTCCTGACTACGGTACCCTTGGAGCAGTTACATGCTGGCTACATAGGGAATATGCTTCTTAAAGAATGGTAGTGTCAGCCTCCTGTGAGACAGGCATGGAGGGTTTGTTCATTGACATTAACCCTTCCACTTCTTAAGTGCTATAAACCCAGTTTTAGAAACCTTTCAAGTGTAACCAGTAGAGCAAGGTTACATTAGGATGTTACACTGGTTTGAAACTGTTTCCTTGCTTAAGTTTCCTGTTTCTTTTTTGTTATCACACCCCTGCTTCAAATCTTGAAAAACACAAGGTTGAGTGCATTCACCTGAGAAGTCAGTATAACTGAGCTTTTACCCAGCTAATGTTATACAGAACTTATTTGACCACAAAATGCCAAAAGTATAAGTATCCTTACCAATTCTTCTAACAATTTCCTCACTTTCTTCCTCAGAATTTGATTGAAACACAAGACAGCCAAAGCTGCTGTGATCTGGAGACTCTGGTGAAACTCTGTAAAATGAAATACAGATGAGACCCTTTCATAAACTAACAATCTGGCCGCTGAGTAGTAGTTCTTGGTGTCTTGTTGCCTGTTCTTAGTTTCTATCTGAGCAACATTCAATCTTAGCCCGCTGAAAAGGAATGTTAACTGATAAACACCACTGAGTAGTATCACCCACTCTGCCAAGCGATAAGGATTTTATTGGACATCAAAAGGAGAATATGTGGTAACTGGCCATTTTACATAATCAGTCACCTAGGAATCAAGGTATCACTGGAACTTACATCTTTTTTTCTCAGTTACACTAGTATGAATTGTGCAAATATGTAGCTTCTGACCTTGTTATCTTGCAGAAATTGATTACTAGGAACTTCAGGGATAGAAGGAACAGGTTTGTAGACTGTTGGGAGAACAACTAAATTCTGTTAAAATGCCTAACCTCAAAAATCAGGTCCCTCCTACACCCTGCTTTTATGCATCTTTAGTGAATTACCGTTGTACTGGAAAGTGGGTGAATGCATAATAAGAGCCTGCTGTAATGTTTGCGTCTTTTGAACTTACACAATACAGAAGGCAAAGAGATTGTTGCTGTCCAGACGCCGTCCCACGCAGGAGATGTCTGTATAAGGGTAATGGAACAGAACCTGCTGATAACAAAGTGATTTAATAAGCAATTGCTAAAAATATGCATGTGTGTACTAGGATACCGTTACTGAAGAAGTTTAGCTGTACAATACAGTATGACCCCTGCCATACAAAAACTGGTGTTTCTTCATAGGTGTTGTATGTATTGAGAGCCGGTGGGGTGTAGTGATTAGACAAGGATATGGGAGTCCCACATTTGAATCCTCACTCTGACATGGAAGCTTGCTAAGCACTCTTTGGTTAGTTGCACACCTACTCAACCTACCTCACAGGGTTATTGTGAATGTAAATGAGAATGACTGGATCCCCACTGGAGAGAGAGGCACAGGATAAATGTTAAAGGTATGTTGCCTAGTGTACATCATTAAATACATGCAGTAACTGATAATTTGGAAAAAGTCACAGAAATTGAATGATACTTCCAACTAGGAAGCATGAAGGCTTAGATCTAGCTGAACATTTCTGTGGGTGGAAAGATTTCTTGCCTCACTGCAGCCCAAAATCCTATGCTGGTCCTGGGGACATTTTGGGCTGTAGGAGGACAGGAAGCAAGAAAGTTGCAGTCTGCTGGCAGAACACCTGCCAGTGGAACCCTTTGTCTGGATCCAAGCCAAAATACATTCTTACCTTTGAAGAAATTTTCTGTTGCACAAGGACTTCTGTTTCTTTTACATCAAATAAAATCTCCTGGAAAAATAACATTAAAATTACTCAGCAGCATTAGTTGATTAACTGGGAAATGGGAAAGTGAAGCATTTTTTCCCCACTTTAAATTTTGCCTCCTTCAGACTTGATGGGACTAAGGATAGAAATCACAATGATCCAGTCAGAGACTCAAACTTATAAACCACATTATTTTGACATAGGGGTGTGCATTCGGGAATCCCAAAACGGAAAAAACCCCAAAAAAAGCATCTTCGGGTTTTTTTCGGCTTTCGGGATTCCGGACAGGCTATTCACTGTAATCTTCGAATTCCAAAAAAAAATCCCGGAAAATTCGGGATTTTTTCGGCATTGCCGAAAAATGGTGTTGTGGGGGGTTTTAAACTGTTGAAGGGCCCGGGAATTCCTTTTCCCACCATTTCCCCCTCTTTCCTGCCTTTTCCTCCTGTTTCCAGGAGGGGGGAAGGAGGCTCCAGACAGCCAATCACTGCAATGCATTTGCAAAATGCATTGCAGTTTGCAAGCTTGCAAGGTTGTTGTTGCTGCCTGCAGCCCAACCACCAGTTTGCTCCTTTCCCAGGGAAGGAGCACTGTGGTGGCCAATAGGGTTCTGACATCTGCTCTCTGGCCAATCACAGAAGGTTTTTCCTTTTTGAAATCCTTCTGTGTATGCTCAGAGAGCATAAAAGGAGCCAGTCTCTGGGCTGACTCTCATTGCTGTGTTCCTGGATCCTGCTGGCTGGTGAGAGAGAGCTGCATGGCTTGGCTGTTGGAGATTGTGGCTGGCTGGCTTCTGCTGCCCCTGCTCCTCCTGAGTCTGCCCTGCTTTCCTCCCTGCTCTTCATGGACCTCGGATCAATACCTCAGAAGACTTCAGACTGATTTGATTTATTAGGGCACTTTTAAATTTAATTTCTTTTCTCTTTATTTTATTCTTCCTTAGGGTTGGTTTGGGAGAGACCTGGGGTTGGTGGGGTGGTGATTGCACATGGTCTGCTGCTGACTTGGCAAACATGCCCCCTCACACCACCACCACATCTCTCAGGTTTTTTTACAGGGAGAATCTGCTTGCCTGATCCATTCCCATAGGAAACAATGGAGAACTGGGGGCACCCTCTTTGGATGCCCCTAGAATTGGACCCCCTGGTCCAATCTTTTCAAAACTTGGGGGTCTTTTGGGGAGAGGCTCCAGCAGCTACAGTCCAAATTTGGAGTCTCTACCTCAAACCCCCCTCTCCAGCCCCCTGCAAACTTTCCAGAAAATTTTGCCATTGAAGTCAATGGCCCCATTGGATATAATGGACCCGAATTTTTCGGGAATCCCAAAACTTTTTGGATTTCAATGCTTTACCGGTATAGGTATTCGGGTTTTTTCGGGAATACTGAAAAAATTCAGGTCCAATATGCCCAAATCCGAATTTTACCGAATTTTTTTTTTTTGCACACCCCATTTTTGACAGTTGTTTCACCTTAGAAATTGTGTAAACCGACCCTGATGTTTTCACTAATGTTTATGCTGCTGTACAGTGTTTATAATGGCATTAATCCTCTCAGAATCAAATGATGGTATGTATTCAAATGGTGCAGATTTAGCTCCAGAAAATGATTCACAATCTTGTGCTTACTCCTGGCCAGCTGCATTTAAACTGAGTCCCTGTTTGGTATATTACTGCAACACTGTAATTCAGCACTCACCTGGAATAAGTAAAAATAGGCTTCCGGGAAATGAGGCTGGGACTCACCACAGCGGCCTGTGAGCCCTGCCAGTGAGCTGCTATAATAAGCCGCCCAAGGATACCACAGTTGATTACCAAATGTTAATCTTCCCCATCAGATAAGTTGTAATCACCATGTTAAAGAATAGGATGTGGTTTTGAGAGTTCCCTGCTAAAGTAATGTCTCTAGCCATTGTGTTTCTCTAACAATGAGGACAGACAGACACAGCTTTGATGGCCAGGCCACAGCAAAGTGATTGCTGAAAAGGAACTTGAGAGCTGGAGCACTGCTGTGTTGGCTTCTCATCTGGGTAACAAATACCTAGATTGTAACAAAAACAGAAGGCCGCTCTGTTTCTTTCCAAAAGGGAATGATCTTTGTAGCTGCTCCTACTCCAATCTGCCTTTCAGCTTGAGTTTCTGGAGGTGACACTGAGAATTTTGCAATAGAAATCTAGCATACTTTTTGGAGGGCAGATGGTGAGCAAAGGATATGTGACTGTCTCTATCACTGTTTCACAAGGGCTGTACCCCTGGCAGTCATATGTAGCTTCAGTATTTGGAAGCGGCTTCTCCACACGCAGCAACACCATTTTAAGCAAGTGAAACAAGCCTATCCTGCTTGTCAGCTGTAATCACGTCACAGGATATATATCAGGTATTTTGAACTGTGTAGCTGCAGTGAGCTTGCTGGTGGCAGAGAAGCCTTTATAGAATGCTATGTGGATCCCCCCCCCCCCGCCAATTCTGTGTCTGGTAACAGTTTGTTACCTCTGAAGAGAATGGATTTTACAGATACAAGGGCAGGAAGCCGTAGTTTACTCCACTGCACTAATGCTGTATCCTGGGTATGTTAGGAACAGAGCCTGATGTTGCCAAAGTATCAGCATTACAGTAGTTCTGAACCATCTCAGTCGCTTACTTGCTGGTCCAGACAGGCATTTAGGAAAGCCTGTGAAATTGATGGTGGGTTGTTGGCCAGACAGACAGAATGGAAGGAAGCAGCAAACTGTACAGACTGGAGAGCTGTATGTTTTCACTGGTGTGGTAGCAGAGTCAAAATCCACACTCTGACCCTACATAAATGCCAAGACACTCTAAAGTGACACAATACAAACATCAGTTTCAAGCTGTTTAAGAGACTGTAAACACAGCTGGGGTGATTCTTTGACTAAATATCCCCCACCCTTTTTGATAGCTTCATCAACCTGCATGGGGGGGACAGGACAGAACCATCTGTTCTGTGTCTGCGTAATGAATTCAGTCTTTGTTTATTCATCAGCATTTCTGTAGCATCTCAACACGAGCAACTGTGAACCATCACTAAGCATTTTATGCCATAACGATTTTCTGAAGAGATGGCATACATTTAAGGTGAAACAAACTCCAGCGGCACCTTTAAGAGTGAGAATACATATAGCCAAAAAGATTGGTGGCTCTTGGTCCACTCTTTCTCTTGCCAAAATTGTGTAAAGGAAGCAGAAACCAACCCATTTACTAGGCAGTGGATTAAAACTCGGGTCTTCCCTTAGGAGAACTTCATGACCAATGATCAAAAACAGCAGGACTCTCCCCCCGCTCTTTAAATGTAACATTTCATCAATGTACATGCCACCCTGACCACGTTCTGGTTCCATATTAGTGGTTTAGGCTGGAATTACACCTGTTCAGTCAGCCTTTTGGACAATTCAGATGATTCACTAGTCCACCAACTGCATCCCATTATTTTCTGTATTTTTCCTTAGCATTTTTTACAGACCTGATTTTTTTAGACTTTTGAAAAATTAAAACAATGTTTAGTAGATTGCTTTGTGTGAACAACCAAAACATTATTGAGACTTTCTAGGGCCACTTTCCCTTTAAAGCTTCATCTTACTTTCTTCTGCTGTTTCCACACAGGTTGTTCGCCCTGGGTTTGATGCAGCTGGAGCTGGGGGTTCTTCCAGCTTCCCCACAGCACTGTGATGTATTCATGTACCTCCCGGGGTTTCCCCAATTAATTTAATTTGAACAGACCACAGCAAAGCCTGGATGGTTTCCATGTGGCTGGGGAGATTTGGGTTTGCCCACTACCTTCCACACAGCGGGCATTTTCCCCGTTCCTATCCCCATGACAGCCATTCCCGCCCTCCACTGAGGAGCTCCTTTTTTAAAATCAGCAGTTGAACATTGTCATATTATTACAACAATCTGTGTATTAAGTACTCTCAATTCCCAGCAAAGTCTCTAGCCCCTTTCATTGCAAAGATATAAAGAGAAAGGTATATCTTTGCAAAAGGGGCTAGATGCTTAATTTTTTTAAATAGAAACCTGAGAAATCAGAGAACCTGATAGGCGGCTTGTTGTACTGTTCTAGTAATCTAGTGATCAACTACCAATTAAAAGAAATGAAAAAGCCATGGAAGCAGGGAAACCTGCCACGTGGAAGCCCCACCACTGCTGTGCTGTATTGGCAGCCAAAGCAGCAACAAGGAAACAGCACAAGCTTGTCCCTGTGTGGAAGATACCTTCCTGTTCTTTCCTACAACCAGATGGTTCTCTCACAGCAAACAAATCAATTGCAAATTGTCAGCTCTTTTTCTCAGGAAGTGTAGTTTTGCACTTTTTAGTTAGAGACATTTTTTTAAAAAAATTGTTATTTTGTAACCACACTATTAAGGTAAAGGTTTCCTTGGTCGAAAGCTAGTTGAATCCAACTCTAGGGGGCAGTGCTCATCTCCATTTCCAAGCCGAAGAGCCAGCGTTTGCAGCTCAGCGTCTTAACCTTTGAGCCACCATGGCCCTCTAATCACACTATTACAACCTGACTAAGTATGATATGATTGTATGTGTAACTCTATACATATGTTAAATACTTTTTCCATTTTGTATATATTTGATTATGTATGTTATGCCATTAAAGGTTGGAATTGAATTGAATAATGAATAATATAGCTTTTAGATAATGAGTGATTTTTTCTTGCTACAAAGTAAAAAGTGGTACTTCACCACCACCCCAAGGAACAAGAGTTAATCACATAATTTACAAAAGTGTTACAGGAGAACTTGTCACTCTTAAGAAATTAGGAAGTAATTTTGGCTGAAAACAAAGGAACAAATGGAAAGGAAAAGCAGAAGCTTTACTAAAGTGGATTAGCCAGGCCCATAGCTACAGGAGGGCATTCTGGGGCCCGGCCCCCCAACATTCCACCAGGATCCCCCAACTTATGACCTGGCCAGGCCCTCCGATTTATTTCTGGCACTTGCAGCGGCTGCCAGGGCGGCAAAACAAGCCTCACCCGGTCCTTTTCCCTCCCAGCTCTCTGAATCTCTCCTCTGCAAGGAAAGCCCCGCCCTGCACTTCCATGATGCTACTCTACCTCTTGCCAGCCAGCAAAGAAAGCCCCGCCTCTAGTCCCACCAAGCTGCTAATCTTGTTGCTATATACCTCTCTTTTGCTGGCTTTGCCTCTTGCAGGCAGGCAAAGCACAAGCCCCGCCTCCCCTCTTGTTGCTGTGTGTTGCCTCTCTTCCGTTTTCTTCTTGCTGGCCAGTTCAGCAAGTAAGCCTGCATCTAGCCTCTGGTGGCCGTGTTGCCACTCTCTTTTTCCTCTTATGGGCAGCAAACAAGCCCCACCTCCAGTCCCACGCTGCTACTCTTTTGTCACTGGCAAAACAAGTAAGCAAGCCCTGACTCCATTCCCATGTTGTGGCAGTGATTTTCTCTCTTGCAATTGCAAGCAAGCCTGGACCATCTACATCCCTGCATTTCCCAAGCCCCACAGGTGGGCTGAAGTTTACTCACTTGCTTTGTTTTGCATGCGGGGATGCCAGACTCCAGGCAGGACCTGGGGATCTCTTCCCCTGAATTACTGTTTAAAAATCCCAACAAAGTTGTGTTATTTTGGATCAAGAGAGTGGGGGGATGCCAAATTTCAGGCAGGACCTGGGGATCCCCTCACCTGAATTACTGTTTAACAATCCCAACAAAATGTTATGCTTTTTTTTTTTAAGGGCAAAGTTCATGGTGTGGGTATGATTTCCTTGATTTTATTTGTCTGCTGATGCTCTGGAGAGAGCAGCTAGATTTCCCCTCAGTTTTGAACTGAGTGCCTTATCAGCTCTTGAAAAAGAGCAGTTAGTGTCAAGAGCTCTCTCAGCCCCACCTTCCTCACAGGGTGTTGGTTGTGGGGAGGGAGAAAGGAAAGGAGTTTGTAAGCCATTCTGAGACTTCCTTGGGTAGTGAAGGGCGGGGTATAAATCCAATCTCCTCTTCTCTTCTTCTCAAGGACTAATAGCTAAAAAATGCAGGACTAATAGCTAAAAAATGCAGTTTATGTTTGAAGTTTATAAGATTATGCATGGGATGATTGAGGTTTATAAAATTATGCATGGGATAGAGCAGGTAGAGAAAGAGGTACTTTTCTCCCTTTCTCACAGTACAAGAACTCGTGGGTACTCAATGAAATTGCTGAGTGGTTGGAACGGATAAAAGGAAGTCCTTCTTTACCCAAAGAGTGATTAACACATGAAATTCACTGCCACAGGAGGTGGTGGCGGCTACAAGCATGGACAGCTTCAAGAGGGAATTGCATAAACCTATGGAGTAGAGGTCCATTAGTGGCTATTAGCCACAAGATATGGAAAGGGACTCTGGGGCAAGTGATGCTCTGTATTCTTGGTGCTTGGGGGGGTCAACAGTGGGAGGGCTTCTAGTATCCTGGCCCCACTGCTGGACCTCCTGATGGCACCTGGTATTTTTGGCCACTGTGTGACAACAGAGTGTTGGACTGGAATAGGCCACTGGCCTGATCCAACATTGGCTTCTCTTATGTTCTTATGAAGTCTCCGGATTTCATGGTGTAATCTGGTCAAGCACGTTTAGAGGCATACATGGTATGATTTTTTTTCTGTCTTCAGTAACACATACCATGGTTTATTGTCAGGAAATGGACAAATCATTTGTCTTTATTATTTTAAAGTATGAGTATAAACATAATCGGTGCCCCACAAGAAAAAAAATTGCCCCACAAAATGAAAAATCCTGGCTACGGGTCTGGGACTAGCTTCTGACAAGACATGTAATAGGGCCATTCCCTGTGAGCAGAGACTTTCTGGAGGAAATACAACACTACAGCAAATCATGTGTGCAACTCCTATTTCAATTTCACTTGCAGCTGAATGCCAAAAAAGAGATCCGTCAGTGGTGATGTAAAAATGGGATGTGGGACCACTCCACAAAAGAAGGCTGAAGCATCAGATACCCAGGCTGCAAGTGTATTGAAGACTGTCTGCACTCTGTACTTTCAACTCCTAAAAGCTGTGTTATGGAGGGTACCTTTTTTTGCCCTTCACCATCTAGTTATTTCATTTGTACCTTCTGGTGTAATTAATGATTGGATTTGAGACCCTGATGCCAATCCTATAACACCAACACATGATGATAAACCAACAAATGAGGAGTGGGAAAGAGCTAATAGGATGTGGGGGGAGTGGCACCTAACACTGAGGACATAAACACAAGTTTTTTCAGGGATACCTTATGCAATCCACATGCCTCTGGCGGTCCATGTGGGGAATTCATTTCCTTGGTGTGGAGCAAGGGTGGGTGGGCTAATTCAGATCAAGGCACAGGAAGAGGCTGCTTGTGCTCTCCTCCTCTTCCTGACCCAAAATAGCCCAGGGGAAGCACTACTTGCCCCATCGAGGAAACTTTGATGTATTTCATCAATAGACAGAGAACTCTAACAGGGCAAATGCCATACCCCTGGGCCTTTTAAGGTCATGGAAATAGCACAGGGAAGAAGGCTGAGCCCTTCTTCTTGCACAATATGTCCCAATCCAAACTGGGTCCCACTCGCCTGGGAATTGAGTTTTCCAGCAGCGAACTCGCAAATGCATGGATTACAGTAGGTCCTGGCAGAAGGAACAAGCATACCTTATCAAATCGTGATTTTAAGGGAAGTGACGCGTTTTTCTGTTTATCTTAAACCAAGCTTCTCCTAATTGTAAATATTACACATCATAAGAAATGCCTCAGGGGTTGTTGAAGCTGGAATACTGTCATATCTTCCTTCTCAAATATGATTCAATATAAGGTTTTCACAATGTTTCTACCAAGAATGTGCTTCCACTCCATAAGCCTGATCAGCCTTCACAGAAAGGTGCTACAGCCTCTTTCTGTAAAGAAACAAGAGTATAACCTGCTACACTGATGTCTCAAGGAACCATTATCCCTGTTTTCTGCCTGTGCTGCTAATGACCTGATGGATGTACTTAGCTTGTGTATCCAGGAGAAGGATCCTGAAACACAAGATCCTGGGGGAAGAAAAAATGCTGCTGTCTCAGTAAAACCAGTTTCCATTGCGCTTCATTACTGACTGACAAACAATGACCTTTGCAAAATGATAATTCCTAAACTCTGCCACCTTGCAGAAGGATTGTGTACTTTCTCTTAAACACCAGAACATTCCCCACTGTATTGCACAAATGCAGCCCAGACATTCAGGGTGCATTCTTTTCTAGTTTTTCAGGTTCAAAGCTACACCTTCCAACTCCTCCTGTCTTGCTTTCTTCCCCTAACATAAAGAATACTGCTTCTTAGTTATCTCAGAGAAGAAGGAAGAGAAGTTACTCAAGATAGATTTCCTGTACCATACTTGTCCTTTCCTCTCCAACTAGATTCTTCACTATGTGGACAGAGAACAGTCTAACCCTTTTGTGCTACTGACTGGAGGAAGCCAAGAGACCTCTGTATGTGCCCCATCAGGCATTCATATAAGGACTGACCTGAGGGCTTTTAATCAGCAGGCAAAAGGTGCCTTTCACCTTATATTCTCCCAGCTTCGTATATATTTACTATGGGAGACTGATCAATTACCAATATTGAGGGTGGCTTCCTGTCTCATCCAGGCCTGTAACACAGATTCCTATCTGCACTACCAATTAATAACAAGTAACTGGTTAACAATGGTCAAAATCTACTCTGCCATCTTAAACTAAGGAAATCAGTAATGAAGATTAAGCTCTGATCTGGATGGCCCAGGCTGACTCGATCTCCTCAGATCTCGGAAGCTAAGCAGGGTCAGCCCTGATTATAGTGTTTGGATGGGAAACCACTGAGGAAGTCCAAAGTTGCTACACAGAGGCAGGCAATGGCAAACCACCTCCATTGGACCCTTGCCTTGAACTCTGCAGGGTTGCTATAAGTTGGCTAAGGTCTGACAGTACTTTCCACCACCAATGAAGATTAAAACAAACATTTACAGTTGTGGAAATAAACAGATACATCTAATCACTTTAGCGGTACCCATATTCTAGTTCCCAAACACTGAGAAGTCATCACCTAAAACTTACCTGTGGTGGTAAATGTTTTTCTAAAACCATCTGGATGCCTTGGTCTAACACTTTTTTGTCTCCGTGCTAAAAGCAGAATCAGAAAGATGTAATGACCAATAAATGACAATCAGAAGATAAAGAAACTTCTCTTCTCTATCTAGATTCATTGCCTTACCTTTCCAACATTGACTTGGCCTAAGTACCATAGATTGTACAGCAACCTGAGAACAGAAGAGTCAAGATAATTAGGCCATAAAGTTTGAGCACATCAAGGTGTAACATTGGCACCTTGGCTGCACATGAGCGCAATCTGCTTCTACACAAGACCTTTTCTGGATGGTTCTGAACAATTAAATATTAGAAACCAATCTATTGGGCAGTGGGTGCGTCACTGGCATAGATACTCCTAGTAAGCATACATGTGCACAGCACATTATTTCTGAATGGTGCCTGTACTTTTGCTCCCCCCCTACCCCATAATACAGATGCAAGAGGTGATCAGAAAAAGATGGGATTCACGCTTCTACATATAACGGGTGGGATTCAAAAACTCTTCTGCCAAACTCTGAAGGATGAGCATTTCCTCCATTAGACACCTATCAGAGGAAGACTCTTCACAAGTTGAAGGGAGTTATTACGGCCAATCCATTGTGGTGAAAAATAGCCACATGTAAAGATGCATGTATTCAAACCATAGTAAATAAAAAAGTAAAATACTAATTGGCCTTCTATTTCCAGAATTATCTCCATTTCAAGTCAGAAGGACAGGTTCTCTGTATATACCCACAATAACTGAGGTAGAGCCCCTAAGCTGGCTTGACCTTGAATATACCTTCCATGACCTCACAATCTTCATGCACTTATATGCCTTTCTCCTCCAACCTTCTTCGTCTAGTTGGGAGAGAGATAGAAGAGAACAATGTATGCATTCCCAGTTCTCTTCCTAGTTCAATGTAGAACTTTATTTTAAATCTCCCCAAGGAGATTAAAAGATGGCACATTGTGGTGATATGTTTTTTGTGTTGGAAGTTTTGACTCATGAGCCCTGTGTTCAACAGGCCAGTTGCAGGTAAAAGTCTTGAAAACAGCCCAAGAACCAGCAAGTCCCCAGTGCAGTTACAAGACACAACTCCAGCTACAACTCCATCAGTGGCCTGATGCCAAAACACTGAAATTTACAACCATTTTGCTCCCACTCGGAACCCCCTACCTGTCCCCCTGCAGGCACTGGCCCTCAGTCTGTTCTTTGCGTGTGTGTTCACGCTGGAGTTGGAAGTTGGGGATTTTCTCCCTGAGAACTTTCAGGTAGGGCAGCAGTGGTGTATACGTCCCTCCATCTTGCCATTTCCACCGAATTAGGCGGAAGCTCAGTGGCTTGCCCTTTAGCTTCTGTAGCACAGTTCCAGCCTGAGGGGAAAGAGAAAGAGAGAGATTTTGTCCACTGGGAAGGAAGATCTTGCATTGCTCATCAGACCTGTAGTAATCCCAATCTAGATACAATGCCAGTGTGTGCTATCAAGAAGCTTTATGGAATTGAGGCTTGTTCAGTTTTTACCCTCTGGAGATACTCCTAGCTGTGAGGTATCACAAGGTGCACTTCCCCAGAGTTATCTAGAAATTTTAAAAGATGGCGTGTCCTTTACCAGCATAATCCATCTGAACACTAGCAAGAATGGTTATTATTTAATGAGTGTCTATCAGACACAAAGCTCTACATGTGCTCCTGCAACACTCTCAGCCAGCTACACCTACTGCCTCCCTTATCTAACTTCTGCTCAGTGTTGTTTTTTATGATAAAAGCAAAGCATTCAAAGCAATAAATTAAGGTCATGTTCTGTTGTGTGTTGTGTCTTCATTATATTATTTATGGGGGCAGAGCATACACATCAGAAAAGAAAAGGCAAACAGCATTTAGTTACTCAGGAAGCTGTTTGTGTTGCTTTGTACAGTTCACAGAAACTGGGGAGTATCCAGCCACACAGTTCCTCTGACAGAACAGTATCCCTACTTTTGGAAGAGGGGGCAGTGATTTCTACTGATACCTCCATCCAACTGCAAACCACCACTTTGCCCCCTTATGCTGTTCCTGAGAACCCGCTGACCCCAGAAACAAAGTGGGAGGCAGGGGGGCTTCAGTGGGCTGCAGCAGCAAAGTTCTGTTCTGCAAAGTGTGCAGGAGGATGGATGCAACCCTATATCAAGGAACATATTCTCTGTTTTTCTCCCAGAAGACAGCACACACCAACATGTACAGTTAAGTCTTGTAAGGATATATCCAGAGTCTTCTTCTGCCATGCTTTGCAGCCTTGATAATGCCAATTCAAAAATGAGCCAGCTTCTTCCTCATTTTAACTCTTCTCTCAGTGAGAACAGTTTAATTAATTATTTTTATCTCACTTTTCTCCCCAGTGGGAACCCAAAGGAGCTGACACTATGTGAGAAAATACAAGAGAAATAACGTGAGAAAAGGAAGGGGAGGTTTCTGGGAACAGTGTCAATCTCTCAGGCACGACCCATCACAACTGTTCTTCCTGCCAGCTTGAGGCTGTGACCCTCAGACTACCCTTTTAGCTCACAATTCTGGGCATGCCCAAGTCTTAAACACCTGCAGAGCAGGAAGAAAACAGTCAACTAGATGATATACCTGCTGCTACTCAGCTAGCAGGCTCTTCCTCATTTCCTCCTCTGCCAGCAAACTCCTCTGGGAGACATATTTTGGAAAGGGATTTCCTCATGATTTTCCCACCTGCCCCTCCTCCACAATATCTGAATCTTGTCACAGTTAGACTGTCACATTCACTGTTTGTCGCATATACAATGGGGAAGAAAAAGTGAATTGAATTTAAGAAAAACTCCTACAGTTAGCTGTACGCACACCCTTAATTTAACTTCACAATACAGATACACAAGCTCATATAAAAATAAAACATTTATCCTATTTACCTGAAAGGACGACTACATTTGTCCCATATGTGCTGTCAAGAAAAAGAGGGTACCACCTTAAATCTGTATCTAAGTTACAGTTATGCACAGTAATAAAATATTTGTATCCATCCTTTTTTAAGGGGATCCATTCAGAGTAATTTTCCTTTCAGGTAAATGTGGATAAATAGAAAAAAAGTTAAAGCAATATTACTGATATTATCAACTTAATTGTTTGATATTCTAAAATAAAAAGTGTAATCTACTCAACACTAGACAGATTATTTTTAAAAAGCTATTTAAGAACATATCTTCCTCCCTGATCTTTCTATCATTGCCATACCCTTGGTTCTTCATCGTGTGCTTCATGTGAAACACCACAGCTTTTGTTCTGCACAGTTCCAACAGCAACACTGCACAACCATCTCTCCTGCTCCTTCTCAGGATCTCAAAGTAGCGACACACCAGACTTAGGGGCTTCCTTCCATACCTGTCCATTGTATGCATTCCTCAATGAAAATCCATTTATTTCATCAATGACATCTCCAACCAGCACAATCTCATCTGCCTCTGCTTGGCTCTGTGGAAGCAGGTCTGTGATGAAAATCCGTCCATCCAAGTATCTGAGATGAAAAAACAGCAACACAATAGCTCTCCCTGAGGAACAAGGTCCTATATTGTTCAGCAAAGGAAGGACATTTGGGCAAAATATCTTAGTAAATAGTTTTAGGATTTTTGTCGAAAATAATAGGCAGATAGTTCAAGAGTGGTCCTTTCACATAACAGAAGACCACATAGAATCATCGAGTTGGAAGGGGCCATACAGACCATCTACTCCAAGCCCCTGCCCGATGCAGGACATAGCTCATTAATCCAAGTTGTTCAGCATGATAAAAAGAACTCATCTTCCATTCCATGCTTGGATGAGCAAGATGGCCTTGTTAACTTGAAATATTTTAGGAGGAGAACAAAAGACAAATGAAAAAGCTACTGAGGGCTTTTCGCTAGAGTACTGGACTGGAGAGACATTCCTCCGTTTTCTCAAGTCCTTCCCAGCTCCTGGTAATCCAATGTACAGTGTGAGTTCTATGTTTGGAACATAATTCTTAGGCTTGTGGGAGCAATTCAGTTCAGGACCGTTGCATGTGGGGACAGGTGGCTTAAGCTTTCTGCTCTATGTCATTTTCCCATCCTGCAGTGGCTTGTGGGGGGCACTATTTGCCTCACTGGAGAAACCATGTGTACTGATGGGATTCCCCAGTGGGGCAAACAGCACCCTCTTGGGGCCCTTTCAGGTCAGTAAAACAGCACAGGGGAAAGGCATAACACCCCTCTCCCTGCATGCCATATCCCTGATCCTAATTGGTCCCCATGCTCCTGGGAACTGAGTATCAAGCACAGAACTGACAGTTCATGTTTGATCACCAGGACCTGGGCAAGGATGAAAGGAAAATGTAACATGAAGCTGGGGTGGGACTAGCTAGCAGGCTTTCTTTCCTTTGCTTTTTTGTCCTTTTCTTTTCTGAGACAAGCAGCTGGGGGGGATTTGACCAGGAAAGCAGTACTAGTGAATGGGATGTTTAACTCTTTCCCATCTACCATTTCCCCCCCAGTGCATGCTTTGCAATTCTCCCCATCCCCACATCCCCTGCATTAAAATGGTGCATTTTAAATCTCATGAAAGGAGGAACCCACAGGATATGTGTGTGTGTACATGCAATATGAAATGGGAAAATGATGAGCAAGGAAATGTTAAGCACCCCCTTCACACAAACAACTTCTGCCAAGATTGCCTCCAACTGCTTTTCATTTTGGGGCTCCACTACAAAGCATTGCCCTATAGTGTGTAGGCTAGCCACAAAGTTCCATCATTGATCTTGGGCCAGTCATAAGAAGATATGGGAAGCCATGTTGGATCAGGCCAATGGCCCATCCAGTCCAACACAGTGGCCAAAACTCAGGTGCCATCAGGAGGTCCACCAGTGGGGCCAGAGTTCCAGAAGCCCTCCCACTGTTACCCCCCCAAGTGCCAAGAATACAGAGCATCATTGCCCCAGTCACTCTCTGTTAGCTTAAACTAATTCTCCTCTGATGACTTCAGCAATACTCCAGGCCAGGTACAGGAAAAGGTTCTTCAGATTAGATATTGTATGGAACTTAAATGAAGGCCAGGGCACTTAGGGCAGCAGCACGTATTCCATGTAGATCTGTTGTCCTTTTTTACCAACTTCTGAATTATTTTACAGTGGAGATGATGGGTCTACATGTTCCAGGAGCTGAATGAGTATGGGAGGTTTTTATACTTCCTCTTGCTCACATTTCCTGTTAAATTTTATACTTCCTCTTGCTCACTTTTCCTGTTAAAAGCTGCTATACTCCCCAAGCTGCTTTTACCTCTGCTGGGAAAAACCTATGCACCCCTGTTAAGTTTTCCCCAAAGAACCTAAAACAACTGTGGGACAGATATGATAGGAAATGTTATTCAGGAAAATGGGGAGAGGGTTCATCCCCCACTGGTACCTCCCAGGGTTGCCAGCCTCCAGGTGGGGCCTGGGGATCTCCCGCATTTACAACTGATCTCCAGCTGGCAGAGATCAGCTCCCCTGGAGAAAAGGGTGGACTCTATGGCATTGTACTATGCTGAGGCCCTTCCTCTCCCCAAACCCCATGCTCTCCTGGCTCCACCCCCAAAGTCTCCAGGTATTCTTCAACCCAGACCTGGCAACCCTAGAACCTCCCCTTAAAATCACAATTCCAGCAGCTGCTTTGTAACCTAAATTTAAAACTAGAGGTTAAAAAGATAATGGAAATGTACACGGAGTTTAGCTGTGCTTTTATTCAGTACCAGAGTCACAATGGAAATATTTCTTGAACTGCAGCTAATTTACACATCCACTACAAACCATCAAGATATTTCAACTGCATGAACCTGACAAGTGCCAAAACTGGCAGAGACATTTTCTTCCTTGGGCAAAATCCATATAATAAAATCTTTAGCTTCCAATGAAGAAAAAAAAAGGTAAATAGGATATCCTGTCGCTTGGGGGCAGTTCTCCTCACTGCTTCCCTTGATGAATCAATTATGATAATCAGCAGAATCAATTTTGAATCAGAATCAATTGTGATTAGGAGAATCATTATCAATCTTGATTAGCAGGATCAATTATGTAAAATCAGCTGACAATACATTGTTTTATAGCCAGCCAATAAGGTTGCTGCTGCGTGGAGACAAAGTGTCCTATCCTTTAACAGAAGTTTAACGGGATATTATGTACCTGGTGAGCATATTTACCTTCATATCATGAAAAGCTTCAGTTTCCCACTTCTACGCATTAAGCCCTTATTAAAGGAGCGAGGCTCCTTGCTGGCAGTCCTCAGTCCCACAAAGGTATCTTTTTTAAGAGACTGGACACAAAGCAAGGGAGGAAAGTAGCAGATCTCTTACCTGAGCACCATTCCTAGTTCTTTGCAGGGGACAGTTTCATAGGTCACACACACCTAGAAAGCAGTATTATTCAATGTAGACTCCAGCAAGCTTAAAGAAATCCTCCTTCACCATGCAGAGCCTTGGCAAAGATGGGGTATTTTGCTTCCATTATTAGGGCATTCACTTCATCTTCTTTAAGGAAAGCTGGAAAAGGACCTAAAGTCTAACATTCATTTATCCACCACAAAGACACTGCAGGGCCACTAGCGGATGGCGTCACATTTGTCATATAGGTTTAGGGTTGCCAGCTCCAGGTTGGGAAATAACTGGAGATTTTGGGGATGGAGCCTGAGGAAGATGGGGTTTGGAGAGGGGAGGGACTTCAATGCCATAGAGTCCACTTTAGAAAGTGGCCATGAAAATCTGGAGATCAGCTGTAATCCCAGGAGATCTCCAGCCACCATCTGGCTGTTAACAAAAGCACAGTACCTGCACAGTTCAAGGACCAAAAAATTATGAAATAAACTGTGCAGACAAACTGAAACATATGTTTGTATATTGTAAATGACGATCAGACAATATCAAAGTGGAATATTTCCTACATGAACATATAGGTGCACAATTACAGATCATTCCACAGAACTACATAGTACATCTACATAACAACCACAACGTATAATTCTAAGAACAATACTTGATGTGGATATATAAAGAGATTCAAATAAACAAGCGGTTCCAAAAAAGACTCTTCTAAGCAAATACCAGTAGGTAATCAGACGCAAATGGCTCCAAAAGAAGATTCTTCTTACAAGGGTGCTAGCTACAGTCTGTCTCATTTCACTGTCAAGCTTCATCAAAGCAGTTTGACCATCTGGATGCTGGCAACTCCATGGGTTGCCTTGAGAGCCTTGACTCTATTAAAGGCCTATCTGCTCCTAGACAGCATCATGCTTTGATTAAAAGACCTCTAATGTGAGGAGGAAACAATCAAAGCTTAGACATGCTCACAGCCCAGATGAACAGCCCAACAGCAGTCTGCCCCTGTCTGGGCCGAGTGCAGCAAGACACCCAGGCCTGATGGAGACTCCACAAGGGGTCAACCGGAACAATGTGGAAGTACTTCAGGACACACTTCACAGGACTTGCCCCCCCCACACACACTGTTTATTGGATATATTATATTATTTTGTTCTTCTCTGATGTTATAATTCAATTCTATTGCATTGTTCATTACCTAAATGATGAAACCCAGCCTTACTGCACTGTTTACTGCAAGTATTATACTGGTCTGTCTTTAATGCATTGTTTTATAACAGTAATTCGCCCTCTGTCTCAATGAGAAAGGTCGATGATAATGATGAAGAAGAAGAAGAAGAAGAGATTGGATTTATACCCCGCCCTTCACTACCCAAGGGAGTCTCAGAGCGGCTTACAAACTCCTTTCTCTTCCCCTCCCCACAACAGACACCCTGTGAGGTAGGTGGAGCTGAGAGAGCTCTGACAGAAATTGCTCTTTTCAAGAACAGCTGTGCCAGAACTACGGCTTGGCCAAGGTTATCCAGCAGGTGCAAGTGGAGGAGTGGGAAATCAAACCCGGTCCATCAAGAATAGAGTCCACGCACTTAACCACTACACCAAACTGGCTCTTATTTTAGAAATAACTAAAATGCTTGAAAGAGACCGCAAGTGTGGCATATTGATTAGAGTGTCAGACTAGGATCTCAGAGACCAAGGTTCAAATCCCCACTCCACCATGAAAGCATGGTGGGGGATTTGCACCAGTCACACACACTCTTAGCCTAACCTACTTCACAAAGTTGTTGTCAGGATATAATGGAGGAGATGAGACTTACGTCATATCATGTTTCTTGCCCTGATACTCTTTTTGGCACTTATTTTGCTAATTCTAGAGAGAAAGCAGATCACTTTTGATGTTGGAGAGTTTCTGTTGCAAAATGATAAACGTTATCTAGGTGTGTTCTTAAACTAGTTCAAATATTATCATCTTATTTATTTATTTATTCTTTCGATTTATATACCGCTCTAACCCCAAGAGGTCTCTGAGTGGTTTTACACAATTCAGTTTTTCTATCTAGGGCCACAATTATAGATGGGGGTGCCGGCCTACCAGCACCTAGGCAGCAGGGCTTCATCTCCTTCCAGTGGGCCTCCGGTGTCAGTATTCCACCTTCAATGCCCTGGGGCAGATCTTTTTCCCAGTCCAGCAGTTTCTTCCTGGTAGGCTCATCCCGGTGCATGGCCTTGTGTCAGCTGCAGCTCCAGCCAATGTCCTTTCTGGCTCTGCCGCGCCACGCCGACACGCTGCTCGCACCTCCGTGACTCTGCCTCCGCCAGATTCAGCCGCTCAGCGTTGCGCTCCCAGGACACTTGCCAATCATTCCTCATCATCGCCGTCGCTCCACCGCCGTCATCACTGCCGCCGCCTCTGCCTCTGCTGCACACCCCAAGGAGGAAGGGTGCCCCCCGCCACCTATGGGCAGGTACCCATTTATCTACTTGCAATGCTTTCGAACCGCTGGGTGGGCGGGAGCTGGGACTAGGGCCGGGAGCTCACCCGGGTGGTGGGTCTCGAACTCGCCATAGTGGCTGTTCATTGATATTACAGCAGGTGTTCTTACTGCCTGCACTACCGCTCCCTGGAGCATCTTCATGAAGCCATTTTGCAGACTATAATGTTCTCTTATTTTTTTCTAAAAATCTATATTCTTTCCATAATTAACAATAAGCTCCTTTGACTGGAGGTCTTGTGCCATACAAAGAGAGCAATGTCAGCTGCTTTGGGTCCCCATTGGGGAGAAAGGTGGCATATGAATTAAGTAAATAAATAAATATATTCAGGGCTATTTTTGGGCAGGAACGCACAGGAACGGAGTTCTGTCTGGCTTCCAAGTTGGCCATGCCTACAGCCTCCCCCGCTTGGGTTCCCCTGGTGCCCCACAGTTGTGGGTTGCCTGGGGAAGCCAATCCAGAAACTGCCTTCTTTCCCTGGGGAAAGCGGGGCACCTGGGGAAGCTGATCCTGGGAGAGAGCTGTGTTGTCAGGGGTGTGGCCTAATATGCTAATGAGTTTCTGCTGTTGGGTGTGGCCTATTATGCTAATGAGTTCCTGTTGGGCTTTTTCTACCAAAAAAGCCCTGAATATATTTAAAGCAAGATAACAGGAGTGCTTTAAAAACAGAGATTTAAGTTTAAGCCAGAGGAGTCAGACATATGGCCCGCGGGCCGAACCTGGCCCATCCAGGGCTCTCATCCGGCTCGCCTCCTCTCAGCTGGTGCACCTCTCCCAACAGTGGTTATCCTCCCCGAACTCTATTCCCTGACCTCCTTTTATTTTCTGCCTCAAATCCCGCCTCCTCTATCTCTCCCCAGCCTCCTGGTCCTGCCTGTCAAGCTGACCCCACCTTTCCTGCACTGGCCACCCTAGGATTGGCTGCAAAGCCCTTCCTCTGCGTAGGCCTTGTCACAGCATGGGGTCGCCCTTCCCCATACCTGCTTTGATGGGGAGGATGGGGTGGTGTTGGCTACTCAGACGCAGATGCTCTGTGCTGTGTTTGCTTTGATGGAGGCCTCGGTCCTGGCAGCTACCTGTCTTGCCCTTCAGGCCTGCCAGGCCTGCTGCCATCATGTTCCATGGAGGCTACTGGGCTGTGAGGGACCCTACCTGGCCACTTCTTGCGGTGTGGGGCCAATTTCCCACCTCTGCTGGTTCCCATGTTGGCTCAAGTAAGCCGGCCCCAGTCCCTCTCCCTCTCTGGATTAGGATCAAAGTTGAGGCTGCGGGGTACTCGTGGATGTAGCAGCCTGTGCCTCACTGATGTGGGGTCCAGGAGGCGTGTCTCCAGGACAGACAAAAAAATCAGAATTAAGTATATATACTGCCCAGCAGGCCTGTAACCAGGATTTTTTATCCGGGGGGGGGCTTTAAATAAGTCGGGGGCACCCACACAGCACCCCTGCACCCCCCACCCCGGGAGCACCACAAATAAAAAAAAATTGGAAGGCTGGACGGGAATTAAGGGGGCCTTAGCAGTAAGTCGGGGGCTGAGCCCCGAGATGCCCCATTTTAGCGACGGGCCTATGCCCCAGTGATAAGGAGTACTACTAGGAAGTGGGAGGGTGGGCCTCAGGGAGAGACTTAGTTTAAGGAAATGCCAGGCCATTTGGGGGGGCGGCTCTGCCCATTCGAGCCATGCCCATTTTTTCTCAGTTCTCTGACTTGGGATGCCAACTCCATTGGGAACTTCCTGGAAACTAGGGGGGGAATCAAATGCAAGGGAGTCAGCTCTCCAATAGCCATTTCCTCCAGGGTGATGCTCTGTATTCTTCGGGCTTGGAGGGCAACAGTGAGAGGGTTTCTGAAGTTCTGGCCTTGCTGGTGGACTTCCTGAGGGCAACTGTGCTTTGGCCACTGTGTGACACAGAGTGTTGGGCTGGATGGGCTTCTGTCAGCTTCTCTAATGTTCTAATCCAGTATGCTGCAGCAGTGAAAAAAAGGCAAACTCTTAAATTAGGGATGATTAGGAAAGGGGCTGAGAATGAAACATCTGATATTGTAATGCCCCTGTACAGATCTATGGGGTGGCCTCATTTGGAATACTGTGTAGACTCAGGGGAACTGATTGGCCCCTGTGTGAGACAGGATGCTGGACTAGATGGACCACTGGTCTGATCCAGCAGGGCTCTGCTTATGCTCTTATGTTTAAAGCATGTTTGTGTTTTGAATGAAAAATAATACCATTAATTGGGTTTGCCCGTGTCCTTTATAAAGTTTATATATACATGGCCTGGCCTGACAAAGTGACATTTATGTCAGATCCTGCCCTCATAACAAATGAGTTCAATGCCTCTGCTTTAAGCAGTTCTATAGACCAATATAAGCTGCAGGCCCACAGCATCTAAGCATAAAGGATTAAAATGATACAACTCTGTGTTTGTCTTTCTGAGAACAGGAAGAGAGACTGGCCAATGGGGATAGATCTGGATGCAGATCAGAGAGGCATGGCATCAAGTTCCTTGGAAAGACACACTTTAAAAAAAAATTAAAATCACTCAGTTGGCCTATCGGCTGGACTATCAGAAATTAATTTAAAACTACAAGAACAAATACAAGAAATTATAAAAACCAAAGAGAAGCAAAAAGATGACAAACATTTAGAAAAGCAAGATTATCAGATCAAGAACATAGAAGAAAGAATTGAAATCCTGGAAATTCAATGCAGATCAAATAACTTGCATTTTAGAGGAATCCCAGAGGACTTTGGAAGAACAGATTTGGAAAGAAGCTTTCATGATTTACTTCAGAATTATCTGAAGGTTGAAGAAGACTTTCCTGACATTGACCAGATTTCTAGAGTGAATTCAAGATTCACTCCAACTTTTTTCTTTCTCCATCTGTCTACCCTACCCTTTTCTTATAAAAAGAATAAAATTCTCTCCTTTTTAGGAGAGTTTTATCAAAAAAAAAGAAAACATGAGATGCAATACTAAAGAACCAAAGGGAATCTCCATTCCAGGCAGTATGGAAAAAAGTGCAGCTCTTTCAGGATTTAACAAGTGTGTTAAAGAAAAGGAATATAATTGGAAAATATCATTTGCAGTAGAGGTATACTTACCAAAAGGAAGAAGGGTAATCACAACAGAGGAACAAGTCAAGCAGCTGGCTGAAGAATGGCAAGCGGAGGACTTACATAGAGGAACAGAAGGAGAATCTCCAAGCAACTCAAAGCAATTTGCTAGCAGCTCCAAGCAAAGCTCACAGACCAAAAACTCCAAACAAGAAACAAGCACAGAAAAGGACAAGTTGGATGTGGCAACAACATCAGGACAAAATGGATAATTAAAAATAGTATCAATAAATATCAATGGATTTAATACCCCTTCAAAATGCAACAAAATCTTTAATCAGTTGAAAAAATAAAATGCTGATATAATATGATTACAAGAAACTCAAATAAAGAAGAAATATGAGCATACTTTAAACCAGGGGTCCCCAACCTTTTGGCACATGGGGACCACATCAGAGTGCCCAACATTTAAAGAGGGCCACATCTTAAATCAAAATGTAACAAAATTATTAACTTACCTATTTAGATCAAAAGTAAACATTCAGAGGTCAATGAAGAAATGTTAACTAGGATGCAATCCATTTTGGAACAATATTGAATCCTTTTATCTAGCTACACATGCTTACCTAGTCAGTGTGATTTTTTGGCTGTTTTCTGTTAGCCAAGTCATTAATGTCCAAATCAAGGTTCACGACACACACCTTAAAATGTCATGTAAAAGTTCATCTGTAAGTCTTGACCTACACTTGGATTTCACAACTTTCAATTTGGAAACAGTTTGTTCACAGATGTATGTGGTGCCAAAGACTGTGAACATGCCTGCAGCAAATTTCTTTAGGTTGATAAATATATCAGGTAGACAACGATCAAAATCTAACCTACTATTTTTTTTGTAAATGTCTCTGAGATGATCACTGGCTTACAAATCAATTAGTTCCATTAGAAAAAAGTTACTTGCATCTTCTTGCACTACTTCAAAGAGATTCTGAAGTATTCTTATTTCCTTTCCATGCTCATAGCAATCAGTGAATCTGTTCTGGAATTCCAACTGTGCTTTGGTATGTCTCTCAACACTGAATTGTAAATTCCCATCCTTCTCAAATTTTACTTCTTTGCAGCATGAGAAATTTGTAAAGTTACTTTTATTAACTTACTTCACAAATATAGTTACTTTTGCTTCAAAAGCTTTCAATTTAGAATACATATCACACACAAGCTTTCCTTTTCCCTGCAACCTTAGATTCAATGTTGTTCAAATACTCTGTGATTCCAGTTAAGAAAGCCAAATCAAAAACCCATCCAGGGTCAGAAAGCACTTCTTGACCCTTTCCTTTCTCCTTGAGAAAGATATCAGCATCATTATGAAGCCTAAAAGAACATTCAAGGACTCTGCCTCTGCTAAGCCATCTGACTTCTGCATGGTACAATACATCTCCAAGAAAGGGACAGGAAGAACAGCAATAAGTGGTGCTTCTTGAGGCAGAAAGAACAGCGTGGGTCTGAGGGAAAATATCTTGAGGGTAATAGCAAACAAGCAGACAGGAGGGCCACACAGAAAGAAGTTGGGGGCTGCATGTGGCTTGTGG
Source organism: Gekko gecko (assembly GCA_029375565.1). NCBI lineage: Eukaryota > Metazoa > Chordata > Lepidosauria > Squamata > Gekkonidae > Gekko > Gekko gecko. The sequence goes on from JAPDNY010000002.1 coordinate 221,992,469, forward strand.
GCCACAAGTTGGGGACCCTGTTTTAAACAATAAAAAAAATAGGCAAAGCAAATCTTGCTTCAGCACAAAACAAAAAAAGGTGAAGTAGCTATTTACATAAACAATCCATAATTAGAAGGACTAGAAGAATTAAGTGATCTAGATGGAAGCTACCTAATCTTAAAAATGAGACTCCCAGAAAGCAAAAAAGAAATACAGGAACAATTTATCAGTGTTTTTTCAGGATTATATAAAAAGAAGTCTGTTTCGGAAGAAAGAAAAAGAGAATATTTAAAAGATATCCCAACTGCAAAGTTTACGTCAGAACACAGAAAAATATTAAATCAAACAATAATAATTCAAGAAATCTCTCAAGCAATAAAGAATATGAAGAAAGATAAAGCACCAGGGCCTTCCTTATGGGTTGACAGCAACATATTACAAATATCTTGAAGTAGTATCAATAATACTATTACAAAAAGTTATAAACAAGATAAAGGGGGAAAAGACAACACTCCCGACGTGGCAAGAGGCATATATAATACAAATACATAAAGATGGCAGTGATGCATCATTACCACTGTCTTAAAGACTTAATTCTCTGTTGACTGTAGACTACAAAATTTTTGCCAGGTTTTGTACCAAAGAGGTAAATGAAAGATGATATTTGATTCATAATAGATGCAATTAAATTTGTGAATAAGAAGAGGAAGAAAGCAGCGTTTCTATTTCTAGATGCAGAGAGAGAGTTTGACAATTTAACATGGCCTCTCTTATTGAATGTTCTATAAAATAGGGGCTGAGGTTCTGCATTCTAGAACTGGATGCATGGAATATATTTGAACCAACAAACAAAGATTTTAATTAACAGGAAACTAACAGAGGCAATTTCAATTAAAAAAGGAACTCATCAGGGATGCCCTTTTTCCCTTTTATTATTCAAACCAGTAACAGAGGTTTTAGCTATAAAGATCAGACAAGAAGACAGAATTAATGGAATAAAAGTGGATGATGTTGAGTTCAAAATGAAAATTTGTGTGGACAATGTGGTTCTAACAGTCCTGAAAACCCAGAAATCATTGCAATATGTACTTGAACATATCAAAGAATTTGGATTCTCATCAGGCTATAAAATTAACATAAAAAAGACAAAAATTATAACAAAATTTTTAACACAACAACAAGAAAAAGAGATAATAAAGCACTCAGAGTGCTTAGCAGCCACTGATCCTATTAAATATTTGGGAATAAATGTGATTGGCAAAACTGTAATCTTTTAAAAATAACTACCAAACAACTTGGAAATCTATTCAAGCAGGTTTATCAAGATGGAAAAAATTAAAAATTTTGTGGCTGAGAAGAATCTCTGCAATCAAAATGAATGTGCTGTTAAAACTAAACTTTCTGTTCCAAATGTTATCCATATACATAGAAGGAAGAATATTGAAAGAGTGGCAAAGACAGAGAAACCAATATATATGGAATGACAAAAAATCAAGAATAGGCTTCAAAATACCACAAGATGAGAAAAAGAGAGGAAAATCAAGGTTCGTTTCAGTTCATGGGGCCACACAAACCACGAACCTTCACGAACCTTCCCAGTTATCAAACCGGTTCATTTTGTGAGGTTGTTGATGTGGTATAATGGCCCCCCTGAGGGCTAGAGATACCAAACTTATACTGAGTCTCCAGACAACTCTCCTCTACCTGCTTGCCAAGTTTGGTTAGGATTGGATTTAGGAGGCTGAGTTAAAGCCCCCCAAAGCAAGTGTGCCCAGGAAAGTACTATATGGGGAAATCAACAGTTGCAGGTTCAAGAGTGTGTCAAACAGACCCCCTGCAAGCTAGCGGCAACAATGAAGCTAAGCCCCTCTGCCCGGTGTGAGCAGAAGGACAGATGCCTCAGCCCTGAGTAAGCACCAAACAACCCCAACCCCACTGTTCACACTGAAGAATGAGTTTCAGTTCCCTTCCCTTTCTGTATCTAACTGCCATGCAGCATGCCTGCTGCTGATGGAAAAAAACAGCTGTGTGTGAGCTGGGGGTATATACACCATTTTGCTCCCATAGAGCAGAATGGGAGCTCTCTTACTGGTGCTTCCATGACTACAGAAGTACATCCCCCCATTGCTTTGATGTTCGTAACTGATCTGCGCCAGCGTGTCTGCTCCAGAAGCCACTGACACACACCACCACAAGCTGTCCGAACCTCCAAAAACCACGTGGAAGGTTGTGGGAGGTTCATTGCAGGCGAGATCACATGGAACTTGGCTTACGAACCACAAACCAGGTGATTTTTGTCATGAATTTAGGTTCGTGGACTGGTTCATGCCCATCCCTAGTCCTGACTCCCAAATATAAAATTATATTACCAAGCAGCTGATCTGTTCTGGATGGTGGACTGGATTAAAAACCCAAGACATAGTATAGTAAAATTACAATCAGCAGACCTTGATGAAGGCTTACACAATTATTTATTAAGACATCAGCTAAAAAGATCATAAAGAAGAAAGAGTCACATAATAAGAGATGGACTTCTGAGAATATATTTTAAATGCCAGAATTTATTGAGCCCCTCAAACTCTCTGCTTATGTCCCCAGTAGACGCTTACCATGATAAGAACATAAGAAATAAAAATGTTTTTTAATATATAGCAAGATGATAAATACTCAGGGGGAAATCAAGTCTTGGCAAGGTATGAAAGATGAAGGTATAAACATTCAATGGCTGCTATATTATCAATCAGTCTCAAGACTAAAGGAGATCATGAGCACCAAAGGTGGAGTTCTAAGAGATGTGACTGAATTTGAACAGCTGATTATAAAACCAAAAGAGCATTTGCTATGATGGCTATATAAGATTTTACTCCAGCTAGAAATGGAAGATGAACAAGTGGAAAAATGTATGATTTTAAATTGATGCAAAACCTTAAAGAACAGATATCTACGCAACAATAGGAACAACTATGGGGGAAAGATATCAAATTTACAGTCAGCCAGACATTAAGAGAAAATCGGTAGAAAATGTTTTTAGATGGTATATAATGCCAAAGGACATTGAGAAAGCATATAAAAACTACAAAGGAAAATGCTGGAAATGTCAAGACATAGCTGGAACCTTCTTTCATATGTGGTGGACTTGTAAAAAACCAAAAAGATTCTGGAAAGAAATACACCAAAAAATGCAGAACATGTTAAAGTTTAAATTTCAAATTGAAGCTAAGCTATTAGATGTTTTGCCTAAGAAATTACCAAAATTTTTAGAAGAGATATTCAAATACATGGTGACAGCGGCTAAAACTATTTATGCAGCAAAATGGAAATTAGACATCTGTCCACATTTAGAAGAATAGAAAAATAAACTTGCTGAATATGCAGTAATGGCAAAACTGACAACCTACTTGAGAAACAGGTCTATTACAAAATTTGAGGAGAGACTGTACCAGGACTGTAGCTACAGTGCGGCAAGTTGGGGACTGGCCCCCTAACTTCCTGCCAAGGCCCCCCTGACTCCCCATCCAACCCAGACCCCCCAACTTCCAATTTTTTATTTTATCTGCGGCGCTCCCTTGGGAGTGTGTTCAGTGCCCCCTGACTTATTTAAAGGCTCCCCGAATTAAAAATCCTGGCTATGGGCCTGGATTGTACTATGCTAGCAGAAGACAAACTTAGAATAAGAAGCAGTCTAAAATGTTATATACAAATGTATGGTAATGAAATAGAAGTAGAATTAAAATCTGTTTTAAATGTAACATCTTGAATACAAATGGGTTTTTTATATGAGATATATAATGCACCTTCCTTCACACCTTATTATTTATCTGTTAAAGGTTCTAATGAATATGTAGAAGTGGCAAAAATATGTAATATTGAATGCACACTAATGATGAAACTAATGATGTAGTCAAAATAGATTAATTATGAAAGTTAAACTTAAAATGTTGAATATAATCATATCCCAACAGAAGTATGAACTATCATACATTATAGGTAATACCTTAAAATTATAATGAAGGGGATGTAAGGGAAAATATTTTCTGTTTTATACATTTTGTATTACATGATTGTCCCTGACATGGGAAGATAAGGTGTTGGAAATAAGGAAGAAATGGCTTGGGTATATAAGATGGGTAAGGGGGGGCAATAATGATGTATTTATAAAACTCCATAGGGTGTGCTCATGGTTACACATATAATAATAAGATCTTTTTTTTCCTGGTCGCTAGGAGGAGGGGGGAGGGAATAATAAAGGGGAAAATTGATGTATCTGATGCTTGGTTATGTTATGTAATCTTGATGAAAAGGATTATGAATGTATATGGAAAGTTAAACATCAATACAAATTTTTTAAAAAATGATTGTCCTTGACAAATGCAATTATGTTGTATGACCCCTTTTTTTTCTTTCCCTTTTCTTTTCTCTACCCCCCCATCTTCCTAAATAAATAAACAAACAGATTCCCCCAAAATTAAAACCGCTCTATATAGCCAGGCAGGGGCAGATTTCCTATTAGGTAAAGGTAAAGGTTTCCTTTGCTCGAAAGCCATTCGTATCCAATTCTATTTCCGTTTCCAAGCCAAAGAGCAAGGGCTGTCTGAAGACATCTCCGTGGTCATGTGGCCGGCATGACTAAACACCGAGGTGCATAGAACGCTGTTACCTTCCCACCAAAGTGGTACCTATTTATCTGCTTGCAACTGCTTGCTTCCGAACTGCTAGGTTGGCAGGCACTGGAACCGGAGACGGGAGCTTACTCCATCTTGTGGCACTCAGGTCTCGAACTGCTGAACTACTGGCCTTCCAGCTTGCAGTTCACCATCTTAACCACTTGAGCCACCACCTAATCCCCTGATTTCCTATTATTATGATGTAAATTTATTTAGGGAGACACAGTTCAGTAAATGCATATTTTTCTGCCTCCATCTCTGTGAGCTATTTTAAAAAAATATAAGTAAAACGCCAGTCCAGAGCAGAGGTCCTAATTTGATTATTTGCTTCAGGTGTAAAAATGCTTAATGATGGCACTCTCTATAAACGACATAATAAGAGAACATAACAAATCACACTGAAAGCAAAAGAGAACTAAAACCTCTTACCGGAAGCTGCCAGCTTTCATCCAAGAAACTGGAATTCTATGAATGAAGTACAGGATTGTGTGAGAAGATAAACAAGAAGTTGTGAGCAAACTATGCAGATGCAAGAACTTCTGTCTCCTGAGCATTAGTTTCTTGGCACCCCCTTCCCATGACAGCCTGAAATGCACTGAAATCCTGTTCCCAGGAGAGAGGGGACTATGGAAATGCTGTGCTGTATCTAACCCTGCATTTGTTAAGCAAAGCAAAATGCAACCTACATCCCACAGTCAGCTATTACTGTACCTGCACATCAAGCAAGAAACTAATTTCTGTCACCACCAGCAGCATAGACAGGAAAGGTTCTGGAAAAGGAGAATAAAAACTAATGGTCACCATCTGATCTCTGACAGCCCTTATTTATCAGTAAATCCAAGGGATATTGTTGAGGCCACAATAAGATAGGGAGTTTCAAATTTTGTCACAGTAAGAGCAGGCCTCCCTAAAGTAAAGTTCTAGCTTATGTGAAAAAACCACTAATACCATAAAGGGCAGTTTTCTAATTTAGTAAACATAACTCAAGACAGACTGAAGAGCAAGCATATCAAAACATAAAATCTTGTCAGGTCACATCCAAAGATGCCCTTCCACATGGAAGAATCTTCCAGCCACAGGAATCTTCTCTGAATGGATTCCTCTGGGAACAGACAGGGTCCTTTAGATTCAATCCTATGAATAAAAGGTTTTCCCCACCGAGTACTGTGACTAGAATGTTGCCTGAAGAGACACAGGATATCTGACCATCTATTTTGCCCTTATATGGAGAAAGGCTGATGCTCTGGTCTGTAGGTCAAATCAAACCACATGCAGAATGAATTCAGAGAATGGAAAACTACATAGCAGCCATTTAACAGATCCCTGGGATGGATCCAGCAGAACATTTCAGCTGATAGTTGGGGGGTGCAATTTTTACCAGTTCCCCCTCCCTCTTTCAAACCTCCAACTTCCCCCTCATTCTGTTCATGGGGCTCCCTTGTCCACCAGGAACATAATTTCAGGACGCATTCTGACCTTCAGCAGAAGGCAGGAGGCAAAGAAGTTTCACTCTGCTAGTGGAAATTCCTTCTGTCAGTGGAGATTCTGTAAAGGATACAGCTAGGGATGCCAGGTCCCACTGGGCCACTAGCGGGGAATGGGTGGGGGGGAGTAGGCTTGCCAGATCCAGGTTGGGAAACTCCTGGAGATTTGGAGATGGAGACACTTCAAAGTATCCATTTTCTCCAGGGGAACTGATCTCTATAGTGTGGAGATGAGCTGTAATTCTAGTGGATCCCTGGGTCGCATCTGGAGGCTGGCATCATAGTACAGAGATCATTTGCAGCCCCCAGTTACATAATTAATCCCAGTTATTTGCTGCCTCTACATAACTCCTTGGATATCAATGGAAGTTGTTTGTAATTGTTGTTTGTGATTGTTATTAATGTTTTTATTGCTTTTATCCTGTTTTATATGGGCTTTGCCCCTTGTAAGCTGCCCTGAGCCCATTTTGCAGGGAGGGTGGGGTAAAAATCCCAATAAATAAAAATAAATAAATAAAGTGTGGGGATGACAACTCTTTATCTCATCAAGGTGCTGTAGACAACTGCTTCTCACAGCTGCTGATGTCACATAGTCAGCTTTTTAGTGGCTACTGTGTGGCACTCATCCAAATCTCAACATACAATCAATATAACCCAATGTATTGTGAATTAACTATAGCCTGACTTTTTAACTTTTGTGTTTGAATAGAAGGGTGAATGATAGGGTGACTGTGTAAAAGAATCAAAAAGGACCCAGTAATGGTAAACATGAAGCAACAATAGATTCTCTACAGAAGGCTGAGAATAAATAATTACAGCCTGGGGAAACCAAGAGTCAACACCCTAGGTGTTAAAAGAGGGAGTTGGCAAAAACGAGCAGACTTGAGCTTCTTACAAGTTAGCGATGTTAAAGGGTTTGAAGCTTGCAAGCTGATTTGTCTCAACTGTATTCTACTAAGATGCCAACCCTTGGAAGAAGGGAGAGCCACAGAAACATGAAAGGAGAGCAGTACTGAATAAAGATAAAGGGAAATCTCCCAGCAACTTTATATCAGTCTGATACAATGGTGTGCAGCACCCTCATTCTATTCCATTTCAGCAACTATTTGGATCACGTTTCCTTGTTCATTAGCACTAAAAGACCCCAAATTTGCAACATCTTCACCCATAAAATGGACCAAAGGGAGAAACTATGATAAACTTGCATCTTCCTAGCAACTAGCAGGGTCTCTGTGCTTCATTCAGAGAGCTGCATTGGTAAACTATTGGATGCGCAGCTCCTAAAACATATTGGAGACTGAGCCCTCAGTTTGAGCAAGGGAGCAAGGATTCTACTCTGCATTAAAAGGTTTGTCCTCCTTTGCCAGGTATATCACCTTGAGCTCCTGGGAGGAAAAGTGGAATAAAGACACAGTAGATAGACCTTGGAACAGAATGCTGACCTAGCTAGATACTGCACAGATAGCTTATAAAAGGACTGGCAAACTGTACAACCAGGAAAGAGGACATCAGAACAAGAAAGGTTAAAAGCTGGAGGGCACAGAAAGTAGATCACTGACAACAGGGACTTAAAGCTATTTTCAGAGGTATAGAGCCTCATGGCTTACTGAAAGGCTTATGTTTGAAACACAGTGGCTGAAGGTTTACCATCTTAGAAGAAGTTTGTCACCTAGCATCTTTTTTCCTGGCACTGGAGATATATCAAAAGAGGAGGGGTTATGTCTGCACCATGCTCCTCTGTGCTTGCCATTTGGCATTTTAGCACTAAGCTGAAAAATGCAGGAAAAATCCCATCCCCCCACACCTCTTTTCTCCCATATTCAAGGAGCTTGAAGCCTGGAGAACTCTGCACTAACATCATGCTTCTAGTGGTGTGCAGAATCTATTGCATGCATTAGCCCTATGACTGTACCCTGTCTGTAGTACAGGTGTGCAACAGCACCATCTGGCTGACTAATCTGCAAATAAAAATTAAATAAATATATTGCTTGTTTAGCCATACTAAGGTACCTTATACTGAATCAGACTCTTGGTCCATCAAAGTCAGTATTGTCTACTCAGACCGGCAGTGGCTCTCCAGGGTTTCAGTCTGAAGTCTTTCACATCACCGACCGCCTGCTCTTTTAACTGAACCTGAGACTTTCTGCAGGCAAAGCAGAGACTTTGCCGCTGAGCCACAGCCCCTCCCTAGCCAATCTGGGCTCAGCATACTTACAAAACAGCTTCCGCTCCTAATTTTACCTGCAACCTTTAAGATTGACTAGGAACAGTATTTATTTTTTAAAATTTTATTTTACAGCATTTCCTTATCTATTTTGTTTTTATCCAGAACTTTTCCCCAATAGAGACCCAAAGCAGCTTATACATTTTTCCTCTCCTCCATTTTACCTTCACAACAACCCTTAGCCTGAGACTGTGTGATTGGCCCAATGTCAGCCATCAAGCTTCCATGGCAGAGTGGGGATTCAAACCTGGATCTTCCAGACCTGGTCTGACATTCTAACCACTATACCACACTGGCTGTGGTTTTGGAATTGTCTTCTTGGTCACCTTCTAGGTGCAGAGTTGAGACATTTTAATTGAAAACTAAGAATAGTACAAAATAATTAGCATACTGTTACTCCTCACAAGCCCTCACAATGGGCCAAGTTGTAAGTCTAAATAAATAATAAACAATGCCCTATAAAATTGGCAGCCCTTGAAGGCAAGATGTGGGTACCATAGGTAGGATTATCAACTTCAGCTTGGGAAACTCCTGGAGATTCGAAGGTGGTGCCTATGGAGGGTGGAATCTAGAGAGCAGAGGGAGCTCAGAGAGACTCTGATACTATAGAGTTTGCTCTTAAATTTGCAATTTTCTCCAGGGGAACTGATCTCTGTAGCGTGGAGAGGAGTTGTAGTTCTCCAGATCCCACCATGAGGTTGGTAACCTAAACATGAGTTAGTGTCAAGGTTTCCGTTTCGCTTCACTTTGTTTCGTTTCACTGCTTTCCTTGCCATGTATTTAGGGGGAGAGAATTCCTGCATGTGTTGTTAGAGTGTATGCCAGTAGTAGCCATAACCATTTCTTAAGTTGTGCACCTTGGCCTTTTCTCATGAGACTTGGCCTTGGAGACTTTTCTGCCAGGCTAGCTTAGATAAGGCACCATATATATCTATCAGGGTTGCCATAGTAACACTAGGGGCTGACTGATGATGAATGCGTGGGGTGAGAGCTGCATTTAGTTTTACCTATAGCCTGAGCTTTTTCGCATGCTTTTTTTAGTCCTGACAAAATTCAAATTCCTGATGTAAGCATATCTCTAATAGATATGCCAATATTGTTGTAGAGAGTGTATTAACTGGGGACCTGACAATTGGATCTAAACCTTGTTTTTCTCTGGTGGAAGTACCCTTCTGCCAGTGGAGAAAGTGGAGCCATTTTCAGTGATTCTCCCTTCCCAATGCAGATCTCTACAGTTCCCTCTGTAGTTCTGGGGGGGAGGGGGTTTGAGGGAGAGATTCCAAACTTTCAGGGTAGCTTCAGGAGCCTCTCCCCAAGACACCCACAGAAACCCCCAAAGACCAAAAGGAACAACATTTAATATTCGGCTGCCTGAAAGACTCCCCGGGACGCCAGCTGGGGATGGGGCTTGGCTCCTGAGTTCCCGGAACTGTGCTCCGGTGCGCTCCCCCCAAAAGACCCCTGTATATACCTTTACAAAAATGTACAAATATATTCATAAAATCCAATCAATAATATAGAGAAAAATCAAATTAGATACACACCTTTTCACAATCCAAAATAATATCGAGCAAGTGAATTTCGACTACAGTTGAACTTTGACCTCAGCTTCAAAAGCTAGAAGTTCAGACTCCAATTCCAAAAGCTGTAAATGAATATGAGTTGAACTACAGTTAATCGCTTCAACGTTGTTTCAGTGGAGGTCAGTCTGAAACCCAAGTTGTACTTTTTGAAGCTGAAATCAAAGTTCAGCCTTACCCACCTAATCATAGTTGAAATTCAGCTTCTGGGTTATCTTGCAAATTGTACAATTTTGATGGCCTTTTTATCTTTCTCTGTATAACTGATTGGATTTTATCCATATTTTTGTACATATCTGTAAATGTACATATATAAGAACACACGCTATACTATTACATTCAGAGCAAAAGGAGAATTTACAGTGACCATAGGTCCAACCCTTGGCTGTCAATGCTGTTTTAGAGAAATATTTGGCCATTTAAAAATGCTATGAACTGGGCCCTTAGCATGGTGAGACCAGGCAATCTTGTACCCTGCCCACACTTTTTCTTGTGCCAGAGATGGCTGTTTTGACACTTGAAAAGGCATGGGAGGCCACATTTTTCTCTAAATGGTATCAGAGGCCACAGGTTGGGCCCCTGGGCACCATAACATTTTGTTTGGCCCTCAGTGTACTGATTATGATCCTCTCTTTCTTTACTTGGATTATTTTGAGGTCTCTTTCCCCCCATTTTTCTGCTGCATTTGGATAGTGAATGCTGCCATTAAATGTATGGTTTAAATTTCAGAACCCAGTAGCTGGACCATTTTCATTAGCTTAAGTTAAAGCCTCATTCAGTGCTATAATGCTGTTTTCAGAAGTATCATTTAAACTGTGGCTCAAAGTATCATGAAACCCTCTGAATGCAACAAGATGCTGTATGGTTTGGCCCAGAAATCTTACCCAAAAAGTCTTCATTACCCAGAATGGAGATCACTGGATCATACCACTGAAATCAGATTTTTTTAAAAGGTAAAAAAACATAATTAGCACAATTTAAATGTTGGTCATGAAAGCATCAGAAATATGGATGAATTTTTGAAAACTGGAAAATTTGGAGAGCAGCATTAATTAGCTACTGAGAGATCAGATGCTGAGAGACCAGACGCCTCTCAACTAGACTAGAAGGCAAAATCTAAAGGACCACTGTAGATTCTTCATTATTTAGACCAAAAATAACAAATTGAAGCATTTAAAGAATAACATTCCTAGCCTAGATATGGTTAAAAAACTGACTTGAAGATTGCAAATATGGGGAATCCCATCACTTGGATATTAACATAGGAATATCAGACATTAAGTAAAGGAGATTTTGGGGTGGAGCCTGGGGAGGACAGGGACCTCAGGGTGGTACAATGCCATACAGTTCACCCTCCAAAGCATCTATTTTCTCCAGGGGAACTGATCTCTGTAGTCTGGAGATGATGTGTAATTCCAGGGGATCCTTAGGTACCATCTGGAGATTTGCATCCCTAAGTAAAGGCCTCAGATTGCTTTTAAGTCCTAGATAAAGAATATTTATACTGATATGAGGTGGAGTGTTCTCATTATTCAAACTTCTTCCCTCCCCCTCCCAAACATTTTTCCAGATTATTTCATACTAGGAGTAAGGCCCGTTGTGGAAATAAATACAACGAGCTCTAGAAAGAGGCTCTGGGAGAGTGCCCTGTGGCTTTGGGCACCCAGTGTGAATTTGCTGTGGCAACCTCAGCAGGGTATAATGACAGAGACCACCATTTTCTCCAGAGGAATTGATCTCTGCTACCTGAAAAGCAGTTGTAGTTTTGAGTGATCTCCAGCCCTTACCTGGAGATTGGCAACAATAGCTCCCCATGAGGGACTGGCTGGTTTGGAGGGTGGAGTCTATGGCATTGTACCTGTCTGAGACCCCACCCCTCCTCAAACCTCACCATCTCCAGGCTCTACCCCTCAAATCTCCAGAAATTTCCCAACCCGGAGTTGGCAACCCGATCTCCCTCCCAGCCAATTGTCAACCTACTGTTATCTGCCCCCTGGCTTCAGCTTTCCATCTCCTCCCCCCTCCCTCCTGGAGAGCAGTTGTAATTCTGATTGATCTCCAGCCCCCACCTGGAGATTGGCAACAATGGTTCCTCAGGATGGAATGGCTAGTTTGATGGGTGGAGTCTATGGCACTGTACCTGTCTGAAGTCCCACCCCTCCTGAAACCTCACCCTCTTCAGACTCTATCCCTCAAATCTCCAGGAATTTCTCTTCTGGAGTTGGCAACCCTATCAAGACTGGCCCCAATGAATTTTCTCTCAAAGGCCAAAACAGGTGACAGGACCAAGCATGGTTGCCTACCAACAGGCACTGAGGGGAAAGTAGGGTTGCCACCTCTAAGTAGGGAAATACCTGGAGATTTGGGGCGTGGATCCTGTGGAGGGCAACATTGGGAGGGGGCAGAAGGACTCAACAGGGTATAATGCCATAGGGTCTACCCTCCAAAGCAGCCATTTTCTCCAGGGGAACTGATCTTGGTCATCTGGAGATCAATTGTAACAGCAGGAGATCTCCAGGTCCCACCTGGAGATTGGCAACCCTAGGGAAAGACAGCTGCACAGCAGGGAGTGGAAGAGAATGGTTTGATGGCCACTGGGCCAAGATTGGCAACAATCATTCCCCAGAAGAAAATGGCTGGTTTGGAGGGTGGAGTCTATGGCACTGTACCTGTCTGAGGTCCCACCCCTTCTCAAACCTCACCCTCTCTGGGCTCCACCCCTCAAATCTCCAGGAATTTCCATACCTATAGGTGGCAACTTTATCTCATCCCCTCTCAGCAGCCTCTTCCTAGGCAAAATTCTGTCTTTCTCATTAGCGGGAAGCAAAGCAGTTTACTTCATTCTTTTCGGCTTTGTGATCTGTACAGCAACCCTGTACAAGCAGGTTAGGCAGGTTAGGCAGAAAGTCTTCGGCTGGTCCGAAATCACCCAGGCAGTTTCCATAGGGATGCTTCTGCTGAACATGAGCAAGCAGCCAGGCTAGGGTTGCCATTGCCAACAAAGACAAATTGATGCAAAGGAGGATGGAAAAGTCTCCATATCTCTATTTTGCCTTCAATTGGTTTTGATGCCAGCAGAGTGAGAAAATGCCAGAGGCTCTGGGTGGGTGCCCCATGGTAAATGCACCAAACAATTCCTAAAGATCTTCCACTGTGTCGATAAATCATTTTCTACACTCACAGCGTCCCCTGCCAGAATTAGTACCAGAGCTTTTTTTGCCTTGTGGTATTCTGCTTGTGGTGTGACCTGTCTTTTTTGTGGTGTGGCATGGTTGTGTTATTGGGTTTGTTTCTTTTGAAGGGGAAGTGTTGTGAGTGAGGACATATTTCACCTCAGAATACAACAGGTTGCATAAACAACTGACAATTCCAACTGTCTTGTGGGGGGGGGAATTTGAGGTGTGAAATGGAGTGAAGTCCAATCAGCTTCCATATGCAAATGAGCTTGAAATGCTGGCCCAATCAAAGAAGAGCAGCCTAGGCTGCAGTGGGTGGGAGAGAACTCAGGCAATGCAGCTAGTGGATAGGGACAGATTCTGAGCGATATACCAGGGAGCGAATTGATTTTGCCAAGCATAGAATCTTGCCAGAGCACTACCCTTTTATATAATAGGACAGGATAGATCTGCTGACCATAGTCCTTTATTATTATCCTTTAAAAAAGTACAAAGGAAAACTAGATGGACAATGAATCTAGGTCTGCTAAGAGACCAAGACTTTATAAGAAAACATTAGTGGAAATTCAAGAATTTTTTAAAAGAACTCAGGCAACGCAGCTAGTGGATAGGGACGGATTCTGAGCAACATACCAGGGAGCGAACTGATTTTGCCAAGCATAGAATCTTGCCAGACCACTACCCTTTTATATAATAGGACAGGATTCCCACCTCAAGCAGTTTGGGAGCTCTGACTAGCTGCTGAATAGTCACAGCCAGTAATTTCCCACTCAAAGCCTGACGCAGGAAGTACCGCCCTCGGCCTTGTGCTGTGAGCACCTTCTCACAAGAGTTTGTTTTCTCAGTCATGATTGACAGAAGGGTCATACTATAAGGAAAGAGAAGACAATGTTACACTGAGCTTTATTTGACTTTTCAACTTGCTTTAACAAAACAGGAATGTTGCCAAGTTCCACTCAAAATCGGAATGATAACAATTCAGGCTGAAAAGTTATGTGCCCCTTTCAATTCCTTCCTGAATACATCATAAGGATCAGCAGTAAGTATTACAAGAATAATAAATTCTGCTCCAAAGGAAAATACTTCCCCCCAGCATGACTACTATATACGCTTGAAACAAGATAATGAGAAAGCAAAACACACAAATTAGGGCTCCAGGTCTGATTAAAAACGATGAGGACCTCTAATTACAGTACAACTTTAGTACAATACTTTATGGATTACACAGTAACAGGTTGAAGAAAAAAACCAGTGTGGGCAAGACAAGAAACAGAAAACCAAGGTTCTTTTGTTTCTTACATTTTTATCTTACCCTTCCCCCAGTAAGCTCAGTTTCCACTTGGCCTTTTATCCTCACAACAATCCTGTGAGACAGGTTAAGCTGAGAGATGGTGACTGGATTACGGTCAGCCTATTAGCTTTGTGACTAAATGGGGATTTGGACCAAGACCAGTTAACATTTCACCCACTGGCCCACATTGGCTCTCTTTCCATCTTATCTCTGTAGCCTTACAAGCTGCCACTACAGATGATTTACCTGTGATCAGTCACCTGGTGAGGAAGCTGTGCTATCCAGTGCCAATAGTCCCTTTTCTTGAAACCCAGAACAGGTTCTGCAGAAGACAAGAACACTTTCTTTGACAAAACTGATAAGACAGATGTGCATTACCTTGCACAACCAAACACCACTGGCATTATTTTTATGTTTTTTGTAATGCAGGGAGATTTTGATAGCCCCACAAAACTAGCTCTGAGGAAATGGAAATTAGAGCATATTTATATCAGGCATCACCACTGAGGGTTAAAAGTGACATTGCTGGTTGCCTCTGTTGCAATAACTGGAAAGATTTAATGATTGTATAACCCCTACACATTTGCATGCAGCTCTGTCAGGGGAAATCTACCAAAATAATACAAATATAAAAATATATTAAATACATCATTTCAGAAACAATTAAAACATATTAATAAAACACAGGACAATTTCACAAAGCATGTAAAGAGTGCAATTTATAATAAGTAATTAATATTAAGACAACTGAATAGTGGAGCGACACCACAAGATGGCGGACGCAGATCTGTAGAGCTCCTGACTCCCTTCCTCCTTGTTCTTCAAATCACCAGACATAAGTCAACCAATTACTTTCTAAACCATGGGGGGAAATAGCGGACCTAAAATAAAACCTTCACAAAAGGAAACGACAATGGTAAAGTTATATTTTCCACCTGGAGGGCCAAAGAACAGCACTGACGCAGACGCGGCCTGCAACCTCAAAATGGCGACCAACAGAGAACCTGCCGATAACATTGCCTTCTATTTAAACAAAGAGGACTTAAATGAACTCAAAGATGACTTAATGAAATCCTTCAGAGATTCTATGGCTGAAATGCTAGAAATCATCCGTAATAAGCTCAATGAACTTACCAAAGGAATTAAAGAAACCTTGAAAACAGCTGAAATGGCAATGTCTCTTGGAGAAACTCTTCAAGAAGACAATAAAGCTTTGCAAGATAAGGAGCAAACTATATTCAATAAAATAGCAACATTGGAATACAGATGGAGACCACAAAACTTAAAATTTCTGGGAATGGCAGAAAATGCGGAAGAGACCACTGATCTTGCTCTTCTTATCTCAATATGGTTAGCTAAACCATACTATATCTCAATATAGTAGCTAAAGTATTAGCCCTCGAAGACAGTTTAGCACTAGCAATAGCCCATGCATACCGACTTGGCTCCCTGGCTTCAGCTCAACGTGGCCATGCCAGAGACATAATAGTACAATTTGTATACCTGAGAATGCAGGACAGAATTGTCTGGGAGGCAAGAAAGCAAGAATCCTTACTACACAATGGCAAGAAAATCAGAGTAGTGCTCGACTTGCCTCCAAAGGCATTTGAAAAAAGATGGATATATAAAATAAAAAGAATAAATAAGAAGCACTTCCTTTTATCTGCTCTAACCTGACTGCTCAGCAATTTCATTGAGTGCCCATGAGTTCTTGTATTGTGAGAAAGGGAGAAAAGTACTTCTTTCTCAACCTGCTCTATCCCATTCATAATCTTATAAACCTCGATCATGTCACCCCTCAGCCGTCGTTTCTCCAAGCTAAAGAGCCCCAAGCGTTTTAACCTTTCTTCATAGGGCAAGTGTTCCAACCCTTTTATCATTCTAGTTGCCCTTCTCTGCACTTTTTCCAATGCTATAATATCCTTTTTGAGGTGTGGCGACCAGAACTGTACACAGTATTCCAAATGAGGTCGCACCAATGATTTATACAGGGGCATGATGATACTGGCTGATTTGTTTTCAATTCCCTTCCTAATAATCCCCCAGCATAGCGTTGGCCTTCTTTATTGCAGTTACACACTGTCTAGACATTTTCAATGAGTTATCTACTACGACTCCAAGATCTCTCTCTTGGTCAGTCTCTGCCAGTTCAGACCCCATCAACGTGTATTTATATTTAGGATTTTGGCTCCAATGTGCATCACTTTGCACTTGGCCACATTGAACCCCATTTGCCACGTTGACGCCCACTCACCCATCCTCGACAGATCCCTTTGGAGTGCCTCACAATCCTCCCTGGTTGTCACCACCTGGAACAACTTTGTGTCATCTGCAAATTTAGCCACTTCACCGCTTACTCCCAATTCCAAATCATTAATGAACAAGTTAAAAAGCATCGGACTGAGTACCGATCCCTGTGGTACCCCACTGCTTACCACCCTCCATTGAGAAAGTTTCCCATTTATACTTACTCTCTGTTTCCTATTTATAAGCCAGTTTTTGATCCACAAGAGGACTTGTCCATTTATCCCATGACTATTGAGCTTACTTAGGAGCCTTTGATGAAGAACTGTATCAAAAGCTTTCTGGACACTCAAAAGCTTTCAGACACTCAGGAGACATTTTTCCCACTTTACATTCAACCTGGTGGATTGGAAGCGCTGAAGGATGGCACGTAAATGATCAACCAAGGCCTCTTCCATGGGCGCAGTGATCAGATCATCATCGAAAAAGGGTGTGACTCTGGGAATTCCTTTAAGAATAGAGTCCATAAGCTTTTGGAAGATCCCAGGAGCCACGCTGACCCCAAACTGCAGCTGCCGACCTCGGAAAGCACCCCGGTGTGTCTCTATAGTTTGGGCCTCAGCCGTGGCATCGTCTACTGGAAATTGCTGGTAGGCCCGCACTAAATACAATTTCCTGAAAATCTTCACGCCTGCCAGCATGGCCAGGACATGGCTGACGACTGGCACCAGGTAGGCATGGTCCTGCAGAGCCTTGTTAATAGTGCATTTATAGTCCACACAAATGCAGACATCCCTATTGGGTTTAATGTGAGTGACTATTGGGGTCTCCCAGAGTGCATGGGAGACCAGTTCCAGAACCTCTTGGGCCACCAAGCGATCTAACTCCTCCTCAATTTTAGGTTTTAGTGCAAAAGGGATGTGCTGAGCTTTTAGTTTTATTGCCCGCACCTCTGGGTTGAGTTGGAGTGAGACCGGGGGGGCGGGGGGGGGCGGCGTACCAGCCAAGTGTTCCATCAAAGACAGATTGAAACTCATCGCACATCCACCAGAAATCCCTTCTTTTGTTGTAATTCACCCCGTTCATCTTGAACCCCAAGGGATCGAATCACGCCAGGTGCAACAAATTCGTGCGCTGGCCCTCAACTACTACTAAGTGCAACAAACCATCAAATTGCTGGTACTTAACCCTGTACTTTCCCACCCCTTTCACAGCCACCATGTTCTGTTGAAAATCTCTGATGACGATGCTGGCTGGTTTAAGGTGAGGTCCTCCCCTCTGCCCCCCCACCCCCGGGCACAGCCTCCTGATGATAGACATGGAAGACCCCATGTCCAACTCCATCTTGCAACCCTCAATTAGCACAGTCACCTTTAACTTTTTTGGAGTGTCCTCGGGCAAATTTAATACCTGCAGGGGCTGGATGGACATGGTGTGTAGCTCTTTAGGGTGCAGGGACTCTTGATGAGTAGCTTGTCTCCTCTGGGTTCCCTTCGAGTGGCAGTGCAATGTGTGCCACTCTTCCTGCACCTCCGACACGTTGTGTCCCTGAAGCATCCAGGAGCATCATTTGTGGGGGCGGCGAGGCGGCAAGCCAGTTGGGTGGGCTGGGGTGTGAAGTGGTTGGTGAGCATCATGATGAGATCATCAAAAGTGGTGAACTGCAACATGGTCGGCGCAATGAGGCCCTGAGCTAGCTCCAGGGTGGTGAATCCAGAAGAGCTGAGCAGCAGTGCCTTCTTCTTGTGGCACTGCAGCATGGCACTGCAGCTTGGTGCATGGTGCGGTGTAAATAGGTGCTAGGCTCACTCAACAGAATCCCATCCTCATTGCCAGTATTAAATACTGGGTTCCATGGATGGTCCAACCCCAAGCTCAGTGATCAGCTCTGCTTTATTAGTGATTCAGCCAAAACAATACAAGGACCCAGGGCAACAGCCCTGTTTAAATAGCATGCAAACACCACCCACTTCCCAAACAATGTCATAGCCATTAGTTCCTAATTGGTCACCTCCAGAGTCCTGGTAGGCTATTGTTCTAGAGCTCCAAGCTGGTGGAAACAGTCCTGGAATGTTCCAGTCCCAACACATAACAAACCCAAAACAAAACACCTTTGGGTTTGTGATCTTGCTCTAAGAAATATTCCATCAGGACCTCCAGTTTTGATGATTCCTGGATCGGACATGTCCCATTCAACCTTGATGGAGATGTGCCGAGTCTCGACGGACAGGAGGGGTCCCAGATGGGTCCAGCCCCCCCGCCCCGGAGTTCTTGTAGGGGACTGACGGCCTGGGGTGCTAAAGGAAGTCCCTTCCGAGGCAACAGCTGAGGGATTGGGGCTTCCTTCTACCCCAAGAGGTCCTGCTGTTGGGAAGCTGATATGGCGACTAGAATAAGCTGCCAGAGGAAGCGGGCAAGCGATCAGGCATGAAAACACCCCTACAATAACTTTAAAGCGACAAACAGTGAGTTAATCAACTCCCCTGCTTAAATGACTGGCCTCTAAGGTGAAAGACTTCAATTTACAAATAAGTGGTGGGTTGGGGAGGAGCTGGGGATCCCCCGCCTCCCCGAAAGTGAACGGTTCCTAGATGTTAAACTGAAAAAAAAACACACGTAACTGACCATGAGAGTCCATACAGGAGACCAAAAGGTGGAAAACAATCCAAAGTGCATTCTAATCAGAGAAATTTCATTTTAACTTTAAAAACTTTCTTCTTGTATAAATAATGTCTGGGAGAGGGAAAAATGGCACCGGAAAAGAAACTTCCCACAGGAAATGCCCAACCAACAACTCCCACTCCCATACAGGCACTGCAAGCAGCTGCAGACTTTCCCAATATGTTGGCAAAGGCACTGCGCCCTCTGCTGGAGCAGATGTCTAACATCAATAGCAAGTTAGATGGAGTTCAAAAGCAACTAACATGTATGGATAAGAGAGCAGACAGCTCTGAAAAAGCCATCAAGAAAATCAAGACAAAAACAAAAGATATCCAACAGAAACTAGAAGAAGTAGAAAGTTTCAGATAAAGCCCAACTGCTGAAGCTCCAAATGGATAGATCAAAGTATGTTCTACGTTTTCAAGGTATTCTTGAAAAGAAAGGAGAACATTTAAAGGAACTTTTAAGCGAAGTTTTGGCACCATTGACAGACCTCAAACAAGAAACACTACAGAATGATATGGATCTGACATATTGGACTTATTCAGATTTCATCAAGAAAAATAAGCTACCAGGTGAAATATTTGTTACATTTTTCAAGAGATCGACTAGAGATGCTGTCTTAAAAGCGACTGCTGGAAAACCTTTGAAAATTAAAGATGAAGAAGTAAAAATTTTAAAAGATACTCCATTTGAGGTGAGAAAGCAAAGATGACAATATAAAGACTTAACTACTTTCCTCCACTCCAATTCAACTCCTTATAGATGGATATTCCTGGAAGGACTCATATTCAACTATAAAGATAAGAAAATTAAAATTGACTCTTGCCAGAAACCCAAGGACTTTTTGGAACAGCAACAAAACCCAGAAAAAAAAGGAGAAAAAAGAATCGGGAGAATAGCCAAGATGATAAAAGTGATTATGAATCACAAGATACCTCAAGCAGCTCAGCCACAACTTCTGAGACCTCTGATTCAGAAGAAGGAGCAGCAGCTCCGAAACAAAGTTAAGCTGAAATACAAGAAGAAGAAACCTGATAAATGAACGAATATAATTGACTGCAGTCCACCGAAGGGCTATTACTAAAGCCTTAAACTAGCTCAACTAGAAAGTAATAAATCAAACATAGTAGTTTTGGCTCTTATTGAAGGAACGTTATACCAGAATGTACTTTTCAAATTTAAGATGATCCTTGTCTTATATAGCTTCTGTTTTAGTTTCAGTGATTTCCCATGCCCCTTCCCTATAGAATGTACTGCATAAAAACCAATAAAATTTTTCAAATAAAAAAGAAAAAGAAATATTCCACCAGAGGAGCTAATCCCAGTTAGTACTGCACAGAAGAAGGCAATGGTAAACCACTTCTGACCAACGCTTACCTTGAAAACCCAATGATAAGACAATCCAAAATGAAAAAAGATATAGTGCTGGAAGATGGAACCCCAGTTTGGATGGCACTTAGTCAGCTACTAGGGAAGAGCTAAGGACAACTATGACTAGTGCTAACAATAGGATGTTTTGGAGGATATTAATTCATAGGGTTGGCATAAGTCGGAAGTGATTTCAGAGTACTTAACACACACATTCACTAAAGGAACTCCAAGAGTTAGTTTTATGAGTGTACCAAAATCTTTCTGCATCATTGAAATGTAAAGTTCAGGGTTCCTTAGGAAAAAGACAAAAGGGTTAAAGTGGTTAGGTACATGTGCCTGCTCAGGGAGTGGCCATCCTCAGTCTTTTCCCCTCCTATATGTCCCAAAGGGGAGAGGGTTCTTGCACCCAGGTCCTTCTTCCTGCCCTGACACAAACCCAGTCTCATAGCCCTTTTTCTCCCTCTGGGAGGGCTATGAGAGGCTGCTGGGGAATCCTACTGAAGATTTAGATGGTCCTCCCTGCAATTCCATCCTTGTCCTCTTTTCATATATGTGGTGGGGAATAGAGAGGGCTCTTCTGATGAATCCACTGTTGCCTATGGCAGCAGGCCTACCCCATTACTTGTCAGCTCAGAGCACTGCAGCAGGTTGCCACTCCAGGGCAATGGCCTGGCTTAACTGGTTGCACTGAGGAGCCGTCTGTGCTTGTGGGGGTTCCCCACCTGCACCAAATGCGAGCCTGGAGTTACAAGGCATGAAGGAAGCCATCTGTTCAAGGTCCCGGGCTCTTTCTCCACTGCGGTCTCCTTGAGCTTCTTCTCAGACAACAGGTGAGACAGGGGCCCTAGACTCCTCAACAATATGTACTGTAGAAATCCTTATTCCAGTTGCAGAATATGAGTTTTCTGACCACAGAACATGAGAAATTCAGAACAGGATCTTTCTCATATCTTCCTATATGACAAAGTATAAAAGGTGCTTCACCCTGTTCTAATTTGGATTTCACATGCCACTGGTTGATACATCTGCACGGTGCCTCCAGCCTTCCTGATTTGCCAATATAGAGTTAAATGTGACATATGACACAATGTGGGGCTGCATGGTCCTTTTCAGTCCTGCCCTGCTATTGCCCTCTTTTCGATGCAACTACCCCCAAATCATCCATGTGTACTGCCCACACAATATCCACCCTTGACACAAAGGCAACCCACTCACGCTTTATTCCTTTCCGCAGGATCATTTCCAGGACCTCACAAAAGGGCTGTAGATGCGGGGAAGTGTCTGTACAGGGGCTCATACCTTCCTGAAGACTGCGAATGCACACTGAGAGAAAAAAGAATGCAGAAACAAGCATTACATTCAAAATAAAGACTGCCAATAGAAGTATTTAAAATACGTTCTTTTTGTTTTTGTTATAAGTGTTTTTTCCTCTGCAGTACACACTAGTTGTAAACTGCATCCCTTGACAAAGCATACCAAGATGAATACAGTTTGCCTTTAGAGGCTGCACATTTCTTTTGCAGAACAGATACTTTGATAAAGGTAAAGGTAAAGGTTCCCTTGCTCGAAAGCCAGTCGAATCCGACTCTAGGGTTGCGGTGCTCATCTCCATTTCAAAGCCGAAGAGCCAGCGCTGTCCGAAGACGTTTCCGTGGTCATGTGGCCGGCATGACTAAACATATATGAAACATGCATCCAGCCTTTTGGTGTCCTATAGCTAGCAGGAAAACATTACGCAAGCACCACTAACTTGAAATTGGTGCATTGCCTTGGGAAGGTTTCCCAGCATTTAGCAAACGAAGCAAAGCTGCATATTTATTCTGAACAAAGAATATAGACACGGATTCCCTAGCTGCAAAAACTGGACAATGCATAAGTTGTATTTTACCCAGACATAACCAAAGATCCCTTTAAGCTGTGGAGTCTTGTGAGCAAAAATTCTACTGTGTGAACTCCTGGCATTAAAGTTGTGAGCGAGCAATTTGGCTACTGCATAAATTAGTTTGCACTGGAGCCATCCTTCCTGAGCTAAGACAAAAATGTATGAGCCAGAGGCTAAAAAACTGTGAGCTAGCGAACACTAACTCAGCTTAGAGGAAACACTGGACATAACCATGAGGGTGTAGAGTCAATAGAAAGACTGTGTAATGGGAGAATACTTCAGTATCACTTTAAGCAGGGAATGAGCAAATTCCCTAACTGCAGCCCCCAAAGTGGTCTGCTGGGATGTCCTGATGCCACAAAAGCCACTCTCTGCCCACCATTTTTTTTGCTTTTGGGTTGACAGTGACTCGGTTTGTGATGGTAGGTGACTGGCACAAAACATTCGTTGTTGATTTCTGCTATCAAGAAACCGCAAAGATATCACTGCATGGATCATGATGACGTGTATATAGCATTGGGTTAGGGATCAGTCTCTCTTTTTTTTTTTTGAAACAAAATTTTATTGGAGTATATTCAACATTGTTAAACATCGTTACCAATACAATTTAAAGATTACATCCCATCCCCCCACCCCCCTAATAGGCTTCCAACACTGCTAATAACAGAAAAAAAAGAGTTAAAAGGTAATCAAGTTTAAACTTGTAACAATCGACAAAACAGGTAACACAATTCTAATACGTAAAACCCTGACTCTTTCAAACATAGTTTCCAATAAAGGTACAGTACAATCAAGTGTTCATTTCATTTCTCATTCAGTTTCAATATGAATCAAGATTGTACATTTTCCCTTTCATTCTATATTCAGTTTCCATATACAGTTTCAGGCCTTCCCAGTCTTTTAGGTATTGTTCTGCCATTTGTCCATTTAGTTTCTTCGTCATTTTGTTCGTTTCAGCTAGAAACAGCAGTTTCCTTAACCAGTCTTGTATATCTGGCACCTTCTCCGCTTTCCACTGTTGCGCAAAAGCCATTCTCACCGATGTGATCATGTACCATAGTAATGTCCTCTTTTCTTGTGGAATTTTTTCCATTGTCAAACCTAAGAGAAGAAGCTCCGGACTTTTCCTGATAGGAATTTTTAATATCTTCTGCATCTCACAATGTACATTTGACCAGTATACTTTTACTTTATCACATGACCACCACATATGATAAAAAGAACCCTCTTTTTTTTACATTTCCAACACTTATTACTCAAGTTCCTATCCATACTAATATTAGCAATCTTTTTTGGAGTCATATACCACCTGTACATCATCTTATAACAATTTTCTTTTATACTAACACAGGTTGACATTTTAAAAGCTTTTTTCCACAGAAATTCCCATGATTCCATAGAAATTTCCTTATTCATATTTATGGCCCATTTTATCATTTGCTCTTTAACAGTTTCATCCAGAGTATATACAGTCAACAAGGTTTTATACAACTTAGATATCATTTTTCGCCCTTTTTTCAACCAGATATCTTCAAACTCATCGTTCTTAGCTCTAAAACCAACCTCTTTACAGTCTTTTTTGTAAATGTCCCGTATTTGGCAATATTGTAACCATCCATACTCAAATGCTAATTCATTATTTGGTTTTAGAACATACTTTTTCCCTTCCTTTTGAAGCAACTCTTGGTATTTCAACCAATCATTACCTTTATGTTCTGAAAAAGGATGAATAACTGCAGCAGGAACGATCCATAAAGGCCTCTCATTGGGAACTGTATTCTTGTATCTGGTCCATGCATCAAACAACGTTCTCCTTATATAATGATGCTTAAACATTGAGTCTACTTTATTTTTCCCATACCAAAGATAGGCATGCCAGCCAAACCTGCAATCATGACCCTCAAGGGCCAAATGTTTTCTATTTTCCAAATTAACCCAGTCAGTTAACCAAGACATACATACAGCTTCATGATACAAATGCAAATTCGGAACTTGGAAGCCACCTCTGTCTTTAACATCATACATTATTTTCATTTTAATTCTCGGCTTCTTTCCTGCCCAGATAAATTTAAAGATTTCTCTTTGCCATTTCACCAACACTTTCACATCTTTCACAATTGGTATTGTCTGAAACAAAAACATTAACCTGGGCAGTACATTCATTTTGACAACAGCAATTCTTCCAAGAAGAGATAATCTGAGTTTTTCCTACTTTTCTAAATCATGTCTTATCGAAACCCACAATTTTTCATAATTATTCTTAAACAAATCGATATTTTTCATTGTAATATCAACTCCCAAGTATTTGACCTTTTTAACCACTTCACATTCTGTCATATTTTGTAAAGCTTGTTGCTTTATACCATTCATGTTTTTGCACAATATTTTCGATTTATTTTTATTTACATAGAACCCTGCGAGATCACCAAACTCTTTTACTTTTTCAAACACCAATGGCATATTATTGACAGGATCTTCAACAATAAACATAATATCGTCAGCAAATGCTCAATTTATATGAGAAACCTCTGATACTCAAACCTTTTATATTATTATCATCTCTAATCACTTGCAGCAATATTTCCAAAATCCAGATAAATAACAATGGCGATAAGGGACAGCCCTGTCTAGTTCCTTTTCTGACCCGGAACGCTTCCGTTGATTCTGCATTTACAATCACCATGGCCTTTTGTTCTTTATATATTGATTTAATCATTTTTGTAAATTCTACGCCCATCTGTAATTTTTCAATCACTTTAAACATAAATTCCCAATTCAAATTATCAAATGCCTTCTCCGCATCTAAAAATAAAAAGGCGACCTCTTTTTCCGGGTGCTTATCATAATATTCTATTGCGTCCAAAACAACCCTCATGTTGTCTTTTATTTGCCTACCTGGCAAAAACCCAGCCTGATCTTCGGCAATAGTGTCTTTCAAATACTCTTTAAGGCGTTCTGCTAGAATTTTTGCAAAGATTTTGTAATCATTGTTCAAAAGTGAAATTGGTTGATACTTTTTGACATTAGTTAAATCTTGGGTCTCTTTCGGTATCAAGGTGATTGCTGCTTCATTCCAGGAATCTGGAACCTTCCTGCTTTCTCTAATTTCATTTAGAAGAATCTCTAGAACCGGTACCAGGTCTTCTTGAAGTTTCTTATAAAATTTGGCTGAAAATCTGTCTGGTCTTGGAACTTTGGAGATTTTTGCTTCTCCTATTGCTTTGCTGATTTCTTCTTTAGTTATCACAGCATTTAACAATCCTTTTGTTTTTGAACTTGGTTGTGTCAAATTCACCTTAGATAAGTAATCTTGGATTTTTTGTTGATCCACCTGTTTTGCTTGAAAAAGAGTAGCATAGTATTTGTAAAATTCTCTCCGGATCCCTCCTGGGTCCATAATTTCTCTGTTTCCATCTTTCAATTTAATTATTGTTTTGTTCTCTCTTCTTTTCTTCAATTGCCATGCCAAATATTTCTCAGATTTATTCGCTCCTTCAAAGGACTTCTGTTGCAATTTTTTCAAGTTCCAATAAACTTCTTTATTTAACCTTGCATCATATTGTTCCCTTAGGATCCTCAGTTCTCTCAAAATTTTCTTTTTGCCAGGTCTCTTCTTAAGTTCTGCTTCTTTCTTTTGGATATTTTCCAAAATTTCTTTATCTATTTTGAATTGTTGTTTCCTTTCATTGTTGTTAATTGCAATTAGATGTCCTCTTATCACAACCTTATATGCCTCCCATACCGTTTGCGTCTGTACTTCTTTATTTAAGTTTAGTTGAAAATACGTTTTGGTTTCCATCCTTATTTTATCCACAATGTTTTGTTTGTCCAGTAAATCCTCATTGAGTCTCCATCGAAATTTCTTTCTTTTAGCATAAGTTGACCACTTTATTGGGCTGTGGTCGGAAAGAATTCTAGGTAATATTTCAATTTTACGTGTTTGCATAATCAAGTTCTCAGTCATCCACATCATATCAATTCTTGAGAAAGACTCATGTCTTGATGAGTAAAAAGAATAGTCTTTGTCTTTAGGGTTTTTAGCTCTCCATGCATCTTCCAGGTGTTCATGTTTTGCCATTTGAAAAAATACTTTCGGAAGCTTACCTATACCTTCATTTCCTTTTTTGGATTTTCTGTCAATTGCATTATTAACAGTACCATTAAAGTCACCCATCAATATCATTTGTTCATAGGTTAACTGTTGTAATTGTTCCCACAAATCTTGAAAGAATTTTTCCTTGGCTCCATTCGGGGCATAGAGATTTAAAATTAAGGTCTTTTTATTCTGAAGCATAACTTCCACTGCCAAGAATCTTCCTTCTTTGTCTTTAAAAATTTCTTTTGGTTCCAACTCTTTTTTTACATATGTAACAACTCCTTTTTTCTTTTGCGAGAAGAGGGAATAGAATTCCTCTCCTAGTCTACTTTGAATCAGAAATTTAGCATCAGTCTTTTTAATATGTGTTTCTTGTAAACAGACAATATCACATTTTTGTTTTTCCAACCATAGCCTAACATTTTTCCTTTTTTGGGGCGAATTAAGTCCATTAACATTCCATGAAATAATTTGACTCTCCATGTTGGTTTTGTATTTATTTATCAGAGTCTTTAAAATTGTCTTTAATGAACTTGGTCATTTGCTCTACTGACTTGATGGTGACTCTCTTCTGTTTAAATGTAAAGCTGACACCTTTTGGAATTTCCCATCTGTATCTAATGCCCTCTGTTTTCAGTTTGTCAATCAGGTCTTTAAAGAGTCGTCTGTCCTGAAGAACCGTTCTGGGTAGTTCCTTTAGTATCATAATTTTCTTTTGGTCAATTATGAAATCTTCCTGGAATTGTTGCTTAAACAGGTCTTCTTTCAATCTTTTGGATATAAACTGGATAATCACATCTCTGGGTAATTTTTTCTTTTGGGCAATCGCAGAGTTGACTCTGTATACCAAATCAATGTGTGCCGCCACCTTCTCCTCTTCTAGTTTTAAAAAATCTGCAACAGCATCCACCATGACTGAGTGGATATTCTCATTTTTGTCTTCAGGAATTCCCCTGAATCTCAGATGGTTAAGCATTCCATTGTATTCCACCATTACATTGGCTTTTGATGCTTCTTTAGCAACCTCAATTACGCTCCTTTCACTCTCTCCTCCACCTCATCTGTTCTTTTGTTCAGCGTCTGTATTTCCGTTGTGATTCCAGCCAGGTCCTTTTTCAAATCAGCTACTTCATCAGCCACTTTACCTAGAGTTTTTTCCGTTTTTCCATGGCTTCCATCATGCCCTGTAGTTTCTTCTCCTCTTTAGCAGCCATTTTCGGGGAGGACCAAGAGTTCGCCCTCTGTCTTTGCCGGAGATCGTAAGCCGTTGATTACAATTGTTACAAAACTTTTATCAAATTAAAGCTCTTCTTGTACCCAGCTGAACCGCTCTATTTTCACTTTTTTCTGTTAAGTCTTTTAGCCAAAATCCGAATAAATCGTTTTGACCTTCTCAAAATGGCGGGCGCAATTTCTCTATGGTAAATGGCTCTTCCTGTTGCTTACTTCCTGTCCGGCAGTTTTAGTCGTCCTCCTTGTCTTCTGGTTCCTCCCTTCTTCCGGCCTCCTCGGTCGTCTCTAGGAAGCGCTTCTTGTCTGGTCTGAGATCACTTCCTGTTCTGGTATTTTCTGTCGCAGCTTAAGTAGTTTTCCACATTGCTTCTCGCGGGACTTGGTGTTAGTTTCTACTTTAAAGTCAATATCCCGACCGCAGGAATGATCAACAAACCGGCTTTTTGGCTTTTTTTTGCTTTTCAACCGCATTTCCCGGAGTTGGTGTTAGTACACAGTATGCTGCACAATCATGCGCTTCATCGGGTGTTGTTTATTTTCGGGATCAGCGCGTTTCCGGTGAGCAATTTTAAAAAGTTACCTTCAAAGTCCGTATTTTGTTATAGCAGTGTTTCCTTGGTATCAGTTTCCGTAGAATGTCTTGGAGGTCTGGGTCATGCGTTCTTATGTTGAGAATCCAACTCGGTGGGGTCTTTTAGAGAAATTCCGAAGTGCCCGCTTGGGGGGAGGGGATCAAGGCTGGTCGCGGCGCTCTTTAAAGCCCCGCTATCAGCCGATCTCAACTCCCACTTGGGCTGATGCTCGTTGCTAGTCACCCCCCTGCCTGGGGAGATCTGTGGCAGGCTAGATAGCCCGCCCTGTCATAAAGACCCTCCGTATGCTCTGGGATCAAAGCCAGAGCACATCAGGATGCCATGGATCCCAGACCAGAAGCCCCAGGGGGATCAGTCTCTATGTTACTATTCTACAAAATTTTATACATTGATGGTATTGCATTTTTTTTTAAAGCTCATGCGTACCTTTCTGCTACTAGAAGGGACAATTTGCTTCTTGGATTAATTACTGTAACGTGATTTATGTGGGGCCGCCCCTGAAAACTGGCCAGATACTGTAGCCAGTACAGAATTCTGGCTCCTAACACATGGCTGGAACTGGACACAGAGAGAATTGTTCTTGCTCAGTTACTCTGGCCACCAATTTATTTCAGAGAATGACTGAAGATATATCAACAGCCTAGGCATAGTGAATCTGAAGGAGCACCTCCTCCCATGTGAATTTCCCTGACTGTCGATATATTTGTGGCTGGCTCCACAAAATGCGTTGGTGGGCTCAGGTATTAGATTTTTTTGGGGGGGGAGGTGGCAGCCTATGCTGTTGCTTTGCCCCCCGCCCCCCCGAGCCAGAACACCCAAAACTTTTTCCTTCCTTGTTCCCCAAGTGTCTGTTTAAAAAACTTGGCAATCTGCACATGCACAATATAGCCTTCCCAACTCTAAAGGTAAAGGTTCCCTTGCTCGAAAGCCAGTCAAATCCGACTCTAGGGTTGCGGTGCTCATCTCCGTGGTCATGTGGCCAGCATGACTAAACACCAAGGCACACGGAATGCTGTTATCTTCCCACCGAAGTGGTACCTATTTATCTACTTACAATTTCTTGCTTTCGAGCTCTCCCCGTCATGTGGCACTCATGGGTCTCGAACTGCTGAACTACTGACCTTCCACAGCCTGCAGTTCAGCGTCTTAACCACCTGAGCCACCGCAGCTCTATCAAGATGTTAATAAATTCAGGAAGGCCCATTAGGAATGTAGGGTTCCTAATGCTGTGCTTCAAGGAAAACAAGGAGGGAAGCAATACTAGGTGCTTTAGCTCCTGGGCAAGGGTGATGAGAGGTGGTAAGTTGGAGTCCAGAGGCAGCAGCGCTCTCAGGCAGCACACCTTGTTCAGTACCCACTGCATATAAGCCATTGCTATGGATTTTGACTTCTCAGGAAATTAGATCTCTTAAAGGTACTGTGACAGACTTAAAGATCTGGGACCAGCAGAGAATAAAACACAGAACACTGCTGGGTCACATGACAGAGTGAGGAGGGGGCCATTTAGCTCAGAACCCTCAGTGATTGGCATATAACAGACAAAGGGTTCCGTTTGGAATAGGCAGTTAAGGGAAGCTGCAAAGGAGTTCAGTGTGTGACAGAGAGCGGAGAAGAAGTCTGTCAGAGAACTGAAGAAGCTCTCTGTTGAAGAACCTGGTTTACTGAGTTCCTCAGAAGGAAGGGGACAGTGACCAGACGGTTAAAAACTTAACACAGCATAGTCACACACCACTGAGACCTCTCTCCTTGAAAAGGAACTGGAGGTGGTTTAGAAAGGTCTAAAGGACGGTCTGGCAGGAGTCTGGAAAGCTGGCTTGGTGACCAGGGAGACCCAGAGGGACCTGTTCATAAAAGCCCAAGGAAAACCACAAAGCAGTTGCGGGAGAGGAGGAGTGTAAGCGTGTTTAGAGAACTGATGAACAACTATGTATGAACTGAAAGTAGTAAACATACCGCCTAAGTGAACGTAAGGGCAAACGTTTAGCCTGAAAGGAAACAAATTATCCTCTGTATGTATCTTCCATACCCCTGTTGAGTTTTCTGAAAATAAAGTACTATTCTGTTTTGAAGTGGACAAGCCTTGGTGCCTGACTCTTAACAAACAAAAAGCAAATATACCTAGCAGTGGTCCTCAACAGATATATAAAGTCAAAACAATTACCCCAAAGAGACATTTAAAAATTTGCTTAGAGAACTGGTCAGGAGAAATCAGCAGCAGCTCTGACCAGGTGCCACACGCAGACCCTCACAGTAGTGTCAATATAGAAGGGGCGTGTGTCATAGGTACCTTCTCCATGGTAGTGCCACAATTTTGTAATTCCTTCCCCAGTGCAAAACACCATCTTAGATACCCATTCAAACTTCCAGTACCTAGTTCCAACCAGCCTTTAAACTGCTTTTAGCTGCTTTCTTCCATTTTAAATAGTTATAGTTCCATTTTAAATAGTTTAAATAGTTTCAAATAGTTATATAAAATTATTTTTATTGTTTAACCTACTAAAGAAATGGGCATTTTCTCAAATTATGGTGGGGGCTTTGTATGTCGCTGTTACTTATTGAGTGTAGGATACCCTCATTGAGCTGCGGTGGCTTAAGTGGTTAAGACACTGAACTGCAGGCTGCGGAAGGTCAGTAGATCAGCAGTTCGAGACCCAAGAGTGCCACATGACGGAGTGAGCTCCCGTCTCTAGTTCCAGCTCCTGCCAACCTAGCAGTTTGAAAGCTAGAAATTGCAAGTAGATAAATAGGTACCACTTCAGTGGGAAGGTAACAGCATTCCGTGTGCCTTGGTGTTTAGTCATGCCGGCCACATGACCACGAAAACGTCTTCGGACAGCGCTGGCTCTTCAGCTTTGAAATGGAGATGAGCACCGCAACCCTAGAGTCAGATTCTACTGGCTTTCGAGAAAGGGAACCCTTACCTTTTACCCTCATTTTTATGACTTTTCTATTAAGGTGCTTTATAGTATAGGGCACAATCCACCAGGACATCCTTCTGAGCAAGCCTCACTGAAATGAAAGCTCACTCCCATCCATTTCTATAAGGACCACACGGGGAATTTCATGGTGGAGTATGCCCACAATGATTCGTTTTATGCCAAAGTTTGAGTCCAGTGGCACCTTTAAGACCAACAAAGTTTATTCTGGGTATAAGCTTTTGTGTGCATGCACACTTCTTCAGATACCTGTAAGCCATCTCAAGAGCTTTTGGAGTACAAAAGCTGCACAACTTTTAAAAAAAGGAATAAAAGTGATAGTCACCTAATCGCTCCTGCATGTATTACACTGGGCTGAGTTCTGCAAATATTGATTGTTCTCTTGGAATTCTGAACTCCACCCTTCTGTCCCATAGGCCAGCTTAAGAGACATTCTTGTGCAAAACAGATTGTATATCCATTGAAATAAAAAGTAGTGTTATATTATTTATTATCAATATGCACTTTTTATTAGGACCAACCAACACAGAAAAAAGTGAGCAAGCATTTGAGTTCCCCCAAACTCTTAATTAGGCTGGATGAAAGAAATATCAAGCGGGGTAGAGAAGCACTGGTGGATAGAACAGAAAGATGCTAGACAGAATTCAGGACATGTTGCAAACTGAGGTCAAATTGACAGATGCCACTTTAAGCACTTTTTAGTCCTCTGCCCATTATTGGTGGGCGTGTGTAAAAAAACAAATTATATTTCTGAAATCATTTGAACCAGGTTTCTGAATAGCCACATGAGAAGTTTGATTTACAACTGCAATGCAGTCTCCTTGTGCTTTGTAAGATAGGGCACATGTGCTTTTAATATTTTAACTGGATTTTATGTACAAAAGATTTTAAAATGCACTCAAGGTTTCTGGAACAGAGAAACAAAAAATGGCTCTCGTATTTTCAAAGGAAAAGTGGTTTTCTTTGATATAGTTTAAAATCTGTTCTCCATCCAGCACCACCTAACCCAATGACCTCTGTAAGACCGCTTCTATTGAATTTTAATATTCAACAAACTGCAGACCAGGGACTTTCCACCTGGCCCCAAACTTATTTTACCCCCCTCCCTTTTTTGTTTTTTTGGACTAAACATCCAGTGTGGTGAAAAGTTCTAGGGAGCTCAAAAGATTGTATACTCTTTAGTGATATTCTGGTTGTCTTCTCTGGTTTGCATACTTTTCCCTAGAAGCTGTTCCAACAAAAGACATCATTTCATGATCTTGAACAAACATGGCAATAAGGAAGCAATGTTTCCTTTAGTTCCATTTTCCCACTTTTGTCTGGTATCAAAGATAGCTGGAGCTACAAATTAGAAGACTGGATAGTAGCCAGGTAAAGAATATGCATCTTGCATCTACAGGAGTCCCCTAATATATTCTATATATCCTATATATTATATATACTATATAATATATACTAATACTATACAAAAAAGGGAAATTGCCCCCTCAATTATCTCCTGCAATATCCTGCAAACAGCTGTCATTATAGCATCCAGGCATAACATATTGAGAGTTTTAATGTTTGCTACAGAACAGATCCTTTCCAGCCTCACGTCTGCTTACCATATTTGTTCCCTGTGACAACCAGGTACAAAATTAGGATAGCCCCACCTGCCTTCTAGTCCTATGTTTCTAAGAAGCCACCTGTTGTAACCAGAATGGATTTCGTACCTCCTTTCACCCAATGCCTTGCACTTCTCCCACCTCCCATGGATCTGCCGTTCAGCCCCACACTTCCATCCTCTCACCTTTCAGGGTTCCCAGCAGCGGCTCTTTCCCACTCATGCTGTGCTCCTTTGCCCTCCCCAACCTTCCCTTCAGCAACAGCAGCCACTTCTCCAAAGAGCCAGCTCTGTCTCCACCCAGTGGAATCCTACAGCAAGCTAGCGAGTCCCTTCCACAAATATAACGCAGCATTCTGGGAAATGCCATTTTTTCCCTCAAGCGGGGGAGAAGAAAGGGGCAAAGACCCGAGAGGCAGGCAGAAAGAAATGAAACTGCTTTGCTTAAGGGCTGTGTCACAGGGAACATACAGATTGGAGGGAAACATTAGTATCTCCCATGGGCATCATTCCCTTTATCTAGGACAGACCCAAAGATAATGATCAGATACCCTTTCTCCTCTCTATTTTGGGCTATTCCGCCAGTTTTTAGGACATTTATACTTAGTCCTTGCAAGAAGTCCCCAAAACATGAACAGTGGACATCATTTCCCTATGGAATATAATTCAAAGTTAATTCATAAGCGTTTTAGTTACAGGATAGATTTGTTCGCTAACACAAATGCTTCTCCAGAAGATAGCACACAGGTTTAGTATGCCCAGAAAAGGCATCTGTTCCCATCTTATTCTTGACACAGAGCTCTCTGATGCTCAAACCAACTTCAGCTACAATCTGAGGCAAGGAGTGAACTGTTATGACACTAGCTTACATGTGAAGACACAGAGACCTTACAGTATGGAACAAAAAACCCAATAAAATACCAATGGTAAAACATCAATGAAAAGATAAAACACCAGTAAAACACATCAGATTAAAACAAGATATGATCCCAACTATAATAGATATAACATTAAAAGAGCCTCTAAAACCACAGTCTAAAAACTTTGAAAACAGGATGGATTTGCTAAAACCAACTGCAAGGGTCTAAAACATACACACTCCATACATATCAATTGTGGCCACATTTCATGCATTGGATGAAGTAGATTCTAGTCCTTAAAAGTGTTAAGTATGCAGACCGCCGCCAGGGGTCCGTGGCTAAAGTAAGGAGCTTGAGTCTCGAACACAATGGGGACCTCGGATCCTAGACCACCGGGTATCCACCAATAAGGCCATCTGGAGGGAAATTCAAACCCACCTACGGGACCGTGGGTGTACTGGGTGGGGTGTATATAGTTGGCCCTTCCGGGGCCGGTTTTCCAGTCTTGTGTGTGAAGTACAATAAACGCGTCTGAACGCATGTCATAGTCTGAGTTTCCATGCAGCGAACCCAGTACTTTACAAAAAGTTTATGCCATAATAAGTTCAATAGCTTTTGAGGTTCCACAAGGCTCCTTTCATTTTAGCTGTAACTGCTTAACACAACTGTCCCTCTGGAATTGAACCTCAGTGGCGGGCTCTTCTGATCTTGGAACAAGGAGAGGTATCTTGTTTTCTGTCTTCCTTGAATTCTTTACATATGGAACCCTGTCAAGGGCCAATGACCTAATGAGTATAAACCAATGAGTGCCCATCTAGAAGAAGAGTTGGTTTTCATACTGCGCTTTTCACTACCCAAAGGAGTTTCAGAGCGGCTTATAGTCTCCTTCCTTTCCTCTCCCCACAACAGACACCTTGTGATGTAGGTGGGGCTAGGATAGCTTGAGAGAACTGCTCTTAAGAGAACAGCTCTGAGAGAACTGTGGCTGACCCAAGGTTTACATGGTTGCATGTAAAGGAGTGGGGAATCAAACCCAGTTCTCCAGATTAGAGTCCACCACTCTTAACCACTACACCAACCACTACACTGTCACACCACAACTGAGCCACTAGCATTAATATCATCAGCTGTGTTGTTATAAACAGACCTATGGGACTGCCCAACAATGACATCTGGGGTCATCGGCAAAGCACTGGAAAACTTTTGTGCTAAAGAGGAAAGCCCTATACCGGGGTGGCCAAACTGCACGTGCGGTTCTTTCACACGTATTGTACAACTCCTGGCAGGGCATCTGGGAAAGCAAAGGGGAGGAATACTTTTTTTCTCTCCCTCCCTGCCCCCTATTTGCTTGCTTTGTCTCTCTCTCTTGTTCTTTCTCTTTCCACCTTTTTCATTCTTTCTTCCCCTCTCTCTTTTTCTCTCCCTCTTAGACAAATAAATATCATTAGCAAACAAATATCATTGGACAAATATCATCATCAATATCTGTTTTTACCACTTTTGTTTTTATTTTTGACAGTCTTTAATGTTAATAAAAAGCAAATTTGTATAATTTTAAATAAAAACGTGTGTGTAATATTTGTTCATATCTTGCGGCTCTCAGACATCTGACATTTGTTCTATGTGGCTCTTACCTTGAGCAAGTTTGGCCATCCCTACCCTATACCCATTCAGTGTCATTCAACACAACTTAATGGACACATGATTCTGTTTGTTGCATTTTTGATTCTGGCTATTATTAACATTCCAAGGCTAAGCTCATTTGGAAAGTAAGT
Organism: Gekko gecko; assembly: GCA_029375565.1. Taxonomy (NCBI): domain Eukaryota; kingdom Metazoa; phylum Chordata; class Lepidosauria; order Squamata; family Gekkonidae; genus Gekko; species Gekko gecko. Next base: position 222,028,127 of record JAPDNY010000002.1, read on the forward strand.
TTTGCTAAAATACATGAACTTTACTATCAAATAAAAGCGCTTACAATTAGTTTGTTCACACTCTGAGTATGAGGGATCTGATGCACTCCAAGCATTTCTGCAGAAATTAATCTAGACTAGAGCAATATGATCATTGAAATCAATTTGCCTACATAAAATTGGCTAAAATCGTGATCTTAAAATGTAGATACGTTTTGAACTTAGCTTCCTTGTACACTAGCATTTTGGTCCTCATCAAGAAACGGCACAACCAAAAATAATTCCGAGGTGGCGGAAGCTGTAAAAACTCCCTGAGCTTCCGTCAGGTCTACGCACAACACCCCCCCCCCCCCCGGCCGCTATTAAAAAAATAAATACATTCGGCAACAGCGGAAGCGAGGATTAAAGGAAGCCTAGCGACCCCTAGAGAACTTGACGGAAATCCAGGGGCGGAGCGATGATGCCATCTTGAGGCAAGAAACAAAGGAAGAGGCGAGTGGAGCGGAGGGACTGGCAACGCGGATGTTGCCCTGCATGGTGTTGTAATATTTGCTCTTGTTCCTTATTTAGGGAGACGGAGGTCCCGGTCTCTCCCGATCCTTTACACCGAGAGGCACTTGGAATTTGGCTCCCGGTCTTGTAGCCTGCAGATCAAAAGATGGAAGAGCTCAAGGACTCCGACCTGGGATCGCTCCTGGCGGCTGCTCGCGGAGAGTACAAAAGGGCTTTTGGAGGGGTAGATCCCAAGATCGGGGTGTCAGCACCTGGGAGGGTGAACTTGATTGGAGAGCACACTGATTACAACCAGGGCTTCGTGCTGCCGATGGTAAGGGACGGGTGACGTAGAAAAAGGGCAGAGTTCCTGGTCAGATAGTTACAGCTTTCTGGAAATGTAACACTTCGGGCGTCTATCTCATGGAAGTGAATTTATTTTCCGTTTCTGAAAATAAAGCAAAATCATATCCTGGAGGAAATACAGATATTTGCGAAGGTTTGGCCCCACGGGACGGTCGTAGCAGCTGAAGATGCCATTATCGGACTTGCCCTGGGGTTCACGTTCAAACTGCTTATCTTCAGCACCCGTCTCCCCAGTATTTGTGGTTATACACGAATAGAACTAAGGAGAAGTGTTTGCTTGACATTGTTTAGCTACAGAACAGAAAATATTCAGCTTGCTTTAATGTCAGTTTTTTTAGATTATTATACCTTTCAAGCCGGGGTCCCTTAGAAGAAGTGGGGAGGTGAATGATTTGGAACCCCTTCCCCTCCAGGATCAGGGGTTGGAACATGCTTATTCTTTCCTCCCCTTAATTAATATGCAGGTCTTCTCTACATCCCACCCCTTCTGGATCATTTTCAGTCAGCAATGAGGCATTGTTTGCTTGTTTGTTTGGGGTTAATTTTCTGTGTGCCTGGGGAGTTCAATGAGTCCCTACTTACTTTGTGGGTGGGTCCACTGTACAGTTTTCACCGTGAGCCATCCTCTGTGCTATTACGATGCATAATTGCACTTTTCATGTTTATTTTTATTTTACAAAATATATATCCTGCCTTTCTGCCCTCACAAGGTCAACCAAGGCAGCTACCAAACAGATAATAAAATCACATTTTAAAAACCATATCCTACCAGCTGCAGTGAGTTATTACTACTTCAAGGGAAGGAATGCTTGAACAATGACTCTTGTATTTGAAGCACAAGATCTTCCTGTTGCAAAACTGGAGGAAAGTATCCCAAAAGATTTAGCAAGACTCAAAGATTCCAGTTTGAGCAATAATCCTGTACTTGGATCTTTCCTCATACTGAATTTGTTTATATCTGCATGTAGGGTACACTTCTCCACTATAAAGGGGGGACTCATCTAAATTAGAGGATACAAGAGGCGGGATCCGCGATACTCGCGGAGGGGGAAGTATTCTCCACAGCTCCCGGCCTGCAGAAGCTAGAGACATGGCAGCAGGTGAGCCCAGCCTTCTCCCCCCCCAGTGGCGGCAGCAAGGCCCACCCACCAAGCTTTCTCCCTCCCCCCCTCCCCAGCAGCGGTGGCAAGGCCAGCCTACCAAGCTTTCTCCCTCCCCCCAGCTGCAGTGGCGGTGGCGAGGCTGGCCCTTAGCAGCAGTGGCAGTGAAGCTGGTCTTCTCCTGCTCCCTCCCCTGTGGCAGCGGCAGTGAAGCCTTCTCAGAGCATTCCCTGCGCATGCGCAGGGAACACTCCTTTACTTTTGGGGGGATTTAAGTATCCCCCCTATAGTTTTTTACAGTTTTTAGATTTTTCTGCACAAAGTTTCGAATAAGGAAACCAGTGCAGTGGCTCGTTTTGGAAATAGTTTAAGTTTATTATGAGTTATTATTCCTTTGTAAATTATGTCTCTATTATTTCAGGCAGGTAGCTGTGTTGGTCTGAAGCAGCTGAACAAAGTGAATCCAGTGGCACCTTTAAGACCAACAACCTTGAATAAAACTTTGTTGGTCTTAATGGTGCTGCTGGACTCAAACTTTGTTCTATTATTTCAGTAGGTATATTTTTATAACATTGGCTATGAGTTACTGACATCACCATGCCCTTTGAATGAGTCCAGTTGCACTGTGGTAATGAGAAGGTTGTGCTTTACCCTAAGAAGGCCAGAGCGATCACTGATGTGAATGCAGGGACCTGGCCAAGGAAGCCACAGGTGAACAGCAATGAAATGCTTTTGTTCATGTTGAAAATCTTCCTGTGAAAGCCCTTATGGGTCATGCTGTTTTGCATTTATTAACGAGCATGATTTAACATAAAAGTGCTCAAATCAGTCTTTAGCAATGGCTGCCAAAGAACTCACAGAATATGCTGACTGGCTACAGAGAAGCTGTGGCCACAACACAGTCATATTCTCTGTCATATCCCTGGTGTAAGTCAGTATCTTGGTAGACCTATCAAAAGGCTCTAGTGGCTGCACTGGGAAACCTCTGGTTTTGCAGCATCTTGATGTGGAGGAGATAGTAACTTCCTTAAACTACTGTTCTTGTTTACTAAACAAAGCAGGGACTAATCCTCTGCCTCTTGGACTGCTCCCATACCTGACTTGGCTCTCCAACAATATCTTATGTGCTCATATCTGTCCTTGTTTCCAACCTGCCCTCTCAAAATGCCATTTGGAAGATATCTTACATAACCTTTGTTTCTGGTTTTTACTGGAATAGATTCATGTATTGTCTCTGTTTTCAGGCCTTGCATATGAGAACTGTGATGGTTGGGAGTCCAAGGCAAGATGGACTAATATCCATCGTCACGACAGCTAAAGAAGCTGATGAGCCCAAAAGCGTGCAGTTTCTGGTTCCAGTGGAAGGTGGTGCCTTGAAACCAGGAGAACCTCAATGGGCAAATTACGTCAAGGGGGTGATCCATCATTATAGGGGTAATGACTGAGTTAATCTAGGGGCTACTACATTCTTTGGCAAGCTTGGGATAAGGAAAGAACATAAGAGCATTCCTTGGTGTAGAGGATCTTCCCCGCCCATTTCCTGCTGTGGTGTAGGAATGGTAGATGGATCAGTGATGAAAGTGAACAGCTTTCAAAGTACAGCTCCCAATTTAGTGACAGTGTTACCATATTTATTTTTAAAGTGAGCTGTGCTTTCAGATTGCTGTCAAAGAAAGTATGAACAGTAGGTGTGGCCAGCCCTTCCAAATGAGGCATCAGGAGAGATGCCAAGGTTCAGAACTATCTTGCAATCTGCTATTTGGAAGGAAGTCCCACTCCTTCATTCTGAGTCTATTTGGAGAGAGTCTGCAGTTGGTAAAGGGCACTCTGTACACATTCAGTGGCACAATTGTGGAATGTTAGTACATTATTGTATAGCTTATTACTTGGGCATAGCAAAAGAATGAGGAAGGAAGTTACAATTACAAAAGTGCAATCATAACGGGAGTTTTTTATTTATTCCCCACTGTCCCCCAGGTGGGGACCTAAAGTGGTTTACATAATCTCTTCTCCATTTTATCCTCACAGCAACCCTATGAGCTAGGTTGGGCTGAGAGTTTATTAGTGGGCCAAGGTCACCCAACAAAATTGCATGGAAGAGTGGGGATTTGAACCTACATCTCCCAGATACTAGTCTGACACTCTAACCATTACACCAAACTAACTCTCTGATGAAGATTCAAGTTAAGACTGAAGTCCACCACAGTTAATGGACTTGGAAGGGTGCAATTGTGCTTAGGACTGCCTTGCGAGATGTGTATTGTTTGTTTGCATTTTATTTGTACCGCTACATAAAGAAGTTAAAGCTTATCTTTGTGCTTCAACCCCTTCGGCAAAAATACATAGAATGGAGCACAGATGATTGATGTCTCTTTAGTAAATTTTCTTAGTTGTATCTAATTATTTACCTGCACTATAATAAAGTCCAGTCAATACAGTAGACAAATAGGAATGTGTAGGATTTCATGATGGCAACTGCAGCAAACCTTCCAAAAAGGAATCCTGCAGTGACTCAGTCAAATTGTGCTTTTAGCTCTTCAAAGCAGGGCCCTTCCCGTTCATGCTGTAAGTAAACTGAGCATCCCCCCCATCTCAGGATAAGATAGGACTTCAGGGGTGCCTGGTGCTAACAGGAAAATGTTGTATTTTTATAGTGGTCTTGCTGATCTTTGAAAGCTCTGTTATTCCTCCTTCTGTCTCCCTATAGCTGGCCCCCTCCCGGGCTTTAATGCAGTCATAGCCAGTAACATTCCACTGGGTGGTGGTCTCTCAAGTTCAGCATCCTTGGAGGTGGCTACCTACACATTTCTGCAGCAGCTTTGTCAAGGTAAAAAAAAATACTGGCTTGTGGCTTAAGCACATTGTACCTGTTAGTCATGTCAGCTGAATTAAATCTCCAGAGGCAATATACTGCTGAGTACCAGATGTCAGAGACAAACAACAGGAGAGGGTGGTAACCTTCATGCACAGCTTGTGAACTTCTTAGAAGCAGTTGTCTGTTCCCTGTTGAAAAGAGGATGTCAGCCTGATCCGGCAAGGCCCATGTCCTTCATCCAAGTCCAGAGGCTAGAATGGGAGAAAAATATCATGAAAAAATTGTGCCTGCTGCCCATTGGATGGAGCAGAGGAAGTATTCACTTGCCTGTGAATGTCTCTTTCTTCTGTGACACAGATGATGGGGATCCAGTAGCTAAGGCTCTGGCATGCCAGAAAGCGGAGCACACTTTTGCAATGATGCCTTGTGGGATCATGGACCAGTTCATCTCTGTGATGGGGAAGGAGGGCCATGCTTTGCTGATAGACTGCAGGTCAGGATGTAATTTGTAGCTCAGTGTACTGAGAGGCCCAATTACCATGTAGCCCCTTACATCCAAATAGCTATAATCATTAATGAAGGAGTCAGGTGCTGCCTAGTCCTGTAAGAAAGATTTTAATATTTAGTTATGGACAATAACTGCTGAAGACTCAGAAAGAGTCTGATGGAAGACAAAAAGTTACAGGTATTACTTGTGATTCTCCCTGCCCTAAAAGTTGTGTATCATTTTACCCTTTTGTTCTCCAGTAACTGGCAGAAACATCCCCAATTTCTGCAGCATTTTGGCTCATGCACATTTAGGTGACGTGATTTTCTCTTCTTTGAACATAAGCAGAACAGACTGTTAGAATTCCCTGTTTTCCTTTTTATTGACAGTACACTTAACTGAATCTGATTGAAACAACTCAATTTTTCTTGACCCCTGATTAGGAAAACTGATTAAGAACACTATCTGGACAATATATCTACTCTGCTTCTATCTATTTAATACATTTTAATACCGCCTCTTTTTCTCCAAGGAGCTGAAGGTGGCATACATGATTCTTCCTTCCTCATTGTATCCTCATAACAAGGGGAGGGGGAAGGATGGTTTGAGGTCATCCCACAAGCTTAATGGCAACACAGGGGCAGTTCACCATAGAAATCTAACATTTAAAAGCCCCATACTTTTGAAATTGTTTCATGCGGCCTTGTCGTGTCCTCTGAGTCCAGGTCACTGGAGACTCATTTGGTACCTTTGACTGACCCAAACTTAGTCGTTCTCATCACCAATTCCAATGTACGGCACACCTTGACGGGCAGTGAATACTCCACACGTAAGCGCCAGTGTGAAGAAGCAGCAAAGGTGCTTGGCAAAGCAAGCCTGAGAGAAGCCAGCATGTCCAGCTTAGAGGGTAAGAATTGTCCAGAAAAGGTTGTGGGGGTAGAGATAAAGGGTTTTTCCTTGTCAGAGCTTGTAAGCTAACCAGGGTTAGCCACAGTTAGTACTTGGATGGGAGACCACCAAGGAAGACGGGTTGCTAGACAAAGGATGGCAATGGCAAATCACCTCTGCTAATCTCTTGCCTTTACAACTCCATGGTCCTGGGGGTTGCCATGAGCTTGTTCTGACTTGACGGCACACAATTATTAAGGGGAAGGGCTGTGGCTCAATGGTGGAGCATCTGCTTGGCATGCAGAAGGTCTCAGGTTCATTCTCCGGCATCTCTAGTTAAAAGGACCGGGCAGTAGGTGATGTGAAACACTTCCGCCTGAGACCCTGGAGAGATGCTGCCAGTCTGAGTAGGCAGTTCTGATCTTGATGGACCAGTGGTCTGATTCAGTATAAGGCAGCTTCATGCATTCATGTGTGTTCAACATTCCTTCAGAAGTTTTAGGAATATTACATCCCAAACACTAAGCAATGTGGGATGGTCAGAAGACTGTCAGTGAAATGGGGGGAGGGTGTCCTTGAAGATGTAGATGTATGTTTAATTCCAGAATTTGTATTCCACCTCATCTTTTTCTGAAGGGGAGTTATGTAACCTAGATAATTCCTGGGAGATAATTTCTTAATCTAGTTTGCCTAACTGCAGATATTTTTCTGGGCAGCTTCTAAGGCCCTGATGAATGAGGAGGTGTACCGGCGAGCCAGACATGTGATTGGGGAGATTGAGCGCACCACCAAGGCAGCTGAGGCGCTGCAGTCCAGAAATTACAAGAGATTTGGGCAATTGATGGTGGAGAGTCACAATTCTTTGCGGTAGGCTAACACCCGAAAGACTGAAGAGCCTTTGGGCTATTGTGCACCCAGTGCCGTTCCTGCAGATAGATTATCCAGCATGTCAGCCCTACAAGCATGCAAACTGCCTTTTGTTCATGACCTCAGATTCCTGGCAAATGTATGAAGGGTACACAAAGCAATTTACAGGCATGTAGGCTGATCCTACATGGAAATGACTTCTGTGCAGGAAGGTAGCCTGTGTAAGGCCACTGGCAGGGCCAGAGGTGCACCCTTCTCATTGGGATTGCTTAGGATGACACTTGTGGCTGAACTAGGGACCTTCCAAATCCCAGTTTATTCTCTTAATCACTGTGTGACAAATATTTTCTATATATGTAATAGATTTTTACTGTTTCAAAGAAATAATAGTAACGTGTTGAACATTTTTGTGTATGATGCTGAACTAAATAATCTTTTAAATTGTTTTTGAATGTTTTACGAGAACATAACTAAAAATTAGATATGCACCCGGAAAAGGGCAGTTCCACTGCTTTCCTTACCTTCTAAATGATGCTTCTCTTAAGGCAGACCTAAATGACATTTGGCAACTTCTGTAGGAGCACCGTGTTGTGCTGTGAATGGTCATCTGTTGTAAGTTTCTTGCTTGGGTTTTGTTCCTGAGATCTTTATTTGAAATTTGCTGCCCATTATTTTTGTTTGGCAGCAATGACTTTCCCTTCTAGGAGTGACTTGCACTTCTTTCTCAGGAATGACTATGAAGTCAGTTGTGCAGAACTAGATGAGCTGGTTGCTGCTGCTTTAGAGGACCCCGGTGTTTACGGCAGCAGAATGACTGGTGGCGGGTTTGGAGGTTGTACTGTTACTCTCCTTGAATCCAGTGCAATCAAGAAAGTTGTGAGACACATTAAGGTATGTGGAAGAGTCACTTGATTGCGAACTGCAGAGCATGTTATTATGACTGGCAGGATACCCAGGTGTACTTACTAATACTTATAATATATTCATTCTTGTCCATATTCCATCTTATCTTTGATGTGACCTGGAACAGGTCTGAGTTACATACTGTGCTGCCCTGTGATTGTGCCAGCTCCATTACTGAGCACAATTAGGTCTTCAACTGTATAGAACAGCTTTTAGCTATATAGAACAATATATTATCCATATCCCAGCTTTGTGCCCTCAACAATATGGGCAAACTTTGTTAAATGACTCTAGATGTGGCAGAATCTTCCCGTGGCAAACCATCCTCTCCCTTTGGAAACTTTGTTTTTCCATTGGCAGGAAGAAGGGTAAGTTTTGCCAGTGTTCTCTTCCAACTTTACTCCCACACTGTTGAGGTGTGGGTGGAAGTCCACTGACACACAGGCACTGGCACAATCACAGGGCATGGTTTTATGGAGCACAGAAAGCTGTAATTGGAGAGGACTGATGTGGATTTTGCCTTATAGAATCACAGAGTTGGAAGGGGCCATACAGGCCATCTAGTCCAACCCCCTGCTCAATGCAGGATCAGGCTAGAGCATCCCTGACAAGTGTTTGTCCAGCCATTGCTTAAAGACTGTCAGTGAGGGGGAGCTCAGCACCTCTCTGGACAGCTGATTCCACTGTTGCCCAATTCCTACTGTAAAAAAGTTTTTCCTAATATCCAGCTGGTAATTTCCCATCCTTAATTTAAACCCATTATTGCAAGTCTATCCTCTGCTGCCAACAGAAATAGCTCCCTGCCCTCCTCTAAGTGACAGCCCTTCATATACTTAAAGAGAGCAATCATGTCCCACTTCAGCCTCCTCTTTTCCAGACTAAACATTCCCAAGTCCCTCAGCCTTTCCTCATAGGGCTTGGTCCCCAGGCCCCCCAATCATCCTCGTTGTTCTCCTCTGCACCCGTTCCATTCTGTCCACATCCTTTTTGAAGTGAGGCCTCCAGAACTGTGCACAATACTCCAAGTGTGGCCTGACCAGTGCAGTGTACAGTGGAACTATTCCATCTTGCAATTTGGATGTTATGCCTCTGTTGATACCCAAGATCGCATTAGCTTTTTTTTGTCGCCGCATCACACTGGCTGCTCATATTTAACTTTTAGTTCACCCTTACCCCAAGATCTTGTTCACACACACTGCTACTCAGATGTGTATCCCCCATCCAGTATGCATGTTCCTCATTTTTGTTACCCAGATGTAGAACTCGGCACTTACTGAATTGCATCTTGTTCACATCTACCCACTTTTCTAGTGTGTCCAGTTCTCGTTGAATTCTATCTCTGTCTTCTGGTGTGTTTGCTGCTCTTCCCAACTTGGTGTTATTGACAGATTTAATGGGTAGCCACTCCACACCCTCATCCAGAGTATTTATAAAAACACTGAAAAGTACCAGGCCCAGAACCGAGCCCTGTGGCACCTCACTGGACATGTCCCTGCATCCAGACAAAATGCCATTGACAACTACTCTTTGAGTGTGGTTCTCCAACCAGTTCCCTATCCACTTAATTATCCTAGAGTCTAGTCCATAGTCCTTTACTTTACCCATCAGAACATCCTGGGGAACCCTGTCATAAGCTTTACTGAAATCCAAGTAAACAACATCAACAGCATTCCCTCAATTCAGTAAGTTTGTCACTTGATCAGAGAAGGAAATGAGGTTGGTCTGGCAGGACCTGTTGGGGACAAATCCATGCTAACTTCCCCGGATCACCAAGTTGTCTTTTAGATGCTTGTAGACTGATCCTTTTAAAATATGCTCCAGTATCTTCCCCAGGACAGAGGTCAGACTGGGACTGGGTCCTCTTTCCTCCCATTTTTGAAAAGTGGGATAACATCTGCTCTCCTCCAGTCTCCTTCCTCTATTGTGACGTCCTCTATTGTGACTCTATTTATAATCCAAGCTTAAACCCAAGCAGCATTTCTTTTCCAAAACAATGAGCCAGTCCCAGCTTTCCTTCATCTCCTCTGTTGAAGAGTTACTTTAGAAGAGGGTAGGGTGGCATTGCCTCAGCAGAGAATGCCAAGTTGGAAGCTGCCGCTTTCTTTTAGGAGGATGCTTGGCTTGACACCTGCCAACAGGTTGTGATTGGCCCTTTTCTTGGTAGCCATTTTGTGATTATCCCCCATGGCAGCCATTTTGTGGGGATTCCCTCAAAATTCTAAAAGTGCCCCACAGACCCCTCAAGATTGGAGACCCCTAGGTCAGACTGTTGAATTAAGACTGGGGAGACCAAGGCTCAAATCCTTACTTAGCTACAGAGCAAATCAGGTGATGTTGGGCTAGTTAGTCACTCTCAGGGCTCATTAGATAGAGTAGAAATATGATCAGTAGATTTAATCACAGGTAGATGTGCATATAGCTGCACTGATATTAATGAGTTTAGAAAGGTATAACTCTGCTTAGGATGACACTGCCAATGCAAAGGTAGGCTGCATTGTGGCAAAAGAAGACATGACACCTGCAAGTTTGTTTAACTATGTCTCAACCATGCAGAAAGAGTGGGGATCTGATGTGCAGGTTAAGCTGCCCTCCCTCACCTCCTTGATAGGCTTACCTCATGAAGGCATCTCTTTGAGTGTTTTTCCCCCCTTAACTGAGCTCTGATATTTAGAGTTGCCAACAACATGGAGGAAAAAAAAGGTCTAGTTCCTTGAATAGAAACTTGATGGTATGTTATTTGATGATGATATTTACCTTGGTGCCATGAAAAGCTTCAGCTGTCAATTTCTACACATTAAGCCTTTGTTAAAGGGACAAGATTTTTTTTCTTTAAGATTGTTGCCAATGCTACTGGGACCTCAGCTAGAGGGAAATAAGCACCCTTCCACTATGCACTTCTTTTTTTTTCTTCAAAATAGATCCCACATCCTTCTTTCCATGTAATTAAGGCAAATCCATTATTAAATGCCTGCAGTTACCACTGCCAAGCCCAGGGGTCTCTCTCTCTCTTTCAGCTAATGAGTTAGGCTATAGCCAGCTGGAATAAAGGTTAACAGTCAATAAACACAAAACGTGCCAAACAAAGCTTTAGTCCAGTGGCACCTTTAAGACCAACAGAGTTTAATTCTGGGTTTAAGCTTTCATGTGAATAAACTTTGTTGGTCTTAAAGGTGCCACTGAACTCAAACTTTGTTATGTTGCACTGGAACAGATATTCTTAAGTACCACTGCTAATGAAACATTGAGCTGCTATCCTACCTTAAGCATGTGTGGATAATTGTTCAATAATTGTTCAAGTAATAATTGTTCAAATAACTTTGTGAAGTCTTTTGTACAGTGTAACTCTATTGCCTGTGTAGAAGAGCCCTCTTGAATAATTCTGGTTTGCATAGATTCAGGTGGGTAGCTGTGCTGGTCTGAAGCAATACAACAAAGTTTGTGTCCAATGGCACCTTTAAGACCAACAAAGTTTAATTCTGGGTATAAGCTTTCATGTTCATGTACTCATTTTCAGATACATTGAAACAGAGTCATCAACCATTACATGTAGGTAGCAAGTGAGGAGGGTGTTGCCCATATCTGTAGACTTCTGCAAATGCGGGAACTGTAGCCCCTGTTTATAACTGGGTCACTGGTCAGTTCTTCAGCTATGAAGTATCTGTAGAAGAGAGCAGGGCTCACAAAAGCTGATCCCCTGCTACAAATTCTCTTTGTGCTTTTGTGCTTTTGAAGCAGTTTTTCTCCAGGAAGGCTCGCCAGCTCTTGAGCTGGGAAATACCTGGAGATTTTTGTGGTGGAGCCTGAGCAGTGGGTGTTGCCTTCTGACATACTTCTGGTGATGTCAGGGGGTGTGGCATATGCAAATAAATTATGCTAATGAGCTCCTGCACCTCTTTTTCTACGAAATGACCCCTGGTCAAGCCTAATTTTGACCCTAAGTACTTGCTATCAGATGTTTGTACTTCTCTATGAGATACAGATTTGCATTACCTTACAGCACTGCTTTACCTGTTGTTATAAAACATTCACAGAATTCTCTGCTGATTGAGACAGTTACAGAACCTGACTTTTGCTCTTACCCACTAGGAAAAATACAGCAGGACTGCAACTTTCTATTGCACAAAAGCTTCCGATGGCACCAAAGTACATCCTCTTCCTTGAAAGAACTTCCAGTCTCTGTGCAAGGATCTGCTGCCTCTCTGGTACCAGGGAGCAAGAGAATTGCTAGGCCCTGAGCCAGTTTGCCTGCCTGATCTTCTAAGGGAAAACAAAGAACTTGGTTTCTTATATAACAGTGATACTAGAGGAAATGCCTTAGCATTTTTTTCACAAATATAATTAAAAATCCATTTTGCCTGCTGGGCTTTGTGTTCCTGTGTATCAGTTCAGGGCCAAAGAGAAACTATTTTACCTTATAGTTTATGGCAGAAGAACTGCTCATCATTTGATGTCAGAGCAGGCCCAGTTTTCTGGTACTGTTTGTGTACAGGGCTGCCAATAGGCCTGCAGAAAAATGACCTGTCCCTTTAATGTATGGAAATGGGCAGCTAAAGCTTTTCACGGCATGGCGGTAAATAGCACCACCTGGAAAATAACAGCTCATTAAGCCTGTATTACAGGGAGAGGGCATTTTTTCCCCTCAGGTACTTGGCAACCCTACGGGAGATTTTTTTCAGCTGCTTCTTCATGGCAAACATAACTTGTGATACAGTATTACTCTAAATGCTCAAGACTCCATTATGATCAGAGCGTTTTTTTCGAGGCTGGTTTTATAGGAGTCGTGTAAACAAAGGAAAATGGTGAGCATTGTTCTACAACATGTTTCATCTGCAAGCAAGGTTCTGTAGGCACCAGGGCCCAGCAACTGCTTTGGCTGTTTTCACAGTTTAAAGTAGGACTGGATGCAGCTATGACAACACCACATATATGGTTTCTCTGTTTCCAGTGGGCTATCCTTTCTAATTCTTAAATTCTGCTCTGCCAAAGCTTCACAGTAAGGTTACTTAGCATGCAACGTCTCTTTAGTATGCATCATAATATTCTAATGGATGTGGGAACTTGGTCTTTCCAGTACTTTGTGATCAGATTAGCTCTTGAACTTGAACCCTTTGGCTTGAATCTGTCTTTTCATCTTTTCTGTGGGTGGTGATTGATTTAATTATATTTAGATTTTTGGTCACACATGAAACTGCCTTATACTGAATCAGACCATCAGTCTATCAAAGTCAGTATTGTCTACTCAGCCAGGCAGCAGCTTTCGAGGGTCTTGGGTGGAGGTCTTTCACCTAATTACTTCGTCTTTTAAACTGGGGATGCCAGGGATTGAACCTGGGACCTTCTGCTGGGATCTTCTGCATACTAAGCAGATGATCTACCACTGAGCCATGGTCACTCCCTAACATGAGATACCTTGATTCAATAAAGGTAGCCATGGCCTTCAATTTGCAAGTGTCAGGTCTTGAAGAAACTCACTCCAAGCAACACTCTCTTGGCAGTGATTTGTTTATTGAGAGATAGAGAGGTCTCAAGCATAAACAATCTGTGTCAGAACTGTCTCCCTTGCGCCAGTTCTCATATTATAAATAATTCAAACAGCCACCCCCCTTATGACCAGTCCAGTCACACCAATACATCCAGCCTGCCAAAATCTACTGTGCACCATTAGCCTGCAAACACAGGGTTACATTATCTAGCATTGTCTGGTAATCAAGGACAAGCATGCCCTCTTCCCATGGAAGGGAGGCCCCCTATAGTTACAAGTGAGCGCTACTCCCAGCAAAATAGTTCCATGCTTTCCCCCTTCCCAGCCAGAATGAAACAGGACGATAAGCATACAGAGCCAAAGTCAGACTGACAGTGAAGAAACCCATGGCAAACAAGACCCGAGTTTGACAGCAAGACTTGAGTGCAAGGCTATTTAGAATAGGACATTCTGAAGGTGTTTTGAAGATCACTAATTCATGGGATTGCTGTAGGTTGGAAGCAATTTGATGATACTTAACACACAACTGAAGGCCCTTGGGCCAAATCCAGGCAATCTGGCAATGGCAGCAGTGAGACTTGCCTTGCCAGCAGCCTGCTGGGCACCAGGAACTTCGACCCACCGGCCTCTCCCCCCCCCAGTCAACCTCATAGTAGTCCCTCTGGCCAAACAGCTGCTGCCCAGGGCTCCTGTCAACTTTTTTGTAATCTCTAAACATTGTAAAAAAGAAGAACAGGATAATTCAGGCATTCTACAAAAAGAGATTTAGAGCTTGATCCTATACAGAGTTAGACCTGAAATCGATGGGATTTGGCACACCTACCTCTGTATTTACAGTCTCAATAGACACAGCTTTTAGAGTTTTTACATATTGACATATTTGGAAATTTTAAAAAATCAACCTGGACCACAGAGAAAATGTTTATTAAGTGCAATATCTGATCCAGAACATCAGCTGTCAGACTGTTCTTTAGTTTTCACATTGCATATGTATCAAATGTCACCAACCACTGGCAGTTGCAGTAGGCCACAATAATGGCACTTGCATCCTATTGCAATTCTCCTGTTACATGAGTGAAACATACAATATTCTCTTTTTACCTGGTGATAAAAACACTATGCTGCTGAAATCTGCCCATCAGATACTTCAGATGGGTACTTTGGTTAAAAGGAAGGCTTGTGGTACACTTTCAGTACAGAGCGATATAATATGTAGAAAGTGGTTGTGAGCAAGGAACAGTAACTTTACAAGAGAGTCCAATGTTAGCTTTGGATATACACTAGCTAGCCTATATACAGTGGTATGCTGTGCTGGGAACTGAGTACACAGGAGCCATGAAATTGGCTGTGCTCTAATAGTTCTACAAAGAAACCATCCCCTTTGAAAAGTTAATATAGGAAGGTGTGGAGGATTTCCTAGTTTTCAGGAGTCAGTGGTAAACCTGCAGTGAGACTCCAAGCAATCCAAATGAAAGCCCTCCAATTATTATTTACAAGGCTAGATTTGAGGTCAGCACCTTTGGTCAGTTATCAAGGCCCCCTTACCCATTGGGGGAAGTCACAACCACTACTTCCCCCTGAGCCTGCCACGGCGGGGAGGGTAGGGTACAAATTTAATAATAATAAAGGTTTGAGCTGCTGTTGTAGACTGCACTGGGCAAAATTCCTCCTCCCCCCAACACTGGAGCCAGCCTGTTACTAGGGCTTGTATATGTATGGTACAGTGACCCCTTAACTGTTTGAGCTTCCTATAGTTTTAATTAAACCAAAATATCAATAGTTGGTTCTGTTGGTGGCTCTGATGTTTATGCAGGGGGTTAGGGCACAGACAAAAAGCAAAAGGCAACTGCTACATAGGGGTGGAATTGTCCCAGCTGTGTTAACATGGTGGTGAAGTTTCTACCTTCAGAGACTCTGTCCACATATATTTATCTGCAGCAGAATTTCTTATTTTCTGCTGTGGAGTCACAGTGAGTTGCAGAGGATTCCAGGGCATATTGTAGTAGGATGCACACTCTGTTAATGTAGGCTACTGGCCAAGCATGCTGAGCCTCACTGTCATATAATATACAGAGCACTAGTGGTAGGTGAGCTATCTTTTTCAGGAACTTGTCCACATTACTGATCTTCTAACTGAGGAACCCTCATTGGAAAACCACTACATTACGGGAACAGTCTTGCACAAAAGGAAATGATGGCTTTAGAGTCATAATCTTTCAACACTGTAAGATACCCAGTGCCGTAACAGGAGTCACTTTCAGGCCTTTCTTTTGGGTTTCTAGTTTGTTTCTTAGCAAAGGGGAAAGTGGCTGTTTTAGAGATTCCATCATTAAATGTGCACACATATAAATAAATAAACATGGGCAAATAAGTAAAACACCTACTTGTAGAAAAGTATGGCCAGGCGTCTCTGTAGACTGAAGTTCATGTATGTAATTCCTGCCTTGTTTCTGCCCTCATTTTCTCTTTAATTGTCCTTTCTGGTCTTTTTATAGCTACTCCCTCACCCTTCTACTTTTATAGCTACTCCCTGTTATCCTTCTGAGACAATTTGGGACAAATCTTTGCTTTTGAACCTGAGGTTGGGCAGAAATAAGTGATATAACGGACTAACAGTGCAATCCTAAGAACAAAGTTTGAGTCAAGTGGCACCTTAAGACCAACAAAATTTAATTCTGGCTATAAGCTTTCATGTGCATGCACACTTTATCAGATCCTAAGAACACTTTCTTGGGAGTAAGTCCTATTGAATAGAGTAAGTAGGATTCTGAGTAGACCTGTTTAGGATTGCTTCTGTACCACTTCAAACTATATTGGAGGGGGCCATATTTTCGAATGTTTCATTACATTAAAATCTTACTGCAAGTCTAATACCAGCACAGAAGAGGGAGGGTTAGAGTAGAACTTTTCCATTATGCTACTGTTCTGCTTGCAGGGACGGTTTCATTATATTAAGGGATCAGCAAAACTCAGTAGAAGGATTCTGTGCAAATATCCACAAATTTAAATATGGAAGAACATATATCCACAGAATTCCTGCCCCACACTTGGAGCAGCTTTGCTGCAAAGCTGAAATAGTAGACAAAGCTTGTGTAATACTTAGGCTGCAAGTGTTCCTGTTCATGCCTGATTCATCTAACGATTGCACTACCTTATAGATGCTATAGTTGACTACCATATCCATGAAGCACTGTGACTGAATTGTGAACGCACAAAAGTGTTTAATGCCTGTATTATAAAGATAGTGGAAAACAATGTACACATATAATTAAACTGCTGCCGCTGGATGAGAAAGCAGTAAGGGAAGCCAAAATGGTTGAAACAAAACCTATGTCACCAACATAGCCAGTGTTGTCATCAACTTGCTCTGCTGCGTGGCCACCACTGCCATTGAGTTAGAGGGAAAGGAAGGGCTGTGAGTGGAATTTAGCAAATTTTTGTTGATTGTGGTCTCTCAAAATGAAACACTTTTGTTCTAGGGCTTTCATGGTAAAGGCATTGATTATAAGGCCACCTGTTTGCTTCTATAGGTGTTGAGGATTAGACCTGAATTTTGGTCCCATATTGCTAGGTGAGATAAAATACATTTTGTAAACAAATATATAATATATATATATATATATGTATATATACACATATGTTAGGCAAACTGTACAGTACTGTAAGCATCATTTCTCCATAAGGCACTGTAGGTGGTGCTATGAAAATTAACATTCCAATCAGCTGCAGTAGTACCATAGTTTATCAGCAGGGGATTTTACACAGAAATGTAGTAGGAATCAAGGTAATGCTCCTGCTCTGCATTCCAACAGGCATACTTACACAAATGTATAGAGTGTAACAGATGGCTTTTGCTGGTGATTATAAGAGTGTTGATAGGGGCTGGGGACTTAGGAAAGGAATCACAACACAGATAGAAAAAAATATAATGGAATGGCATTGAGGGGTGATTTAAACACAAATTCAGTCCTATGTGGTCAACCTTCCAGTGATGCCATTTGAATAGACAAGAATGCAACAGTCAAGTTCTTGAGTCAAAACTGTGCAATAGCCCTTCATAACCAAGCTACAGTAAAAAAAAAAAAGCTGTTTTCATAATGTCTTAGGGTTCCACCTGGGCTGCATGCATCCTCCTCCCAGTGGAGTTTCAAAGCAACATCTAATGCTTTTAACGCTGGCGCAATAAAGCAGGCACTATGAGCTTGTCTGGAAGTTGACCACAGAATAGGCCCACTTCAGAACATCCCCTGTTGAAATCCAGGTGTCCATTTCGCTGCTTCCTTCTGGACTCAGCCTTCAAAGAACTGCCTGTCTGTCTGTCTGGTGAATGTCCCACTGCTGTTAGACATCATGGTTCTGGTGACAAACTCTTGAGTGACTTGTTTGGTGAGGGTGCTGCCACTCTCTACCCGCTGAGTGGTCATCAGCATGCCATCTGCAACAAGATAGGACATGACAAGGATTGATTTAGCAGTGTGCATATTTGCCTGTCTTTGTTATGGACACATGCCGTACTCACCTGGGAGTCAGCCCCAAGGAATAAAGCGGGACTTACTTCTGAGTAAACATGCATAGGACTGCCCTGCAGACAAATTTGACTGGGGCAGACTTGCAAGATTCATTTTAGTATCACTGCATGAAAGTGGCTTCTTGGGTATTTCAACCCAAAAGTCAAGGGTTCTGAATGTACAGAAAGGTTCTCTGGCTCTAGTGAAATTTATATGTATCTTTAGTGTAACAGTGTTATATTTCAGACAAGCACCTTATTGACCAGCCCTGACCTGGATAGCCCAAGCGAGCCCAATCTCATCAGATCTCAGAAGCTAAGCAGGATTGGTCCTGGCTAGTATTTGGATGGGCAACCTCCAAGGAATACCAGGGACGTGATGCAGAGGCAGGCAATGGCAAACCACCTCTGAAATGTCTCTTGTCTTAAAAACAAGTCTAGCTCACCACCTAGTGGGGTATAATGCTAAAAGGAGCTAAAACTTCTGGCTGCCAGACTATCTTTGAATTTCCTGGCTACACATACCTATTATTACCTAATTGATCCTTTTGTACTGAGAAGGTGATCTTGACTTCATTCTTGTTTATTTATTCCTGAACATATAGATCAGGAATAGGGTCATCTGTGCTTCATTAAGGGGGTCTTTACTCTTTCTAGGGGTGTGCATTCAGATATACCCGAGCTGAAAATATACCCGGAAAACAGCTTATCAGTATTTTTCGGCATCCCAAAGATATCTGGGATTTTTTTAAAAAACAAACTCCCAACTGCCCCCCCCGGATATATTTGGGGTTTTCTGGGAAGATTGGGAGCCAGCATTGCAGCTCCAAGGAACAGCTTTTTCTCTTCTTTTTTGTTTCTGTGTCTGGGGGTTTCTGTGGGCTTCCCCACTGCTCTTGTCAGTTTCAAACTAGTTTATCAGTTTCAAGAGTTCCCCCCCCTTTGCCTGCCTTTCATTGTGTTCCCTTCCCATGTTCTTGCACAAAGCTTGCAAAATCCCATTCTCCTTGTTTGGATTTGTTGTGACTGTGTGCTTTGAGATCAGTCCTTTTAAACTTGCAGTGGCAGTGGCATGGGGTTCTGCTGGGCACTCTGCACATTGTAACTGGTTGTGCCGAGCTTGAAAAATAACCCCCTCCTGCTTGGATTTTTTGTGACTCTGCTTTGAGATCTGTCCTTTTAAAGCTTGCAGTGCCACAGTAGCATTGGTTTCTGCTGGGCATTCTGTACACTGAACTGGTTGTACTGGACTTGAAAAAATGTCCACCTGCTTCAGACTGTACTGCAAGGATTCTCTGATTTGACATTAGTCCTCTTTGCCACAGTGAAACTGGGATCTGCGGGGCATCCTGTACACTGAACTGGTTGTGCTGGGCTTGCAAACCACCACCACTCTTACTTGGATTGTGGTTCTGTGCTTCACATCAGTCTTGTTGAGCTGCCATTACCCCAGTTGTACTGGGTTCTGCTGGACACTGGTTCTGCTGGGCTTGCAACTTCTCTCCTTGCTTGGATTTGGATTCTGTGCTTGACATCAGACCTGTTGAGCTGGCATTGCCACAACGGCATTGGGTTCTGTTGGGCACTCTGTACATTGCACTGATTCTGCTGGGGTTGCAAAAATGCCTCCCCACCTTCAATTTTCTACTGCAGAGATTCTCTGGTTTGACCTTAGTCGTGTTGGGTTTGCATTGCCACAGTGACACTGATTCTGCTGAGTTTGCAAAAATCCCCCCACTACCTCCTTCAGTTTCTACTGCAGAGATTCTCTGGAACTTTGTTCTACTGGTCTTCTGTTGCTCTTGCCTTTTCCGCCTATTTTTCCCCTCCATTGGAAACAATGAAGGATGGGTCACCTTCTTTGGGGGCCCATAGAATTGGACCCCTTGGTCCAAACTTTTTGAAACTTGGGAGTCCTTCTGAGGAGAGGCACCAGCAGCTATGCCACAAATTGGGTGCCTCTACCTCAACCGTCCCCTCCCTAAGACCCTCAGATACCCCTTGGATTCCCCATTAACTATAATGGTTTCCATAGCCAAAAAAAAATTGGGATTCTGGAAAAATTGGTATTGGAATTTGGGAATATCAGGAATACCAATTTTTTTTGGTCCAATATACCCAAATCCAAAAAGACTGACTTTTTTGTGCACACCCCTAATTCTTGCTCCTTCTTTAAACTCCTCTCAGGATCACTGGGGTTAGTGCCCGAGCAGCATCTCTTGTGGTAAGCAATTATGTTAAGCACACACACACCATGGTTGGGTGCATTTATAACTATGTTAGAGAAAACCACTGATTTAATGGATATTTAGAAAATATACAGTGGAGCCCTGAGGACACTATCCTGGGAGTAAGCCTCAGTGAGTAGACTTGAGAAATTCTGACTGGACCTGTTTAGAATTGCCCTCATACTTTACCTACAATACACACATGCTAACTCTTCACTTTCTACTTTTGATGCAAGAAGTAGGATGGGGAGAGAAAGATTAATTAAAGCTAAGTTTTCTCAGATCTTTGGTTGAGACCCCACAGTGTTAAGTGTGATACAGAAAACTGTTGTGGATATACAGATTATGAGCTCAGACTTCTGTCTAAAAATTGGATGAGCTATTTATGGGATTACAGTCAAAATGATTGCTGTGATGGACAGGTATGGGAACAATGCACATGCATGCATGTGTGCACACACAGAGCCCACCATAAGTTGCCTCTCACTGGAGCCTGGGTCTCTCAATTACAAGAGCATGCTTTGTTCTCACCATAATTGTGATCTCAATTATTATCAGTTTAATTTTTGAGTCATTCACTCATATCGAATAAATTAAAGGGGTGAACATTTCTTGCTTTTCCCCTAGTTTGGCTGATAAAAGCCTATGTAATTGGTCTCATAGAAAATGGGAGCCATGGAGAACTAGTTAAGAACATAGCTCATCCCTTTATCTGTAAATCTTCACTTTGAGTTATATTTCTTGGTCACCCCGCAATGCGACAAAGATACAGAACCTTGAATTGGCTTCTGTAAACAAAATGCAGTCATTAATGGCTCTATGTGGAGGTGTGTGTGTAAAGGAGGATGGGTTTTTTTGCCCTTTCCCTAATAAATGTTAAGCAGTGTTTTAGAGCTAAACTAGATGTTATGACAGCCACAAGTTTGACCCATGGCCACCACCACCATTTCAGGAAAGGATTTGCCCATTCAAAAATGCCTTGAGGGCCTAATCCTGATTGGGTCCATGGCATAGGAAGAAAAGACAATCTTGTTTCCCCCGTACCATTTTTAAATGGCCAAATCCTTCCCTAAAATGGCAGCAGCAGCCACAAGTTGAATCCAAAGCCACCATAACATTTTGTTTGGCCCTTAGTTTTGCCCAGAGCAGTGGATGGCAACCACTGGGACACCATTGGACTGATGACTCAACCTGCCTTTATGAGCCCAGATCTGAGGTAAGAAGCAGGTTTTGCCTCCCTTTTAATGGTTCCCTAGATAGTAGCCCATTTAATTTGTCCTGTAGAATGCAATAGGAAACATGGAGAACCAAGTCTAAGATTATTTACACAGTTCTTTTTACCTGCATATAAGGGATCAAGTGAAGAGTGAGTGATGCTGGGTTTGGTGCTATAGTCTGTGGGGAAACTGTACACTTCCTCCTTGGTAAACTGCTGTGCTCCAAACTGAGAGAAAGCACCTGAACAATAAAAGACAGGTATTTTTTTTATAACTTCGAAGTGCATTTCTCATTTTATTTGAGATTATTAAACAGTGGACACTGGAAAAAATGTTTGTGCAAAATAAGCAAGAAAAGAACACCACTGACAGTGAACACGACCCTCTAAAATGACTTTCAACACAATATAATTATTTCTTTGTATTACAGAAAGTGTCCTATGTACTAGCCTGCAGATATATTCCTTCCAAATTTCAGTTATATACCAGCAAATTCTATGGTCTGAATGAATCATTTTAATATTTTAAAACAAGATATTTCAAATAGATCACTGCTACCAATCATCTTGCTTTAAATAGCACAACTGTGTTCAAAGAATGTCATAAAAATTATCTTAACCAGACAACACTGCAAGGTAAGTCAATATTGTTCTTTCTGTATTCCAGAAGAGGATAGGTGTGACTCAAGCAAGAAACAGTGGCTTGCTGAAGGCTAGTAGAGGCAATATTTTAAATCAGGGGTTTGCTGGGTCATAGCTCAGCTTCTTAGTCTTGAAGGTACACAGTGCTACAGACTTACTGTGATTGTTATCTGGGGGCAGGCCCATAGCCACAGTGGTGCACAAAGGGCCAGGGCCCCACCAGTCACTTGTCATGCCTCTCCAATGAGTGCTAGGGGTCGGTGTGAAAGCTGTCACAAGTCTTCTGCCAATGAGAGGGCATCTCCTTCCCTCCTCCCTCCCAGGCTTTGCCAAAGAGGGAGAGAGCCTCTTTCCCTCCTCCTGCTGTGCCCTGAAGCATGTGACACAGTCCTTTTCCTGCCTTAGCATGCTAGCTTATGCCAGTCATGGATTCCCCTGATCTGTAGCACTTTAAGGTTGAAGCTTCGGGTGGGGGCCCCTCTATTTTAGCCTGGGTGGGGAGTGTTCAAAGATGGTTGGGATCAGAGGGGACAGGCCCGTAGCCAGGATATTTTAAGTCAGGGGGCATTTAAATTTCTTAGGGGGCACTGGCTAATCAAATTAATCCAGGGAAGAAGGCCATGATGCCCTGGGCTGGATGGGAAGTCAGGGGGCCTTGCCAGCAAGTAGGGGGGCCTAGCTCTGAGCTGCCCCACTGTAACTACGGGCCTGAGAGTGGGTGGGTGGCAGCAGCAGCCTCTGTATTCTGCCTTTCACAAGTGGGCTTGTGACCATTTTATAGTGTGTGCTGGTGCCCATGCAGCTGTTTTGGCCCTTGAGAACACATTGGGGTGGGGTGGGGAAGAATTCTGCACCACAAGCCCACAGTGGATTGGGACATCACAGTAATTTAAAAATCACTGTAAAATGGTGATAATGAATTGGTGCTGGCAACATTGCCTTCTCTCTTCAGGGTTTGGGGCTTTTGGTGTGTGTGTGTGTGTGAGTTCAATGGAAGATGGTATTGTGAATCAAAGGGGCCATTTGTCCAAGAAAATGCACCTTCTTCTGTGATCTCTGTTAGCAAAGCCTCATTTCATGCTCAGAGGAAGAAACAGATACTTTTATGCTGTTACGTTGGGGGGGGGTCCCATTTGGCACACTGCAACCCAGGAAAGTAGAAGTGGGACAACATGGGGGTGGGGATCTTTATGCATTTACAAGACTCTTTTCATCATGTGTAAATAAAGGGAGGGGATAGTTGGTTTTAAACGAAATGGATTATCATTTAACCTTCTTTGCAGAAAGATCCCCTGTAGAGACTTTGCACTACATCATATCTCACTCATAATAAAGTAAATACAATGATGTGCTCACCACCACTGTACTCATTTGCGCCCCCCCAAATAAAAAAAATTCTGGCTATGGACCTGTCTGGGAAAAATACAATCCACTAATAAGTGGTATTCCTGGCTTTTGGGAGACAGGACTATGCTTGGGGTATTCATGCGCACCCAGCCATCTTTGGATTCAGACCTCTCAACCACTCTGAAAGCACAAAACAGGCAAAGGTCAAGCTATGTATAAGCCAAGTCATTGCACTGAGACACAGTAAATCTACTTTTTCAATTCTAAAAATGCAGCTTGTGTTTCCAAAAAGTAGAGATTAAATGCCAATAACTATATAGTCCAAATCAAAAGCAAAACAGTGCTTCTAAGCTAGGGTAGTCAACTCTGAAATGGAAGAATCATGGAAATTTAGGGTGGACCTCAGCTGGGTATAATGCCATAAAATCCATCCTCCAAAGCAGCCATTTTCTCCAGGGGAACTGATTCCTGCGGTCTGGAGATCAGTTGTAATTCTGGGAGATCTCCTGGCCCAAGCTGGGTGTTGACAACTCTAGTCTAATTTCCTGTATGTATCACATACCCTCAAGAACTGGCATTAGCTTAATTTTTCAAGAGAAATAACATTGCCTATGAACTGTGATCTTGAATCTGTAAAGCCTTTCTCTCCTATAAGGTCCTCTGGGGTCACCATCAGAACATTTACTATTGTGATCTATATTCTCCTAGTCTACTCAAGGATGTTGCCTTTCTCCCATGTTCTTCAGTCTCCTCACACACACATGGCACAATGAACAACAATTATAACTACTGTGGTTAAAAACTGTACCTCCATCTTGAGATTCAATGGTAATAATGCCTTCTCTTTCAGGCCCAAAGCCTTGTGTTGTTTTGGCTTGCACTTTGAACTTATATGGAATATTTTCATTCAAGTAAGGGACTGTCAAAGTAGTTTCTGGGCTGTCTCCCTCCACATAGATATTCCTGGGTTCCCCTAAAGAAAAAAAAAACATTTTAAAACAGTAGAATCTGGAAGAAGAAATAAAAAATCCATCAGAGCTTCCTTTCACTACCAGACAATGAAATTCAGAGGGGCTCCAGAGGTACAAACAGGACTTTGATAATCAGGGCCCCCTAGGGTTGCCAACCCCCCCGCTTTTTTGCGGGGTTCTACCCAATGCTGGCCAGCTGGCTGGTGGGGGAAGCCCTGCCCCCAAGCCCCAAACCCAGAGCCACACCTCTCCCTTCTCTTTTGAGAGAGAGGAGGGAGAGGGGTGGCTGCAGGCCACGCGCCTGATCTCTGCAAGGAGATTGGGTGTGTGAGGTCTTCTGGCTCCCTGCACTTAAAGGGAGCCCCTTTAAGTGCAGGGAGCCAGAAGGAAAGGGCCCTGTGCGTCCGATCTCCGCGCAGAGATTGGGTGTGCAAAGCCTCTCAGCTCCCTGCACTTAAAGGGGCTCCCTTTAAGTGCAGGGAGCTGGTGGGAAAGGGCCCCATGCGTCCTATCTCTGTGCAGAGATAGGGCGTGCAAAGCCTTCCAGCTCCCAAAACTTAAAGGGGCTCCCTTTAAGTGCAGGGAGCCAGCGGAGATTGGGCAGGTGGGCGGATGTCCATCCCCAACATGGCATCATCACGTTGGGGATGCCCTGCCTCCTCCAGGAATGCTCCCCAAAGTCCCCCACTGGGGGGCACAGATAGATTTGGCAACCCTAGGGCCCACACAAAATTAAGCTTTTCACTGGAAGTTCAGAGAGGCCCAGTAGCAGTCCAGGCTGCAATCTACATTACCATGAGGGGAGAAAATTGAAGATGAACTGTAAATAATGCCTGAGGATATTTATAGAAGCTTATTTCCTTGTAACTTTTCTGGAGCCAATCTAGGGTTGCCAAGACAAGCCTGGTGTCAGAGACCCTAACTTAGTCAGCCAAACACCAGGTCTTGTTCATTGAAGCAAGAATAGCATTTTATTATAGAGCTGCAATAGTAGGTTACTGAAGCAGATACATTGTTCAGAATAACATGGTTACAAAAAGCAAGCAGTTATACCAGAAAGGGGGTGAATGGGGACCCCCCCTTCCACCAATGAGTGCCTAGTATGTGAATGAGAACTGAAAGTTACTATACTAATGAAGTTCCCACCGCCCCCATTGTTCCCAGCCAAGCTGTAGCTTTGAAAGCGATAGGAAGCTCACAGCCTGTCTCCACCAAGGTCAGGGTGTTAAGTCTACCAGAGATAGAGCCTGCAGAGCTCGCCCTCCGCATTCCATTCGAACACTCCAGGTGCATAAATCAACCCCCCACGATCCCAACCTCCCGCCCTACACACCACAATGCAACACAAGGCCCATCCTCCCACCCTACTCCATCCATCATGGCAGGACTACCTGACACCTGGCAACCAGCTGGAGAGTTGGGTGTGGGGACATGGAGAGCACAAAATCAGCTGCATTTTTATGTTGCTTTTTGGGAAAACTCAAAAGTGATGTAGGGTAGCCCTAGGAATCACCAGAAACTCTATGGTAAAACCACAGAGTTTCCAGTGATTCCTAGATTCTGGGTTTTGTCTGGAAGTGATGTAGAAATGCAGCCAATGTCACCTTTTTAAAAATTGTTCTTCCACCACTCGGAACAGAATGCCTGGCAGCCTTAGGACAATCTGAAGCAGTGGGTGCGTTCAGACGCGCCGTTTGAGCCGTTTTCGGCACGGCTCAGAAATGGCTTTTACCTGCGCGTTCACACGCCCAACATCTGCCTACCGTCCCCAGCCGTCGCTTTCTGGAGCAAACCCCCTTTGAAATGGAGTATTTTGACACCACTTACCCAAGTGGTGTTTTCCATGATTCTCCGTTTCAAGCTGCACTTTTCCCTATCTGATCGCTCCATCCAGCCACTTCCGGGTGCTTCAACCCCCCCCTCCCCTCTGGGAAGCTGCCTCCGGCTTCCGGTTTTAGTCCGCCATTTTTTTTCCCCCTTAGCAGTGTGCGCTTGAGCGGAGCTCCGCTCCTAAGTTAAATGAAAAAAAGTTTCACTAGTGCCTAATTGAGGCATTTAGACGAGTCCAGGATCTTGGGGAGGCCATTTTCGGGGAGACAATGTAAAAGGAGTCTTCATTTAAACTTTAAAGGGACCAGTTAAGATCACTCTTCTGCGCACGTGCCAAACTTCCTGTTCGGGAGAGGGCTGCCTGTGCGCATGCTCAAAGGAGAGGGGAACCCCCCCCACCTGCAGGAGGACGGCAGGGAGCTCCGAAGGAGGGAAGGAGGAGGTGAGTGTGATCGCGATTCTCCAGTTTAAAAAAAAAAAATGCATCGTGCCGGAGCAGTTTAAACCGCTCCAGCACGCTGTCTAAACGCACCCAGTGTTAGAGCAGCAGTCTCAAACAACGTTCTGAACTGCTGGGCCTCCTGGTCCAGCCTAAGGTCCTTCTCTAAAACAGACGCTAGACTGTGTCAAGTGAGATTCAGGTGAGTAGCCATGTTGGTCTGAAGCAAAAGAACAAAGTTTGAGTCCAGTGGCACCTTTAAGACCAACAAAGTTTAATTCTGGGTATAATGCACACAAAAGCTTATACCCGGAATTAAACTTTGCTGGTCGTAAAGGTGCCACTGAACCCAAACTTTGTTTTGTGTCAGTGAGACTGAGAGACAAGGAGATTTGTTTTCCTCTGTTAGAATAAAACTATCAAGACCTTGACATGAGAATCCCTTTTAATGACACAAAATAATTAGGAAACTTGTAGGACTCTTAGGCTGGATGTTGTTATTAAACAGAGGTAGCTAAGGCAGGCATTTTTCAGAAATGTAGAATATGGAATAGTAATTTCAGAATTAAAACAAACATTTTTCATGGATCATGAGACTGCATTATGAGACGAGGAATTGTGCTGTGGGGAGGTGTTATAAGTTTATAGCGGGCACTGTTGATAAGGCACATACAGCATTTAGCATGCACAGGGACTGCCCTGTTCTGTTCTATAGCCCAGGAAATACTCTCTGGGAATACTAGAGGTTTCACATTTGAACTGGAATTCAGTTCAGAGCTTCCACATACCTCCACCATGTAGCATCTCACAAGTGACCATGTAGCCCAGAATTAATCCATTGGGTTGGCGGGGTCTTTCCCAACTCAGTTGAAGAGAATCTGGACTCAGAGCTGTGAACACCAGAGGCCCTGGTGCACTAGGTGTGCTCAAGGTAAATGGAGAGCCTGTATGAGCAAAAACAAAAGATCAGTATTCTCAAGAAGAAACCAGCAAGAACTGAACTGAAATGATGTACAGGATTTTACATATAATTTATTTCTTGAATAATGAATATAAGAATCAAACGTAAAATTAAAAATATTCAATATGTAAAACCTGCCTATCTTTCTGATATGGAATCAGTTCCAAAATTGGAAATTTATTTTATTGAAATAAAATGTTGCATAATTTTTTATTTTGGCATTTTTCCACATTTAATGTTGTTATATTTGGGTAAAAACCGGCCAAACTCTAGTGGTAAAACATTGGTTTCAAAACACACACACACTCAAAAAAAATCTGAAATGGTAATCAAATTTGCATTCTGTACTTATTTTTATAAGGTACCAAGGTTCAACCTTTGCACACTGTAAGGCAAAAATTGTGATTTCCAGTCTGTCTTTTTCTTCAGTATTATCAGACAAAAGCAGACGCACTATATATTTGAATTTCATCCAGCAACTCAAATATTTAGCCCAATGTGGCACACAGAGAATATGAAGAAATAAATTTAGGTTTAAATTTGCCTTACACAGACATTTTAGATACAAAGTTATATTGTATGCACATTTTGTACTTAAAAATTAAAGAAAATATTGTGCAATTTATACTGTGTTTAATTGACCATCTTAAATTTTTGTGTACTATAATTTGCCTAATCTTGGTCTCTGTTCCCTCTACCTTCCTTATCCTTTTGCTTTCTATTTGTAATGTAAACTACTTTCTGCAGAGATCTGGCTTTTAATCTTTTGGAGAGTACTTAGCATACTCTTAAGGGTAACAGCAAAAACTACTTCTCTGCTGCTCCAGCAGCATCCTACACATACCCTTCCCAGTAGAGTTTGGAATGGGCCCAGTTACTTTGTTCAAGTAAATAAAAACTTACACATAAAAATTATGTGTAAGTCACTGGCACGTCAACATTTTTAAAATTCTGAATTCAGACAAAAATCTCATGAGTAGGGTTGCTGGGAAATTCTTTGAGATTTGAGGGCAGAGTATGGGGAGGAGCTCAGCCAGGGATGTGATGTTATAGAGTGTACCCTCCAAAGCTACTGTCTTTTCCCAGGGGAACTGATTGTTGTAATTTGGACATTATTTGTGACTCCAGGAGAACTCCAGGCCCTGCCTGGAGGTTGGCAACCCTACAATGAGGCAGATGGATTTCTGCAGTGTGCAACATGCTGTAATTCACACAGTCTCCTCTGAATAGAAAATGTTTGTTGTCGTGCTGTTCAGATTATTGTAACCAAAATTTAGGTGATAAAGCACAGGCTGGAGGAATATATAAACAATGATATAGTTAAGAAAGGGTTAATTTTTAATCTTCCTCTTGGTGATGTTTAGGAGGAAGAACCACTGTTGTTAAGACGGCTACTGGAGTTGCTGCAGTTACAGCCTCCCAGTCTGGCCTGGCAACCAGCAGATGACGGAGGGGGGGGGTGTCTACTGGCAACGGTGTGAAAATCCAGAAATGACATAATGACTCTCTAGGAATCATCAGAAACTCTATGCTAAAACCATAAGAGTTTCTGGCAATTTCTAGAGAGGACTGCCATTGCTTCTGTTTCTGTTTCCCCCCAGAAATGATGTAAACAATTGTTGTACTGATGGTGCCTCCATATACTTGCAGGCCCGTAACTAGGATGGGGCCTCCCAGGGCCTAGCCCCATGACTTCCTCCCAAGGCCCCACAACTTCCTAGGCAGCCCAGCACCCCCCCCCCAACTCTCTGGGCTGCCTGGAGGACTCCACTGCCCCTTCCCTTTCCCTGCATGCCAACAGCTCGCAGGCATCTCCTTGCCTTCCCCCACAAGGCCATGGTGGGCAAGCAGCTGGCCAAGGGAGGAAGATGTGCACACAGCAGTAGTGGTGGCAGTGGCTGGGCCCTGCAGCACAGAGGAGGAGAGGCCCACATCAGGCAGGTGGCTGGCTGGGGAAGAGCCGCCAAGGCTGCTGAGGGCTAGGGGAAAACCCAGCAGCAGTAGCTGCTTCCTGGGCCTGACAGCGGAGAGGAGGAGGAGACCTCCTCACGGGGCCCATGGCAAACAGGCAGCTGGCTGGGGGAGAGCCAGCAAGGCTGCTACATGCTGGGGAAAAATGAGGTGCGCTGTGTGCCTGGCAGCAGTTGCTGCTTCCTGGACCCAGTGGTGGAGAGGAGGAGGAGGCCCCCATGCAAGGCCCATGGCAGGTGGGCAGCTGGCTGGGGAAGAGCCACCAAGGCTTCTGTGGGCTAGGGGAGGATGAGGCGTGCTGCATGCACGACAGTATTTGCTGCTTCCTGGGCCTGGCCTACTGTGCTGCTGCTGCTTGAGGAAGGGGTGGGGGGACGGCAGCGACATCACCGCTGAGCTGAGGTGGCAGTGGGGTGAGCGGAGGAGGCTGGAGGAGAGGCAGCTGCTGCAGCAGCAGCAGAGGGGAGAGTGTGGGCTTTCCATGGGGCCTGTGTTTTTTTCCCATTGGGGATGGAGGGAGGGGGGTGCACAGGAGAAATAAATAAATAATCTAAAGGGCCCCCCAAAGAAATTTAAATGCCCCCGACTTAGAAATTCCTGGCTATGGGCCTGTGTCCTTGCCCTTCCCCCTCGATTTCCACCAGTGGCTAGCTACTGGCTAGCAACCAGGCTGGAGGATCTTCAGAAGTTCCAATTATAATAGAGGGGAACAAGGGACAGGACAAAAACATCTGGAGTGGAACAACAGAAATTTTCTATACAAGGCATAGTGAAGGCTTGAAGTCTTCTGCAAATCTCTGTTTAGATTCTAAGCCTTCAGAACACACTGCCCACAGATTTTCCCATTCTCTGCAATCGTTGGGGCTAGAAACCTGCCTTTCAAAATGAATCTTGATATGCTCAGGAAGTCAAATGTCACAATGCAAAGGACACATGAAGAATAACCACAGTCTCTCCTTATATATTAAAGCGTTTTGGAATGGCAACGTTCTATGCACGCCAAAATCAGTTGGTGGCCTGAACCACAACTCAGAAGGCGCTGCCAGCATTGGCTGGGTGTGTGGCGGGGTCCTGCCCACAGAAGCCCCAACCAACGTCTTGCCCCCAGTCTATGGGGAGATGCGGATGGGATGGACCCTCTGGCGGGCGGAGGCAGTGAGACATGCATGTCTTTACTCCTGATGTGCCCAATGGCGGTGGGGAGGCAGGAGGATGGGCCCAGCTGGCCTCGCCAAGACATGCATGTCTTTACTCCCTATGTGCCCAATGGCGGCGGGGAGGCAGGAGGACGGGCCCGACTGGCCTCGCTGCAGCCTGCTGCCACCCTCCGGCCCCGGGCCCAGCTGGCCTGGCCTCCACCACCACCGCTGCCTTCATCCTCGCCAGACTCCAGACACCACCTCCTCGTGCCTCCCTCCTGTGGCTGCCCGATCGAGTGAGGGCAGCAGAGAGCCGGGCCCCGGCTGGAGGGAGGGAGGCGAGACGAAAGCGACATGGCCTACCTTGGTGTGGCCTCTCTGCCGGCACGGTTGCCACCTCCGCACGGCCCGCTGAGAGGAGGGAAGGGAGGGAGGAACGGTGGACAGCCTGGAGGGAGGGAGGCAGCCAGCGGCAGCGCCACCGCCACCCCAGGAACACCACACACCAGTCAGGGATGCCGAGGGGAGCAGCCCAGCAGAACGCCAGGCGGTGCTGAGGGGAGAGGGTCGCGGGCCCAAGGGGAGAAACTGCAGATTGCAGGGTCCGCGGGCTGAGGGGTGGACTCTGGTGGAGGCACCCGGGGCCGCTGGACGCGGTTGGGCAGGGAGCCACTGGCGGCTCGTGCAGTCACCCCTCGACACCAGGGTCTCCGGAGGCGGAAGGAAGTGCGGGGCTGGGCCTCTGTGTGCTTGGAGATGGCCCAGGCAAGGAGCCACTGCCGGGTCATCCCCTCACCACACCGCCCCCCGCCTTTCTAGAGTCCGTTGTATTGTTACTGAACTTCTTTGACAAAATTCTTTAAAAAATGTTTTCAAGTTCATGAGTTTTCAGTATACAGATTGAAAACATAATTTCCCTCTTGAGAGTTCTGGCACCTCTTCCCCCCCCTCCCCAAAACCCTGCTCGCAGGTGTTACTAATTCTCTAGCCTGCCTGGCACCTTAGCATTTTCAAGACGAGAGTGGAAGTGGACATGATAGCGTTTTTTTCCATGAGAGTGTGTCTTCAGTGATGGGGGGGGGGACGGACCAGAAGCACTGACGTAATTTTCCAGAGCTTTCTCCTGAAGATGTGTTGTGATGGAATGTCATCTGCACCTGACTTGGGGGAGTCAAAAACTATAACTGCAATATGACTCCAGGGGGTAGCTAGCTAGTTGAGATTTAGATGGACTACAGGCCTGATCCTATGCTTCGCAATTGCTGAGGCCGTAGACCATGCTAAGTAGAGGCCTTCATCTGGATGTAAGTTTGCACAACCTAACAGAGCTCTTAAACTGTGTTAGGTAGATAAAGCTAGCTTTTTTGGCAGTCTGTTGGCTGTACTTCCATTAAATTGTCTGTCTTTATAATAAATTACATAAATACGTTTTTAAAATAACATCATTCCGGTTACTTGTGGACAACTAACCTGGAAGCCCACAGGGTCAGCCCATTGACTCCTTGACACCTGCTTTGATGCACACCCCTCTCCCCCCAGACAGCACAGAATGAAATTAGAGTCAAAGAACTAAAAAGCCTGAGGAGACAATCATATCAGAAGTGCATAAAGCTGAGTAAACTTGTCTATCATTACATAGTGAAAGCCATATTACCTGGCACAGGACTCAGGGGGCTGCGTGGATCCACTTGGGACTCAATAGTGATCACTCCCTCTCTCTCTGGACCCCAGCCTTCATCACTTTGGGCCTTCACTTTGAAGACATAGGAATGGTTTGGCAGCAGGTCATCCACCACCACCGAGTTCTGGGTAGGGTTGGGAATAGTAAGCCTGTGCACTTCTCCTAGAGGGCAGGAAAAGATCCAGCAGTCATCTTTACAAGTCACTATTATCAAGACTACAGCTTCTACTGATACTGCTGTGAGCTGAGTTGTCGCTTAACAATGGAAGAGAAGGTGAATTCATCTTACACATAAGATGAATTATCTACATAGCAGAAAAATGTAGAAAACTACATGAATCTCATGTGCCATGTGGAGGAAAAAAGCCCTTTAGACTGAAGTAATTTTGCTTACTACTAAGTAATCTTAACAACTAAAGTTGTGTTGTATGCATTTTGATCCAGATGCATTTAATTAGAGTCAGAATGCATGTAGTCTTTGCTATTGTTGTCAAAAAAGCACCTTCTAATAATTAATTGGGTAATCTATTATAAAGCACTTTTTGGATGGAATAAGGGAAGACTATATCAACCATGCTCCAATAGAGCACCCAGCCCTTAACTGTTTAGTAATTAACAGTATCTACAATTTCCCCCCTCCTCATGTTTTGCCATGTTGATGCACTGTGAGACTTGTTGTCCTGTCTACATTCTGTCTACACATCAATTATTTCTGTAATGGTAACCTAGCCTCAAATTAGGTGCTTGAAGGCATTTGCACCAGTGGAAAAGGAATGTAGATGATTCTCAGCCTACATGCTCTTGGAATTCTCACATTCATCTTCTTCATAGAATATTCCTTTCCTTATTTCCCATCAAGAACTCATACAAGTGTCATAAAAGCAGAGGTTGAAGATGTCCTCTCTGACAGTATTTAACATCTCATCTCACTCATTAGACATAACAAATCTAGAGTCCAGTGGCACCTTTAAGACCAACAAAGGTTTATTCAAGGCATGAGCTTTCATGTGCATGCACAGTTTTTCAAATACATTGGAATGGAAGGTAAGAGTTCAAACTTATAGAAAGAGGCTGAACAGCTAATTAACGTGTAACATGATGAAAATGTTTTGAGATATACAGAGACAAGACTAAATAATAAGCTAAGGTTATAAAGTCAACAGTTGTTTTGATTTAATTAAGGGGGGAAGAACAGTAAAGTAATAAATATGTCAAGATAGGGGATAGATGTGTAAAGGTATCTTTTCTAATTGTGGGAAGTAAACTGATTAGAAATTAGAAAAAATACCTTTACACATTTATCCCCTATCTTGACATATTTATTACTTTACTGTTCTTCCCCCCTTAATTAAATCAAAACAACTGTTGACCTTATAACCTTAGCTTATTATTTAGTTTTGTCTTCGCATATCTTAAAACATCCTCATCATGTTACATAGTAGTTAGCTGTTCAGCCTCTTTCTATAAATTTGAACTCTTACCTTCCATTCCATTGTATTTGCAAAAGTGTGCCTGCACACAAAAGCTCATAACTTGAATAAACCTTTGTTGGTCTTAAAGGTGCCACCGGATTCTAAATTTGTTATACTGCTTCAGACCAATATGGCTGACCACCTGGAACTAACTTCGTTATACATAACACTTCCTTCTACTTCTCTTCAGGGCTCTTCTTTCATGTCGTAACATCAGTGCTACCAGTATAAAAACAAGAAGCAGTTGCTGGCTAGTTCATAAGGGATTATGTTTTTAAAAGCAAGAAGAGTGCAAAATGATGCATTCACCCCTCTGGCATGTTTTGAATGTCCAAAGTTAGACATTCCCTCATTGTGGTGAGATGTACTGTCTCCTTACAGTAAATGCATACAAGAGTGGAACAGAAGCACCTAGGCTTAGCTTCAGGTGTTCAAGACATGATGGTCTGTACAGGTTTTTTGAACCTTCTCACCTCCACTCCAGGAGATAAGAAAGGTCCAATCCCTGATACTATGCCAGCACATGCAGAAGCTCATGTCTCTCCCACGCCCCTCCAGGAATGAGAGATACCAAAGACCCACATGCTTCAGGAACACTTAAATCAGTATTCTGCCACCAGGACCTATTTAAGGACATTCCCAACTCAGACAGGAGCATAGGTCCCACATCCTGCCAGGTTTCTGGGAATTAACAACTTATCAGCTCTGGGCTAGAGCTGCAGATAATTAATTAACACACAGTAGTAGCTTTCTAGGCGAGCAGCGTAGACTACCAGATCTAGGCTTAGAGATCAGTTACAATTACATGAACACAAACTCAGATAATCTTAATCTATATAAGATCTTTATTTAGCAAAGCAATTACATGACAAGAGTCTTGCAAAGGTAGGAAAACAAAGAAATCTATAGCTTGACCAGCTCTGACTACACATAGATATTCATATTTACCAATCATTCAGTGTGTGTTATGGCACCAGGGAATCTTCAGGATGAAAACCATGTTTGCTGTAAGCAATTAAGTCCAGCTTCACTGCCCACTAGTCAAATTCCATGATGCAGGTTTGTATTCCAAACAGAGACTAACTCCAAGAAAGAAGCTAACTTTCCAAGAGAACTCTGTCTCAGCTTCCATAGGGTGATCATAACCCCCTCCCTCTCCCGTCACAATTGAATATGGTCATTTATCCAGTTGCAAGGGGATTAAGAGGTGTGTCCAACTCTGTAGGTACCGCCATTGCTGACACCCCTAAAAGCACATCTACTTGAGCATTGATGTGTAACTCAGTGTGGGAAGACATCTCAATGTGGTCTTCCCCTCAGAGGTGCCAAAGTGGCTTTTGAAATGAATATCTAGGCTTGGCATCTGTGCATGCCATTTGTGCAGGTGACAAAAGTCACAGGCATATGTCAGTGGCCAGACCATTTGGGCCTAGCAAGAATGAACCAGGAAAGTCTTTTCCTATACATGGTCCTTTTCCCTTTCTTCATTTCTGCTTGGTTCAAACATCTACTCTATGACTGGTGACTATCCTGTAAGTTATAAAAACATCCTTTCACCTTTGTGAAAGGGCGGGGTATACATTTGATAAATAAATAAAATTTGTGCTGGTGAAACATTATGAGTGGCTTCTTCATCTGAGAAAAGGAATAAAAATGTTCCCCTGTGTACACTTAATTATTCTTTGAATAATGTTCAGGCTACCCCTAATACCTCTACACTTCTAGTGAAAGATGTGGGCTTCTCAGAGAATTGAATGGCCTCAACTCTCCCTTACAATGACAGCAGTGGGATCTTTACTGACCTCCATTGAGAAGCTGGTACTGTACGCTGTATCCTTGCACCTCTTTGTCACAGTGTGGCTCCTGCCAGCTGACCTTCAGTGAGGTTGGCCCCAGGGCAGAGAACACTAAGCGGGTGGGAGTGTCAGGGACACCCAGATGAGTTCTAGAATCTGGGACAGAGACAGGTAGTTGTTAGCTTTGGTTTGAAGACTGGGAAAGTACCAAGAAGCAACTTGCATATGCTCATGAATGCTCCTTCTGTGTCCAGGGAGAACATAGAGAATGTCCCTTTGCAAAGTAAATGGCTAGTCCACACATACAGTGATGGCTATAGATAATGAAGTGATCAGCCGCAGAAAACAGCCACACCCTCCAGTAACAGCAATAGCTTGAATACTGCCTGGTCTCAGAGAAGCAACTTCCTGATTGCAGTAGACAAAGAGAAGGAGAATTTGGCTTTGCCAAGCAAACTTCTTATTTCTCTTGTCCCCAGATCCTGGATTCCCAGGGCACACCAAAGCCCCGTGCAGACTGAGGCCAGGTTAAGCTCACTCACCCAGAAGCACTGTGTCCAGGCTGCTCAGTGCTTCAAACACTTCTTCAGAGTGAGTGCAGCCCCTGGCTTTCTGTGGGAGAGCATAGTGCTTCCTGGATTGTGTGGCTTGCCCTGAGACACCTGCACAGAGAAACAGAGTGGTACTGGGATCAAGGTCAGTGCTGACAACACAAAGGTTTGGGTATAGGGGGAAGCCCTGCTTATTCACTACCAGCTCACCAAGAACTCCCTGGCATATTTTATTTATATAAGTTTAAAAAACCTCACCTACAGTGGAACATTCCTGGGAACAGCAAAGCAACTGACAGCAGCTTTCAAGGATCATCCTCAGTTTACGGTTGCTTTGGTTTCAAAGACTCAGCTCAGACTGTGATAACATACTCGGAGTGTGCTCTTCCCAAAAAGATCAAGTCGAAGCAGCTTTGGGAAAAGGCACACTGAGGACAGGGAAAGGATGACTGGAGCACAATGTCATGTGGATACTTAAAAAAAGTACTCCACTCCAGTTTGAAAGCCAAAGCAGAGCAAAGCCTGTAAGCAGAAGCCACCTGTTTTCTGGGGAAAGGGCCAGCTATGTAAGATCTGCCCTGCCCCATTCTTGCAGGTAACTTTTTAAAAAGGTAAGCCTGAGATAGCCCAAAGGCACAACCCTTTGCCTCTTAGCCCGTGGCCCTGCCACTTGTGAGGTACTGGGAGAGGAAACATCTGAAAAGATGAACAGCTGAGGCACTGACCATCTGGGAAGGGAACTTTTGACTGGCCCTCTGGGGCTGTAGTGGAGGTGCTTGAGTAACATCTGTGGAGCAGGCTGCACAGTAAAAGCGCTCTGTACCATTCTGGCTCAGAGGAGTGCAGTTGAATGTATTCACTTGTCTCTTTGTTTCCTTAAACTGTATTTTAGATTTTTAAAATTTTACTATTTTTGTAAACTGCTTTGGATAACTGTTGGGGAGAAAAGTAAGGGGAAACTGCCTTAATGACTTAAATCATGTGATTTTAATTAACAATTTATGTAAACTACCTATGTAACCTGTTGTGGTCCTAGAACCCAGACCAGCAGTACAGAAACAGCTAATAGATGGGAAGAAAGAGCCTTGCTCTAGAAAGATCTGCTTGTAAGTGTCTTAAAACAGAGTAATGTATACATCCTTTCCCTTTTAATTGGGAACAGAAGGGTCACCAGCTTTTCCACATGTGCATGAAGGAGTTGATCTGTTTTGTCCACATGGGTACCACAATTTCCAGCATAATGTTGCCAGATATCACAAGTGACCCTTCCTCCCTCTTGTACCAGTGGCAAAGCTGGTCAGATTCAACTTGAAAGCAGTATCTAATTTGGTGTATATAGCTCTGCATTGTTGATTTTTAAAGGACAAAATAAATTGGGGAGTGGAGCCATTCCACCTATTATAAATACTTCTGGGCATGATGGAATGAAGGGATCAAGAAAGTTTTTGTCTGCGATGATTGATGTTAAAGATATGACCCAATGTAGGTTGCCCACGACAATCTTAACAGTACCCTCGAAATGCTACTTGAGTGCTGGCTGTTTGTAGTGGAAGGAAGCAGTGTTCCCTCTAAGCTGAGTTAGTGTGAGCTAGCTCACAGTTTTTTAGCCTCCGGCTCATGCATTTTTGTCTTAGCTCAGGAAGGATGGCTCCAGAGCAAACTAATTTATGCAGTAAGCAAATTACTCGCCGACAACTTTAATGCCAGCAGCTCACAAAGTAGAATTTTTGCTCACAACACTCCACAGCTTAGAGGGAGCATTGGAAGGAAGACATTTATATGTCCTGAAACACAACAGTTTAATTTGCGTAATCATCTCCCAAGTAAGCGTCTACCTTTATCCATACCATTAAACTGTATCGTCTTCTTAACAAAGGGTAGCTGCCAAAGCAGGGGGAAATTCTGAGCATTAAAAATAACTATGATCATTAAAGTAGCTAATGGTAAGAACAGTTTCTTAACAATCTTTTGTTAATGTAAATCAGTTTCAAGAGGGACATTTTGCAATGTTCTCCCTGCCACTTCTCAATGAATGGCTGGTGGAGACACAAACATAAAACAATTGGCTTGAGGATGAAACGTGGAGGATGCTGAGAACATCCCATGAAGTTAGAGAATTAATCAGCTTGGGTAGCTGCTGTTGAGAGCAAAATGACAAAGCAGCCTACAAATAACAGTTCATATGGTGAAGGAGCAGGATGAGTTGGAGGGAGAGTTAGACGTGTATTGGCATGCGTATATAGAGACAGACACATGTATATAAAGCTGGTGAAGGACTGAGGGGCTCCATATCATGGAGAGGTTGGCTAGTTAAAAGATTTCACTGTAGCTGGGGCATGCATTGAGGAGGTCAATTAGCAATGCTTTGCCATTTGCTGTACCTAGGTACTTAGAAATCCAAGAGGGCTCATCATTCAGGACTATAGAATCTTGAGCATCACTGTTGTCATGGTAACCCTTCATGCTTGCCCTGCTCCTGAAACCCAGATCCTGTGGTGTCAGGACCATCCTCCCAGCATCTTCATGTATGGGAGGGAATATCCTCCTTGAATGGTCTGCACAGGATAGGGCAAAACAGAGAGACAGAAATAGGCACCATTGAAGACACCAGAAGAGACTGTAGCACCAACGCCAGATGTAGCACCACACACAGAGAGCAGTCTACAGGAAAAGCTTGGATTGGTTCCTGGACATTTAAAGGCAGAAAGCAGTCATGCAAGTTCAAGAGAAGTCATAGATGCCAACTCCATGAACAGGAGAAACTTTGGGAAATTGATAAAAAGGGAAACCCCTTCATATAATAAATAACATGAGAAAGGAACAAAGAGAATCTTCTCTCCATGGTACACAGGGGATGAAAGTAACTTAAATTTCTATGAATGCTCTTTACCTCATGGGGCTTCATGAGGAAGTTGGGAGATACATCCTTATTAGCAACCCATACTGGCTAACCTTCATCCTTGGTGGCACCTGAATTTCAGGGCACACCCTGAAACACCATATCCAGACAGGTGTGTGAGAGGGATAATTTCTAGTGTATTGTTACGCACAGTGATGGTCTAGTAACAACCAGCCCTGATATGGATGTCTGTGTGAAAGCCCTGAAATGTGTTAAAATGTTTTCTTGCTAACCAACAGGGAGCTGGTAAACAGAATCAAATGGCTGTTTTACAGCTGACATGTGTAGCAAATTGGACCCTCACCAAATAATCAACTTCTTAATGTCAGTTATGAGACCACATTTCAATAACAAAGGAAAAAATAGTTTCATTTCTGGAACAGAGACAAAATTCCACTATGTACGTGACACAGAATAAACAGTTACAAGCATTGCCAATAGTTACGCAAGAGAAATATGTAGAACTTTTTCTAGTTGGTAAGCAAAAGAATTGGCTGTGACTATCCAGGAAATAGATCTTGGGTCAGTGGTAGACAGCTCAATGAAAAAATGTAGATTCAAAGTGCTGGGGTGGTAGACAAGGCAAATTCCATTTAGGGTTTTCTGAGAGATCCCCCCCCCCCCAAATAAAGAAAATCCTTATCATTATCATAGTGCCTTTGCAAGCTTAACATATTTAAAGTTATTTAAAAGAAAGTAGAGAAATCAATGGAGGGTAGGTCTGTCAATACCCATTAGCCCTGGTATGAGTTACCGGGGGAGTGAACAGCCATGGGAGGACTGTTGCTTTCAAGCTCTGTGTGAAGAGCTCGCTGGGACCATCTGGCTCGCCACTGCTCGGAACAAGAATATAGACAATAGGGATCCAGCATGGCTTTCTTATGTAGCTATTAGCTGCAACTTGACCAAATTTATATTCTGCAACCACTGCAAATGTGGAACAGCAGAGGAGAGGGAGAATTTGCTTTGGGATTAAGGATTCCAAAGAACAACACACAAAGAACCTTCTTGCTAAAGTAGTAAGGATCAGCTTCAGCCAGACACTCACCTTGCTCAGACAACACATTGGTGTACTCCCTGGTCAGAAAGGAGGTTCCCATTATCCTTCTCTCCTGGTGGATGTGTGGACTTAAATGATTGTAGCTGGAAGCACCAGTCTGAGTCAAGCTTCCACCAGTGAAGGTGAAATCCATCCGGCCATTCATTATGTGTTCTGGAAAAGGTTCATTTCATTAAGGTTAACAACATTAGATACTAATTAATCTGAGCTGAGACACTTCATCAGATTAATTTCAAAATTTTCCAGTGCTTGAGCTTTATCTTGTTCTCTATACATTTTGGAGATTCAGAAAACTGGTTGTCTCCTTGCACTGAATGCCTAAGGTGCAAGTGCAGCAGGGCTCAGGAATATCAAGGTTTTGGTAAGAACCAAAAAGAACCAAAGATAAAACAGAGAGAGATACTCAGATAAGGCGGTGGCTTCATATGTTCTACCACTGAACTGGCTTTATGTGAAAATCCTGGAAAGGAAACACCATTAGGACACTTTAACAAATGCACTTTAAATAACCATCCATTCCAGACGTTAAGACTTGGTTCCAGAGTTCTGGAGCAGGAGATACTATCATATCAGCAGATTATGCACATTAGGAAATTTTTCAGACAAATTCATATAAAAAGTCTACCAATAGCTAATATGTATAACAGTTAAATGGAGCTTCCATATGCAGAGCACTGTATCTCTGGAAAGCCATCGTTGGGAGGAAATGGAGATGGTACCTTGCTGTCTGCTACTGGAAGCAGAAAGCAAGAGTTATATTAATCTTGGTCTGGTCAAGGAAGGCATTCTTACATTTTTAGGACTCTCTACCATTGCTACCGCTGATTTTCAATATATCTTTCACTGGATGGCTATAGAGAATGCTCTTTCCATTTACATTTTAAACTTTATTTGCTTTTTCTTTGCTCTGAACCACGTCTTTTGCAGATGCAGCCTTTTAGCAGTTTCCTGATCCATGCCTGAAGTGTGATGGTGCTTCATTAAATATACAAAAACAGATCACAACAACATATTGCAAACAGACTCTACCAGATGGCCAAATATCTCGTGCCAACATCAGTCTACACCTATGGGGATGCTAAATGCTAAATGGGCTAAAACCTGGGAGTGCTAAATGGGCTAAAACCTGATTGCAGTCCCTTGGAGGAGGACGAGAGGCATGACAGTTACTGGGGAGGCAGTCGTCCTTCACCTTTTTGGGGCTGGGGAGTCACACTTCTTGGAAGACTGCTGCTGGCTGCATCACTGTCCACTAGCTCAGAGTGGGGGCTACCCTCATGGAGGAGACCCTCTGTATCCGAGGAAAAGTAGCTGCTGTCCGAGTGACGAGGAATCAGTTCTGCTGGGAGCCTCCAGGCGACGTGACGAAGGTCCAGCTCCTCCCCCAGTAGCTGCACATGTTTCCATCGAGAGCCTTTTGGAACAAGTGAAGCACTTGTGTTGGCACAGTGTGAAGTGTGAAGGGTGGTGAGGGTATAAGGGGCACAAAGTAGGCAATCCACCACCTACAAGCTGGCTGCAGACCTTTTAGACTCAGACACCACCTGGCACTTTGGAGGTAACAGAAATTAGCAACAGCACTTGCCTCCTCCATGGAAGTGACCTGTTCCTGTCCACTGCAACAAAGCAAAGCAAACTGGGGACAGGAATTAATTATTCAAGCTTTCCCATTGGCACCAAGCACCCTATCAAACCTTAGTTGCTTGCTACCATGTGTTGATTTATTGCTTTGCCGCGGGCATTTTATGCATGTTTTCTCATCAGAAGTAAGTCCCACCAAGTTCAATGGAACTTACTCCCAAGCATGTGTGCATAGAGTTTCAACCTGAGGATGCCAACTGTGAGTAGTCACTCCTGTAGAAATATTAACCCATATATATATATATATATGTGTGTGTGTGTGTGTGTATATATATATATATATATGTGTGTGTGTGTATATATATATATATGTGTGTGTGTGTGTATATATATATATATATATGTGTGTGTGTATATATATATATATATATGTGTGTGTATATATATATATATATATATATATATATATATATATATGAAAGTCCCCTCACCATAAAATCAACACCCAGGCCAAACCCCTGGACCTAGAAACACAAAATGCAGGGAGAGCACTCCTACCATGACATAGATGTTCACTACGAAGGAATTTTTATAAATTCGACCCCTAAGTGGGTCAAAAAGGGTAAAATGTGCTTCCCCCATTGATTCCTATGTGGCTGCCTGGCTGTTGCCTCCTTGCACCCCCCACTCTCTGACTGGTCAGCTGCAGAGCTCAGTGTTCTGAGGTTAAAAAAAAAAAGCAGTTATATAGAGCTCATGACAGTTGAGGAAATCAGGAGTGGCCAGCCACCTGTGAGGTACAGCAAAGCTGCTGGCCCAGCCTCCCCATGGCTTCAAACACACTCCCCTTCCTACACCTGACAGGCAGTTGCAGGGTGCCTAAAGCCATAAGGGTGCTGGTCCAGCCTCCACAAAGGCTTGCAATACCCCTCCCCCACCAACACTGGACTGGCAGCTGCCTGTCAGGTGTAGGAGAGGGGGTGGGATGCTTACAGCCATCAGGGAGACTTGCTCAGCAGGATCGCCTTAGCACTGCTGCTGGCCCAGCCTCACCAATGCCTTTAAACACACTCCCCCCCCCACAACACCAGACAAGCAGGTGTCTGTCAGGTGTAGAGCAGGGCCATGGTACTTTAATCCATCAGGAAGGCTGCTCAAGCAGAAACACCTTAGCAATGCTGCTGGGCCAGCCTCCCCAGTGGCTTTAGGCACACTCAAACACACCCCTCCTCCACCTGACAGGGCAGGAGCAGGGGCAGAGCATTGAAATTCATTGTGGAGGCTGCTCAAGCAGCATCTCCTT
Source organism: Gekko gecko (assembly GCA_029375565.1). Lineage (NCBI taxonomy): Eukaryota > Metazoa > Chordata > Lepidosauria > Squamata > Gekkonidae > Gekko > Gekko gecko. The sequence goes on from JAPDNY010000002.1 coordinate 222,071,100, forward strand.
AGCAATCCTGCCCAGCCTCCCTGATGCCTTCAGACACACTACCCCTCCTACACCTGACAGACAACTGCCTGTCAAAGGTTGGAAGGGGCATGGAGTTCTTAAAGCCATAGGGGAGGCTTGCTTAGCAGGATTTCCTTAATGGTGCTGCTGGCCCAGCCTCCCCCACACACACCAGATAGGTGAGTGTTTGTCAGTGTAGAAGCGGGGCCAAGGTACTTTAATCCATCAGGGAGGCTGCCCCAGCAGGATCACCTTAGCGATGCTGCTGGCCCAGCTTAGCCACACTCCCACTCACTATGGAAATATACCTCAAATTTGTAGAAATGTGGTTTCCTGTATTAAGTTATATTACTTCTCATAATGTGGGTTTTAGAAAATTGGTTCCTATGAACTTGCTCAATATCTGATTGCTCGGATGTTATTTTGAATACGTAATTATGTCCCACTTCTTAAATGTAATATAAATGAGAAGCACTTTTGTTTAAAAAACTATGCCCTGCACCCCCCCCCCAATCCAGTGCCGAGGCCAAACCCCTGCACCAAGAAACCCAAAATAAGGGGAGTGCATTCCTACCATAACATCAACCCCCACTACAAAGAGATTTCTGAGAAACACGACCCCTAAGAGGGTAAAAAAGGGGCAAAATGTGTTCCCCAATTGTTTTCCATGTGCCTGGCAGGCTGCGTCCCCCCCCCATTGGTCAACTGTGTAGCTCAGAGTTCTGAGCTAAACCTGCCTACCTGCACCCACCTCCCTCTGATTGCTCAGCTGTGGATCTCAATGTTCTGAGGTAAAAACAGTTAAAAGAGACTGCAGACAGTTGAGGACAGTTACAGAAATCAGCAGTTCAAGACTCCTGAATGGACATTTCGCATAACAGCCAGCATGGCAATTGAGTTTATGAATGTTCATGGGGAGATAGTAAAGGACCTTTCTAGGAGTCTGCTCCAGAGTGAGCTCACCAAGCAGCCTAGTGATCCTAGCACTTGAAGGCAGAATCACCACTGTGGTCTACAGAGAGGTCCTTCGGTGGGGGGGGGGGGGGAGTGCAAATGTCTCACTTTATCCTTTACACTACAATCTTCTCCATTAGAATTCCTACAACAAATGTTACCATTCAAACTTCACATCATTAGTATTATAACCGGATTTACAGAACTTAAATACCGTAGCGAAGCACTGGTATCAGGCTAGTTAGATATAAAGTTCTAACTACTGGCTTTCTGGTCTGTCTGTATTCTAAGCCTTAAGAACTACAGAATTTCAGTCAGTACATTAATCAAACTGGCAGAGGCAAAATACAGGGTAACTGAACTTTATACCAAACCAGAACTTGGGTGTAATTTACTCATAAATATTTTATAAATGCGTAGCTTTTTTAAAAATCAAAAGATTATGATGCTAGCTGAAAGCACTGGTATATAAGGACTGTTTTCAGTGTCTGGGCACTGTTAAAGGTACCAAAGAGAACAAAATCCCAACTCTGACTCCTGGCAGGCTTGCAGTATTAGATTGAGGCTTTAGGATTATTTTAGGATATAAGAACTGAAAACTGTCATGAAAGTTCATATAGGGCAGAGCCAGCCAAATTAAAGACAGTGCTGGTGAACTGTCTTTCATGTACCATCTTCCTTAGTAGCCTGAGTGGCTGCCTCAGATAGGCACATGTGCAAAGCAATGGATGGCCAGGTAGCAGCCAACTATCCTAAAAATCAAGAAATCTCAACTCACCCTTAAACCATACTAAAGTTTAAAAATAAGCACACCAGTTTGGTGTAGTGGTTAAGTGCATGGACTCTAATCTGGGAGAACCGGGCTTGATTCCCTACTCCTCCACTTGCAGTTGCTAGATGACCTTGGGCAAGTCATAGTTCTGTCAGTTCTCTCAGAGCTCTCAGAACTCTCTCAGCCCCACCTACCTCCCGGGGTGTCTTGTTGAGGGGAGGGGAAGGGAAAGGAGTGAGACTCCAAGTGAAGGGTGGGGTATAAATCCAATCTCCTCTTCTCTTCTTCTTATGATGGTTTTAATGTTTGAAATACTTTCTATTTGGGGTGAACCATCTTGAAAGCTTTTTGGGTAGGAACAAAAATGAGCATTGTAATATCAACACACTGATCTCTTAACTTGGTTGAGAGAGGTCTTCACATGCCATAGAGTTTGCATATAGGTTAGTCTTTTCTTCAGGATTTCCATAATATGCTTTCATTAAGTTGGTTCCATGAACAAACTTTTTTTTTAGCACATGGAGGTGCCTTAAAAGGTTCTATCAAAATATAAATGCTCAGTTAGCTCAGAGAGATCACAGAAGTAATCTGTTTCAGGGTTTTGCAACGTGGCTATCACTGCTAACCAAGTTTAAAATGGCAACATCTACTGCAGAAGGCATGTACAAGAACAAAAAAACCCAATCTTTATCTTAGCCACTTCATGATTTGGGTAAGATGAGGCGTGCTTGTTCCATTTTAAGGTTAACAATTCCAGAATAAAATTATTAAATAACTAGTACAATATGGCCATCATATGTGGTTTAGCATCTCCCTAGGATTTCAATGCTAGGACTTAGCCCCTAGAATACATAGAAAAAGATGGCCTCTAAACACACAAAATGATGAATGACTACAGTCCTACTTCTTCCCTGATATATCTGGGCTTCAGGTTTCCAGAAGAGAGTAGGTGGCAGCAAGTCAGCGATGAGGCCCAGAACCATTCTTTATCAAAATCTATCATCTGTCAAAATTCATATATGAACTGGCTGTTGAGCCAGGGTGATATAGCTGGACTCTAATCTGGGGAATCGGGTTTGATTTCTCACTCCTCCACATGAAGCCTGCTGGGTGACCTTGGGTCAGTCACAGTTCTCTCAGAACTCTCTCAGCCCCACCTACCTCACAAGGTGCCTCTTGTGGGAGAGGAAGGGAATGTGAACCTTCAAGAAAGGATGGAAGAGAAATCTAATAAAAATTTAAAAAAATTAAAAGTCACTTTGAGACTCCTTAAGGTAGAGAAAAGCAGTGTATAAAAACCTACTCTTCTTCTGATTATACTCTTAAGTCAGGAAGAGGGCTGCTCCTTGGCTGCAACAGAGGTCATGTGCTTAGTCCAGAACAGGTTGCAAAATGGGATGACTGTCTCCTATTATAAATTTTGCCACATTATTTGAGGCAACAGCCATACAATAAAAAACTCCAGCTGGCAGGTATAAACACCAAATGTTCACAAAGAATCAAATGGAAAATCTCCACTGCTGGAATTCTGTTCATTGGACATACTGCTGAAATACGGGATTTTGGTACAGCATGGCCACCTGATATATACTCTGACAACCATCAAGTTCAAGCAAGCATATTAAAAATTATGTGTAAAACTCATAAATTGGCTATAGTTTACTGTCTCACATCCTGTTATAGAACATGTTTATGATTCCTGCTATAGTTAGCAAAAAAGCATCCTTAAGTGAATTGGTTCTACACATCTACATTTTTGGTGGATTGTGGCCTGTGTCAATAATTCTTAATTGTTAGGGCAATCTGATGACTCTTATTGTACAATTTAAATTATTGCCACTTGTTCCTACATTGCCACATGTGTTTTGCATTTAGAATAATGTATCATTTCTTTTAGTGAGGTTTGGAAGAAAGGTTCCATCACTGATCCTTGAATCTAAACACTATCACATATTTGAGGTAAGGAAGGCTGTTTCTTCCAGGATACATTGGTTCAAGTAGGGTTGGCAACCCCCTGATGGGGGCGGGGTTCTCCCTGGTTTCAGGAGCTCCAATTTGCTGCCAGCCAGCTGGCCAGCAGGGGAACCCCACCCCCAAGAGTGCCAGCGTACCCAATGTTTCCAGTGCAATTACATCACCTGGAGGTGACATCGTCATACTGGGCACGTTGTTCAGGGGATGCTCTAGCATTCGGGTAAAAACTCTATGGTGACCATAGATCTTTTACGCAAATACTAGAGCATCCCCTGAACAATGTGACCAGTGCAATGATGTCATTTCTGGGTGACATCATTGCAGCGTGCGCACTCTGCACACGCACCAGAAGAGTCCCGGAGCCAGCCTGGAGCCCCCTGCCAGGATGAAGGTAAAACCTGGCAACCATAGGTTCCAGATAATTCTGACTTTTAGCCTCCTTCTGTAGCAGGAGGCACAGTGCATACCCCTTGAGCATCCCAGGTATCCTGGCTACACTCCTCAATGTATTGGCAACTTAATCAATATTTCTTTCTGCTAGTAGCACCTTTGTAGATAATGGGTTGGATCAAATGGAGCCTTTCTCCAGATCGAAGGATTTCTGTCTGTGGAACATGACTTTCTCACTCTTCCTCCCCACCCCTGCTGCAGCTCAAATCGTGTCCCCCATGCTGTTTGTGGTGGACATGCCATCATATGAAATATGGAGCATGCATATTACTTCCATTCTGCAGATGCTCCAGTGGCTGCCCAGTTATTACCAAGCTCAGTTTAAAGTACTGGCTATCACATACAAAGGCCTTTGTGGCCTTGGCCTTCCCTCTTATTTGCAGGACCACCTCTCTCCCTATGCTCCGCCACAACAACTTCACTCATATCAGCAGGGTCTTCTGCAGGGGCCAACCTGCAAATGGGCAAAAACTGCTAGTACACATGCTTCCTCCATTGTGGCTCCAGCCTTGTGGAACAGTTTACCCAAGGAAGTCAGGAAAAGCTCCCACTCCCCCGGCTTTCTGCAAACTATGCCAAACTGAACTGTTCAAGAGGGCTTTTCTGCACTGGTAATAGGGTTGCACTATACAAAATGGTTGTAGAAATTGGCTTGGATAAATGATTGTGACTGCGGTCTATACTGCTGTGTATAGGCTGCTGTTCAGTAGGATCCTACTGTGTAATTTTTGTGTGTCTTAATATGGAATGTTAATACTACTGATAGATAGTTGTCTGCCTGTCTGTCTGTCTACTACTGCCATGCTTCACTTCTTTCTGGTGGTTCCAGACTTCTAAAATCTTAATGCACTGGTTACTGAATGCCACTTTTTGTCCATTGTACTCACTCACTATGTGTCATCTACCTTGTGTCTCTGTGAGAAAGGCGAACTGTAAATAACATAAATAAATAAATAAATATGAAATGTAAATAGTAAGTTTTAGCATACTTAGAACTTCAGCCCTAGCTCTTATGTTGGAGCTCCTTATCAACTACAATATAACTTGGTTATTTAAACACAAGTCACTGCCATGATGAGACCAACCTTCATACCTGGAGCCAAATATCTAGAATCAGTCCATGGCACATCTCTAAAGGATACTGAAGAAAGACCCAGGCCATGGCCAATTGATAAAACAAAATGCTTATTGGTTCAAAGGTCTTTGTTTGTTCATATAGCAAGAATATTTGGCCTAATGCTTGGACACTGCAAGATGCTGGGATTCATCAGTATTGTGCACTTCACTAAACCACACAGCAGCAGATAGCTCTAATAACATAATTCAATTGAGTAAGCATAGGGCACCCTGACTTGGATGGCCCAGGCTAGCCTAATCTCATTAGATATAGAAAGCTAAGCAGGGTTGGCCCAAGTTAGTACTTGGATGGGAGACCACCAGTAAATTGCAGAGTTGCTACACAGATGCAGGCAATGGCAAATCACCTCTGCTAGTTCCTTGCCTTGAAAACCCTACAGGGTCACCATAAGTCAGCTGTGACTTCACAGCACTTTTCACCAAGTATAGAGCACAGAAACTGCAGCATGTGTACACAGATTTTAACCAGGCTTCTGAGTGAATGCTGAGTTTACCCTGTTCCTTGGGTAAGAATCCAAATGAATTAAAGGCAGAATGTATCAGATACTAGAGAAGCTTTAAAAGTTTTTCTTGGTCTCAAAATAAGGGGAAAAAAACTAGTTCCATTTGCAATGTGGCTAGAAATCTGCTCTTTAAATCTCTACAAATTTGACTGGCTTTTCTGTGCTCACACTGCCAACTTCATTTCTTAAAGAAGTACATCTAAGAAGGTTCAGCCATAAAAGCTTCAGAAAGACCCTCCCCCTCCATTTTTTTCAATTGCAGCAGTGCATTATACCAGAATCGTCAGAGACGCTGGGATGTTTGCTGCCAGCTGGCGAGCGCAGTACGTCTGTGCTGTACATCAGGTAGCTGTCATAGTCCTCTCCCCCTTCAGCATCAATTATTGGCACATCAGGGATGATGGGAACTGAAAGGAGAAAAAAGCACTATTAGGGCCTTGTTGCATGTTCAAACGCAATGAAGCCCTAAAGCACATTTTAGTTTTTATATGATATCAGCACAAGCCTTGATCCAGTGCCTCTGGTGATTTTGCACGAAGGGTGCAATTCTTTCATTTTTTAAAATGGTAGTTTCAGTCCTGGGGCTAAATGGTAGGAGTGGACGTAACTGCTAACATGAAAACAATAACATTGTTAGAGCATTGAAGGAAACTTGTGAAACTTGTTAGGAATTACATCATAGATAATAACCAACAGTTGTCTATACCAATAACAATGAATGAATGAATGGGCCAATTGAGGGAAGAATTACATTTTCCCCAGGTACAAAATATAGCGGATCTGGTAAAATATCCAAATACAAAGGAAGACATCTTGAGTATATGCAACAAATTAATTGCATGTTTATTGCAGGCAGCTATGAGGGCAACTCACTGGACATGGGGCGCTTGGGCTGTGTGGCCAAGTTAATAGTAGCTTCTCTCTCAGGACCCCAACCAGCTCCATTCTTGGCCTTCACTGTGTAGCGATAGGGCTGTGATTCCCGTAAGTTTTCAATTAGAACCATCCTCTTCTTGGGGTCCTCCACCAGAACTCTCTTTACTGGCCCAATAGGTCCTGTAAGCAAATTTGTATGTAATACATTTCCACTTGTAATGGCGAATTTGCATTTAAGTTAACCAGCTTTAGATTAACTGAAGGCTGAAGAGTGGTTTCCAACAAGCAGACCGAACTACCTATGGTTCATAATAGTCCATGCAGCCCTTAAAAGACCCATGAAGTGATTATGAAACGTTCTGCTCTAGGCTCTGTTAAAAAAATTCTTTCATAGGATTTTCTCTGTGCTATGTAGCTGATAGCTTAATTTCTAATGCTCTTCCTAGTCCATGTTCTGTTTGTAAGAGATAGCAAAAGTTGGTGATATGCTGGGGAGGAGTATCTTGGGTTATTGTTCACTACTCAGAAGTAGCTCTCATTAAAGAAAAGGATGACAACTATGATACAGAACAACCCCAAAATACTTCTCCAGTGACACCCCAGATTTATGAAGACCCCATTAATATGAAGTAATTATATTTGGGACAATATTCAAAACTAAGGCCACTCCCTTCCAGCTGTGTGTGGAAAACAGCAGAACCATTGCTTTTGCCCTCCAAACCCACACAGTATCTCAATGTATGCACACAACAAAGGGATTCTATGTGGCTTGACAAAGTGGACCCGGTGGTTCATTTGTGCATAGGATTTTACTTCTGGAAATGTAGACAATGGCAATGCAGAGTCATTAGCCTGTTTGCCTTTTCATATTGCTTCAGCAGCATCTTAGGTTCACACATTTGCACCACACACCATATTAGCTGTGCAAAGTGCCCTTTTCCATCTGGTTTTCTCTGGAATGAGCTCAAGATCTTTGCAAAGCAAATAATATTTTATTGTGAACTATTTTGACAAAAGATGGAAAAAACACAATTCCTAGCAAAAACATAATGTATTTTAAAGCAAAAGGATAATGATTTTATGTTCAAGGCACAATACCGCTCACACAGTATAAAGTAACTCTGGTATGTTTGAAGGACTTGCCTGGTTTTCTTATGGCTAGTTCTGTAAGAAAGGTTCTTTCCTATCAGTCAGGGGTCATTTGGAGCTAGAATGAGCCAGAACAGTGTTCCAGCAGCCCAGGAGCAGGCACATATGGTGGCGGTGGCAAGCCCTGCCCCCAGCTCCCAGTGGGCTGGCAGGAGAAGAGAAAAGGGTTTTAAACTTTAAATTCCTTCTCTCTGGAGTCGCACCGCAGCAGTGGTATGATCTTTCAACTGTATTCTATGGGGCCATAGGATACAATAGACAATTGTGCTGCCACTGCAGCGCGACTCCAGAGAAAAGGGGCTTAAAGTTTAAAACCCTTCTCTTTTCGCTTCCCCCACCAGCCCACCTTGCAGGCCGCCTGGGGAAGGGAAGGGGAAGCTTTTAAAGATGCCTCCCCAACTTTTCTTTGTTTCTTCAGCCAGTCAGCCAGCCTTCCAAGGCAGGTTGGCTGGGGAAGCTAAGAAAGGTTGGGGAGGCATCTTTAAGAGCCTCCCCTTCGCTTCTCCAACCAGTGCCCCTTGGCAGGCTGGCTGGGGAAGCGAAGGAGAGGTATTTAAAGATGCATCCCCATCTTTTTTTTGCTTTCCCAGCTGGCCCACCTTGGCAGCCTGGCTGGGGAAGAAAAGGAAGATGGGGGAGGCATCTTTAAATGACTCCTTTTTTCCTGGAGAATGGAAGGGGGATGGCATATAAATGCCTCCCCCTTCCTCCCCCATCCATGGGTCTGCTGCCTTCCCTTCCCCAGCCGCCCTGCCCGGCAGGCTGGATGGGGAAGGGAATGGAGGTACAGCGGGTCAGTTTTACTCACTTGTGGAGTGGAGCCTGAGCAGTGGGTGTTGCCTTCTGACATACTTCTGGTGATGTCAGGGGGTGTGGCATATGCAAATAAGTTATGAGCTTTGCTGATGAGCCCCTGCACCTCTTTTTCTATGAAATGACCCCTGCTGTCAGTGTAGCTAAGAGTACCTCCACCTAGAATAAGGAAAAGCATTTCCTTTGTCAGAGGGACAAAGGGACTGTGTACTGGTTCCAATTCTATGACCGCAAGACTCAAGAATGGCATTCCCCATTGGTATGCTAAGCACTCCTAACTGAATAATTGTTTTTAAAAAGTGTTGACCAGTTCACAGCTCTCAGGATGGCTGCATGGTAAGAACAGTAAACAGAACCTATGCTTACGGTTGTCCTCATTGACAAGTCCATAGGTGACTTCATAGGCTGTGATTGGTCCATTGGTCTCAGCAGGCTCTGCCCAGCTTAGCTGTGTCACAGTGGAGGAGACTACATTGAAAGCCAAGCGTCCAGGCTCACTGGGAACTGCAAAGCATGAAAGCAAAACAATGCTTCAGAAGCATGGGGAACACTGGATTCATCTCATTCACAGAAAAATTGAGAAACCAACTGTAGCAGTAGTTATGACATCACTAACCTTTTCTTACTGAGTTTAGAAACTGAGAGTTCAAGTACTTTTCAACTGTCAGTGAACTCCGTTTACTCAGAGTTAATTTTATCTTGGGCAGTTAATTGAAGCAGTTACAGAAAAATTAGATTAATTGCTTTTTAATAGAATCCAGGAATTGAGATTGGCCTTCTCTTATCTTGCTATTTCAGATGTAACTCACATGCTGATTGGTTTATTTGCACTTGTTTTGATTATTTCATATTTAGTTAAGAACCAATCAGTTATCTAAATAATAATCACATGATTGTGATAGAACAGATTTAGAGATAGATAAGATTGATATTTTTCTATAAATAGGCACTGCTGTGGCAACGAAATATTTCTCTGGATGGAAGTCTCAGAAGAAGACCAGGTGAGATTTCTGAGTGTGTAAATTGGGTATTTTGATAATCCATAAAAACAGTGAGACAGAAAGGTGAAACCTGATTTATTTTCCAACTATCACTTGCTATAATATGATTAAGCAATGCTAAGAACTTTGGCAATTTTGGCATTAATTTTCACTGTAATCCTAGGTTTAATTTTTATTTGCATGTATTTTTTTCTGTCTTGCTTCATAAAGAAAGCAATTTCTTGTCTCGGTTAGAGATAAAAGTCCGCATAGGTTTTCTGTCTGTTTTTTTGGTTAAGATTCAAAGAACCAAACTCACCCCTTATTCTTTTATATTATCAGAATTAAAGGTTGATTTTTGCTGCTGTTGTTGTTCAGTCTCACAGTCAAGTCCGACTCTTCTTGACCCCATGGACCACATCACGCCAGGCCCTCCTGTCTTCCACCACCCTCCAGAGTTTGCTCAATTTCATGTCCATTGCATTGATAATGCTGTCTAATCATCTCATCCTTTGCTGGCCCCTTCTTTTACCCTCAATCTTTCCCAGCATCAGGGTCTTCTCCAGTGAGTGCTCCCTTCTCATTTGGTGGCCAAAGTATTTGAGCTTCAGCTTCATTATCTGGCCTTCCAGGGAACAGTCAGGGTTGATTTCCTTTAGGATTGACTGATCTGATCTCCTTGTAGTCCAAAGGACTCTCAGGAATCTTCTCCAGCACAATAATTCAAACTCATCCATTTTTCGGTGCTTGGCCTTCCTTATGGTCTAACTCTCACAGCCATACATTCCTATTGGGAATAGCATCACTTTGACTATACAGGCTTTTGTTGGCAGGGTGATGTCTCTGCTTTTTATTATACTGTCTAGGTTTGCCATAGCTTTCCTCCCAAGGAGCAGGCGCCTTTTCATTTCATGGCTGCAGTAACCATTGGCAGTGATCTCAGATCCCAGGAACGTGAATTCTGTCACTGCTTCCATGACTTCCCCTTCTATTTGCCAAGGAATGATGGGGCCAGATGCCATGATCTTAGTTTTTTTGATGCTGAGTTTCAAGCCAACTTTTGTGCTCTCCTCTTTCATCCTGAGCAAGAGGCTCTTTAGGTCCTCTTCACTTTCTGCCATTAGAGTGGTATTGTCTGCATATCTGAGGTTGTTGATGTTTTTCCCAGAAATCTTAATTCTAGCTTGTGATTCATCCAGGCCAGCATTTCGCATTTCACATGATGTACTCTGCATATAAATTAAATAAGCAGGGTGACAATATACATCCTTGTTGCACTCCTTTTCCTATTCTAAACCAATCAGTTGTTCCACGTCCAGTTCTAACTGTCACTTCTTGACCCTTACGCAGGTTTCTTAGGAGACATGTGAAGTGGTCTGGTACTCCCATCGCTTTAAGGATTTGCCACAGTTTGTTGTGATCCACACAATCAGAGGCTTTAGCACAGTCAATGAAGCAGAAGTAGATATTTTTCTGGTACTCCCTTGCTTTCTCCATAATCCAGTGAATGTTGGTAATTTGATCTCTAGTCCCTCTACCTCTTCAAAACTCAGCTTGTACTTCTGGTAGTTCTCTATCCATGTACTGCTGAAGCCTAGCTTGTAGGATCTTAAGCATGACCTTACTAGCGTGTGAAATGAGTGCAATTGTACAATAACTTGAACATTCCTTGGCATTACCCTTCTTTGGGATTGGAATGTAAACTGACCTTTTCCAATCCTGTGGTCACTGTTGCATCTTCCAAATTTGCTGACATATGGAGTGCAGCACTTTAACAGCATCATCTTTTAGGACTCTGAATAGCTTATCTGGGATACTGTCATCTCTGCTAGCTTTGTTGTCAGTAACACTTTCAAAGGCCCATTTGACTTTGCACTCCAGGATGTCTGGCTCAGGGTCAGCAATCCCACCATAATGGTTGTCAAGGACATTGAGATCCTTCTTGTATAGTTCTTATGTGTATTCTTGCCACCTCTTCCTAATCTCTTCTGCTTCTGTTAGGTCCCTACCATTTTTGTCCTTTATCATGGCCAGGTTTGCATGAAACATTCCCTTGATTTCTCCAATTTTCTTGAAGAGATCCCTAGTCCTTCCCATTCTATTGTTTTCCTCTATTACTTTGCATTGTTCATTCAGGAAGGCCTCCTTATATCTGCTTGTTGTTCTCTGGGTAAATCTTTCCCTTTCACCTCTGCCTTTTGCTTTCCTTCTTTCTTCAGCTATTTGTAAAGTCTCATCAGACTTTGCTTTCTTGCATTTCTTTTTCTTTAGGATGGTGCTGATTGCTGCCTCCTGTACAATGTCACGAACCTCCATCCATAGTTCTTCAAGCATTCTGTCTATCACATCTAGTCCCTTAAACCTATTATTCACCTCCACTGTATGTTAATAAGGAATGTGATCTAGGTCAAACCTGAATGGCCTAGTGGTTTTCCCAACTTTCTTCAGTTTAAGCCTGAATTTTGCAATGAGTAACTCATGATCTGAGCCACAATCAGCTCTAGGTCTTGTTTTTACTGACTGTATAGAGCGTCTCCATCTTTGATTGCAAATTATATAACCAATCTGATTTTGATGTTGCCCATCTGGTGATGTCCATGTGTAGAGTTGCCTCTTAGGTGTTGGAAGAGGGAGTTTGCTATGACCAGCGTGTTCTCTTGACAAAACTCTGTTAGCCTTTGTCCAGCTTCATTATGTTCTCCAAGGCCAAACTTGTCTCTTATTCCAGTTACCTTTTGACTTTCTACTTTAGCATTCCAGTCTCCTATGATGATAAGGACATCTTTTTTTGGTTAGTTCTAGGAGGTGTTGTAGGTCTTCATAGAACTGGTCCACTTCAGCCTCTTCTGCATCAGTGGATGGGATATAGACTTGGATTACTGTGATGTTCAATGGTTTACCTTGGATTTGGACTGAGATGATTCTGTCATTTTTGAGACTGTATCCCATTACTGCCTTTCTTGCTCTCTTGCTGACTATAAAGGCCACACCATTTTTTCTATGGAATTTGTGGCCACAGTAGTAGATATAATTGTCCTCTGAGTTACATTTGCCCATTCCCATCCACTTTAGTTCACTGATTCCCAAGATGACTATGTTCAGTCTTGCCATCTCATTTTTTACCAAATCCAGCTTACCGTGATTCATAGATCTTACAGTTCAGGTTCCTATGCAGTATTGTTCTTTGCAGCATCAAACTTTCCTTTCACCATCAGACACATCCACAGCTGAACATCCTTTTGGCTTTGGCCCAGCCATTTCATTTTTCTGGGGTACTTGCCCCCTGCTCTTCCCCAGTAGCATATTTGATACCTTCTGGCCTGAGGGGCTCATCTTTTGGTGTCATATCTGTTAGCCTGTTGTTATGTCCATGGGGTTTTCTTGGCAAAAATACTGGAGTGGGTTGTCATTTCTTTCTCCAGTGGATCGTGTTTTGTCTGAGTTCTCTGCTGTAGCCTGTCTGTTCTGGATGGCCCTACATGGCATAGCCCGCAGCCTCATTGAACCACGCAAGCCCCCTCACTATGTCAAGGCAGTGCTAAATTGTTTGCATAAGCAAAGCCTTTGGAAAGTATTTAGTTCAGCTTCTCTAATTGGATGTGGGAGGGAATCTGAATAACTGAATGAGATAGTAACATCTGAACATAAACTCAACATAGTAATTTTAAGTCAAATCTTATAAAACCACTCAGGGATGTCCTCCTTCACCAATGCAGGACAGATATCTTAAAAATTAATCAAGTGCTTCTGGAAGATAGAGTGCTAGTCAACATAAAGATGTAAATTCAGATTGGTGAGCTGATTAGGGGTCTTGTTTGTTTGTTTTGGAGAATGATCCCTTGGGAGAACAAAGATGGCTTTCACTCCAAAATTTAAGATGAAAGGGATATTAAAGTATCACATTGATCAAATGCACTTTGTCGTCCTCTCCTCCTCATCCTTATTCTCACATCTAATGGGATCCTAACTAAAGCCAAAGTAAATAGATGTTCTTCAGTCTTATAGATCAAGACCTCATACAAACCTGCTTATAAAAAATGTAGAAATCAGAACTGCAAAGCTTTGAAGACCAGGTAAATTAGAGAACAAATTATATAAAGCAATGAAGTTGGGCAGAGTTTATGCAAGATACTATAGCAGTAAGTACTGAATTTATACAGACCTGATAAAACATAATAAGCACAATGAAGATACTATACCAATATGCAGCACTTGTTTTGTAAAATAAAACTCATATAATGTTGCACTGATTTCCACCAATTCCCCCCTTTAGGACTTGGGAACACCCCCCCCCCCAAGGTGCCAGTACTCTTTACCAGTGAGTTGGGCCACACACACAAAAAGCTGTGCTAATACTTAGCTGGGGCAGAATGATGAGGGGTGCTGTTCAAATACAGCTTTCTTGTTTACTGTGGAATATGTCAACTTACCTTCCTCAAGTGTGCAACAGTGAACCACTTCAGAGTAAGGCCCCTCATCTGTAGCAGTGTAGGCACAGGACTGCATTTCATAATCACAGTAGGGGTACAAGTTGGTAAGTTCTGCTGAAGGCACTTTGGAATCAAGCAGGTGGGCCTCCGATTCAGGGTCCCCTTGGATCCAGTATTTAACCTGCAGTCCAAAGAGAAACCATTCAAATGCCATCCCTTTGGTTTCAACTATTTCCTTAAGCCACACTGAGCAATTTACTCTCACTAGAAGTGCCCTTTATTTAAGGTATGTTCTTAATCAAAACAAGATTTTCCCAGTTGAATGTAATGGATATCTTCCCTTTCAGAAAATCCACATGTTCATAAAATGGCAAAGTTCAGGGCTATTTTGGGGCAGGAAAGCACAGGAATGGAGTTCCAGCTGGCTCTCGAGTTGGCCACGCCCAGCAGGAACACATTAGCATAATAGGCCACACCCAACAGCAGAAACTCATTAGGATTGGCCACATTAGGGGTCCATGGTCTAATATGCAAAGAAGTTTCTGCTACAAAGAAAGCCCTGGGTTTTGACAACAAACAAGGTAAACAGAGTAAGAAGCAAAAGGTGGGTTTGGCTGGATGACCACACTTCTGGTAACATGAGGTGTGGCCTAATATGCTAATGGGGTGTGGCCTAATATGCTAATGAGTTCCTGCTGTTGGGTGTGGCCTATTATGCTAATGAGTTCCTGCTGGGCTTTTTCTACAACAAAAGCCCTGGCAAAGATACACCACAGATCTAGGTTGCTACACCAGGGCTTTTACAAAGGGCATTCACATTGTTTGATCAATGGAAACTTTGTTAATGAAAACCAAATGCATCAAACCCTGTAGAACTTACCTAATGGTTCATAGATCACTTAAAAATAATAATTGAAAATTTCAAAAGCATTACAAAATTTCAGAGACATTAGAAGTTAACATTAAGTTAAAACTAAAATTACAGGAATAAAAAGTATACCCTAAATCTAAACTAGTAACAGTAAAAAATCAAATATAACTCTTTAAAAAAGGATCAAGTCCTTATAAACCGAGTTATCTGGAAGGATATTTTTTGTTATTAAAAACTGAACAATTGGAAACAATATTGTGATAATATGGTTGCCTAGAACAGACTGCTATTTTGGCCATGATAAAATGTGACCAAATGCAATGCAGTCAGTTCTCTGTAGGTGGAAGTGTAGGATTCTTCCAATGGGCTGCAATCGTTGTCCTAGTTGTTGATAATAAAATAGAGATTAATTCAGAGTGTTTCTTTATTTCCCATGAAGCATTGCAGAAATCTAACAGAAAACCCTCTGGCAAAAATGGAAGGGACTGACCTGTAATATGGATTATCTTTTGTCTTACTTGTTTCCATAACTGTTCTATCAATAGACAAGATCACCATACATGTAAATAGTCTCCTGTATATCCACATTTTCTATTACACAGTGGGGAGTTTAAAGAGGAAAACCTATAAAGCTTAACTGGGGGAAATACCACCGGGTTATTATTTTGAGAGACTGAAATTTAATATTGAAAACTGAGGACTTAAAGGAATGAGAATTCCAGATAACTCGCCCGTCTTCAGAATGTAATCTATCCATGCAATCCCATTGCCAGGCTTTTTGAAAAGAAAGTATATTCTCACTTTTAGAATATAATAGAACCTTATATAACTTACAGAGCAGGCCTTTCATACACTGTGAGCCATTATTTAAAATAATTTCAAACTCAGTTAATGAGCGAGTTAAAGTCTTTTTTAGTTGATGGGAAGAAAAAGCATGAGAAATTTGTAAATAACAGAACCACGTCACAGATGAACCTAATTTATTTTCCAATTGTGCTTTCTCTAATAATTTTTTTTCCCACTAGATCTTTCAATAACTTGATCCTTTTTTGTTTCCAAGATTGAAAGATATTCCTATCCCCATCTATAAAGCCCGGGAGGAACAACTGTTGATTCAAAAGTGGTGACATGAGGGAGATACTCGGGGCTAGACGTTCTCTATATTTATCCCATATCTTCCAGGTATGTATTAAATATGGGTTTGTTTTAAAATGGGTGTTAGGTTTATTTTTGTTATCCCAAAAGAATTCTTGCATAGAAATTGGAGAAGTATAAAAGTTTTCGATTTGAACCCAGGATTGTGAAGAGTCTTCCTTTAACATATTTATTAACGATGCCAGGGCAGAGGCTTCATAATAATGTTAAGTTGGGACAGTCTAGCTCCCCTTTGTCTCTTGTCTGTAAAGGATTGACTGATGAAATCTGGGCCTTTTATAATCCCAGATAAATCTATTAAATTCCCATTGCCATTTATCCAGATCTGATTGTGGGATATGGAGAGGAAGATTTCAAAAAAGAAATAAAAAGTTTGGAAAAATAAAAGATTTAATCAACTGAATTCTATCTGGCCAAGAATATTTCATAATTTTCTGTTTGTCTGTTTTCATCCTCTTGAGACTCACAGGATTAAAATAGAATCTAAATATAAAATGGAAGGGGAGGTGCTATTTCTCCCAATTCCTGTTCCTTCTGCACATCCTTGATTCACCTCTCGTGGCATTATTGAGGGCTTCCTACCTCTCTGAAGCAGCTTTTTGGGGAGATCAGTGGGCTATAGCAGGGGGGAAAGTAGGAAAGTTATATTCTGCTGATGGAAGTATCTTCTGTCCCTGGAAAATTTGATCTGGATTCAGCTCATTGTCAAGCCAGTTTCCATTCTGTCTCTGCACAATGGAAGGTAATTGGATAGATTTTAAACATAATCCCTTTGACCTGTATGAATCCACTGCAAGCTAACACAGCCCTTCTCCATAATGCCACCTTGGGGAGGAATGTGCACCTCTCTGTGTGTGCTACTTTGATTCTGAGGCACTCATTCTAATGTAAGTTGCCTGCACCATAAAGCTGTCAACAGTTTGCTCCTCCCCCAAGGCATTATTTCTGCATCCTCCAAGGGTACCCTGTATACTGGAAATTTGGGGAAGTATTGCTTTAAGCAAGGGGAGGGGGGTTCCAAAGTGAATGTTTCAACCATATACAGCGCACATAGAAAGCAGCAGCATCCAGTGATATAGAAGCGTGCCTGGATGCCCTACCTTCAGCTGTGATGTCAGGAAGATTTAATGGGATTTCATACTCAGATCAACTCTGTTATTGTGGCATCAGTATAATTGACTCTGTGGATCACATTTTGCTTGATTGTCCCAAATTTTCAGCTCTAAGAGATGAACTGTTCTCCCTTGTATTTAATGAGGACTTCCTGTCTCCAGAAGCAAAATCATCCTGGTTACTTAGAGATGAAGACAAACTAATTACTCTGTGTGTGGTTCTAGCAGCTGTTATCAAATCACATGGCAACTTTTGCAGTAGCAGCCTTTAAATTCTTCCATGTTTTCCTGTGCATTGAAGTTTATTGTGGGATGAGAGTTTGCTGTTTATGACTCCAGTTGCAAAAACAGTAAAGACAATAAACAGTGATAGCAGCATAGTGGAGGACAGGAGGGTTGTACCGGCCCTCTGTGGAGCTATTCTGGACCAACCACCAGTATGTGAGTTAAGTAGGATAACATTCCTATATTTAAGAAGTCCTTACTGACTAACTCACTGTACCTTGTACCCTGCAACTTTGCCAGGAGGAGGTAGCCAGTTGAATCGGATCTTCCTCGAATTTAGAGCCTGTGCGTTTGGATTAAGGGGTGCTCCAAGCCTGTTTCTAGAAGTCATTGGAAGTTGACCCAGGCCTGTCACTGATGCTACACCATCCACAGCTTCTGTAGAGAGAGAAAAAGAAAGTGACATCTCTTTTCAGCATCTGTTCCTGAAGAAATAGTCCCCTGTTTGCATTCATCAACGTTGCAGGTTTGAATGTCACAGCTGACATCAGGGGTCTTTTGGGGGGGGAGTGCACCGGAGCACAGCTCTGGCAGCTTCAGAGGGCAGAAAGGCTCCCGCATGTCAGTTTTGGGAATCTTTCGGCCAGCCAAATGTCAATTTCAGCCCCATTATATCCTATGGGTATAGAGAACAGTGCTATAAATATTCTTTTTGAGGTGTGTGTGGTGTGAGTGGTCCAATGAGGTTGCACCATCAATTTATACATGTATAAATGTTGTTCCTTTTGGTCTTTTGGGGTTTCTGTGTGGCACTGTGGCATGCTTGCACTGCCACAGTGCCACTTGTTCTGGAGTGTGCCACTTGTTCTCATGGCAAACAAGCACCTCCCGAGACAGTTCACTTTCCCTGAGATTCTCTGGGAGAGTCTGACTGCTAGGTGGCTGCCTGCTTGCCTGCCTTAAATGCTGCTGGCTGGGTTTCCCCATTGGAAACAATGGAGGTAATGGGGGTAACCTGTTTGGGTGCCCATAGAATTAGGCCCATTGGTCCAATTGCTTTGAGATGTGGGGGTGTATGTGGAGAGAGGCTCCTGAAGCTACCCTGAATATTTGGAGCCTCTCCCTCAAACCCCCTCCCACCCAGAGCTATGAACAGCACCGTGGGAAAAAGTAACTTTTCCCCCACCATAGAGAACAATGGAGGGGATGGGGACAACCTGTTTGGAGGCCCATAGAATTGGACCCCCTGGTCCAATGTTCTTGAAACTTGGTGGATATCTTGGGGAGATGCTCCAACAGCTACCCTGTGAGTTTGGAGCCTCTTCCTCAAACCCCCTCCCCCCAGCCCCTAGAATATACCCTATATTTCACCATTGACTTCAATGGCCCATAGGATATAATGGGGCCAAATTGCCGCCGAATTTCTTTCATTCCCTCCTTTCCTTCTCTCCTTTTCCTCTTTCCTGCCTTCTTCTCTTCTTTTTTTCCTCCTTTCCTTGTTTCCCTCCTTCTTCCCTTCTCTCTCTTTCTTTCCCTCCTTCTTTACTTCTCTCTACTCTCTCTCTTTCCTTCCCTCTTTCCTCCTTCTGTGGCCCAACTCTAGTGAGAAGGGGTTTAAACTTTAAATCCCTTCTCTCTTCACTCCCCCACCCAGGCCAGCTGGGGAAGGGAAGGGGAGGCTTTCGAAGATGTCTCCTCCCCTTTTGCTTCCCCTTCTGACATCACTTCTGGTGATGTCAGGGGGCGTGGCATATGCTAATAGCCTAGTAGCTCATTAGCATACCATATGCTAATGAGCTCCTGCAGCTCTTTTTCTATGAAAAGACCCCAGCTGACACTATCATGTCTGCCTCACTCATCTACAAGTGCTGGCACTAGGGCAGAACATGGAATAGAAATACCAAGCTGTGGTTGAACATCAGGCAACACGATCAGTCTGGTGATTAGTATAGAGCAAAGATACTCATGGGTCTTAAGAGCAATTGGGAATGAATTGGTTCACTGTTTTTATTTTGTGCTTTTCACAAATGCTCTATGGTTTAAACAGAAAGGATGTGTATATATGGGAGATGAAGGATGCCACCATGGTGCAATGGTTGGAGTGTCGGACTAGGAACTGGGAGACCCAGGTTTGAATCCCCACTCTGCCATGGAAGCTTGTCAGGAGACCTTAGGCCTGTCACACATTCTCAGCCTAACTTACCTCACAGGGTTCCTGTGAGGATAAAATGGGAAGAGGAGAATGATATAAACCACTTTGGACCCCACTGGGAAGAAAGATGGGGTAGAAATGAAGTAAACTAATAAATAATTATTGTGTCTGGCCAAGTGTCTCACTCTGGAACAGGGCTCTTCACTTAGTGGAAGGGAGTCATAAAATTCAACCCAATCTTGAAATGTTGAAATATATCATTGGCCTTGCATGGTATTATCAGATGAAGGTTATCAGCAACATAGGAAAGGTGGAACATGAGCTCAGGATTGTCTCTTTTCACCAGACC
Source organism: Gekko gecko (assembly GCA_029375565.1). Lineage (NCBI taxonomy): Eukaryota > Metazoa > Chordata > Lepidosauria > Squamata > Gekkonidae > Gekko > Gekko gecko. Next base: position 222,091,002 of record JAPDNY010000002.1, read on the forward strand.
ACACTTGGTAGCTCAGGTGTGGAAACTACAGACTGTATCACCTGGTGCGCCTAATGCATCAAGTTTCTTTGTTTGTTTTGCAGAGTCTAGTGCTCAGAGACACTACAGACACATCAGGACCAAAACAATTCTTGCCGAAGTTGCCAAACTTACCTGGATCATCAATTGTCACTACAGTTTTGGGGTGTTTGCCAACTTTTGCCCCAAACTTGGGATCAATAAGTTCTACTATGAACTGTTTCTGCTGCCTGTTATGAAGAAAGGCATCTATCTCAGTTAGCTCCAGCAATGGCACTTGCACCTCCTTCTGCTTCTCTCCGGGCTGGAAGCCCAACTCACTCTCTGTAAAAATATAATCCTGGGTGTGTGGGGAATGGGACAGAGAGAAACAACATGCCAAATGGTGAGCTAGCACAACACAAAGATTTTCTATAAATGCTTTTCCCATTGTAGACAGTGGCACTAATCTCACTGCAATCACTAAGGACCTTGCAAGACACAACATCTCATATAGCTAGCATTGCACTATGAGTTGGATTCAACTGACTTTTCCCCTGGTCAACAAGGGAAGATGGAGTCTTTTTTAACTACCAAAAAAATCTCTGCTGGGAATCATGGGACCAAAATGGACAAAAGCCATAAGGGGATGGAGTCTGTAGCAGGCCCGTAGCCATGGTGGTGCAAAAAGGGGCGGTGTCCCCTCAATAATTTGTCATGCCCCTCCAGTCATCACTAGAGGTGCCCACAAGCCCATAGTGGATCAGGGCACTGCAGAACTTTAAAGTCACTGTAAAATGGTAATGATGAATTGGTGCTGGCAACAATTTTGCCTTCTCTTTTAGCTGGGCTCAGCAGCGGGTGGGGGTGTGTGTCACTGTATGTATCTGTAGGGGGGAGCCCCCTCCAGCTTTCCTTTCCATCTGTGTGAGGCAATAAAGCCACCATTCCCCTGCATGCCAGACAGGCTGTAGCTGCAAAGGAAGAGTGTGTGTGCAACTGCTTGCTATGGTTGCCAACTCCATGTTGGGAAATTCCTGGAGATTTTGGGGATGGAGCCTGGGGAAGATGGGGAGGGACGTTAATGGGGTATAATGCCATAGAGTCTATCCTCTGAAGTAGCCATTTTCTCCAAGGGAGCTTGGCAACCCTATTGCATTCCAGCCTGAGTGCCTGTAGCTATCCTTGAGTCTTCCTATAGTAAATGATATGGAGCCAAACCAAAGCAGGGCTTTGAGCTTTTATTGAGGAGTGAGTTCAATGGAAGATGGTGTTGTGAATCAAAGGGACCATCCATTCAAGAAAATACACTCTTCCTTGAGCAAAGCTTTATTTCATAGAGGAAGAAACAGACACTTTTACGGTGATACATTGGGGGGGGGTGTTTGGGTGGGTCTCACTGGGCACAATGGAAATCAGAAAAATGGAAGTGGGACAAAAATATGGAGGAGGGAATCTTCATGCATTTATAAGACACTGCTTATCATGTGTAAATAAAGAAAGGGGACATTTGGTTTGAAACAAAATGGTTTCTTGTTTAATCTTTATACAATGATCCCTTGAACAGACTTTGCGCTACATCATATCTCATTCGCTGAGCCTCACATTCCCGAATCCAGTCATGGCTTTGAAGTTGTTGCTGACAATTCTTGTTTCAGTTGCATTAGCTGAAAGGAGCTTCAGCAATCTGAAGTTAATTAAGAATTATCTCAGGTCACAAATGTCTAGGGTTGCCAAATCCCTGGTCCCAGTGAGGGTTTCCCCAATTTGGGGGGCTCCTTCCTGCTGCCAACCAGCTGGCCAGTGGGGTGAAGCCCCACCCCCAAGAGCAACCACCAGGCCACCCCTACTGCAAGATTTAAAGGGCCCTCCAGTTGGCCTTTTAAATCTTGCAGGAAGGAGGGAGAAAGAGGGGTGATCACGCACACCTGCACTCCAAGCTGCGAATTCATGGCTTGGAGTGCAGGCACACGTGGCCTGCTCTGCTTCTTCCCAACTTTAAATGCTTTTGGCAAGAAGTGGGGGGCACCGGTCTCCAACATGATGATGTCACTTCTGCATATTGTCATCATGTTGGGGACATCCCCCTCCCTCCAGTAATGCCCCCAAAGTCCCCCACCCTACAAATGTCCCAAGATCAACTGAATGCATTAGCAACCCTGTCAATTGAATCACATGAAGCAGAATATGTAGATTTTGATACAGTGATTCACCATTTTTGCTGAAAAACAAGGCGGAAAGTATTTTGATTACATGGACCTAGAAATGTTACTTTCGAGAAAATTTCCAGGCCCTCACATTGATACATGCACCACTGTCTTGACATTTAGAGGATCTGGCTTTCAGTCAGTTTGCATTTGCAAACACCATACGCAAGTCATATTCAAAGGAATATTGTTATGGGAAAAGAAATATACTTATTATACCAATGCTACATCTAAGTTATGTTTCTTCATACTAGGTAATAAAATGCAGTCCAGAAAGCAAAATTTTGTATTTCTCTTTACCAGGATAAGAAAATTGAAATGGAAAAGGCAGCTGTTAAAAAAGAAAATGTAGAGCCAAAGGGGAGGAGCCAACTGGAAGAAGTGTGATTAGAGAAGAAAGGGGTTCTACCAAAGGGGAAAGAAGGCCCAGTAATAGTTTTTTGCCCAGGGCCCACAAAAACCTATAAATTGCCCTGCTTTCAAGTGTAAGTTCTCTATGTAAAAAAGGAAGGAGATGAGATAAAAAGGTGTGAATCCTGCCACAAATCTTCCAAATTTTCTATGCAATTTGCTAGAACAGAACTAGCAGTTAGCATGTTTGAAGAGTCCTGATTTTAAAAGCCTGTGGTAGTGGGGGACGGGGACGGGACATCATGTTGGAGTAAAGCAGAGAGAAAGAAATTAAGGAATGAAGAGGTAAAAATGATGTTGTAGGCAGAGTCATAACTGCTTAAAGCATTGTTTTCATTTTTTTAATCCCATTTTCTACATTGCTTGACATAGCACGTCTGATACCTTTTTGCAGTTTTCTAGTTTTTGTAATCCTGGTCCTATTGCATTGCTTATTAGGTCTCTCATGCTATTCAATTACATTGTTTTATGTCATGTAATCAATTTTGAGTCTCAAGTAGAAAACTGATAAATAAATGATAAAGTATAAATAAATAATAAACTAAATAAATAATTATGGGCTCACTTCTGGCTATGGGCCTGGTCTGTAGTGAGAAACACTGAGCAAGACTGAGTGAAAAATCTTGCTGTATCCAACCCTATATTTTCTTGTTTATGGTTTTTATGGCTCAACTGCAATGAAAGGTGAGTTTTAACCACATCTCAGCTACTTTGTGTTAACTTGACAAATTTAATCCTACAAAGCATATAAATCTGTGTTGAACAGATGCAAATATGGTGATCTGTCTGAATGGGATGCAGCACCTACGTGCAATGGGAAGTGTATGTAAAACTCCACACCCTTCATGTGAACCCACAATACCATGAACAGTCTTCATATGGTTCTTGTGCAGAGAGGGGAGCATGTATCACAAAAGGATTGTTCAAGATGTATTTATCATAGGACTTGCTAGTTTATGATGCATTTCCAAGACAGATTCTTGCAGCAAGAATAGCTGTAGGTTCATTTAACTGCACTGAGAACATGGAATTTGTCAGAAGCACAAACCCCATCTATTAGGAAGAGTCAGTAGGCACAAATCTCTGCATTGTGCCTTGCAGTGCTAGAACTGACTCCTCCACAGGAAGTTTCAGGATTCCATGCAGGAGTTCAATATCAGCACTGCCCACTGGATGCAGCATCAGGCTGTCCAGTGAGATGTGCTTTTAATGCAAGGCACATTATTACAGCCACTTAATGGTTGAAGGATTTATTGTAAACCCAGCTAGAAATGCCCTCTCTTCTTTAGACAGTTTGACAGTCCTTACTTTGCCTTCCTGGGCAGTGAGATCCCGTGTCCTGTATGTTATCTGGGACTTCCCGTTCTCCAGTATTTCACGGCTAACAGGGATCTTCGCCAGTTTGTCAAAGCGGCTGTAAGAATAAGCTGGCTCTAGGAAGCTAATGATGCTTTTGGCTAAACAGACAGAAAAATGATGTGTTTGTTATTAGTATTAATATAGCATCTACACCTAAGCACTGCACAAACATTATGTTACTTAAGTAAGCATAAAAGTTAAGATTAATTTACTGCTCACACTCATAACATAAAAGTGACACTCCAGTGTTTTCCTAATTAGCTTCCTAACATTCTGTTGCCATCTGGCTCTCAGATACATTAATCTCTCAAGATATTCTGCAAAGTCTCTGGCAAAGTCTGTGGAAACAGTCAATAAAAGGCCTCCAGTCTCAGATTAGTATTGCCAAGATTAGCAGATGATGGACACCCTGAATTGTTCTTAATATGCCAGGATGCCATGATTTTATAAGGCTGGACATGCTGAAGCTCCACTCCTTCCTAAAAGGAACATGAGAATTGGGATACCATAGATGCTTGGGGTCAGGATGGCAGCAAATGAACTTCCCCATTGTTCCCCCTTAGTTGTTGGTGAGCCATTTTTGACATACAACAATGCCTGTTTCTAAGATTCAGATCCAAAAATCTGCATGCATATTTCAGTACATAGAAAGCAGTAAAAACATTCAAAATAGGGCTTTACATGTGCCTTTTTCAGAGATCCAAGTTTTGAACGGAGACCTTAATCAGAAATCCAGTCTGAGTTCATCATATTGTTATCTAATAGACAAGGAGGAGGAGGAAGAAGATAAGAGAAATCATATTAATTCCATCAGATTAGCATATTTACCTTGTTCTTTAATTATAGTGATGTTGACAAGACGGCGACCAATCTCTGCAGTTCCCACAGGGACATCAGTGGCCTCCACCTGCAGCTGTTTTTCATCATCATCATCATCCCTGATGAAGAGGGGAACCCGGACATCCACCAGCTCCACTCCTTCCTGAAACTCAACCATGCCGTGGGCATCTGCAATTGAAATGGAAGCAGATAAAGATAGAAGGTAATAATTTACACGGGGAGAGAGATGCTTCTGATAGTATCCCTCTGCTTTCATCAGAGGTCTGGTTCACATAGAAGTGGTAAATCTTTTTCTGGACTGGACCATTTTAAGACTGATTCACATGTTACAAAGTTCATGCGGGACATGTGGACTGTTGACAGACATGGTCTGGGACTTCCATGCTGGAAACTAAATTCCTAGACACTTGCAGGCCCAACACTTGGGGAGAAAGGGTGTAAACTTTCCCCCTCCGTGCCAGTTTTCTGACTTGAAATGGCCCCTTAAGTCTCACCAGCAGGGCGAACAATAGCTTCCCAGAGCCATTTCAGGTTGGAAAAATAGCACTGGGGACCATTCTGGTAGTGATTCCAAGTTGATAGAGATAACTCCTGTATTAGTTCCTTCTGACACTGGGGTAGGGGTAGGGTCATAAACTTTAGTAAAATGCTCTAACCAAACATTCCTGTTTATCTGAACATTCAAAATTGGTGGACATTTCCCCAGATTAGGTGAGACTAATTCCCAAAACAGAGTTTCATTCATTTCAGAGGTTGCATGGGCTAATTTGTTCCATAACTGCTTAGCATGTTCATTCTTCTTCCTTTTAATTAAATTCTTGTATTGTGCTCTTAAAATATTTAATTGCTGGAGGTGGCAAGCCTACTTACTTTGCCTAATTTTCCTCAGTTGTTTGGTTATGAGTTTTTTAAGCTCTCTACACTCTGAGTCATACCATTTATTCAAAGGACAAAAGTAAATTTTAGAGGGCTCGTCCTTAATAAGGAGTGGCTTGATAGACTAAACAATCTCTTCATACTGTTGAATAGTGTTCGTGCCTGATTGAAGGAGAGCTTGTCTCTTATCCCTTAGTTTTGTATTCTCCAGAACTTCAGCTACCTTTGTTTGTAGGTATTCAGACCATTTGTGTCTTCTGGAATCAGGAGAAGGTGCCAAAAAATTAGAGTCATTAAAATTTAATACTAATTCTAAGGGGTTGTGATCGCTAATTGCACTTTCTCCGACTCTGAAAAAATCTACTTGTTCTAGCAAAGCAGGGGAAATGGCTCTATAATCTACCATGCTAGCACACTTGGTAGATAAGTATGTAGGAGGACCTTTTGATATATCCAGTTTTGTCCCATGTAAATTGTAAAGGTTAAATGTGGAAAGTAGCTCTAGAAATTTTAGTCCTGATTTACTGATTACTGGATCTATTGAGCTGTAATCTAATAGAGATGCCTGGTCAGCAATTTTGGTATTAATATCCTTGGAGACCCCATAGTTTCTTGGTCCAATCTTGGCATTAAAGTCCCCCCCAAAGAATCATGTTTGAACAATGGTACTGATACACTAAACCTTCTAATGTTTTAAATAGTTGTTCCCATAGCTTTCCTTCATTATGGGCCTTAGAACGCTTTGGTGGAATGAAATCTGAATATAGTTTGGACATGGAGTTTCTAGAGCTTGGATTTCAACCCTTAAATCCACATTTACTAGTAGAGCCAACCCTCCACTGCCCCTCCCTTTGAGACATGTCTTAAGTGCTGGTGTGACATGTGCTCTATAACCTTGGAGGGTTAGGGAGGTAGGGTCCTGGATCCAAGTTTCCTATAAAAACAATATCAAAATTACTTAGAACTTTAACGAAATCAGAATTGAAAAGTTTGTTGAATTGGGATTCATATGACTGACTGTTGATCTGTATCAACTATTCCTTCCTCGTAGAAAGCTAGATGATAAGGAGAAGCTAGGCTAGATTTCTATTAAGGTGTATTCAGTCAGCTGAATCTGCATCTCAAGCCTCAGTCTTGGTTGAATTAAGGAACTTAATTCAGAAATAGGCCAAAATGTAGCATGCATCTCCTACCTTGGTCTGAGATTACAGTATAGTAACCAGGTGCCACTTTCAGGTCATTGAAAGCCTCCAGAGAGACATGTTTCTGTGTTACTTTCACAATCTCATTCTTGGATGAGCGGGGTGCACTGAGCACAGTGTCCACAATTGTGTGGTCTTGTCTAGAGATGGGGAAAATATAGATATGTAGCTTACTATACATAGTTTATTAGCAAGGTACTGTGTCTGCAAGGTAAATCACGCAGTGTGGACTTGACTTTCAACTACACCTAGTCTGTAAACTAGTGACAGTAGGGCTGCCAAATCTGTCTTGGGAAGTTCCTTAAGATTTACGGGTGTTGCCCAGGGAGGGTGAAGTTTGGAAAAGGGAGGCAGCTCCATGGAAATATGTGCCATAGGACTCCACCCTCCAAAGCTGCAATTTCCTCTGATCTGTAGTCTGGAGATTGGTGGTACTTCCAGGAGAAATCCAGGTGCAACCTGGAGGTTGGCATCCCTATGTAAGTCCACAGACTCCTGCAGAAGGCAAGCAGTAAAGGCGCCAACCTAGGTCTGTCTCACATGATGCCCCCCCAAATATTTGCAGTATATCCATATAAGGACAATTACAGTCACATATTTACTGCATGTTTGCAGCCACTCATCATTCCTTCACAGCAACCATTTGTGGATTTATGAACAAGCTGAGTAAACTACAATTTAGAGCCTCAGAATATTAGGGCCCTCTAAAGACAAAACTTTTTACTAAAATTACTGAATCATCATTTTGGGGGTAATGCTACAGGATCTCTTAAACTTGATGTGTTTTAAAGCCTCAGCATATCTTAATACAGCCTTATTCCTGCCTCCTCTGCAGGGGTAAGTTGAATGGTTGGGGAGGGCCAGGGTCAGTATGTTTTCCTCATGTAGGGATGGTCTTAGCGATTCCAGGGCCTCGGGCAAAATATCCGGGATGTTGCCCCAGAATCACTGTTACCTTCCACCAGCCCTCCCCACTGCTAGGGCCAAGCAAAGGGTGGTCTTGCCTTATGTGAGACAAGTGGGAACTGTCACTGGAAGCCAGCTGCCCTACCTCCAGATGGAGCAGGCACAAGGGGATGCTGAGCTGGCTGCCAGAGCTAGGGACAGGATGGGTGCAAGTAGTGGCAGCCTGCCCTTCTTTTTCTCTCCCCACACATCAGAGGCAGGGCTGTGATGGTGCCCCCCAACTCAGCACAGGGCCTGGGACATATGCCCCTGCTGCCCATTGGCTAAGATCACTCCTGCCCTCCTGCAGCACTGAAAAGTGAATTGATAATGTGAATATAGCAGTGCAGAAAGTGGATGAGCCAGGGGTAATGTTTTAAACAGGTATCACATTTGTTGAGGTTCAGGTAATGCCCCCCCCCCAACAGAAACAGTAATGAAAAATTTCCACATGTCCACACCTGTATTCAAAACCAGGTTATAAAGCTTTTGCTTACCTTTTCCCAGAATTTGGCTGTAACCTGAAGAGAAAACAGATCAGATGAATAATTTTGATCTCTGGAGGGACACAGGGATTTGCTGGTTTGCCCTATGGGATATATTTTACAGCAGTCCTCCTTGCTGCAAACTAAAGGTGATGAGAGCTTTTAGTACCCCATTAGTGAGTTTTCCCTATAGGTGTCCATTCCAATTCTTTCTTTAATATCTATCACAAGGGACAATCATTTCAATGCACAAATTCTCCCTAAGACTAAGACCCATTACAACCCTAAGACTTAATTACACCCTGAAACCTTCACCACTCTTCTCTGTTAAGAAAAAAACCCAACCCACTGCATTTTCACAACTCTTCAGTTGCATTCTTCAGTTCACTCACCTGAATTTTGTTTGCTGAAATTTGTGGGCACCAGGGATAGTTCTGTAAATCTCATTCAGCTATGAAGAGCACAAAAGGGTTATTAATTCAGGTAACTTTTTCCCACCATAGAGAACAATGGAGGGAAGGGGGCAACCTGTTTGGGGGTCCATAGAATTGGACCCCCTGGTCCAATATTCTTGAAAATTGGTGGGTATCTTGGGGAGAGGCTCCATCAGCTACCCTGTGAGTTTGGAGCCTCTCCCTCAAACCCACTCCCCTCCAGCCCCCAGAATATACCCTATCTTTTCACCATTGACTTCAATGGTCCATAGGATATAATGGAGCTGAAATTGACATTCGGCTGTCTGAAAGACTCCGGGGACGCCGGCTGGGGGCGGGGCTTGGCTCCTGAGCTGCCGAAGCTGTGCTCAGGTGCGCTCCCGCCAAAAAGACCCCTGCTCATTAGGATTGACTACATTAGGGGTGTGTGGCCTAACATGCAAAGGAGTTCCTGCTCCAAAAAAAGCCCCGGATTTTGACAACAAACAAGGTAAACAGAATAAGAAGCAAAAGGTGGGTGTGGCTGGATGACCACGCTTCTGGTAGCATGGGGGTCTGGCCTAATATGCTAATGAGTTTCTGCTGCTGGGTGTGGCCTGTTATGCTAATGAGTTCCTGCTAGGCTTTTACTACAAATAAAGCCCTGGTGTTTTTTAATTACTACTTCCCCCACCAAATCTCAATCAGTGAGGGGAAGAAATGGTTTAGGCTGGGGCAGGGAAAAGGCAGGGAAATCCACCATCTGGAAGCTCTATAGCCAGTGTGCTTAATCAGCAGCTGCGGCAGCAGCAGCAGCAGCAGCAGCAAGAAAACCACTGAGAATCATTGCCATGTGGAAGTCACCTATGTGATTTCTCCTACCCCTTAATAGCAAACATGACAGTCATCATTACTTCCTGCTACATACATTCTCTTCCACTTCTTTTTGCAGTAGTTGATGCTCACGGCTATCTGGTTTTGCAAGATTTTGGGTGTAGAGCCGGGCCAATCTGAGAGACAACCCATATGGAACTAGAAAAAAAAGAAATTAGTTAACCTTCTTCCGATGGTTGTTGGCAAGAAATACCAGGCCAAGACACAGCACAAAGCAATGGGACTGCAGGCCCATTCAGATTGTTTTATGTACTTAATGCAAACTTTAAATCCTGTGGCTGGGATTCTGCACAAGGTTCCATTTTATCCCCTATGCTCTTTGACATCTACATTAAACCATTGGGTGAAGCCATCCAGGGATTTGGGCTGGGTTGTCACTAATATGAGGGTGACAGTCAGCCTTGTCTCACATTTCCAGCTGATCTCAGGGAGGCTGTAGAAATCCTGACTCTGTGCCTGGAGGCAGTTTTGGAGTGGATGCAGGCTAATAAACTGAAGCGTAATCTCAACAAGATGGAAGTACCATAGGTGGGTGGAAGGTCTGACCCAGGATTTAAGGTGTCACCCTTTCTGGAAGGGGTTGCACTTCCCTTGAAGGAACCAGTCTCTAGTTTGGGAGTGCTCTTGGACCAAGGCCAACTGCTGGATAAACAGGTGGCAGCTGTGGACAGGAGTGCTCTTTACCAGGTTCAACTGGTTAGCCAACTATGGCCCTTTTGGGACAGAAAAGAACTGGTCACTGTAGTGCATGCCTTAGTTACACCCAGATTAGATTACTGCAATGCACTCTACATGGAACTGCCCTTGAGAAATTTTAGGAAACTTTGGCTGATTTCCCACTACAGCGGTGTTGCACCGCCGTTTGCCCCGACACTATTGGTCAATTTCACACCCGAAGCCGCGGGGCTGCATTTGACCCGCGGCTTCGCTCGATTCCCCCGCAGTTTCGTGATCCTCAAAAAACAGGATCACAAAACTGCGGGGGAAATCGGGTGAAGCCGCGGTCAAAATGCAGCCCCGTGGCTTCGGGTGTGAAATTGACCAATAGTTTCAGGGCAAACGGCGGCACAACACCGAGGCAGCTGTAGTGGGAAATCAGCCTTCATTTGGTACAGAATGCTGTGGCCTGGTTGTTGACCAGAGGGGGTTGTAGGGTCTATATCACTCTAGTCTTGGCCCATTTATACTGGCTCCCAATTTGTTTCCAGGCAGAATTCAAAGTGCTGGTCCTGAACATCAAAGCCCTATATGGCTTGGGACCAACATATCAGAAGGACTGCCTACTCCCTTATGCCTACTCCCTTATGAACCTGCCTGACCACTACAATAATCTTCAAAGTCCCTGCTTCAGGTGCCTGCACCTTGTGAAATTAAGTGGATGGCAACCCGGGAGAGAACCTTCTTGGGCATGGCACCAAAGCTCTTGAACTCTCTCCCCAGGGAGATTTGTTTGTTCCCTTCTGTTGCCATCTTCTGCCCACAGGTAAATACTTTTTTATTCAGTTTAGCTTTTACTCAGTGATCCCTTGTTCCCAACCAGTGCTTTAATTGCTGTTTTTATGTCTTTGTATGTAGTTTTAACTCTGTTTTAATTGTTTTAATGATTTATATTTGGGGGGGTTGATTTTAACAGTTTTTAAAATGTGATTTTATCATGTATGTTTGAAATTGTTAACTGCCTTGGCGGCCCTTGTGAAGGCAAAAAGGTGAGAGATAAATTTTGTAAAATAAATAAAAAAAATATATCATGGTTCCTGATAGTGCACTGGTATGGTTCTGGAGAAGTCCTGTCCTATGGATTAAAAGGTAAAGGTAAAGGTTCCCTTGCTCGAAAGCCAGTCGAATTGGATTCTAGGATTGCGGTGCTCATCTCCGTTTCAAAGCCGAAGAGCCAGCACTGTCCAAAGACGTTTCCGTGGTCATGTGGCCAGCATGACTAAAAACCAAGGCGCACAGAATGCTGTTACCTTCCCACCAAAGTGGTACCTATTTATCTACTTGCAATTTCTTGCTTTTGACCTGCTAGGTTGGCAGGAGCTGGAACTAGAGACGAGAGCTCACTCCGTCATGCGGCACCTGGGTCTCGAACTGCTGAACTACTGACCTTCCACAGCCTGCAGTTCAGCGTCTTAACCACTTGAGCCACCGCAGCTCCGTCCTATGGATTAGGTCCTATAAATTATCATCTTGAAGTGATGAATCTTTCCCTGCCTTCCTCTTCCACCCATAATCCCGGAAAATTCAGTGGTGGGTGTAGACACATCATGGAAGGCTGCAGTGAGTAGGGAGAACTGCGAGAATCGCCCACCTCCTTCTTCATCAACAGAATCTGACACAATGTTATTTGTATGTGCAGCCAGATTTAAGGATGTCTGGCAGGCATAATTTTCACCAAATCTAGTTAATTTGGATTGCAGCAAATATAAATCTGAGGAGCTTGAAATGTATGATTTCAAAGAGAGGTTTGAAGATATGGTATCTAAAATTCTGCTTGCAAAAAAACATTATATATCTCCTGTGCATCAGAAAAAGTTGTTGCTGTCCTTCTGGAAAGTCTGCTGCTTGTTTTTGATACATTTCTCATACATGATTGTACCATCAAAGAATGCATCTGGAGAAATCTCTTATCTGAGTTAGGCGGACTATAAATAACATAAAAATAAATAAATAAAGCAAATAAATAATGTCAAAAATCCTCCTCCATGTAGAAACTTAGATACCAGGGAGAATTCTTCCAGTCAGCCTAATATTCTTTCCAGATTTGATGTTTTCTTAAAGATTTTGATACAAGGGAATATTCTAACAAGCATCTGATCAATGTGCATTCTGGGATAGTATTCATGTGATGGGAAGGTACCATATGTACGTTCACAAGTCTGAATCAGAAACAGATTCTGAAGGGACAAGTGCTGCCATTTCCTCACCATCTCTGGCTTCAATAACAGGCCACATTCCACCCAATATTTTCTCCATCTCTTAAAAATGGCACTCACTCATATCCTTTGGATTGAGAGCTAGGGAAGAGAAGCCTTGCTTGTGCACGTTGTTGTTGATCTTCCAGTGGACTGTGTCTCTGCCTTTCAAGTTGCCAGTCCGCACCATAGGAGTGTCCAGGTGGTCTGAGGACATGAGACTCTGCCTAAGCAGATAGTGGTCCTCCTTGAAACCAACAGTGCGACCTTTAGAGGAAGTAGTAGTAAGAATTTACACTTCTTAAAGTCTGGTCCAAACTTTCCCATAATTCAGACTGAGTTAGTAGAATAGGATGAACTCATTGTCAAGAAGGAACACCTTGCTTCTGGTTCACACCTTACAAAGTATACATGAAGTTACTTTTATGCAGAGTCAGACCACTGGCTATTAAGGTAAGTAATCTCTACTCCAACCACAGCAGCTGTCCAGCATCTCAAGCTGAGGTCTTTCCCATCAACTACAACTTGATCCTTTTAATTATAGATCCTTGGGATTGAATGTGGGATCTCCTGCATACAAAGAACATGCTCTACCACTGAGCCACAGCCGCTTCTCATGTTCTTCCCATACAGAAGTATTTCTAACTGGGTGAAAGGAACTAGGTGGCTAACATCATGCCCTTTTATACTCACTACTAACCTGTTCCTTTCCACCTAGGAGCTATGGGATGCTAAAACTGCAAAATGCTCAACTGGCCTTTCTTCATTCCTGCTTCACAAGCTATGCTTTTAGCATATAAAATATTGTACATGCTAAAAAAATAGTACATTTGATATTCTAAAATACGTGAATTTTTAAATTTCATGCAATATGGGTATACACCACACAGTGCACTTGCCTGGCCATAGCTCATTGCAAGCATACCAGGTAGGTGTGTGCAAAGTGGTAATCATACCGGGACTTCACTCTCAAGGCAGAGCACAGCCTGTGTACAAAGTCCTACCATGCCCTGTTTCTAAGAAGTAATAGAAATCTACTGCTTACCTTCTTGAGAGACGGGTTTGGAAGAAACAACAAATAAATATATGCTTGAAAACATTCGTACCACTGATGCAGATCACTGCATCAAAACAGACTTCCCCGGTTTCTTTGCTATACTCCAAGATATCATTAAAGATTCCAGCAATAGCTATGGCTACAAGATCCTTTACTATTTAGACAGTACACAATTCAAGACTATGCATATGTTTGATGATGTGAGGTCCCAGATTCTTTATATCTCCAAAAATAGACTCAAGGAATAACACTTGTTTAGTCTTTCTGTTATGTTTATGGACAGTTGTTGCACTGTAGAGTTCATGTTGATAGTACTGGAGCAGATGGGACTATTGGCCAAACAATATAAGACAACACCTTATAGTGTATATTGCTTCAGCTGTTGTCAACCGTATTCTAGAACAATACCTTTCCTTAAAAACCCCACAATAAACACATCATTCTAACATTCCTGGCCTCCACTCCAAAAACTACATATAATTTAAAGAGAATGTACCTCGTGTACAGCAGGGCAGCAGGGCCAAACAAGCCTAAGAGATAAAAAGAAAAAAATAATAACGTGTACAAAATTTTTCACATGAAGGTACCGGTCAGGGAATCTTCCCCAGCCACAGTAATATATGTGCATGAGCCCTTCTTCCATACTGCCTTCAACAACTACTGTGTATACCAGCATAAACTAAAATATGGGCCATTAAACCTTGCCTGTTTCCAGCCAGTTTGGTGTAGTAGTTAGGAGCATGGACTCTAATCTGGGAGAACGGGGTTTGATTCCCCACTCCTCCACATGCAGCTGCTGGTGTGACCTTGGGTCAGCTACAAGTTCTTTCAGAGCTGCTCTCTCAGCCCCACCTACCTCACAGGGTGTCTGTGGTGGGGAGGGGAAGGGAAAGGAGATTGTAAGCTGCTATGAGACTTCTTCAGGTACTGAAGGATGGAGTATAAATCCAACATCCTCTTCCTCCTCTTTCCAATGGGACATAATTCCTACTCCTACCATTGTTCTGTGAGTCCTGTTTCTTATAATTGCAGCATTTTCTGAGTACCCTCTTCCTATTGTTCCTTTTCACATTTAGGACATAGCAATGTAGCCTGGGTAGCATTCTCTCAAAGATTAATATCAATTATAATTACACTGATATTTGGGTCCAGAGTGTAAATAAACCAAAAATAGGTCTAATTAAATCATTATTATCAGTGACCATCTCTTCGAAAGAGGACAAACCTGTATGGGTAAGACAGGAAGTATGCAACACAGAGACACTTTGTTCCACAAAGCCCTGATAAGATTCACCTTCTAATTTTGGCCCTTTCAAAGTGATTGAGTAAAATCCACCAAGAAATGGCCCAGGTTGCTTTACACTAGAAAAACTGTTTTGGCTTCCTGGTTAGTGGCTCAAGACTCAATAGCTCTGATGCAAAATGTTCACTTTTAGACCACAATACTTCTCCAGATTCTGAAGTGGAAAGGTGACCTACCTTGCAACAAGCACAGAACTTCCAGCACAGTAGAAGCAGCAACCCCAGGAGCAGCATCAGTAACATTAGCAAGGGGATAAGCCAAAGGAAGCTTCTTGCTGGGCACTCTGGAATGACAGAAAAATCTTCATGGTTAGGAAAGAGATCACAGGGACCAAACAGAATCTGGGCAGGGAAAATACGTAAGGGAGAGAGGCAAAAGCAGACCAATTCACCAGAGCTTCTCTACACATTACAGGCTCCCCACGCTGTGTCCTGTAAACAGTCACACATAATTTCCTCATTTCACACATGTGCAGTGCCCCATTCAGATCCTGACTGTGGTGCATCTGGGAAAGCAGCTTCAGTCTCCACTCCACCCCTCAAATATAATTTTCCTGACCTGGAACAGTCTGGAACAGCACTATTTGGCCCTTGGGAAAACCCAGAAGTGTACATGTGATTTCTCCATTAGGCCAAACAGCTCCCATCAAGTCAGGAAAATGATATGGGGAGAAGGCTGAAGTGCCTTCTCCATGCATGCCACAGATAAGATCTGTATTAGGCACTGAGTGTGAAAGAACTGAGAAGAACCTTCAATTCCAGCGGGGGTCATTTCCTTCCGGAGAGCACCGGAGCAGTGCTCCAGTAGGAAGGAGCCCAGAGGTGCCCCCCCAACTGCCTCTCCTTGCCTGCCTGTCGAGGTGCCCATGCACTCTTGTCCCTGGCTGGCTCTTGTCCCTGGCTGGCCAACTGTGACCATGGCCTCGGCCTGTGGGAGAGGGCCCGCAGCCCTGTTGCAGCAGCTCGCCCACCCGGCCTGGCAGCAGTCGCAGCAAGAGCCAGGGCGGTGGCAGCACCAGCAGCAGCAGCATGCTCCTCCTGCAGCCTCCTCCTTCTGCCTCTCAACTCCAGCCTGGGGGAGAGGGCCCACAGCCCTGCTGCAGCAGCTTACGTGCCCAGCCTGGCAACAGCCATGGCAAGAGCCGGGGTGGCAGCAGCGGCGGCAGCAGCAGTGGCGGCAGCGGCGGCGGCGGCAGCGGCGGTGGCGGCGGCAGCAGCAGCAGCGTGCTCCTCCTGCAGCCTTCTCCTCCTGCCTCTGTGCCCAACTCCAGCCTGGGGAAGAGGGCCCACAGCCCCACAGCAGCAGCTTGCCCGCCCAGACTGGCAGCAGCCACAGCAAGAGCCGGGTGGAGCGGCAGTAGCACCAGCAGCAGCGCACTCCTCCCGCAGCCTCTGCTTCCATGCCCAACTGAGCATAAAGGTGGCTGCAGGTGAGGTCACTCCCTGTAAGGAGAGCCGCGGCAGCGAGAAAAAGCTTCCTCTTTTGGGGCGAGGAGGAGGAGAAGGAGGGCGAAGCGGCATCGGCAGCCCACCTTCCCCAGAGCGCTGCCTCCTCACCGCTGCCCCCCAAGCAGCCCACACCCAGTGCTGGTGAGCTGAAGGAGCGCTTTGCCCACGTCCTGGTGAGTCCCCCCCAGCTGCCGCAACCTTCCCAGAGCGTGAAGCAGGAGAAACAAGCAAAACTACTGGTGAAAAGGGGAGGAAGTGGTCCCCTTTGACTGCTTAAGAGGCTATTCTTGGAATAATGGGATCTGCATGGTTGAAAGGCATGAGTAGTGGTGGCTAGAGTAATGAAGGGAATTAGGAGAGACTGAGTGAAAAGGCTTCACACCATTTCTTCACACTATAAAATCAAACTCATAGCTTTCATTGTAATATCCAAATAATCATCATGAGTCAGTTTTTAAAGTTATTTGGGCTTCTTTTTAATTCTGATATTTTTGATGTCAGAGATAGGACATGCACATTGTAAAATTGGTGCATGATGAAGTTTAAAGCAATGGCTTCAGTATAGTTTTACTCTAGGGCCAAGCAGGAAATGGACTGGATCCTGTGCACGCCTTCCATGCACACAAGAAACCTTCCTCCAAGCTAAGAAAAAGGCCGAGTTCAAACTGGCAGTTTGACCCAATAGGCATGTTTCAGAAATGTTTCACAAACGGATTAAAGGGGCCGGTTCACACAGGCACAGCTGTCAGGTGTTCCCCAGCTGTACTCAACCCGTCTTGTAACGCTTCCCTCCCGAGTTTAAAAAGTACCAGGTGAAAGTGGTAGCAAACCCTGAAGAGCATGTTGATCCTGCTTCCCAGCCACAACTCCACCAGGGGCGGGCCTTGCTCCCTTGCGCCTCCTCCCCAGTATGCTCCCACATCAGTCGGTGCCATGACTCCCTTGCGTTTCATACTGCCAGTCTGAACTCAGCCAAAGACTCTGCTTACAGTGGAAGCTGGAAGGGCAACTTTGCTTGCTTCCTCTTCCTCACTCCAGCCACCTAAGGATGGCTTTTTTTGTCTGTATGGATTCTCCAATCCTCTGTATACCTTATTGACACTCACAAATGGCTGCTGGGTGACAGAGAGAAGGCAAGAAAGATCTGTGCCTGCCAGGACCTCCCATTGACATGTCATAGCATCCCAGCCGATAAAAACTGTCATGGGTTGAAAATTGCCTATGTATTTTGCCTCACCCTTTGTCCAAGAGCCATTGAGCAGTTTGCAGGTTCTTCCCAGTTAATCCTTCCAACAAGCCTGTGAGATAGGCTACATTAAGATAGAGCAACTGACCCAAGATAACCCAGTGAGCTTCAGGGCTGAGTGGGGATTTGAACCCTTATTTATTAGATCCTAGTTTGTCACTCTAACTATTATGTCACACAGTTTCTAAAGCCCTATGACAATCTCACCCTCTTCCCTCCCTCACATGCAGGATTTTCCCTTCTGTCTTCTTTCTTGCTGAGCAGCCCCTTTATCTATTTTATTCTTATTTGTTTGTCTATGGCTGTTCCGCCCAGTTTGGTGTAGTGATTAAGAGCAGTGAACTGTAATCTGGACAACTGGATTTGATTCCCCACTCCTTCAGATGAAGCCAGCTGGGTCATCTTTGGTCTGTCACAGTACTCTCAGAGCTCTGTCAGCCCCACCTACCTCACAGCCAGGGTGTCTAATTGTGGAGAGAGGTATGGGAGATGATTGTCAGCCACTCTGAGACTCCCACTCAGCAGCAATCTGGAGCCGTGCAGGGTCTTGCACTGCCCATTGCCCATTTTAAGATTACAGCAGTTACATTTTGCTTAGGATGTGAACTACTCCACTCAGTAGAGGGGGGGGAAATCAGAGGGAACATTGCTCACCCCCACCCCCATTGTGGCAAGCAGAAGACAAGCCCCAGCCCTTGGAAAGAGACTTGCTTCTCTTGCTTCCTTCTCTCCCTCCCAGAAAGTAAAGGTGGAGGGAGGAGGACATTCTGGCATCTGTCACTAGCCAGAGATCCAAGAGCTGAAACTGCATCACCTCTACCTTAGCAAGAGAAGACCATCCTTCCCCCTCTGCCACTTTCCTTGCACACTTGTCTCAAATCAGTCTGTTATGATGAACCGCTGAGCCCTTTGTTTGCACTTTCTCTGGTGGCCAGTATATAGCCTGGAGCTGTTGGGAGACCTTGTGGGTGTACTGGTCAGATGTTTTGGTTAGGATCTGGGAGAGCCAGTTTCAAATACCTGACTGCGCTATGAAGACTGTTAGGTGATGGTGGGCAAGCCACTCTCTCAGCCTCATCTACCTCTAAGAGTCATTGTGAGGACCAAATGGAGGAGGGGAGACCAGTGTACACCCCCTGAACTTGACTATTTTCTTTGTGCTTTTGAAGCAGTTTTTCTCCAGGTAGGCTCGTCAGCTCTGAGTTGGGAAATACCTGGAGATTTTTGGGGTGGATCCTGAGCGGTGGGTGTTGCCTTCTGACACACTTCCAGTAATGTCAGGGGGTGTGGCATATGCAAATAATTTATGCTAATGAGCTCCTGCTCCTCTTCTTCTATGAAATGACCCCTGAATTCCAGTATGAGTGTTACACTGGGCACAGGACAGTGAGCCCAGGCCTAACCTGTGTACAACATAATGTATAAAGACAAGTCCCTGTTATGATCAGAAATCCAATTCACAGACTTGTGTGTAGAGATATGATTAATGATTAATAGATTTCATGTCTTCATTATTAAGGTATGCCTAGGTACCCCAGACTATACATATATAAGTCTATAATCTGGGATAACAAGAATAGGACTTGACTGTAAGGAATATCAGCCAGTGTATCCACCAAGTGCCATCTTGCTTCAAAATTCAACAGCATCTCTTCCCTGTTTCCTCCTTCCCCCTCTTGCTTACCTTTTTTGTTTTGTACAAGAACAGTTCTATTGCCTGTGATGTTGGGATTGTCTTCAGTGAAATGGTAAATGCAGTCATCCTCCTCATCTTGGAAGGAACAAATTGTTTTTACCTCCCCATCTGCAGTGACATAAAACAGTGATATGTTACCAAAGCATCTTGGATATTTCTAGGTTCAAAGCCATATTTGCTACTGCCATAGGGATGAAAAAAATACACTGTTCTAAAATATTTAGAAACTACCTCAACAATCCACAAGGATTCATCAACAATTCAACATTCACCGTATGTTTGGCAAGAAATCATGTGGATGCTGTAAGGGGCAACAGGTTGAATTCCCTTTGCTAGGGAAAGGCCAGCTTTGACAGAAACTTGGTACAGTGCACTTTGTTTAATAAGATGGCCTTACTACTCACAAAGCTTGTCCATGCTGGATTAGATCCAAAGAACCATGAATGGAGCTCAGCTCACAGAACAAAACTTTCCCATCTTCCTTCTCCTGCTATAGCCTGAAACACTGTCTCTGGGGTTAGGGGACCACCAGAAATGTACTGGGCATAATGTAAGGAACTATAGCAGGAGGAGGAAATCTGTGAAAATCCACACATACACCCTTCTACTGGCAGAAGTTCCCTTCCACCCATCGAAAACAAGGCTTAATGAACTGAAACCTCCTGTACAAAATGTTATATCAACATACAAGTACAATTTGAGTTGCCATGTGCCCATGGGCCCTCCAGTTTTTGGAGGGAGAATTAAAAAAAAAAATCTTTGTTGGTGACACCATGACATCATTTCTGAGAAAACCCAGAACTGACATCATGACTCTCTAGGAATCGCCAGAGATGCTATGGTTTTTTTCATAGAGTTTCCAGCAATTCCTAGATAGGCATTTTCACACCATCACTAACAGCCACCTCATCCCCCCTCCTTGTACCTGACCCCCCTCAGTCTCCCACTGGTTGCCAAGCCTGGCAACCCTACAATCAATCAGTACAATAGTTATCCTGTGTAAATGAATATAGTAAACATTATATGTAATGTAGGTTTTGGGAGCCAATCCAGCTGGAAAGCAGGGGTATAAATAGATAAAATTTATTAGATTCACTGGTACAGTAAGTCAGTAATCTCTATCTTATTTAGCAGAGTGCACAAGGGCTATGCACAGCAGTAGCTTCTTGGTTCTGTACGTGCTAGCAAAGTTACAGAGCTACACAGAGCCACTTGGCAGTTTCAAACTAATAAGAATCCTTTATTCGAGGAACTACATTCTAAATAGTGCAGGTTGAGAAACAGGGATAGAATCTAACTAGCTGGATGTATGCATCTGCATCCATGGTGCCAAAGATGGAGAAGGGAGAACAGAAGGAAGGAAGCAATTCCCTGAGAGTATCAGTCTACAAATCAAAGGGACATAGGCAGAAGATTAACAGGAAGGATGTTCACAGTTAGCCGTCTGTCTATTTGACTCTCTTGTAACACACACACACACCCCGGGAAGCTGAAGCTAGGAAACAGCATTTAGTCCTTCACTTCCAACAAAATTAAGAAAATAAATGCATTGGCATACAAAGCACTGATCAGGCCAAGGCAAGTCAGTATGCAGTGCTGCTACATGGTCTCATGCTCATTCTGAGGTCACTTCACAAGTCTGCAGAGGGTGTGAAAAGGTCTTTCACTGCTTATAGGAAACACACACTGGTAATCACTAATCATTATTTCATTGCAGTGCTGGCCTTTAGCTACTCTCCCCCTTGCTCTCCTTCTTTTATCTTTTATTGTGTTTTAAAACCCCTTTTTAGAGTTGCTCTTAGCTATTTATTATTTTAAATATTGAATTCTATTTTGAGGCTTGTTGAGAGGAGAGCAATTTGAAGTTTACAACTGGCCCTTTGAAGAGAACATAAGATTTCTTTCCATGTCAGCTACTCCACTGGTAAGATAACTGTGGCTGTTAAAATGAAGTGCTGGATTAATGCCTCCAACTAAATTGAAAAATTCCAGCTGACAAGTGACCTTCATTTGAATAGTTTGTTTTGGGTTTTGGGACTGTAATCAATTTTAGTTGCTCTTTGCTTATTAAGTATGAAATGCATGAAAACGCCTAAGCATATGAGAGAGGAGGAAGACTCTGCCCCACCCTCTCCCAAGCAATTGAAGATAAATGATTTTTTCCTCATCCCAAATCCCTACCTGTAATCAGTTTGCTGTGTTGGAAGGCTTAGTGACGCACATGATCTGACTGAGGCTGCTGCTGCCATGGGCTTGCCTTCCCCTGTAATGGTGGACAAAGCTGGGAACTGTGAAGCTGATGTGAGCCTGTCAGACTATTCCACAGGCAATGAGGAAGTGGAAGCAGACACTAGGGCTGGTTACCCTGAGCTTTTACAATTAATTGCTGAAACAGTTTAATACATTTGTAAATTGTTTCATATGTTGCACCATAAATTGGATAACATAGGTAGTTTACTAGAAAATGTCTCTGGTAAGAAGTTCCTAGAGCTGGGAAGAACAAGGTGATTATACATCCAAGGTCCCCTCACCCAGTGGTTTCCCCTGCTGGAGATGAGGAGCCTAAAGCCTTAGGCAGGCTGCAACAAGAGGGGCCATATAATTTTGGTTGGAATTACCAGCTTGTGCTTCAACCTACAAAGGTTAGCTTGACTGTATGCAAACATAATGGGATAATCCCTGCCTGGAACTCAAAAAAACTAGTGAAGAAGCATCTAAGGGCTCTAGCAGGCGATCAGATAAGAATGCTTGACCTAATGGATTTAGAGTTATTGTCTAGTGGGCACCAGACCCAGAGAGTCCTGCTGACCTTTAGGACATCTTCCTTCAGTCCTACTTCGAAGTAAAGAGTTTTTAAGCTCTCAAGGAATCTTTCCCACCCGTGTGTATCTGAACACAATTCTGGCCCCTTTATGCCCAGAACTGAGTGCTAAGATAATAACAACAGGAATAGACCGGATTGCCGACTTCAAGGCAGCATAGCAGCAGCATTAAATAATGCCAGTCAGGAAGCTTTTGCAGATAGTCAAACTCCTACAAATAATAAACCAGCTCTCTCTCTTTTGGGGATGTTCCCGAATGAGTCCGTGTTGGAGGAGAATATCCAAGAGGCATTTGTAGGTTTGCCTGAGCAGGAACAGCTGTGGGTCATAGATAGGATAGAGCTTCTGAAGACTCATCTGCTTAGGAGCAGAACAGAACAGCAAGGTCAACCAAATTTTACAGATGTCTTGATACATGAGAGCATGGGATGGGAGCACAACATCTTGACAGCAGCCCTCTCTAACCAGGAGCATGCCGACAGTCATTCGGGGGAGATGGTAATGGATTTGTCACCCATCACAGACTGTGACCAGGTTCCATTGGATGGTCAGTGCCCCACCAAGGGAACTGAGATGGCAGTGGAGGCAAGTCTTAAATGCCCAAGAAACAGTTGTATTTTTAATGACACTGGTAATTCATTAGATCAGTTAGTAAACTCTGACTTGCTAAGAAAAGATCCCTTAATTACAGACTTAAAGATTGTATCTTGGACAAAGTGTTGTTAAAATGGTATACTGCTGATGAGATTGTAAAAGAACAGATGGTGAAATGGGCTATAAATATAAACAGAGAAATAGATATGTCTATTTGGGAGGGCTTGTGGAAAAAGTAAATTAAAATTTCAACATGTGTTAATGTGAAAGAGAATTGTTACAAAATGATGTATAGATGGTATATGACCCCCCAAAAAATTGCTAATATGAATGAGAACATGTCTAACAAATGTTGGAAATGTAAAAAAAAGGAGGGCTCATTTTATCATATGTGGTGGACTTGTGATAGAGCAGCAGCTTATTGGACTGAGGTTCATAATGAGATACAGAAGATTCTGAAGTGCACACTGAAAAAACAACCTGAAATGTTGCTTATAGGTCTTAAAATGGAAGAAGTGAATGTAACAAAGAGAACATTGTTATGGTATTTGATCACAACAGCAAGGATGACATTTGCGCAATTTTGGAAACAAGACAAAATACCTGAAAAATGGGACTGGATTAAGAAAATGCTGTTTATGGTAGAAATGGACAAACTTACAAAGAAGCTTAATGGTAAAGATGATGAAGAATTTTTGACAGAATGGAAAGATTTTAAAGATTATCTTGAAATGAACTGGGATGTAAGGAATAAGTTACTTTGCTTTGAGAATTATTAAGTAGTAAGAGAGAGTAACGAGTGAATAATTGTTAAAATGTTACCTATGGATTAGATTGAATTAAGGAATACGTTTTTATGGAAGATTGAACAACTGATAAGATTTTTAGTGTTACTGAATATAGAGCGGAAAAAAAAACGGGGTGAAGCATTGCGGAAAGGCAAGAGGGAGGGGGGAAGGGGAAATCTGTAACGGATATACTTAAGATTATTATATGATTTGGAACATGTTAAATATCCTATTAATAAAAGTTTTTACTAAAAAAAAAAATTGTATCTTGGAATATCGCCAAATGGAAGAAAAAATCCAGTGACCCGGAGTTAGGAAGCTTCCTTAGGGAATTTGACATTGTTCTTTTGCAGGAAACCTGGGCCCTTTTTGAGATCAAGTTGCAAGGCTTTCTCTATTCCAGTTTATAAATCTAATTGGGCTGGTCATTATCAAGCTGATCTTGCATTATTGTGCTCCCACAAACTTAATTTAGAGGTGACCCCCCCCCTTAAAGTCTGTGAAAGAAATACACAGACTTACCTTGTGGAAGGTTTAGGGGAACCCCTTATTATAGATAACGTGTCTATGCCGCCCTACATAGTTAAAGAATCTTGGGCTTGTAATTGGGATGCTGTTTTCAGAACTCTAGAAGATTTAGAACAAGAGTATCCAGGTGTGGCTGTTTTAATTGCGGGAGACTTCAATGCTAGAATAGGAATAGATGGGCCTGCACTTGCCAGGAGTTTGGGCCTTGATGTTGATAATAATCTTTCCAATTGTCCATTTACAGATTGTTATGTATTGGGATGTGAATCCTTGCTATACATTCCATGTCAAGCTTGAGTTTGAATGTGGCTCTTCAGCTGTCACATTACCATTGGCTGGTTTCGGCGAAACCATTGTAAATACCCAATCAATGTGTGAGAATGTTGCAAAGAGGCAACGGTCCTAATTGGCCTTTATCCCTGTGTTATGATTGGCCTTTATCCCTGTGTTATGATTGACCTTTATCCCTGTGTTGTGATTGGCCTTTATCCCTGTGTTGTGATTGGCCTTTAGCTAACTGTGGGTGTGGCTTTGACAGCCCGGGGGAGTTTAAAAAGAGAGCTGTGCTCCACTTGTTGTTGTGTGTTCCTGAGTTGAAGTCTTGCTGTTAAATAAAGCTGAATCACTTTTGAAGCTGAAATCGTTGTTGAGTCGATACTTAACACAGATACTCTTAAGGATTCCCATATTAACCAAGTGGGAATTCAGCTTGTCCAATTATGTCTCAGATTTAATCTTTCGATTTTTAATGGAATCCCCCCCCTTTGATTCTTTTGGGCAATCTACCTATGCCTTGAGGTGTGGTTGCAGTGTTATAGATTATTTTTTAATTTCATCAAGCGTTTAGGAATCAGTGAGAGCTTTCTCAATCAAGGACAGCATAGCAAGTGACCATTCCCCTTTGATTCTTGCTATCAGACTCTCCCACCTCGGGAGACAAGGGCTGTCATAGACATGGTGGCAGAAAAGACGCAAAGAATTTATTGGACAAGTAAGGTGGCACCTAAGGTTTCTGGTTTCTTAAATGACAAATTATTAGGTGACTTTCTTTTACTCATACAGGATCAGGAGCCCCAAGTGGTGACACCGGCATATGAAAGCACCATGGTTCAACTTTTGGCCTCTATTAGGCCTAGTTTGAACCAGCAGCAACGAGGAAGGGGAATAAATGTAAATAGCTGGTTTAATAGGGAATGTCTCGAAAACTCAGATTCGTGCCCTTTACAAAAGTATAGGAAATTGGAAACAGCATGCTTGCCAAAGGAATATTTTGTGCTGAAACTTCGATTAATGCAGTTATATAAGCAAATGCCCTTTACCCAAAGGCGCTGGGAGCCACTTATTCAGGCTACTGTCAGTAATGACAGAAGAAAATTTTGGGCCCTGATTTCGGGCTCCATGGGTGAGTAATATGTTGTTAATTGTTCAGTTTCAGTTAATGAATGGTTTGACAACAGACACTAGTATTGAGGAGGAACTTAGCTTTAGTTCAAAAGGCTGCCCAGAGTGGCCACCGGTGCAGGTGGAGGCTCTCATTCACGGTATTAAGCCTGGGAAAGCATCTGGTCCTGGCTCAATTCTCCCAGAAATGATTAAGGAATTCCCGAGCTGGTGGGCCCCTCTTCTGGCTGCCCTATTTACTGTAATTGATAGGATGGGCTTAATGCCCGGAACCTGGACTAGTGCAATAATAGTTCCTATTTTTAAAAAAGGTGATTGTCAGATTCCAGATAATTATAGGCCTAGTAGCTTTTTATCGGTTGTGGGCAAACTGTATGTTTGACGTCTGGCTAATAAACTCAAGATCTGGATGTCTGAGCAGAAAATTCTGGGCCCAGAACAAGCGGGCTCTTGTCAAGGAAAATCAACTCTGGACCATTGTGTTGTTTTATGTCATCTGGTGAACAAGAACAGTAAAGAGAGGCACTCTAAGTTATTTGCAGCCTTTCTAGAATTGAAGGGAGCCTTCGACTCTGTCCCTAGAGATCTTTTATGGAAAAAACTAAGGGACCTGGGTATTGATGAGAGCTTGCTTTTCCTAATTAGGAAGCTCCACCTCAACACTACTTGCCAGGTAAGATGCTCCAATGAGGGTGACAACCCCTAAGATTCCAATAAATGTTGGAGTAAAATAAGGCTGCATCCTAGTCCCTTTATTATTTAATCTTTTTGTGAATAATCTAGACTTATTTGAAAACCGCTGATGGCCATAGTCCCAAATTAGGGGTGATCCATCTCCCATTGCTTCTCTATGCAGATGATTTGGTACTTCTTTCCCTGACTCAAGTGGGAATGAAAAGACTCGTAGTCCATTTTCTTAAATATTGTGATGTTAATAAATTAACTTTAGATTTTGAGAAATCTAAAATCATTGCCTTTGGGAAGACGTGGAAGCCTAATAAATGTAAGATAAGAGATAACCTGACTGAGCAGGTTCCAAGCTTTAAATACCTGGGAGTACACTTTCATGATAGCCTTAGATGGGCTGTACCATGCTTGCAGTTTCTTGTTTTCACTATACTAAGGGCAATCAGTATGTGCCCGCAGCCTTGAGGGTTTTCAGTCATAAGATCAGTGCTAAACTGATGTATGGGGTTCCAATCTGGATTTTGGCTATTAATAAAGATATAGAAAAAGTCCAATCTAAATTTTTCGGAAAATATTAGGCCTTCCCCTATGCGTGTCCTATAGGGCCATCTGTTTGGAGAGCAATCAAAGTCTTTTGGAAACGAAAGCTGGGATTATGACATTTAAATTTTGGCTCAGGTTACATTTTAGAGCAAATTTCAATCCTCTTATTCCACAAATGCTTACCAAGTCCTCATCCTTGGCATGGTTTCTCCATATAGAGAGTAAGATCATGCGTATAGGAGTTAGTTTTGGAGAGCTTCTTCATTTGTCAGAAAGTTCAGCCTTTTGCTTGATTCCTTGACATAGAATGCCAAGAGCTGATTAGCCTGGCTTCAGGTAGATGCTCCCCCTTGAAGGTAGGGTTTCCTCCCCAAGGGTTTATAGCAGAATATTTTTTCTGTTTAACCACTCCTCATTATCAAAGAGCTTTTATGTTAGGCTGTTTTAATGTGCTGTCTTTGGCTGTACTGGGTGGCAGGTTCTCTAAGACTCCTTATGTGGATAGATTATATCCTTGTGATGTTAATGAAATTGAGAGTCTGGATCATATCCTTCTGCCTTGTATCTTCTATCGTGATGTTTGATCATTATATCTCAAGCCTTTGTTGAGAAACCTAGTAAATCATTCAGATGAATGCAATATATCTAATTTACTCTCTACTCGCTCCATAGTGATTATGGAAATGGTGGCCAAATTTCTGTTTTTGGCTTCTAAGTGGAGGGAATGTATCATTCAGTGCATATGACTTGTATTTCCTTGCCTGTCAGTTTTAATACAATATGCCAATAAAGGTTTGATTGATTGACTGATTGATTGATTGATAATCACTATTTCTCAACCAATAAGTTCACATGATAAAGGAGCTCTGGCTAGGATAGCTGATCTGTGACATCTCTGTCCCATACCTAAGCTATCATCCAGGTATTATGTGATGGACTCAACAGTGTGAATCAGCTCTATGACTATTCTCTACCTCCTTCACTGGACAATCTTTGTCCTCACCAATGCATTGCATACGATGACTCTACTTTGCAGAGACTCTTTGGCATGTATTATACTGTCAAGGAGGCAATGAAGTCTTTGTACCTTTTTTCAGTTCATCCACCATTTTAATATCAAAAGAACACCTTGTACAATTCTGCCCCTTCTTCTCTCCAGTCTTCCAAGCCTTGCATTGAACACAGCTGCGGATATCTTCACACACATGCTGAAAGCCCTGTTCAACAGAAGAAGGCATCTGATCAAAGAAGCACAGCACAAGAATAGAAGATTATAGAAAGCTTGATCCTTGGATGAGTGCTTGAGAGAAATATATAAATTTATCTCATCAGAGAAATAATGGAAAGAAGAGAAAGGACAAACTATCATGTGGAGTCAAAATGGAAATATGAATTACATATCAAATGCATGTGATACACAGGCCCACATTAAGCATTTTGCTGAGACCTTTTCTGTACCTCAGTGTTGCCACTGTTTCCCAGCAAGTTGAATCCCCAGCTGATGCTCCAACTTTGTGGCATCCCTTCACAAAAGGGCGTTTATTTCAGAGAAATGTTTCTTGATTTCAGATCCAACCCTCCCCATATGTTTCACACT
The DNA here is from genome assembly GCA_029375565.1 of Gekko gecko. Taxonomy (NCBI): domain Eukaryota; kingdom Metazoa; phylum Chordata; class Lepidosauria; order Squamata; family Gekkonidae; genus Gekko; species Gekko gecko. The sequence continues at coordinate 222,119,253 of JAPDNY010000002.1, forward strand.
TCCTTTGAAAAGGGGCTGTGCGGCTTTGTCATCATGTACTTCATCAGTGATGGACCCTCTTTTTTTGCACATATGCAGTAATGTTATAACATCATAACATGATTTAAAAAAGGCTGGATGTATCACAGTGAACAGCGTGGTGAACAGCATGAAAAGCCCCCCGCCACCACCGCCACCACCTCCCCCCTGCCGCCGCCAGTGAAGAGCGCCCCAGCAGGGCTCAGGAGGCGGCGGCGGAGCTTGCCTGCCCTCCCCCTCTCCCCTGAGGGGGACAGGAGGTGACGGCGGTGGTCGCCGCCGCCAGCAAAGAGCACTCTGGGGGGTGCAGGAGGCAGTGGCGAAGCCTGCCTGCCCTCCCCCTTCCTCCTCGGGGGGGAGAGGAGGCGGGGGCGGCGGCTGCCACCACCAGCAAAGAGCACCCCAGCGGGGTGCAGGAGGCCGCGGTGGAGCTTGCCTGCCCTCCCCCCTCGGGGGGGGTGGCAAAGGGTTTCCAGGCCCCACCGGGAGGTTGGTATCTGCGCCCGCCTAGGGCACAGAACCACCTCAAGCCGGCCCTGATAACATCCCTTTTATTTATTTATTTTTCATTAATTAAATCATTCAATTTATAACCCTCACCCTCTCCTCAAACCTCTGTTAAAGGGATAGGACATTTTTCTCCAGGCTCCAGACTATTCAACACTAAAGTTTCTGGGCAGATGCTATATGGCACAGGGGCCTGGATCACTGCAGTAACAGTGCAGTAACAATATTGACAGACCTATATTAAGATTCCTACACAATATTCTGGAAACACCTCAGTGTGTGTCTGGAATAGCCCTGAGAGCTGAAGTTGGGGAGATGTCTTATGAGGAGATGTCTTATGAAGCAAAGGCCTGGAGAAGAGCATTCAATTTGAAAATTAGGACTCTAACATCAAACCTAGATCTAAACCTCCTCAGACAAGCTGGGCCACCACACAAGTGATTGGGACAGATTACTGGACCATAAACTATTATATCTGGGTACCACCCATAACGTGATAGAAGTCACAAGAAGACAAGAACTGTCACAGCACATTAGAAGACATTTGAAAGACTTTGACTACAAGAGCACATCTATTAGAGCCTGCAAAGTGTGCTCAACCTTCTCAGTAGGCATTCAGCTTCCAACAACAATGCCAAATTACTTATCTGAGATAATTCTTCCAAAGTATAGAAGGGCATTCATACTAGTGCACCTGAATGCCCTACCTTCAGCTCTGATGTCAGGAAGATTTAATGGGATTTATACTTAGATCAACTGTGTGATTGTGGCAGCAGTAAAATTGACTCTGTGGTTCATATTTTGCTTGGTTGTCCCAAATTTTCAGCTCTAAAAGATGAACTATTGCCCCTGTATTTAAAGAGGACTTCCTGCCTCCAGAAGCAAAATCATCCTGGTTACTTAGAGATGAAGACAAACAAACTACTTTGCATGTGGCAAAATTCAAGCAGCTGTTGTCAAATCACATGACAACTTTTGCAGTAGCAACCTGTAAATTCTTCCATGTTTTCCAGCGGAATGAGGTTTACTGTGGGATGAGGGTTTGCTATTAATGACTCTGGTTGCAAAAACAGTAAAGACAATAAATAAATAAATACATAAATAATTTTTCTCCAGGCTTCTATAGAAGCCACTGACAACCCTACATGTCTATCTTGCTTCTTGCACTGTGTTCCTTTAAAATGCATTTGACCTCTTGTGAGGCAAAGCACACATGACACCCCCCCCAAGAGTTAATATGAATGGTAACGAGCTCATTCCATCCTGCAGTCTCTCTGCCTACACAGTGGTTATCATCTTCAAGGCCAGAGCAGGAAATGTGCTAATTAGCTTCTCATGAGAACCTGTGGCCTATAGGATGGGAGGAAAGGAATCAGGAGTGATGAGGTAATTTTCTAGAGGGTTCCAGCAAGAATGTGTTCTGATGCTGCTTGGCTAGAAAATATAATAGATTTAAGAGCCTGGGAAAAGAGGTTAGCTTGGAGTCTGATGGAATGAAGGCCTGGACTATGATATGCTTATATTGCAATAGACAGAAACAGAGAACACATCAGCTGTGGCCTTTGACTCTTGGGCTGCAGTCAGATGGGAGGTTACAATTGGCTTCATTGCTGTTGCTCTACGGATTTAAAATGCAGGTTCAGACGCCATCCCTCAGCTGTTTGCACCCTGTACTCACTCATCTTAGAGCTGGAGTTTTTAGCCACTGGAGAAAGTCTGATCTTAACAGACATCAGCGTTGTCACCCCATACTTCCGGACATCTGATCATGCTGTTACACGCTCCAGCCGGTTGGGAAGTAAGTCTTCCAGTTTCTGGCCACCATTTTTTTCTTCTATGAAGTGATGTGTGCTTAACTGCATATTTGCCTCTGGTGACTGAACGGTTCTGTGCATGCGCATGAAGACCTTTACAGGTGATAAAGCTGCTCAACCCAACCACCCCAATGTCTGATCAGTTGTGTTGTGGGCCAGCCTGCTTTAGCTGAGGATTACTGAGCTGATCCTGATAACATCCCCATCAGCATCTCTGAGACTCAACCAGCTGATGCTGTCAATGACCCTGAAATGGCAGAGGCAGGTCCCAGCGCCTCAGTTGCTGAGGGCAGCATGTACTCCAGCCCCATGAGCACTGGGAACATGAAAAAGGCAACCCTGAGAGGCAGCACTTCAACAACCCCAGATCTTGGGGAGACTTCACAGGCTGCCTCACCTCCCCTTTCCCCAGAGCCTTGAGGATGCAGGAGGAGGCGGGCACGCTTGGAGCTCCTTGAGGGGAAGTGGAGTATGCCTCTCGCCTGGTGATTGCCAAATCAAGAGAAACACCTGGGGTTAATGAGCCAAATGGATGGCTCTCTCACAAGCAAAAAGACCCAGCTGTGAGCCACCAATAAGGGGTAGGGCTTCAGATGGGGTAGGTGTGGGAGCTAGTTATCACCTTTCTGGAGACATGTGACCACACCACCTGGACCTGTTACTGTCTGCAACCCCTGACCTGCTTGGCTATGACTTCTGGACCTGCTCAGACTCTGCTTCTGGGACCCTTGGCTGGCTTCCCTTGTGCATGACTCTTGGATTGAACTCTCAACTTTGCAATTCTGGTTAGTGATTTTGTCTCATCCCCTTGGTCTCAGCTTAGTCTGCTCTGACCCAGGACACATTGATCACATGGTGAGTTCATGGTGAGGATGGGGTGTCTAGTGGGTATTCTCTGGAACAAATAGTTCAGGAGAACTTAGAGGCACGGCCAAGCCTATAGTCTGACCGCAGTCTGACTTGGACTTAAGATTTGTGAGCACAGGTCCTGGAAATGTTTTAGATAGTTAAGCTAGTTTTTTTGTTTTTTGCTGTATGATTTTACAATGTTGTGTTTCCTGTAATTTATACCTTTTGTTTTGACAGAAATGTAATAGAACTTCATACAATTTTAAAAATAATGAAAGGTTTGGATTACTTGTGTACAACAGCCCTGGGAACCTACGGGGTTCATCCTTGAACATCTTGGCACCTCCTACTGAAAATAACACTAACACACGAAGCTGCCTTATATTAGGTCAGACTGGTGGTCTTTCTACTCTGAGTGGCAGTGGCTGTCCAGGCTCTGAGGTAGCCTTTTCATATTATCTACTAGGTCACAACTGGATATACCAGGGACTGAACCTGGGACCTTCTGCCTGCAAACCAGATGCCACTAGCAGTGAACCACAACACTTTTCTAGGGAAGAAAACCAAGAATATTGGCCACTAAATATAAGATAAAAAATGGCCACAAGCTTGACCTTTAAGCTTACCAAGGAGTAGCTGACTTCACAAGTGGGTCCAACAAAGAGGGTAGGGTTCTCACAGATGCATCTGCCACATTCACAAATCCCACGTCCATTACAAATAACCTGCAAGAGACAGAGGCAACTATTTATGCTCCTTCTTGTAGTTTATGAGATATCTTAAGATTTTTAAAAAATGGAGTTTGGACTTCTGGTCTTGTTTCCAAGAAGAACATTAATAATGAAGAAGTGAGCCCCAGGACAGGGAAGGGCTCTTTCCTTACACCTATGTTTAAATAGGCAAAAAGATTATATTCACTCTAATAATGTAGTCAGTTCCATGAGAGGCAGAATCAAGCAAACAATTTAGAATAGGAACAAAAGGACAATAGAATGATTCAAGACAGTAGGAAAGGGTTTCACTAAAATACATTAAGATTTCTTGTACATGTAAATAAATATAAGGTGAGGCTGTCAGTTGTGGATATTAATAGGCTGCCAGTCCCCAGGTCCCAGTGGGGATTCCCCCACTTTTTGGGGTTTCAATCTGCCCCCAGCCAGGTGGCCAGTGGGGGAGACCCCACTCCCAAGAGCAACCACTCATCTGGCCACCCCTCTCCCTCCCCCTGCCCAATTTAAAGGGCTTCAGCTGACTGGCAGGGACCATATGGCCCGCAGACCAGCTGGAGGGCCCTTTAAATCTAGCAGGAGAGAGGGAGAGGGGCAGTCACAGGCTGCATGCTCTGCTCACAGAAAGACCCTTTAAAGGGTCTTTTTGCAAGTGGGGTGGGGGCCGTGACTGCCCCTCTCCCTCCTTCCTGCTAGATTTAAAGGGCCCTCTGGCTGGTTGGTGGGCCACAAGGTCCCTTGTCATGGGTACTGGCTCTGCTGAGGCTGACTGCTCTGCAGATGAGGAAGAGGCAGGGAGCAACCCAGCCTTCTCTGGAGTCAGCCCAGAAGAAGATCCCTCAACCGCACCTGATGAGGAAGAGTCCCCAGCAGCTGCACAGGAGGTGCAGCCAGAAGGACAGACAGATCCTGTGCCTGGCCCAGCACCCCCAGTTGAAGAAACCCCAAGGCCAGACTCCCCACCTAGTTCTCCTGAGTGCCCCAGACATAGGGCATGTCAGAGGCTGACTATACAGGAGTAAAGGAGTGCCAGACTGCAGCTCTTGCAAAGGCAATGGGAGGAGCTGTAAGTCTTGGCAGACATGACTCCCAGGGCAGGGAGAACCTGCTCATAAACACTCCACACACCTACCTCAGTGCGGTAGCAGCTCTGCATGCTCAGATCTGCTTCTGGTGTATAGCAAGCATTCCTTTTTCCTGACTCTTGCAACCTTGGACTGATTCCCCGGCTATCTGACCTTTGGCCCTGTTGTTTAACCTGATTCCGGACTGCGTTTCCACCTTCCATTGTGTAGGTAACCAGCTGAGCCAGCACATCCCTGCTGATCAGCTGAAGCCCTTTAAATCGGGTAGGAGGGGAGGGAGAAGGGTGGCTGGTCACTCTTCGGGGTGGGGCTTGGGGGCATCCCCCCCGTCCAGAATGCCCCCCAAATCCCCCACTGGAGTGACAAGGGAACCTGGAAACCCCAGATACTAGCCAAACCCAACAACTGTGACAACAAATGTACCCTAGTGTGTTCAGGGCTGCCTGAGGGTTTTTTGCGCCCTAGGCAGGGCTACCTTCTGGCACCCCCCCCCAGTGTGCACCCAATTACAGGGTTGCCAACCTCCCAGAACATGCCCCAGAGAGCCCTTCATTCCGCCGCTTGCGCGCCCTCCCTTTCCGGCCTGAGTGAGAGAGATGCGGTGCTACTCCGAGGCGCCGGCCGGCCAACTCTCCCTCCCTCCCTCTCCTCTCCTCTCCTCTCCTCTCCTCACTCCCTCTCTTCTTTTAAGGGACGGCCACCTCCCGGCACTGGAAACCCCTGAAACTGGGCCACACCCCCGGACAAAGGCAAGGTGACCGGGCGCCGTCAGCAGGAGGCGGGGCTCCAGGTGCCTACTTACCAATGCCGAAAGCTTGGACAATGGGGGTCCTGGCTACAGCAGGGCCTCTCAGGTGCTGCCCCCCCAATTAACTCCAAGCCCCCCAGTCCTGCTGCCCTGCTCGCCAGCACCCCGTACAGCATAGCAGTTCCATCTGGTGGGCCGAAAGTCACCTCACTCGCTCGGCGCCTCCTCCTTCTCAGGGCAAAAGGCGGCAGCTGCCACCAAGACAAGCCTCCCCAAGCTCCCCCTCCCTCCTCTCCAAACCCTAGAGCACAGCAGGGCAAGGCACAGGAAAGAGCAGGGTTTATATCCCTTCACCCACATTTTGTGTTTTTGTTTAAAAGTAGGCACTCACTCCCATGTCTCTGCTTTCTATCTGAACAGGCAAACCACACACACAAGAATACACACACACGCACACATATGCATGCTACCTGATTTCTTGGGGTGGCAAACATTTGCTCCTGTCTACTCCTCTACTCTGCAAGCAGAATTTTTAATTGCACATAAAATGGGATGGGAATATTGATTCCTATTTTTCTGAAACTTGGCTGGAGAATCCATTCAATGGGGGTACAAAAATTTATAGTCATAATTGTTTCCCATTAAGTCAATGGAAACAAATAATTAATATAATTAAAAACATGAACAATAATGTGTGCATGTGTGTAAAGTGCCATCAAATCCCAGGCAATTTATGGTGACCCCATACAATTTTCAAGGCAAGTGATTAAGCAGAGGTGACTTGCCATTGCCCTCCTCTGCAGAGACTTCCTTGGTGGTCTCCCTTCCAAGTGATCTGACAAGATCAGGCCATATGATACCATTCCACATCCCCAAACAATAACACACAGAGAAATTTTGTAAAGACTAAGAGAAAGTGAAAAAAATTAAAAATGTACATATCCTCATTCATGGGCCCTTGTTGCCTGTAACTATAGATTACTAAGGAGTAGAAAATTACTTACCCCATTGCTGGTGAGGCAGGTCTCATTGCTTGTGGGACACTCACAGCCTGGGCCTTGCCAACCATTTTCACATACACACTGGCCCATGTAGCAGCGACCCCGGTCTGCACAGAGGAAAAAAGCAGGAACAGAGATTCTTAGTGCTAGAATGTATGTATCTTCCAAACAAGGGGGTGTGTGTTCAGTGCCATCAAGTCACTTCTGATTTATGGTGACCCTATGAATTAATGTCCTCTGAAATGTCCTATAATTAACAGCCTTGCTCAGGTCTTGCGAACTGAAGGCTGTGGCTTCCTTGAGTGAATCAATCCACCTCACATTGGATCTTCATCTTTTTCTGCTGCCTTCAGCTTTTCATAGCACTACTGTCTTTTCCAGTGCGTCTTGTCTCCTCATAATGTGACCAAACTACAATAGCCTCAGCTTGATCATTTAACTTCTAGGAGAGTTCAAGCTTGACTTGCTCTAGATCCATTCATTTTGTGTGTGGGTATTTTTCTTCACTTGCTAGCCATGGGGAATAACAGCTGAGTTAGATCTAAAGGCACATCTGACTGCAGCCAGTGTAAACCTAGAATTCAGGAGACCCTGGCTCTTACCATCATGCAACCTTCAGCCAGTCATTTTCTCTTAGGCTAATATACACAGGGTTACTGGGAAGTTAAAATGAAGGATGGGAAAACCACGTGTTCCACCCTGAACTCCATGAAGGAAGAACAGGATGAAAATGTAATAAATAAATTACTGTGAGTGTAATATCATGGATGGGCTGATAAAGAGAGGATGACAAACAGGTCTGGCCCAAGTTTTTTTTGTGCCCTAGGCGGGGCTACCTTCTGGCACACACACCCCCCACCGCCAGGGCTCCCCTGGGCGAGGGAGGGCTCCCCTCCTCCTCCTCCTTCCCCTCTTGTCTGCCACCGGCAAGCCAGGGAAGGGGCATGGGTTTAAACCCCCGTCCCTTCCATCTGAGTGCTGGCAAGCCTGGGGAAGGGGAAGGGTTTTTTTGGTGGGGGTGGGGGCCTTTTGGCGCCCATAAGGGCTGGCGCACTCTAGACAAATGCCTAGTTCGCCTAGTGAGCGAGCCGACCCTGATGACAAACCTATTATCACCAGCATGGCCTGCAGAAGCAGGCATTCCTTGGTTCTATCCCAGGGCCCCCCACTGTAGCAGCTGTGGGCACAACAACCCCTGAAAATACCCTTCCTGGTGCCTACCAACTGCTTTTCAAAAGCAGGCAGGGACTGGAGCTGATGTGGCTTTTGGCTCAGCAAGTCTTTGGATTGGCCATTGGATATCTGATTGGCAGATTTTTAAAAAGTTGCTTTGGCAGCAGCTGCCACCACAGCACAAGGATCTTCACTGCATAATTGAAAATAAGCAGTGTGAAGATAGCAAGAAAATATTTTTAAACAGTATGTTCATTTTAAAAGGGATCCTGTTAAACAGAGCTTCTGCCTTTAATGTTGAAGAGTTACTATTAGAGTTATGCCTATCCCTGAAATTTTGTGAGTGACTCCACCTCTTGTGAGAGCCATTTTGTGTTTGTGCCCACCATCCTGCCTTAGAATTCTGAAGATGCCCACAGTGTCAAAAAGATAGGCTTGCCAACCTCCAGGTGGGGCCTGGAGTTCTCCAGGAATTACAGCTGATTTCCAGACTACAGATATCAGTTCCTTTGGAGAAAATGGCTGCTTTGGATGATGGGCTCTAGGACATTATACACCACTGAGTTCCTCTCCTCCCCAAATCCCAACTTCACTAGGCTCCACCTCCAAATCTCCTGGAATTTCTCTACCCAGTTTTGCAAACCAACTGGAGACCTTGTACTAGACTAAATTCACACGAGCCATCTCTCCTATATCATAAAGCTGTTTTGGTGGTGGCATGTTGCTGAACATTCCACAAGGTGCCCACAGCCTTTGGCTCCGTGATCTGTCATTCAGAGGGTCTCCCTATCCACTGGCTGCGTTGCCTGAGTCCTGCCTCAAACATTCTAAACAGTTTGCTGTTCCTCTCCCCCCCCCATAGCCAGTCAGAACACAGAGGTCACTTGCATATGCAGCCTGATTGGCCTTTGCCTCTAACATTCTAAATAGTATGCTATTGCTGTTGGGAGTCCTGAGGTAAAATACATATCCCAATTTCCCTGTGGGACCTGGAGATCTCCCACAAATCACCTTGTTCCCCAGCCACAGCACATCATTTCCCCTACAGAAAATTTCCCAGCTATTACAACGGATCTCCAGATGAACAAGATCAGTTCTTCTGGAGACAATGGCTGCTTTGGGCAATGGACTCTATGGCATTATACCCTGCTGAAGTCCCTCCGCACCCCAAACCCTGCCCTCCCCAGGCCTACTCCTCAAATCTACAGGTATTTCCCAACCCAGAGTTGGCAACTGTGTAATTGGCTATGGAACCACTTTCCAGACCCTTGGAACCCAGAAAACATGGCATAGGAGGAGGTGCTTTTCTACCTTACCTGCCACTGCATAGCCCCAAATTAACATAAGCCAACCTCCAGGCAGCACCTGAAGGTCTCCAGCTATTACAACTGATGTCCAGATGACCAAGATCAGTTCTCCTGCAGACAATGGCTGCTTTGGCCAGTGGACTCTATGGCATTATATCCTGCTGAGGTCCCTCCCCACTCCAAACCCTGCCCTCCCCAGGCTCTACCCCTCAAATGTAGAGGTATTTCCCAACCCAGAGTTGGCAACCCTGTAACTGGCTACAGAACTATTTTCCAGACTCTTGGAACCCAGAAAACATGGCACAGGAGGAGGTGCTTTTCTACCTTAGCTGTCACTGCATAGCCCCAAATCAATGTAAGTCGGGTGGAGGAGGAAACCATACCTGTTACCACGAGGCTGTCCTCCCACACTACCCACTTGGGGCAGCAAAATGACTTGAGACAGCCCTGCCTTATAGCCAGGGGTCTTTTCGTAGAAGAACAGCTGCAGGAGCTCATTAGCATATGGTATGCTAATGAGCTATTAGGCTATTAGCATATGCCACACCCCCTGACATCACCGGAAGTGATGTCAGAAGGGGAAGCAAAAGGGGGGAAGCATCTTCAAAAGCCTCCCCTTCCCTTCCCCAGCTGGTCTGGGTGGGGGAGCTAAGAGAGAAGGGGTTTAAAGTTTAAACTCCTTCTCACTAGAGTTGGGCCACAGAAGGAGGAAATAGGGAAGGAAAGAGAGAGAGTAGAGAGAAGGAAAGAAGGAAGGAAAGAGAGAAAGAAAGAGAGGGAAGAGGGAGGGAAACAGGGAAAGGAGGAAAAAAGAGAAGAGAAGAAGGTGGGAAAGAAAGAAAGAAAGAGAGAAGAGAAGAGAAGAATGAGGGAAAGAGGAAAAAGAAAGAAGGAAAGGAGGGAATGAAAGAAATTCAGTGGCAATTCAGCCCCATTATACCCTATGGGCCATTGAAGTCAATGGTGAAAACATAGGGTATATTCTGGGGGCTGGAGGGGAGGGGTTTGAGGGAGAGGCTCCAAGATCACAGGATAGCTGATGGAGCCTCTCCCCAAGATACCCACCAAATTTCAAGAACATTGGACCAGGGGGTCCAATTCTATGGGCCCCCAAACAGGTTGCCCCATTTCCTCCATTGTTCTCTATGGTGGGAAAATAAGTTATTTTTTTCCCACTATAGAGAACAATGGAGGGAATAGGGGCAACCTGTTTAGGGGGCCATAGAATTGGACCCCCTGGTCCAATGTTCTTGAAACTTGGTGGGTATCTTGGGGAGAGGCTCCATCAGCTATCCTGTGAGTTTCTGAGCCTCTCCCTCAAACCCCTCCTCCAGCCCCCAGAATATACGCTATGTTTTCACCATTGACTTCAATGGCCCATAGGATATAATGGAGCTGAAATTGACATTCGGCTGCCTGAAAGACTCTCCGGGACGCCGGCTGGGGGCGGGGCTTGGCTTCTGAGCTCCCGGAGCTGCGCTCCGGTGGGCTCCCCCGAAAAGACCCCTGCTTATAGCTAACCAGAAGGAAATAAACATGACTTGCCTCCCTCTATTTTCCCCTTCCCTCTGCCGCCCCACCAGCCACAGCCAGGACACTCACCTGGTGTTTCCTTCTAGAGCTCGTATTTCTTCCTATAACTGGCCTTACTCCTAATTTAAAATTATTTTCAAATGTTTCTGTTTGAGGAATTTCCATTCATTTTTTAAAGCTCTTACTGAAATGTGGTCCTCCTTTTTTTGCAGCAAAGCCTGACTTCAGCCCTGGACTCAAAGTGACAAACTCTGAGGAAACAGTCGTCACTGACAGAACTGTCACCACAGGCACTATAATTATGGTAGCAGGTGTGGGGAAACCACCCTGAGGTCTGTTCCTTTATCAACATGAGGACGTCCTCCAGAATCTTCAGTTGTGAAGAGGAATACAGCAAGTGAAGAAGTTTATCTTGCAAAAGAACTATAAACCAGGGGTGTCAAACATAAGGCCCAGGGACCGGGACCGGCCCATACAGGGCCTTTATGGGGCCCATAAGCAACTGGTGCAAGGGAGGGAGTGCTGGGGGGAGTAGGCGGAGCCACTCCAGTTGTAGCTTCAGCACAGCAGAACAACCTTGTCTGCAGTAATCAAGCATTGTGGGAGCATCTGCCCAGTGCCGCACAGCTTGTCTCTCCAGTTCGCCTATGTGAGTTTTCCTCTACAACCCCCTCCCAGCCCATGGGGCCTTGCAGTGAGAATACACCAACTCAGAGCTTACCAGCTGCTGTCCTTTATATAGTTTGTATCTCCAGTACCTGACATTACATTTTATGGCGCACATGACCCGGCCTGACAAAGTGACATTTATGTCAGATCCGGCCCTCATAACAGATTAGCTTGACATCTCTGCTGTAAACAGGTTGCCATTGGTAAAGTCTTACCATTGCAGAGGAACCCAGAAGTGCGGGGACACTGGAAGTTGTCATATTCACAATATGTACCCTCAAAACGCTGGGTCAGATCCTCGGAATAGCACTGACATTTCCCACATAGGCACTCGCCTCGGCCAGAACAGGGCTCTTCTTCCCCTGGCCGTATGCAGGCTGCATTGTCAGTAGAAGAAGATGTAGAGCAGTTACATGTGTCTCCCCGCCTGGCATGGAGAAAGGCAGAAAAGAATAAGAGAGGCACTCAACGACATCTTGAGGAGGTGAAAGTATGATAATTGTGGTGGTGGTGGTGGGGCTGCAAACCACAACAGATGGAACTTTTAGGCTGTGTGCCTGTGGGTGGCGCCTATCTTCAGTTCTGATCTTTATTGTATTTGTACAGCATAGATTGGAAGACACTTTATAAATAATAAATACAATTGTGTGCCTGTAAACAAATATGGTTTCATAGTCAGTTCAATGGGAAAGACAGGGCTTAGTTGCCCTTTGTACTGAAGTGACCATGGAGTTGTAGAGTTTTGGTCCCAGAAACAAGCATAGCTGAGAAACTCCTGAATAAAAATTTCCATGGGACTCTTTTACCGTGGTTAGAACCCTTAAAACCTTGTCAGCTGGGGGGCAGGGGGAGAGAGACCTGACAGCATGTGTCCCTCCAATGCTAAGTTTCACATCTAAGATATTTAATTTGTTAAGGCTCTGAGCAGGCTAATCACCCTCCACACAAACATATTTTCCCTTTAAAAAATCAGCACTCAACTGCCTTTGCATTCTGTGGCTACTGGAGGGCAATAAGCATGCTCAATCCTCACTGGGCCAATTTTGGGTTGTTCTTTTTTTACTAACAAATACTTTTGCCTAGATAGTGACTCCTGCGAGGGTACAGAAACTCCTGCCATATCTGTGGATGAATCCTTTTCTCTCCCAAACTGATAAGTCTTGGATCATCAAGACTGGTATAATACTTACCAGCCTAAATGGCAAACACACTGTCCGCAGACAAAGTCTCCATGGAAATCACACCTAGCTGATGTGAGTTCCTTTTGCTGCAAAGAAGAAAAGAGATGGTACTGATGCGCATGCCAAGGGTTGTAGGTTTAATCATGTATCCTTTAGAGACAGAATGGCAGCTTCTACATTTCCTTCTATATACAGATTTAAGAGGTCCTACTAGGGCCACACTTCCTATATTTATACATATCATTCTTGAGACTCTCTAACCAAACAGGAGCCAGAGGAAGTACCTGTTCACAAGGGCAGGCATCACAGATGACTGAGGCTTCAATCTCTAATTTGTTGCTGAAAGAAGAGGGTTTCAAGTGAATAAAACCCTTCCGGTCTTTCTCTGGGAGATCACAGACCTGTTCTCCACCCACATGCTCATGAGCTTTCACACGAACATCAAATGTGCCCTAGATGGAACAGAGAAAATGTGTTCATTTTGCTGGAACTATCACAAGAGACAAATGCCACTTTTGCCAGTGATTTAAGAGTTAAAAAATTAGGTATATGATATGAGGTAGTATCCTACTAGTACTTCATTCAGCTAGCCCAAAGAGGCTGTGAGTTAGCTTAAGCACCATGAAGTTCAGAATCTGCTTCTCTCTCTGGGGACCTGATGTGGGGTAATAGATCTGCTACCCTGTAGACCCTCTTTGTCTCTACCTGCATTCAACTTGTATATTTGTAAATAAAACAAGTACTACAAAAATGTCATTAAGTCTTCACTGTGCTCTCTCCTCTAAAGGAGACCAGCCCAGGAAGAGCCACCGCTAGAATTTTTTGCCTCCTGGTAAAGTGTGAAGCTTGTAACAATATGCCCCCAAAGCTGCATTGCAGGCTATCTCCATCATCCACTTATCCATGGATAAACGGGGGCGGGGGTGGGTGGGCGGGGGAAGGATGGAAATGCCTCAGGAAGTTTACCCAGCAAGGAGATGGTCTGGGAAATGGAAAAATGCCCTTTCTGACATTAATAGGCATTTATTATTATGGTTACACTGACTGGTATAATCCTGTGATCTATCTACAACTGCAGAAAGATTGTTTGCCAGAACACAGATATGGATTCTAATCCAGAGTTAGCAGCAAGTGGCCAGGCTTGAACTGGGCATGTAATTTACAGGGAAATTTCATAGTGGGCTGCTGCCCTAGAGGACACTGGCAACAAAGGGCAAACAGACCCTATCTACACAACTCCCACCAGGGCCTAAGGAGCTACTTGTCTTGGACACTTCAGTGGCAAAGGTAAGGACTGTCAACTCATTAGTTTTCTCTTCCTGCACTGCCAGCAGTGAGTCTGCACAAAATGAGCTAATGCCTATTGTTGACCCAAGAGGCCCCTGTAGCACTGGACAGTAGGGGTTCCTGAACTTGCTCCAGAGCCATTTTAACTGCCCAGACCACCCCTGCCAATGGCATCCTTTTTCTATACTTATTATGACAAGGGTGTGACCAACATTTCAGGTTTATTTTTGCCTTGTCTTGCAGCCATATGCTGTACAGAATCACAGACAGCTTCCCTCATCCTTCCCCCCACAAATTTACATACGTTAATATAGAAAGTATTTGGGGCATATCTCTTGTGCAAGAGTTTTTTTCATTCTTGGGCTACAAAGCACTCCAGGAATGCATACATATGAGTTGTAAAGGCTTACCACTTCCCCTCGGACAACCTGGAATGAGCCAGATTCGGTTTTTTTATAGTTCATGGAAGTTATTTCTGTTTTCAAGGCTTTGGGGGTATAGTCAGCACGAATATCCATCTTGGAACGGATACGCTAGGAAGAGGAAAGGGGGAAGGAAGAAAATCAATAGAACTGAAAGTGGTCTAATTCAGTAGCCCCCAGGTAGCAGGCAAGATATTTTACCTTATGTTTATTTGAGGACTGTTGCCAAGCAGCCACAGCCACTTCAAAAGGCATTTTCAAAGACTCTTAACTATGACTGCAAAGCTGTGTATCAAGGCAATGGACAGAACTGTAGCCGTGAAGCAGTGCCCTTATAGTGGACTGAAGGCATGTGCTCTAGCCAAGGGGAACCTTGTGCTTGAGCAGCATGCCAAACCAGATGTGGACCCTTGGACTACAAGATGCCTCTCACTTCTGCATCTCTGCAGCTATGCCAGCACCAGAAGGCAGACCAGCAGCCCTGACCCCTAAAATGCACAGAACCTACAGCAGATCACAAAGGAAAGCCATGCTCTGCGAATAAGCCAGGAGATTCCTGCACAGACGCCATGAAGAACTCCCTTCTATACCACACAAGCATCCCCCCCACCCTCACATATTAGTATCACCAGATGAAGCACATACTCCTCTTCAGCCTAAAACAAAAGGATGTGCTCTGTGACTGATTAACGAGCTATCACGTCTTCCAGCTGCTCATTAAGATAGCACAGCTGTTTAGCATCCAGCCATTAAGTCCAAGTACCAGCCATCCAGCAGGAATGTTGCCCTTCTTTCTCTCTTTTGTCTAAACCTTTTCCCATAAGAGGTGTCACTGTTAGCCAAGCCATTGTTTCAATTGCTCAGTGATTAATCCCTTTTTCTGACCTATTAATAGTTTAAGTTTCTCAATATTTCCTGGGGACCAGGTGACCAGAAAGGCACTAGCCTCTGGTTACATTTAAGGTATAAAAAGAGAGAATCTAGCCATTACTCTCTCTCTCTCTTTTACCTTCCCTAACCCTACCCTATCTTGCTGGTTCCATTCTTAGCACTGTTTGGAACTTCCCACTTGTGTTGCTGGCCAACTCATGACCCCTTCCCATACTTTTATCCCTTTTTTGCTGCAGAGTCAACTTGCCTTGTCAGCCATGTAAAGTATCACACTACCAGTGGTACTCCCTGCTGATGCAAACGTCTCTGTATTTTTCTATCTGAATCCTTGGATCTATGTTGTTTGTGCAGATGCTTGATTTTATATTTCTTTGTGTAAGAATCCTTTAGTGAAGAAATCACTACTTTATTAATTAATAATTCCCCACATTTATTCATAAATTAAGGCAATTTGGCTAACAGGGCATCTGATCCCTCTACATAACTATAAAGAAAGGGGCTAAATGGTAGCAGCTCCAGATTTGGACCCTACAGTGAAAATTGATTGGTCTAGTAACTCTGCTAAAATCATTCCACAACAGTTGTGTGAATGCTAAGTATTCTGGGTCACACAGAGCAGTCTCTCTGACATTTGTCTTATATAGCAGAATAGACCAGGGCTTTTTTCCTGGGGGAACACGCCAGAACAGAATTCTGGAACCTCTTCAACAAAATTCTTTTAATTTTAAAAGTTCATGAGTTTCCAGTACACAGATTGAAAACTTTATTTCCCTCTTGAGAGTTCTGGCACCTCTTTTTCAAAAAAAAAAAAAAAGGCCCTGGAATAGGCCATCTAATACTTGTCATAATTGTCTTCTTACCTCAAAAGCCATACGGATCAACTCAACAATATTGGAGGAATCTTCTTGCAGCCTTCCAATTTCAGAGATTGGGAAATACTTGTGCAGTTTCTACAGGGGGAAAAAGGTAGTCAATAAACTAAATATCTGAGTTGCATTAGGCCACTAAATGGATACTGGAGAGAGCAGCAAAGGAACAAAGATAAAAGTCCTTATGTACACAGTAAATGAGAATGTACCCTTATTGTAGCTAGAAAGTACAAGAAAAAGTCAATTCGGACTATGTTCCATTTATTTCAATGAGTTTTAGTTGTAACTAGTTTTCATTGGTTTATATCCACTTACTGAAATCTGGAAACATCTCCCACCATTCTATCGCTATACTAACCTCCATGAAAGAGGGACTCCTCAGCTTAATGAGTAGATATGTGTGGGAAGTATGGGAAGAGGCCATTTGTATGCAGTGGGAAGTATGAGAAGAGGCCATTTGTATGGGACTGCCCATGAAGGGTTTATAAATTGGCTCCAGCAATGGAAATGGAAGCTTCCAGGCAGCCAGTACAGTAGTCATAACACCAGTGGAACAGGGTCCTGCAGTAAATGGACTGTGGCAGTCTATACCAATTGCAATACTTTTGTCCGGGATTCTGTCTGTGATTAGTGAGCTATCCACTGGGTGGACCCACTATAATGCAAAAATTAACTGCCCAGAGGCTAGATACCGGAGCATGGATTTACCAAGTAACTTGGTGAGGATACACCCAAAGGCCACCTGTTTCTACCCCATTTACTGAGTCACAGAGGTTTTCTCCACATATGACTTATTCCTGCTTATTTCAGCAGTCAATCCACTAGCATTAAGCAAAGGGGTTCTGGGCATTTCCCCATCCTTGGCATTTTTCCAGTTGCTACACCAGATTATTTTCTTGCAGACATGCCTAAAAAAAATCAGGAATGGAGGTGCTGTTTTCATTTATGAGGTCACAGAACCAAATCCCTTTTTTCCTTTTTTTGTTGGGCATGTACTTTATCAATATACTAATCTAGAAGAGCTAGTCATGTGCATGTGTGAGGATTGCCATATCGTCGTTGTGGAAAAATGCTCTCCACCAAAAAGTTCATCCCAATATTTAGAAACTTGGAGCTGCAAACTGGTTTTTAAAGTTTTCCTGTTGACAAATAGCAGGCAAATGGAGAGGAACTGATTGCTTCCTCATCTAGTCAATTGCTTTCAAGTGGACCCTACTTAATGTTTAGCCCTATAAATGTCTCTAGCCAGCTGAGAACAATAAAATGGGCCAACAGGGCTGCTTTGTGACAGTCTTCACCAGAATTTAAAGCAATAACAGATACCCCCCCCAAAAAATCAAATCCCCACACAAAATAAACATAGCAAGGGGAGGGCTGGATATCAAGGCACAGGCATGTCATATAGCAATATAATGCTGTCAGGGAGTACTTAAAGAATCAAAGATTTGCTTACAGAATTGCACATGCAAGGAATGGCTGGGAAAGAGGATAGAAAAAGGCAGTTAAAGGCTATAAGATTGAAATGTTTGGGCTGTAAGAGTAATGTCGGAGTAGACCCAATACTGTAACTGGAATTTAAAAGTAGGAATTGGTAGCAGCTAAGCAAATGGGCCGTTTTCTATCTAATAGTAGCAGTACGCAGTGGATCCTGACATCGGCCAACTAAGCTGGTAGGTCTGTGGCTTGAACCAAGCGTGGCTGACAAAGACCATCAGGTATAGTAATGTCCGGGCAGGGAATTCCAGTGCTCCTGGGAAGGGGAAGGTACAGCAGTGGGACCAGGCGGAGATGGAAGGGAAGGGGGCAGAGAAACAGAGAGGTCGTATGCGATGGCAGTCAAGGCTGCGAAGAGGGAGTTCTACGCAGCCACGATTGTGTCTGCAAGCTCATGCCTGGCACACTTGTATAGAATGATTTGGTCTTTAACAACTCTGCCACAGGGCAGACAAAATACTAGGGAATTCAACATAGGCTGTGAGGCTTTTGTGAGCTATTTTGCAGACAAAGTCCTGTTGCTCCGCCGCAACCTCCCGGCCACACTTGAGACAGTGAATGAACTTGAGGTTCCATGTGCGTCTTCTGGTCCCATTCTGGATTATTTCGACCCACTCAGCCTAGAGTCATATTGCTATATGACATGCCTGTGCCTTGATGGACTGATCTCAATGGTACGCCCAACCACATGCAGCCTTGATCCGTGCCCCTCCTGGCTAATTAAAGGGATTTCAAGGCACACTTAGGGACATTATCAGCAAGTCCCTCTCAGAGGGGCTGTTCCCTATTTGGGCAAATTAAGAGAGAGGGCAGTGGCAATACAGTTGCAGAGCTTTCTGGATGACACTTCCACACTAGATCTTGTCCAATCTGGCCTCCGCCCAGGTCACAGGACAGAGACAGCACTGGTCACCCTCATAGACAACGTCCAGAGGCATCTGGATCAGGGCGGGATGGCGGGATGGTGGTGCTGCTGTTGTTGGACCTGTCAGCGGTGTTCAACAGAGTTGCTCGCCCACCACCTCGCTGACATGGGGATTCAGGGACTTGCCTTGCAATGGCTTGTCTCCTTTTCCAAGGTCGGGAACAAAAGGTGGCACTTGGGGAGAAGCTGTCCCAAAGGCACCCACTAACCTGTGGAGTGCCACAAGGGGCGGTATTCTCCCCGATGTTATTTAACATCTATATGCACCCCCTTGCCCAGATTGCTTGGAGGCATGGGCTAGGGTGTCACCAATATGCGGATGACACCCAGCTCTATCTGTTGTTGGGCAGTCAGTCTGGCTCTACCCCAGAAGATCTGGACCGGGCATTGCAGGATGTGACAGGATAGCTTAGACTGAGCCAATTGAAATTGAATCCGATGAAGACGGAGGTCCTATGCCTGCATCGGAGTGGCTCGGGGTTAGGGGTCCCACTACTGGCCTTTGGTGGGGTGCTGCTGGTGCCAGTGCCAAGGGTCAGGAGTTTGGGAGTGCTCCTAGATGCTTCCCTGACAATGGAGGCCCAGGTAGCAGCCACTGCCAAGGCAGGCTTTTACCATCTTCAGCCGATTAGGCAGTTGGCCCCCTTCCTCGAACGCAATGATCTGGCTTCAGTGATCCACACTATGGTCACCTCAAGGTTGGACTACTGCAATGCTCTCTACGTGGGGCTGCCCTTGGGGCAACTCCGAAAGCTGCAGCTGGTGCAGAATGCGGTGGCCAGGCTGTTGGTGGGCCTTCCTATGCGGGAGCACATCCAGTCTGTACTAAAGTCGCTGCACTGGCTGCCAATAGCATTCCGGATCTGCTTCAAGGTGCTGGGCTTTAAAGCCCTTTATGGTCTTTAAAGCCCTTTATGGTCAGGGGCCTGCCTACCTGAGGGACCGCCTTTCCCCGCATGTTCCCCAGATAGCACTGCTATCTGGAACACAAAACCACCTGCCCCCACCCACGGGCCTAGGGACGCCAGGTTGGCATCGACTAGAACCAGGGCATTTTCCCTGGTGGCGCTGACGCTCTGGAATGAGCTCCCCAGAGAGATCAGGGCCCAGTGGGACCTCCAGCAATTCCACAGGGCTGTGGAGCATTTTCACTGGGCGTTTCAGTAGGAATAATACTATATCAGATGAGCTGCACTTGCACTTTACTTGCACTTTACTTGCACTTTACATTGCCACATTTAAATGGTTTTAACTGTATTTATTTTGGAATTGAGTTAAGTCATTTTATGTATGTATTTATGTTGGTTTTATGGTCATATGTAAGCTGCCCTGAGCCGCTTCAGCAGGAGGGCGGGATAGAAGTTGAATAAATAAATAAATAAATAAATAAATAAAATGAGTGGCAAGGACAAGGAGTGAAGGCTGAGTGGCTAGAGGGAGCAAAGAGCACTCCTCTACCTTCTGCAAGTGCAAGGAAGCAAATGGCTGTAGCAAAAAAACCCAAAAACCCACCTCCAGAGCAGAGAAAGATAAAGGTACCCATTGCTGCAAGCACCTGGGAAGAGCAATGATTACTCTTATGCCATCTTATAGAGATATCAAGAGAGATTTTTTTATAAGAATAATAATAATTGAAAAATTGCCAAAACAAGGGATAAAAATTCCTCATTACTGAGGCAGAAGAAAGAGAGCACAGGACAAGGTTGTCCCACACTCACAGTCCAGTCAGTGGAAACTGAGTGGGAAGAACCAACAATAGCCCAGGAACCATTTCATATGCAAACAAGTGCAGCTCAAATTCAATTGCTAGAAAAAGATCAGGTTAAAAACAGTTCCAAAGGAACCAGGGAAAACAGGGGAAATGTGAGTGAAAACTAATGGATCCAGAGAGTGTTCAGAAGACAGGGGATAAACTGAAGCAATATGGGGCCAGAACTGACGCAATACTGCTGTGCTAAAAACCCTACACATTCCTGAAAGATTAGCCTATGTCATCCATATCATAACTTTTCACAGAGGACAGGAAAACCAAACTGAACTACAGAATAATGTTTCTAGGGAAAAGAACACATTTAGGATCACAGTTGATGATCTACTAGGTGATTTGTGATTGGATCTTCCTAGTTTTTTTAAAAAGAGCAAACTGCAGCACCATGTGGCTCTAGTTCAAATTGAGGCCACACAAAGAGGTGAGAGTAGATTTGATCCTTCTACCCAGTTCTGCCTATCAGAACTGTCCTCCATTGTGGGCTATTATTAGATTGGGAAAGGAAAAATTACAGACACCTCTGTTTTCCCTTCAAAGTAAGTAATAATGCAGGGGAAATCATTTTGATAGGTGAAACCATGTGGCATTGGAAAGATTTAGCTCCCTCTCCCCTTCCTGCAAGGTTCTCATTTGAATTGGGAATACATGTCACTATTATTTAATTATTTAAAATGTTGGGAAACTTCAGTCATGGATCCCTCAGCATCTTGTCTGGTTAGTGAGGACTCCAAGGTAGCTTAAGATAGCAAATTAGGCCACATGCTGAAGGAGACAGTGAAAACTCCTAGTGCCAGCATTTTCTGAAAATACTTTTGTACCAGTTCATCCCACTCAACAGCAGGACACAGCCTCTCCCCAGTCCATGCCCCTGTTGGCTGCCATAATAAAAGATGAACCCTTCCTTGTCTGGTGACACTATTCACCTCATAGTAGTCGTAGGAATGGTTGGTGACAGCAAATATGGGGATGATGTTGTGTCGTCCCAGCAGTCGCACAAGGGTAGGCACAGAGGGGTAATCCTGCCTGGTGTCAAAGGTGTAAGTGCCTGCTGAGGTCAGATGGCACTGTTCATCATTCCTCCTCAGAATTCCAGCAAGGACATTGGCACCATCAGCTTCATAGTGGAAGGCAGACTCCGTAGAGAACACCAGAAGATGAGTGCTGTCTTCCCGCCAGCCGATATCCTATTGGCATACAGAAAGATAAGGCTGTAGAAGGTATTTCATTGACTCAGAAGGATTAAGTGAGCTGGCCAGAAGTCCAAAAGCAGCTCAAGGGCTCTGCATGTGACTTTTTGGAGAGGATGCTACAGCAACTCACTCCATGGTACATATAGCAGTATCTGTTGTTACCATATTACCAACAGGGTCAGTAAAGCCTGTAGCCCTTAGATATCACTTCCAAGTACAGCCATGCCCAAGTCTAGTTGAGAAGAATGTGAACTTCATTTACTGTTCCTGTGCTCACATTGACAGTGCTAGAACACTCCTCCCTTATCTTGTCTCCTTAGCTCTTATCTCCTAGCTGTTGACAGGCTGCCACTCTCTGAACTGACTATGTGCTCTGCTTCAGTACTTGGGTACCCGTAGCCATTTATTTTTAGCCCCCTGTCTCCTTCAGTGGCTAATCAAAGTATATGCTAGTTTTATCTATATCCAATAACCTCTAATCTGATTCCAAAGCTCATCCATCTTCTTAACAAACCACCATCTATTATCTATTAAAGAAAAGCCCTTCGTGATCATGGTGTCTCCCCTAGATTGCCTCACTGCCTTCCAAGTTCAATGAGTAGCTAAGAAAGGATATATACTTACCTAACTCTCGCTAGGATCTATAGCCTCTGTAGCTTCTTCTGTGCTCACCTTGCAAACGGCTGCTTGCAGTATGGCATCAAAACCACCTTCTGGAGCATCCAAGTTGCCAGATATCCGCTCTGTCATTAACTCTTGGCTGAATTTATCAATATTATGGGTAAGACGGATGACATTCTTAAAGGAGAAGGGAGGGTCAGCATTGGTCCAGGGCTCACGCAACCTGAAGGCATCAGGAGAACAAGGCAGTTGTTCAGTTGTAATAAACTGATATCAGAAGCACTGCAGTTGTATCTAGTATGGAAAAATTCTGGTCATCTTCCAAAATGGGTCAATAGCATGACTGTAGAAATGCATAGGGTTTCCAGACCCCTGTTGGGGATGAGGGTCAGGGGAACCCCCACTTTTGTAGGGTGCTTCTCCTCCACTGACTCAGCTGAGCTCTAAGAAGGAGCAGGAGACAGAGCTGCTAGAGGCATGAGTGTTTTTTTACTTGCTTTCAGCTGAGGTGACTTAGCTGAGGGTACTGTGTGGGAGGACTGTGTTTGGGAGGGTGTGGGTGAGTTCTGAGTCATTACAGAGTCCTGGCTGCTTGAGATAGGGTGAGAAAGGGTCATTGTTCAACTGTAATTGGATTGCCTGGGTGACTTGAATAGATGCTGGCCCTGCCCTCTGCTGGGGGAAGCTTCTATTTAAGACAGCACCTTGCCAGAGGTTCTTGGCCTAGGGACTCTTAGACTAGGGGCTCTGTAGGAAGCCCAGGAAGAGCCAGAAAGCTAGGGCCCTAGTCTCCTTGTGTTCCCAGTAAGGTAAGTAAACTTCTACAAGGAGGACCACAAACACAAAGGGTTTTAAAAGGGGGATTATGTATAATTATTATTTTAAAAGCAGTTTTGAAGCCAGAATGCCAGCAGTGGGTTGAGGGCTATCCAGTGTTTTGCACGGAGTGTCACATGTATGACTATCTGCTCACTGGACAGAAGTCTTGGGTGTATGCCCGGTGCAAGGAGCTCCTGGTTCTCAGGGAATGAATTTCCTCCCTTGAGGTCAAGGTGGCTGACCTGGAGAAACAGAGACAATCAGTTAGACGCATGGAGAAGACTCTCATGGACTTGTTAGATATGTCCCACTCTGAATATGGCAGCCCGGCCGCTGTCAGAGAGCATGAGGGTCCAAAGGAACCAGGGCACCGTGCTGAGGATAAGGGGAATGTGCCCTCAGAAGGGACCTCTTCTTCAGCTGGTGAACCATCCTTTGGCAGAGAGGGAGGGGGACTGTTAGTAGTTGGTGATTTGATCCTTAGGCAGGTAGACAGCTGGGTGGCAAACCTGCATACTGACCATATGGTGACTTGCCTGCCTGGTACGAAGGTAGCAGACATTATGTGTGTTCTAGATAGGCTGGTAGATAGTGCTGGGGAGGAGCCAGTGGTCGTGGTACACGATGGCACCAACAATGTGGGGAAATGCAGTTGTGAGGTCCTGGAAGAAAAATTTAGGCTGTTAGGCAGGAAACTCAAGGCCAGGACCTCCAGGGTAGCCTTCTCAGAAGTGCTACCTGTTCCATGTGCAGGGCCAGAGAGACAGGCACAGATCAGGAGTCTCAATGCATGGATGAGATGATGGTGTAGGGGGGAAGGGTTCAAATTTGTTAGGCACTGGGATGCTTTTCGGAACAAGAGGGAGCTGTACAAAAGAGACTTGTCCCAAGAAGGAATCAGGCTGCTGGGGCTTAAAATCAAAAAGTTGGCAAAGCCGTTTTTAAACTGAATATTGGAGGAAATCTGACAGGAGATGAAAAGTCTCTGGTTTGGGATGGCTCATCTCAAAGAGATGAAGGGGTAGCTGTTAGTTTTCTACAAGAAAATGGATTAGAATTGTCCACTGAGACTGTGGCTAATGATACGGACTGCCTGGCAAGGTCTCAAGGCAGCAAGAGGAAGGTTGTGGGCTTAACATGTATGGGAAATTATAGGTGTTTATACACAAATGCTAGAAGTCTCTGAGGTAAAACCAGGGAGTTGGAATGCTTGGTGTTGGGGGAAAAATAGACATTGTGGGTATTTCAGAAACTTGGTGGAATGAGGAAAATCTGTGGGATATGGTGATTCCTGGTTATAAATTATATCGGAAAGATTGGGGGGGAGGATTGGAGGTGGGATGGCTCTGTATGTCAGAGAGGGTATACAGTCCAGTAAGACTGAGAGGGTAAGTGAATTGGATTCGCTTCTGGAAATGCTATGGGTTGAAATAGTGGGTGCAAAGGGAGGATTAACAGTGGGAGTTTGTTATCGCCCACCAGATCAAAATATAGAGGATTATAAAATGATGAATGAATTAAATATAGCAGCTAGCTGAAATAACTGTGTCGCAATAGGTGATTTTAACAACCCACACGTTGATTGGGTCAATATGTGTTCAAGTCGGGAAAAAGAGATTGAGTTTCTAGACACTCTCAATGACTGTGCTATGGAGCAGATGGTCACAGAACCTACCAGGGAAGAGGAAATCCTGGATTTGGTCCTAAGTAACACCCAAGACCTGGTGAGAGATGTACAGTTGGTAACAGTGACCATGATGTTATTGAGTTCAACATTTGTATAAATAGGGAGTTGCCCGAAAGGACTGACACAACCACTTTTAACTTTAAAAGGGGTAACTTCTCTGATATGAGGGGACATGTGAGGAGGAAACTGAAAGGAAAAGTAGAAAGGGTCAAAACCATTGGGGAAGCTTGGAGACTATTTAAAACTACAATCCTAGAAGCTCAGAAAAAATATATCCCGCAGGTTAGGAAAGGCACAAATAGGTATAGAAAAAAGCCTGCATGGTTAACAAACAAAGTAATGGAAGCTGTAAAAGGTAAGAAGATTCCTTTAAGTGATGGAAAGCTAGTCTCAGTGAGGCGGATAAAAGGGAACACAGGCTGTGGCAAATAAAATGAAAGTGTGTGATCAGGCAGGCAAAAAGTGAATATGAGGAGCGTATTGCAAAAAACTTAAAGACCAACAATAAAACTTGCTTCAAATACATTAGAAGCAGGAAAGCAGCCAGGGAGGCAGTGGGGCCCTTGTATGACCAAGGGGTAAAAGGAGTACTGAATGATGATAGGGAAATGGCTGAGAAGCTGAGTGCATTTTTTGCCTCTGTCTTCACTGTGGAAGATGAGAAGTGCTTGTCCACTCCAGAACTGCTGATTTCAGGAAGGGTGTTGAAAGCCCTAAGTCAGGTGACAAGAGAGGAGGTCCTACGACTGATAGACAACTTAAAAACTGATAAATCTTGGCATACATCCAAGAGTTCTGAAAGAACTCACATGTAAACTTGTGGATCTCCTGACAAAAATATGTAATCTTTCATTAGAATCTGCCTCCATTCCTGAGGACTGGAAGGTAGCTAATGTCACTCCCATCTTTAAAAAGGGTTCCAGAGGAGATCCAGGAAATTACAGGCCAGTCAGTCTGACATCAGTACTGGATAAGTTGGTGGAAACTGTTATTAAGGAAAGAATTAGTAGGAACATTGATGAACAAAGACTATTGAGGCAGACTTAGCATGGGTTCTGTAAGGGAAGATCTTCTCTCCCTACCCTGTTAGTGTTCTTTGAGGGAGTGAACAAACATGTGGACAAGGGGGACCCAGTACATGTTGTTTACCTTGACTTCCAGAAAGCTTTCAATAAAGTTCCTCATCAAAGGCTCCTATGTAGGCTCAATAGTCACGGGATAAAAGGACAAGTCCTTTTGTGGATCAAAAACTGACTAATTAATAGGAAGCAGAGAGTGAGTATATATGGGCAATTTTCTCAATGGAGGTTGGTAAGCAGTGGGGTACCATAGGGATCAGTACTGGGTCCGATGCTTTTTAACTTGTTCATTAATGATCTGGAGTTGGGAATAAGCAATGAAGTGGCTAAATTTACGGATGACACGAAGTTGTTCAGGATGGTGAAGAGCAGGGGGGATTGTGAGGCACTCCAAAGGGATTTGTTGAGGATGGGCGATGTACATTGGAGCCAAAAATCCTAACTATAAGTACATGTTGATGAGGTCCGAACTGGCAGAGACTGACCAAGAGAGAGATCTTGGAGTTGTAGTAGATAACTCACTGAAAATGTCAAGACAGTGTGTGACTGTAATAAAAAAGGCCAATGCTCTACTGGGGATTATTAGGAAGGTGATCGAAAACAAATCAGCCAGTATCACAGTGCCCCTCTATAAATCAATGGTGCAACCTCATTTGGAGTACTGTGCACAGTTCTGGTCACCACACCTCAAAAAGGATATTATAGCATTGGAAAAAATGCAGAAAAAGGGCAACTAGAATGATAAAAGTGTTGGAACACTTTCCCTATGAAGAAAGGTTAAAGTGCTTGCGGCTCTTTAGCTTGGAGAAACGATGGCTGAGGGGTGACATGATCTAAGTTTATAAGTTTATGCATGGGACAGAGCAGGTAGAGAAAGAAATACTTTTCTCCCTTTCTCACAATACAAGAACTTGTGGACACTCAATTAAATTGCTGAGCAGTCGGGTTAGAACAGATAAAAGGAAGTACTTCTTCACCCAAAGAGTGATTAACACATGGAATTCACTGCCACAGGAGGTGATGGCAGCTACAAGCATGGACCGCTTTAAGAGGGAATTAGATAAACATATAGAGCAGAGGTCCATCAGTGGCTATTAGCCACAAGGTATAGATAGGAACTCTGGGGCAAGTGATGCTTTGTATTCTTGGTGCTTGGGGGGGGGCAACAGTGGGAGGGCTTCTAGTGTCCTGGCCCCACTGATGGACCTCCTGATGGCACCTGGTATTTTTGGCCACTGTGTGACAGAGTGTTGGACTGGATGAGCCCTTGGCCTGATCCAGCATTTGGCTTCTCTTATGTTCTTATGGCCCTATGAAGTCACTCGGAAGTGACATTATCATGTCACCAACATTATACAACAACAATCTAGTTTGGGGGCAAAACTCTATGGTAAAATCACATATAAACCATAGAGTTTTGCCCAACAACTAGAGCATCAGCCTCAATGTCAGTGACGTTATGATGTCACTTCCAGGTGATATCATCATACCACATGCGCAACTGCATGCAGCAGAACATCCCAGCATGGACCAAGGATCCCCCCAGCCAGTTGCCAGGTATCTCACCTTACAAAACAAGTCCCTCCCTTGCAGGCCCCCATGTCCAGCACTTTTATTTTCTGTCTCACAGATTTGATAAAACAGGATACATACATCCTTCAATGAACTTCAAAGGGTGTAACTCTGCTTAGGATGGCACTGGCTGCATTTCTAGGGACCTGGCATCATTGAAGGATGTATGTATCCTGTTTCATCAGATCTGTGAGGCAGATAATAAAAATGGTGGACATGGGGACCGGCAAGGAGGGACTTGTTTTGCAAGGTGAGATTTTAAAAAGAATGCAAGTACAGATATCATACATGAGCAAATTTTCTGAACTGAGATGCAGTCACAAAGAATTAACTTGAAGTAAAATACTGGTTTGGATAGGGACCATATTATAGGCATTAGCAGTAGTTTAGATAAAGCACTTCTGTTAATTCAATGCAAGACAGGTATATATATATCCATTAAAACAATGAAAAAATAGTCAATGGATCCAAAATCAATCATTTCCAGATGTCTCCCATCATCGGCCTCACTTACTTCTCAGGCCTCATGTCTGTTTGTGGAGCTGAAACTTTATCTACAAACTTGCCAAAGCCAATGGTGTAGTTGTCAGTCAGATCCCTCAAGAAGTTTGCTGAGAGGAAGAAAAGGAGGAAGTCAGTAAAGATGCCCTGGGAGAGGTGGTTTAAGTTCTCTCTTCCTAGCACAACTTTACCCTGAATGCCATGCCTCAGGTGAGCACAATGTGGTCACTCGTTCCCAGAAGAAAACAAGGCTTATAGCAGCCCTTCCTTTTTGAAATTCACTACTGCATAACAGTGGATTGGCAGTGAATGCCAAGGACTTTTAAAATAAGAGTATACCAGTAGCCAAACACATAGCTTTGATGCTGCTCTTGGGTATCTTTAGTATGGTGATTAGGAGTACTTTTTGTACTGGTCATTGAAGTAAGACGACTCAGCATGCTTGGACATTGGGGAATACTACATTGATGTATATATGTGTTGTTTTATTAATTAATGGGATGCTTCTCTTTGTCTTAACCTGGGAGCTTCCTTCTCTTCTTGGGCCTTTTGTCCTCTCTGTCCTCGTGGACCCGCAAGGAGCAGGACACATCTATAGGTTCCTCCTGTGGAAGCCACACCATCTTATTTGCACACACATGATGCTGGAGTAGCTGGCCACTCGTAATAAGAAATAGTATTTTTTAGATTAGGCTTCTTTCTCTCATTTCACTGCAACATGGATGTGAATTGAATTTACCGCAATAAATATGAGTTTTACCTTTCTGCAATATACTCACTTGGAGTTCATTTTCTGCACACAATACCATGCTTCTGTGACTGAGCAACTTTGCTGTATTAACTAATGCATATCCCCAATACTGATACCCTATTTCTTCTTTGCCATCTGCCTTGGGAGTTGACAGTCTATTAATAAAATTCTATTTTCAGTTTCCATTTGTCTCCTTTACAGTTTTTGTTCTTACCCAGTTGCTGGCCCATTTTTTTAAGGTTGTCCAAATCATCAGACATAGAATAGGAGAAGTCCATGAGAATGTAGAGGTCCAGAGGAGATTCACGTGGCTCAAACACATCCATGTGAAAACTCACTTCCTCACCAGCTCGCAATTTCATAGACATCTGTTGTGGGGATACCTGTGTTCTCTTCAGAGAGGTATCAATTCTAAATTCCTGCCAGGAGAAACATCAGTAGTCTGCAGTCAGAGATTTTACAATTATATTTTATATTGGTTTTAATATGAGACAGGTGCAGGAGACAATCAGTTCCCAACAGTGGAAGAGCACCTGCTTGACATGCAGAAGGTGTGGTGGAAAGGGCCAGTTCCAGCATGCAGGCCCTGTTCCGCCCTACCCTCCAAGGTTTTCCCAACACCTGGAGAGGCTTTTCTTTCCCTCTGGTAACCTGCCACCACCATAAGACCTTTGTAGGAATTGCCCGCTGGGAGGGTCAGGACTCCCAGCTTCCCTTCCAAGTTCTGAGGCCTTGCCTCTGTGTCTCCCACTGCCCAGTGCCTGGTCACCACAGGGACAGTTTACTGCCTTCTGCGCCCCTGGAGTAATAGCCACTTGCCAACTGCCTGCGTTCCTCCTGGTGCTCCTTTTAAAATAGAGTGTCCAAGATGGTGGAGGTCTTTGTGGTACAGAGAAGCACTACCAGCATCCAAAATTATAAAGTATTTATTAAAAAGAAAGTGTTCACAAGCATATTTTTAGCACAGTGCCAGATTGAGCAAGGGATTCAAAAGAAATGGGTAAAACGCAATTCCTCTGCCCCTCTCTCTATGCATGCCCTATCAGATGTTAAAATATAAGACAGGCTTCTTGGCCTAGGAAGTTACAGATCTCTACAGAGTTGTCATTACCTTGAAGCTTTCTTCAGCTGTCCTGGCCAACACATGGTTAATGGCTGCTTCCGCCAGACCTCAGTTAAGAGTTCTATCTGTTCTGATGTACCTAGCACAAAAGAGCCTCTCCTCCTTGCTTTCGGGAGTTTTATCTTCTGCCTTTCCCCTCTCACTGACCTGGTCAGGCCATGTCAAAGAAGCTTTTCCTGATGTCTCCAGAAATGTCCTTTCTGCAATCTTTCTAGTATTTAATTCCTCCAAATCTCTGTTCCTTGCTTGGAGGGGGGACACACTGGACCTATTGTCTTTAGCTTGACCTATTAGCATTTCTTAAGAGGTAGCTGAGGTGAGCCTGGAAAGCCATTGACTGACTTCCTCCTCCCTGACTGATTTCTGCCCAGAGGAAAAAACTTTTGAAACTTAGAGCAAAGGTTTTGCTCATTTCAAACCTCCAAAAGAAGAATGCATTTCTTTACAGAAGGTTCTAGGTTCAATCCCTGGCATCCCCAGTTAAAAGGAACAGGCAGTAGGTAATGTGAAAGACCGCAGCCTGAGATCCTGAAGAACCACTGCCACTCTGAGTAGACAACACTGACCTTGATGGACCAAGAGTCTGATTCAGTATAAGGCAGCCTCACGTGTGTTAAGTTATACATGAAAGATGAATCTGCATTTGCATTTTTAAATCAGTTGCATGCTGTTGTGATGCCGTCTTTCTCTATGCTTGTTTGAATGTTGTTTGGAGAAGATTGTTTTAAAACAGTGTGGAGGTGCAATGACAGTGGAGCTGCCCCGAAAGGACGATAAACATATGTGGACCTGTGAAAGTATGCTAGCACTGTTGAGGTGTGAAAATGACACCAAATGTGGACAGCTTTTTTGAAGGCAGAGTCAACAGGTGGGGACACTGGTGGGAAAGACAACTACAGATTCAGCTGAAGTGTTCCCTGTCTGTTTGCATGAAGGCTCACAGGAAAAGCACAAGAACTCTTGATAAACAGTTATAAATCCTAACCCTGGGAATGGCCCATTGACTTCAGACACTAGACAAATTGCTTAAATTGCTAGCTAGTTATTTTATCAGGATACTAAAAAGCCCAGTAGCACCTTTAAGACTAACAAACTTTATTGTAGCATACAATAATGTAGCATACAATAAAGTTTGTTAGTCTTAAAGGTGCTACTGGGCTTTTTACTGTTTTGCAGCAACAGACTAACATGGCTAAATCCTCTGGATCTATATATCAGGACTTTCTCTCACCTTTAGTGATAGTATTTCTCCTTGCATGAACACAATGTTGTGCTCACTGCAGCCATATCTCACTAGTGTCTCTCTGAAATCACAGCGGGACTCTTTGAAGTTCTGGGAGAAGAGAAGTGGGATAAAAAGCATGACATGTTTAAAATATATTTTTTAAATATGTTTTGCAACATTTGGCAGGGATAATTGCTCTCTTGTTCCAGTATTAGGCTAGGGGTAGGATGAAGTCACTCCTTGGAAAATTACGATTTACATATAGTCAGTTAGCTTTAGTTGCACCTTAGAAGTAGGTATGTAGACATTAAGAAGGCAAAATATAATGGGTTGTATCCCACCAGGTGGCAGTGTAGATCCAAATTTTCACCATGTTTCTTTCGACCCATGGAAAGAGGACATCTAGAGTTACAGAACCCACATGGACAAAAACCATGTGGCTCAGGAGATTGCAGTGAAGAGGGCAAATCAGGCAAAATCAGCTCTCCTACCCCTTCCACAAATGGGGCTCTGTGGCAGGGGCTTCTCTGTTCAGGCACCCTGCTTATGGGATCTCTTGCCCCTCATTTGTTTGGTGGGAGCATTTTCTTTTGGCTTTTAGGCACCAGGTGAAAATTGTGCTTATTAATGCTTCTTTTCTCTCTACTTAGTATCATTTTAATTGTTGAAAGTTACTGTTTTTATTGATATTGTGCTGGATCCTACCAGTTTTCAACTGATGCAAGCAAGAGGCTTGGTCTCAGTTTCCTCCTCATATCTTTTTGACCATGTTGATCTTTCAATCCCTGGCATAAACTTGGGGGAGGGGGTGTCAAAAGAAGCTGTTAAAGGAAGGAGAAGGTGGGGGATAACCTGCTTCCACCATGAGAAAGCTGCTAGGATCCAACCTGTGTTTTCAGATTTTATTGTATGCTGCCTGAAGAATTTTGTGTTGAGAGGTGGTTTACAAACACATGAAACAATCAAACAAAATAATACATCCTGTTGCCATTCATCAAAGGTAGATACTCAATCCACTAGCACCATCTTGTGTATTATTTTAGAACAGAAAGTTATGATATAAATCCTACATACAAACATAAATAAGCAGACAAATGGAAGTGTAGAGTAACCAAATAATGTGTATGCATTGTGTACCAACCCTTGATTACTGTTGTACACTTGATTACTGATAGCTGAATGTATGACCTACATCACTGAACTAAATGAAGTTTGAAGTGATGAAAGTTCCGTTTGTGGCATTATATTTCTGAGGGCTCATTCACACATGCAAATCAGCACTTGGCACTACGGTTATTAAGTGATGGACATGGAGGAGCGAACCAGCCTAAGCATGTGAAACAGAAATAAATTTAACAGCATTGTTGGAGTTGACTCCAGTGTTTTGCTTAACTGTTTTGGCCGGCCATGGCTATGGCTCAGCTTCACGCTTATTCCTTCACTGAGGATACAAAATATGAGCAAGAGTTGGAAAAGGCCCCAGCTCACCATCCTCTGAATGCTATATATTATTTATTTGTTGTTATTATCCTGCTCTTACTGCACTGCTTTCTGCTTTTGTAATTTGTTTCTGTGCATTGCTTGACATATCATGTCTGATACTTTCTTGTGCTGTTTCTAATGCTAGTCTTATTGCATTGATTATTAGATCTCTCATGCCATTTGATCACAGCGTGTTACACCATATAATCTATGTCTCACTCAGAAAGGTGGACTATAAGTAGAGTAAATAAAAGCAAGAGGGATGAATCTAGAGATTGCACACATAGTCAATACCTCCTGGCGATCCCTGGCCCAAAGGACGTCCGCCTAGTCTTGTCCAGGGCCGGGGCTTTTTCTGGAACATGCTCCCTATTGAGATCAGGGCCCTGCAGGATCTCATTCAATTCCACAGGGCCTGCAAGACGGAGCTGTTCCGCCAGGCCTTTGGCTGAGGCAGCGGGGGTCCACATATAGCCCCCCCCCTGAGGTTGCCACTCCCATCCATTGATAACTGGCCATATTTATCTACCTCAATGGGCTGGTTTCTCCCTATGGCAAGCTGTGATTATTGATTTTATTGATTATTGATTTTATATGTTTATAATGTATTTTAAATTTTATTGTATTGATGGAAATGTTGTAACCTGCCTTGAGCCCATCTACAGGATGGGTGGGATATAAATGCAAAAATCAAAAAATTTAAAAAATCCCTTGCTGAAGAAATACAAGCGGGCACTGACTTACTAGAGTGGGCAGAGCCCTCACGAGGACAGCAGCACAAAACAAATCCCCTGTGTAATCATGATCAATATTGCAACCATGGTACAGAAAAAAGACCTATGTGCATGTCTCCAAAACTCAGTTAAGTTTGGTGCTGAGACATATGGGTAAGAAGCCCATGCTCAGTGAAAGAGAAGTTCCTACCTCATCAGTGCAAAAAGAGCAGTCCTTGTTCACTCGGATACATTCAGTGCAGCTTTTTGCCCTGGAAGCCACACAGCGATTAACTAGGAGACAAGAGCAGCATGTCAGAAATATGGGAAACCAGGCTGATCTAGGAATGGGCATGAAAGGGAGCATCGAAGGTCTGTTCTCATTCCCACTGCACTTGTCATACAAAGTGCTTTCAAATTTGGGTGAAATACATGCCAGAGCATTCTGCCATCTGATCCAGTACTATAATGGCAAGGGAGCCATTACTATCACAGGCAAATTTTTCCCTTCCTGTCATAAGAAATTACTAAATCATCACCTTTCCAGTGGGGCATAAAGTAGCCTACAAAGTTGTACCACCAGTTTCTCTACCAGTGCTTTCAAAACAATGGTATATTGAAAGTAAGGGTGCTGAACTTACTTCTGTTTCCTTGGCTCAAGCACATGGTATAAGGCAGTGACAACAGAAGTAGCCAAGGCAATGGCTTTTGGAGTAGCTTGACCATTCTGCTTCTGAAATGCAAACACCAACAGAAAAAAACACAAATAAGCAAACAAACCATTAATGCACTCTGAGCAATAATGGCTCCAGTGGCTGATATATAATAAGGCAGTGATATTCACTGTGTGGCTTGAGAGACATGTGTGGCACTTCTGCCCACCTAATGTGGCATCTGCCCCATGTTTCAGGAAAGTAGGCAAAGCCCGTGCTCAGTGGGGTTTGTGGTTAGCAGGTGGTTTCTGCCTTGAAACAGCCACTGCAAGAGGAATGGGGAAACTCTGAGGCTCCTGAGGTGCAGGCATCATGCCAAAGATTAAAGTAAATATGGCTCTTTAGCTTGATGGCATTGTCAATGTGTCTGTCCATGAGCCATGGATTGAGTACCACTGTGATAAGGGAAACCTTTTAAGAAGACTGCTTTCGACTCATGAAAGCTTGGGCTGGAATAAATTTTGTTCAGGTGCCACTAGATTCTGGCTTTATTCTGCTGCTATGCACTAGCACAGCTACCCATCTGGAATCACAGTCATGATTATCAAGCAAGGCCTCCCTGAAAAGTTAAACCACTACATAAGTTGCTGTAGATTTTCCAGGTTGTGTGGCCATGGTCTTGGCATTGTAGGACCTGACGTTTTGCCAGCAGCTGTGACTGGCATCCTCAGAGGTATAACACACAAAAATGGAGTACTCTGACACAGAGAGTACTCTATCTTTCTGTGTTATACCTCTGAGGATGTCAGTCACAGCTACTGGTGAAATGTCAGGTCCTACAATACCAAGACTACGGCCACACAACCCGGAAAATCTACAGCAACTAATGAACTCCAGCCGTGAAAGCATTCGACAACAAACCACTACATATTTAACTTATGGAATCCACTACACCAAGATCTCAACCTGGAGACCAAGCCCTATGAGGAAAGGCTGAGGGACTTGGGAATGTTTAGTCTGGAGAAGAGGAGGTTGAGGGGGACACGATTGCCAGTATTTGAAGGGCTGTCACTACAGGGAGCTGTTCCTGCTGGCAGCAAAGAATAGGACTCGCAAGAATGGATTTAAATTAAGGGCAGGAAGGTAGCAGCTGAAACTTAGGAAAAACTTTTTTACAGTAAGAGTTGTTCAGCAGTGGAATCAGCTGCTCAGGGAGGTGGTGAGCTCCCCCACAATGGCAGTCTTTAAGAATCTGCTGGACAAACACTTGTCACAGATGTTATAGGCTGATCCTGCATTGAGCAGGGGGTTGGACTAGATGGCCTGTAGGGCCCCTTCCAACTCTGTGATTCTATGTCCATTAACGTGGATGTTTTTGGTTTTTTAAAAAAAGCATGACATGTATTAATAGAGAAGTCTATCGGTATCTTCTGTCCATAACAGGTAAATGGAATTTCCATGTTCAGAAGCAGTATGCCTCTGAATAGCATATACTGGGGAGAGGGGAGAGGGATATTGCCTTCATGCCCTGCTTGTGACTGAGAAACATCTGGCTAGCTGCTCTTTCAAGCAGAATGCTGGGTTACATGTACCTTTTGATCTACCCACGAAGGTTCTTCTCTATGATACTTTCATCTACGATAGTTGCAGATGTTCAAGGAATCAAGCAAAGATGAAGTGAGCTGCAAGAAAGGGAATGATTCTCTAGCAAAATTTGATGTTTCTTATTCTGAAACAATTTATCATGGAAAACCATTGGTACACAGAAGGGTGTGGAGTGTACTATTCCATGAAGACACAAGTGACCTGGGAAAACCTGAGTGATGGAATTCCTCAACAATCCTGAGTCAACATTTGTCCATCTACAGACACCTGAACTATACCCTAAAATATATAAAATGTTGTGCCCAAATCTCCTGACTTTTGTGACCTGTTCAAATTATGTATTTATTTGCTTATTTTCCTTTATTTCTTTTGCTTCTACTAAGGGCAAAAAGCTATAGAGGATACTGAAGCCACATTCCTGATGACTAGAAGTCCTTCTCAGGCCCTCTTTAGTGGCTTAAATTTGCCTAGGCATTGCCTTTACCCATGCAAGCCTATTTTCAGAACTGTATGGTTTAGACACTTAATTATTTTACATTGCAAAAAATTGCTGATTCCATTATCAATAAAAATTGGGGTCTTGCAGCAATACATTTCCAGAGTCACAGATCTCCATACTATTATTGTGTTATAGAAGGGACGGAACCAGGTTCTATTGTAGACAAATTCTTGGAGTATAGGTCTATCAGTGGGTACTAATCATGATGACTAAGGGTAACCTTCATATCTGGAGGAAGCAACATCAGAGGAAGTCCTTGACCCCTTTGCTGGCCCTCCATAGCACTTGGTTGGTTTGGCTGTTGTGTGAAACAAGATGTTGATCTATATGGACCACTGGTCTGATCCAACATGGCTCTTTTTATGTTCTTATATGTCAAATGGTGATCAACCAAGAAAATGCTGTGTTTGAAGCAACCATGATTTCTGCAGTATCAATTGTACGTGGGGGGAGGGGATGCAATTAACTCAAAAAAATCACATGAAGGCCAGTCTGTAAGAGAGACCCACAGGTGCCTTTCCCACAGTACCCTGAACACTGTAGTGGGGGGTTGCATATTTAAATGTTTCCTCCTCCTGAACAAAACCTTTCACATAGAAAATTAGTGTTTCAGGAACAAGTCTAGACTGAATTTATCTCCTTGCCATGTAGTTTTACAGTATGCAGGGAGTTTTGTCTTTGAGGAAACACATGAAAAACCCCAGCAGCAATGATCTGAATTAGTAGTCCAAGCAAAGAATCACCACCAACGGGCCCCAAATCCTGAATCGTTTTCACAGAGAAGCTCTGCTTCAGTCTAGCTTCTGGAGATAGCCTACGAGTTTTGCAAGGAGCAGTGCTTTAACTCCCTAAAGGTAATTTTGCTTATCTTTGATTGCAGAGAAGCTGAGGAATTTGCTTTACCTTGAACTAGCAAGCCTGACCTTTATTAACCTTACTATAATTGCAATAAAATCATTTAGGATGCCTCATAGGAGGGGAGAGAGTCATTATCAAACTTGACCAAAGGAAAAGCAAACATAAAGAATAGAAATCAAGCGCAAAACCAGGAATGTACTTCTTGGAACAGCAGAGATTTAACAAGTTTGGCCTGGCTGAAAAAGAAAGAACTCAGCACTGTGGGACTTCTATTATATATACTGTTTATCAGTGGCTGGTGGAGCTGCATTGGGACAGACCTTTGCTAATTCAAGGCAGGAAGCTCTTTGTGTACATGATTCACAGTGAGAATAAGCACCTCCTTTTCCTGAGGTTGGGGCCTACTAGATTTACGAGAGACTGTAGAGAAGAAAAACAAGGTAACTCTCAAAACAAGCCCCTCCTTTCATCCATTTCCTATTGTGCTAACAGTTTCCACAAAGGCACAAGCCAAAAGAAAAATGTTGGGAGGGGCATGAAAAATGCCAGGTTTCCACAGGAAGTCACGCTTTAGAGCCTGTGACAGGTTCTTGAATATTAGGCTCATAGCCCTCTACCAATTTTAGTGTTTACATCCTTTACATTTTGTGGTGTGAAGTTGGTTATAAAATGTTGAACCAACAAGGCAGTGTTTTTCCCTGTGTGCCGCATCTTTTCAAGGTTCTAATTATAACATATCTCAACATGCTGCTGGAAATTCCCAATTAGAAATTGCTATCAATGTAAAAAAAGCAAGCAGAATGTGAACTTAAATCTGTGATGAAGATTTTTTTTCTGTGATTGACATGTGTGCTGTTACAGAACACTTAAAAAAATTGTCAGCCACTTTCTGTATTGAAAATATTTATACTTTGCACTGTCAACCAGATTGGTTCTCAAAGCATTTTGAAAATGTATAAACACAAACAGTATTTGATAAGTGAGTTATATTCTGCAGAAGAGTTTGCAGACTGCATCACTGCACAAAGGGTCACATTGAGGAGGGGAGATCATCTTAAATTACCACCTTTTCCTTCATATTGTGGTATGTTTTGTGCAGGAAGCAAAAGAGGGGTTGCTTCTACATAGGGACAATTCCCCATTGTGGAGTCATTGCTGCTGCAAATGCAGAGGCATTCAAAGTAACAATGGAATGTCCACACTGTGAAATTCTCAATTTTTTCCTCCTTATCCCCTTGTACCTGCAATTTCCCCCCACCATGGCTGAGTTCAGACTGGCAGTTTGAAGCGAGAGCCAGTCGTGGCAAAAAAGCAGTTTGTTCCGGGTTTTCCCAGTCACACTGCACCGACTGATGCAGGAGCATACCGGGAGGAGGCATGCAGGAGCGTTCAGACTGCTGGCCTGGAGGCGCAGCTGTAAATGGCTTTTCCCTGGTAATTCAGCTATGTGCACAACTGGCCAATTTGGGGAGGATCCCGTTGCGCCAGCACTACATTGGGCAGTAGAGCGGAGCACAGCCAATCATATCGCTGCAGCCTTATGCGCAACGCGGGTTGCTCCCAGTTTTTCGGGTTGACGTTCACACTTCCTGGAAGTGGAATGAAGTGGGATAAATGGGCTCCCAGGGATTTGGTACCACTTTTACCAGGTATCTTTTAAACGCGGGAGTGAAGTGGAACAGCACGGGTTGACTACCGGTGGGGAACACCAGGCAGATGTGTCTGTGTGAACGCCCCCTTTAATCTGCTTGTAAAATGTGGCTGAAACGTGACTATAGCGGGGCAAACTGCCAGTCTGAACTCAGCCCATGTGTTGCTGAAGGGCTTTTTGCCTTCTTAAAAAATCAGTAGAAGGTGTATTGCTGCTACCTTTTAAAATGCAAGAAGCTCACCAGAATTGAGGGGGAGGGAGAGAATGACAGGTGTTAAGGTAGAGGCAGGGGAAATGATGCTGGTTCAGAAATCTGTACCTTTCTGTTCCCAAGTGGGCAAACTCACTTTCTCTGATCTTTCTGGAGCAGGCTTTGGAAACCTACGGACAAACCTCTGGAAACCACAGAATGTAATGGAAGGTGCACAGGTGGAGGAAACCCTGCTCCATTTTGTAAGCCAGTGCACAGCAGATCCTCCATGTGGAAAGAGACACAGACCAAGAAAGTGTTCTGGGCCCATCCATAAAACAGCACAATGTTCCTGCCTTCCCCTCAGGCTTCCCAAGAACTTACCATAATTTGGCAGGGGACGGATACGTCTTCTCAGGACCATTCCGGGGGGTGGGGGAGACGCGGCACACGATGCCGTCGCCAGGAAGTGATGCCAGGCGACGGTCTGGCAATGGGGCTGGAAACTCAATGGTGTCACCCAGCGTCACTTCCTAGCAACGGCATTGTGCAGTGTGGGTGTTCCACAGAGGAATGTTCCAGCCGGGAACTGTGTGTCCCCCGCCAAATTTTGGTAAGTACTTGGCAACCCTACTTCCCCTACCTGTAGGAACCCCCTCCAAAATCCAGAGACAGGAACATAGTTGAGGAGAGGGCATTTTAGGCTGCTGGAGGAAATCAGGGGAGGAAAATTATACTTCATGACCAGAAGTTGTTGTGTCTAACCCTTCAATTTTAATTTTGCAGCTCAGCTAGGTTCTTCTGTAATTAAGGTGGTATGTTTGTTTCTGGACTTATATGAATATTATATATGGGGTAGCTGGGTAATAGAAAGCCACAGTTTTGTGTAAGCTCTCACTGACTAATTTGCAGTCATTTGCAATTAGTGAATACCTTATGCATAGGGCAGTGCAGTACTGAAGGTGAAACTATCCACAGCGGCTGCATACTGTGTAGAAACATACTCCTTGCTTCACTCTCTCTAGAATTCATTAATAATACTTTTGTAATATAGGTATGATTTTACTGACTGCAACAGACCATGCAGCAGTAAGAAAATTAAACACCTTGATGTTTTCTACCAACACATTTCCCTAATTCTTTCCCAGGTTGCTTGCAAATCCTCTGACCAATGTTTTCTCAAACTATTTTATGAAATGCAAAGATTAATTTTCATGTTTAGGGGTACTCAGAAATGGTTAAAGCAGTCTGAGTTCCTATCAGCCTTTGATTATTCTTGAAACACCTTCTCAGTCCTCATTTATTTCCTTATCAATATGTATTACATGGAACTTCTCTCACTGTCTTTCAGTTTCAGTAAGGGTTTGATTGAAAGACACAGTGCTCAACAGGTAAAGAAGCAATTCAATGAGTGACCAACACTGAGACATAATGAAATTGTTATGAAAATCTGAGGGTTTGACATACATTGTCACACCAGTGACATGCCAGTGCCTTGGGTGTCAAGAGGCTTTCTACAAAGTCTACGGTTTTTCAAAGTTTTGTTCTTCAAGATCTCAGATATCAGGTACTAAGCCTGAGAATATGCAAAGTGTATGCTCTGCCATCTTTGGAACTGAGTAGAGTTAGGTAGTGTAAACCCAGGAAAATTTCAGGATGAAAACAGATATTACATTTTTAAAGTGCTTGTACAGCATTCAGTTCAACTTCAGACTTTTCCTCTGCAAGGCTTAGATATAAAAAATGGAACCACAGAAACCAGTCATGTGGAGCTCTGGTCTCATGAGGTCACCAAGAAACCTCCTCCATAACCCCAGAGCACTATCATAGTTATTTTTTTAAATTAATACAGTGACAAATGCACAGATATCTGATGGATGTTCATATGATGGTTTGAAAAGGAGGCATGTTGAGGGAAGCAAGAATGATGGCTGAGTCAGCATTTGATTTGTTGTTATGCACATCTGTCATTGCAAGGCCAAGAGGAAGCCAGATTCAACGGCAGCTGAGAGATGTGCTGTAATATTATGTTTGTCTTCACCCTCAGTTTCTTTTGCAAACAATAGCACTCTATTGCCATCAGGCTCTCTTCACAGTGCACTGATGACTCAAATGAGAAATCTACAAAATGCTGTATTTGGAAATGTGGATGAAGAAGCATCTCAAAGATGGCACCAGAAGTGCTTTGTATGCAGTGTTCCTAAAGCAATTAGCTTAGGGTGGCACCATCCTGTTCAACTGTATGTAAAAAGTCTGCATACAATAGGCAAAAACTAAAGCCACCACAGAATCCCTTCATCCTAGTTGTAGGAGGAGGCACACCAGATGGGGGGAGATGTAGGAGGTAGGGGTGTGCAAAACAAATCAGTATTTTTGGGATTTGGGTCTATGGACCCAAAAAATATCAGTATTCTCAATATGCCTGAATTCCAATACTGGTATGGTATTCAGATTTGGGTTTTTTCAGAAATCTGATTTTTTTTTTTGGTCCATTATACCCTATTGGGGGGCGAGGTTATCTGGGTGTTGGAGGAGTGTGTTTTTCAAGCTACAGGCACCTATTGGTTAGGGTTAGTGCCTGTCTTCAGAAGGACTCACAAGTTTCAAAAAGATTGAATCGGGGGTCCAATTTTATGGGCACCCAAATAGGTGCTCCCATCTATCCTCCATTGGTTTCCAATTTTTTCCTCCAAGGCAAAAACATAGAGGCAAGCCTGCAACAACCACTGGTCAATGTCTCCTATCTCAAGAACCAACACAAGTCCAAAAGAACCAAAGCAGAACCCAGGAATCCACACAGAACCACATAAGCCAATGTGGCAAGCCCAAGAGAACTAATGTCAAATCAAAGAATCTCAACACAACAAACTCAAGCAGGGGGGTACTCTTGCAAGCCCAACAGAACCAACATGTAACAAAGAAGCCCAGAAGAACCCAGTGTCAATGTGGCAGTGCAAGCCCAACAGAACCATTGTCAAACTAGAGAATCTCAGCAGGGTGGTGTTTTTTTGTTTGTTTTTGCAGAAGGGCAATACCCAGAAGCCCAGCAGAACACTCTGAAGTGCAGGGTGGGGTAGCATTTTTGAAAGACTACCAGAAGCCTGGGCAATATAACACAACCTTTTTGAAAGCCCACCTGAACTAAGGGCAATACACAGAAGCCCAGTAGGGTTTTTCATCCAAAACCAAGGGCAAAACACAGAGAAACATTACACATCATTTTCCCAGGGAAGACCTCAGAAAGTGAGAGGCAGCGGGTTGTGTCCACCCTGATCCTCCTCTCTCAGCAGTTTGCAGCGCACACTGTCTCAATGGAAGAGCCCTTAGGAGCTGCAGCTGCCCTTCATCACAGGCTCTCCTTTTCCCACCTCCCACCCTGCAAAGAAGAATGTTGCATTATACAATTAGATTCATTATTTATGGTACTTCTGTGGGTTCTGCTGGTTTTTGTTTGGCACACAGGTCTCTCTGTCCTACTCTATCCCTTTCATGTCCTTCAAGATGAAGAAAACCTTTTGTGCTGCTGTTTTAATTTTAGCATGCAATTTTGGTTTGGGGACTGTCATGGAGTAGGACGTCGACAGCAGCAATGAGGAAGGAGCTGAGCCCAGCCCCATGCCGAGCTCGGAACAGTCCTAGCACCCCCTGGAGGCACCAGAGTGCACTTTATACACGTGGGAAGAATACCACCTTTTGGGGTAGGAGCTGCGGTGGCTCAAGTGGTTAAGACACTGAACTGCAGGCTGTGGAAGGTCAGTAGTTCAGCAGTTCAAGACCCAGGTGCCGCAAGACAGAGTGAGCTCCTGTCTCTAGTTCCAGCTCCTGCCAACCTAGCAGCTCGAAAGCAAGAAATTGCAAGTAGATAAATAGGTACCACTTCGGTGGGAAGGTAACAGCGTTCCGTGCGCCTTGGTGTTTAGTCATGCCGGCCACATGACCACGGAAACGTCTGTGGACAACGCTGGCTCTTCGGCTTTGAAACGGAGATGAGCACCGCAACCCTAGAGTCGGATTCGACTGGCTTTCGAGCAAGGGAACCTTTACCTTTACCTTTGGTTTGGGGTGGCTGTTGATTCGGTGAGTGAGCTTGTGAGCACCACCTCCAACATCGCCCTGTGCTGCACTACTACCAGGGTTCCATTGAGGCATTTTGGTGCAGGTGGATTCAGAGAATGGCAGTGGGG
This sequence comes from Gekko gecko, assembly GCA_029375565.1. NCBI lineage: Eukaryota > Metazoa > Chordata > Lepidosauria > Squamata > Gekkonidae > Gekko > Gekko gecko. The sequence goes on from JAPDNY010000002.1 coordinate 222,161,925, forward strand.
GTTGGTGGGGTATTCTGGTGCCAATCAAATTGAGTAACTGTCCTGCTACTTCTTTCTAGTCTCATTTTAATTTTGGGAAGAGTGTTTTGCCCTGACTTCCCAGCACAGTCTGAGAGGGGATGCAGCCACAAGCACATGCTCACTTTGGTCAGCCTCAAAGTCCAGAGCCGTGTAGTTGAACAGTGGCAAGTTGATCTTCAGGAAGACCAACTGCTCAACTGTCCAGAGGAGCAGGCGTGAGTGATGTGAGCTGACAACATTGCCCACATGGGAGAAAACATGCTCACTCTGCATGCTCGTTGGAGGACATGAGAGGAGTCTCTGGGCCATGGAAGAGAGGCCCAGCCAGACCACCTCCTTCATGGCCCAGTAGTTCAGTGGATTGGTAGTCTGTGACTTGTAGGGCTCTGCAAGGTACTCCCTCACTACTGCAGCTGCAGTATCCTGTCTCATGTGCCTCTCGCTCCCAGAGGGGCTGCGCTTGCCTGATGAGCTCCATCTTCAAGGTCATTGTGGCAGTTGCCACAGGGAGGAACACTGCCTAGCAGGGAAGGTAGGGGATGAACAGCAGAGCTGCTTTTGCCGCCCCCCCCGCTCGTGCCAATGTGTCCCTCTTGGCCTGCATGTGTTCAACTCAGTAGGAGAGCTCGTCTCTCCAGTGAATGAGCGGGCCAGCCCACTTGGCAATTCTGCTCTTGATGCATGGGTCACACATGGTCACCAATATGTAGACCTTCTGCTGTGTGAGAAGCTGAAGGCGAGCCTCAAGTTTGTTTTGCAGCCTTTTCACCAGCATGCGTATTGCAGGAAACAAATCTGCATGTCCTGCAGCTGGCTCCAGAAAGAAGGCCAAATCTTCACAAGCCATTTGGATCATGGGGATGACCAGAGCCAGACTTGCCATGTCAGACAAGAGCAACGGCATTAAGTTCTTAAAGGGCTTAAGAACCTCCCCAGTCTGAGAGATGGTCAGCCACTTGTCCTGGTTGAGCCAGCTCTCTTCCCAAACTACCCCAGTAAAAAAAAAAGTTCCTTTGTCAAAAAAAGGGTTTTTTAAAAGTTAATCTAGTTAAAGTAAAGAACAAAACCAGAAGGAAAGAACAACAAAAAAAGCCCTGAGGCCCTTGGCCTCCCCCCACAACCTACCACCAGGCCCAAAGAACAACGATCAAAAAGGTAAGAAAACTAAGTCAGGCTCAGAGCAGCAGCAGCAGCTGAAGCCAAAGCCAGCACTAGACACTCTCCAAACCTTTCTCAGAACTGTGGTCTAGCTCAGTCAGGCTCTGCTTTTATGCTATTTGCCCATGCTCAGAAGAATTTGAAGGACAACCAGCCATGAAACAACTGCTATGATTGGGCAAAGAGCACTGCTTCCCCTAATGTAGCATCCTATTTGCCACTGCTATTTTCACGCTCCCTCCTATTCTCTGGGAAAACTGGTATGGGAGGGGACAAGGTTGTTGTACTCTACATTTAAAGTCAACAGCCTTGCACAAAGCCACTGCAATGACTGGCCAAAAAGCACCACGGCTCCCGCTACAGTGCTTTCCCCCATTTGCTGGCAGAGATGCCCCTCACTCCTGTCGCCCTGGAAACTAGAGCAAAAGGGAGGAAAAGGGTAAAGGCCAACTGCAGCCCTATAAATCCCCTTTAAATGTAGCCAGTCAGCATTGTTGAATATTTCCACCACCACCCCAAAAAATGGGGGGGGGATTGGATTGGCAATGCTGGATAGCCAGTTAGATTCTCGGATGTGTGTTCGGCTGAAAAAAATACATGAGAAAATACTAATAAGGTACTGGGGGGTGGTATTTTTTGGCTTGGATATACTCGAATACACATCCCTAGTAGGAGGTGGACAATCCATGGGGTGAATGGAGGAATGATGGTGGTGGAAAATGATTTTAAGTTGCAGCCAACTTATGGCAACCCTACAGGGTTTTCAAGGCAAGATACAAAAAGAGGTGGTTTGCCAGTGCTTCGAATGGAGGAATCGGTTGATCTAAAGTGTGTGTTTGTGTGTTGTGTGAATATTGTGCAGTGTAGTTCTAGACATAGTTAATACCCTTCTGTCGGGTCCTGGGGCTGCTGGGTACAAGCTGGGTGAGGAGGGTCCTCCAGGGTGTGATGTTCAGCAAGCTGGCTCCGCCTCAGCCTCAGATAGCAAAGGGGAGGGAGTTACAAGCACCCTGTTCCCTTTCCCCTGCTCGTGGTAGCCCAGCTGCTCTTCTGGCACCTCTGGGTCTCACCCGCGCTCTTCTTCCCTGGCCTGCTCCACACCTGCAGCTTAAGTGCTCCCCCTTGGGGTGGACCGCCACTGGGCTCTCCAATCCCTCCTTTCCCAGGTAGGGCTCGAGTGATGGGAAGCCCTTGTGCTCAATTGATCCGTTGCCCTGGCCCCATCCTCCTGCTTTACCCTTGGCATGGTGTAGGGCTGCTGTCCCCACCTCCAGCCTCCCTTCCCTGTCAGCACGCTTATTTGCTGCCAGTGCTGCCTTTTCCTTCTCTGTCACTGTCTGCCTCCTCCACACCTGAACATTGCATGAGGAAGGACGGGTCTACCTGCCTCCCTCCTGCCCTGAGTGGAGGGTGTCTCAGTGGTGCTGGTGACCCCCCTGCTCCCCAGGGTCTTGCCATCCATTCCTTTGTTGGACAATTGTCCAGTCTCCTTCCTGGCCAGTAAATGCAGGGGTGTGGGTGCCACCCCCAGACACCTTCTTAGCCCATGGACTTCAATTTACTTAAAAGGGTGTAACTGTGCTTAGGATGATGCTGTTAGCATCTTTATATGGAGAAGCAAAAATTCCTGATGTTTCATAGTTGCATATATACTTATGAATCACAGTGGAATGGAGATAGCCCACATTGTTCAAAGACAGGAAGCAATTTGTAGAGGAGAGAATGAGTCACGATTATATAATGTTTTGGACATATACCAAATTGCACAAAGTTTGTATACAGAAAATCTGTCAGGCAAAATGCTTAGTACCACTGCACAAATGTTAGTGTAACCACACAACAGACTGTGAAAATATTGCAAACTTGAGCACATGTGTTATCAAACTTTAAAATTGACAGGACAATAGAAACCTTTAAGGCTGTCTTGAGGGACAATATTTACATCCCTCTGTGTAATTCACCTTGTGTTGTTCTGTTAATGTCAACTGTTCTGTCAGCTGTTAATCATAATGGTGGTTCAAATGTTGCTCACTCAACTGGTTCAAAAATCAGCTTGTAACATGGCATATGAAAGCATTGCTCCTCATTGAATGAGAGCAGCTACTCTTTGTACAGTTGACAGTTGTACAGTTGACAGGGAATTCTACAGTTTCTTCCCATGCAGTGACTGAACTGGCAGTACACAACACATGCATCCATCTGCAATGCAGCTTAGCTGTGCACTCATGCACTCATTTGAGCATCATTTGATGTTCATTTGAAATCTGAGCAAGATACAATTTTTGTGCCCCAGGCTGCATACAAGTTGATGCTTTGTAGAGACTGTAAAGTAGGATGAAAGAGTTAACAGCCCACATTATCCATAATATTTTTTGTCCTCTCTCTCTCCCTCTCTCCCTCTTCATCATATTCCATCAGTGGACAGTCTCTTTGATAGTGCCCCATTGCCCACAAGTGAAGCAGGAGCTATGGATGGGCAAACGGACGGAGCCCCACTGTTCACAGAGTATCCAGCTCACCTAGAGGTGTGCCTATCAGTACTCAACTGTTGGGCTGACCAGCCTCCTTCAGTGGTTCTTGAAGTTTGGCTGCCAGGAAGTTCTCCCAAATGGTGGTGGCCTCCTTTAGGCCTACATGTTACCCAATGGTGGGTTGAAGAGGTAGAACCTATAGCAGTTGTTCCAGCACTACTTGATCTAAAATCTTTTTTCCCTATCTGTTGCATGCTTGAGCCAGCAGTACCCCTCATCTTTGGTGGAGGTGACAAGCATTTAAGGCCTATCTGTCCTCTGATGTGTTCTAGACCTGAGTTTCTGCAGGTAGCTTTTGGGGCTAATGGTGAACTGGTCAAGGATAGATGCTTTGAGGTTGTTAAAATCATCTCCCTCTTCCTCAGGGAGGGCTTTGAGGGATGCTTGGGCCACTCCTGTTAAAATAGAGCTCCATGATAAAGGCCCACTATTACCTTGGCCAGCGGATGACCTCTGCAATGTATTTGAAGGCCTCCAAGAAAACATCAATATTGCTATCTGCTCTAGCTTCATAATCTGGAACTGGGGGACCATATCCCATCTGGGAGGGCACCCTGGGTTTCCACTCATAACAGACCAGTCACTGAGGCTGTCCAGCTACCTTCCAAGGCCTGACAAATGTTTTGCGCCGGAGCAGCTTGGGTCTTCTGTTGTTGCTGCATCAAGTTCAGCTTCAGATTTATATCCCGGGGAGGACGGGATATAAATCTAAACAAATAAGTAACAGAACAGCTGCTTTTGGTGCTCAGCCAACCATTAGCCAACTGAGCCAAATCTATGTTGAGAGGAGCATTGAACAGGCTAGGCTTAGGGACCTCTTCAGCTGTGGTCTCAGACACAGCTGGCGTGGTTAACATAAGTGGCATGATCAGCAGCCAGCTGCAGGTCATCTGTGCATGGTTTGGAGGCGTGGTTTGAGTAACCTCACTGTAGGGTCAGTGCCCACATTCTCCACCACATTGTGAGAGCCCCCCCCTTGCTGTACTGGTTTGCCCACCCTATGCTTTCCTGGATGAATTTGGGCCAGCTTCCCTGTCAGCCTAAGAATGGGAAGGAGAAGAGGTTCAGGAATCCTACTCCTCTCTCCTCCCCCAAGTGAGCACATCTTTACTCCCTCTCACCCTGTGTGCTCTACCTAGTTTTTCCTCCCTGGCCAGGTTTGGAAGCGTTTCACACTTTGCCCCACCCCTGGACCTTCGTTCCAATCAGGGTTCAGCCCTGCCTCTTTCCGGGAAGTTATAAAAGGAGAGTGTGCGCCCATTCTCAGGGCCACCTGTCCTTTGTTGTCACTCCTGGGCTTTAAAGGTATCAGGCCCCACCTCCTTCCACCATCTCCCTCCTACCCTGGCCCTTTCTAGCTGCTGGCCTTCACCCCTGAACTTCAGGTGGCATTTCATAGCTTGTAGTTGCACCTTTACTGGCAGTGGAAATGAACTCCTAAAATGAACCAAAAAGGCACCTCCAGTATTTCAAGAATGGCTCACATCAATCAAACAAATACTTAAAGTCAAATAATCTGTAAGCCTGAGGACAGTGTGGGCATGGGGGGGAGGGTTTAATAAAGAACAGCAACTGCAATTTAGGAATGTTTTGAATTCTGTGTTTGTCATGTTTTCTCTCAGGCTGTGGGCTTGTTCCAAATGTCACTTAAGAAGAAAGTTCTCAGATGCACTTTCCAAAATTGCTCCCCATTCTTCTTTTCCCAGTGTTTTCTAGCACAAATATGCATCTTGGATATCAAATGGATGCTAACAGAGGACAAATTTTGCAAGCTCCACCTTCCCTTTCCTAGCCAAGTGGGGAGGGGGGGGGTAGGCACTCCTCTGGAGGATTTGTGTAATTTGGATTGGGCACTTTGCATGCAGCTTGGAAAAAGAGGAAAATAGGGTTGCCAGGTCCCCCTGGCCACCAGTGGGGGATGGGGGATTAGGGTGGGAAACTCCTGGAGATTTGGAGATGGAGCCTGGGGAGGTCAGGGACCTGAATGGGGTACAATGAAGAGTCCACTCTTCAAAGCATCCATTTTCTCCAGGGAAACTGATGAGCTGAAATTCCAGGAGTCCCACCTGGAGTCCCACCTGGAGGTTGGCATTTTTTTTTAATACCCACCAGTTGCAAAAGGGTCGCCTATAGACAATGAGGATGATATTATTGCAAGAGAGAGGAAGACTTTAGCCCTTCCGCTGAAGAAACACAGGGTTTTTTTTTTAAGTTATCTCATCTCTCTTAGACCACTGGGTTTTGCAGTAGTCCAGAAGGCCCTTTATGCAAACAAGCAAGGAAACAGAGTGAGAGTGGGGCAGATCTGACTTGTCCTGCGCAGCGATTGGGCAATGCAAATGGCAGCAGCGTCCAGTAGATAACTGCTTCAATTTCTGTCTTGAGATGAGAGAGAGGAAATGGGAACTGGAAAGCTGCAGATGAAAGGGAGGGATGGGTCATATACCTTCACTTGTCAGAAAATTGAACACGACCCCCCACCACCACCTTTCCCCTTTCCCCTGAGGCTTTGAAATTAAGTCTTTTTAAAAAATAGCTATAAGTGAGAAACCCAAACAAAGGTGGGAATGAAAGTCAAAGCGACCAAACAACTTTAAGCAGATTGCTTCTCTGTGGAGAGGAAGAAGTCCCTCTATCTGCAAGAGTTAAGTGGCCATTTCCTAATTTTTCACACTCCTGTTTTGGCCATGTCACAGTAGTTATCACACCCATAGCAGGTTTTTTTTTAATTATTAGCCAAGTGTCCTGGCACCTCTATTGTGTATTTTCCTCACTACAGATTTGCAAGCAATACTTCCCTTCCCATTTTACATATGAGAGGCTGCAACAGCCCATCTGTTATCTGCCAGGGTCAGGGCTCAAAGGCTTCCCATGGGATCACTGGAAAAAGGACAGAAGAGTTGTAGAGGGGACTCTTCCTCTCCCTGTGCTTGCACCTGATCCAGGAACAGCCAGCCACCTGCTTTCTCCAACACTAGACAGGCTGCAGCTAGTCCTGCACACGTGAGCGTGTTTCACACGTATGGCTGAATCAGCTTGCCTCGTGCAACAGCAGGGCTTGGCCTGTACTCCCTCCTTGCATCCTCCAGCAAGGTAGATAGGAAGCAAGCTTCAGGGCTAAATATTTGGGGGGTGGGGTAAAGACCCTCCCTGCCTCCCTCCCCTCTTCCCAGCTTTCCCCTCACAGTCTGCACCCAGTATTTTGCTGCTGCGTGCTTGGGAGGAAGCAAGTAACTTGTTTTTGCTGCTGATTTTAGAGCCTTAGCTGCAGTGGAATATACTAAAATGAAAGATAGGATTGCCCATTGGGAACAATGCAAAAGGCTTGACGGCCTATTGGATATAATGGGAGCCAGGAATGTCAATTGACTTGCATAGGTTCCATTGAAATACATTACAACACAAAAAAGTTGCAGTGAAAATGCAGAGGTTTTAGAATAAAGGTCTCTGGACCCAGATGGACTGCTCTGGGATTGGAATGACAGCACCCAGAGTGGCATGATGGCCCCTGAGAGTAGCAGAATTGTTCTGGGCCTGGAATGACATTCCCCAGAGTGGAATGATGGTCCTTTGAAATAGAATCAGTGCTGTTTATTCTAGGCTCAGAACACTCCTGCTATTCCCAGGGACCATCATTCCACTCTGGGGCCTGTTATTCCAGATCAGGAGTTCAGGTGTCTCTGCCCATACCTTTGAAAGTGAAAAGCTGACGCAGAGATGAGATGGCCTAGTGCCACTTGGTAAAGCTCCAAGATTTGTACACCAAAAAGACTAAGATTGACACATTGTACTTCTTGGAATCACCAAAAACTGAGATTATACGATGAGGTAATTTTAAATTGCAGATCTGTGATCAAATCATGAGAAATTTGATTTTTAAAATAAAGTTCAGAAAATAGCTGTGACTTTTAGTCCTAATAAACTGGACATTTTTCTATTGCTTCTGTTTAATATTTTCATGAACTAGCATGGCCCATGAGATCTAATTTTTACATTCTAAGTGTGAACAAAACACCATGCAAGCACATTGTTTTCCATGTTGTAACCAAACACTGTCCAGTAGTCAGTGGCCTTTGCACTGGTTTACCAAAAGCACATGCTACATTAGAATTGAAAAGTAAGAATAGGCTTTATAAATTTCATCAGTCAGCCTTCATCTAGGCTCACTTTGTAACCCTGACTGAGTCACTATATCTTTTTCTAACCTACCTTTCAGGGCTCTTTTGAGATAATTATTTATTTACTTGATTTACACCCTGTCTTCCCAACAGGGACTCAAATTGGGAAAAGGGCCCCAGTTATACTCTCTTGCCCAAGGACTCGTTCAGTTTATTGTAATTAGCCATTGGCCGTTACAAACTTACAAAACACAAATTGTGAACAAGCTATAGGTTAAAAGTCAGAATATACAAAAGTACCAGAGATCAGTAACAGAATATGACTAATTTAATACAGTAGCCTAAATAATGCCCCTTCCTGATGGCACCTTGGAAAGTATATTCTTTGCAGCAAGGGTAAATAATTAAACTTTATGAGAGACATATGCATCAATTTTTTTCCCCCTCAGCTAGGTAAGCACTAAGGCCAGATAAAATACCTGCTAAAAATTTAGCCTTCGGTCTACAATACAGTGGGCAAAAGAGAATGTAGTGAGGTAAATCCTCAAGTTCATGGGAACCACAAATACATAGACGATGGGCCAATGGAGTTTGATTGAATCGGCCCTCCAAAATTGCTGTTGGCATTGATTGAAACTGTAGAGAGGTAAAGGACTCTCCAAATATGTGTTTAGAGTTATTAACTAGATATAGAGTTCTAGTGTGGTCTGATTTAATTAATTTGTGCCATGGTGCCGCTTTTGATATTAATATCAAAGAGAGGTCTAGCCGAGCATCAAAGTCATAAATCCAGTCTCTAAGTTGGGATTTATCGACTGATGTTCCCAAAAGATCATTAGGAATAGAGTATCTTGAACGTATGTTGTCAAGAAAGTCAAGGCGCTGTGAGTCTTTAGCTAAGAGCAGATTAAAAAATTGGTGACTGAAAGAATTAGAATGTGAATTTTCCATTATTTTCTGGTATGATAATTATAAGGTGTGCCCGAGCCTTAAGAGAAGGAATACCAATTTCAGCTCTCACCAGGACAGCTGGGGACCCCTTGGGAAGTGCTAAAATGCGCCTTAAAAATAATTCTAGACTACTTCGAGGCTGGCCAAGATGACATCGTTCCATCTCTATACTTCAACTCCATCTAAGAGATGTGGTATAACCTTGCTCTTGTATAGTTTCAGACCCGAGTCTATCGGGCGATCTCCCCTGGAGTAATAGAAGTTCAAAATGGACCCAACCAGTCTTAGTGCTGACGATTTGACCGAGGCAGCATGAGTAGTCCAGTTTAAAGACTCTCTAAAAGTAATGACAAAGGTATTTAAATGAATTGCATTGCTTGATTGGATTTCCAAGAATATTCCAAGAGGAGGTTTTTGCCCTGTTCCTAAAAACCATGACCTTGGTCTTATCAAAATTTATAGTGAGAGCTTCTTTACAATAAATCCCTAACTGATGCAATAGCTTCTTCAGACCAATTTTCGTGAGAGAAATTAAGACCATGTCATCTGAATATAACAAGATTGAAATTTTTTGATGGCCCAGTTCAAGGACTACAAATACCTGGAACTGGCCCTGCTGTCAGAGACTTGTAGTTCATTCTGATGTAGCCCTTTCAATTTCATCCTAGTAGAAAATGGAAACGTTAACTTCTTCATTTGACTTGTTAGTTTCCTTTAATTTTTTAATTGATTTTGAAGGCTATAGTGGGAAGGTGGGGTAAAAATCTTTCAAGTAAATTAGCAATGATACAATCCCTGGCTTCTGTAGTTATAGGTCCAGGCAAGAGGTGATGTGAAAGACCTCAGCCTGAGTAGATGATACTAACTTTGACGGACTGATGGTCTGATTCAATATAAAGCAGCTTTATGTTTGTTCAGTTGTTCTACTTTCTGTATAGTATGGTATATCTTGCCTTAGGAAGAAGAACAGGAGTTGTTTTTATACCCTGCCCTCCACTACTCGCAGGAGCAGCTTATGATTGCCTTCCCTTCCTCTCCCCACAACAGACACCCTGTGAGGTAGGCGGGGCTGAGGGAGCTCTGAGAGAACTGTTTTTGAGAAAAGCGCTCTCAGAGAGCTGTGATTGACCCAAGGTCACCTGGTTGGCTTTATGTGGAGAAGTGAGGAATCAAACCTGGTTCTCCAGCCTAGAGTCCGCTGCTCTTAACCACTACACCAAACTAGCTCTCAGGAAGTTTGTTGTTCACATTGTTTTTTAATTCTGTAATCCTAGTTCTGGATAGCACAGGCTAGCCTGACCTCATTAGATCTTGAAAGCTAAGCAGAGTTAGTCCTGGCTAGTATTTGGACGGGAATCTCCAAGGAATACCAGGGTCATGGCATGAAGGCAGGCAGTGGCAAACCACTTCTCAATATCTCTTCCCTTGAAAATCCTATGGGGTCTCAATAAATCAACTGTGACTTGATGGCACTTTCCATCACCACCATTCTTAGTTCTACTGAATTGTTCATTGACGTCTTCTACTATTCATTTGAATTGTTTTTATATTCTATAATCTGTCTTGTCTCAGTGAGAAAGGTGGGCTATAAAATAAATAAATACATGTATTAAAAAATCCCACATCCTTGGGTCTCCTAATCAAGCAGCAACATCAATGCTTTCCAGAGTTTGCAGGTGATTTCCCCATGTCCATTATTTCTGGAATGACATGAAATATCCATGTGGGTTGGGAAGCTGCAGTAAAGGGACCAAAGGGGTGAAATCTGATGGAAGAGGCATCCCCTTCCATCTATTCACTGTAGCTCAGTTGATGGAAAAGAGGAAGGGTAGTTTCTGAGTAGGGATGGGCACGAACTGGCTAATGAATAAAATTCATGATGAATTTTGGCCAGTTGATGGTTCATAAACTAAAGTTCACAAACTGAAGAGCTGCCACAAACTTCCACAAATTTTAAAGGAATTTCTGGTGGTCCATGAAGAGCAAAAAGCAGGGGTTTCAATTTAACATTCAGGGGGTTAAATGGCTCTGAGGGGTCACAAACTGGTTTGGTTCGCAAACCAACCAGTTTGGTTCGTGAACCAAAAATGTGGTTCATGCTGTCAGAGCCCCTGGAGAAATCAGTTCCCAATAACAATAATTCAGAAGAAGTAAAGTTTATTGAGACAGTGATAGGATCCAGATTCATAACGTACTTTGTTAGGACTGAGGTCCAGTGTGCAAAGCCAGCAATTATACTAGAATCGAAAATACATCAGTGGCTCTTGGCCAATCGCTTCTAAGCTAAAAGCGTGCCAAACTAACGCTCTAAGATTCCCAGGGGAAAAGGGATACTAAAGACAGAGCAGGTCTCAAGGTTACATGGCTATACCAGATACTAGACAGATAATGGCCAGAAACGAAACCATACATTCCTACTCACACCCTCCCCACTTCTCCATGGCAACCAAGCTCTTTGGTTGACACATGCCCATCACTATTTCTGAGCCTTTGAGGCATACAACACAATAACATCATCAGACTTTATTCTTCAAAAATCAGAAGCAAGCATTCCAATGTTATGGGCAGCTTTTAGATGCCGCATCTCAAGTAACAATGTGGCCACTGAAGCAAAGGGCTTTTGCACACCATTCTTATGAGATCTGAGAGTATCCTATAACTCTTTGGTTGCAAAGATATAGATATCGCCCCTAGAAACTGTTGTACTCCTTATAGGAAACCCAGACTTCCAAGTCCATTTCTCTGTGACTGGTTCAATGTGGTTGTCATTACAATAGGGTTGCTGCGTGTACTGTGTGCATGTGACTCCATCACCATTAAACAGGATTGCACACACCCAATAATTGTCTTGAAGATTTAGTATTCTGTGGCTTCAGGGTTGAGTCTCCAAGTGGAAGGAACTCCTTTATTTCAGAATGTTATACACAGTTATTAACATATGGAACAGAGGTACATCAGTGGCTATTAGCCACTAGGAACTCTCGGTCTGGGGCAAGTGATGCACTGTATTCTTGGTGCTGGGCAGGGGCAACAGTGGGAAGGCTTCTAGTGTCCTGGCCCCACTGATGGATCTCCTGATGGCACTTGGTATTTTTGGCCACTGTGTGACAAAATAAGAACATAAGAAAAGCCAATGTTGAATCAGGCCAATGGCCCATCTAGTCCAACACTCTGTCACACAGCGGCCAAAAATACCAGGTGCTATCAGGAGGTCCAGCAGTGGGGCCAGGACACTAGAAGCCCTCCCACTGCTGCCCCCCAAGCACCAAGAATAGAGTGCATCACCTGCCCCAGAATGAGAGTTCCTATCTATACCTTGTGGCTAATAGCCACCGATGGACTTCTGCTCCATATGCTTATCTAATTCCCTCTTGAAACTGTCCATGCATGTAGCACCTCCTGTGGCAGTGAATTCCATATGTTAATCACTCTTTGGGTGAAGAAGTACTTCTTTTTATCTGTTCTAACCCGACTGCTCAGCAATTTAATTCAGTGCCCACGAGTTCTTGTATTGTGAGAAAGGGAGAAAAGTACTTCTTTCTCAACCTGCTCTAACCCATGCATAATCTTATAAACCTCGATCATGTCACCCCTCAGCCGTCGTTTCTCCAGGCTAAAGAGCCCCAAGCGTTTAAACCTTTCTTCATAGGGAAAGTATTCCAACCCTTTTATCATTCTAGTTGCCCTTCTCTGCACTTTTTCCAATGCTATAATATCCTTTTTGAGGTGTGGCGACCAGAACTGTACACAGTATTCCAAATAGGTCACACCAATGATTTATACAGGGGTATTATGATACTGGCTGATTTGTTTTCAATTCCCTTCCTATTAACCCCCAGCATAGCGTTGGCCTTCTTTATTGCAGTTACACACTGTCTAGACATTTTCATTGAGTTATCTACTATGGTGCGATCATTTTTACATCTCTCACCAGGTCTTGGGCGTTACTTAGGACCAAATCCAGGATTGCCTCTCCCCTGGTAGGATCTGTGACCATCTGTTCCATAGCACAGTCATTGAGAGTGTCTAAAAACTCAATCTTTTTTCCCCTAGAACTCATATTGACCCAATCAATGTGTGGGTAGTTAAAGTCGCTTATTATGACACAGTTATTTCGTCTAGCCGCTATCTTTAATTCATTCATCATTTTATAATCCTCCTCTACCTTTTGATCTGGGGGGGCGATAACAAACTCCCACTGTTAAGCCTCCTTTTGGACATACTATTTCAACCTATAGCATTTCCAGAAGCGAATCCAATTCTCTTACCCTCTCAGTCTTACTGGACTGTATACCCTCTCTGACATACAGAGCCATCCCACTTCCAACCCTTCCCCCCCCCATCCTTCCGATATAATTTATAACCAGGAATCACCGTATCCCACTGATTTTCCTCATCCCACCAAGTTTCTGAAATACCCACAACGTCTATTCCTCCCCCCATCACCAAGCATTCCAACTCCCCGATTTTACCTCGGAGACTTCTAGCATTTGTGTATAAACACTTATAGTTTCCCATGCTTGTTAAGCCCACAACCTTCCTCTTGCTGCCGTGAGACCTTGCCAGGCAGTCCCTATCGTTAGCCACAGTCCCAGTGGACAATTGTAATCCATTTCTTTGTACAAAAGTAACAGCTACCCCTTCATCTCTTTGAGATGAGCCATCCCAAACCAGAGACTTTTCATCTCCTGTCAGCTTTCCCCATTATTCAGTTTAGAAACTGCTCTGCCACCTTTTTGATTTTGAGCACCAGCAGCCTAGTTCCTTCTCGGGACAAATGGAGAGTGTCCCTTTTGTACAGCTCCCTCTTGTCCCAAAAAGCATCCCAGTGCCTAACAAACTTGAACCCTTCCCCCCTACACCATCGTCTCATTCACGCATTGAGACTCCTGATCTGTGCCTGTCTCTCCGGCCCTGCGCGTGGAACAGGTAGCACTTCTGAGAAGGCTACCTTGGAGGTCCTGGCCTTGACTTTCCTGCTCAGCAGCCTAAATTTCTGCTCCAGGACCTCACGACTGCATTTCCCCACTTCATTGGTGCCGACGTGCACCACGACCACTGGCTCCTCCCCAGCACTATCTACCAGCCTATCTAAAACACGCATAATGTCTGCTACTTTCGCACCAGGCAGGCAAGTCACCATACGGTCAGTACACGGGTTCGCCACCCAGCTGTCTACATGCCTAAGGATCGAATCACCAACTACCAAGAGCCCCCCCCCCTCCCAGGGATGGTTCCTTGGTACGAAAGGATACCCGTTCACCAGCTGAAGAAGAGGTCCCTTCTGAGGGCACATTCCGCTTATCCTCAGCATGGTGCCCCATTTCCCCTTGACCCTCATGCTCTCTGGCAGCAGCGGGGCTGCCAGATCCAGAGTGGGACATATCTAACAAATCCCTGAGAGTCTTCTCTGTGCACCTAACTGACTGTCTCTGCTTCTCCAGGTCAGCCACCTTGGCCTCTAGGGAGCAAACTCGCTCCCTGAGAACCAGGAGTTCCTTGCACCGAGCACACACCCAAGACTTCTGACCAGTGGCCAGATAGTCATACATGTGACACTCCATGCAAAACACTGGATAGTACAAAGAGACAGGACTAAAAGTTGAGCTCTTTCACTCCATTGCTAGATGAATGGTGCAGCTGTGCAAGGGTCAATGGCAGCTTTTGTCCTAGGGTTTTGACTGCATTCATGGCTGCTTTTACACTATGGTGATTTTTTCTGGTAGTCTCATTGCTGACCCTCAGGATTCTCTGCCCATCCTGTTTAAAAAATTTTTTTTTGAGGAGCATGGGTAACATTGCACAGAAATAACACAATACCTTTTTTAAAAAACATCCACATATTTACAGACATCTCTGATGATACTTTCCCTCTTGCCTAAAAGGCAGGCTGAACTGTGGGTGGTTGTTTTCTGTTTTTAAAAAACCTTCAGGATCATGAGGATCACTGGGCAGGAATAATACAGTACTATTAATAAAAATAATTGTGTGCTGTCAAGTCCCAACTGACTCATGGTGACCCCAGGACCACAGAGTCTTCAAAGCAAGAGGTGAGCAGAGATGGTGTGCCATTGCATTCCTCTGCATAGCAGTTCCAGGCTTCCTTGGTGGTCTCCCACCCAAGTACTAACTATAGCTGGCCATGCTTAGCTTACAAGCTCTGATGAGGCCGGGCTAGTCAGGGCTCTTCTGTTATGTTAATTTCTGCAGAGGACTGGCCCTTTGCTGTCATCAACAAATGAAAGCAGTAATCAAGAAGTTCTGCAGTTATGCCCTTTTGCCTTCCAACTGAGAAATTGTTTCTGCCAATAGTGTCCTGCCCAGGAAACACTTTTTTAAAAAAGATTTAAAATAAAGCAGATCTTTTTGTGGAAGGAATGGGCTGTTAGCAGTCTGTGTACAGATGAAGGACAACATGTTGAAACGTTAAAAAAAAAAAAACCCTGCACCAATCAGATGGCTGAAGTGTGGGAAATCCTTGGCATGAAACTAGGGTTGCCAGGTCCCTTCATCATGCTGGCAGGGGATTTGGGGGCATTCTGGGGGTGGACAGAGATGTCGCACAATGCACTGATGTCACCCAGAAATGATGTCAGCACGTTGATGACGTCAGGGGCAATGCTCTGCCTTTTGGGCAAAACTCTATGGTAAAAATGGCCTCAGACCATGGAGTTTTGCCCAAAAAGAGGAGCATTGCCCTCCAACCTCACCAATGTGTTTACATCACTTCCAGGTGATGTCAGAATGTCATGAATGGTGTCAGGGGTGGGGGGAATTTCCTCCCACCAGCCAGATGGCTGGTGGCCAGTGTTCCCTCTAAGCTGAGTTAGTGTGAGCTAGCTCATAGTTTTTTAGCTTCCGGCTCACACATTTTTGTCTTCGCTTAGGAGGGATGACTCCAGAGCAAACTAATTTATGCAGTAGACAAATTGCTCGCTCAGAACTTTAATACCAATAGCTCACAAAGTAGAATTTTTGCTCACAAGACTCCATAGCTTAGAGGGAACATTGCTGGTGGCAGGCAAAAGCCCACAAAAGCAGGGGATTCCCTGCCTCCACCTGGGGAATGGCATTACTACTTGAAACCCAGTGCTAGCCTGAGAGGATAAATTGTCCCTTGCCAGTTGCTATTAGGATCCTTATGGCCAAATGCTTTAGCACAGAGTCTTGAGTTGCAACTTTGTGGTTAGTTATGCAGATTGAAGCCCACAAATTTAAATGGGATTAAGGCTGCATCTTCCATTATAATTGAATACATGGAGATCCACAACTGGAGAACTTGAATAAACAAATAAATGTGATGTTTATATAGTAATAGGGGTACCAATGTATCTTTTTTTGGTCCAATCAAAATGTCCAGGAACAGGTGTGCTGATGGGCTTCCAGATACAGATATGGGTTTCAAGAGAAAAGTGGCATCTCTCACATTATAAATAAATATTCTCATACACAAGAGCTGGTGTGGTGTTGTAGTTAGAATGTTAGACTAGGATTGGTAAACACAGGTTTGAATCCCCACTCTGCCATGGTGTCAAACCTGGCCCTCATTTGCCATGTATTTGTTAACTGTCTGCCTTTAGTTTCTGCCTGGCTCACTGCCTGGTTTCATTCTAGCTAGGAATTGGAGTAGAGTGTGTGGGGGCATGTGTGGGACTGCTTTGATTAGAGTTGCACTGGCTTGTAACTATGTCCATGTGGGGCCTCCCTATAGTGGGAAGTATGTGTGCTTGGCCTTGAGAACCAGACACTGCTAGATAATGTAACCATATGCTTGCAGGTGCTGGGGGAGGGTTAACAAAGCACAGTAGATTTTGGTGGGCTGGATGTCTGGTTGTGATTAGACTGGTCACTGGGGGTGGGATTGTTTGAATTATGTATAATACAGGAACTGGTGCCAAGGGAGCCAGTTCTGACACAGACTCGTCTCAATAAACAAATCACTGCCAAGAAAGTTGTTTGGAGTGAGTTCCTTCAAGACCTGACACATGAATGCTTGCTGGGTGACCATGGGCCTACATACTTTACAGGGTTGTGAGGATAAAATGGAGGTGCGGGAAACAATGTAAGCTACTCTGGGCTCCCATTAGGGAGAAAATCTAGGTAAAAATGAAGTAAATAAATAAATACAAAGGCATGGTCCTCTGTGTAAGACAAGAAACAGTATTAAGTCTATGTAACTGGATACAAAATTGCAGAATAGAATCAGATTTTATCAAGATTTCCTTTCTCTGCCTTAAATTTGAAATAAAGTATCTGTACTTTTTTGTCTTACTTGAAAGGCTTTATTTTTGTTAGAGACACTGCAAAAATTTGAACATTTCACTGCTACCTGACTGGGAAAGTATAAGAAGGTAAGATTAGAAATCATGAAAACACCAGCAGTTTACCTTTTTCTAACAGCTGCAACTCTTCCAAGAATAAGGGCAGGTAAAGGTGTAAAGCAGAGTTCAAAGTTCAGACTTCTTCCGGTCTAAACTGTTCCCATATTTAAAGCAATTCCTGCCATGCCCAGTTTTTTTAAATATCATATGATTATATTAGCCACCTGTGGCTGCAATCTATGGATATTTAAATCCACAGATCAGAGTCATGTGGAGGTGAACGAAATTTTTCTGCACACTTAGGAGACTCCTCAGAGGTGCAGAAAAATCTGAAAATAAAAAAAATACACAGGTGGGTTTATATTGCCCCCAAATAAAAAGCATTCTCTGTGCAAGCACAGAGAACACAATTATCTCTGGCTGGGTGGTGGTGGTTGTGCAGCCTGGAGCTCCATGCTGGGTCTGGTGGCAGCCGCACAGCCCAGGAGCTGCTCTAGGCCAGTGGGGGTCTCACAGCTTGGGAGCTGTGTTGGGCCTGGCAGTGATGGCACAGCCCAGGGAACCCGGGGACCATGCTGGCCCAGCAGCAGAAGACCCACAGCCTGGGACTCGGTGCTGGGCCTGGCAGTGGCGCAGCTGGGAGATGTGCTGGGCCCAACAGCAGTGCCACCCAAGGAGAACCTGGGGACCACACTGGGCCTGGTCTCAGCTGCCATACAGCCCAAGGCTCCACATTGGACCCAGTGGCAGCTGCTAGAGAGCCCAGAGGCTGTGCTGGGCTTGGCAAGGGTGGGGGGAGATGGGATTCCCCTGTGAGTTTCATGGCTCCCCACTTATTAGATTCTAAATCACTGTCTAATTGAACACAAACCAGGACAGCTTGAACCAAAGAGGCCTGTATTTCATACTACCAGGACAGATATTTCACATGGAGATTTCATAACTAGCTTTCTGATTCAGTGTCACTAATGGCCATCCCGCAGCACCTCTCAGGTGGCATGTACGACTGAAATGAGGCAGATATAGAATTGGACTGAGGACTACTGGAAAGTGGGTTCATTTAAAGAGCAATCCAGCTGAGAAATAAGGCCTGTTTTATTCAGTGGGGCTTATGTCCAGGGAAGTGTTTAGGATTCCAGCCATAATTCTCAAGTCCTATTATTTCAAATGAAGAATAAGGGTTCCCCATTCTGCCTATGCAAAAGATACTGGGAGAGGAATTTAACAGTGGGAAAGCATCCATATGCAGGTGTCGGAAATGAACTCTACATTAAAATTGTAATTTAAATACACAGAAGCAGGTGCCCTGACCTGGATAGCCCAGGCAAGCCCAATCTTGTCACATCTCGGAAGCTAAGCAGGGCCGGCCCTGGCAATTAATCGGGAGGGAGACCTCCAAGGAATACCAGGGCTCAGGATGCAGAGGCTGGCAATCAAGCCACCTCTCTGAAATGTCCAAACCCTACTAGGGATGGCCAAAAGTCACCATGACTTCTAGGCATGTAAGCACATACACATACACACACACAACCCCCCCCCCCAAAAAAAATAAATTCACAGAAGTAAGTTAATGTTTCTTTGAAACTAAATTACAGTTTCTAGCTCACAATGTGCAGAAACTGAATTTTAAAAATAGACAAAAGGAAGAGACCATAAACATTCATAACAAAGAAACCCTCCTCCAATCCAGACTTGCAGACTCAGAAGATTCTGTTTTAGTCCCTCCTACATATGATTTTAGCCTTTTGTACCCTTATTACAGCCATTAAATTTGTGTGCATTACGACAAGATGAACTCTTCCTTGGGCTGCGCAAGAAGCAGCCAGTGCTACAACAATCAAATAATACAAGGACTCTTTTGTTATATTCAAATCCCAGAAGATATGAAAAGACTCAGTGTGTTTGTTCCCTGCCCCTCCCTGTCTGTCTTTGGGCTTTTTCCGTCTCCATGAGGCTCTGCTGGACAACAGGAGTTTTTGCACACGCCCCTACTGAGTCCTGTCTTCTCAAGACCCACACATCTCTCTCTCGTCATCTGTGAAGTCTCAGATAGGAGCACAAAGCACAGGGACTAAGGAATTCAGGCTCATCCAACAGCTTGGTTGCTGCTGCTGTAGAAAGGTCATCTATCTGGACACTGCCTGTTGTTTCTTGGATCTGATATAGTGCTAACATGCTCACTCCTAGCTCTCCCTGATTACTACTTCCATGGACCTGAATTAGGGTTGCCAGGTCTCCCCAGTGACCAGCAGGGATGGGGTGGGGTTGCCAAATCCAGGTTGGGAAACTCCCGAAGATTTGGGGATGGTGCCTGGGAAGGAGAGGGGCCTCAGTGGGGTACAATGCCACAGAGTCCACCCTCCAAACATACATTTCTCCAGGGGAGCTGATTTCTGTAGTCTGGAGATGAGCTGTAATTTCAGGGATCCCCAGTTTCTGCCTGGTTGGTGCATGCCTAACCTGAATTCTTGAGACAGCCTGGGCTAATCAGCCTAAATAGTAAATAAAATTACATGTTTAAAATTTGTTTTTTTGTTTTAGTAGACAACAAGCTTTCAGAGTACACAAAGCTATTGGTCAAATAGAATAGACTCCTGGTGGCGAACCTATGGCACAGGTGCCAGAGGTGGCACTTGGAACCCTCTCTGTGGGCACGGGCGAGGAGGCAGCTGAGCCTGCTTATTGTGCTGCTGCAGCTGCTGCACCAGCCGGCCCTAGGCCAAACCCTGGGCCCTGGTTGGAAAGCAAATACCACACACAAGAGGAAAAGACGTGCAAACCCCCAGTGCAAGCACCCCGCTTGTTGACATGGGGGAGGGAGAAGAGGGGAATTGCTTTCCCCGCGGGCTCCATCTTCCAGCCTGACACCAACCCACAATCCCTGCCTACTCAAAGCCCAGGAGCTGCTCAGCAAGGAATCCCCACAGCCTGTCCCCGCCCCCTTCCTTTGTGAATGCGCGCTCCAATCCACGCCCCTTCTGCCCCAGAGGAGTGAGGCTGAGCATTCCCAAGGATGCCCACACAGGCTCATTGCCAAAAGTTGCATCTGCATGAGTGTGCCACTTCAGTTTCCAAACCCGCCTTCTTTGGTGAGGTCGCTATTCCTCCTCCCCCTCCTCCCTCTTTGGCTCTCTGCCTGGTCTCTCTCGCTGCACCCTCCAGCATCCTGTGCTGTAAGCTGGAATCCAAAAAACTTTAGTACCCACCCCCTTCGCTTCCTTTCGGGGCTGCCCCGCTGCTTTGGGTGACATGTCTTGTGCGCCTGCTCAGAGGCTCTGATTAGAAGGGCTGTTCAAGGAGTTGGACATGGAGACTATTTTGGAGCTGGTGCTGCAGGAGGGGGTGGCAGCCAGCTCTGTGGTGAGGTGACTCAAGGCAAGCCAGAGCTCCCGCCCTGTGGAGGTAAGGTGCAGTACCCCTCCCCCTAATTATAGCTTCCTGAGAGCTTCCAGAGAATCACACATAGGGCACACACACCCCCATGATGAAAGACTGTCCCTGAACTTCAGAGCTCCCAACTCTCCAGGGAGGAGCTGGGACAGAGGGATGAGGCAGAAATGAATAGCCGCTTCAAAAGCAGTACCCGATCTTGTGCATACTTATTCAAAATTAAGCACCACTGAGACAACCGAACTTGCTTTCAAGTATGAGAGCATAGGATTGTGCCTTTAGTCAGATTGTAAATTTGCTCTGGCTTTTTGCACTCATGGGAATAACTAAAATGCCGGTTGGAGGAGCCGTGTAGGAGGGCGGATGTATGGGATGTACTAAAAGGAAGGACAGGATTGCCCATTGGAAACAATGGGAAACACTTGAAGGCCCACTGGAAATAATGGGAGACAGGAATGCATGGGCTTCACTGAAATACATTACAATACAAGTAGAGTTGCAATAAAAATGTAAAATGGATTTTCCATTAGCGTCTCTGGGCCCAAATACACTACTCTGGGAATGGAATGAGAGACCACGGAGTGGAATGAGAGCCCCAGGCTGTAGCAGGGCGTTCAAGTACTGGAATGACAGGTCCCAGAGTGGAATGACAGCCCCAGGGTGGAGCAGAAATGTTCAGGGACTGGGATGAGAGACCACAGAGTGGGATGGCAGCCCCAGGGTGAGCAGGAGTGTTCAGGGACTGGAATGAGAGACCACGGAGTGGAATGATGGCCCCAGTGTGCAGCAGGAGTGTTCTGTGACTGGAACAAGAGACCACAGAGTGAAATGACGGCCCCAGGGTGGAGCAGGAGTGTTCAGAGACTGGAATGAGAGACCACAGAGTGGAATGATGGCCCCAGGGTGTAGCAGGAGTGTTCTGTGACTGAAATGAGAGACCATGGAGTAGAATGACAGCCCCTGGGGGTAGCAGAAGTGTTCTGCTACCCCCAGGGGCTGTCATTCCACTCTGGGGCCTCTCATTCCAGTTCCAGAACACTCCTGCTACCCCAGGGGCTGTCATTCCACTCTGTGGTCTCTCATTCCATGCAGCCTTGATATGCTTTGTGGGTGGGTCACCTGGTTGAAGTGCTCAAGTTGAAGTGCTTTATTTGTTCATCGGTCAAGGTTTGCAGGATCAAAATTTAATTTACTTCGAATCAATCTAGAAGTGGCAGATTCCACTGAGTGTGCTATTTTTCTGTCTCTTTCCCATGGAAGGGGGAAGAGGGCTGTCACTTTAGGTGTGAAAATGTGTAAGATCATGTTGAGAAAGATAGACCAGGTAAATAGGAAGGGTCCTGTCCTGTACTAACTTGAAGGAGTTTGTGTGTATGACGTCAAATGCAAACTTCATGCCAAATACAAATTTTTACCTTTCAATAAAAAGTTGTTTGTATCATTGAAAGCTCTGTTATTGTGCTTTTAAGACAAAAGATGTTAATGAATTGTTTTTTCTAAACTAAAACCTCAGTATTCAGGTTAAATTGCCGTGTTGGCACTTTGCAATAAATAAGTGGGATTTGGATTGCAGTTTGGGCACTCGGTCTCTAGAAGGTTTGCCGTCATTGGAATAGACAGTATATGAAACTTGGAATGTGCCATTACTACTACCACAGATGTTAGCTTAGTAGAAAATATCGACTTGCTTATCTGATATTCTACTTTCTCTTGCTCTTTGGAACCAACACAGTAATAATTACCCATGCAAATCTTGGGGAACAGCCTCAGCCCTATGGCATTGTTTGAAACTAGAGCAGGCCAAGCATCCTGGCCAGCTGCAGGCACAATAAAGATATCCAAAGGCACTTAGTTTCCTAAAAATTGGTAGACCATTGAGCTGATAACCTGCATCATCCGTTCCAATTGTATTTTTTTCCTTTGTCAAAATTTGGAATCTTCCTCTCAGTTTATTTTGTCAGAAACTGTGGAGGAAAGATTGGGCTTATACTCGAACGCTGCACAGGGAGGCATAGAGGAAAGGAAACAGGCCTATGGAAAATGACAGGAAACTGTGCTATATAAATAGTCTCCCCTGTATTTGAAGACTGGAGTTGCCTATACATTCTCAAGCAGCTTTTTAAAAGCCATTGTGTTTAATGCTGATGTGCAGCTAACTCCACAGGAAGTGCACAGAACCCAAGAGGGACATGCCCCTGCTTTGGACATGACAGCATAAAAATCAGAACTGAAAGGCATTTCTGCACCTGTTTGTTGGTGCTTTTGTAACCTTTGAAAGTGAAGAAAAGGTGAGTTTTATAATGACACAGGAAAGGGTATGCAGATGCAGAGGGCTTTATAGATACAGAAGACTGTTCTAGGCTTGATATTATACAAAGCACAAAGAAAAGCATGAGGCAGAGAACACAGGATGCCAAGAGCAGAGCATGAGAATTAGAAACTAGTTCTTTTAAAAAATAAAATCTGACATAATTTAGAATCCAGGAGGAGCCATGGGATTCTTTATTAGATGGCATAATCTGTGGCAGGTTCATGGAAATACAGATTTCTGTTTCTTTAATCTCCAAGACAAGTAAGAAAATAGACACTTCATTCACAACATTTTCTTCTTCCTCACACACAATTGTGTAGTCTGAGCACAGTAAATTCAGCTGTTATCCAGCTTCTTCTTAAAACAGAGAAGAAACTGGAATTAGCACAAAATGAATCCAGGAAATGGAAGATCCACTGAGTTTTTAAAATAAACTGCAGGGCTGCTGGGGGTGGGGAAGCTAAAGGGACAAAAATTCCAGGGGACCCAGTCTGGGGGTAAATGCAGTTTAGATGTATTGGATGTTTGGGTTGGATCTAGGTTTTACGAGAGCTATCTCAGGGGGGATCCTCATCTGGGGGTCCTGTGTTGGTTCCTGGAAGTCCTGGTTGAATTTATTTGCAGATTGTCTGGTCCTCATATAACTCTCCAGAGAGGAATCTTGATTAGGAAGACTTATTTTACTAGCCATTAAAACACCTGAAGTGCCCCACCCTTCACACTGGACTATGCTAAATAGGCCCAGATGGAAAGCCATTCCTAGCTGCAGCCCTGACTCTTTCCATTTCATGCTATCATTTCTATGTATTCAGAAGGTAACATATTAGAATGTCCCTGACTGAAAATTTCCTATACAAATTAATTATTATATGTATGGCATTTTGTGTAGGATAACCAGGAGCTCCTAAGATTGTCTGGTAGCGAGAAGTGCTAGCTCTTTAGTGTTATGCACCACTAGGTGGCGAGCTAGACTTGTTTTTAAGGCATGAGACATTTCAGAGGTGGTTTGCCATTGCCGGCTTCTGTGTCACGATGACACTGGTATTCCTTGGATGTCGCCCTTCCAAATACTAGCCAGGGTCAACCCTGCTTAACTTCTGAGATCTGACCGGATTGGCTTAGCCCGGGCTATCCAGGTCAGGGCCCCTATACAAACTGTTATACCTGAACAACTGTCAGGAATGAAAGCAACTTAAATTTCTTACTGACACTGTCTCGCATAGTGGGCTCAAAGCAAAAGATGGGAGGTACCATGTTTGCCTCTTTCTTGCTGATATTCTGTGCCACCTTGTAACAGCTGACTGTTCCTGCTGACAGATATAAAGGAATTTGGCCATTCAGAAACATCTGCTTCATCCACTATGATAAAGGCAAACCCTGTTAAATTAGTTCTAAAATCAGAAGAGAAAACACAAGCTTGAAAGGCCAGAGGTCTTTTACTTTAGGGACTGACTGTTTCACCCAAATATCAGTTCTGACTCTAGAAGTGTATAATTTTCGAATTCAAATCTCAATCTATACTTGCCATTTATTTTTTATGGTTACAAAAGCAACAATCCTAATATTTTGCTGGCATTCTTAGGTATATTTTAAGGATACGTAAACTAGCCCAGGCTAGCCTGATCTTGGAAACTAAGCAGCATTGGCCCTGGTTGGCACTTGGATGGGAGACCACCGATGAAGTCCAGGGTCACTATGTAGAGGAAGGCAATCAGGGCTGGCTCCAGGTGTCTGGGCGCCCTAGGCAGGACAGCCTGGAGCGCCCCCCACTGGGGATGCCAACCTCCCGGTGGGGCCTTGAGACTGGGGGGTGGCGGCGGAGTGCTGGCTTTCCTGGAGGCTCCGCAGCTGCGGGGCCCCCAGGAAAGCCAGGGAAGGGGGCAGGGGTCTAGCCACCGCCCCCTTCCTCCCACTGCCGGCTTTTCTGGGGGCTCTGCGGCTGTGGGACCCCCAGGAAAGCCGGGAAGGGGGTGGGGGGTCTAGCCGCCACCCCCTCCCTCCCAGCGCTGGCTTTCCTGGGGGCTCTGTGGCTGCGGGACCCCCAGGAAATCCAGGAAGGGGGTGGAGGTTTAAACCGCCGCCCCCTCCCTCCCAGTGCCAGCTTTCCTGGGGGCTCCACGGCTGCGGGGGCCCCAGGAAAGCCGGGAAAGGGGCAGGGGTCTAGCGGCAGCGGCAGCGGGCGCCTGGTTAGGGCGGCGGGGGGACGCTTTTTTGGGGGGGAGTGGGGTGCCATTTGGCGCCCCTGAGGCCGGCGCGCCCTAGGCAAGCGCCTAGTTCGCCCTATGGGCGATCCAGCCGTGAAGGCAATGGCAAACCACCTCTGCACGTCTCTTGCCTTGAAAAACCTATGGGGTTGCCATAAGTCGGCTGCAACTTGATGGCACTTTCCACCACCAACCTCATGTATTAAGCATATATTCAGAACACAACGAGTATACGTAGTGAGAGAATAGGTACAGTTTGTGATCACAGTTATATACTACCCTCTGTCTTTCTCAGGGATGTGGAGTGGTATGGTATAGCGCAGGGTTGTCAGATCTTGGAAATAAATCAGAGTCAATACTTGGGTGAGAGACTGCCAAGAAAGACTCTGCAGAGGAAGGAACTACCTCTGGTTTTCATTTGCCTTAAAAGCCCATTTCTGGGGTTGCCATAAGTTGGTTGTGAATTGACGGCACTTATGTACATACCCTCCTTCTCAGTGGGGCTGCATGGCTGGAAAACAGAAATACAAACCAGATAATTTCTTTTTTGAGGGAGGCCTGTACAAGGGCTTTGGTACAGATGTTCCCCTATTCCATCACAAACAACATTATCTCTCATTTTACTGTGTCAGAGCCAGCCCAGCCACAAGATTATGCTGTGCTGTGTACACAGCAAGCACTAAGGATATACAGCAGAGTTCAGTTCCAGAGGAGTAGCTGTCTAGTGCAGCAAAACCAAATCACAATCTTCTGGAATCTTAAAGACTAACACGCTTTTATCCTAGCATAAACTTTCATGGACTAACTTCATCTATGATCCTAGTTCAGTGGTCTTAGAAGCAAGTGGTAAAGGCTCTGTGCCACTGCAAACAAATCTCTCTTCAGGGCAACTTCCATCATTCCAGGTACAAAAGGTTCCGTCAGATACACAATTCATTCTTTTGAGATGTTATTCCTACATTCCAATTTTCTCCCCAATGTTCATTCAAGGGGAGACTGTGTTTCAGCCCCACCCCTTTGATTTTCATGCTCAGTA
Organism: Gekko gecko; assembly: GCA_029375565.1. Taxonomy (NCBI): domain Eukaryota; kingdom Metazoa; phylum Chordata; class Lepidosauria; order Squamata; family Gekkonidae; genus Gekko; species Gekko gecko. The sequence goes on from JAPDNY010000002.1 coordinate 222,187,966, forward strand.
GGCTACACATGAATGTCTTCATCCACACTTAACACTGCTTTTAGATTCCTCTGTCCCATCCTTTTTCTGTAGAATCCCATGTTGTTGAGATACAAATCTAGACTCTTTTCTAACAAATTGAAAAGTATGAACAAGCAGGACATTATAATGCCAGCAAGGGAAGGCAGGAAATCTTAGAATAGGCGCTCAACATGAAAGTTTCTTTGAATTATAACGGAAACAGTAAAAAACAACAACACATAACATCTTAAGCCAGAAATTTCCAGCACACTCTAACCACCAATTCCTTGGGGTTCCTTTAAAGAATGACAAGCTATTCCTTTGTTAGGCGTATCATAGCACATGTAGCATCAGTACCCAGGAAAGGTCCATATAAATATTCATTCTTCCTGATGCCTGTCTCCTTCTCCCCAAGTCATAAGCATGCTCCCATTTCTAACTTTCCTACAGACTTTACCAATTCAACAATATAAACTTGCTGGCAAAAAACATCCTGCAGATTTGCTGTGATTTAACTTGTTAAGCATTACCTAATGGTTAACATAGAAAGACACAGGTGCTGGGACTTACATGTATCAGGAGCGTGCCATTTATAGATTCTGGAATGTGTATGTGCTTTTCTCCTTCCTTGGCATTTCCAGATTGCATGCCACCATTACCCTGAGCTGAGTAAATCTCTGCTCAGTTCACAGATTCAACCTACTAAATGATTTGTTTGCTGGGTATACATGTCAAAGGCACAAATCCCTTTGTGTCACCAAAAGACTGCTTTTTATCATAAACTGATAATAGCTCTAGTTCTTCTGAAGTACAAATCCACTGGAATTTTTCTCCCTGCATTTAATAGTTTAACCGAAAGTAGGCACTTGGACCTTGCTGGATCCTGCCCTGTCCCCCTGAAATGGTGTCTCAACCTTTCCTCAATACCCAATTAGGTTGAATGATGAGGGGAAAAGTATTATATATCTATTCAGAGGCATTCATTGTATTTTTATTTTTTGAGGGTCCCCAGTTGAACCCTAGCTTTGGAAATAGGACATGAGCTGATGGCCAGATAAATAAATGATAGTTTTGGAAGATTTAATCAACTATTTTGCATCTGCTCACACCCTCCATCTAGTTACCCATTCTCCATAATCCCATTTCATTTCCTACTCAGCACTTGCTTACTTTCGACTCTCTGCCATGTTTAGAAAGTCCTGCTTAAAATCGTATCATATACACCTTACCTGGCTTTTCCCTTGCCTCACATTATGCCAAAATCAGGGCAAATATTGAACTTTCAGTTAAGCAGCAGGCACATCAGTCACAACAACTCAACCTGAGCCTAACACTGTGTAAATAGGATCCTTCGAGATTTCTATAGACCTAACAGTAGTGGGATTGTTAATCCTTTAACATACACACTGCCTTCTGTCATCTTGCATGAGAATTTCCCTCTTTTATGCCGAAAAATGTAACAGTTATGTGACAGGAAGAAATTAGACATGTAAAACCTCCCCCATAGCTGCAACACCGTGCTAGGATAGTTGTCTCCTGTTGAATTTCTGCCAGATCGTGCAGTCATTAAAAAAGGACACAAATCTTGCCTAAAGTATTTGTCTTAACGATTTTACAGTGCAAGTTGTATACAATGTTGGTGATGTGTGTGTGTGTGTGTGTGTGTGTGTGTGTGTGTGTGTAGAGAGAGAGAGAGAGAGAGAGAGAGAGAGAGAGAGAGAGAGAGAGAGATTTTTTAAAAAAGAAACGAATTATCTCCAGAAAAACAAAAACTTGTCCAGCTCTGGAACACCAAACTGGCTGATCAACAACCGGTGCCAGGTTCCAGCAATACAACGACAAGGGAGAGCACATTGCAATGGTGAGAGGATAAAAACATGCATGCAGAACCACCACCATACACCCCTCATCTGCCAGCTGCCTACCTGCATGAGACACCCTGCGCCTCATTTAACCCTATGCCTCTGGTTAATCAATAAGTTAGAAAAACAAAGAAAAGAAAGCACTACCAACAGCTGGGAACACAAATAAATTAATTCTACAAACCTCATTAGTGCTGGGTCTGATTCAAAGTCCAAATGCTGCACAACAATCCAAATAACAGTCACCCACACACGAAGCCAAGAAATTCCTCCAGAGGCTGCGGGGGGGTGGGGGACTTCACTACTTCATTGCCATTTCCAAATTCAGCATTGCCTTCCCTCGATTCCCAGCCTGCCTCTTCTCCCAAAAATCCTTTAGAAGCCAGGTTAACCATTTCCAGGAACGAAGAGCTCATGAATCTTACATACCTCTGCACAGATCCTGGTTCCTTCTGATAAAATGTTGAGTTTCACCTTTTCCCTCCCTCCTTCTGATTGCTGTTGTTGTTTAGGGCTCCCTCTGCCTGTCTTTCTCTCACCAGGGGCATATGGAGAGGTTGCGTAGCAGCAGTGGGAACAGCTCTCAAGCTAGTGAAGTCTGAACAGACAGTTTTATTTTAGCTCAGGTGTGTGTGTGTGTGTGTGCGCGCACGCATGCCAGGGGGGGCTATCTGTGACTCAGGCTTGTCTGGCATTCCTATGAGTTATGCACACCTGTATGGGCAAGAACAGCCGGGCAGCCAAGCTTATACTCTCTTCTCCTTTGCAAACATGTTTGAAAAGATACCCACCCACAGGAAAAGGATTGACGCTAGAAGCTGAGGCAGAGCCCAACCCACCTGTACTTCTACAACAAAGATTCACTGAAGGGATTATTTGGTCTCTGGGAAAGAAAAAAAATTTAAAAAACCAATCCATCTCTAAAGTGCAACAAGATGCTCTGTTGAATAAATTCAGTTCCTCAGGATTGGAGGATACATTGTTTGATTATAGAAAAAGCTCTTGCTAGTGTGTTTCTTTTCCAAACCACCCCTTTCCCAGCCCAAGCACTTTCCCTCTTTTTAGATATTTTCCTCCAGACTTCCTAGGCTGTGGAAGCTGAGATAACAGCATACTAGAGCCCAAACAGCCTGCTGAGGAAAAAAGTCACAACATTCCAACTTTCTATTTCCTCTGCTGTCAGACAAAAGTTTAATGATCAGCATCCTCTATTTGTGCCTCAGTTAGGAGAAAGAACAATTAAACTTGCATAGCTCTGGACTAAGAACCTCTGAGCTAAAAGATACTAACTCCTTAAATTTGACATGACTGGAAATACTAAAATCCTGGCAACCAAAAGAACAATCCTGTTTGTACAAATGGTCACATTGCTCCCAACAGGGTAGAGCCTCCAGATGACTTGCTCTTCAAGTGATAGTTGCTGCCCCAAGAGATGTATTTAGGTGGCGATGGAGCACTAAGAGGTTTTCTTCTATGCTGTGTATAGGTTAAGGGGATAGCTAAGACAGTTTGTAATGTATAAAGCTGTATCCATTAGCAGAGAGAGACTCCTTTATAATCTTTCCAGTAGTTTCTATGTTGCCGAAATAATTTCAGAGTGCAAAGAATATGCCCACTTTTTTTTTAATCAGTAAACCTTTACCAAGCTGCATACTTCATGCATTCCTCTACATTTGGGAGCCATACTTATCACAGCTTGCATAGTTTAGAAGTTCAAGTGTTTGGATATTTTTAATGTGGGATGATTACAGAGTTTTATTAATTTTAGAGCCAATCTCTGTGAAAATGTAACTTTCTTTCATTAGTGCACAGGTGATTAACAGTACAATCCTGAGAACACTTTCTTAGGAGCAAGCCCTATTGGCTAGACCAGAGCAGGACTTTCTTAGGATGGCACTGTAAGCAAGCCAAGGATCCACTGGCATTGCTCCCCTCTCCTGCATGTATGAAAGGAACACGGTGGCATTCCTAGGCTTTGAGAGAATGGAGACAAGCTTGTGGCCAGATGGAGTATGAGGGAATAAGCTATTGCTAGGGCAGGCTGACTGGAAGATGAGGGAGGGGTCAGGGAGATTGCTACTGAGAGACTACAGATTTCAGTTTCAGTCTTCTGGACCAATTATCTCAGGGAGTGTGCAAAGCAATGGCAGGGAACAAGCTAGGATGCCCATGTTTGTTTGGCCATTGTTAGAAATAACTGTACTTAATAAAGTAAGTTCAAAACATAGTTTCACAGCCTTACTTAATTTGAAAAAGTGTGCATGCACATGAAAGCTCATACCTTGAATAAACCTTTGTTGGCCTTAAAGTTGCCACTGGACTCTAAATTTGTTTTACTTAAACACAGTAAGTGGAACTGCCCATGTTCAGGCAATCATTAACTTAATTAAACCATGTTTTCATGTGACATCTGAAATGATCCAAAGTATATTCTCTGGCAACTTCATTTCATAGAAGGGAGCCTCTAATTCAGACTTCGTTTGGAAACTTAAGGTGGACTGTCTTCTCCACAGTGGACTGGGAGATTAGTGTTGAATCTTCCAGATAAATACCCTTTTACGCCCCCCCCGTCATGTATCAGAAAACCTACTATTGAGAACAGGAGCACTGTTATCCTCTTTAATATCACTTTTGAACTGAGACTAGATTATGCTGTAAATTCCTGAAAAGAGCAGACCAGTCAACCTTAATGAAAACCACTTTAAAGGTAGAAATAATTAATTCAGAGGTCATAACTTGGCCCTGCTGTTGTTGGCTCCACTCTCTAGCTTTCTGAACTGTGGCACTAGGGGTTGTTCTAGCATACTCATGCAAAGGGGTTCTACAGAAAATATTGTCCACAGATTAGTTTACTGGAGGTTCCATGTAAATGTTTGCAGGAGTAACCAGGAACAGGGAGAGAGATTCCTTCACTGTGCATTGGTATTACTTTTCTATGACTTTTACTTAACCAAGCTTGGACTACCCTGTTTCTGGAGTGCTCATACATTCATAAACAAGATTAGCAAAGTCCCTGTGCGGAAGAGTGATGGTAGTAATGTGCTGTGACAGAGTGGGAGAAGGGATGGAAATCTGCAGCATTATTTGCACACAGGGAAGAATACTTATGATTGCTATTGGATTCATTTGTAACATCAATGGGCTCTCATTCTCTCTTGACTGTAGCTAGCCTGAGCCATACATATAGACTATTTGCATAAGCTCATACGCATGCACATTGGGAATGTTTACAAATGCATGCATTAGCCTCGAGGAGTCTTGGTTTGGATCTAGACTCCTTGAAGTGCTGTCCATCTTAGCATAAAACCTTTCCAAAAATTAAAAGAACAGCTAAAGAAGCAGTTCTGATTCATTTTAAAGGTGTGAGTTGTCTAGAGTTACAATATAAACTTCAGCAAAGCAATCTTTCAAAAAAACCATTTTACAAAAGAGGAATGGGAGTGGGGGAAGAAAGAGAACCAAAGCATGCCCTTATGAACTTTTCAGCTGTTTTTTATAACTCCTGCATGTCTTTCTCTAAATTTCCACTTTTGTTTTGCTAAGCAGAAGCAAATCAGCTCCCCAATATTATGTTTTAAAAAGATTTATGGCTGGATTTCTTCCTTACTGCAAAACAGTATTATGATACCAGATTTGGGGGAAAAAAATTAATTCCACCCACCCAATGTCAAGCAACAGTTAAACTAATACAGAGAACTTTGGAGACATCTGGATTGAGGCAGGTCAGCACTGCTGTTGCTACTGAATCTGACAGCAGTGTTTGACACGGTCAACCACAATCTTTTGACTCACCACCTCACTGAAATGGGGATTCAGGGAACAGGCTTACAACACTGTCCTCCTGTCTCCATGGTTGGGGATGGAGGGTGATGGTTGGGGAGGGGATTTTGCCATGTTACCTTATGGTATGTGGCATCCCACAAGGGACAATCCTCTCCTTGATGTTATTTAACATCTATATGCACCTCCTCACCTAGTTAATCTGGAGGTTTGGGCTGGATTGTTATCAGTACACTGATGACACCCAGCTGTATCTGTTAAAGGATGGCTGGCTGGAATCCGCTCTGGATAATCTAGCCAGGGCATTGGAGGCTGTGGCTGAATGGTTACAACAGAGCCAGCTGAAACTTAATCCAGCCAAGATGGAGGTCCTGTTCCAAAGTTGTGAGAGAATGGGTTCGGGAATCTAACTCCCTACCCTTGGTGGGGTGACAATAAAGTCAGCGCCAACAGTGAGGAACTTGAGAGTGACTCTGGAAGCCTCCCTTTCCATGGAGGCCCAGATCACTAATGTTGCCAGACCAGCCTTTTTTAAGCTTTGGCTGGTCAGGCAACTGGTTCCCCACCTCTCCTCTCATGACTTGGTGACAGTGATCCATGCTAAGGTCAGTTCCATGCTTGATTACTGCAACTCACTCTACATAGACCTACCCTTAAACTTTTTTTTTTTGGTAAATACAGTTTATTATTGGATATATCACACGTTCATACAATTTAAACCTACCTACATATCCATTTTTCTTATTTCCCTTCTCCCCCCCCAAACAAGGTTTCCTGCACTGCTCCAACCCCATTAATGTCTCTCTTATTCTGTTACAATTACTTCTAAACTTATTTTCTCTTACAAACGGTAACAATTCAAAAATCTAATTCTCTTTCATTTTCTTCTTAATAACTATCAAAGCAAATCAAACCACGTTTAATGTCCCAATTTTTCAACAAGTATTTTTGAAAGTCTTTCCAGTCTTCAAAGAAAGTTTCATCTTCTTCGTTGTTTAACTTTCTTGTTAATTTGTCCATTTCTGCCAAAAACAACGTCTTTTTAATCCATTCCCATGTTTCAGGTACTTTATCTTGTTTCCAACATTGAGCAAAAATCAGTCTAGCTGCTGTAATCAAGTACCATAGTAGTGTTCTTTTGGCTACATTTATTTCTTCCATTTTAAGACCTAACAATAACATCTGTGGGTCTTTCTTAAAAGTACATTTCAGAATTTTTTGTATCTCATTGTGGATCTCAGTCCAATACTTTACTGCTTTATCACATGTCCACCACATATGGTAAAAAGACCCTTCATGTTTCTTGCATTTCCAACATTTGTTGGACATATTTTCATTTATAATAGCAATTTTTTTAGGCGTCATATACCATCTGTACATCATTTTATAACAATTCTCTTTAACATTTACACAAGTTGAAATTTTCAATGACTTTTTCCACAAATATTCCCAGGATGTCATTAATATCTCGTTATTAACATTTACAGCCCATTTTATCATTTGCTCTTTTACAGTTTCGTCCTCAGTGTACCATTTCAATAAAACCTTGTACAGTTTAGAAATCATTTTTTTACCTTTCTCAAGCCATACAATTTCAATTTCAATGTTCTTTTCTCTAAAACCATGTTCTCTTTTATCGGTCTTAAATAAATCATAAATCTGTCTGTATTTCAACCAATCATATTCAAATTCGACATCAAATCTATCTTGTAACACAAAGTTTTTCCCTTCCAATTTTAAAAGATTTTTGTAAGGTAGCCAATCTAACCCTTGATTTCTTGAATGTGGGTTAATCACTTCAGCTGGTACTATCCAAAGTGGTCTTTCTTCTGAGAAGAATTTTCTATATCTCATCCATGTCTCGAACAGTGATTGTCTTACAAAGTGGTGTTTAAAAAATTTGTCCATTTTTACTTTTCCATACCATAAATATGCATGCCATCCAAATTTGTTATCATGCCCTTCTAAAGCCAATAACTTCTTATTCTCAAGATTAATCCACTGTTCCAACCATGTTAAACAGACGGCATCATAATACAGTCTTAAATTTGGTAGTTGTAGGCCTCCTCTCTCTCTTGCGTCGCATAAAATTTTCATTTTGATCCTTGGCTTTCTTCCTGCCCATACGAATTTGGATAGTTCTTTCTGCCACGAATCCAATACTTTTCTTTGTTTTAGTATTGGAATGGTCTGAAATAAAAACATCAAACGCGGTAAGATATTCATTTTTACGGTTGCGATTCTTCCCATCAATGATAAATTCAAAGTGTCCCATTTCTTCATATCTTGCTGAATCCTGTGCCTGACCTACCCTTAAACTTGACCCAGAAGCTTCAGTTGGCTGATGAGGACATCTGTGCAGGCACACGTTCAGCCAGTGCTTCGCCTGCTGCATTGGTTGCTGGTTGAGTACTGAGTCTGGCTTAAGGTTTTGGTATGAACCTTTAAGGCCTTATGCGGCCAGGGACCAGCATATTTGCAAGACCGTCTCTCCCCATATGTGCCCCAAAGAGCCTTGTGCTCTTCTGACAGGCAATCTCCAGCCTGAAAGACGTCCGCCTTACCTTAACCAGGGCCAGAGCTTTTTTAGCCCCAGCCCGGTGGAACATGCTCCCAATTGAGATCAGGGCCCTGAGGGATTTATTGCAGTTCTACAGGGCCTGCAAAATGGAGCTGTTCTGCCAGACGTTTGGTTGAGGCAGCGGATGTCAAGTAACATCAGCCTCCCCTGCTCAAGTGACCATGGCTCTGCTTACATCTTGGGTGCATGGACTGAGTGATCTGTTTATGCAGAACACACTCCACCTTTCCTGGCATGAGCTCAGCAGACATTGAAAGAAGAAGTTATTCACAGTGCTGTTAGTAGATATTGAAATTAATTGACAACATTTTAATTGTTCAAGCTGATGTTCTAATTAGCTGTTTTATTAATTAATGTAAGATTTTATCGTTGGATTATGTGTTGTGAGCTGCCCTGAGCCTGCTTGAGGGGTAGGGCAGGATACAAGTCTCAAAAATAAATAAATAAACTAACAGAAGGAAAAGATTAGGGGATATCTGAAAGGTCAATTGAAATGGGGGATTTACAGCCCTTCTATAGCATTGTATGCTAGCACAAAGGTTTAAGGAGAACCTGCTTGATTATTGTCCGTTTAGGATCAGAAAGACCCAGAATCAGATCCCCACTCTGCCATGAAGCTCACTAGCAGTGCCATCCTAAACAGTTACACCAGCCGTATGCAACTATGCTTAGGATTCAACTTTGGTGATCTATCTCCCCTCCTATGGTTTTATGCCACAAAAAGTGTGAAATGAAAACTCCATTGGAATGGAGAAAATATCCTCTTACCTCTGGTGTTATAAATCATCCTACATGAAACCTACCATTCTCTTGATTCTATCAAGTTGACTGGGCAATTCACAAAGCTCTAAAGGCAGATAAACACCAGTATTAAACTTAGCAGCCATTATGGATCAAATCACAGGAAGCACAGAAATAGGAATAAATGGATAGTTCTTACAAGGAAAAAGCAAGCAGTGGGGTCCCATAAGGATAGGAGCTGACGGTACTGTTTGATTTGCTCATAAATGGTCTGGAACTGGAGGTAAGCAGTACAAAGGCCAAATCTGCAGATAGAGACCAAATGACTGAGGAGGGTGAAAAACAAAGCAGATTGTAAAGAGCTTCACCAGGATCTTCACAAGTTGGGTGAGTGGACTGTAAAGTGGCAGATGAAGTTCAGCGTAAGTAAGTGATGCTGACTGGAGCAAAACAACCTGACTTTAAATATAGACTGATGGGTCTGAACTAGTATTGACTGAAAAGGAAAGAGATGTTGAGGTTGTTCACAATGAAAATAGTGACTGTGTGGACAGCAGTAAAAAAAAAGTGACCCACATTCAGGAATACTGAGTAAGGGACTGAAAATGAAAAAGCCAATATTGTAATGCCCCAATATAGATCTATGTTAAAGTCATTTTGAATACCATACATGGTTCTGGTCACAATATCTCAAAAAATATATTGCAAATCTGGAAAAAGTGCAAAAGATGACAACCAAGAGGACTGCAGACTGGGACAAAAGTCTGTGGCATTTCTGTTTAGAAAAAAAGATTTCAAGGGTGGGAGAAGTAATGCAACAGAGGTTTATAAAATAATGGATGGTTGCAGAGACTAAAGGTAACCTTTTTCTCCACCCATAATACTAGAATTTGGAGGCACCCAATGAAGTTGATGGGCAATAGATTCAGGGCAGACAGAATGAAGTCTTTTTTCACCCAGTGAGTAATTCAATTGTGAAATGAACTGTCAGTAGATATAGTGATGGTTACAAGTATAAATTTATGGAGGATATATCCATCATTGGCTACTCTACCCATAATGACAAAAGGGAACCTCCATATTCATAGGCTTTAAACTTCTGAAAACAGGTGCTAGTACGCAGCATCAGGCAAAGACCTTGGCCTCTATGCCCAGTTTGTTGACTCTGCTGGACTAGATGGGCCACTGGTCTGATCCAGCAGGGCATATCTTATGTTCTTATGTAAAGAATGAAGACAAAGTTTTAAAGTTCTGTTTTTATAATCCAAAGTGTGGAACTTACACAAGAAAGTTTATATAAATTTAAATTGATGCCATCTTTGTCATGACATAGGCACTAAACTATATAACTGTAAGCAATGGTTGCTACCATGCATACCGACATTGAAACTGCACAGAGTCCCCCCATAACATGTACTCAGTATGGAAATGCTCTTTGCTGCCTCCCACCAGCATAGCTAGAATCTGCACAATGATTCCCCAAAACTAGACACAGTCTTCAGTGTCTGATGTCTCCAACTTCAAAGCTGTCAAACTGCCTGATCTCTGAAAGCAGAACGAAATGAGTTTACACAGGGACGACTGTGTAAATCTCTATAATAATCTGCATGAAAACAAATCTCTGAATTATATTACTAATGGTTTTGCTCAAGGAAGTCATTCTTGTCTATAATTTCCTGGAGGCAGGATGTTCAGTTAGTTGAAGTTAACTCACTAATGAATGGTATGGGATACAACTGATTGATTTCAGTATAGCTGATACCCATGTTTCTTTTTCCAGCTCTTAATTTCACAGAATTTAAGGATCCTGTTATAATCACTTATTAAGCTCATATTTACAACCTGGCATTCCATTTCATGTAATACAGTGCAGAGGTTCTCTATCAACAAAGATGACGAGCCTCACTAACAAATATGTACAACTGCAAAGACAACTATTACTCCCTTCTTGTTCAAGAATGACATGTCCATTTAAAAATAGTCTTTTTGCTCCAGGAGAAGGAGAAGTATTCTTCCTTTGCATCCAAAGGTGATGCTTTTGGCATTATTCAGTCTGAACATGACTTCAGGAAGTTTTTCACTGCACTTGTCACTGCTTTGCCTTTTTCACAATGGTGCCAACTGCAGAGATCACTGTTGTTTTGGAGCCGCTTGCACTTGTGGTCACTGTGACGACAGCTGGCAGTGTCGCAGTGGTAGTAAGAATAGTGGGCTGAGCTATTGTCGTCACAGGAATGGCAGAATCCCACTTGCTTTTCCTCTTCTGGGCATCTGTACATTTATAGCAGACAAACATTAGTATCAGCATCTCTTGACAAATGAGACCCATTCTCTCACTGGTTCTTGAACAGCTGCCCCTAAAATGAACAGGTCTCACGCATCCATACTAAATTAGAGCCAATCCACATGTTGCAAAAAAGGATGTGGCATAGCCCTACTGGAATTGTCCTGCTTCAGAATGCAAGTAGAGGAATGCATATATTTGCACAATTCCCCCACTGCCATAATCCCATCCCGCTAAGAGCCTGGTATGTCAGGGGGAGAGGGTTCTAAGTCTAGCCCTTTCCCTGACATGGTATTGCCCTCTCCTCAAGGAATATTTTATGTGGAGTGATCATTCAAACATGCAATTTCCTCAAACTGTATTTTGAAGTTTTATCAGGCACAGGAAGGCTGCAGATTAGAACGTAGTTTATCATTGCTGAAAACTGCACAAGCACAACTTGCTATCCATCACTAAATAAGCACAACTTGCTATCCATCACTAAATAAGCTTATCTGCAAATGAACCCAACTAAAGTACTACCCCCTGCACTATTGGCAATTACTGCTTGGAAGCACTTCAAGTAGACCAGTCCTAGGCCAATTTTATATGCTAAAATCCTGGCAGCAGGAATTAGTCTCCTCTGTCCCCAGTGCACTGCACTGGCTTCCAAAACTAGAGGTTGTGGGTTTGAGTCCTACTTAGGGCAGAGAGAGTTCTTGGGTGAGGGGGTGTGGCTGAGTGGTATACAGCACAATCTTTTCACACAAAAGGCTCACATCCTCTTACCTTCAATTAAAGGATCTAGAAAAGTTCAGAAAGATCTTTCTCTGCTTAAGACCCTCTGCCAGAGAAGACAATGCTATAAGGCAATGTCATGTTTTGTGAGGATTTTCTCCAGATGGGTCCCATGATCCTCAGCATAGCCTTTTCTGTGATCAAAAGGGGCTCTCTTCTCTCATTTTGGGAAACCTGGCGGGATCCAACCCTATACGTATAATTTTCTTAATTTATTGAAGCTGCACAGTTTATTCTAGCTACAGAATCTGGTGTTTCTAGTCTCCAAATATTCTCTCTCACTGCAGGATTTCAGATGTCTGATGTAGTAAGCTACTACTGGTAATCCACTTTGCTTTAAAAGTCAAAAGGAAGGGAGGGATGGCAGAGGCTTTGGATTACAAAACCTCTGTGTGGCTGGATTCCAAAAAGAATGTAATTCAAATTTTAGGTTAGGGTGTTTAACTTACCTCCAACTACAGTGCTGGCTGTTGTTGTTGTAGTAGATGGAACATTTGTTGTCCCTTTCTTAGTACCAGTCACAAACTCTATCTACAAAAGCAGAGGAAGTAATTTAACTCAATGCCTGTGTGAGGCTTATTTACTGGAATTAGAATGCACCATGGTAAAAAAATACAGATACAATATTTTTTAATGGCTGTGCTGAAGAAAGGCAACCCTGTTCAGGATTAGAGATTCAATATATGAAAACACAACTGTTATTAAGAGATGGTAGATTTATATCTTTATAAATGCACAGACAGGATGATTACCTGCCCCAAAACCATTTATATGGTGCTACTTTTCAGTGATGAATCATGCCCTTTTCCTGATCAGCCTATGGCACTCTAAAAGCCAGACTAGAACTCAATATTCCTTCAAGGCGAAATGCAAGAAAATTAAAGCTTCTAAAATGCATGACTCTACATGCATGACTTATACTGACTACAGTCTACGGACAGCAACCTAGCAACCAGAGAAACCACAACAGTCTTGATCACATACCAAATCTATGGTTATGGAAGAAGAGGACTGAACCACAGCTGTGCACATACTACTATGCAGAAGACAGAACAAAAAGTGCAAGTTGAGTCAGTGAGATATGGGAAAGTTGGCCACAAGAATGTTTGCTGCCAGGAAAATCTCATACACCACCTACCTGGGTATGTGCCTGTTAACTATTTGGGTAGCACAAACTAATTCATGGTTCTGCTATTTAAGTCTATTGTACTCTAGACCAGGGATGTGTAATTTTTTTTTAACTGGCATTTTTCAGTTCAGGTCTATTGGTAGTTCCGAAAAATCCTGGATACCAAAACTGGTATGGTATTTAGAATCTGGGTTTTTTGGGGGAATCCTGAATTTTTCTGGGTCCAATAGACCTAAGAAGAAAAATACTGGTAAAAAAAGTATAAAGCTGATCCTGGGGCTGGCTTGGCTTCTCCTGCAGCACAGTTTAAACCATGCTGCAGGAGAAGCTGACCTCAGGACCTGCGTGCCGTGGGGAGGTCTCTCCTTACCACACATAGCTCCTGGTTGGGATGGCTTCTCCTGCAGCACGGTTTATGGCCAGGAAAATCTGGCTCCAAGATATACTGTGCCACAGCTAGCAGATTGCTCCTTTCTGAGCCTGGCTTCTCTAGCAGGCTGCACAAGAAGCCCACCCCAAGCTCAGCCAGCAGAAATAGTCTGCTCCCCACTGGCATAGCTGATCCTCGGGCTGTCTTTAAAGGGACTGCAGTAGAAGCCCGACAGATTGCTCCTGCCTATTTGGTGTTTTTGGATCTACTGCTAATTCCCAAATATATCCAGGTTCTTCTTGTTATTTCCACACACCCCCCCCAGTTTTTTTGAGAAAACCCAGATACATTTGGGATGCCGAAATATACGCAGAAACACGCCCCTCCTCCCCCATTATTTTTCAGGTATATTTTTGGCTTGGGTAGATCTGAATGCACACCTCTACTCTGGACTATGGGGTTGCAAGAGGTTCTTAATGTCTTAACAAAATGTTTGGAAACCACCTAAAACATGATAGGGAAGTGATAGATTATGGGGAGAAAAAGAGAAGACATGTGTCCCCCAAATCTATGTTATCTGAAGTCTCAAAATAGACTGTGCTCTAGCTCAGTAGTACTGGCAATCTAACTGCTACATAAAAAGGACAATACCTAACAATCAATTTGACTTAATATTGGGCTCATGAAAGAAAAATTAAACACTTGAGTTAGACTGAAGCATCAGAAATTAATTCTACAATATTTTATACCTTTGTTCGCTCCTTCTTGGCTTTTTCCAACTTGTCCATTTCAATTTTCTGTGCTTTTGCTGAAAAGAGAATAAAAAAAGGGTAAGCATTCCCAGTAAGTTCAACAAGAATAATCCCCACAACTGCCTCCTGATCAGAAGGATCAAGATTAATACAAATATTTAAGAATCTCCTGATTTATGTTGAGTCTAAATATGCTACTTCCCAAATACATATTGCAAGGAATAAAAAGTATATTCCTTGAAGAATAGCCAGCATGCTCTTAATTATATCTCATAAAAACCGAAGATGAATGGAATGAAGATAAACAAAACAGTTCCACCATAATTTATTAATACTAAAGGGTATTTTAAAAAATACTAATATTTAATACCTAGCGCCTCGTAATAGGAATCCTCAGACCACCCATGAGGATCAAACATGTCCTAAGAGAAGGAAAAGGCAAAGTTTTGTTAGATAAAGGATCTCAATTAATAACACATTTTAAAAATCCAGCTTAAAAACAAATAAAAAGATCAACATACAAAAGCTTATTATCTTGGAAAATAGAATCTGAATCATTCTGCCAAGAAATGCAGAGTGCAGGGGGTTGGATTAGATGACCTGCAAGATCCCTTCCAAATCTATGATTCTATGTTGCTGGCCAAGAAGGGCAGGGAGATTGGTAGACGTCTTAAATTCCATCTCTTAAAAGTCTTGAAGAGGTCCTGTGCTTTGGACTCTTTGTCTGGTTTCAAGTGGTTTCAAGTTCTCTACAAGCATGAGGGAGATGCACTCACAATTATAAAAGGAGAATATTCCCTTCACAAACAGTGCAATTTCTTGCACTGGGACCAAAACTCATTCAGTACAAGAGAACAAATTACTGTGATCTAGTGGATTTCATATACTAACCTAGATGCAGTAGCTTGTTTTCACAAAGAAAATGAGAAATATGAAGGGAACCTAGTAGGTGTGAATTTCACCTAATTCCCCCCCCCCAAGATACTTTTGTTCTACTTACCTTGGGATAATTTGTGCCAAGTTCATCAATTGCACAAAACTGGATCAGTTTCTCATAGATACTGAAATAAAAGTGAGATATATTTACTGTTACTGTTTAACGTTTGAATTCAAATCTAACATAGCTAGTCCTGTTGACAACTATTTGGTCTCCATTATTTCAGACTGCTAGTTGGGGCTCATATGGCTGCTACTCCGCACACAACATCTCCAGCTCCTAAATTTCTATTTCTTTTTCATCCTCTTCCTGTCAAATTGCCCACAAATATCATAAGAGGATGGCAAAAATTGTTGAACTCTTTCCTATGGGACTCTAAAAAGCTAGAATTAGTTTCCCAATGTTCTGTCGGCCAGCTAAAGATGGTGGCATGGCGTACCCAAACTTATTGGCCTATTATGAAGCAGTCTAATTAACAAATTTGATCATAATATTGCATCCTGAGACGACCCCAGATTGGACCATTTAAGAACAGACATACTCCCCTGACAGATCCTTACAGGGAATCATCTGGAATGCTAAATCAGACAGGCCATCTATGATATCCGCTAATCCCTTTTTATCAATTTGGGACAAATATAGAAAGACTTTAGCATCTCCAATATCCCCATTTGTCTACTTTTACTGGCCTGCCTTGGTTCCCAACACTTTTTCTACTTTTTGAAATAACAGTTTTTTCAGACTCCTTGATATTACAAACTCTGGCCTCATCTTGGACAAATCCACTTTAGCTACCAAAATTAACACCACCATAGAATGATATCAGTATTTACAACTTACTCACCTAACACGCATAACCCCTGCCCCTTCCCTAGCTTTCCTGGGTGCGCGGCGGCTGCGGCGCGCTCAGGAAAGCTGGTGCTGGTGCTGGGAGGGAGCTGGGGCTTATGGAGTGAATACTCTTTTTTGCAGTATTTGCTCCATAAGACGCACACACTTCCCCCCCCCACACTTTTTTTTGGGGGGAAAGTGCGTCTTATGGAGCGAAAAATACGGTACTTTCAAGCACACCGTCTTTGGCAGTGAAAAGCTTTATTGAGTTATATAGGTTCTAGGCATGAACAGTACTGTAAATTCTGAAGCGTTTTGGTGGGTACATGCATAGATATAGAAAGTTCAAACTGTAACCCCTCCTAAGGCCCACACATACGTCATATCATACAGCCAGGCTCCTGTGTCTCTACCCCCTTCTCATGGGAATATACGATTCCTTTATCTACTGCCCAAGCTGGCACTGAAAGCTTCAAGGACATCTCCATGTGAACCGTGGAGAGGCACATCTTCAGGAAAACATTCCGCCATCTAAGATAGAGCATTCACACACCCCATACCCACTCTCCCCACCTAAAGAATTCCCCTCCCCCCAGCATCTATGGCAAACTATGTGAAGTGAAGCGAAGCAAGGTTTGACATTTTATTATAATACAGCTAGGGCATTTAGTATTCAACAGTCTTGCATTTGGTAATAAGCAATGCAGTTGTTCCAAAGCAACTCTTACCTAGGATTGCGAAACTCTTTTTTCCTTTGGATTATATAGTTCATGTCCATGCCTTCTTTTATCTTCCTTTCATACAGTTTTTGAATCTTGTCCTACAGATAAAAGGGCCATGGGATCAATATGAAGAAGTGATAATGTTCCAGAAAGATTCACTACAAGCATATATGTACTGCAAGACAAGTTAACAGCACTCCTAACCCATGTTGTGAGGAGTAATAGTGAGCATTTCAAGTTGTGAGGAAAAATAATAATGAATTTTTGGGTATATATGGGAACACAGAGGACCCAAAGCTATAGGGGCAACAGGTACCCAGAGAAAAACAGCAGAACTAAGTATTATGACAAAATATAAGCTGAGCAAAGAGCCAGTGTGCTCTGATTATCAGGAACCACGACCAACCCCACCTCCTCCCTTCCACTAATTTCTGCTGTTTGGGATGTAGAAGGAAAATCCATGCAGTTCCTGTCTGAGCACCAGAAACATGATAGAGTTAGCAGCTTTATCATTTGGATGGCCTATTCTGTTTTTTATACTACAGTCATAGCCGTATTTATTTATTTATTGGACTTTTATCCCGCCCTCCCGCCGAGGCGGCTCAGGGCAGCTTACAAACAGTTAAAACCAGTATACAATTTAAACACAATATTACTACATCTAAAAACAATACAATAAATACTAAATTACATTAAAATATGGCGGCATTCTGTATAAAGTGCTGTTGCTGTTGCGGTACTGCCGGTGTGGCAAGCATATCAAAATGCTTGTCCTAGTGCTGTTGCGGTACTGCCGGTGTGGCAAGCATATTAAAACACTTGACGGAAGAGCTCGGTCCTTACCGCTCTACGGAATTGTTGCAAATCCCGTAGTGCTCGGATTTCAGCCGGGAGCTCATTCCATAGCTTCAGTGCAGCTAGAGAGAATGCCCTAGTTCTTGTTGTTGTTAACTTGGCATCTCTTAGACCAGGGGGGACCAGACGGTTTTGAGTCCCTGAACGCAGTGCCCTCGGGGGAACATGCAGGGAAAGGCGGTCCCTCAGGTAGACAGGCCCCAGACCATTTAGGGCTTTAAAGACCAAAACCAGCACCTTGAAGTTTATCCGGAATGCTATTGGCAGCCAGTGCAACTGCTTTAGCACAGGTTGGATGTGCTCCTGCACGGGAAGGCCCGTCAACAACCTGGCCGCTGCATTCTGCACCAGCTGCAGCTTCCAGAGTTGCCCCAAGGGCAGCTCCATGTAGAGAGCATTGCAGTAATCCAGCCTCGAGGTGACCATCGTATGGATCACTGATGCCAAATCATTGCGTTTGAGGAAGGGGACCAACTGCCTGATCAGCCGAAGATGGTAAAAGGCTGCTTTGGCAGTGGCTGCTACCTGGGCCTCCATTGACAAGGAAGCATCCAGGAGCACCCCCAAGCTCCTGACCTTCGGCGCTGGCACCAATGGCGCCCCACCGAAGGCCAGGAGAAGGACCCCTAACCCTGTACCACTCCGATTCAGGCACAGGACCTCCATCTTCGTTGGATTCAGTTTCAGCCGACTCGGCCTAAGCCAACCTGCTACGTCCCACAACGCTCAGTCCAGATCTTCTGTGTTAGAGCCAGACTGACCGCCCAACGACAGATAGAGCTGGGTGTCATCCGCATATTGGTGACACCCTAGCCCATGCCTCCAGGCAATCTGGGCAAGGGGGCGCATATAGATGTTAAATAGCATCGGGGAGAGAACTGCCCCTTGGGACACTCCACAAACAAGTGGGTGCCTTCGGGACAGCTTCTCCCCAAGTGCCACCCTTTGTCCCCGACCTCGGAGAAAGGAGCCAAGCCATTGCAAGGCAAGGCCCCAAATCCCCATGTCAGTGAGGCGGTGGGCGAGCAACTGATGGTCGACCATGTCGAATGCCGCCGACAGGTCCAACAACAGGAACACCACCATCCCGCCCCGATCCAGATGCCTTCAGAGGTCATCGGTGAGGGCAACCAGTGCTGTCTCAGTCCTGTGGCCCGGGCGGAAGCCAGACTGAAATGGGTCTAGTGTGGAAGTGTCATCTAGGTAGGCCTGCAGCTGTATCACCACCGCCCTCTCTATTAATTTGCCCAAGTAGGGCAAGTTGGAAACCAGCCGGTAGTTAGCCAATTCGCCCGGATCCAAGGATGGTTTTTTTTAAGAGAGGATGGACTGTCACTTCCTTGAGAGCCCCAGGGAATAGGCCCTCAGATAAGGACCTATTGACAATATCCCTGAGGGAGCCTCGGAACCCCTCTCGGCCAGCTTTAATTAGCCAGGAGGGGCACGGGTCAAGGCTGCATGTGGTTGGGTGTACAATTGAGATCAACGTATCAACCTCCTCTAGGCTGAGAGGTCTGAAATGATCCAGAACAGTGTTCCCTCTAAGTTGAGTTAGTGTGAGCTAGCTCACAGTTTTTTAGCCTCTGGCTCACACATTTTTGTTTTAGCTCAGCAAGGATGACTCCAGAGCAAACTAATTTATGCAGCAGCCAAATCGCTCGCTCACAACTTTAATGCCAGTAGCTCACAAAGTAGAATTTTTGCTCACAAGACTCCACAGTTTAGAGGGAGCATTGATCCAGAATGGGATCAGAAGACGTGCATGAAGCCTCCAGTACGCATACTGTCTCAAATGTGGCCAAGAGGTTGCGGCAAAGCGACAAGACTTTATCTGCAAAATAGCTTACAAAAGCCTTGCAGCCAATATCCAATTCCCTCACATTTTGTCTGCTCTGTGGCAGGGTAATTAAAGACCGAAACCATGCAGGTTTCTATATCCATCACCCACAGAAAGTCATTAGAGAACATAAACAATGGCTAGTTTCTTGACAGATGTTAAAATGTGAGCCTCATGAAGACACACTGGGATAAATGTTTTATGGATTTGTTTTGTATTCATTTTGTACAGGGCTTAAATAATCTTGTAGGCCCCAAATCTATAGCTGGATAGCTCTATTGCCAAGCAAAATCCAGTAAAAACATAGCTCTAAGCCAAAATAATGGAGTAATGGGCACCCTGCACTTCTTGTTTGCAAAATTGCTAGGATTGGAGATCTCTCAACAGCTGTTAGAGAATTCCAACTGAAAATGTGTATTGCTGTAGGATATACCCTAAAGCAAGTATTCTGACTGATCGAAAGCACCAGCTACAAGATGCTTCAGGTGGAACACCAAGCTTATTGTATTGTCCTGTGTTAGGTGAACTAACATGCTCTTACTAAAAGATATCCCATGTCTTAAAACCATGGATGTCCTAAGTAAACTTACTCATTGCCCTAATTACATTTCCATTTTTGCTTTTAATAATTTGGGCTAAAGTGTTTGATGCATGCTCAAAAACTTGGATTAAATAATCAAAAACAAGCACTCAGATTTCTAAGGAAGCATTTGCCAAGGCCCTTGCTGAACCCAGTAAGTTGACACAGCATAGTTAAATGCAACTGAGATGACCTGGCCAAGTGGATACACCTGCAGTTATACTAATGTCTTCTCAAAGATTGTAGAAGGGTTATTTTTATCATGTAACAGCTCTACTTTCAGAGGAAAGGAATCTTAGCAGTACTCAAGGATACAGGTGTGTGCAACACACAGACTATAAAGTAATCAAAATGGGAGTTGGCTTAATTCTTCAGATCCTCAAGTTAGAATACTGCATTTCTCAAACTTATGTGGCTTATCACTCCAAGCCATTAAACCTTTCTGCGTTAAACCCCCTATCAAGATAATGAATAGATGTGTCAGGGAACACCTCTCAAAGTCCTAAGAGGTAGTATTACATGATGCAGTTTAACCTGGCTTACCATCACATTACCAGCATAAATAACTATTCCATAAGTCTCCCTTATGATTATTATTCACCACTTTTGCTATCTGTATTTGCTCAGCACAGTTAACTCCTTTCCTACCCCAAGTTTTCTTATTCAGAAATGAAGGACACTTCCCATTATCTATCAGTTCTCTCTGGGTGCTCCAGGACCTCCCTGACAAGCATCTGCAAATCCAATCCACAGCCATTCGTCGAATCTTTTCCTTCCAGACACATTAGATAAGACCGGCTATTGCATTTAGCTCTGATGCAGTTTCAGACCCAAGACCACTGCCAGACATTCAGAACCTTGAAAACACCAAACTGGATTTTTTTTGCAAGTTAAAAGATGAACAAAATTTTATTCCAGCATAAGTTTTCATGAACTAGCATCCACTTCTTCTGACACTCTAGTCCATGGAAGTTTATACTGAAGTAATATTTTGTTTGTCTTTAAAGTGCCACAAAACCTGTTAGTCTGTTCCAGCAAAAAATGAACACAGTCCCTGATAAGAATTCCATTATTTGAAAACAAAAACTGGTCACACTTCCACAACAGCGTGGAGGCAGCAGCTTGAATCCAATGAAGTGTTTCTGCAGATGGAACTATTTCCACCCAATGTCTGCTGAAACAGCTGTTCCTTTCCCCATTCCCATTACTTCTTTGGTCTACACTGTGTTTCTTGCCAGAACAATCTAAGGTTTTAAGATCTGCATCTGCTTGAGTGGTTAAGTTTTTTTTCTGGAAATCCAACTTGGGCTTTATTTGGTGCCAATTACAGAGCCTTGAACTGATAATGCCAGAAGACACAGCAGCTTCACTCAGTCCTCTGTTCCCCACTCACTCATACCCGCCTCCCCATTCATGCAAATCTAGACCAGAAAAATCCCAAGGTTTGCTATTTGCCTGCCTTTAAAAGACTAACTCATTCACAAGGATATTTGGGTGCAGAAGCAATCCAGTCACCGCTGCCTGGACTAGTTTTATCAAGGAAATGATAACTCCCTTGACCAGGAGTACATACCATGGGGTACCATGGCATCCGCTAGCTCTTACCCGGCTCAATTGTTCAAGATAATTAGGTCTCTTACCTCTCTTGATGAGAGAACACAAACAGTTAGAGATCTGGCCATCAACTGTGAGGGTTGTGCGAGCTTTTTTGCGGATAAAGTCTTGTTGTTCCACCATGACCTGCCTGCCAATAATGATACAGTACATGAACTAGAGGCCCCTTGGCTGTCTTTGGATTTTTTATTTGACACTTTCAGCCAACTCTCCTGGGCTGATGTTGATAGGATACTGGGTGCTGCTAAGCTGACCACCTGCCACTTACACTAATGCCCATCATGGCTGATAAAAGCTGGTGGTGATGGAATATGGGACCCCTTGGTAGACATTATCAGTATGTCCCTTACTTCGGGGTCTACCCAGGGGAATTCAAAGAGGCTCTGGTAGTACTGCTCTTAAAGAAACCATCCTTGGATTCTACTGATCCTTCCAATTAGTGCCCAGTCTCAAACCTTTCATTTCTGAGCAAGGTAATTGAGAAAGTGGCAGTGGAGCAGCTCCAAGGTTTCCTGGAAGACACATTAATCCTAGGGGAAAGGCAGTCCCTCAGGTATGCTGGTCCCTGACCATAAAGGGCTTTATAGGTAAGAACCAGCACCTTGAAGCAAATTTGGTATGCTACAGGTAACCAGTGCAACGCTTTCAGCAACAGCCTGGCTACCACATTTTGTACCAGCTGCAGCTTCCGAATTTGTGACAAGGGCAGCCCCATGTAGAGAACATTACAGTAGTCCAATTTTGAGGTGACCACTGCATGGATTACCACTGACAAGTTGGCAGATTCGAGGAAGGGAACCAACTGCCTGATCAGCTGCAGATGGTAAAGGGCTGACTTGGCAGTAGCTGCTGCCTGGGCCTCCATCGTTAGGGAGGCGTCCAAGAGCACTCCCAAGCTCCTAACCTCTGGTGCTGGCACCAATTGTGCCTCATCAAAGGTCAGGAGTGGAATCCTTACCCTTGGACCGCTCTGACTTAGGCACAGAAATTCTTAGTTGGATTCAGTTTCAGCCCAGCCTAAGCCATCCAGCCACAGCTAGTAACACCAGGTTCATATCTTCCAGCCCGAAGTCTGACTAGTTGCCCAACAACAGATATAGCTGGGTGTCACCAGTCCATACCTCCAACCAATCTGGGCAAGGGAGCGCATGTAGATGTTAAATAGCATCAAGGATAGGACCACCCCTTGAGGCACTCTGCAGGTCAGTGGATGCCTTCAGGACAGTTCTTCCCCAAGCACCACCCTTTGTCCCTGACCCTGGAAGAGGGAGGCAAGCCATTGTAAGGCGAGCCCCTGAATTCCAGTATTGGTGAGGTGGTGGATCAGTAACTGGTAGTCGAACATGTCAAATGCAGCCAACAGGTCTAACAACAGCAGTACCACCATCCTGCCTCAGTCCAGATGTCATTGGAGATCATCTGTGAGGGCGACCAATACTGCCTCTGTGCCATGGCCTGAATGAAACCCGGAGTGGAAGGGGTCTCATATGTTAGTGTCATCCATAAAACGCTGTAACTGATTAGCCACTGCCCTCTCAATTATCGTGCCCAGATAGGGCAAAATGGAAACCGGACGGTAGTTTCTCAATTCTGCCAGATCCAAGGATGGCTTCTTTAGGAGAGGGCCCTTGGGAATGTTCCCTCAGAGGGGGTCTCGTTGACGGTTTCCCGTAGGGAACCTCATATCCAGTGTTCCCTCTAAGGTGAGTCAGTGTGGGCTAGTTCACAGTTTTTAGCCTCTGAATCACACTTTTTTGTCTTAGGTCAGGAAGGGTGGCTCCAGAGCAAACTAATTTATGCTGTAGCCAAATCGCTCACTCACAACTTTAATGCCAGGAGCTCACCAAGTAGCATTTTTGCTCACAAGACTGCACAGCTTAGAGGGAGCACTGATCGTCTCCCATCATGGCTTCCTTTAATCAGCCATGATGGGCACGGGTCAAGGCTGCAGGTGGTAGGGTGTACAGTTATGAGTAGTCTTCCTCTAGGCTGAGTTGGTTGAACCGACCCATAAATAAACTAGAAGATGTACATGGAGCCTCGAGTTCACTCATTGACTCAACTGTGGTGGGGTGGTCACGGCAGAGAGACAGGACTTTATCTGTGAAAAAGCTCACAAAAGCCTCGCAGCCAATATCCAATTCCCTAAACATTTGGTCTGCTCTGAGGCAGAGTTGTTAGAGACCAAATCGTTCTAAACAACTGGGCCGGGCGAGAACGTGCAGATGCAATTGTGGCTGCATGATACTCTTTGCAGCCTTGACTGCCATCTCATAGGTCCTCATAAATGACCTATAGGATGTTCTTGTCACTTCGTTGTGGGCACGCCACCACTGTCTCTCTAGCCATTTTAGCCTCTGCTTCATCAGCTGCAACTCCGGGGTAAACCATGGAGCCAGTCTGGCATGGGGGCACAGAGGGCATTGGGGAGTGATCTCATCGATGACTGTGGAGAGTTGGCTGTGCCACTTCTCCATAAGATCATCCAACAAGCCGAGGCTCGGTCAGCTCCCTCCATGGCGACCAGGCAGACTTGCAGGTGCAGGAGATCGAGGTGGAAGTCACGCTGGATGGGACGGTAGGACACACTGCACCGTCATTTTTTTGAGCTGCACATCAGTCCAAGTTAGTCTGTAGTCCAGGCAGTTAGTACTGCTGCTTAAGTCTGCTAGTGGTTTTTGATGCAAGGAGCTCTAGCACAGGGGCTCCTCATGTGCCGCCATGTTGGATTGCTAGAAATGGTCATGGAGTGCAACTTCTGCAGTTCCCCCTCTTGCACCAACTCATAATGCCTTCCTCAGAAGGAGAGAGGAGAAGCCCAAGAACAGGATTCCAGGAGGCCATTTTGAGCTGCTGCAGGAACAGAAAGCCACATAAGTCTCAATCCACAGGGGAAGTCTTTGTGTCCTCAGAAATGCTGCACTGGATCCAACTCAGTATCTTCCAGATGGTAGTAAATAAATGCTGTTAAGCACATGCAACTGTGACAGCTCCCTCTCTGCAGCTTTTTAATGACAAATTTAAATGTATCCATCTTGCCTCACTGGTTACCACAAGCAATTCTGAACCTGAATCATCCAACTGTGGTGGATTATGTGAACACCCCCCCCCAGGGCATGTGACTACTAGGGCAGCCTTCCTGAGGAGGATGTATCTAATATTTATCCACTATGGAATTACTGTCATTGCTGTGTTAGATAACCAAATCTAGTCTGCTGGATCTTTTCTTCAGAGGAAAAACCAAAGGCTAGACTAGAAATGAGGTCTGGCTTGGATTCACACTAGCATCCTCATGGATGCAAGGACTGCTGTCTGCATTGTGTGAATTTCTTTCCTCCACCCCCATGGGAGCTTGAACCACACCACCAATCCTGTTAACTATCCATGAACAGGATTTAGGGGGCATTTCAGGCTGCTGCAGGTGAGAGGAAGTGAGAAAATTGTGCAATGTGGGTGGGGATCTTGTTCCTGCAAAATCACCCATTTGGATCCAAGGCAATGAAAGCAGCATAGTTCTAGGCTAATAGGAAGCGATGTCTTGAGTCAGGCCTTATAGCAGGATGAATGAAAAACAAAGTATGTAAACTTACCTACTATTTTGAAATCATGTTGCCTCATTTGTCATATTGTTGCTGAATATATGGAAGAGCTATCAACAAAGTTAATATACTGAGGAAATGAGTTGGGTGCTAAAGTGTATCATGGCATCGTCTTTATACATTTAAATTAGTTTTTTGGGAAGAATCAAAAATAAGGAAGTCAATGCAGGCTGTAGTTTCAAAAAGCCAAGACAGCTGGGAACATTTGCAAGGCTGCTTGGACCAAGAGCAATTAAAGATGGAGGGAAACTTTGTAGTCAGTTTGTAGAAAATTGTTAAGATAGTGACTAAAGACAAAATCTTTCAGATGGCAGTATGAAACAAGCAAATGAAGTGGCTCACCTGTAAGTGGTTGGAACATCTTCCTGGGGGTTCTGGAGGAATTTTGATCTCATCAGGAGACATGTTTCGCACTCGCTCAGAGAAGGATGCTAGAAATGGACGGAAGACCATTAGGACAGTTTAAACTATTTGGCTCACAAGCAAAGACTCAGTGAAAATTTATAAGCTATACACAAACATCTTCTATGGGTTCAGGTGGGTAGCCGTGTTGGTCTGAAGCAACAGAAGTTTGAGTCCAGTGGCACCTTTAAGACCAACAAAGTTTTATTCTGGGTATAAGTTTTTGTGTGAAAAAGTAGGCATGCACACAAAAGCTTATACCCAGAATTAACCTTTGTTGGTCTTAAAGGTGCCACTGGACTTAAACACTGTTCCATATATTCTATAGGTATCATTTTCAAGGAGTACCATTTGGCACACTGAGAAGTGCGATCAGCTCTCCCAAGTCAGCTAGTGATTTAGGTAACTCAAGTACGGTGGCTCAGGTGGTTAAGATGCTGAACTGCAGACCGGGAGGTCAGTAGTTCAGCAGTTTGTGACCTGAGTGCCGCAAGACGGAGTGAGCTTCCATCTCTGGTCCCAGCTCCTGCCAACCTAGCAGTTCAAAAGCAAGAAAGTGCAAGTAGATAAATAGGTACTGCTTCGGTGGGAAGGTAACAGCGTTCTGTGCACCTTGGTGTCTAGTCATGCCAGCCACATGACCACAGAAATGTCTCTGGACAGCGCTGGCTCTTCTGCTTGGAAACGGAGATGAGCACCGCATCCCTAGAGTTGGATTCGACTGGCTTCCAAGCAAGGGAAACCTTTATACCTAGTTGTTGAGAATCTTTGGACACTTTCACACAGACTAAATAATGTACTTTCCATCCACTTTCAATGCACTTTGCAACCGGATTTTGCTGTGTGAAATGGCAAAACCCACTTGCAAACAGTTGCTGAAGTGCATTGAAACTGCATTATTTAGCATGTGTGAAAGCACCCTTAGTACTGATGTGATACATGTCCAAATCTGCATCTCAGAATCATTGGCTGTCATAATGAATCTGGCTGGCCTGATGCACTCATATCTACAAAGTAGTTTTAATGAGAAATTACAGTCCCAAATTTTCAAAGACCTGTACAAAGTCATTTCGAGTTCTCAAACAGACAACAGGTAATGTGCTGCTCATTCTTCATTTATAATACACCACAATTATGAAATTACAACTAAACAGCTTAGAATATTAAAGTTTTGTTCTGAAATGTTGAGTGATAGTGCTGGACAAACTTCACACATAATTAGAGGGAAAAGGCAACTCTTTGAGGGACAGTATTCCAAAATGACACTCCACTCCTTCCCTCGGCATCAGGTTCCATTTTCAGTCTTGGTCTGAAAAGTTCATGCTATATGCTGCTTGTGAATATATGCTTTATTCCAGCTTTCAAAAACAGGCTGCTGTTTAAAAAGTGGACTGGGTAGGGGGACATCATTATAAAACGGAGAAAAATCTCTTTCATTACATTTTGCCATTTCTAATAGCAATGCACTCTTAACACTTGCAGTTTCTGGGCGGCAGTATTTACCTTATGAGCATCAAATTCTTTTCCTGGCAGAAAGACTTGTTCACCCTAACATGCCTACAAGCAGTTAGGCCACGAGAGATCATACTTACCACCTGGCAAGCATGTACAGTGTTCAAAATGTTTCACATATACTGCCACAATAACCTTTACACATGTTCTGAAAGGGAGGCCAGTATTACCCTCATAAGTGGAGGACCTGCCAGGACTTACAGGGGTGCCTCATTTTCCCCTCTCCCACCAGCCCTCATAGCCTCTCCTATTTTCCTGCTTCCTTCTCTCTTTCCCACCCATCAGCCAACATACCTTTATCTGCACCCCCCCCCTTCAGCTTTCCCTGCTTCCATCCCCAATGGCCTCTCCCTGAAAAACTCTGGTCAAGTTGTGTAGTACCAGTCCCTGGGCTGATTCCAACTGCATGGTGGGGAACTTGCAGTGACTTAGAGGGAGCACTTCACTTTCCCCTATTTTCTCCTCCCCATTTCTTTCCCTCCTCCTGGCAGCCCTCATAACCTCAACTTTCTCTTTTTCCTTCTCACCCATCTTTTATCTGCCCCCCAACTTCACCTATATTTATTATTATTTACTTCATTTATACCCAGGCTTGCCAAGAACTTACCATACGCAGTCCTGGCAGAACCATCCCCGGGGGAAGGAAAGACGTGGCACATGATGCCGTTCGCCAGGAAGTGACGCCGGGCGACACTCTGGCAATGGGGATGGAAACTCATTGGTACCATTGAGTTTCCAACCCCATTGCCAGAGCATTGCCTGGCGTCAATTCGTGGTGACGGCATCGTGTGGCGTGGGTGTTGCCCGGGGGGATGTTCCGGCCGGGGACTGTGTGTCCCCCGCCGAAATACAGTAAGTACTTGGGAACCCTATTTATACCCCACCTTTCTACACAATGGGAACCCAAAGGAGCTTAATTCATTCTCCTCTCCTCCATTTTATCCTCACAACAACCCCGTGATGTAAGTTAGGCTGGGGATATTTAACTGGACCAAAGTCAACCAGTGAACTTCCACAGCAGGTGATTTGAACCAGGGTCTGCCAGTTCCCAGTCTGAAACTCTAACAGATACACCACAATGGCTTTTTTGGGGTGGCTGCTGTTAAAAAGTAGGAAGCGGCTAGGTCTGGGTGAGTCATGGTATCAAGTTGCTTGGTGATTGCTGCCAAGCCCAGAGTAGCCCCCATACCCTGCCACCTCTTCAGGACACAGGTAAGTCTGTTGATGCAGTGTGGGGATTTAACCCCCCCATATAATATTTTCAGGTTTTCAGATTTTTCTGAAAATCTGCCCCCCCAAGCTTGCAGAACTATTTGATTTACATCAATATTGCCCTGATCAGTGCATTTAAATATCTGTAGAGCAGGCCACATAACTATAAGAATATAAGGTATCACTCACAGGAGATTGAACCAGATTGAGTGGCCAAGATCACCTGCTGAGATGAGGGACAAACAAGTGACCTCCCAGACTGTAGCTTATTCTCTTAACCACTGCAGTACACCAGCTGCCACCATCCACTTCCAGTTAATATTAAGCAAATGCTTTGGATTCACACATTCCTGATGCTTAGGTTTGTTAGCAGGAAAGGTCAAAACGAGGCCTTCTTTTCTCATCTATGTTTTTATATCTAATGATATTTTAAATTTTTTCTCTATTCCTTTTGGTAAACAATCTTTATGATAAAGGCATTTGTTGTGAACAGAAGACATAGGTACATAGGGATTTTGATTGTCTTCTAACTTTTTAGTGATTATGCATGACATTGTCTAAATGTGACCATAAGAAAGCAAACACCTTAATTTCAACTTACATTTCTTCTACACACACACCCCTTTAGATTTGCCAGTAATTTGGGCATCTCCCTTCCCTCCCACACCAGGCTGTTCCATCAGGATGCTGTCCGGAATTAAATCCTCTAGCGGTCACAAGTAACAAAGAGATGTCCTTTGGCATTTCCAGAGAATGCATTTCTATGAAGAACAGAACTCTTGCCAACATACCCCAAGAAACACACAGTCTGGCTACAAGTCCCTTGACAACAAACCACAGTCTTGTTATAGGTTGCAAGCCAGTGACATGAGGGTGAACTGCATCCAATTAAGAATTTCAAAAGTGCAGAAAAAAGGGACAAAAGTGTTCAGTTTTAACAGAGGCACACAAGTAACATGTTTGAGGAATGGACTTTACCACTGGGTAACTTCTGTAATCATCCTTAATTTGCTTTGATAATTTGAATCTGAATTATATTCCACCCTTATGGGTGCTTTCTAAAAACTTTATAGATTAAAGGAGGCTCTTTGAGGGCAAAGAAGTAGATACTTCAATACTGAATGTCTCATTGCTCTCTGAGTATTTATTAGTGGGCAGACTTGGAAATCAACTGCCTATCCTTGAAATAGCACAGAAATAGCATGAAGGGAAGGATGTTCTTTACAATTAGTCTGCAAATATTTAAACATTACTCAGGTGCTATCTGACTGGGGGTGGGGGAAACAACAGAAGTGTCTTGTCATTGGGAGGGGGAATTGATCAACATGTTTTCCTGTACTCCCATCTCACTTTGAGGGTTAGATTTTTCACTTTGTTTAGTTGGAATTATCTATAACAGTCATTTAACTGATGACCAACAACACCAACCTAAGCAGAGTTATACTAAGTCCATTGAAATCAATGGGCTTAGAAGGATGTAATACTGCTTTGGATGGCACTGTAATTCATTTACGGCTAAGTCTAAAACAGGACAGTTGACTGCCTAAGCTTTAGAGTACTATTAACAATATAAACTGTGTAGAATTATATGGGCCTATTACATCAGCTCTCGTCTCAGCACCATCTTTCCATAATAAGGAAATGCTATAAATGTCTATCAGAATGTGTTTGCAGACATTTCATAAATTCTGCAGCAAATATTTATGCAAAGATCAAAATTCTGTGTAAGTTAAGGGAATAACACTGGTTGCAACTTGCAGTTTTTACTAGATTTGTGTGAACTAGCCTCCAGTCTGAACAGCACCAGAGAGGGAAAGCAGGAAGTTGACTATCAGAATGATTCACCATTACAGGCACACCCAACTACTGCCTTGTGAAGTAAATAATTATTGATATCTTACAGCTATGGTTTGACTAAGATATGATTATGGCTATAATCAGCACCATCGCAAAGAAAAAGAAATGCAAGGAAGTGAAGTGGCTGTCTGATGAGACTTTACAAATAGCTGAGGAAAGAAGAAAAGCAAAAAGCAAAGGTAAAAAGGAAAGATTTACCCAACTGAATGCAGATTTCCAGAAAAAAGCAAGGAGAGATAAGGATACCTTCCTGAATGAACAATGCAAAGTAATAGAGGAAAACAACACAATGGAAAGGACTAGGGATCGCTTCAAGAAAATCGGAGAAATCAAGGGAACGTTTCGTGCAAAACTGGCCGTGATAAAGGACAAAAGTGGTGGGGACCTAACAGAAGCAGAAGAGATTAGGAAGAGGTGGCAAGAATAGACAGAAGAACGATACAAGAAGGATCTCAAAGTCCTTGACAACCACTATGGTGAGATGGCTGACCTTGAGCCAGACATCCTGGAGTGAGAGGTCAAATGGCAAGCTGAGCTATTCAAAGTCCTAAAAGATGATGCTGTTAAAGTGCTGCACTCCATATGCCAGCAAATTTGGAAGACATGGCCACAGGATTGGAAAAGGTCAGTTTACATTCCAATCCCAAAGAAGGGCAATGCCAAGGAATGTGCAAGCTATCACACAATTAGTTGCTGTAGATTTTCTGGGTTGTGTGGCCGTGGTCTTGGCATTGTAGGACCTCACATTTCACCAGTAGCTGTGACTGGCATCCTCAGAGGTATAACACAGAAAGATGTAGTACTCTCTGTGTCAAGGTGAGCAGAAAAATGGTAGGCAGGTAATTTATATCTACCCTGGAAGGTGGGGTAGGGCTGAGTCATTATCTGGTAGTAGTTCTCCAGGTTATGAACATGCTAATGGAGGAGCTTTCCTGAGGAGGTTCTTTTGTCTATGGATTGTTTCCTGAGGAGGTTTCCTGTTTCTTGAGGAGGTTCTTTTGTGTAGTGCTATTGTCAGCTGTAGAGCATTATGTGTTTTTCAGGACAGGAAACCATGCCCTATTTATTTTAAACTCTCTTCTTTCCTGTTGAAATTGTGTTTATGTTTATGAATTTCAATGGCTTCCCTATGTAATCAGACATGGTAATTGGAAGTGTTGTCCAGTCTTTCAGTGTTTTGGAACCAAATGCTGTGTCCTGTTTGGGTTAGGCTATGTTCAGCCACTGATGATTTTTCAGGCTGGCCAAGTCTGCAGTGTCTTTCATGTTCTTTTATTCTTGTCTGAATGCTACGCTGTGTGGTCCTGATGTAAACTTGTCCACAACTGCATGGTATGCGGTATGCTCCTGCAGAAGTGAGGGGGTCTCTTCTGTCTTTTGCCATTCGTAGCATCTGTTGTATTTTTCTGGTGGGTCTGAATACTGTTTGTAGGTTGTGTTTTTTCATAAGCTTTCCCATCTGATCAGTGATTCCTTTGATATATGGCAAAAACACTTTTCCTGTGGGAGACTGTTTTTCCTCAGTTGTTTGTTTTACCTTTGGTTTAATTGCTCTCCTGATTTCATTCTTAGCCATTTGCTTGAAGTGCGTGGTTAAGATTATTTAGTTCGTCATTGAGAAAGTGTGGTTCACATATCCATCTTGCACAGTCTACTAATGTTTTAATTATGGCTCTTTTTTGCTGAGGGTGGTGATTGGAGTTCTTGTGTAAATAAAGGTCTGTGAGAGTGGTTTTCTGTAGACCTTGTGACCTAATTGAAGGTTTGTTTTGTGGATGATCATGATATCTAGAAATGGGAGTTTACCCTCGACTTCTTTTTCCATGGTGAATCTTATGTTGGGGTGAATATTGTTGAGGTGGTCTAAAAACTCCATCAATTCTACTTCTCCAGGGCTCCAAATGATAAAGGTATCATCTACATACCGGAACCAGACTGTTGGTTTGTGGGGTACAGATTCTAAAGCTGTTTTTTCAAAATGTTCCATGTAGAAGTTTGCTATAACTGGGCTGAGAGGGCTTCCCATGGCAACCCCATCCATCTGTTCTTAGAATTTGTTATCCCATTGGAAGTAACTGGTTGTCAAACACTGGTGGAATAAGGCTGTTATGTCATCTGGAAAAATCTGATTAACAAGCAAGAGTGTGTCTTTTACTGGAACCTTGGTAAAAAGAGATACCACATCAAAACTGACGAGTATGTCCTGTGGGTTAAGTTTCAGAGAACTGATTTTGTTGATGAAGTGTGTTGAATCATTGATGTATGTTGTGGTTTTCTGATGTGGTTCTGTAGAAGATTGCCCAGGTATTTAGCTAATTCACACGTAGGGGAACCAATGGCACTCACGATGGGTTGGAGTGGGACTGAGTCCTTATGAATTTTAGGGAGTCCATATAGTCATGGTGACTGTGCTTCTGTCTTGCATAGTTTTTTATGTATGTCGGGATGAAGTGAGGAATTCCTGATCAGTGAACTCGTTTGTCTGATTTTGCAGGTAGGATCTCTTTTTAGTTTTTTTAAGTGGCAGGGTCCAGCAGATCTCTAATCTTATTTTTGTATTCTTCCATTTTCATGATCACTGTGGCATTGCCTTTGTCAGCTGGTAGAATAATGATGTCTGGATCCGCATTGAGGGTCTTGATGGCGTTTCTCTCCTTATGTGTTATATTGCTGGTGGGAAGCTTTGCTTTTCGTAGAATCCTTGCGTCTCCCCTCTTATTGCTTCAGCTTTTTCTTCAGGTAGATGACAAATGGCAGATTCTACATGTGATAATGTCTTCCACAGGAATTTCTGTGTGGGTGACTGCAAAGTTACCTCCCTTGGCTAAGATGGAGGTTTCTTCTGGTGACAGTTTTCAATCCGTCAGATTGATCACAGTGGGTGCATTGTTGAGTATTGGGTTTGTCTGTCTTTTATCCTGGATTTTATTAAACTTCTGCTTCTGTCTGGAAGTATGGCTTGTTAATCCATTTTCCATTTTTCTGTAGGTGAGGTTATCAATCTTGTCCCAATCATGACTTCTTATTTTTTGGCTGATGTTAATGTGTAAAGAAAATAGCTCCTTGTCTGTGGTAGCAAGTTCTCTGCGGGTAGTATGGATTCTCTCATGCAAAAGAGACTGTTCTAGATGGTCATAGATGCGGTTAGCACGTGGAGTTTTGAAGATTCTTTTTGTAGTAAGAAAGGATGGAATCCCTGCAACGTAGCAGAAAAGTTAAAGAACAAAGTAGATGTGTTTTCTTGTTCCGAAGTGTTTCCAGTCCCCAGATCTGGTGAAATGTTTCCTCCTCGTAGAGGCGTTCAATATATTGTCAAAGGCTTTCACGGCTGGAGTTCATTAGTTGCTGTAGATTTTCCGGGTTGTGTGGCCGTGGTCTTGGCATTGTAGGAGCTGACGTTTTGCCAGTATCAGACAATTGCACTCATTTCACACAGCTAAGTCATGCTCAAGATCCTACAAACTGCACTTCAGCAGTACATGGATAGAGAACTGCCAGAAGTACAAGCTGGGTTTTGAAGAGGTAGAGGAACTAGAGATCAAATTGCCAACATTTGCTGAATTATGGAGAAAGCAAAGGAGTACCAGAAAAACATCTACTTCTGCTTCATTGACTACGCTAAAGTCTTTGGCTGTGTGGATCACAACAAACTGTGGCAAGTCTTTAAAGAGATGGGAGTACCAGACCACCTCACATGTCTCCTGAGAAACTTGCATAAGAGTCAAGAAGCGACAGTTATTTATTTATTTACTAGGCCACCGTTCCCTAGAAATGGGCTTAGGGTGGCTTATAACAAAATAATATACAAATCCGGATTTAAAACTAAGTTAACTAAATTGCCAGTAAATAAAAACACCTTACATACAGTATATCAGATGGTGGAAAAAATTCCAGCTCCCCAGTTAGAACCGGAGGAACAACTGACTGGTTTAGAATAGGAAAAGGAGTACAGCGAGGATGTATATTGTCACCCTGCTTATTTAATTTATATGCAGAGTACATCATGTGAAATGCTGGCCTGGATCAATCACAAACTGGAATTAAGAGTGCTGGGAAAAACATCAACAACCCATATATGCAGAGGATACCATTCTAATGGCAGAAAGTGAAGAGGACCTAAAGAGCCTCTTTCTCAGAGTGAAAGAGGAGAGCACAAAAGTTGGCTTGAAACTCAACATCAAAAAAACTAAGATCATGGCATCCGGCCCCATCACTCCTTGGCAAATAGAAGGGGGAGTCATGGAAGCAGTGACAGAATTCACGTTCCTGGGATCCAAGATCACTGCAGCCATGAAATTAAAAGACACCTGATCCTTGGGAGGAAAGCTATGGCAAACCTAGGCAGCATAATAAAAAGTAGAGACATCACCCTGCCAACAAAAGTCCTTATGGTCAAAGCAATGGAATTCCCAGTAGTAATGTATGGCTGCAAGAGCTGGACCATAAGGAAGGCCGAGCGCTGAAGAATAGATGCTTTTGAATTATGATGCTGGAGAAGACTCTTGAGAGTCCCTTGGACTGCAAGGAGATCAAATCAGTCAGTCCTAAAGGAAATCAACCCTGACTGTTCCCTGGAAGGCCAGATACTGAAGCTGAAGCTCAAACACTTTGGCCACCAAATGAGAAGGGAGCACTCACTGGAGAAGACCCTGAGGCTGGGAAAGATGGAAGGTAACAGAAGAAGGGGACAGCAAAGGATGAGATGGTTAGACAGTGTAACTGATGCAATGAACATGAAATGGAACAAACTCTGGAGGATGGTGGAAGACAGGAGGGCCTGGTGTGATATGGTCCATGGGGTCATGAAGAGTCAGACTCGACTGTGCGACTGAACAACAACAACAACATAGAGACTGCAAAGAACACAACTGCATGAATAACCTGGGGCTAAACAATAATGAGGAATGCATCACTGGCATAGTCCAATGTCGGCAGTATAAGGAATATACTTTGCCACATTCTGATCATTTTGTCAACAAAATGCATATACCTCCTACTCTGTTAACAGAATATTTTGTATAACATTGCCTGACAACTTGCAAAGCTGTCTGCGATACTATACCATCTTTCAGTTCTGTCATCCAAACCAAAACTTTCAGTCATATTTCTACCACTTGTTAATAGTTCCCTGCTTTCCTGTTCAATTCAATTAGACTGGTTTAATGGTGAATATTTCATATCGCAACTTCATTTATATATATATATATATATATATATATATATATATATATATAATGCCAAACAGAAGCCATGTAATCAGAGGTGGTTTATATAGAATTTGGGAGATTATTTGAAGAAGAATGAGTCCTCCAATATTTCCTTTAATGTCACCCATAGGTGCATATCATTTTATTTGTTAATTTATTTAATTAGATTTTTAGGCCGCCCTTCCTTGCAAGCAAGGCTCAGGGCCACTTACAACAAAAAAGGACATACAATGAGTAATTAAAAATTAATATATGGAGACATGATAAACCCACAAGGAGAAATGAAGTCTTGACAAAATATAAAAAAGGAAGGGGAAAAGTACAATGACTATTATATTTTCAATAAATCTCAAGGCTTTAAAAGAATTTCTACACAGAAAGAGGTGCAATAAGGGAATTATGAAACAAAAGGTGATTATGCAACAAAAAGATAATATATTAGGAAGAATCTATAAGCTATTACTTCAATATGATACAGAGACAGAACAAGTAAAGACATGTATGATATAATGGATGTAAAACTTTGAGGAAGAAATATCTTTTCAACACTGGAAAATTCTATGGACAAAAGATATAAAATTCACAGCTCGTCAAGCACTAAGAGAAAACTGGTACAAGATGTTTAGCCTCCTTTCCCTTGATTGGCTGAGGGCTCCTCCCCCTCCTCCTTCTTTGGGGACGAAGGGAGAGATATGGAAAGAGCCAGAGATGGAAAGTCCTATGGCACCTTTGAGATCAACAACATTTTATTCAAGGTATACGCTTTTGTGTGTCTGCACACTTCTTCAGAGGGAGGGAGGGGGGGAGAGAGAGAGAGTCCTGTGGCACTTGGTGAGATCCCCCATTCCAATTCTAACAGATTGGAAGGAGAAGAAACCTAACAGCACAACTTACATTCTTTATTAGTGGAAGGGAGCAAGAGTCCAGTAGCACCTTAATGACTAACAAAATTTGTGGCAGGGCATGAGCTTTCATGAGTCACTGCTCACTTCTTCAGGAACAGCTAGAATGTGAGTCCATCTGTCTTTATATCTTAGAGAGTGAAGTGATTTCAGATGCCAAATGACAATAGCAGGAAATGGTAATGAGAGAAGAAACCTAGGTCTCAATTTAGTCCAGAAGGATGCATTGTTTTGAGCTTCATTATCAGTTGTAATTCAGTAGTCTCTCTAATCTCCCTTTGAAATTCCTTTGTAAGAGAACTGCTACTCTAAAGTCAGCAACTGAATGTCCTGGAAGGTTAAAATGTTTCCCCACTGGTTTTTGAATGTTGTCTCTAATAGCAGTAGAAAGAGTAAGAGTCCAGTAGCACCTTAAAGACTAACAAGATATGTAGTAGGGTATGAGTTTTCGTGAGTCACTGCTCACTTCTTCAGATTTATTTCCATTTACTCTTTGTATCCTCTTGGACTGAATCCTCTTGGATCAAACTGAGAATCCTTCTGGTTTCCTGTCTCGTTACCAATGCTAATATATCCACACCTACCTCCCCTCTGCATATCAAACCTAATACAATTAAGCCTGCTAATGCCATTCGGCATTTTTATAAAGTTTATATCTCCAGTACCTTGTGTTACATTTTATGGCACACATGGCCTGGCACAAAAAAGTGACATTTATATCAGATCCAGCCCTTATAACAAATGAATTTGACACCTCTGTTCTAGACATACTTTTGCCTCCTCTGATATGGGTCCCACTTTTTCACATCCTTTAACAAATTGATGCAAAAACCTTCATGAGGGCATACAGGGCTGACGCCTTCTTGCATTGGGATGTGCATCTCTTGTGGTGGAATGATACCTGTGTACAAATGTGGATTACCTTCTTCTGCACGGCATTATTTTCAACAAGAAAATGTGCTACTGATGTCCATCAGCCCATTTGCCTAAGCAAAGGGGAGAAGTTCCCTCTCCCCTCTCAAACAGCAACTGTTTGGCATATCAAAGATTATTACCAACAGACAAAAAAATGTGGGAATGGATTGAAGACAGATGTTTCTATGAACACATTCATGTGTCCAGGACTCCCCATAGCTACTTTTGCATTGAAAAAAATCAGACCTCCTAAAATTTGACATAGTACTAATTGCTATACGTACAGCTGCCAAGAGGAGGAATAAATTTCTGTGTAGACAACACACATGCTATAATTTCATGTATACTCACCGACTAGCTCCTGAGGATCTCTCTTCTCCACTTCTGAAAAATCCTAAGCACAGAGGAAACAAATATTGGCACAAAACAGACTTAAAGCATATACTACATAATCATTTTAAATACCTATATCACTCTTGCAGCAACTTTATAACACATGCCATAAAGATGCAACTGAAGGAATGATTTTCAGAACAGCATTCTGTTTCTACTGAATCACAGAGTGCTAGACCTCTGAAATGCACCTAGCTATATTAAAAGATACTGGTCTGTTTAAGACCCTCTGACCTCATCCCCTTAAAAATGGTTTATTCAAAAGTTAAACAAATTGCAAAGAGGTAGCTGCCATATAAGATGTTACTGATCTCCACCACTGTTCAAAGTACAAATCATCTTTTTTTCCATCCTGAGCAATTAGTCAACTGAAGAGTATACATTAAACAAAAGTCACTGTGATGCTTCAAACAATCATTGTTAAAGAGCTACATCTATAGTTTTGTTGGCCAAACCATATACATACATCAGAGGTGCATAAGATAGGAGCTATTCAAGACAAACAGATTTGAAAAGTGGTATGGCTGAGGACCAATCAACTTAGTTCCTCTAACACGAAGTCATAGTGACGCCCACTAACATTGCAGTTTCAGTACTGAAGTGTGACCTTCCACATTTTCAGAGAGGAAATCTTGAAAGGAAAGGATTAATACAGGACACTGCTGAGAGACTATCCCAGGGCACAGTGTGAGAAGTCAAAAGTCATAAAAGCAAGGGAGAAATGGAAAGCAAGGCAAACCAAGAGAAGGGGCAAGCAAAAAGCACCCGAACTGCTTATAAAACTAATGCCAAACAAAAGGGCTAAATGTTAGGAGCAGCGGCAGCAGCGGCTTCCTGTCTCCATCTTCTTTTCTTCCAGCAAGCCTTTGGTGATTTGCCAATATTCTACCAGAATACCCTTAGCTCACTTCTACACTGAAGCTATTCATTCAAACTGAAATGGGCAAAACGTGACCTGTTTGTCACCTAGCAACGTAACTGTGCTACCATGCTTCTTTCTTTTTTTGCCAAGTAGACAAAGCAGGGGCTTTTAAGGGGGCCAAGGTTCAATAAACTAGTTTAGGATTCTGCTCTGCCAAATCCAGGATGGTAACAACACATTTCAAGAGCCTCAATCTCTGAAGGATTAGGATCTGATATATATATATATATATATATATATATATATATATATATATATATGTAGTACTAGCAACAGCATGGGGGCTTTTGGAGTTTTTTCTTAAGGACTACTGGGGCTACAAGAATGCTTGTGTCACAAAAACACAAGGCTAATTTTTTTAAAAAAGAAAGAAGTTACATTACAGGGAAAATGACACCCCCATTTCCCACTAGCCAGTTGGCAAAAAATCAACTACACCCCTTTATGTAAAACTGAAACAAACTGTGTTGCTAATTCTTTCTATTGCCATATAAATCCTAGCATAGTTGCCTAATGTTTAAAGTTTCAGAGGATTTAATGTTCTGCATTAAAAAAATCTCTGAAATAAAATATGACATTCAAGAAAATCAGGTTCCAGAACAGCAGTGATGATAATGGTATTGGTGCTGCAGTCTTGCAAAAGATACCAGGAGCTGGATTTTTACAATGTAATTATTTTCATAGATAACAGAACATGCAATATGCTTAACAGGAATAAAACAGGACGACAGGATATATCAGACCAGAAGCAACAGTTATGAGCCAGTAAAATCAGTCAACTAAAAAGAATGTTAGGAAGGTTTATGTGTACTGGGGAATTAGGTTTCCTTTGCTTGAAAGCTAGTCCAATCCAACTCTAGGTAGCGGTGCTCATCTACGTTTCCAAGCTGAAGAGCCAGTGTTGTCTGAAGACATTTCCTTTTTTTAAAAAAAGCAATTTTATTGGTTTCATAGATAAAGATTAAAGAAAGAAAGAAATAAGAATAAAAACAGAATAGAAATTACAGAAAAACCGTCTGTACTCTTAGAACAAGTTGGTTCACATATTATCTGTAGAATCAGATTCTTTTGAGCCATCTGTATAGATTATAGCTTATAGTTGAGTCCTCCTAAATAAATTAGTAACCATTTATAAAATCTCGCCCATTTTCTTTCAAAGTCACTTTCTGGTTTTTCATGCAATTGTAAAGTTAATTTGTCCATTTCTGCTGCATCCAAAAGTCTAAAAATTAGTTCTTCCTTTGTAGGTGTTTCTTCTTTTTTCTAGTATTTTGCATATAATATTCTGGTTGTAGTAACAACATGAACTATCATATGTACATCATGTAAGTTAAAATGGTCATATGGCTGGCATGACTAAATGCAGAGGCAAATGGAACGCTATTACCTTCCCACTGAATTTGTACCTATTTATCTGTTTGCAATTTCTTGCTTTCGAACTGCTAGGTTGGCAGGAGCTGGGGCCAGAGATGGGAGCTCACTCTGTCATGCGGCGTTAGAGTCTCAAACTGCCGAACTACAGACCTTCTGGTCTGCAGCTCAGTGTCTTAACCTCTGAGCCGCTGCGGCCCTTGCACTGGGAATTACTATCTGGTAATAAAGAAAACAGCCAAGGAAGCAAATCAGAAAGCTCATTAAAAAAATCAACCAACAATGGTCTAGATATATCTATTGTTGAATAACAAGAGGCTGGTAAAATAACTCACTTGCAGATTACAGCAGCTGACTGAAAGCCTTTACCAGTGGAATCTAACAATGTTCTACAAAGGGATTTCAGTCACTGAGGAGCAGGAGACCCCTTCCTGCTTCATGATTCCCTATCAACTTCCAGCACATTCCTACCAGAAAAGGAAGTCATGTGGTCTTCCATGAACTTTAACCAATCAGCTGGGTATATGTATGACTACTTTCACTAAAGGCAGATATTCCAAATCACAAATCAGAGGCTATCCAGGTAGGAAGCAAAATGGAGGCACAATGGGTGACCCAGGGCCGTCAATCACTTTGTATAGCCTATCTCACAGGATTGTTATGATGAGAAAATGAAGAAAATTATGTAAGACACTTTGGGCCCCCATCAGGTGGGAAAGCAAATAAATAAAATGACGTGACTACTTTGCATAAATACTTTTAATAGCTTGGACCAAATAGCAAGTGTCTATCCCATTCAGATGTTTGCATAGCTATAGTACTAATTCTAGAAAATGGAATTTCATGCATGTTTACTCTGAAATAGTTTCCCAAGCATTAATGGAGGCTTACTGCCAAATGACAGAACTGCAAACTAAGAATCTTACTACTATTGTAATTATTTTTTTAAGATAGGAAAAATTGCAGTAACATGAGAGAGTTCTTACAGGGAAAAATGGCACTAGTAACTATCAGAGGCCAACTGTCCACTTCAACATTGCTTTTTAAATAATTTACAGCACTGAAACAAAGAGAGAACCCATGTCTCTACACCGTGGGAGAAAAGATACTCCCATGTTCAGGATTTTGGAGGGTCACAATATCTAGTATGCCAACTTTGCTTCTTAAGTGGCTACAAGCTTTT
This sequence comes from Gekko gecko, assembly GCA_029375565.1. NCBI lineage: Eukaryota > Metazoa > Chordata > Lepidosauria > Squamata > Gekkonidae > Gekko > Gekko gecko. The sequence goes on from JAPDNY010000002.1 coordinate 222,229,093, forward strand.
CAAATGTACTATATTTTAGGGAGATACAGAAGAATACTCACTTCAATTGTTAGAAAGGTCTCACTCATCTCTCGTTCGTGAAACTTATTGTACATTATGTACATTAAAGAAAAGGCACAGTATTTTCCCTACAATTCTAGCTTTTACCCTGCTTTCCAAATCTACAAAGAAAATCAGCCAGTGTAATCTTCAGCACTTCAGGGCACATCAGAGCTAACTCATCACACAATGAAGTCAACAGGCCCTCCTAAGTAATCAGCCATCAAATACTCTCCTTGCTCAGAAGACATGAATTCTACTTACTGCAGGAAAAGGTATGCCCAATACTTCATGACTGAACTAGCCCAGGGCATGAGAAAGCCTTTCATTACTACATGAAGTCACTTAAGAACTCTTAAGTACATAGCCTCGGAAGTCAGAGGCCATGTAACTCCCATGCACCAATTTATAAGTTCAAAACCTTTATATACAATAACTGCCTGATTGTATATGTGATAAGAATTCTCTCTTTCAAAAAGTGATACAATTCTTTCTTTCAAAAGTGAAAGTTGACACATCAAGGATGTAGCTTAACTATAGGTTAACAGCAAAGATGAGGACACCAGAGACAGTTGGCACAATTCCTCTCGCACAGCTTTCCCAAAGCATCCTGGATACAGACTGGTGAAACCATACAAAGCTTTGCTTTATTCAAAGAACCACATGCTTATGGACTTCAGAGCAGAGACTGATTGAAACGACAAGAAATAATCACCACCCCAAATCTTCTGGAGAAAGTTTAACTTGCTAAGATTGTTCTAAGAAGCTTTTCAAAGAAGGACTACAATTCTAGTGTGCCAAAAATAGATATAACTTGCATAGTAGAACTTCACACCTATGTAGAAACATGCACATACACTGTCAAAGTAATCAAGGGTCATCTACATGTTTAGTTACCATCTCAGTTATTCACTGATCTCACCCACTGTCAGCAGTGCCAGAGGATAACAAGGTAATCTTTTGTTATCATAAGTTGTGGAATGTTGTGGATGTCTGATCTGGAATGGGGGAGGAAAGGAGTCAAGTCAAAGTGTTTATCTGCTGAACAGCTGTAACCTGTTGGCCACATTAAAGTCAGTCTGCAGAAAAAAACTGCATTATTTAGCTGCTGGCCACCTTGCATCACCAGGAAAATATGAATCCCCAACAAGAATAGTTGACCTTCTGCACTTCTGTATGTGAGTTCAATAGCAGCACTTTCGTCCTACCTGTAAATGTACTGATGAGCAAAGACAGCAAGTGTGATGCAATCAATAAAGATGCTGGCAGTGTCAACACCTCACAGAACAGTTCAGTACAAGCTCTGTAAGAAGCTCAAGTCCCTGATCATACAGTAGCTCATGAGCAGCCACAGAACACTGAAAACCTCAGGCCAAACTATTCAAATTCCATGGCCCTCCCAGTTGCATTCATCCTCACAGGTTGAGCTAACAAACAGTGACTGGCTGAACATTGCCTGGTGACTTTCATGGCTGACCAATCATTTGAACCCAGATCTTCTGCGTCCCACACTTTCAACTCCTAAAATGCACTGGCTTGGATTCGAAAGTCTATGCTCATACCATATTTGTTACTGAAAAGCAAATAACTCCAATTCCTAAAATCCTTGACTAATGAAACATTCTGTTTCACCCAAAAAGGCAGTTTTGACTCTCAGGAAACTGATTTATTAATATTGATTCTCATCTGTTGAAGGATGAACTTTGTCTTGATTTAAACAGTATTTTTAAATTATGAAAATATAATCACAGAAAGGACAGATATCTTTCTTCTGCACAAGAAAGATGTGAAAGTAACACTACAGACCTGTGCCCTCACATTTTAAAGTTTCTCTTTGCGCCCACAAGGGCTAAAAATATTTTAAATCATGATTCTGAATGGGTGGGAGGTCGACACAACGAAGGAAGAAGGCAGGAAGAAGAGAACCATGCCCATCATAGATGAAGCGAGCAAGTATCACCTGGTCTGACATCCAAGTCTATTAAAAAAAACTAATTATATGGGTTGGCAGCATAAAGATTCTTCCCCTCCCCAACAGCCAATGTAACTATACAACTGTATTTGGGTCATCCCTACCTCTCTCTCTCAAATGCCTATAATTTATTACCTTTTTTGTAAGCCCATTTCTGTATAGAATGCTTTCCAAACATTTGAGGAGGGCCTGACCCTTGTTGACCCTTCCTTTTTAAACAATAGTCATCCAGACAGCCTTGTAATTATGGGTGACAGTTCCATCAAACATCTATGAGGGATGAGCTTAACCTCCTCCTATAGTGCAGAAAGGCAGCCTCCCACTGGTGGGAGGGTATACAGCTAGTCGGGCTTGGAAAGAAAAGAATAATGTCCTACCTAGTAATAGGGGACCAAGGCTGCAGAATTCTCTATGTTGCTTTGATCACGGCTGAAAATAAGAGGCACATGCACTGGTAGCAGAGTCTTCTGCATATTTTCCTCTGTCAGCCCTTTGCAGCTACTATTTTTTACCTGATGTACCACTGGAGGTCTTTAAAAAATGGTAATTGTTAAAATGCTACAGTAATTACTGATTTATTATTTTTTTTTAAAAAAACAACCCTTTAGGTGCTTTCCAGTAGTACAGTGTGGAAAGCAGCCACAAGGGATTAACAGCAAGAAAACTGTGCTAGCGCAGGCAGGACCCCTGAGGAGGCAAGAAAATACATGCTTTTCTGTCCCATCCACATGGTATGATAATGTGCACAACTGTTCCCTTTCCAAGAAGATCAGAATGAAGCACATTTGTGAACGAGTGCCTTGATGACATGGAAAGGACAATCACAGCATGATGATGTGTGGACACTCCACATAAGGCTCTTCAGTTTGGGAGCCAAAGAGGGGGGGAACCCCTTAAATTTGGTTCCTTGCTTGGAATTTGCAAGAGCATGGTTTGTTGAAAACCATGGAGCCAGCTGTTTATAGAAGGGGAGAGTTTGAGCTAAGTCACCTTGTGTCTAAAGTGCATGTGTGATATAATAGGTCTATGAAATCTCTGTATTTTATTACCAAATAATGAATTACATGCATTTTTAAAAATACATGTCAGCCACCTGTTAGACACCTACAGAGTAACTGCTGACATCTCTAGATCAGTGGTTTAACAAGCTGTTCTGAGAAACTGTGGGGGTCTTTGAAAACTTATCAGGCAATGAGGATATCAGTCATGAAAGACAAGCTTCCTCACCCTCCTGATCCTTCCTAGGAGTATTCAGATACATAGCAGCAATGGGCGTGTACTGTGGTCCTGACTCCTGACTGATTCATGCAGGGCAACTGAAGGGCTCAACAGACCTATACCAAGCCTACTGAGCCCTACAATACATACCAGAAGTGCCTACATTGTACACAGATTATATGGTAAATGCAGTGGACATGTCAATATGTTAAGTAGTCCCAAAAGGAAAAAGCCACTCCTATTATACTTGATGCAATAATTTCTGGCAGCACAAGCTACCTAAATTCCTTCTGTATTGCCTGGTTCATATGTTTAGGGTGGCAAAATTCATCCATATTTATTTCTCTGCAGAATGAAAAAACAAGAGGTTACCAATGACTAATACATCCATTTGATTGCTCAAGTTCTGCATGTTTCTTCCCCATGAAAAGGAAAAAGAGGACAAGCAGTGTTAAGAGGCATTCCAGATATAATGACAATGCTTAAAACTATCAGTAACTCTTTACTTAGCTGTCACTTAACAGCAGACATTCTTTGCATATTAACCAAGAAATTTTGCTGCTAAAAGAAACCTGCACTAGCATATTAACTAAAAAACCTGGTCTGTACATGGAACCCTAATGAGAGACACTCAAGAAAAGCCTGGTCTGTACATGGGGAGACATTCAAGGTGAAACAGCACTAAAAAGGAGCATAAACAACAACAGCAGCAACAATTATCAACCCTTCAGATGCCAAGGCTGCATACACATAGGCCATATAGATGTACCACTCTGAAACAGGTCATTGTATCAGGGAAAGAACTAGACTCCTGCTTATAGTAAAAGCAGGAAACAAAAATCCCAAGACATAAGCTGCAGGAAGCATTCTACTCATCAACTGATTTTTGTCTAATTGAAATACATAACCTTCCATATTTTATTACAGAATACAGACTACATGGAGGCGGGGTACACAATGAAAAAGGAAAGGTTTATTTTCCTTCCCAGCAATGCTGGTGGGAGTAAAAACAGTGGAAGAAACCAAAAATAATCATATTTCTCATGGATGTATCCTGTTTGCAAGAGTTGTGAGTAGGCTGTAGGGCAAATGCCAAACTTGGGATGGAAAGCTGAACTTCTCTGGGGGAAAACATGTCAGGAAGCAGAGCAAACTATACTGTGAATTCTAAGTGCACAGGAAGGAATCCTGGTTTCCAACATGGCAATTTTACACTGCACAAGAGAGAATAAAAAGATATTATCCCAGAGGCAAATGGGAAAGAACAACAATATAGGAAGACTTAAGTCCTCAAGCAGTAATCTTTAATATCTTAACAGAACAAAAAGCAGAGTCTGCCTTGTTAAACTATATTTATACTTACAAATCCATTGCAACAGATCAACCAGGGATCCATGCAAACAAGGTTTGTCAAAACAGAAGAAAACTGGACCATGGAAGTGTGTTAAAACAGGGGAAATCTGTGAATATACCAATACCCATTGCTCACCAAATGATAGTGGCTTTGTAAATGATGGTTTGTCTTTGTATGCCAGTAATTTAGACCATTCGTGCCCCTGTCTGTTACATACAGCAATTAGAGGCCCTTGTCCAAATAGTGCCTTATATAGAAACAATGGGTTGGATTCAAGCTTCTACAACTGAAGCACTGTTTGCAGAAAAAAACTCATCTCCCCACCCCTTCATTCTATAGGTGGGCACCTAAAAAGCCATGCCTGAAGACCAGGGACCCTTCAGCAATGTGGAATGCTCCAAGGAGGGGAAAATGACAGAAATCTATCTCTCCACACTCTTGCAGACAAGCTTCTACTTACTTCCTACAGCATCTCTCCCCATGATACACCCTGCCCTGTACACGAGGGCTGCCTAACCATCAGGACTAAATGGGGGATATACAAGGGAAAGAAGGGAAAGGTGGCCAAGATCCCACCTGTGAGTGCTGCGCAGTTTGTGGAAATTTGGATCTCTTGAACCCAATATCTTACAGCTCACTCTTGCTGGACTGCAGCATCTACTGATGAGCCTCTGATTAGCAGTTTAAAGTGGATTTCAAGTTATTACCTAATAAATGCCCTGTATAGTTTATGCCCCCCTCCGAATCTGAGCATTATCAATCTAGCATATTTTTATCCTGAGAACTTTACACACAAGTAAAAGCACTTAACAATGCCACTTCTGTACTCTGCTTATTCATCAAATACACCAGTAAATGAAAGTAGAGTCAGACAAGTCTGAATTAGCCCTGAAAATTAGCTCTTTCTAGTTTTGGCATTCATGTTTAGTCATGTGTCTTCTGTTAGACTTGGACATGCTTAACAAACAAAACAGATACATTACACAGTATTATAGAACCATCTGTCCACGTAGCTCTGTCCAGTAGACTTCTTAGTAAGGGGCACTGGGAGAGAGGTTTTTTTCCTGGTAGATAACAAATGGAAATACCTTTTCCCACCCTTTTGAAAGCCATGCCACACCACACCCATGTCAGCAATCTGTGGTATTCAGAACTTGAGGGAGTCAAGGGTTTGTCACAGCTTGCACTCCTGGTAAGGAAAGAACAAACAGGCACGTAATGGACATGTCTCATTTTCTAAATCTCAAAACAGGATAGCTTTTGTGAACTGTACCCTTTGAAGCTGCTAGGGCTAAGAATTAATCTTCTTTTACTATATAGGTAACGGAGCAAAAAGCAGCAGTAGGAGAGAGGAAGACTTCCATCTCAAGTCCAAGGCTTTCTTTTTGCCAGCTCTGGATTAACCACTAAATCTAGTAAGCATCACTAATAAGCCTTGGGGGGTTTAGGGAAATAATATACCAATTTACTAACTGGCCAGGAAGTAGTTTTGCTGAAGAACTACTTTTAGAAGGGAGTGGTAGGCCAAGGCTACAACCTCTGCCCCAGAAATGGCCTGCTGGAAAGTTCTGCAACTGGAACCAGCATTCCATCCACACCCCTCTCACCTCTAACCAAGCAGCTAAAGGGCTGGACTTGGCTCAGAAAGTGTAGGCTGCTGATTCTTTATAGCCTAGGGAGGTTTCCTATTCTTGACTCACAACAGAAAGGGCATTAGTCACACTTCCCTCAGTTTCTCTTATCCCTTTAACCAAGGTGGGGAAGGAGGGGTACATGCAGACAATTCTCCCTATTACTACCAGAACTAATAGCTTTTTGCAGATTCTTTTGGAGCTTGGCATGGGATCCAGACACTCAAAGTTCTTTTTAAAAAGGGCAGGTTTCTAACCCTCATTCTGTGGATGCATGCTTGAAAGAGCTTCTAATAACTTGTATAATTGTAGACCATTTCTTCATGGCTTCCAGTTAACTTTCCCAGCCATGATACTGCTCATTGCGGTATTTCATAAAAGCTCAAAATATCAAGAAACACCCAAATGAAAAAAGAAAATTATATAAACATAACCACCCCTGTACATTGTACTGATTTGACGATGTTCATTTTAATGACACAATTCTCATTGTTTCAATTTTTTTGACATTTACATGTGCTAATTCTCTTCTTTTAACAACCATGCTTCATATAATGTTCCACTGAAATCTTTTATGTTCAAGTAGAAAGTACAATTTATCAAAAGCATCAACAGCTTGTTAAAAAAAACCTGATCAATATTCAAAATTTGCAGATTAAAACAATTGGCAATATAGTTGTCTGGTGTGACTGATCAGCTGGGGTACAATAGCGAAAAAAGACTACTGGTCATGATTTAAACAAGGCAAATATAGTAGAGTAATAGAGTACAAATTCAAAGACCCTAAAATACTTCTAAACTATGTTATCACTTCCCAGCAGACAATGCTTTTTAGGAAAAAGTGGCAATTGTCAGTATGCTCTAGCAAATGACCTGCTTCTTTGTGGTATTTTTGTATATGATAGCCAAAGTGGTTTTAAAGCTGACTCGAGGAATAAAACTGCAGTCAGAGTTTCATATCATAATATGGATTCAGAAATGCTAGGTTGTCTTGGTGACCAAGTGAATCTGAGTTCTTTCAGTACAAGAGTACCAACATATAGAAGATGGTTTCAGAGGGTAGCTGTGTTGGTCTTATGAAGAACAGCTAGATTTTTAAAAAATGATTTTTAATTTTCATAACAAAATTGGGGTACAACATTTCAATCTTTCTTTTCCTTTATTGAACTACCTCACACATTAACTAAATCTATATCATTTTTCCACCTACTGTTATCATATAATATTTGCAAATATATAGGTATATACAAGTTTATTTTATTCTACTAATATAGATTTTGTCTAAACATATTGTTAAATTCTTTTTTTGGATATATAAAAAGGCATAATTCTTTATTTTCTTCTGGATATTAATGTCTTACTTCATTAACAATCTCAGAAATTCCCTCAGAAATTTCCCATCCCTTTTGTAGCTGTCCTCTTCTTCTTGATTTTCTGATTTCTCCTCTTAAGTTTTAAAGTCTTAATTCTGTGTCTTTGTCCCTTATAAGTGTAGAAATCTTCTGAGGATAAACATCTGTACTCAATCTTTAGAACAGTTTGTGGATCTAAGTGTTGGTTTCTTTGGTCTCCCTGAGGTGACATGTGACTCTTTATTTTGGCAATTTCATCACCAATGGTTCTTTTATAAAGCCTCTGATGGACATTTGTGGAAGTTTTGTTTCTCTTTATAGGCGCAAACTCCATTCTGTGGATCATGTCATCTTGGTTGTAGGTTTCCTCTATATCCTCTACACAGTCATGTCTTTTTTCCTCCTCTTTCCAGGCTGTCTGAACTGTTTCCTTCTTAGTTTATTGCATCAGCATTTCTGTTTCCTCGTGTATGGTAAAAAATTTCTTTGACTGCTCTTTTTACAGCTACCATAACTGTGTTTTGAATTAAACTATGCAGATCTTTTAAGGAGACCTGTAATAATTCAATGCTTGTAAGTTCCATTGTATCTGAGAATAAAGCCTCTGGCACTGTTTGAAGTTTATCTGTGCCATCGATTTTTTCAACAACGTGTTAAAACCAAAGAATCTCTAGAAATATTTTCCAACAAAGTTTTACAGTGGCACCACATCTAATAAGCATATATCAACAATTGTTATATTCATATTAAACACAAAGACAATATCAACATAAGTCAGGAATGTTATCTATTATTTACATTTCAAGACATTGTGGTCAGAACAAAATGGAGATTTGTAGTTTCAGTAAAGGAAAACATAAAATTGTTATGGGAATGTAATAAGTGAAAGAAATCAGAGTAAGGTCCGATTTTCTTTTTCCCCTTAAGAGATTAAGTCTTTATATTCCATTTATTTAAAGTATAATCAACTTTAGTCTTTATTTCAGCAGCTTTGGTTTAATGCTTTAGAAGGTCTTCATGTTGTTCCAGCTTCTTTTTATTTCCGGAAAAGAAAAAAAAAGGGGGGGAGATTCCATTTCTGTTCACTAAGATTCAGAGTCAAATTCAACTAGTTTTTCTCCAATTTTATATTCCACAAATTACAGTCTTAGACAAGATCTTTCTCTTATTTTCTTTGCCCAAGAGGCCATTTGAGAAGTTGCTTTGAATTCTTTTCATAGCCGCCGGAAAGGAAGGAGGAGGGCAGGAAGTGCATTCTTCATCCCTCCATTCCAATGTCTTTTTAAACTTTAAAGGGGCTTCACGTTAGATGATAGACTCTCTGATGCTGCTTTACAATGTACTCACGGTGTTGTACTTCATCGATGGTTCCAGCTTATCCTCTCCTGCTGGGTAGTCACGACTGCACGCCCATGTCTGACGTGGGCACTCTCAGCCGGCTCCTGCGTTGGGGCAAATTCGGACTCTGCGCCCGCTTGCTGCTGCTTGCAAGGTGGTGGTGTCCCAATCAAGCTCCTTGCAATGAGCTTCTCTACGGGAAGCTCATTTGAGTTCAGGAGCCTCTGAACCCTCCTAAAGGAGCTGGTGATCCGGCCAGCACCCGGGAGCTCTTCCCGATGCAACCGTTCCTGGTGTGCTGAATCCCGCCTCGAAGAACAGCTAGATTTGAGAATAGATTCAGGTGGGTAGCCATCAATGCTCCCTCTAAGCTGTGCAGTCTTGTGAGCAAAAATTCTACTTTGTGAGCAACTGTCATTAAAAATTGTGAGTGAACAATTTAGCTACTGTATAAATTGGTTTGCTCTGGAGCCATCCTTCCTGAGCTAAGACAAAAATGTGTGAGCTGGAGGCTAAAAAATGGTGAGTCAGCTCACACTAACTCAGCTTAGAGGGAACACTGGTAGCCATGGAAGCAACACAATAAAGTTTGAGTCCAATGGCATGTTTAAGACTAACAAAATCTTATTCAAGGTATAAGTTTTCGTGTGCAAGCACACTTCTTCAGACACAGTGAAACAGTGTATGTATATATTTATTACAGTCATTAGACCATCTGTGTACATGAACACTATAATTAAACATTCTTATATATAAAAACAAAATACAAAATATAAGTAGAATTCAAATTTGAGCCTAGTTATAATGAAATTTCCATATCAACACAAAATCTAGCAACTTGGTAAGTAATCTTAGGATTCAATGCAGAGGTGATAAAATGGATTGCAGACAGCAGGTGGGGGATTCTAACTTTGAGTGATCCTTTCTATTAAAAAAATCTAATGCAAATAAAAATCTAGCACAGTAGGGAAAAGGTTTTATCCCCTCTTTGCTTGTTGTGCTGGTTTTCTACTTACAGGGAGTTTTTAAACACAGGAGATTTTCAAAATGTGATCCTTCAACCTTCCCTGCATGTGGGAAATAGGCCTAAAGCAAAAAGAAAAGTCTGGGAAACAGCAAGTTCTAGAAAGAATTCCAACTAGCCTCTCTCTACAAAAGACTGCATGCAAGTGCATTGTAAATGAGACTTCTATGTGGGACCTAAAATTCAGCTAAATAAATAAGCAATGTAATACACAATTTTCTAAAACAGTAAACAAGTTAAATATTTAAGAAATGTACAGAGTACTGCCTGAGGTTGTATAAAGGATCTATTTAGTGTTAAATTGATATATTTTAATGATGCACTTTTATTTTACAAGTAATTAAGGAATTAAAAAATAATTTGACCATCCTTTCATTGATACAGATATCCCCCCCGCACTGTGCCCCTCAACTGTGTCCTTGGGAGTTGGTGTACAGCATGGTGAGGTGAACTTTATCCTCCCCCTTTCCACTGGTATAAGTGTGTTCTGCCATAGGACATGATCAGAAGCTACGGCAGGATTTCCAGGAGGTCTCCCATGCAAGCACTGACCAGACTCAGTAGTCTGTCTAGCTTTAACAAGGTTGCTATACAATGCATCTTCCCAGCATACCCTTGGTTTTGCAGCTCCAATAAGCTGGCAGAAGGCAGCTGCAGGGCATAAAATCACAAGTTACCTATACAGCAGAATTCATTCCAATTTGGAAATGGATTAGGAGGAAGAAGGTTTAGCAACCCCCATCTCACACTAGGGGAACCCTCTGGTACTAATGCTAAAGAATGGATGAGGTCATGGTTGCAGCAAAAAGTAAACACAGCCTTCAAGAGTATCAAGACTATCTCTGAAAACTATCAGCAACACAGTGCTTTGCTCATACAATGCCCTTTTTAAAAAATCCAAGCAGCCAGGATGGCAATCTTCCAATCCAACCCTGAAATGGGGGATGAGGAATGTCTACAAAAGGCGCTCCTTCAAAGGCTTCTAAACATTCAAGCCAAACATTCACTTGAAAAGGGCAAGGCATTGTTTATTAACTTGCTTGTATCAGTGTAATTAGATTGGTAATTATGAGTAAAGTTAATGATTATCCCATGAACACCACCTGCATAGTGTAAGAAGGACTGGTCTTTCTTGCCAACAGTATTTTTATATAGGCTCATAAAGCTTAGGACCAGAATCCTTCAGGTTTCAGGGAGCTTTGATATGAAAATTTTATGTTTCCTTTTTCTAGATCACAATTTTCTAAATCAGGAAAAGAGGGGCCAGGCTTCGATGCTATATTCCCTTCAAAGATTTAAAACTATACTAACTGGGCAAAGCATCCTGAGAAAGTCCATTCACAGCATTATTTTAGAACTAAAACACATTCCATTTAAGAGAAGAGTTCAGCCACTAGCCATGAGCTTTCAGCAAGACATTGGGCTTGGGGGATACGTTCAGACGAAAATTCAACAGGCAGTTTTCCCCAAACACATGTGAATTACTGTCTTGTATATATATTTATACACCAACTTTCTTCCCAGTGGGGGGCAATGAGGGGCCCAATGCAGCTTAAAGAGATGATAAAATGAAGGAAAGGACAGCAACCCTTTGAGGAAGGATCAGGCTGAGGGTGTGCATAACTGGCCCAATGTCACTCAGCAAGCTTTCGTGGCAGAACAGAAATTCAGACCTGGGTCTCCCAGATCCTACTCTGATGTTCTAACTACTATACTACACACACCCTGTTCTTCCCCCACAACTAAAACAATTTATCTCTCCCCACCTTCCAACATCAAGGTGCCATATGCTGCCATTTGTTATGGAAAGATATCATCTTCATTCTTGCCCTGGCAATTCCATTTGTCTTGACCCTCAAAAGTTTACTGTGCAGGCACACAAAACCTTTCCTTAGCTGAATACAAAATCACAAGGAATCCTTCTCCTCCCTGTAATTTCCATCAGATTTGGCTGATTTTCACCAAACTGAAAAATGCACAATCCAAGGAATAAACCTGCATTTTTGACATAACTTAAATAAAAAGACAATGTCACCAGCTTTAGCAGACAAAGTAACTGAACATCATTTTTAAAAACTATAATTTAGCCATTTTACAACAATATTTTTCTGGAAATTTGGCCAGATTACATCCTTCACAAAAGGCACTTCTTCTGTGCCAAATTTCAGAATGATGGGGGCAAAATGTTTAAATCTTATCAAAAATAGAATGTCCAGGCATTACATAGGGAGAAGGCTATTTAATTTACATAACTTAACTTGTGCAGATGTAAATTTGGCTACATACCCAGAGTTGATAACCCTTTGAAACTTTATTTCGATACAAGATCAAGCTCCAAAGAATCAGCAAATAATAAAACATGCAATGTGACAAACATAAAACAATGAACAGAGATGAGGGGGAGAAGAAAAGTAAAACCCTCTTCCAACATTGCAGGCAAATTTACAGTCAGCTGCTTGCTTATCCCACGTGCCCGTAGAAAAAATTTGGCAACTTTGTGGATTATCTCCTGAGAGGAGTCTGCAAGGAGGAGAGAGATGTAAAGTTGTTCAGATCTTCCTGGTATAGTTGACAGAACTGGAGCAATACCCTAATGTTGAATGTCACTGTAGGATGGGCAATGCAGCAGAACATGTTCAATTACTCTACTTTCCCTTTATGTAAGTATACAGAGTCTTCAGTCTATTGAGGAGTTTTCAAGCTTTGCCCCAAACCAATTCCTGGGCATACTGTAAAATGCTGCTTTGAAGTCCACAAAGGCAACATAAAGAGCTCCATAAGGCTTACAGCTATACTTCTCCACAAGATGGTGCAAGATCAGGCACTGGTCTGTAGTGGAACAGCCAGCTCTGAAACCTCCCTGCTTGTCCATCTATATCTTCTTGATACAACCAATCAAGAAGTTTCCAGTATGTGCCTAGAATAGTTTACTAACATCACTAATTAAGCAAGGATGCATAGTTGCTCCACTGTTATTCAATTTATACCTTAATGACTTAACTTCTTACATATCTGGAAATGAATATCATCCACCTTGCCTGGCATATGCTAAATTACCATGTCTCTTATATTCAGATGATACTGCCCTTTTGTTAAGATCTGTGGTTGGCCTATGCAAGCTTATAGGTTCCGTCTCAGAATATTGTTCTAGAGAGGGCTTAGTTATTAATGTTGCTAAGTCTAAGGTTCTTCTTTTTAGAAAAAAGTGAAAGATAAAGAGGTATAAGTGGTCGGTAGCAGGTCAACCTATGGAGCAAGTAGAGCATTTTAAATATTTAGGAATCATCTTTCAAGTAAATCTTTCCTGGAAGATGCACTTGAACTCTGCCATTAGAGCCATTATGTGTACTGGGAAGGCCATCTCAAGATTTTATAATTCCACAGGTGGCCAATATGTTCCTGTGGCAGTCAAAGTATTCAGCGCTAAAGTTGCTGGGCAGATGATATATGCCACTGGGGCCTGGATCAGTGCAGTAACAGACCATATTGACAGACCTCTATTAAGATTCCTACACAATATTCTGGGAACATCTCAGTGTGTGTCTGGAATAGCCCTGAGAGCCGAAGTTGGGGAGATGTCTTATGAAGCAAAGGCCTGGGGAAGAGCATTCAACTTGAAAATTAGGACTCTAAAATCAAACCTAGATCTAAACCTTCTCAGACTAGTTAAGATGGACCATCACACAAGTGGTTGGGACAGATTACTGGACAATAAACTGTTATGAATGGGTATCACCCATGATGTGATAGAAGTCATGAGTAGACAAGAACAGTCACAGCTTATTAGAAGACATTTGAGAGACTTTGACTACAAGAGCACATCTATTAGAGCCCACAAAGTGTGCTCAACCTTCTCAGTAGGCATTCAGCCTCCAACAACAATGCCAAACTACTCATTTGAGATAATTCTTCCGAAGTATAGAATGGCATTCATGCTAGCATGCCTGAAGCCAGGAAGATTTGATGGGATTTCATACTTAGATTGACTCTGTAATTGTGGCAGCAGTAAAATGGACTTTGTGGATCATATTTTGGATCATATTTTGATTGATTATCACAAATTTTCAGCTCTAAGAGGTGAACTGATCTCCCCTTTATTTAATCAGGACTTAATCTCTCTCCAGAAGCAAATTCATCTTGGTTATTTAGAGATGAAGACAAACAAACTACGTATGTGGCAAAATTTCCAGTAGCTGTTGTTGAATCACATGACAACTTTTGCAGTAGCAACCTTTAAATTCTTCCATGTTTTCCTGTGGAACAAGGTTTATTGTGGGATGAGGGTTTGCTGTTCATGACTCCTTTTGCAAAAACAGTAAAGGCAATAAACAACAATAACAACAACACTAATTGGACAATAGTTGGCTACACAATTTCTACCCTATATGTACTGGGTAGGATTCTACAAATTTGTTCCACTGGCATTAGATTCTTCTTCCAATGCAAAGAGCCTTGGGCCAACAGGACCCACCTATCTACCAGCTACAAGGGCCCTGAGGAAAATTCTGGGTTAGAATACTATCTCCAAAGGATCCAGCCCATTCCCTAGATAATCTTTGACTTTATTTTAGTGAAACAAAAAAAAAAAAAAACCAACACCGTACTAACATTTTTCTAGTTCCAACAAGCTGCTGTAGTTTGTTAACAGAACTGCAGCTTTAGATTTCTTTGACAAACTATGAGTGGCAATTATTGTAAACTTCCTAGACCTTTCCCTTTATCAACCACTGAGCATGCATGTGCAGCTCACCAGAAGTCACACCCAGTTTTTAGTCATTTCACCACAACTTTTAAGAAAAAATGACCCACTTGAACTAGCCTTGCCCTCCAGCTAAAGAGGAAATGGCTGTTTTATGTCTGAACTTGAAAAACTTACTAGGACACACTGTTCACATACATATTGTACAGGCAGAACCACAGAAAAGCAGGCCAGTGTAAAGTTTTGAACTTTGTTATCTACAGCATGACCAACAAAAGCAGTTTGGATTACCAAATGAACTTAATATTCTGGCAACTTGTGATAAAACATGGAGAAGTTTAATAGGACATACAAAAACAGGACAAATCCCAAGGTAACACACAGATATTGCTGACTCCTCTTTACACAAATGTTGTAAAGACCTGGTGAGCAAGCCCAGTCTTAAGATAGATCTGGTATGCTATGCTGAAATTTCTGCCAGCTGTTAACTTTGATTGTACACCTGGAAGCACAGTGACAATAATAACCTGATAATCGGCATATACTTTCAAATATAAGTGTTATCCGCCCAAATAAAGAACTTTCATTACCTTGTATTACAACTGATCAGCTAACCAACCATTAGCTAACTGGGGACATCATATTACCTTCAAAATTATTTTATTTTTAAAAAGAAAATATAAAGAAGGAACAGGAACCATATGACCATATAGAGCCCCACACTGAAAGTTGGGGAATTCTGCAGAATTTGATGCAGTGCAAGTGGTTGCAGAGGGAAAGAAAAACTGGCAACATGGATCTTTGGATCCTGTACCTGCCACACCTTCAGGATTAGGAGGTGCCAACACACATAAGAGAAGCCAATGTTGGATCAGGCCAATGGCCCATCTAGTCCAACACTCTGTCACACAGTGGCCAAAAATACCAGGTGCCATCAGGAGGTCTAGCAGTGGGGCCAGGACACTAGAAACCCTCCCACTGTTGCCCCCCCCAAGCACCAAGAATACAGAGCATCACTTGCCCCAGCCTTAGACTAGAGATGTGAAAGGGCTAACAGCACCCTTGGTCTTCCCCATTTCTATTGACCTCCTCTGTAGCCTGTTAGATAGTAGGAGGTGCTAACCTGTCTTCCCAGGCTGGAGTCCCTGGACCTTATGAGGGAGACTCCCTGGGATATGCTCACACCTTCCACTTTCTGCCTCCCTGAGGTTTGCCCCAACCTCCTGGGTTGACTGCAGAAGCTATTGTCAATCAGGTGTGACTGGGGCATGCCAACCTTGCCCTCTACCTGCTGTAAGTGGCTTTCCTGCCTCCCCCCAGACAACTGGTGCTGGTATATTAAGGCTCAGGGCAATCCTAGGCAGCTCCTCCCTTACCCAACCCTGGGTCAGGCATGTCATTGGTCTCTTGGGCAGGCTTACCTTCAAATAGGCCTACCACCTGGAGGACAGACTGTCCTGCTGTGTTGACCAATGGGGTGTGGCTGAATTCTGCTGTATGTAAGCCACTGCCAGGCATGTTGTTCCAGCTGGCCCTCTCCTCCTCTGGTAAGTACTATCCCAGGAAAGATCTCAGATCTAATTGTATAATCTAATTCAGGGGTGTTGAACTCATTTGTTATGAGGGCCAGATCTGACATAAATGAGACCTTGTTGGGCTGAGCCATGTGTGTCATAAAATGTAATGCTAGATAGCAGTGATATAAACTTTATAAAGGAAACAACCACAATTAAAGATTATTTTAAAACTTAGAATAAAACATGCTTAAAACATTAGCACTCTTGCAATATTTTGTTTATTTAACAATCTCTGATAACTGACACCTCTTGCTCTAAATTACTGCATCAAAATCAGAAAACAATGTGCTGTAGCAATCTTGAGTATGCTGTTCAGGTGTGTCTCTGTAACTTGCAAACCTACTTTTGATTTATTGACATTCAATACAGAAATCTCATGGTCAATGCTCTGAGCCCAAGACCTAAGGGAAAATATTGCGAGTTTTTGTACATGGGTTGCTTTATGTGCCAGTCAAGAACAAGTGAAGGCACCATGACGCAGACATACCCCCAGACAACTCCCCCCAGACAACTGGTGCTGGTATATTAAGGCTCAGGGCAAGGGGGTTGTGTGTTTGTATACAAAACTTCCCCCGAGAGGAATAACCACAACTCCTATGAGGCAGTGCAAGAACAGTGAGACAGCAATATATAGTGGTCAGTATCAGCCTACTATCTGGGAAGTCTAAGTTCAAAATCTCCAGCCTACAAAGGAAATGTACTAGGTGAACTTGGTCTGGACAAACACGCTCAGCCTAATCCACCTCACTGGTTTTTTGTTATTCCTCACCTAAACAGTTCACATTGTTTTCCTACTGAGAAAGACTGGATCACGAGGGCATGACTACAGTGAGAAAGAGGAGGGGAACCCAGTTGCACCCAGGAGAGTATAATGAGCCCAACAAAACACACACACATTCTCTTTCTCTCTCTGTAGCAAAGCAAAAAGCTTATACCTTGAATAAAACTTTGTTGGTTTTAAAGGTGCTTTGTATCTCTCCCATGCGATTGCGGAAACTGGGTAAAGTAAGCTTTTGCTCTTTCTCTCCCTCCCCCTCTCTTCCGCCCCGGGGGATGAGGAGTGGGAGGAGCCTCAGCTAGTGGAGGGAAGAGAGGCTTGGCTGTGTGACTGATAGAGCCTGGCAAAGCAAGCAAGCTCTCACTCTTTCCCTCCCCCCTCCCCAAGGGCAGAGGAGGAGCCTCAGCCAATGGAGGGAAGAGAGGCCTTGCTCTGCAGCTCCGTTAGAGAACCTGGCAAAACGAGCTATGAGGCAGAAGGAAGCAGGAGAGAAGGAAAAGGAAGCAGATGAGAGCCAGCTGTTGATCCGGCCCGCAGGCCGCATGTTTGACACTACTGATCTAATTGGTCTGTAAATGCATAATAATTATACAAACTCGGCAAGTGGCAGGCAACAGTATCATGACATTGTCTCCCTTGCCTCTCATGTATTCAAGGTATATACACGTGTGAAACTGGCTTATACTGAATCAGGTCATTGTTGTCTACTCAGACTGGCAACAGTTTGCCAGAGTCTCAGGCTGAGATCTTTCACATTACCTTACTAATTGACCGTTTAAATTGAAGATGCCAGAGATTGAACCTGAGACCTTCTGCATGCCAAGCAGATCTTCTACCACTGAGCCACAGCCTTCTCCCCTGGTAGTACCTAAATAGCACATAAAAATTGATACCCATGATCTTTATCCCATGATATTGGGTGGAAGAAATCAGGTAGCATAATACGTGCGTGTACAGGAATGTAGATGCATTAGACATTATATCAAATGCAACCCCTACAACTGCACTGCATGCTGAATTTACATAAATTTGTACCTTATGTAATGAATATGAACAGATTTTAAGAAGTGCTACTTGAGAACTTTTAACTTGCATAGAATAACTCCCTTTGAAGAGCTTTTAAAACACACTTGCCACAATACAGAGAAGTAACTGTGGGAAACTAAAGAAGTTCTATTAAGTGCTGAAATAGTACAATATTCAATACCTCTTCTACTATTAATATTAACTGCCAGAAGTGGAGGACCTATACAGCATCAGATTCTAAAACTGGTCTTACCTATAAATATTTTTTGCTTACATTCAGCAGTACACAGTCACAGAATAGTCATCACTATCTATTCCATGATACAGTTCAGTTATGACCACTATTACTTTGGAAAATGTAAAAGACACCCTCTTCAAGCCTGCACCCATCTATTTACTTTTTTTTGTACTTCTTATCTCAAGGTCTCTTACAGGGGCTGCCAAATGGTAAGATGTCACATGCCAAATGGGCAGGAATAGAAATAGGCATTACAAAATCCAGAAACAAATAGAGAAATACTGCCACTGAGTGGGTGAAATAGGTATGAAGCTCTAGATCTCTTAAATCAGCACATTAATATGAGCAGGCATAGACTTTCAAACATAGCTAACATATATTCAGCAAATATAGGAAGTCTGGCAAGTATAAGAAGATTCAGTCTTCTTGTTCATTGTTGTGATAAAAGCACCATATTCCTAATACATAGTCAATGATATGGATTTTCCAGAAAAATCTGAATCAGAAAATTATCTGATGCCCTAAATAAGCGTGATCTGATTTAGCATGCTTATTATTTAGAACATAAACTTGATCCCATATTAATTTTCTGTCCAAATAGCAACAAATACATGAACTGAATACAAGAGAAAAACTACCACTCAATTGTGGTATAGGTGTTATATTCAAAGAAATTTAAAGCTTTATTTAGTAATTATTTTATTGGACTAATACTTATAAAAGAGAAGGACAACATATCATGTACTTCCCTTACATGGTTAAACTAAAGAAAAACAGCAAAGGCTCCGAAAACAATTGATACGCTAGTTTTACAGGACGTGGCCCTCCCCTCATCTATTTCAACAGAATTTAACTCTCGCCCATTACTTGTTAGTTTCATGTATGATTGGTAATTACAATATCCCTCCTACCACATGATTGGAGGCATAAATAAGAATTTTAGCTTCCGCTTTGACTTGACCTGCATAGCAGATCAAATGAATTCATAATATTCCAAATAAATAATTTGTTGTCTTATGCACCCACCCCTGTTTACAAATCAGTAAACATACAGAATACGTGCAGAATACAACTTTGAAACTGCCAAGTTTGCCTAATATCATATTGTAACATCTTCTGTTAAAAATAAGCACACTTCAGAAATTTTTCTGCCTCACACCACTGTATATGTGAAAGGGCATAAGAGTGAGTCTTGTGCCCATACTTGCAAGGTGTACAGGTCTGAAACTGTACCAGGACCAGTTTAGGAGGGATTTTGACTGGGGCTAAATTATCACCTACAGCTATTCAAATTAACAGTTGTGATTTTACTGTTTTGGTTCTAATTATCTCCATGCTATCCCTGTTTTGCTACATGCTGATGCAATTGTGATCCCTTGCCCCAGGTCAATTCACAAATGTCAGCATCTGCTCCTCACGTGCTTTGGCTTTTTTACCCTCATCTAGCCAATGTTGCCTTCCAAATACTGTTTCTGAATAACCACTAGGAATGTGCAAGGAAAAATATTCAGTATTTTTCAAAATTGGGGTTTTGGGACCCTTAAAAATTCAGTATTGCCTTGAAAACCCAAATTCCCCCCATCCCAGGCATTGCATCCTCGGGGTCCAATCCTATGGGCACCCAAAGAGGGTGTCCCCATCCTCCACTGTTTCCAATGGTGGGGGGAAAAGGCAGGCATACAACAACTCCAGCAAATTCTCCCAGAAAATCTCTGCAGTAGAAAGTGAGGTGTTGGGGTATATTTGTAAGGCTAGTAGCAGAAACAGTGCAAATGTGCCCATCAGAACCAATGTCACTCTGGCAGTGCCAAAACCCAACAGATTTGACCTTTGACCTTAATTTGAGATTCTCTTATCGGTAAGCCAAATCACATCACAGAATCTGATTCCGCTTAACTAATGCCTGAATCATGCCAAAAAGGCATGATTTGGATAATTCAACACAGAGAAACCGAACGCACATCCCTAATAATCACTGCTCAACCGTAGGTCTATACAGAAACCCATATAACAGAGCTTGAAAAATCTCAATACCAGTAGACAAGTCGACATGTCAGCAATGATTTTTATTGTAGTATGTCTCAGCAATTCTCAATGGAAGTATGAGGGATTAGATAAAATCAGTTTTTAAACTGGTAAAAAAGAGGAGAAGGGGTTATGTTTGGGATCATGGGACCTGCATGGACAAAAGCCATGTGCCTCTGTCTTCACTGTGGAAGAGGAGAAGTGTTTGCCCACTCCAGAAGCACCGATTTCAGGAGGGGGGTTTGGAAGACCTGAATCAGATTGCGGTGACAAGAGAGGAAGTCCTCCGACTGATGGACAATTTAAAAACTAATAAATCACCAGGCCCGGATGGCATTCATCCGAGAGTTCTGAAAGAACTCAAATGTGAACTTGTGGATCTCCTGACAAAAATATGTAATCTTTCTTTAAAATCTGCCTCCATTCCTGAGGACTGGAAGGTAGCTAATGTCACTCCAATCTTTAAAAAGGGCTCCAGGGGAGATCCAGGAAATTACAGGCCAGTCAGTCTGACATCGATACCGGGTAAATTGGTGGAAACTGTTATTAAGGAAAGAATTAGTAGGCACATTGATGAACAAAAACTATTGAGGCAGACTCAGCATGGGTTCTGTAAAGGAAGATCTTGTCTCACTAACCTGTTAGTGTTTTTTGAGGGAGTGAACAAACATCTGGACAAGGGGGACGCAATAGATATTATTTACCTTGACTTCCGGAAAGCTTTTGATACAGTTCCTCATCAAAGGCTCCTAAGTAAGCTCAATAGTCATGGGATAAAAGGACAAGTCCTCTTGTGGATCAAAAACTGGCTTATAAGTAGGAAACAGAGAGTGAGTATAAATGGGAAACTTTCTCAGTGGAGGGTGGTAAGCAGTGGGGTACCACAGGGATCAGTACTCGGTCCGATGCTTTTTAACTTGTTTATTAACATTTGGAATTGGGAGTAAGCAGTGATGTGGCTAAATTTGCAGATGACACGAAGTTGTTCAGGGTGGTGAAAACCAGGGAGGATTGTGAGGCACTCCAAAGGGATCTGTTGAGGATGGGTGAGTGGGCGTCAACGTGGCAAATGGGGTTCAATGTGGCCAAGTGCAAAGTGATGCACATTGGAGCCAAAAATCCTAAATATAAATTACACGTTGATGGGGTCTGATCTGGCAGAGACTGACCAAGAGAGAGATCTTGGAGTCGTAGTGGATAACTCGCTGAAAATGTCTACACAATGTGTAGCTGCAATAAAGAAGGCCAACGCTATGCTGGGGATTATTAGGAAGGGAATTGATAACAAATCAGCCAGTATCATCATGCCCCTGTATAAATCATTGGTGCGACCTCATTTGGAATACTGTGTACAGTTCTGGTCACCACATCTCAAAAAGGATATTATAGCATTGGAAAAAGTGCAGAGAAGGGCAACTAGAATGATAAAAGGGTTGGAACACCTTCCCTATGAAGAAAGGTTAAAATGCTTGGGGCTCTTTAGCTTGGAGAAACGACGGCTGAGGGGTGACATGATCGAGGTTTATAAGATTATGAATGGGATTGAGCAGGTTGAGAAAGAAGTACTTTTCTCCCTTTCTCACAATACAAGAACTCGTGGGCACTCTATGAAATTGCTGAGCAGTCGGGTTAAAACAGATAAAAGGAAATACTTCTTCACCCAAAGAGTGATTAACATATGGAATTCACTGCCACAGGAGGTCGTGGCAGCTGCAAGCATGGACAGTTTCAAGAGGAAATTAGATAAACATATGGAGCAGAAGTCCACCAGTGGCTATTAGCCACAGGGTATGGATGGGAACTCTCAGTCTGGGGCAGGTGATGCACTCTATTCTTGGTGCTGGAGGGGGCAGCAGTGGGAGGGCTTCTGGTGCCCTGGCCCCACTGCTGGACCTCCGGATGGCACCTGGTATATTTTGGCCGCTGTGTGACAGAGTGTTGGACTAGATGGGCCATTGGCCTGATTCAACATTGGCTTCTCTTATGTTCTTATGTTATGTTCTTATGTGAAATGGGAGCTGTCATAAAGAGAAGAATTGGTCAAGACTGACCAAAACAAGTAGTGGTATCCAACCCCAAATGTATTATTTTACATCATGTTTTGTTGCATTAAAAAGTATGCATGAAGTTCCTGTCTTTGCTGGTTTGTATGTAGATGAATTCATTTCTTAACCAGTTGCCTTCTATACTGGCCCCAATATTTGATTAAGTAAAGCTTTGGAAAGTTCAATGGATTTATGAAAAATAAGAAAGAGACTAAAGAGTTAGCTTTTTGGGTTACCCCCATATTTATATACTGCAATACTTCTGTCATAGCTTTAATAATAAAGTTATGCCACTGTGAAGAGTTCAGTAATAGGTGTTAAGAGTAGCAATCATCAGAAAATATGGTCATTAATACAAAACCTCTAAAGGAAAAAAAGGGCTGGATCCTACAGCCAAACAAAATTTGTCAAGGACTGCCATATAGTTCTACACTAAAATGTAAATTCTATACATGATAATTATGTAACCACACTTTCCAAAAGTCATAGTTACCAATGTTCCAAAGATGTGCTTGCCTGATCACTCTCCCCACCCCATCCTTGTCATGTATGTTAACTTTGTTAACTTAAGGGAGCTTTGAACACATAACTTAGGAGGGTGCCAAGAGCCTCCTACTTTTGTTTTGAAATGATACCACCTAATGTTGACCCTTCATACACAATTAAGACCTGGGAATTTGGAATGGCTCATTCAGTTATATATGGAGGTATGCAAAGAGTTGTATGATTAGGACCTGCTGGCCGCACATTTTAAAAAAGCAGCTGCCTGGAACAACTTCAGTATGCACTTTATTTCAGAGCTTTTACTGAAAACCAGTTACGGTAAATGGTATTTGACTAATATAGGGTGTCCAATCAGAAGCAATGGTACCTGGGCCAAGTTTTGGCAGTGAAAACAGATTCTGCTATCATCTTTATTAGCCAGCTGGAATATATACACTTGTCAGGCATCCAAGGTTCCTATATGTGTGGTTGTGATTTCTCTGCACCATTTTTTCCTGCACATTCTTACCCTTCCCTTTTGTGGGGAGTGGAAGAAAAATTCCTTCTTGGAAACTGCATCAATGTAAATGAGAAATATGATATTTATCCTCCCTCCCTTCTAAAAAAATCTGCTGCTAGCCTATTGTTGGTTTTTATGGAGGATTTTAAGAATAGGCGCAACTTGTGCCTTCTGCAAAAGCCTAATGCAGAAAACAATGCCCCCCTCCCATTCTCTGCAATAGACACCATTCAGCTCCCAGTGAATCCTGATGAGATGGCTCCTTCCTACTTAGGACATCCCCATTCCACTGCTGTCCCAGGAGTACTTATGAACCATGATCACACTTCTCAAGAGAGCAGGGAGAAAAAAGACTGATCAGCCTAACTGATAACTTGAATGAAGAGAATATCACAGGGACAAAAGGCTTTTATTTAAGCTGTCAACTGGCATATGAGAAGTACAGAAGGCCGCTTCTGCAAACTCATATTTGAAATCCCAAGATGTTTTCTCAGTGTTCTTATGATACATCATCTAGAGTACTTTTTAAAGTGGTGAGGTAATCATAAATGTAATAATACAAAAAAACCATTCAAGAGACACCAGAGCTGGCCTGCTAGATCAGACAGAGGACCCATCTAATCCAGTCTCCTGCTCCCTGCAGCCACATGAACCTTGAGGAAGTCCATAAGGAAAGCAAATATGCAACAGCATTCCCTTGCTGCTGACACCCAGCACTTGTTTCTTTGGGTTGTGTATTATCTCAGAACATGGTTCTAATTCAACCTTAATGGTTAATACCCATTATTCACCATGAATTTTATAGTGCTTTAAAAAGCCCACTAAGGCAGCCACTACCACCAAATTCTGTGGCAAAGAGCCCCATAAAACAGTTATACATTTAGTAAAGGAGTACTTTCCTTCATCTATCCTGGACATAATGCCAATCAATTTGTTCTGGCAAAGCACAGTTCCACCATTACTGAAGACCAAGAAACAGTTTCTCTATCCATTTTCTCCAAGTTGTACATAATTTTATATGCCTTGGTGAACTCTTTCCCTACATTAAACAGCTCCCAACACATTAGTCTTTACTCACAAAGCAGGTACACCAACCCTTGATCAGTTTGGTCCACCATTTCTGCATCTTTTCCATAAGTATTTCCATTTATACTTTAATTTTTCCCTGAAGGCCACACTCACTGCTAAATTATACTCCAACTATAAATTTACAGCTAAGAAATACCCCAGAATGTTTTGGCAACAGACACAAGCGTACACTAAACTGCTGTACCACAAATTTCTTATAAGTTTTCACAACATATACTAAAAAAATTGCAAGGTCTATATAATACATTCTAATTGAACACGTAATCCCTCCAACTGAAAACTACTTAAGTGACATGACTCATTTGACATGGTATTCTAGTAAAATCATCTGGCCTGCTACAGATTTATGTTAGTCATTAAATCTTAACCTAAACAAGTCCAAAGAACTACACAGATAAGCATGCACAGCATCCTTTAGCAAAAAACGTGCCCATTTAAGGATCAGGTAAATCATCGATTTCTTGAGTTACACTATAAGTACTGAGGGCACACAGCATCAGAATTCATGCTAAAGATAGTTATCCCTATTGCCTCTTCCAATATTTGAAACGTGGAGCTATTCATAAGGTTTTCCAGAGTTCCATCCCATTTGTTGCCCGCCAATAAGATCCAGCACCAACTAGCTAGCAACCAGAATCAAATGATGAACTAAATCATGCTACTAAGAACCACTGTACATTCCCACCCCATCACAGCACTCTTTCAAATACCTTTAAGTCATCAGTCTCAGGTTTTTCAGTCTCTGAATCGTCATCTTCCTATAAGACAAAGAATTTACAAGATTAAGCTTTAAAGAGTGGGTTTGCCACTTCCTGCATATGCAGCAAGGGGCTTGCAATAAAAAGCACAGTGTCTTCCCTTCAGTTCAGCTGTGCTGTTTTCACAGGGCCTTGCCATCTCTTGGTTGATTGGGGAAAGTCCATTCAGATAAAAAGGTGGCAATGGGTAAGACAGTACTACAAATGAACATCCCTATGGATTCTAAGTGTCCATATAACATACGGAGAAAAAACAGTGAGAAGCCAGCCATGCAGATAAGAACAATAAATATATTTCTTGCGTGACAACCCTTGTTTAATACCATCAAAGTCCTGATGAAAATGGGCACACTTTAAGAGATCTAGTCATGCTAGCAGCTGTAACAGTTTTGATTTTTGTGCCCACCAAAGCAGTTCCAAGTGCACCTTGCCAAAAAAAAAGAACCAGTCAAGATACGAACCATGCAAGAATGAGATTAGCATTGCCCTGAAGTTTATCACTTAACCTGACCTTTCTTAAAAGTTCTGTAGTGCTCAAAAGCTGCCATTCTCTTCCAGTAATGTAAATCTGCTCCTCCCAAAGAGTGCAGTCCTAAACAGAGCTACACCCTCTAAATCTACTGACATTTAGAGGGTTTAGAAGGTTGTTAATTCTTCTTCAGATCACATTGAACATTACTTTCCAAATTCACTGTGGGTCTTTTCTGTGCCTAGAAATTATCTACTTGGCTTCTGCATTGGACACACACTGTTTTAATCCTAAAAGACTCACGGTTGGGGATGTGCATTCAGCTTAACTGGAACACCCCCCCCCCATAAATACGTTATCGGTATTTTTAAAGCTGAATGCAAATTCAGGAAACTTTTCGGCTGCCGAATACAGTTCCCCAAATTTATCCAGCTTTTTCAGCTTTCAGATAGTCCAATACCTTCTTCCCTCCCCCTGTGGCTTCCCTGGTCAACTTCACTCCCCACCAGTCAGCTGTAGGAGTGAAACTGACCAGGGAATGCCTCCTCTCTGCCTTCCCTTCTCCAGATGCCCCTGGTTTGCTGAAGAACAGGCAGAGAGCCCAGCCATGTTTAAATGCCTTTCTTTCCCTCTCCCAGTTCGAGGAGGGAAAGAAAGGCATTTAAACATGCCTCAGATCCTTGTCTGGCCCTCTCCAGCAGCTTCGGGGCAGCTGGAGGACAGGCAGGGAACCCAGGCACGTTTAAATGCCTTTCTTTCCCTCCCTGAGGTCGGGGAGGGAAAGAAAAGCATTTAAACCTACCTTCTTCCCCCCCTGAGCTTCTCTGCCGCAGTGGAGAGGCTCAGGGAGTGAAGGAGGCATGTTTCCATGCTTGCCCTTGGCTTCCCCAGCCAACCCGTATATGTGTGTGTGGGGGGAGCAGCTAGGGAAGCAAAGGGCAGGCATGGAAACATGCCTGGGCTCCCTGCCTTTCCTTCACCAGCTACCCCACGTCAGCTAGAGAAGGAAAGGCAGAGAGATGAGGATTTGCCCTGTCAGTTTCACTCCCCTGGCCAGTCTGCTGCTTGGTTTAAATGGCTTAAATCCAACAGCTGACTGGCAGAGAGTGAATTGAAAAGGAAAGCTGAACCCGCTTCAGACGGAAAGAAGGCATTTTTACATGCCTCCCTTCCCTCCTGTTGGGTATATCAGACCCGAATATATATTCAGCAATACCGAATATTTCCCCATTCCTGATACTTTACCAGTATTGGACTGGTGATATTCGGGATTTACTGATATTTTTCAGGTCTAATATACCCGAAGCTGAAAAATACCAATTTTTTTTGCACACCCCTGTGATCAAGGAATGGTTGTGTCTGCTGCACCCTAATAAAAAGGCTACTTAAGACAAAACTAGAGTATCATTTTAGCCACTGTGTTAAATAGATCCTGTACTATAAACATTATTCAGTCTTCGCTTGACATTTGCTAGAAACTAAATTCATTCAGCAATAAGCCTATTCAATACAAGCATGGTTTTTTTCCTTGAAATCCCAAAATTCAAACGTACAGATGTCATTACTCAAGCTTAAGCCAATACCACAGTTAAAATTGCTTGCAGAAAATTAGGCCATACCCCAAATTTATAAAATTCGACCAGAACAATTGACCTTACACAACTACATAAATATGTACCAAACTCAGCCTACAGCGTGGCAAGGAAAGAGGCATGTTCTTCATTCTTTCAGTACATGCTGGTTACAATTCAGCTTTGTTAGTGTAGGAGGCTTACCCTGAAGTGACTGATCTTTTAGTCTGGGACACAGATGACATGTGCCTCAAGGGAAAATCTTGCTATGAAGGCAATGTAAAAGGTAAGTACCTATCCCTATTATTAAAGTACAGTAAAGCTAGATGCTATAGATCACTGAAAGTTACTTTCCACTGTACATACAGTGAGACAGAGTAGGACCTCCTGGAGCCTCCAACTAGATGTGGATGCTCGAACCAGGAGATCTTGTGGGCAGGATATCTGAAACACTCTCAAAGTGGGAGAAGGCCTCTTTATTTTAGAGACATGTCAGTAGCAATGATTTAAGAAAAAAGGGATGCCTCAGTTACACAGTGTAACTAAAATACATGACAGTAAGTTAAAATAATTTTACCACTACAACAACTTTCAGTAACACTTTCTGAGGCCTTGAAGATTGGTACTGCCCTCTTTTTTAAGCAGCAAACATGTGAGCCTAATGTGCTCTAATTGTGATTTAACTGCATGCACATGACTCTGTGTGTGTGTGTGAGACATAATTTCCAAGCTGACATTTAGAGAAGGGATAAGAAGGAAGTTGACCTAGTGCACCACACTAAAAGAGTTGCCACTGGTGTGAGACATTTACAGAAAAGAGGAAGAGATTGGATTTATACCCCACCCTTCACTTGGAGTCTTAGAGTGGCTTACAACCTCCTTCACCCCCTCACAACAGACATCCTGTAAAGTATGAGAGAGCAGCTCTGACAGAACTATGGCTTGCCCAAGGTCATCCAGCAGCTGCAAGCAGAAGAGTGGGGAATCAAACCCAGTTCTCCTAGATTAGAGTCCCCACACTTCACCACTACACCAAACTGGCTCTCAACAGGTTAGGAAGCAGTGTGCCATTATGATGTTTAAATTTCTAAATCTCACCATGCACTTGTATACTAGACTTCACTTACAATTTAACAGGAGTGAGACAAGTTGTTTAAAATTATACTTTTGCTCCATATTCAGTCACAAATATACACAAGCTATGCTGTCCGAACAGACACAAACATACATGTAGCCAAGACTTCACACACTCCAATAATACTTAAATATTTCCAGGTTTCTAAAATGCAAATGGCCTCAGTTGAAAATGTTCTCAGAAAAAGACCGTGGAAACTACATAACAAATTAAATGTTTTGGAAAATGATTGTTACACTTACCCTTTACAAGCTGTTATCAATAATCATTTTACAATACTATTTTAAAGATACTTTTAAACTCTGTGGGCACAACCTGGGGATCAATATTACTAAGGGTAAATGGCTACTGCAAGAAAAAAACGGACTGATTATAATGACAAAAAGAACGTGCTGCATTCATCTTTGCTCCTTTTGCTGCTGTTAATCCTATTTTTTCACACTATTAATTTATAACTATATCTAAGAGCAAACTAGCTGGCCCCTGTGAAAACAGTACAGTGGTGCCATCCGCAAACAAGGTAAGAATCTCCACCTACTTAAGTAGGAAACCATGATTTTATTAGTTAATCAAAAGAGAAAGTTATGTTATAAAAAAAACCTTCAAAAATCAGCCTGAGAACTAAATATGCTCTAGAAGGAACAGAACATTGAGCACAGCTATATGGCAATTAAGGGGGTGGGGAAGAATTAGTTGGCTCAAGGACCTAAGAAAATCCTGATGAAGGTGGTTTTTTTTGAAGGTAAGGTAGGATTTCCAAGTCTTTCCTTCCTTCATTATTCCTTATATGCTCCCAGCTTGTTCATATCTATGAAGTGCAGAACACTGAATTTGTTTGCTGCTGCCAAGAGAAAGATATGAAGAGAAAGCTAAACACACAAAAAAAATATAATTCAAAGATACCATTCCACTACTGGAGAACAGAAGTGAAATTCACTAATCTGATGGAATACATGGCAGAAAATATAACCTCTTTTTCTCCAGCCTGTACAAAATTCAGATCTGGCATGGAGCTGTCCCTCTTTGACGTGTTTCTTCAATTATTTAACCAGTGACTTGATAACTGCAATTCTTAAAACTGAAGCAAAACATCAACTTAAACATCTTCACAACTATGTTATTTACACCACACATTTTATCTGCAGAAGAGATGAACTTATGAAGTGATTTAAAACATTACCTTGTACAAAAAAGCCTTATATGCACTCTTTCAATAAAGACAGAACAGGCATTAAGAACATAATGCAGTACATTCACAGAACTCTAGTTTCTTATTGCATTCCAGCTATGTGTTTATTTAACACATAAATCTATCCCATTCAATTTCATTTGTAATTCAAAATTTTAAGTTGGTATGCATAAGGCACAACTGAAATGTGTATATACAAAGAACTGAATTAGCTAGGATAAAAAGAAGACTACCTACTGACTGTTTACTGTTTTCATCATCATCTTCATCAAAACCATCCTCCTCTCCATCCATCTTACTGAAATCATCCTCTCCATAACCTTCTGACACCAGGCCTCCTTTCTCTTCTAGTCCAAACAAAATGAAAGGGGGGGAAGTCCAGATTTAGTAACAGAAAAATATGCAAAATTCCAAAACACTAGATACTACACTCCAAAAATACTAGCTGCTACGTAGAAAATGCATTTTGATAAATTTAAATAAGATACCAGAAATCCTTTAAAAAGTGCTGTGTCCCAGCAGTCATAAGACTATAGCACATCAGTTGTCTGCTTAATTAAGAATGTTCAGATCCACAGTCTCACAAGTGAAAAATATTACAGCTTTACAGTTATACTTTAAAACAAAGTTGATGTAGCATTACATGTGAAACTGCCATCATATATGTATGAGACAATGAAGCTGCCTTATGATTGCAGATATCTGGCACTTAAAAAACCCCAGTCTGGATGAGGTATGTGGTGTTGCAGGGGCTTATTTTATTTACTTCATTTGTAGCCCACTTTCTCCCCAATGGGGACCCATTCTCATGGCCGGCTCGCCCATCAGGCGAGCTAGGCACTCGCCTAGGGCGCCGGCCCTGCAGGGGCACCAAAATGCCCCCCACCCCCCCGTGAAGAGCCCCCCAGGCCATCCAGCCCCAGCTTTCTTGGGTGCCTCGCAGTAGCGAGGCGCCTGGGAAAAGCCGGTGGCGCCGCTGGGAGGGAAGGGGCGGGCGTTCTAAGCCCGCCCTTCCCCGGCTCTCCCAGGCACCTCGCAGCTGCAAGGCACCCAGGAGAGCCGCGCCACCGCCGCTGGGAGAGAAGGGGCGGGCTTCCCTGGCTCTCCTGGCGCTGGGCCATGTCCAGGCCCCACCGGGAGGTTGGCATCCCCGGTGGGGTGAGCACCCCAGGCTGTCCTGCCTAGGGCGCCCAGACACCTGGGGCTGGCCCTGCCCATTCTACTCTGCTCCATTTGATCTTACAACAACCCTGTGAGGTAGGTTAGGCTGAGAGTATGACTGGCCCAACATCATCCAGTGTACTTCCATGCCATAAGTGGGGGATTTTAGCCCAGGTCTCCCAGGTACTAGTCCAACACTCTTAACTACTACACCACACTGTATCTCTTATCACAGAGGAAGAGAACAACAACAACAACAACAAATGCTTGCGGAAAGCACACTACAACAGTGTATAGTTTACACGTGGAAGATCCCAAATTCAATCTCTTCAGTTCAAAGGATCTCAGGTCTCTGCCAATCAGAGTAAGAGTAGTCAACAGTGGGCTAGGCCCGGTTCTGTATAAAACAACATCATATGTTCAAATGCCTCCTCTCCCCCAATCTAGTGAAAACACCCGAGAAATCAAATAGTAAACCCACCGTCCCTTTTCTTCCAATCCACCCAGAAACAGGATTCCGCAACCCCACAAAAACCTCACCTGGGCCTGTTCCTCGCTCGCTGCCTGCCCCGCCGGCTTCGCTATCCGATTCTGGCTCAGAATCCTCAGCATAAACAGCTAATGAAGAAAGAACACTCTTTTTTGCTGCCGCCATTTTCCCGTTCCACCTTCTTTACTCGATTGTCTTCCGACGTGCAAGAGTGACGTTTATTCAGTGGGTGAAGCGGTCACCATAGTAACAAGAAGCAGCTGAACTACAGTCCCTCCACATTCTTCACGCTTTCCTCCACTTCTTCCAGGAAAGATGAGAGGGAGAAAGAGCATCAAGACTGTTTTGTGTGATGAAAAGAGACTATTCTTAAATGGCTAGGCTCACTAAAACACGAGGTAGACGTCATCAATTCGCGCCCAAGCAGGGCCGGCTGTGTAAGCTGCTGCCGGAAGTTGAATGCGCGCACTATTAACTGCAGAACCAAACAACTATGGAGGAGTGGATGTAGACTGGGGGAATTCAGAGGGTTGTAGCGGAATACGTAGAAGTAGAGTGTGTGTAGAAATTGTTGGACTAAAATATTGTTGCTAAGGCGCTAGGAATGAATGCTCTTAACTGAAAAGGGGCTGCGTTGTATGGAAATAATTTCTGCCTGTGAAAACTTTACTCCGTAAAAGGACGTTTGAACTTCCCAAGTCTCCGTTTTTCTCTATCCTCTGATACTTTTGTGCTACAAAGTAGCATGGGAGTGATAAGAGGGGATAATAAAAAGGCCGCATCGTTCATTCAGTCGTAGTGTGATTGTGGATGTTGAGCTGCTTTTTATCGCTTTCTTCTCTCCCCAGAGAGTTGAAGGTACTGGGTGAATCTTCGGGTTACATAAAGAAGCCTGGGATCGAGCTTAGAAGTCAGTTCCATAAGATGAAAAGGCATAAGGATATAAAAGGTTTGTGAAAATGAAAAGTTTCTACAGTGGCAAAGGAAGACCAGAAAGTATGAAGTTTAGCTGTGTTCCCTGTTAGTTGTGTTCCCTGTTAGTAGGCCTTTTGGTTCTCACATAACCTTCCACCCTGTCTCTGTTCTTAACTTTTTTGTTGTCATATGAAAAACGAAATTAGTTAATGTAGATGATGTGGTTATGCTTGTGGCAAAAGAAAATTGTGTCATAGATAGACCATGTATATGTTAATAGGATTATTTAGCCTGTCGTTTTTGACACTCAGGTCTTGGTGATGATTTGCTGTGGAAGTAGGTCAGTGTGTTATGATTCTCTTTTTATCCCTGCCTCAATCATTCCTAGTATCTCCCTGTGAGATGAACAACTGCTTTTCTGCAAGACTGGAAGGCAGAGTTCAAGGAACTCTGAAAAAAGTGTTTGGATTTGATTCTTTCAAGACTTCATTGCAGGAAAGGGCAGTTATGACCGTGGCAAAAGGTAAATGACATCTGGCTTATTCTTTGTTATCAATAATGGGGATGAAAGGTTTTGTTTCCCTGCCTTAGGTATGTTATTAATTTTTTTATTTTTGTGCTAGATGTAAAAACACTTTCAAAAAAACAGATTTCTGCTCACTGGACAACTATCTGGATTTGTCATATTTAGTAGCACCATTGGGAAGTGCAGTTTAGTAACATAAAGAATAGTATAGTCATATATAAACAATGCTTAGTTTGTAGCAGAAGTTTTCCAAAGCAAGATTTGCAGACCTCTCTGGCTCTTTGTTCTATTTATTAGTTTCCTGAAGAACTCTTACTTGAAGAACAAATGAATGCTTGGCCAATCACTTAAGTTCTCTGTGTTTACCTTTCTGGTTATAGCAGTTCTCGTTTCCCAGGTGAATTCAGTGGGATATTATCAAGCAAGTAAGCGCAGGATCTGAGCCTTGATTTGCTAATGTACATGGGTTCTAGATTTTTTGATTTCTCAAAAAATGAATGACTTCTGTTCACTTGTAGCCTTCACTATGTAATATAGAACAGTATATTTTTGATTAGACTGTATAATAATGTAAATAGACACAGGCACTATAGGTTGTTTTTGAATTTATTGTTATATTTTGTTTATTAATAAATATATATTTCAGGCATTGAAAATTGTACAATTGCAGCCATATCTTAAGGTTTTAAGAGCAGCAGCCTTGTGAAAGAACCTGAGCCACTTTTGTATCTTCTGGCTTCTATACCTGTGCATTTGCTGGGGGTGGGGGGTTAATCCTTACAGGATCTTGTTATGTAGTAATTTTCACTGAGAGATTGTGACTTTTATAAAGCTATTTGGCTGAACAAGGATTTGAATCTGTGTCACACATATCTAAACTTAATCCACTGCATCATATAGGCTTTGGTCCTTGACAAGTCAAAGGAGCCATAGAAAACATACCGTTACTGTCGGTATTTTGCCATTTGCAGCTAAGGCCTAGAAGATGGTACAGAGAAGTTCTATGCTCAGAATTTGGTAAAGCTGGTATCAGTTTGATTGTTTAAAGAGGCACAGCCTACTGCTGAACTAGATCTTCTAGCTCCTGTTGGTGGTAGCTGTGTTCAGGTGGTTTGCTGCTGCCAGAGGTCCATTGTAGTTACATTTTTCTAGTGCAGGACTTTCTGATGCACAGTATTGTAGTGTAAGATGGTAACTATCCAAAAGGTAGTTTCTTGTATTTGTCTTGCTAGTCTTGTAAATAACTGTTTCAAAAGTGCTATCTGCTTCGCCCTCAAGGACTTCATATCCAGGCCCTAAGAGCAAATTCGAAGTAAATGAGTAATGTTTTTAAAAGTCTTGAATGATGCTTTTGCAGGTGAAAAGGATGTCTTTATATGTATGCCCACCGGGGCAGGGAAATCTCTATGCTACCAGCTTCCTGCAGTCCTGGCATCAGGCATCACCATTGTTATTTCACCATTAATTGCACTGATTCAGGTAACATCTCATGTTAAGTGAGAGGAAAGAATCTGTAAACTGATGGGGGCCAATTCAGAGACCAAACCCCCCCCTGAGATTACTGAAATGAACATTCTGTTAGCTGGTCCAACTGTATCTAAAGTGTTTTGTTAGGCATTGGATCAGTATTATATTTAGTTGTGTAGTTTAGTGTCGATACACATAACCCAGTGAAAATTGTATGTATTTTTGGTCAGCTTTTTAAAGATGTTCTCCTGTTAATTCTTCTCAATAATGGATCTCTATCAAAGGCTTAGAGGTTAAGATGCTGAGCTGCAGACCAGAAGGTTGGTAACTCGGCAGTTCGAGACCTGAGTGTGGCATGACGGAGTGAGCTTCCGTCTCTGGCCCCAGCTCCTGCCAACCTAGCAGTTCTAAAGCAAGAAATTGCAAGTAGATAAATAGGTGCCACTTCAGTGGGAAGGTAACAGCATTCCTTGTGCCTTGACGTTTAGTCATGCTGGTCACAGGACCATGGAAATGTCTTCAGATAGTGCCAGCTCTTTGGCTTGGAAACGGAGATGAGCACCACTCCCTAGAATCAGATTCGACTAGCTTTTGGGCAAGGGAAATCTTTACCTTTACCTATCATAGTTAAGAGATCTCCCCCCCCCCCCGCCGTTTAAGCGTGTCATGTAATTCTCTTCTCTTCAAGAAAATACGAGATAATAGAATATTTGGGCAAGTTTGGAAAACGCAGTCAGACTTGTGGGTTTGATTATTACTAACTCATGGTTGCAACTATTTCAGTAAAAGGATGGTTGCTTCAGAATATGTTGCTTTCTTCTACCATAGGACCAAGTGGATCATTTGCTGTCACTGAATGTAAAAGTAAGCTCTTTAAACTCCAAAATTTCTGCTCAGGAGAAGAAGACCATCCTTGCTGACTTGATGAGTGAGAAACCCCAGATAAAGCTGCTGTACATCACACCAGAGATGGCAGCTTCCTCTTCCTTTCAGCCCACTTTGGCGGTTCTGGTGTCCCGAAATCTTCTCACTTATCTGATAGTTGATGAGGCTCACTGTGTCTCCCAATGGGGACATGACTTCCGACCAGACTACCTGCGGCTCGGTTCCCTGCGTCATCGTGTACCCAATGTGCCATGTGTAGCCTTAACTGCCACAGCTACCAAGCGGGTTCAGGATGACATTGTAACATTGCTTAAACTAAAGCAGCCTGTTGCTGCCTTTAAGACATCTTGTTTCAGGTCCAACCTGTTCTATGATGTACAATATAAAGAGCTCTTAACTGATCCTTATGAAAACCTGAAAGACTTTTGTCTGAAGGCCCTTGGGCAGAAGAGCACTTCTGGGGTAGGTTAAATCTCTATGAGGCAGCATTTATTTAAAATGTTCTAACCTGTGTTCCTTGTATAAACTGTTGGCAACTTACGTCTTTATGGCCTGCCTTTCTCCAAAGCGGCTTATGTTGTTCTTCTCTCTTCCATTTTATCTTCACAATAGACCAGTGAGGATGGTCAGGATGAGAATGTGTGACTGGCCAAAAGTTACCCTGCAAGCTTCCAGTTTGGTGTAGTGGTTAAGTGCGTGGACTCTAATCTGGGAGAACTGGGTTTGATTCCCCACTCCTCCACATGCAACTGCTGGTGTGACCTTGGGTCAGTCATAAGATGTGGCACAGCTATTCTTGAAAAAGAGCAGTTTCTGTCAGCTCTCCCAGCCCCACCTACCTCACAGGGTGTCTGTTGTGAGGAGGGGGAGGGAAAGGAGATTGTAAGCTGCTCTGAGACTCCCTTAGGTAGTGAAGGGTGGGATATAAATCCAATCTCTTCTTCTTCTCTTCTTCTTCCATGGCAGAGGGGGGATTTGAACCTGGAGTCTTCCAGATCCTAGTGAGACATTCTCACCACTATACCATGCTTGTTCTAAGGTAGAACAGTGGAATGAAACCTAGATTTTCTAATTTATTCTCATAGAATAAATGGATGAACCCCTGAAAAAGTAAACAGAGAACAATACATTTTAAATGACATTGCTCATATATGTTAAAAGAGCACACGCACATTTCTTTGCCTCAATTAAAAAACAACTGAAAAAGAAATTGGCAAATATAAGGGCATGCTTATTCCCAAGTAGGTGAGTATAGGACTAGAGTTCTAATCATGTAAGATTGATGAGTATAATGGGAAAGTTTACACATTATCTTTACACATAATCCAGTTGCTATAAATTTAATTTGGATTTTCACAAAATTTGGAATACTGTGTCAAGAAAGAAATTGGGAAGCAAGGGTAGTGGGCTAATCAAGATTTAGGGCAACATAAGAGAATAACAGCTTTGGCCAGTGAAAGCCATTCTCCCTTCTGATTCTTCAGTATGTATTGCAATAGAAACTGCCTAGGCATTCTTAAATCTTTTCCCACAGATGTAAGGACTAGAACTTAAATTTAAATAAAATAGAAGGGGGAAAAAGAAATAGAATAAAATTGCATCAGATTGCGTATTCATTCCTGTGTAGTTGGAATAGTGAGTCTTTCAGATACAAATTAATTACAAGGCACACACTTAAAAGCTGCTTCTGTTGTTTGTCAGTTGTTTTGACACCTTAAATCTGTAGCATTGATTAGCCACTTCAGTTGATCTTCTTATGACACTTTCAGTTGTCTGCTCTTTCTTCCTCTTGTGCAGGGCTATTTGGGCTGTGGAATTGTGTACTGCAGGATGAGAGAAGTCTGTGAGCAGTTAGCTATTGAGCTAAGTCACAGGGGAGTGAAAGCCAAGGCCTACCATGCAGGTAATGAAATCTGTGTTTCCATCTTTTTATAAGCAAAATAATTGTCTAGTTCTTATGTATAGCCCAAGGGACTAGTATGTTCCAATTTAAGTGCAATTACAAGGACTAACCCTAGATTTCTCTTTCTTTGGTGCACAAACTCAGTAGGGCAGTAATTCAG
The DNA here is from genome assembly GCA_029375565.1 of Gekko gecko. Taxonomy (NCBI): domain Eukaryota; kingdom Metazoa; phylum Chordata; class Lepidosauria; order Squamata; family Gekkonidae; genus Gekko; species Gekko gecko. The sequence goes on from JAPDNY010000002.1 coordinate 222,266,130, forward strand.
CAGCATACTGAATTTGCTACATAGAGAGCAAGACCCTTCCTAAACCTTATTATTAAAAGACAGAAACAATTGAGGAGCTCAGTTATTTGCAGACCATTCTGTCTATGGCATCAGCAGTTAAAGGATCTTGTGTAGCAGTTGTTAAAAAATACTGTTCTCTGCTTGAAATCCTAGATCATAAGATGTAGTAGAAATCTGAGATTATTAATTGTATGTGGCTTCAGAAAATATCTATTCCCTATCGACTGCCTCTTCAACTTTCCCCTTTGTCCTTGCATCCTGCAGCCCTTCCCTTGGCCTCTTGCATCTACGTGTTGTTTTATCAAACACTCTTCTTCCTCCTCCTTTCCTGGACTCCCATGCTTGTTTTGTTTTAGGCTACTTTTCCTTGCACTTTGCTTCTTCTGTGCATCTTTTGCTAACCTTCTACTCTGTTTCCCTCTTGCCCCGTCTTCTCCTTTCTTTGCCCCCATTTCATAGGCCACTGCCCTCCTTTCCCTTTTTCCTTTATTTGTTTACATTATTTATAGTCCATGTTTTTTACTGGGACTCAAGGTGGATTAAACAAGGTGAGTTAATACAATACAAGGTGAGTCAATAAGAGCAACAGGATGGGACATTCAGTAAACGATGAAATAGGAGTTGGGTTGTAGAACTAACCAGAAATTTAAAAAAACCCAACTGAAGTAAAGAAAATTGTCAACATGACTTATTAAATGATGCAAAATTACATAGTGGGATTCAATTTACAGCAGACTGTAGACAATAGTGTAGACTATAGTCCTAATAATTTATCCAATAACATTCCAATTAATTTTGTACGGTGCTACATATGATCTGCATAGAAAAGCCCTCTTGAATAATTCAGTTTTGCATAGTTTGCGGAAGCCCAGGAGAGTGGGGGCTTTCCTGACCTTCTCAGGCAGACCGTTCCACAAGGTGGGGGCCAAAACAAAGAAGGCATGTTTATGGACAGTTGTTGGTTTTGCCCATTTGCAGGATGGCACCTGCAGAAGGTTCCACTCAGATGAGCGAAGCTAATGTAATGGAACATAGGGAGAGAGACGGTCTCACAGATCTGAGGGTCCAAGGCCATTAAGGGCCTTGTGTGTGACAGCCCAAACTTTAAATTGAGTCTTGTAACTGAGGACAGCCAGCGGAGTGTCTGTAGAATGGGAGTAATATCCATGCTCCATCTAGCTCCTGATAACTGCCAAGCTGCGGCATTCTGCACCAACTAAAATTTCCAAATTGATTTTGAGAGGAAACCAATGTACAGTGCATTGCAGTAGTCTTCTCTGTGTCACCATGGCATGAATCCGGGTGGCAGATCAGCCATCTTGAGGTAAGGGGCCATTTTTTGAGCTAGGCTGAAAAGAAAGAAAAAAAGAAACCCTTTTTTTGCAACTGCATTAACTTGCTTCTCCAGCAGCAATGTTGACGACAGTTCCTGGAGGAAAAAGAGGGTGCTTTCTGTCAGGGGAAATATCAACAGTTCCAGACACTCTGCACATTACTTTCTCCTTTTGTGGTTTCTAATAATGCATCTCATCAGGGCCAGGCTGGAACAAAGGGCAGAGGTACCACAAAGCAGACTTGTTGTGCACTCTGCAACTCAAGCTTTTGGCAACTTGGGGCTGGGGCTGGAGCTGGAAGTATAGCAAACAGGACATTCTACTCTGTTGATTAGACAATGGCAGAAGGCCCAGCTCTAAGTTTTTATGCCTAGCTTGGCCAATCCCTGTCTCCCAGTCTCAAGTGTTGGTACAGCACAAACCTGTTCTACTCTGTCCCTGTTCTGGAGCCTGTGTTCACACAACTGGGGATTTGTTTATTTACATAATTTATATCCTGCCTTTCCCCCCACTCAGGGCTACTAAGGCAGCTATGTGGCTAGTTTATGTGACAAGATCCCAGCTTCATGCTGTTGTTTGAGGCTCTGGCGAGAAGTTCCAAGGTTCACAGAAATCCCAAGAAAATGATATGCAAGATCCAAGGAGATTTTAGTAAAGCATCAAACTTATAGAAATAGCAGGCTTCAATCTGCTGGGCCTTGAACATATACAGCGAAGCCAACCAGAACTCATGACAAGACACCTAGTTAAAACTAAACACCTTATACCCTAATTGCTGGCTACAAGTCAAGCCATCAAAGTGAAACACTGAAAAAAAGCCAAGCCATACCTTGCACCTGGTTTCTCAGTAGCATTTCTAGATAAGAACTTGGGAGAGTGTGAATGAAAACATTCTCTTGGGAGCAGCTTGCTGGCCATCCTCTCAAGCAACTCAGATACTTAGCAAAGGCCAAAATGGAGTTACAAAGGCCATACAGCTATGAGGTTCCTGTGTCAAACCTCAGATTCCTTGGTGCTTTTCTCACACAAGCTGGCAAAGTAATGTAGGAATGATATTCAGCTGGATTCAAAAGCAAACTTGTGAATGTGAAATTTATGAAATTATTACCATTAGTGAAAGGTCATAAGGATATCTTCCCTTCCCTTTCATACTATACTTCAGGGTTGAAGGTAGCAGAGAGAACATCAGTTCAGAATGAATGGATGGAGGAGAAAGTTCCTGTAATTGTTGCTACCATCAGTTTTGGAATGGGAGTTGACAAAGCTAATGTCAGGTATGTGTAGAGTCATCCCAAATGGGAGAAGCATTGTTTTTATTTTCAAGTATAGTTCCTTAGCCCTGACATGGATAGCCCAAGCTAGTCTGATCTCATCAGATCTCAAAAGCTAAGCAGGGTCAGCCCTGGCTAGTACTTGGATGGGAGACTGCCAAGGAAATCTAAGTTTGCTATGCAGAAGCAGGCAATGGGAAACCACCTCTGAATGTCTCCTGCCTTGGAAAGCTCTTTGGGGTCTCCATAAGCCAGCTGCAACTGGACAGCCAAAAATAAAAGTTCCTTAAGACCTAGAAGAACTTGCTAGAGTATATTTCCCTTCTCCTCTTCATTGAGGGGATGGTCATGAGGAAAAAGGATCTTGTCACAGAGTGGTCTAAATTTAGGTTGGCCTTGCATTTGTATTCAGTCCTGTATGTGATATGTATTGGAATGTAATGGCTTTATTGTTTTACACCATGTAGATTTGTTGCACACTGGAATATGGCAAAATCTATGGCTGGGTATTATCAGGAATCAGGAAGGGCTGGAAGAGATGGGAAGATATCCTGTTGTCGCCTCTATTACTCTCGGACTGACAGGGATCAACTCAGCTTCTTAATCAAGAAAGAAATTGCTAAACTCCAGGTGGGAGCTTTGTGCAGCATTGTTCAAAAGGGCTCCATTCTCTGCCCAATTAGCCTAACTTGGGTAATGGCCTTTGGTTCACCCTAGCCCAAATATTTATTGTCTGTAGCCTTCTTTAGAATTACACTTTTGCATTGAGTGTAATTGACTACAAATGTTTTATTTTGTGAGCTGCCTTGAGCATGGCAAGCCTGCAAATTTAATTTAAGAATAGCTGGATATGTAGCTGATTGCTGCAGTATTACTGGAACAGAATAAAGAGTAAGAGGACATACATGTGTTCTTATGTGAGGTAGAGAAGCATAGTTGCAGAAGCCTGTATGACTTCCCATTGACTTCAAAGGAATTGCAGTATCAACATAAGAAAATCTGAGCTGAATCAGACTATCTAGTCCAGCACGCTATTTTGTGTAGTGGCCAACCAGCTCCTGGGAAGCGGCAATAGGGAGAGGCTATGACTGCCTCAAAGCAGGTCATAGGGACCAAAGCCTCATTCTGTTACTGCTTCCCAGCAGCTGGTAGTCAGAAGTACACTGCCTCTGAACAGGGAGGTTCCATTCAGTCTCTGATAGAGCTATCTTCCACAAATTTATCTAATTCCCTTTTAAAATCATCTAAAATAATGAGTTTGTGGCAGTGAAGATAACTTAGTTGCACATTATATGAAGGATTTCCTTTTCCCTCCCATTGTCTTCATTCAGTCTGTAGCATAGAACTTGCTTCTTTTGCTGCTGCTGTTCACTAAATGACATTTTCATTGATCTGTCTACCTGCTATGCCAATAAAGGTTTATGTATGTATGTATGATCTGTCTACCATGACACCACTTTCCTCCTGAGTCAGTACAAGTTCCAATCCATTAGGATTTTTTGCCAAAATCTGCATCACTTTACACTTACTTATAGCTACATTGTTGCCTACTTACTGTGTTCAGAGAGATCCTCTCTTAGAGCTACTAATATCGTGCTTTGGTATTCGTTCTCCTAAATAATGTGCTTTGTCTGCAAGGTTGCCCACTTCACTGTTCAACCCAGATTCCAGGTAATAAATTAAATAATAGCAGTGTCATGGATATATGTCAATACCTGTGGCTACGATTTTTGGTAGTCCTCACTTTGTGAAGAACACGGTCACTCTTGAGTTATTTTATTTTCACCAGGGAGCATCTTTGTTTTGATTTTGAATTCCCTATCAAGAACCAGTGCAAGAAGTTTCTAGTTGTTATGAGATGCAGCTGTAGGAATGAAATAAGCACCCTGGGTCAAAAATGTTAAAAGAGAAGAGTTGAACCCAGACCCTAGTCTGACATTTTAACCACTATGCTCCTCTAGCTCTACATGTCCAACACTCTAACCACTCTAACCATAGACAGGCAATACTTCCATTTTAGGAACACTTTTTGCCTTTTATAGTTTTCTTAACTTAATGTGGATGTTTTCTCAGATTTGATGGTATCTCATCTATGTTATATATCATATCTAAGTTTCAGTGATTGTGAAGTTAAATAACTTTCAAGCATCCTGACCCTATTTACTTTCCCTTTCGCCTTCCTTGTGGCTAATCCCCTCATTTTTAAAATGTTTCCTTTTCTGAAATCAGTTGTGGCCATGTTGGGCCTTTTGGCAACTTTTCTTTTATATAACTGTTCAACTTAATAGGACTGTGATACAGTGGTTCACCTTTGTCAACAGGCTGACTGTCATTCAGGATTAAGTCAAGGGTTGCTTCTCCTGTAGTTTGTTCCATGACTGTTTCTAATCACAGTCATCTATGGTAACTAGAAATTGTGTCTCTTAAACTAAACATGCAGTTACCAAGTCAATGCAAGGGTGGTAGAAATCATTTTTATGCTGTCTCCTTTGGTTGCCTCCCATCTTGCTTTCTCCATTCTCAGTCGAAATCAGAATATGTTCCTAGGGCTAGATTTCCACCCATAATGGTTCTGGAAAGGAATGTTTTCCTTTTGATTTTTTAATTGTATTGGACTGTAGGGCTGCTGACAGGGGAAGCCATGAGGGGGGAACAAAATTCAGGGGGCCCAAGTCAGTTGGAGGGCCTCTGAAGCTGGCATCATGCTGTATTCATGGAATGCATCTAATTTTTTTCCTAATCAGTTCTGATTGCAGCCACTAAGAGCACAGGGAAGGCAGAGCACAATAAAGAGTCCTATCTGGCCTTTCTGCAAAGTTTACAATGAGGTTGAGGGTAACTCTTGCTTCTCAGACCCTGCTAAACCTATCAGCCAAGTCAGCACTATAGCAAGGCAAGACTATCCAGGGCAAGCTATAGTGAATGCCAGGATGCAGCCTCCTAACAAGGTCTATGGTTTCCTTTTTCTTTTAGTTCCACCCAGCTTCTGCACAACTAGATCTTGCAAAGGGGCCGCCTTGTTAGTATGTGGTAGCAAAAATTTTTAAAACCCTTTTGTTATCTTTCTACATTTCTCCAGCTCTTTTTCACACTTTTCTCCACCTTCATTTTGCTCTTTCTTTCATGATCTGCCATTCATCTATCCCCACTTCTATCCCCCCCCATTTTTCAGTCTCAATGTCTCCTGACCTTTCCTGATTGGCAACTTAAGAATGTATTTAATAGTGGCATAGGAGCAAACCTTTGTTAATGTTATGAACAGAAGGGAGAATTAATATTTCCCCATAATAAGTCAAAGTCATAAAAGGATGCTCCCCCCCCCTTAACATGTATGATAATAAAAGTTAATCTTCCTCAGTGGTAACAAATGAGGAACCAAAGTTAGAACTTATTTATTTATTTGCTTTATATCACACCTTTCTTTCCAAGAGGTACCCAAAGCAGCTTACATTGTTCTCCTCTCCTCTGTTTTATCCTCCCAACAACTCTGTGAAGTAGGTTAGGCTGAGAGCAAGCTTCCATGGCAGAGTGAGGATTTGAACCTGGCTTTTCCCAGCTCATAGTCCAACACTTCAACTACTACACAAGCTTAGCTTCCATTGCAAATTGTACGGAGAGGGGAGAGAATGTTTGGCGATAACCTGGCCAGGATATTACAGTTCCTTTCATTTTTGGCCCTGGAACTCCCATGATCAATTCCGAAGCTGGTGGCCAATTTTGAGAGTCCTAGTTTTATTTTCTGAGTTAGGCCTGCCACAAATGGACAGACAGATGGACACGTGGATTCTTTTATTACTACAGATGTGTGGTAGAAGCCACCCAAGTGATTTGTTTTGTTACGATGTTTGGTTTGGATCAGGGTCATATGGAGGAGGGGCCCAGATGGAATCTTTGTCTGGGGTCCATGGTGGCTCTTGGCAACCCTGCTGGGTTGTATGCCTTTTTTGACATATCAAGCTATACCTCTCCTATTACATTCTTCCCTTTCTTTTCTGTAACATTTATACCTGGGGTAACCCTATCCCACCAGGTTTCTGAAATGCCCAATATAGGTATGTCTTTATTTACCACCATCTAATCTGGCTTGGTTTGGAGACATATAATATTTGCATATGAAAACATACACGTTTCTGTCTATTTATGACTATGGCTAATTTGTCTTATTTTATTTTGCTTTTTTCCAGGAGAAGCGAGGCACCTTGAAAGAATCGGATAAAGCCATGATGACAGACTTTGATGCTATGGTGGCTTTCTGTGGAGAGTTGGGGTAAGGTATAATTTGATGCTCTGATTGAGAAAGCAGATTTTTAGTTTTAGGGAAGTTAGTTTTTCTGAGGACTCTGTCTTCTTTGATATGGTCCTACAGTGTGGTAAACTGGTTCTGGTAAGGGGAGGTTAGTATGTAGATGGAGTTAAATATATAGATGGCTTTTAGCACTTTTCTGAATTAGTTTAGTGGGTATACATCCTGCATATTGTCATGCTTTCCGGCATTTCTCATTGGCTTCAGTCTTTCAGAAGAAAAGCAAGGTGAAACTAATAGCTTGATGGAGAAACAGTTTAGACTGAACATTTGTTAGAATAATGTCTTTCCTGCAAGAAAACTTTGTACAGAAGCTGAAAACATTCAGGACTTTGCAGTACATAAATCTGGTAGTGAGGCCTTTCTATAGAAAAGCAGGAGAAGAATGTGCTGTTGCGTTAACAACCAGTTCACGGTGAGGCCATCCATGAGATGTTCCAGGCAAGAGACAAGCCTTCCTGTATGTAGCTATCAGTCTTCATTGGTGGTCTCCTGTGCAAGCACTGATTGTGGCCAACCCTTCAAAGTTCTAACTAGCTCAGGCTATGCTGGGCTATAGCTGATGTACAGTTGGCTATGTTGAGGTGGTTGGGGCGTATTTTTTGCAGTGAAAAGATGAACACATGTTTGCTAACTGGCAAATCATCTTTGTTAGTTGCTGTAGATTTTCCGGGTTGTGTGGCCATGGTCTTGGCATTGTAGGGCGTGACATTTCGCCAGTAGCTGTGACTGGCATCCTCAGAGGTATAACACAGAAAGAGGTATAGCACAGAGGTATAACACAGAAATTATCTGCGTCCCATTTTTCTGCTCATCTTGACACAGAGAGTACTACATCTTTCTGTGTTATACCTCTGAGGATGCCAGTCACAGTTATGGGTGAAACGTGAGGTCCTACAATGCCAAGGCCATGGCCACACAACCCGGAAAATCTACAGCAACTAATGAACTCTGGCTGTGAAAGCCTTTGACAACAAATCATCTTTGGTTTATATCTGTGGACACTTCTTTATGGTAGAATACAGTTAGTTGCTAGTCCTACTGTGGGGAGTGGAAGTCCATTGTAAGTACATTTATTTTAACTTTAGGCACATGGACAAATGCTTGTAGCTTAACACAGATGCTCCTGTAAAAAGTATGGCTGCATGATGCATCCAAAGAAAAACATTTTATAGCTTTTGAGATCTTTGATCTCCACCTTACCTTGTCACCCTAAGGGTTCACTTCATATATTGGGTTAGGTAAGTTTCAGATTTCTCTAACTTCCCCACTGCAGTTAAATCTATCCTAAAACACATACGAAATCAGTAGCTGGTGCAACCTACTGTGTTTAGAGTATCAGGATTTCTTGCATATAAAGTTCCAACTGGAATATGGAGTTATGAGTTCTGCCAGCTTGTAATTTTTAATCAGTCAATGCTGTCTAGTATATTTTTATCCTTCCTTTTCTCCAAAGAGCTCAGAGTAGCATATGCGATTCCTCCTTTCCAATATAATCTTTGCCTCAGCTCTGTAAGGAGAGCTGGCTGAGTCAGTGTGACTAGTCCAAGGTCACCCAGCAAGTTTTGTGGCAGAGCAGAGAATTTGGACTTTGGTCTTCCAGACTATAGTCTGATATTGCAAGTACAACACCACATTGGCAATCCACTATTGGGTATACTTTCTCACAAACTTGGCTGAGAAGAACAAGACATTAATGTAGGGTGAGAACATTGGTTAGAATGTCCTCCAGGTCAGAACACACATGTTTACTTAATTAAGACATTAGATTTATTAACTGCTGTAATAAAAATTCTAGCCAAGGAAACAAGAAGTTTTAGCTTTGTATACGGTAAGCAAATGAGATATTGCCTGACTACTGACTAGGAATGGGCATGAACTGGTTCATGAACCAAAATTTGGCACAAACTTTGCCCAGGTCAAAGCCCCTGGAACTAGGGGTGTGCAGGGGGAAAAAATTGTTTTTTTCAGATTCGGGTATAGTAAAGCTGAATTTGGGTATAGTAAAGCTGAATCCAGGAACACAAGTAGAGAGGCCATCACTTTCGTGGAAGGTGGCAGGAGTTGACTTAACAGACAACTGCTTCTTAAATGGACAGTTCTATGTTGCCTGCTCCAGAGTGAGCTCACCAAGCAGCCTGGTGATCCTAGCACTTGAGGACAGAACCACCAATGTGCTCTAGAGAGAGCTCCTTCAGTAGAAGGGGGGGAAGAGTATGTATGTGTCACTTCATTTTTAACACTACAATCTTCTCCATTAGAATTCCTACAACAAATGTTACATTTCAGACTTCACATCATCAGTATTATAACTGGATTTACGGAACTTAAATACCATAGTGAAGCACGGGTATCAGGCTAGTTTAACATATTTTCCCCATTCTCCTGTGACAGCTTTCTTATGTTGTGGGAGCACTGCTGTACTAACTTCATTCAGGTTAGAAGAGAGTAAGGGCCCATCCCTTATTCTAATTCTGGGTAACTGTTCTCCCTCCCTGTTCTCTCTCTGAAACCTGTTAATGTGGATTCAAATCTTCTTTCTGTATCTTGACAGACACTCAAAAAACGTTCCTTTCCCATTCATTCATTACCTAGATTGTGAATATAGAATGGTGGCCATATGGTGTTACACAGGGCTTTTTTTTTCTTCTTCTTTTTCCTTTTGGAAAAAGAGATGCCAGAACTCTCAAGAGGAAAATGAAGTTTTCAGTCCGTATACAGAAAACTCATGAACTTTTAAACATTTTAAAAAGAATTTGGTCAAAGAGATTTCGAACCTCTGTTCCAGTGCATTCCCCCAGGAAAAAAGCCCTGGTGTTATAGGGTAACTATTCTGCATTAATGAGTTTTGAATACGAACCATAAGTCTCACTGGACGGTGTGTTTTGAAGTAAATGTAACTGTTTTGCTGACATGTTATCTAAATGTAGGAATAACTGAGAGATTCTTGAAACAGTTGTCTTTGAAATGACTTCTAAAATACTCTGGAAGACACTGTTTCTTAGTACATAGGTCTTTCTTGTAGCTAAGAAGTAGACCCTGGTTCTGGAAAGCTTATGCTAGAATGAATTTACTAACCTTTAAAATCCCAATAAGACCCTCTTGTTTTGGCAGCAGCTGTGAAAGAATGCATTTTTCTTTGGAAGTCTGAACTGAGCAAAACCTTCACCTTGCATTTTTAAAAGTTTCTCTCTCTCTTGAAGAGTACAGGCAGGGGAAGGGGGGGAGCAATTGCTTGCCAGCATCAACTGCCAAGCATTTAGAATGCAAGTGGTAGGCCTGGCAGAACACAATGAGATGTTCAAGTCACACACACATAAACACACACAATTCAGCTAGACAGGTGATATCTACCAGGGAAGAGAGGTTTTGGAGGACTTAAGGTGCTAGAAAGACTTCAGGAAAAAAAATTCTGGAGACTTCAGGAAAAGCTTCTTTTGACCTGAATGATGAAACTCTTGGGAGCAAGGTGAAGGATCTGTTTTGTGCTGATTCCATTGAGGCAGACAGAACTCTTACCTGAGGTCTGTTGGAGGCAGCTGTTGCTATGTGCTGGTCTGAATGCCTGAGCAAAGGCTTCAGGGAAATGGAAATTCTATAGAACAACTGTAACCTTTTAAGCTATAGAGCCAGCCTTATACTAAACACCACATGTACTGCGGGAGGGACAGAGGAACTGCATTTTACCCTTTTCATTTGGATTCTTTACTCAATCTGGTGCTGTGCTGAGGGGATGTATGTGGACATTTTCTTTTTAATAAATGCTGTATAACTATTTAATGCTGGTAGTGGTTCTCTGTATCACATTAGATCTCCTTGACACAATATTTACAGAGAAACACCAAGAAGGAAGGGTAGTCAGTTGGCGAGTGGATGCTCTCTCAGGGCAGTAAGCTGTTAGTTGGCAAGTAGATAATCCCTCAAGGCAGTAAGCTGTCCTTGTGGTAACCAGGCACTGGATTGCAGGAGATGCAGAGGCAAGGACTCAGAAGAGTGAAAGGAAGCTGGGAGCCCTCGCCCTCTCAGTGGAAATTCTTACAGAGGACAGGGGGTAGCAGTCATTGAGGGAGGGAGAGAAAAGCCCCTCCAGGTGTTGGAAAAACTAGGTCGGTGGCATGTGCCAGGTGGAGACCTTGGGCAGCTGTTGGGGCTCCGAAACTTTAGAGGGCACAATGGAATAGGGCTTGCAGGCCAGAACAGTGTATTGAATCCAGAGTTCCTTTTTCCAAATTGAAAGGATTCCTCTGCTTGCTCAGTGTTTTCTATACTGGGTTTTATGAGCAATTTTCCTCAATTACTGTGACAATGAAGTACTTTTGCAGTCCTTTCTCAGAGGCCTAAGAAAAATGCTGAAAGTCAGGGGTGACCATTTTCATTATTCATAAAGACTTTTACTACCACCACTTCCTGTTATAGTTGAGCTTGAATGTAGGTGCCTTAATTAAAATTTGGGAAGTGTGCTTGTGTATGTTCATAAACAAAAACATATGGAAGCAATATGCAATGTAGGTTGGTCTGATTTCACTTGACCCTATGTTATCAGGGAATTTAAAGGGATAGTTATCTAATTGAACCAGTTAAATTGGTGGTGGTCTACTAAAAGTGAAATAACATGTAGTGGAATGTGAAAGAAACCCCAAAAGTTGGCTAGCACAAGGTTAGAATAAAATGTTTATGGCTAAATTAAATATATTGTTTACCACAAAAGAAAGATACACATACAATTTTAGGGGAAATTGATACATTTAAGTAACATCTAGCATATGAGAGATAATTTGAATAGAGATGTTATATAAAAACATGCATTTTAATGTTCTGATTTTTTAAAATCTCTTAAAGCTCACATTTTAAAACATTGGCTGCCTATTGTCTGTTACCTTGTAGAAAACAGCTTAGCTTTGAATCAAAAACTTGGCAGTTTAATAATTCTTTCATGCAGATTAGACAGGGTGTCGCATCTTATATGGGATCTGGTTATTCACATCTGTAACTCTACATTGTAGCAGTCATCTTCTGTAACTTGTGCATTAGTACTTGCCAGATGGGGTGGAAAAGTGATAATTTTCATTCCCTGCTTGTTGACTCTGTATGAGCAGGTCAGAATGTAGCATTCCCACAATTCCAGAGTTTAGTACATTCTGGCTGTTTATATGATACTCGATTTGTTCCTTGGAGTTGAGCAGCAGCCAAAAATAGCAGCAAATAAGAGGAGGACAGTGATGACAGAAAAAAATAAGACTATCACCACCAATCCACCAAGAGCCCAATTATCTGCTTTAATCCGGGTTTTCAAACTTTCCAGAATGTGAGAATCCATTTGCATTGGAGCTGATATGAGAGCCCAGTTGATCTAGTCAGACACGCAGGGGAGACGTTTTATTTTGTTTTCTGCCTTCTGTGTTGACTTCTCAAAGATGAAGGTGCTTGTTCCACTTATCCTGTAAGAGCATAATTCTTCTGAGGATTCAAAGGGAGAGTGGAAATCATTACCATAAAATATATATTTAAATGGTGATGCTTTCTACAGGGTTTGTTTAAAAACTTTTTGGTAGTTTAATAATTTTGGCTTAGCATCCTTCCTTTCTGTATTGATAGTGATTTCTATTGTAGTAAAATTCGGTAACGTCTACTTTCCAGAACTGCTTGGTTGTTAACCATCATTGCACATTGTGCATAAAAATCAGTCGGAACAGAAGGGATGTAACTGTCCAGTATACATCATTCAACATTTTAAGTGAAGGGAGACCCCAGTGAGAAATCTAGGTGTCTGCTCAAGTAACATATTGACACTTCTATGGTACACTAGAGTGAGCTACAAAATATGTCGTATGACAAGAAAGCAGCTGCTGGAATTAAAGTGTTAAAATGAGCTAAGGAACTTAATGGCAATAGAAGTATAGGTAATTTGCTAGGACGGTTTACCAAAACCCAACAGTGAATGACAGATGTTTATTTATTTAAAATATTTTTTAGCCACCTTTCTTCTTTACGGAACCCAAACAACATAAAACCAGTTAAACTGGTTTAATCAAATGCAAGCCTAAATAAAACAGTATTCAGCTGCCTCCAAATGACTGAAAATGAGGGGGCCAGGTGCATCTCATAGGGCTGGCACTGAAAAGGCCCTCTCTGTCTACCTAGCAAATGAGCTTCTTTGATTGATGGGACAATCAGGAAGGCCTCTATCTGTGATCTTATTTCCCGGGCAAGAATATATGGGCAAAGATGGTCCTTCAGATACCTTTGGACCCTAGCCATGTAGGGTTTTAAGGTTAAAGGCAACACCTTGAATTGGGCTCAGGAGCAGATCAGGAGCCAATGTAGTCTGGGGTCACTTGCTTACTATTGTCTTGTGTCACTGTTCTTTCCCTATAACATCTAGAAATGGCATCTATGGAAGATGGGATAGATGAGCTGATTTTGTTTTTAGATTCCACACTAACTGTAAAAGCTGTGTGGCTGTTGGGTGGTGCTCAACTGGATTATTTGTAGATTGGTTATAGACATCCGTATAGCACCTCTCATTTTGTGATCTGAACAGAAATTTCTCCTATTTAGCAACATGTACATTGAAGCTTGTTTCCCCTTTTTTCATTGTGTATCTCAGTTGGGTCTATGTCTTAGTTTCCTGTAGTGAATTGCGTGTTTCAGTGTCTGGACAGGTCCTTTAAGCGCCAAAGAGCCTAATGGAAAGTTCCAAAGTAAATGTTGATGAAACTAGGAACAGAAGACCTTGTCTGCTTGAAGATTGTAGATTCTTAGATGACTGAGCTCTCCAATACCCTTTCAAATGAGATTGCTGACAAGCCAATTGTTATGACATCTAAATAAAGGTTGACATTAGTTTTAATTCCTCAGCTATGTTCTCTTTTGAATGAATAGATGTGTGGATTAGTCCCTCACTCTATGGCTGATTCTGCATCTAGCATTCGCTCCACATTTTGTTGTTTGCCTCTGTGCAGTAATACTGAAGCAACTGGAGAGCTAAAAGAATGAAGCATCAGCTAAATTTCAGGGACTTTATGCCTAGCTTGCTTTTTGAATCTTTGCTGTTAATGTTACATCAAACAAGAAGGGATTAGGGGGAATGTAACTAATTTCTCCCGTACAAATCCCTACGTAGTTCAGATAGCTGAGACACACTCCAGTTGTCATTTGTCCTGACAAAAATATTTAGATAACGCTTCCTTGTTTTTGTTTCAACAATCCTTTTTAGCAAGGTCATCTCCACATTAGTCCTTTCATCCAGATAGAAGGCCTCTTCTTGGAAAGTTTCATCTTTAAGTCTACAGGATCTTTATTGCAACTCCCAAGCTACTTCCTCTAAATGGAGGACAGCAACAATACCACTCAAATAATTTGGAAATAGACCTCCAAATAAGAGACAGTCTGTCCGGTTGCAACAGAAAACTCCTGCTGATTGTAATATGCACTTAAATGCAGAACCAAAGGAAGATACTGTTCTTACCTGAAGCTGTTTGTAATTTCCTTCTCTGAAGTTCAAGCAAAGATCTCTGCTTGCTAGAAAAACTTTCTTCAGTTGTGTGATTAGAAACTGTTTAATGTCTAACATGTCTATTTGCACTCTAGCAAATTATTAACATTATTGGCAAATATATTTTATTTCTTTTCTTCCTCCCAAGTTTTTTGAGAGGGTGAGGCTTATCTGTTCAGAAGTCTGAACTGTACAGTCCAAAGGTTTCACTTTATCCATCTATTGCAGTGACTGATCTTCCTCTAAAACTCAGTTACAAATGCACAATGGAGACCATGCAATCTAAAATAATGATAGGAGAATATGCTTGGGAATGCCTGCCTGTTGCATGCACTTTCTAGATTTCAAAGTCTGGTTGGAGGGAAGTGAACTTGCAGGTGAACAGTTCTTCATCCTAGAAAAATATGAATTGCCCAGCTCTCTTTTTAATCAAGCAGTCCATGGCCAGACTGATACCTTTGGAAAGCTCTGTCAAGCAGAGCAGAGCATGGTGTATAAAGCCATCTATTGTTGTTCATCTCCACCATCTCATAACTTGGGAAATAAAACAGTAAATGTTTAAACAATTAATAAGCATTTGTTTGCTGTTTATATATTGCTATAAACATTCCAAGATTTGGAAAACTTGCAAAGGGTTGCCTGCATGTTCCAGGATCATCTGTGCCTGCAGAATATATCTTCAGAGACTGGCCTTACTGTTAATCATCTGTACATAAGACTGATACCAGAAAATGTTAATTTTCCATAACAAAAGTCAGTAGCAGAGTTGATAATATGTAAGAACTAGGAGTAAGGCCCGTTGTGGAAATAAATACAACGGGCTCTAGAAAGAGGCTCTGGAAGAGTGCCCTGGCTTTGGGTACACAGTGTGAATTTGCTGTGGTGACCTCAGCAGGGTACAATGACAGAGACCACCATTTTCTCCAGAGGAACTGATCTCTGCTACCTGAAGAGCAGTTGTAGTTTTGAGTGATCTCCAGACCTCACCTGGAGATTGGCAACAATTGTTACCCAGGAAGAAATGGCTGGTTTGGAGGGTGGAGCCTATGGCATTCTACCTGCCTGAGGTCCAACCCCTCCTCAAACCTCACCCTCTCCAGGTTCTACCCCTCAAATCCCCAGGAATTTGCCAGCCTGGAGTTGGCAACCCCATCTCCATCCCAGCTAACCATCAACCTACTGTTGTCTTCCCCTCTGACTTCAGCTGACTTCTGCCCTCTCTCCTTCAGAGCAGTTGTAATTCTGAGTGGCCTCCAGCCCTTACCTGGAGATTGGCAACAATGGTTCCCCATGAGGGACTGGCTGGTTTGGAGGGTGGAGTCTATGGCATTGTACCTGTCTGAGACCCCACCCCTCCTCAAACCTCACCATCTCCAGGCTCTACCCCTCAAATCTCCAGAAATTTCCCAACCTGGAGTTGGCAACCCTATATCCCTCCCAGCCAATTGTCAGCTTACCGTTATCTGCCCCTTGACTTCAGTTTTCCATCTCCTCCCCCTTTCCTCCTGGAAAGCAGTTGTAATTCTGATTGATCTCCAGCCCCCACCTGGAGATTGGCAACAATGGTTCCCCAGGATGGAATGGCTAGTTTAATGGGTGGAGTCTATGACATTGTACCTATCTGAGGTCCCACCCCTCCTGAAACCTCACCTGCTTCAGGCTCCATCCCTCAAATCTCCAGGAATTTCCCATCTGGAGTTGGCAACCCTATCAGGACTGGCCCCAATGAGTTATCTCTCAAAAGCCAAAACAGTGACAGGACCAAGCTTGGTTGCCTACCAACAGGCACTGAGGGGAAAGTAGGGTTGCCAGCTCTAAGTAGGGAAATACCTGGAGATTTGGGGGGTGGATCCTGTGGAGGGCAGCATTGGGGGGGGGCGGAAGGACTCAGCAGGGTATAATGCCATAGGGTCTACCCTCCAAAGCAGCCATTTTCTCCAGGGGAACTGATCTCGGTCATCTGGTGATCAATTGTAACAGCAGGAGATCTCCAGGTCCCACCT
Source organism: Gekko gecko (assembly GCA_029375565.1). Lineage (NCBI taxonomy): Eukaryota > Metazoa > Chordata > Lepidosauria > Squamata > Gekkonidae > Gekko > Gekko gecko. The sequence goes on from JAPDNY010000002.1 coordinate 222,282,557, forward strand.
GGAGATTGGCAACCCTAGGGGAAAGACAACTGCACAGCAGGGGGCGATGGCCACTGGGCCAAGATTGGCAACAATCGTTCCCCAGGAGAAAATGGCTGGTTTGGAGGGTGGAGTCTATGGTACTGTACCTGTCTGAGGGCCCACCCCTCCTCAAACCTCACCCTCTCTGGGCTCCACCCCTCAAATCTCCAGGAATTTCCATACCTATAGTTGGCAACTTTATCTCATCCCCTCTCAGCAGCCTCTTCCTAGGCAAAATTCTGTCTTTCTCATTAGCGGGGAGCAAAGCAGTTAACTTCATTCTTTTCGGCTTTGTGATCTGTACAGCAACCCTGTAAGGCAGGTTAGGCAGAAAGTCTCCGGCTGGTCCAAAATCACCCAGGCAGTTTCCATAGGGATGCTCCTGCTGAACAGGAGCAAGCAGCCAGGCTAGGGTTGCCATTGCCAACAAAGACAAATTGATGCAAAGCAGGATGGAAAAGTCTCCATATCTCTATTTTGCCTTCAATTGGTTTTGATGCCAGCAGAGTGAGAAAATGCCAGAGGCTCTGGGTGGGTGCCCCATGCTAAATGCACCAAACAATTCCTAAAGATTTTCCACTGTGTCGATAAATCATTTTCTACACTCACAGTGCCCCTGCCAGAATTAGTACCAGAGCTTTTTTTGCCTTGTGGTATTCTGCTTGTGGTGTGACCTGTCTTTTTTTGGTTTGGCATGGTTGTGTTATTGGGTTTGTTTCTTTTGAAGGGGAAGTGTTGTGAGTGAGGACATATTTCATCTCAGAATACAACAGGTTGCATAAACAACTGACAATTCCAACTGTCTTGTGGGGGGGGGGAGTTTGAGGTGTGAAATGGAGTGAAGTCCAATCAGCTTCTGTATGCAAATGAGCTTGAAATGCTGGCCCAATCAGAGAAGAGTAGCCTAGGCTGCAGTGGGTGGGAGAGAACTCAGGCAACGCAGCTAGTGGATAGGGACAGATTCTGAGCGACATACCAGGGAGCAAATTGATTTTGCCAAGCATAGAATCTTGCCAGATCACTACCCTTTTATTTAATAGGACAGGATATCTATGTGGGCTTAATTGTAAGGTTTTTAGTGTTTAAAGGCTGAAATGGTAACCTCTTTTGATCATGTCAGTGGTTGCTTTATGAAACAAAACTTACATTCCTGTGCATAACTAGAAAAATGTTGCCACTGACCAGGGAGATTCCATTTGAGAGTCACTGCTAATAGCCATTGAAAGGATTATCCATTGTTAAATATCTAATTGCTTTTTAAAGCTACCTGAATTGCAGTGAACGCCATGTATCTATTAGGAAGTATGTGGAGGAATACTTCCTTTTGTTTGTCCTGCTCCTGCCATTTAAACTTAAAACTTTAAAGTGTTAGAGCAGGGGTGTCAAACATACTGCCTGTAGGCCAGAACCAGCCCCTGCAGCTAGCTTCTCTCCCAGTTCCTTCTGTGGGGCTGCTACTACTTAGCACTTCGCTTTCTACTGGCTCCCTCTATCATGCTGGAGAGTTATAAATCAAAGCCTCCCTGCTCTCAATTGACTAAGGTCTCCTCCCCTTCCTCCTCCTTTGGGGATGAAGGAGGGGGAGGGAAAGCGAGAGAGAGTGCTGACAAAGACTTCCCCCACTGGCTGCTCAGAGAGACTTGGGTACTTCCTATGCCACAAGTTCTGGGTCTTGGAAAAAAGGGGGACAGACTGAAGAGCTCTCTAGAGCTGAGCTTCCTTTGGGTTTGTCTCAGGGAGGGGGGCTTTCCCAAAGCATGCTTTCCTGTGTTTCGTTTTGAATGCGTGCTCAGGGTTCCGCAAAGGCGAGCGAGACCCTACCAGCCTCTCACCATTGCTGCTGGCTCTGCTGCTGCTGGCACCACCACGAATACATTGCCTCTCTCTTGCTGCTGCTACCGCCACCTCTGTGCGTGTCTGGAGGAGCCTGCACTTTTTTGCTTGTTTGCTCACTGGCTGCTCTCTACCTCTTTGTGTGTCATGCATGCAAGCCAGCATCCGCTGAGAAGGCAATCAACAGGCAACTCAGGGTTGGATGCAGAGATTTAAAAGAGGGAGTGAGGAAGTGAGAGACACCCCCCTCTCCACGTGCACACTCACACATACACATGCATACACAGGCCCTCCCTGCCCGGGAAAAGATTACTGCTGCCGCCACCATGCACACCCCTTCAGCTCCCCCAACTAGCCACTTAGGGTAGCTTCTGTCCCTAAAGATAAAAGGCTCCCTGGTCAGTGCATTGCATGAGGCATCTGCAAGGTGGGTGGGACTTTGAAAGGCAGCCTCAGTCCCCTGTTTTTAAAGCGAGATGATTTCTCCCTCCCCCTGCTTTTATTTACTGGGGATCAATCAGATGCTGGCAGGTGATGGGCTTCTTGCTCTCCCCCCTCATTGCTCATATCTCGCCCCTGGAAGGCACAGCTAGAACTGCAGGAGTTTTGAGGTGGCTGGGTGAGTCAGATGCAACCCTCCCAGCACACATTGCCGCACACATGCTCACACATGTACAGACATGAGTGAGCATACATCAGTGCCACACATTGCTCCTTGCAGCAAATCCATTGAGTTGCAGTCGCCACCCAGAGAGGAGACAGCGGAGGAAGGCAATGCAAAGCGAGGGAAGGAAAGGGGGAGGGAGAGCAGGAGGGTTGCTTTTGATCATTCAAAGGTTGGGTCTTTTTAGCCCCTGGCTTGGAGAAAGCAGCCTGATACTTGACTGTGCAAAATGCAGGAATGGCAGTGGTATGAAAGGGGATGATCATCTGCTTGCCTCCTTGGGAGTAAGCCCTCCCAAAGTGAATGGCATTTGCTTCCAAGCAAAGGGTCTGCAGAGATTTCGGCTTATGGCTGCTACCCAAAGTATACACCTCTGGGGGAGTGAGTATTGTTGGAAATCCATGCAGTTTTTCTCTTGATTCCTGTTTACCTGGTTTCTCCCCAAAATCCCACAATCTGTTTCTTTCCCTCTTTATAGGAATTTGGAGTCTGTTTCTAATGGGGGGGGGCAGGGAGGGAGGTTCTGCAGAGCTTCAAATTTTACTCTGTACATGCTCAGAGGCACAGTGTCTACCTCCTCCTACTGTACCACCATATGGTATGTAACTTGACAGTTGCAAGGGCTGACCTTACTAAAGAGAAATCAAAGAGAAATTCAGTTTTAAAAGAGACAAGTGGAATTAATGGCCATACCTTTTTAAAAGTGAATTTTAGAAACAAATGTTAAAAAAGCGCCTGCTATTATTATTCACCTGCAATTGCTATTCGGCATGTGAAATCACCTTTTTAAAGTTTATATCTCCATTACCTCATGCTACATTTTATGGCATGCATTGCCCGGCCCGGCAAAGTGACATTATGTCAGATCTGGCCCTCATAACAAATGAGTTTGAACACCCCTGTTTTAGAACTTTGGGAGAGAGTTTTCCTCCTAGCTGTCTTCACATCCTTTATGATTCTGTAAAACTTATTTTTGTCTTTCTGGACATTTTTTCTAAACTAAAGGGACCCTAGTCATTTTCACTTTCATTGTAGGGGAGATGCTATTGATCTGTTCCTTTGTTTTGTTTTCTACATCTTTCCTACATCTAACTCTACTGTAGTTACAAGAATATATGTAGACTAGGAATAAGGCCTGTTGTGGAAATAAATACAAATATGCTCTCGAAAGAGGCTCTGGGCAGGTGCCCTGGCCTTGCACACTTAGCATCAATTTGCAGTAGTGACCTCAGCAGGTATGACAATACAGAGTCCACCGTTTTCTCCAGGGGAACTGATCTCTGCCATCCGAACAGCAGTTGTAATTCTGAGTGATCTCCAGCCCTCACCTGGAGATTGGCAGCAATGGTTCCCTAGGAGGAAATGGCTGGTTTGGAGGGTGGAGTCTACGGCATTGTACCTGTCTGATGTCCCACTCCTCCTCAAACTCCACCCTCTCCAGGCTCCACCCCTTCAAATCTCCAGGAATTTCCCAACCTGGAGTTGGCAACCCTATCTCCTTCCCAGCCAACTATGAACATATTGGAAAATTTGGTAAAAATACTTAATTATTCAGTTTGCAATGGATCTTTGTTCACTGGAGTGGAGGCATTTTCTTTCTGTGTAAAAATCTTTATTTCTAAAGGGAAAGAATACACATGAAAATCTACAAAACAACAAACACTTAAGGCTACATGCTTGCAACAACAGATACGCAGATAGTAATGGAGGTTCTTCCTTTCTTCTTGACCCCTAGAAGGAAATCACCTGAATGCATTAACCAGTGATTGTTCGTAAATAGGCTTTCTCCCAGGTTCCCTTCCAGGTCAGTCTAAACAATAGCACACAAGGTAAGAAGATCAACCCTATAATGACTGAATAGGCTTTCTCCCCATTGGCTTTCTCCCAGGTTCCCTTCCAGGCCAGTCTAAACAATAGCACACAAGGTAAGAAGATCAACCCTATAATGACTGAATTTTAGACCTTGCAACACACGTATTTCTAACACAACATACCTTTATCTGCCACTCTGACTTCACCTTTCCATCTCCTCCCCTCTGCCTACAGCCTCTGCCTACCTACCTCTACAGTCTTTCTCTGCAGTAGGGATTAAAGCAGCTTGCATCATTCTCTTCCCTTTTGATCTGCACAACAAACCTGTGAGGTAGGTTAGGCTGAAAGTCTGAGAATGGTCTTAAATCACCCACTCAAGCTTCCACAGCAAGAACCTGAGTCTGGCAGGCCCTGCTCTGAAGTGCTAACTGCTGTGCCACATTGGCTGTCCTAGGGGGTTGCTGCTGGTGAACAGGAGCAAGCAGCCATGCCTAGTTAAATCATGTCAGTCAGGTGTCATCAAGTCACCCAGAGGGTGCTGCCAGGCGTAGGGTAGCCAACAAGTGGAGCCTGAAGATCACCTAGTATCACAACTGAATTCCAGACAACAGATCTCTCTCCCCGTGGAGAAAATAACTGCTTTGGAGGGTGGACTCTGTGTCATTCTATTCAGCTGAGGCTTCTCCCCTCCCCAATCTCTGGCTTCCATAGACTCCACCACAAAATCTCCAGGAATTTTCCAACCTTGAGCTGGCAACCCTAGTCAGGACTGACCCCAATGAGTTCCCCATAAGGGCCAAAGTAGGCCTTGGAAAAAGGTCCCACATTTTTGCTAACAGAACCGAGCTTGTTTGCCTAGCAACAGCCACTGAGGGGAAAGTGAGCCCCACAGCAGGAGAAGAGAATGGTCTGATGGCTGGTGGCTCACCTTAGTAGCCAGCCAGCCGTGGAGGAGCCAAGCAGGAGAAGCATCTTCATCAGGAGAGACAGGCATTTTGGCATTTTATTCTGACAGGGAAGAGTTGCCAAGCCGGCAGTGGATGGGGGAGAGGCGTGGACCCAGCCCCCCAGCCAATGGCACATGAGTACTCTTGAGTGGTGGTTGGGCCAATGGCTGATGGAGCGCATAGCACAGCCAATAGGAGAGCTAGAAAGTGCCAATACACGAGGACTTTTATATTTATACAGGATTCTGGCAGGTAGCCATGCTGGTCTGAAGCAACAAAATAAAGTTTGAGTCCAATGGCACCTTTAAGACCAACAAAGTTTAATTCTGGGTATAAGCTTTAGTGTACATGCATACAAAAGCTTATACCCAGAATTAAACTTTTTTCGTCTTAAAGGTGGCCACACCAAAGGCTTACGAAATGAAATAATGGTATTTTGTTTTACTTTCAACCCTTCTTACTGATTGACACAGTGCAATCCTAAACAGAGTTATACCCTTCTAAGTCCATTACAGTCAATGGACTTAGAAGGTTGTAACTCTGCTTAGAATTGCCCTGAGCTAATGTTTACAGTGAACCTGATTTTGCCAACCCAAGATTATTCCTTATACAGGAATGCTTTCAATTTAGAAACTCTTCTTATGAGACAACTGTAACATATTTACAGTAAAATTTGTAGCTAAAGATAACTGCATTCTGTAAGAAGGATTTTTTTTGTCTTGACTTTCCAATTAAAAAGTAGTTGTAGGGCTTCATGTATAATGGGTTCTGTGGCCTAGAGAGTGATAAAGTGTTGACTCACGTGAACCTTCAGTGTAGCATGCATAGAGGACGGAAGGGATAATATACAATAATATTTACTTCATTCATAATCTAGATTTAGGTAGGTAGCCATGTTGGTCTTGAGTCTAGTGGCACCTTTAAGTCCAACGAAGTTTTATTCAAGGTATAAGCTTTGGTGTGCATGCACACTTCTTCAGATACAGTATGCATGCTCACAAAAGCTTATACCTTGAATAAAACTTTGTTGGTCATAAAGGTGCCACTGGACTCATTCATAATCTGCCTTTCTTGCTGAGGTTCAAGGTATATTACACAATTTAAAACCAATGCAATAAAAATATAACAATGCATTAAAATTTGACTACAAAATTAAAGAATGTAAAAACAGACAGGCGATAAAACAAGATTTCAAAGTAGAGAACATTGCAATAAAAATAGTATGAGACATACAATAAAGCTGGATTTCAAAATTAAACAAAAATGCATAAATAGTATGATACGAACAATAAACATAGTGAAAGTTATCTAAAGTATTTATAGGCATTAAAATGGCAGCCATATTCCCTTCATGAAAATCCATCCCGAATAATCCTTATTCTAATAGCCAAAATGTGCGGATACCTATTTCCACCAACAGGGGGCTCACTCTCCCCCAACAGCTTTTCCTATGTAGTCAGTAGACTTCCTGGGTTTGTAGAAAAATCCAAAAACTAAGAAAATCCCTTCAGGGACAGTTGAATCCCCCCAAAACCTTTTGAAATGGCCTCTGCAGGGATTTGCTTCAGGCATCAACGGTGAGAGATTAGAATGTTCGGGGCGGGGAGGCTTCTAACTGGCTCTGTCAGTAAAAGGGTGGGGAAGGGCCCTTTCTAGGCCTCTTTTGGCCTTTCAGGGAGGGAGGGGGAGGGAGGGAGCCTTGGGGCCAGGTCTCACAAGAGTTGCCAGTGCCAGGCTGGGGGATTTCTAGAGATTTTGTGGTGGACTCTAAGGAGGGCTGGGTTTGGGAAGGGAGAGGCCTCAGCTGGGTATAATGCCACAGAGCCCACACTCTAAAGCAGCTATTTTCTGCAGGGAGACAGACCTCTGCTGTCTAGTTGTAATTCTAGGGGGTCTCGAGGGCCCATTTGGAGGTTGACAACACTAGGCCCGGCATCAGTCTAGGGTTGCCAGGTCCCCCCTGATTTGCATGACTCACCTAGCCTCGGCTGCTTGCCAGCGTTCAACAGCAGCCACCCTATGAAAGCCAGTGAGGTGCAGCAGTTAGAGCTTCAAAGTAGGGTCTGCAAGACCCAGGTTCAGATTCCCATCTTGCAATGGAAGCTGACTGCGTGATTTTGGACTAGTCACATATTTCACTCTAACCAATCACACAAGGTTGTTGTGCAGATACAAAGGAGGAGAGAATAATGAAAGCTGCTTTGGTCCCCACTGTGGAGAAAGACTGTAATTTCCCTAGGTAAAGGCTGTGGGGTGGAGATGGAAAGCAGAAGACAGAGAGGCAGATAAAGGTAGGTTGGGCTGTTGAGTGGGAAGGAAATAGGGTTGCCAACTCCAGGCTGGGAAATCCCTGGACATTTGAGGGGTGAAGTCTGGAGAGGGTGGGATTTGAGGAGGGGAAGAACTTTGGACTGGTGTAATGCCATAGACTCCACCCTCCAGCCATTTCCTCCATGAGAACCACCATTGCCAGTCTCTAGGTGAGGACTGGAGATCACCCAGAATTACAACTGTTGTCCAGGTGACAGAGATCAGTTCCCCTGGATAAAATGACTGTTTTGGAGGGTTGAGTCTATGGCATCATACCCTGCTGAGGCTGCTTGCCTCCTCAAGCCTCACTGTCCCAAGGCTCCACCCCCAAATCTCCAGGAATTTCCCAACCTGGAGCTGGCAGCCCTAAGGTGAATTGATCTCTGTAGCTGGGATATCCATTGTGATTCCCAGAGCGCTGCCACTGCTGCTGTGGGGGGAGAGGAAGCAGGTGGGTGGCTGAGAGCACTGCCACCACTGCTACTGCTGCTCTGCGGGGAGGAAACAGGTAGGAGGCTGGGAGAATGATGGGGGCAGAAAGAAAGAATGATGGGGTAGGGAGGCAGAAAAACAAAGAGAAAGATGACAGGTCAGAAAGAGAGAAGAAGTCACATGCATGGAGGAGAAATAGAGAGTAAGAAAAGGGGGGCAGAGGGGAGAAATAGTGTGAGAGAGGTAGGGGGCGAGGAGAGGAAGCAAAGGTGTGACGAATTAGATAACTGTCCCGCAAGTTTCTTGCAGGTCTCCACTTGTTCTATTCTATTTTACACATTCTGCAGAGCCACAACAGAGAGTGCTGTGGTACAGGCAGCTGTCAATTTCACCCATTTGTGGGTAGCTTCACCCCTTGAGATAGCTTTGTTCAGAGGAGTGAAACTTCCACAGTAGAACATATTGGGAGAGGTAGTCCTACAGTTATGTGGGTCTTAGCCCATAAAGGACTTAGTAGGTAGCTTACACTGAATGTGGAAACTAATGAGTAACCAATGAAATGACTGCAGAATAGGTTTAATATGCATATTCCACCTAGCTTTTGATGGTAATCCAGTTGCAGTGGTAAATGGCAACTAATGCAGTGGTAAATGGCAAATTCATGCATACAGCTTCATTATAATGTGCTCCATACTATCAGAAAAAATACTGAGTAATAGAAACCAGATTCACTGTTTCATTATATTGTTTTCCTGTCTTGTTCTTTCTAAGCTTGATCCAGATGTTGTGTGTTTAAAGAAGCTGCTTGGTTTGTTTCTGTCTGCTTCTCGATTGTGTTTCCCTACCCTCCCTGCAAGGGAGGGGCTCATAAAACAGCACACCCAGAACAAATATGCCAGTGGCTCTTAACAACTGCCTGGAACATTTTTTAAAGAAGTAGTTTGTGTCAGATAAGTGGGAAGAATCTGGGAGCCAAGCAGAGCATGCATGGCAGCTAAGCAGGAGTTTGATAAAGTTCCTGTTTTTGCAGCCTGAACGGGGTTACAGTCACAAGTGGCAGTTGACCCTCCAGTTTGGATAGCCCTAAGCTTGGGTAGGAGACTAGAGCTCCACTCCAAGCCTAGATCCAAACAAAGGCAATTTAAAACTACCCCCCCCAAAAAAAAAAAAACACCCACAACCCTCTAGAGACTGCGATCACAGCCTTGGAGATCCCTACCTAGGCAATGAACTCTGAGCAGAATCAGAAAACAATGGAAGAGCTGATCCACCTGGAAGACCTTGCTGCAGCAACAAAGGCATCCATGGTTCCCATGCAAAAGAGGATGCCATGGGACAAACAGCCCCCCCCAGCCCAAAAGAGAGGAAGATCAAAAAAGTGACGACCACACAGAGGCCTGGCTCTTCCCAGCAGAAGGCAAAGAGGTACTGCAGAGAGACAAAGGGCCAGCAAGCCTGCATGATGAGAGCCTTCCAGTGTGAGCCCAGGGGGGAGTTGCTGGTTCAGCCATGGGCCCTTTTCCAGGGACTCAAACGGGTGGGGGCACAAATGGCATGGGGCAGACCTGGACTGTCCATGATGGGGCCAATAGCACCACTGGCCAGCCCCCACCCCAGGAGACCTCAGTGTGATGCAAGGTCTCTTTGCTCCAATGCCTTCCTAGCTTATGTTTAGGGGGCCTATGTTTAGGAGGCCATGACCTTTTGCTATGATATGGGCCCCTCCATTTAATAACCTGGGGGAGGGCCAGCACATCCCTTCATGCCCCTTTCCCATCCAGAGTGCAGGAAGAGAACCAACGAGAAGCATATAGGGGTAGAGAGGGAGCAAGGATCAGGAGGAGAAGGAATCCCTTGTCTCCCGCAAATTCCCCAGCATCATCGCATTCATCTTCTTCTGCCCCACCAGTAAAATGCCATAGAGCAACAAGGGATTGGGCACGAAGGGAGGACCAGTCAATCTGAGGCCTGGGAGGGAGAAGAAACCCCCCCACAGCAGGCACAAGGCTAGGCAAGGTGGCACTGTCCACAGATCAACAATTCAGGCCCAGGATGCAGAGAAGCGCCCCCCCATCCAGTCTCAGAATATGGGGAGACAGCATCGGGAGTCACATCCCTAGACAACCATTCTGAGAAGGAAGAGGGCAAATGTTTGGGGGAGGAAAAGGAGTTGCAGGAATCCTCCTCCAGGCTTTTTTAGATAGAGTACTTCCAAAGGCTCCTTAATAAAGTTGTCACCACATTAAACTACCAAATTGTAGTTACAAAGAAACTAAGATCAACAGTGTCAGCCAACCTGGGCGACAGGGACTTTAAGAAACCAACCAGGGTCCAGATGGTCTCCCTCTTCCCAGACTATTTCAAGGATGTGATAAACACAGAATGGGCCCTACTGGGTAGCGGGAGCACTCTCCTGTCCATAGCCAAGAAACTGTACACCCTTCCAGACGAGGCAATGGATGCCTTGGTAGTGGCCCTCCACTCAGGAGCAGTCTTCCCAAAGGACGGGGAGAACACTCTAAATGATCACATGGACAGAAAGAGTGAGGCGGCATTAAAGAAGTCCCATGAGGCAGCATCCCTAGCAATCAGGGCATCTACCATTCTGTCACATTTCATCAGGGCAGTATTGATATGGGCAGAAGACCTCTTAAAAAATCTGGAAGTCAGCCCACTGGACCTGAAGAGATCCCTATTAAAAATTAAAAGAGTAGCAGAGTTCACTTCAGATGCTTAACAGGATGCTATTCCATTCTGTGCAAGGACACAGGCAGCCAGTATCATTATACTACGTAACATTTGGCTTATACACTGAAAAATGAACATGCTGTCCAAGAGCAACTTGTCCTCAGAAGAATTCTCAAGAAAATTTCTGTTTGGGGAATCTATCCTGGACAAGCTGCTGGTTGAGACAGAAAAAGAAAGCTATGCCTTCATCTTCATCCAGCAGAGACAGGGACCAAAAAGGAAGATTATATCAGTCCTTTCATGGCTTCAGACCCTCAGGCAGAGGCAGGGACTGAAGAGATTTCAAGGGCCTTAGATCCTTCAGATTCTGCCCCAGGTCAAACCAGAGGCAACAACCCACCTATAGCCAGGACAAAAGCTTGTAAACCAAGAAACACTCCACCTGACTATCTGATAGGCATGAGACTCCAAGCATTCACAGAGGCTTGGGGGGAGTCCACAATGGACAAGTGGGTGTGCTCAATTATTGTGGACGGTTACAAGATAGAACTTAAATCCATACTCCCTTGGCAGTTCACCCCCTCTCCTGTACCAAAATTCTGTTGGGGCAAGCTATTCAACACGTAAAGATTGGAGTGATATAGAGGAAGTACCCGCAGACCAAAGGTTCATGGAGGTGTACTCAGTACTATTCGTGGTCCCCAAAAGATCAGAGGACTGGAGGGCAGTGTTGAACCTAAGGGGGCTGTACAAGTGGTTCAAGAAATGAGAGTTCTGAATGGAGTCCCTACGCCATATCTGGCAGGCACTGCAAAAGGGAGATGTCTTAACATCACTGGACCTCAAGGAAGCCTACCTACATGTCCCTGTGAATTTGAACTCCAGACATTTCCTCCACTTCTATTACCATGGTCATCATTTCCAATTCACAGCCTTGCCCTTTGGCCTATCATGAGCACCAAGAGTCTTCACCAAGCTTATAGTGAGCTTGGCTGCCAAACTATGCCAGTCAGGGATCCACATGTACCCCTAACTCAATGATATCCTAACAAGGGCAGAGGGCAGCAAGATGGCCTCTCGTTTCACAGAGGCGACAATAAAGTTCCTATGGGAACACGGGTTCCTCATCCATTCAGAAAAGAGTCACATGATCCCATCGAGGGACATAATGCACCTAAGGGCCAGAATATGCACACACCTAGCCAAGGTGTTCCTACCCAGTGAAAAGCAACAAAAAGTAAGGAAACTGGTTGCCAACCTCAGGAGACACAATTCAGTGGACCTTACGCACCTGGTGATGGGGCAAGGGTTATTGATCTTCACAATAGACATGGTCCCCTGGGCACGATTCCATTCCAGGCCCTTACAATGGACTCTCCTCCCCTTCCAAAGGGACATTGCAAGGTGCAGATGCAGACTGGTCCTGGTGCCAAAAGGCCTAAATAAAGGTGGTGGACGATTCCACAGAACCTCACCAAGGGAGCCAACTTTACTCAACTCTATCAGATCATCATCAAGACGGACGCGAGCAAAAGGGACTGGGGAGTCTATTGTGTGAACAAGGTGGCACAGAGACAGTGGAGCACATCGGAGATTGCACACAGCATCAATTGGCTGGAACTTCATGCAGTCTGGCTAGCACTTGCAACCTTCCAGAATCAACTGTGGGGCCACCATGTACTAATTCACATAGACAACATGTCAACAAAGGGACACTGCCAAGGAGGCACCCGATCAAAACCTTGTATGTGGAGGCTGAAAGACTACTAACATGGGTGGAAAGGCATCTGGCGAGTCTACGGTCGGAACGCTTTAGGGACCAAGCAAACCAAGCTCTGTGCCTCTGCTTCTCCTGCTGCTGGCTCCATCTGAGTGGCTCTTTCACTATGCAGGCTGGGCAGCCACCTTCCCTGATGCACTTAGTGCCAGCTGGGGAGAAAAGAAGAGGCTGTTCTTGGATCTCAGATCTTGGCACTCCTGGATCTCAGGAGCTGAACAGAGAAAAGCCTGGATGCTTCAGGCACTAAAGTTTCCTGCTGTTGGAGTCAGCAAGAAAGCATGGAGCCACATGGGAGAGATGAATGCTGGACCCACTGTGCCTTAGAATGGAAGCAGGGGCTGTCTGCCTTTGCCTTCCTTTTCATTCTGGCCTGGGTGGTGCACTACCTTCCTTTTCCCATATGTTTCTGTTTCACACCCATAGTCATTAGGACTCTGCACTAAACACAGTTGCTTAGCTACTGGAGTTTGCCTCTTCCATCTGATGCTGTGTTCCTCTTCTGCTGTACAGACATGGAATGAGAGTGGCTGAGCGAGTCACACTGAATAGGTTTTTTTTGAGATAATTCTTTAGTGCATCATGGTAGGCTGTGAACTGGGACACACTTTCTTGTGTGCAAGCTTCCTAGATCTCGGCTGGCTTCTGAGGAAGTGTGCCCTGAGTCAGGTTGGGAGTCTCCAGCAATTGCCTCCGAGTCCTGCTTATAGAGGTTTGAGGCATCTGGCTGCCCATTGTTCAAAACAGGATGCTGGAGCAGATGGATGATCCAACAGAACTGCTCTTATGTTCTCTATAGGGTGGTTCTCTTAAGTGTGAAAAATAGTGAACACCTGTAATGGTCTTTCTTCTGCAGATCTCTTAGTGCCACCAATATGGGACTGCAGAAAACTCCCTGAGACTAGTAGCTGATGAAATTATTTATCTTTGATAGGATAGGAGACAAATAAGAAGGAGCTTATGCCCAGGTAAGTGAGCAAAACTCTTCTGATCATAACTATTTTTGTTTGTTTCTTGCTGCTATGGACTATTATAATAGATAATGGGAATTTGTATTTAGAGGGGAGGGGAAGTCTGGCTTTGATGTTTTGATGCGAAAGTGGGGAGAGGAGAGTCCTTAATCTGTGGGATAGTGCAAAGGAACTTCATGGAAACTGGGAGGGGGCTCTATCCCTCTTGGAGTTCTTGCCAGTGCTGGTTGTACTGCTGGCTGCAACTTAATGCAGGGGCTCATTTACAGTTCAGGGTTGGGTTTTTGTGTTTTTTTTCTCTTTCTGTTTTTAGGTCTTCTCTAACAAACAGGAGAAAATGTAAACCATAAGTTTTGTAGTAAGCAAAAATAGTATTTTGTTGCTAATATTCTAGTAGTTTCCTTGGGGAACAATAGAGTGCATAAGAAATAAAAATAGAATCTAATATATACAATCATCAGTATACCTAATTCTCAATGTGGCCCTGTCTGCAGATATTTAAATTTGGAGACTGGAGCCATGAACAGACTCCTTGTAAAACAGCAGAAGCACTGCCTTGTAGCTTTAAGGATAGTATGTGAACCCTTAACAAGGGGGTTATAGAAAAGTATTTGTTTAAAAACAATTATGAAGCCAGAATGCCAGCAGGGGGTTGGGGGCTATCCAGTGTTTTGCATGGAGTGTCACATGTATGACTATCTGCCCACCGGTCAGAAGTCTTGGGTGTGTGCTCGGTGCAAGGAGCTCCTGGTTCTCAGGGAGCAAGTTTGCTCCCTTGAGGCCAAGGTGGCTGACCTGGAGAAGCAGGGACAGTCAGTTAGGTGCACGGGGAAGACTCTCGGGGACTTGTTAGATATGTCCCACTCTGGATCTGGCAGCCCGGCTGCTGCCAGGGAGCATGAGGGTCAAGGGGAAAAGGGGCACCATGCTGAGGATAAGGGGAATGTGCCCTCAGAAGGGACCTCTTCTTCAGCTGGTGAACGGGTATCCTTTCGTACCAAGGAACCGTCCCTGGGAAGGGTGGGAGGGGGGCTCTTGGTAGTTGGTGATTCGATCCTTAGGCAGGTAGACAGCTGGGTGGCGAACCCGCATACTGACCGTATGGTGACTTGCCTGCCTGGTGCGAAGGTAGCGGACATTACGCGTGTTTTAGATAGACTGGTAGATAGTGCTGGGGAGGAACCAGTGGTCGTGGTGCACGTCGGCACCAACGATGTGGGGAAATGCAGTCGTGAGGTCCTGGAGGAGAAATTTAGGCTGCTGGGCAGGAAACTCAAGGCCAGGACCTCCAAGGTAGCCTTCTCGGAAGTGCTACCTGTTCCACGCGCAGGGCCGGAGAGACAGGCACAGATCAGGAGTCTCAATGCGTGGATGAGACGGTGGTGTAGGGGGGAAGGGTTCAAGTTTGTTAGGCACTGGGATGCTTTTTGGGACAAGAGGGAGCTGTACAAAAGGGACGGTCTCCACTTGTCCCGAGAAAGAACCAGGCTGCTGGCGCTCAAAATCAAAAAGGTGGCAGAGCAGTTTTTAAACTGAATAATGGGGGAAAGCCGACAGGAGATGAAAAGTCTCTGGTTCGGGATGGCTCATCTCAAAGAGATGAAGGGGTAGCTATTACTTTTGTACAAGGAAATGGATTACAATTGTCCACTGAGACTGTGGCTAATGATAGGAACTGCCTGGCAAGGTCTCGAGGCAGCAAGAGGAAGGCTGTGGGCTTAACAAACATGGGAAACTATAAGTGTTTATACACAAATGCTAGAAGTCTCCGAGGTAAAATTGGGGAGTTGGAATGCTTGGTGCTGGGGGGGAAATAGACATTGTGGGTATTTCAGAAACTTGGTGGGATGAGGAAAATCAGTGGGATACGGTGATTCCTGGTTATAAATTATATCGGAAGGATAGGGGGGAAAGGGTTGGAGGTGGGGTGGCTCTGTATGTCAGAGAGGGTATACCGTCCAGTAAGATTGAGAGGGTAAGAGAATTGGATTCCCTTCTGGAAATGCTATGGGTTGAAATAGTGGGTCCAAAAGGAGGCTTAACAGTGGGAGTTTGTTATCGCCCACCAGATCAAAAGATAGAGGAGGATTATAAAATGATGAATGAATTAAAGATAGCGGCTAGACGAAATAACTGTGTTGTAATAGGCGACTTTAACTACCCACACATTGATTGGGTCAATATGAGTTCTAGTCGGGAAAAAGAGATTGCATTCTTAGACACTCTCAATGACTGTGCTGTGGAACAGATGGTCACAGATCCTACCAGGGGAGAGGTGATCCTGGATTTGGTCCTAAGTAACACCCAAGACCTGGTGAGAGATGTAAAAGTGATTGCACCACTTGGAAACAGTGACCATAATGTCATTGAGTTTAACATTTGTACAGACAGGGAGTTGCCCAAAAAGACTGACGCAACCACTTTTAACTTTAAAAGGGGTAACTTCTCTGGTATGAGGGGACATGTGAGGAAGAAATTGAAAGGAAGAGTGGAGAAGGTCAAAACCATTGGGGAAGCTTGGAGACTATTTAAAAAGACAATCCTAGAAGCTCAGAAAAAATATATACCGCAGGTTAGGAAAGGTACAAATAGGTATAGAAAAAAGCCTGCATGGTTAACAAATAAAGTAATGGAAGCTGTAAAAGGTAAGAAGGATTCCTTTAAGCGATGGAAAGCTAGTCTTAGTGAGGTTGATAAAGGAAACACAGACTATGGCAAATAAAATGCAAGTCTGTGATCAGGCAAGCAAAAAGGGAATATGAGGAGCATATCGCAAAAAACATAAAGACCAACAATAAAACTTTCTTCAAATACATTAGAAGTAGGAAGCCAGCCAGGGAGGCAGTGGGGCCCTTGGATGACCAAGGGGTAAAAGGAGTAGTGAAGGATGATAGGGAAATGGCTGAGAAGCTGAATGCATTTTTTGCCTCTGTCTTCACTGTGGAAGAGGAGAAGTGTTTGCCCACTCCAGAAGCACCGATTTCGGGAGGGGGTTTGAAAGACCTGAATCAGATTGCGGTAACAAGAGAGGAAGTCCTCCGACTGATGGACAATTTAAAAACTAATAAATCACCAGGCCCGGATGGCATTCATCCGAGAGTTCTGAAAGAACTCAAATGTGAACTTGTGGATCTCCTGACAAAAATATGTAATCTTTCTTTAAAATCTGCCTCCATTCCTGAGGACTGGAAGGTAGCTAATGTCACTCCCATCTTTAAAAAGGGCTCCAGGGGAGATCCAGGAAATTACAGGCCAGTCAGTCTGACATCGATACCGGGTAAGTTGGTGGAAACTGTTATTAAGGAAAGAATTAGTAGGCACATTGATGAACAAAAACTATTGAGGCAGACTCAGCATGGGTTCTGTAAGGGAAGATCTTGTCTCACTAACCTGTTAGTGTTTTTTGAGGGAGTGAACAAACATGTGGACAAGGGGGACCCAATAGATATTATTTACCTTGACTTCCGGAAAGCTTTTGATACAGTTCCTCATCAAAGGCTCCTAAGTAAGCTCAATAGTCATGGGATGAAAGGACAAGTCCTTTTGTGGATCAAAAACTGGCTTATAAATAGGAAACAGAGAGTGAGTATAAATGGGAAACTTTCTCAGTGGAGGGTGGTAAGCAGTGGGGTACCACAGGGATCAGTACTCGGTCCAATGCTTTTTAGCTTGTTTATTAATGATTTGGAATTGGGAGTAAGCAGTGAAGTGGCTAAATTTGCAGATGACACGAAGTTGTTCAGGGTGGTGAAAACCAGGGAGGATTGTGAGGCACTCCAAAGGGATCTGTTGAGGATGGGTGAGTGGGCGTCAACGTGGCAAATGGGGTTCAATGTGGCCAAGTGCAAAGTGATGCACATTGGAGCCAAAAATCCTAAATATAAATTACACGTTGATGGGGTCTGATCTGGCAGAGACTGACCAAGAGAGAGATCTTGGAGTCGTAGTGGATAACTCGCTGAAAATGTCTACACAATGTGTAGCTGCAATAAAGAAGGCCAACGCTATGCTGGGGATTATTAGGAAGGGAATTGATAACAAATCAGCCAGTATCATCATGCCCCTGTATAAATCATTGGTGCGACCTCATTTGGAATACTGTGTACAGTTCTGGTCACCACATCTCAAAAAGGATATTATAGCATTGGAAAAAGTGCAGAGAAGGGCAACTAGAATGATAAAAGGGTTGGAACACCTTCCCTATGAAGAAAGGTTAAAATGCTTGGGGCTCTTTAGCTTGGAGAAACGACGGCTGAGAGGTGACATGATCGAGGTTTATAAGATTATGAATGGGATTGAGCAGGTTGAGAAAGAAGTACTTTTCTCCCTTTCTCACAATACAAGAACTTGTGGGCACTCTATGAAATTGCTGAGCAGTCGGGTTAGAACAGATAAAAGGAAATACTTCTTCACCCAAAGAGTGATTAACATATGGAATTCACTGCCACAGGAGGTCGTGGCAGCTTGCAAGCATGGACAGTTTCAAGAGGAAATTAGATAAACATATGGAGCAGAAGTCCACCAGTGGCTATTAGCCACAGGATATAGAATGAGAACTCTCAGTCTGAGGCAGGTGATGCACTCTATTCTTGGTGCTGGAAGGGGCAGCAGTGGGAGGGCTTCTGGTGCCCTGGCCCCACTGCTGGACCTCCTGATGGCACCTGGTATATTTTGGCCGCTGTGTGACAAGAGTGTTGGACTAGATGGGCCATTGGCTTGATTCAACATTGGCTTCTCTTATGTTCTTATGTTCTAACAAATGTTATGAATGAAGATTATTATACTAAATGTCTCTAGTGTCAGTTCAATTTTTGAAGACACCTCAAAGTCCTAACAGAATTCCTATCTGAAGAAGTCTTTCCCAGTAAAGCAATAAAGTCCAATGCTGATGGAGCCCAAGTGATCCTGTTCACAGGATCAACAGGATCACTTTGGCTCCATCAACATCAGACTTTAGTGCTTCACTGGGAAGGACTGCTTCAGATAGGAATTTTGTTAGAACTTTGTCTTCAAAAATTGGACTGACACCAGAGATATTTAGTATAGTATTCTTCATTCATAACATTATAAGGGTTTGCATACTATTTTTATAAAATTTTTGTCATTATATTCATAGGTTTCTGGTCTTTTGTTAATTTCCTCCATACTGTGAATCTCCTCTTTTTGCTTTGTAGCTTTAAGAAGCAAATGCCCTCTGTAGCCATTGCTAGACAAACACAATGGTATTGCTAGCATTCAGGTCTTGGTTTCTGGAAGGTAAAGGCTGTGGGGAGGGCAAGAGCCCTTTGCAGGACTGTTTTGGCCTTTGAAAAAGCACACATTAGGGCCAGGCCTGGTAGAAACCATGTCACTTGCTATTATGTGGCAGCAGCTACCACATGAAAGTGAGTATTGTGTAGATCGAGATGGGTAGCCATCATAGTTCCTTCTAAGCTGTGCTAGGGGGTGCTGGAACACAAAAGTTTAACAGGTGGCACATGGGGTTTCTGCTACTGCTCACAAGGCATTTTTCCTTCCATTGGAGACAATGGAAGATGGGGGCACCTCCTTCCGGGGGCCTCTAGTTCAGTCTTTTTGAAACTTGAGGGGGGGGTTCCTGAGGAGAGGCACCAGCAGCAATGCTGCAAATTTAGTGTCTCTACATAAAAAAACAGGGCCCCCCGAGCCTGAGATACCCCCCCGATCGACTTGATACTGTTTTCTCTTATAACATTTAAATTATTCTTAAAATATAGTTTAAATATAATTTTAAATAATTTATTCTGCGATTTTTGTAAGGTTATGGGAGTAATGTTCTAAAAAAACTAATTTATGCAGTAGTCATATGTAGATTCACTTGCAACTTTAATGCTACTAGCTTTTTCACTCACGAGGTAGAATGTCTGCTCACAACTTTGTGGATCTTAGAGGGAACATTGGCTAGCCACTTTAGTCTATCTATGGCAGCAGAAAAGAGCAAGAGTCTAGTAGAACCTTAAAGACTAACAAAATTTGTGGCAGGATATGAGCTTTCGTAAGTCGTGAATGTGGCATAGTGATTAAAGTTTCAGACTAGGATCTGGGAGATAAGGTTCAAATCCACACTGTGCCATGGAAGCCTACTAAGGGACCTTGGGCCAGTCACATACCTAATCTACCTCACGTGGTTGTTGTGTGAATAAAATGGCGGACAGGGATTGGGTACAGATGATCTGATGATATTCCTTTCATTACAGCACAAACAGTTCATTTTGTAGATGTTTTGTTGCAACAAGATGGTGGTAGCCGTGTTTGTGTGTAGCAGTAGAAAAGAGCAAGAGTCCAGTAGCACCTTAAAGACTAACAAATTTGTGGCAGGGTATGATCTTTTGTGTGTCACTGCTCACTTATTCGGGTACCAGTGAATCACGAAGGCTCATACCCTGCCACATATTTTGTTCGTCTTTAAGGTGTACTGGACTCCTCCTCTCTTCTGTTGTTGCAACAGTCCATTTTGCTGCTTCTTTTGTTCACCCTTACAAATGTCAAGCTCCACTGCTGCTCCTTTGCACATATACAGTTTGTACACTTTGAAGCTCATTAGAGCAGAAACGAAACATACACAGGGGCTGGAATGAGTGGATGGGACAAAGAGCTAAGCCCTTCCTTTTTTGGTGTCCCTTGTGCCGAGAAGCTTCCAACAGAGATTGTGAAATGAGGGTTTTTCCTGCCCTTTCTCTCTTTTTTTCCTTTTGAGCCCTCCAAACACAACCTTAAACCAGGGTATTTTACTGCCATAAATATAAACTGTTAATAGGAAAATACATTTTTTTCCAGAGCAGATGTTTAGCTATGGATTCTGAACACGTAAGAATGGGCAATCTCTTCTTCCTCTTTCATCATACTAAATACTGAGTTTATAGCAAATACAGCAAAGTTTTTGAATGGAAGAGAAAACAAGGCATTGTCTGTTTGCTTATCAGCAATCACTGCAAAGTGGACAAACAAAACAACAGTGTTTTGGGGACTAGGTATTGTTTCACCCTCATCCCTACACAGACTATTACATATAGTCTGTGTGTTCTCTTTGGCAGCTGTCATGTCTGGAGTGGGGGGGCTTTGTCGCCACCTGGCTTCCTAGTCTCTGAGCTCATATGTTAACTGCAAAGCTGCATCATCTCCTGAATGGATCACTCAGTCAGACATTCTGTGGTTTAGTGTTCTTTGCTGTAGATCGTTGGTCAGCACGGAAGAAACGGGGCTCACATTGTAATTGTGTCAAGCGCGGAGTACTTGCATGTAGCTTGTAGCTCAGAATGGAGAGTCCTGGTGTCCAGGATCTCCCTGCAACTCTCCCTTTTGTACAAGTATATAAGTTTCCTTAGGATTGTCTATGGCTTTTGCTTTTTGGTTTTATGTTGGGATTCATATCCAGGCAAGTTATGGCAAGCTTAGTATTTTAATAGTAAAATGTCTGTTAAGGAAGAGAGACAAATACTGTGGACTCTATTATATGGTCATGCGGTAGCTGTGGAATATAATCCTAGTTGATGTAGGATTTCTCCCCTTTTTTTGCTTGATGTTTGTCATCCACCTTTTAACCATCTTGTTGGTCAATTGCTGTGCAAGGTTTCTTCTGTGGTGGCTGACAGCAGTTGCTTCATATTCATTCCTTAGAATTTTCACACTTTTTTGCATTCTCACTCATGGGCTGCTGGCTCAACACGCGTCTTCCTGCCTTTGGGATCTGGGCTCCCGTTGCCACAGTTAAAGCAGCAATAGCTGCAGGCTATGATCATCATTACTATTATTGTAGCTGGAGTGAGAAAAGAAGAGGGAGCATATTAGTTCTTGAAAATGTTAAACAAGAATTAGAATGAACCTAAACCGCTTTGCGGTGCAACAGGGATTGATTATACCTTTATGAGTTTGTTTGTTGTCCCCCAGAATGGCAAACAACCATGATCAGCTGCTTGCTAATGGCTAAGGTAGGACTGGAATGACCAAACTGTGACTTGTAGCTCATTGCTTTTAGCTATTTATTTTTTGGCTTCCAAACCCTACAAAACGTAAACTTTCCTTTCCCTTTGTCCCAGCCGTACTCAGTAAAGATTAATCTTTGTCATGACTGATATCAAAATCATAGATTCCTAGAATATAGGGCTTGGACTGAGGCAGTGAAGTGAAGGGAGTATCAGACTGGCTGGCAGTAAAAAGTATTAAAAACTTGGGACTAAAAAGCTAGAGGGGGTGAAGATGAAAGGAGAAAAACTAATAGGTTGGGAAAGCCCTGTGTGTGAGAGAGAATGAGAGAGATCAACTCCCCCCCCCCAGCTCCGCAGATTGTGCCTCACAGCCGTGGTTTTTAAACATAACAACTTTGACCAATTCTGCTTGTAGCACTATATCTAATAGTAAAGTCATTGATCCTTGCTGAAAACAGCAACACCTGGCCACACAGAGAATAGGTGTAGGGTTCTCTAGATGTTTGGGAGACTTCTGAAGTATGCAGGAAAATATACTTTCTGCACTAATCAAGAAGGTGGCTGATGAGGACTGAAAATGCTTCAGAAATGGGATGTTGAGAGCTGCTGAATATCAGTTAAATATAAGAGGCTTAGTCAGCCTGGTCAAGCCTCTGAGAGGGGGAGATTTCCAAGTTGTCCCTCCTACCCCATTTTGATTCTTCATGGGGCCCAAGCTTGTCAAAACTACTGCTAATCCTGTCTGCTGGCTTTTGTTACAGAAGCAGAGCTCCCACATAACCGTTTAAAGTTGGCTGTATAGAAGGCTGCTACTTGGAGGAGTATTTACAACTTTGTACAGCCATAACCATACAGTCAGAGGGTTTAAAGAGTGTCTTTAGACAACTGTTCTTCTGCAATAAAGATCTAATGAGAAAATCTGGTACACACAACTGTGAGTGACACTATTGGGGTGAATACATCATTAATATGAGTTTGGATTTTTCTCAGGTAGGAAAACACCTGTCAGAGGCGAGTTTTGTGAGATCCCAGTGCCTGCAAAACTGCAAAACTTAACTGTGATCCAGTTAACAGTTTGAGCAGTGAAGGATATTACTATTTTTTTTTTACACTTTACAGTATAATTGCTATACAGGAAGTACAGCACCGTCTTGCTTCCTGAAATATCTATTTCACACTTGGTGAAGATGTTGAAAAAACTAAAGAGTTTCCTTTCTGAATATTATTAACATCTAGGGTAGCTTTTATACTTGGTTTTGACAAGTATTCAAGCTGCACCTCTGTTATTAATTTCATGTATGACCTTGGGCAAACCACTATTTCTCAGCATTGTTACCCACACTAGTAAAATAGGTATGATAATGAGTGACCTTCCTCATAGAGTCAGTACAAAAATGGAACAGCCTTTGCGAATCAGAAGTGCTATATAAAAGTAGTTTTTACAGTTCATTTCTAATGTGAAGAGTCAAAATAATGTGGACAATAAAGGTAAAAAAGGAGTTTTGTACTATTTTTTCCCTTAAGTGTTCCTTCACCAAGTTTACTTAAAAGGTAGTAAGTCTGGACCAGAAGTCTGGTCCAGTTACAGCTGAAAGAATTAGGCTCTATCATTTCTAAAGATTCACTATGGTAGAAAAATGTCCTTTTAGGCATTCATAGCCAGTGTGGTATTAGAATGTTGGACTAAGATCAGGGGGACCTAGGTACAAATCTCTACTCTGCCGTATAAGCTTGCTGGAGGACTGTGGGCCGGTCACACACTCTCGGCCTAACCCACCTCACAGAGATTGTGAAGATAAAATGGAGGAGAAGAGAACAGTGTAAGCCTCTTTGGGCAGAAAGGCAGGGCATAACTGAAATAGATCCATTCTGCAGTTACTTTTCTTTTTACTGCTATCCTTAGTGTTGAAGCAGTTGTTAATAACCCCTTTGCTCTTTGTTCTATTAACTGCTCCATTTCAAGTGATATATCTTAGTACTGATTCACATGTTTATGTATGAATAATTTCGTGACTGTAACATTCACACATCAAAGTCATTGCCTAAACAGCCATGCACATGTATGATATTTATACTAGAATATTAGAGTTAGCTCCACAGTATCCATGTCTCCAATGAGCAAGAAGCAGTCTTAGACCTGGGGCAAGAAAAACTGATATAGCTTTTTAATCTTTTAAAAAACGTGTTTCCTAGATTTTATGGGAAATGAGCTCTTAACAGATTCTGGGGAAAAAGGCTTGCATATGCATTACTCGAATCTGCAGATGTCTGTATCTCCTGTTACAATTTTACTAACTCCCATATAGCCTTGTGTTTCTGAGCAAGACTTCTAGCTATCTTTTCATAGGTTTTCGTGTCCCCCTTGCTTTTGCAGTATAAAAAATGCAGGTGACATTCGCACAGTACAGAAGACAAGTTCTTGCTGCCAAATTATTCCATGTGATCATGTGCCTTTTTATGCAAATGCAAGGTGAGATTTAGCAGTGTGAATCTACACTAAACTCTTTACCAACATAAACTTTAATCTTATCCTAAAATATCAGGTGAGATTAGAGAGGTTTACAAAACAGGATGTTATTTGAAGCTCCTGAAAACAAAGTAACCAGATCTGACCAGCCCAGAGACTTAACAGGCATCTAGAAAGCATCTTACTTACCAATGAACAAGACAATGACAAAAAAGAACGCAAGCTCCAATATATCCGCCTTCGGTAATCTCTGGAATTTATTCAGTAACTTTTCACCAATTGTGTAGAGTTCATTCTGAAAGTCACTGTGAGGCATCCTGCCTATATCAGCCCAGGTTTTGTAAGACACAGCGGGGGTGGGGAAAAGAGTACATGAGAGCTTAGTAAATAACTTTGGATTACTAACACCTTTTGGTACTAAGATCACCAGCAGAACAAGTTTATCAGGATGCTGCCCTTGTATTTCCACTCTTGTACAGCTGCTGAGGAGGAGGCTTATTATGCTAGTTTTGCATATCCTGATATCATATACATACAAGTAAATGAAAAGCTGATTCTCGGGTACTTTGTTCCCATTTCTTAAGAGGTGCAGCAATAAAGTATGTCCTGCTTCTGACAACCGTGCTTCCCTCTGAAATGAGAATGCACTAAACAAGGCTTGGGGTGTTTGTGTGCCAGAAGGTGTGTGTTCCATATGCTAAATCATGTTCCATGTTCTAAACTTCATTCCAGAGAGAATCATTTGACTTTGCTCTAAGGGTTCTTTGATTTCAACTGCTTGATGAGTTGTTCTAAATGTTGTAGCATCTAAGAATGGCATTGAGTGGCAGTACTGCAAATCCTGACCAACTTCTCTTTATGGGAATGCTCAGATACGCACTCTATTTTTATAGTGTAGTTTAAACTGGAATTTATTCCTTCAGGAATTTCAGACATTGAAGAAAATAATAGTCTTAATACCTATTTACTTATTCTGTTTGATTCAGGCATTTTGCTCAGATTCTTTTAAATCGTTTGTATTCTGTAATGCATGAAAAGTATTAAGAAATGTACAGATCATTAAAGGAGTTTATGAGGCTCTCAGCGTACTCTACCAGAAGATGTGCTTGCTGTTTGAAGTATAATTTATTTATCTGTTTTAATCTTAGCTAATTCCTATTGTATATCTTATTTCTGCTGAGAGAGTGAGAGTCCCACACAGCCATTCTGTTATCAGCATTCTTTCATTGTTAGGCTTTGGGCTGGACCAAATGACATTAGAGCAGCAAGACCTTCACGTTTTGGTATAAAGCAGAATATACTCCAAGGCTGTGCCTTGGCATGGTTTAGAAAATATTTTGATTTTCAAAAGGAGATTATAGAAACTTTTGGCTATGGTTGCATGTATATTTGTAGGAAAAGAATACTTGGTGATTCCAGACCGAAGGCAGTTTGGATGTTTATAGTCAAGAGGCTTAGAATTCTTTGCAAAAACTCCTGCATCTTCTTTTATTGGAAGACTGTAATACTTCCATTACTATAGCTGAGTTGCAGAATTTCACTGTCAGCAGCAAGGCATAGGTAAATCCAGTTAACAGCTGACCTGTCCATCTGGCAAAGCGAATCCTGTAATTTTCTGAGTTTCCCCTCACCTTCCTCCAGATAAGGGAAGATACTGTGACTAAGGCTGTATTTGAATGTCATATGTAACCCATTTAGAAACTAAATTCATCTACCTGTAACACATGACTATAGGGTTTTGTGTTAATCAGAATTGTTCCGCTGGGTTAAACTCTGATTTAGAACCCTGCTAATTCACCACTTTTGCAAACAGGATCACAGATGACATTATGTTTTAAAATATACAGTTCATCATTAGCTGAAACTTTCATGTCTTTGGTCCTGGGAACTTGCTTCAGATTCACTGTGCCTCCATTTCCATGATTCTTAGCTGAGGTAATGGACTTCACTCCAAGCAAATTGTATATTCTAATAGCAAAGTGTGGCCCCGTTTGTGGATATGTAAATCTTTGGGTTGTGACCTCACAGAAAAGAAACTGATACTTCTGCAAACTTGGGGAACTCTTCGGGTTTGCAGAAAAATCTGAAACTAAAAAGAAATACATTGGGAAGTAAAATCCCTCCAAAACAATATTTTTGTATGTGCATGATCAGACAGTGGACTTACCTCCTGTGTTCTGGAGGTAAGTCCACTAGGGGCAGAGTTGTGGAGCTGCTCTGAGCCTTGCTGTGGTGGTGGTCTAAGAGCTACTCCATGCCCAGCCATGGTGGAGTCCGAGAGCCATTCTGGGCTCAGCTGCAGTCATGGTGGAGTCCAGGAGCCACTCCAGGTCGAGCCATAGTGGTGGCTGGGCCAAGAGGCAGCTGTAGAGCCTGGAGTCATGCCAGGTTCCATGACAGGGGAATGGGATTGGAAGGGAGATGTGCCAGGGCTCAGCAAGTAAGGGGGGTGGGTGGGATTCCCACTTCATGGGCTCCCACTTGTGAATACCTAATAAGCATGGGGCTTTGCATAACATCATAATGGAAAATGCCACATCTTAAGAACTGCTGTTCTATTTTAGCTCCTCTCTTGCCCTGTTCAGGTAACTATTGCCTAAACTGCTGAACATCTCTTCCCCAACTGAGTGTTTCAGCACTTCAATCCTTACAAAAGCTAATTACAGTTCAGAGCAGTCAGCATTTTGTTTATGCAATTGTGTGGTTGCAAATCTGATTTTCTTCCATGTCACTCTTTCACCTGGTGGATAATTGGTGATGAATAAGTAAAGGTATTCTCTGTTAAATGCTTTGTTAGAACACTTCCATCTGGTTCTTGATAGTGTAGTAGATTTCTTCCTACAAGACAGTTCTGAGCCACCTATCCAGTGGTTGTGTTCTGTTTTCAGGAGATGGCTAAGCTTGGCAGCAGTTCAGCATACTTTGTGACTCAGACTTTAGTTTGTAAGACAAACTGAATTTGCATGATTTTTTTTCCATTTATGATCAGACTCGTAACCATATTCTGCCTTCATTTGTACTGGCTCTGAATTAAGTGATTTCCATTACCTGTCACTAAACTTTAAAATTATACTTCAAGATACTATCTTCCCAAGGGTCTGAAGGGTGGAATATTTGCTTTGCTTTTGGTAAACCAACTGTAATAAGGGACAGTGAATATTGTTTAGTTATTATACATTCATCTTTATACTTTGAAAGGAAAAAGTCTCATAGTTCTCAGTCTTGTGAAAGAAGGTCAGAACCCCTTCTCTCATGAAACAAAACAGGATCAGAATGTCTGCCTATCTGTCTATCTTGGCAATGGCTGAGTATTTGAATTCTGGAAAGAATTATCGCTTTGGCTGCTTGAGTGGTTCTGTTAGTAAAGCAGGACTTATTTGCCAGCAAAAAAAATCACATGGCTCTCCAGAATTCACTAATGAGAATATTGTGTTGCTGAAATAGTTGTCATCCCCCAGCATAGCCACAAACCGATGGTACAAGGCCACCCAAATAAGACACAGTTGCTTTTTAATAGTGCCTTTTGCAAAACTACAACCAACATGGTCTAGGGGACAGAATTTGACCCTAGATGAACTAGATCTCAATCCTACATTGGTGACTACCTCAGAAGCCATTGGCAAAAAGAAAAAGAGATCACTGTTTCAGCACTCAGCCCATGAATGGGAAGAATGATGAACCAAGTAAGGAGGCTGTTGAGAGGAAAAATATAGTAAGGAGGTTATAAAGCAGTTGGACCCCCCCACCACCTTTTAAGGGTCAGTTTAGAATACTTTATCCATCTGTGAACCACAAAGGTGCTTCTAGATTTAGAGTCAAACACCAATGTTTACCATCTGTGCAGTTGGTTAGTTGGCTTTTGAACCTCACCCAAATAACAGGGTTTGGGTCCTCAGCAGAACAGCTCTCCTTTAAACTGAGGTGATGACAACTGCAGGAATTCATCATACCATGTCACTAAAACTAGTTTGGCAGCCTTCATGTCTGGAAGGTTTGGTTGTGGCATACCTATGACTGATGCCTTGTATTCAGTCACCCTCAGTTTTCCCCCCTGGAGCCTTGAATGTTTAATTTCTATAAGTAAATAAAATAAAATACCTCCTTCTGCTGATAATAAGGGGGTTGCTGGGTGAGTCTCCGCCTAAAACTGAACTACAAGTCTCTCATAGATTTCTCTGTTTACCTGTTAGCAGAGTTAGGATTACTTGAAGGCAAGGAATGGTTTGACTCCTGGAGTTACCTACGCACACACTAATGAGATTGTTTAGTTGAAATGCGTGTTATATACCACAGCATAGCTGAAGAGATGTTGCAGTACCACCAAGTAATATGCAGCATGAGAAATTCAGTATTGGCTCTGAGTGGCTAATTTCTTTTGTTTTATCTCTGTTTTGCCACATCAAAGTATATTTGTAAGAGCAAGTATTCCTGGGGTTAAATTCATACTAATACTTCCTCATACAAACTGATTGTGCAAATTCACCCTTGTTGATGCCCTCTACTGTTGAATGTACTCAGGCATCCAAACTTTGACTAGCTAGATGACTGGTAGGACTCAGCAGGAAGCTTTTATGAGTTTGTTTGTGATGAAACTTACTTGTTGTACGATAGTTTTTTAAGTATCAATAAAATCCATTGGAACTGTTTGGGAAAATAAAAATAGCTGAACTGAAAATAAAATTCAGCCTTGGGCCTTTGTGCGTGTGCATGCAGCATGTGTGTTCTTGCATTCTAATCTGGATTTAATAATCCCATATCTGAGTTTACTCTTACTCACAAGAGGAAGGGTAAAGTGTGGGATAAATACCTCTTTTTGAAACCTAGCTAATCTAAGAGTGGATGTCACCTCACCACATGCAACTGTAGTGTGTCATTTCCTACGAGTTTAAGATTTACTGTTTAAACTGCAGTTTGTTTTTGCTGTGGTATTTCTTTTGTGTCTCCAGGCTGACTTTTAGGTTTATCCCATCTTTTTCAAGTGTGTGCCTCCTACTTGGTGAATCTATGGCAAACCAGTAAGAGGCAGCCTGTAACATGCTTGGGAAAAGGGGCAGAAAGGCAAGTCACTGTTCTATGGCAGCTTCTTCAAAATGCCACATAGTCTGTTTCCTGCTGTGAATAGCTAGTGTGTGCAGTGCAGCATGGCCTCTGGCAACTGCTCTTTAACAACTGTGCTTTATGGATATTGAGAGGCCTCTTTAACAGTATGACAGCTGGTAACACAAGCCAGGTTTTTGCCTTCTGATTCCTAGACATATGTTTCAATTTGCACGTTTCCCCTTTGCTGCTGGATGAGGCCCCTGCCAAACTCGTCTGCATTTTTTACCAGAAAACCCTTAACTGTTTTTTTCCTCTTAGTCTTTAGCCCTGGTTGCTTGCTTTGTTCTATTTTTTTCTCAGTGCTCAGCTAAGAGAAACAATAGATTTCTCAAAAAGAGGGCTCCAGCTATTTAAAGTCCATAATAGGAACCATGGAATTCGGATTTCTGTCAAGAGAAAGTGACCCATTTAGTTATTCTGAAGCAGTAACTGTGTTAAACTGTTGAGGCAAAAAGAAACAGGAATCTAGTGGCACCTTAAAGACTAAAGCATTTCCTGCTTTTGTGTCTGCCAAAGCTTGCACTGGAATAAAACTGACTTATTTAATAAATTAATTTATTAAAACGTCTATATCCCACCTTTCCTCATGGTTCAAGGTGGCTAGTTAGTCTTTAAGGTGCCACTAGACTTCTGTTTATTTCCCTTAAATTATCTTTGCACATGAATATTATAATTAATTTGCATGAGGTTTCTCAGAACATACACCATCCACACCCCTTGCAAGTCACTATGCTGCAGAGAGAACCTGAAAGTACTTGATACTCTGCATTTTTTTGTATGTGCATCACATGAAGTTGGGAGTGGTGGGAAAAAAATCTCTTGGGAGAAAATAATTTGGAAATAATTTTGTTTGCCTGAAACATCCTCAGATGATCCATTTTTTTAAAAAAATATGTATTATGATGCTAGTATAAAAATGGCACAAAACCATCATGGCAGCAATTGCTTTTATGTGCAAAGAGTTTCATCTTTGGCAACAAATGATAAAGGGTAAAGCCTTGATAGGTAGCAGCAAAGCTAGCAAGGATTTCATTCCCTGACCTGCTTGTGTGCCAGCTGAATATCCATTCTAAATAGTGTTCCTGGTGTTTAGAGAATGCTGTGGTTAAAGTGTCAGAGTTCCCAGGAAAGCAAGAAAAACCTGCACCGAACTACTGCCTGTAGTAATCCATTTTGAAAAAATAAACACCCCCCCCGAATTCCTCAGTGACACTCCATTAAAGCCTGAGCCCAGTTTCAGCAGCTGTTTGCACTCTAACTGTGCTGAAGAACCAAAAACAAGTATAGGAATGTGGAATGTTTTCTAATTGGCACAAAATCCTTAATCTTGAGAAATGCTCTTATTTGTGTGCAATGGCAATATAGCTTTCTTGCTCAACTAGAACTTTTATTGTAATGGAAACACACCACAAAGTTTAGTTACTACTCCACAGTTTGGTAATTTATATATAGGAATTCCTTCAATAATTGATTACCTGAGGAATTCAAGCTGTATAATCAGACTAATCGCCAATTCCTGGAAAGATGTCTCAGATTTTCTCATGACTAGTTCACAAAACAACCTTGCTTCTCTCTCTCTCTCTCTCTCTCTCTCTCTCTCTCTCTCTCTCTCTCTCTCTCTCTCCCCCTTCCTCCCTTACTGATTTTAAAGTGTTTAGGGCCCAGTGCATAGGATGCACATGAGCATGCAGCTGGCTCACACTCTTGACTGCTAAACAACTAGACTGACCCAGCTTTCATCTCCCACCACCTTCTTGCTCTTCCATCCTGTGTGTCCTTCCTGCACTTTTAACACTTGCAATAAAATCTTGACAAAGGCTTAAGCTGAACAGCAAAATCCTTCCTTTGCTGAGGTGCTGTGTAGGATGAGAAGTAGCAGACGCCAGCCTTACCCCAGTGGTGCAGCAGGGTTAGATGCTTGTCCTTTGTGTTTTTCTTTCTATTGTCTTCATTTCATGTCAGCTCTCCTTCCATTTTTGACTGTCTCTGTATTCTTTCTTTCCTTGCTCAACTCCTCTTGTCCCTGATGCTGACAGCCAGCTGCTGTCTCTGCCTGAATTGTGTGTGTGTGCGTGCTTGCTCATGCTCTCTCTCTCTCTCTCTCTCTCTCTCTCTCTCTCTCTCTCTCTCTCTCTCTCTCTCTCTTTTTGTTGTTGGTAGTCCTGGAGATGCAAAGTTTCGTGTTACATGTGCGCCAGGGAGAGGGGAGGGAAGACAGTGGAGATTTGCAGCTGGTATAAACTCCCCAGCGCAAAGCTCCTGAAACCAACACTTGTTGCAAGCTCTGTGTTACCCTTGATTGTATACAAAGTTTCTTCTCTATTTTTATAGCCCCCATGGCAATTGAGTGAGTTTCCTTCTGGTTTTCTGCCAAGCTTCTAAATACTTTGTTATCTACCAAAGAATAATCAACAGCTGTTCTATGAAGAAGCAGCTGATAATAAAGATGAAGTAATATAAGAATTGGAAGATGCCTCCTGGTCTTCAGATGTACAGAGACACTTGAGTCTTTAGGTTTTTACTTAGGGATGTCCCTGGATATAACACAAAGAATTTTGGATTGTTTGGTGATTTTATCACATTAAAAATCAATTAGGTTGAATTGTCTGAAACTGCATTGTGGGCAGACTTGGCTGTCTCTCTGTAAACCTACTCAAAAGAGGGGTTTCAGCCATGGTTTGACAGTTTATGGCCTTTAGGAACACATGTAATCCAATAACATAGATTAATCATGGAGTACATTTGTTTAATGGATATTGATCCCTGATGTTGTGCCCTTGAGTGTAGGACTGGTTATACATTTAAATAATAGTAGGTGCAAAATTAAAAGTTTAGAATAGAATTAAAAGGACAGTGCTAGTGAGCAGGGAACTTGCTGGGAGTCTGCAGGGAGGAGGGAATGAGGATCAGAAACAAAGCACCAAAAGGACAGAAACAAACCATAACCTTCCATTGCTTCTGAAATGACTGTGGGCAGGAAGACCCTAGGTGAGGCCAGCACTGAAGCCTGCGAATTCGTAAGATGGCAACATTTTGAGATCCTCCTCAGAACTGACCTGCACAGGAGCACCTGGTGTTGGCTGATCAGAAAGTGCTTATATTCTACTCAATCAACACAGTTGTTCTGGGTTCATAAAGTTAGTAACTGCATTGTCCATTGCCACTGCACGGGGTCAGGGTTATATCAATGGTAGCATGTGGAGAATCTGCACAAATGTTTGATACTTATTCAGGGTGAGAGATGTAGAGATAAAATATGAATAAAAATGGGAGTAAGAGAAAGATAAAGAAAATAACTTGTGGAGCGTTGTTAATCAGTGCTGCAGCCTCAGCGCCATCTTGGATATCCGGGTGGGAGGTGTAGGGATAATTCTAACAGTATGCCAATTTCTGTGCAGGTAGAAGGCCTTTGCTATTAGTAGAGGCCTATCTTGCCTTCTGATAATTTAGGCTGCTGTATGACCATTCCACTATAGAAATATTGTTCTCCCTCTGAGACAGAGGACATCTAGAGGGTGATTCTCACCATCCTTTCAGGGAGGTGTCAACTATCCTGTGTTTATGTAAGTCTGGCTGTAGATTAGTTTGATCTACTTGACAGGAGCTGACAGCTCAGAATGTCAGTCTAGCTGGCTCCAACTGGTTTAGTGCAGTTCTGTGCAGCACTAGTTAACCTACTCACTGTGACTCAGCACTGTAATGCCTGTATATATGCAATCATATTCATATGCAATCATATGCAAATTCATATGCAATTCATATGCAATCATATTCTGTACAGTTCTACCCTTGATGGGAAACCTGGTCTCTGCGGAGCATTTTGTCACTGTGTCCAATTTTGTGGTGAAGGCTGGTGTAAATAAATGTCAATAGTTTTGCACTAAGCTATTTGGACTTACGTCTTCATTTGATACTCACACTCCCTTACTTTCTACTGTGGGCTAGCCACCGCGGCACCTTTGACAGGGTTATGGGCCCAGGCTATGGCTAGCTGTGCAGTGAGTGAGTGGAGGTGTGGAAGGAGTATCAGAAGAACAGTGGCTGTCTGCTGTGGCTTTCTCTGACGCTGAAGGGGAAGCAGAGCCGAGCCGTGCTACTAAGAGCAGGCAGGAGGAGCTGGAAGCTGTTGGCAGCATGTGGGAGTCCAGAGTGCTGAAGGGCGTCCAGTTGCCGGGATCAGAGGTCCAGCTGCTGGGAGAAGACAACATCATGGCCCAGGTACCCATGGCTCAGGTGGTGGAAAAGTTAACCACAACTAATTACAATGTGTGGGCTCTAAAAATGAAGCACTTCTTGATTAAGGAGGCTCTGTGGGAGTATGTTAATGACCCTCCAGACGATCTGACGCCAACTGACAAGCGGCAAGATGAAAAAGCACTGGCTTTGATTGTCCTGAGTGCTGGGGATGATCAGCTTATCTATGCAGCTGATAAAACAAGCTCCAAAGATGTGTGGAACTCATTAAAAGCTGTTTATCAACAGACTATCATTGGATCGTGAATATCTTTAACAAGACAGCTGTACCGGAAAGTGCAGCAGCCTGGAGAGTCTGTAAAAGCACACCTCAACGTCCTAAGGGGTTATTTTCAGCAGCTACAGGAGTGAGGGAAGGAGTTTGCTGAAGATGACAAAATTCATGTAATTTTAATTTCTTTGGCACCAAGTTTCGACATCTCATAACTGCTCTTGAGACTGTGGATGCTAAATCAGTCTGTGGGAGTCAACCTCGTCAGTTTCTTTCCTGCCTCAACACAGACAGCAGCTTCAAAATCGGGTTTGCCTTTTCTGTTAGGATTTTCTCTTTATCCTGACTGCTTTTTCTCTTAAAAGTCTTAGATCTATATTCTTCTCTCTATAGTCTTTTTTGTACACATTTTCCCTCCTCTACTTCATTGGTATAGCTCCCTCCCCCTCCCCCTCCCATCCTTGAGAGAGGGACGAAAAGGAGCAATTGACAAGTGCCAGAAACTGTGTTGACCATTTTTGCCTAAGGCAGCAGAACAGAGCGAGTCCTGTTGGTCACTCACATCACAGCACTGACTGAAGGCAGTGATGAGTTCTTACCAAAGGGAGAAACCAACCTCTCATTCATGCTAGAATCAAGAAAGACTGCTAGATCGACCAGCAAGGCCCACAGTCGGTTCGCTGTGGCAACTGCAGTGAACTCCTTGATACCCGGAGTTGATGAAAAAACGTTGTGCAGTAAAAATCATGCCGGGACTTTCTCCCAGCTTAAGTTTTGTGACCAGTGATGGCAGCCATTTTATGCAGCCCCAGACATCCATCAGAGTTGGCTCTCCTGCAGGCTTAACTGACCCAGAGCTTGCTGAGTTTGGTGGAGCTGTATCCACACCAGGTTTTGTAATGGAGACTCAGAGATATCAGTGCTCAGCTCTGGAGGATCAAGGCTCCTAATCCGATAACAGTTAAACAAACTGGAATGAAGAGGAATCACAGGCAGTTTTGGAGCTGCCACCACCGCTAACCACCACCGTTAACAACTAACAACTGATAGCCAAAGGTGAGAGAGCCCTTTGTTTCCTGGAACTCTTAATGACAATTCGTGTCAGTTGCCAGAAGGATAACTACAAGAAGATCGAGGAACCAACTATAAGAAGAGTGGATTGCGTAACTACAGCCATTGGTAATTAATGTTACCAGTTTTATTGAGTTGTATAATTTGAATGATTTCAATATTGTTTTAATTTAAATTATTCATGTTTTATTGTAAATTAGGTATTGATTTTATGTAAGCTGCCCTGAGCTGGCCTTGGCTGGGAGGATGGGGTAAAGATCAATCAATCAATCAATCAATCAAATAAATAAATAAATAAATAAAACAAGAATAACTCCCCAGTGCATGAAACTGCAGTCTAATTGAAATAAAGGATCGTCACAATCACATGTAAATAAACATAAATATATTCTAAACCATTACAATAATTCCACAAGAGATTACAAATATATGTAACACAATATAAAATGCAAACTCTATAGAGTTTAAAGTTGACATAGAAAATGTGACCGAATAGAACGCTATCAAATGACCATAAATTTAAAGGAGGCGCAATAAAGGTGACTAATGAGCAGCCTCAGTCTATTATTTTCTTCTCTAAATTTTAAAGGAGGCACAATGAAAGTGACAAAAATGCCACTTCAGTTGTTTATCTCTTCTCTCTATGGCAGTGTGATCGATGATGTGAGCTGTTTCAGAGCAAAACCTTTTTCAATGGCTTGGTTTACATTGTGTTCCATTGTGATTTGGAGACTGGAGGTCCATTCTAGATTTAAGATTTCTAAACAAATTCATAAAGTTGAGACATTTCAGAATGGAAACCCTACAGTCCATCACAGAATCCCTACAGACGGGAGAATTCCTCACTTTTATAGATCTGACAGAGGCATATCTGCATATTATTATTTGTCTGAGCCACAGAAAATACCTTCGATTCTGCACAGAACAGGACCACCATCAGTTCAGGGTGCTCCCATTTGTTCTGTCAACAGCACTTAGAGCCTTTTCAAAAGTTCTCATAACTCCGATTGTCAGGTTAAGAGAACAGGGGATTCACATAGATCCCTACTTAGGCGACTTATTGATCAGTTCCAGTTACAGAGACAAATCCCTAGTGGATACACAGATGACCATTCAGTGCCTACAAAACCATGGATTTATCATGAATTTAAAGAAGAGATCACTGATCCTGGTACGAAGACAGGAGCACCTATGGGTTATCATAGATATGACAGCCAGAGAGACTGAGCATACGCGAAGGCTGGTGGCTGGCTTGTTTTGGAGCTCCAATGCCTACAGTTTTAAAAGGTTTTAATTAATTTTTTTCTGCATTGAAACTCCTATGTGTGTGTCTGTGCTTGTACCTGGACATATTTCTTAAATGGAACTGCTGGGCAGCTGAGCAATTTGCCAAGTTTTTTGTTGTTGTGGGACTGCTGATATCGTCAGACTTGGGACCAACTAATTGGCTGGGTTAATGACTCAAGCTGAGGGTTTTTTTTGTTTGTTTGTTTTTCTTGGCAAACTGACAAAGAATTTTATCTCTTAAGAAGTTGTTCTGCTACAGTGGTGGGTGGTGAAATTACTACTCATTCCACCTCTTTTTAATGGCATCTGGTAAACGTCTAAGGGATTTTGATGAGTCACCTGAGCCCCCAGTCTGTAAACAGTCAAAGACTGGGGATTTCTTTGCACCAAAAAGTAACCATGAGGAGCTATACATCTTTGCTGCTGAAATAGCAAACCGGTTCTCTCCCCTACAGACTGCTTCTGACAATGGAAGAGAGTTGGTTCCCATGAATGAATCCCATGAACTAACCTGTAGTATAGAAGCTATAACTCAGGATGATAAGGAGTCTGAAATATCTCATGAGACTAATGAAGAACTTAACCCTCAGGCTATTTGCTGATTGCCAAAACTGTGGAATGCCTATTTAGCAAGATTAGAGCGATGGAGGTCGGGCTAACAAATCTTCCCTTTGAAGTCAAGAAACTAATCTCTGTATTGAATAACACAACCTCTGCTCTACCTATCCCTAACATCATTAATGCAGATAGAGATCCTTCTCATGAGGTACCCCATATGAATGAGAAGAATCCTCGGCTGAACAACAACTCCAAAGGGAGACAGGGAGATATCTCCCAATGCTTCGTATTCCAGCCCAATAAAATCTGTTTATTAATATGCCATTACAGAGGCAGAGTTCCAAACTCGGGAAACAGCCACCATGTGAAATCCCACCTAAGTGCACTTCTCCACATTGACTTTCATAAAATTGATTTAACCAATATTGAAAACCTTGATTGTGGCAATCAAACTAATAAAGTTCTGCTTACTTTTAAGAATTCCTGTGGCTGTACTGAAGCACAAATCAGAACTGTGGAAAAAAGGAATCTTTCCAGCCCGCTATTTTATAAACACAGTAATATCTGCTCTCTGCCCAAGGGAAGCAACTAAGTCCAATTCCCTCAGACAGCAGGAAGATACTCCAACACCTATAGTCTGCTCACAGAATGCAACTTCACAGCTGGAACCTACCAACAACAATATGGATAGTCCATTAGAAAACTCTTTTCTTCATTTATTTGAAAATCTGTCTACTTTGGAACAACAGAGAGTCATTGAGAGACTAGAATGTATCCTGCAATGTCTCCAAGTACATAAAATGCCTATGGCTCTGCCCTCTTCTGCCTCACTCCAGGGGAAAAGCTCATCATTGGGAACTGATCTGCCTGCCCAAGCTTCCTCCCAAGCTACTCTCCATCCTCCTGCATCACCCTTTACTCAAGCTGATCTGACAAATTTAACTTCGGAACCTATGGAAATATCATCTGTTATATCTCACCCTCCATGAACAAATGGGTGTATTATCAACGACACCCATAGGAGACTTGATTTGCTAGAAAAAATTGATTGACTAGCTCCAAGGAATCAACTCAGATCAGTAAACACGGAGCTTTTAAAAATATGCTCAGTCAACATCAAAGGTCTGGGCAATCCAATCAAAAGAAAAAGGGTGCTAAAATACATGAAACCACTTCAAGCATCGATACTATTTGTCCAGGAAACACATGCTAGAAAAAACATTGGTCAACTTTTAAAATCTCCATTATACCCACTACAGTTTCAGGTGCTGGGGTCATCCAAGTCTCAAGGAGTGGCGATTTTAA
Organism: Gekko gecko; assembly: GCA_029375565.1. Lineage (NCBI taxonomy): Eukaryota > Metazoa > Chordata > Lepidosauria > Squamata > Gekkonidae > Gekko > Gekko gecko. The sequence continues at coordinate 222,320,208 of JAPDNY010000002.1, forward strand.
TATAAAAAAATGTTAACTTCATTTTGAAAGACTCCAAAGTAGATCCTTCAGGGAGATGTTTATTTGTGAAGGGAACGACTAATGGCCAAATGATCATTGTATACGCCAAACCAGAATCAATTTAATTTTTTGCAGGACACTCTCACACTTCTGACTTTCTTTAAGGAGGGCAACTTAATAGTTGGCGGTGATCTAAACCTCACAGCAAACAAGGCCCTGGATATACATCGAACAAGTCTTTGAGGCACCAGAAGTTAGTCAATTCAGGAACAAGCCTGGCTAAACTGTTTGACAAACACCAACTCTGTGATACTTGGAGAGTTCTTCATCCTACGGAAAGGGACTGCTCCTTTTTCTCAGTGAAACACAACACTTTCTCAAGAATTGACTATCTCCTAATATCTACATCACTTTTGCCAAGGCTGAAATCAGCACATATCAGCATACGACATCTTACAGACCATGCATGGATCGATTGTTCTATTCAGAAAAACTCTGCAACGTATGCAAACAGGCAGTGGGTGCTAGACATAACTCTTTTATTAAAGGAAACAACAAGAAATAATATAAATGAACATCTCAAGAGATTCTTCGAAGAAAACCCAGTCTCAGACACAACTCCGGCCAACGTCTGGGACACGATGAAGGCGGTGATTTGGGGGTCCATCACATCATTAGCAGTGCACCTAAAAAAAGAACAAGAGAAAGTTACACTGGAAGTCTCCCAAAGGATCGCAAAGTTAGAAGAGAACACAAACGCACAGGAAACAAGAAAATCTATGCTAAACTCCTATCTGAATGGAAGATCTTGGTATCATTGGAGACTACACAAATTCGGCGCAATCTACTTTATATGAAACAACGTTACTGGCAAAGATCTCTGAGGAGTATACACCTGCTGTCCTGGAGAGTAAAAGAAAGAAAGAGAACACTAGCTGTGACATCTTTGAAGAATCAATCTGGTACCCAGTCTACAGAACCCAAGAAAATTGCACAGATTTTTGCATTGTTTTATGAACAACTGTATACATCCAAATCTCCCAACATCAGGAATATAAGGCATTATTTTAATAATTTAGGGGCAGTCAAACATCTCTCCTCGAATCACTCTGCCCTCATGGAAAAACCAATATCGCACCAAGAACTACAAGATATCATAAAGATTTTAAAAACCAACAAGTCGCCTGGAATAGACGGCCTACCAGCCGAATTCTATAAAGCTTTTTGCCATACGCTAACATCATAATTACTCCAGGTATGCAACACAATCCTAGATGAAGGCCAAATTCCAAATTCTTGGCTGCAATCCTCGATCATAGTGCTTCTTAAAGAAAAAAAGGACCAAAGGACCCATCGAATCCAGCCTCGTATCGCCCAATCATGCTCATCAACAACGACACAAAGATATTTACAACAATCCTGGCAAATTGTCTGAAGTCCATAATAACAGAATATATACACCCAGATCAGACAGGGTTTATTCCCACCAGGTAACTGACTGATAATATCAGACACACTCTTAATGTCATCACGCCAGGAAAGAAAAGTGCATTTAACTCGCTAATCCTTGCACTGGATTTCAAGAAGGCCTTTGACTCTCTAGAGCCAACCTTCTTAATGGAATTACTCCAAAGAATGGGTTTTGGACCGAAATGCCTGTCCGTGCTGCATTTACTGCTATCGTGATCATCAGCCAGAATTAGAGTTAATGGACTCAATTCTAACTTTTTTCATCCCACACGGGGAACCCATCAAGGATGTCCACTATCTCCGCTGATTTTTGTATTAGCAATTGAACCACTGGCAGAAGAACTATGAAAAGAAACAGAGTTCTCGGGACTGACAATCGATGGCACAGAGTACAAGATGACGATTTATGCCGATGACCTTACGCTATATGTCTCTAATCCATTAAAATCTATACCAGCTATCAATGCAATTTTAGAGGGTTTTAAGAGGGTCTTGGGCCTTCGAGTCAACACCCAAAACTCCAAAATTTACCCCATTTCCATTCATGCAGAGGTGAAAAAGGTTTTACTACAACATTTTCATTTCCCTTGGGTACAATCTTCGTGGAGACACCTCGGCATCCAAATCCCATTGAATCTTAAAGATCTCATAGTGTGTAATTTTAACAAATTACATAAAGATACCCAACAAAGGTTCAAAGATTGGAATGATCTTCAACTTTCACTCCCGGATAGAAATACACATGATCCAAAGTTTCATTTTTCCAGGCTATTTATTCCTTTTCAGGGCATTGCCCATCAATATACCAGATGCAGACATCAAAGCATGGCAAGACACATTGTCAATTTTTGTGTGGGCATTTAAAAAAGCCAGACTCGATCGACGCATTTTATCTCGACCAATTTCGAACAGTGGTCTTAACTTACCCGACTTACAAAATTATTATCATGCCACAGCTCTCTCTAATGTTCTGAAGATGTTGGACGGCTCCTCACTAACCAATTGGATGACGATGGAACAAACCAGTGTTGCCCCTCTCACATTACGAGAATTTTTATGGTGTTCCCAACAGCAAAGACCCAAATTAGCGATTGACAATCCTTATTTAAGTCACACAGTACGAATCTGGGATAGACAGAGGAAATGTCTGATACTGTCTATTTCACAACTATCAGCGTTTACACATCAGGGGTGGTTCCCACCAGGCCAGGAACTGGGGGCATTTCAAGTCTGGACGGATGTGGGCTTCAACCATCTCCAAGACTTGGTCAAGAAAGGAAAAATAATGAACAAGAACAATTTCAAGGAGCGAATCGGCAAACCTATTCCATGGCTTAGATATTATCAATTAAGGAATCTTGTAGAGCTGATAAAAGGGTTTTCAAGAGTTCAAAAACCCAATTTGAAATACTGCTAGAAACATTCTCTGACTCTTCAAAACATCTTCTCTCAAAAATATATAAAATCCTAACAGAATTCAACAGCACAACGAAAATGGCATTCCAGTCTGCCTGGCAACGAGATTTACAAACTGAATTGTCTGAACAACAATGGTCTCAGATTTGGTCATCTAAAGCCAATAAATCAAAAATATTCAAAGTAAGAATGCAATTTTTTAAAATAGTCTCCCAATGGTATTACACTCCTAGTCGCCTAAACCACACGGATAAAGCATATTCACTGATGTGCTGGAAAAACTGTGGGGAGGTGGGAGATTATATACATTGCTGGTGGCAATGTCCTCACGTGCAAAGCTTCTGGGTGCAGGTAACCTCTGAAATCTCGAAAATAACAGGTCAGAACATCCCGCTTTCTCCCAAAACTATCCTATTACATCTTAGAAATCCGGATTATGACGAAGAACCATTACAACAGCTAACATCATACTTACTCATGGTACAAACCACCATCGCCGCTGCCTGGAAGTCACCCAAGTCTCCAAGTTTAGAGGCCTGGAGGAACAAAGTGTGGGAATAATTCCTGATGAACAAAATAAGTGATACTTTAAATATAACTCAAACAAATTTCCATACAACACAATCCTCCTTTGTGCGCACCTGGTTCTTCTACCTACAATACATGACAGAGAACGAGTTACTTCCAAACAACTCGGCTTATGCTTCCTGGTTATACTTATGAACATAAAACAGTATAACATACCCTATCACTACAACTGTTGCACTGTAGTCAATCGATATATAGTAACATAGCCCCTATTAGTATCCTCTTAACACCAGTCTTCAGCCGATACATGTTTATTCTGAACAAACTCAGTAATGATTTTATTCAAAAGTGCTCTTAGGCTTAAGCCTTAATGAAGTTACAGTCTTTCAAAGCAAATTGCTTAAATTTATTCACCAGTTTTTTTATATTGTTTGTTATTATACTCTGCTTAGTCTTGTGTATTTTTGATGTAGTATGTCGTTATTTTAATAAATTTATATTAAAAAATAGATATGACAGCCAATTGTCTATTTCTCCCAAACCACAAGGCACAAAAAATCAGAGAGGTGTCCAAGCTTGTGATCAAAAGCAGATCTACCTCATTGATGATATTGGCCAAATTCTTAGGTCTATTGATTTCATGCATAAACTTTGTCCAGTGGGGACGACTTCATGAATGACAGTTTCAACAACTGTTGGGACCCTTCCAGTTTCAAATCATGAAGAAGGAGGAACTAGCCATCTAGGTATCATTCAAGGTAAAAATCAGCTTACTATGGTGGACAGGAATGCCCAACCTACTTCAGGGCAAATTATGTTGGTCAGCAAAGACAGATCTTCACAAATGCCAGCTTGTCAGGATGGGGAGCAATGCTGGACAACATACCAGTGCGGGGTTGGTGGTCTAAACCAGAGACAAAATTGACTATCAACATTCTGGAGTTGAGGCCCATAGATCTCACGCTGAAGCACTTTCAACCACAAATAATGCACACTCACATCTTAGTAACGATGGACAACAAGACATACTTAAACAAGCAGGGGGGTTCGAGATCATCCACCCTGTGCAAGGAGACAATGAAAATACTCTGCTGGGTGGGAAAATGCCTATTGTCAATCAACGCAGAACATATAAAAGGGTCTTCAAGCAATCAAGTGGACTGGCTCAGCAGGATAACAATCCAGGAGGGAGAGTGGTCACTCAAGCAGGAACTGTTCACCACATTTTGGACTCCTATTCACCTCTCCAATGAGCCACGAACTGGAGAGATTCTACATGAGATTTTATCATTCCAGGGTGGAGGCAACTGACACCCTCACCTCACCACGGCCAAAGACCCTGCTATTTGCCCCCCCTACCGATCGTCCCCAAGGTGATCAGGAAATTCAAAAAACAGCTGGCAGACATCATTCTAGTGGCTCCCTTTTGGCCTCGCAGGCCATGGTTCTCGCAGCCCTACAGGAAATGTTGGTGGAGGCCCCCCCCCCCGACTACCAGTGTCACTGGATATGTTACTCCAGGAACCAATGTGGCACCTGGAAATTGACCACCTGGAAATTGAAAGGGAGAAATTCTTATGACTAGGGCACAGTACTCAGGTCACAGAGACTGTTAGAGCCTCCAGGAAAGAGCTGTTCTTGAAAAAGAGCAGTTTCTGTCAAGAGCTCTCTCAGCCCCACCTACCTCACAGGGTGTCTGTTGTGGGGAGGGGAAGGGAAGGGAGTTTGTTAGTCACTATGAGACACCTTTGGGTAGTGAAGGGCAGGGTATAAATCCAATCTCTTATTCTTCTTTAAGACCACCTTTTAGATCAATCTTAGCATTCCTTCAAGAAGGAGTAACGAAAGGACTCACAGCTCCTGCCCTCAAACGACAGGTCACAGCTTTAGAGACAATACTACCTCAAATCAAAAGCACAAGCATCTCAAGGCACCCCCACATTTGGCATTTCCTCTGGGGTATGGCCTTGAAGGACCCACCTCAGGTACACGGGTTCCCAACATGGAAGCATCACATGCTTCTCTCAACACTCACCAAGCCACCATTTGAGTCCCTCAGAGAAGTCGCATTCAAATGGATGTGGATGAAGACTCTCTTTATCATGGCCATCCTTTCCACCAGAAGACTTGTCAGTTAATCCCGAGCTCTGCATATTCCATAACGATAAGGTGGTCCTGAGACCAGATCCTACCTTCATCTCCAGAGTGAATTCTACCCTCCATAGAGCTCAAGAAATATCTCTTCCATCCTTTTACCCAAGTTCAAGGCACCAAAGGGAAAAGGCATGGCATCCACTGGATGTCAGAAGAGTACTCAAGACGTATATCTGCCAGACCAGTCGCATCAGAAAAACCAAAGCGTTATTCATGTCTTCTTCACACAAAGAGTGATTAACACATGGAATTCACTGCCACAGGAGGTGGTGGCAGCTACAAGCATGGACAGTTTCAAGAGGGAATTAGATAAACATATGGAGCAGAAGTCCATCAGTGGCTATTAGCCACAAGGTATAGATAGGAACTCTCAGTCTGGGGCAGGTGATGCACTCTATTCTTGGTGCTTGGGGGGGGCAGCAGTGGGAGGGCTTCTAGTGTCCTGGCCGCACTGCTGGACTTCCTGGTGGCACCTGGTATTTTTGGCCACTGTGTGACAGAGTGTTGGACTAGATGGGCCATTGGCCTGATTCAACATTGGCTTCTCTTATGTTCTTATGTCCATCTCTCCACCCAACATGGGGCATAAGATGTCAAAATTGGCCATTAGTAATATACTTAAAAGCATGCATAGTAGAAGGATATTAAGAGTCACAAGCTTCCTATTTCTACTGGAATTACAGTCCATTCTGGCAAAGGCCTGGTGGAACACTCTACCAGGTGAGATCTGGGCCCTGCGGGACTTAGAATCATAGAGTTGGAAGGGACCTCCAGGGACATCTAGTCCAACCCCCTGCACAATGCAGGAAATTCTCAAATACTTCCCCCTCCACACCCACAGTGACGGCTGTTCCACAACCAGAAGATGACAAAAAACCTCCAGTATCCCCGGCCAAACTGGTCAGGAGAACAATTGCTTCCTGACCCCAAAGTAGCAATCAGCATTTCCCTAGGCATGTAAGAAAGGGCCACAAGAACTAAGCACTGATGCAACCCTTCCTGCCCTCCCTCTCATGATCTGCCTGAGTTCATATAATCAGCATTGCTATCAGATGGTCATCTAGCCTGTGTTTAAAAACCACCTCCCGAGGAAGCCTGTTCCACTGAGGAACCACTCTAATTGTCAGGAAGTTCCTCCTAATGTTTAGCTGAAAACTCTTCTGGTTTAATTTCAACCCATTGGTTCTGGTCTGACCTTCTGGGGCAACAAACTCCGCACCATTCTCTATATGACAGCCCTTCAGGTTCTTAATGCAATTCTGCAGGGTCTGCAAAACAGAGCTGTTCAACCAGGCCTACAGCTGAGTCTGTGGTAACTATCTGGACTGGCCTCCCCCCATGCTTTATCTTCCTTGACTATTTGTCCTGCTCTTTTGTATTATTTTAACACTATTGTTGCCCTTGATGCAAAATCTCTCTGGGGTGTATTAATCTGTTCTAATGTTTCGGCTGCCATCAGATATTACTATTAGACACTATTCTTAATGCTAATTTATATTTATTATTTTAAATGTTTGTGTTACTGTTGTTACCCACCCTGAGCCTGCTTGCAGGGGAGGGCGAGCTATAAATCAAATCAAACCATTCCGTCAGGAGTACTGCAACCAATGCAGCATTCGTGAGGCATGCCACAGTCAAGGAAATCTGCAAGGCAACTACGTGTTCCTCCCTTTTCATGTTCATCAGACACTACAAAATCAATACTTACAATTCAGTGGATGCTGCTTTCAGCAGAGGAGTATTGCAAAACATCCTGTTAAGACAACAATGATTCACCCTGAAACAGGATACTGCTCTGGGAGATCCCTCAAAATGTTCTCTGCCTCAGAGAGAGAACAGGCCATTGGATACTCAATATGAAGGGTCCTTTTCCTCTGAGTAAAGGAGGACATCTTGTCCCTCCCAAAGTTATTATTAAGCTAGATACTCAGCAGGTTCTCTTCCTGTCTCAACTGAATTACCTGTTTTTTCTCTTATCTATGTTGCTGTTTTGTCTTGTCCATTTGTTCTCCTGTTACAGCCGGCATTACCGTTAACTGCTTTCTGAGTTACATAAACTGAAGAGGATGACTCCCACATACTGGGACAGGAAGTTGAAAAAAATTGCATCTGCCTCCCTGATGGAATGGTGGGAATCACTCTCAAAATGTCCTCCTTTCCTCAGTGGAGAACAGCCCTTCATGATGAGTATCCAGTGGTCTGTTCCCATTAAACATTTACATTCTCCAATATGCTCCTGTAGTGAAACAGAGTAACAGTTCAGTCTAGGCAAGTAATGTTCACCCTGACAGGAATTGGTTAAGTTTTGCAATATTTCTGGCAGAGAACTTTCCTAATCAAGCTGCCACAGACTGAGCCTGTGACTAGGGGTGTACAAAAAAAAATTATTATTATCATTCGTCCCGATTCGGATTCGGCCAAATCAGGCGCAATCTGATTCTGCCAGCTGGATGACATCTAAAGGCCACTTTCAGCAATGAAAGCCAATAGTGGTGGCATTCGGCCTGCTGAATCAGATTCAGCTCAATTATACCCTGCAGGGAGGCATTTAAAATGCCTCCCCGTGTCAGTGGGCAAGCTGGAGAAGGCTTCCAAAGGCCCCCCCCCAGCCTTTCCTGGCTCACCCACCAAGGCAGGCGAGTTAGGAAAGGTTAGGGAGGGTGAGGGGAGGCACTTAAATGCCTCCCTATGCTTCCCCTGGGGCCGGGGGCTGTTTTTCGGGCCGCCACCAAATTTCCACTGTGACTTTCGGGGGCAGGCCGAGTCAGATTGAAGAATCTGATTTGGCCTGTAGCTGCCCGAAAGGGGGGCGAATGGGCTGTTTTCGGGGGGGCATTCAGTTCAGAGGAACCGAATGCACATCCCTACCTATGACCTCAAGATAATGTCTTCCTCACTGCAGCTAAACATTGCCTGTATTTCACTAGCCAGTGTTTTTCATTAAGGGTATGGGTTTAGGTATGCATGTGGAGTTTTTCCTCAGTCACAATGTAAACAGTACTGGGAAAGGGGAAAGTATGATTAATCCTTCTCTATTAGTCGATCTTAACTAAAACCCAAATGTTGTGTGCTCAGTAGCATAATGGAATGATACATTGTCCCCCATATAGCTTGAAAGCTAAAGTTTGACTTGCTGAAGACCCTTGGCATTTCCAGTTGGCTAGTGTGGAGCAGTTTCTGGAAAGGCATGGAGGGGAAATTAAACATTATAGTGTTTCATTGGTTGTGAAAAGAATGCTTTCTTTAAGCTGAGTGGTGTGAGTCAGTGCTTTTTACCAGGATTATAAAGATAGCTTTGTCACAGTATTCCTCCCCCCCGCTGCTCTGTACACACTTTATGCTTGTGTGACCTGAGCTGTAAACATCTCTGTCCCTGCTCTCTCTACCTGAGGGGTACCTTCCTGTATAGCATAGTTCTCTGAGCCATCAAGTCTAGGGAAGTTTTCTATTTTATTTTATTCTGGGGAGGAGTCAAAGTGGTGTAAAATGTTTTACATACTATTTTTAAATGATATAGACACATCATTTTGGGATTCTTCACATTTTTGTATCAGTTGGCTTATGTGGGTGGTATTCCCCACTCCTTGAGTTCATATGAAAAACATTTGACCAGTATTTGAAGCACTGGGAATATTTAGACTTTGCATTCAGAAATATTGCACATTTGGTGTTCAAATCTAGCTTTAGAATTTTCAGTAGGGTTGCCAGCCTCCAGGTGGGGCCTGGAGATCTCCTGCTTTTACAACTGATCTCCAGCTGACAGTGATCAGCTCCCCTGGAGAAAATGGCTGCTTTGAAGGGTGAACTCTAGGGCACTGTACCATGTTGAGGCCCCTCCCCTCCCCAAACCCCACCCTCTCCTGGATCCACCCCCAAAGTCTCCAGGTATTTTCCAACCCAGACCTGGCAATCCTAATTTTCTGGCACCAAGAAAGAACTTTATTAATTTTAAAGCATTTGTACTTGGCCCCTTCTTGAAGAGTTCCAGGCAACTCACAAAAAGATCAAGTGATTTCCATAAAAACAATCTGAACAAAAAGCACTCGAAACCAGTACGAATAAAAACCCAATCCACAACCCCCCACCAAATGCCAACAAAAATGCCTCTGGGCATGCTGCCCTATGCCTTTGCATCCAAACATAAGCCTTTGTGTACTACCTCCAAATTCATCTGATCCTGGTTATCACTGGCCATGGGACTTTTGGAGAGAACTTTTACAGTCAGCCCTCCACTGTAGCTGATTAAGACTAACCCACTCCTTTCCACTGGAAAACCTAAAATAAGCCATAGAAAGAGAGGGCTTTGCTGTTGAAACTTGTGGAAGACTTTCCACGTTCCACGTTTCATACATCTCTATTTATGCATAGAATAAGCTTTAATAGACACTGAGAGCCTTTTGGCTCACTCTCCTCACAGCTGAGCTGCTCAGCTTTATCAGTATTTGAAAAGCTGAGGGAGAGCAGACTTGCAGATAAAAGGAACAGGCTCCACATCTCTCTCCTAGGTTGTAGAAGTCAAGTTTCTTTCAGTGAACACCAGGGCTGATCTGAGCCACCCTATCATGGCTTTATAGAATTAAACCCCTGAGCAGAATAAGTTACACAGAGTTTCCAAGCAAATGTGAAAGGAACATGCCAACACCATAGCTGCCTGGCAAAGTTACTTTCAACACTTATTAGGGTTGCCAAGTACCTACTGTATTTTGGCAGGGGCTGGAACATTCCTCTGGGCAACACCCACGCCGCACGATGCTGTCGCCAGGAAGTGACGCCGGGTGACGCTCTGGCAATAGAGCTGGAAACTCGATGGTACTATCGAGTTTCCAGCCTCATTGCCAGAGCGTCACCTGGCGTCACTTCCTGGCAGCGGCATTGTGCGCCGCGTCTTTCCTTCCCCCAGGGAAGGTCCTGCCAGAACGTATCCATCCCCCGCCGAATTAAGGTAAGTTCTTGGCAAGCCTGACATTTATTACATAGGCTACTCATATAGAGGGAGAAAAAACAGTGTGAATCCTAAGACTTGCTACCTGTACGAATTTTTATTGTTAGTGTTTTACCTGTTTTTAATGTGATTTTATTGTAACAAGTCTTGGACTTGGCTTTTGTGATCTGTCCTGAGCCCGCTTCAGAGAGGGTGGAATGCTTGTGATATTTTGAAGTATTATAACTCACAAAAGTCACTAGATGGGGCTGTAAACAAACCTTTTGTGATTACAGAACTCAGTTATAATTTAATTATAATTTAGGAATAACCTGATTACAAACTGACTTTAGTAACATAGAAGCTTTGGAAAATAAATTTGGCCCATAGTGGCAGTCTGTCCTGACACTGTGTGTCAAGCCCTTTCTTGTTGTGTGGGTATTTTTAACTTTACCCCCACTGATCACAGACTTTTTAAGGGGCAAGGTAGTATAATTTCAGTGGGTGTGTTTGTCCTGCCCTACATTCTAAAGCCAGGTTATTTATGAATATACTGGTTTGTTATGAATATACCAGGCCCGTAGCCAGGATTTTTAAATTCAGGGGGCCTTTAAATAAGTCAAGGGGCACCCTGCACACACCCCAAGGGAGCGCCACAAATAAAATAAAAAATTGGAAGTTGGTGGGCCTGGGCTGGATAGGAAGTCAGGGGGCCTTGGCAGTAAGTTGGAGGGCTAGGCCCCAGGATGCCCCACTGTAGCTTCGGGCCTGGAATATACTGATGTCAGGTGTTTTGTTAAGCGTTTTCAGTCTGTATGTAGCACAGAACATGTTCTTTGGATGTCATGCTACAGCTTCCACTTAGGGGGAGGCAGAAGAGTGTGAGTTGGATCACTGGCTCAGAAAAATGCCTTTTGCAGTGGTTTGTTCTTAGCCATGTAAGATATTACTTACATTTCTTATTGGCTAGGACAGTGGTTCTAAGGCAGACTTGAAGGGTGTACCCACATTTTTTTTACACTTTCAGCAACTATTTGACATATTTTTATACATTTTAGCTAATCTATCTGATGTTAAGTACCATCTATAAAACATCTTATACAGATTCTCTTTAAATGTAACTGATTTAGTTATTTTCACATTCACTTTCCACAGTTTACTCTACTGTGCAAGATCAATATTATAACCTAGATTTTGTATCCATTTAACCATACAGTCTTTAACAAATTCATCTTCCATTATCATTTGCATTTAAAATACATACATTTTCTTAATCAGCTTATCATTAGATGTACATAACATTTTTTCAAATGCACATTGTTTGGAATAAAAACCAGATTTTCTGTCTTTAACATATCCAGATTCAATTTGAGCCCTTGCCCAGCAATTCAGACTAACACCTTGCTTTATTAGTTCATCCTTTGTTTTTAGGGATACTTTATCATCTAAAAGATCTTCATGTCTAAGAATTTTGTCTAATGAAATTAAGTTTGGTTGTGAAAAAGCTTCAAGGGGTGAGACCTATCTTGGAATTTTAGAATATACCAAAGGTAGGATTTTTTCCCAAGCTGATAATAACAATTTTCTTATCTTATGATTTTTTTTAGCCCCCATAGGGGATTTTTTATTGCTTTTTCTATAAACGACAAAGAATAAAGGGTGGGCTAACTATATACTACAGGAGAAAGTAAAGAAAACCAGTAAAAACCCAAGAGATGGTGGTCATACATAATGGTTATAAAATTAGCTCATAATTAAGTGCTATTAAAATTTGCTATGTCAAGTGAGTATACAGTTGTTACTATTTAAACTGAGATTGCCAATAAGTGTCACTATGTAAAAAGCCTTAGAGAAAAATAAATTGAATTCATTTTAAACAGGATCTAGAGAGAATCACAACTCATTTTTTGCTTTTTTTACTCCTCAATCTATCTTTTATTTTGGGAGCAGCTGCCCCCCGTTCCGAATCTGAGTCCTCATCGGAAGATGCCAGTACTCCTTCTTCTTCACTTCCTTTGTTGCTGTCATTTCCTTCTTTATCCTCTTTGTCTGCTGGAACGGCGTGTTGGTGAAGAAATTCATGTGCCTTCGTAACAGTCAATTCATTCTTTCTTGTCTTTAAATTTGAAAATTAATCCTTCTGGGGTAATCCATTTGTAGGAGACGCTATTCTTCTGTAAGAATAGTGCAAAATCTCTAAATTTCTTTCTCTTCTTCCTTATTTCAAATGGAATGTCCTTCAAAATTCTTATTTCTTTGTCCTTGATTTTCAGGGTAATTCCACTTCTTGGTCTCTTACATGTCTTCTGGAGAATCTCACCACCACCTCGCCGGGCAGATTATTCGTTTTTATATAGTCAGAATATGACCTATAGATTGCATCTATTTCATTTTGTAGAAAATCTGCTTTTAAATCTGTCACCGGCCCCAATGCATCGCACATAATGCGTCTCAGGTCTTCTCCTTTTGCTTCAGGAATTCCCTGAAATCTTAAGACATAGCTTGCCTTTCCATCTGCAGCTGTAAGAGTTGGGTCTCATTAGCTGCTCTCTTTTTTTCCATCTCCTGCATTTGTTTTTTAAGCTTCTGTGTATCAGCGTCTACTACTTTAAGTTCTTGCTCCATTTTATCAGTCTTTTTGGTAGTTTTAGTCAACTGGCTTTGCTGAGCATTGAATTTCATGTGTAATGATGTCATTTGCTCCAGCAGAGGGTGCAAAGCTTCAGTCAGCATATTTTGGAAGTCTCTGGTAGCGTTCTGTCTGGGATCCTTTGACAATGCCTGATAAGTTCTCAAAAGTTCTTTACTATAGTTTAAATCCACTTGTCTTCCACCCCCCCTTGCGATTTGCTTATAAAATCAGTTCAGCTTTTTCTTCCTTATGAGGGGGAGATCCCCCCCTCGAGTTGTTGGGGGGAGCTTTTTATTCACTTTCTGGTGTCGTCGCTTAACAATCACTCACATTTGCATGTAGACTCGCCTAGGTTGCGTTTTCATCGCCCAGCCACCAAGTGCTTGTTCCGGTGTGCGTCCCTGTGTCCATTGCTGGAAATCAGTGGCGGGACCATTGGGGCAGGGAGTAGCCCCCCTTCACTGGCTAGTTGCCGGAGGAAGGGCTCTCCAAGCACCCCATGGCTTGGAGCCCAACGCAAGGGCTCTGGGGAGGGTGCATACGATCACACCCCTCCCGTCCACTGATTCACGGCATGATCCTCCTGGAGCTCTGGAGGATCGCGAGCACCATTAAGGGAGCCAAAACCTGAAGTCCGTATTGTATGATTTTTAAAGTGTTTATATCCAACTGCTTTCCCATACCAAACAAAAGCATGCCACCCTTTCTTTAAATCATGTACTTCTAGGGCTAAAAGTCTTTTCAAGCAGAATCCAGTCTCTCATCCAAACCAAGCAAGACACTTTATAATATGTACTCTAGTCTGGTAAAGCAAAGGCCACATTTTCTTTAAAGTCTTGTAATGCTTTCAATTTAATTCTTGGCGGACTTCTGGTTTTGGCGATTTGCTGAACAAGTGTGCTCAATCGTGCTCTGATGTGGCAGATGGGAGGGGTCCTTGTAAGGGGCTCGTTGCCTGGAACACAAGGGGTACTCTTCCGAGGTGATGGCCGAGGAATTGAGGCTCCTCTTTGCCCCGATAGGTCCCACCACTGTGAGACCAGTATGGAGGCAGAGGTGCGTGCCGGGCTGAGTGAGCAAGCAATCCAGTGCTTTTGATGGCTTCCCCACCTTCAGAACTAACCTGTGGCATGAACTGTGAGTGCGAGTTTCCATGTAACTAATCAAGCATTTAAGTGGATAACCACTCCAAAGTTCCAAGCCAATTTGGAGAAGCGGGAGGAGCTAATCCCCCCTTGAAAAAGCTACAATTTATGAGCAAATGCGAGAGGCAGAGAGACGGTTTTGAGTGGAAAGAGTGGCAAATAGCCAAGTATCATGCAGAATAGAATAAAGCATATAGAATCAATAGACTTTCAGATAGTTAACCGGATTTCTTCTGTGTAAATAGTGTCGCTGCGAGGAGATAAAATGGCAGTTAGGAAGAAACCTTCTTCAGGAACTGCCAGCTCAGCGACGTCATCTCCCAAACTGGAAGTAACCACTGATTTTCCAAACATGTTGGCTACAGCGCTGCACCCTCTGCTGGATGAGACGACTAATCTCAACAACAACGTTGATGTTCTCCAGAAACAGTTGAAACAAATGGCTACAAAGACAGAAGAAACAGTCAAGGCACTTAAAAAAGTTGATGCTAAGACAAATTTGAGGCACTTAAAAAAGTTGATGCTAAGACAAATTTGATCAACCAGAGATTGGAGGTTGTGGAAAAAGAAAGGTTTTCTGACAAAGTGCAGCTGTTACGTCTACAAATGGAAAAATCACTATATGTCCTGAGATTTCAAGGTATCCCAGAACACAAAGGGGGGGAACTTAAAAGAGATTTTAAGTGAAGCATTGGCTCCAGTGCCAGATCTTAAAGCGGAATCTATACAAAGTGATATGGATATGGTTTTTCGAACCTATCCAGAATTCATCAAGAAAAATAAGCTGCCCAGTGAAGTATTTGTTAAGTTCTCCAAGAGATCAACGAGAGATATAAGCGACAAATGGGATAACACTGAAAATCAAAGGTGAAGAGGCGAGAGTTCTAAAAGACATTCCATTTGAGATAAGAAAACAGAGGAAACAGTATAAAAATCTAACTTTTCTACAGCAACATTCTACTCCCTTCAGATGGATATTTCCAGAAGGACTAATCTTCAACTATAAAGAGAAAAAAGAGAAGATTGATTCTGTTCAGGAAGCAAAGACTTTTTTGGAGCAACATCAAACAACTGCGAAAGCAAAAGGGAAAGCAGAGGACAGCAACCAAACAGAACAAAACAGTGAATATGGACTAGGAAACAGTGGAAGCACCCTGGGCAGCTCCTCAGAGGACTCTGAATCTGAGAAAGGAGAGCAGCTCCTAAACACCTCATAGTTAAATTGAACTACGATAAGAACAAACACAGGAGATAATGATGTGATGTGTACTTTAATGCTGAAAGCCTTATTCTCTCTTGATATATAAGAAACTAGGATGCATCTACTCTGGCTAATTATGCTTGTATTAGTTTGACTTTGAAAAAATATTAGACAGTAGCATTCCTTTTATTTTTTACATGTGAGAGAAGAAGAGATTGGATTTATACCCCGCCCTTCACTACCCAAGGGGTCTCAGAGCGGCTTACAAACTCCTTTCCCTTCCCCTCCCCACAACAGACACCCTGTGAGGTGGTGGGGCTGAGTGAGCTCTGACAGAAACTGCTCTTTTTCAAGAACAGCTGTGCCAGAACTATGGCTTGCCCAAGGTCATCCAGCAGGTGCAAGTGGAGGACTGGGGAATCAAACCCAGTTCTCCCAGATTAGAGTCCGCACACTTAACCACTACACCAAACTGACTCACCACTATGTGGGAAGGCTATCATGATATCAATGTAACTAATGTAACATGATCCTTGCTTTAGCTTTATATTTTAATTTAGTTTCCCTTTTCCCTCTTCCTTTGTAGTTGTGTAGTGAAAAAAAAATATTTTTTTTAATTCTTGGATTTTTTCCTTGCTAAATAAAATCAGATGTTAGCTTATTCATATCTTCAGAAAAAAGAATGATTGATACAAACAGGAATAGTCTGGTATAAAAAAATGTGTGGCAATATGTTCATTTTAACAGCTGCAGTCCTTCCCATCAAGGATAGATGGAGGCCTTTCCATCTTTCTAGATCGCTCTTAATTTCTTGGAGCAGTTTCAGGTAGTTATCCTTCATCAAAGAACTGCACTTTGGAGTTAAATACTTAACTCTTTTCTCCAACTGAAATCCTGTTAAATTAATTAACTCCATTTTTAATAGAAGTCATGTTCTTTTTTATAACCTTTGTCTTTTGATAGTTTATTTTCATCCCAGCCATTTCCCCATACTCTTTAATATTGTTCAACAGAAGTTCTATTGAGTCTGCTGGGTCCTCCAAGATAAATACTAAGTCGTCAGCAAAAGCTTGTAACTGATACTTATGGCCCTTAATTGAGGCTCCTTTGATTGCAGGGTCTTTTCTAATAGCTCTTATCAGAACTTCCAAAGTTAGAATAAATAAAAGTGGTGATAAAGGACACTCTTATCTTGTCCCCTTTTCAGTCCAAATAATATCTGTCAAATAATCATTCCCAGCTATCCTCGCTTTCTGTTTAATATAAGTAGCTTCAATTACTCTTATAAAATCAGTCCCAAATTTCATTTCCTTCATCTGTTCAATGAGAAATTGCCAGCTAACATTATCAAAGGCTTTTTCAGCATCCAAAAACACTAAAGCCATCTGTTTCTCTTCATAGAATTCTAGTATATTTAAAACCATTCTAACATTGTTCCTTAATTGCCTTTTTGGTAAAAATCCTGTTTGGTCTTAATGTATAAATTCTGATAGTACTTTTTTTCAATCTCATAGCTAAAACTAATGCAAAAATTTTATAATCACAGTTAAGCAAAGATATAGGTTGATAATTCTTAATTTCTTTTTGATTTGTTTCTTCTTTATGAATCAATGAGATAGTTGCTTCCATCCAAGATTCAGGCAGAACCCCCTCTTCTATAACTGTCATAATCATATTCTTATATGGTAGAAGGATAATATCTTCTAGTACTTTATAATATTCTGCAGGTATCCCATCCAGGCCTGGTGCTTTCCCCATATTTTGCTTTTGTATGGTTTCCATGATTTCCATTATTCCTGTTCTTTTCAGATAGTATAAGAAGATCCTGTTTTTGTAAATATTGCTTTTGATTTTCCTTTGGAATTTCCACTTCCACTGCATATAAAAAGATTGCACAATTTTCTTTAGTTCTTCCTTCTGGAATTTCTTCTTATCACCATCATACAAGGAATGGCTCAATCTCTTTTCTCTTTCTTTTCTAAGTTTATAGGCTAGCCAATGCACTGATTTATTCGCATGCTCAAAATAGTTCTGTTTAGCAAATTTCACATTTTTAGCCCTTTCTTCCAAAAGCAACAGGTTAAGCTGGTGCTAAAGAGCTTTAATTTTAGATTTTAAGTTTTCATTTGAAAGATCTGTTTTCCGATCCCCCTCATTTTTCTTCAGTGCATCTGTGACAGATTCCAGGCTTGAGATCAGCCTGCAAGCAAAGACATCTGCAAGCCACATAACTAACAGTGGTGGTGTAAGCCTGATGCAGAACTCAAGGGCGAATTCTAAATGAAACAAACAAACAAACTCTTGACAGTCAGAGTTTGGCAGTTGAGACTGTCAATTGGTTTTTAGTCAGTTGGTACTGGGCCAGGGAACTGACAAGTCTTGTTGGAACAAATGTAATGTCTATCTAGATTCCAATATTAAGGGAAACCGAGAAAAGCCAAACGTGAAAACCATAGTGAAAACTAAGGAGTCTTAACAAGGAAAATAAGCTCCTAGTGGTTAAATAAGAAATACACATTCCTCTCCCTTAGAAATTAAGGGAGAAAGAGCCTGGTTTAGGGGATTTAGTGTGTGACAGGAGTGTTTATTGGACTAGTGGATGTCCAAAAATCAAACTAAGGCACAGCAGAGGTATTTCTCTGTGAGTGTGGAGAGTACCTAAGAAACCCACACAAAAACTGGCTGTCTAAAACAGCATAAGGGTTGAGTTTGGAGAGAGAGTGGAGTGATTTGTACTGTGTAATCTGAAGTGACTGGTTATAAAGGAACTAACCTAAAGCTGAAATATACCATCTGCAACTACATATCCACAAGCATCAAAGTTTTCCCTGATACGTATATTTCCTGCCTATCTTTGTAAATAAATTCTTCATTTGGTTTTACTGTTCCAAGTTGCATGTGCCTCAGTGTCTAACAGTATCTGACAAAGTTAAACAATAAGCTTCATCCTATAAAAAGGCAGTGTTCATGAAAAGCCCCAGAGACAATAAGTAGCTTGATTTTTGACAGAAGGATGAACTGTGTGGGTTCCTGGGTTGAAAGTGGCTGGCAGACAGTGTCAGTGGAAAATAAGACTGCTCCAGCCTGAGAAAGGTTAAAGGAAACAAACCCCACATACCCAGAAATAAGGGGAGGTTCATCAAAGTGTCCAAAATATCTTGATATTATTGTCTCTTTTTTCATCTTCGTCTGGCCGCAGATCTAATTGCCAATCCTCTGAAATAAGCTTTACTCACATCCCCAACAATTCTCATTGAGGTTTCCATATTCATATTTTGCTGAAAGTACAACTTCGTTCTCCCTCATGGATCACTGCCTTGTCGTGGCGAGGGGGCTTGCGTGGTTCGATGAGGCTGTGGGCTATGCCGTGGAGGGCCACCCAGGACGGACAGGCCACAGCAGAGAACTCAGACCAAGCGTGATCCCCTGGAGAAGGAAATGGCAACCCACTCCAGTATCTTTGCCAAGAAAACCCCATGGACAGTAACAAAAGGCTAAAAGATATGACGCCGGAAGATGAGCCCCTCAGGTCGGAAGGTGTCCAGTATGCTACTGAGGAAGAGCAGAGGGCAAGTACGAGTAACCCCAGAAAGAGTGAAGCGGCTGGGCCAAAGCCGAAAGGACGCTCAGTTGTGGATGTGTCTGACGGTGAAAGGAAAGTTCGATGCTGCAAAGAACAATACTGCATAGGAACCTGGAATGTAAGATCTATGAATCAAGGTAAGCTTGACGTGGTCAAAAATGAGATGGCAAGAATGAACATTGACATCTTGGGAATCAGTGAACTAAAGTGGACAGGAATGGGCGAATTTAACTCAGAAGACCATTATATCTACTACTGTGGCCAGGAATCCCGTAGAAAAAATGGTGTGGCCTTTATAGTCAACAAGAGAGTGAGAAAGGCAGTATTGGGATACAATCTCAAAAATGACAGAATGATCTCGGTCCGAATCCAAGGCAAACCATTCAATATCACAGTAATCCAAGTCTATGCCCCAACCACTGCTGCAGAAGAGGCTGAAGTGGACCAGTTCTATGAAGACCTACAACAGCTCGTAGAACTAACACCAAAAAATGATGTCCTCATCATCATAGGGGACTGGAATGCTAAAGTAGGAAATCAAAAGGTAACCGGAATAACAGACAAATTTGGCCTTGGAGAACAAAATGAAGCAGGGCAAAGGCTAACAGAGTTTTGTCAAGAGAACACGCTGGTCATAGCAAACACCCTTTTCCAACAACCTAAGAGGCGTCTCTACACATGGACATCACCAGATGGGCAACACCGAAATCAGATTGACTATATAATTTGCAGTCAAAGATGGAGAAGCTCTATCCAGTCAGTAAAAACAAGACCTGGAGCTGACTGTGGCTCAGATCATGAGCTACTCATTGCAAAATTCAGACTTAAATTGAAGAAAGTTGGGAAGACCACAAGGCCATTCAGATTTGACCTAGATCACATCCCCGATGAATATACAGTAGAGGTGAAGAATAGGTTTAAGGGACTAGATTTGATAGACAGAGTGCCTGAAGAACTATGGACAGAGGTCCGTGACATTGTAAAGGAGGCAGCACTCACCGCCATCCCAAAGAAAAAGAAATGCAAAAAAGCAAAGTGGCTGTCTGATGAGGCTTTACACATAGCAGAGGAAAGAAGGAAAGCTAAAGGCAATGGGGATAAGGAAAGATTTGCCCAATTTAATGCAGATTTCCAGAGAACAGCAAGGAGAGATAAGGAGGCTTTCCTGAATGAACAATGCAGAGTAATAGAGGAAAACAATAGATTGGGAAGGACTAGAGATCTCTTCAAGAAAATTGGAGAAATCAAGGGAACGTTCCATGCAAAGCTGGCCATGATAAAGGACAAAACCGGTAGGGACCTAACAGAAGCAGAAGAGATTAGGAAAAGATGGCAAGAATACACAGAAGAACTATACAAGAAGGACCTCGATGTCCTTGACAACCACGATGGTATAATCACTGACCTCGAGCCAGACATCCTGGAAAGCGAAGTTAAATGGGCCTTAGAAAGCATTACTAACAACAAAGCTAGTGGAGGTGATGGTATCCCAGCTGAGTTATTCAAAGTCTTAAAAGAAGATGCTGTTAAAGTGCTGCATTCAATTTGCCAACAAATTTGGAAAACACAACAGTGGCCACAGGATTGGAAAAGGTCAGTTTACATTCCAATCCCAAAGAAGGGCAACGTCAAAGAATGTTCAAACTATCGCACAATTGCACTCATTTCACACGCTAGCAAGGTCATGCTCAAAATCCTACAAGCTAGGCTCCAACAGTACGTGGATAGAGAACTGCCAGAAGTACAAGCTGGGTTTCGAAGAGGTAGAGGAACTAGAGATCAAATTGCCAACATTCGCTGGATTATGGAGAAAGCAAGAGAGTACCAGAAAAACATCTACTTCTGCTTCATTGACTATGCTAAAGCCTTTGATTGTGTGGATCACAATAAATTATGGCAGGTTCTTAAAGAGATGGGAGTACCAGACCACCTCACCTGTCTCCTGAGAAACCTGTATAAGGGTCAAGAAGCAACAGTTAGAACCGGATATGGAACAACTGATTGGTTTAGCATAGGAAAAGGAGTACGACAAGGATGTATATTGTCACCTTGCTTATTTAATTTATATGCTGAGTACATCATGAGAAATGTTGGCCTGGATGAATCACAAGCTGGAGTTAAGATTGCTGGGGAAAAGATCAATAACCTCAGATATGCAGACGATACCACTCTGATGGCAGAAAGTGAAGAGGACCTAAAGAGCCTCTTGCTCAGGGTGAAAGAGGAGAGTGCAAAAGTGGGCTTGAAGCTCAACATCAAAAAACTAAGATCATGGCATCTGGGCCCATCACTCCTTGGCAAATAGAAGGGGAAGTCGTAGAAGTAGTGACAGACTTCACGTTCCTAGGATCCCAGATCACTGCAGATGGTGACTGCAGCCATGAAATTAAAAGACGCCTGCTCCTTGGGAGGAAAGCGATGGCAAACCTAAACAGCATGATAAAAAGCAGAGACATCACCTTGCCAACAAAAGTCCGCATGGTCAAAGCAATGGTATTCCCCGTAGTAATGTATGGCTGCGAGAGTTGGACTATAAGGAAGGCTGAGCGCCGAAGAATAGATTCTTTTGAACTATGGTGCTGGAGAAGACTCTTGAGAGTCCCTTGGACTGCAAGGAGATCAAATCAGTCAATCCTAAAAGAAATCAACCCTGACTGTTCCCTTGAAGGCCAGATCCTGAAGCTGAAGCTCAAATACTTTGGCCACCAAATGAGAAGGGAGCACTCATTGGAGAAGACCCTGATGCTGGGAAAGATTGAAGGTCAAAGAAGAAGGGGACGGCAAAGGATGAGATGGTTAGACAGTGTCATCGATGCAACGAACATGAAATTGAGCAGACTTCAGCGGACAGCGGAAGACAGGAGGGCCTGGCGTAATCTGGTCCATGGGGTCGCGAAGAGTCGGACTCGACTGTGCGACTGAACAACAACAACAACAACAACAACTTCGTTTTCTCTTTTACATACTCCAAAAATTGTACATTTTTCAACAATTGAACATTTAATCTCCATCTGAATTTTCTTGGGGCATCCTTTATTTTCACCAACAAAGGACTATGCTCTGTCAACATCTTTAATATCCTGTAAGAAGCTTGCTGAAGTCCAACACATAACAGTTTTAGACCAGGATTTGTATCTATCAGAATAGAAGGTGTAGTCTTTTCCCAAAGGATTTTAGTCTCCAAGCATCAACCAATTTATATTCTTCAGCGAGTTCAAGAAAAGATCTTGGAAGAAGTCCTTTGGTGATTCTAACCTTATTGGTCTTCCTATCCTGGTCATGATCAAACACTGCATTGAAATCTCCCAGTATAGTCAAATCTTGCTAAAACACCTTTTAAAAAATTAAAAAAACTTTCCTTGATGGTAATTTGGGGCATATATCATTACTAATAAGATCTTCTTGTCCCCAATAGTAATTTCAACCAACAAGAGTCTCCCGTCCTCTGCTAAAAAAATCAAGATAGGTTTCAGTTCTTCTTTTATAAATATTGCAATACCTCTTTTTTAACATCTTCTAATTCCACTAGAGGAAAACAATAGATTGGGAAGGACTAGAGATCTCTTCAAGAAAATTGGAGAAATGAAGGGAACGTTCCATGCAAAGCTGGCCATGATAAAGGACAAAAATGGTAGGGCCCTAACAGAAGCAGAAGAGATTAGGAAAAGATGGCAAGGATACACAGAAGAACTATACAAGAAGGACCTCAATGTCCTTGACAACCACGATGGTATAATCACCGACCTCGAGCCAGACATCCTGGAAAGCGAAGTTAAATGGGCCTTAGAAAGCATTACTAACAACAAAGCTAGTGGAGGTGATGGTATCCCAGCTGAGTTATTCAAAGTCTTAAAAGAAGATGCTGTTAAAGTGCTGCACTCAATTTGCCAACAAATTTGGAAAACACAACAGTGGCCACAGGATTGGAAAAGGTCAGTGTACATTCCAATCCCAAAGAAGGGCAATGTCAAGGAATGTTCAAACTATCGCACAATTGCACTCATTTCACACGCTAGCAAAGTCATGCTCAAAATCCTACAAGCTAGGCTCCAACAGTACGTGGATAGAGAACTGCCAGAAGTACAAGCTGGGTTTCGAAGAGGTAGAGGAACTAGAGATCAAATTGCCAACATTCGCTGGATTATGGAGAAAGCAAGAGAGTACCAGAAAAACATCTACTTCTGCTTCATTGACTATGCTAAAGCCTTTGATTGTGTGGATCACAATAAATTATGGCAGGTTCTTAAAGAGATGGGAGTACCGGACCACCTCACATGTCTCCTGAGAAACCTGTATAAGGGTCAAGAAGCAACAGTTAGAACCGGATATGGAACAACTGATTGGTTTAGCATAGGAAAAGGAGTACGACAAGGATGTATATTGTCACCTTGCTTATTTAACTTATATGCAGAGTACATCATGTGAAATGCTGGCCTGGATGAATCACAAGCTGGAGTTAAGATTGCTGGGGAAAAGATCAATAACCTCAGATATGCAGACGATACCACTCTGATGGCAGAAAGTGAAGAGGACCTAAAGAGCCTCTTGCTCAGGGTGAAAGAGGAGAGCGCAAAAGTGGTCTTGAAGCTCAACATGAAAAAAACTAAGATCATGGCATCTAACCCCATCACTCCTTGGCAAATAGAAGGGGAAGTCGTAGAAGTAGTGACAGACTTCACGTTCCTAGGATCCCAGATCACTGCAGATGGTGACTGCAGCCATGAAATTAAAAGACGCCTGCTCCTTGGGAGGAAAGCGATGGCAAACCTAAACAGCATGATAAAAAGCAGAGACATCACCTTGCCAACAAAAGTCCGCATGGTCAAAGCAATGGTATTCCCAGTAGTAATGTATGGCTGCGAGAGTTGGACTATAAGGAAGGCCGAGCGCCGAAGAATAGATTCTTTTGAACTATGGTGCTGGAGAAGACTCTTGAGAGTCCCTTGGACTGCCAGGAGATCAATTCAGTCAATCCTAAAAGAAATCAACCCTGATTGTTCCCTGGAAGGCCAGATCCTGCAGCTGAAGCTCAAATACTTTGGCCACCAAATGAGAAGGGAGCGTTCACTGGAGAAGACCCTGATGCTGGGAAAGATTGAAGGTCAAAGAAGAAGGGGACGGCAAAGGATGAGATGGTTAGACAGTGTCATCGATGCAACGAACATGAAATTGAGCAAACTTCAGCGGACAGCAGAAGACAGGAGGGCCTGGCGTAAACTGGTCCATGGGGTCGCGAAGAGTCGGACTCGACTGTGCGACTGATCAACAAATGACACAAAAGTAAGTCCAAGTTTCTTACATGACAGGTAGTGTTGATCTTTCTGTTTTAAATGTGTTTCTTGTAAACAGGTAACATCTACATTTAATTTCTTAAGTTGCGTAAACATTTTCCTTCTCTTCTCTGGTGAATTTAAACCGTTGACGTTGGTTGAAAATATTTTTATTACTGTTTCATTCATTATGGATGTCCTTTATTACTACCTTCTTTATTCTTTATTTCTTCTTATCTTCCTTTGAGATTTCGATTCCAGATTCAGTTTCTCTGCAGGTCCAAGTTCAGCCATCCAATTCTGTTGAGTAATCCTGTGTTGAGTCATCTCCTTCTTTTCCTGTTGATACTCCACTCCTCACCTTCATTTCTTTCATCTCTAGTCCATTCAGTTTCCTCCCATGTTGTTCCATAAAATCTTTAACTTTAAGGGTTGAGCCAATCTTGAATTTCTGTCTTTCAAACATGAAAAGGATCCGTTCTGGCACTAGCCATCAGAAAGAAATTGAATTCATTGTAAGTTTAGTAGTTAGAAGTGTATATTCCTTCCTTTTCTGTCTCATCTTCCACGGGATTTCCTTCAAAATTCTTATCTCTGCGCCTTTCATTTTAAATGTCTTATCCCGGGTTGCTCTCAAGATATGATCTCTGACTGAATGCTTTGTACATTTTATGTGAACCTCCCTTGGCAATTTATTTATTTATTTATTGCATGAGTTGAATTGACTCTGTATATCAGATCAATTTCCCTTGCAATCTCCTCAAATTCCTCTTCCAAAAATTCTGCCAAGGCTTCTGCAACCACTGTTGTCCAATCTCCTCCTTTTTGCTCAAAAACATTCTGGAATCTCAGCATGTATGCAGCTCTTTTCATTTCCAGCTTTAACTAAAGAATCTCAGGTAGGTTTTTGTTGAATATCTACCTTGTCTAGCCTTTGTATTGCCATTCAGCTTTTGTATCCACTATTCTAATTTGTTGAGCCATTTCTTGGGTCTCATTCTTACTTTCTGCTAATTGAATTTGAAAGTCATTCATTTTCCACTTCAATTCAAATTTTTGATTTGCTCTGTCACTTGAGTCAAAGTGTTCTGTATTTGTCCCATACCTGACAGGAACATAGATTGCAAATTATTTTGTATGTCAATCAATGCATCTTGTGCTAACATACTTCCCACTGCTTTAGACGGTGTTGGTGATGAAGCAGCAGAAGTATGGGAGTATATTTCTTCATTTGTCTACTCATTTCATCAAAAATACAAGACCAATTTAAATATCCCAATATTTAAGTACACCAGATTAATAATTTCTATTTCTATTTTCCAAATAAAAATACCACTTAACCAAACTTAATCACATAACATCTAACATTTCAAAATATATCAATTAATTTAAAAAAAAACCTATTGAAATAACAGACATGAGACTCAACAACATATATCAACCAGCAGGTGGCAGCAAAGGATTTCAGAAAAGTTCTTTAGGTCTTGAAGTTCTCTGAAATGGGGAGACCCCAGAGTTAAACAAAAGTACATACAATTTCTAAGCAGCAGTTCCCTCTGGCTCCTCTTATAACCAAAACAAGATAGTGCAGTAAGTAAACACCACAGACCTTACAAGGACACAAAGAAGACTTCTTTTAAAGTTGCATTTAAGCTCACACATTTCCATTTAAGAGAAGTAAAAAAAAGTAAAAAGAGAAAAAAGGACTGTTAGAAGTATGTTCAACCATCCAGCAAAATTAATTTGTAATCCAACACCATAGGCAATGTGAGAAATCTTCAAAGCCGAGAAAAGTGCTTATTCCTGATAAAATGAATATAGGGCAGTGTTCAAAAACGTCCAAATACCTATCCTCCTTCTATTTACTCACTTCTTCTGAGTGTCTTAATATCCAGAGAGTATTCCAATTAAAATAGCTCAGTCTCTACACTCAGAATTTGTGTAAGAGCCACTCTGGGGTGGGGGGTTTATTTGCCAAACTCCCCCTCCCTTCCAAATCCTTCCAAGCAATGCAGCTGGGACTGCAATTAGAGATAGGTTGAAAGAGGTTGTCTTAGGCAATAACTCACAGTTCAAAGCCAAGAAGTTACAGGCAGAATGAAGTTTCCCATCTGAAAGTTCACTCTGTTAATTCTGGAGCACATAGCTAGCAGCCATAAATTATGGCATCCGCTCCCACCAGAGCTCTCTTCAGAGCTCTCAGCTCTCAGCTGCTAAGAGAGGATTGCCCCCAAAAGGCACCCCAAGGTTCAGAAATCCCCTATGAGGGTCCCTTTAGGGTCTGTCAATTTTCAGAACCTCCCCAAAAGGATGGCTCAGCATGTCTTCAGAAGAGCTCTCCCGAGATGCAGCAGAAAGCACCATGGCAAACCGGAAAACCTGGTTCTAGGGCAGACTTGAAGGACAGCTTGCTTGCAAAGTAAATTTGAACTGTATACGCCTGTCAATCATAAAATAATAAGAATCTTGCATAAGTTAACACTCAACAAAATTGCATTTAGTATTATACAGCAGGTTGTATTTCAAGGCTATTTTGTACATATAGAGGCAAACCCAATTTTACTGCTGTGTATATGCGGTGG
This sequence comes from Gekko gecko, assembly GCA_029375565.1. NCBI lineage: Eukaryota > Metazoa > Chordata > Lepidosauria > Squamata > Gekkonidae > Gekko > Gekko gecko. Next base: position 222,347,110 of record JAPDNY010000002.1, read on the forward strand.
CTCAAGTGGTTAAGACGCTGAACTGCAGGCTGTGGAAGGTCCATAGTTCTTTGCTTTGAAACGGAGATGAGCACCGCAACCCTAGAGTTGGATTTGACTGGCTTTCGAGCAAGGGAACCTTTACCTTTACTATACCTTTAGGAGCCACAGCCAGTCATACCTTCCTGATGGGCATGTTGTTCAATGCTTGCGTTTATAAACATTTGAATGCAAACGATTATATTATAGGTGCACACTTCAAATGTTAAGTGTTGTCCAAGTCTAGGCCTTGATCCCAACTTGACTCCCCCTCACCCATTGGGGGGGGGGCCTCTGAGAGACCTTGCCTGGAGCACCTAGGCAGGGAAACAACAGCAGTGACAATGGGGAGAGCAGTGTGTGCCCCAGTCAACTTAGCAGCAACTTAAGCAGCAGGAGGAAGGGAGTTCTTCCTTACATAATTGTTTTGTTTTGTTTTATCCCACGTGAACACTGTAAGGTAGGTTGGGTTGGGTTGAGGGAGAGTAACTGGCACCACCACTGGGTCTTGGTTCGGGCCATCAGCCAATGCCATGGGTCTGTGAGATGATGCCCCCTGTGCTGCTGCTGAGCTCCTGCACTGGCCGTGGCCACCCACAGAGTACAGCTTGGCTCACACCTGGCCACCAGTTGGTGTGGTTTTGGGAGGGGGCTTGTCTTACATCTTACACTCAGATACAAATTTACATAAAACTGCCCCCATTCTGTGACTGGTGGGGGCTACTGAGGACAGTTGCCACTCCCACGCCTTTGCTAATTCAGGGCCACTCTGCTTCACCTGCAGAGAGAGGCAAGAGGGTTTGCCCAGAAAGCAAAGTATGGAGGGAAGGAAAAGCTAGAAAGGCTGAAGAGGGAGCTGGAAGCAGCTCATGTGACCACTTTACAGGGCACACTCTCTTCCTCTGTGCTTTCTGTCTCCAGAATGACTGGACTAGTTGAGAGGCACTGAGGCGATGCAAGAGGCCATGGTTGCTGTGAAACATGGCAGAATCTGGAACCAATGGGCTGGACCTTATGGCTTTTCACCAAGACTTCCTCCAACACAGAGAGACTTTATCAGGAAAAGTCATTCTGTATTGAAGGAAATCTTTTCCCATTGAAGGAAGACTAAACAGAAGAAAGTCATAGGATCCAATCCAACAGTTTTGCTCTCCCACCCCCCACCCAAAGGCTGCAGTTCTATGTCTGCATTTTGTTAACAAACTTAACTGTTGTTAAGGTAGACCTGTTTCCCATGGCAAGGGGCATTTTCAATCTAATCTTATCTCATCACCTGATAACTTATTTATTTCTATTCCATCCTTTCTTTATGGAGTTTAGAGATAGCAAGTACTGTTCTCTGCATTTTTATCCCCTTAGTCACCTTTTGAGGTAGCATAGCTTGAGAGAGAATGACTGTCCCAAAATCACCAGTGAGTTTCATGATGACTGTGTGAGGACTTGAACCTGGGCCCCCTCCCCATTGTCAGTCTGTTGCCACTACACTACATTGGCCTTCCTCAGCCAAGGTACCGAGGGACTGTTAGTGTTTGTAGAGTCTCGAGGTCAAGTGGGTGGCTACAGTTTGGCAGCTGGCAGAGTTGTAACTCCACGCCACAGTTAGATCTCTTCCACATAATATGCAAGTCCTGCTGCTCTGTTTGTAACTTGTGGCACTGATTGACTGTGTTTGTGTTAGTTGTAGATAGCCATTTAATCTGGTTTATCAAGTGATTTCCTGGGGTGTAAGGGTAAGGATCCCAGAGACTTTGCATAGACAAAGAAGACTCTCTGCTAGTACTGTTTCTCAAAAGTGGTTTTATTTTTGTTTCTTAGCTGTCGCCACGCTGCCATAGCCAAATACTTTGGGGATGCCATCCCACAGTGCAACAAATGCTGTGATTATTGTAAGAACCCAGCAGCTGTGAAAAAGCATCTTGAAGCACTGGAGCAATGTACCAGTAGCTGGAACAGGACCCACATTGGATCCTCTGCTTACTCATCAGACATAGAGTTATATGAAGGAGGAAGAAGAGGCTACAGTGGCTTCAGCAAGTATGTGTTTGGTAACCTGATTTTGTCAGAAGCAAATTCTGCTGATAATTTTTTTTCTTCCTCAGTCCCTTCACTGAGTATTTAGCTGATGTTTCTGACAAATATTTTCTTAAAACTTAGGCATAAAGATCCCGAGCTCCTTTCCCATAAATAAGGTCACCTCTGAAGTCATGATCAACTACAGTCTAGACCAACAGATAAAGTCTACAAAGTTTAGCTAGGCAGATGTCTAATGGATTTGTGGCTAGATTTGGAGGTTTTGGCCTAAGGGCCAGGGATTCAGGCTTGGGAGGAGAGGTTAGCCCTCCTGCTTGCTAACCGGCTACAGTGGACGGTAGAAGAAACAGAAGGGGAAGACCTAGGGTGCTGTTACCCCCTCCCCTCTCTAGTCTGAGGTTAAAAAGAATTTTTTGAACAAAAAGTATAGCAAAGCACATTCCCATAAGTGATAGTGATATAGTTCTTGAGTTAAAAATATGGAAATGGTCACAATGGAAGTAGTAGGGCATTGCTCTTTACTGAGAACTGCAAGCACCCCAGATGTGCGTTACTTACTCTAGAATCTGTAAGTACCCTCTGAAATACATGCACAGCAATATGAGGCTTTTTCTTGGTAGCTAGACAGAAAAAAACTAGCAGGCAATAACAAAAAACTTCAGTGAGAAATTAAAGCATTAGTTCATGAAGACAGGGAAGTCTGGAAGTGCTTAACCTAACTGTTCCTTTACCCAGTTTTTGTACTGGTGTGTGACATAATATTCAAAATCAAATAACTGTAGAAATAAACTTCCTTGTTATATCCCGAACTATTGCATTAGTTTTGCATTATTTGGCACCTCATTTATTGCATTCTGTTAGCTTCCTTAATTCTTATATTTCAAAAAAGAGCAGTCGTTTAATTCAGGGTGCTTATACTTTGTTTAATTCTCAGTAATGCATTTTTCCCCATAAATCTACTCCTTTTGTGCAAGGTGAATTTTTGTTTTGATTCACTAAGGAAGATGTTCATTATGAGTAGGTGACCTTAAAAATAACTGTTCATATTCATCATGCATGCTTTTGGTGCTGACATGATTGACCTTAACATGCATAGCTAGCCTTGGCAACAGGGATAAATGAAGACATTGATTTGGAACAGGTGAGTTCTTGAAAGCTGCCTCTGGAAATGTGGCAGCCTCGCTTTGAAAGGAGCTATAAGCTGGTAACTTGAACCCACATTCCTCAGAGGTCTGGTGATCTAGTGTTTACATTGCTACTGTTTGAGATTAGTTTGAGATTTCAGGCCTTGTCCATAGCATTCCTGTTCAGTTGCCAATTCTTTGTGGGTTGTTACTCAGGTACGATGAAGACAGTAGGAGTGTGGATGAAGCCAATGAAGAGAATCAGAAAAAGGAATGGAATAACTTTTATAAGCAACAGATGAAGCTGCGCAAGGTTAGTTGATAGCCTTTCTGCAGATTGCAACGACCTTATTGAAAGAAAGAGTATGAGTGTCAGAGAGAGAAGATAATGAGCTATCAAGTCTGTACTAGGAATGTGCAGGTCCTAAAGAATTTGTAAAGTGTTGTTTGTGTTGTTGAACCTGGGCCTTGTTCTTTGCTTTCTCTGTAGCATGATTTCACACACACACACTTTAATTTCCACAGTATTTTACAACCAGGTATCCAGGGAAGGAAGCTGCAGGGTTTTCTTCTTGCGCTTGTGCCTCTTTTTGTGTACAGTCTATTCTCCAAGAGAATATCATTTATTCAGGTGGTCTTCTGAGGCAAGAGCCATCTGTACAGATCATGGTGTTGGCCTGTCTCTTCACATAGAGAAGAAAGCTTTGGGGATTTAAATTACTATAACTGCCAAATAGAATGGTCCTTTATAAAGGTTAAGCAGCAATCCTAACCCTGCTTAGCAAAGACCCAGCTTTAGCTCAGAATAGAAACTGTTCAGTAAATATGGGGGCTTGAAGTCTTCTGAACATAAATTTCAAAATTTGGTTCAAACCTTGGCATCATGTGTTCCTTCTGGTCTTTTCCATAAGGTTTATTTATTTACAAAATTTATATCCTGCCTTTCTGCCTTTACAAGGGCTGCCAAGGTGGCTAACAATTTAAAAGATACGTGATAAAGTCACATTATAAAACCATTATAATAAAAACATACATTATTAAAATAACTTTTAAAATAGTTAAAAACAGTGTTAAAATACATACAGAACCATTAAGTACATACAAAATATAAAAATGTTGGTTAGAAAGGAGGGATCGTTTGAGGGAACACCAAATGAAACAAAAAATCTTTGCCCACTGGTGGAAGACGGCAATAGAAAGGGGCAGATGAATGTCCCTGGAGACATTCCAGAACTTTGGTGCCATGACTGAGAAGGCCCTCTCCTGGGTTGCCACCCACCTAATCTCCAAAGGTGGGAGGCACTCAAAGCAGGGCACCTAAAGATGACCGTAATGGAGCTCATAAGGGATTGAGCAGTATTTCAGGATACTCATGATGTTTCTTTGTTTTATTTTCTTTCAGGGTAAAGAAGCTGAAAAAGACAATTTTGTTCCCCCAGGTAATTTTTGCATTATTTCATAGATTACAGATGACGGTTTAATGGAAGGTCATAGAATTGATTCCTTTTGAGAAATCCTAGTTAAGTAAAGTTACCATCATAAAATATAGCCTGCTTGTGCCATTTTCATAGCAAAAACAGCCAGCATTTGCCTTTGGGAACAGGAAGTTTTTTTGTTTTTGTTTTGTTTTAATATGAACTGGTCAGGCCCAGTGTAATCAAGCATAAGGTCTATTACTCAAACAAACTGGGTCTTAATTCTCCAAATTTTCCCTTCTTAAACTCCAGTAAATTGGCCTAATAATGAACTAATTTTTATCTTTTAAGCCACTGTTTCCAGGACCTAAATCTGTATTTTCCTGAAGACTTTAAAGGCCATGTTCATAATAATTTTGGTTTTGGTAATAAAGATTAGACCTTAACATTTCTGTATTGTATATAGAATGTCACTTGAATATTTTAGTAAACGTACACTTTTATGTACTTGTATTTTAATTCTAATAGTATTCATGCTATTTTTTAGTTGTTTACTTAATCATTAGTTGTTTAGTTGTTTACTTAATCATTATTCATAATCTATGTTTGTCCTTGATTTTACTGACCATAAGATGCTAAAATGGAGAATTCTTCCATGTAAATTGCAGGGCACACGCTATGCTTCCTCAAATCTAACACTGATTTCCAGGTATAAAATCAGTGGGCACCCTATGCAAATCTAATGCACCACCAACTCATTCTTTTAATGCATAAAAGGGAAATAGCAAAAAATCCTATCACCTTAGAATCCTCCATAATCTAAGTCAAACTGCCCATCAGGAGCAAGAGGTAGTGCACCATGCAAAAAAGCAAAAGAAATGGGGACTGACAGTACAGTTTGAATATTTTACGTATCTCTCTGTGTGTCTTTCATGGTAGCTGCTGATTGTCGCTTGAAGGATGCAGCTAGCAGGAAAATAGCCAGAATCACAGTGAAGGTAGGAAGAGGCTATGCATTTGGAAAAACAGGTTTTGGAAAAGTCTACTTTTCTGGTTCCAGCTGATTGTGCCATTGTGTTCAAAGGGAGAAATAACTGTCAAGAAAAGTGCACAGCTATAATGGTTCAAGTGTTATCCTAAATATTGCAGTGTAATGATATATTAAAGGAAGAATAACATCAAAGGTGTATGATACAGCAGCATAACTAGAGTATATTGTCCACCTTTAGTTACCAAATTTTAGAAATTCTAATAAATTGGAAAGGATGCAGAGAGAACATCAAATATTATAATACAGTTTAGAATCCAGATGTGAAAAGTCTAAAGGTAGTCATGTAGCTTCAAGGGATGATTCTTAAACTCCAGGAAAGCCTTTCAAGGTCTGATTATATTGTCATTTCTCCTAAAGCTTAACTTGTTGATGTACCACCATTCTAGACACCTGCAGTTTTGTACAGATCTGAGTCTGCAGTAACCAGTTGTTATGCATAATTGCCCAAGACTGCAGTTCATAACCACTGTATGTTGAAAAGAAAAAGAAAACTTGTTTGATCAGCAAACAAATGGAACAAGTTACTCTTTTAAGAAAACGTTGGGTAAGCATGGTTACCATGCTGCCTACTAGAGCTGAGGTGGGCAGAATGCTAGGAACTGCTTAAGCACTGCATGTTGGAAATGGTCCTTTACTTCTTTATTAACTACAACCTAGAATAATCTTTTACTGATTCTCACTTGATTTCAGGCTAGAGAGCACTGCCTGAAGATGTTAGAAGAAGCACTGAACAGCAATCTGCAAGCCCCACTGACAAAAACCGGGTAGGAAATTAAAAGGGGATGGTATTGCTTGCAATGAGTACTTCACTGGCCTAAATCAACATCAGGGGCTTTTGTTGGGCCAGCTCCTGCTTTTTTATAAGCATGCGGCTGCAGTAACTGAAAATAATTTTTATCGGCTGCTGCATAAACTCCACTCCTTTCTGGGGAAAGGGAAGTTTTAGAAGGTTCACCATACTTTTGTCACCCACCAGAAACTAAACTAATAAAATATTCTATACATGGGGCTGCACATGAAGATATTTCAGATGCTTCAGCTAGTTCAGAATACAGTGGGATCATATTCTTGTAATGATGGGATATGTGAACCTGTTCCAAGTTGTATTTACATCAGCTGCATTGCCTGCTAGTATGCCTCAGGGTCTAATTCAAGATGCTGACATTAACACTGAAAATCCTTCACATCCACCCATATCTTAGCCCTCCATTCTATTTACATTCCTTGAATCAAGTCCTGTATTTTGGAACTGAAATGAATAGCCATTCTTAGGTTGTTTCATACACTCTTTATGTGCAAGAGTGTAACTTATGATATATTAAGCAAATATATAATACTTGGCCATTGAAAGCTTGCTATATAGCCTGACACCTTTTTTTTCTTGGATTCCAGAAGCTGCAATTCTCTTTTGTCCCCATTAGAGGGAAGCAGTATACTGTACAATAGTGCATTGGGCTCTACCTGAGCCAAAATTACACCTGAAAAATACCGTATCAGTATTTTTCTGGTATACTCAGCATCCCAACTGTATCCGGGTCTTCTCAGGAAATCTGGGGGGAAATCCTGAGAAGATCCCGAATATAGAATCATAGAGTTGGAAGGTACCTCCAGGGTCATCTAGTCCAACCCCCTGCACATTGCAGGAAATTCACAAATACCTGCCCCACCCACACCCCTAGTGACCACTGTTCCACACCCAGAAGATGACAAAAACCTCCAGGATATATTCCAGAATTACCGGTAGGTCTGAAAACAGCAAGAGGCAGGAGCAGATTGCTCCTACCTCTCAGCTGTTTTAGCCTTATGAAGCACTTGAGTATGTGATATTCCATTGGTTAGTACTGTAGATGCACATAAAACTTATGCCAGTGGCAAAGATGTTTTTGGCAAACAGCTGTTTGTTTAAACCAAGCTGCAAAAGAAGTGAGCCCAGGATCAACCAGGGCCGTGGAGCTGCGCTGCCTCGTCTGGGGATGGCTCCTCTTGCAGCTCAGTTTAAATCAAGCTGCAAGCAATGTTCCCTCTAAGCTCCACAGTGTTGTGCAAAAAATTCTACTCATAAGCAAAAAAAGCTAGTTGCATTAAAGTTGTGAGCGAGTCTACATTTGACTATTGCATACATTATTTTTAGAAGATTATTTCCATAACCTTGTAAAAATCTCAGAATGAATTATTTTAAACTATATTTCATCTATATTTTACAAATAATTTAAACATGAGAAAACAGAATCAAGTAAAATTTCATTACACAAACTGTTGTCCTCTACAGGGGTAGACCTGGCCTCCAGAGAACGTCTACCTGCCCCAGGCCACTATATTGGTAGACCTAGGTCTACCCACCTCTTTCCACTATATTGGTAGACCTGGCCTCTGGAGAACAGGTCTATCTGCCCCAGTTCACTATATTAGTAGACCTGGGCTTGGACCGTCGCCTTGTGCTGACCCTTAGAAAACATACCAGCACTTAAGGGGAGAAAAACCTCTTGCAGTCTACTTTGGGTTTTTTTAGTGAAATATGACAACCAGCATTACAGGTAAAGTATAACAGAGGTGAAACAATCACTGTCGGAACCCTGCCTAACCTAACAAACAGGAAGTTGCTTAAATGTTATCAACCTGCCCAAACTACTTATTTATTCAAATATTTATATCCCACTTTTCCCTGTGACTCAAGGCAGCTTACAAATCATACTGAAAAGCACAATAGGGTTGTGCAAAAAGTCAGTGATTTTGGCTCAGTTATAGCCTATGGGAACCATTAGAGTCAATGAGCCCCATAAGCTATAATGGAGAATTGATCTGGGAGTATCTGGGGCTCTGTAGGGGGCTGTTTTTTGAGGTACAGGTACTAAATTTTCAGCATAGCTGCTGGGGCCTCTCATTACCCCCCCCCCCAAGTTTCAAATAGATTGGACTGGGGGTCCAATTTTGTGGGCCCAGAAGGAGGTGCTGCTATCCTCCATTGTTTCCTATGGAAGGGAAAAAATGTTGTGAGTTGAACCTCTGAGCAGCCCTCTGAAATGTTGTGTGCCAGCACCTCCTAGTGCGGCTTAGACAAAACTGTGCCTGTAAAAGAAGTCAGCCCAGGATCATCCGGGGCAGTGGGAGTTGAGAACTCCACGCTGCCTCTGTTTGGCATTGGCTTCTCTTGTAGCCCAGATTAAACAGGGCTGCATAAGAAGTCAGCTCAGGATCAGCTTCCCCATTTCTTTTCTTCTTGGGTCTATTGAACCCAAAATTTTTTTGAATTTCCTTAAAATCCTGGATCCGAATACCGCACTGGTATTGGAATCTGGGGTTTTTCAGGAAACCCAATTTTTTTTTTTCAGTTCAGTATACCTGAACCAAAAGGGGGGGGGATTGCACACCCCTACTGTACAAAGTTAGGCTTCTGAAACGCTTGAGTATGTCCTTTTCCCTTGGTTAGTACTGTAGAAGCATATAAAACTTATGCCAGTGGCGAAGATGTTCTTGGGCCTTTGTCTTTCTGTTCTGTCTTCAGTCACCCAAAAATTAGCTCTGGCTAAATGACACTGTTGCTACTAGAACCCTGATCTAAGGTTACAAGGTCCCATACTATGGCAGGTAATGTCCTGCCACTACTCTTTCTTCCTGCCGCCACTTGGAGCAGTGGCTGGCGGGGAAAAAAATCACTGGTATCGTACACAGCATAATGTGATGTCCTATCACTCTAGGAATTGCTGGAGTCACTTCTAGAGTGATGTGATGTTACTTCCTGTCTTCCCGGGAAGTGACATCACACCACATGTGATGCCAACATCCTTATGTCCCTGCCCCCCATCTCACACCAACTGCCAGCCATCAGCTGATCACATAGTAATAACTGTTAAAATTAGAGATTTAAGAATTTCCCTTGCCAATGGAGAAATACATCCTAACACAATTGATGAAACTGTGGGCATGTTTCAGGTCAGATCCTCTAAAATGTGTTGTGGAAATGGAGTATGAGGCTTTCCAGCTCAGTAAGACAGCAAATTTATATAAGGCAGCTGTTCTCAAGAAGGTAAGAAATGGCTGTTCATGCCAAGGGACAGAATAAACCTGTGTAGTTCACCCAGTGTTTTGACTTTTAAACCTGCGGTTGATGTTTCTGCTATGTATGTCTAATAAGAAGGTGCACACCTGCTTCCTCAGTCCTGTTTCTTTGTCATCTGCAGAAACAATGTTCATCTGAATCCTTAATTTCTGTAGTCTCAAGTATTCCAGTAGTTTTATGACTAGGTAGCCCTCTTGAAGATGTGTGTTTGCTTTCCTAAAGAGCAGTCATTCTAAAAACAATACGATTTTTTCAACCTCCATGTAATCTCATGTTACTAGTTAAGAGGCAGATTTGGCTCTAATTGAAGCCCTTAAGAAGAAGACTCTTAGAGCCAAACTAAACATGGGGCCCTGTTTTTGCTTAAATATCAGCTGAATGAGTAGGGTAATCATTCAGATGGTAATCCCTTTCCCCTTTGTCATTTTGCCAATGCGCATCCCATTTCCCAGTTGCCACCTTGAAATATATAGGTATTGATATGTCACCTGTGCGTGTTCCCACACACAGAGCGACTAGTAGCATTGGGAAAGGCTGAGGAATTTGTACTGGCACAATGAAATGGGGAAAAGAGTTTTCTTACCCACATTCCCATGCCAAGATCTATGGGAGTGCCATTCTGGTGACTGTGAGAAGAGCTGAACAAGAAAAATTTGATAATCAGCCTTACTGTCCACCAAACTAATGGGCTAATAAATATATAGAGAGATGGAATTAGTTTATTAATTTTTGGGAATAAGTGTTTTCATTATAATGTTCTTTCATGTACTGTAGTATTATCTTTTTGTAAAAATAATTAGGGGTGTGCAAAAAAAAAAAATTGGTATTTTTCGGGTTTGCATGTATTGAACCCGAAAAATATCAGTATTTCCCAATATTCCCAAATCCCAATATTGGTATGGTATTGGGATCTGGGAAATAATTGGGAAACCGAAATTTATTTGGCTCCATTATAGCCTATGGGGACCATTCCCCATAGGCTATAATGGAGAATTAATCCAGGGGTTTCTGGAGCTTGGGGGCGGGGGAGGTTGTTTTTGAAGTAGAGGTACCAGACTTGCAGCATAGCTGCTGTTGCCTCTCCTAAAAAAAATTCTTCCAAGTTTTAAAAAGATTGGACCAGAGGATCCAATTATTTGGGCCATCAAAGAAAGTGCCCATTCCTCCATTGTTTCCAGTGGAGGGAAGAAGACACGTAAAGGGACATAGTCCTTTTAAATGCCTGAGTTCACTCACCAAGTTGCACTGCCACAGCAGCAGTGCAGGCCAGCTTGAAGAAGGGATTTAAAGGGACCTCTTTAAATCCCTTCTCCAAGCTAGCACATGGTGGGACTCAGCAAGTGAACTCAGGCATTTAAAGAAACCTTTTAAATACCTGAGTCACTCACCAAGTTGCACCACCGTTGTGTGAGCCGGCTTGGAGAAGTGATTTAAAGAGGTCTCTTTAGATCCCTTCTTCAAGTTGGCCCATGTCGTGGCAGCAGTGCAACTCAGCTTCTCCAGGTTGTGCCCAAATAAAAGACGAATAATATAGGCTTTTATTTGGGCTCAGCTACATCGGTAGCCAAATCAGATTCTCTAATCTGATTCAGCTGAATAAATACCTGAAAAATACCAATAAGGTATTTTTTTGATATTTATTTGGCTTGGTATATATCAAGTGCACACCCCTAAATATAATGCTGTAATTTATTACATTTTTGTATTTTTACATGTTCGGTTAATGTTGTAATGTATCAGCTGCTTCTTAATCTTTCTCTTATTAAGAAGGAAAAGAGTAAATCAAAGCTAAGCTGTATAGAGATGGAATGAAAAGAGCATAATTTGTTAATGCTTCCTTACATGGAACTGCTGTTTGTACTGCTGTTTGTGGCAACTGGAAGGCTTCAGGACAATTTTTCCTGCTTTCTGCACAAAGGTGGCAGAAATTAACAAAGCTTCGAAAGATGGAGAGCTATATTCCGCAGTTGCCTTGGGAGTCAGTGGCTGTCCCAGGATAAAAGCTGAACCAACTGCAACAGCTGATGATGGTTTCCATATACCATCCAAGGTGAACACGGTAAGTAAGAACATAAGAGAAGCCAATGTTGAATCAAGCCAATGGCCCATCTAGTCCAACACTCTGTCACACAGCAGCCAAAAATACCACGTGCTATCAGGAGGTCCAGCAGTGGGGCCAGGACACTAGAAGCCCTCCCACTGCTGCCCCCTCCAGCACCAAGAGTGCATCACCTGCCCCAGACTGAGTTTTCCCATCTATACCCTGTGGCTAATAGCCACTGATGGACTTCTGCTCCATATGTTTATCTAATTCCCTCTTGAAACTGTCCATGCTTGTAGCTGCCACCATCTCCTGTGGCAGTGAATTCCATATGTTAATCACTCTTTGGGTGAAGAAGTATTTCCTTTTATCTGTTCTAACCCGACTGCTCAGCAATTTCATGGAGTGCCCACGAGTTCTTGTATTGTGAGAAAGGGAGAAAAGTACTTCTTTCTCAACCTGCTCAATCCCATTCATAATCTTATAAACCTCGATCATGTCACCCCTCAGCCGTCGTTTCTCCAAGCTGAAGAGCCCCAAGCATTTTAACCTTTCTTCATAGGGAAGGTGTTCCAACCCTTTTATCATTCTAGTTGCCCTTCTCTGCACTTTTTCCAATGCTATAATATCCTTTTTGAGATGTGGTGACCAGAACTGTACAGAGTATTCCAAATGAGGTCGCATCAATGATTTATACAGGGGCATTATGATACTGGCTGATTTGTTTTCAATTCCCTTCCTAATAATCCCCAGCATAGCGTTGGCCTTCTTTATTGCAGCTACACACTGTCTAGACATTTTCATTGAGTTATCCACTATGACTCCAAGATCTTTGTCTTGGTCCGTCTCTGCCAGTTCAGACGCCATCAACGTGTATTTATATTTAGGATTTTTGGCTCCAATGTGCATCACTTTGCACTTGGCCACATTGAACCCCATTTGCCACGTTGACGCCCACTCATCCATCCTCGACAGATCCCTTTGGAGTGCCTCACAATCCTCCCTGGTTCTCACCACCTTGAACAACTTCGTGTCATCTGCAAATTTAGCCACTTCACTGCTTACTCCCAATTCCAAATCGTTGATAAACAAGTTAAAAAGCATCGGACCGAGTACTGATCCCTGTGGTAACCCACTGCTTACAACCCTCCACTGAGAAAGTTTCCCATTTATACTCACTCTCTGTTTCCTATTTATAAGCCAGTTTTTGATCCACAAGAGGACTTGTCCTTTTATCACATGACTATTGAGCTTACTTAGGAGCCTTTGATGAGGAACTGTATCAAAAGCTTTCAGGAAGTCAAGGTAAATAATATCTATTGGGTCCCCTTGTCCACATGTTTGTTCACTCCCTCAAAAAACACTAACAGGTTAGTGAGTCAAGATCTGCCCTTACAGAACCCATGTTGAGTCTGCCTCAATAGTTTTTGTTCATCAATGTGCTTACTCATTCTTTCCTTAATAACAGTTTCCACCAACTTACCCAGTATCGATGTCAGATTGACTGGCCTGTAATTTCCCAGATCTCCCCTGGAGCCCTTTTTAAAGATGGGAGTGACATTAGCTACCTTCCAGTCCTCAGGAATGGAGGCAGATTTTAAAGAAAGATTACATATTTTTGTCAGGAGATCCACAAGTTCACATTTGAGTTCTTTCAGAACTCTCGGATGAATGCCATCCGGGCCTGGTGATTTATTAGTTTTTAAATTGTCCATCAGTCAGAGAACTTCCTCTCTTGTCACTGCAATCTGATTCAGGTCTTTCAAACCCTGTCCCGAAATCGGTGCTTCTGGAGTGGGCAAGCACTTCTCCTCTTCCACAGTGAAGACAGAGGCAAAAAATGCATTCAGCTTCTCAGCCATTTCCCTATCATCCTTCACTACTCCTTTTACCCCTTGGTCATCCAAGGGCCCCACTGCCTCTCTGGCTGGCTTCCTACTTCTAATGTATTTGAAGAAAGTTTTATTGTTGGCCTTAATGTTTTTTGCGATATGCTCCTCATATTCCCTTTTTGCTTGCCTGATCACAGACTTGCATTTTATTTGCCATAGTCTGTGTTCCCTTTTATCAACCTCACTAAGACTAGCTTTCCACTGCTTAAAGGAATCCTTCTTACCTTTTACAGCTTCCATTACTTTATTTGTTAACCATGCAGGCTTTTTTCTATACCTATTTGTACCTTTCCTAACCTGCGGTATATATTTTTTCTGAGCTTCTAGGACTGTATTTTTAAATAGTCTCCAAGCTTCCCCAATGGTTTTGACCTTCTCCACTCTTCCTTTCAATTTCTTCCTCACATGTCCCCTCATACCAGAGAAGTTACCCCTTTTAAAGGTAAAAATGGTTGCGTCAGTCTTTTGGGGCAACTCCCTATCTGTACAAATGTTAAACTCAATGACATTATGGTCACTGTTCCCAAGCGGTGCAATCACTTTTACATCTCTCACCAGGTCTTGGGTGTTACTTAGGACCAAATCCAGGATCGCCTCTCTCCTGGTAGGATCTGTGACCATCTGTTCCATAGCACGGTCATTGAGAGTGTCTAAAAACTCAATCTCTTTTTCCCAACTAGAACTCATATTGACCCAATCAATGTGTGGGTAGTTAAAGTCACCTATTACGACACAGTTATTCCGTCTAGCCGCTATCTTTAATTCATTCATCATTTTATAATCCTCCTCTATCTTTTGATCTGGTGGGTGATAACAGACTCCCACTGTTAAGCTTCCTTTTGGACCCACTATTCCAACCCATAGCATTTCCAGAAGCGAATCCAATTCTCTTACCCTCTCAATCTTACTGGACAGTATACCCTCTCTGACATACAGGTAGACACTGTCAGATCCTTAAATAGTGTTGAAAGTTTTATAATAAAGATGGTCTTTTAACAGCTTATGGAGTTTCATTTCTATGATTTCTTCTAACATGGGTGTCCAGTAATCTTTATTCTCCCCTCCCCACTTCATGCTACTGCCACTTTCTGTTAGTGCTTTCCGTAAAGTGTTGTGACTTTCAATTTAAGACACCTATAAGGTTATGGATGGACTAGATTTTAATTTCTGGTTTTCTAAGTAGTAACCTCGAGTCCCAAGAACATTTTTCCTGAGAGTAAGCCCCACTGAGTTGACCTGTTCAGTCATACTCTCTGAGAAAGCAGTCCTAAGTAGGTTGCTCAGAATCTTGCTCTGGTCTGTTCAGTTGGGCTTACACCCAGGAAAGTGTTCTTAAGATTCTACTGTCAGTCGTCTAGTTATATCCCATCTCTTTTTAATGCAGTTCAAACCCAAGAGGGTGGGAATTGGATTTCGGAAGACATCAGATGCATTCCAGTCAGCTTCAAAAGTGTTGGTGGCCAAGGAGGAGGATGAAGTTAAACCTGAAAAAAAGGAAATGAGCCCAATCTGGAAAGGAGATTGTAGTCATAACCCTGAGCCTTTGGACATTGTTAGAACTCCTGAGAACAAAGTGAAAGTATCCAAAGAAATCAGAAATGCTGGTGAAGTTCTCGAGGAGGGGCAGCAAAGCACTTCCAATCCTACAGCCTCCTTGGGAGTTAGTCCTACCAAGAAGGGCAAACCCACCAAGAAGCAGCTGCTGCTGGCAAAAGCAGCTAGGAAAGACTCTCAGAACATTTTCAAATTCTTCTCTAGCCAGAAAACAGGCTCTAAGGCCCTGGACTCAGTATCTGATCTAGCAGAGGAGGAGGAAAACTGTTACCTCAGTGACCTACTGCCATTTCCTTCCGGAAGACTGTGTGAGGAGAAAGGCTGTCCAGAAACTGAAATGATCTCCAAAGAAGAAATAGCTGGTGCATCCCGCTTAGAAAAGCAGGAGTTTGGGGAAACGGGGGACAATTCAGGAACAGAATCTTTGTGCCCAGGATCACCCCTTGGAAAACCATGGTGAGAGGCTTCATTTGTTATAGGTCTCCCTCCCCCCCCGTAATTTATCTAGGTACATTTGAGATCAGGAACTAAGTATGAAAAAAGCAAAATTTGCCTCTACCACTAAAATGTTGAGCAAATGGAGAACATGAATTCATGTTGCATGTTTTTCCATTTTTAGGAATTCAGACATTTGGAGCAGAGGCTGAAGAGCTTAGTGTTATGTGTGGGCTTTGAAGCTGTGTAAAAGATGAATTAGGTGATTCAAGTTGAAAAATCTTTTCTTTCTAGCAAAGTCTGAAGTGTTGAAGGAAAAGAATAATAGGTAACTACTAGACCCTAGCACAGTTACTTCTTCATGGTCTCATGCATCACATTTATGAGTTTTGCACCTGCACAGAAGCCAATCTCAGAAACTTCCAGAATTACCAAAAAGGCATGAAAAACTCCTCTCCTTCAGTGTAGAGGTAGTCTGTGCACTGAGTCATGCCTCTCCTGCTCAGCTGCTTTTTGTCAGCTGCATGGTAGATATCTCTAGGAACTACTACTTTGAAGTTTTTTCTTTAATTGTGAGCTACTTCTTCTGGATTCTTCACTTTCGAGGGGGGGGTTTCTCTCCCAGGGATCTGCTGCTCTCTCCTTTGTCCATAGCAAAAACATCTTTTTAAAAGTTTCAGGGCTGCAGGGGCAAACTGCCATCAATAATTGCAATTGCTGCTTCCTCTTCCTTGGAGAGTCACTTAATACCAATGCCAGTAAGCAGTGCCTGAAATTAACAAGGAAAGCCAACCACAAGAGTCATTCCTGCCTCCATCTCCTCCTGTTGTAGCAAGTGTTATTGAAAGTGAAGTTGACCCCAAGCACCCCCTTGATACAATCCAAATCCCTCGTAACTAAACCACCTCTGGGGCCAATGTTGATACTGATCACCATGTTGATGTTGTTACCTTCAAATTCCATGTCAGGCTCCACACTGACGCAGAGCCTACCACCACTCAGGTTGTCCTACTTTGTGCAATCTGACCCAGTCAGGCTTCCCCTGAAGGTACTACATTACCCTCAGGCCTGAGCCTGGCCATGCTTGGGGTTTGTGGTGTGGAGCTTGGGGCTAGAAGCTGAAGACCTAAATGGAAGCTTGGAGCTAGGTTTTGGAGCTGGAGCTTGGAACATGGGGCTTGTGCCTTGTGGACTGGTTGCTCCAGCAAGGCTGTCTTGTCCAGGCCTCAACCTAAATAGGCAAGGAGGTACTTGAGCCCAGCTGCAGTGCAGGTAGGTGCTGGAGTTCCTGAAGCTGTGCTGTTTGAAAACATATTTATTGTCCTTAAAAAATTAATGTCGCCCTTACCTGGATAGCCCAGGCAAGCAGCCCCATAGCCAGGATTGGGAGGGGGGCTCCAAGGTGCCAGGTGGGGCTCTAATTAAATTAAATCTAAATTCAGTTTAAGTTTAATTAATGGAGCAGGTGAAGGAGAGGGGTTGGGGAGAGTAGTAGCTGCTTACCCACTGTGCCTGTGTTGGTAGTGCCGTCATGTGATCCATCATCCCCCCCACACCTCCTCCCTCCTCTGCTCTGCACCAGCCCAAAGTGATCCCTGCCAGCCTCCTTCTTTCCACTCAAGGAAGGAAGGAAGGAGGCTTACCAGAATCGCCTCAGGCTGGCCCCACAAGGCCAGGCTTCCTTCCTCCCCACCAATGGAAGGAAGGGCTCTGAGCTGGCTACGGGGCTGGCAGAGGCCCGAGGTGGTGTGGCTTAGGAAGCCCTTCAAGGCCAGATACTTCTCTGGGAGGGAGGGAGGAGGCAGTGATGGGGTGGGTTTTTTTAGGGCGCCTAGTGTGGCTTTTGGGGTACACGCCTGCTGGGGCAAAAGCTCCACTGCTGGCTACGGCCCTGCTAGCAAGCCCTATCTCGTCACATCTTGGAAGCTAAGCAGGTCTGACCCTTGCAAATATTTGGATGGGAGACCTCCAGAGAATACCAAGGCTGAGAGGCCAGAGGCAGGCTATCAAGCCACTTCTTTGAACGCCCTTTGTGCCCCAGTAGGAATCGCTAGAGGTCACCATGACTTCCAGGCAAGGGCACACACATAAATGCAAAAATACCCAAAAAAAATGTCCTGGAATGTAACCATCTTCATACAAAAGATGTAATTATTCCTCTCCTCAGCAGTGCTAAGCATTTGCCTGAAGATGAAATGGCTAATGGCTGTGGAGACCGTAATGGAAAGAGACCAGGATCAGCTGTGGTAAGGTTTTTTTAATCCCCCTTTTTTATTTCTGTTTCCATCACACATGTTTCAGAGGTATAGAATCATAGAATGTTAGAGTTGGAAGGGACCTTGCAGGTCATCTAGTCCAACCCCCTGCACTCCGCAGGAGCATAGTTGAAAGATAGCCCTACATACCTACAACATACCCGAAAGATGGTCGTCCAACCTCTGCTTGAAAATGTCCAGCGAAGGAACATCCACCACTTCCCGAGGCAGTCTGTTCCACTGCTCAACCACTTTTACAGTTAGGAAGTTTCTCCTGATATTTAGCTGGTAACGACTCCCTTGTAATTTCCACCCATTAGATCTAGTCTTGCAGTCCAGAGCAAGAGAGAATAGATCTGCTCCATCTTCTACATGACAGCCCTTCAAATACTTGAAGACTGCAATCATGTCCCCTCTAAGCCTTCTCTTTCCCAGGCTAAACATACCCAACTCTTTCAGCCTTTCCTCATAAGACTTGGATTCCAACTCTCTCACCATCCTGAATGAATGCTTTTGGAGAGGGTTTGTAGCAGAATAGCTCAGTCGCAGAATTCTTACAAGTGACTGGAATATGGATGTAGAAGAAGGAACGGAGGTCATACTGGCTGGAGCTTGCAGTGC
Source organism: Gekko gecko (assembly GCA_029375565.1). Classification (NCBI taxonomy): domain Eukaryota; kingdom Metazoa; phylum Chordata; class Lepidosauria; order Squamata; family Gekkonidae; genus Gekko; species Gekko gecko. Next base: position 222,365,604 of record JAPDNY010000002.1, read on the forward strand.
AGATTCCGGAAAGGTGGCTGCATTAGCCTGCTAATACAGTTGTTAAGTTCGGCTCATCCTTGTGTACATTTAATTATCTTAGTCCAAAACCTACTACAATAAAAGAAACTACAAACTCTGTTGAAAACAAGGGAAAGACAAAAATGTCCAGTGTAACTTTCCAGATCTGTGTTTATAGATCACAAGGTCCTGGATGCATTATGTCCCTTGTTGCCTCCTAAAAGACTTCATCAGATCAATAAGATACAGTAAATATGTTGAACCATATCAATAAATGTATATCTTACTGGCCACTGTAAGAAAAAAGGTAATCCTTTCATAATTTCTAAAAATTTCCTTTTGCTTCCATTTATAATTGTATTATATCAAACATTTACACTTACCTAGAATTTTTTACAAAGCAAGCACGTAGCTTAATCTATTTAGTAGGAGGTAAACCTGCCATTCAAAGTGAAAGCTGCTAAAAAATACCTCAGCTGGAATTTCAATAAAAACCAGTACCTACACGATATACAGACCCAAAGAACAACAAAGAACTTTGTATGAAAATATATCAAAAGTGAACTGTATTCGATAAAGAATAAGAATGTGCAAGTCATATATCTGTTAGTACATAGTTACTGACACAGTCAAAGAAATATCAATTTCATATGTCCATGTAGAGGTGCAAAATCAATTAACTAGTATGAAACGAATTCCTATACAATAATAAAGTCCAATGAGAAGAAGTATGTAGAACATTCCAAACTGGTAATCCAGAAATGATGGTTTCAAAATAGAAACAGGAAATCCATACAGAATTTCAGAAGAATTTGTTTTCTAACAAGTGTACTAGCTATCTGCTGTTTCATATCACACTGAAGTTTTTTCAAAGAAAAAACAACATTCCAAATTTCTGTCACAAATTTCAGAGGAGAACTCTCCATGAAGTTTCTATGTGATGCATTTTCACGCAAACATTATTTCTTTTTAATTTTACAGATGGAATGTTAATTGTTTTTCCTTCCCATACCTGCGCACAACGTTTAAACTTTTAAAATTTAATCTTCCCTTCTCTCAGCTTTTGAGAATTAAAAGATTGGAAACTGATTATCATAAAGACAGCAAGATAATGTATGATAATTTTAGGAAACATGGATACCCTCAAAGCATCCTTGATGTAGCTGTCAGGTGAGCTAATAATATGGAATGTAGTGGTCTTTTCCTACCAAAAAATAAACAACATGGCAACAATGTGGTATGTGCCTTTAATTACACTCCCTTAGCAGGCAAGATCAAACAGATAGATCTTTGTCATGGTCTCTGTGCATCACACCTCTGGGGTATAGTGTACCTGCGCCAACCTCGATTGGTTCCTCTTGAAAGCGAAAGGGATTTTTGCGCCCACTCTCCTGTCATGCGCCGCCCTACTGTACATGACTAAGGGAGGGTCATGAAAATCCCACCAGTTCCCTTCTGACTGCCACGCTGGTAGGATCTGCTCCACTTCAGTTGGTAAAAAATTTGGGCTTTTAGGCCCATTCCTCATTTTTCTACGAAGTTTTCTTTGTTTTTTCTTCTTGTTTATTTGCTAAGGGAAAGGACTTTGTTTCTACAGAATTATTTCTTTGAACACTGTAGTGTTCCCCCCCCCCCTTCCCAGCCTATGGCCAAGAGGTGGGGTTTCTTTAAACAGTGCTTTAAATGCAGTGGCAAGATTGCCTCCTCAGATGGACACTTGGTTAGTCTTTTGTGCCTCAGGGAATCGCACCGAGTGGATTTTTGTGCTCATCGCGCAAAGTTCTCGAAGCAGACGAGGAAGAACAGAGCTGCCAGACTTCACATTGCATTTTTGAAGTTAGCACTTTCACCAATGTTGTCACAGGACACTTCAGGACATGTGTCTATGTCGACTGCCACCTCAGCATTGATGGCTGTGCTGTCCCCAATACCGACTCACTTAGATGTCGATCGCCCGATGCTGAAATGCTCGGCCCGGACATCTCAGTCCGAAGCCCATACTCCCTCTAAAAAATGCAGGGAGGGCAAGGACGATCGGCCAGTCAAGCTAAAAAAGCATAAGAAAATTCCCCCTCTGCAAACTCCGCTGACCCCTCGGAGGGCCACGGAATCGAATCCTATGGGCGCTGCTTCACTTGACTTTCTGAGCCTAGAGCAGCCACAAGGTGTACCTTGGTCGCCTTCACTGCGTCCTATCTGGCTCACCGACTCTGAGCAGGATATGGACTTAACACAGATCTCCCGGGCCTCCAGTGTTGAAAGCCTACACTCCAACCGCGGAGCCGAAGCCTTTGCCCATCCATCACAGTTCTGATCTGATGAATGAAGACGGCCATCGGCACTGATCCACCTGCCACCACCGCCCTCTTGGGACCAATGGCGGTGGCAATACATGTATGGGGCCTATCCATTTACAGGCAGTATGCCGTGGTTCCCACCCCAGCCAATGGAATGGGACCATCAGTCCTCCTCTTCACGTCTCTCCCAGTATTGAGATCCACTGGAGTTTGTGAGGCCCCAACCATCAAGACCGACAGACAAACCTCCCAAACCATCGCACCCGACATTTCCAAAGTTTAAAGATTCTTTGACTCCGACTCCATCAATACCGATGTTGCCTATGTCTTTTTCCGAGCTGTCTGAGCACTCCGCCTCTTCAGATGCCTCCTCCCAATCAGGGGACAAAAACCCTGATCCTCCTGTGGAACCCTTGCCACTTCAACAAGTGGATCATGATCTCCCAATCTCCCCTTTGGAAGATTTAAAATCCTGTGGAGATTTAAAATCTTGTGGAGATAAACCCTGGAATCATAGAAAATGATTAGAAACCTGGCAGCTTGGTTATAGTTTGATGTTGCAAAAAGGATCCAAGATCCTCTTGAAACAAAGTGTGATTTTGCTAGAAGATCTTTTTGTGTAGACTCCATCCCCTTTTAGACCTACCATTTTCCCCCCTGCCCAAACAAACAGGATTTTGGACTCATGTAGGAGCACCATCGATCTGGTGCCTCCTTGCCAATTGTTGTGCACAATGGCAGCAGTATTGACTGTGCGCCCTAGCACATACCTGTTCCTTAGTAGGATTTGGAAAGCACGCAGTGCTAGTCTGACTGCCACAAGTTCCAGCCAGTCCATACTTTTCATATCTTCCAACAGGCTCCATTTGCCTCGGACAATCTGATGCTAGCAGTGTGTTCCCCAGCCTCTACTGCTGGTGGCCATAACTGCCATCAGGTAAGGAGGCTGGAGGAAACTGACTCCCCTTGTCAGATTTGGTCATGAAGACCACTGGTTTAGTGACTTCTTTGAGAGTGTGGGGGGACAGTATCTTGACATCTGTGCTCCCTTTTGTGTGTGTGTGTCCTTCTGACAAGGGAGAAGAGTCCATTGTAAAGGCCTGGCATGGAAGCAGGCCCGAGGGATCAAATCTATGGACTACATCCTCAGTCCCAGTACTGTCAACCAGTGCATGAGGTCCACCAACATCTGCTGGATTTCTTTCACCCCTTCCAACAATTTTTCCTGCTTCTTTGCAGGTGGAAACATTTTGGCTATCCTCATCTGAATCCTTAGGCAAAACTGCTCCTGAATGTAAGACTAGTACTGGAGCATCCCCCTGTGCCCACTAGAAAATGTCATTGCCTGGAACTGCCCATTCTGCCTTTAGTATGTAATCAAAGAATTTGGAGATGGACAATTTTGAGGACTCTTTGGATGGTTTCTCAAACCTTCTAGTATCTAAATTAAATGAAACTGATGATCTAGAGTTTGTTTCTTTTTTGTATTCAACTGGTAGTTAAGAAAAGGCAAAGGCACTTTTTTTTCTTCTTTTAATCTCTTGAGATGTTCCAGCCAGAAAGGCCTAGGAGAATTTTCTGACCATTCCCCTTCCTCTTTATCAGAGCATGTTGTCATATATCCTATAATCAGGGGTCATTTCATAGAAAAAGAGCTGCAGGAGCTCATTAGCATATCTATTAGCATAATAGCTCATTAGCATATGCCACACCCCCTGACATCACCTGAAGTGATGTCAGAAGGGGAAGCAGAAAAGGGGGGTATCTTCAAAAGGCTCCACTTCCCTTCCCCAGCCGGCCTGCCAAGGCAGGCTTGGGGTGGGGGGAAGCAAAAGAGAAGGGATTTAAAGTTTAAACCCCTTCTTGCTGGAGTCATCTTTCCATTATATTCTATGGGGCCACAGAATACAATGGAAAGATCCAGAGAGAAGGGATTTCAACTTTAAACCCTTTCACTCTTCGCTTTTGAAGATGCCTCCCCCTCCCTTTTCTGCTTCCCCAGCCAGCCTGCTTCTGGAGTCCCCCCACCCTCTCCTGGCTCATCTGCCTCGATGGGCAAGCCAGGAAGGGCCGGGGAGACATTTAAATGCCTCCCCATGCCTTCCTTGGCTCACCCACCCAAGCGGGGGAGCCGAGGAAGTCTTCTACAGCCCCCCCACCATCTCCTGGCTCGCCTGCCTTGGTGGGCAAGCCAGGAAGGGCTGGGGAGAGTGCGGGAAGGCATTTAAATGCCTCCCTGTGTCTTCCTTGGATCCCCCGCCCAAGTGGGTGAGCCAAGGAAGGTTTCTAGAGTCCCCCCACCCTCTCCTGGCTCGCCTGCCTTGGTGGGCAAGCCAGGAAAGGCTGGGGAGAGTGCGGGGAGGCATTTAAATGCCTCCCTGTGTCTTCCTCGGATCCCCCGCCCAAAAGACTGAAAAAACCTAATTGCCATGCATTTTACGCTCCTTATAAACCTGGGCACAAAATCTAGCCACCTGTCGTGTTGTCTGGTGGTTCCTGTCAGACAGGAGGTAATCAAGCTTAATTTTATTTGATCTGCCAGGAAACCTTTCTAATAGCAGACTAATAGTCTCCATACAGATCACCCTGTGGTATACACAGTTGAAAAATATGTGTTCTAGAGAGTCTATTTCATGGAGGGGGCAGGAGCAGAACCTCAGTGAGTAAGGGGTCCCTTTAAACCTCCCAATACTGCAGATGGCAATGACATGCTTCTGGCTAACATGAATGCCCTTCTTGAGTTATTGGATTCAAGAAAATGTAGGTAGGCTGCTGGAGCGACTATATATCTGGTATTTGCTGGAGAGAAATAACCAGGAGAACTGAGAATATCCAATTGTCTTTCAGTGTCAGTCACTCTCTGCTTAATAAGTGATTTTGCCTGGTCTATACCAAGATTCTGGATAGAATTCAAGACTGCTCTATGCCAATTGGACTGAAATTGGTCCTGCAAGATTAAAGGGAACAGGCCCCTGCGGTTTATACTTCCTGTTACCCATTTATAAATTGAGAGGATACGAAGCATTCCTGTTTCCAATCTGACCCAAGTGTTTGAAACACACGTAGATACTTGTAACAATGCTCTAAGGAATTTAGATTGCACTCTCTCTAGTGGGGTAAAGGAGGAAGATGGTGGCCCCAGGAATGTTCCATAAGGCAGCTGGGCCAGTGACTTAGGTTTAAACAATCTAAGAGCGGCTGGAACATAGTGCCCCCCCATGAGACTGATGAAATTTCAAAATACTATTTGCTGTTTTCTCTCCTGCATCAGCTGCACAACTACAATGGACTGTATTGGTGCCAGAAGCTTGCAATACTACACCCAGATATTTGAAGCTGGAGACTTGTTCCAACTTATGCCCCTGAAGTTCCCATCGTCTGATCTTGGAGTTTTCCCCTTAGTTTTCAGATAATTAATTATAAGATGTTCAGTGTCACAGTAAAGGGAGAATTTTTTCAGAGCCCATTTCATCCCTATGGGAGTTCTGGAGAGTATTACGGCATCATCCGTGTATAGTAACACATGAACGTGCCAGTTTGCTAGTTTAGGGGGATGAAATCTAGGATTTGACATAAAATTTACCAGATTGTTGATGTAAAACTTCTTCAGTTTCTTTAGTGTCCTCAGTTTTCCCTGTTTCTTTGGCTGTTGTTTGATGTTTCTCCACAAAAGCCTTTGCTTTTTGTACAGAGTCAATCTTCTCTTTCTTATCCTTGTAGTTGAAGATAAGACCTTCCGGAAATATCCATCTGTAGGGAATGGATTGTTTGTGTAAAAAGTTAGATTTTTATACTGTCTCCTCCGCTTTCGTATTTCAAATGAAATGTCTTTTAGTATTCGGATTTCTTCATCTTGGATTTTCAGAGTTATCCCATTAGTAGCTTTTAGGATTGTATCTCTCGTTAATCTCTTGGGGAACTTAACAAATACTTCACCAGGCAGTTTATTTTTCTTAATGAAATCTGGGTAGGTTCGATCAACCATATCCATATCACTTTGTATCAGTTCCACTTTCAAATCTGACACTGGGGCCAATGCTTCACTTAACATCTCTTTTAAGTTCTCTCCTTTTTGTTCTGGGATACCCTGGAACCTCAAGACATATAATGATTTCTCCATTTGAAGTTGTAGTAGCTGCTCCTTGTTGGAAATCCACTCTTTTCCCACCACCTCCAGTCTCTGGTTTATCAAATTTGTCTTAGCTTCAACTTATACAGCCGTTTTGTGAGTTTCTTCTGTCTTGGTAGTTATTTCTTTCAGCTGTTTCTGAAGATCATCAAATTTACTGTTGAGATTGGTCATCAGGTCCAGCAGAGGGCACAAAGCCATAGTTAACATTTTTGGGAAGTCAGTAGGCACTTCCGGCTTGTGTCTCGATGACTGTGAGCTGGCAATTCCTGGAGAAGGATTCTTTTTCAGCACCATTTTATCTCCTTGTAGAGACATTGTTTACATAACAAAAAGTTCCTTTGGACACTCTGAAGGTCTGTTTATTTAATTACGCTCTGAGCTGGTCTACACCGTCTTTGGCTATGTTGATTTTCAGCATCAACCGGCTCTCTGCCCTTCACTTTATGTACTGCAATTTTTCCCGGGGGGGGGGATTCCCCACTCCTCCTCCTCTACCGATTTGGATTAGGGCTTTAGGGTGGTTGATTGCTTCTCTTCTTAGTTAGTTAAAAACGCTCAAACTCACAGTTCATCCCAACAGTTGCTTCAGGGGCTGAGTGGGTGCAACAAGGCACTAGATCTCTTCCTCGCTTTCCCTGGCATGCGCTTCTGTGTCCATGATGGGCTCGTGGCGGCAGGAACTATAGGGGCAAAGGGGAACTTCAATTCTTTGGCTGCTGCCTTAGAAGAGGCACCCCTTGTGCCCCTGGCTACGAGCTCCCTGCAAGGGCTCTCGGGGGGCCCAGAATCATCTGGGACCCCTCCCATCCGTGACGATAACAGGGCTCTCACATCAGAGTGAGATGGAGCATGCCCGTCCAGCAAGTTGCCAAAACCAGAAAATAGTCTCCCCTTCTTTCTGTCTTCCATACTTACAGGTAAGAGACTCCAAGGGTTCAGACCCAGTAGATCTCTGTTGGGTGTTTTCAGCACAGTTGAGGGTCAACTGGGGAATGACCAGAAGCCTTGGGTCTGCCAGCATTGATGGGCCTGTGCCAGTCTCTGATGCCTGAATCCTCAGGTGGGAGAGTCTTGCCACAATGGTCTGCCCCTTCTGTCTAAGACCAGTAATGGGGCCCTGCCTCCAGGCCCTTCTGTCTTCCATACTTACAGGGTGAGAGACCAGCTCTGGGTTCAGACCCAGTAGAGCTCTGCTGGATTTTTCCAGTGCAGTTGGGGGCTGGCTGCATTAACAACCTGAAGCCTCGGGTCTGACGGCACCGACAGAGGGCCGTGCCAGTCTCCGATGCCTGAATCCTCAGGCGGGAGAGGTCTGCCATAACGGTCTCTCACTGAGGGCAGTTTGTGGCCTTGTAGGAGTTTCTGCCGTTGGCCAGTCTCCGGTGCCTGGAACCTCAGGCGGGAGAGGCTTGTCTTAAAGGTCTCTTTTTTCTTTTTTAAGACCGACGATGGGGCCTTTCCTCAAGGCTTTTCTCCATCTTCCATGTAAGGCAAGAGCCTCCAAGAAAGCAGAGCTAGGCTCAAGCATCCTGCTGGAGCGGCACAGCTATTGAAACTGAAGGGTCAGCCTCACTCTGAGCCAATACAGTCTACTCAAATTTGCATAGCCCTGCCTCTGGAGCAAGAGGAGGTGTGACCTAACCAGTTTGGATGACTTCCTTCACTGAAGGAGAACTACACATGCATAACTTTCGCTCTTCCATAAAGAGGCTGAACTGAAAAAAAGAAACTGATGGACAAGTAGGTTCAGGACAGACAAAAGGAAATACTACTTTACACAAAGAGTGATTAAAATGTGGAATTCACTGCCAAAGGATATAGTGATGGTCACAGGAATAAACAGATTCATGGAGAATAGGTCTATCAGTAGCTACTAGCCATGGTGACCAAAGGGAACCTCCACATTCAGAAGCATTAAACCTCTGAGTACCAGTGCCAGGAGTAAACATCAGGGGAAGGCCTCAGCCTCAATGCCCTGTTGTTGGACCTCCAGATGAACTGCTTGGCCACTGTGTGAGACAAGATGCTGGACTAGATGGATCACTGGTCTGATCTACCAGGGGTCTTCTTATGTTCTTTCTTTGAACATTGAGACTGAATACCACCATGTCAAATTTGCCATTAGTTTCCAACATAGCATTCTCTGTACTGGAGTCTCATTTTGAAACTTGGGGTGTGTGGATAGGAAGAAGTGTATAGTGTCCTTTGAAGTCAGTTTCAGAATACTCTAGGAGACTTGCTAACCATTTTTAACATCTGATTGGTGTCCATTATTTTGTTTGAAAGACTGTCTGGCCTACTGGACCCATAGAAGGCCCAGAGGGTGGGGGGGGGGCTTCTCTGGCCTACTGGGCCCATAGAAGGCCCAGAGGGTGGGGGGCGCGGAAGGGGCTTCTCTGGCCTACTGGGCCCATAGAGGGCCCAGAGGATGGTGGGGGAGGGCAGAAGTGCCTTCTCTCACCTGCGCTCTCTCTGCAGATGGTCCTCTCCTGTCAGAGGACCAGAGAAGACTGAGCCAAAGATACTGGCCGGGGCTGACGTGGGTGGGACTCCGCCAAGCAGCCAGTCAGCCCCAGCCAGCATCTTCTGACTGCCAGTTCTTGTGCCAAATCAATTATGGCTACCATAGAATGTTGTGGAACCAAAATTCAAATATATATATAAGGACAGATATGTGAATTACAGGAAGGGCCTTACCTAGCATATATCACATTACAAATTGTACGGCTGAATGAGTTTGTCGTTGCTTGATCCCAAGGATCCTTCTTCCAGGAAAACACCTGGAAGCCAAGTTGGCATCATCACTTGATGCCTGGTCTTATTCCTCAATCCATATGTTTGCTTTGTTTCCCATTGTTGCTGATGGGTGTGTGTGTGCTGTCTGTATAGACCTTTCTTCCAAAGCTTGTGAGAGGAAAGCTCATTTTACAACATGGGCTTTAGAACCTTATTGGTGACTTTTAGAGGTATTGGCTCACAACTATAAGTCATTCTGGAATTTTCTTTGCTGTGCATGGCTCCTAATAAACCCATCTGGCCTTCTTAGTCTGTTTCTCTGCTCCCCCAAATGAGCACTATAGTCTTAAGAATGCCTCAGGTGAGTCCTTCAGGTGTTGTCCCTAAAAAGATTAGAGGAGATGCAGTTCTGTCATAGAGGCTTGCCTGTAGAGAGCAGGGTGTGAGTGTGCTCATGATGATAGGCACCCAAATTCTTCCTAATACTGGAATAGGCTTTTACATATTTACAGCTCTCATATCTTTTTCTGTGGTGTCCAGAAATGAACCTCCTGCATGGCCTAGTCCAGGCTAGCATTTATGATGGGGTGGAAGTGATTTAGAGGTTAGTGTTTTATCTCAGGTACAAGAAGGATCCTTGAGATACCTCTGTGTGCAAATTGGGCCCAAAGCCGTTGGAACACAACTTGAAATTAAAAATGGTGGGCTGGATCCAAGGATACCTTTTAACTAAATGAGGAGCTTTCCACTAATGAAGGAAGACCCAAGTCTGCCTCACTGCCTCTGTAGTTTCCTGGAGCCGCTGGAGCCCAACCCAGCTCGGGTCCTCCCCCCTTCTTCCAGCTGCTTGCACTACCCTGTGCCGTGTACAAGGGAGAGGCTGCTGCTGTACTACCCTTCTTCCTGGGGGGGGGGGACTAATGAAGGAAGACTCCTCACTTAGTGCTGCGATCCAACCCATTGTGCTTAAATTTTTGCTAGCATAAGGTTCAAGGTAGCTATTTCCCACCCTAATGGCTTTGCACTTAAAACTCTGTTGCTCTTTTTCAAGGACCTGGAAAACTCTGCTGAAAAGAGGCTCCGAATGATGACAACATCTTCCATCTTGTTGCAGTCAGAGGGGAAAGCTGGTGGCCCTGTAAAAAAGAAGGTCACCTTCGATCCAAACTTGTCACAAACTGATAAGGAAGGAACCACTAAAATCATTTACCAATCTTCAAAGGCATTGTCCCTTAAGGAGACAGCAGACATTGTTGTCAAATACTTAACCCCTTTCTATAAAGGTGGCAAATTTGCTTCCAAGGTGGGTTATGAGTCTTGTTTTGTTTTTCCTCTTGAAAGGCCACCTGTAATTAAAATGGCAGCATGGGAAGAAAATGTCCACACTGTTGGACAGGGGCTTGTGACTCTTGCAGAGCAAGGTGTGGCTGGCTGGAAAAGCAAAGAACACTTAACTTCTCCACAGCCACCCTCCAGAGAGCCTAAATTAAATACGAATGTGCTGTATCCATTCCAGAACTACTTAGGAAATATGCAAGTTTGACATCAGTTCCTCTTTAGTGTTTTCATTCATGCACTAACCCCTCCACCATTTGCAAGTGGTTTCTATCTGTTCCTGGCAGGGAAGGTGAACAAAGCAGTGCTTGAAATATTTGGGCTCTGACCTGGCCTTGTGCTTCATTACTATTGCTGCTTGGCCTGTTCTTCCCCATATCTGTATTCTTTATTCCCCATCTGTAGGTTATTGTGCTTATAAGTGAAGCAGAGGGAATACAACACACCAGCTACTGTTTCCTTCCTTAGCAGCCTTGCTGCTGGTCCTAGACTTATTTGTTCAAGAGATTTCTGTGCTGCCTCATCAAAGTCCTGGTCAAGGCAGCTTACAATTAAAATAATAAGTTATCAATACAAAATAACAAGCAAAACAGTGACACGGGGGTTGCTTCATGTTCCACAAGAGTCTCCTTGTCCTTAATCTGCTAGATGGGCAATACAAGAATAAGTATTTATATGGCCACTTTGTGCTTTAGAGGCTTCTAGCTGATCTGATAGATTTTAAAGTTTGGTCGGTGGGTGTTTTTTTCCTTACTGTCCAACTGTGTTTTTTGTTTTTTAGGTGGCTATTTTGTTAGGGCAGGTGCACATTCCACTGGTACAGTACCTAGTGTGGTGACTGGTATTCTCTGTATCACTGCATCTAGGCATTAGTACCATACAGATACTAATGTTCGTGAAAATGTGTTTGTGTGCTGTACTTCCAGCTTGGGAAGTTCCTGAGGATTTGGGAGTAGAGCCTGGAGAGGGCAGAGTGTCAAGTCCTGGATGCAAAACACTCTCACAACACTCTTGTAGCAGCAAGATTTGTTTGTTAGGAGATGGAGAGGTTCCAAGCAAGAACAGCTTTTGTGTCATGACTGGGATCCAGATGCCAGTTCCCCCAATACAATAAAACCAGGAAAAACCTCATACACCAAATGACCAATTACTTCTCTCAGTCAGCCCACCACAAATTTGCCTCTGCCCCTACAACCGCCCCTAGCACTTGCAAGCTAAAAGTTACATTATCTAGAAGCTCCGCCAACTACAAGGTCACACTGAACAGTGAGATCATATGCATCCCAAGGTGTTTACAGCACACTCGGGAGGCCCCAGATGAGAATTCTTACGAGGTAGCACTAACTGAGCAAAGCAGACAGCCATACCCAGTTGCTCCCCCTCCCACTTTCCGGCAGAGAAGATAAACAGGAACAAGGTTACAGAGGAACTGTAGTAACACACGTGAATCCATATAGAAATACATGGCAAGTGAGGCCCGAGCTTAACACAGAGTTTGAGCAGGGGAGGGAGTTCAGTAGGGAAGGGATGCCATAGAATCTGCCCCATGAAGCTGCCATTTCCTCCAGGGGAACTGATCCCTGTAGTCTGGAGATCACTTCTGATTCCAGCAGAACTTCAGGCCCCACCTGGAGAGTGGCAACCGTAAAAACCTAAATCACAGTTTAATGAGAAAGACTCCACTCATTGTGTTTCATTTTGTTTTTTGCTCCCCCTCATCGGCAGGATCTGTTTAAGGGGTTTGCTCGACACCTTTCTCATTTGCTGGCTGCAGACAAGAGTCCCCTCCGCAAGACTGGTAAGATGGCCAGTGATGGGTGGGGAGGAGTGCACTGCATGTTGTGCCACTTGACATGGAATGATCTCGTCTCACACAGAATCTGTTGACAAAGACAAAGCCCCATGTCTTGTTTTTTCCCCTCTTTTGGAGTTTTTTAGCATATGTTTGAGGAAAGGCTGAGAAATCAGAAAGGGTGGGTGTGCAGAGTTGTTAGCAATCTACTTCTCCTTGTCTCCCTCCTCTGCCCCATGGTTAGGGTTGCCAAGTACTTACCGTATTTCAGCAGGGGACACACAGTCCCCGGCTGGAACATTCCTCTGTGGAACACCCACACCACACGATGCCTTCGCCAGGAAGTGATGCTGGGTGATGCTCTGGCAATGTTACCATCAAGTTTCCAGCCCCACTGCGAGAGCGTTGGCCAGCATCACTTCCTGGTGACGGCATCGTGCAACGTGTCTCTCTCCCCGCCCCCCGCCCCCCAGGAATGGTCCTGCCATGATGTATCCGTCCCCTGCCAAATTACAGTAAGTTCTTGGGAAGCCTGCCCATTATTCCTCATGAAGTTTGCCAGTATATAAACTCTCTTCTATTCAGTACCTACCATGTTTGTGTCTCCAAAACTCCATGTTCTGCAAATGTGGAATTGCCAGTAGAATATTTTCAGTTTAGAATTCTTGTGTAACTATGAACAATCTGCATTTCGTAACAGAGGTATCTAATCTCTTGGGTGAGGATTAATATGGATTCTTTTCTTTGTTAGAACTGTTGGTGGATATGAAAGTTAGGTACAATTGACTCTTTCTGCTTACAGTGAAAGAAGAAGCACAGAGGCTGATCAAGGGATTTTTCAAAACTCGTGGCAGGTGTGAAAATGAGGCAGACTGGCTGGAGTTAACCAACTTGGAAACATGACAGGGGACAGATACCTGTTCTCTCTGCTTTTGGGGGCTGCTGGATCCAGGCCCTCTATGGGTTTCTTTCTAGCTGTCCTCAATGGTGATATAATGGAAAGTCCAAAGTAAAGTTTCTTTGTGGGTCCTGGTTCCTTCGAAAACAGCACTGTGAAAAGGACTTCATCTGCACAACCATCCTCCTCTATGGTGGACAGTTCTTTCAAATTCAGTTCACATGGCTGATGATTCAGTGCATTTTGCTTCCTCTAACAAATACGAAGGGACTAGAAATTATTGCCTAGGGATCTTGCTGCTATCTAAGATTGCCCCCCTCCCCTTTTAACCTAGACATGTTAATAGCAGCTTTAAGCAGAAACAAATGTATATGCTTCACTCAGGGGTTATGTGCTTCAGGTGTGAGTTACTGTGAGGTACACTTGCTCTGAAGAAAACTGTCTGGTTTTACATTAGAAGAGAGTCTTGAAGAATTGTTTGGGGGGATCCCTTTGATTTTGTTGTTTTAAGACATTGTTGTTTTCTTTTATTCTAGAAAATGGCCTCTAGCACTAGCAATAGAAACTTTAAAAACCCACACATTGCAATAAGAATGAGAGAGATGGGCAAGACTGGCACAGTTTCTCATACTACCAGTGTTAAAACATTGCAAATAAAGTCAACTGAAGAACATAACTTAATGTTACATGAAAATACATGTAACATAACCCTGATGGCCACTATAAAAGTATGCAGGCAACCACTTTAAGATGGAGTGGAGTAGCAGTGAGTGTAGGGATTCTAGGTAAACCTATCCTCTGATACCATTCCCCCACCACTGCTATTGAGGTTTTGTTATATGCATCTGTATGTAGCATTGACTTTATTTTTAAGATGGAAATAATATTTAGCCTTTTGTTCTTCTGTTCTTGTGATGGTATATTCTCTTTTATGTGAGCTGGAATATGCAGACCTCTTCATTTGTAAAATCCATTATCTCTGCATGTACAGTTTTCAGTTAGGAAGAGTTTTATCTTTCTGCAAAGCCTCAAGAATAAAGAGAGCTCAACCCATAACCTAATTCTCCCGCCCTCCTACTTATGTGATAAAATCTTTAAAGAGGCAATCCGTGTTGATCTGTTTGCCTGTCCAGCTGCAGCTGTTGATGGCAAGGTCTAAATGTATCCTTAAGAGTACTTGTCATTACAGTGGTCTTGCATAATAATGTTGTTGCTGTTTGGACCCGTTCCATACACAATCGGAACCCTTTTAGGTTGTTGTTGCTTTGTGATTTCAGTGGGTTTGTTCTGTTAGAACTTTTTCAGACATTTTATGACAGTAAAAACTTTTGATGGAGATAAGGAGCAGTGTCTGTTCTCCAGACTGTTTGAACCAGTACAAAATACAAACATTATCTTTGTTTGTTTAGTTGTCTACACGTTAAAAGCATAAGATAGGAAGGCACCCTTGTATTAGCTTCTGTGATGTCAGCCCTGCCAATAGCACTGGACTGCTTTGGGACTGAAAGACTGGAAATCCCATTAGTATGAAGGTTGAGATTATTGCAGAAGGGAAAAAAATCACAGGGGATGCTGCTGAGATTTCTTTTTAAGGCTGAAGCTGTGCAGCCATGGCTTCTTCCTACACCAACCAGTGTTGCTCGGAAAGAGAGAAGCTGGCCATCAAAGGAGCTCTGCTCTGGGAGTGAGGGGCTTGGTGTTGCTTTTGCCTTCAGGCAAGAGGAAAGCGCTTTTTTGTTTTACCTGCTCACTCAGGCACAGGTACTTCAATTGCCACTCATAACCCTGCTGTGAGTTTTGAAGAGTAACTAAGTAAAATATTTGTGTTCTTTATTATTTAATCTATTAAAGCCATATTGCTGCTCTGTGCCTCCTGTTTGATCCTAACTGGCTACTCAGCAATGTGGCAAAATTGCCCAGAAGCTTTGAGGAGATGCTGCTTTGTTTATACATAGTTGAATCTGAGCTATAGAGTCCCTGCTTGGGATAGAAGTTTTTATGATTATATTTTGTTGATCTGTGCCTTAGCTTTGTCCCCTAGATAAGCCATCAAAATTTTTGGTGGGAGGGAGCGTATAGACAAAGGTGGGGAAGTGCTAGCAATTCTAATTAGCTGATACTGTGGAATCATGTCTTGTTACATGACAAGCTGCTAATAAAATGAATATTACAGAGGTTATATTTGTTGTTGTCATTATTTCTGATACCCTTAAAGGAGGTCACATGCAAAGAGGGTTGTGGTACAGTTAGCGCCTCCTAGCCTGCTTTTAGAGAAGTCACCTGTGAACTGAATGTTTCTGCAGGATTGTTACAGTCCAGTATTTTACCTCAGCTCATAAAAAATGGTAGGTTGAAGGGTGCTCAAACCTGCATAGGACTGCAGCTTGATGGCTTAACTAATCCTAAATATCCTGTGAAATTTAAGTTCTGATTCCACAGTAATGCACCTGTAGGACTTATTTCCACAGGATTTTTAAGGAGGCGGGAATCTGCATGAAAGACATCCAACGCTCAGAAAGCCTCTATGCTTTCTGGTGATGGTGCTTTGTACTCCTTTTACACAGCTAATTAACTAGTTAGATCGGGGTCCTCAAACTACGGCCCGTGGGCCACATGCGGCCCGCCGAGGACATTTATGCGGCCCGCCGAGTGTTTATGCCCGCGCCCCCCCCCCCGCCCGGACCCGCCGCCTCCTCGAGGAGCGCAGCAGCAGCGTCCCCGCAGCCTCTTTCTTCCTCCAGCAGCCCTGGGCGGCAAGAGCGGGGGGGGGCGGGCATAAATACTCGGCGGGCCGCATAATGCAATTTGTAATGCAAGCTAACTGCATAGACGGTTATACTCAGGCCCGTTCCCTTCTGTGCCTGAAGAGGCAGCTCTGAGGCCTGAGCATTCACAGGCCCAGAGTGCCCTGGATTAACGGATGTTCAGTGCTGTACTGGCCGTGTTTAGCACTCTGTTAAAACCCCATAGGAGTGGTACCCCATGGCTCACAAAGAGCCACATTCTCTATTACCATCAACCAGAAGAACCATATAGCTACTATTTGCCCAGTATACCACCCCAAACACAATATAATAAGATATTTAATATTAATAGTTACGTAACTATTACCATTTTAATTATCAGAGTACTTCTGCACATGTAAGGTTCTGTCTCCCCACCGCTGTGGAACCTTAGCCAGCCCTTGTGTGTCTGAAGAGGAAGGGCTTCCCCTCTCTGCCCTCCTGCTCTCTCCTCAGCATGAAGCACAGCAGACCAAGCAAACAAGTCAGACTGCCAAGGCACCTGGAAGAGGGCCTGCTGGCTGGGGAGAAAGGAGAGCAAAACCACTACTGCCCAGCCCACTGTGGCCAGCTTGCTCTTTTCCCCAGGCGGCTTGCTACCACGGGGGTGGTTTTACTCTCTCTCTTCACTGTAGCCATCTTGCTGTCCTCCCAGCAGGGACTGGGATGAGTGTGCAAAAATTGTGAAGAAGGGCTGGGGGGTTGTTGGAGAGGATGGGCCCTTCCCTCTGTGACACAAAACCTGCAGGCCGGTCAGACTTGCAGCTTACTTGCCCTCTAGTCCTTCTGGTGGCAGCTGTTTGAAGGGGCAAACCAGCTGCCAATCCCAAGCCCCCACTGGGCAGTGCCCAGTTCCCTGAAACATGGGTCAGGCACCAGACTGGGAAACAGTGCTTAGAAGAGCCACAGGTGGCTCCTGAGCAACGGAGTAATTATCACTGCCCTGTAGTTACAGGCAAAAGAACATTTAAAATTGCTATTCAGGGATGATTTCTCTATGGCCCTTTAACACTTGTGTATTACTAGCAACGAATGACAAACTTTTATTGGTTCAGAACAAACTGAAGGCAATATTTGTAGCATCAGTGAATTAGTTACCCACACTGAATTATTCCCTAATTAAGTAAAACCAAGAACACAAAGAGAGAAATTCACCTCTGCCAGGGTGCACATTAGGACACAAAGGGCTGAATTACAGTACTGCTATAGCTACACATGGAGCTGAAGAATCCTGGCCTGAGCTTTTTAGATGATGGCTTGGCAACCTGTTTTGGCCCAAGTGCCATCCAAAATGAACTGTCCTCTCTGAAGATGGTGTGCTAGCAAACAAAGTGTGTGGGGGGGATGAGGGTTGCCCTTAGAGACAGGCTTGAAGCAAGCTTTTCAGGGCTTGAGCTGCATGGGTCTGGGAAGAGATGACCGGCATAGGCCACGGCTGCTGTCTCCTCACATAGTGCTGGCCCATCAAGTGCTGCTCATACCTCATTTGCTTGGGCGGAGATCTGACCCTGGGTGCCAAGCAAAATGGTCTTGTGAATCACTATCTGCAGGCATGCCAGGAATTGCCTACCCAATCTGGAAGATGTGGTTACAGCAAAAAAAAATGATACTGTTTGTTTCCCTTGCTTGAAAGCCAGTTGAATCCAACTCTAGGGGGCGGTGCTCATCTCCGTTTCCTTGCTGAAGAGCCAGCATTGTCCAAAAACTTCTCCATGGTCATGTGGCTGGCATGACTAAACGCCGAGGTGCACAGAACGCTGTTACCTTCCCACCAAAACAGTACCTGTTTATCTACTTAGAATGTCTTGCTTTCAAACTGCTAGATTGGCAGGAGCTGGGGCCAGAGATGGGAGCTCACTCCATCATGCAGCACTCAGGTCTCAAACTGCTGAGCTACAGACCTTCCAGTCTGCAGCTCAGCGTCTTAACCTCTGAGCCGCAGGAACTAATTACATCAAATAGGAAGAACGCTGGTCATACACAAGATGTTGTCTGGTGCTGTGAAGCTTCTTTTGCTCTTGGGCAATCCAAGTCTTAACAAAAAAATAACATGTGAATGGAAGAAAGATTGCTACAGACAGGCTGGTGAACCATGTTCAGTGTTGTAACACAAGACACAACAAGAAATAAGGTTAAAACGCTTTATATAGATGTTAGCGATGAATACAATTTGGAAAGAGGAGAGCCCCGAAACAGGGAAAGTTTACTTCGCTCAGCACAGACCCTCAGCCAGCTTGAGGAGTCTGTGAACTCCTTCAGGAATAGAAATTATATTGCTGTGAGTCTTCTGTTGGTTGCCACTGACTGTGGGACTCTGCTTCTTCCATGATGATGGTAATGGTATGATACAGCGCTTTTGCCTGTCAAGATTAAAAACCTAAATGAGAGAAAGGCTCCTTCTGTTGTTTCCCCAACATCTGCTAGTTGCTGGCTTCCTCACTTATAAGAACACAGTAATGTTGAAGCAGATGAAGCCATAGCTTACTATAACTGGGCTCTTCATAACTGGAAAAGCTGCTAATCCTTTCCATAGTCAGAGGTTATCATAAAGTGTTTCTTGTCATGATGCAACTGCCACTGATCAAACAGGCCTGTGCATTAGACTCAAAACCTGACCTACTCGTACTCCATTAGTATGTGACTAGACTAGTTTTAGACATGGATCAAGGAAACAAAGTGGCTACAGCTAGTCTGCATCACAGTTTTAGGGACCCTGAACAACAGGTTCTGTACCAGGAAGAGTGCTCATCCTAATGCCTGTTGTTGTTTTTGTCCTCCTGTAGGCCAAAGGTGTGCTGTTGCTTCAAGTATATGCAATGACACTGTAGATCAGGTCCTTTGCCCCTAAGGCCATTAATTGCAGCCTCCCAGGAGCAGGTCCAAGAGCTACCATGAGCCTGAATCACTACTTTTATTTGCAGGAGAAAAAGGTCAGTCATTTTTCTTGCTACAATGAGCAGCAATGCTGGCAAAAGGTCAGAACCTCTACTACTAACAGAGTATGGAATGAATACAGAAGCATGCTCCATCAGATCTGTAAATCTTGACTTTCATCCTATTGCCATTGTTGGCTGGTCAGATGCCAAAAGGAAGCCCACAAGCAGGGCCCACTACAATAGCCCTCGCCTGCGGAATTGCTCCCCAGCACTCGATGATCAGCATCATTCTTCCACTGAAAATCAGCCATCGTGGCTAATAGCCAGCAGTAGACTGATCTTCCATAAAGGTGTCCAGCCTCCTTTTAAATCCATCTGCGGCAGTGGTTGTTAACCCCATCTTGTAGCAATGAGTTCCACAAGCCAGCTACCCATTTTGTGAAGTAGTAGGTCCTTGCAATCTGTCTTGAATCTACTGCCAATCCATTTCGTTGGGATACCCTGAGTTCTAGTGTGGTAAGAGAGGGAGAAAAGATTTTCTCTGCCTACTTTATTTGTATCATGCATAAATTCATAGACCTCTTCCATGTAATCCTTCAGTTGCCCCAGATGGTTTAGCCTAGCCCTTGCAAGGAGGATGCACCATCCCAGTGATCATTTGGGTTGCCTTTGCCACATTTTTCTAGTTGTCTACTCTCCTTTCTGAGATTTGGCAACCGGGAATCTGCCCTTTTTATTGCTGTTGCATGCTGATGCCATTACCGTTGAGCTATCTACCCAACCTCAAGGTCTTTTTCTTGGCCTGACATTAGCAGCTCAGACTCCACTGCCCTGGATGTGAAGTCTGAAGTTGCATTAGTCACATGGAGCCAGCTCCAAATGACATTACCTGTTTCAATTCAAACCATGTAGTTTTTGGATCCTCCGCTGAGCCATAGTTCACTTCCAAACCAGGAATGCCAGAAGCATCAAGGGGCTGCAAAGTTCGCATCTCCTTTATCTCCTTCAGCGGAATCAGACAGTGAAGGGCCTAGGCATAAGGAGGAAAAGGGTTGATAGCTGGTGAATTGTAGTGAAGGAGTAGATACGGCCTGCTTCACAAAAACATTCTCTTACCCACCAATTTGATCTAATTGCTACTTTCACTTTTTCACACTAACAGCAAGTCAAGCATGCTTTAAACTGGCTTCTAGACTTTAAAAAGCCCTATTCTTTATGTCAGCTTTTATTATTTTTGCTATTAGTACAGTGAGGAGCAGGATATATAAATATTTTAATTAAATAATTTAAAGCAAAACTAAGAGTATGTTTCCAGCAACTTCCTAAGCAGGTCCGTAGGTACAGTGGGGCATTTCGGGGCTTGGCTCCCCAACTTTTGGCCAAGCCCCCCTCAACGTTTATCCAGCCCCTGGCTCTCTGAGCCACTCAGAGAACTTCCCACCGCCGCCCCTTCCCCAAGTGCGGCTTGCTTCCCCACGTAGGCAGGCAGAGTGCAAATGCTATGAAAGTGAGGTTCATTTTTTTTATTTTGTGACATCAGTGCCCCCTGACTTATTTAAAGGCCACCTGAATTACAAAATCCTGGCTACGGGCCTGTTCTTAAGAGAGAGTGAGAGGATATTCCACCCCAGGACTTCCCTTCTACCAAAAATATCTCTTGGGATATATTATTCATAAAGCATCTGTGTAACATTTTGCTCTTTTCTGAGACCCCTTAAATGTAACTCCTGTAAAGTCACCTCTCTGTAGTATTCTAAGGTGATGTGTTGCACTTCCTCATTGCCTTCCTTAGCATTTCCTACTTATTTTCTCTGCCACCAAAGGCTCTTGCCTTAGAATTCTTAGATGGACCCAAAGAACAGGATGGCTTAGTTATATTTGGTAGAATGACAGAACAATCAGTGCATGGGTTAAAGGGGATCCTTTAACCTAAATAAAACAGCTGTTTTCTCTTAAACATAGAGTTTATGTAGAAGGAAAATAGTGTGACAGTTTCTGTGTGGGTCGTAAGCATAATGGTTTCAGATAGGTACAGTTCTTCTTTTTCTAAAGTTCCTTAAATAGACCTAGCCACAAAGGCTTAGTTCCCAACTTGCCATTTAGGCTAATAACTTTCACTAGGGATGCCAAGCTTCCAGGTGGAGGTCTGGGGATCTCATGTAATTACTGTTGATCTCCAGACTACAGAAATCAATTCCCCTGGAGAAAATGGGTGCTTTGGAGAGTGGAGTCTACGGCATTGTACTCCATTGAGGTCTCTGTCCTCCCCAGGCTCCACTCCCAAATCTCCAGGAGTTTCCCAACCTGTAGATGGCATCCCTCCACCCCCTGTCAGTGCCACAGGGGGGACTTGACAACCTATCTGCCACAAAACACAGGTTTCTCCCTCACTCCTTACTTTTCACCCATTCAACTCTTTTCTCATGCACACCCTAACTGAACAAACTCTCTCTCAGACCAGTCAACTATGTCCCCTAGGGTACAGCTACCCTCCAGTCATAACACACTTCAATCATCCATCTGCCACCCTCTTTCTTACTCTAGAGCTTGCATTTTAAGCTACCACAACATATATATATATACATATATATACACACACACACACACTAGCGGCAAAGCCCGTTGCGGTATCATATGCAACAGGCGCTAGCCAGGTCCCTGCCTAAGGCCCTGTCAGGGTGAGGCCGCTGCCACCGACGGGAAGTTCCTGTTCTCCCCCTTGCCTCCCCTCCTCAGTGCCCCAGCACTGGCCAGTTGCGGTGGCCCCGTGCGTGCCCTGCAAGCCACCACGCCAAAGGTCCCAAACTCCCCTTGCTGGCTCCCCACCACTGGCCAGTTGCGGCGGCCCCGTGTGGGGCATGCGAGCTGTGGCGCCGAAGGCCCCGTCCTCCCCTTGCCAGCTGGCAACGCGAAGTTCCGAGCATCCCCCTTGGCTCCCTCTGTCAGTGCCCCGCCTCTGTCCAGTGGCGGTGGGCCCAGGCTCAGCCTGCCAGCTCGCCATTGGCGGGCTCGCATTGTGTGGGGCGGCTGGCTGCAGACTGAGTTCGGGAGGCTGGCTGCGTGGGCAGTGTCAAGCCCACGCAGCCAGGCCCGGCAGCCAGTGGCCAGGGCCCCACGTTTGAGTGGCAGCCCCCGCGGCCAATGGATTCTGCCCTGCATTTTTCCCTTATCTGGTCAAGCTGGCTGACCACTACTCTTTTATATAATAGGGAAGGATATATATATATATCCACATTAAAACACAGAAATAAAATACACCCAAAATATTTTCACACCACAATCTGTATGAAGAATTATGACTGGAGTAATGGATTGCCTTTGCATGGTCATTCACATGTACATAGCATTCATATGTTTACTATTTTCTCCAAATGTGAAGGGCCAGTCTGGATGACATCCTGATGCTGTCATTTCTACAGAGCAGCAGTCCTTGTGAATGGCTGTAATATTGGCACACTCATTATTGCATTCAGCCTAAAAATGTTCATGAAGACTATAAGACTCCAGACTGGTGGTCACAGATTTTGGCTGCCTTTTTCACTGAAATAAACAATACAGGGAATATGCCTGGAGTCTGGCATAGTGCAATAATTGTTCCAAATTATAAAAAGGGGAACCCAATAGACCCGATGAATTACCGTCCAGTAAGGTTGCTATCCACTATAGGGAAACTTTATGCTGCAGTGCTTCTTGAAAAACTGGAATCTTGGGTTGAAGGAAACAATATTTTGGGAAAGGAACAGGCTGGTTTGCCATACCCTCCAGTTCTTGGTTGATAAATATGCGAGTTCTGGAGAAGGCATGTTGGCAACTGCCTTCATGGACCTAAAATCAGCATTTGATACAATCTCTAGACCCCGGCTATGGGAAAAAGCTGAAGAAATATGACATTGAATCACATCTCCTTTACTTAATTCAACAGCTCTATAGCCATCCCTCTGCTCGGGTTAGATGCGGGGAGTTAGGACAGCTATCGGAGCTTTTCATCATAGACAAAGGAGTCAAGCAGGGATGTTTAATTGCACCCCTGTTGTTCAGTTTATATATAAATGACCTCAGACCCTGTATCCTGAAGGAAGCATGTCATCTCCCATATTTATCCAAGCATGAAGTTCCAATCCTTCTATATGCTGATGATACAGTGATAATGTGGGCAGGTGGGCCTCTGCAAGCTGATAAAAAATTTCAAGCTTTACCGTTATCATGAGGGCTTGTCCATCATTGTGGCGATATCCAAGGTCATAGTATTCACCAAAAGGAAGAAGGGGGAAATGTTTAAATGGGACATAGCAGGCCAACCTATGGAACAGGTCAATCAATTTAAATATCTGGGAATCAACTTTGAAGCATCTCTTACATGAAAAACACACTTGGATCTAGCAAGGAACACAGCTTTGAGAGTAGGGAAGACAATTGTAAAATACTTCTACTCATCAGGAGGCCAATTTGTCCCCTCAGCCTTAAAGGTATTTAATGCTAAGGTTCTAAATCAATTCCTGTATGGTACAGAAATTTGGATTCAGGTCGCTTCTGAAAAAATTGATTCCATCCAGTATGACTTTTTCCGACGTTTATTGGCTACTCCTAGATGTGTCTCGGGTATAGCACCGAGAGCAGAACTAGGTGAATTATTGATGGAAGCTAGGGCTTGGATTAAAACATTTTTCTTAAAAGTAAAGGTTTTAAAATCTGAGGGAAAATCTTCTCTACTTGGGCTTATCCAGGCAGATACACATTACAGCCAATGGGATCAACTATTGGAAAAGAAAATGAAATGCCTAGGAATAACAAATGATATGATTAAAATACACTAAAGACATTAGAAGACAAATTTAAAAATCTGTAAGGAAATTGGATGTTACAAGTGCATCTATTAGGGCGCGCAGGGTATGTTCGACACTCCCTTTGGGAATTGCCCTCCTGATGCAACTGCCAAAATATTTTTATCAACTGATAGTCCCAAAACTAAGAAGAGCTTTTTCTTTGGCAAGACTGAACGTTCTTCCCTCGGCATTATTGGAAGGCAGATATAATAAAGTATCATACTCTAATAGAATATGCAGATGCTCATATCATACAATCGAAACCACTGGACATATGATTATGGAGTGCTCTATATTTGATGAGTTGAGGACTAATTTAGTCACCCCTTTACTTGAACATATGGAAATGCTAAATGTGCGAGCCCAGATTTCATGGCTACTATCGGATACCAATGATCGTGTCACCCTCTCATTCATAGGTGCAATAATCAAATATAAAAGAAATAATATTGAGTAAGGTCTTTTAAAATATTTTTTTTGTTCTAATTTCTGCTTAAGGTGATAGCTGTATGAACAGTACTAGACAGATAGACTATAAGACAACAAAAAGTCTTGTGGGATCTCAAAGACCATTTACTGTGCATAAGCTTTCAAAGACTAGAGCCCTGTTTATCAGATGCATGAAGCATTATCCTTCGTTTCCATTTCATACAGCTAAATCTAGTGCCTTCCATAGTGACAAATTCCAGAGAGGAAGATGGATTAATTTGTTACAACAAAATATACCACAGGCATCTGACAAGGGTGAGCTCCAGTTCGTAGCAGGTTAGTCCATAATAAATCTGTTTCTCGTTGAAGTGCCACAGGACTCCTGGTTGTTTAAGCTGGCTTCCTCTCTGGAACGTGTTGTGCTTTTGCACAGGAACTGTAATACTTGATTTGGCCAACTGGCAATGGGAGGAACAGTGGGCTCAGGATTAATGCTGCAGCTGTGGAAAAAACAGATTTCCCCTGTAGTATCAAACCAACAGGGCTGGGAGCTGAAGAATAATCATGTGTTTCCAGGGTCCCCATCCCAGATGTGTGCTGTCTGCTCTGGCTCCTTCTTGCCTAAATTAGCTTTGGCAGCCCTTTTAGGAGCTAGCAATGCCATATTTTGGAGAACGTGGGGTCAAGGCTTCTCCTCAGGCTATGCTAGTGGGTGGCCAAAACTTTGGGCAGCAGATTGATTCCCGGATGGGACATCTGCATACCTACTCATTGCCATGGGGACTTGCAAAGCCAGACACCCACGTAGATCTCTTAACGTAATTACATCAGCAAAGACAAGTCTTCCTGAGTACAAAATCTAATTACAATCAAGCAACCAGATGGGCTTGATTACTGAATGTCTCCTCCCAATGTGATTCAGACATGGGTGGAGCCTCCAGCCTGCCAGACCTTTTGTCCACTCTGTCTAGATGCAATCACCTTTTGTTATCTTTCTGAGAAGCCCCCTTTCCTAACTCAGTCAAAGTCAGGAAACACAGATTCTCATCCTGGACCCACCCTGAATTCCTGGACTTTACAATTATTCTATTGTGCTGGCCCCTGTAACTATTGCTGTTCTGCCAGCCAAAACTGCAAAGTCTCACCCCCTCCACTGGTTCAAATGGTGCCCACTTTGCTCTTCTGGAACCAGCAAACTTCTTACGATTTCCTTGAGACCTTTAGACCAGGGGTGTCAAACATAAGGCCTGGGGCCCAGAACTGCCCCATCCGGGGCTCTTACCCAGCCCACAAGCAACTGGTATGTATGGAAATATAAGGTATTCCCTCTTTTATGGTATCCCTTGAAAAAAACCTAGTCTTGCATATGATTAAATACATTTATTGGGGCTTTTGTGGGCTCCCCAGTAAATCAATTGCTTTCACTGCTGGGAATCAATTGCTTTTGTTTGTATTTTGAGTAAAAAATAGTTAATTGGGTTTCCCTGTGTCCTTTATAAAGTTTATATCTCCGGTACCTGGCGTTATATTTTCTGGCACACTCTGACCCGGCCCAACAAAGTGACATTTATGTCAGATGTGGCCCTTGTGAGAAATAAGTTCAACACCTCTGTTTTAGATGCTTTGTCTAACATCCTCTACCCTGAATCTCTGGATCATCTAAATAGACAACATACTCTACCCAGCTCAGTAGACTGAGGCCAATTTCTCACACGGCACTTACCACTGGTTTTCGTCGGAGTTTTCTGCCCCAGATCGTTTTCGTCAATTTCACACTGTAGCCTTTGCCACGCAGTCTGCCCCAGATCCGCTCTGGGGGTTTCATTTTCCCATTACAGCCTTGGCGTGGCTTCCTGCAATCTATCTCCTCCCACTCCCCCCTCACCTTCCAAACCCCTCCCATCCTCCTTCCAATCCCCTCCTCTTTTTTAAAAAACGCATGCTCAATCGCATTATGTCGTTATTTCGCAATAGAGGCAATGATCAGGCATCATGTGGTACATCTCAGCTTTCTAATTGGACACAGGACACAGGTATGGATCCGATAAGGACCTGAAGGTAATGGTGTCCGGTGTTCTTCTTCATCCCACAATGCAGTCTGTCTTCCTTCTTGGTCACTTTTTTCCCATCACTGATTCTTCAAAACGATTGGTCACCAGAATGGCTGCAACGCATTGATTGGCCAGATGCACTCCTTTGTTTCCAGGGGACAGCTGAAGCTATTGTAATGGAGTGCAGGAGATCTACACAAAACAGTTGCGGGGGGAGGGGTTGTAGCAATCCAGGCAGCACCATAATAGCCTTCTGCTGCCTGGCTTACCACCCCCACCCAGTGTTGAGCTCTCATATTTTATGAACTGAGCCCCTTTGTTTCCAGGGGGCCTGCAACCGCACATATGTGGCAGCGATGTCTGCAGATCGGCCCAAAACAGTTGCAGGGGGGAGGGGGGACAATCCTGGCAGCACATTTCCACAAAGAAGACTTGCATGAAATGCCTCACAGTGGCAGACAACATCCATCCCATTGGTACGATGGGATGATATAACAACACCATTCTAAAACCACAACAACAAAAAGGAGGAGGCTGGGCTGATGGGCTTTGAGGAATATAGTTGCGGGGGGGGGGGTGTAGCAATCCCGGCAGCACATTTCCACACAGAAAACTTGCATGAAATGCCTCACAGTGGCAGACAACATCCATCCCATTGGTACGATATGTCGGTATAACAACACCATTTTAAAACAACAACAAAAAAAGGAGGAGGGTGGACTAATGGGCGTGGAAAAAATGGGGAGGGGGGAAGGTGGGCGGGTATGATTTACTGCGAGGCAACAGGAAACTCATGGGAATCAAGGATCACGCTGATCTGGAGCAAATGGGGGGAAGCTCCGGGCCAAAAGGCAGCAGCAGGTCAAATGGTGTGAAATTGACCAAATGCACTGGATGAAACAGAGGGCTGACCCCAGCACAAAGTCTTGTGCAAAATCGGCCTGATAGTAGGTAAATGCCTTCTCTCTTCACTCTTTTCCCCTTCTTTAAATCCCCCCTTGTGGCCATTCCCTGGTGTAGAATTATCACTTAGCTCGAGGCTTGGATCTCTTTTACATTCTCTCCTCTCTTGTAACTCTTTATATGTATGTCCCTCTGAACACAATTACACTGTTCTTATGCTTGAATACCTTTTCAATTTCTATACTCCTATATGTCCCTAAACAAATTCTAAACCTTGCTTTGGAAAAGATCTGGTTGTTTCATGGTTACTGGTAGCCTATTAGAGGCATTTGGAGCTTTGCTTGCCTGCTATCCAGGTAAAGATTCCTAAATCATGTGTTCTGCTCCCTCTTAATTAGTGTGTCCATTTTCCAAATCTGCATAGATTTTGCAAAGTGTGTCACAATCAGATGGGGGGGAGGAAATAGCCACATGGTCAAGAGTTTCTACTCAAGCTATACCTGAGACTTCATGTCCATTACAATGATCTGTTCCTGATTCACTCCTATGATGCAGGGCATGGGAATTCCAGGTCTGCTGATCCTCTCCAGGGGGTAAACATTGTAGCCAAAAAGGGGCAGCTGGATTACATGCTCTGGGGGAAGAGAAGAAGAAAGCTGTCTTCCTGTCTGAGAATCCTTATCATGCTGTGACAGCAAGAGTGACTAGATGTGCTAAAAATGTGGCTGAAAGGTGAGCTGCTCATGCCGTGGGATTCTGAAAACACAGCCTGGATGTGTAACAGTAGAGTTCGGTCAGATTACCTGTGTGCAGTTCTGCACTCATTTGTATTTGCATTTGGCGGCTGAAGCAAAAACTCATGCCAAAAGTGCTTCCGTTTGCAAAGGGTCAACTTCAGGAATCCAAGCTCTATTCTCAGCTGGAAGGATAACATGACTGCCATTCAATCTCAAAGGTTTGAGATTCTGAAGTTGTCTGCAGCCTGGAGACCCTTTCTATCTTATGTGTTGCTGACATGAATATTTTCCTCTATGTAAAAAATGTGAACATTGTGAATAAAAGTACCTCCCGTTCTGCCGTGGAATCTGAGATGAGACTGACCCATCTCACAGTGTTGTTTAGGGCTGCCAAGTCCCCTCCAATTCTGTTCCATCGCATTAGAAACAGATACATAATTTGGGAAAGCAGATAAAGAAATAAAAGCTTCAGCAAGGCCCTGTTGTCCCAACTGAACTCTCACCGATGAAACTGATTTTTGCCTTCTGTTGCTCGAGTGGTTTCATGGTCCCCAGTAGGTGGGTGACAGAGGCTTGAATGGTTGAAGGGTCAATGAGTTGTGCCACAGGCTCCGGGGTGTAATCTTTTAATTCCTGCCTGTTTGAATAATCAAAAGATAAGATTATAATAAGAATGGTAACTGGGATTTAGAAAGAAAACCACTGAGAGCTTACAAGAGGATGTTAAAAGCACTGGTCTTAGTTCACCCCTGGACAGAGCAAAATAGGAGAAGCACAATTCCATTTACTTCAGTCTCTGACTTGTTTATGCTTTCAAGAGGTTAAGTAGAGAGAGAGAGTTATGCCATGAAAACACTGGTAATACATCAGCTCTTGCACTGCCTCCGTCTCATCCTAGGATCCATGGACATGTAAACAGCAGTGGTGTTACCCTTCATGCAAGGAGGGATACGGTTCAACATTCGCCACAAGGGAGGGTTGATTCAGACATTTCTCTTTGTATCACTTCCAGTTACAATGAGAATGTGGACCTTCCTAAGGACAGGTTTATATGCTCTTGATATTAGAAAGTAGTTAGGATTAGTGACCAGTTCTGTCCCCCACTTCCAAATACCTGCTAAGAGATATGTTGCCATTTCTGGGGACTGGTCTCTGACAGCCATTCCAGTCTACACAAACCACTGAAACCTAAGAAAGGGTGTTTCTACCTAAAGCCACATAGGAAGAATAACTTACATGGAAGGCATAGATCCAGTTCCTCTGGCCCAATGCTGGAGAAGAGCCAAGGTACCCACTTGCTGTTTCAGTCCACTGCTATGCTGCAACAACAGTCTTCCTTTTATATAATTCTGCAGCACCTAGGAATCACCCACAAGACAGTATGTGTGATACTCCATTCTTCCCTCATAAGTTCTTCAGCAGCTATCTGTTGTGCAGCATCCTGCATGCCAATCTCACTGAGAGAAGTGTGAGAAATTATACAGATGGTGAGCATTTATGAGCTAAAAATGCTCTTTGCCCACACACCACTAAACACTGGGCCTCAACAGATTGCAACCAAATGAGAATGGGAAGTCTCCACATCCTCATGTGCAAGTAGCCTTCAAAACACAATCCTTCATCCACTTGCAGAGCTGTTCTGGCATGGCTTTATAGTTTGCAGAAGGGTCCTCTAGGTTCACCAAGCAGGTCTTTCCTTTACATACCTGGTTGTAGTGAATGTTGATGTAAGCTGTATTCTCAAAATGCAAGGGTGTCTTCCAAGTGATCCTGCAGAAGCTCAGCTCTACTGAACTTTCTTCTAGCAGATAGTCATGGATATAGTCCTTCTGGCACAAGGGTTGTGCTACTTTACCTATACAGATACAGAAAGACAGCTGTCAACATGTGAATGCCAGCTCCTTAATGTAAAGGAAATCAAATAAGGTGCTCCAAAATCCCCTCTGCCCCCTGCTGAAAGCAGACTTACTCCTTATTACAACTCACTGCTTTACATTAAGAATTAATGGCACAAGGTGAATTGAACTAGCAAATACCATGAGTGACTTCAGCTATCTGCATTTAGTCTTCCATCCTGTGTCCCCATTTCTGTTCTAAAACTTTTATTGTGCAAGATTAACACAAAATTTTCAGTATGTAGGACCTGACCTTTATAGCAATCTCCTGCACTAGTGCCAGCTCCAGGATTTTGGAAGTAATGCACCAACAATTAACCCCTGAGCCTGGCAGAATGTATAAAGTACTGTTGCACACTCCCTCTGACCTTTGAGGGTGCTCCAAGGACAGTGAAAATAGCAGTACTCAGGACAGTACTCAGGGCCAGGAGACCTTTGGCTGGCCTTGGGTGAGTGAGGGGTGGAAAATGCCTGAACTTCCCACTCTTTTGAGCCAGTACTCTTTCTTCCACCATGTCAACGGGAGTTAGAACAGGAATATGCTATCAAGTTGCAATTGGCTCATGATAACCCCATGGGTTGTTTCAGGCAAAAGACAAGCATTGCCTTGCTCAGCATAGCAACTACAGCCTTCTTCAGTGGTCTCCCATCCCAGTACTAACCATGGGCAACCCTGCTTAGTTTCCAAGCTCTGATGAGCCCTGGTTAAACTGGGCTATTCAGGCTGCTTGGAGGGAATTAAGCATGTGTTTAACTTTCTCCTATTTCAGCCACTGGAATATGCAAAATACTTCATTCAGGCAGACCTTTTCTTTCAAATGCACAAAACAAATTGTGTGTGGATCCACCTAGCCAGATTCACCAACGGCACCTCCTTAATCTCTGCAACTTCCCTGTAGACTCAGCTGTCGTCCCCCCCCCCCCATTGCCCAACAAAGTTGTTTACAAACCAAAAGTGTCCATGTATTATGGGTGCTAAAAGGGGACAGATTGTGCCTGGAAGCCTGGCTCCTTGCACTGACGCAGAATCCTCCATGTCAAGCAATGGTACAAAAAAGAGGCAGAGGGACCGTGGGCATCACTTCTGTGAAAATAAATCCTTAGCATCTTGGCTGCCTCCAGGCCAGAACACAGCCCTAAAGCATTACAGTTCTGAAGGGAAACAAAGAGGGTGGCCCATTCTCACCATCGTCTTTACTGGCAATGATGGCAAATTCCTCCCCCTCCTCTGGGTCAGTGACTCCTATCTGCTCACTGATTTCCTTCACCACCTCTGCAGCCACCTGAAATCAAAGGCAAAAAGGGGCCCTCTAAGCAGGGATAGAGTGCTCTTACCTCCCTGCTGTTTAGCCACAACCAGCCTCTCATCTGGATTGAGACGAAAACCTGCTTGGAAAGCCCTGAGTCCCAGCCCTTCTGATCCGGAAAAAAATTAAGCTGGAAGGGAGGCTGTGTTCAGGGGATTTGTTTAACCCCTTGTTAATTGTCTAGAACCTGGAGGAAGGTCTGGCCATAAATATAAACAGAACCAAAAGAATAAGCATGGAAAGGACAAACAGCCCAGTGTCCAATGGCTGATCTTGTTGCTCTTATATTCAAAGTAGGGGGAGGAGGGAGGAGGAGGAGAAGGATTTATACCCCACTCTTCACTCAGAGTCTCAGAGCAATTTACAATCTCCTTCCCTTCCTCTCCCCACAACAGACATGCTGTAAGGCAGGTGGGACTGAGAGAGCTCTTTCAAGGACTGCTCTTGAGAGAACAGCTCTGAGACAACTTGTGACTGACCCAAGATCACACCAGCAGTTGCATGTGGAGGAGTGGGAAATCAAACCTCGTTCTCCCAAATTAGAGTCCAGATTAGGGAAGGGTAGGTGGATGGTGGCCAGCATACATGATGATGATGGTCCAGTGTGAGTTCTATGTGCACAGTGGACTTTCAGAGTACCTCCCACATATGTGAGCAAGCTGCCCTCCTCTCAAAACACAGGGACATTTCAAAGTAAACTCTGATGTAGCATGAAAAGAGACTTAAGAGATTCCAGTGCTCTTATAAATCTCTAAAGCCCCTTGAATCATAGAGAAGAAAATTGTGGTCATGTTTCAGAAAGGTGACAAGATTAACCAACAGGCATGTTAAGAGGCCATTTCACAGGACAGTAAGGAGATACAGGATTACCTCTTGATCTCTGCATTTACAATCTGTTGGACTCTGCTCCGAGTCCTCAGGATAAGGTGAAATGAAACTTCAAGGTACACACATGTCAAACTGGGGCTTATCCATGAGTATAGGAATGGTCAGCATGTCTCACCCAACCCTCCTCCTACCACTCTGGAAAACGCACTGTGAATGTCTTGATCCTTGTGTTGTATCTCTGATCTCCAGGCAGGTTGATTGATACCCGACGTGAAGTGCGTCCCTTCTGCCAATGGAAAAATACACAGGGCTAGACAGAAACCAGCACAGGCATCTTTGTCTCACCCTGCCTCTGAGGCACAGTTAAGCATTTTTGTACTTAAATGTCCCACTGGTATCAGTGAGAAATACCTAAGCTTGTTCTTAACTCTCCTGCTGCAATGAATGGGGACTGAAAAGTTTTTTTCAGTTTTTAATACAAGTTTAACAATGCAACTTAAGATAAACACAAGTATTAAAGTTCCTGAGCTAGTTCTGCTGACTGTATGATGAAAAGTTCTTGCATAGATCACAAGGAAAATCCTGACTCTTCCTTATTCGTAAATCCTGTTGGCAACAGGAACGGACCCCTCCTTCCTCAAATCCCACTTTAGTCACTTGTACCATCCCCAAAGAAACACTGTCTTCTCCCTGACAGAAACATTCTATCACAAACAGCATTCCTTACCCACTTCTCACAACCCCACACCAGATTGTGATTATCCCTCCCCACCAATCTTTCACAGTCCCTTACCCAGAACTATGGCTTTGATTCTAACTGGCTTTTCTGTTTCCAGAAGGTACTTTGCCTCCTCCTTCACACTGTAAGTTCTCAGTTGACCCTCATGCTGTCCCTTCGGGTTCACTGATCCCCACCAGATACAATTTTGTTGGGTACAGTAGGCTGCACTGGGAAATGGGAAAGATCCCTTTTATTACCACAATTCTTCTTATGCCAGATAAAATCCATCCCAGTATGCCACCCTCAATAAATGTCCAGTCTCATCCTACAGTCCTTTGTGCAAAACACTTCTCATGTACCAGGCATTGTCTTCATGCTAGATCTTCATACTTCTTGTTTACACCTAGGATCTATTATGTCACACTCAAAGTGGCTTCACAGCTTCACTTGCATTCTTCCTTGCTTCCAGCTAGATCCCTGCCTCAGGGACTTGCCTCAACAAATCATATGCTAATATTTCTCCTACAAACTCCAGCCAGTTACCAGTAGTGCTTCCATCTCCACACGGAATGGCAGGTGTCGGCGGCGCCCATACATGACCAGTTTCCTCAGGTTGCTGTGGCAAGTCCTGGCCATTTCTGACGATAAGAGAAGAAACATCAGACTGAATTTGTAACCTCAGGATAATCTCAGTGTATAATCTCAGAAGTATTACAGCTAGAAATGAATTTTAAATCAGCCCCAGAGTTTGTGTGAAGATGCACTGATCTGGTGTAGTGGTTAGAGTGTCAGACTTAAATCTGGGAGATCCAGGTTCAAATCCCCATTCTGTCCTGGAAGCTTGCTGGGCGACCTTGGGCAGTCACACACTTTCAGCCTAGCCTACCTCACAGGATTGTTATGAAGATAAAACTGAGAAAGGGAGAATGTTAAAAGCCATATGGGAGGAAAGTGGGTTATAAGGAAATAAGTAAATCTGTAGGCTGTCTGTCGTCATGTAGTAATTAAAGAGTCAAAGGGAATAAAGGAGTGAAGTAGGGGTGATGAAATATTGTGTGTTCTATAGGAAGATCCCATAAAAGTGATGAACTAAATATTACTTTAGCTGAATTCTGTCACAGATTCCTCTTTAATTTATCACAGATCAAGCAAAGATAACAGATGGATTCTTCACATGCTTTCAAGGGGGGAGCTGTCAGCAGAAGACATTTCTTGCAGCTCAAAGTTTGAGTGAGATATTGGGGCTCCCTGTACGAGTCAAGGCAGCCAGAGGTGTGAACACAAAAAAAACCTTTGGGAATTTTGATCAGGCCTGAAGGAGGTGAACATTTCTTCATGCAGCTTTCACAGTGCTGGAAGTTGGGAGGCAATGATGGGAGGCAAATGATACCTGAGCACGGACTAGTGATGTCAGAGCTGGCCTGCTGCAGATACTTGGTGACATACGGCATCAAGGTGCTGGAGGGAAGGAAGTATCCGGTCAAGAGACTCAGAACTTGCCAGCCCCGGTGACAGCTGTCCCTGCAGGGTGGAGAGAAACACAGGCTATAATGCCTTTGGTGTAAGGCACAAAGCAAAGCAGGATTATGCAAAATGTGACTGAGGTAGACGAGTGAAGGAGGAAAAAGAGAAAAGTTGAAGGGGAGGAAGACTGGCCTCCAAGAAAGAAGGCAGACATTTGAAAGGAAACTATTTGTGTCCAAGGAACAACTTGTTCTTAAGTTCGTAATACATACATCTTCCCCAAGAAAGTGCAAAGAGCCTGACGCAAGTAAAGCCCACAGCTGCTACTTCTCCTCAGAAGTTGAGTATGCAGGTAGCAGAAAGTTTGCATAAAAGCCTTTGATGTTCACAGGAAAAGATATATTTCAACGCTCAAAAGAAATACTCAGAGCTCCACAGAAGGGAAGTGTCAAACTGTAAAACTAGTCATGCTATCAAGGTCTAGCAGCTAGAAGACCCAAGAGCCATAACGCACACAGGTGTCTAACCCACAGTTTCAAAAGTACGTAATTTAAACAAGTTTATCCTTAGGCAGTGAGCACAATTAGGAAAAGAGATAGAATTTATCACTGTGATGCATGGCTATCCTAAAGAAGTGTTTTATTTCTTTAGATATGTATGTCCTGCCTTTATGAATTGCTCAAGGCTGCTCACAAATCACAATTTAAAACGTACAGAATAATGCCCCCACCCCAAACAGCAGATGTTTTGGAAGCACACATAGCAGCCTGGCTGAGCACTTAAGAGTGCTAATTACGTATTACAAGCTAAAGGTGGTGTACCGCACTGACACCATTTTCAAAAGAGCAAAGCAGCTTTGGGAAGCAGCACACAGGAAAGGAATGTTTAACACTTCCCCATCTGCTGTTTTGGGGGTTTATTCTGTATGTTTTAAATTGTGATTTGTAAGCTGTAAATAAAAAAAAAAAAAATAGGACAGCCATGAATCACAATGATAAATTCCATCTCTTTTCCTAATTCCTGCAGAAACAGCAAATACACTGGGCTTCTTGACCTATTACACAGGAGCAGGAATTCCAGGCACATTTATATTCAGGGAAACAATATAATAAGTGAACTCACAGATTCACTTCATCTGAATTGAGACAGTGCCTGCAGCTACAAACAAGTGCAGGTTCATAGATTATACTGGAGATTCTCACGTCTGTAATTTCAGCCACACTGTAATATGTCAACCAGCCAAAGCTAACGATGCCATAAGTACTGTTGGGGTTAAGGGGCTGATTATGAAGACAATGTAATATGTAATTATTTGCAGCAGCATCAAGATTGGCTTCACACATATTCTTCGAAACCAGAAATACTTTGTGGAGCTTGACAAATTGATGAAACATTTTATATGGCAGGGAAAGAAACCAAGAATAGAATTGAAAGCATTACAAAATGCAAAAGAAAGAGCCAGATTTGCATTATCAATATGGTTGTTATACTATAAAGCAGTATCACTGACATGATTAAGAGAATGGCTCACGCTAGAAAATCTCAGAATATTAGCTTTGGAGGGACATAACTTATTACTGGGATGGCACGCGTTTATATGGTATGGAAAAGCTGAGGACCACAAATATTTCAAACAACATTTCATTAGGAAAGCTCTATTAAAGGTATGGGAAGAGGTGAAAAGACTCTTTAACATTAAGATTCCAAAATGGGTCTCATCCCTGGAAGCTTTTACTAACCCAAATTTATTTTCAAATAATTTTTTCTTAAAATATGAAGACCTCTTGGATAATAAAAACAAACTAAAACCAGCAGAAAATATTTAAAAAATTAAAACCTGACCTTAGTTGGTTGGAAATAGCACAAATAGAATCGAGGTATACTTAAGATAAAACAACAGGTTTTTGTTCTAAAGCAACAGAAATAGATAAGATGTTGTTGTATTCGGAAGAAAAATGGATTAAAAAATTATATGTAATAATGTTGGAAGATAAGACACAAGATGAAATAGTTAAAAACTCTATGGTTAAATGAGCACAAAATTTGGGTCATAATATTTATTTAGACCAATGGTTACAGATATGGAAGACAAATGTAAAAATTACTAAAGCAATTGCATATAAAGAAAATATTTACAAAATGTTTTATAGATGGTATATGACTCTAGATAAACTAACAAAATGTTATCCTAATTGTTGGAAATGTAAAAAGGACGTTGGCTCATTTTTTCATATGTGGTGGACATGCGATAGAGTTAAAAAATATTGGTCTTGGATTCATGAAATGTTACAAAAAAATGCTAGATTGTAACATACCTTTTACACCTGAATTATTTTTATTGAATATAAGACCATAAAATCATAAAAAACAAGACTTTTATCTCATTATACATGTATTGACCACTGCAAGAATATTGTATGCTAAATACTGGAGGAAAGATGAAGCACCTTCAAATGAAGAAATGTTAAGCAAAACTTTATAAACTGCTGAGGTGGATAAATTGACTATTTTTGAGAGGGCAAAAAGAAGAGAGATTCTAGAGTACATGGTCAAGATTTTATAAATGGTTCGAAGATTACAGTAAATGAACAATATAGACTTATAATCTCATTTGGAGATATTTTAGAATTTAGCTTTTATAGTTATACAATGTAGAAGGTATTGTAACAGATATAATTAGAAGGTATATGTAACCCCAATCTGTATATTCTTTAAGTTTGTTGGATTGTTTGTGTTTAAAAATAATAATAAAAAAGTTAAAAGGTTGAGATTGGCTTCACACGTCACATTTCCCCAGCATTCATGGACGAAAAACATGTACAACATCACATGTGAAACCCTTTGTTTATTTTGCAGCTTATGTTCAAAACCACAGTGCAATATCCACCAAAGCTCAAAACGTGGCAAACCAGAGACTGGTACAATTTTCACACATGATGGTACACATTTTTAATAAAGCTTTTTCGTATATCTTTGTAGGTAAAATATTTGTAAAGGCACAGGTTGCCCTTTCGATTCATGCTATGCCCTTAATCTATTGGGATTGTTGCAAATCACTAGTAAGTGGGCTACTAGGAAAGGAGGGGAATTCATTACTACTGCTACATATCAAGGCATCAAATGTTCCTGCCTGCAAGGGAGTCTGTGATCTGAAATTGACAGTAGGGTAGACAACACAGGAAGAGGAGAGAATAATGCACAGTTGACAATAGAGGCTGAGCTGTTTCCTCTATGAACCTATATGGGATCAATCCAGATTTACACTGGACTATGGGTGGGACAATCCTAAGGTTTTGGTACCACCACCAAAGCTATTGTGAGCAGGACAACATTATTACTGTGGATCTTACAATCTGGCTGGCCACCTGGCAAAGCGTTTGTAGTATCTCAGAATTATTTATTGTATTTAAAAAGCTCTGTAACCCTCTCCTGACTACTACTACACATCTGGGGGCTGTCAGTGACCATTATTCCTATCCCAGTTTCCCTTCTAGCAAAATGGGAAAAAATGAAGGTTGTAGTCAGCAAAATCAACATAAAATTTCAAAAACTGGAGGTTTTGGGTTACTCTCACTGTACATCTGTAGAGGCCTGGTTTTTTTTACAGCACCATGAATTCCCTTCTAGCAAAATGGGGAAAATGAAGGTTGTAGTCAGCAAAATCAACGTAAAATTTCAGAAACTGGAGGTTTTGGGTTACTCTCACTGTACATCTGTAGAGGCCTGGGTTTTTTTTACAGCATTTTACAGAATTTTTACCACAGTCACTCCATGAGTCATCACCCATGCCTTTTCCAATACAGACTCTCTTGTATAACATGTGAGGATCCCATTAACCATAGCCCATATTCTAACTGTCCTTTCAATTCCAGACATCAGACCAGTGATCCCTCTAAGCTGAGTTAGTGTGAGCTAGCTCACAGGTTTTTAGCCTCTGGCTCACACATTTTTGTCTTAGCTCAGGAAGGATGGCTCCAGAGCAAACTAATCTGTGCAGTAGCCAAAACGTTCACTCACAACTTTCATGCCAGTAGCTCACAAAGTAGAATTTTTGCTCACAAGACTCCACAGCTTAGAGGGAGCATTGCCCCAGACCATACCAGTACTTACATATTGGGGTTTTCTGTTATTTGCTTGATGATTTGGCAGTAAATCTCATCCCGTAAGTTTTCCTTCTCTTTGCACATCTGCACAATATACAGAAAGCATGAAGAAAAGATAAATTCCAGAACCTCTCACCTTACACAGAGAAGGAAGGCCCCAGTGCTATTCTCTTGCAAGGAACTGGACAATGACTGGGTCTGCAGTGGGATGTTTTCATCCTCTATAATGACTGAAGCAAAATAATGGAAGGCACTTCCCCCAAATGACCCCAACTTGCCACTTCCCCCCATGAGGCAGCCAGGAGTGGTTTTATGGCATCCCTTATCTCCCAGCCTTCTGGGAGAGAACAGAGTATCACTGATCCTTCCGCTTCCTTTCTTGTCTCCTTCACCTACATCAGGCTATCATGAAAATAAGAAACACAAACCTGGAGGATCTCATAGATATAATCCACTTCAGCTTGACCCTTGAGATGTGGTTGATCTCCCATGAACCTCATAAGAGCTGCAAGACAGAAATCAGAATTATTCTTGGATTGTAAAGGTAAAATATGGGACTAGAACACTGGGGCTGAATCCTAATTCATTGGGAACAAGAAAAGGAGTGACATAAATACTCAGTTTTTTCAGTTCTGGTAAATGCAGACAAGAGAAAAGGCAAGGATAATGAAAGGCTCCTTTATGGGAAAATAAACAAGAGCCTTACGATGCCTTAAATATTTTTTTACTCTAGTATAAACTTTTATGTATAAAATCATATAATAAAGACACATACTGGTATTGGAAACAAGAATAATGTCAGCCACAACCCCCTGACAGAACAGTATAAATCTGATCTTTCTGGGGGCTCTAGCAATAAGTCCTCATCATGCCCCACTCTTCAACCCAAGAGAATGCTACATACTTATGAAACTTTTTGCAGCTAGCTCATTCATTTCACTGTCAGAGCAGAACAGCAGCGATTCCTGGATTGGTACCTGTGGGATCAGAATAGAAGAAGTAAACAAGAGAGTAGCATGATGGACAAAACCAAAAGCATGGGCCAATACTAATGGAAACCTCCATCAAGTAGAAGCTCACATACCTTACTGAGGAGTGAACACAAGCAGAATCAAAAGCATCATCACTGTTCCCCAAAATCTATTCATCAGCCCCATAGCTAGACCTTTTTTCATGGGGGGGGCAAAGAGGGAGCACAGTGGCTAATTTATTTAATTAAATTAAGAAATTAACAATGCCACAGAGAGAGAAGAGGAGGGGGGCCCCTCCCCAGCCCATCTGCACAACAAGCCAGCCTGTTCACAGCAAGACAGATGGGGGTTCTTCCAAACTGCTGTGCATCCCTGGCAAACTTGCCATGGAGAAAGTATGCACAATGCCTCCCAGGAGATGAAGAAAGCCCAGTCCACTACCAACTTCCACGACTGCCTCCTTCCGGCTCTAGCCACACCTGAGCCTCTGTGTCAGGGGTGGGAAGACCGGCGATCACATGAACTCCACCATGGGTGCCACTGGCTGGAGCCTGGTGACTGAGAGTGAAAGGTGGTGGAGACCAGTGATCCCTCTAAGCTGAGTTAGTATGAGCCAGCTCAGTTTTTTAGCCTCTGGCTCACACATTTTTGTCTCAGGAAAGATGGCTCCAGAGCAAACTAATTTATGCAGTAGCCAAATTGTTCGCTCACAACTTTAATGCCAGTAGCTCAAACAGCAGAATTTTTGCTCACAAGACTCCACCACTTAGAGGGAGTATTCTTCTGGTATTTCTGCCCAGGCCAAAGAAACAAACTTGGGTTCACTCTTGGAGC
This sequence comes from Gekko gecko, assembly GCA_029375565.1. Taxonomy (NCBI): domain Eukaryota; kingdom Metazoa; phylum Chordata; class Lepidosauria; order Squamata; family Gekkonidae; genus Gekko; species Gekko gecko. The sequence goes on from JAPDNY010000002.1 coordinate 222,405,519, forward strand.
CACCAATATGGCTTCACTGCCACAGTGAGCCCCTTTCCCAGTTGCCCATCAAGTTGAGGTGCGTACGAGCGCAGTTAAAGGTCTCTGTATAGTCGCCCTGCACTGGCACATCATGGGGTGGCAAACTAGAGACTATCCAGCCCATGCTCCAGCCCTGCCTGCTCGGCCTGCCCCCTCCACCTCTCCCTTGGCCAGATTTGGAAGCGTTGTGAATTTGGGAGGGGGCATTGCCCTGTGGGCCCCACACTAGCTGTGCCCCTGCTATTTATCAGTCATCTTTCAACCACCTCAACCCAAGAAACAAAGCAACTACCTCTCTCTCCCTCTGATTTACCTTAGTATGTTGGACTAAGAGATCTGGGTTCTTCTGGTCAGTGTTTGTCACCTTCCATTCTAGCCTAGCAGAAACAGATAGTGAGGATGTTACCAGACAAATTAAGAATGCTGGAATAAGAGATGCCTCCATGACTAGCTAGCAGTGGTGTTCAACAACGATTCTTAATCTGTGGGCCCATGAGATCATGACCAAAAACAAGAAAAAGCTTTGCAGAAGCACTGCAGTTGAAATGTAAGACTTTTAATTTCTAATATGAAAAACAACTTGCATTTTTATCATGCCATTGAAGTAGAAATGTCAAAGAAACCTTCAGTTGTGCACATGGGTCCCCAGAATAAATGCATAGTAGGGGGGAAAGGATGTTCTAAGGCTGGAGGATGGTTAGCTGATATCTGTCAGCTAGGCAGGGCCAATTCCAACTTTATAGCTGCCTGTTACAGGTCAGTTGAAAGGTTTTCTTTATGGGCACTTCCTGCTTGTACCAAAGTTGGACCAAGAAAGGGCTTTTCTATCACAGTAAGTAACATATAGCCTGCATCCCATAGGGGCCATCAGAGGAAACTGACCAAGCCATATACACAGCATTTTGTCTGTGTACATTTGCCCTGTTTGATGTCAACCCTAGAAAAGGTAGATTTCATGGGCTTCCTACCAACCCATTATTTTTATCTTGACTACTCTTATTTTAGGTGTTTGTTGCCAAATACTTAGCCCTCTACTATTTCTTGGTAGTCATCCTTGTCATTTTGGTAGTCTCTTTCATCCTTGTCATTTTGGTAGTCTCTTCACACATCACAGTGTACACAGGCTGCATGTGGGTTTTCATCCTGTGTCAGGCATATCTGCGGCTCTTCCGTAATTCCTGAGAGTGTGGTGCCCAATTAGGATCAGGATTGCAGTGCACATAGAGAAGGGGCTTCAGCCTTCCCCCCTGCACCATTTTCCCAGTTTGAAACACTCCCCATAGATTGGACAGAACCTGCATGTTCTCAGTCTTATAAGAAACCCACATTTGAGATTATTATTATATAATGATTATGTATGATGTGGATATGGGAGTTTTGCTAGAATTGGCTGATCTTAAATTAACCACAAAAGACACTGAGTACAAGAGGCTACACAAAAGGGGGGAAAGGCAGATATACTTAACTATGTACAAACCAAATGTAGACATATACAGTGCATGATACAGTGAGGTATGACCATTAAGGTATAAAAATTCAGTGCATGATACAGTGAAGTATGACAATTAGTAGTAAAGTATAACAATTGATGGCTAATTAAGACACTCTTATCTTCTTCAGGATTGTTTCTGTTACAGCCCCATTGCAGAATAAGTCTGCTTAGATGCTGCGTCATACATGAAGACATTTTAACTCTTGCCTTCTATAGATAGCCTATAACAACTGTACCAGGCCATTCACCAATTGCACTGTATTGTTTGCACAGTATATACTAACATTGGTTTATACTCAGTTAACTATATCTGCCTTTCCCCCTCTTTTGTGTAGTTTCTGGTACTGAATACCTTTTGCAGTTTCCTACGGGTCTATTCCCTCATTTTTTATCTTAAATTAAGTCAAATGTTCTGAAAAGTTGATGGGACAAGTATCCAAAAAACTAAATTTCTCCTTCCCTAATATGTCTTTGAAGAGGAAATTTCTTCTGTGTGAAAAATGTCAACCAATTGGAAATGTATATCCATCAGAGATAAAAGGTGGGTGCGTCTCTTAGCATAGCATCTTTAAATCTTAGCTTCCGCTCAGCTAGCTAGAAAGGTAATTTTATAGGTTTTCAGTATGAGCTGTCTGTACTTTGAATATCTCTCTGTCTCTCTCTGTCTGTGCAGGTATTATCAGTAAAAAATATCCCCTCCCTAGTCAAATGTTTTATACCATTGTGATACTGCAGACTCAAACTATCCCATGTACCTAGCTGTTCTCTATGTTTCTCATCTAAGAGGAGTAGATATAGTAAAGTTTGTTTCCAGAAAGACTGTACCTAAGTATAGTAAAGATAAAGTTTGTGTCCAGAGAGACTGTACCTAAGGACATGGAAGTTAGGGGTTTCAAAGGCTTTAGTGAAGGACATATACTCTTCAGGAACACCTCTGCAGACAGCTCCTCCTTGGAAGTACATTACAATAGAAAGTAGCTGGTGGAAGTTTATGCACGGCCGGATCGCCCATTGGGCAAACTAGGTGCTCGCCTAGGGCGTCTGGCCTCAGGGGCGCCAAATGGCGCCCCGCTCCCCCCCTCGCAAAAACACCTGCTCGGGAGCAAGTCGCCCTCCCCCTCCTCCAGGCAGGAGGTGGGTGCACAGCTCGCCCACTGTCTCCCTCCTCCCCGGCTGGTGGAGAGAAGGGACAGGGGCGCCCTGCGCTCTGGCGGGAGAGTGCTGGGAGGGGCGCAGGGCAGCCTGGGGGTGGGCCAGTCCATTCCCCTCCGGCTCCGGAGCGTGTGCTGCTGGGGCGGGTCCAGGGCCAGAGAGAGAGAGAGAGCCAATGAATAAGGCAGCAGGGGGGACTCCGGGAGGGCCACCCAGGGCAGGATTACTCCTGAGGAGCCCCACTGAGCCACAAAGGCCGTTGCTGGAGGGAGCCTGGCTGGAGCCCAGTCTGTCGGCCTGGGTCTGGGAGCGGGGAAGAGGAGGAGGGAGCAGCTTTGATTCGTGTCCAGCACTGCGAGGGTTACAGGGACGGGGCTATCTGCTAGAGAGGCCGAGCAAAGTCGGGGGAGGGGGGGAGACAGAAAGGCTCTTCCACCTGGATAGGGGGAGGAGAAGAGAAGTTTCTGAGCCACCGAAGAGAGGGGGAGCTCCAGACGTGCAACAGCCGGGAAAAGCCTCGCAGCCGGATCCGGGGAAGGTTTACTCATGAGCAAGTCACCCCCCTCCCCCCCCAGGAATAAGACCTTGGAGGAGAGGAATGCGGTGGCCCCAGCATGCGTTTCTTTCTTCTCTGTAAATGAGGTTTTTTTCCTGGGGGAAAGTAGGGAGACAGAGAGAGAGAGAAAGTGCTCTCTGCATATCAAAAGCCTCCTCTTTTTCTCAAGGAGAAACAGACCCCTCATTTTCAAAACATTTCTTTATGGGTCAGAAAGAGAAAAGTGGGGCATGAGTGGAAGGAAGGGGGAGACCAAAAGAAGGCAAAGAGAGGGGACAACATACTGCCCCCCCACACCTTTCCTTCACCGGTTAATAAGACGGAGGCACACACACCCTCCCCACTCAATTGGGCTGGACTTCCTTCTCTCCAGGCCCCGCCTGGAGGTTGGCAACCCCATAATTGGTGGGTGTGCACATGGGGGGCGCCAGAAGGTAGCCTCGCCTAGAGTACAAAATACCCTGGAGCCGGCCCTGAGTTTATGAAAACAAAGAAACGTACTCACATGGCAGAATCCCCTTCTACTTTTTCATCTAGATCATGGGGTGCTTTCCTTTCAGTCCACTAGGAGACAGCTTTTCTTGGTTGCAACTGGTTGCAACAGGACTGGGGGGCAGCTAACAAAGAGGAAAGCAAAGCACTCCATGGTCTGGACTGCTGGTTGACAACAAGCATGGTAGACCTTGGTAAAAAATTCTCAGGTGAGCAGTTCCATAAAAAGAATGCTTTATGTGGTCACTTATTACATGAAGATTCCTCACAAGGCAATATCTATCAATATTAAGCTTGCCATATGGGTATAGCCTTCCAGGTGATGGTTGCAACAGAAAGAACAATAATTCACAAATACCAGAAAATGAATCTCTGGTGTACATTACTTACTTTGACTGGGCTTCCTGGAAGTGTACAATGGCAAACTCTACCATAGTGTAGTGGCAGATGCCAGAAGAGGAAATGCTGTTAGTGGTTGTGCCAGAGATGTATGACTTCAGGCTGGGGGTAGAGTTCTAAAGAAGCAGGAAAATAAATCCCAGAGAAAATGTTACCTCAGGTAAACTACATTACAGGGTTCTGTCCATCATTACCATTGTTCCCTCCAGTTGGGTGGCATGTTGTCAACAAGAAAGACCTTCCATTGGGTTATATTAATTTAAATAAATTAGAATTAGTGTTTTTATAATATAATCTTTAACAAGAACTGTTGAGACACATTAATAGTGACATATTACAACATACCATGAGTCCACCACAGGGATTTGCAGCTGCATTTGGCTTGGGACTATGGTGAGAGGGAGAAGGGACTCCTGCCTTCTCCCACATGCTGTTTTCCCAAACTAAAACACTGCCTGGGGTATTATTTGCCCAGGGGAGGGGCTCCACTTGAGTAAATGTTTGCAGGAGCAACACCAAAACAACAGACTCGTGTATGTTGTAACATATACTTTGGCCCTTAGGAAACTTTCTGGAAGACCAGTAAATTATATCAAAATAATTATGAACAGTTATAAATAAAAAAAAGTTTTAGACAATGGAAAACTCAGCTGTCCTAGCAATTAAAATGAAAGTTATACCTAAACTATATATTTTTTTCTCATTGCAGCCCTGTGTTGAGTACCACCACTGGACAATCAAACTGGCAGGTTAATTAATAGCTTTATATATAGTGGGAAAAGGCCTAGAGCTTTAGCACAAAAAGACATGACAAAGATCAGAGATTTGTAAAACAAATCCTGCTTGGTTTTGCTAACTGAAACTGGGTTCATCATGCTGTTATCAGCATTGTAAAGGGAAATATGTAGTTTTTTCCATTTTGAAATGCTAATAACAGTATTGGGAGTCTGGTTTTGATTAATGAAACCAAAGGGAAATTGAAGGGCTAAATCCCCTCTCCCCTCCCCATGCAGTCTCCATGCAAATCAGGTTTCCATACATACATAATTTGCCTTTTACAGATGGATGGAGATTCATGAACATCAGCATCTCCATTTTTCCCCCCAGTGGGGACAAAAACCCAGCTTATCATCTTCAAATTAAATAAATAATTTAGCAGTATCAAATTTGAGACTAGATTAAGCAATCTGTTTCAAATTGAAGGAGAATGACAACTGCTTTCAGAAGACACCTATAATAGACAAGAGGAAGAGATGGGAAGTGTTGCAAATTCAGATAATATCAGACAAGTTTGAAGAAACTTGGACTTGGTTAAGGGGTAAACTGAGCCTAATCATTGCTCTACTAAAATCAATAGTACACAATAATGGATTGGATCCAGCCAGCTTTTTCATTCAATTATCTAATTCCCAGTATTACTACAGCCCTTGTCCCACATGACTTTTGTCCATGCAGGTCCTATGATCCCCAGCATAGCCTTTTTGGTGGTCAAAGGTAGGGATGGGCAGGAACCGCATTTTTGCAGTTTGGTTCATGGTTCATGGCTGAACCACAAACTGAACCATGAACCCATAAGAACCAAGGGGTTGGTTCACAAACTGACCCAGTTTGTATGGGATCATGAGCCATTTAAAGTTTAAACCCCTGCTTTCTGCTCCCCGCAGCTTTTCATGGGGAGCAGAAAACAGGGGTTTACCTCATCACGAACTACCATGAACTGCATTAAAATTTGTGGACGTTTGTGGGAGTTGTTCAGTGCATGAACATCACTTTGCGAACCACAAACTGGCCCAAATTCGTGATGAACTTTAGTTCGTCAGCAGCTTTATGACCATCCCTAGTCAAAGGAGACACACACACCCTCCCTTTTTCATCAGGGGAAAAGCTGACAAGATCCAACCCAATGCCTCTAACAGACTGCATTTTGTGGATGTTTACAACATGATCACTGGGATGTTAGAGCATTTAAGCTAAAGAGACTAATGGCAAAGTTCTTACTTCAGATGTGAAGGTGAAATAACAGTTTGATTTTTGTAACTTGGCATAATTTTTCATTATGCCTCAGTATCGAGGAACCTCAGCTCAAAATCACTTGATTTCTTGGCCTCAAAAACTACATAAATCTTATAAATCAAATGTGCTTTGTTACTTGTAATGTTCCAGGAAGAACACAGATTTTGAACACATAGTGATTATGCCCGAAAGCCTCAAGATAGCTGAATATTTTCTTATATTAGTTAGGGTATTACATTATATCCTGCCTTTCTTCCATGATAGAACTCAAGGTGACACACATGGATTTCCTGGGAGGCCATCTTTCCAGGCAATGAACAGAGCCATACATGCTTAGCGTCAGCAAGGTGACTGTATTAGGTACCCTCCAACCATACCCCAGGTCCAATAATCTCACATAGACTCAGGACGGATCTCAAACAAACTTTATTGGATATGCTTCCAAGCATGAATATAAGAGAGAGGTTATTTATAATGACTTTATTGATGGCAGCAAAGGTCATAGATGCTAGACAGAGAAAACCAGCACAGTCCTGGGACGGGAGGATAATATAATAAAAACCTGTCATACAGCTGAAATGAAATGAATTTATATTTAAGTGCCACTGGAATCTATGACGTGTCAGCAACATTATGTGAATCTTGTTTAAGAATAGTAAAGTACTAAAAATAGCAAAATAGCCACACTCTGCAACACATATTTAAAGATTTTGTACAACAAATTCTGGAAAAATTACAGACATTTGCTACTAATATTATTTTCTTCAGGCTTTGTGGGGCCAGACTTCAATATATAATGATTTTGGAGAATGATGTACTGTATTTAATTTTTTAAATTTTATTTATTTATTATCAGATTTATACCCCGTCCTGCCAGCTGAAAAATTATACTGGAATAATTGATCAAGATTTTGTTGAAATCTTAATTGCAGTTCTGATTTTTTTCTTTTAAGTATTGTACTGACCATATGTTATTTTGTTATCTTAAGAAATAACCAACAGAAGAGAATGTGGAGAAGGGGGGGTGACTCCCTCCTAGGAGAAAAGTTTAATTCCAGTAGGCCACTCACTGTCACTGTTGAATCCTCTTGCAAACCCCCTGTGCCCAAGCAGTTATGTCAGATCCACAGGCCCTTCTACTTGTCAGAAAGCTTTCCATGAGAAATAGTCAATAATCCATCTCCATCCGCCTCAGATGGCCTCACCTTCTTGCTAAAGATTTTCTCCTGTGGGTCTCTCTTTGCACTGTTCTTGACCTCTCCCTGTCTGTTCAGATGGAGGCTGAGGTAATCAGGAGCTGCCACTTGCTGAACCAAGCTGGAAGGGAAGAGGCCAGAGCGACCACCAATGGAACCAAACTGCCACCCTTGGGGAAGGGGGGAAAGAGGCAGAAACTTATGTAAAAATACTGGGCTGGATCCAGCAATCTATGAGCGAAAGAATTGCAGCTCCCCCCCCATCCTTTCTAACCCTGGAAAAGTTGGTTCTCAGAGGCGTGAGATCCATGGGGACTACTAACTACACTAGTTGGGAGGCTGTAGTAAGGAGGGGGGAAATTACCCCTCCTGCCATCAGTGTCACTGCACTGACACAGGAAAGGGAGGACAGGATGACTTCACCCCCTTCTCAGTACATGACCCTGCCCTGTGTGCCTGTTAGTCCCCACAGGTCCTGCAACCCTGGGAATCAGTGTCCCCATGGTAAGAAAGGACTGTTTGGAGGAGGGGAACAAGGGAGAGATAAACATCCATCCGTGCCTTTTACTGATAGAGAACTGGATCTAACCTGCTGGATCAAACAATAAAAGACATTCTTCTCAATACCCACCTTCCACCTAAGTTGTCACCGCAACTTCATTTTTCCAGGATAAATATGCCCTGTGACTTCTGTATATTGCTACATCTGTAAGCAGTGCTTACAATTGTATCAAAACACAGACATCACAGAGCATATTTACACCCAGTGGGAGAAATTTGGCTTCCAGCCATATATGGCTTTCAGCCCATGACAATTGCAATAATAAGATAATCAAAGGCTGATGAAATCAGATGTCTTTGCCCCTTTCCTCATGCTTCAGGCTGGCTGTCTCCAGGGAGTGGCCTGGAGACAGCCAATCAGTGCTGTGCATTGCTACCTTCAGCTGAAATGAAAGAGGAACAGGTTTCTTTGGAATTCAGACCTTCAGAGAGAAAGATTATACATCTGAAAGAAATGTACTGGGTGTGATTCCTCAGTCATCTCACCGTTAACCTCAAATCATGTATTCTGAGAATTTAGCCAGATCCTAGAACACTGCTAGACCATCTTACCTGGCTCCAGTCCATCCATGTGTAGCAGCCGGATGAAATCACCATTCCTGATGTTTAAGAGGCTCTTGTCATCTGTTATGTTGCTATGCAGAGCAATAACAAAGTTGGAATCCTTTTGATGATTGGGGAAGGGAAGAAGAGCATCATAAATGAGCTGTCGTTATTCTGATTATGGTGATTGGTCTCCATCCTGCTTTTCACTGTGCCCAAAAGAGCATTTACTGTGCCCAAAGAATATTTCAAAAATGCTCACCTGTTTCAGTTCATGGAGGAAGAGATCCACCATGGCCTTGATCTGCCGGGCCTTTGGAGAGTGAAGGATGAGCTGCTCGCTCTTCAGAGAGAACTGAATGATGCTCCGGCCAATCAGCTCTAAGGACAGCACTTCAGCATACCTGAAAAACCCAAGAAATATAGTTCACACTTGGACAAGTTCAGAGGCAGCCACTGGGGCTTTTCTTGCCTTGATCTCTTGTGACTCATCTAAGGCTTATATTTTAAAAAAAAATTCTATGCCATTTTCCTGCTATTACTCATGTTCTCTATAGATACCAACACTACCATAAACATTAAAACCAAAAACAGCCAATTATCAGACTGCATCCATTTCCCAAGGCCTTACGTTTCCCCTGAAAAATCACCAGAGACTGCACTTTCCATGCTTCTGTATACAGCCCATTCCAAAGGATTGGAACTGCCACTAAAAAAGCCCCAGTATGAGCTGAAACTATCTTCACCTCCCTCAGTGTTGGAACTGAAGCAGCTTCTGCTATGATGAGCACAGTGCTTTCAAGGACTTATATCGGGAAAGGTGTTCCAATAAATGCTCATTTAACAGGAAACGTAAAAGGTGCCAAGAAATGAGAAGATGTACAGCTGTCACAGAGATGACAGGGGCAAAGAGGCCATGTTTATCCACCCTCTGCCCCCAAACATAATAATGCACCCATTAGTCCCATGCAGATCCAACAATACAATCCAGTGCATAGTATGCCACTACCAGAAAAGTGGCAGAGTAAAACAGCCCCAGATGACTCAAGCAACTAAGCCAAGCTGAAGGAAAAGACCAAACAAAAACAATACATAAATATAGACTTCCAACTTCCGGGGCAACGGCGCAGCGCACGGGTGCTCAGTTAAGACGCTCTCAACTGGTCCCGTCCTTTTTTGCTTCTTTGGAGCCCCCTGGGTCCGAGAGACATCTGGGAGCTTTACCAGATCTCTTGGAGGGAGGCTGGCTGCAGGAAACTTGATTGGATGACCCCTAAACGGTGGTTGGGTGGTTGTGCCAGATTTGTTTCGACGTGGGAGTGAAGAATGGAGCAGCATGGTCTGCCATGTTTACACAGCTGTGATCGCCCCTTTTAAACTTTTGGATTTACAATTATTATTTACAGCAAAGGCAAGAAGGCAAGTGAGCATATATTTTCTTATATGTTGATGAAGACCACTACTATTCGACTCCCCAGGAATATTCTCAACTTTGGAAGAGTAAATGCAGCTAAGGAAAGAATTGGAGCAAAAGATAGGAAATGGTGCCGGTAGGGGAGAATGAGGAAGTGCTATCAGGGTAGATTGAAGTGATTGACTTAGAAAATACAAAAGTTGAGCAGCTGACTTTGGAACAATTTTAAAAGTTCCTGTTTGAAGAGGTGCGAAAGGCATTTGAAGAAGCGTGTAAAAATATCCTTGAGAAATACAATAATACTGATTTAGAGAGGGAAAATAAAGAGAATGTTACACAGTATCAATTGGTTTTCATGGTTAGTTATTTAGGTTTAGTTAAAGTATAATGTATAAATTATAAGTATAATACTTATTTGCTGGTGGAAAATGTCTGATTATATTGCTAAAATTTAGTGTAGTTTGAATGCAGATATCTGAATAGAAGGAGGCCTATAATTCATTTGCACGGGGTATGCTGAATATAAAGATATCTGATATTTGTGTTTAGATATTGGGGATTGGCTAAAGTTAATGTCTAAGTACCTATTTGTTGGAGGAAAAGTTTTTATCTACATTGTTAAAAATTTGGTGCAGTTAGAATGAAGATTTCTAAATACCATTAGGAGAAAGCTGCTACAGAAATTAAAGTAATAATGTGTAGTAGCTGACAAAATATTTTTTTTGTATGTATAAAGTATGAAAAGAGGGGATACATATATGTTGAATATGAATGGCAATTGATATTTATGGTTAATTATTTAGATTTTATTTGCTGGTGGAAAATGTCTGATTACATTGCTAAAAATTGGGGTAGTCTGAATGCAGATACCTGAATAGAAGGAGGCCTATAATTCATAAGAAACTTTACAGGGAAATATAAAAGGTATAGAAAGGGAAAATATAGAAATACAACTGGTTTTCAGGGATAGAATAAACTATATGATGAGTTATTCTGGAATGCAAAAGGACTGCCTATCTGTGTTAAATCACTAAGAGGTTCAAATGTTATCCTGACTGAATACATAATAGGGGTTGGTATATAATTGGGTTATGTTGAGCATAAGAAAATATACATTGAGCTATACTGGATGTGATAGATAAGATGAGAGAAAACACTCAAAGATCATTTTTTGTATTATATGTTGTTGAATTATTTTGCTGTGGGGAAAATTTCTTTATGTCTTTTTATGTTTTGAAAAACTAATAAATAGATTATAAATATATATAGAGAGAGGGACTTCCAGTACACAAGGTCTGGCTAGCAAGGACATTCTTCTAACTCCAAGTCAACCTCTGAGCATAAACACCCCATATTCACTGAGTCATTCCACTCAGCCCACCATCATGTCTAATGACAAGATGACTAGACTGAGAGATAATTATTATGATACTATTGTTACCATTAACATCAGCAACAGTGTTTCAAAGCCTCAAAGATACATGTGCAGTACAAGCATTAAAAACATTAAACATTGTCCACAGGTTTACAAGCTATTAGAACAAGGGGGAAACTAAACTGAAACACAAACAGGAGGGGACAGATGTGCCAATATAGCCATAAACAGCAGCACATGACTATTGGGGAACTTACCATGAAATATCAGGCCACCTCAACACAGGTTTTCTTCATAGAGCTCTGACATTTTGGATGTACACTAACAAGCAGCCAATCTGCCTGGACCCAGTGCAAAACTGTACACCAGTAAGGTTTGGGACTTGCTGAACCTATGGGCATTTTTGGAATTTTGAGAACATGTGGTTGGCACCACAGTTGCCATGACCTGGGTAGCCCAAGCTAGCCCAATCTCATCAGATTTTGGAAGCTAAGCAGGGGTGGCCCTGGTTAGTATTTGTATGGGACACCTCCAAGGAAGACCAGAATCATGACATGGAGGCAGGCAATGGCAATCCATCTCTGAACACCTCTTGCCTTGAAAACCCTACTGGGTCGCAGTAAGTCAGCTGTGACTTGACAGCAAAAAAAAAAAAGACTGCTATGCATGTTGGGTCCAATTCCAAAATACTAGTAAGTTCTTCAAGATGTTAGATGGTTCTAAGCCAAGCGAGGCAGCTATTTTTGAATGAGTGCTCCTTGCAGACAGAAAAGAGATCTGCCCTCGGCTCTTCTGAAGAACCTCCTATATGAAGTGGAGGAAAGCCAGGACTGGCTCTTTGTTTTGGGAAAGAAGCAAGCGGAAGACAGGAAATACATCAGCAGAGGCCATGGGTGTCCATGAGCACCTCAGTGGCAATCACAGTTGTAGACATTAATAAGGTCATATGGTTGCCTGCTGCCATGGAAGCAGCAGCCCTTCTGCCGCACTCAGAAAGCAGTGCTAGACCCTTTGGACAGCATTTTATTGCCTCTTACCTGTAGCTGCAAAGGATCTTCAGATGCTCAGGACTGCAGTTGGCTGCTTTTGCCCTCCTCAACAGCCGCAGTCCCCGGTGAGAAACACCCAGAATTTGGACATCACTCCCATTTTCTCCCTGTCAAAAAAAACCCTTCAAAATGGCTGATGGCCAGTCTCTGCCTATGGCTCATGTATGAGAGACATATTTAGTCCAGAGATGTCAAGGAGCTTAGATGGAAGAAGCATCTTTGGAGCAGCTGCCCCAGTCTTTTTCTCAGAGCAGGAATACAGGGAGAAGAGGAGAGAACCCAGGAGAAAACCAGGTTCAGGGCAACAAAAGTGGGATGTCTTGAAAGATCAGGGCCTGATTGAAACAGAACTCTGGGAGGGTAAGAAAAAATGTGGTGTCCCACCTTCCAGTGTCTTGCTTAATTTTCTCTTACACAGGCAGCATCCCTCAGCTGCTATACACACCAGGACTGGGCAGCTGTAACATGCTAGCCTGGCACATATAGCATCTGTAGGTTAAATGAGGTGCATCTGCCATGTTCATCCAGTGCTACATTTATATTGGGCCTGACAACCTGTTTGTTAGGGAAAGGCCTAGGCCAGTTTTGAACGGGAGGGAACTTTGTTCACATGGAGGAGAACTTAGTGAGGACATCCCTAGTTATAGTCTGAAGTAGTACTAGGGTTGCCACCTCCGGTTCAGAAATATCTGAAGATCTGAGGGAGAAGCCTGGAAGGGTGAGCTTTAGGGAGGGATCTCAGCCTGGAGGCTGGCAACCCTGATACCGTCCCAATAAGGTTGTACTGGGTCATTATTCCAAGTATGCAGTCTGACTCTAAGACTTGTTAGGTCAGCCTTAATCATAGGTCCATTCTCCATCGGGCATTTGCTCCACATTTTATCAGCACTCAACCTGGTTTTCATTGGTATTCTGATTTTCCTGTGTCATTAGCTGCCTGAGCCAAGTAATTCATGACGAGGTGATAAATACAGAGAGGGAAACAGGGGGTGGAGGAACTGATCGAGATCAGTGAAGCCGTGTCAAGTTGTCTGCTTATTGTTCGGATCAGAAGGAAGAAAAAGGTGCTGCTCAAAACCACATTCAGATACCCCAGGGCAATGCCATCCTGACAGCGAAGTCATCCCTGAATGGCCATAAATCTATGCAGAAAGTACCATAAAACCCGATGAACAAAGAAAGCAGCATGCCGTGTAGAGGGAGATTAACCTCCCAACATGGCTGTGGATAAACTGCAAGGAAACAGATGGGTGCAGAATCAGCCATAGTGGCCTGTATCACGCCACTCCACTGAGCAAAGTCTGATGCCTTTTTTCAGCCTAAAGAGCATTCCTCCAATGAAAGTGGCTCTTCCTTGAATGGAAGCACCACATAGGTTGGAAGAAGGATCATTAGACTGCAGGAACTTCCAGCTTTACAGCCTATACTCTCCATGGCTACCCAATACCAGTTTTCCAAGTGGAGATATGGGCAGGACTAGCCTCAATGTTTAAGTAGCTGCCAGGCTTCAGTAACGAAATAATGGTAGGGGACAAAGTTGGACAAACCACACCTAACCACATGCACTCCCCAAGAAAATCTCTTATACAGGCTGCCAAACAGTAGCCAGTCTGACTTACCTTCACGGGGAAAAGACGAGAGAAATAGTTGGCCCAGTTATCCCGTGCAGCTACCACAATCCTCTTCTTTATGCGATCTTCTGGAATGGAGCTGGCATCCATGCCTACCTGGAACTCCACTGCCAAGGATGTAAAAGAAGATGTTTCAGCAGCAGAGACAGGATGAAGCTTAGGGCCCCCCAAAAATGTTACATTTGACATGTGTTGGCACACAGGTGACCACCCTGATTTGTAGCCAAACAGAGTAGGGACTAACCTTTACAAACATCTTCATTACCCCTACTTGACTGGAAACACTGAGAGGGGAAAGGAAGGACTTCATGCTTTCTTCCCAGAATGTTTTCACCAGTGGAAACAACATTTTCACCAGGGGAAACAGTTGCTGGTGGGAACATTCCACTGGCTCCATGTGTCCACTGGCACTGTTCTGTCCTCAGGCTTCTTTGTCCATCAGCCTCCTTGAGAATCAGGACTTACCCCACAAACCACCACTTGGCAAGTTCTGGAGCTTGGTCTGGAACACAAGGCTTGTGACCTTATGAACCAGTTGATCCAGCAGTGCTCCCTTTCTTGCCCTTAGCTTAAACAGACTGAGGAAGAGCAGCCCCATGTGTTGTGGAGGAAGTTTCTGGAACTCTCAGGGTGAAATTTTAATTGGCATAGACTCTTGCAGAGAACTAAGTGTAGTCTGGTTCCACAGCTGGCACACAGCCTGGCAACTTGGCACTATGCCTCATCTCAGCTGCCTCAGCATGAGCCCATTGCCTCTGCAGCTCCTGCTGGGTAGAGGAAGATCCTGGAGGGCTCATTGGCTGGGTCCTAGGCTAGTGCTTAATTGCATCAGGATCTGGAGGGACAGGTGGAAGTTCTGGTGGAGAAGTGTCAACTGCAGGTTTCTTGGGGGCAAGATGGGTCAGAATTGTTGTGTATGCAGTCAACATCGTGCCATCAACGAAGAGCCAGAGCTTGAGTACCTGAGAACAATGGGACTGAGGTTCCTGGCTCCCGCGTAGGGGGACCAATGGGAACGGCGGCGGGAATTCAAACCCGCCAATGGTACCAGGGGGCGGCCCCTCCCCAATGTATATAGTTGGCCTCCGGGCCGGTTATCAGTGTCTCATGTTGTATAATAGCGAACCATGCTGATCACTACATCGCTGTCTGTGGTTTCTTTATGCGTCTAACCCACTATACAACAAGAATCTTCTACCGCTCTGGGATCTCTCCTGATCTTCCCAAGGCCACAGTTCTGACTTCCCAGACTCCTCCGTTAAAGCTTCTGAATCCAATGCCAGTTCAGTGGGGGTTATGATAGGCATGTGCAGCCAGAGAAAGGGGCAAACACCATCCCCTTGCTGTTTCCACTAGAGAAAATGGCGGAGGAGGGAAGGATGAACCCTTTCCTTCCTCCTCACAGTATTTGGAGCCATGCGGAGAGATGAAGGCATTTTTAGTTAAAGTTAGTTCCCACTCTGATGTTTGATTACAAGTTGGGTCAGGCACTCCTGTCCCAACATGTGTCAAATATAATGTGTATTTTTGGCCTCAGTGTTTACTGCTAAGAGACATCCTCTCCCCCATGCAGCTGAGCTGCTTTCATTCTGTTGGGAGATGCTGTTGAACCTGCAGTCAATGCCCATAATAAATAGCATCAAACATAACAAGGCACCACAATTCTGCAATCAGGGACCTTGGGTTTGAAACCAAAACAAATTAACATGAATACACAGTCTTATCTAATACACATAAATCCTGCAAGCAGGAGCTGCATTTTGCTCAAATACACTGTTACAGCCAATGGCCTGCCTTGATGTTGGGGAAATTAGCTGTGTGGCAGGGGGTCCAGAGGGGCACAAGGATCACACACCACTTGTATACCAAGGTCTGGCACAGTAGGAAGACTCCAGATTTGAAGAGTAAATTAAATAGTTTTTATTTAAAAGTTTCCCTAATTACAAGCACTCTAAGCATTCAAAAAGAGCAAACAATACAGAACTTAGTAAGCAGAGGTGATTGACAGTGAATAGAAGGGTCAATTATGAGGTAATAATATCTGTCCAGACATGCAGATGTCCTTGAAGAGAACAGCACCAACGGCCAGCGTTATGCACTATGGGAAGGCCCCAGAGAAATAAAGGGGTGGTGGTGGACGGATATAGACCTTGGAGAACAATTCTGACCAATACGGGGTCTTGAGGGGCTTGTCTCAGGTGAAGTAAAAGATTACCTAGCCAATCATGGGTCCCAGGGGGTGTGGCAGCAGGATGAGCCAGACCTAGGTGTGACCAATGAGATTCCAGAGGGGCAGAGTCTGGATTAACAATAGCCTTGATGGGTTTAGCCAGGTGCTGGGTGGCTAGTTGAATGGATTTTCTGACCACTAATGGTCCAATCAAGACAGTTTGAAAAGGGTCCCAGGGTTATACAAAAGGTGGGAGATGGGTGTCTGATTAGCATCAGGAAGGACTGCTAAACATTTGAATGTATGATTGGTTTATCTCAGTATCGTGAGGGAAGGAGCAGGAAAGACAGTTGTGAAGACAAAGGATTCTCACATAGACATAGGTGCACACAAAAGGACTGGGTGAAGTTCAGGAGATGGAAGGGCTATTCGCCAGGTGGCCTTTGAATAGCTTTCAGAAATGTAGATACTTTACCTGGTGGGACTGCCATTATTTCATATGCATATCTTTCGGGGTGGGGGGGAAGACTGGAGGTTTGCTCTGAGGGCTGCCTTTATGCCACTGGAAAACGGAGACCCTTTTCCAGAGCTGTGGCGTGCTCTGTGTTTTAGAACCAGAAGTGCCTTCCTTGGCCTAAGTTTGTGGGTCTCTGGAGGGAACCAGAGAGGAACCATCTCTGGTTCAGGTTAGAAAGTGGGGTGCCCCCGCTATTGGGGCTATCCTAGAATAAGGCAGTGCCTCTGGGCTATAGTGCAAGCCTGCACTTTTTGTGTGGCAATGTCTGGTAAGCAGTAAGAAAGTATGCATACTTGGAGGTGGGCAAAGGCTGCAGTACAGGTGAAAAAGCACTGGTATCTTATACTTGAGGAGTTTTACAAGTATACTCTCCCCCTTTCCCATTCCCTTGGATCTGAGGTGGATGCCGAAGGATGATGTAGACATAAAAGTGAGGGAGGAATGACTTCCCCAAGTTACTGCTATGATTCCTTATTATTTCTTGGTCATAACCACTAAGTGGGAATTAGTTTGGAGATGGCTAGCATAAGTGCAAGGATGTAGAGATAATTATAAAATTCCACTAGTCACACTTGAAAAGTCCAAGAGCATTTTGCAGGTTGTGATGCATTCATATTGTGCTGACTGAACACACAAGTGTGCTAGATACATAGCACTCTCCAAATTCTTAATGCACAACCTGTGAGAGATGCAAATAGCTCTTCATTCCCCAATAGAAGCTGTACACCCTGGAGATATTAGAGACAGAGACAGAAGTAGGATAGTATAGGAGGAGATTGCTTACTTAACAGATCTTTCATCTTGCGCTTCTCTTCTTTGGAGATCCGAATGCACGACTCTGAGTAAGTATCTCTTATGATCTGAACAAAGAAGTTTGGCTTCCATTAGACTTGACTGCCTCACACAGGAAAGGTCAATGGCAAACTCTGAAGCTGGACACTCCAAAGGAAAAGCAGGTGCATAACTTGAAACAGGCAAAGCAGCAAAACCAGGAGGAGGGGAGAAAAGAAAAAATCCTTTGTAGAAAAGCTAATGGAAGAAAAGCGAAAAGAGTAACATGAGAATTTACCTGATCACATAGCAGATTCAGGCAATAAGGGTGACTGAAGTTCTCCTTGGGGTAAAAAACCTGTCAGGGAACACCAGATAAAAAAATCCATTCAAGGCAAGCAATACATGACCTCCATCCAAACTAATTAGTGATCCAGTGCTTGCAGGCAAGCTTTTCAGCGATACAATTGTAGGTGACTATCATAGGAAAATAGTGGACAGCCACTGGCTTCATGCAACAAGTAAGCAAGCTTATTCTTCCCCTGCTGTTTGTCACAGCACAGACGTATATCTGATGCAATTACATTATAGTTGAATTAATATTTGCTTCAGCATTGCCACATCTACCCAGAAGTCATTCTCACTTCTACTATCCTATGGGTCCATTTCCCCAAACTGACCTCTCTTCAACTCTGCCTACTTGATGAGGTCAAGAGAGGTGGTAATCCCATAGTAGGCCCATCACAACTTTTTACTTGCTTGTGCTTTATAAAACGAGGAAATGCATTGAAATTGCTCAAGCAGATCTATGAGCCAGCAGTGGAGATGTAATTAAACTTTGAGTTTTCCTGATTTGCATGGGGAGCAAAGCCATGTTTTAGCTTTCAGAACAGGCACATATAGGGAAACTGGATATACCAATCCTAGCAAACAGTCCCTGCCACAAAAACAATGCTGGGATGCAATGGCCTTGACATACTTCTTTACGCAGGAACAGTTTCCAAGTAGGGTTGGCATAGGAGAAGCAGACACTAGCTGCAAGATTGAACAGCTGGGTTTTGGAACTGGCATTTTCTTCCATTGCTGTCAAACTGGAGCCTAAAATGTGACAAAAGGGAAATCAGAAGGAATTTTGTGATATCTCGCCATTATGCACAGTGAAGTTTTCCACCGAGATAGTAACCTAACCCTATTGAAGATGCCTGTAAGGATTTTTATGATTCTATGATTTTTGTTGGTCTAGATTTAGAATGCACCCTATCCATAAGGCCTCTAGATTAGGGGTATTGAACTCATGTGTTATGAGGGCCAGATCTGACATAAATGAGACCTTGTTGGGCCGGGCCATGTGTGTCATAAAATGTAATGCCAGGCAGCAGAGATATAAACTTTATAAAGGACACAAACACAGTTAAAAAATTTTAAACTTTAAATAAAACATGCTTAAAAATAGCACTCTTGCAATATTTTGTCTATTTAAAAGTCTCCGATAACTGACACCTCTTGCTCTGAATTATTGCATCAAAATGTCTGTGCTGTAGCACTCTTGAGTATGCTGTTCAGGTGTGCATTTGTAAAATGCAAGCCTACTTTTGATTTATTGACATTCATTACAGAAATCTCATGTTCAGTTTTAGTGTTCTGAACCTGGGACCCAGGAGAAAACATGAAATGGCTGGGCATTGCAAGCTTTTGTACATAAATTGCTTTGTGTGCTGGTCAAGAACATGAGAAGGCATCCTGACACAGACTGAGGGCTATGTGTTTTTCTACAAAACTATAGTCTTCCCCAGAGAAATAACTACAACTCCTATGAGGCAGTGCAAGAATAGAGAGACAGCAATGTATAGTGGTCAGTATCAGCCTACTACCTGGGAAGTCTAGAGTCAAAATCCACAGTCTACAAAATTAATGTGCTGGGTGAACTTGGTCTGGACATACACTCTCAGCCAAATCTACCTCACTGGCTTGTTGTTATTCCTCATCTAAATAGTTCACATTGCTTTCCTGCTGAGAAAGACTGAATCATGAGGGCATGAATAGAGTGATAAAGGGGAGGCAACCCCCGTTGCACCTAGGAGAGCCCTGGCATAACAAGCCCCAAAAAACACACACACTGTAGCAAGGCACACAAAAGCTCATACCTTGAATAAAACTTTGTTGGTCTTAAAGGTGCTATGTATTTCTCCCATGCAATTGAGGCAGCCCAGCAAAGCAAGGTCTCCCTCGTTCCCTCCCTACCTTCAGGGAGGCACCTCAGCCAATGGAGGGGAAGAAATGCTTGCCTTTGTCTCCTGCGCAATTGAGGCAGCCTGACCAGGAAGCAAGCTCTGGCTCGTTCCCTCCCTCTTCCTGGGAGGAGGACAGGGAGGAGCCTCAGCCAGTGCAGGGAACAGAAGTTTGCCTATCTATCTCTCTTATGTGATTGAGAGAGTCTGGTAAAGTAAGCTGTGACACAGCAGCAGCACTAGAGAAAGAAGAAGACAGTCAGTTCCTTGCAGGCCGGACAGGGGCTTTCTGAGGGCCAGATCCTGTCCAGCCCACGGGCTGCATATTTGACACTCCTGCTCTAGATGGAGAAGAACCTTTATAAAACAAAGACAACTGCATAAGGGGCAAGGATTTATTTACTAGGAACAAGTCACAAATGTTTAACAGAAACAAGGTACAGCCAGATCAGCTAACTAAATCATGCTCTACTTGAGAAGTCTAATCATCTGAAAGCACCTGGCAGAACTAAACAGTAGTTTTCTGTAAAGAACAGGCCATGACTCAGTGGGAGAGCATCTGCTTGTTGGCATACAGAAAGTCCCAAGCTCAATACCCAACATCTTCAGTTAAAAGGATCAGGTAGGAGGTGATGTGAAAGACCACTGCCTGAAACCCTGGAGAGCTGCTGCTGGTCCTAGTAGGCAATACTGACCTTGATAGACCATTAGTCTCCTATAGAGTGTCACTGTTTGCTTTAGCAGCCAAGAAAATATGGCCTAGAGCTGCATTTAAAGAGAGCAATGCTTTTATTTGATTAGTACTTTTTGGTTGGATTGTTTTAATGCTGATGTTTGTAATTATGTTACATGTGTCAGATTGTAATGTCCTTTGGCCACAGACAATAAACTTTATCGTATTTGACTCATTATAAGGCACCACCTTAACAATAGAGTTGATGCCATTAGTACTTAAAAACTGATCAGCACTAAACATGATAATGTTAATCAGCTCATTTGGCAAAGTTTATGTGGGATGCAGTTTTCAGTCAGCTAATCTTTGAATGTAAAGTTTCTTAGATCAAGAGTAAAAGGGCTGAATGTTTAATATTATGCAAAGTCAAGCACTGAAGCAAAATGTCATTTCGAAACCACAGTAGTCAGAAAAAAATCTAATACATGCAGCCTTATGTTTACAGTTTCTTTGTGCCATAAATACTTATGATTTGTAAAAAAAAAAAAAAAAGTACTAGATCAGTCTTAACTACACTAATGACCTGATTTCAGATTTGGAATGAGTCATGTTTGAAAAATAATTATTTCAGTAATTCAGTAAAGAAGACACTACGCCCCTAATGCCCACTGTGAACAGGGCTGACCTCAGTTAGTTGTCCTCACAAGATTTCAAGAACTTCCACTTACGTTTCAAGATAGGTGCACTGTCTGAAGGAAGGGAAGGTGCTGTTGTGGGTGGCCCACGGGCGAGATGAGGAAGAGGGACTCCTGAGGCAGGGGGAGAGGTGGGGCCCTGAGCAAAAAGGTTCATGAGGGGTTGCTGTTTTTCTTTGATGGAGCTGGACAGCTGGACAGGTTGCGGTGGTGGTGGAGGAGGAGGAGGAGGAGTTGTTCGAGGGCTGCTCTCTAGTGATGCAGAGGATGGCTGGAAGCAGAAAGGAAAGCAAAGGGCATTTTAAGGTCACACACTGCACAGATTAGATCTCTATCTTCAACAGCCCTGCTGCTGTACTATAAAATAGCCACACAGAATCTAGAACAGCAGGTTAATTTTAATTTAATCCTGTGCATGGGGGAAAATGGAAGCTTTCTGCAGGAGCCTTTGGAATCCATTGTGGGGGACAAAAAGCTATCCCAGTGAGTCAAGCTGATCAATAAATCAGTAACTGACAAACCAATTATATTTGGTCTTCTAACAGTATAGGTGGAGTTTTCCACGCAGGGACAGGCATGTGCAGCTACCCTGTTGTTGCTGTGACTGCAAATACAGCACAGCAGCAATGGGGCTTCCACAATAACAGGTTTCCCTGTAGCTTGTCTGTCCTGATCCTCCAGCAGCCGCAATCCCTCCACACACACATGCACACCAGGGCTTTTCCAGGTTTGTTTTTTTAACCTGGAAATTAAATATCATTATATTGATATATATTATATTGATATAACAGTACAACAATACGTGCAACAGGTTCTCTGAATTCCCAGCTTTCCTTTCCCCCCCAAAAAAAAGTTTCTAGCATCTTTCTTATATCAGTGCAAGGAAAGGTGCCAGTGACGTACACTGTAATCTTGTAGGGAAGCAGGGAAAAACCCACTTCCCAACAGCATCGTCTACCCTCAACCAGGGCCTAGCCTCGACCTGGGGGAACATGCTCCCTATTGAGATCAGGGCCCTGAGGGATCTTATTCAATTCCACAGGGCCTGCAAGATGGAGCTGAGACAGCGGGCGTCCACACGTGTCCCCCCCACCCTGAGGTTGCTGTCTCCCACCCACTGACAACTGGCCTTACCTATCTACATCAATGGGCCGATTTCTCCCTACGGCAAGCTGTGTGTTTTAAATTTGATTGTATTTATTGAAATGTTGTAACCTGCCCTGAGCCTGTTTATGGGATGGGCGGGATATAAATGAGAAAAATAAATAAATAAACCCAGGACAGATAAGAAGAAGAAGAAGAAAAAGAAGAAGAGATTGGATTTATACCCCACCCTTCACTACTTGAAGGAGTTTCAGAGTGGCTTACAATCTTCTTTCCCTTCTCCTCCCCACAACAGAGACCCTGTGAGGTAGGTGGGGCTGAGAGAGCTCTTTCCAGAACTGCTTGTGAGAGAACAACTCTGAAAGAACTTGTAACTGACCCAAGGTCACACCAGCAGCTGCAAGTGGAGGAGTGGAGAATCAAACCTGGTTCTCCCCGTTTAGAGTCTGCACTCCTAACCGCTACACCAAACCTACATGGAAATGGCCAGTGTTAGCAAGGAATGGCCTACAATTCAAACCCTGGCATTTTCCATTTCGGGATCTCATATCTTTTTTTCAAAACACACATACAGCTTCAATTTGATAAGGTTTTCAGCACTGCTCTAAAAAAAGAGGCAGATAATGGGCTGATAGCTCTACACACTCAGGGAGTTTATACCAAAAAAAGTCCAGAGCTATTTATATTAACCTTTTGCTGTTTTTCGCATTCTATCCCACCTTTGACAAAGATCTGGTGGTATATATAGTATTGTCTCTTTTTATCTCTACAACAACCTAATAAGGTAGGCTAGTCTAAGACACAATGATTTGCCCAAAGCCAGCTAGTGAACTTCATGGCTGATGGAAGATTTGGACCAGTAAGTCCCTGTAACACTCCAGCTACTGTTCTACATTGGCTCCTCGGTGCATCAATACCAGAGTTCAAATGGTGAGTTATCACTCACCGGTGAAGGATTCAATCCTATAATCCCTAGTTTTGATAGAGCTTCCTCCTTTGGGTCATTCTTCTTCAAGAAAGGTTTGGACACATTTCTTCAAGTCAAATGGAAAAGAGAGCCATTATGAGTTTGCTGAATAGACTGCCAATAAAATCATGCACAACAAAATGCCAGTCTTCATAGACATCCTCCTCCATAAAGATAGCTCCAGGTGGACAGCTATGTTGAAGCAGTAGAACAAAGTTTGAGTCCAGTGGCACCTTTAAGACCAACAAAGGTTTATTCAAGGTATGCACTTTCGTGTGCATGCACGTTTTTTCAAATACATTAGAGTAGAAGGCAAGAGTTCAAACTTATAGACAGAGGTTGAACAGCAAATTAACATGTAATCCAAAATACATAAACTAGGCAAACCAGGATGCCCCATTGTCTCAGGCACAGGCACTATCATGGTGGGAGTATCTGGATACACAGACTCTGTTCTAAGACCTTATGCCATCAATGTTCCTAGTTATGTTTGTGACACCACAGACTTTCTGAGGAAAATACAATCTTTGAACAACCTTCCAGAGAATACTGTTTTAGCCATCATGGATGTGGAATCTCTGTATACCAACATCCCACACAAAGATGGATTACAAGCCTTAAGGAATAAGATTTCTGACAACAACACAGCTGACTTTGCCACCAAACTGTGCTATTTTGTTCTCACCCATAACCACTTCAGATCAGGTGACAACCTGTTCCTTCAGATCAATGGAACAGCCATAAGCAGCTGCATGGCCCACAGTATGTTAACATCTTTATGGCTGACTTGGAAAAACACTTCTTAAACTCCCACCCACTCATACCTGCGTTACATTGATGACATCTTTATTGTCTGGACACATGATAAAGAAGCCCTGAACATGTTTCACCAGGCATTCAACAATTTTCACGCCTCCATCAACCTGATAATGAACCAATCCATGCAAGAAATACATTTTCTAGACACTACTGTAAAAGTATATAGACACCACTTTATACCAGAAACCTGCTGACCAACAAATATACCTTACATGCTTCCAGCCACCATCCTAAACATACCAAACGATCCACTGTATACAGCCAGGCTCTATGCTACAGCCGCATATGCTCCAATCCTACAGACAGAGATTCTCACCTGAGGGAACTTAAGTATCCACCTGATGAAGTCAGAAAACAGATTAACAAAGCCAGAATGATACCCAGAGAAAACCTGTTAAAAGACAGGTCCAAAAGAACACCACTAATGGTCACATACATCTCTCAGCTCAAAACAGTTCAACACATTGTCAACGACTTACAATCTCTACTGGATAATGACAGCTCTCTTTCACAAGTACTGGGGGGCAAACTTTTTCTTGCACACAATCTCAAACAACTCCTCACCCACAATAATACAACATCTAATTTGAACATGGACACTGGGACCAGAGCTTGCAATAAACGAAGATGCCAACTTTGCTGCCACATACACCCAGACAACACTAACAACATCAACTATAACATCAGAGGCTCGTTCACTTGCTCATCTTCTAACATTGTATATGCCATTAAATGCCAACATGCCCTTCAGTTCCCTACATAGGACAAACAAGACAAACCCTACACCAGAGAATAAATGGACACAAATCTGACATCAGGAATCACAAGACTAAGAAACCTGTAGGAGAACACTTCAACCTTCCAGGACATTCAGTGAATGACCTCAAAGTAGCTGTTTTATTACACAGGAACTTCAGGAACAGAATGGAAAGAGAAATTGCTGAATTACAAGTTATTACTACACTTGGCTCTCTCATGATCACTGCCTTGACGTGGCGAGGGGGGTTGCATGGTTCAATGAGACTGTGGGTTATGCTGTGGAGGGCCCCCCAGGACAGACAAGCCATAACAGAGAACTCAGACAAAATGTGATCCACTGGAGAAGGAAATGGCAACCCACTCCAGTATCCCTGCCAAGAAAACCCCATGGACAGTAACAAAAGGCTAAAAGATATGATGCCTCAGGTCAGAAAATGTCCAATATGCTACTGGGGAAGAGCAGAGGGCAAGTACAAGTAACCCCAGAAAGAGTGAAGCGGCTGGGCCAAAGCCAAAAGGACGCTCAGTTGTGGATGTGTCTGATGGTGAAAGGAAAGTCCAATGCTGCAAAGAACAATACTGCATAGGAACCTAGAATGTAAAACCTATGAATCAAGGTAAGCTTGATGTGGTAAAAAATGAGATGGCAAGACTGAACATTGACATCTTGGGAATCAGTGAACTAAAGTAGACAGGAATAGGTGAATTTAACTCAGAAGACCATTATATCTACTACTGTGGCCAAGAATCCCATAGAAAAAATGGTGTGGACTTTATAGTAAACAAGAGAGTGAGAAAGGCAGTAATTGGATACAATCTCAAAAATGACAGAATGATCTCGGTCCGAATCCAAGGCAAACCATTCAACATCACAGTAATCCAAGTCTATGCCCCAACCACTGACGCAGAAGAGGCTGAAGTGGACCGGTTCTATGAAGACCTACAACACCTCATAGAACTAACTCCAAAAAAAGATGTCCTCATCATCATAGGGGACTGGAATGCTAAAGTAGGACATCAAAAGGTAACCGGAATAACGGACAAATTTGGCCTTGGAGAACAAAATGAAGCTGGGCAAAGGCTAACAGAGTTTTGTCACGAGAACTCACTGGTCACAGCAAACACCCTCTTCCAACAAACTAAGAGGCGACTCTACACATGGACATCACCAGATGGACAACACCAAAATCAGATTGATTATATCATTTGCAGTCAAAGATGGAGAAGCTCTATACAGTCAGTAAAAACAAGACCTGGAGCTGACTGTGGCTCATACCATGAGCTCCCCATTGCAAAATTCAAACTTAAACTGAAGAAAGTTGGGAAAACCACTAGGCCATTCAGGTTTGACCTAGATCACATCCCTTATGAGTATACAGTGTATACAGTGGAAATAAATAAATAAATAATAAAAAGTAGAGAGATCGCCCTGCCAACAAAAGTCTGCATGGTCAAAGCAATGGTATTCCCAGTAGTAATGTATGGCTGCGAGAGTTGGACCATAAGGAAGGCCAAGCACTGAAGAATAGATTCTTTTGAATTATGGTACTGGAGAAGACTCTTGCGAGTCCCTTGGACTGCAAGGAGATCAAATCACTCAGTCCTGAAAGAAATCAACCCTGACTGTTCCCTGGAAGGCCAGATACTGAAGCTGAAGCTCAAATACTTTGGCCACCAAATGAGAAGGGAGCACTCACTGGAGAAGACCCTGATGCTGGGAAAGATTGAAGGTAAAAGAAGAAGGGGACAGCAAAGGATGAGATGGTTAGACAGTGTTATCGATGCAACAAACATGAAATTAAGCAAACTCTGGAGCATGATGAAAGACAGGAGGGCCTGGCGTGATGTGGTCCATGGGGTTGCAAAGAGTCAGACTTGACTGTGCGACTGAACAACAACAACAACTACACTTGGAACAAAAACATCCCCAGGACTTAACAGGGATATTGGCTTCTTATCTCATTACATATACTAACTCATTCAGTCCTCACATATGTATTCTCAACAAGAAGGGCTATACATCCTCTTTATTTTAGTGTATTTCTTTTTCAGAATAGTATATTAGAATACTGAATGTAATGCAAGGAATATTGGAATGTTTTGCTGACATAGCACTGCCTCCCCCTCAAAGAAGAGAAAAAAATGCTGCTAAGTTACCTCCACACCTGAGAGGAAATGAATGGAGAGTCTCATTTTACTTCCCACAATTAGAAAAAATACCTTTATACATTTATCCCCTATTTTACTGTTTTGTTCCCCCTTAGTTAAATCAAAACAACTGTTGACCCTATAACCTTAGCTTATTATTTAGTTTTGTCTTTGCATATCAATTTTCAATTCAGTTCAGTTCAAAACCTTTATTGGCATAGAACATATCTTAAAACATCTTCATCACGTTATATGTTAATTTGCTGTTCAGCCTCTGTCTATAAATTTGAACTCTTACCTTCTATTCCAATGTATTCGAAAAAGTGTGCATGCACACGAAAGCGCATACCTTGAATAAACCTTTGTCGGTTTTAAAGGTGCCACTGGACTCTAAAATAACCCTCCGCCATACACTTTCTTGCTGGCATAGTAACAGCAGCTCCCATGGTAGTCAAAGAACATCTGAAGACTTTGGCCCACATGTGTTAATTCTGTGAGCAATTAGCAACAGGGATGCAATGGAACATTAACTAATCAAAACAAAAACCACAAATGTCCTATTTATTTACATAGTTAATGGTCTGCATGCTAGCACTCCACTAGGCAAAGTTTGAAGCTTGTCTCCAACCTAAGGAGCCTTATTTTAGTTTAACTGCCTCTTCCTCCAATGGAATAGCTGCTTAAGTTGGAGGAAGGCTCCTTAAGATGGAAGTGCTTCACAGCTTCCCTGATAAAAATCATTCTTCCCAACTGCTATTAACCCTGGTAGAGAAAAATACAAGAAATGCTTTTTATTTCATTAAACTAAGGACTTAGTTGATGGGGCAGTGAAAGTCCTTATGTATTTATATATTAGTCCACCTATTCATGTCTAAAAGGGGCAGGGAGGTTTATTTAACAAAAGGGAGCATACAAGTATAAGGAGATAAACCCCTCCTGCATTGTACTTTGCTGTGATCCACTGCCGAAAGCACTTTTCTTCCGGCATGGCTCCCATGCTGGAATTAATACAGGCATGTTGGGGAAGGAGAATTGAAAGCATTGGTGTGCAGGAAGGTAAAGCATGGGAAGGGGCAGGGGTTTAACTACTCTCATCCATATATTTTATTTTTGATTAAAAAGTGATAACACAGAAACACACACACTCTAGACATGGATGGGTGGACTTCTGTATAAACACACAAGGGTTGCCCTGAAGAAAACCTCCCACATCAATGCTGGGTCCTGCAACCATATATGTAATGCACATCCACTTGAGAGGCCCATCATCTATGTAATTGCCATTGCTGCAATAACCTACAATAGCAGTAGAAGTTCTCAGCTTAGCATGGAAGTCACTGAAGCAACCCTAATTAATCAGATATTTAATGGAAGTCTTCCTTACCCAACAGGCATTATAGGTTTTGGTGGTGGGACTGGCCGGCTCTTGTGTGTTTTAATGATTTCCTGTATCTCCTTGCTGGGTTCAGATTTTGGTGTCTGTTCCAAATGCTTCACCCTTGGGGGCAGGGCCTTGTTTATTTTCATTTCTTGGTCATTGTCTTTCTGTGTGGGGGGAGGAATAGGACCTGCAGAAAAAGATGGACTTTTTTTATGAGAGGCACATAAAAATCTGTTTCTGTATTTCTACCTCACATTCAACCTGGTTTTTCTCCAGTTATCTCTCCTATTTAGCTGTCTCTCTGTTTCTGGATGTTTGAAGCTAGAGTAGCCAATGAGGTAATCAGGAAAACCCAGCTAACAAAACGCTTGCAGAAATCAAAAGCAATGGGAAGATGACTTGAACATAGTTTTAACAAAAGATGATTGGCTCTCTATCTGGAATGCTCCAAGTCAAACCTCAAAAATAGTTTCGGTTAAATTACAAGCTTTTAAAATTTTAGTACGTTGGCATATTCCTCCAACAACTTTATATAGAATAAACAGTACGTATATTCCCAATTGCAGAAAATGTGGGCAAATAGCAAATTTTATACACAACTGGTGGTCTTGCCCCTATATTATAGACTACTGGACCCAAATTATATTATATATGAAAAATATTACTTCTGTTTCCTTATTATTAAAACCAGATGTAATCTTATTAGAAAACTGGGGAACTTTACATATAGCTCCAAGTGAAAAAGAAAGAATCTCAATATTATTGGAAATAGCAAAGCTGTTAATTGCTTTAAAATGGATAGACAAAAAACCACCAACTACCCAACACTGGTTAATGAAGATATGGGAATATTTCATTTTGTATAAAATGTCTTTCACATTATGTAATAATTCACCGTTACAATATCAAAATAAAGTAGTTAAAACTTGGTATCCAATAATAAGTTACCTAACAGAAAAAGAAATCCTTCCACAAACTCCTCTGTATAAAAATTTGATTTTTTTAAAAATGTCTCTTTCCTACGTGTACTTAAACTATTTATATTTTTGTTTTTGTCTTTGTATTCACATTTTGAAGGTTATTTGTTGGATTATTTGTTTGTTGAAAATGTTAAAAATTGTTAATAAAAAAAACGCTTGCAGAAAGAACACAACAGATGAGTGGGCATAACCAAGATGTGCAACTCAGAACTCCTGTGGTATATCAATCCTGCAAGCAGGGCTATTTTGGGGCAGGAATGCACAGGAACGGAGTTCCGGCTGGCTCCCGAGTTGGCCATGCCCAGCAGGAACTTATTAGCATAATAGGCCACACCCAACAGCAGAAACTCATTAGGATTGGCTACATTAGGGATGTGTGGCCTAACATGCAAAGGAGTTCCTGCTACAAAAAAAGCCCTGGGTTTTGACAACAAACAAGGTAAACAGAATAAGAAGCAAAAGGTGGGTATGGCTGGATGACCACACTTCTGGTAACATGGGGGTGTGGCCTGATATGCTAATGAATTGTGCTGTCAGGGTGTGGCCTGATATGCTAATGAGTTTCTGCTGTTGGGTGTGGCCTATTATACTAATAAGTTCCTGCTGGGCTTTTTCTACAAAAAAAGCCCTGCCTGCAATCATAACCTTAGTAGTTTCTATCACTGTGTAATCTTCCTAATTCTCTGCATGCAAAGTACTAGGTTCTTCATTTTCTAGTTTTAAAATGGGTGGGGATGATTAGTCCTCAGAGAATTCTTGGGTGAGGGTCATGTTGGCTGAGTGATTATACGAAAGAGCTGCACAAACTGATTAAAGTGTAGAGAAACCTTTTTTCAGGAATTAATATGCGATCGTGAAGAGTAGAGATAGGTTCCTAGCTATATCACTAGCTGAGAGAGAGAGAGAATTGTGAGTGTAGAACTTCTGAGAAGAAGCAGGATATTGCCCTAAGAGTGGCACTTATTAGAGGAAAGACAGTGCTGACCCCACTATCCTACCTAACTGGCCTTTCCTCTTGCTGCCCCTGCAGGGCCTTCTTCTTTTCTTTTGTACACTAGACATTGCTTATTCCAACAGGACAAGGGGCCATCTTACAGACTGCTCAGTACTGCCACTAGGCAGCACCAGCAGCTTCCATCAATGCATTAATACATCTATGTATGACTACTACTATACATCATACATATAATGGCATTGGCTATTACCTATAAAAGCTCTTGCCTTAATATGCCAGTTGGTCTCTAATGAAGCCACAGCACTTTGCCTTCTTGTAGTACTTTTCAGGATCTCTGTCTTGGACAGGTCAGCTTGCTTCTTATATAACCTACTCACTTTGATTACATTTGGCCAAAGCTTACCTGTGTTTGGTACAGGAGGTTTAACCCTTTGAGACTCCACTTGATCCTCAGAGCTCATTTTCCTCGGAGGGCTCCCCCTCTTTGTAGTATCTTTCTCCACAAGGCTTATATTCTGCCCTGTACAGCAGAATAGGGTCAATTTACTACTACTTCAACTTGCTGTGATGTCATCAGTCCAATTAGAATCACCAAATAGGACATACTAATGGGGTTTGAGGAAATGAAGATCTAGTGGATTAGGTTATATGATAAATAGTAGAATATGCCATATGATCCTTGCAGTTGAGGTGCACCACAAGCAGAGCACAAGAGACATATTTAGAAATTTATAAATTAAGGAAAAAGCTTAATAGCACACTCAGCTGATTCCAGATCTTGTCATTTACTACAGAGGAGGGTAAAGAAAAGCTTCTCAGATAGATCTACGATACTATGGATCCGGCTGAGGGCAAATTTTCCCCTGAACCCATATATCAGAAAGAGTTGGACAAGGGACAAGGCAGATTGGAGGCCCCTTCTCCACCCCATTTTTCTATTAAGGGTATTTACTTCTCAGTCTGGAGAACAGAAAAGACTTTTTATATCTCAAGAATACACTTGGGTTGTAACAGGGCACTGAATTTCCTTGGATAATAGGCAAGTATCCCAGAACAACTGTTAATAACAATAACTACTGCTGCTACTCGTTGATAGCACGAAAAACAAAGATGCTGATGTGGAAATGAAGTGAGGTCCTAGCTCAGGGCAACATGAACATGTGGCTTACCCATTCTCTGGAAGTATTCAATTTTCTTCTGGACAGTCTCATGAGAGATGGAGTTTTGTCTTATGTCTGAAATCTGCTTTTCCTGGGGGGGGTGGATCTAGAACACACAACCCAAGAGGTCACCAGTTAGGCCTCATTATCTGATCCTGTCCTGGGGTCACTTTACTATTTCAGGTCAAGGCAAACTGGGGTATGCTGCCAATCTACTCTACAGAGGTGCATCTAAGTTGAAGGACACAGACTCAATTCTAGATTCAGCTTTCCCAAAATACAGACCTGGATTAAAGCATCTGAGGAATGGCATAATATGAATACGTTGGCAGCTTTACACATATCTCCTGACAATTTACATTGATTTTTCACACATTTATATTACTCTCAG
The DNA here is from genome assembly GCA_029375565.1 of Gekko gecko. Taxonomy (NCBI): domain Eukaryota; kingdom Metazoa; phylum Chordata; class Lepidosauria; order Squamata; family Gekkonidae; genus Gekko; species Gekko gecko. The sequence goes on from JAPDNY010000002.1 coordinate 222,437,131, forward strand.
TGAATCTACAGTTCTTTTCAGATTCAGCATTACCATTTTACCCACACGTCCTAAATATGAAATAAAGCCTAAGAAATAGGTACCTACTAGAAACAGAAAATTTATCTGTAGCTTTGGACTAGAGAACTCTCCTTTTCTTCCTCACTTGACTGTACAGTCAGTTCCGTTAAATAGTATAAGCTCTGCTATAGCCAGACATTTTAAAATGTCAGATTTATTTTTAACCATTTATGTCCTTTACCACTTACTTTCTCAACCATACTAGCATCAACATGAAGCTGGGAAAACTTTGAACTCCTCATAAGAAGAGGAGGATATAAGTGTAATAAATATATATTTTACAAAATACATCTGAGGAATCTAATTTGACAGGCCACTGCAACTGAAGTGAGAGGTTCCCTTTTATTCTCTTCCTTTATGCCAGTCTGAATTAAATTGCACCAAGAAAAGGAGCCAGAAGGTGCTGCTACTAAGGGATATTTTGCTGAACACTCAGAAATCCAGTACCGATGCTGGTAGCTGAGGAGGAGATTCTGGTGCATCTGGCATCAACATATCTTTGATGCTGGGTTTAGGAGCCAGGGCGGGTTTAGATGGAGGAGGAGGAGAAGTCTTTTTTGGTCTTGAAAGTTCAAGTGACTTCTCCTGCAGTGATGCTCGCCGTGGTCTTGGAGATTCAGGAGACCACCTCCGCGATGATGCATGCCTTGGAGTTTCAGGAGACCTTCTAAGTGAGGGCGCTTGCCTTGGAGATTCAGGAGACCTCCTCCGTGGTGATGCATGTCTTGGCTGTGAAGATTCAGGAGACCTCCTCCGTGGTGATGCATGTCTTGGCCGTGAAGATTCAGGAGACCTCCTCCGTGGTGATGCATATCTTGGCCTTGGAGATTCAGGAGACCTCCTCCGTGGTGATGCATGTCTTGGCCTTGAAGATTCAGGAGACCTCCCTCTTTGCTGGCGCTGCTGCTCTTGTTGTTGCTGGGAAAGTGTCACTGCTTGAAGAGTCATCTGCTGAGCCTGCAAGACAGAATCCAGATTTTGCCATTCTTTGAGCACTCATATTGTCACGTCAGGAGTAATCAGTCTGAAAAGTACTGAGACTGACAAGTGATTTCAGCTCTCACATACTTTATTAGTTCAAGAACAAGACAAATGAAGCCGGCTCACAGGCCGGCTTTTATTCCCAAAGGGACCCACACCCCAACACACACAAAACCCCGTGATTGGACTCTTTACATTGATTGTGCTATCCCCTAGGATTCCAGCTCCCTGACTGGGAGGGAGCTAGGATCCTACTGTCCATTGTCCTCTGGAGTGAAGCTCGGGCACTTCGCCCGGCTGCATGTCGGACCTGCTAAAACCAGTCCGAGCACATGGCTGGCTGGAGCACATGTTCTGAGATGGATACACTACACAGTCCTTTCAGAGTCAGGACCCATCTTTAGCTCCAATCTGCAATATGGCCCAACATTCTTCACCATAAAACCACTTCCCCCCCTTACTCCCAAGTCAGCTTGAGGGTCCAGAGAAGCTAGAATCACCCTGCATTCATCAAATACATTTCAGTTTATTTTATTTTTAGTGCAGTTCTGCACTGCAGCCATTAGATGTGTTAATATTTCCCAAGAATCTATAAAAGTAGTGAAAGGGTGATACCCCCCCACACACACACATTACATGCATTGTGGTCTTTATTAATATAAGTTAAAGGTTATAAATGGAATAGTGGATGCCTTAGGTGAGTGCCAGTTTCAGTTTATATCACATGCTGCATAATTAATTCATTCAATAAACTACTATGAGGTTCAGAAGACTTTAAAAGGGAATTAGTTAAGGAGACCAATTGGAACCTATTGGGCAGTATACTGTTTGTGTGGCTGTTGTCTTTACTCCCTGCTGGTGGGATTCCCAGAAACATCTGCCTGCCTAGTGTAGGAAATAGACAAAAACAAAATACAACTACTGTAATACAAGATGGTAAATAATAAATAACATTATATTGCAAAACATATTATTGTTAGATTATTGTGAGCATACAAAATTTAAGATATCATATATGAACAATTCCAAAACAAATATGCCAAAAGTACAATTATGCAAAATACAAAAACACTGCTAGAATATGTGTCCATTATTGTATATTCAAACTTTATATGGGAAGGATCAAAGAGGATCCTGGATATAAGTCCCTCGTTTCAGTTATCTTCTTCAGTGAAACCATCTTCTAGATACAAAAATTCTCTTAGTTGTTTATCTTCAAGTACTTTTATAGTTCCCAGTTGGCATTATGTGTAATTTACAATCCAAAAAACCTTTTCTTTTTTCTTACAGTGTATTCTCCCAGACAGGCACCATTCCAAAATTTCAATAAAGAAATCAATCCAAACCCTCCAGTGATGTTGTAGCCTCCAATCTTTAAGTAGGCTACTGAATTATTAAAGTGTGTGGGAAGAAAGGAGACTGTTGAGGAAAAGGCATTCTGTGCATGGCCAGAAGTATTTTTCTTCCAGAACTGAGCCCATGCTGAAAACAAACTATATGGTTAAAACCTAGTGAGATCTTGATACAAACTGAATGACTAGAAATACAAGTTCTAGAGGGGTAGCCATGTTAGTCTCTTGTGGCAAAAGCTCTCATACTAAGGAAACAGAAAACTGGGGGTAAGCTCCACTGAATAAAATGGGACTTACTTCCGAGGACTCCTGCTTAGGGTTGCTCCCAAAAGACCTAATCAATTCTGTGCCCTTTGATCTACTAAGGATCTGTATCTTCAAGCAGATCAAAAGCATGGATTAGGACACTCTGGAAATTATTTCCAGGGTCATTTCATTTGCCCTATCTGCTCCTGCTGTCCTGTTTTCTGTCTTCCTCTTTAAGGAGGCAGCAGCAAGAGAGAAATGTATGTGATGGAATGGGAAGAGAGAGCTTGAGCTAGTTGGATTTCAGCATCCCAGGACACTCAAAAGTAAGTGCAGGTAGACAACATCATCTGCAGACTTGACTCACCTGCCTCCTCTCCCTGGATGATGAAATTGGCTTCTCACATCTCCTCAATTTTCCTTCCCCCTTTAAGCATCTTTATGTTGTTGTAAGTCTGTTTTGTTTTTGTTTTTTATTTTAAAGTATTTTAAAAGTATTTTAAAGTGTTTTTTATTTTAAAGTATTTAAAGTATTTTAAAAGTATTTTAGTACTTTTAAAGAGAGACAGATATCTCACAATGCAATAGGGCTTGTGTCTCACCTTTATTTAACTGATAGTGCGTGTCAGTGTTCTGTCTAGGTCCCTTGGCTGGGCAGTCTTCCTGGATTTGATTACTCCTGTTATATGTTGGTGTGTTGGTTTGCGCTGTACCCCATTGCAATGCACACTGTGTAATGTAAACTGTAAGTTAAGTAAAATCTATTCTTTAATAATCCTTTGCCTTTTCTGTCTAATGTTTCCAGACTAATGGACCATTATCATTCTGTTCACAGTAACAGAAAGCAAAATGATTTGTTTTGTTATGAGGTTTGTTTTGGATTGGGGTCATGGGGCAGGGAGCTGGAATTTTTATCCAGGGGCCCATGGGGGCTGTCAGCAGCCCTGTCTAAGAGTGCACTATCTTACAAGGGACAAGGTCCCCAGCCTAGAACCTGGACCATTAACATAGGCAGCACAAGTTATTTCATTTTATGCTTCATGGGATGTTTAGATTAAATTTTAGAGGGGAAAATATAGATGGCACCTCTAAAAATAATGTTAAAGAAGTCTGCCTATATAGTAATGCCCTCTGAGGTGCTGCATAAGCAGTGTTAGCAGCAGTACAGTCCATTCTGCATGAGAAGGGGTACTATACTTGATGAAATATTGTACGTTTATTACACACTCAGATAACTACCTGGATAATAACCTAAGGAAGTCCTGTGTTATATTTAAGAGCATCACATTACATACTTTGTAGTTTAAGGGAGTAGGAGAAGAGCTCTGGAACATCAACTATTGATCAAATGGGATAAATGGATTGTTTGGTCTAGCCAGTGTAGCTATTCTCTTCTTTTAGGTGCCTACCCAATAATTAATTACCAGATGTGGACTTAGAACACAGTAGCTAAGGTGGAGAAAAACAATGAGATGGAATTGTTGAAGCCTGACCCATACTCTGGACATGGAAATGGAGAATGGATACTTTGTGCTGTGTAATGACTAATTTCTTAGAGAAATATGGAAGACACATGCAAAATACAACTAGCAAGCTCACTGGGGTTTGTGGTGGACAGAACAGCATATTTATATGTTTGCACAACTTGTGGTATGCTTCTTCCACTCACATCTTCAAAACCCACCTACTTACCATAAGCAAAGCCTGCTGGTTTATAAAGGCTTGTTGCTGTGCTGCAGCTAACTGGCTGGGATCCACTGATGGCAACATGGGCTGGGACACAACCATAGCTGAGAGAGAGGGAGAGAGAGAAGGCTATGAAGAACCACAAATGTTCAGTATCCTCATGATATGAACTCTTATCCAAATAAATGCAAAACAACCAGAGGGGAATCTGGGTGGGTGAGGTTTCCATTAGGCAAAAGTAGGATACTTTGGCCACCAAAAGAGAAGGGAGCACTCACTGGAGAAGACCCTGATGCTGGGAAAGATTGAAGGTAAAAGAAGAAGGGGGCGGCAAAGGATGAGATGGGTAGACAGTGTTATTGATGCAACGAACATGAAGTTAAGCAAACTCCGGAGGACAGCAGAAGACAGGAGGGCCTGGTGTGATGTGGTCCATGGGGTCGTGAAGAGTCGGACTCAATTGTGTGACTGAACAACTGAACAACAACAAAAAGGATTTCTGAATTCAACACAATTCCATACCACTTGTTCCAACATTCTTAGAAGCCCAGTATTTGAAAAAAATTCTGTTTGGTAACCTCCTGGCTGGATTTCCAGGAAAGATGTTAGGAGAGTGGCAATCATTATTAAATACTTGTATCTGGAATAAAAAGAAACCTAGGATACGATGCAATAATATGTATGATAAAAAATTAAATGGTGGCTTAGAGATACCCAACCTGAAATTATATAACCAAACTACTAGGTTAAATTGGCTGAAAGACTGGTTATCAAATACGGTTGAAAATACTCCAGCCTTTATAGAACAATCCTTTGTAAGGGTACCTCTGAAGAGTTGGCCTTGGGTGAGAAAAGAAAATAGGAAGACCAAATGCTACTTTATGGGATCATGTAAAAAACAAGTGGTCACCAATATTCTCTCCTTTAGCTTCTGCTATTAGGGACATGATCAATGAGACATGTTTGGAATTTTTCCCTTTAAGAAGATGGGGATTTTCACGATACAGTACTTATGGAAATTTGATAATTGATAACCAAGTAATCCTGTATTGTGATGTAAAAGATATGATGGTGCCCAACATTTCAGTATTTGAATATCTCCAAATTAGAGGTTACCTTTGCAAACTGATACAAAAAAAATGCTGTCTTGAAACCTACAACAGAGTTTGAGGAACTACTTTTAGCTGATGGTAAAAGTTTTATTTCAAGGGTGTATTCTTGTTTATTGAAAATCTTACTCAAACCTGATTGATATTTTCACTGTAGGTGGCATAAAAGTGTAGGTAATATTCTAGATGATTCAACATGGAGATCTATTTTTACTGGGTGCACTAATTTTATGGTTTGCCTCTCTTTTAGAGAAAATTTGTTGAAAATGATTCATAGATGGCATTTATCTCCCATAAGGTTGACAAAGATTTATAAGTCTGACTCCAGTAGATGTTGGTTCTGTAAAGAAGATAAAGCAGATTTTTTTCACGTGGTGGTTATGTGTATGTATAACTTTTGGAAGCAAGTGGTGAAATTATTATCAACTGGGTTGGGTATACAAATTCCTTATAAGCCAGAGACATGATTGCTGATTTATCTTCCTGATGTTTCAAGAGATCTGCAAATAGCAAATAGCTTTACATCTGATTACTGCTGCCGGACTGGGTTTTGCCGGATATTGGAAACAAAATTATACCCTTAATCTACAAGACTGGTTGCTGAAAGTAAAGGAAATTTATACTTTGGTGAAATTAACCACTTACCAGAGTAATAGAGATGTACATAGATTAAATAATTTATGATCAAGAGCAATACAAAAAATAGAGCTGCTAATTGTAAAGCTAGATCTCTCCTTATCATAGAATCATAGAATGTTAGAGTTGGAAGGGGCCTTGCAGGCCATCTAGTCCAACCCCCTTCACTCTGCAGGAACACAGCCGAAACCCCTACATACCTACAACATCTATATATCTAATTCCCAAGTGGCCCCCTGTGTGCGGATATCTAAATCCGCACATCGGGGGCACCTGGGGGGCAGGGAGATTTTCCTGCGCACGTGGGGCAGTCCCCACATGTGCAGAAAAATCTAAAAAGTTTTTTAAAATGTAAGGGGAATACCGAAATCCCCCCAAAAGTAAGAGTGTTCCCTGCGCATGCGCAGGGAACGCTCTACAAACTGGCCGTTGCCGCCGCGCCGTCAAGGGATGGGAGGGCGGGAGAAGGCTTGGCGGGCCAGCCGGCCGGCTTCCCCCCCCCGCTACTTGCTGCTGGGGAGGGAGGGGAGGCTTGGCGGGCCAGCCGGCCGGCCTCCCCCACCGCCGCTGTCGCCGTCGCCGCTGCTCTGCTGCTTGAAAGGGAGGGAGGGGGAGGCTTGGCGGGCCAGCCGGCCTCCCCCCCGCCGCCGCCGCTGCCCTGTTGCTTGGGAGGGAGGGGAGGCTTGACGGGCCGGCCAGCCTCGCCGCCCCTCTGCTGCTGCTGGGGAGGGGGAATCTCGGCGGGCCAGCGGGCCTTGCCGCTGCTGGGGGGTGGGAGGGAGGGGGAGGCTTGACGGGCCGGCCAGCCTCGCCGCCCCTCCGCTGCTGCTGGGGAGGGGGAATCTCGGCGGGCCGGCGGGCCTCGCCGCTGCTGCCGCCGCCGCTGGGGGGGGAAGGAAGGGGGAAGCTTGGCGGCCGGAATACTCCCTCCCCCCCGTGAGTATCGCGGGTCCCGCCTCTTGTACCCTTATAATAATTATCTTTTGGTTCCATAAGATTCCATGCACTCCCATTGGCTGTAAAATGCCCTCCCTCATCCATTGGCCCATCAGCCGCCACTCAAGAGTACTCGTGTGCCATTGGCCGGGTGCTGGGTCTGCTCCTCTTCCCCACCCACTCCCCCTTCAGACAGATTTGCATGTCAGATTTACTGGCAGACCAGCTCTCTCTCCTGAGGAAGACAGTTCTCTTGACTCCTGTGAGGGACTGTCCCCTCAGTGGCTGTTGGTAGGCAGCCAAACTTGGTTCTGTGAGTAAAAAAACAAAGGACTTTCAGCATAACCCCCTCCCCCGCCCATAACCCCCTCCCCAATGGCCACTTTCCTGTCAGAATAAATGGAAAAAGGCTCTTTCTCCTGCTTAGCTTTAGCATGACTGGCTGGCTAACGAGGTGGGCCAGCGACCATCAAACCATTTTCTTCAACTCCCCACTGTGTGGCTGACTTTCCCCTAGAGACCTGGAGATCTCCCACTGTTAAAATTGACCTCCAGATGACAGAGATCAGTTCCTGGGAGAAAATGGTTGCTTTGGAGGGTAGACTCTATGGCATTATACCCTGCTGAGTCTTTCCACACACACCCCAAATGCTGCCCTCCACAGGATCCACCCCCCCAAATCTCCAGGTATTTCCCTAATCAGAGTTGGCACCTGTACTTTCTCCTCTGCCAGTAAAGGGCCCTTTCCACACCTATGTTGGCCTTTGGGAGAAAACTCATTGGGGCCAGTCCTGATCAGGTTGCCAACTCCAGGTGGGCAATTCCTGGAGATTTGAGGGATGGAGCCTGGAGAGGGTGAGGTTTGAAGAGGGGTGGCACCTCAGACAGGTACGATGCCATAGACTCCACCCTCCAATCCAGCCATTCCCTGATGTGGAACCATTGTTGCCAATCTCCAGGTGGGGGCTGGAGATCACTCAAAATTACAACTGCTCTCTAAGAGGGAGGGGGGAGGAGATGGAAAACTAAAGGTAGGTTGATGGTTGGCTGGGAGGGAGATAGGGTTATCAACTCCAGGTTGGGAAATTCTTGGAGATTTGAGGGGTCGAACCTGGAGAGGGTGAGTGTTGAGGAGGGGTGGGACCTCAGACAGGTACAATGCCATAGACTCCACCCTCCAAACCAGCCACTCCCTCCTGGGGAACCACTGTTACCAATCTTGGGGGTGGGTTGGAGATCACTCAAAATTACTACTGCTCTTCAGGTAGCAAAGATCAGTTCCTCTGGAGAAAATGGTGGACTCTGTCATTATACCCTGCTGAGATTGCCACAGCAAATTGTCACTGAGTGCCCAAAGCCGGGGCACTCTCCCAGAGCCTCTTTCTAGAGCCCGTTGTATTTATTTCCACAACAGACCTTATTCCTAGTTTTATGATAATGTTGACAACTGCTGGAATAGGATTCTCTATGTTCACGTGACAGGGTGGATTGTGATTTTGTTTGGCAATGTATTATATGCGTATTCTGTGTCTTCTTTTTGTACTTTTTTATAATTGTTGGAAATTAAAATTTTATTTTAAAAAAGAAAAGAAAAACAGTTTGTGAAAAAAGTCTCCATAAGAGGATTTCAGTTCTATACCGCACATCATTTTTTTCAGTATTTATAATAGGAAATAGATTTGTTTCAATCTTGTATGCAATTTTCTCATCCATTTTGGGAAATCTTGTTTTACTAACAGAAGAAGGGACAGATACAGTAAGTTATTACATATTTATTTATTTAGGATATTTCTATGCCTCCTCTTCAGAGACCTGATTGAGGCAGCTCACAACCATATCACAGTACTAAAAAAAGCCAAAAAAAAAGCCATCACAATCCAGAAATCTCTGTACTTTGTCTGATTCTTCATATTTTATTACCTGGCATTGATCCCATTCCGCCTAGCCCTGGCATCATTGGCATGGTTGCAGGCATCATTCCACTCATAGTTGGCATAGGCTGGTAAGTGGGCATGTGCATCATTCCTGAATATCCTTGACAAAAGAAAATACTGCCTTGTAGTTTTCCATGAGAATGTCCCTTTCAACGCAAACAACAAAACTTACTGAGGTTTCTGCTCATGGGCATTGAACAAGATCCTAAAATTACTATTAGCCACAAACCTGGTCATAGTATGTGTATTTCAAGGACACTTAGAGGATCTTCCAAATCAAAGCAAGAAAATCAATACAACTGAAGACAACAATGTCATGCAATGGGAGCAAGCCATTTTGGGAGTGATTCAGACATACTAACCCGTTGGATAGCTAGAAAGGATAAGGAAGCCTGGAAGAGAATGACAAACAGCAAATTTTAAAAGCATCTGCAAGCTGCAGCATGCATCTCATAGAAGAATAAGATGGCCAGCACATGATAATCTGGTGAGATCCTGACAGCAGGGAAGGAGAGAATGACTGCTGCCATTTGGTCCACAGGAAAGCATAATTTTTTCCCATACAGAGAAATACAATGTAATGGCAACTTAAAGAATGAAGGAGGCAGGGGACTCTTAGGCTTGGCTGACACATTCCAGGAGAATGGCAGTAAAATGCCAGAGACCTGAAGTAGTAGGAATGGATTGCAGGCAGCAGGCGGAGTGCCACATTTGGGAATGCCCCCTCTGTTAAAAGTTCCCTGCAAACAGAAAACCAGCACCACAAGACAAGAGAGGGGACCAAAACATTTCTCCAAGCTGCAGTTGTTTTCTATGTGAACAGAGATTTTTAAAAAGATGATGGAACATGCAAAGATGGTAGTCACCACATACTCTGAAGTGGTCCAATCCGTTCTACCATCTCAGTGCTCTGCCGCCTCATTACCACACTCTCCTCCATGTGTGAATCAGGCCTAAAAAATATTATTTGGAAAGAGGCAAGATTCCTTTTCCTGAGCAACATCAGAGGCTAAATCCCAAAAAGTATCTGTCACTCATGCTTTTGTGTGTGTTTGGGAATGTAGATTGAGCAAATATGTAAACTCGGAGAAAAAGAATCAAAATGTGAGTTTGGGCCGGTACAAGTAAAAAATGGTGTAGCCACTTAGAGCAAGTTCTTTTTTAGAAGCAGAACAGAAACATTCTAAATAACTAAAAGTTTGTGCACATTCTGTATCCTTGTGTGATCCTCTACACCTAGAACAGCTTCATCCCTTCAACTTTACATTGCTATGCTACTAGAAGCAAGCAGGTCTAAAATCTTCATAGTCACTCTCAGCAGCATGACTAGTGACATGTATGCTAGTGTGATTTCACACAGGAGGTCACATCTCAGTCACACATGCTAACAGAAGAATTTCTACCGGCAACTAAATCCCTCAAACTGTCATCCCATGTACAAAATCCCGGTTCTTTCCTATCCTTGGACTAACCTGCAGTGGGAAAGACTCCTTGCTGAGTGGGTCCAATTTTCCCACCTCCTTTCATATATCCTGTAAGACTCCCCTCATTCTCCATACTCTGCAGAGAGGAAGACAAGTCCAAAATTAGTATTCCACTCATCCAGTTGTGCAAGTTGGATATGTGAACATAAAGCAGGCAGGAGATGAGAGCTGGCCACAATGCACAGACAGTAACTCTGTCATCTCTACAAAGAGATCTAAACGTTAACAAAAGTAAGACAAATGGACCAGAGAAAGTAGAATGCATGACAGAGAAGGATAGCAGCCACTCACGTGTGAGAAGGGGTTACACTTACTGACATATGAGCGCTGGGTCCCTGTTGCAGAACAGGCATGAAAAGACCATCTATATCATAATCTATCCCTCTGAAGGACTTTCGGCTATCTCTGGTGCCTGATTCTGTGGGAAAATTAGATTCTCATTACCAGATGAAGCTCCGCCCCTGTTCTCCAGCGTAATTCAGTAGCATCCCCATCTAACCTATCCAATCCCACTTCGCCAACTCTTTATTTGTAAATCTCCAACCCCAAAGTTCCCATCTGGCTGGAGACACATAGGGCCAAACTATACAATATGATTTTTCAAGAGCTGGGTTTGGTTACCCAGAACTGAGTAATTTTCCCCAAAGCTGCACAGAAACTGTGAGGAACAGTGTTTTAAAATTCTGTGTGGTGAGTCCAATTTGGCATGTGATGGTAGCAGGGGGAGAGGCATCTGTTCCAGAACAGAAACAATCCCAGGCCCTGACAGTAGCCCCTCCTTGCCCCACACTATAGTCTTCAGCCTAATCAGGTCAACACAGAATTTTAATAAGCCATTCTCCACAACTACTGTGTGGCTGTGAGGAAAGGAAGTTAGGGAACCGAGACTTGACTAGTCAGAAATTATATCATGTAGTTTGGCCCATACACATTGCCTGAAGGCTCAGAAGCCAGAGCCCATGATAGATACACTCTGGTTCTACTCATTTTACTTCATTTTAAGGCCTTCCTTGCCCATGGATTGAGACCCACCTGGGTAGGCGACACATTCTCTGTCAAAATTTGGAGGCAATGATGGTGCCTGAGTGGCTGGTGCAGGAGGGATGTTCAAAAGCATCCTGTCAAAGGAGAAAGACAGTAGCATCACAAAAGGAGAGACTGCTGGGAATTTGAGAAAGGTTAAAGGGAACAAGCAGCAATGAGGGAATCACTTACGTTTCTGGAGAGTTCTGCTGAGAGTAGCTTTCATCCCTCTCTGGTGTTATGGGATAGTTAGGGGAGGACCCAGACGGTGAGCTGCCTTCCTCCATTTCTCCAATGAGATCCAGCACAAAGTCACAGCCTGGTAAATCCTGCCACGTCTTACCTGTAAACATGGATACAGACCAGCCACGAGGGATCCCATCCAGGCCCCTGAGATCAGTAGAGTGAGAAGATGTCATGTTTAAGAGAGGAAACAGAGGATGCTAGAAAACAATGTGTAAGGCAGAGATGGAAAGACAGAACTGACTGTTACCCATCCAGCTTCTGTATTATTTAATATGTTTTGGTGAGGCACACAAATGCTCATATACCTGCTCTCTACATAAACACAAATGCCCTGTGAATGTGTGTAAAATGCTCCAAAACATCCCAACATCTTTCAGTATTTACTTTCTTAGTCCCCTTGAATTAGACAATTACCACTCCAATAGCTCAAAAATAGAAAAGGAATTTGAAGAGCTCCACAACACAGCAATTAAAAATAGTAAACCAGATCTCAAAAACTTCAGATCAGTAGCATTTCTTACCCACCCATTTCCCAAGTTGCGACTTAACAGCACTTTCTACCACCACTTTAGACTGAACTGAATTGCATTGCCACATGGGTGAGTCAATGAGACATTTATGACCTTTCAAACAATTTGATATTGCCATTGACTTGGGACTTGCTGGAATATCTTGCAAAGGCTAAATGAAATAAGAGACCACATGGGTTGCTTCTACATAGGGAGGACTCTCTGTTCTGCTCTGACTGGCATGGCAAATGCAAAGACACTTAGACCAGCAATTATGCTTCTGTGCCAAGATCTGGCTTTCCTGTTTGTATCATCTCCCACACGCACACTGTTGGTAGGCTTATTACCATAAGATGCTTGATGGATTAGATTTATCAACACCTTTACCTTACCAAAGAATGTGGCAAAAGGACTGTAGTACCCCTCTTCAAGATGAGGATTGGAATAATATTTGGAATTCAACAACATCCCAGTCCTTGACTATTGTAATACGGTATCAATCTTTTAAAATTATATCAAGGTGGTACCTGACCCCACAAACACTTGCGTATTCAAATTCCCAATTGAGTCCTATGTGTTGGAGAAAATGTGGGGCGGAGGGGTCCTATATACATTGTTGGCTCTCCTGTCCAGTTCTACAAACTTTTTGGAAGATGGTTCTCGACAACAAAAAGTTAATTCTCTATATTTTATGCCAGAATGCTTATTATTAGGTTTGGAGTTGGTGAGAGACCACTATTCTTATATAGAACAATGTATTTTCATGATTTTGCTTTCGGTAGCCAAATCTTCCATTGCCTCGCTTTGGAAGGTGTCTTTGTCTCCTACCCGGAATTTGTGGTGTAAAAAGATTTAGGAGCAATACGTGCAGGCTAAGATTGCCTATAATACTAAGAATCCACCCTCCTCTAGAGCTGCAATCACTTTTGAAAACACCTGGTGACCCATATTAGCTTTTTATCATGTTATAAAGAAATTCCAAGAAATCTGTATATCGGCTTTGTTTAAGAATATGTTGTTTTATCTAGAAGTGTAATTACTGAATGTAACTATTGAAATCCTATATGGAGAGTTATAGTAAGAGCCCTTGAAATGTTAAGACCCTAGTTTTAAAATTTCTTGATTGTATAAGTTGTATATACCTTTTATTTTGCTTTTGTTGATGAGGAAAACCTGTTATAAATTTTATTACATTAAATTAAAAATATTATCAGTAGTCAGGATATTGCTATAATGTTAAAACATCAACTACCAATTTTTTTTGAAGCACAAAGACTGCTGATCTGGAGAGGGGTGAGAATACCAGGTGGGAAGGGAAATAAAGCCAGATGTGGGAGGGGAAGAGGGAAATCTGCACCTTTCCTTCCACACTTTCCCAAGCCCACTTTTGGTACATTGTTCCCGGATAGTCTTATCAAAGCAGGTTTGGAAAAAACTGCAGGGGTGCCATGGAAAATCCAGAAGGCTGGCAGAAGCATGATGATTTTGCAGTACAATATGATCATAGAACAAGAATACACTGCATAAACAATGCAGACAAAATAGTGCACAGATGGATTCCGGATTTTACTCTTCGTTTCGATGATTCTTCCTCAGAAAGCTGAAAGTAGGTCAATTGGTTATTATATTATTAAAATTACACCCCTACATTCATATTTAAAGGTAACAATTACCTTCATCAAGCATATAATTTCTTGGAGGCTTCTATATACACTAAGTGCTTGATGCAGGTAATTGTTACCTTTAAATATGAATGCATGGTTGTAATTTTAATAATATAATAACCAATTGACCTACTTTCAGCTTTCTGAGGAAGAATCATCGAAACGAAGAGGGAAATCTGGACTTTTCGTCTGTGTGCTATTTTGTCTGCATTGTTTATGCATGTATTCTTGTTCTAGAAGCATGATGATGTCATGCAGAAACCAAATGTACAGCAACTGGGGGAGGGACATGGAGCAAGAGTTCTGTGCAGAAGCAACCTTTGACTGATAGTCTGGATAAACCCTTAGAAGAACTACGAGTCTAGAAACCCTAAAAGAACACCAACACAAGGCTCGTCAAAATTTCATCTCCCAAGTTTCCCTTTCCATATTTCTAACACAAAACAAGGTTTGTCCAAAGCTTGAAGGAGTTTTTCATTAACTGAGGGAGTGAAATAGTTTCATGATCAAAGCTTATGGTGAGGATGAAAGTTATGGCTTGGAGGTAGTCACTGCATAAATATTCACTAAAGAACCCTGCCCATACTTCTAAAGCAGCTATTACTGGCAATGACCTGCCTAACATGGGACAGCACAATTTGGATAATTCAGTATTCCTCTTTCTCCGCCTGGATGTACCTTGAACTCAAAACCCAGCCTGCATATTGCTCTCCTGTTGTCCAAGACTCCACTTCAGCTGAAATCTTCTCCTCTACTCAAAGAAAAAGAAAAAAGAAGACAGACTGTTAAACATACTCCAGCTGTTAACCATATAGGTAGTACCTTTTCAAGGCAAGGGCACTGCTAGACTTACAGTCCAATCCTGTGCATGTTTACTGAGAAGCAAACCCCACTGAGTTCAATGGGATTCACTCCCTGGGAAGAAAGCACAAGATTGCAATCCTAGTTACTTTAGGAGCAGGCAGAGAACAGTGAAAATCATTACAGGGTGTATGGAGGAAAGGAAATGGGATGCTATGCATACTGCAACAACACATTACATACCTAGTTCCCATGGGTGGCCTCATCATCATGTAGCTCAAATATCCACACAATGGGGCCACCAAGGACTTGGACAGATATTTCTACAAACCTGGTGGGAGGGGTGTCTGAGTTTTTAAAAAAGGAGTATGTATGTGAAAATCTTGAAAAAGTAAAAATCAGTCATAACCTGCTCCCCACAACACTGAAGGGCTGTGTACGACATGTTCATCCCAAAATAGCACGGATTTGTATTTCCAAAATTATTGTTAGATGGATTAATAATATTAATACTCCTTAAAAACACTTTGTTAACATGACAAAAACGTGGATTGCGTTTGAAGACCCATAATTCAATAAGTGAGATAATATGAACTGGATGATAAATTTTTGTCGTGATCTTATTTACTGTAATGCTTAAGTTCTGTTAACAGTGAAAGTGTTCAATACTTAATGTATTTGGGAAATGTCTATCCTGGCATAGAAATTTTCCAAATAAATGTTGTGTGAAAATATGTATGATCCACCTGGAATTATTATTAGTGTGGAGGGGAAAGCATTATGGTCTGCCATTTGGAGACAGTTCCTAAAGATCACATTGTGAATGACTTATCTCCTTTGTATCAATGCTTTCCAACTGGCATTCAGAAATGCAGTGAATTCCTACAGTCTTTCTAATAGAACCAATGGATTACAATAGTCTATGGTCAGGGTGTGCATTCAGATACACCCGAGCCAAAAATATACCTGAAAAGTACCTTGTTGGTATTTTCCAGGTATATTTTGGTGTCGTAAAGCTATCCAGGATTTTTTGGAAAACCAAAACAATTTCCCCCAAAATCCTGTATATATTCAGAATTTTCCGGGAAGACTGGGTGCCAGCATTCCAGGCACCAAGGGACTGATTTTTGTTTTGTTTTCTTTTTTGTTTCTGTGTCTGGGATTTTATGGACTTCCCAGCTGCTCTTGTCTTGTCAGTTTCAAGACTTTCCCCCCTTTAGTTGCTGTAGATTTTCTGGGTTGTCTGGCTGTGGTCTTGGCATTGTAGGACCTGACGTTTCACCAGTAGCTGTGACTGGCATCCTCAGAGGTATAATACAGAAAGATGGAGTACTCTCTGTGTCAAGGTGAGAAGAAAAATGGTCGGCAGGTAATTTGTATCTACTTAGGAAGGTGGAGTAGGGCTGAGTCATTATCATGTAGGAGTTCCTCAGGCTGTGAAACATGCTAATGGAGGAGCATGAAAATTGAACAGAACAACCGGGGGAAATGGAAGGGCGAGCCTGGGGCAAAGGCTTGTGTGAAATCAGTCTGAATGAAAATCTCCCTCCTGGATGCACCTAAACAGCAATGCCACCTCTGGTACCACCTACACTGTTTTCTCTCAGTCAAATGGAGACATCTGACAGACAACCTGTGCAGCCAGGCCACTAGACGTCTCTGGCCCTTTCTGCACTCTCCTTTTAATCCATGTTTACTGCAGTGTCCTCCAAGCAATTCTGCACTGAAATCAAATTTAACCCACTTTCTAATCCTGGTTTCCCCCCATTCTGCACTAAAATCAAGTTCAACCTCTTCTTTTTATTCTGGTTTTTTTTCCCCATTCTGCATTACATTACATACTTCAGTGGTCAGCCCAGTTTCAGCCTGCTGTTGCCCCAGGTTATTTGGATGCTGTTTTGCTCTGTGGACTTAAATTGCCTTGACTGAGAGGTCTGTCTTCTGATTCCAAAAAAAGATGGTCAATAGTACACAAGGCATATGTCCATACTGTTGCAAGACCAGCACAAAGGCACTTTGGCTGAACTGTGGCAAAGCATTTCTTTTACAAAGAGGAAATATTTGTCATCTTGCTATCATCATTCCCACCTGAACCAAATGGGAGCACAATAGAACAGTTCTTTTTCTTTTTAAAGTTACAACAGCCCCACTTCTTTTCACTTCAGTTTTTTTTAAAAAAATTCTCACAGTCCCTTTCTGAGATGCATGCTGGATGAACTGTTACCTTCGTAAGTGTAAACATCCAGCACCATCTTGCCTTTCCTCTGGTTGGTGGTCCATTCCAGCCGAGTGGGAGGAAAAACATGGGATATCTCTGGATCATCTTCCATCTGTGTCATGGCTGTCAGGAGTTTGCGCTGACACATGGCATTATATCCATCTAGACCACAGTCTGACACAAACCTGTAAACCCACAACATAACACCATCCTTTCAGCAAACTACTCCATTGTCTCAGATTATTTAGAAAACAAAAACAAAATCACTTCCTTCTTACTTCAGCAGGGGCTTCTCCAGAGCTGGTGAAGGGGTGAAGGTGCCCAAGAGGGCAGCCATTAATACCCAGCCTCGTTGGCATTGCTCCAGGTCTGGGTTCTTCCACACCTGACTGGCCACCTGGCTGAACAGCTCATTGCGCAGGGAGGGGCTGGCCAACCCTTGGCACACTATATAGTTCCCCAGGAGCTCTTCCTGCCAGCTTTGCAGGTCCTCCTCATTTATGAATCGCAGGATCTGTAAGAAATCCAGTGACTATGAAATAAAAATTGATAACACCAGCCTCAAGCTGAAAATTTAAATGGAGTTTCCCATTCCACTTCATCCCAGATCAGAGGTCATTCTTCTCAATGACAGACAGAAATGGAGGCTGAAAAAAACTTTCCACCTATGTAATTGGGTGCTTAAAGTCAACTGCTTCATGCTGCTTCTTGGAAAGATGAGCTCTGAAAACAAGGGCACTTGATATTCATCATTAAAGACTGTTTTTCCTATTGAAATGTTGAAGAAGAAGAAAAAACATCCCTGAGCTGTTTGTGCTAATGGGCAGGGAGAGGGGGAACTGCAGCTACCCATTTATTTTCCTCAGTGAAGGTAAAAGCAGGTAGTGGGGATGTTTTTCAGCAGGAAATAGCAAGAGCAGAAAAGGTTACAGAACTCCTCTCTTCCCATACTTGTCAAACCTCGCTATGCTTCACTTGCTTTGGTTGCCATTTATTTATTTATTTATTTTTGGATTTATATCCCACCCTCCCCAAAGCTCAGGGCAGCTAACAAAAAGGCATACAAGCCGAGGTTAAAACAAATAAAAACAGAATAAAACAGTACAATAAAACAATACAGTACTATACACTAAAGTGTTGGTGCTCTAGATGTTACAGAATAATTAGTTACAAGATGGGGATCCTGGCAAAAGTTATTAAATCCAGGTAACACAACCATCACCATCTTTATCCAGGGACATCTCGCACCCCAATGGTGCCCACACAAATGGTGATGGAGGTGCGATGATGGACAGTAACAATAGTAGAATAATGGTGATGGAGGCTCCTACTCAACAGCCTGGCAGAAGAGCTCCGTCTTACAGGCCCTGTGGAACTGCACGAGGTCCTGCAGGGCCCAGATCTTCTCCGGGAGCTCATTCCACCAGGTAGGAGCCGCCACCGAAAATGCCCTGGCCCTGGTAGCAGCAAGTTTGATATTTCTGGGGCCTGGAATTTCCAGGAGGTATTGACTCCCCAACCGTAGTGCCCTTGGGAGAACGTGTGGGGAAAGGCGGTCCTTCAGGTAAGCCGGACTCTGGCCATATAGGGCTTTAAAGGTAAGAACCAGCACTTTGAAGCAGATCCAGAATGCCATTGGCAGCCAGTGCAGCGCTTTCAGCACAGGCTGGATGTGCTCCTGCTTAGGGAGACCCATCAGCAGCCTGGCTGCAGCATTCTGCACTAGCTGCAGCTTCTGAATTTGCAACAAAGGCAGCCCCATGTGGAGAGCGTTACAGTAGTCTAGCCTCGAGGTGACTGTCACATGGATCACTGTGGTCATCACGGTCAAGGAAAGGGACCAACTGCCGGGCCAGCCGAAGATGGTAAAAGGCTAACCTGGCAGTGGCTGCCATCTGGGCCTCCATCGTTAAGGAGGAATCCAGGAGCACACCCAAACTCCTAACCTCCAACGCTGGCACCAAAGGCACCTCATCGAAGGTCGGGAGAGGGAGCCCCAGCCCCAAACCGATCCGGCTCAGCCCCAGGACCTCCGTCTTTACCGGCTTTAGTTTCAACCGACTCAGTCTGAGCCAACCAGCCATGGCCTGTTATTGCGGGGAGGGAATTCCTTAGGGGAGGGTGGTGGTGTAAGTGAGTGAGAAAATGAGACCATTGCTTCTAGAAGACATAACTTTTCAAGTCATCCTCCTTCCCTTCTTTTTTCTTTCCCAAGGGAAGGTGTCCTTGAGAAGCTCTCTGTACCAACCTCGAATATAGATAACCAAGACATATATCCTTCACTTGGTTGGGTTGGCAACGCTAGGTGTGGTATGAATGTGACATGCGCTTGGGGAAGGGGCTTTTCTTTGAATTTACTATATTAAGCTTGTGCCCACCAAAAGTCTTTAGTTCTGACACAGTGACTTTCTGGATCTTGCATATACCTCAATAAACTTATCACTGCCAAAGAGAGAGTTGTTCAATATAATTGGACCAGGGTCTGACAGCGAGTAAGAACTACCTCTTACCTCCAACTGTCATCTGAATCACGCTGGCAACTGACGATGGAGGCACTGGGACAAGTATGGGTACCGGGTCAGAACCTGAGAACCCCAACCTTGAACCTGACAGATGAAAGAACAACCAAGCAACAGGCACCAAGCCCATCGTGTTCAAACCTAAACGAAGATGGGATAGCCCTGACCAGTGGGAAGACCTGGTATGGTTGGTGAACACCCCCAGCTTCAGAGGGACAAAGGGCCAACCTGAGCCTGAAAGGCGCAGAGTCTCCCACATGTTCCTGGTGAAGTTGAACCAGCATAAGGTCCCAGGCAGAGGGGTCAGGAGCCAGAAATCTTTTGGGGGCAGGGGACCACTGCCTGGGGATAATCGGGAGAACTGGATGAGGCTCGGGCGATGTCTACGATGTGGGTAGTTGGGCCACTTTGCCACAGAGTGCCCTGGAGCCAAGAGCATAGAAAGGGAGCGACAAGAGGAACCAAAAGAGAAGAGAACCAAGGCGCCTGGAAAGCACCCAAAGATCCCGAAAGTTCTTCAGGCTGAAGCCCACAACATCCTGGAAGGGACCTCCTCCTCCTCCAGTGATGGTGAAGTACAGTCAACAGGAAAAGGCCAGGACCTGTGAAGGGCACCAACCAGCAGGTCCCAAACACCTCGGCCCACAAATCGGTGAGACAAATCTCCCCCTTGTTTTATCTGACTGTTACCACGATTAACCCTGAAGTGGGTACCCACATCTAGGTGAGAGCTCTTATAGACTCAGGGTGCACCAGAGACTTAATTAACCCCATGATCGTTATGGGACTGGAGGCGAAGGTGCACAAACTCAAAGACCCTATAGTGTTTTCACAGATGGACAGCTCCCCTATGAATGAGGCTTGCCAATATCAGACAGTACATTTACCCTTGGGGGGGTTGGCACACTGGGAGATGAGATCTTTTGTAATAAATCCCATGGCTAAATTCCCTATGGTGTTAGGAAGCCTGTGGCTCCAAGCTCACGATCCCTATGTGCAGTGGAGCACAGGGACCCTCACGTTTTTGGGCCCGAGGTGCAGGGAGCACCTCTGGCATCCTGAATGGGGGAAAGAGCCTCACCCATCAGCAAAACAAGTGTACCTAGTAAGGGAGAAGTTGAACCTGATCCCTGTGGAATATAGGGATTTGGCTAGGGTGTTTGAGGAAGAGGAAGCAGACGAGCTGCCTCCCCATTGTAAGACTGACTGTGCTGTTGAAATCCTTCTGGGCCATAAATTGCCTAAAGGGATACTATATGCCATGAGCCCCAGTGAAAAGGAAGAATTACAGAGGTTCATTGATAAAAATTTGGGCAGGGGTTTCATCCAGCCTGCCACCTTCCCCTTTTGCAGCACCCATACTTTTCAGGAAAAAGAAAGACAGAGGGCTAAGACTTTGCACGGTCTACCAGGGGCTAAATGCTGTGTTTATATCCAATGCCTAGCCCCTTCCTCTTATCAAAGACTTATTGGCCAAGACATCCCAAAGGAAATTTTTTACCAAGTTGGACCTCCACAATGCCTACTTTGGGGTGCGAATAAGGGAAGGGGTGAACATAAAACCACCGTCAACACCCTGCTGGGACAGTTTGAATACTTGGCTATGCCTTTCGGACTAGCTGGGGCACCCAGAGTGTTTATGAACTTAATTAATGAAGTATTATACCGATTCCTATTCAAAGGGGTGGTGGTTTATCTTGATGATGTGTTGATTTATTCGAAAGATAAGGAGTCACATGTGAAACTGGTGCGGGAGGTGCTAAAGGCCCTCTACAATAACCACCTTTATGCCAAGCTTTCCAAATGTGAATTCCATAAGGAAGAATTGGACTTTTTGGGATACTGTATTTCTGGGAAGGGTTTGTGCATGGACCCCAAGAAAATTCGGGACGTGGTCGGGTGGGAAGCCCCACACACTAGGAGGCAGCTGCAATCATTCCTGGGGTTCACCAGTTTCTACAGACCCTTCATCTCCAACTTTGCACAAGTAACAGTACCCCTCACAGACCTTTTGAAAACTAAAGGAAAGGGCCCCAAAGGGGAAAAGGCGAGCAGCCATCTGGATTCATCCCTGGAGTGCCAACAGGCCTTTGAACGCTTAAAGACTCTTTTTACTTCCAAGCCTGTCTTATACCACCCTGATGAAACTAAACAATTCATAGTCCAGGTGGACACCTCTGACATGGCCATTGGGGGGCATTCTGCAGAAGGGGAGGATGGCAAATTGCACCCCTTAGCCTACATCTCGAAAAAGCTTGCTTGTGCCAATAGGAATCGGATGGTGTGGGATAAAGAGGCATCCACCATTAAGCTTGCCCATGTGACTTGGAGACATTGGCTGGAAGGGGTAAGGGTATCATTTGAGATGTGGACTGACCATAAAAATTTGGAAGCCCTCGAAGCCCCAAGGCGATTAAATGCAAAGCAATTGTACTGGGCCGAATTCTTTTCTAAGTTTTGTTTCACGCTTAAGCACCTCCCTGGCAAGTCAAATTTCCTGGCTAACACTCTGCCCGCTTCTCCCAGCATGCCAGCCAGCATGATGAGGTAGTGGACACCATGTTCCCACCTACTCAGTTGGTGAAGGGGGAGGTCCCGGCCACTTCACAGCCATGGGCGGAGAAATTCAAAATGGCTCCCTCCAACTGGAAGAAGGCAGAGATTGAGAAAGATGGAACTTTAATTCAGAAAGATGATGGGTGCTGGTACAGGCAAAGCAAATGATTTGTTCCAGAAGCTCTCAGAGGCAATATTTTAACCATGGTGCATGATAACAAACTCTCGGGACATTATGAGTACTTAAAGACTCTGAACCTAATACAAAGACAATTATGGTGGCCCCGCATGAGGGGGGACATTTCTAAGTATGTGTCCTCATGCCAAACCTGCCTCATGAACAAGTGGTAGGTTGGGAAGGTACTGGGGATGCTGCAGCCTTTAGAGTCCCCAGATTGACCCTGGTCAGTGATCTCAATGGATTTTATTACCGACCTGCCTCCAGGCCATGGGAAAACAGTGATTTGGGTGGTCATGGACTTATTTTCTAAGCAGGCTCATTTCATTCCCTGCAAACAAGTGCCCACAGCAAGGCATTTGGCAAAAATGTTCATGCAGCATGTCATTAGACTCCATACTCTGCCTCGTAGAATAATTTCAGATTGGGGGGCTCAGTTCATTGCCAAGTTTTGGAAAGAACCGTTAAAATTTCTGAGAATAGAGCAAGGGCTCAGCAGTGGCTATCACCCAGAGACCGATGGGCAAACAGAACAAACCAACCGAGTATTGTAACAGTTTTTAAGGTGCTTCATCAGTCACCAACAGGACGATTGGGTGGACTTGCTCCCCTTTGCTGAATATAGTTACAATAATTCAATGCACAGTTCCATTGGGGTTTCTCCTTTTAAGGCTGTTCATTGATATGAAGGTGGACCTTTGCCTACTCTGTCACCTGATTCTCCAAGTACTGGAGAAGCACACACTTGATGGTCGAGTGTAACCCAGGGATGGCCTGACCTACAAAGGACTCTTAATAAGGCTAAGGAGGATGATAAACGTTATGCTGACAAGGGCAGGAGCACTGAATGGGAATTAAAAGCTGGGGACTCTGTCTATATTTCCACCAAGAACATGAAGGGAGTGCAACCTGGGAGGAAGTTGGGGTGGAAGTATCAAGGTGGTGTGTCTGATTAATAAAGTAACTGTGGAGGTGGAACTGCCTAGAACCCTCTGTCATGTACACCCTGTATTTCATTTTAGTCTGTTGAAGAAGGATCCTGGACCCTCAAAATGGAAACTTCGACCTCCAGCACCTCCTCCCCTGATGATCAACGGAGAACCACATCAGGAAGTGGAAGATATCCTAGATTCTAAGATAATAAGGAACCACCTCTTCTATCCGGTTAAGTGGAAGGACTTTGGTCCTTCCCATAATGAATGGGTTGAAATTAATCCATTCATTCCATAAAATAACCCTCTCAAGCCTGGGGGGTGAGGTAATGCTTGAGGGGGGCATCCCCAGTGGCTGCAGTTTGGAAGAGAAAAACAAACCGTTAAAAATTAACATAGGAAAGGTTAATCCTTCCCTTTTCCTTTCTCCCTATACAAAGTTACACTGCTTGGAAAAGACAGCTGTTTAGCAAACATATTTCATCATAATATAATTAAAATCAAGTGAAAATAAATGGGAGATGGTTTGGGACTACTATTTACAACTACAGCTGGAAGCTGAGAATTAGATTGCCTTGATTATTTCTTAATGGAAGTACCTTGAAAGGGAAACCATGGCATATCTAAGCTCAAAAAGGAGTACCTCTTGTACTCCAGTGGTCAGGATCCTATTAAAACTGTACCATTTAAAAGGTGAATTTTCAAATAAACAATTGGTGAAAAAGGAGTTTGGTCCCTCTTCAGGTCTGGTTAACTGATGACCTATGGATGGGCGTTGCGCAAATACACAATATGAGTCATAGCATTAATCATTGGACGAGTTCTGAACTTTCTCCCTTAGTCTCCTCCCTAATCACTACTTCTCTCATAGTTCATGTTACACCAGTAAAATGGCTTACCTCCCTGCCCTCAGACCCTATAAATAAGAATGGTAACTAAGTGGAAAAAAGCACTACTGTTTTATAAGGCATTGCAGAGCTTTCTTTAAGAACCAGCTGGGATTGCCTTGTTGTTACCAGCACACAAAGTCTGTGTATGAATTCATTACCATAACTAATAACCATAAGCTCTCTTCAGACATTCCATTCCTTTCTGAAGGGCAGAGTGTACTGAAGACCTCCTGCTTTCAGAGTGTAAGTTTGTTATGTAGTCCTGATTACAGCTATCTGGACAAACTGGAGTTTGTTTTCTCCCCATGAAGGCATAATCCTGGTTTAGAATCCCAGTTTGTGGACAAGAAATAAACTTCAGTTTGTCCAGGCACCCAGCATTTGGACATCACAGTAAACTGGAGTTAGATGGAGGACTCCCAAACTTGAATTGTGTTCTATACATGAGAGGAGGAGTGCGTGCGTGTCCAAACATAACCATTATACAGACATGAAAGGTTTATTTGTGATGTCTGAAGGAAGCCATTAAGTGGTATTTCTGAGCAACTGTAGGTACCAAAAAACACAATGTGATCTCCTAGCAAGGGGATTCAAAGTGACAGGAGTGGGGGAAATCAGAAAGAGCCAGAAGTATATAGGTGAAAACTAGAGAAATAGGTTGGATCGGAGAAGGGGGGGAGAGTGATGCAGTCATTCCTCTTCTTCCCTAATTTGAATAAGACCCCCCCCACTTCTCTCTCCAGATATTGCATATCTAGCAGTGAGAGAAAGGGAAGAGAGAAGGCAGAGTTGGGGTTAAAGAGACACTGAAGCCACCATTTTGGCTGAAGAAACTGTGCTGAATGAAGATGCACACAATACAAACATATTTCTTGGGTCGCATTGCCACCTCTAGTTAATAAGTTTTGCATGTTTTTGAAAGGCCTAAAAAAGGTTTTGCATGTTTTTTGAAAGGCCTAAAAAAGGTACAAAAGATCAGAAGCAATGCTGCTTTTAAACTACCCTTCAACAACATATTACCCTTCAGTGCTCTGAAAAAAAAGATCCATCTCCATCATCTTGACTTATTGGCTTGCTCTTTATTTATTTACCAGTTTGTTCAACTGCAGAGCGTTTTGTTTGTCCTCAGCATCCAGTCGGGTCAAGGGCTGTTTCAGAGGCTGTCCAAGGGCAGGGAACGTTGCTTCCTACAAGCCATATGAAGAACAGAAATGTTAAATTCATAATCAGCATTACTAAAATCTAGACCAAGGTCCCCAGCATAGTGCCTATGGGCATTGTGACACCCACCAACACTAGGGTTGCCAGCCCCTCTGTCCGGATGGGGGTCCCCCCACTTTTGGGGGCTCCAATCTGCCCCAAGCCAGCTGGCTGGTAGGGGAAGACCTGTCCCCAAGCCCCACCCCTAAGTGTGACCACCTGCCTAGCCACCCATCTCCCTCCCCTCCTGCCAGATTTAAAGGGCTTCAGCTGATCGGTGGGGACCACATGGCCTGCCACTCAGCTGGAGGGCCCTTTAAATCTAGAAGGAGGGAGGGAGAGGGGGGTCGTGGGCTGCATGCTTGGCTTGCAAAAAGACCCTTTAAAGGATCTTTTTGCGAGTGGGGTGTGGGCCGCAACTGCACCTCTCCCTCCCTCCTGCGAGATTTAAAGGGCCCTCTAGCTGGTCAGCGGGCCATGTGGTCCCGCCAATCAGCTGAAGCCCTTAAAATTGGTAGGAGAGAAGGGAAAGGGTTGGCCAGGCAGGTGGTTGTGCTTGGGGGTGAGGCTTGGGGCATCCCCGCCCACCCCGGAACACCCCCAAATCCCCCCACTGGAGCAAGTAGGGGTCCTGGCAATCTAACCAACACTTTTTCTTGTTCCTGCTAAGGGACTTTAGAAAGTGGGTGGGTCAGGTGGGGCTTTTGCCCAGCAAGACTTCTGATTGGCTGTACAGTTTTTTAAAACCATTTCTTCAGCAGCAGTTTCCACCACAGCACAAGGATCTTCACTGTGCGACTGAAGGTAAGCCACGGCAACCATTTTGTAGCTGGCTCCGCCTCCCACAGCAGCCATTTTATGGCATCCATTGTGCGGCTGTGCCCACCACACTGTGTCAGAATTCTAAATGTGCCTATAGGCTAAAAAAGGTTAGGGAACTCTAGTCTAGGAGATGGCTATTTACCCTTTCTTCCAGCAACTTTTTACCTGGAAATGAGATTTCATAAAGGTAGAGAAAGGAAAGGTGTTGATATCAGGTGGCAAAGAGAGATCAACCTTTGCTTTGACCTCTGGTGGGGAAACTTCGGTGACTTGATTAATCTGGCCATGGTGCTGACCTGCAAGATAGGGAAAAAAATACTATGAACTCTGAGAATAATTTGAAGCATCTCCACTTTCCCATGCAGTTTCTTCAAACTGCTTCTTGTGTGCAACACAGCTCTGAAAAATATGGAAACAACAACTCAAGAAATGTGCTTGGTCAAAATTAATCAACCAACAGATTTGCAAACAGGGAATGAGCATGTGGCCAGCAGCTTCCCAATGGTGAACAAGCAGAGGTCATAAAAAGTGAAATGTAGAATAAAAGAGTTATCAGGAACAATACAGAAGCAAATACATCACTGATTCCACAGTGCAACACAGTTCCTGAACATCTTGCAGATACATTTTGTCACCTTTATGGCTTCAATCCATCTCTCTCCTGCATCCTTCCCAGGGCTGGATTAAGAAGGGCTTCAAATGAGCTATCTATGCTTTAGACATCTCTTCTGTTGCTACCCATAGTCCCAAGTCTTTGCGCTGGCAAACATCCTTCTTTTCCCTTTGCCAGCCCAAACATAGAACTGACATATTTAACATATTTTGGACCACAAGAAGGAAGCCTATGATGAAATGTGTTTGTGGCAACACAGAACTGGATCTCCTATTAAGACAATTTAGATTAGAACACAAAGAAAAACAACAAGCAGTGCTATTCCACTTTATAGCTCCTTACATATGTATGTACCCCTGGCTGTTTCCCCCTGTGAATGCTTAGGAAGGGACACAGCTACCTATTTATCTTCTGGGTAGCAAGTAGTGTTCCCTCTAAGCTGAGTTAGTGTGAGCTAGCTCACCGTTTTTTAGCCTCCAACTCACACATTTTTGTCTTAGCTCATGAAGAATGGCCCCAGAGGAAACTAATTTATGCAGTAGCCAAATCGCTCGCTCACAACATTAATGCCAGTAGCTCACAAAGTAGAATTTTTGCTCACAAGACTCCACAGCTTAGAGGGAGCATTGGTAGCAAGCATATATGCATTTTTATTTTTTAACAATTTATGCAACATACATGGTGCCTGGCAGAAGATAAAGAACACAGGGGATCCTGCCCTGAAGGAGCTTACAATCTCAAGCATACAATGGGGGGAAAGAACAAGTATGAGGAGAGAGGCAAACGGTAAATGTGAGCAAATGCTTAAAACTCAGGTACAGACAATGACACATGAGCAGCTAACCCAAAGGTCATGTAGTAATAATCAGATGTATACAAACAATATCTGTGTTGGTAAAATGGAGAGTAAGAATGGAAATAGAAAGATTTAAATAGCAAGCTCAAAGACTCTTGGAAAGACACAGCCTAAACCTTCATATCTCAGATCAGTGATGAGCTCCCAAGACCACAGTGTGATGCCCTTTGACCTGAGCTGAAAAGCATGCAGAATACAATTGGACTGCACATATAATCAACAGCAAGACCAACCACAGGGCAGCCAACAAACAAAATCATACATAAGATGAAAAGGAGGATTATGTACTCTATGATATAGGAATCAATCCTAAGCAAGTCCACTTAGAAGTATGTCCCATGTTATTTAATGAGGCCTACTCCCAGGAAAATGTCTTTAGGATTGGAACCATAGTGATATATAATGCTAATATAGAGAGGATTGTTTGCTGTACAAATTGGATGTCATTGTCTATTTCTTTTTGTCTACTATTGGAAGCCACCCTGTTTTGAAGGTACATGGTGAACATCTTTTAAATTAATTAATTAGTAAGTGCAAGTGTTCAGAATTAAGTTGAAGTTTCCAAATTTCCTCAGCAAATTTTGAATGAGGAATTCAAATTTGTGTATTGAATTTGAAATCTTAACCTCAAAACTGGACATTCGAATTTATTTTATTTTTATTTAAAAAATTTTCGTCACCAGTCACCCAAAGGGTCTTGTGGCAACTTTCAAACTAAATCCAATAAGGTAAAAACAAATAACAAATATAAAATATTAACATTAAAATATTAAAATGTGGCTATCACCATACCACTATTGAAGCAGCCCAAACATGTGGTTACCCTCCAAAGGCCAATCTAAATAAATGCCCTGAGGAAACTAAACTAAAGTCTGGCAGAGCACGGTATCACCTAAGAGTGCATTCCACAGGGCAGGGGCCACAACTGAGAAGGCTCTTTCCCTGATGACTGCTAACCAAGCCAAGAGGCCCCTAGACAACGATCAAAGGGAGCATGGGAACTGTAATGGGAGAGACGATCCCATATGTATGAGGGTCCCAGACCACTGAGGGCTTTGAAGGTTAATACCAATGCCTTGAATTGGATCCAGAGACTAACTGGTAGCCAGTACAGCTGCTGCAGAATTGGAGCAATATAAGCTGACCCTGTTGTTCCGGGCAGCAACCTGGCAGCTGCATTCTGGACCACCTGCAGGTTCTGAAGCATTTTCAAGGGTAGCCCTACACAGAGCCAATTACAGTAGTCCAAACTGGAGGTGACTGTTGCATGGATCAATGTAGCAAGGTCTGACCTAGACAAATAAAGAGCCAGCTGGCAGGCCATTATGTCAGCTACCAAATACTGCAAAATATCAAATACTAAGAACAATTTGCTGCAGACAGCAAAGATCTGAGACTATTCAATAGGAAGTCTAAATAGAAGTATGCTTGAAATGCATTTGGGAGGAGGTGAGTAAATTCATTTCAGCTCTGATGTAAGGTCTCACAACCCTCTAATACACCTCAAGAAAAATAATTGGAAGTCCAAGATGGTTCACTCACCTTCAGCCAAGCGGAGAAGGGCTGCGAGCTCAGCAGGGATTTCCAGCAGCTGAACATCCTGCACGAGAAAAAGGATCAGCAAACTATAAAGCCACAGGAAAGGGTAATTGTGCTGGGGTTAAAAAAAATAGGTGATTATTCAACTATATCAATAGTACCATCAATGCACATGGCATGTTAAACACAAAAAATAGGTCTTTGCACCCAAGAAGTTTGCAATCACAATTGCAACAGTGGGGACAAACAATTGAACTAGAGCAGGGAAATATAACAGGCAATTTAGATATATGGCAAAACATGAAGTAGTACTACGTGAAGAGAGTCCAGAACGAGCCTTGAACCCTTTTCACTGTATTAATGCACTCAAGATCCAGTCTTTCTCAGTAGGAAACCAATGTGAACTATTTTACAGGAGGAATAACAACAAGCCAGTGAGGTGGATTAGACTGAGAATGTGTGTCCAGATCAAGTTCACTCAGCACATTTGCTTTGTAGGAAGTTGTAGTTATTTCTCTGGGGAAGACTATAGTTTGTAGACAAACACATGGCTCTCAGTCTATGTCAGAATGCCTTCTCATGTTCTTGACCAGCACATAATGTACAACTTATGTACAAAAGGTTGCAATGCCCAGCCATTTCATGTTTTCCCCTGGGTCCTAGATTAAGAACACTGAGCATGAGATTTCTGTAATGAATATCAATAAATCAAAATTAGGCTTGCAGCTTACAGATACATACCTGAGCAGCATATTCAAGATTGCTACAGCACAGACATTATGATGCAATAATTTAGAGCAAGAGGTATCAGTTATCTGAGACTGTTAAATAGACAAAATATTGCAAGAGTGCTAGTGTTTTAAGCATGTTTTATTTAAAGTTTTAAAAATCTTTAATTGTTTTTGTCTGTGTCCTTTATAAAGTTTATATTTCTGCTACCTGGCATTACATTTTATGATACACACGGCCTGGCCTAACAAGGTCTCATTTATGTCAGATCTGGCCCTCATAAGAAATGAGTTCAACGCCCCTGTTCTAAACAGACAAAATAACATTAATAACATTCAAACTATCATAATATAAAATGCAGATGCTCTTTTTATTTATATGATCATAGTAATAGCTGTTGTGAGATCAAAATAGGAGCTAACTGGAGCCTCCATGTCCAGAGGCAACAGTGGATCATTAGCTTCATCTAGCACGGCAAGTTCTCACTTACAGACCTACAACAATGTGTAACTACATAATAAACTACACAACAGACATAGTCTGGAACTTGATTCCCAGGCTTGTGATGAGCTCCGTTTGGATCAGGACCAGGATGCGTGGGAAGAGGGGGCTTTAAATCTGAAACCACAAATTGATTTCAGCAGCATTGCTTCTTCTCCAGACTACCAAGGGGGATGAAATGAGATGCAAGTCGGTATCTTTTGGCAACAGAGAACAGAGAAATGGTTCTTCAAGGAATTGTAGCACTTACTGATATAGTCTCAAGTTTAACTTGCCCTGCTTACTCAGTGCCAGCATAAATGACTCTGCCTTTATAAACAACTTGGTTTTGCCAGATGAGACCCCATATTTTGTTGACATACCATTCCCAGGCACTTCCTGCTCTCTTCAGCACCTTTGATCAGTGACTCGTTTCTCTGCCTGCTGTTCTCAGGCCTCTGTAATCAGGACAGGAGAAAAATCATGAAGGCATGCAGGGAGTGTTCACTGCTGGACTACAGTCAGAGCCAACCACCTGCTTTAAAAGCCTTATATAATCCTGTAGCAATAAGATCATAATTCTATGTTCATGTCAAATTTTTCAGATTTGTATATTGAAGATAGCTCCTATCTGTGACTTTCTTGAAGTTTCAAAAGTAAGTAGAAGGAACTCCTTTTCCAGACATCAAAGCCCTCACTGCAGCTCTGTGGACCTCTCCACCAAAGTCAACAGTACAAAGCACATAATTCACATTATATTACCGGAATGTCAGGAGGCTGACAGTTTCACACCTACATGCTCCCCACACACAATTATCAATAGATGTTTCACTTGTGAATACTAGAATATGAATCAGTATTTTTATAGCAGTGTCCTTGACATAAGTACATAGGTTAAAAATCACTTTCCTACTTCTAGGCAGACTGCACCTAGAGAAGCCATAATAGAAATGTGAGAGGCTGGTAGTCAAGATGGCCAGGGAATGCGCCCTCATGTTTAAATTGTCTATAAACCACAGACCAATGAGGATTTTGTGAATAACATAATGCATGGAGACCACAGTGCACTGGCTACAGTTCCTCTGATGTTGGCCACTGTAGACTATCATTTTATACCTTCAGATTCTTCAGTGAAAACTGGGGACACTCCTGAGCATGAGTGTGTGTGTGGAGGGTGGGTAGGGAGCAGCAGAATTTACCATGGGAAACTGAAAGGAAGTACAAGCAAATGGCTCCAGATAAGGCAAGCCACAGACTATGAAGTCAGTCAAACACAAGTTTTTTTTCCCTGGGGGAACATGCTGGAATGGAGTTCCAGAACCTCTTTGACAAAATTCTTTTAAAAATGTTTAAAAGTTCATGAGTTTTCCATATACAGATTGAAAACTTCATTTCCCTCTTGAGTCTATGGCATTGTACCTGTCTGAGGTCCAACCCCTCCTCAAACCTCACCCTGTCCAGACTCCACCCCTCAAACCTCCAGGAATCTTCCAACTTGGAGCTGGCAACCCTATTTCCTTCCCAGCCAAGCATCCATCTGCCATTATCTGCCCCTCTGATTTCAGCTTTCCATCTCCTCCCTCCTGGAGATCAGTTGTAATTCTGAGTGATCTCCAGCCCTCACGTGGAGATTGACAACAATGGAAAAGTAGTCTTTCTCTGCAATGGGGACCAAAGCAGCTTACATCATTCTCCTCTCCCCCTTTTGACTTGCACAACCACCCTGTGAGGTAGATTAGGCTGAAAGTCTGTGACTGGTTCAAAATCACCCACTCAGCTTCTACAGCAAGAACCTGGATCTAGCAGACCCTGCTCTGAAGCACTGATTGCTACACCTAGGGTAGCCAACCTCCAGGTGGAGCCTGAAGATCACTAGGTATCACAACTGAACTTCAGACAACAGATCTCTCCCCCCCCCGGAGAAAATAATTGCTTTGGAAGGTGGGCTGTATGGCATTCTATTCAGCTGAGGCCTCTCCCCTCCCCAAACCCTGGCTTCCATAGACTCTACCAGAAAATCTCCAGGGATCTCCCTACCTGGAGCTGGCAAATCTAGTCAGGACTGACCCCAATGATTTCCTCACAAAGGCCTGCAAAGGGTTTCCTTCCTTTGTCTGAACCAAGCTTGGTTGCCTACTGTGGTGAAACGGGCTCCAGTTTACAACTCAGCTGTTTGCCTCCCACCCGCATATCTCACTCTTTAAGTTTGTCACTACTTTTTTGCAGGGACAGTGAGATCCCTGTGACCGAATCTCCCTATTTGGAGATGGAATCCCCAATCTTTGGGGATCCCTGAAAAGTTGGCAACCCAAGGGTCTGGCCTTTCCTTGCTTCCCTGGGCTATCCTCTCCCTTTGGTATTGTGCAGAGTGGGGAAACTATGTAGTCAGAGCACAACACAGATTAGTAGCTCAAATAAAAATTTATTTAACTATATTTACACAGTTATGAAGCACACACACACTGTAGGAGTTAGCACATACTATGAACCAACAGGGCATAAATCAACAGGGGTTAAATGCAATCCTCTTTCCCTACTTCTGGAGTTTGTGGGCTCAGGATAGGATCTCACCTTGGACCGGCCTCTGGCTCTACTTCAGCCTCTCTCTCTTGCCCAAGAGAGCAGGGAAACTTCCATTAATTCCCCAGTCCAGCTGACTGTGGAGTGGCTGAATTTCTGCTGCCTCTCAGGGATGAAGACTGCCTCCTCCCTGGATGGGCTGCCGTCTATATTGATGCTGACCCACCCGTTGGGACAGTCCCTGTTTTCCCACATTTTTTGGCCTTGAAGCAGCTGGGAACTGTAGGCCAGCAGATAAGGATGCCCCATTCAACCCAGTGAGTGATAGGCCCCTCTCTAGATCTACAGCTCAATTAAACCTTATGGGGGAACATTTTAAACAAACAACCACAGACTGAAGCCATCTTACAAACACAGGTAACTGCCAGTTTGTGAGTGGTCCGAAATCACAGCTTCCAGAGCAAGAACCTGGGTCTGGCAGACCCTGCTCTGAAGTGCTAACTGCCACGCCTAGGGTAGCCAACCTCCAGGTGGTGCCTGAAGATTGCTGGGTATCACAACTGAACTCCAGACAACAGATCTCTTTCCCCCCTGGAGAAAATAACTGCTTTGGACACTGGCCTCTATAGCAGTCTATTCAGCTGAGGCCTCTCCTCTCCCCTCCCCAAACTCTGGCTTCCTTACACTGGCTTCCTTAGACACAGAGTGGCCAGAAATTTCCAAACCTGGAGCTTGCAACCCTAGTCAGGACTAGCCCCAAGGACTTCCTCACAATAGCCACTGAGGGGAAAGTGAGTCCCACACAGGAGGCAAGCAGGGGAAGCGTCTTCGTCAAGAGAGAAAGCCGTTTGCCAGTAATTCTGACAGGGCATAGTGGCTGAAGGGGGAGTGGGCATGGCAAAGGAGCAGTGGCGGCTGATGGGCCAATGGCTGAGGGAGCGCATTGCACAGCCAGTGGGAGAGATGCAAAGTGTCACTCCACAATTATATATAAGGAGAGATTTTGCAAATAAATTATGCATTTATACCAGAGGACATTGGTTCCATTTTACAGCTGGTACTATTTAATTTATTCATCAGTGATCTGGAACTACGGGTGAGTAGTGTAGTGCCCAAGTTTGGAGATGACACAAAATTATTTAGGATGGTGAAAAACAAGGCTGACTGTGAAGAGCTCCAAGAGGACTTCTACAAACTGGGTGAGTGAGCTACAATGGGGCAAATGAAGTTCAATGTTGGTAAGTGTCACAGAATTAGGGCTGGATTGAGCTTCAGTCCTCTGCTAAACCTCTGGTACACCTATGATACTTTAATTTCTATAGCAATTAGACTCTATAGTTGAATCTGTGGTTCTGTTTCCCAGGAGGCTTCAGGACTCTGCTAAGTGCTGTGGCCTTCAGGATAACACTATACATGACATTTGCCTTACATGTCTTTTGCCTTTTGGAATGTTTATACACTATCAAATTCTAAATAGATAAAATATCTGAACCTAGCTTCCTGGGATTCTCTTAGTCAGCCTTGACTCTCTGAGTCAACCTAGCTTAACCCAGCTTTCCTTGACTTTTCTGACCCCAAAGATAGAAAGAATGGGTTGAGCTTTGCAGTGTACATCATAGATGTATGTCAAATGCTCATCACAGACTTGACTGACAGTTACATTAGCTTCTATGGGTGAAAAAGGGCACTTAATGTCTGAATCTGGTTTTGTTCCTCGTTGTTCTGGCCAACCACTCTTCCGTTATGGGTCCTGGTAGAGCAACCAAGGATATCCTGTATAGAACTTTAAGTGCACTGTTTATGTATTGAGGGTGTGTTGAAATATTCTCTGACTATTGAAATGCTACAAAAGTGTTTTTTGACTTAAGAGTGTGTAATAGAATAAACTGAGTTTTGCTCAGAACAACTGTCTCTCTCTCTCAATGCAATTGGGAAGCCAGCTTCTCTCACTCCCCAAAATGAACAGGTTCCTGTACCCCTCATGGAGGCCCCAGCGAGGTGATACACATTGGGACAAAAAAATCCCAACTTTAAGTATAGGCTAATGGAATCTGAACTTGCTGGGACTGTGAGGGAAAAAGATCTTGGGGTCATAGTGGATAGCTCAATGAAAGTGTCAACCCAGTGTGCTCCAGAAGTGAAATAGGTAAATTCTGTGTTAGGGATTATTAGGAAAGGGATTGAGAATAAAATGGCTGATATTTTAATGCCCTTGTATAGATCTATGGTGCAGCCTCTTTTGGAATACTGTATACAGTTCTGGTCACCATATCTCCAAAAAGACATTGTAGAACTGGGAAAACTACAGAGGAGGGCAACCAAGATGATTAGTGAGTTGAAGCACCTTCGCTATGAGGAAAGGCTGAAGAGTTTGGGACTTTCCTGTTTAGAAAAGAGATGACAAAGGGGGGGACGGACATGATATAGGTTTATAAAATTATGCATGGGGTAGAGAGAACTGACAAAGAGAAATTTTCCTCCCTCTCCCAAAGTACTAGAACTCAAGGGCATCCAATGAAGCTGATGGGCAGTAGGTTCAGGACAGACAAAAAGGAAATACTATTTTACACAGAGAGTGATTAAAATGTGGCATTCACTGCCAGAGTATGTAGTGATGGCCACAGGAATAAACAGCTTTAAAAGACTCATGGAGGATGAGTCTATCAGTGGCTACTAGCCATGGTAACTGAGGGGAAACTCCACATTCAGAGGTACCAAGCCTCTGAATCCCACATCCAGGAGGCGGCATCAGGGGAAGGCCTTGGCCTCTATGCCCTGTTGTTGGCCCTCCAGAGGAACTGGTTGGCCACTGTGTGAGACAGGATACTGGACTAGATGTACAACTGGTCTGATCCAGTAGGGTTCTTCTTATGTTCTTATGCCACCCTTCATCTCATGGCAGCACACATATCCATTTTATCCTTACATAAATACTCTATAGGGAAGTTTGGCTGAAGGATGGTAACTGACCCAGTGAGATTTAGGGCAGACTGTAGATTTGGACTTGGTTATCCTATTCAGTACTAAGGGTATGCAATTTTTTTTACCAGTATTTTCCGGTTTGGGTCTATTGGACCTGAAAAAATTTCAAGATTTCTGAAAAATCCCAGATCCCAATACTGGTATTGTATTCGGATCTGAGTTTTTTTGGACATCCCAAATTTTTGGGATCCAAGAAGAAAAAAGAAGAAACTGTCGGGGGGGGGAGTAGCAGCAAAGCTGCGAAAAATACCTGACAGGCAGAGCAGATTACCCCCATCAGCTGTTTTTTGGATTTTCTACTACATTCCCTTTAAACAGGGGTCATTTGAATGGACTGCAGAAGACAGCCTGACAAACAGCTGACCCATGGGGAGCAGTCTCCCCACAGGCTCAGCGCTCCACTTCCTGCTGGCTCAGCTGATCTTAGTGCTGGCTTATTGGGCAGCCCTGTTTAAAAGAGGCTGCAAAAGAAGGCTGCCAGCTAAATGCTGAGGCAGCCAGGAGCACTCTGCTTCCCAGTGGCTCAGCTGATCCTTGCGCTGGCTTCTGCAATCTCTTTAAACTTTAAAGGGACTGCAGTAGAAAGCCCAACAAACAGCGGAGAGGTGGGAGCAATGTGCTCCAGCCTCTCTGCTGCTTTTTGGATCATCTACCCCAAATATATACAGGATTTCTTCGGGAATGTTTTTTCAGTTTTCATGAAAAATCTGAGATATCTTTGGGGTCCTGAAATATACAGGGATATTTTTGGCTCGGGTAGATCCAAATGCACACCCCTGTTCACTACACCATACTTGTTGGTCTGATCTTCTTATGCTCTTAAGAATACTTAGGCAATGCAAAGCAAAATATTTGAGTTTCACAATTCATTCACTCAAGAAAGGACTAGTTGATACACACAGCCAGTGTGGTAGTAAAATTGCCACTTCAAAATAATACAAGAAGAGCAAACGTTCCATCATATAAAAATTCCTTATATACACAAACAACTAGGTGTCAGAGTGACAGGTTCTAGCTCAGCCCTCTTATGGGTAGTTATAGGGATCTCCCCCTCCCCCGCCACCAGGGAAGTATTGTGACTCCCATACCTGCTGTCTGAAAGGGCACAAACCAGGCATAATTTTAACACCTCAATTGCTATTTGTGTACATAAGGCCTCAATTGAAGTGCTACACTTAATATTTACCAAATTCAGCTGTTTGCCACAAACACAAAGGTCAGTTTGATCAACCACATTTACCATGGAAGAATTACAGCTATCACGTAATAGTTGGGTTATGTAAATAGCACATATAATTTTGTTCTCCCCAGATGGACCTTGTACCCAATAATGGAGGCAAACTGATAGAATTAAAAGTTTGTCCCTTGAAACACACTTCTTGAATTAACAAGCCAGTACTCCCACTCTAATGCAGAAACAAATTTTTGCCACTGTTCCAACCGATAAAAATATGTTAAACAAAAGGTGTGCTTCATTCAAAACCTTACTTGCTAACACAACAGAAATGCTATTTCTCTTGATTAATCAGCTTCACTACCTTGGTCCACTGAGTCCAGTACCTGTCTCCAGCAGTGGCAGAGGCACATACTTCAGAAGGCTTTAACAGCAGAAAAGAGAATATTTATAGTATACTCTCATCACAGCCATTAACTTGCAATCCTTGGCTTGTTTAACTGTGAGAAAAATTAGCATTATGAATGACCAATATAATTATACCCTTCAGAGGAAACAGTACTTGGAAAACTGATTCACCTCTTCGCTTTCACCAGCTGAGGATGATGGTTAAAAAGTTTCACCCAACCTTGAAAGGTACCCGTCCAGCCGAATCATCCAGCCAATTTCTTTCTCTGTAGAAAGCCTGTGAGACATGAGATCATGGTCTCCTATCTTGCTTTGTTTTTCCCATCTGTAAGCAGATACTCTGCCCAATCCCATGCAGTAGTACTTACTTGTCTGCTGCCCTGTAGCGTAGGCCTGCTTTCTTTCTTCTTCCCCCCAGACTCACTTGCCAGTAAATGGCAAGAAGGAGCAAACAGGGGGCAGGGCTGGGCCAAGACTGAAGAGCACTAAAGTCTGCTCAAGGCAGAACTGCAGGTGAAGAAAAAGGAGTCTGTCTGCAATTGTCACAGTGAACTTTGAGACTTTTTATTGTTGCCATTTCTTCATGGAATGCTCCTAAAGTAAACAGTGAGGGCAGGGACTGGGAAAGCAAAAGAGCAGCTTTGCAGTGGTTCCTTGGAGAGAGAAGCTGGGAGCTATCCAGGACAGGTGGGGAATGCATGCGGCAGAACACCAGAGCACAGGAAGCCGTGAAACACACAGTTATGACAGGCCTTAGATGATGGTAGGTTTTCACTAAGCATCTTGCAAGCCATTTTCCAGGCACTCTCTCATCACCACTGCATCCAGTTACAAAATCATTTTCAAAAGTTATCCTTGGGGCAAGTAGAAAAGCATTCTAACAACAGTGTTGGAGGGCAGTGTCAACATGCCCCTAATCCATGCGTTATCATGCATCTGGACTGCAAGAAGAGCCCCAGGGAAAAGTTGTAATGATGTGCCATGGAAACTCTTGCGCTACCACTGTTCCTTCACATGGATTATGGTGCCTTTGCAATGGACAGGATTCTCCACACATGCTGACTAGCAACATAGAAGCTGTGCAATGACACTTTGCAGCCTGCAGGAGTATTCCCAAGAAATAGTACAAAAACACTTTTCAGTATTTATTTACATATTTGTTGTGTATTAAACTGTAAATCAAGCCTATACTTTGCAATGTTAAGCTTGACTCTGAATGTGGCTCCTCAGCTGTCGCATTACTATTGGTTGGTTTCTGCAAAACCGATGCAAGTAGCCAATCACTGTGTGATAATGTATCTAAGAGGGAACGTCTCTGATTGGACTTTATCCCTGCAATATTATTGGTCGTTAACTTGTAATGGGTGTGGCTTTGACAACCCGGGAGAGTTTAAAAGAAGGAGCTGTGCTCCCCTTGTTGTTGTGTGTTCCTGACTTACAGTTGCTGTTTAATAAAGCTGAAATCACTTGAAGCTGAATCCTTTGTTGAATCTCATACTTAACAGTATTTTATTACAAAATGCTCATATCCTGCCTTTCCTGCAGACAACAGTAAAGAAAATACTAGTACATAAAACAGTAAGAGTGTTAGCTCTAGTTTCTTTTTAAGGTATTGGAGAACACCTTAAGCATTTCCAGCACAGTAACACAAAGCAACCCCATGGCTATGGTGATTCCAGTATATTATCAGAACAGACCAAGTGTGCATGATAGATGTCTAAGTGCTATAATTAGTACTTGCAGACCTGTTCATTCTACCTGATGCACATCAATCACATACCAATCATATACATAGTTTGACCCGGCACATCATCAGATAGTTGGATGTGAATTATGCTGGCCTATTTTGGCAATGTGTGATTCCAGTCTTGAGATCCTGCAGAGCAGGAGGGCATGTACAGTGACCAGAGGGAGGGGTGCTCAGCTTTTCTCACAGAGACCCACCCAAATTCTCCTGTACAAATCTCCTGCACCTGTTGTGGATGTTTTAATTTCACGGATGTTCACTCCTGATTAGCTTTTATACATATTATGCAGAATTAACTGTTAGACCAATATGGAAGAATTTCTAGCTCTTGGGGTCTTCCTACTGTCTCTAGAATTCTGGATTATAGAAAAACACTCCTCCATTATTTGATACAAGAACTAATTTGTTTTATCATTTGTTGATGGTTTCCTTGTTTGAAATGTATGTGTAGAGAAGCCCCGCAGTCTCACACAATCCCGCCAATCAAACCTTGTAACAGAAATCATCCCATGGAATTGCCAATTTACCTGGTGTTGTCTCCTTTTCTGAACCACCGGCCTGGAGACAAACACAGCCACCCCAAACTGAATCAAAGTCTTCTTTAATCTTTGATAGCGTTTCCTGTAGGTTGTAAACAACAAATGAAGTCAGCAAAGAAGAGATCATTGTGGGAATGTGATAACCTCTGCTCTGCTGAAACAGTATAGATTCTTAGGTACCAGCAGAGTCTGCTTGCTTGCACCAGGACTAAATAGAGATTAAATTTTGCTGTAATGTCTGTCGGTGCTTCAGGTTTAGAACAGAACAGCATGACCTTCTGACCTTGCCAGATGACCCCGGAAGTGAGCCTGAATTAACGTGACCTTCTGCTTGAAGACCCGGAACTGCCTCCGGCTGATGAGGCCTCGGAGATTGCGCTGAAGGGTAACAATGGCCCAGCTCAGTTTTTGGTTCCATCTCCTTTCAAGTATTTGCCTTGCTTTCTCCTTCAAGAACACCTGAGGAAAGGGAATAGATGCTGACATCTTAGAATACCGGAATAGGTTCTGCATTACAAATTAGCCACCTTGTGGCCCTTATGAGAACAGAAAAGTGGTGTATACATTTTGTAAAAAAACCCCAGCAACTTTGCCCTAGCATTAATTAGGCTATACTATTAAATGTGTCAAAAAACTGTTCAAGGAAATCCATGGCAGCCTTTTCTTTAATTCCTAGTTAGTCTCCAACATTGACAGAGTTCAAAAATGCAAATAGTTTTGTTTCATTGATGCTATAACTACATATGCTGCCAGTTAACCTAAGGCTCTCCCCATAAGAAGAAAACTGCCAAGAGCACAGGTGCGCACCCCAAGAAGCAAGTCTTCTTCCATCCCCCCCGATTGCTGGGATGATCCAGTCTGATTGGGGAGTACCCCGGGATTCTGAGGAGTCCGAGGTCAGAATGAGCAGGAATGGCACCATGTCTCGCGCACCTCCCAAGATGACCCAGAGCATGGGAAGATGCATGAAGAGTGGGAAGAGGATTCCTCCACAGAAAAGGCCCGCTCCTGCTTGCACTCAGATTTGAAGGAGCTGAAAGACGGATTCCAGTATTTGGTGAAAAATCTACCCAAGCTGGTGAAAGAACTGATGGAGAAAGAGGTATCCAAATCTTCCAAAGATGAAGAAGGGGGTGGAGATGAGGCTAAACAGTTACCTCAACTGGCCCCGCTGCCTCATAGAGTTGGTATGGAGTGTGAAAGGCCCGGAGATGCACTGGAAGCAACCTTTGACAGGAGCCCCACCAAGTTGGCGTTCTTCACAATACAAGTGTGGAAGATGTTGTGGGAGTGGGGCACTCAATGAAATTGCTGAGCAGTTGGGTTAGAACAGATAAAAGGAAGTACTTCTTCACCCAAAGAGTGATTAACACATGGAATTCACTGCCACAGGAGGTGGTGGCGGCTACAAGCATGGACAGTTTCAAGAGGGAATTAGATAAACATATGGAGCAGAAGTCCATCAGTGGCTATTAGCCACAGGGTATAGATAGGAACTCTCAGTCTGGGGCAGGTGATACACTCTATTCTTGGTGCTGGGGGAGGCAGCAGTGGGAGGGCTTCTAGTGTCCTGGCCCCACTGCTGGACCTCCTAATGGCACCTGGTATTTTTGGCCACTGTGTGACAGAGTGTTGGACTAGATGGGCCATTGGCCTGATTCAACATTGGCTTCTCTTATGTTCTTATGTAAAGAGTGGATTTTGTGGGCTCTTGGCTGTGAGACAGAGCCACTGACTGGTTTGTCAGTCTTTACAATGTGGCAGCACCAGAGTTGAAAGGTGTTGATGCCTTCATGCAGGCCCTATGGCACCAGTTCAAGGATCCCCTAGAACTGGAGAAAACTTGGACCCACCTGAGGGGGATCTGCCGAGGTACTCGCTTGGTCCAAGAGTATTCGGATGAATTCAAAGCCACCACAGCTAAACTCCTGTGGTGGCCAGAGGAAGTCCTGATCAAGTTCTACTGGGCAGGCTTAAACACTATCATCCTAGAAAAGGCACTAGCCCAAGATAACCCGCTTACCCTGGCAGGGTGAATCCAGGTGGCATGTAAAGTGGAGAACTGCCATAACCTGGTAAAGCTCTATCGACATAAGGCCCCGGCCCAGGGTGGTGGGAGGCTGAAAGGAGCACAGGGTAGAGGATTGCTACCCAGTGGGGTTTGA
Organism: Gekko gecko; assembly: GCA_029375565.1. Taxonomy (NCBI): domain Eukaryota; kingdom Metazoa; phylum Chordata; class Lepidosauria; order Squamata; family Gekkonidae; genus Gekko; species Gekko gecko. The sequence goes on from JAPDNY010000002.1 coordinate 222,478,865, forward strand.
GAACATAATCTGAAAAGGGGCCTGTGCCTGAGGTGTGACAAGCCTGGTCACTTTGTGGCCGACAGTGCCTGGACCCAACCTGAGGACCGTGAGAGGTGTGAGGAGCGGGAGTGGTGTGAAGATTACTGAGAAAAGAAGGGGAAGCTGCCTGGGAAGAGACCCAAGCCCCCTAGAGCACTGCAAGCCACGGAATTCCCCTCATTGGGGACGACCTCCTCCAGCGACAGTGACAAGCCTCAGGTTCAGGGAAAAGGCCAGGACCTGCTGTGAAGAGCACCAGCCAGCAGGTCTGTGATGCCCTGGTGCGAGAATCAGTGAGAACCTGTACCTCCCTGTTTTTTGTGATTGTTACTATTCTGAACCCTGGAGCTGGGACCCAAGTGCAGATGAGGGCCCTCATTGACTCTGGGTGTTCTCAGGACTTAATGAGCTCAAACTAAAAGACCCAGTGGTGTTTACGCAGATGGATGGTACCACAATGCAGTCGTGCCAGTACCAGACTGTTGAGTTGCCTGTAGGAGTTTCTGGGCATTGGGAGCAGAGGTCATTTATAGTGCACCTCACAGCTCAGTTTGGTGTACTAAGAACCAGTTTGGTGTAGTGAGAGCCAGTTTGGTGTAGTGGTTAAGTGTGCGGAGTCTAATCTGGGAAAACCAGGTTTGATTCCCCACTCCTTCACTTGCACCTGCTGGATGACCTTGGGCAAGCCATAGTTCTGGCACAGCTGTTCTTGAAAAAGAGCAGTTTCTGTCAGAGCTCTCTCAGCCCCACCTACCTCACAGGATGTCTGTTGTGGGGAGGGGAAGGGAAAGGAGTTTGTAAGCCGCTCTGAGACTCCTTTGGGTAGTGAAGGACAGGGTATAAATCCTTGGCTGGTGGCCCACGACCCATATGTACAGTGGAGCTGGGGGACTTTGACTTTTTTAGATCCCTGCTGTAAGGAGCATCAATGGAACCCAGCATGGGGGGAGGAACCCTGCCCCACACCAGAGAGGGTTTACCTGGTGCGTGAAGAGTTAAACACCATCCCACCTGAATATAGGGACTTAGGAAGTGTATTTGAGGAGAGGGAGGCAGATGAGTTACCCCCTCAAAGACTGACTGTGCCATAGAAATCTTACCAGGACACAAAATGCCTAAAGGGAAGCTATACGCCATGAGCCCCACCAAAAGGGAGGAACTACCCCACTTCATTGACAAAAACCTGGAGTGGAGTTTCATCTGGCCAGCCACTTCCCCTTTTGCAGCACTGGCGCTGTTCTGGATAAAGAAGTATGGGGGGCTGAGGTTGCGTACGGACTACTGGGGTCTAAACGCTGTGTCCATGTCTAATGCCTACCCCTCACCTCTGATTAAAGACTTATTGGTGGAGGCTTCTAAGGGAAAAATATTCACCAAGTTGGATTTAAGAGACGCTTACTTCTGGGTGCGAATACAGGAGGGGGATAAGCATAAGACTGCATTTAACACCCCCTTGGGACAATTTGAGTACTTGGTTATGCCATTTGGATTGGCTGGAGCCCCGGGTGTGTTTATGAATTTGATCAATGAAGTGTTACACAAGCATCTATTCAAGGGGGTTGTTGTGTACCTTGATGACATGTTGGTGTACACACAGGACATGGACTTACACGTGAAACTGGTGCAGGAGGTGCTAATGGCCCTATACGATAACCATCTCTACGCAAAACTGAGTTCCATAAATCGGAAATAGACTTTCTGGGCTACCGCATCACTCAGCAACGTTTGGGAATGGACCCCAAGAAAGTACAAGATGTGGTGGGGGTGGGAAGCCCCACGCATGCAGAGACAATTACAATCCTTCTTAGGATTCACTAATTTCTATCACACATTCATCCCCAATTTCGCCCAAGTGTCTTTGTCCCTAACAGACCTGTTAAAGACCAAAGGGAAAAGCCCAGAGGTGAAGAAGGGGGGGAAGTAAGCCACAATGGACTTCTGAGTGCCAACAGGCGTTTGAGAACTTAAAAGCGCTGTTCACTTCAGAACCCATTCTACATCATCAGGATGAAACTAAAGGTTTCATTGTTCAGGTGGATGCGTCTGATGTGGTGATCGGGGGGGGGAATGTTGCAATGAGGCCCAGATGGGAAGTTGCACGCCCTTGCTTATGTTTCTAAGAAGTTCTCTGGGGCAGAAAGAAACTGGGAGGTTTGGGATAAGGAAGCTGCGGCTGTTAAGCTGTCGCTGACCACATGGTGGCACTGGCTGGAGGGGGCAAGAGTGCCATTTGAAGTATGGACAGACCATAAAAATCTAGAGGCTCTGAAAACACTCTGCCACCTTAACGCCATGGGCGGAATTTTTCTCTAAGTTTCGATTCACCCTAAAGCACCTCCCAGAGAGGGCTAATTTTCTGGCTGAAGCCCTCTCTCACCTCCCACAGCATGCCAGTCAGTGCAATGAGGTCATAGACACCGTGTTCTCACCCACCCAGTTGGGAGGGGCTGTGCTAACATGTAGCCAGGTGAAAGTGGTTAGGGAGGCGGAGCAAGGCGACTGGTTGGAGAAGCTAAAGACTGCGCTCAACCCCCATGATTTAGAGACAGTGGAAAAGGAGGGTTTGCACCGGCAGGGTAATGGGTGCAAAGCAAATAGAACATACATACCCAAGGCACCGAGGGGGGAGATTTTAACCCATAGTCACGACAACAAGATTTCTGGCCACGTTGGTTATTCAAAAACTTTGCATTTAATACAAAGGTAGCTTTGGTGGCCAGGCATGACGAAAGACATCTCCAAGTATGTGGCTATGTGCCAAACCTGTTTGATGAGCAAAAGGGGGGTTGTACCTGGTTGACTCCAGCCATTGGAAACCCCCAAGAGACCTTGGGCTGTAATTTCCATGGATTTTATAAGTGATTTGCCTCCAAGTCAAGGAAAAATGGTCATCTGGGTAGTAGTTGACTTGTTTTCTAAGCAAGCCACTATGTCCCATGGAAACAAATACCCACTGCCAAACAACTGGCTTCCATGTTTTTACAATATGTGATACAGCTGCATACATTACCAAGAAAGGTCATATCCATCCAGGGTACACAGTTCGTTGCTAAGTTCTGGAAGGAATTAATGGCTTTACTGGGGGTGGACCAAAGACTAAGCAGCATCCTGAGATGTTACCATCCCGAGATGGATGGCCAAACCGAGCACACCAACCAGATTTTAGAACAATTTTTGAGATACTGTGTCAATCACCAGCAAGACAATTGGGTGTAGTTATTGCCTTTTGCGGCATATAGTTACAATAACTCTCTCCACAGCTCCATTGGGATGTCTCCCTTCATGGCGGTGCATGGGTATGAAGGAACACCCCTCCCTATGACAGACATAAGAGAGCCAGTGAAGGGGGACGCCCAAATATGGTGGTCTACCATGACGAGGAACTGGGATGCATTGCAAAAGACGTTGAATAAGGCCAAAGAGGATTACAAGCGTTTTGCAGATGGCAAAAGGAATCCTGAGTGGGACCTGGCTCCTGGTGACTCTGTGTATATATCCAGTAAACACATCAAGGGATTGCAACCCAGAAGGAAGCTGGGGTGGAAGTACATAGGACCCTTTAAGGTTATACGTGTTATCAATAAGGTGGCTGTTGAAGTCGAACTACCTAAATTGCTTCGTTCTTTGCATCCTTTGTTTCATCACAGCTTCCTGAAAAGGATCCTGGAGCCTCACCCTGGACTCCTCATCCTCCAGCTCCACCACCTCTTCTGATTGATGGGCAACTCCACCAAGTAGTGGAAACAATTCTTGACTCCAAAATTAAGAGAGGCCAGCTGTATTATTTAGTCAAGTGGAAGGACTTTGGGTCTGAACAAAATGAGTGGGTTCTTTCAAAGCATGCACCTCACCTAATTAAAGAATTCCATTGTAGCCATCCTCACAAGCCAGGGGGGTGAGAGCTTGGGGAGGGCGTATGTCAAACTTGGGCACCTGACATTGGGACCGGCTGGCTGAATTGGTTGCATTGTCCATTCTTGATTTACACTGTTTGTAATCTTATCGCTGCCCTTGTTTTCCATTGAATTCCTTAGGGGGGGAGAGAGTGTGTGTGGCTTGCTAGGGAGGATTGCTTGGTAATTTTCCTAAGGGGGCCTCAAGACATCTTTCACATGAGAAATGTCCTTGGAGAAGACTGTGCTTGGCTAGATAGTGTATATCTTTCAGAGTCACTGTAGTAACGCTGACGTAAGTGTGCATGGAATTTTGAGGGTTTTACCTATATCTTGTCTTTTCCCACCTTTGCAAATCAGTCCTAACAAAGAGCTTGAACCCACAGCATCTCATATCTCTAAACAAAGCATTCACTGCCAAAGTGTGTGTGGAAAGTGATTTGACGGGGAACCTGATACCCTGGGCCCTAGATCTTCTAGCTGGCACACTCCAAGCAGAGCCCCATCAGAAGATCTTAACATCTACAGAGATGCATATGGGTAAAAGAAACTCCTTTTGTGGTTCAGAGCACATCTAACATCAGCCTTAACCAGGATATGTCTTGGTATCTTCCAAGTTGGACTGGGTGGTGCCAAGGGGTAAGCTATTGTATGTGAGTAGGGACTTTGGCATGCCACATGCTTCTGCTTTTAGATATCTTGAACAACGTTTCTCCATGCAAGTGTATTTTTTATCTACTGCAAATCCTCAGGATGGGTCAACCTACAAATATTAAAAAACACAATCACTTGTATTCATTAAGTTGATACAATCCCAAGCTATTTATAAGTGGAAAAATCAATATGGTGTCTTGGGTCTAAAGATCACCCGCTCTCTGGAACTGATTGTTGGGAGATGCAGGGAGCTACAGCTGGGGGAAGGGGGAAATTGATGGCACACACCCCTGCCAAGAGCCTAGAAAAACTGAGGTTTTTTTACATCCTGTAGCTCACTGGTGGGTGAACGCAGGATTCACTCCAATTTGGACTAGAACCAGCATGGTGCAGTGGTTAAGAGCTGCAGACTCTGATCTGAAGAACCAGGCTTCATTCCCCAGGCCTCCACACAAAGCCTACTGGGTGACCTTGGGCCAGTCACAGTTCTCTCAGAACTCTCTCAGCCCCACCTACCTCACAAAGTGACTGTTAGGGGAAGAGGAAGAAAAGGCAATCGTAAGTGGCTTTGGGATTCCTTGAGGTAGAGAAAAGTGGGGTATAGAAACCATACGGTATGCCCATTTGATCTGCACTGGGCTTCAACATAGACAAACTCTGAGAACATATCACCTTGGTGATTCCAATCTGATAGAGGTCTGAGAGGTCTCCCACAACACGTGACAGTACAGTGATACAATTGTCTCGTTCCGGTAAGCAGCTTGATCCCTGGCCAGCCAGGACACCATACCTGAAAAACAGACCAAGGCAGTTTCGAAGCTATTCCAGGGGACTGAAATATAAAAGAGAGAAAACCAGCCCCAGCGCTTAGGCAACTAACGGTCGAACTACCCAGTTCACTGAAGATGTGTGTACAGTTCTTCCTGGCATGTTTTTGATGCTGTGTGGGAATAATTCAAAGAGAGAGGGGCAGCCTAATACACAGAGGTAGACGCTCCTACTGCTGCCGCTGGTTTACTAGTTTCAGAGGGCAGCCGTGTTGGTCTGTGGTGGAAGAGCTAGAATAGAGTCCAGTAGCACAGAGACCAACACGATTTTGGGTGCATTTGTTTACTAGCTTGCTGTTACCATGGGTGATAGTTAAGCCTAGCACCATCACTGATCTCTGGAGAAAGAGTGAAGCATGTGGAGAAAAGGGGGAGCACCGACTGCCACTGCACACAGCAAGACACACACAAGAAGAGAGAGGAACACAATTCTGCCACCACTGTCCAGAGAGAAAAGGCTGTCAGCAATGACTGCTGCATAGGATAAGAGCCTGCCTTACTGCTATGTAATTTGTGATCCACATGTCCCAGGGCAGCCAAATACACAGAGAATTTCAGAGGGACTGCATACAGGAGGAGCCAAGGCCTTAAAGCACTTCTTCCCTACAACTGGTATGGCCTTGCCCATGTTTGGTCCTGGCCACTATACGAATACACTGAAGGATTATTGGGTTAGCAGAGTGCTCAAGGCATATAACGTGGCAGAGCCTATCTGGTTTGTGTGTGCTGACAAGAAACAAAGTGGCACACAAAGCCTCTTTATCTTTGCAAAACTAATATGAGTCCTCTAATCTAGTCTAACTAGCTAGAATGGACAGAGATGCAGGAAGCATGTCCTGCCCTCATGGGGTCGGGGTGCCAAGGTGGAGAAGTATAGCATAGTGTGGAGAGAAGGTGTCAGGACAGAAGAAAGGAAGGTTCCCTGAAAGTAGCAGTCTACATATCAAGGGGATAGTTTCAGAGCAGCAGAAGGGAACGATGATCACTGTCCTGGCTTATCGATCTCTCTGGGTCTCTATAGTCCCTCTCTGAAATCTGAGGCTAAGAGACAGCATAAAGTCCTTCACTTCCAACATAGACAACAAGAATGAGCTCTATGTGTGGTTACATTTGAAAAATGTCAGGAAATTATTACTGGTCTAGAATACAATGCATAGATTGCTGGCCAAACAGAACACAACTTCAGCTCTCAATCAATAGCACTGGTCAACCATGAGGTTCCGGGCAAAGTATTGCTTTTAACCTTTACAGCCCTAAATGGCCTAGGTTCAGGGTATCAGAAGGAGCACCTTCACTCCATATCAGTGTTCCCTCTAAGCTGAGTTAGTGTGAGCTAGCTCACAGTTTTTTAGCCTCCAGCTTACACCTTTTTGTCTTAGGAAGGATAGTTCCAGAGCAAACTAATTTATGCAGCAGCCACACAGCTGGATTGCCCATAGGGCGAACTAGGCGCTCGCCTAGGGCGCGCCAGCCGCAGGGGTGCCAAATGGCGCCCCACTCCCCCCCGAAAAGTGCCCCTGCGCCGCCCTAACCGGGCACCTGCCACCGCCGCCACTAGACCCCCTCCCCCTTCCCGGCTTTCCTAGGGGCCCTGCAGCCACGGAGCCCCAGAAAAGCCAGCGCTGGGAGGGAGGGGGCGGCGGCTAGACCCCCCTTCCCGGCTTTCCTGGGGACCCGTAGCCGTGGAGCCCCCAGAAAAGCCAGCGCTGGGAGGGAGGGGGTGGCGGCTAGACCCCCGCCCCCCGGCTTTCCTGGGGGTCCCGCAGCCATGGAGCCCCCAGAAAAGCCGGCGCTGGGAGGGAGGGGCGGCGGCTAGACCCCCGGCCCCCTTCCTGGCTTTCCTGGGGGTCCTGCAGCTGCGGAGCCCCCAGAAAAGCCAGCGCTGGGAAGGAGGGGGCAGCGGCTAGACCCCGCCCCCTTCCCGGCTTTCCTGGGGGTCCTGCAGCCGCGGAGCCCCCAGAAAAGCCAGCGCTGGGAGGGAGGGGTGGCGGCTAGACCCCCTTCCCCTTCCCGGCTTTCCTGGGGGTCCCGCAGACACGGAGCCCCCAGAAACTCCAGCGCTGGGAGGGAGGGGGCGGCGGCTAGACCCCCCGCCCCCTTCCCGGCTTTCCTGGGGGTCCCACAGCCACGGAGCCCCCAGAAAAGCCGGCGCTGGGAGGGAGGGGGCGGTGGCTAGACCCCCGGCCCCCTTCCTGGCTTTCCTGGGGGTCCCGCAGCTGCGGAGCCCCCAGAAAAGCCGGCGCTGGGAGGGAGGGGTGGCAGCTAGACCCCCGCCCCCTTCCCGGCTTTCCTGGGGGTCCCACAGCCACAGATCCCCCAGAAAAGCCGGTGCTGGGAGGGAGGGGTGGCGGCTAGACCCCCCGCCCCCTTCCTGGCTTTCCTGGGGGTCCCACAGCTGCGGAGCCCCCAGAAAAGCCGGCGCTGGGAGGGAGGGGGCGGCGGCTAGACCCCGCCCCTTCCTGGCTTTCCTGGGGGTCCTGCAGCCGCGGAGCCCCCAGAAAAGCCGGCACTGGGAGGGAGGGGGTGGCGGCTAGACCCCTACCCCCTTCCTGGGTTTCCTGGGGGTCCCGCAGCCGTGGAGCCCCCAGAAAAGCCGGCACTGGGAGGGAGGGGGCGGCGGCTAGACCCCCCGCCCCCTTCCTGGCTTTCCTGGGGGTCCCGCAGCCGCGTAGCCCCCAGAAAAGCCAGCGCTGGGAGGGAGGGGGTGGCAGCTAGACCCCCGCCCCCTTCCCGGCTTTCCTGTGGGTCCCGCAGCCGCGGAGCCCCCAGAAAAGCCGGCGCTGGGAGGGAGGGGGCAGTGGCTAGACAACTTTAATGCCATTAACTCACAAAGTAGAATTTTTGTTCACAAGACTCCACAGTTTAGAGGGAGCATTGCTCCATACAGTCCCTCTAGTGTCTTTAGATCCATACAAAAGGGTGTTAGAGGTGCCCCTGCCTTCTGAGGTGTCACAGGTGACCACAGGTCTTCTTCATCTCTTGAATAACTGGCCAGAAGACAGGCTCCTTCTCTGTCTTGAGGGAGCAGATAAAAACTTTCTTTATAGAGCCCTGACCTGGACAGCCCAGGCAAGCTCAATCTCGTCAGATTTCGGAAGCTAAGCAGGGCAAACTGTGGCAAGTACTTCGATGGGAGGTGAAATACCAGAGGTGGTGTCAAGTCCTGGATGCACTCATTCTCACAAATACTCTTGTAGCAGCAAGATTTGTTTATTAAGAGGTAGAGAGGTTCCAAGCATAGACAGCTTCTGTATTGGAACTGAGTTCTAGATGCCAGTTCAGCCAGTATACTGAAAGCAAGATATTCCACATAAGCAACCAATCATTGCTCCCACTCGGCCCGCCACACATCTGCCCCTGCCCTTGCAACCACCCCTAACATCTGCAATCTAATGGTTACATTATCTAGAAGCTCCCCAGACTACAAGGTCACACAGAACAATGAGATCATATACTTCCCAAGATGTTCTCAACACATTTGGAAGACCCCTGTGTGAGAACTGTTACAAGCTGGCACTAACCAAGCAAAGCAGACAGCTATACACATTCACTCCCCTCCTCCAGTTCCCAGCACAGATGATAAACAGCAATGAAGAAGAGCAAAGTTGTGTGCAACATAGGAATTGTGTAGGAATACAGGTGAATCCATAACACAACCAGTGGAATAATACAATGTGTGAGAAGAACCCCTAATGCAACAGAACATGAGTATAAGAAACAGGAAATATTTGGCAAATGAGGCCCAAGCTTGATAGGTGGGAGGCGGGGTAAGGCCTTACTCAGCCACCTCTCTGAATATCCTCCAGACCCTCAGCAGGGGTCAGTCAACAGAGGTCACCATGACTTCCAAGTGCACACACACACACACACATGACTTCCAAGCGCACACACACATATTTTAAAAATACCAAGAAAATACCTTCTTTATAGGAATGTCTTTAAGATCTGGCTACTCTTATGTTTTGTGCTTCTATTTTTCTTATCCTTGTTTCTATTACTGAACTTTTTATTCTGTATGCATTTTAACACTATTTCATGATAAGCTGGTTTGGAGGCCTTTTTGGCTTGGAAGTAAAATATGACTATAATGTTATTTGGAGTGTACCCATAGTGCCTGGAACAATCATGGAGGTAGAAGCTGTGAAAAATAATTCTGGCCAGCAAACTGAAACACTCTCTAGACTTTGACTGCAAATGTTTACAACTGGTTTCAAAAGGGATGGAAAAACGCACACAGGGCCATCTGCCATGAATGTCAAAATAGAGAACCAAGCACTGGCTTTCAGTCCAAGATACAGCATTTGATTGACAGCATGAAGCCCAATCCCTCCGGCAGATGAGGGACACCTATCCCTGAAAATAACTCCAAATCTCCTGCAGATCCAAAGAAGAATATTTCACAACTAGACTTTGAAACAGCCTCACCTGATCAGGAAGTGGCGGAATGGGATGCGAATGGGATAGCCTTCCTTCCTGATGTGTATGGCCTCCAAAATCCCAGAATGCCTTAGTTGACAAGCCACATATTCGGTGTCAAAGATGTTTGGCACCTAAGGTTTAAAATAAATAGGATTAGTGAGTCAAACATCAGACAAAAGACACACAGAATAGGACACATATTGGCATGCAAAAGAATCAACCCCTTTGCTCACCACTCCCCCTTCACAGTGGCTTTGCACCAGGCACTATGAAGCAATTCAAGACTGTGTATAGTCAGAGAGAATATCTCAGTCTGAAAAGGAACAATGCTTGTAGGAGGCTACAGAAATCCCTGCTCCTTATCCCAGGATGTGTTCAGTCCAGAATACAGCAAGTTGAATTAGTCAGCAATGGGGGAAACACTCTCAAGTATGTAGCCTTGCCAAATATGAAGGAAACACATAGGTTAAACTGCCTTAGCAAGCAAAGCTTTTCGTGTCTTACTCCTTTTCCACTTTAACAACCAAATTAGGGCTGTAAGGAAGTAGGGTTAGAAATTGTTGGAGTAGGGCGATTCAATATGCCTGGACATTGAGGAGTGCTACATTGCTCTAGATGTATATATGTGCTACCTTCTTAATGAATTAGATGCCTCTCTTTGTCTAACCTGTGGGCTTCTCTCTGACACTTCCTTCTCTTCCTGTGCCCTTTGTGTTCTCTTTCTCTCCGTGTGGACCTACAAAGAGCAGGATGCATCTGCAGGTCTCTCCTGTAGAAGCTATGCAATCTCACTTGCACATGCATGATGTGTAACATTTGTAATAGGGAATAGTATTCTTTAGATTAGTCTTCTGTCTCCTTTCCACTGCAGCAAGGATGGTGTTATGTCCATTGGCCACCACTAGGTGCCAGCAAGTAATGCCGAGCTTAACTCCCTGGGAACAATAGGGACTAGGCTCCTGGACTTTCTCTTGGGGAACCAATAGAGACTGTGGTGGGGAGGTCTAAACCCACCAATAGGATCTAGGGGTGTTCCCAGATGCTGTATATAGTTGGCCACATGGCCGGGGTTCGGGGTTCTAGTTGTGTACCATGCTGATCACTACATCGGTCTCTGGTTTCTTCATGCGTCTAACCCACTACACAACAGATGTAAATGTAAACTTTACCTTTCTGCAACATATTGGTTTGGAGTTTATTTACTAAATATGATATCATGTTTCTATGACTGTGTAATTTTGCTATATTAACTAATACATATCTTCAATACTGACTTCACTAATTTCAGGGCCAGGAACTTGGGCAACAGATTGAGAGAGTCAGAGGCAGGGAGCACATGTTAAGGAACAGGAGGTTATCATAATGAGGTCCATGGAGGAATCCTCTGCACCACTGTGACATCATACTACAAAGAGAGACAGGATGCACAGCTCTTGCCCTCTATGTATGTTTACCAGTCCCGTGTATTTCCAAAAAAAGGAGCAAAAAAAAAAAAAAGGTAGCTTTATAGGGGTTTCTGACCCAGCAGGTGAGGCTCCATGACCAATCCAACTCATACCATCGGGGAGGGCAGGATATAAATCCAAATAAATAAATAAATAAAAATACGTTCTAACCCAGGACAGTTTAGGATAAAATATGTATCTGGACCATGTTTATGAAGAATATGCACATTTCACTGACATGCATAATGTAAGGGCAGTATCATCTTGACAATAAATCAGTGCACTTTCAATGATGGACCCCACCCTGCAAACACAACTGCTTGCTTACCATTCTGGAATTGGGTTTGATGCACCGAACAAAGAAAACATGGCTCCTATAATGTGTAAAAAAAGCAAAAATTAATCTCTGAACATAAAGTCTTGACTTGTGAACTATCTACATACATTGCAAAGACTGATATGTGAGAAATGGGAAGGAACAAGACATAGTTGCTTAAATGTAGAAAAATAGGTGCACAACTTCTTAAGCAGCAGTGCCCCTAAAACAGAATCCTTTCGAAGAAGTTTTTATAGCCTGCTTTTCTCTACCCTAAAGAGTCTCATAGCTGCTCACAATCGCATTCCCTTCCTTCCCCCACAACAGGCACCTTGTGAGGTAGGCGGGGCTGAGAGAGTTCTGAGAGGACTGTGGCTGGCCCAAGGTCACTTTGCAGGCTTTTTGTGGAAGAGTGAGAAATCAAACTCGATTCTCCAGACAGGTGTCTGCTACTCTTAACCACTACATCATGCTGGCTCTCATGTTGATAGAGGAGGATGGTTGAGCTTTGTATCCCAGCTCCCTTCTTCTTCACACAGGAGTCATATCAAGATGATAAGTGCTCAGGCAATTTAAGAGTTCTTGTGCTGAGTTTGCAAGTATGGCTCCAACCATTACACCCATCTCTTTTAACAGAGGCATGAGATATGGCTCCATGTGACTTGCTGAGGGTGAGGAATTGAATAAGGATGTTCAGAATTATAGTCAGGGAAGGAGCTGTGGCTCAGTGGTAGGACATCTGCTTGGCCTGGTCCCAGGTTCAGTTATCTGCAGGTCCCAGGCTCAGTCATCAGCACCTTCTCTTTAAAAGATTAGGTAGTAAGTGATGTGGAAGACATCTGTCTGAGTCCCTGGAGAGCAGCTACCAGTCAGGGTAAACAATACTGACTCTAATGGCCCAACAGTCCAATTCAGTAGAAGTAGCTTGTGCACATGTTCATACTCCATGAGTCTGTGGTCACATTTATTTCTCTCTTTGATCTCCTCTTTCCCTGTCTTCATGCTCTCACATTCCGAACACAGTAAAACTACTGTGTTAAGGTTGCTACAAAAAATGGTGGTGGCATCACTAAATTTCCTCACCTGTTCAGCTTAGCTGTGAGATCTTGCAAGGACTGCTGGAGTCGGGATACTAGTGTAGAAGATTGATGCTTCAGCCCTTGGCCTCTACTTCCAGGCTCCCTCTGACGAACCTGATGTTCCTTGACTCTCTGGAAAATGCTGGACACCAGCTTTGAAGAAATAGCAAAAGAAATCAAAACATGTAAAGCCTCAAAACAAATTTGAGAATGTACTTGAAGAGCTGGGAAACTGGACCAGCTCTCTTTATCCTCCCTGTCCAGCCAAGGGCTGGAATCTAGTGGAAGAAAACAGATTTGTTTCAAACTCCTCAGGGCAAACCAGTCCCATGGTCTAAAAGGCCAAGGCACATTAGAACTGAATTATGTTCTTTACTTCAGGTGCCACAGGTCCAAAATATCTTATATAAAAGTAACCAGGATGCCTTTAGATGAAACCTATACAGAACTTGCATATCTGCAGACATTTGACTTCAGTGTTATCCACACAGGGACAGGCTTGTGTAGTTTCCCTGTTGCTGCTGTGGCTGCTGTGGCTGCTGTGGCTGCTGATACAAGGCGGCGGCGGCAGCAGCAGCAGCAGCAGCAGAAAGGCTTCCACGTGGCAGGTTTCCCATCGTTTCTCTCTCCCAGTCCCCACCCAGGCAGCAACCATTACCACTCTCCATCAGCCACCAGGGTTTTTTCATTTTTTAAAAAAATTGGCAAATTCACAGCATTATTACAATGTAGCATAGCATTAATACAATGTAACACTCTGTATATCTGGTTCTCAGAATTTCCAGCTTTCATTTTTGATGCAAAGATATGCCCTCCCTCTTTCATCTCTGCAATGAAAGGAGTTAGAGAGTGACATTTTCAGAGAATATGATACACAGATTGTCCTGCCATTATAATGGTATAACAATATTCAGTTGCTAGTAAAAAAAAAAAAAAAAGCCCCCCAAGACCACTAAAGGGACTGGGGAAATGGCTGGCATGTGGGCAGGACCAGGAAAATCTGGATTTACCCACCCACACAGCAGCCATTCAGACTTTGCTGTGATCTTTCCCAAAACTCTTCAGCAAAGCAGATTTGAGAAAGGTCAGGGAAACTCCAGGAGGTGTATGAATGTATCACCATGCTGTGGGAAAGCAGGAACTCAGGGTAAATAACCCACATGGTAATGGCTTCCATCACAAAATCATCCCAAAAGAAAACTACCCTTAAGCACATATCTATCCTCGGCCAATGTAGAGCCATGTGATTTTTTCCTCTTGTATCTTGGCATCTGAACATGGCATGTTTTGAAACTGGTGTACATTGGCTCTTAATGGTTATATGCATAGAAAATGTCAGATGTAATTCTGTATGTTTGGACTGTGCAGTCCAGGGAGTAATCTACATGGCCCATATGCAGAGGCATAATAAGAAACCTACATAATTCACTGTACCTTTAGATGGCTCTGGAAGAAAATATCCAGGATTTCTGGTCGTAGTTGGTCATGGTTTTTATCCAGAAACTTGTGTACCTGTAAAGCCAGATTTCCCATTGCTCACATTGGCTTTTAAAAATTCAAGTTAATTAAACTTCTGAAGCTTCTGTCAATACAAGCTCTATGCTGTTAATTACACTAACCTATAGAAATCCCCAGGGCCTGTTCCTGGTTTTAGAAGACCCTGGGCAGACAGTGCCTCGGGCCCTCATTTACTCACCACCAGCCCTCCCCCCATGCCTACTTTTCCACCCCCATATCCTTCTTTCTCCCCCAAGCTCTACCACCACCCATGCTCAGTTGGCCAGTACCACCTGCACACTCCTTCCCTGACAGCACCATCCAGTGCATATAGCTGGGAATTCTGCTGCCATGCCTACCAGGAGCACCACCACTGTACACCCACCTACATGATGCTGGGCAGCATGGGTGGCAAAGCAAACAGATGCGAAAGGGCATGAAAACAGGTGGCAGGGAGATATGTAGGTGAGGTCCCCATATGAAGACAAGTCCTCAGATGGGGAGATTGGGAGGTTTTCGGAGACCTTCTGTGTCAAGGAGATTTCTCCATGTGAGGTCTCACCCTCTGACTGGTCAACATCGGAAGTGACGGGAGAGGCTTCTGAATGCGATGGGATCTCTAGATAGGAATCGGTATTGTATGAAGCTCCTTCGGTGGTGGAGGAGATGATGGGAGACAGGGTGAGACTTGCCTCAGAGGAGGAGATTTTGGTGGTTTAGAGAGAGATGCGGAAGGGGGCGGGTGACGCGGAGAGTGGGGCAGGATGGAATGGTGGCCCCAGTCATCCAGCCTCATAGGCATTAGCCAGGGCATCAATGCCAATAGAAGGTAGGAGGAAAACCAGTACAGCATGTGATGACGATGATCCCATGGAGGGTGCATCGATGAGTGATGTCGATATTGAGAGGGAGAGCCCGGACCTGTAGGGGGCTTGGGCGAATAATCCCTCCTGAGTGACCAGGATGAGTGGTGTCGGTCAGGATGGACCGGATATTCATCCCATTGACCTCGATCGTCCGTGTGGATGGGAGAGTGGGATCAGTCACTGGGTCGGTATCGATGGTCAGGGTCGGAGCAGCGACTAGTCCAGGATGAGGCGGATGGAGAGTGGTGGCTGACGCCAGACACTGCCATATCATCTTTGGCACTGGAAGCTGACACAGATGGGGAGCGTCGTCCAAGCTTCCTCTCCAGTACCCAGGGCTGGCCCACTCACTAGGCAAACTAGACTTTTGCCTAGAGCAGGCCAGTCATGAGGGCACTGGACTGCACCCCCCAACCAAAAGCCCCCTCCCCACCAAAAGCCCTGGGTGCTGCATCGCCCCCTGACCCTAGCTGCTGCCACTGCCACCTATTTCTCCCCCAGCCATCTTCATCCTGAACTGCCCTGCCAGCCACTGCCCTCCCCCTCCCCACCAAAAGCCACCCCCCAGCTGCTGCCACCACCTGCTTCTCCCCCGATGCGACCGACCGCCCTCCCTCCTTTCACCCAGGCTGTCTTCCCTCCTTCCACCCAGGCTGTGATCCTTCTTCTAAGTTGCGCCCAGGCCATGTTGGAGCAGCCCCTTTCCTTCCGCCCGGGCTGCCCTCCCTCCTTCACAATTTGTGAATCACAAATACCTCTGCCTCACACACTCCCAGTGTGACCCCTGTTCCTGTCGGCGAAGCAGCACTCGGACTTGTCCTGGACAGGGCCAGAAGGGGGGATTGGCAAAACAAGGCGAGGGTCCCCGTGAGCCAGCCAGTCAGGCGGGAGCGGTGCCCCGCACCCCCACATGCCTCTGCCTCCTCCCAGCTGCTTGGCCATCGGGGACCAGCCCAGAGCCAGATCCACTTCCTCCTGCACACCCCCGCACTTAGAAATTGGGCCGGGGAGGGAGGAACTGCAGGGCACCTTGTGGGGGGGGGAGAAGGGAGGGAGTCCCCCAGTGCCAGACAGAGGGGAGGGCAGTGCCTAACTCCTACAGGGGAGCCTCCCAACAAGTGGGGGGGGGAGAAGGGAAGAATCTCTGCCCTCTTCTATTCACCATTGTTACCAACCCCCCAGGAGATCTCCTGGAATGACAAGGGACCTTAAGACTGTTGGAAGTGAAGGACTGGGCACTGTCCCCTACCTCATCCTCCAGACTTCCTGGCAAGAGAGTCAGATAGCCAGAGAGGCAATAACCCTGTTTTCTTCCTGTGTTTACTCTTCTGCCTTTTGATATGTAGATTGTACTCTTAGGGATGTGGGAGGATTTAACCCTTTCCCCTATGTTGCTGTCCTAAGTTAAATTATGAGGTGCATGAGTGCACCATTATCAAGTACTGCACATCATCAGGTCTATCTGATGACTGAGGGGGGACATGATAGAGGTCAGTAAAATTATGCATGCGGTGGAGAGAGTGGACAAAGAGAACTTTTCCTCCCAACTCAAGGGCTTCCAATGATGGGCAGTAGGTTCAGGATGGACCAAAGGAAATACTGCTTTACACAGAGAGTGATTCAAATGTGGAATTCACTGCCAGAGGTGTAGTGATGGCCACAGAAATAAACAGCTTTAAATCAGGATCAGAGTGATTCATGGAGGATAAGTCTATCAATGGCTACTAACTACAGTGACTGAGGAGAGTGCAGAGTTTGCACGGAGGAAAGTCTTCCTTCTCTCCAGGCCCCACCTGGAGGTGGCAACCCCGTAATTGGTGGGCGCACCGGGGGGGGGGGTGCCAGAAGGTAGCCTTGCCTAGTGTACAAAAAAATCTGGAGCTGGCCTTGCCAGTACCGGAGGGTTCAGCTGCCTGACTGGCGAGTCGAGAATTTCAATCAGTGGTGCCGATTGTATATCTGGCAGCTCTGGCACAGAGGGATGCGTCAATAGGGAATGCAACTGCGGTATCATAGGCAGTGCAAAGCCCTTAGCAGTTACCATGCTGCTCATTTTGTGAGACTACTGTGGATCCCCGGCGGTCGACTTATGAGAGCTATGTCTCTGCGACTTATCTCTTTTCTGTTTCTTCGCCAGAGTCGAGGCAGAAGAGACAGATTTGGAAGAGCGCTTCTTGGATGGGGCTGGACCCGAGTCAGAAGCAGATTTGACTGGTCGAGGCAGTTTTGGCATCGAGAGGGTCACCATCGACCTTGGCATCGATATGGACTGTGTTGGTGGGGGTTTAGTCAATGCAGACGACTTCTGAGGGTGTTCGGTCGACATAGTTGATGACGGAGGAGCAAGGGCCGTTTCCCAAAGGGCGATTTTCAACCTTGCTGCTCTATTCTTGCACATTTGATTAGAAAACATAGAGCGCAACCCTCTGGACGGTGAGATTCACCCAAACAAATTATACAGAGCATGTGTTCATCCCTAGGAGCCAACTTACTCCCACACGAGACACACCTCTTAAAGCACAACCACTTCTTATCCATAAACAAGTTCCTCAGGTGTGAGGGAAATGAAGGCAAAGGGGGGGAGGTTTGAAGACCTTGGAAAGTTCTCACCCCGCTACCTCCTTAACAGTTGAAGTGAGGAAAAACAAACAATCACCAACTGACAAAAAAAGCTGTTAACAGTGCGGCGGTCAGAAGAGAACTGGCAGGGTGTCCATGCCCCACCCCCTTGGGCATGCACAGTTGGGGTTCCCACACAGGCTCAGGTAAAGGTAAAGGTAAAGGTAAAGGTTCCCTTGCTCGAAAGCCAGTCGAATCCGACTCTAGGGTTGCGGTGCTCATCTCCGTTTCAAAGCCGAAGAGCCAGCGCTGTCCGAAGACGTTTCCGTGGTCATGTGGCCAGCATGACTAAACACCAAGGCGCACGAAACGCTGTTACCTTCCCACCGAAGTGGTACCTATTTATCTACTTGCAATTTCTTGCTTTCGAACTGCTAGGTTGGCAGGAGCTGGAACTAGAGATGGGAGCTCACTCCGTCTTGCGGCACCCGGGTCTTGAACTGCTGAACTACTGACTTTCCACAGCCTGCAGTTCAGCGTCTTAACCACTTGAGCCACCGCAGCTCCTTACAGGCTCAGGATGGAGGTGCAAAAATCCCATTGTGAGCTTTGTACAACACCGACCGGATCAGCGCAGGCGCACTAGATCCCACAGGTGTGATGCACAAAGACCACGAAGATCAAATAAATTTACTACTCTAGATCCCCTCTCATCGATGCAACGAACATGAAATTGAGCAAACTTCAGCAGACAGCGGAAGACAGGAGGGCCTGGCATAATCTGGTCCATGGGGTCACGAAGAGTCGGACTCGACTGTGCGACTGAACAACAACAACAAAAAGATCCCCTCTCCAGATCAGAGAGTGACAAATTTATATGCTACTTGCTGTGGCTTGTTCTTGGTGACAAAATCTTACCTTTGTCTCATCTAATAAGTGAAACTGCAGCCTCTTAAGTACAAGACCTTGATAATCAGGAAAGATATGGAATGTTCAAGGCCCTGCATACCTGGTAGGTAACTGGTCCTGCATAATGTTGTACAGTGAAGACAGGCAGCGGCAACGTGGGCTTGGCATACCAAGGACTATTGGCATGATGATAATGGCACTTCTGCAGAAAGCTGTGGTCTGTGGCCTAGGTAGAAGATAAAACGTGGATGGACACTGCAATAATATTAAGCAATCTTGTCCTTAATGGCATGTTAAGTATTCTTAATGCTAAAGAGATCCTCTGGTGAAGTTAAGGGTTTATGGCCTTTCTATATGATTAAAAAGATGTGGTTGCATATAAGGGATTCATGTTATTCCCCATCCACTGAAGCTTGGTGGTACGACTATGAATGGGGAGAACCAAGCTCAAATCTTCACTTTACCATGAAGCTCAGTTGCAGAGTCATCCTAAGCAAATGGGAAAATGCCTTTGAACAAGACTAATGCCCACAGCTCTATGTCAACATAAGCTTTATACAAATTGATCAGAAATTGCATCCCAAAGGTTTTGAGCAGTGCTGGTGAAACAGATCTTTCCTGCATCTCCTTTCAACTGTAGCCTACTGTGCTCCTTGAAATTTGGAGAAGGCTAATGAGGGAGTTGCAGCCCATTTAGGATTTTCAGGTTCACATGAAAAGACACATGTTTGTTGTGTTTTGCTGGGATAATCTTGCTGTGCCATTTGCATTCCTGCAGCAGAGGCCCTCTTGTAGAGCTGTTTCCGTGGCCTCAGATCTATTGCTAGCCAGGCATAGATGTGTTAATAAAATTTGACATACAACTTAGCAAGACAGGTCACCCTGGGAGAGGATCTGCCTTGAGCAGGAGACTCATGTTTTTCTTCTTCTATAAGCTTTAGTACACAAAATGACTCTGTAGTCCTGTATGGAAGTATCATTTAAATTCTTTCCCTTTTAGATGCTTAACTTGCAACAGGGAATGAAAATTGTTTCAGCTTGGGCCTTGTAAAGGAGTGCTAATTTAACATCTGTGAACTGTTCCAGCTGAGACCTTGGTGTTTTTTCTTTAAGCACTCTACACGTGCAAAAAATAATTAGTTATTTGGCCTTGATTGGCTGGCAGGTCGTTTAATACCAGAGGCCTTCCTTTAGAAGGGAAGCTATTCTCCCTCCAGATCATGTGGGCCTGAGAGCACGAAACTTTATGAACATTGGTATGTTTGTTTTCTCACTGTTGCCTTACAGTGATTTGTTACTTTTCTTTAGACTTGTCTTTAATAAATTTTGTCAGGCTTTCTAAAAGCTGAAGTGTGGAGCAGTGTTGTTAATGGGTGCCTCCCTTCCCTTCCCCTAGAGCCAAACAAGACACTGAAGAGGTGAGCCTTGGAAGGGCAGAGTGCTTTGACTCTCGCTAGCTAAGCAAGATGCTCCTTGCCAACTTGAGGTCTGGGTAGTGTTCCCTCTAAACTGAGTTAGTGTGAGCTAGCTCAGTTTTTTAGCCTCCAGTTCACACATTTTTGTCTTAGCTCAAGAAGGATGGCTCCAGAGCAAGCTAACTTATGCAGTCGCTAAGTTGCTCACTCACAACTTTAATGCCAGTAGCTCACAAAGTAGAATTTTTGCTCACAAGATTCCTCAGCTTAGAGGGCGCATTGGTCTGGAGCCCCTGTAAGTTTTGACATGCAGAGCTGAGAGTGAAGCTCTTGCTTCATACAAGTCCATATGCGGGAATGAAAGGAAACTCATTTCTGACCTGTGGCAGTAAAGTCTGAGTGTCCAGGATGTGCAAGATTCCATGGGGCTTTGCTGCAATCAAATCCAGACAAGATGCCATAGATGTCCTGGAAACAGGATTCCAGATTAGTTCTTCTTGTGTATACTCCTCCTAGTGGTCAGAGGTCATTCAAACCCCACCACAGCCATGAATTCCAAAAAGAAAATCAAGAAGACTGATAGTTAGTAGTACTCCCTGCAAGCAAAAGTACATCCAAAAAAACACAGCTGTTCTCACCATTTTCTATAACACACTGAAATTTATTTATTTAGAAGCCTTCTCTCAGTTGCTCACCAGAGTCTGCCCAAGACAGTTAACACCATAAAACAAAACACTTAAAGGTAACAATCAACTTTCTGCATTTTGTCCTGTAACCGATAAGCAGCCAGAATAGATGTTTCATCATAGGGATAATATGATCCCTGTAATTTGCTCAAAACAGCAACCTGACTGTAATATTTTGAACTAACTGGTGTTTCCAGACTGTCTTTATAGACAGCACTGCATAAAGTGCATTGCAGTGATCTAATGTGAATGCTATCAGAGCATACCTCAGCATGGCTAAATTGCACTTTCAAGGAAAAGCTGTAGTTGGCATATCAGCCAAAACTGAAAAAAAGTGCTCTGTGCCATGGAGGGGAGCTAACTCTCAAACTATTGGACAGCATCCAGCAGCACCCCACGCTATGAACCTCCTCTTTCCAGGGCAGTGCAACACCAAAAAACTCTGACTGCTCACTCCTTGAGCTGGTTTAGCAATGACTAATAACACCTCAGTCTTGTCAACTGGTGGCTTTCTTTTACCCTCTAGTACAAAGTCTCTTAGGGCTCAAGCAGATGAGATGCTGGCAGGCCCGTAGCTACAGTGGGGCACCTTGGGGCTAGGCCCCCTGACTTACTGGCAAGGCCCCACAACTTCCCATCCAGCCCAGGGCCCCCAAGTGAAAGCAGGTGCATGGAAGGAGCCAGGTGTTCCTTTAATTCAATTAGCCAGTGCCCCCTAAGAAATTTAAATGCCCCCCTACTTTAAAAAAATCCTGGCTATAGGCCTAGATGCTGGGAGTTCAGTTATTTATGGTTCTTTTATTTGTTTATTTGTAATATTTCTATGACACCTTTTCAAAATCCTGCTCAAGGCTGCTTACAGTTAAAACAACATCACAATATAAAAACAAGCTACTGGAAAAAACAGCATAACCAATGTTTTCTGTTACCCCAGAAGCTCAGACCAGAACCAATGGGTTGAAATTATATCAGAAGAGTTTTCGACGAAACATTAGGAAGAACTTCCTGACAGAGCGGTTCCTTAGTGGAACAGGCTTCCTCGGAAGGTGGTGGGCTCTCCTTCTTTGGAGGTTTCCAAACAGAGGCTAGATGGCCATCTGACAGCAATACTGATTGTGTGGACTTAGGCAGATCATGAGAGGGAGGGCAGGAAGGGTTGCCTCAGTGCTTAGTTCTTGAGGCCCTTTCTTACATGATCAGAGAAATGCTGATTGCCACTTTGGGGGCAGGAAGAAATTTTTCTCCAGGCCAGTTTGGATGGAGATCCTGGAGGTTTTTGTCATCTTCTGGGTGTGGAACAGCGGTCACTGGGGGTGTGGGGGGAAGTATTTGCAAATTTCCTGCATTGTGCAAGGGGGTTGGACTAGATGACCCTGGAGGTCCTTTCCAACTCTATGATTCTATGAT
Source organism: Gekko gecko (assembly GCA_029375565.1). Taxonomy (NCBI): domain Eukaryota; kingdom Metazoa; phylum Chordata; class Lepidosauria; order Squamata; family Gekkonidae; genus Gekko; species Gekko gecko. The sequence goes on from JAPDNY010000002.1 coordinate 222,500,858, forward strand.
TTAATTCTTAGTGTGGCCAAAACTCAGTCCAAATCCATGGACAACCTGCCCCAGAAATTTCATGTGGATGTTAAAAGCAGGGGGAACAAGATGTAACCCTGTGGGACTCCATAGCATAAATGCTATGGGGCTGAGAAGCAGTCCTCCAGCACCACCTTCTGGAATTGTTTGGTCAAGTAAGAGCAGAACCTCCAAAGCACAGTGTCCTGGAATCCCAAACCAGCCGGCCTTTCCAGAGGGGTACCATGGTCAATGGTACTGAAAGCTGATGTACTCCTCCCTGTTACTCCCCTGCATTTAGGTAGGAAAAATCAAATGCATAATTATAGATTGGGGGAGACTTGTCTTGGCAGTGGTATGTGCAAAAAGGATCTAGGGGTCTTAGTAGACCATACACTGAACATGAGTCAGCAGTGTGGTGTGGTTGCTAAAAAGGCAAATGAGATTTTGGGCTGTATCAACAGAAGTACAGTATGCAGATCACACAAAGTGATGGTACCACTTTACTCTGCTCTGGTTTTGGGCACCACAATTTAAGAAAGATATAGACAAGTTGGAACCTGTCCGGAGGAGGGCAACGAAGATGGTGAGGGGTCTGGAGATCAAGTCCTTTGAGGAAAGATTGAAGGAGCTGGGTATGTTTAGCCTGGAGAGGAGATGGCTGAGAGGTAATATGATAACCATCTTCAGGTACTTGAAGGGCTGTCATATAGAGGATGATATGGAGTTGTTTCCTATTGCCCCAGAAGATCAGACCAGAATCAACGGGTTGAAATTAAATCAGAAAAGTTTTTGGCTAAATATTAGGAAGAACTTTCTGTTAGAGTGGTTCCTCAGTGGAACAGGCTTCCTTGGGAGGTGGTGGGCTCTCCTTCTTTGGAGGTTTTCAAACAGAGGCTAGATGGCCATCTGACAGCAATGCTGATTCTGTGAACTTAGGCAGATCATGAGAGGGAGGGCAGGAAGGGTTGCCCCAAATATATACTACAGGTTAGGAAAGGCACAAATAGGTATAGAAAAAAGCCTGCATGGTTAACAAATAAAGTAATGGAAGCTGTAAAAGGTAAGAAGGATTCCTTTAAGTGGTGGAAAGCTAGTCTCAGTGAGGTTGATAAAAGGGAACACAGACTGTGGCAAATAAAATGCAAGTCTGTGATCAGGCAAGCAAAAAGGGAATATGAGGAGCATATCGCAAAAAACATAAAGGCCAACAATTTCTTCAAATACATTAGAAGTAGGAAGTCAGCCAGGGAGGCAGTGGGGCCCTTGGACGACCAAGGGGTAAAAGGAGTAGTGAAGGATGATAGGGAAATGGCTGAGAAGCTGAATGCATTTTTTGCCTCTGTCTTCACTGTGGAAGAGGAGAGGTGCTTGCCCACTCCAGAAGCACTGATTTCGGGACAGGGTTTGAAAGACCTGAATCAGATTGCGGTGACAAGAGAGGAAGTCCTCCGACTGATGGACAATTTAAAAATTAATAAATCACCAGGCCCGGATGGCATTCATCCAAGAGTTCTGAAAGAACTCAAATGTGAACTTGTGGATCTCCTGACAAAAATATGTAATCTTTCTTTAAAATCTGCCTCCATTCCTGAGGACTGGAAGGTAGCTAATGTCACTCCCATCTTTAAAAAGGGCTCTAGGGGAGATCCGGGAAATTATAGGCCAGTCAGTCTGACATTGATACCGGGTAAGTTGGTGGAAACTGTTATTAAGGAAAGAATTAGTAGGCACATTGATGAACAAAAACTATTGAGGCAGACTCAGCATGGGTTCTGTAAGGGAAGATCTTGTCTCACTGACCTATTAGTGTTTTTTGAGGGGGTTAACAAACATGTGGACAAGGGGGACCCAATAGATATTATTTACCTTGACTTCCAGAAAGCTTTTGATACAGTTCCTCATCAAAGGCTCCTAAGTAAGCTCAATAGTCATGGGATAAAAGGACAAGTCCTCTTGTGGATCAAAAACTGGCTTATAAATAGGAAAAAGAGAGTGAGTATAAATGGGAAACTTTCTCAGTGGAGGGTGGTAAGCAGTGGGGTACTCGGTCCAATGCTTTTTAGCTTGTTTATTAATGATTTGGAATTGGGAATAAGCAGTGAAGTGACTAAATTTGCAGATGACACGAAGTTGTTCAGGGTGGTGAGAACCAGGGAGGATTGTGAGGCACTCCAAAGGGATCTGTCGAGGATGAGTGAGTGGGCATCAACGTGGCAAATGGGGTTCAATGTGGCCAAGTGCAAAGTGATGCACATTGGAGCCAAAAATCCTAAATATAAATACACGTTGATGGCGTCTGAACTGGCAGAGATGGATCAAGAGAGAGATCTTGGATTCATAGTAGATAACTCAATGAAAATGTCTAGACAGTGTGTAACTGCAATAAAGAAGGCCAGCGCTATGCTGGGGATTATTAGGAAGGGAATTGAAAACAAATCAGCCAGTATCATAATGCCCCTGTATAAATCATTGGTGCGACCTCATTTGGAATACTGTGTACAGTTCTGGTCGCCACATCTCAAAAAGGATATCATAGCATTGGAAAAAGTGCAGAGAAGGGCAACTAGAATGATAAAAGGGTTGGAACACCTTCCCTATGAAGAAAGGTTAAAACACTTGGGGCTCTTTTGCTTGGAGAAACGATGGCTGAGGGGTGACATGATTGAGGTTTATAAGATTATGAATGAGATTGAGCAGGTTGAGAAAGAAGTACTTTTCTCCCTTTCTTACAATACAAGAACTCATGGGCACTCCATGAAATTGCTGAGCAGTCGGGTTTGAACAGATAAAAGGAAGTACTCCTTCACCCAAAGAGTGATTAACATATGGAATTCACTGCCACAGGAAGTGGTGGTAGCTACAAGCATGGACAGTTTCAAGAGGGAATTAGATAAACATATGGAGCAGAAGTCCATCAGTGGCTATTAGCCACAGGGTATAGATGGGAACTCTCAGTCTGGGGCAGGTGATGCACTCTATTCTTGGTGCTGGAGGGGGCAGCAGTGGGAGGGCTTCTAGTGTCCTGGCCCCACTGCTGGACCTCCTGATGACACCTGGTATATTTTGGCTGCTGTGTGACAGAGTGTTGGACTAGATGGGCCATTGGTCTGATTCAACATTGGCTTCTCTTATGTTATTATGTTCAGTGCTTAGTTCTTGTGGCCCTTTCTTACATGCCCAAGGAAATGCTGATTGCCACTTTGGGGTCAGGAATCAATTTTTCTCCAGGCTGGTTTGGCCAAGGATCCTGGAAAGTTTTTTGTCATTTTCTGGGTGTGAAACATCGGTCACTGCGGATGTGTAAAAAGGTAAAGGTAAAGGTTCCCTTGCTCGAAAGCCAGTCGGATGTGTAGCGGGAAGTATTTGTGAACGTCCTGCATTGTGCAGGGGGTCAGACTAGATGACCCTGGAAGTCCCTTCCAACTCTATGATTCTATGAAGGTCAGGGGTGACCAAGGCTATTTCCATCCAAAAGCCTAGTGAATCAAGATTGAAATGGGTCTACATAATCCATAATCCATCTGTGCCAAGACTGCCTGAAGGTGTGTAGCCACCATCCACTCAAGCATCTTGTCCAAGAATGAAATGTTGGTCAAAGGACAATAGTTGTTAAGGTCATTTAGGTCCAAGATCAAGATGGGTAGCCATATTAGTCTGTCTGTAGTAGTAGAAAAGAGCAAGAGTCCAGTAGCACCTTAAAAACTAACAAAATATGTGGCAGGGTATGAGCTTTTGTGAGTCACTGCTCAGTTCTTCAGATAAGGCTAGAATGGGAGTCCATTTGTCTTGTTTATTGGAAAGTGGAGTGAGTTCAGATGTTGAATGACATTAGCAGGCAAATGATAATAGCAGGTGAATGACAATAACAACCATGATTGGATTTAGGTGAGATATTTGTTGTTGTTCAGTCGCACAGTCGAGTCCGACTCTTTGTGACCCCATGGACCACATCTCACCGGGCCCTCCTGTCTAGGTGAGATATGCAGAGGGGTAATAGGCATGGAGAAATCAGCACTGGTAATGAGGGAGGGAACCTAGGTCTCAATTCAGTGCAGGTGGATGCATTGTCTTGAGCTTCATTATCAGTAGCAATTCAGTAGTCTCTCTTTCTAATCTCCCTTTGAAATTCCTTTGAGAGAGAACTGCTACTCTTAGGTCAGTAACTGAATGTCCTGGAAGGTTAAAATGTTCCCCCACTGGTTTTTGAATGTTGTGGTTCCTAATGTCAGACTTATGTCCGTTATTTCTTTGTTGAAGAGACTGGGCCTGTTTGTCCAATGTAGAAGGTGGAAGGGCATTGCTGACATGGCATAGATCACATTAGAGGATGAGCAAGAATATGAACCTGAGATGGTATGGCTGATGACGCTGGGGCCACTGATGGTGTTGCTAGGATCTACATGAAATGCCCTTTTTTGCAACATGTTCATCCAAAAATATTGTGTATATCTCTATTTGCCCTTATGAATTTCTATAAGTAGGCATGTCCACACGCTCTATGAGGACACATGTCCTTGAGCATCGCTCAAGGGTTCATCATAAAATTGCTCAAGCACCTATGATAGAGTATTATATTCAGGCTGGTAATTCTGCAGAGGAAATTAAATTTGTTTGTGATTTTTGTATACCATAATAGACCCCATGTCACTCAGATTCTTCTATACTAGGAGACCCATTTTATTTATCAGCTTAAGATCTATGCCCCATTTAGAATGAATCAGAACTTGGAGTATTCTGCCTTCATTTGAATTGTTCATTTTTGTACTGCTGTTGTTTTAAGAACGATATACCTGCAATTCATTAGCTAGTATACTTTAAATGCGGGGTGGTGCTTTTATTGTTTGTGAAAACCTTAGGATTCAATATAGCTAAAAGAACTGGTAGTTTATATAATTCTCTTTAAAACTAGGGTAAGTGTATTATCATTATCTGTTATTTTTAATGGATATTGCAGGTATTGCATGAATTGTAGTTATATTATTACTTACAGTTCCACTATCCAGCCACTTAAGCAGCAGAAGAAAAATTGAAACGTCTATATACCTGGGAAAGGCATTTGGCTGCAGATTTCCCTCTGGCTGTCCTCTGCATTATTTGTGACTATAGGAGGTCTTTGGACACTTTATTGCATTTAGCCAAGGAGGAACGACCTGTTGGCTTATTTATGTGCATACTTTGACATTAGTGCCTATGAGCGCCATCACTGTGATGTGATTTTGTATTTCAATATTGATGTATGATATGACATAAGCACTTATTTTGGGGGGTTGTGGACTACCAACTCAATGTAATTGTTCATTTTAAAAATTAAAGATTTATTTAATATATTCTATACTCAGAGATTTCAAGTGTATACAATCTTTGATGATCTTCCCTTGGCGTTCTCTGCTGTTTCTACATTCATCCACTAGGATCCCTGTTTTTTTCTGTTTCAGAATCTATATGAGAACAAAGTTGGCATCTTGGTTTGTTGCAGACCTTGGTACCAGAGTCCACGTTACTGTTAAGTAGTTTGTCATCGCAGGTAAGAAGTTGTTTTAAGTTAACAGGTCCAAGACTGCCTTCTTCAGGAGGAGTCTCATAACCAGCTTTTTCAAAGATGCTGGAACTACACCTTCTCACAGAGAGGCATTTATTACCTCATGGACCCAGTCAATCAACTCAGCCCAGCATTACTATTAGCCATGAGGGACAATGTTCAAGACTGGATGTGCTTTGAAGCACCTTGTCCACTTCATCAGGCCTCAGTAACTGAAAGTCATTCACACAACTAGGACCAGACTGCACTTCAACAACATCCTGAGACTGAACCAGTCCAACTGTGCCATCTCAGTATCTCACCTTACTCCATAAAGACATTATACAAACAGAGCACCCAGTGTTATTTTCTTCTAAAGATCAGGTATATAACAGCACACTTCAGATCAGGGGAGTGGCACAATTGAAAGGTGGGGAAACATACTGGTACCTGTATCAGTACCTGTATGTTTCTCCAGTGGGGCAAATAATAGCTCCCCGTGGCCACTGCAAATCAGGAAAATGACACAGAGGGGAGGCTAAACCTGCCCTATATTTGCACTATATCACCAATCCAAACTGGGCCCCTACACACCTGATTTTTTAATCTACCTCACAGGGTGTCTGTTGTGGGGAGGGGAAGGGAAAGGAGTTTGTAAGCCGCTCTGAGACTTCGAGTGAAGGGCGGGGTATAAATCAAATCTCTTCTTCTTTATGGTGGGAAAGCTGGGAGCTCTGTTCCTGGAACTCCCAGCATCAGGTACATGTGAGTGTTAAGACCTTATATACACATGCAATTGGTAGTACTGAATAATGAAAAGAGGGTCCATTTCCTTAATATGATTATAGGCCTATTGAGGATCTCTCCTTATCAATCTGCCTTTTCATAAACTAAGCAGCAGCATCTCAAAGGTGACTGAGTACAGTGTTACTTTTTCCCTTATATTCATGGGCAGCTGTGTTCACAGATGCCTAGCATTTTATTTTACCTCCTCTTGGGTGATGATTATCTGGCTGATGAAATGATGAAGATGTTCATTGGCAAAGTTAACGCATAGTTGCTCCAGGCTGTTCACCCCAAGATCCTGTGAATACACATAACAGCATGAACTTCTTTCTCATTTCTAGCTTACATCTCAAGTCAACCAGGCCATCCATTAGAACTAATACTTTGCAGCAAATGCCAAGGAAATTACTAGCCACCCTGCATGTTTGTGCCTCAGACAACCACATAGTAATAATCTCAGCCGTCAAATTCTCCCAGCCTGTCCTTTCGCAATGAGCACTCCAGAATCTCTCAGTTTGCCTGCTCATAATTCAAATGAGTTTGTAAATATGGAAAAGGTCTCCAAAAACTACCCAGCTAAACTCTTATGAGTACACTAGCATAGGGCAGAATAACAGGCTCAGAAGTTACCTCAAAGCCATGTATGTCAACAATGCCAATAGTGCTGTCCATTTCCAAAGGGGCCAGAGACTCATTGATCTCCATCAGCAGCCAATCAAAGAGCAGGGAGTACAAAGCCTTGGCAATAGCATCCCTGAATGCATAGGGAAGAGGGAGGAAAAGGAAGTGTCATTATGGACATGAAAAACCCACAAGCAACAAGAACAGAAAGAGAAGCAATGAAGGTTACCTGGCATCAATAGCACTTTCTACTGATAAAGGAGTTACTATCCAGTCATAACACGTTTCCTGGGGAGAAAGAGGCATTCTGCGTTCAGACTGGTAGGACCTTTTTATATCCTCAAACAAACAAAGAAAAAGCCTTTGAGCAAATGGAAATACTTAATTTAATAAATACCTGCAATTGGAATCCTTGGCTAATTTAGAGATACGTTATATTTTGTGCATCCATTTTTTGTATATTCAGGTTTTGATTATTTTATAACTTCAAGCAGCGGGGCAGGAATAACAGATTTTGTATATGCACTTGTGGTAAATGCCAATCTTGCCTCAGTCTCTGAAGGCTTGAGACATTTATTTATCATTTTGTTATTAAAGAGAGCTCCCCTTTGGTAGCCAATTCTCAATGTCTTTAAAAAGTGATCAGCAACCTTGATCAGCAATCCTTTTGTCAGCCTCCAAACTTACACAAAGTACTTGTGAGAGCTGAGACAATGGCATCAGTCTGTATCATCTTAGAGAAAAGCTCCCCTTTTCAAAAGCAGAAATGACTGACAAGGCCTATTATAAGTCTAGCAATGTAATGAAGACTGTAAATAGCCTCGCTGTAATATAGTGAGTGACCTTTGTACCTGCTTCAGAAAATGCATGTGTTGTTTTTTTTAAAAAAAATCTTGAACAGTTTCAGCACAATCCAGGGGTTGAGTGCACTGGGAGCTGACCAGATGCTCTGTTGCCATATCGCCGAGATATGCTGCTGAATTTTAGAGATATGCTGGTGTAGTGTCCTGCTGCTGTTGTGCCATGGCTGGACACCACTGAGCAGGGCCGGCTCACCTAGAATGCGCTGGCTGCAGGGGTGCCAAGCTGCGCCCCCACCCGCGAAAACCCCCTCCCCGCCACCTCCCCACCGCCGCCAGTGAAGAGCGCCCCAGCGGAGCACAGGAGGCGGCAGCGGCAGAGCTTGCCTGCCCTCCCCCCTTGGGAAGCCGGCACTGGGAGGGAAGGGGCGGGGGTTAGAACTCCCACCTCTTCCCTGGCTTTCCGGGGCGCCCCACAGCTGCAGAGCGCCCAGGAAAGCCAGCGCTCTGAGCCTCTGAGGGAAGGGGCAGGGCATGCCATAGACGTGCTGTTGCCCCCACGGCAGGCCTCCAGAGACACGCGGTCTCAGAGCAGGGAAGGGGCGCTCAGTCAGCCCCCTCCCTCCCCTTGGGGAGCCTGCTGAGCTGGCAACGGAGGCGGTCACTCTGGCAGCCAGGAATCCTGCCGCTCTCCTTGCTGCTAGGCCTCCACCCGCCCAGAGCGCCTGGCCTGGTCCCACGTGGCAGCGGCGATGGCAAGAGGAAGCAGCAGCAGCCACATGCTGGGGGGGACTCCCAAGGAGAGACTCTTGGAGAGACACGTCTGCCCCGAACAACATGAAGCAGGCCCTACTGGCCGGAGGCCACATGAGACCCTGGGAACCCCCATTCCCACTCGAGGAGGAGGAGCAGTTCGCCAGTTGATGGTAGCCACGGGGGGGGGGATGGGGAGGGTTGGCCAGCCTGCTCTGGAGCCCCATTGCGTCTTCAGCAGCTCTCAGAAGCGAGGCCGGGTCGGCGCTTGGGAGGAAGGGAGGCCACCGAGGAGGGATGGGGGTTAGAACCCCCGCCTCTTCCCTGGCTTTCCTGGGTGCCCCGCAGCTGTGGAGCACCCAGGAAAGCTGGCGCTGGGAGGGAAGGTGCAGGGGTAACCGGGCGCTGTCTCGTCGCTCGGGCCACCGCTGCCTCCCCCCAGTCTCCAGGCCCCACTGGGAACTTGGCATCCCCGGTGGGGTGGGCGCCATAGGCTGGCCTGCCTAGGGTGCTCAGACACCTGGGGCCGGCCCTGCCACTGAGGCAACACTGCAGAGTGTCCCCCCTCCCGAGCATTGCCAGCTCAACACTCTGTGCCAGTGGGGGAAAGAGCGGGCCCATGAGCCTGGCAGGAGTTAGTTGACTCCCTAAGCGACCCCAGCCTGGGAACACCCCAGAACAGGCATAAAGTTACACCAGCAGCATAGCCCAGAGGTGCCCATGCAATGGAAAGGACAAAATACCCCCCCACACACACACAGAGGTGCAGTCCCAGCCAAACCCTGGAGTCACGCAGGATGCTGACTATGGTCATAGCCAATCACACCCCTCCCCTGCAGTAGCCATACTCACACCCTGCACCCAATCACAGCCCCTGCAGAACTACATAAACCTGAGCTAGGATGCCCCATTGCTCAGATGATAGGGCATGCAGCACAGGATTCTGTCTCTGAGGTCTCTGATGTGCACACTCAGAGCGCACAGTGTTTCTCCACAGTGTTCACATGGGGGAAGTTAGCAATTACACTCAAGAGGAAGGGCAAATCTCCATGCATGACTAATATATCTCATTTCAGAACCCATCCCTGGAGATGCATACCATAGGAGCAACCACACACTGACAGGTGAACAATGGAGGTGGTGTCCACAGGTCAGACCTGTGAATGCCATCATGTCTAATTTCGCCCTAAGACCTTCAGAAATAATGTGCTCGAAAATCAAAACTTACCCTCTTCACAGTGCACATTGGTAGTGTGCACATTTTATGAGTCTGCTGTCCAAACAGTTTTGAAAATCTGACAGGGATGCTTACAGAAAATGTGAGGTATTTCATTGAGAGGCGCAAGCATGTTTGCTTATCATCAGTACTTATATCCTCTTCCAACACCACATCACAACACAACCAGCATTACTCAAGCCATGTATACTCTATGAAAAAAAGCCTGTGGTAAAAAAGTGGGTTGCAGAAACAAAGTGAAGATGCTATATGAGATACTCACTGTGATACGGTGGGTAATGGCCTTTTGAAGGAGATCTGCTGAAATATGCAACAAATTGGCAACAATTTGGATTTCCGTTTCACTGGGGATAACTGCAAGCTCCAAGGATTCTTTCTGTTTGGTATATGGATACAAAAGAGAGAGAATGAGGTCATTACTTGTGCCAAACATGAAATCCTATAGACATTTGATCTAAAGGGAAAAATGGCATTGTACATTGGTTATTGTTACATAGGACTGGTATACTGTAAGGGTAAAACTCAAAAGATCTTGCCTCAGTTGGTTTTAAGAGGTGTTCTTTTCATCTCCTTGACAAATGAAGTAGCTGGATTCTGGCTCAAAGGCCATACATGGAATGGATTGGATTTTCAACCAAGGTGCTCTGCTGCAGCAGACAGGGTAAAGCCAGAGGCACACTGACTGACCGCTCGAAACTTATGGCTTATATCCAAACGACATGTTGTTGTTGTTGTTGTTTTTTGCAAGTCAGGTCAGGGTTCCCCAAAGCTGATTCACTTTCCTTGCAGTCACACAGCAGCTGCAGGGAGTGTCATTTAAAAAATGTCAGGAGCTCAATTCTGCTTGGAACAGTAGTGTCAGGGGAGATGGGGCTCCTGCCTTCCCCTTTGGGCTGATTTCCCTAGCTGAAGCGGGCTGGTAGGGAGTTATGTGTGTAACTGGAGCCATATGTGGAGTATTCTGATCATGTGCAGCTCAAAAGTTATGCAAGTAACTGCCTGCTGGGGCCATTTTGCCTAGGGAAAATGGCAGGGAGGGGAAGGCAGAAGCCTTTCCTTCCAGATGCCACAGTTTCAAGCAGAATCAGGCTCCTGACTTTTGAAAAACAACATTCCCCATAGCTATGGTGCGACTGCGAGGGAAGTGAGTTGGATCTGAGGCACCCTAACCCGACTCATCAAAGAATATAAGATATTTGGACCATTAGTTGGGTGTAAGAGTGACTGAAGAACCAGCTCTGCCCCTTCTGTGTCATAACCAGAAAAGGAATAAAGTTGGATCAGATGAAGAATATTGAAAAATGATTTCCACTGGCTTGGGAGGCTTTGACAATAACACCTTGAATGAGTAAAAATGCTACCTACCTCACATGAGACAAAACAGATGTTTCCCAGCTGCAGAATACCAGCAAGCACTGCCCAGATTGAGGTCACCTGGTCATCAGAGAGGCCTATCACCTGGAGAGCCTTAATCAAGACCAGAAAGTATTGATCATCTTGCTTTCCTGGAATCTCACATGCTCTGCCCTATGAAAATCAACACAAATCCAGAGATAGGAATGAGTTGGCATTAGGTACACTTTCTTCTTGGCAGTTTGTAGCCCCGCACTGCCAAAATCCAAAGCCTGATTTCAATGTACATTCAAGGACAGAACCAGTGAGGATAATATATGCCTCAGTGTAGGCCACAGTATAGAAACCAAGGCCAAGGAAGGATACTGTGAATGTTTTCCCACTTGGAGGCAACATAATCTCCAACATAATGTCATATGAGAACTGCCAAAACCCAAGCCAGTATGGGCTAGATTCAATGGACGAGTTCAAGAAAGGAGCTGGCTGAGGAGATTTCCCTAGTTTCTCCCTCCTCTTATTTGTCACAAAACTCTTCTCTGAGGAACAGTACAGCCTCACAAGCAAAATGTGCCACTGTAAGGGGGCTGTGCTGACAACCGAAAACTAAGTAAAAGTACCTCTACTCCCCTGTTCTGTTTATGGCTTACATCTATGGAAGAGAGAGAAAGAGGGGATTTTACCTGAGTCTCCATCATTATTGCAGCTCTCCCCCAGTCCCAGGGCTATTTTTGGCCCGGAACGCACCAGAATGGTGTTCCAGCTCTGTTCCTACTTGGCCACGCCCCCTGCTCCTAAAAGCCCTCCAGTGGCCCGAATAAGCAGTCCTTAGTTGGGCCACTGGAGCAAGAAATAAGGTAAGATTTGATTGGGGGTGGAGGTGGGCAGCGGGGGGTGGCTGGGGCTTGATCGGAGGGTGGGGGTGGGCCACAGGGTTGCTGGGGCTTGATCAGGGGTGGGGGCAGGCCATGGGGGGGTGGCGGACGCCTTTCTTGCCATCCCTTTAAGTACAGGGAGCCGGAGGCCCCTGCCTACCTGACCTCCGAGCGGAGATTGAATGTGTGGGGGCCTTTCTCACTGGCTCCCTGAACTTAAAAGGAATCCCTTTAAATGCAGGGAGCCAGAGGCCCCTGCCCACTCGACCTTCAAGTGAAGATTGGGTGCGCGGGGCCCTTTCTTGCCAGGTCCCTGCACTTAAAGGGACTCCCTTTAAGTGCAGGGAGCCAGAGCCCCCTGCCCGCCCAGCCTCTGAGCAGAGATCGGGCATGCGGGGCCCTTTCCTGTCAAGAAGAGAGCGAGGGTGGCCCGGTGGTGATGGCGATGGGCGACCTGGTGGCTGGGAGCCCCCTGGCATGCCGCTTCATCCCCCTCCACTCCCCCTGCTGCCACTGTGGGGATATGGGGGAGGGACGCAGATGGCAGCAGTGGTGGAGTACAGTGGCTGGGAACAAGGCTGAGACAGTGAGCAAGTGAGCGCGGGTGGTTTGGGGGCGGGTGGTTTTGGTGCGAGCGAGGCTGCTTCTGTTTGTCTGCAGAGTGGGCAGCGCCTGCTTCCTGCCTTGCCTCATCTCTTTCCTTCTCTTGCTTTCTTTCTTTCCTTCTCTCTCTCTTTCCTTCTCTCTCTCTTTCCTTCCCTCTCTCTCTTTTCCTTCCTTCCTTCCTTCCTTCCTGCCTTCCTTTCTAATATTAAAATTCATAAAGGCCCAAACATTGCACTATTACTAAATCAATACAGTGTAGTTTTTTTAAAAAATACCTGCACCAGCACAGCATGATTCAGCTAAAAGTTAAACACATTGAAAGTGATTTTTAGGCACACTTAAGCCTGTTCAAAAGGATGCCTTAACTCTGTATAAGCTTGAACTGCACATCTCTCAACGTGAAATAAATGAGAGGAAATTACTGATTTTATTTGAAGCTACTGATTTGTGCCTTTGTTTACAGCATTGTATCACCAGAAGGGCAAGTGTTGGGCTGCAATGTCTATTACCTAGGCAGAAATGCTTGACTAATATGCCAATCAGATTGCCACTTACCATGAAGAAGAAGATGCCATTGAGTTACAACTGACTCATGACAACCCTCATCCATGGAACATTCCAGACAAGAGCTGACCAGAGCAGAAGCTGTTTGGTATTGCCTTCTGCAGCACAGCAACCCCATTGTTCCTTGGTAAAGATATGGAGCAGAGGTCCATCAGTGGCTACTAGCCACAAGGTATAGATAGGAACTCCCAGTCTGGGGCAAGTGATGCTCTGTATTCTTGGTGCTTGGGGGGGCAACAGTAGGAGGGTTTCTGGAGTTCTGGCCCCACTGATGGACCTCCTGGTGGCACCTTGGTTTTGGCCACTGTGTGGCACAGAGTGTTGGACTGGAAGGGCCATTGGCCTGATCCAACATGGATTCTCTTATGTTCTTATGAGAATAAGGCCAGGGCTTTCTCTGTAAATGTGTCTCTCTGCGTGATGTGGAGGTGGCTCTCATCTTTTGAGATCTTAAAACACGGATGAAAATGCTCTCTTTGGGGGTGAAAGGTAAGGAATATTCCTTGTGAGTAGCAATGAACACAGCTTAAATAGTAGGGTATTTAAAATGAGATCTGCCATACTGATTACTTGTTCAAAATAGTCAGTCAGGAGATATGTCCTCTTTTTTGCTTTTCAAAATATGGTAACCCTAGAGGAGAGTATTTAGTGTGGAAGTGCATCAGGTACAACGTGGCTGTGTGTGAGGCGATGACCACACTTCTGGTAACATGGGGGTGTGGCCTAATATGCTAATACGTTTCTGCTGTTGGGTGTGGCCTTTTATGCTAATGAGTTCCTGATGGGCTTTTTCTACAAAAAGAGCCCTGCCCAGTCCATTTCAATTTCAAGGCTCCCCCAACCATCCAAGATGTGTTTCAGGATAAACAGCAGGCTGTCAAGGGTCTGCCTTGGTATAAGGAAGATTTATTTGTTTATGTGACCTTCTGCTCCTCGTGTAGTTATGTAGCTTGTCCCCCCAACAGCAAATTGAGCTCCAGATCTTTGTTCTTCCTTATTAAATAATTTGTTGAAGTAAATAATTTGTTGAATTAAATAATTTGTTGAAAGTGAAGGACTGGATACTGTCCCCTGCCTCAGGCTTCAGACTACGTGGCAACAGAGTTAGACAGCTAGAGGGCAAACCCTAAGCTTCCTTCCTAGGGTTGCCAGGGCCCCTCAAAGTCCTCAGTGGGGGATTTTGGGGGGAAGTTACTGGAGGGGGTAGGGAGTCCCTAATGTGATGACATCACACAGAAGTGACATCATCAAAGGGAGTAGCACCCCTGCCTCTCCCCAGCAGCTTTTAAAGCAGTCCTTTAAATGCTGCTGGGGAGAGGGGGAGGTGTGCACACCTGCATTTCAAGCCTCGAATTTGGGGCTTTAGAGTGCAGGCACACGGCCCCTGCCACTTCCCAGCAGCATTTAAAGCTGTCTTTTCAATGCTGCTGGGGAAAGGTGGGGGAGGCTGTGTGCACATGCATTCCAAGCCCCAAAGTCGGGGCTTAGACTACAGGTTTATGGCCCCCGCCTCTCTCCAGCAGCTTGATGGGAAGAGTTGGGGAGGAGGCCAGGTGGTCCCTCTTGGGGGCAGGGTTTCCCCTGCCAGCTGGCGGGTGAGCGGAAAGGAGCTCCTCCAAATTGGGCAACCCGTGCCAAACTGGGGGGGGGGGTCTGGCAAGCCTATTCCCTCCTGTGTTTACTCTTCTGCCACCATCCCTTTGATACCTCCTTCCTTCCATTCGTTCCTCCCCACAACTCTCTTCTCCCTGCATGCACCAAGAAGGACACGCTGTCCTCATTTTGGCACCATGACACAGATAGCCTCTCACCATCTGTGTCCATCCTTACTAAGTTAGACTAGAATACTATCCTATCTATAAACTTTCCTATCCAGATTGTAGTTCTAGAACAAAGTGACTGGTATTAGTCTCAAACGAGAAAAGTGGCTCTGTGTAGCTTTGTAAGCTGGGTGACCACGCAAAAGATGCTCCTGCATGTGGTAAGTTGGTGGAAACTGTTATTAAGGAAAGAATTAGTAGGCACATTGATGCACAAAAACTATTTAGGCAGACTCAGCATGGGTTCTGTAAGGGAAGATCTTGTCTCACTAACCTGTTAGTGTTTTTTGAGGGAGTGAACAAACATGTGGACAAGGGGGACCCAATAGATGTTGTTTACCTTGACTTCCAGAAAGCTTTTGATACAGTTCCTCATCAAAGGCTCCTAAGTAAGCTCAATAGTCATGGGATAAAAGGACAAGTCTTTTTGTGGATCAAAAACTGGCTTATAAATAGGAAACAGAGAGTGAGTATAAATGGGAGGGTGGTAAGCAGTGGGGTACCACAGGGATCAGTACTCGGTCCGATGCTTTTTAGCTTGTTTATTAATGATTTGGAATTGGGAATAAGCAGTGAAGTGGCTAAATTTGCAGATGACACGAAGTTGTTCAGGGTGGTGAAAACCAGGGAGGAGTGTGAGGCACTCCAAAGGGATCTGTTGAGGATGGGTGAGTGGGCATCAGTGTGGCAAATGGGGTTCGATGTGGCCAAGTGCAAAGTGATGCACATTGGAGCCAAAAATCCTAAATATAAATACACGTTGATGGGGTCTGAACTGGCAGAGACGGACTGAGAGAGAGATCTTGGAGTCGTAGTGGATAACTCAATGAAAATGTCTAGACAGTGTGTAACTGCAATAAAGAAGGCCAACGCTATGCTGGGGATTATTAGGAAGGGAATTGATAACAAATCAGCCAGTGTCATAATGCCCCTGTATAAATCATTGGTGCGACCTCATTTGGAATACTGTGTACAGTTCTGGTCACCACATCTCAAAAAGGATATTATAGCATTGGATCTACTCCAGCTTCTCTGCTTTTTTTGTATATACCTGGTTATTCCTGAATATATCCAGGATTTTTTTGTTTGTTTTCAAAACAAACAAACAAACAAACAAACCCTTGATACCTTTGAGAAACACACACCATGAACCCTGGTGTGTCATAATGGCCAAGATACTGAGCTACGCATCAGAAAAGTTGCTGATTCAAATGTTGCCTCTGCATGATCTCATTTGGCGGTCTTATGTTGTTGTATTCAGATGTCACGAGAGAGATTTGCTCATGGTAGGCATGAACATAGCTTGCTCTCATGTTTATTTCATTTATTTGTTTAGGAAAGATATATGCCACTTTTCCAGAAACCTGTTCACGCTCCCCCTCACACCTCCATGTGTTCACAGAATCTGACTGAAGGCTTCCAGAAATGGGAAAGCTTAAAAAAATCAAGTTTCCATTCCCTGTGACATCTGAATGCTCGTGCCTCAGCAAACAGGACCTCATATATCCCACAAATGAGAATTCTAAACTGAGGCTAACCTGACGTTTAGAATCCTGGTGTGGGGACACAAACTCCAGTCTGCACAGATGCTTGCATTTGGACATCCCAGTGTGGACTGAAGCTTGATTCAAGGTTTCTCCAGACTTGAATGCCTTCAAATGCAGTCCATGTGTGCACATAAAAGGGAGCAGGGAGGAGTGAGGGAAACATGTGAATATAATGGCAAGTTGCATCTGTGCCTGTCACAGTTGAACATCTCTTTTATCTGTGATATTTGCATACAGCCTTTGCCCCTTTCTTTAAATTCAGCAACATGGGGATACTAATACTCACTCACCTGATGTGGCTGCTGTAAGGGTGACAAGATATTATGTTGTATTTTTAGTCCTTGGAAGAAGTAAATAAATGCTATTTGTATTATTATTATTATTATTATTATTATTATTATTATTATTATTATTATTATTAATCAGTTTCATACTATCCAAAGATTCCAAGAATTGTGATTTGGTGAAGGTGCTTCTAAGAAGAAGGGGGAGAAGGAGGAGGAGAAGAGATTGGATTTATACCCTTCACTCAGAGTCTCAGAGCAGCTTACAAACTCCTTTCCCTTCCCCTCCCCACAACAGACACCCTGTGAGGTAGGGGAGGCTGAGAGAGCTGTCTCCAGAACTGCCCTTGAGAGAACAACTCTGACAGAACTATGGCTTGCCCAGGTCATCCAGCAGCTGCAAGTGGAGGAGTGGGGAATCAAACCTGGTTCTCCCAGATTAGAGTCCGTGCACTTAACCACTACCCCAAACCAATGTTCCCTCTAAGCTGTGGAGTCCTATGAGCAAAAATTCGACCCTGTGAGCCACTGGCATTAAAGTTGTGAGCGAGGGATTTGGCTACTGCATCAATTGGTTTGCTCTGGAGCCATCGTTCCTGAGCGAAGACAAAAATGTGTGAGCCAGAGGCTAAAAAACTGTGAACTAGCTCACACTAACTCAGCTTAGAGGGAACACTGCCCCAAACTGTCTTTAGTCCTTCCTCTGAACTATGTTTCCCAAGGTGCCCTGTCATGAGCAGATTGGCCACTTACTTTTCCAGAAAAAATCCCAGTGGGCCTCAGCCCTAAGACCTGTCCACTTCCACACCGGGGCTGGCAAAAGCATGTAGCTTTGCCCTGCTGGCCCAAGCAGGGGACACCCAGCAAAGGAGGTGAACCATGGCACCTGCTTTCTCCTCAGGGGTTCTGCCGCCCTCCACCAGTTGAGTGGTATGTGGTGGGTCGAGTGAATGTGGCAGTGGGACAAGGAATGGGCCTCCCAGTCTGCCTTTGTTTCCTGATGCACTGGAAATTTTAATTAAAGCAGTTTTAACTATAATATAGAGATATTCTTGTATTTAAAAGCTTTATTCTCCACCATTACTCAGATTCACCAGAGTGTTTCTGTAGATGGATTTCCATCAGCGGAGCTTGATGTTCTCACCTCTATTCAGGGCCGGCTCGCCCACTAGGCGAGCTAGGCGCTCGCCTAGGGCACCGGCCCTGCAGGGGCACCAAAATGGCCCCCCCCGTGAAAAGCCCCCGGGCCGCCCAACGCCGTCAGCCCCGGCTTTCCTGGGCGCCTCGCAGTTGCGAGGCGCCCAGAAAAGCTGGCACCGCCCCTGGGAGGGAAGGGGGGCGTTCTAAGCGAGGCACCCGGGAGAGCCGCGCCGCCGCCACTGTGAGGGAAGCCCGCCCCTTCCCCGGCTCTCCTGGGCGCTGGCCATCTCCAGGCCCCACCAGGAGGTTGGCATCCCCGGTGGGGTGGGCGCCCCAGGCTGTCCTGCCTAGGGCGCCCGGACACCTGGGGCCAGCCCTGCCTCTATTCTTCCTCTGCAGCCCAAAATGCCCCCTGAAATGCTAGTCGGGGGGGGGGGGGCCTTCAATATGTTGTTTGATAACCCATGACAAGCACAATAGGCAGCTAAACCTTTGAAGATATCTATTCACTTGCCTGGTTTAGGTAAAAATAAGTCTCTGCCTCCTGCAGATAAAGTTCCTCTTTCTGTCCTATTGGCAGTCCAGCCAGGAGCTCATAAAACACATGGAAGCTTCTTTCCCCGCAGCCCTAATAAACAAAAAGGCAGCTTATTTGCTTGTTAAACCTATTCCATGGCTCAGTAGTATAACAGACTAAGGAAGGAGATATTGCTTGTGAAAGAAAAGAAGCTGCTCTCTGCCAGCAGTTTTCTCTGCTTCACAATAGCTGCCAGGGACAGTGAAGGGGACTGAAGTTTGTCTAAAATCCCTTGATTTTGAAAAAAGCTAACCCATGCTTAGGTAAAGGTTTCCCTTGCTCAAAAGCCAGTCGAGTCCGACTCTAGGGATACAGTGCTCATCTCCGTTTCCAAGCCAAAGAGCCAGCGCTGTCCAAAGATGTTTCCGTGGTCATGTGAACAGCATGACTAGATGCTGAAGTGCATGGAATGCTGTTACCTTCCCACCAAAGTGGTACCTATTTATCTACTTGCAATTTCTTGCTTTTGAACTACTAGGTTGGCAGGAACTGAGATCAGAGATGGGAGCTCACTCCGTCATACGGCACTCGGGTCTCAAACTGCTGAACTACCAACCTTCCAGTCTGCAGTTCAGTGTCTTAATCCATATCTACAGACCACTAAATGCCTGTTTGTCTTGCAATTTCATTTTTAGTAACTCCATACAAACAGATATGAAGCTGACTTATGCTGAATCAGACCATCGGTCCCTCAAGGTCATCACTGTCTACTCAGATTGGCAGCAGCTTTCCTGGGTCTGAGGCTGAGGTCTTTCACATTACCTACTGCTTGGTCCTTTTTAACAGGAGATGCCAGGGACTGAGCCTGGGAACTTCTGCATGCAAAACAGAGGCTCTTTCATTGAGCCACAGCCCCCCCCCCCCCTCAGACATTTACAGGTGGAGAATTTGCTCACAGAAGGGGAAGGCAGCAAACACCTAGGGCAAACCTATGCTTTTACAGTTTACCCATTATTATACCCCACATCCCAGTCCTCTTTCCTCCATTTATGTCCCAGTCAATGAACAATGTGGATCTGCAAATCACAGATTTCGGATTTCTCAGTACAGAATTCTGTACATTCAAACATACAAAAGCAGCACTCATTTGGCATGCAGGAATGCTAGCTCTTACCTGAAAAACAACTCTAGACTTTTCCAAAAGATATGGAGAGACTGACATGCCCACCATGAGTCCGCTTTGAGAGACAGAAATTGGTGTAAGTTGGGTCAGTTTAAATCACACCCTGACTATGGAGTTTATACAGGGAGCCAGGAAGAGTGTTTAGTATCATTTATAAGCAAAAGATGAGAAATAAAACAATAGGTCTCCAACAAATTTGATTTGTAGAACAATGAAGGACCATGATAACATGTTCTATGGTCTTTTGATTCAAACAGTTTGACGTCTACTGGAAACAGGTATCTGAATCCACATCTGGAAGCTTAAAGTGATGGAATTTTAGAGCCCTCTCTATGAGCCAAGGGAACTAGATCTCATACCCCTCCCCAATTGTTTGAAATATAATCAGCACTGGATCAATGGCAGTCTATCCACATGGTGATTCCTGTAGACTATGTTTATTTCCTCGTGGTTTACAGCAAAGATCTCTCTCTCTCTCCTTGCTTCAGATACATTTCCATCATCCAGTACCATTCAAGCAGGCCTCTCACT
This sequence comes from Gekko gecko, assembly GCA_029375565.1. NCBI lineage: Eukaryota > Metazoa > Chordata > Lepidosauria > Squamata > Gekkonidae > Gekko > Gekko gecko. The sequence goes on from JAPDNY010000002.1 coordinate 222,520,993, forward strand.
AGAAACTGTTTCTGAGAACAACATAGCCACATACCACAGACAGGCACAGATCTTTTTGGTACATAGATATGGATGATTTTCTCAGCAGAAAGAGGCTGATAGACATCCCTAGGTGACTGCTCCCAAGATATGACACTCAGAAGTATATAGTACTTCTGAACACAGCAAGTCTTTTTAGCTATCATGTTATAGATTTATCCTCCATGAATGTATTCAATAATCTGTTGATTTTCCCTCTTTACTCACTGTCTCATGTGGATATGCAAGAATTCCCCAAATCGGCTAGAGTTGTCATTTAAGATGGTTTTCGCATTTCCAAAGCTTTCCAGGATTGGTAGCACATCACAAGACTTTAAGGAAAATGGAGATACTGTTGTTATTCCTGAAAAATACTGTCTCTCCTCGAATAAAGGATGCTAAGGGGATGGGAGCAATTTATAGCTCAGATCAAGCCCAATTGTTGGTGATGATGATGCTATTATGAATGAGAGTTGTTTAAAGTATGAACAAGTAATGGTGGAATCTAATGGGTTTAGACTGCAGTAATGATTGTTACCATCTAATTATCATTAGAAAAATATTAGCTGTAAAGATAGATAACTGAAAGGACAAGAGAAACTCTTGTGAGCATTTCTCAAAATTGTTGACATATCATTTATATTCTAACACTTAGTGCTTGCCTGCAACAACATTTTACACATAAGTAACATAATAGATGGTGATATGTCTGAGGCTACACAATGAATTTGTCCCAAAGGTGAGATTCAAACTTAAGCCAAGCTTAAACTCTCAATCCATTGAGCCACACATTCTTGCTAGCAATTCCTCCCCCTCCACTTCTTCTGTATCATCAGATCTTAGCTTCCCCTTGACTTTTTTCCCTGTCCCTCTTCCTTGGACTTCAGCTCTAAACACATCATATGGTAGTAACTGCAGTTGATATCAGTGTGGTCTAGTCTTGTATCAGGAATGTATAGTGTTCAAGTATTAAATTGTACACTTGTTGGGGGCAAAGGTTATATCAGTTCTGTGCTTTGTGCGAAACCTAGCATATCACTGATGCCAAATTAAGTTACATTGATTAATTATAATAAAACCATACCTGTTTCTTGCCACAGATTTCTTGTGGCTGGTACAACCTGGACAAGTACAGAATAATTGCTTTGGCAGCTTCAGTCTTCCCTGAGCCACTGTGTCCACTTAAGTAGGAAACATTAAAGGAAAAAAAAATCCCAAGACTAGCACTGTTATCTAGATTGACAGACCAGTAATCATCTACCAGCACACTGTAGCACAGTGGCACTGCTGGAAAAAGCAGCTTAACTCATAATAAAGAGTAAGATATGGATATTTTAAAAGATTAATTCATAAGACAAAACAAAGGGCCTGTGTGCTAGTTTAATTGCAAGGCAATACTAACTGATCCAGGAACTCTTACCTTTAGGCATGATGGATTCCTCCATAAATTATACCAAAGAAGCCAAGTATAAGCAATCCCCCCACAACATGAAGTTTTCCTATATAAGGTCCTAAATTAGAATGAGTATTTTGGGAAATGATGACCAACAAGTAATTCCTTTCTTCCTAGTCCAAGGAAATTATCTACTAGCTGGATTACCACAAAAGAGGCTTGATGTCTCCCGCCCCCGCCCCCACATTGTATAGGTACTGGTTAGCTGTTAATGCAGCAATTTCCCCAAAGAGAGAGAATGCCTGAGGGAAAGCCTCAAACCTTTTCTTCCCTTCAAGGCATGGGTACTAGGGAGTAAAGCAGTGGCTTTAATTATACTTGAATCTCTTCAAGTCTGTGAAGAAGAAACAAGACAAGAGGAAGATTTGGCCTTTCTCTCTTACCTGATGATAATACACTGCTCTCTCTCAGAGCTCCGAGAGAAGGTGTATGCCATTTCTGTGATGGCAAAAATATGTCTGGGCAAGTAACAAAAAAAAAGAAAGAAAATTTCACTTCATTGCTTTAGCCTCCCAAATTTTCAGCTTGTATCAGTTATTTCCGACCCAGTTGAATAAAAAATCAACATCAGCAACAATACCCTGATTGACAAGTAATTTTGCATACACATGAAGGTTTGTAGGAAGCAGGGTTGGTGGGGGGCAGAGTGAGGATATTGTTACGGACATCATAATGTCCATAATGTTCCTGTATCCTAATGATGAAACACTAGTGTACAGATAAACCTTTAATTCTTCTTGATTCCAACAAATGCTTCATTTCGATGTTCTTTAATCTTCCTTAACGTCTCTGGTTTACACACTAAACTAGCAATCTACTCGTACATCCGAGTGGGATAACTAAGGTTCATGCTCTTGCTAATCACTTCTCGGGGTGCATATTCAATAGTATGGTACCTATGAAAGTGAAGCTTGTACAGAAGCAGTTCTTAGTACAGTGTATCTGGGAGAAATCCCATTATTAAAAACAGTGAGTAAACTGTTTTCCACCTTCATTTTGTTCAAGTTAAATGGTCCCAGAAGTCCCAGGGAAAGGCAGCATTTGGACAGATAATTGTAAATAAGATTGTCAGAATAGAAGAAGGAAGGGAAATACAGACATACGGTGAACTTCTAGAGAGCATCCCTTTCTGATGTTGGATCATCACATCCTCTGAATACAGATTGAGTGGCCGGAATGGATTGATGCAAACTAAGATCTGCCCAATGTAGGTCTAGGAGGAAACAGAGCATGGTTTGGCTTTACTTATACTCACTGACTGTGTATAAAGGAGTAGCAATTTCAAAGCTGATACCCTCCCTTCTATTAGACCCTACTGCCCACAGGACAGAGCCCAAACTGAACCACAGGCAGTTCACCATGATTCCCCATGCTGGAAATCAGTATTCTTTCCCCTACACCTCCCTCTCTTACATATATTTCTTATCCCAAACCACAACCAGATATTAAGAATGTAATAGTCATACATAAATCAAATTGAGATGGAATCTCCTCTTCAGGCAAAGCAATATGGAACTTTCACAGATTTCCCTAAGAATACAAAAAAAGCCCACTAATTAATTATTACATTTTAAAATGTGTATCATTCTTAACCCCTTTAAAGTAACTAGTCAAACATACAAGACAAACCAATCTGGGGAGCAAAAGTGAAAGGGTTCCATTAGCTTTGGATCTAGTTACCTGAAACGTTTCAAGAATACTGCAGATCACAGAGTTCCAGTTTGAGATTTAAAAATGGTATGACACTTGCCTTAGGCTGCATTTTGTGTCCCAATGTCATCTCTGGTCAAAGAGGTGTTGTAGGTAATTGAAACAATACAAATACCAGGAAAACCTGTGTATTCATCAGCATTTGGGTTAAAGCATGAAAATGTCAGTTTGCCACTCTCTGGTTGAAGTGTGAGCAACAGTATGCAGCTCCTAGATCTATCTTCAATGGTCTGAGTGCCCCCCCAAAACTTGGTTTCTTTTTTACTGTTTTTAAGTTACTAGCTGTCATGGGTGTGGAGATAAGTGTCAAACATTTTATGAAATGAAAATGTGCAAAGGTAACAAGTCAAAACTAGCCCACATTGATTGTTACAAAACTCATGTGTTCTTAAACCTGCTGGAGATTTATGTTTTTCAGAGTTCATATAAAATGTTTTATATCAGAAGCCAATCATGGGTAAGCTGTGCTCTTTCTTATTAATAGCAGTTTACACTTTTGAGGTCAGTCAACCCCCCCCCCCCAACTTGTGACTAAACTGAATTTTCAGGCCTCAGCAAAATATGGGGCACAAATTGTAGGAATACCAGTGTCTGGCTCTTCCACTACTCTGTGAAATTGAATGCATGCAGGGAGGGCAGACCATGACTCCACAATGTTGCAAGGCAAGGCAATATGAGTAGGCCCCACAGACCTGTAGCCAGAAATTTTTTTGTTAAGGGGCAAAACGGAGGCAATTTAGTACAATGGAACTGATTCCCAAGGAAGCCAGCTCGGACCCCTTCCCTTGGAAGTGCTGACCTCGGAGCAGCCTGGCGTGATAGGGAATGAAAGAGGCCATCAGAGAGGAGGAGTGTTTGCAACAGACAACAGGAGTGTGCATGTGTGTGAGAGAGAGAGAGAGAGAGACAGAGCGAGAGAGAGATCTCCAAGATCTCCTGTAGAGCAACAAAAAATGCTACTCAGATGATCGGCTGGCGTACCTTCCTGACCAGGGAAGCTGAACAGCCTCCCAATGGCTGTGGCTGCTGCCCACCTCCCTTTCCCCCGATTGAGCAGGTGGAGTGCAGCTTTTGCCTGGTGACAGGACGTGCTGGCTGGTCAGCCCTCCCGAGGAATCTGCTGCTCTGTTACCGGGAGGAGGTTGCTCACTTGCTCAGGGCTCTTCCTTTCTAGCTGCAAATAATGCGGCTCTGGGCTGCCGGAGACTCTGGCATTGGTGGGAAAGGCACATGCTACTCATTGCCCGTGCTCTCCAGGGTCATGGCTGGCCAGCAGCAAGCAGAGTGTGGACTGAAACACACTATCCCTCCCTGGGCAAATCAGGTGGGCACTTCGTCAAACACCTTCCACTCTCACAGGTGACCCAGGCCAGTCTTTGTCCCTCCCTGCATGATGGTTGCATCTGCGCCAGCACATGGCTACCAGCGCCCGCCTCCAACCTGCCTCCCTTGTTTCTCCCCCATGCTCATGAGGCTCCAGCTTGGCTCATGTCTTGCTGGGAAGGAGTGAGGAGGCAGAGCTTATTTGTGAGGGGGCATCACCCTTGTTAGCCCCTCTGTGGCTACGGTCCCCAGCCTTTAGACTCTCACAACAGGTTCTTCACATACACCACTTTCTATTCCCAAACCAGAACCATATGATCCATTTGAAGAAATACCACCTAACATAAAGCAATACAAGACCTATATTTCCAGTGTTTGGTGGTATAGGACTTCACAGGAGTTTTGTGAATTACTTGACATTTTACAAAGGCTTATTTGGCATTTTACTACTGAGCTAATGAAGCTAACTCAAGCCTGTAACGATGTCCATGCAACTTGATATTCCCTCTAGACACATCTTTGCCTTACTTACTCTAGTCTTGAAAGGTCCTCAACCTTCTCCAATTCGAAGTAGCAATCCTCATTTTTGTACTTCTAGAAGGCATACAACAGAGGCATGGATAGGAATTATGCAAGACCAATTCAACAACATTCCCGGCACAATGACTTTTTGCATCTGTGGCAACTATACAATGCACCAACCTGCTTTCGTGCCAAGTTCATCTCAAGGATATCTTCAGCGACATCTTCTGTCTCCCATCTTTCTCTTGATGCTGTTGACCTAGGACACTTGGTCAGATTCTGCTCTGTATATAAAGTCCACTTACTTAAGTTCTCAACTGTGAGCCGTGGAAGCAGCGTTTCAGAGTTCAGCCAAGCCACAGGATCACACCTAAGAGGCTTTTGCTGAGTCCAATGCACTTGGTCCACAGCTTCTGATGCAGTTCTCTGAATGTTGTCTGTCATATCTCCAATATCTTCCTTCTCCATGTTGGAGTGGACAGGGTCCTGTGACAGCTCCCCTTCCACTGAAAAGAAGTACTAGTCACAACAGTTTCTAGTTACTGTATATTTAAAGGTATCTGAGTTTGTGGTTTATAACTGAAGTTGTCATTCTTTTCTGAGGAAATGAGAGGTAACTTCCCTTTCTGATCCAGGGAATAACTAGAGGTACTTTACAATATACATAACAAATATTATTTTGGCTCACTGGTTCACCTCAGGGATTTTACTTCCTTTTCCAACAAGGAATTCACTGAGGCAATTTTAAAAATGTCCCTAAAGAGCCTTCTGATTGTAGGTTCTGGTGGTTAGAACTCTAATATCAAGTAGAACTGAAACAAAATTAGGAAAATAATAATGGAATGATTCAGGAAGGCACTATTAAAAAGGGAATGGAACTATGGATTACACACTACTATATAGTATGTATTGTTTGTTTGGTGTATGTATTATCCTGCTCTCATTTCATTGTTTCCTACATATGTAATAACATTTTCTGTATTGTTTAACATACCATGTCAAATACTCTGTGCTTTGTTCAGATTTCTGTAACCTTAGTCCTATTACATTGTTTATTACAATCCTATTCAGTGCATTGATTCCCATTGTGTAATCTCCCTTGAGTCTCAGTGAGAAAGGAGGACTATAAATATAATAAGTAAGCAAATAAATAAAATTTTCTTTTACTTTGAACTTAATGTTTCTGTGTGGCTTTATGAGGGGAACCTAACATATGAGTTTCATTGACACCAACTGTTTTCCAGAGAACTCAAGATAATTCACCTAGGCTCAAATTAGACAACTTAATTCCATTTATATGATTTTTATTTCTGCATTCATTTCAAGTCACAGCCTCAGACTAGGAAAAAAGATCAGTACCATAGAAAATGAAGGAGAAGGGCAGGAGTCAGCGGTTAAAAGGCCAGAGAAGGGAGAGATGGTGAGAGATGGTGCCCTGGTTCCCTCTCCCTGAATTCAGGGTTGCTCCTACACAGAATCTGGAACTTTAATATGTCTGTGGCCATAGATTAGAAACCTGAATTATAGGCAAGCTGATAGAAGAGAAAAAATTAAAGCCTAGATTTGGAAGAAATAAGGCATAATAAAATTGCAGTAGCTACATACATGCATACATGGAAGCCTTTATTATTTGACATGAACAACTTGAGCAACTTCCACACAGTGACCACCTAGATGCCCCAGCTTTTTTTGGTGAGCTCCCACATGATGTCATGTTCATTCCAACTTGTAATTCCTGTTTCACCTTTGAGCCAGAGAGAGACAGACATGGGGGAGCATGCACACAGTTATCAGTGCCTTGGAGCTAATGCACCAACACAACAGATTACCAGTTGGAGGGGCGGGAGAGCCATTTCTGTGCACTTATAACCCATTCACTGCTGTTTCCACAGCAGGGCAACTTCTGCCTCTGTTCAAAGAATCCTCAACAAACTTTTCGCTCTCCCTAGGTTTAAAGTTAGCTTAGTTTAACTTACCTGGTGTGGATGCATCAGGCCAAGAACTGCAAGCATGTGTCTGGCTGTTCCTTTGGCCATTTGGCTTAGTGAGATCGTGCTGGAACTTACCATTTGGCTGGATAGGCTTCACTGCTTTTCTTCTTGACTGATCACATGACTGCTTCAGTGACCTGCTATTGTCAGAGGTTCCAAGAGAGGCATTTTTTAACTTCACCAGTTGATGACCCCTGGGAAATACAATAGCAAACTTGGCATCAGGAACAGTCTTCTCATCCTCAGACAGTTGAGTGGAACTCCTCTGAGGCAGAAAGTTGGCTTCATTATAAGGAAAATTACTTGAAGATATTCCTCCTTCTTCCAGTTCCTCTGTCATTTGTGTGTCTTTATCTGCAGCCTGAGAACATTTTAGCAAAGGAGATGCTTTGTTACACAAATCCTTCTTCATTTGCTCTACTGTTGAGCCACAGGAGGCTTTGTTACATCTTTTGGCCAGTCCAGCTGTACTAACAATTCTGATGGCCATTCTTCTCTTGAATCCAAATGGCTTCCTGCTCCTTTTCATCTTCCCAAACTTCTTGAAGAGCCATCCTGAGATGCCAACTGCACGTGCCACACTTAAGAAACGATCTTTCAGAGTGATTTTCTTGAGAGACTTATGACTCAGCCAATGGGTTACTTTCCTAAGGGCTGAAAGTGTACATAGAGACCTTGTTTGCTTGGCCAACAGGTCTTTTTCAGCATCTTCTTCTCCAATTGGTTTTTTCACTATTTCTTCTTCTTCTCTTGCCTCAGGGGCCTGATGGGAAGTCATACTGACCTTTCCAATTACTTTTCCAACTTTCTTCTTTTCAGCAGAGAGATTTTTATTATGAGAGTATGAGCCTGAAACAGTGGAAAAACTTGATCTTGATTCTCGACTTTCCTTACCCCTAGAAAGCACTTGGTTGTTACTCATGGTATTCTGTTTTGAACGTAGGCTTTGAGTCTTCTCCAAGTCAGAGTCAATTTCTGCTGCCCTTGGGAGACAGTGTTTGCTTGTTGCATTAGCATTCTTATGCTTGCCCTTGAGGTTCAGTAGGATTTGGGATTGTGAAGTTAGTTGACCGTATCTCTTTGCAAACAAAGCCACTACATTTGCTTTGTTCTTGACACCTGAAGAACTATCTTCTTGGCTTTTTTGCTCTTCTAAACATGTGTTCTGTTTTAATATCTCAGGTTTGCTACAAGACTGACATTTATGTTTTGTTGGTTGTACTGACAATGTGGTTTCCGCTTCAGCCATCATGTCACTGACACTTACATCCTCCTCTGTCTTATAATTCCCTGGATGAATTTTGCTCGTGCCAGTTTTCAATCTTACAGTACTGGGGAAGGGGCTTTTCTTGTTACTTTTTATTTCTGCAAGGCTACTTACCTCATTTTCATCTTCCTCACTGCCAAGTTTACTTTGCTCACAGTCAGAGCCTTCTTTGCTGCTTCTTTCTTCTGAGGAATTTTCTTGCTGTCCTTCACCACTCTCTTCTTCCATGGTGCTTCCACTGTGATTGTCTGAAACACTGTCATCACTTTGCTCATTACTAAAACTTGAAACAGCTTTTCTTGACACATGCCTTGTCTTCTTCTCTTTTATTTTCCCTTCTATCTCAGAACCATTCGCTTCAAACTGAGATTCTTGGCTTTTGTTGGCAGCCTCTGGCTTTCCTTCACTTTCACTGGATGTTTTCTGAGGCTCTCGACACTCTCTTCTTTCATTGGCAAACTGAGTTTCCACAATGCTTGGTAACAATTTCTTTCTATAGAGTACCTCATCATCTCCCAAGGAGGGTCTTATTCCGTCTCTGCCTTTGGACTTTTTTTTTTTTGCTTTGGACTTGTTCTCTTTGTTCCCTCCTCTTGGGTTCCGATTTTTAAGTTGAGAATCCGAACAAGAAGAATCATCTGAATCTACAGGACTTGTATTGGGAAATATTTTGACTGACTTCCTGATATGTGTCTTCCTGCACCCATTGCTCCTAGTCATAGCAACCTTCCTACTGGCCTTACAGTGACGCTTCCTCTCATACTGTTCTCTGTTTTCAACATGACTTCTTCTTTGGTGTATCTCCAACTTCCAAGGAGAACCTTCCTCACTTTCTATTGTGAGGGATTCTATATCAGGCACACTTTTTTCCTCGATTGGTTGTCCTTTGTATTTCTCTCTCAAAGTAGGTTTCTCATGGCTTTTAATGTCCTTTGGTTTACTGCTTCTAATACTGATATTATGCTTCAGCAGTGAACTCCAGTCCTCTTGTCCAATAACCCTTCTTTTGATCTTATCTCCCTTGAATGTTAACTGTTCCCCATGTCTTCTACTAGAACAAACTTCTTTGTCCTTGGAATCTCTCTTCCCTCTTCCCTCTTTTCTGAAGTCACTCTCCCTCCTTTCCTTTAGTTTAGCCTCTCTCTTTCTCTTTGCTGTGCCATGCACAGACACAACTATGTCCTTGTCTGATGATACATCTTCAGAATTAGCTTGATCTGTACTCTTTGTTTTCTTCTGTTTTATGTTCTGCATCTTAGACTCATCAACATGGTTTTTCTTTTTCTGAGAGACATCTGCTGTCTCCTGGCTTTCAATCTTGGTTTTCTTTTCTCTGGATGTTTTGTGCTCTGCCTTTGATTGTGGAATTGCCATTCTTCCTAATCTTATATAATCTGTGAAAACAAATCCCAGAGGAGTAGCCTTGTTAGTCTGTTGTAGAAAAACACAAAGGAGTCGTGGGGCACCTTAAGACTAACACAATTTTATTCTAGCATAAGCTTTTATGGACTATAACCCACTTCCTCAATTGAGAAACAATGTACTACATGAAGAATGTACCACAGGACAGGCCAAAAAACAAAACAAACAAAAACAGGAATCCAGAGGCCATACTCTCAAACAAACCCAGATGCCAACCCCAAATGCACTCAGACAACATTATCATAGGACCACCTAATAATATCCTTCACAGCATCAGATACTCACTTCCTGCTCATTCTCCAACATGACAGCTTGGAACCAACAGATCTTTTCTGCAGATAGAACACTTCCACTTTGGGGAAAAACTTTCTTGCCCTCCACTGTCGCCCCAAAAGTCCATTGAAATGTTGTTCCTAAAGCAGCATTTCAAGAAGCAATTTTGGACACAAATAGAGTTGCCAACCTCCAGGTGGCTCCTCGAGATCTCCCACTATTACAACTGATCTCCAGACTACCAACATCAGTTCCCCTGGAGAAAATGGCTGTTTTAGTGGGTGGATTCTATGGCATTATACCCTGCTGAGGTCCTTCCTCTCCCCAAACCCCACCCTCCCCAGGTTCCAGCCCCAAAATCGCCAGGTATTTCCCAGAGCTGGAAACCCTAGATGAAGCTGGAGAAGAAGGCAAGAAAGGCATACTCAATGGGCAGAAATCATTCTATTCAGAGAAACATACAAATAGAATAGAAACATAGAAACAAACCCATATATGCCATAATCTGTTAACAACACCCTGCTGTCTACATAGAACAAATAGGTCAGTTTTATGGAAAAGAATGGACATAAATCTGATATTAAAAACTGCAGTATTCAGAAACCAACAGAAGAACATTTCAGCATCACAGGACACTCTGTTCCTGATCTAAAAGTGTCATTCTCCAACTAAAGAACTTTAAAAGGAGGCTCCAGCAGAAACTGCTGAATTGCATTCCCTCTACCACCAATAAAGATTCCTCAGCCATTACAAATGTTGAAATCAGTTTAACAAAACTAGGAAGACTGAGTTATTACTAATGGCTGATATTATAAATGGTCACTGTATTTTTCTTGATCATGCTTGAATTTAACATAACATTGAATCCTGGACTTATTGCATGTAATTGCCCTGTCACACTACTGTTCACATTTCTCCCCCTTTATACCCATGTTTGCCTAGTAAGGATTTACCTTGAACTCTTAAACTAATTTTTTTTTAACTATCAGGTCTTTAAGGTGCCACAAGAGTCCTGTTTGATTTATCCATAAAGAGAATCAAGTACTTGTTTATGTGCAATCAGTCCTGAAGTAAAGATCTCTTTACTAAAGTCATTTATAAGTGGGAGGAATAATTTCTTTATTCTGTGAGGTCACTCTGATCACCAGACTGCAACCTGTGGACTGGATTAATATTTCGCTACACATTCCAACCAATCTGCAGGCGGTCAGACTAGAAAATCAAGTGCCACATAGCCCAAACAGCATCAAAACTATGGAAAACATCTAAATAGCCATATCCAACCCACCAATGTAACACTGAAGTTTGAAATTTGTCTCTCACAAAAACATAACTTCCTATTTCACTTCCAAGTGAAACTGTAGGCAAAATGGATTCAGGTGGCTAGCCGTGTTGGTCTGAAGCAACAGAACAGAGTTTGAATCCAGCCCCACTTTTAAGACCAACAAAGTTTAATTCTGGGTATAAGCTTTCATGTGCATGCACACTTCCTCAGATACATTGAAACAAGACTTCCTCAACCATTACATATCTGGAAGGGGGTTAGTTGCCAGGAAGGGCTAATTAAAGTCAAGATGTATAATGAGCTGAGCGATTATAGCCAAGATTGGTAAGATCTGTGAATAGCAGCAAATCAGCATACAGGTAATAAATGAGTTAACAAATAGATGTAAGTTTGAGTAGCACCTTTAAGACCAATGAAGTTTAATTCTGGGTATAAGTGAGAACTGGAATGGGAGACTGCTGAAGTACAAGTTGTTTTAAAAACCCTAACCCCCCCCCATCCCCCACCAGTGGCCAGAGGGGACCTGGCAACTGTACTTTAAGACTACATTTAAATTTTTCCATATCAAAATATGCCAGGCTTCTTCATCATCTCTTTATATGCTCTTGTCTAACTCACCAGGTTTATCTCTGCTGATTGCAGAGATGATATCGGCAGCACAACTTCCCACGTCACAGAAAAGCTTAAGGCTTTAAAACACACATTCTTCCACTTCCCTAATAGTCTGTAGATGCTCATCCTGATATCCACAAACAAATCTACTTTAATTGTAAACTGGGATTGAATGAGGATGCTTCTGCAGTAATGGAACAGTGGAGGATGGAAGAAAGCTAGCATTAATAATTGAAGATTCCCTTATGGCACTATTGAACTTTTCAACCAGCAATGGCACCAGGTGGTTAGCAGTGCCTTGAGAAAGTGGAGAGCATGGACTTTGGGGCAGTCTGTAAAATGTGCCAGATTCAGACATGTTAACCAAAGACGAAGCTCCGAAAGACAACAGAATTGTTACTGAGACTAATGTTCAATTTAATTATTTAAACAGATGTATTATTTAAATAGATTTTATCTTGTTTTTTTCAAATAAATTCCTCAAAGTAATCAGTATGATTAAGTTATTGGTTACAGATTTGAAATCTAGATTTGAAATTGAACTTTAATCAATATTGTACTGGGGGGGGGGAAGCATTCAGCACTAAGTTTTGTTTTGGCAGTGTTTGTAGTGTTAATCAAGAGGCTTTTAACAGATAATTGCCCCTCTTTTTTACAAATATATACAAAACAATTCCCTATACTTTTACTTTTATGAATGCTAGCTTAAATAAAGCAAATAGTAGCAGCACTACATCCTCCTTCCATATAATGGCACAGAGAGGGCTGCAGGCACTCATGTAATAATCATAGCCAATCTGGTGTGGTGATTCAAATGTCAGACTAGGATCTGGGAGACCCTGATTCAAACCCTCATTTTGCCCTGGAAGCTGACTGGGTGACCTTGGGTCCAGTTACTCCCTTGGTCAGCCTAACCTACCTCACAGGGTTCTTGTGAGAATAAAGTGGGGGGAGGGGAACAGCATGTCACTTTGGGTCCCCTCAGAGGAGAAAGGCAGAGTATAAATGAAGTAAATAAATTAAATAAATATCATATAATCATAATATGATACTGCAAAAATGCTCTTTTGTTGAGTATACAAGGTTAATCTCTATGCAAAAGAATAAATGGACAGAAATTTAACATTAAAAATAGTAATATTTAAAAGTGATAGAACATTTCAGTCTCCTAAGGCACTTTGCTAGTGTTCGTCATCATTCTTCTACAAAAGAACTTCCACAAGAAACTCCAGCATGTGAGTGTTCAGTCAAAATTCATCAAGAAATATGATCACATGCCTTGACCTGGACAGCCCAGGCAAGCCCGATCTTGTCAGAGTTGACTGCATAAACTTTAACACAATTTCAACAGGAAAGAAGAGAGTTTAAAAATAAATAGGGCATGGTTTCCTGTCCTGAAAAACACAAAATGCTCTACAGCTGACAATAGCACTACAGATAAGATTAGAGTTTCAATAGCCATTCCACACACAAAAGAACGTCCTCAGGAAACAGGAAACCTCCTCAGGAAACAATCCATAGACAAAAGAACCTCCTCAGGAAAGCTCCTCCATTAGCATGTTCATAGCCTGGAGAACTACTACAAGATAATGACTCAGCCCTACCCCACCTTCCAGGGTAGATATAAATTACCTGCCTACCATTTTTCTGCTCACCTTGACACAGAGAGTACTACATTTTTCTGGGTTATACCTCTGAGGATGCCAGTCACAGCTACTGGTGAAATGTCAGGTCCTACAATGCCAAGACCATGGCCACACAACCTGGAAAATCTACGGCAACTAAAGTCTGACTTCTGTCTCAGAAAAGATTCTGGAGCAAATTTTAAAGATGGTCAATCTGCAAGCATCTGAAGGACAACTTGAGTGATCTGGAGAAGTCAACATGGATTTGTCCCCAACAGGTCCTGTCAGACCAACCTCCATTTCCTTCTTTGATTTGATGAGTGGGAACACTGTTGACATTGTTTATCTGGATTTTGGTAACGCTTTTGACAAAGTTCCACATGATGTTCTGATGGGTAAACTGGAGAATTGCAGATTGGACTCCAGGATAGTTAGGTGGATAGGGAATTGGTTGGAGAAGCACACCCAAAGAGTAGTTGTCAATGGCATTTCATCTGATTGGAGGGAGGTATCCAGTTGGGTGACACAAGGCTTGGTTCTAGGCCAGGTACTTGTCAATATTTTTTGTAAATAACCTGGATGAGGGGTGGAGGGATTACTCATTAAATTTGCAGATGACACCATACTGGGAGGAGTAGTGAACCCATTGGAAGTGGGTGGATGTGAATAAGATGCAATTCAACAAGGATAAGTGCAAAGTTCTATATCTGGATAACAAAAAAAAAGAAGCACGCATATTGGATGGGGGTCACAATTACTGTGTGTGAACAAGATCTTGGGGTACAGGTGGACTGTAAGTTAAATATGAGCAGTCAGTGTGATGCAGTGGGGGGAAGGGCTAAGTGATCTTGGGATGTATCAACAGAGACATACCATCCAATTCACTAGATGTCATAGTCCCACTGTACACTGCATTGGTCAGGCCGCACCTGGATTACTGTGCGCAGTTCTCGAGACCTCACTTCCAAAAGGAGGTGGACAGAATGGAGTGGGTGCAGAAGAAAACAATGAAGATTCATTCATTCATTTATTTTATTTATAGCCTGCCCATCCCACAAGCAGGCTCAGGGTGGGTAACATCATATCAAACACTACAATCAATACAGTTTAAATTCTTTTAAACACAATAATAAACATTAACATCAGTAGTTACCGCTCAAAACAAAAATCAACTGGCTGTGAGAGATTCCCTTGCCCATTGGTAACAGATGAATAATGACCAATTACCAGTGGGTGGCTGCCAACAACCTCAGGGAGGCCATACATGGACACCTGCTGCCTAGGGCTGTCAGGTCCCCCGGGAGGGCAGAGGTTCCCCATTAAAAGGGTCCCCAATCTGCCGGTCCGGAAAAGGCCAGCAGGGGGACCCCCACCCTCAAAGTGCCCGGTTCGGGCCATAGAGTTTCCAAGCTGATTGCTAGAGCATCAGCTGGCGATGTGCCCAATGTGATGACATCACTTCTGGGTGACATCATCACAGCTCCTGGACAAGGCCTAGGGCTCCCTCACCGGCTGGAAAGTAAGACTTGGCAACCCTACCACTGCTTCAGCCAAAGGTCTGGTGGAACAGCTCCATCTTGCAGGTCCTGTGTTATATACTGAGATCGAGGAAGCATTTCCAAAACGTGATTCATTTATTCAGCTCAGAACACACAGCACAACAAGAACTTCATAGAATGATGCAATATATACATTTTGAACTAGCAGGGACACCCCCCCTTAGTACCATAATGTCCAATCACAATAGAGAGCTTAGGACCAATGGGATTCGTTCCCGCTGTCGGTCAGAGTCTTTCCGAATTGGTCTGTTAAGCAATAGCAACCAATCTAACTGCAGGGTTTAGGATACTTGAGAGTCAATGGAGCTTGTGCTTGAAGCTCCAGTTTAGATTACATTGCATAATACATAAGTAAATACATAACACCCTGCAGAATTGAAGAAGACCCTGCAGGGCCCTGATCTCAATAGGGAGCATGTTCCACCAGGCAGGGGCCAGGGCAGAAAAAGCCCTGGCCCTGGTTGAGGTGAGACAGATGTCTTTCGAGCCAGGGACCAACAGGAGATATTGATCTATAGAATGTAACACTCTTCAAGGTGCATACAGGAAGAGGCAGTCCCTCAGATATGTTGGTCCCAGGCCGTGTAAGGCTTTGAAGGTTATTACCAACACCTTGAAGTGAATCCGGAACTCAACCAGTAAGTAATGCAATTGGCAGAGCACATACTGACCATGAGCCCACACGGGCGTCAGTGTTAGCAGGTGAGCCGCTGCATTTTGCACCAACTATGATTTCCAGGTTAGCTTCAAGGGTAAGCCTGTGTAGAGCGAATTGCAGTAATCAGATGATTACTGATCAGGGGTCTGGAGATCAAGCCCCATGAAGCAATGGATCTTTATATTTTGTGGTGCAATCTGTGGCCATGGATATGGTAAATAATCTGATGGTGATTTTTGGGTGAGCTCACTTTAAAATCACAAGGTTCCATGCGGATCTGTGTCTTAGATTCATGTTTTTGTGCCATGGTGGTGCCACAAAGTGGTGGATCTGTGATTTTTGGGGGGCAATCTGTGGCCACAGGTATGATGAGTGATTCAGTGGTGAGTTTGGGGAGACCTAGTGTAAAAATCCTGAAAATCCATGAGTATCCATGCTTTGGAACTATGTTTTTCTACCATGGCCACGATGCCACGATGCATTCTATCAGTTGCATGATTTTTGTGGTGCAAGGTATGACTTTGGACACGATATGTGATTGGATGATGAATTTGGGGTGATCAAATGTAAAAATCCTGAGGATCCATGAAGATCTGTGCTTCAGAACTACTTTTTTACACTGTGGCAGTGCCATGAAGCAGTAGATTTGTTGTGGACACAATATGTGAGTGGATAGTGAGTTTGAGGTGACCCAGCACAAAAATCGTAGGACCCATGAGGGAGGACCCATGCTTTGGAACTCCATTTTTATACTGTGGTGGGTACATGATTTTTCTGGTGTAAACTGTGGCTATGGAAATGATACATAATTTGATGAGGTGACTCGATGCAAAAATCTTGAGGATCTATGAGGATCTGTGCTTCAGAACCACTTTTTTGTGTTGTGGCACTGCCACAAAGTGATCGATCCACGATTTTTGTGCTGCAACCTGTGACCATGTGGCAAGTGACCAAAAAGTCAAATCCTGAGAACCAATGAGGATCCATGCTACAGAACCACATTTTGTACTGTGTTGGCACCACAAAGCAATCTGTGAACCCATGATTTTAGTTGTGCAGTCTGTGGCTTTGGACATGATATGTAACTTGATGGTAAATTTGGGGTGATTCAGGAGCTTGGTGCCTCAGTGAATGAGATGCTGAACTGCAGGCTGGAAGTTCGGTAGTTCAGCAGTTCAAGACCCGAGTGCCACGTGATGGAGTGAGCTCCCGTCTCTGGCTCCAGCTCCTGCCAACCTAGCAGTTCAAAAGCAAGAAATTGCAAGTAGATAAATAGGTACCGTTTCGGTGGGAAGGTAACAGCATTCCGTGCATCTCAGCATCTAGTCATGCTGGCTACATGACCACAGAAACATCTTTGGACAGCGCTGGCTCTTCGGCTTGGAAACGGAGATGAGTACCGCAACCCTAGAGTCAGATTCAACTGGCCTTCGTGCAAGGGAAACCTTTACCTTTGCCTTGGGGTGATTCAATGTAAAAAAAAGATGATTATGACAGGGGTGGCCAAACTTGCTCATCGTAAGAGCCACATAGAATAAACATCAGATGTATGAGAGCTGCAAGACATGAACAAATATTACACACCTGTTTTTATTTTCAAATATACAAATTTGCTTTTTATTAACATTAGAGACTACCAAAAATAAAAACAGAAGTGGTAAAAACAGATATTGATAATGATATTTATTTGCTAATGGTATTTATTTGTCTAAGAGAGAGAGAAAAAGAGAGAGAGGTGAAAAGAAAGAATGAAAGTGGTGGAAAGAAAGAGAGAACAAGAGAAAGAAACAAAGAAAGCAAATAGGTGGGAGGGAGGGGAAAGGAAGGGAGGGAGGGAGGGAGAAAACGTATGCCTCCCCTTCGCTTTCCCAGACACCCTGCCGGGAGCCACATAATAAGTGTGAAACAGCCACATGCAGTTTGGCCACCCCTGTGCTAGAGCAAATAGTTTCATTTTACAAAACTAGTGAGGTTGACTTCTTCTGTGTAAAAGCTAATGAGATAAGAGATGTGAGTGATATTGAAAATCTAGCTGTTGTCAGATTTGTAAAAGACAGCAAGCCCTCAGAATACCTATTGGGTATGTATGAACTTCACCAGTTAGCAGCAGACTATATAACTGAACTTCTGTTTCAAGTTCTTACTGACTGTGGGTTCAGTCCTGGGGAGTTTATAGTATAGTGTTATGATGGAGCTAGTGTGCTGTCTGGCAGGACAAGTGGAGTTAAAAAAATGCAAGAAAAAGTGGGCAAAACCATAGCATACATACATTGCTACAATCACCAATTGCATCTTGTGATTGTGAATGCCTGGTTCAGAAATCATGCCTGTAAGGTGGTTTTTCAGGACATGTAATGGATTATACAATTTCACCAGAAAACATCGAGTGAACCAAATGTATTCAGGTACTCAGTTGAAGAGACTCCTCGAACATAGATGGACTGGACATTTGGCCATTGCAAGAGCCATAAGTGAGAACTTCTCTGAAGTTATGTCAGTGCTCAGTGACATTGCTGATCCTGATGGGGACGCTCCCACAGATTTGCAAATGGAGGCAAAAGGTCTACATGGTTCATGTGCAACTGTGAGATTTTGTTTCTTAGCACTATTAATGAAAGAGCTGTTGTCTATATTTGAGTCAGGTAATACAGCAAGACAAAACCATGCATTTGGGGAGGGCTGCTGAAGTTGTGAATCACTGCATTTCTGCCCTTAAGGAGAGGAGAGGTAATGCAGACACGCGCTTTGAATTGATTTTGGCAAAATCCACTGACATCTCTGAAGCAAATAGCATTGCTTTTGAGAGAGAAGAAACAGCAGAAAAGCATGGCAAAAGGAAAAGGAAGGAGAAACATTTTGAGGATTATATTGCTGAAGGTGGTGCTGGATCAAGCTATTCTGTAGAAGGGAGTATAAACGCTATGTAGCCCTAAACTGCTCTCAAATAGAAACTTTATTGACAATACTATACTATCAAATATCTTAAAGACAATAAATTTAACCATCAATGTTACAACATAAGCATACAGCAAAAAATCGTAAATGAAACCCGGCTCATAACTTTGAACTACCCACAAAAGGAGCCGTGTAGTACAAATCAATGTGTAAACAGTTGCAGGGACATTGTGAACATCTTCGTGAGTAACGTGGCTCCAGACTCTGCATACAGCCGTGGAATCAATAATACACATTTGTCATGAGACAAGGATTCTGGATGTGATCTTGTTTCGAGATCTTTTTCAATCATGTGTGTTGTATCAGTCAATGTCTCATATCACAAAAAGGACAATTTCACATGATTATCATGGACCCAAAAAAGGTTCACAGTCTGGTGTATACCAATCCACATAAATGGGCTCCCAAGTAGATAATATTAACAAAGGTGATAACTCAAATGTAACTACTGTAGTTGGAGGTATTCATTGAAGTCCTTCACTATCCCATTTCAGAGGCTGAAACTCAGTTCTCTGAACAGAATGTGGACTACTTATCAGCTTTGGACTCACTGACTCCAAGCTGCTCACAAACCTTTTTGGATGTAAAATCAGTAAAGTCTCTCATACAGTTAGTTAATGCTAATGAGGATGCCTTTGCACAAGAAGCAAATCTCCTAAAAACAAACCTTTTTGCACCAACAAATCCACTTTTGAAAAAGAAGACAGTATCCATAATGCTCTTTCAGTGTTGTTCCCAAGTAGAGGTGGATACCGTAATGTATATAAAGTCCTTGCAGCTGCTGTAACTTTTGGAGCATCCACAGCTACATGCGAGGCAGCACTCTCTTGCCTTACTCCTGTATTAAAGCCACAGAGGCTATCAATGTCCCATCTTTGGAAACACAATCTAGTACTGCTAGGTTAAGGGAAAACACTCATGAAAAACATTGACATGGATGCTTTCATAGAAAATTTTCATGCCCAGGCTGAGCCTGGGAAGGGTATTTGAATGGTAACCAGAAAATTTTTTTGAGCGACAAATATTACAAGTTCTGTAATGGTTAGCATCTTTGTTGTAAACCAGAAACATTTTTATGTGACAAATCACAGAATCAGTAATGGTTGATATGTAATGGTTAGCATGTTTGAAATAAACCTGCAACATTTTTGAGTAATAAATGACTTGTATTTAGTATTTATTTATTATTTTAAAGTATAAGTATAAACAATGTGTGCTCCACAAGAAAAAAAATTGCCCCACAAAATGAAAAAACCTGGCTATAGGCCTGGGATCCATGAGGATCTGTGACTAGGAACCACATTTTAGTGCTGTGGTGGTACCACAAAGCATTAGATTTGTGATTTCTGTAGTCTTCAGAATCATGTTTTTGTGCCATAGTGGCACGATAAAGCAGTGGATCTATGATTTTTGTGGTGCAAACTGTTGAACATGGTATATGATTTGATACTGAATTTGGGGCAATCCAATGCAACAATCCTAAGGATCCATGAGGATCCGTACTTTGGAACTATGTTTTTGTGCTGTGGCAGTGCCATGCAGCAGTGGATGTGTAATTTTTCTGGTACAATCTGCAGCCATGTACATTATATGTAATTGCATAGTGAGTTTGGAGTGATTCAATGCAAAAATCCTGCAGATCCATGAGGATCTGTGCTTCGGAAACATGTTTTTGCGCTGCAGCGGTCCCAGAATGCAGTGGATCTGTGATTTTTCTGATGCAATCTGTGTCTATGGACATGATACATAATTTGATGGTGAGTTTGGGATGGCTCAAAGCAAAAATTTGGAACTGAATATTTTGCTCTGGCAGTGCCATGTAGAGGTGGATAAATGGTTTTTGTGGTGCAACCTGTAGCCATGGACATAATATGTGATTGGATAAAGAATTTGGTATGACCAGACTTAAAAATCACGAAGATCCATGAGGAGCTGTGCTTTAGAACCATCTTTTTGCACCATGGCCATGTCATGAATTGTGGGTGCATGATTTTTGTTGTGCAGTCTGTGGCCATCACTGTGATGTGTTTTTGGATAGTGAGTTTGAGGCAATCCAATGTAAAAATCTTGGGGATCCATGAGGACCCATGCTTCAGAACCACATTTTTGAGCTGTGGCAGCACCACAAAGTAGTGGATCCATGTTTTTTCTAGTGTAATCTGTGGTCATGGACATGATATGTAATTTGATGGGGAGTTTGGGGAGACTCAAAGCAAAAATCACAAGGATAGATGCTTTGGAACTATGTTTGTGTGCCACCATAGTGCCACAAAGCATTGGATGCGTGGTTTTTATGAAGCTGCCTGTAGACTAAGATATGATCTATAATATGATGAGCAGAATGCTGCAATCTCACAGGAAAAGATTCCAGCTAGTTGCCCAGTGCCTTCCCAAGTTCCCAACCACAAGCCTAGTGCTAGGGAACAGGATGAAGAGTACCACTGACAGGCAACTTGGTGCTTTATTTTACTGCTACTGTTACTGGAAGCTCAGGGCTGTGCACACGGTGTCTCCCTCCTATTGTAACAGCAATAGCGTTCGTTTTGTTTTAAAAAACTGGGGGGAAATAAGGAGTAGATTAGGAGAGGTTTCACCTTATCGCGGTTTGGGCAGTTCTGTCACATGCCTGCTTGCTGAGCGGGGGATCCTGAACCGTTCGTTTGCTTCTCAGAGGTCTTTTATTCGTTTATTCTAGCCTATGCGTAGGAAGAGCAGTTAAATCTCCGGGGGGGGGAGCCTCAAAAACGTTTTCATACAAAACAAACGCTGCTCTCCCCCTCCCCCGAGGGACAATAAAGAAAACTAGACGAAGGGGTAGCTAATATTTCGATTGCGTCTCCTTTTTAAGAGGCAAACGATCAGCAGCTCTTTCTTCGAACTAAGGCTGATGCCTTTTGCGCGGCGCCTCTTCACGTGCAAGGCCTGCGCTTCCTGCTTGATAATCGCAATGAGATTTCCATAGCCGGGGGTGCAAACTGATTGCTCTTGCTCAATACACCCCCCCCTACTTTTGAGTATCTACAGCCATCTTGCCCTATATGCCCGGAGAAGGGAAAAACGTTAGAACAGAACACTCTAGAGTGGAACCGACATATTGTTGTCATTGCATTTTAAAAGGCCAAACGGCTTCTGGCTCAAACCGTCCCAACCCTTGATTAACGCCTGCCAGATAAGCCCCGGGGTCTTGGATCCTCACCGACGGCCAGAGCAGCTTTTTGCTCGCGGGGTGGGGCCTCTTTCTCCCCTTTCTCCTGCCCAACCAAGGTCACTTAGCCAACATCCGGGGTTTTTTCAATTCTAGTCAAGAATTCAAATTTGCCCGTCACCTTTCCCCAACCAGGTGGATCTGGTTTAGCCCACCACCAAAGGAACGGACAAGCAACAGGTTAGTTGACAATCCCATGGCCTCCTTTATTTTTAAAAATATAGGAATCTTTACCTTTCCCTGCTCGTTAAACGAGCAATTTAACACAGAGCATGTCTTCCGTCCAGACTAGTAATTCCCTTTTCCCAGCTTTACTCGACGATTTGCAGGTTAAAATTTCCAAATTTCAGATGTGGCTAGTTTCTTTTAATAATCCAGGAGTTATATTTTAAGCCACAACCACCCACACCCGAAAGGCAAGACAACAGGGCATGAAATTCGAGGAAAGTAAGCACCACCGAGTTTGGCAGGGACTGCAGTCAGCCACAGTGACTTAAATCTCCCTTGCATTGTTTCTTTATTTGGTGCCTTTTTATTTCGTCCTCCTCTCAAAAATTTAGGACTGTGTACATGGTGTTTTCCCCTATTCCATTTTATCCTCTCCGCGACAGCCTTGTAAGGGATCCTCTCCCGGGGAGAGGGCGCTGGGTTTTTTACAGGATATTACGAGGGTTGCCCAGCGCGTCTCTGTTCAAATTTTCCTCCTCCGACTAAGCAGAGGGCATTGGCCCCGGTCAGAAGGTTTTAGTCTGCGTTAGAGGCAGAGGGCAGGGAAAGGTCAGTCAACCAATCGGCGCTGAAAGAAATGATCGTTAAGTGGGACTTGTCTCTCAGGAGAAAAGGAAACAAACTAGAAGACGAGATAAAGCATTTAAAGTTTGGCATAACCTTTTATTCCTTATTCTAGAGTTTATTACTTTGGGGAAATGCCCTAGTTTGGCCTCTTAGCCAGACCAACAGAAGCCTCCACAATTCTCATCTCTTTAAGGCATCTCTCCTCCCCTTGAAACTGCTAATGCCGTGGAATTTGTTTTTCTCCCTGGTGGAAAGATGATTCTTTAGTTTTTGAAGTTAATGCCACAGTATATTTCTATGCATTGGTTGGGGGTGTTGGTTGTCAGCAGCTATTTTGGGCATTGGGAGAGTCACTCAGCAAAAGTGGTATTCTTATCAGGTGTATATTTGACAGTTCTGTGTGTCATCAGATAAAGATTTATAACCTTCCATTTCAAATCTCCCCGAGCTTTTTGCAAAGTCCTATTCTCACCCCATTCTCAAGAGCATTTTGTTTGCACCAGATTTTAAATTTTAAAAAATTATTAAATGAAGCTTGCACATAACTGTATTTGCCTGTGTGAATTTAGATTCATCAGTAATCTGGAATAAAGAGAGGGAAAAACCTGTTCCCACCCCAATTAAATAGGTAATGGCTTCAGACTGAGGCTAGATTTAACCTGAGCGACAGGTCCAGCAATTTATAAGCAACCGCAAAGGCAGTAATTGCTTGAAACCTGTGAAACTCTTTGAGTGACTTTAAACCAGTCACTATCTCAGTGTAAAGTATCCTACAAGGCTATTATGAGAGTAAAACAGGATGGTATACATAGTGAAGGAAGGAAGAATACAATTATGATAAACAGGTGATATTTTAACATCTGTTGTTGCTACTTTTCTTCAGCCATGTAGAGTGTTTGCTGAGTGGTTTACAGACCCTGTGGCCCCAATTATCCTAATTTGACATAGGATACTGAGGCTGAAAAATAAGTGACTTTCCTAGGGTGGTATATATTGTGATGTTTCAGTTGTAAGCTGCATCAAGCAGGACTCTGAAGAGGCTGCATAAAAATATCCTGAATAATAAACAGAGATTTCAACTTTTGAGCTGTTTTGTCAAAAATCAACATAATCTGCTAAACCAAACCATCTATATCCTATAAGTCTACGCATCGTACTAGGTCTCACTAATGCTACACTTGTAGAGTAATATAAAAGCATCAGTAGGCCAATACCTGCTGAAGTAGTGAGTTAGAGTTCAATAAAAATTTTCATCAGGCTAGATGTTAATCAAAAAAGAAGGGTGGGCAGGAGATAAGGTAAGAGAGAGAAAAAGATGTGAGATGATGATAAAACTTTAGCCTACAGTTTAGATAAATTATATTAGAATAGAGATGATTATATGACACCCAGCCTTTGGTGCAGCCTGAATTGTGATTCTTTAGCACGTCATAACTCATCTAAAGCTGCATAACACTTCAGGGGCAGATTAAGGCTCACTGGTGCCCTAAGCATTGACCAGTCTTGGTGCCCCCCTCATTGAAATGACTGTCATGACAACTGAATTTGGCTCTATCATTTTACTTTTAAATACACACATTTTACTTTTAAACATAGCCTATGACACTGTACCTTGCCAACAAAAAATAGAAGATAACCCTAGGGTGCACCATGATCAATTTACACTAGTTTTATATATATATTTTTTTTACAAAACTTCATTCTTTTTTTCCCTTTTCACCCTTTCACCAACTTTGTGGTGCTCCCTTTGGCCATGGTGCCCTAAGCACATGCTTAGTCTGCTTAATGGTTAATCTGCCACTGCTCCACTTAATTGAAGGACTATTTCAATTGTAGATTGAGGCTTTTCTATCACATGCAGCAATTTTCCACTGGAAAACCTCTGCTATCTATTCTCTTTGTTATGCATATTTTATTTAGGACCTCCTTCAGGCAGCCTTTAGACTTTGGTATATGTGCAGAATGCTGCAATCTCACAGGAAAAGATTCCAGCTAGTTGCCCAGTGCCTTCCCAAGTTCCCAACCACATGCCTAGTGCTAGGGAACAGGATGAAGAGTACCACTGACAGGCAACTTGGAGCTTTATTTTACTGCTACTGTTACTGGGAAGGTAACAGCGTTCCATGTGCCTTGGTGTTTAGTCATGCCAGCCACATGACCACGGAAACGTCTTCGGACAGTGCTGGCCCTTCAGCTTTGAAACGGAGATGAGCACCGCAACCCTAGAGTCGGATTCGACTGGCTTTCGAGCAAGGGAACCTTTACCTTTACTGCTAGAGTTGGGCCGCCAGTTTTGCCCAGATGAGCCCATGTGCTTTAACAGCTGCTTGGCAGGCAGAAATTCAACAGGTGAAACTTGTTCTCAGGATGCAGTGATGGAACTTTACTGGTTGTTTTTCTGCCTGCCACACAATTAACGGTACAAAACTTCTATTCCAAAGGCACTAGCCTTAGAATGGTACATCAGGAAATGTCAAATGGAGTTGAACTGGATGGCAAGTTTAACTTCTATAGTTCTCCAGGGTAACATTCATTCATGCCCCTTGTGCAGAAAATGGTTTTTCTAGCAGAATGTGACATCTCCCTTAAATTTTCTTTTTTAAAACAATATTATCTTTTACTTAAAATACAAACAAAAGCAATTGATTCCTAGGGATGAAAGCAATTGATTTACTGGGAATCCACAAAAGTCCCAATAAATGTATTTAACCATATGTGAGACTAGGTTTTTTCCAAGGGATACCAGAAAAGTGGGTGTATCTTACATTTCCATATAGTTTTTTTATTATAAGGGATACAGAAAGAAAGAAGGAATAGGAAAAACCAATCACCAAAAACATAATGTGAGGGCAGTTTTACAGATATTGGAATTTTCTATTTCTCCTCATTCAGGCTTGCTCGGTTGTCTTCTCAGGTTCCCCACTGTGATTGTTCTGGAATCCACCCTAGTATTTCTGCCTGCTTTCCCACAGACAGTTCATCCCAGGTAAACCCTGTAGTGTTTCCATCTGAGCTAGATGCTTTCTGAAATACTCTTATGTGCAACAGAACACTAGGAGGAAATGCAGGACAAATTTATTATGGATTTTTATCTGTGTAATAGCTAAAAGAGATCCTGAGATATACATACTCTTAGAAAGGATACGAGGTGTTAGTGCACAATCGTTTTGTTCTAAACAACCTAATGATGTGTTGTGCACTCTGTCAGTTAAGCATAGTGTCAAAATATATACCCATAAAGTTTTCATTGACTAGGAGGAAGGAGGATCTCAAGCCATGGCAATTGGGATGCTGCTGCCTTTTCTAGGAGGGCTTTTGTCGCCATCACCCCCCAACCAAAAATCAGTTTTATTGAACAGAAATGGTTCCCTCTCCATTTTGCTTCAGACTAAGGCTACAGCTGGGGGGGGGGAGGAGTATCTAATATTTTTCTGCAATGGAAACATGAGGAGGTTTAATAAAATATTCATGGACAGGAAGAGAAAGCCCAAGCAATTAAGCAACACACATTCGAAAACTGCTTCCTTTAATATTTCGCTTACTCTTTGTTACCTAATTGCCAGCTACTCTGTGAGGCTCACTGGCATGATCCTATTGCAATGGAAGCCGCATCTCTTCAGTCTTGTTACCCAGGGGTCAAAAGGGACAGGCAGCTCATTTGATATGCTTGCACAGCTAAGGTGAAGAGCTCACATTACGCATTGAAGAACAAAGCTGTGCTACTATGAAGCAACTGTATACAATGTTCCATTGATGCAATAAGAGTACCCAAACCCACAGCCATTTACAGTGACTTGTGTGAGTTCTTTCCTGCTTAACAACTTTCACTTGTACACTCACATGGGTTGAAAGTACACTTCATAGGACACTGGGCAAAGGCTTTCCAAATCTTGATCCAATACAGCACGATCAAGGTGAACAGGAGAGTAGTTGAAGTGATAGACTAGAAATGTGGAAGTCAGGAGACAGCAAACTCTTACTATTAGGAACACTACTGCCTCTTGAAAGAATGGGAGGACATTCTTTTCAAAATAGCTTTCAGAAGGGTTGACCCAGCTCTGATTTAAGGGAATACCTTTTATTCTAAACCATTCTGGACTCTATAGCATAAGTTTTTAAACTTTAGTGTAGTAACCTTAAGCATAATAACCAGATAGCCCAAATTCCACTGCATTGCACAGTTGATAATTCTACCATTTTAAAAGTTAGAATACTCCTTAAAGTTTGCCATAGACGAACTGGAATCTCCATGGTAATTGATTCCCACCCATTCTGTTCCATTCAGAAGCACTTGCCTCATGGAAGCACATTCAGAGTCTCTGCCCAGGGGCATGGACTCAATGTGGTGGCTGAGCATCATGGGCTTGTAGGGCCAGTAAACCCAGAAAAGCCATTTCTGTCAACCATCCCCACAGTCACTATGACCTGTGTTCCAACAGACATTCTATGGTGGTCAGAGAACAGCTCTTAGCAAAAGTTATAAATTGTGTGTGCACTGTCACTAGTGAACTCACAGTGCTCAGGAGTTGAACTGCTGTGAATATCACGGCTTAGAAGCTTACTGGAAATACGTAAGATGTAGAATATGTCACTTCCTGGCACCACTGCAGGTCAATCAGGGACACAAGAATATGTCACTTCCAAATGTCAGTAACCCAAGAACCCCCATTCTGATCTACATTTTTTGTGGAACCCAAGCCCTCCCCTCCTTTCTGACTGGTATCTACTATGCAGATAAACTTTTTTCAAAGTGCATATGGCAAGCTGTGCATTCCCCCTGAAGGCCTCCATTCTTTTATACACTTGAAACAATACAGTGAGATACTTATTGGCTAAACTTTAATATCATATCTAAGTAAAACATTCATATTGACTGTAGAAGATCAGGTCTCAGGGTAAATGATTCTATAGGGCCACAACTCAGAAGCCTCTGACTCAAATTCTAACCAGTCTCACCTGTGGATTTCTACTGAGGACAGCAAGGAACTTATGAGTAAGCTATTTGGAGGCTGCCTGAACATGAGTGGGAAGGAAGCTGGAAATTTTTAGAGCAGTTGGAATAGAAACAAGATTAGCAATACAACACCTGAACTTCTAGTATTCAGTTGAAAGCTGGCTTTGGTTGCAGCTCAGATGCAGACTAGCTCATCTTTCTCTGTGTATACTGAAATTCTTTGCACTGGAAGCATGATAACTAGTTCAACTTTATACCATAAATAACTATGATTGCATAAAGACTGCCCCTCCTTGGCGCCACCCA
The DNA here is from genome assembly GCA_029375565.1 of Gekko gecko. Lineage (NCBI taxonomy): Eukaryota > Metazoa > Chordata > Lepidosauria > Squamata > Gekkonidae > Gekko > Gekko gecko. The sequence continues at coordinate 222,548,926 of JAPDNY010000002.1, forward strand.
AAATTCCTAGGGATGAACTATTGGTTCCAATCCTAGCAACTGATCAGTATGATTTCTGGCCAGTGCTTTGAGGTGATGTAGAGCTAAGCAACTGTGGGTGATGGCACCTCTCTGAGCTCTCACCCTTTGAAAGAGGAGGAAGCAGAGTCTGTCCTTTCTAGAAAACTGAGTCTCACTTTTAATGTTTAGACAGATGCATTTGACCAGCTGACATACACTCCATGGGTCTGCAGATCGCAGTTTGAAAAAACGCTGTTCTAAGTTAATTTTTCTTCCATCTCAGTCTTTATATTTCAGATACATACATGGAAACAGCAGAGATGCAAGCTGAGAAAGCCATGTGCTGGAATGACAGAGAAAGGCCAAGATCCTGCAGGGAGAAATTTCTTCAGGCATGGGATGAAAAGGTGAAACGTCAGCATTCTGCCATCTTGTCTGCTCAAGAGCTGGAGTGTCAGTCAGCAGTTGGTACTCCAACACAGGGGAATGTGACAAGGGACAAATCCTGCTCACATTTGCAAAGGGGAGCAATAGTTCAGCCCAGTGAAAATGCCTTTTATGTCCTGAGAGTGAAGACCCCGCCTCAGGGGCAACAGTACTCAAACCCTAGGAGTTTCTCAGCACCTAGACATTACCCCCAGAATTTGCCTACACCACAGCTGGCAAGAGGTTCCTTGGATTTGGAAAATGAGGGGGAACTCGTTCACATTTGTGTATCGGATCTGCTGTTGGAGTCCCCAGTGAGGAAGAGGCCAAGACTGCTGCCACCTAACAGGAAGATGTATGTGGTAGTGTGGAAGAAACAGGCATCGCACTCACTGCAGGAGGGTGAGAGAAGTCCTGTTCCTCTGGAATACAGCCATCTGGTGGACACTATGACAGTGACCAAACCTGCAGACCTTCCAGAGCTGGAATCTTTCTATCGCAGATTCAGTCCCAGGCGCAGGCAGCGGGGCTCTCACAGGAGGATTAGACCAGTTCATCTGCTGGGAGAGTGCCCATCACCTACCACTGGCATGGGAGCTGTCACCTACCAACAGAGAGCCACCAAGAGGAGCCACGAGCAATGTCTGCTGTACAGCCCAAATACAAATGTTCCCTTTTCCAGCCTCACAACGGCAGCCAAGGAGTCCATGAACACTTCTCAGAATGGCCACCTCCCGCCAAAGAAACGATACACCCATTCCTGTCTTTAGGAGACTTGCTGGGGCATTGGCAGTATACTTGGACTAGCCATACCCAGATTTTATTTTTTTAAATTCCTTCCTAACTTAATGTATATATGTTAATCATATTTGCAGCAGTGCTGAATGTAATATAACTTTTGTATTTTTTAAATAAACTCGTATTGAATTGGAACATTCTATACATATTGTGTAGTAACTACAGATATGGGAGGGTCTTCTTTTGTTTTATTCTATCCCTCTACCTTTAAAGACAGAAGTTTTGAAGCAGAATCCCTTCATGGAAAACTGGATAAAGAGGGTCAGTCCCCAACATCACCAGTTCAAAGGATCAGGTAGTTGGTGTTATGAAAGACCTCAGACTGAGACCCTGGAGAGCCCCAGCCAGGGCCAGCCCCAGGTGTCTGGGCGCCCTAGGCAGGACAGCCTGGGGTGCCCACCCCACCGGGGATATCAACCTCCTGGTGGGGCCTGGAGATGGCCCAGTGCCGTTTCCTGGGCGCCTCGCACATGCGAGGCGCCCAGGAGAGCCAGGGGAGGGACAGAGTTAGAACCCTCGCCCCTTCCCTCCCAGCACCGGCCCAGGAAAGCCAGGGCTGCCGTCGCTGGGCAGGAAGGGGGCTTTTCACGGGGGGGGGCATTTTGGCACCCCTGCAGGGCCGGTGCCCTAGGCGAGCGCCTAGCTCACCTAGTGCGCGAGCCGGCCCTGGCCCCAGCCAGTCTGAGTAGACAATACTGACCCTGATAGACTAAAGATCAGATTCAGTATAAGGCAGCTTCATGTATTCAAATGGACTGCAGTTTGGGGAGAGGCCATGGTTTCAGAGCTAGAGCATCTTCTTGGCATGCAGAAGAGCCCAGGTTCAATCTGTGAAATCTCCAGATAAAAAATATCAAGTAGTACGTGATGTGAAAGACCTGTGCCTGAGAACCTGGAGATCCACTGCCTGTCTGAATAGACAATACTGACCTTAATGGACCAGTGGTCTGATTAAGTGTAAGGCCCATTTTGTATGTTCTGCACAAACTTCGCTGAAGTGAATGGACAGTTACTCATGCTTAGCACCCCTTTGCACATAGTGTTTCTGCTGTGTGTGGCCCTAGTTTTTAGTCCATTAACAGCATCCTTTCTCTGAGAAGCATGAAATGCATAATCCTGTGATTATCTGCATGGTGTCTTTGTAAAGAAGGGCACCTTCTGCTCCTTTCCAAAGCATTGGATTCTCCACACTGTTTCTACCAGTATAGTGTCTTTCAGGAGAGCATCCCCCCTCCAACACATACTGCCAGATTTTATTCACTTGGGCATCTGGGTCATTCTCCATCTCTCTAGTTGTTTCCTGGACAACAGTAACTTTGTTGTGTTTTGAGAGCTGATGTAGTGTGAATCTTGTGGTACCTTCGAGATTAACAAATTTTTTATCTAAGGATCGGAGACTAAAGCTTGCTTTGTCAGATGCAGTGAATGGTTTCTTGTTATGTAGTCAAGTTATACCGGGCTATCAAAAAGAACCTGAAATAAAACATCAACATTGCAGCAACAGATTAACATAGTTAATCCTCTGGTATTACACAAGAGACATTTGTTCATGATGGTTTAAAATGCATGGGGGATCACTGAAGCCCATGAAAAATACTAGAAATGCTTGCTTTAAACATAATGCACCCATTTTTAGATTCCAGACATTTCAATATATATGCAGCTGGATGGGTCTTACACACACACTTTCTAAAGGATTCTAAACAAGTAAAATTGCTTGGTCATGGAGAGAGCCAGATTTAAATTCCCATTTAACTATTAAGCTTGCTAGGTATTTTTACACTGGCCAGATTCTCTCACCTAAGCCACCACTTCAGATGGCTTCTCTGAGAATAGGGTGTGTTAATTCCATACAGTGATGCTAGATTTCGCAAGATAAATCCACTTGTCATGGTTACTACCTTCTGGCTGGTATCTTTTCCCTGGAGGCTCAGGCAGGCCTTAAAAGTTTTAACAACTGTATTGTTCGGATAATTAGTTCAAATTGGAGAGCTAAAGGAAGCTTGGCAAACCACTCTGCAGGAGAAGGCTTGCTCAATTACCTTATCTTTGCTAATCTGATCTAGCAGGGATTCTAGGCTCACAAGACAAGGGGGAGGGGGAAAGGTGGACGCATGCCTGCTAAGCTGGCTGCTTCTCTCTCTTTTGTATGGTGTGTGTGGGGGGGTCTGTTGCAGCAAATATGAACAGGAATCTTGTGGCACTTTAAAGAGTAATGAAATTTTGTATCAGCATAAGCTTTCCTGGGCTACGGAATTGGGCTCTACACCATAAAAGCTGGTGCTATAATAAAGGTTATTAGCTTTTATGGTGTCACAAGACTCCTGTTCCTTCAGAGGGGCTTCTGATTCTGTTTACTCACAAGTAAGTCCTAGTGAATTCAGTGGAGCTTATTCCCAGGTAAATGCATGCTGGACTGTAGCTGGACTGAAGAATACACTGAAGAATTGCCCAGGAACCAATGAGTTAGGAGGTATTGCACAGCAGATTCCCCACCAAACCCCTTCCCCTTTGAGGATGAATCTTTTAATTCATTTTTTTAAATAGTATTGATTGTGTTTATGGAAGAATTAAAATTGATGATCCTCAGTGGTTCTGCATTATTAATTGATTTTATTCCATTTAAACCCTATCCTTCTCCCCAGTGGGGGCCCAAAGCAGTTTAAATCATTCTTCTTTCCTCCATTTCATACTCACAACACTGTGAGGCAGTGTGTAAGAGACTAGCGTGAAGTCTCATAGATCTTTGTCTATGACTGACTCTGATCCCTACACAATGCTGGCATCTTTTGCCAACTATGGCTTTTCTCACTGCCATTCAAAAGCATGGCATTAAGTCTATTGCAGTGAAATTGCAGTGGTATTTTGCAGACAAAATATATTCCAGCATAAGTCCCTCCCCCAGTCATATTTCTGATGCATCCAATGGAGTAAGCTCTTATTACAGCCCTGGAATATTTAAGGTGCTATTAGACATGTTATTTTATCCCCAGCTAAAGTAGGTAGCAGGTCCTGGGAAACATCTGTCTCTGAGACCTAGGAGAGTTGCTGCTAGCCACAGGAGACAAGAATGAGCTAGATAGGCCAATGGTCTGACACAGTGCAAGGCTGCTTCGTAGTTATTCTCTTATTTCATTTATACTCCACCTTTCTCCCCAAAGCAGCCTATTTTATACTCACAGCAACCCCGTGAGATAGGTTAGGTTAAGCCAAGGTCACACAGCAAGGCGCAAGCTTCTATGGCAGAATGGGGATTCAAACTTGGATTTCCCAGGTCCTAAAACAGTACTCTAAGCACTACCTGGCACTGGATCTCATACATTCATAACAAGTATCATCAGCTTGTACAGGCATTACTTATTAGCTGTTATGCAGTCAGCTGGATGAGAAGGCAACAAAATCAGTCTTCCATATTAAGGGCTTGATGGTAACCTTGCATGCCAAATATGTGGTTTCTTCATGCATTTAGATTAAGCAAATAGACCCCATATTAGCTTTTCCAGATCGTCTGCAGAGAATTTCATGCCTCTGCTTTAGAAAGCTGCATCAAGGAAGTATGCACCTTTGTTACCATTCAACTTGGCTCAATAGGGAATGAGGATGATTAGCTCACTACAGAAAGTAATGCTTCCCTTTGTACAGGTTGTGATTAATTTGGATTCATCCTGCTTTACTGAATAGCTAACAATGGGGAACAGTCCACATCCACTGTGACTGGATCATTTACCCTTTAGACCGGACTTTCTTTTCATCAGTGCTCTCTGCAGGGCAACATCTCTCTCACACACCTATGTTCTGAGATACTGTGGGGGGTGGGGGTTTGCAGTCTGCAAATATAAATCCCTTCCACCAGCAGAAATTGTTTGGGTCCAAGCCCTGTCCTCTTCACTGGGGCAGAATGAATTATTAGAAGGGCTGAATCACAAGCTGAGTGGTGACTGGCATCTCTGACCCAACCAGTGGCAGTGATTATATGTCAAACTTGGCACCTCGTTTGCCATGGGAAACGTGTATTGCTGTAGATGACTGGAAAGGGTGGGGGCTATTGTGTGTGTGAGAGACAGACAGACAGACTCTGGGGATGCTTTGCTATGCAGCTGAGTAACTCTTTTCTAAGACGCCTCCCTGTCTCTGGGAAGAACGCACAAATGACCACGGATGCTGTCTCTGCTTGCTCCGCTAACATAGATAACCTAACAGGTGCCTCACAGGTGTGTGTGGGGGGGAACAGAAGAGCATGAAAGCTAGGTGAGCTGAATGCATGGACTGATTGGGTGGGATACTGGGGGGGGGGCTGGTTTGAACTCTATATATTTTTGGGAACATTGGTGCCAAACCTTTAGTTCTGACATGAAGAAGTCTTAGCTTGAAGCATCTTTACTACTCAATAAACATATCTTTGTAAGAGAGTGTTGTTGAAGAAGTAACATTGTTCAAAACTCTGACATTATGATAATGGGCATATTATGCCACTGTTGGCTGGGAATGGAAAAAGCAATCCATGTCAGATTGTCAGAATCACTGAGGTTTGGTTAAGGTTGATTTTGGTGGCCAGGAGTTCTGCAAGGCAGCAAATTTCCCTATAAATGAAAGGAACAGTGCACTCCTGGCTCTGCACCATTTCATCTGCTGTATTAATGGCAAACAATTTTCCACATTCATGCATGCATCTCTAGTCAAGGTGGCTAGAAACTTGTCTCCAGTGTAGCTGATTTGTTTAGACTCTGGAAAGCACTGCCTCTAAACCTCTAAATCACATTTAATTTCATGGAATAATCAAGAGTAAATTTCAGAAGTAGCCTTACCAGATCCTCTCTGGGGAATGGTTCCTGTAAAGATCTATCTTGAAAAAGTGATGAGTTCCATTATCCTTCCAATGCATGAGTTTTTTCTTCTCTTGCATCAACAGAAAGATCTTTTTGCCAACACAATACAGTGGCAGGAAACCTTGCAGTAGATAAATAATCCTCACACTCACTCTGCTGTTAGTTGCAAGGAGCAATAGTTTGCAACACCAAAATATCACATCTCCCCCCCTCATTTTTTCAAGAAACTAAAGTTCCTCACTCCTCCACTTTCTAATACCAACAATAAAACTTTCTTCAAATACATTAGAAGTAGGAAGCCAGCCAGGGAGGCAGTGGGGCCCTTGGATGACCAAGGAGTAAAAGGAGTAGTGAAGGATGATAGGGAAATGGCTGAGAAGCTGAATGCATTTTTTGCCTTTGTCTTCACTGTGGAAGAGGAGAAGTGCTTGCCCACTCCAGAAGCACCGATTTCAGGAGGGGGGTTTGGAAGACCTGAATCAGATTGCGGTGACAAGAGAGGAAGTCCTCCGACTGATGGACAGTTTAAAAACTAATAAATCACCAGGCCCGGATGGCATTCATCCGAGAGTTCTGAAAGAACTCAAATGTGAACTTGTGGATCTCCTGACAAAAATATGTAATCTTTCTTTAAAATCTGCCTCCATTCCTGAGGACTGGAAGGTAGCTAATGTCACTCCCATCTTTAAAAAGGGCTCCAGGGGAGATCCAGGAAATTACAGGCCAGTCAGTCTGACATCGATACTGGGTAAGTTGGTGGAAACTGTTATTAAGGAAAGAATTAGTAGGCACATTGATGAACAAAAGCTATTGAGGCAGACTCAGCATGGGTTCTGTAAGGGAAGATCTTGTCTCACTAACCTGTCATTGTTTTTTGAGGGAGTGAACAAACATGTGGACAAGGGGGACCCAATAGATGTTGTTTACCTTGACTTCCAGAAAGCTTTTGATACAGTTCCTCATCAAAGGCTCTTAAGTAAGCTCAATAGTCATGGGATAAAAGGACAAGTCCTCTTGTGGATCAAAAACTGGCTTATAAATAGGAGTATAAATGGGAAACTTTCTCAATGGAGGGAGGTAAGCAGTGGGGTACCACAAGGATCAGTACTTGGTCCAATGCTTTTTAACTTGTTTATTAACGATTTGGAATTGGGAGTAAGCAATGAAGTGGCTAAATTTGCATATGACACGAAGTTGTTCAGGGTGGTGAAAACCAGGAAGGATTGTGAGGCACTCCAAAGGGATCTGTCGAGGATGAGTGAGTGGGCGTCAACGTGGCAAACGGGGTTCAATGTGGCCAAGTGCAAAGTGATGTACATTGGAGTCAAAAATCCTAACTATAAATACACATTGATGGCGTCTGAACTGGCAGAGACTGACCAAGAGAGAGATCTTGGAGTCATAGTAGATAACTCAATGAAAATGTCTAGACAGTGTGTAGCTGCAATAAAGAAGGCCAACACTATGCTGGGGATTATTAGGAAGGGAATTGAAAACAAATCAGCCAGTATCATAATGCCCCTGTATAAATCATTGGTGCGACCTCATTTGGAATACTGTGTACAGTTCTGGTCGCCATACCTCAAAAAGGATATTATAGCATTGGAAAAAGTGCAGAGAAGGGCAACTAGAATGATAAAAGGGTTGGAACACTTTCCCTATGAAGAAAGGTTAAAACGCTTGGGGCTCTTTAGCTTGGAGAAACGACGGCTGAGGGGTGACATGATCGAGGTTTATAAGATTATGAATGGGATAGAGCAGGTTGAGAAAGAAGTACTTTTCTCCCTTTCTCACAATACAAGAACTCATGGACACTCAATGAAATTGCTGAGCAGTCGGGTTAGAACAGATAAAAGGAAGTACTTCACCCAAAGAGTTATTAACACATGGAATTCACTGCCACAGGAGGTGGTGGCAGCTACAAGCATGGACAGTTTCAAGGGGGAATTAGATAAACATATGGAGCAGAAGTCCATCAGTGGCTATTAGCCACAGGGTATAGATGGGAATTCTAAGTCTGGGGCAGGTGATACACTCTATTCTTGGTGCTGGGGGGGCAGCAGTGGGAGGGCTTCTAGTGTCCTGGCCCCACTGTTGGACCTCCTGATGGCACCTGGTATTTTTGGCCACTGTGTGACAGAGTGTTGGACTAGATGGGCCATTGGCCTGATTCAACATTGGCTTCTCTTATGTTCTTATGAGTGTTTCTATCTTGTTAGGGTTCAGCAAAATGAGCTTTTCCTTCCTCATTTCCTGTTCTTCCTTAGTAGTAATGGGGTATACACTTCATTTAGTCAGAGCCGGAATCTGTTTTGACAGCTGCCCCATCCCCCCATGCAGCAGAAGTCCTGCCTCCCTAAGGGGCCATGCTTCAAGGTGGTGGGCAAGATGGCTGCTGGTGTCAGCCAGAGGGAATGAGGGAGACTGTGCTAGGGGCTGTTAGCAGTGGTTTGTTGGGGAGAAGGAGACTGGTACAATGGCTACCATTTCTGTAGTTGAGCTTGGTGCAAACTTCAAACTGTGGGGACAGTAAAGCAGAGAGAATTTCCAAGGGAAGGATGTGTGCAGTTTGTTTTATTTTTTAAAAAAGTGTGTTTGGTGTAAGATCAAGCCCCCCCCCCCCGGTTTCCAAAACTTGTCAGGTCTCTCACGCTGGAGGCTTAGACTGGCAAGAAAAGGAGGGAAAGTTTTCCTCCTGCTTGAAAAAAAGGAGAGCTGAAATCAGCATGCTTCCCCCCAAGTCATTTTCCCCTACACCACCACCTGAGAAAAAGGAATGACTATTGGTTCTAATGTGTATCTAATAACAGAAATGGGGGCTGGCAGACAAACTTTCGGCTGTTGAGCACATTTGCTAGACCTAACCAGGTATTTTAGAAGTGAGGGAAATGGGCACAGCAGCACACCCACACACTCTTTGTCCTTGGGTTGTATGTATCTCTGTGTTTTGCTTGTGTGTGTGTGTTTTTGATTTATGTTCTATAGTTTGCCACAGGGGGCAAACTCCTTTTTATGGTTAAGATGTTTTCCTAGAGGCTGCAAAGAACTTTTTAAAAAATTTCCAAGTTTTTGGGCTGTCTTGTTTTTGGAAGAACTTTTTTGGAAGAAAAACATAACTATTTTAAAATTTAGTTTGGTAATGAACTATTGTAACATCTCAAGACTCTAATTTACATTTTCCAGGTTCCTCAGCCTGACTTCTAGAGGCTGGGGACCCTCTGTGCATATATAGAAGAATTGCACCCCCAGTACCCCATATAACTACACCCCCCACACACAGCGCAGAAGTAAAAGATGACGTGACTTACTGGATATTAGTTTTCCAGACCCTGCAAAAAATTCCCAAAACAAAACTAAATTCCATGGTGAATTCTTAGGGCTTTCTTGAGAGAGAGACTCCCTATGCAGCTCATGCATGGGGGTAGGGAATGTTTCTTTTTCTCCAAAGGTTTTCCCCTACAGCCACACATAATCTTTTAAAAAAATAAACAAGGCAGAGTCTTTCAGTATAAAATATTCCAGCTTCATGATGATGTGCTGATAACATTCCTGCATTTTGTATAAATGTAAAGCATAAAAATCTGTAAAAAAAGATTGATCATTCAACTAACTGCAGATTATGGCACATTAAAAAAACCACACAGAAGACTTCTGTCTCTACTGCTAAAGATGAAACAGAGACATGCATGATCAGGGCAATTCCTGGGTTCATCACTCTGTGTAAGAAGAAACCTCAATACCTCAAGGATTACAGTGAACAGGGTGCAGGAAGATATTTTCAAATGTCATTGTGTAAAAGTTGGGTGTTTGGTTTAGATATCAAGGGGTGGGTGATTGATTGCTGTTCAGAGCTAACAGACAACATAAAGATGACATCACAGGTGTTTAGATCTATCTATGAAGCCATCTGGCTTTAGAGCTAACTGACAATAGGAAGATGAAGTCACAGGTGTTTAGAGTTATCTATGAAGCCATCTGGCTTTAGAGCTAACAGAGGATAGGAAGATGACGTCACAGGTATTCAGAGCTATCTATGAAGCCATCTGGCTTTAGAGCTAATGGACAACAGAAAGATGCCATCACAGTACAATGCAAATTTTAAAAGATGGGGGGGGGAAGGATCAATACAAACCCTGATGATTTTTATATTAATTCACAACAGCAGTTAGGTCTCTGCCTCACCCTCCACTGATATCCAATCAAATATGTTATAAAATTGTGTCACAGTTTCAAAAACTGTTTTATTTAAGACTAGGAATAAGGCCTGTTGTGGAAATAAATACAACGGGCTCTAGAAAGAGGCTCTGGGAGAGGGCCCCAGCTTTGGGCACTCAGTGACAATTTGCTGTGGCAATCTCAGCAGGGTATAATGACAGAGTCCACCATTTTCTCCAGAGGAACTGATCTTTGCTACCTGAAGAGCAGTAGTAATTTTGAGTGATCTCCAGCCCACCCCCAAGATTGGTAACAGTGGTTCCTCAGGAGGGAGTGGCTGGTTTGGAGGGTGGAGTCTATGGCATTGTACCTGTCTGAGGTCCCACCCCTCCTCAACACTCACCCTCTCCAGGTTCGACCCTTCAAATCTCCAGGAATTTCCCAACCTGGAGTTGATAACCCTATCTCCCTCCCAGCCAACCATCAACCTACCTTTAGTTTTCCATCCCCTCCCCCTCCCTCCTAGAGAGCAGTTGTAATTTTGAGTGATCTCCAGCCCCCACCTGGAGATTGGCAACAATGGTTCCCCATCAGGGAATGGCTGGATTGGAGGGTGGAGTCTGTGGCATCGTACCTGTCTGATGTGCCACCCCTCTTCAAACCGCACCCTCTCCGAGCTCCATCCCTCAAATCTCCAGGAATTGCCCACCTGGAGTTGGCAGCCTGTTCAGGACTGGGCCCAATGAGTTTTCTCCCAAAGGCCAACATAGGTGTGGAAAGGGCCTTTTACTGGCAGAGGAGAAAGTACAGGTGCCAACTCTGATTAGGGAAATACCTGGAGATTTGGGGGGGTGGATCCTGTGGAGGGCAGCATTTGGGGTCTGTGTGGAAGGACTCAGCAGGGTATAATGCCATAGAGTCTACCCTCCAAAGCAACCATTTTCTCCTGGGTAACTGATCTCTGTCATCTGGAGGTCAATTGTAACCGTGGGAGATCTCCAGGTCCCACCTGGAGATTGGCAACCCTAGGGGAAAGTCAGCCACACAGTGGGGAGTTGAAGAAAATGGTTTGATGGTCGCTGGCCCACCTCGTTAGCCAGCCAGCCATGCTGAAGCTAAGCAGGAGAAAGAGCCTTTTTCCATTTATTCTGACAGGAAAGTGGCCTTTGGGGAGAGGGTTATGGGCGGGGGAGGGGATTATGCTGAAAGTCCTTTTTTTTTTACTCACAGAACCAAGCTTGGTTGCCTCCCAACAGCCACTGAGGGGACAGTCCCTCACAGGAGTCAAGAGAACTGTCTTCCTCAGGAGAGAGAGCTGTCTGCCAGTAAATCTGACATGCAAATCTGTCTGAAGGGGGAGTGGGTGGGGAAGAGGAGCAGACCCAGCACCCAGCCAATGGCACACGAGTACTCTTGAGTGGCGGCTGATGGGCCAATGGCTGAGGGAGGGCATTTTACAGCCAATGGGAGCGCATGGAATCTTACGAAACCAAAAGATAATTATTATAAGGAGAGATATGAGAAAGTTTAAGAACACTGACCTGCAAGAACCATTTTAAACAGAGCAATACTCAGTGTCTCTGGTGAAAAAAGTTAATCACATACAACCATCTGTGCCAGAACACCAAATTCAGGGGAGTTCTTATTTTCTTCTATAAACTACAAAAACTACAAACTACAAAGTACAAACACTACACACTACAAACACACTACGAACACTAAACACTAAAGAGAATAACAAGATACTAATATGTGCTTACTATATGCTTTCTACCTTTCACTACATGATATATAATCCAGTTCCATAATTCACTACTTAAAAAATAAACCAAAAAGAATTTGTTAAAGATTCTATCACTTCAGAGCTTACAATTATACGTTTTAAATATACAAATAGAGAATCTGAGAACTTTACTTAGAGGTCTTCTTATCCTTATGCTTCTTCTTCTTTTGCCAGGGCAGCTTAACCTTCAAAGGTTTGGGCACAGCTGTACCCAAATCCGAATCCATGCCAGAGTCAAAAATTTCTCCCAGAGATATCGAGGTAGCAGAGGAAAAAGAATTGTCTGTCCCAGTCTTTTGATGCCTGCTAGTTTCTTCTGTAGCCTTCTCGCCCTCTGCTCCTTTCTTTTGTTTGCTCGACAAATGGTGTCGCTTCAAAAATAATTCCGCTTTCAGTAAAGAGTTAATCCTTTCTTTCTTTTCTTGGAAATTAAAGATGAGTCCTTCTGGTAATACCCATCTATATTGGACATCGTTCTTTTGAAGAAAATCTGTAATGTTTCAGTATTGCCTTCTTAGCCTCCATATTTCATATGGAATGTCTTTCAAAACTTTAATCTCCTCTTCTTGAATTTTCACCTTTGCCGCAGTGGATGCTTTAAGAACTAAATCCCTTGTTGCTCTTTTTGCAAATGTTACAAAAATTTCTCCTGGGAGATTTTTTTTTTAACAAACTCTGAGTATGTTCTGTATATCATGTCAATGTCCACTTGTATAATCTCAGGTTTGCTGTTAATCAAGGGGGCCAGTGCTTCGCTTAAAATTTCTCTTAAATTTTCATCCTTTTTCTCTGGAACCCCTTGAAATCTTAATACATATAAAGACCTTTCCATTTGAAGTTGGAGTAATTGTTATTTTGCAGATGTTCTTTCTTTATCAGCAGTGTCCATTCTTTGATCCAACTTTTTGGTCTTAGATTCCATTTTTTTAAATCTTTTTTTCCATCTTCTCTGATTTTGCTGTTCTCTCTTTAAGTTCTTTCTGCAAATTGTCAAACTTCTGGTTGAGATTCATTATCTGTTCCATCCGGGGGCCTAGGGCTTCAGAAATGTTGCTAGTCAAATCGCTGGTATCTTCCTGACTTGTGACTGGTGATGCTGTGCTAGCATTTCCGGTGCCATCTCTGCCCCTAGATGCCATTTTTTCTGCATGCTGGCTTATTGTTTATACTTAGATAAGAGACCGCAAAAAAGTTCACAGTTTCCCACAGAAAGTAAAGTTCAGTCCCGAAGATTTTCCCGCTAAGATAAGGTGAGGTTTAACAGCTTGCTCTTGGCATGCCACTGCCATTTGTCTGTTGGGGAGGGCTCTCCTCCATGGGTTTCCCCCTCCCCTCTGTTCTATGCCGCTTTGCTATTCCTTCGCCCTCTTTATTATCATGTTTCTTTTTGGAACATCACTCCCTTTTGCGTGCATCGTTGTACCACTGGATCACCATGTAGGGAAAACACTTTCTTAAGTCCTTGTGCGCTCTGGTCTGGTAACGTTTCTGGACGCCATTACTGGCCTTGGTGCAGCGGGACCTTGTGGAGCAAAAGAAGCTCACTTCCCCAAGCCGTGACTTCGGGAGTGGCTCCTCAGTGTTCCAGGCTAGAAGCTCCCAAGAGCTTCACGGGGGGGGGGCAGCCGAACCCCCTCCCTGCCACTCCGATCCAAATCACCCCCATCAGAGCTTGATGGAGTGTGTTTGGTTGCAAGCCGCTATGACTGGAAGTCCAGATTCAGGGGAGTTCTTGTGCAGATAATAGCACATGGCATTTTAGGGTCTCCTTTGATCAGCCTCCACTCACAATGTGTAAAGGGGAGAATGACTTTGATACCACGCCCCGTAAAATACCAGCACACATGTTTTGAGACGGGGCAATATAAGGAGAAAGCGTGGCCTCCACCTCTCCCCTTGAAACTAAAAGGCCACCATTCTCTTCATGCCCAGTCTCTTTCCCTTTTGTGTGAAGTGAAATAAACCCTGGGGAAATAAATCATAGGGAATTACAATAAACACAAACACTGGTCCTGCAGTGTGCACCACGGTATAGAGCCCCAGCCTTCTAGAAGAGGTCAGGGGGAGTGTCCTGAGGCAACATGTACGATTTGAGGGTGTCAGGAGCTGTTTTGGCAATTTTGGGTTGTGCCAACCCTGCAAGGTAGACCACCCAAGTGGCACTTCATTTCATTTTGGGGTACCAAGTGACCCCTCTATCAAAACATCTTGGGAAGGCAGACCTCTGGCCACCATTTTGGGGTGATTGGGGGTTCCCCAAATGTTTCCATTTTGGGGTGCCCTTGGGCATCCCGCCTTCTAGGAGAGGTCAGGGGGAGTGTCCTGAGGCAGCATGTGCAATTTGGGGCCAGCAAGAGCTGTTTTGGCAGTTTTGAGTTGTGCCGACACTGTGAGGTAGACCACCCAAGTGGCACTTTGTTTCATTTTGGGGTATCGAGTGACCCCTCCACCAAAACATCTCAGGAAGGTGGACATCTGGGTACTGATTTTGGGGCAGTTGGGAGGACCCCCAAAATTCTGGTTTTGGGGTGCCTTCCTTCGTCAAACGGGGGAATGTCCAGCGACATTTAAATGCACCAATGAGCACTGGAAGGGGGTGGTTCCAGGGTAGCAGAGCTAAAAGGACAGGCTGCGCTGCACACCGTCCACGCTATCTTCAAAAAGCTACCAGCTTTTTGAATGGATTTTCAGGACCTGAACAATTTGCAAGGTATGTTTGGGGGGGGGGGTTTCTAAAAATTTTAATCTTAATAGAGGGCAGAAAAAAAGAGTTTTTTTTCTCAAGCTATTCTGTTCTTTTCTTGTAGATATTCTTGATCAAGAAATGAACATGGGTATGCAGCCCCAAAATCTTGTGGCAGCAGCCCTGGTGCATGCCTTGCAAGCACCTGTGGAGGTGCAACAATATATCTCTGATGAAATCAGTAAATTCTGGGAAGGGTTTTTTTGGTGGGTTCTGTTGTTCAAAAAGATGCCAAACTTTAGGATTAATTTTTTCTGTCTTTGACAGAGGTCATTTTCAATGAAGAATACCCAGCAGCGCCCCCCCAGCAATTGCTGACTACCTTAACAGCTAGACATGCATCCAAGGAGCCTGGTAAAAATAATCTTGTCTAGTTCCACATACACAGGCAGGGTTTTTAAATGTTTGTATTTTTAGAATTTTGGAATTGTGCTGTGTTTTGTTATGAACATGACAGCTCAGGACTCCCTCTACATAGACCCTCTGTAATACCTCACTTTGGCAGGTGTCTGTCTAGCCATGTACAGGTTTAATTTTCTGACACCTCTGTCAGTGGCCATTCCAACTCCATCTCCAACTCCAGACCTCTATCACAGGGAAACAGGCATTGGTAGATGGTTCAGAGAATCAATGAATTTTATGTTGAGACTTTTTATACTCACACACATCAATTTTCCCCCATGGCAATCAGTTCAGGATCCATCCGCTCTTCAATCAACTACTTAGTGATAAAGTAAGAATCATAAGCCTTAGCATTGTGTGCAATGAAGGTGGTCTGCCTAAACTGCTTTTGTGTAGCTACTGTGTTAACGAAGTCGTACACGCATGTCTCCCCCTTAAATTCCCAAGATTTACCACAGGCACGCCACTGTTTGTCTTCCCCTAAGTCTTTAGCAAAGACATAATTGGGCTTGTGCTCCCCGTGCATTCAAAATCAACCGCATTGCTTACAGACCCTCCCACGGCACTCTTCATACCGGTGGTCCATGCCATTGTAAGACTTACATTTTTAACACCATACCCTGGAGGGACATTCGATTTGGTTTTGGGCTGCCAATTAGCCATGACGTTTTAAGCAAAATTTCCTGTTACAGTAGAAACAACAGTTTGGACATTTCTGAGGGGTACCTAGGATTGTTTTATATTCAGAGGTGCTGCACATTCTACAAAATTGAGAACAATTATGCTTATGATTGTACAAGGTGTGACAATAATCACAGTAATTTCTTGAACCCATAAATGCTTTTATATTCAAGACCCCATAAGAATGTTCACTGAGCAGTAGTAGAAAGTAAGTGTCTGGATATCTTGGAGGCTGCGTTTTAAATATGTCCCAACCCTTCTGTGAACACAGCACCACCTGGATGTTCACTTTTAAATGCTCCTCTGTTATTGATATGTCATTGAGACCCACTTTTTTTCTGATCAGACCACCCCAGTTCAGTGTGTAATTTCCTAGCAGCCTCTAAGAGCTCTGCATTAGTTGGGTCCCCGGCTCTTTTTTTCATAACAACCATGAGCCCCGCCGCAAAGCAGAGGTTATTGCTATAATAGGAAAAATCAACCAGGAAGCACCACTTTTTGTCAATGATTGCACTGTAAGAGAATTGATTTTTCTGCACGCTCCCCCACGTGGTGACTTTGAAATAGTGACGATTAAATGCAACGTATCGTTGCTCAGAACCTCTCTGTTGCTTTGCAGCATGCTGACCACTGAGTCCAAAAACTCTGAAGCATTTAGCTGGTTCTTTTTTTTTTCTTAAATGAAAACAAGAAAAGTCTATATTTTGATTAAGCCCTGCAGGCTCCAGTGTATTAAATCTATATATAAATCATGTCTCGTGTTGTAATAATAACTTAGCACTATTGACACGATTATATTTGTGTGGCATATATTTAAAAAGTATACAGTATCTTAATCCTTCAGCTGTATGCTGTTTTTTGACACAATGATTTACTAAAGGAGCATCTGGAATCTTATGCTTTATCCTTTATGTTCCAATATTCTTGTTTTTATTGTTGCAAGGACATTTAATCAAATAAACTGATTTTTTTGGTATTGCAGTCTGTATATTGATTTAATTTTGTAGTACCACCTGTATATGAAAATTCTATAATTACCATAGCCAGCCTGCAGGCAGTGCAATGCCCACATACATGATGTCCTTTCAGCTTGTTAACCTGTCCATAAGTAATTGTACTTATGTCTAATTTTATCAATCTGTCACCTAGATTTCTTGTTTTTTCTAAAAGCAGCACATGGGATAATTTCACATTCAGGTATAAATGAAAGCAAATGCCAGTGCCGCAAAATTATCTTCTTTATAGGCTCTGCTAATGTTGAATATGCAAAACCAAAACTTAATCTATGCTCATGTTCAGTCTCTGTTTTATCTTGCAATAAAGATATTCTGTATTTATTGCTCTCAACTTAGTTTTCTTACTTTAAATTGATTTTCCATAATTTGGCTCTCTTTAATGAACATCCTTTCTTCTGTGCTATTACATTTAATTCTCAGAAATTGCGCACAGGGCAAATTTCTGTGCAAACGTCCCAGATGAAACGATTTATAGTGCAAATATGTATTGCAATCTGTTGGTTTCTTATATATTGTAAATGCAATCCTATTATTTTGCTTATAGATAACAGTTCCTTATAAATTAATAGACTCACTTTTATTATGCAAAATGTTGATCCATTTAAAAATTCATTCAACTGGTTTGCACTGTCCAAAATAAAAAAATATCATCAATATAATTTGTATAATATCTATTATGCAAAAAAGGATTGCTATTGGCGTCATAAACAGAACTTTCTTCCAGAGCCACCATAAACAGATTCGCAATACTTGGGACTGCTGGACTCCCCAAAGCTACACTCTTAATTTGTATATAAATTGGATCCCTGTAACGAAAATAATTGTTTTCCAAAGTAATATCTAAGATGTCAATTAAGAACTAAGTGTGAGGACTCTGATCAAAACGTGATTCCAAGACTTTTTGCAGGACCATTCTCACCTCATGGTGAGGTACACTAGTGAAGAGAGATGTTACATCCAGCATAAACCAAATGGCTTCAGATGGTACTGGGAAATGCTTCAATTTTTAAATCAACTCTTTAGTGTCTTTTAAAGGAACATCATGATTTAAAGGCATATCATGACTGTTGGAGCAGGGCTTCCCCTCACCAGCCAGCTGGCCAGAGATGGGGAGGAGCCTGCAAGATCAGGGGATCCCCGCCTGGACCTGGGGGCTGGCAAGCCTATCATGGCTATACCTTGCATCCCCTGCAGCATGGGAAGTGCTACTGGGCCTGAGTCAGGGTTGTATAAGATCTTCATTTTGGGGTCTGATGATTGAAGCTCTGCAGTGTGGTATTCTAACCCCAGGGCTTTGGCCATTCAAACTAGCTGTTCAGAGTACATCTTCAGGTCTTCCGTGGGAGACAGTGCTGATGAGTCATCCACAGTGTCATCTGCAGAAGGCATCTGGAGAAGGTAAAAGACATCGTTGGAGTCTTTGTGCTTCATGCTTCCAATACCAATACCAAGGGCGTCAGTGCCGAGGTGATCGAGTGAGCTCTCACTCCATTGTCCATCTGGGCTTGTTTTTCCCCGCAGAGGTCTGGGACACCCAGGGATTTCTCCCATAGTGTAGCTTTATACCTTGCAGCCCTGACCTCTTCAGCTTTAGGAGTAAGTCGGCAGCAGGCTGGGCAAGAAGCCATATTGTGGCCTTCTCCCATACATAGGAGATGTGACCCATAATCGTAATTTTGGGCCATTTTTGTGCCACAATCCTCACATTTTTTGACAAGAGCCATCCTACCAGATTTTGAGAATAGAGTCTGGAAAATTTTCCCTGTGGAAACCTCACTCACATTCGTTTGTGAGGCCTCAAAAAGCAGCTGCAGGAAGCACATCCTCACCTCATGGCAGCAAGATGAGAACTGAGGGAAGGAGTGCTCACCCCACCTCTGTCGTGTGACCCTTTGGGCAGGAAAAGGAATCTCTGTAGACAGAGAGGAGCACTCCTAGAGCCTAGAAATTTCTTTTAACCTCTTCTCTGAGGCTGGCTTGTAGTGATGCAGTTCCCATGTGGGACTGCAAAGAAGCCATGACAATGAACTAATGTTCAGCAAGGTCCAATTAGTCAGATCCTCTAAACCTGCACACAATACAGTGACCATATCATTGCACTGATACCACTTCTTTGCATTGCATGGTAACTCTGGTAATTATATTACAGAAAAGAATCCTTTGCTAGGAAGGTGAGGATCCTGCTTCAGTGCAATATACCGAAAAGATTTTTATCCTGCCCAGTCTGTAAGGCGGTCAGGACAGTCTATATGGTCTGGTCTTCATAAACCATTTTGAGGAAGTTTCACGAGGGTAGCCATGTTGGTCTGCAGTAGAACAGTTAGATCTGAGTCCTGTGGCACCTTAGAGACCAACAAGGTTTACATTATCAGACAAAGGGAGCTTTCAGTCTCGAAAGCGTATACCCCCAAAAGCTCACTAGTTTCTAAGGACTCGAGTCTAGTTGTTCACTTTGAGATAGGTAAGTGGTTCAAGGTCACCCATCAAACTGAATTGTGCAGGAGAGATTTGAACCTAACTCTTTGCTAGTCATAGCTCAACACTAGAAGGATGTGATACAGTTGTATAGACAAAAACAATACCACTGTAACAATTTGTGCTAAAGGTTTTTAAAAATAAATCTCATTCACATAAACCATTTTTTAAAAATCTGTTGCAGTCTTCTATCAGCTTTATTTTAAAAAATCTTTACTGCAAATTGTTACAGTGGTATTGTTTTTGTCTATACAATAGTTCAACAGTAAGCACTGAACCATACTTTTCAGTCTGATCTTCTCACTTCAGAAACAAAAGTACCAGATTCTATCAAACAAATACTGAGGTGCAGTTCTGATTTATATACAAAACCCCCCTCAACATAAGAAGCCAATCATGTGACTAATTTTGTTCACTGTCACTATGACATCCACTCTGTGATAATACATTATTAAACAGATCAATGATATTTTACAGTAATTTGATTTCTAGATTACTGATTACTGTCTTTATTTACTATTTGTTTGACTAGAAGACAACTTTTTTTACACTACAGAGTTGAAAGCAGTTCAAAGTGGGACAATTGCCTGCTGTGTTTGCACAAAGCTCGTTGTTGCAAGGGGTTTGTACTATTTCTGGGTAATGCTGGTTGCATGGAGAAGAGTGTTTAAATCCAGATGATTAAAATGGGGGGAGTGGCTTACTGCCAAATTTTTAAAGCTTTACTTCTCTAAATGGATGGATCTATATGTCATCAAAAGAAGATTACACGGACAACCAATTCAAGAGTTCCAACAGTACCTGATGAGGGACACTTTTGCCACTTGTTTCATTTTTAAACTGGGGAATTGGGCTCAAACTAAACTATTTGCCTAAATATAATCAGAAAATAGTTCCCTCCCCCCAACCCAGTTCTGGAATTCAGACTATCTTGGTGCTCTTGGTGACATCCTGGTAATTCCCTTGCAAGGCCATTCCTCTTTTGCTGGCACCTTGAAACACTACCATAGCAATGATGAAGGGATCTGGGAAATGTAGATCTCCAGATCATCAAGTCTTTACTATGCACCTCAGCATTCAACACATGAAAGAAGGAGGCAGCTAGTGAGATTTCCCAATTGTTGCTGCCATGTAAGAGCAAAGGGTAAGTGGCAGCTGCAGCGGAAGGGGGCCTGGGCCAGTTCCACGTGGGTTATCTGCCCCATGTTCATTGCTTTGATAAGTGTTCCCCTCCCTACTTCGCAACATTGTGGTGCCTCCATGCATCTCCCAGGGCTTCCCTGGCCTTCCTCCCAAGTTTTGGGAAATATTACAGTAAAGCTTGGAAGGCTGCTGTGTGGGAAAATTTGGGTTTTCCCATCCAGATAGCAGCCATTTCTTCCCTCTGCCACCATATAATATTGTAACAATATTTGTAACAGGTTTAGTTGAATTCTCAGCATTCATTTTTCAGTCAGTTGAGATATAAAAGGAAAGTCATCTCTTCACAATGGAAAGGGCTAAAGACTGTTTTTTTTAAATGGAAGATGGAAATTCATGGAACTTGTTTCACCTATTGTTATAACAGTATATTGATATAATGGCATTCAAGTGCCACTTTTTAAAAATATTGCAGAAGCCCTGGTGGCATGGGGACAGGTGGCTGACAGACTGGGGCCGGGAAACTTACAATGTGGAAGCAGTACTGCTATTATGTTTTATCTGCAGCTAACACCAGCAATGGGAAACCACACAAGCCCCTCCCCTGTGAGAAGCCACCTTGGCGATGGCATGGACAAACTACTTTTGAACTGGGCCCATCGTCTGTTGCAGTTTAGGAGGGGCAACTCAAGTTCTCCATTCTAAGCTGCCCAGTTTCAGACTTCAGCACCATTTTGTCAAAACAAGGCAAAATAACTCGGGTACTCAATGACCATAATAAAAAAGTATGTAAAGATACTGGTTTATTTCAAAAGACAGATCAGTGTAGTGTTCAGACACAAAACAAGTTTGATTAATTTTCTGATTTGAACAGCTACAAAAATAGATTCTACCGAAGTCTGCCAATCATTGAACAGTACTGTAACATAACAAAAAAGTTTCAAATTTTCTTATTTAAAAAGTTTACAGCAGCCACAGTAATCTAAAGTGATATGGTATTTCATTCATTTTTTTAAAAAAAGCACACTTCTAAAATAGGTCTCTAAATAAAAACACTCATGATTTTAAAAAATGTACAAAAAATTTAATCAGAGGTAACAGTATGTTAAAAATTCTTCAACCAAGGCAGCAATATTTATAATTTAAAACCCAACCCAGTAGAAATCTTTTTAAAAGAAAGGATAGAACTGTACAAACTTTTGAAGAGTTGCAAAAACATATGAAGAGGCATGAAGGAAAAAGGAAGACAAGAAAATCATTCCAGGCTGTCTGCAAGACTAATGACACACCAGGAAGAGACAGCTTCAAGTGAGGCACAGCGCAGAAGAGGAGAAAGAGGTCAGTGTCCAACTAAGGTTCAGCCTTGCAATTTAATTCGAGGCCATGGTCAGTGGATGCATCTCCCCAGGGATGGCAGGCAGTAGTGTTATGGCATTCTTTCCAAAAGGCCAGACATCACTGTGACACCACCAGAACACAATCATTCTGCTAGGAAGAGAAAATTACACAGTTGTTTCATGCCATCAACAGAATCTAACATAAGATTCCAGTATAAATTGGGAACAATGATCTTTGCTACTATCAAGAAAAACCAGAGCCCCCAGGACAGATCTGGGTCATTTCCACAATGTAACTGCTCCCACATTTTTGGTGGCTGCTGTCAAAGGAGCCTCCTACATAACAACCTCCAAACTTTCACAGTATGTTCGATTTGCTAATTCAGATTGGGGTGTGAGGAAATTTGCCATAAGGATGCTGAGGAATATAACCAGTGACCCAGCTCTAGTCCAGGGGTGTCAAACATGTGGCCCATGGGCCAAATCAGGGCCTTGGAGGGCTTCTATCTGGCCCGCAAATAATCGGCTGTCTCCTGCTTCTTTCTCCAGTTCTGCTGCTGCTGCTGCTGCTGCTGCATTGCAGCTTGCTTTGCCAGACTTTCAATCACACAGGAGAGATAGATAAGGAAGCCTCTGTTCCCTGCACCGGTCGAGGCTCCTCCCCTCCTCCTCCCAGGAGCCAGAACTTG
Organism: Gekko gecko; assembly: GCA_029375565.1. Lineage (NCBI taxonomy): Eukaryota > Metazoa > Chordata > Lepidosauria > Squamata > Gekkonidae > Gekko > Gekko gecko. Next base: position 222,571,397 of record JAPDNY010000002.1, read on the forward strand.
CATCCTGGTCAGGCTGCCTCAATTGCACAGGAGACAAAGGCAAGCCTTTCTTCCCTTCCATTTGCTGAGGCTCCTCCCCTTCCTCCTGCCTTGCTTTGCTCAGCTGCCTCAATTGCATGGGAGAAATACAAAGCAGCACCTTTAAGACCAACAAAGTTTTATTCAAGGTATGAGCTTTTGTGTGCTTTGCTGCAGTGTGTGTTTTATTGGGCTCATTATGCTAGGACTCTCCTGTGTGCAACTGGGTACCCTCCCCCTTTTCACTGTATTCATGCCTTCATGATCCAGTCTTTCTCAGTAGGAAAGCAATGTGAAGTATTTAGATGAGGAACAACAACAAGCCAGTGAGGTGGATTAAGCTGAGAGTGTGTGTCCAGACCAAGTTCACCCAGCACATTTCCTTTGTAGACTAGGGATTTTGAACCTAGACTTCCCAGATAGGAGGCTGATACTGACCACTATACACTGTTGTCTCTCTGTTCTTGCACTGCCTCATAGGAGTTATAGTGATTTCTTTGGGGAAGACTATAGTTTTGTAATCAAACAGGGAAATCAGGGAAGGGCAGTATATAAATTGAAATTATAAATAATGAAATACATAAAGTAGCCCTCAGTCTGTGTCAGGATGCCTTCATGTTCTTGACCAGCTCATGAAGCAATTTATATACAAAAGCTCACAATGCCCAGCCATTTCATGTTTTCATCTGGGTCCTAGGCTCAGAACATTGAGCATGAGATCTCTGTAATGAATGTCAATAAATCAAAAGTAGGTTTGCAGCTTACAGATACACACCTGAACAGCATACTCGAGATTGCTACAGCACGGACATTATGATGCAATAATTCAGAGCAAGAGGTGTCAGTTATCAGAGACTGTTAAATAAAATATTGCAAGAGTGCTAATGTTTTAAGCGTGTTTCAAATACATCTTTAAAAAAACCCTTTAATTGTGTTCATATGCTTTATAAAGTTTATATCTCCACTACCTGGCATTACATTTTATGATATGGCCTGGCTCAACAAGGTCTCATTTATGTCAGATCCAGCCGTCATAACAAATGAGTTTGACACCCCTGCTCTAGTCCCTGACAAAACTGTTTCAATATTTTTGACAAAGGATTTGACAAATAAGAATCAACTTGAATGCCTTATTCTGTTAGCAGAAATTGGTACAGAGAGAGGCCTGCTCCTAAAACTACCCCTTGAACCTCCAGAGAACAGGGCAGATTAGACCAGGCAGAATATTTATTTGGCTGTACGAGGCATACAGTGAACTCTGGCTGCATTCCCAGCTGTAACCTGCCTTTGAAAGAGAACTGCAGAACATGGGAGGAAGATGGGGATAAAATCTTCCTTTGGGCTCTTTACCAGATCTTTTTGGCAGTCGTGAACAGGCACAGGAAAACTCTAAAAAGCCTTATTAGCAGCTGTTATGTCAGGAAGCATCACAGGGCTGCATTAAGGTAGCAAAATAGCCTCCCCAGCTGAAGTTGAGCCAACATCTTGTTTTTCTTGCAACAATTTCATGTTATTTATATTTAGCCACCCAAATGGCAAAGTGATCAGGTTGTCAGCAGTCAGCCCCCCGCCTTTCCCCAACAGCTCTTCATTAGGCTGTGTTTCCTCCTGTGAAGCACCCAAACAATTCACAGACTTCCCCCAGCTGCCTTAAGACACATTCTTCTTTCTCCCTTTTATAAGTACTCCAGCTCACCTAAATGCTGGAAGAAATGCACCATAACTACCTTAGAGGAGCCATAAGCTCTGGAAATTACATATTATAATGAATCACATTATTCTGAAAACCCCAAGGTGCTCTAGGACATAAGAATATAAGAAAAGCCCTGCTGGATCAGACCAGTAATCCATTTGGTCCAGCGTCCTGTCTTACACAGTGGCCAACCAGTTCCTCTGGAGGGCCAACAACTGGGCACAGAGGCTGAGACCCTCCCCTGATGTTGCCTCCTGGCACTGGGATTTAGAGGTTGACTGCCTCACTGTGGAGGTTCCCTTTAGTCACCATGGCTAATAGCCACCGAATTTGTCTAATCCCCTTTTAAAGCTCTCTGTGCCTGTGGCCATCACTACATTCATATTTTAATCACTTGCTGCATAAAGTTGTGTGTGTTCCAGTTTCATGATCTGTACTTGGGCATTGGGGGGGGTGGTAGATGTGAGAGTGAGTGAGTGTGTGAGAACCTGCTTTGCTTAACAGCTTGGGAACTGTTTTCTTAAAGGGCCTCCCGAATGTGGAACAACCTTGGAAGCTTGTCTCTGCTAGCCAGCCTGTCATAGATAATATAGCTGGAGGTTCGCAGGTGTGTGTGGGGGAAGACTAACGGTGTGCGCTAACTTTAGGTGGGCCGAAAGAATAGACTGATTGGAAGGGTTGGGGGGGGGGCCTGTCTGAATCATGTATAATTCCAGAATTGGCACTGGAGACCTTAGTTTTGACACAAATGATCTTAGCTTGACACATGCACATCTCTCAATAAACAAATCACTGTTCAGAGAGTGTTGTTGGGAGTAAGTTTGTTCAAGAGTCTGACAAAAGTAGCATTTTGTCCATCCTGCATCCAGGCTACTGCAGTAATGTTTACTCTGAAGTTGATTACTATAAAACAAGGACACACAATTTGTGCTTTGCAAGTGTTCTTCCCTATAGCTGTTTGTCCAAAAGCTTAATCAATACTTCAAGAAGTTACAGGGAAGAGTGGTCTTGAGGTGATCATAGCCTTGTAGTATGGCATTTGGCCTGAAAGCACACTATCATGTTGCATGTTTGAATGCTCAGACATGAGTATTGAGGTATGTTTACTTACCTCCTCCATTACTTAGTCTGTGTCCAAATTGGATTCCCCTTGTATTTCTGTCATTATAGCTCCTGCAGAGACAACAGAACAAAAGATGGGACAAATAGTTCATGCCCTCCCAGCCCTGTGTATCATTGCCTTGTCCAACAGCAAAGTTCTCCCCTTCCACCATCAAGCCCTAGAGCATCACAACCAATATTTCATGTAAGTATAGGATCACTGAGTCAGAATTCCCTTTTTGTGAAATAAGAACTAAAGATCCAGTGCCACAAATATAAATTGGTGGGAATGTCATATTGCCCAGTTTCCTCTGTCTCCTCTCAGCCCAATTTTTCTTTCGTCTGTTCCACTTGACTTTTCATTGTAGCTAAATGGGCACATTTTTCTTGCTCTTGTGAAAGTCAAGGATTTCTTAACCTGTTCAAATATGTCCTGAACTGTTCACAAGTCTGGGATAGCATGCCTCTCAATCCCAAGATGGTTGAAGAGACCGTTGTAAAAATTTAGGGGAGACTGTTTTCGCTCTCATGAGTTCAACTCTGATCACTGTTGAGAAGATTATAAGCTTGGGAACATGCCAAAGAAAACCCTTGAAGAACCAGCACTGTTGGGCAGTCCAAATCTGCTATAAAATTGCACTTTCAGATCTTCCCTGTGCCTTCTCCCTTTCGTCATCTGAGCAGACCAGCTCTGCAGAAGCCCCAGCAAGGAAAACAGTAGCCTTGGTTGCAAGGCACTCACCCTCTTCCACCTTCCAGCGTACTCTGTATTTCTTTCAGAACTTCTAAAAGAACAACAAAAACAAAGCAGTCATGAGAAACAAATGCAGGTCTGCCACAGGCTCCAGCATTACTGGTTTGAGAACTAACTGAACCTTACTTTAACATGGTCTCTGGGGCTCCTGCAAGCTTTTCTACAACATTTTGTGTCTTCAGAGTATCTACCTGTGCTCACGTCATATTCACATCTGATTCATATCAGATACTGTGACTATATTTGGAGTTGTGATTATATTGGATAATAACACCCTTTTATATTTCAGCTTCCAATATTGTTAAAGTACTTTGGTTGTCTGATTGAGGTCCTGCTGCTGCTTCTTCCTTGGCAAAGCTTAAAGGTTTTACCCTTAATGAGGTTTTGTGCTCTATGTTTTGTCTGCTTGTTGTTGTTTTTTGCCATGTTAACTTTGTTTTGAATGCATTTCCTTCTTGAAACAATTACAAACTATGACAAACTCAGGCTAACATAATTCAGTTTTGCCAAATAATTTTCTGTCTGTCACCTTTGATCTGTTTGTTTAATTATTTAGGATAAACTATAAGCTCAAATCAGCTCACAATTATATACCACAGTCCAAAACACAAACCATTAAAACATTTCTTTCAAGCGTAGCAGCATCACTGAATGGAGGCTGCTGGAGAAGGATGCTACCTAGACACTGAAAAACAATCAACAGATGCCAACAGGAAGCTCTGCTCAAATTGTATAAATATTTGTCCTTTGAACTGTATTACTGGCAACCCCATCCTTTAAGGAAAACCAACAGAACCCCCCCCCCCAAATCTTCCAGTGTAACTCATGTGGACACCCACTTGTATGTTATTACGAGCTACTGGAGTGGGAAAAAAATGGCCTGGAACCAAGTCAACCATTTCAGGCCAATTCCCTACAGAAAGCCTGTCCTTCACAAATGAATAATGTCCTCCTTACTCTCGTCATTGAGCAGGGCATGTTCCATCAACTTCCCAGGCTTCCTCTCTGAAAAAGAACATGCAGAAAGTTAAGAGGCAGTGAATTCCCATAGTACAACATACAAAAACTCAGAAGCCAGTAACAGTCATTTCAAACTTATCCACTCCAGAAGAAAAATAAGAGGTTAAGCTTATCTCTAGAAGTTGTTAAAAGCTACTCTTGTTATTCCCGTTTTGACAGTCTCTTATCCTCAAAAGGACTGAAGGTCATGACGCAAGCTGTTGGATAACAGCCCATGTTTAGTCATACTGAGTGTTTTTCCCTCCAGCACCTCTGAGTAACAGAATGCCAGCTTCCACGTAAGTTTTCCTATGTTCCTGTAATTAAGAAAGCTAATGGCAAACCCAAAAGCCTTAGAAACTCAACCCCTGTCTCAGAATTTAGAAATATGTCACCCAAGGAATACAGCCAGTTAAGTTGGCAGGAACCCTTTCAATGCAGCATAGTGTGCCCAAAACTGTATTTACAAAATACACTACTTCACATAGCACGATCAGAATTCAGAGCCAATGTCAGTAGCTGCACAATGTTGTCACCAGCCATAGCCTGCCATCAGATTTATTCAGGCCAAGATTGCTGGCACTGATTCAGGTTGTCTAGTTTACTGAGGCTGCTGCCACACAGAAATTATTCTCTGTGTAGCTCTCATTCCCTCTGCAAATACAGAGGCATTCACAGTGGCAAGGGAGCATTTACACACACACAGCATACATACAAACTTTGACTGCAATCTTTCCAAAGAGATCATACCAAACTTGGTTAAAGAAAGACTGCAGCAAAGTAAGGGGGAAAACATGGGAAGTGAGTAATCAGGGACACTATATATGGATGATCTAATGCCCCCCAACACTGCTCCAGTTTGGATGCCAATGTGGAGCAAAACCCCCATGCAGAAGTAACCTGACAGTGATGGAAATCACCTACATTTGCATCCATTTCCTGCTTTTTAAATAAGCAAAATGCAGGACACCAAGCAGCAGTTTGTGTGTTCATGTCTTGCTTACCATCTCCACCATGTTCACTAGAGCTCCGTCCTGATTCTCTGCTGTGGAAGAACAGACAATGAGACAAATGACCACAGAAGATTTCCTGCCAAGACTTGGCCAGTCAGAAATTAGCTCATCCCAGACTAGTCTATAGAACCAATACAAAAATTACCTGGACATTGATGTAGGCAACTTATGTATGATTGGTTCACACTGCACTGCTTTGAAGGACACCTGTTACCTTTAAACAACTGAATACCCCAAAATGCCCAGAACCACTTAGCACAGAGTTGGCTTTCAAGCACTGTAGGTGATAAAGTTTGTGTGTGTCTTGCCTTACCACTTTGGACTACAGATTCACATGATAAAGATGCTCCTCCATATGAAACAAATTCATGGCTCACAGAAATCTAGCATATCAGGGACAAGGATTCTACCCTAACCTCCTCCCTTGCATATTATTTCTATGTAAAGAGATTTGTTTTGCATAAAGGAACAGTCAGTAATATAATCCCTCAACCAGCAGTAGTGCTGCACAGACAAAGGTTTGCTATCCCAGTAAACAATAGGCCACAGTGTTCTCAGTCTTTGAGAATTCTTTATTGCAGATAGGATAGACACATAACTAGGATCTTCTACCTAGTTTGTGAGGCTGTGTTTTGTGGCATTTCCCTGTGCAGCTGCAGACATTTCTATATAAGTTACACATGGGGACATGGTACTGAACATTTCTGAAATATATTAGTGTTTTTGAAAAGAGAAGACAACAGGATAAAAGACAGGTGCAGTCTTGCAAACAGGTTGCAAGACCAGCAGAGGCACTCTATCAGGTAAGGCAACTGCATAGAGTGACATCACATCCCTGCCCAAGGTAAGCATGAAGCTCCTTGGCTACAGCTTTCTCATGCTTAAGTGTGAGCAAGACAGCAACATGAGTAGAGTGTTACCATGCCAGCAAGCACCCTTTCAGTGGCAGTGGCCTACTGGCTAGGTCAGTGAAAAGGCTGCAAGCATTCGTACTTAGATTTCTTTGAAGCTTTCTCCATGCCAGATGCGCTGTGCACATAGTTATTGCCTGTGTTTTCAGGTGCTTCTACCAGACAGCGTGGTTCAACCAGCCACTTCGTGGAAAGTGAAAACCTCTCAAACTCTGATGGGGAGATGAGATAGAACCCTGCAAAGAAAGATGAAAAAACTGCAAGCTGTGTATACAGACACACATAGAGAACACCGCTGTATGTGCGAGCCAGGTTTTCTAAAAAGGCATATTTGCATTTTGCCCACCCAGACTAAAGCTAGACACTTATTTGGAAGCTTGTCTAAAAGCCTGTGTTATGTAGACTTCCTTGAATTAATGAAATGGAATGTTTGTTTCATTTCAGTTACCCCCAAATTTATTTGGAAGCAAGTGTCCTTGAAGAAAATAAGATTATCTTCAGAGTAAACCCGCATAGATTTACGTGGCACAAGCAAATTAAAGCTGCCTCTCATTGCAGGATGCAGAGTACTTCACAAACAAATTAAAGCTCAAGACTGGCTTTTTAGAATACATGGGATTAATAGAAGAGATTTATGACACACCCCGGATGGATTGTAAAGCTCTGATTCTTGTTGGGCCTCATGTATGGACAGCTCTAGAAGGGCATATTGGCAACCTTCCCCTATCCTCCTTAAAAGTTGGCATTAAGTGCAAGTATTCCAGGGAAAGCTAAGGTACACTAGACTCCTTGTTAGAGACAACTGTAAACAAAATCTGAATTGTCAAAGCAGCCAAAACCTTTGGTCTAGATTTCAATTTTGGTCTGTCCAACAAAAGTACACTTCCCAGGTACTGTGCACAATAGAAAAAGGAAGCTGCTGTCACACATTATTTGTTTGTTTACTGGATTTTTACCCTGCCCTCCCAGCCAAAGCCGGCTCATCATCAGAATAAAAGGCTTCCAGAAGCCACAACAGCAGAATTTGCAGGTGACTGTAGTGTTACCTTGTCCATATCTGGTGAACACACAGGAGGCAATGCCACTCACATCCTCCTTGCGGATGCAGGGATATCGCACTTGTATTTTGAGTAAAGGCAAGGAAATGATGTGGATGTCTCCTAGGTTGGTCAGAATAGCCAGGCCATTTTCACTGTACTCATCCTTGTTGCTAGCAAAATTGGCCACTGTCACCTTCCGCACCCGACAGCCTTCCAAGGCAGTCAACTTGAGCTTCAGTTTGGAGCTGACCTTTGGCAACGTGAAAATCTGCCAACACAAATAAGTGACATTACATTCATCCACCGTAACACAAGCTCTCCAACTGCAGCAAGGGAGTGGGCTTAGGAGTAGCTTCTTTCCATCGCTAGGGATTAGTCCAGATTTCTGCAAGCAGTGAGCAAGTGGCTCTGCTTTGCTGCCTCTCATTGCAGGATGCAGAGTACTTCACAAGCAGCAAAACTACAATACAGGAATGGGATGGGACCATATCCAGTTCTCACAGCTTCCAACATCACCCACTTTGCTATAATGCAGTATCAACAAAAGACTGGCTTGCAATCAAGATCTGCTAAGTAGCCAGATATTTTCCTTTGTTACGTGAAGTATGATTATCAGACTATGTGCATTTTAAAAAGAACTGGAGAGAAGAGGAAGGTAAAAATTCCTGCTGTAGTAACCTAAAAGGATGCTCTTTTCAGCTCCAAAGGCAGTTTTATACAGAGGGCAAAGCTGAAATGTCACTCAACATCAAGCAACATCCAGTAAAGGCTATCAAGAATAAATGGATTTGTAAAAGTTCCTTGGCTGCTGTGATCTAACAGAAATGCATGTGCTTGCACATGCCCACACTTACCTTAAATTGTTCTTCAGATACCACAAGAAGCTGGTGGCTACCTTGCATATCAGGGCTCTTGGAAAGATCATGTGCTGCTTCCAGGGGCTCTGGGAGAGGAGTGCTGTGACCATCCAGGACAAGAATCCCCACAACAGGTGCTCTGTGCATGAGTTGGATTTCTTTGGCTGTGAATAATGCAACCAGAACTATTCACCACAGATATACATGGCTTCATCCAAAGACAACAATAAGCAAACTGCCCTATACTTCCCCTTTTAACTAGCTTCCAAAACAGCCAATATAATTATGTATTTTTTATATTCTGCCATGGCATCTTCATGCACTCAGGGCAGGTTCTTGCCCTGGAAGTGGAGGCATTAAATGGAATCATTTAGATGGGGAGGGAGAATAGGAGCCAAAGTTCATGCCACAGTACATCTGAAGTATTGTTCTCTAGAGAGAAATAAGCAGCAATTAAGTTTGGCTCTCAGGAAGAATTCTTTATTGGGAGTAGTGGTACATGGTACCTAGGGGAAGGTGTTGAAATCAAACTTCTTGGAAACTGAAGAATTTATGAAAAAATCTGAGAGACATTAAGACGTACTTTCGGTCTCAGAAATTTGGTTAGATGATCTTAATACTCATTCTATTACAAAGGAAAATGTTCTAGATCCTTGGGTAAGACAATATGAAAGGTGGCAACAAGAGAAAAATACTTCAAAACTTTTGCTTGCATTACTGTGAGTGATCAGGAACTGCAATTCCTACATACTCAAGAGCTTGTGTAACAGCTGTAGCCATTATCTTTTGGTTATTTTTTTACAAAATACACACGTTGCCTTTGACACTCTTGCACATTTAGTGCACAAGACATCTCAAGGTTCCAAGTGGTTACATTCTTTACATTTTAGGATGGAAGGTATGTATGTTAGCCCCAATGGTGGAGACAGCCATTTTACTAAATTTAAAGTAACACTTGGCTCACTCACCCTGCTCTGCCTTGACAGGCTCATCCATTCTTCTCTCAGCTGGAGGTACACGCAGAGAGAAGGCATACACAGTGCCACCATTGGTGCCAGCCCACAAGGAGGGACAGTGCCGAGAACCTAAAACAGAAGCAGAACCTGTGAGTAGAATTCTAATGTTTCATGTACTGCAAGTGAGGGAAAGCAAATCTACTCCTTATAGTTGATAAGGAATAGTGTTGGACTCTGCTTGTTTCACATTTGTGTCCCAAACACATCTATGCATCAAACTACACATACTAGACTGAAGAATGCAACACAAGGAGTTTTAGAAATCTGCACAGCCATAACAATTCAGTTCGATGTGCAATATACCCACTGAATAATGTATCCAAAGTCCTAGCCTTCAAGGCTGTGAGAAAAGATAAAAGATAATGGAAATGGCTGGTAAGTGGTGGAGTGAGGGGTTTGGCAAGGTTAATAGGAGAGCGAGAGAGAAAGAGAATGAGGTCAGCCAACATCTGCACAGCTATTCTGTTCCTTTCCCTCTGTTCCCTTTTCCTATATGCCACACATATACATGACTAATTTGACCACACTGAAAGTTTAATACAGAAATCTGGAGGTTTTGAAGTTGTCTGATTCCAGTGGGGTACCAGTATTATTTGCTGCAGCAGACACAAAAGAAAAGTCCCATGGCACTGTAAGGAAGAGACCGACTCATGAGTAAAATACCAACACAACAGAATTGAAGGACGGCAGAAGGGGGAGGATCAATCCTGCAAGTCATTACAGGGACTGCCTGGTGCTCGGCTTCGTAAGAACGGCATAGCTGAGATACCTTAATTAACAGCTGAATCAGATAGAGGGTGGGGCAGCGTCTGAGCGGGGCTTTGAGGAGATAAGAGGGAAAAGGAGGCTGAGGGGAGGCGCGTCCTTTCAGCAGAGCATTCCCTGCCTGTTGGAGTCTCTGTAAGTTTCGGCCATTTTTAACTATTGTTTATGTCTTGGCAATCAGGGAAGCAGCTTGGACTCTTCCTATTCTTTTGAACTTTGTCAAGTAAGATTGCCTTTTTTTTGCTGTTTTGTTAATAAAATATACTTTGCCTGAACTGCCGAGTCTAAGTGTGGAGCCGGAAGCTGGAGAGTCCAGTACAGAACCCGGGGCCTGAATCATACAGGCACCTTTAAGACTAACCAACTTGTTGTAGCAAAGAACCTGAACCTATTGTATTAGATGCAGTGAATTCATCTTGTGTGTTAAGTCATTCATAGGGTCAAAGTTATGGCGGGAGAACTATATACACAGCAGCCACACTTCAGGTTAAGCTCCTAACATGTTTGGAAGGATAAACCCTTTCTGGTTTTCTTGATATAAGCTTTTTTTATTCTGCTTTTTCCCAAGCACCTCATGAGATCCTAGATTCCACCCCCTGTGGTGCAGTAGCAGCTCCTGGCGTGGGGAAGATGGGGTACCCCACCCAACCCAAACCTGAATCTATCCTCCCAATGATTACCTACACTTTTTAAAGACAGAGGTATCTGTTCACAGATCTGCTGTTATGTCTGGTTCAGTCTACAGAAAGGGAGTTTCAGTGAAGTATCTGGAAAAAAACCCTAAATTTAAAACATAATGAGTTGGATCTGTCGGGAATCTACAGCTTTTAAAAAAATAATCACCAGAATTTGTGTAAAGCAGTTCCCTCCAGACTGAATTAATTTGCATAAGTCAGCAGGGGTCTTGCTTTACTTCAGCCCAAGAGCACACAGAGGGTCACAGTGCCCAGCTGACTCATCACATTCCTGTTCCTGCAACTTCCAGTACAGGAGCACATGCAAGTCAAAAGGGAGAAGCCTGTCTCACTCACTGTCTCTTAAGAAGGTGTCAGCAAAGTACAAAGTGCGAACAAAACCAGTGAAGGAGTCTTCTGCAGACCGTGCTTCAATTTTCCGCTGGACTGGAGCTAGTTCTATCTCCTGTAATGCATCCTGGTCATACCTGGGGATTCCTTCTTGCGCCTTTCCACAACACACAATGGGAAATAAGCAAATAAAGCTTCATCAGTTTAGGCTCTCTCAAGCAGGCAGCTATTCTCACAAAGCTATTTTTAAAAAATACACAACACAGGCATTTTGCCAGCACTATTTCAAGGAAGCCAGCACAAGTTTGCTCCAAGGACATATCCAACTGCTAGTATCTCTTCTGCCTGCAAAATATCAGCACTGTAAGTGGCAAGACAAGGATGTGACACTGCCATGCATCAATCTGCCTCCAAAGCAACAAATTACTAGGCATACAAAGCCAAACAGGGTATCTCCTTACCTCAGCAGTTCGCTGTTTTCGGTTGGACACCCTACTCCTTCGGATCCGTCGGAAGGACTGACGGAGGGACTTTTTTAAGGATTTCACCCTGGAAAGAGGACCCTCCAAGGCCAGCTGGTCACTTGGATGCAAAGTGCACCTAGGATGAAGCCAACAGAATGGGTCACTTCCATGTTCTGATCAACCATCTGTTAAGCAGCAATCATACTCAGGGAGTTTGCAACATTTTAAAACACGGAAGCCTTGCAACGCAATCCAGGACACTATCAGGACTTGAACATGCCAAAATATATAGATTCAGGTGGGTAGCCATGTTGGTCTGAAGCAGCAACTCACCCTCTAGCTATATGTATGAACTGGTAACTTCCATTTCAGTGTATTCAGCGTACACCTTGAATAAAACTTTGATGGTCCTAAAGGTGCCACTGAACTCGAACTTTGTTCTCCAAAATATATCGTTTGTGTACAAGAAAAGCCAGAGTAAGAACTGAGCAAGTCTGTGCACTTTTGTCCTGTCTGAATGTAGCCTTTATATTGTGCTCAGACTGAAATTGAGCTCTGGTTTGGCACCTGGTTTGTTGCTGCACTTGTAAGCACCCCTCCCTCCTCCTTGAACACATGAAGCTGCCTTATACTGAGTCAGACCATTGGTCTGTCCAAGTCAATATCACGTGCCATTGCTGGCAATGGTTCTCCAGAGCCTCAGGCAGAGGTCTCTATCACCTACTATCTGATCCTTTTAAACTGGAGATGATGGAGATTGAACCTGGTACCTTCTCCAGGCCACATATCAAAACAAAGAAGCACTGTGATGAAGTTGAATAACAATTATGTTTATCTATAAAAAACTTTAGAAATACTAACAAATTCAAGACAAAACTTTGGAAATTTAAACATATTCAAAACAACACCCAATATTCTCAATGAGCACCCGGTTATACACTCATTTCAATAGTCTTCCTCAGGAGTAATACTCTAAAGTAGCAGGGTGTCAGCCTTTTGATACATTTTAACATGGCAGCATTAAACACTCATTTCAATAGTCTTCCTCAGGAGTAATCCTCTTAAGTATCAAGGTGTCAGCCTTTTAGTACATTTTAACATTGCAGCATTAACTTCTTTTTCTACTTTCTTCAGACCATAACTGTTTGACTTCTTCTTCAACTTCTCCTAAAACAAACATGATTATTAAACATTGAAAAAAACATGAAGCTGAATGGAAACTAGTTCTAATTTTTAATTTTTTAAAAAAAATTATTAATTTTTGACTTTAATAAATATAAACTTACTCAGTTTCATTTCCAGTAGTTGTATAAGGAGCAAGCCAGTTAAATCATTTCTTAATAGTAGATTACCCACAAAATTATAAATGTATGTATTATTTATAGGAGGTCAGCCTTCAGCAATCTTGTTAATGGTCTATACCTTTAAGAATGAAGTATTTAATATGCAGCTGCATGGAATCAGTTAGAATAGTTTTTTGAGAGTTTCAGTTCCAGTTTGAGAGGTGGAGAGCATTTGTCAGCTTAATTTAAAAGAAGGCTTTCAGCCAGATAGAAAACAAGACTGCAATGTTACTCCTAAAATTTACTGGAGAGCAATAGAGCCAGCTACATGGAATATAGAGAGCATTGGCCAGCCTATTTGAAAAGAAGGCTTCTAGCCAGATAAAAAAATAAAAGGACTGGTTGCTACTATTAAGAAATGATTTAACTGGCTTGCTCCTTATACAACTACTGGAAATGAAACTGAGTAAGTTTATATTTATTAAAGTCAAAAATTAATAATTTTTTTTAAAAATTTAAAAATTAGAACTAGTTTCCATTCAGCTTCATGTTTTTTTCAATGTTTAATAATCATGTTTGTTTTAGGAGAAGTTGAAGAAGAAGTCAAACAGTTATGGTCTGAAGAAAGTAGAAAAAGAAGTTAATGCTGCAATGTTAAAATGTACTAAAAGGCTGACACCTTGATACTTAAGAGGATTACTCCTGAGGAAGACTATTGAAATGAGTGTTTAATGCTGCCATGTTAAAATGTATCAAAAGGCTGACACCCTGCTACTTTAGAGTATTACTCCTGAGGAAGACTATTGAAATGAGTGTATAACCGGGTGCTCATTGAGAATATTGGATGTTGTTTTGAATATGTTTAAATTTCCAAAGTTTTGTCTTGAATTTGTTAGTATTTCTAAAGTTTTTTATAGATAAACATAATTGTTATTAAATGTTCAACTTCATCACAGTGCTTCTTTGTTTTGATATGTTGTCTATCACTGTGACCCCTCCTTTGGTCCTTACACCTTCTCCAGGCCAAGCAGATGTTCTACCACTGTGCTACAGTCCTATCACTTTGGCTGTAATGCAAGATATCCCCATTTGATTAAGTACAAATTCGCAGCGAAGTCCAGATGCATGTGCCTTGAAGTGCTGGAGTTCTAAACCTTGGCTTAATATCAATTTAGAATCCATCTTCAGTGAAGTAAAACTCCAGTGTGTCAAGATGCCTGCCTTGAGATGTCACTATGAACTAGAATTTGATCAAACCAAAAATTCTTGCTTTCTTGGCTAGTCAAATCTTTCGGGCCTCTCACTGGTATTTATCAGGTTATGGGCTGCATCCATATTCAAAACCATTCATTCCCTAGATCAAAATTTTGTGATTGCAGGATTTGTGCAGATATTATTGCTGGGTGTTGGGATCTTAAGTCTGGATAGGCCTGTGCCAGCCATGTCTTTGTGGATGGATAACTCTCTGTTTTCAATGATCTTTCTATATTCATGAAGAAAAGCATCTTCTCTTTGGAAATGCAGGGGAGCTATGTGGCACAATGTGGGTAGCCAAAGGTCGGAGTAGGTTTAATACATCTGCTGATGGTTATCATTGTTGTGTTGAGTTGGACATCAAGTTTGTGGACATGGGGGCTGTTGAGCCACACTGAAGCACCATATTCTGCAGTACTATACACCAACCCCAACACTGAGCATCTAACTGTTTTAGTAGACGCAGCCCAAGTTGCACCACATAATTTTTGGAGAATGTTGTTTCATGTGCCTATTTTCACTGCTACATTGGTAAGATGGTGTTTATTGCTCAAGGTCCTGTACAGGGTAATACCAAGGTACTTAGGTGTATGGCTATGTGTAAGTTGGGTGCCATTAAGGCAGACATTCCATTCAAGGTTGGCAAGATTGTTACTGAAATGGAAACAGGAGCATTCTGTTTTTCCTGGACTTGGGATAAGCCACCATTTATGGTAGTAGTCAGACAAAATTTCAAGGTCCCTAGTCAATATTTCCTCAGTCCTTTCAGTAGATATATGCCTTATTGCAATTGCCATGTCATTGGCATAAGCAGACTTCCTGGATATTGTCTTGGGAATATCAGAGATGTATAGATTGAAAAGAACTGGAGTGAGGACTGAGCCCTGGGGTAGATTGCTATTCAGTTTCTTCTGCTTGCTGACTGACTGACCCATAATTACTTGGGATGTTCTATCATTCAGCATGTTATTTAGGAGTCAAAATAATGTTCTGCAGGGGAAAACTTGTAAAAACTTGTACAGCAGACTGTCCCTCCAGACTTTGTCGTAAGCAGCAATCAGATTGATGAAAACTGCTGATGTCTTAAGACACTTCTGATACCCTGCCTCAATTAAAGTTAAGCTGAGAACCTGGTCTTCTCAACTACGACGGGGTGTAAATCCTGCTTGCTCTATAGGGATATATTCATTCATTCTGTCACTGATCCTGTTCAGGATTAGCCTATCAAGGAATTTATAACAGGAGCTCAGAAGGGAAATAGGTCTGTAACTTTCTGCCAGATGTTTTGGCTCCCCAGGTTTCAGAATAACAACTATCTTTGCTTTTTTTAATCCCCCTGGGAGTCTTCCTGTTCTCATGATGTCAGTGAGAAATTTTGAGAGCCACTTCTTAGTGAATGTGCCGTTGTTGATTAGGAACTCATTATGTATGCAGTCAAAGCCTGGTGTCCTTCAGTGCCTTGGAAATCTCATCAGCGCTGAAATTCCTTGAAAGCTCAGTCTTCAGGGCAGGTGAATTTCAAAATCTGGAATTCTTCTTTTATCCTGATCGTAAAATCTCAATCCTTCAGAGCTCTGGATAAGGATAGTAGTCAGGCAGTTACCTGGTTTGATGTAACCTCAAGATTTCCTTGGAGCACAGGTGGGCTTGCACCTAATTTTTTCCAACAGGCTCCAGGCTTTCCTACTGGAATGCCTGAAATCTAAATTTGCTGTTGCTTTGGTTCATTTTTGTCTATGTGCAGTGTCGAATTCATGGAGTCAAGGAAATTTTGATAACAATTCCTCGCTCTCTCAACACAGGTATTCATGGGCTTACTGCCTTGAATATGAATGTTCAATTTTGTCATCCTGGCTAATAACCACTGATGGACCTATCCTCCCATGCATTTCTCTAAAAACATGGCAGTTTTATGAATGCAAGATTTGGAATTGAGAGTAATTTGTATCTTTCCAGGAACTTAGTTGCTGTAGATTTTCCGGGTTGTGTGGCCGTGGTCTTGGCATTGTAGAACCTGACATTTCGCCAGTAGCTGTGACTGGCATCCTCAGAGGTATAACACAGAAAGATGGAGTACTCTCTGTGGCAAGGTGAGCAGAAAAATGGTAGATTACACACAACCCGGAAAACCCTTAACAACATATTTTCCAGGAAATCACTTACTTGACAAAGACCAGCCTCTTCTGCTGATGATCGAAGAGGCCAAAGCCATGGCTTGTACCAAAGGCCACCAGTTTCCATTCAGAGTGAAGAGACAGTGATGTAACCACAGCTGGTGGTTGACACTGGACTAAGACAAATGGCTGAAAGCCAGGTTCAAACCTAACAGGCCCTTCTCGGATTTTTAGCCGTTCATGACCCTTCCACCGATAGCCTTCCTGATCCTGGAGAAGGTCTGCTTCTGCATGGTCGATCACTTGTTCTGCTTCTTCATCATTTAGTTCCATTACAAGCACCTAACAGGGACAAAAAGTTCACTCAGGATCATTTCAAAATCTTAGCATTGCTAGCTGTTATACACTCATCCTTCCTTCCTTTGGGTCTTTACTAAGAAACCAATATATATATATATATATATATATATATATATATATATATATATAATCTTTATTGCATTAGCAAAAAAGCCATAGCATCAATGCAAGGTAAAAACAGGTGACCAGCACTAAAAACAGGCAAATAATAACAAGTCAGTCATTTTAGTAAGAAAAAAGATTATATATATACATCTATACATACACACGGTTGACAGTTCTCAGCAGTAAGCTACATAAACTCAGGGAAATTTGTTTTCCTAATCACCGCGGCTAAGAAAGAAGCCACTATAACTCTAATTTGATTGTCAGAGGAATTATCAGACAATAACACTGAAACTACCCAAGGAAGGAGGGGAAGCTTTTCTTTTCTCATAATAGGAATGATATATCTCTCTTTCCTTATTCCACTTAGAACAAAAAAGCATTATATGATCCATAGTAAGAAACCAATGAGGAAGAGGCTTTACATTTTACTATTTCACTACTTCATTTCATTGTGTGTAAGAAAGGAATCCTAAGTAACAAGCAAACTCATTCTTGGACAGAATCAATACTTTCTTATTGCATAAAACACTGATGTATCAAGGTAGAGAGTGCTACTAGACTAAAAGTAGGATAAGCCTTTCTGGTGCTAGGTCACTGTGTAACACAGACAACCATTAATGAAACATACAGAAGTTTAAGCATGGTTAGTAAGCTGACTACCCAACATTCTTGGCAGGAGGCAAAAATATTTCAACCCCTTGCATCTCCTATTTCTGATATGGTGCAGATGTGTACTGGTTTGGTTCCAATACTAAACTGTGTGGAACTCTACTATTTACTTTCCTCCACTGCAAGAGTTGTCCATTTGCTCTGACTCTGAGACAGGGCTTCTCTTGGTTAGGTATTTTGGTTAGGTGAATAATTTCACGTTTGAGTTCCTTAAGGAACCTTCACTTGCATGCCATACGGACCAAGTGACTTTTAATGTGTAATCTGTCCATTAGCCTTAGAAATTAATCTCTTATATTCTCTATTTTACTCAGCCCAACACCTTTCATGAAGATAGAGATTCCAGTATTAGTAAATAACCCAAATCATCTGCACTGAAAACTGACACAAAACACACTATTTCTTTCCAGTCTCCCCATCCTCCTTTAGCATTCTTTTCACCTCTGACATCCAAGAGTCCCACTGCCTTCTTAGCCTGTTTCCTAATTCTGATGTATTTAAGGAAATTTATGCTGTTTTTCTTAATATTTTTAGCAATATGTTCCTCATATTATACTTCACCCACTTTATTGTCAATGTTTGCCACCTTGGCGTGTTTCTTCTTGCTTACCTTGTTTTAAAGGAAGTTGCTTTGCCTTTTATGACTTCCTTGACTTTGCTCATTAACTACACTGGCCTCCTTTCCAGTTTGGTAGTGGTGTGTTTCCTAGTTTCCCATGCCCATATCCTGAGAAATTCACACTTCACAATGGATGTTTATATGCCTGTGTATGTGCCATTTGTTCTATCCTGGTTGAGCTTTCCCTCTCCAGTATCAGTGACCCAAATATATTCCATCATGTCTATGCATTGGCCTTCCATTGCTGATGCAGCAACAGAGTTTTCTGAACAATCATACTGTAGCAGGAACTTTTTGAATTAAATTTCCCCGTCAACAGGTCTTGTATGGCAAGCACAACTCTGCCTCATGTCAGCCATTCAAGACCAAAGTTTTTCATTACTGCTGTTTGATAGGGAAATGAAGAAAATCTTGTGGGGAAAAGCAGCAGCCAGCAAGCCAATCCAGACATTTCTCATTGTCCATATCACTAATGGACACCTTTAAAACTGGCTAATGGAAGCTTTAAAATATTCTCCCCAGTTGGCTCCAATATACTAATAATTGTATTCTAGTAGAGTTGCTATTAACATCAAGAGCCAGGTAGCTAAAACACAACAAGAATTCAGAATGTAGATGTATTCAAAAAGAAAAAACAATACTAAACGTGATTAGGGTGAAGTAGGCTTACTTGCTAACTGGCTGAACATATGGCAGGTAAATCAGGACATATGCATAACAACCAGCATGGAAAATTTACAATGAATATTGAGAACAGAAATAACTAAAGGAAAGCCAATTGCAGAGCACTGATTTGCTAGTGTGAGTGACACCCCCACCCGGGAGAGAATATTGTTATCTGATTAATGAAGATTTAGATCTCAGAACCTGTTTAAACCGGGGCTCAACTCAACATATAAAACAATGCCTGGGTATGTATCATATAGAAGGCGTACAGAAGGCTTCTGCACTCGCAGCCCCTAGGATTATGAGCATTCCAGGTCAGATGGCATAACATCTAGGGAACCTATTCCTTCATCTTTCACTTCAAATGGAACAAAAACAAAATCACCAGTGTTCCTTGGGGAATAGTAGCATTTATGCAGAATCCCAGTAGACTATCTGGCCAGCTGAAGGGTGTGCTTCAAACCACCCACCAAAGTCCTTCTAGTGTATTTTAATACCTGCCCTGCTGTTCCTGCTACAGCCAAGTAGCCACTGTACTTGCACAGGAAGATCTTCTGGATCCCAAGCCTGGGGTCATCACTGTAAGGGTCAAAGGAGCCAACCTAGTAGGGCAGGGAGGGAAGAAACAAAGAGACCACCTCAGCACAGAGCAAGAACTGGCATAACAGACTGGCTTCTTTGCAGATATACTGCAGCAGTCTTGCCCAAATTATGGACATCTCACCTTGCGCAGTGGAGGCCACTCATCGTCCCCCATTTGGTTCATATTGTCATTGGGATCAGCATCTGTGTGGAACACCCTCACTGTGCTCAGTTTATACAGGAGGCTCAAACAGACGCCAGATGCATTCCAGAATCGCACTGTGCCGTCTTCATGCCTGATGGAAAAGAATTAAGAAAAAGACAAGCAGATCATGCCAATGTCATTGCCAACTTTCCAGGCCACAACAACCCTGCAGAATTTAGAGAAATGTTGAGATATATTCTAGGATACACAATCACATGGAGATCTAAGACCTATTTGGCTTACATTAATCATTGCAGAGCACAAACATCTACATTTATACAACACCACATCAACATTCCCCTGTGGCCAGCCACAGCAAGGGAAAAGTCACTAGTGGCAGGACAGTTGTCTTTTACAAAAGCTTTCCTGTTTTGTTGTTTTACCCCAGGGTTCCTTAAAACAGTCTGAACACCACTAAGGAAAATTACTTTTTGTATTTATTTCCACATATTCTTGATCAACTGGTCTTTCATCTGGCTAGAGGAAATTTTTGTTCAAGGTAACTACCATTCTAGAAAGCTTTTGTTACATTGTCTAATAACTTAAGGACACAAATTCAACAAATATTCAGAATGAACTGGAGAATAAAATGAACAGGCAAGATTTGTATAAAGGAGCTTGGAGTAGCACAACTAGCAGATTCACATGGCAAGTAGCTGCATGCAAAACTTCATGTGGCTCTATTTGAGATGCCATGGGCCTGCTTGTTATACTCAGCAAGAAAGCAGAAAAGATTAACTTGATTAATCCCACAACAAATATTTGGGATACATTACTAATTTGTCTCTCTCACAGGGCTGTTTCACCAGCTTCTTTAAGAAGGTGATTGTTGGACTTTTGCTAAAGAAACCCTCCTTAGATAAAAAGGAGCTAGCCAATTACCACCCAGTGTCTAATCTACCTTTTTCTGGGGAAGGTAATTGAGCGAGCAGTGGCTGAGCAGCTTCCAGGTTTTCCTGAATGAGACATTTGCCCTGGACCCTTTTCAATCCAGCATCAGGACTGGCTTTGGGACTGAGACAGTACTAGTAGTTTTGGTTGATGATCTCTGTTTACATCTGGATAAAGGCATGCCAACCCTGTTCATCCTCCTGGATCTATCAGTGGTCTTTCAGTACAGTTGACCATTTGGTCCTGATCGATTGCCTTGCCTCTTTGGGAGTAAGGGGCACTGTCCTTAGTTGGTTCTCCTCGTTCCTCCAGGGATGCTCTCAGAGGGTCGCTATCGGTGAAGAGAAGTCTTCTTGACAAAACCTGAATTGTGGGATCCCACAGAATTCAATCCTCTCTCTGATGTTATTTAACATATATCTACACTCTCTTGCCAAGATTGTCAGGAGGTCTGGAGTTGGATAACCTAACGGATACACTCCATTTTTATACTTACCCTGTAAGCAGCAAGTCCCTCTGGGGAGGATCAGGAGCCAAACTGGTACCTCCATCAATTGGCCATGGCTAGGTAAACGAATTGTGACAGAGGCATAAGCTTACAACTTTAAAAACAGTAAGTATGTATCCAGGGAGGGGAATGGGAAGGAGAAAGCATTCAACAGCAAATCTACACAGATAAAGGCTAGAAGCCAATTTCTTCTTACTAAGGTTGGAATGGATCTGCTAAGCCTGGACTCGCTGTGGGTCCCGTTTGCAGCACTGTGTGGGGTGTGTGTGGCTTTGGCAGCACTTGCTAGGGTGAGTGGGGTGAGGGTAATGTCGGGTGCAGAAAGCTGAGGTCCATCTGCCCACTGCCGGGCCTATCAGAGAACCTGGGGGGGGGCATCTGGGCTGCTACTTAGGTTGCCACACCACCCCGGCTCACCCTCTCTTTGGCATCTGTATCTAGATGCACACAGGGCCAGATTCCATAGCAATAAACAGGTTGCTTACCTGTAACTGATGATCTTCAAGTGGTAACCTGTGCAGTACCACACATGGGTTGGGCGCCTGCACACAACCTCGACCAGAGAAACTTCTAGAGCTTTGCCTCAGAAAACTTTTGGCGGGCTCTTTCCCTGCCCTCAGGGAGCAGGCATGCACCACACATGCCCAGAGTGGGGGAGAGAGCTGCCTCCCACTCAGTTCCTTTAACTGCTACAGGTAAGTCCCATCAGACCAAAGAAAGGAGATCGAGAAATGCCAGCAGCAGGGAAGGCTGGGTGGGATTGTGGTACTGCACAGATGATCACTAGAAGATCATCAGTTACAGGTAAGCAACCTGTTTATCTTCATTGTGGTCTCTGTGCAGTCCCACACATGGGTTATTACAAGAGCTGAAGCAGGTGGAGGAGGGAGCTGGCAGCTGTAAAAGACACAAGCATACTGGTTAAGACACAGGATCATCAGTGAAAAAATCACCCAACGGTCCTACCTGAAGGTATAGCAGGTTCAAGTGAAGAGAGATCGCAGCACCGACTGACCAAAGGCAGCATCCCGTTGAGCTTGGATGTCAAGTGCATAGTGGGTCACATAGGTCGATGCTGAGAACCACGTGGCAGCCGCGCAGACATCTTCCAATGGGACACCAGCCAGGAAAGCGGTGGATGTTGATAACGCCCACATGGAATGGGCAGTGACACAGGTAGGGAGAAGTTGACATGCAAGCTCGTAGCGAAGGGCTATGGTGGAAGTCACCCATTTAGACAATTGTTGAGAAGAAATTGGCTCCCCTTCAGCTAGGAACAGCCGAGGAGACTTACGGATAGGCTGAGTCCTATGTGTAAATAAAAAGAGAGCGCTCTGTGCACATCGAGACAGTGCAAGGATCTCTGAGGGTCATCAGCCAGGTTCGGGAAGAAAGTAGGCAAGACAGACAACTGAGAGAGGTGAAAGGCAGAAATGACTTTAGGCAGGAAAGAAGTGTCTGGTCAAAGGACAACATTTTCCCTATGAAAAATTGTACAGGGGGATCAGCCTGAAAGGCAGCTAATTCCCCTACTCTGCGAGCATTAGTGATTGCTATGAGGAAGGCCGTCTTCCAAGAGAGTAAGTGAAGGTTGCATAGCCATGAGCTCAAAAGGCTTGGACATAAGTTGAACGAGAACCAGTGAAAGACTCCACGAAGGCATCAGAGGCTTCCTAGGAAGACAAAGGTAAAGGAGACCCTTGAGGAATGACTTCGTGATTCGGTGAGAGAAAACTGTGGAGCCCTGTATGAAAGGATGATAAGTGGAGATGGCCGCTAAATGGACCTTTAAAGAGGAGTATGCCAGGCCCTTGTTCTTCAAAGAGACAATGTAGGAAATAATCTCAGGGAGAGATGACTGGACTGGATCGAAGAAGTGTTCAGCAGCATAGGACTGGAATTTCTTCCACTTGGAAGTATAAGCGACACGAGCAGGAGGCTTCCTGGCATTCAGGAGGACGTCAAACACCTCAGGTGGGAAGTCTAGTGTAGGATCCTCCAGGCTGTCAACTGGAAGAATCTGGGATTGGGGTGCAGGATCTTTCCTTGGGCCCGAGAGAGGAGATTGGGAAAACAGACAGCGGCCGGAACGTTCGATTGGAAAGACGGAGGAGGTGCTGAAACCAGACTTGGCGTGGTCACCAGGGGGTGACAAGAATGCATGAGGTGGCATCGACCACAATCTTCTGAACGACATGGGAGATGAGAGGGAACGGAGGGAAGAAGTAGAAGAGGGTCTCGTTCCAGGTATGGAGAAAGGCATCTCCCAGCAACCAAGCTGATGGTGGACCCCTGCTGAAGAAGAGGCGACACCGGGCATTGTCTGGAGTTGCAAAGCCGTTGATGAAAGGGCAACCAAATTCAACAAAGACAGGTCTCAGATATCGAAGGTGGATGGACCATTTGTTGTCTGATGAGTGGGAATGGCTCAATTGATTGGCATCAGTGTTTTAAACACCCGGAATGTGTATCATGGAGAGTGAGATGGAATGGCTGAGACACCAAGCCCAGAGATCTATGGCTGACTTGCAGAGATGAAGGGAGGCAGTCCCACCCTGCTTGTTTATGTAGTAAACCATGGTGGTATTGTTGGAAGCAACCTGAACGACTCGGCCCCGAAGCACTGGCAGAAAAGAGCGGAGAGCGAGGTGAACTGCATGCAGCTCTAGGAGATTGATGTGGAGGGCGGCCTCGCAACGAGACCAGATCCTGTGCACTGAGAGCATCCCACACTGGGCTCCCCAACCCCAAAGAGATGCATCGGTGGACAGGAATACTTGTGGTGGAGAATGCCGGAAGGACATCCCAGAGAGAAGGTGATGAGGATGAGACCACCACTGGAGGGAGTTGACAACACAGTGTGGGATCGACAGGATTTTGTGCCATGGACTGCAGAGAGGGTCAAAGGCATGGAGAAGCCACAGTTGAAGAGGACGCATCCTCAACCTGGCATGAGGGATGACGAAGACTGTAGATGCAAAAAGCCCCAGAAACCGCATGACAGAACTCGTGGACTGTTGGGGAGAGGCCTGGAACCGGGACACCAATAAAAGTATGTTGACAGCCCTGGAGTCTGGAAGGAAGGCAGTCTCAAGGTTGGTATCAAGCCAGGCACCGAGCAATTGAAGGACCTGGACAGGCTGGAGAGACGACTTGGATAGGCTGACACAGAGGCCGAGGGCTTGAAGAAGGGAGAGCGTGGTGTGGATCTTGTGGAGGAGGTGATCCTGCATTGGAGCCACGAGAAGCCAGTCGTCGATATAGGGATACAGAGCAATCCCCTGATGATGAAGATGCGTGGCCACCACCGCCATCAACTTGGTAAAAACCCTCGGGGCAGTGCAGAGTCTGAACGGGAGGATTTGGTATTGGTAGTGTGTGTTTCCGACAGTGAAACGAAGAAACTTTTGGTGTTGCGGATGAATAGTGGTGTGGAAATATGCGTCCTGAAGGTCGACCGACGCTAACCATGCTGCTTTTGGAATCAGCAGAAGAATGGACTGCAATGACTATTTGGAATTTGTGGCATTGGACATACTAATTCAGATCCCGAAGATCCATAATGGCTCTGAACCCGCCGTCCCTCTTCGGTACGAGGAAATACTTGGAGTAGAAGCCTAGGGTTCATTGCACCTCTGGGACCACCTCAATGGCACCCTTGTCGAGAAGGGTGGAGATCTCGAGATCGAGGAGAGGGTCCGGAGGTGTGACTACAAAGTGAGGTAGATCGGGAGGCGAAACAAACTCTATGGTGTACCCGACTCTGAGGATTGTAAGAACCCAAGAATCACTGGAAATGTGTTCCCACCGCGGAAGAAAAGGGAAGAGTCCGGTTCAGACAGGAGGAGTGTATGACGGAGGAGAGGGGAAGCGATGGAAAGTGTCAAACGGACTGCTTTGGCTGCTGGGGCTTCTTAGGAGCCTGATGACATGGCCAATACAAAGGACGTGAGTTGTAGGGCTTCTTCCTCCACTGTGAAGTGGATGTCGGGGACGGGTGACACTGCGAATAGTATGGTTTCCATGAACGGTTACGAGATCGAGGTGTTGAGGTCAAGACCCCAAGGTTCCGAGCCTGCTTTTGGCTATCATCCGTGGCCTTCAAGGTCTCATCAGTGGTGGAGTGGAAGAGACCTTTGCCATCGAAGGGGAGGGCCTCAATGCGGAATTTCACATCCGGCAGTAGAGAGGTGCCCCTTAGCCAAGTGCGACGATGAAGGGTGACGGAAGAGACAAGGACCTTCGAGGAGCAGGTGACAGCATGATGGACTGAGTTGATCTGCTGTTTCGAAATCATACAAATTTCGGACAAAGACCCTGATAAGGTGGGGCAGTGTTCCTCCGGAACAAACTGTAAGACAGGATGCACAGCATTGGTGACATGAAAAGCATAAGTCAATAGGTATGAGAGGTAGGTCTAAATACGGAGATTCATGGAGGCAAAGGAATACATTTTCTTCGCAATGGCATCGACTTTACGACCCTCGCAATCAGGCAGCGTCAAGTGCCAGACAGGCTGCTTCGATTTCGACAAAGAGTGTACCACCATTGAGTTCGGCAGAGGGTGATGAACCAGGAACTTTCCTGATGTGTCTTGGACCTGGTAGAGGTCATCATACCTTCTGGAGATTGGGGGCATCGAAGCAGGGTGGTCCCAGGACTCCTTAAGAACAGAAAGGTGGACTGGAAACAATGGCAGAACCGTAGAAGGCAGGAGGTCAGCCTGAACGAGCTTGTGAACAACACTGGTGACAGTGGGTGATTCAGTCAAACCTGGGATGTGAAGCGAAGAGGCCATCCTGGTCAAAAGTTCCAGACAGGCTTTCGGCCCCTCGGTGGGGAAAGCGAACCCGAATGTCGGGGCTCATCAACAACGTGGGAAATATCAGGGTCTAGATCTCCTGATTCCAAGCGGTCAGAAATGGAGATGGGAGAGGATTTTATTTATTTGTTTGTTTGATTTTTATCCCGCCTTCCCGCCTAAGCGGCTCAGGGTGGCTTATAACATCAATAAAATCAGTATGCATAAAATACAAGCAATTCATATAAAAACAATTTAATTAAAGTACAGTAAAATACAACAGGATAGATAACGACTCAACATGTATTATCTACACTTGTGCCATGATGTAATCACTTAGCGGGTTGGCGTAGCTCAACTGACATGAAATCAAACTCACTGGTATGCCCTACGGAAAAGCTCCGTCTTCACTGCTCTGCGAAAATGATCTCAGTTGTTCAGTGACATCAGTGAACAGCTGGTCATCAACAGGAGAATGAGACCGAGGGTCTAAGGGAGAACTCCTCGGGGCATCCCTAGATTTTGAGAGCTCCAGAGGCTGGTCAGGAGCCAGAGAGCAGACCGAAGCGACAGATCGAGAATGTTTGGAGTGATCCAGCAAACAGTGCTGATCATTACATTCAGAGTGACAAATCCGGTCACAGCGATGCCACTGAGGGGTCGGAGACCGTGGATAAAAATAAGGATAATATGCAGGTCAGCCGCTTTCACCGGAAGACCAACAACGGTCATCAGATAGTGATTCCGAAGGAGAAGACGCCGGACGCCAAATGAGATGTCTCCGATCGTATCGTGAACAAGATCGAGAACGACGGTTCACAGAACGCTCCCTACCGTCCAAAGCGTGGATCGGATTATGGGAGTGTTGAGAGGGAGATTGAGAGTCTTGACGAGAAGACAATCCGGGAGGAGATCTCGCAGTCTGACCCAGCAGGATAAGGCCCGATGCAGAAGACTGAGTAGGCGGTGGCATCAGAGGCCACAAAGCAGACTTCTGAGGAAGAACTACTGCAGGAGCCGAGGTCGTTAAGCCAATAATGATGACTGGATTGACAGCTTAAGTCGAAGCCGACGTCGAGGGCTTGACTTTTGATTTGGAGCGGCCTTATCCTCAGGCCGTTTGGACTTAAGCTCCGGTGCCTTTGAAGTCCCATTGGATTTTTGAGGGAGAGAAGAGTAAGAAGTGGCTGAGGACATTGTAGGGCGTAATGCAGCCCCTAAGAGCACAGCTCTAAGCCTAGCCTCCCTATTACGTCTAGCCTATTGAGTAAAACTGGCGCAATGGGTGCAGCTATCGACATGATGGGACTCGCCCAGACAAAGGAGGCAAAAATTATGGCCATCGTTGGAAGGTATTTTAGCTGGACAACCACGACAAACCTTAAAACACCGTGTTTTGCCCATACATTCACCACCCCACCCACCAATCAGGAAAGGGGGGGGTGAGGAAAAGGACAAAAACAGTTTGAGGAAAAAGAAATTTGTTTTGTTTTTTAGGGAAAATAGTCAAGAAAAACGAAGAAGGAAAAAAGAAAAGACAAACAAAGAATACTCAGCTGAGGCAAGTACGGAGCAACCAGAACGAGGTGTGAACACAAAGCGGTCGAAGAAGAACTGAATGGGAGGTGGCTCTCTCCCCCACTCTGGGCATGCGCGGTGCGTGCCTGTTCCCCGAGGGCGGGGAAAGAGCCCGCCAAAAGTTTTCTGAGGCAAAGCTCTAGAAGTTTCTCTGGTCAAGATCGTGCGCAGGTGCCCAACCCATGTGTGGGACTGCACAGAGACCATGACAAAGATCAAAAGGTTCTTGCAATCTGTACATTGGATATTATTCAGGTTTCTTTAACCCCATGGGTACAAAACTCTGCTGTCAAGCAAGCTTGCCTTCCAATTCAAGTTCACTCCCATCCAAATGAATACATTAAGAGTGTACATCCTCCTTGATCAGTTGTATATCTAAAGCTTCTTCATAAGGTTTCTTTCCCTTTCACTTAACTGAGCGCTAGCAAAGACTACATAAGACCATAAGAGAAGCCAATGTTGAATCAGGCCAATGGCCCATCTAGTCCAACACTCTGTCATCCAGCGGCCGAAATATACCACGTGCCACCAGGAGGTCCAGCAGTGGGGCCAGGACACTAGAAGCCCTCCCACTGCTGCCCCCTCCAGCACCAAGAATAGAGTGCATCACCTGCCCCAGACTGAGAGTTCCCATCTATACCCTGTGGCTAATAGCCACTGATGGACTTCTGCTCCATATGTTTATCTAATTCCCTCTTGAAACTGTCCATGCTTGTAGCTGCCACCACCTCCTGTGGCAGTGAATTCCATATGTTAATCACTCTTTGGGTGAAGAAGTATTTCCTTTTATCTGTTCTAACCCGACTGCTCAGCAATTTCATGGAGTGCCCACGAGTTCTTGTATTGTGAGAAAGGGAGAAAAGTACTTCTTTCTCAACCTGCTCAATCCCATTCATAATCTTATAAACCTCAATCATGTCACCCCTCAGCCGTCGTTTCTCCAAGCTAAAGAGCCCCAAGCGTTTTAACCTTTCTTCATAGAGAAAGTGTTCCAACCCTTTTTTCATTCTAGTTGCCCTTCTCTGCACTTTTTCCAATGCTATAATATCCTTTTTGAGGTTTGGCGACCAGAACTGTACTCAGTATTCCAAATGAGGTCGCACCAATGATTTATACAGGGGCATGATGATACTGGCTGATTTGTTTTCAATTCCCTTCCTAATAATCCCCAGCATAGCATTGGCCTCCTTTATTGCAGCTACACACTGTCTAGACATTTTCATTGTTATCCACTACGACTCCAAGATCTCTCTCTTGGTCCGTCTCTGCCAGTTCAGACCGCATCAACGTGTATTTATATTTAGGATTTTTGGCTCCAATGTGCATCACTTTGCACTTGGCCACATTGAACCCCATTTGCCACATTGACGCCCACTCACCCATCCTCAACAGATCCCTTTGGAGTGCCTCACAATCCTCCCTGGTTTTCACCACCCTGAACAACTTGGTGTCATCTGCAAATTTAGCCACTTCACTCTTTACTCCCAATTCCAAATCATTAATAAACATTAATGATCTGCAAATGGAGATTTACACAGGTTTGGGGGGAGTTACTTCATTCTGTGTTATAGAAGGTATTCCAAGTTTTCCCTGCAGTGTAGCAGCCAATTGGGTTATGGTCTGGAAATATATTTACCAGAAGTGTTTGGGATTGAATTTAAGATTTAAATATTGCAAACTCTTTCCTCCATTCTACCTTAAAAGCAGAAACATTCCAAAAATTGAGATGCAGCCTAAGATTGTTAATTTGAAAAATTCACAGCAATTTTCCAGCGCTACCAAACGCATGCTTGTCATACCATGTTTGAGAAGTGTGAGTTCTGTTTCTTCCCTGCGGTAATTATCCTTTCCCACAACTTCAGTGGGATATTGGAGACATGATGAGAACAGGTGATAGCTGAACAGTGAAGGGATGCAAGATATGGAGGTTGGACAGAAGGCCAGCCTGGAGTCTTGAGGTCTACTACCACCAGCTCTTCTTCTGCTAGCACCACCATTGCAGATGGGTCATCAGACTCTGCAGGAAGAAGATACTCAAAGACTTCATGCAGCAAAAGACCGCATTCATCAACAAGTATCATGAGAAGGCCAGTAATTTACAACTGAGTCAGGATCCACCAGGTGCATTAGGGCTGCTGCAGGCAAGCCACAAACAGAGTTAGTCTTTGTCTTAGGGACTGCTTCACAGAGTGTCCCCTCAGTAGTGGGAAAATGAGAAAGCACACACACGGAACTGCAGTGTCAGAGTTATTCTGCTTTCTGATCCAAATACTGATTGTGTATGACTCAGCACATACTTTATTCAAGATTATCTGAATAGTAAATGCACCACAAACAAAACAAACCCCCAAGGTCTGGAAATCTATTACTGGATGCAAGTACAAGGGCTGACAGGATTTGTCACCAGCAGCTAGATGACACATCACATTTTTGCTTACTCTGCAATGATCCAGTTAATTTTGTGTTAGGTGGCAGGGCTGGCCCAGAACACTAGAAGGTATCTAAGCTGTGCTGCAGATACTGCTTAAGAATAAAAGGAATTTTAACTAACAAATTGGAAGTCTCTGCAACAGCTGCTGCAGGTGCTAACCATGCCTCTGCTTCTGGAAAGCAAAATACATAATAATACACACTAAAATCTATAAAGATTGGCGTGAGGGGATTGTTGCCAGAGCAAACATTCAAAGTTCCTTTGCAAAAAGGAAAAATAGCATGTTATGGCACCTCTACACAAATGGGCATGGCAGAGCTCTAGAGGCATTGCTTCCACAATATTGGTCTCCACATTGGAATACAGTTTTGCAGTACAAACTATGCATTATGCACTATTCAAGTCAATACACTACTTTGGTTTTGTACAACAGTTGCCTAAGGCAGATAATTCTTATTATTATTTATTAAATTTCTAGATCACCCAATCCCTGAGTACACAAGGCTCTGGGCAATTTACAACAGGTTAAAAACTATACAAAATTACAGATCAAAATCAATAATCAGTTATTCTTAATTTAATAGTCTCCAGATGGTGTCCATAATTTTAATCAAAAACCTACTCTGGGATGTTCTTCTATCTTGTGGGCAGGCCGAAGTGGGCAGAATGGAAGAAAAAAAGGAAAAGAGGGTGCCAGCTATGATGGAAAACTGTTGCTGTCCACGACCAAAAGCCTGGCAGAGCATCTCTGCCTTACGGGCCCTGTGAAATTGCATTAAGTCCTGCAGGGCCCTGATGGAAGTTGGCAGAGGGTTCTACCAGGCTGGAGTCAGGGCCGAGAAAGCCCTGGCTGGTCGGGGACAGCTGGATATCTTTGGGGCCAGGGATCACCAGCAAATTGCACTCAGCAGAACGTAGTGCTCTCCTGAGGACATACCAGAGGAGATGGCCCCGAAGATATGCTGGTCCCAGACCAGCCAGGGCCTTAAAGGTCAATACCAGCACCTTGAATCTGACTCAGTACTCCACTGGAAGCCATGTAGCCGGCGCAGCGTATGCTTTATATGTGCTGTCTGTGGCGTTCCCATTTTGCATCTAATCACTTTAAAGCAGTTTGTGGCCTTTGCCTGCAGAAGGCTATTTCTTAAAACAAAAGATGCCCCCCCCCCCTCTGACTTTTGCTTCATGTTCAACCATTTCAATATTTATAGGTTCAAAAACTCTTATCAAGCGTCAAAGAATGTTCTTTGTAAGCAAAAAATATAGACTCCCTCCAGTGCCATTAACAATTTTCCTCCCTTGTTATATTGCTCATGCACATCGGAATTCCAGTCTGAACAGATCACAGTCAAACTCCTCCTGTGCCTAAAGGAGAAGTGCAAATGATACCAGCATCACACCCCACTGTGTATGCAAGGCACCGTCTTTCACTGAAACACTTTACTGGTGGCTGGAATCTCACCCCACTCTGAAGGCAACACAGCAATCTGGAATTCAAACTACTGCAACACCTGCAGTACTAGGCAACAGCTGAGGGAAAAGATACACAAATAAAACTGTCTCCCCTGGATACCAAATTAACATAACTTAGCACTTTGGACACTGCATTATAGAAGAATGTTACTGTACCCACAGCATACTCTTGGCAGAGCATTAAGTTGATCACAGATTACTATAAGTTGTTTTTAATGAGTCCAATTACATTTTGCACTGTCAGATGCAAGTCCAAATAACTGGCATTGGGAAATGACCTATGCAGACCATGGGAGTTTAATAAAGGTTTCCCAGCACCACGCATGCAATTACATAAGCATTACTCATTAACGTAAGTGGATTTGGTATACAGTGAGTGACCTACTCCTTCAGTCTGCTGAGTAGATTCTCTAAAGGAGCATATGAGGTAAACCAAGGCAGATTCCCATTAGGCTTAGGCAACTGGTTATAGGGAAGTTGGCCAGCCACAGAAACCTCAAATGACTGAACAACTTCCTGAAGTAAGCATGCAACAGCTACAACTTCCTTCATCGTTCATGCACGTGTGCATTGTAAGCTGGCCTAGCTGGGCAACCAGGGCAGTCAGCCAGGGCAACAGACTAGCAGGAACTCCACTTGTGTCATCCATAGCAGAGGCCTCCACTAAAGGAAACTCACTGGGAGAGCTCCTGTAACTTCCAGTATGGGATGCACTATTTTCCTACACACATAGGGATGCAATCATATTATTTACCACCTCTTGTCTAGTGGCATTCACAGGGCTGGTTGCAGGTTTTGCAGGGCTGGGTCAGGCCTTCTCCCGGAGGGAGGGAGGGAGGGAGGGAGGGAGGGAGAGAGAGAGAGAGAGAGAGAAGTACTGGGACTCAAGGGCATCCAATGAAACTGATAGGCAGCAGGCTTAGGATGGACAAAAGGAAATACTACTTTGCACAGAGAGTGACTAAAATGTGGAATTTGCTGCCAGAGGATATAGTGATTAGGGCCACAGGAATAAACAGTTTTAAAAGATTCATGGAGGATTAGTCTATCAATGGCTACTAGCCATGGTAACTGAGGGGAACCTCCACATTCAGAGGCACTAAGCTTCTGAATCCCACATCCAGGAGGCGGCATCAGGGGAAGGCCTTGGCCTCTATGCCTTGTTGTTGGCCCTCCAGAGGAACTGGTTGGCCACTGTGTGAGACAGGATACTGGACTAGATGGACTATTGGTCTGATCCAACAGAGCTCTTCTTATGTTCTTATGCCACCCTTCATCTCGTGGCAGCACACATACCCATTTTATCCTTACATAAATACTCTATAGGGAAGTTTGGCTGAAGGATGGTAACTGACCCAGTTAGATTTAGGATTTGAACCTGGATATTCTATTCAACACACCATACTGGTTCTCAAAAAATATAGTTTGTAGGCACAAAGTTCCAAGATGCCTCTAAACTACAGAGTATATGTTCTGACCCGTTTATCTTTAGGTCTATTTTGCCAGCATAAGAGACAACACTTGTCTATAAGTCTATAAGTAAAACAGGGCTGATTTCTGTCTTGCCAACAGAGCCACTTGTTTATAATACTAAATGGTTCGGGGTCAGTGCCAGTATAAATCCCAACAGTAATTAAGGACCACATTGCTGATACAAACTACAAAAAGAGGCTCTGCCATCACGAACAAAGTGGAGGACTGTTAGTCCAATACACAGAGTCTTTAAATATGTCTTTGTTCCATGATGATCAAGCTTGGCTAGCATTCCATAGTGATCTGAAAGTGGACAATAATTTGCATATTTGGTATTTCAGTACCCACAAAGTTGATCTAATTCCACCCAACTCTTCAGTATTTAAAAGCCTTACATCTTCCACATACCTACACATGGATCGGGATCAGCAATGATAAAGAAGTCTATCACTCGTGATGTGAAGTCAAAGGCTGTTTGCTGATTGCCATGAATAACAGAAATGCTGTGCCGATCACCATAGCTCGCCCGTGGCATCCCTCCTTGAAATACAATGTAAGGAAGCCTAAGTGGGGGGAGAGGGAGAAGTTTAGGCACATGCTAATTACAGTCAGAAGTGAGATAAGCCAAGAATAAGGATTCCTTGAAATACTAAAGATCTCATTTCCACCCTTTTGGCAGCAGCAAAACATATGCTTGCTCCAAATTGGAAATTACAAAATCTCCCTTTGATGCATCAGTGGTACCAAAAGGTATGGGAGTATTTTTTACTGGACAAGACTTCAGACTGGACTGTGCAGCAAGATAGACAGGTTACCTATACTAGTATTATGGCCAAATGATCATTATGGCTAGATGCATTTGCTGACCCAGAAGGAACTTTACAGAAAACACCTTTAAGTGGTTCACACACCTTGTATCTTCACCATAAAGCAGTTAAAGGATCTTTAAAACTGGCTTGAATGCCATTTATTTTTATTTTTAATTATTTGAATGATAAACTCAAAATTAGCAGATAACATGATGGAAATCCTTGATTCACCACAGATTTAATGATCACTTTGTAATTGTTTCCATTCATGCTTTATTAAGTACTGCATTGTATTTTATTTCAATCTTCAATAAACAGTTTAAAATTTAAAAAAGAAAGAAAAAAGAAGTGAAATAAGCCGTTTTAGTGGCAAGAGTTTTCTTTTTTTTGTGATATCTATCTTTATCTACCTCTTCTTCCTTTTGCAAACAGTTATGGCAAGAAATAACCTCTGAACCTGTATAATTTCATTTTTAAATAATCTAGCCTTCAGAAAAGCTAAAATACAAGCAGCCTTTCTGAAGGGATCCAAAACAAGAAGTTTATTTCAAACATTCCATAAATTTTATATAGGTCACATTATAAATACATTTAGGGTCTTTTGGTGACATACAGAAGGCTGCAGATCTCTAGCCAGCAGCACCTCTTACTACCACAAGGCTGCTCTAGAATCTACAGATAATGGCAGAAAGAACAACCGTGCCCAAAGTACCTACCCATTTTTTGCTGTTTGCCAGCAGATCTTGGTGATGGCCTTGCAAGGGAAAGGACCTAGGAGGACAAATTTATAAGATACTCTGCTTTAAATATACTGTAGTTAGAAGTTCACACAACTATGGAAAATGAGTGGAAGATGTCTGGTTTTATTAATTGCTTTGTTACACTAATACAAAAAATCTGACTTCCTGATGCATGGGAGACTGTACTCATTACTTGCTTATCTAAACTACTCTACCATATTAACCACACACACACTGCAATCAGAAACACCATCAATATACATGTAATGGCGGTTACCTTCTCCAAGAGACATAGGGGTGTGCAGGATGAGCCAGGAATACTCATGTCTCGTTCAGCTGCAGTGGCAATCATGGCTTGTTGTTATGTGCATGAGCATGGTGGAACTTTGGACTTCAGTGTTTTTTCCTCCCCTTACACACAGCCAGGTAATTAGAAGCATGTATTTTGCAACAAACCATAGTTCACCATTATATCCAGTTAAACTATGTTTTGTAAGGAAAACACAAACCATAGTTTATTTGGATGAAGTGGCAAACCAGCTTGCCACAAAAGTGAAACTCTAATTAGATTGCTGTACAAGATGGTACAAGAGAGGGTACATGGGAGCCTAAGAATCCCCACCCCTGGCTCATTCATGCAGTGGCAAGCCATGGTTTACTACTACATGTGAATCTACACTTAAGATCTCCATAAGATTTCCAACAGAACTTTGCCTCGCTACCTTCTTTCCGGCATTCCAGTCCTCAGAGCTGCAGGAGTGACCTACACTAAATGTTTCCCATCACAAATCTCAAGAGCTACCATAACTTACACAACTTGAGAAATATCAAGCCAGACACAGCCTACCAATTACATATTGTGACTTGCGAGCTGCTTGACAGCTTCCAGGTTTTTGCACTCTCAGGCAGGGAGTAAGAACAGGACACCAACCTTCTGCCGGAGGCTGGAAAGTTATGTCACATTGCTCAAGCCTGCTCTAAATACACACCAAATCAAATATAGCAGAAAAGATATGCATGTCCAGCTATAAACATACTGACCATAAGGCATTTTACTTTCCAATGGCTCAGGCTGCCTATCATCACTTGAAACTGGCCACTGGGTATAACTCCCATCATAATGGCAGCTGATGATTTGACAGCCGTTCTTCTGCCAAAAGAGGTTTTCCAGTTGCTAGAGAGACAGAGAGGGGAAAAAAACAGCAAAGTCCAGGATGGCCACAGAATCATTTTAATTCACTTATATCTCACCAAGAACTCTGTGGGTCTATCAGTCAGAGAATTTGGTATGTCAAGAATGGTTTGTGAGAGCCAGAACACAAACAATTTTCTAGCTTTAATGGCTATACAACAAAAAAGCTTTTGGCGATAGTACCCAATGACAATTCAAAAAACTGAAGAAAAACTTGGCAAGATTTTCAGTGCCCTGAATTTGTCTCTTTTTCTCTTATCAGTCCTTGCTTCCTAGCCTTCACTAACACCAAACTACAAGGTTTCATTTCTACCATAGCAATCTACACACAAAATGTTTTAACATTTATTTTCTTAGCTCTGCTCCAGGGCCCCTAGAACACACAAATACCTGAGTTCCAAGGAAGTGGTGTGTTGATTTGTTGCTTTTCAAGTCCCAGAGGACAATCAGGCCTCTGCTGTATCCAATCAAAAACTGGTTGGAATTCTGCGGATGTTCCCTTAAGGATTCTACCAATTCAAGTGACCGCCTACTTCGATAATCTTCTGGCACCCTGGGAAAAAGTGGAGGATAACTAAGCATCTTTGTCACACTACCTATTACAAGAGGAAAGCAAACCTTAAAGCCTACTCTTAATCTTTCCTCTAACACCTCCCCCCCTCCAAGAGATGCCCCTAAGGCACCAATGTACCCAAGCTCTTGGCTACCTAAAGATGAGAGAGCCCAAGAAAAAAAAACACAAAGAAAAATTAGGGGAAAATATTTTTCCAAGGCCCTTTTGAAATTTCCAATGGAAAACCTGGAAATTTAGGGGGAACAGAGAGAAGAAATTCCTATCAAATATTTTATGTTTTAGAATGAATAAAATCCTTCTTAGGCAAAATTTTTCATGCTATATATTTTGAAAGTGAAATTGTCTGAGGACTTTTTCAATCTTTTCAATAGAAAAACTGGGCAATTTTCAGGTAGCACGGGGGGGAACCTTTTATGCTGTAGACATACATAATTATCAATTTTTTTTGTTTAAACGTAAATAACTTTGGCAACAGCTTGTATCATAGCACTCCTAGCACCAGTTTGCATATTCAAGCCCATCCATTCAGAGTAATTTATCCTATATCCAACTACACACCTAAACTCTTTCAACTTCTGAAACAAAGCTTTACATTAATTCATTAGATCTGACACTGTCAACACAATGTCATTGTGTTGTGTATGCACTGGATTTCATAAAGTGTTGGTTGCATAGCAGAAACTACACAAGTCCCAGAAACAAGAATATATGCCAATCAAATGATGTGAGTGGATGATTTATAAATTCCTGGACAAACTGTAGATGTGGTCAGGTCCAGCCCCAGGTGTCTGGGTGCCCTAGGCAGGACAGCTTGGGGCGCCCACCCCACTGGGGATGCCAACCTCCCGGTGGGGCCTGAAGACTGGGGGGCGGTGGAGCACCGGCTTTCCTGGGTGCTCTGCAGCTGTGGAGCCCCCAGGAAAGCCAGGGAAGGGGCGGAGGTTCTAACCTCCGCCCCTTCCCTCCCAGCGCCAGCTTTCCCTCCCAGCCCTTCCCTTTAAACCCCCGCCTCTTCCCTTTGAGCCAAGCGCCAGCTTGCCATTGAGTGCCCGCTGGAGTGCTCTTCACTGCTGGCCGCCCCCCCACCTTCTCTCCCCCCCCGGGGGGAGGGGGAGGACGGGCAAGCTCTGCCGCCACCTCCAGAACCCCGCCGGGCACTCTTCGCTGGCAGGGAGGCAGCAGCAGTGGCGGTGGTGGGGGGCTTTTCACGGGGGAGCGGGGGGCCGTTTGGTGCCCCTGCGGGCCCGGCACCCTAGGTGAGCGCCTAGCTCGCCTAGTGGGCAAGCCGGCCATGGATGTGGTAATCATACTGCTTCAGGCAAAATGGCCCTAACAGCCAGCCAGTTATTGTACTAAAGATCTTCATAGGATTTGTGCCCATATCTAACTCTGATTCTAAAAAAACATTAGTAGAACATCCCAGAGTCCTTGCTTGCTTACAATAACTGTACAGGACTTATGTATGGGACCACCATCTCTATGCTTACTGTTGCAGCACCTCCTCTGGACTAATAGTCCGGTCTTCTAGTATTCTGAAGGACGGGAGCTCCACCACAAAGACATTACCACTCTCAGTGCCAAGGTACAGGAATTCTTGTGAGGAATGTGCAAGGATTGCCGTTACCTGGGTTGCACTTGGAGGAGAACTGCAGGTGAAATGGGGGGAGGAGAAATCACACAGCACATTGTAATTTACCACTGAGCAAGACACCTGTCAACATTCAAATATCATCATGTCAAAGAGACACTTCAAGCAGATCTGAGATATGTTTGCAAGGGCTTTTTAAATCATTACTGAACAACAGAAACCAAAATAAAATTCTCAGTGGAGAAAAAAATGTGATACAAGAAAGCTAGTAGGTTCAGTCAATGTGGTAACAGAAACTTGGTATTAACGCAGCTTACAAATCAGCAGAAATAACTCAGATTACTCTGTTGAAATTACTGGAAGCATAGTTTAAAGACAGATCGTTTTCTCAACATGACAGAACTGCAAGTCT
This sequence comes from Gekko gecko, assembly GCA_029375565.1. Lineage (NCBI taxonomy): Eukaryota > Metazoa > Chordata > Lepidosauria > Squamata > Gekkonidae > Gekko > Gekko gecko. The sequence goes on from JAPDNY010000002.1 coordinate 222,609,383, forward strand.
TGTACATTCAACCTAAGCTGCAGGTAATGCAACTTGAGTAGTCAAAAGCCTCCACAATCCCAAAAGTTGCACTGTTTCTCTAGAACTGGGTCCACAAATTGTCATTGCATTAAAATTGCTTTCAAGAACTCCAATAGCCATTCATTTTCTGAATGCCCTGCAAATTAAAAATATTACCACAATGCCCTGGCGATACAAAATAAACAGAAGTAATCCTCAAAGCTTGCTGTGATAGAAGTATCTTCATAATTTATTAAAAGCTGCATGATCTAGTAAGGATTCGAGTTCAATAGTCCTTGCAGGGAAGGAAAAATCCCCTTCTACTCTGTTCCTTGTGTCTTCCTCCTGTTTCTTTCACCTCCGGCAGACTTTCATCCCCTAACACTCCCTGCTCCCTCCCTCCTCATCCAGTGCCTATTTCCTTCCTCACCATTACTGCTGCCACCACCTACCTTGCTTCTTTAGCTGCAACCAGCTTACAGAATTTGGGCTAAGCAAATGTCAAAATAGCAATGTAAGCATTTTACCCCAATAAATTAGGTTTGTGGAATTAAAATTTTTTCACTCTTTAATTTTTTTTTTATTTGTCTTCAAACTTGGGGAGCTTCCACTGGTTTGTAGAAAAGCTTTCCTTATCCATACATGGCCCTACCGTGCAGATGTTTTAATATGCACTATGGGATAATTGTTCAGAATATGATGGGACAAGAACAGTTTGGAAACAGCAAGACAAGGAGGAAAAGAAAAGAGATGGTTAGCAACAGGCTTAAATGTTAAGGGTTTTTAACAGATCTCAAACTGACACAGAACGGTTACAGACATGGGGGGAACAGTTACTATATACTCACCTAGAGATCGCTGATGGTAATTAAATTATTTCTAACCATTAAGTAATGCTTCATCCTGCCAAGATACTTCATCCTGCCAAGATGAAATCCATGACAAGGGTTCCTAAATCCCAAATCCCTTACCTTAAATATTAATGTTTAAGATCCATTACTTTAAAAACAAGTTATTGTGAGCTAGCTCACAGTTTTTTAGCCTCTGGCTCACACATTTTTGTCTCAGCTCAGGAAGGATGGCTCCAGAGCAAATGCAGCAGCCAAATTGCTCACTCACAACTTTAATGCCAGTAGCTTACAAAGACTCCACAGCTTAGAGGGAACATTGATTGGTGTGTGTGGCTTTAGCTCACCCATGCTTAGATAAGCTTTGTCAGGTTACAGAAGAAAGCCTATTTTACTGAAGTCCTGCTGACTACCCTAGATAAGGGATTTAAGCAGAAGGTAATCCTGGGATGCTGTTAGCATGTGATATAGTATTCCATGGAACTCCTTCGTACAGATCACACTTGCATTAGTTTGAAAGATAAACAGAGCTGAACGAAGCCATCTCAGATTCCATTCCATTGCCTAGTTTAGGTGAAGGAGGAAGTATCTCAGTTACCCAGGAGGTCCACGGAGTGTGAAGTGCCTTTTCTCTTGCAGTTCAGATGCACCATTCCGCTGCTGTTTCAAGTTCCATAAATGCAGGCTGTTGTCATCCAGCAGTGTCACTAGCTGGCACTGAAAGTTTTCAAAACAGTATGCAATCATTAGATAGCACAATTCAAATCTAGCAAAGCTACAAAAGTCATGTTATTCTCCAACAATTTGTGAGGCCACAATATAGGACCAATCTAAAACTTTTGTTAACTAGGATGAGATAAAATGATGAACACGGTCTATAAACTCTCTTTCCAGCATGTATTTCTCAGGTGTATCTATCAGTTTTTAAAGCAAACCCCTCACACTCAGAAGAAAGTAGTACCAAACAACTAAAATATAGTAATCTCTACAAGGATGAAGCAACTATAGAAGAAACTCAGGATCAGAATCAAGGGTCACCATGATCAGACACCTGCTGAGGCTCACAGACAATCAGACGGCCTACTGATGATCAGCCCATCTGCTTCCACCAAGAACGGGAGGTAACAACAGTGTGGTGTACTGATTAGAGTACTGGAGTAGGATCTGGGAAACCCAGGTTCAAATCTCCATTCTGCCTTGAAAGCTTGCTGAGTGATGTTGGGCCAGTCATACATTTTCAGCCTATCCCCAGATAGAATAGCAAAATGCTCAACCAATTCCTCCAAAAATTGTTGGAAATGTAAAACCAATGTAGGGACCTCTTTCCATATGTGGTGGAATTGTGAAAAAATACATAAATTTTGGGAAAATGTTAAAGAATTAATATTAGATATGTTAAAGATTAATCTGGAACTATCCCCCAAGAGCTACTTGTTAAATATTATACCGGATGGTATTGAGAAAAAAGATGTATATCTGTTAACCTATATAGTAATCTCAGCTAGAATTATATTAGCAAAACATTGGAAAGATGATAAAATACCTACAATGGAAGCATTAATTTTCAAGTTGTTAAATATTGCAGAAATGGAAAAACTATGTTACTACATGGTAAAGAGGAAGATGATTTCCTAACCATTGGTCAAGAGTATACCTGTGGATAAAAACCAAAAGGTATAAATGACTCCATTATGTAATACTATAATTTATTTTTTGTTGCCTGTAAATATTGGAAAACTTATAAATAAAAACTTTAAAAAAGAAAAGAAAGTGATCTAAAGAAGCTAGGGGGATCAGGCCAGAATTTGCCAGTGAATGGGGAGACAGAAAGTGCTAAAACATATGTACAATCACAGAATTCTTCCCATTTTTAATATGAGGGGAAAAATTCTTCCTTTCTAATCTTTTACATATCCAAGGTTCTTTTAGGGTTAATAGGTCATTAAACTGGGAATCTAATTCCCATATAGCTTCTTAGGAATGCATTCTCCAGAACGAAGACATATAAACTCTGCTATATCCACCATGTGCAGGTCTTCTTCAAAGCCATTCTGGAGTGAGCTACTTCATATATCATATGCACCCTATCTGGAGATCCATCTCTGTGCAAAAAAAGCATGTACAAATTTTGCTGCAAGTACACAGACAAGTTCAGAGGCTTCTAAACAGTTGCCAGATCTATGTGCTTATGGCAAAGCTACCCTCATGCCATACTTAATGCGTATGAAGCATGAAACCATACAGTGTCAGATGAACCATGTAGGACAGACACCAAGCAGTCACTGAACTTGCATTTTCCTTCAATAAGATCAAAGGCTTTCTGGCCCTAGAGTAGCAAGCAACATAGCAATTTCTTTTTCCTCCAAGATATATAGATTAGGTCCAAGGTTAATTTGCAACTGCTAGGTGCAGGGCTGGTTAAGTGGAGTGTTTATTTACTATTCTACCTAACAGGTAGATCCCGATTTTATCCATCCACTTCCCTGCAATGCAGAGCCGGATTAAGACGTTGATACATTAAAATATATCAAGTCTAAAAGGCCGAAAAAGCATTCAAAAAATGGTAATTTAGTATTTGTGTTATATTTGGACCCCCCGAGCTGTAGCTTTTTCAGCTTATGAGCCAGCTGGGCTGAGATGCAGAACCCAGGAGAGAGCTGCTGGGAGGGTTTTAGGGAGGTTTTGCCTTTCATAAACTGCTAAGTTACTGGGGAGCATTAACTGAAGTTGCTTTGTGGGAGGACAGAGTTCAAGGGTGAGTAGGTGCTTGTAGCCTTCTGGAGAGTGCTGTTTTTGACTGGGTCTCTTTGGGTCTTTTTCTGGTCTGTTGCTCATTGAGCAAGGTCTCTTTACCTGGGGCTGACTGTAGGCCCCACCCTCTACTGTTGCTGCTGGGAGGCAGGGGCTGCAGGCCTCTGAACTGTTAGCCTCCTCCTAGGCAGAGCTGCAAGATGAAGGGTGAGAGTCAAAGGGGTCTTGGTCTGTGGCTCTTAACATGGGGATCAGGCCTGAGGATTCTGCATCGCTCTAGATACGTTTAAACCACTAACCAGGGTGACTGCAGGATCCAGTGAAGACTTGTACATGTGAAGGGGAAGATGGGTGTGTGGAACAAATACTGTAGTCAGGACGCCCAGATCACCTCTCGTTCATGAGTGCTTATCCCTCCCGTTTAATCTTCCCAACAACCTTGTGAGGTGGGTGGGTTGAGAGAGGCTGAATTTCCCACAAAGAAACCCGCGCCTGCCTTCCCTTCTTCTGCTTGGGCGCTGTTTAGACTGGCTAATAGCCTGCTGTTCCTGCCACCACAAAGAGCCCACGGCTCCCACTTTCCCTTGGAAGCCACACTCAACGGTATTACCTTTGGCTTCCAGATTGCAGACTGCTGTAGCAAAACAGCCTCCCTCCCCTCTCCTGTGCCAGCCAGATGTTTTGGGACGAATCTCTTTGCAAACAAGTCCCTTTGGAAGCTAGATACTTGCACACCCATCCTCACAATAGCAGGGGGGGGTAATGCAAACTAGCAGTTATCTTGCAAACTAACACGGGGCGCACCTCCAGTGAGTTTTCTCACCTTACTTTCAATAGCAGATTTGCAGCCCATTAACTAAAATCGCCTACAAATTCAGAGCAGAAACTCAGCTGCCTGGTAGAAACTCCTCAGTCAGGACTAAAGCTCTTTCTGATGCTTCCCCTCAGTAGGAAAGCTGATTCCTTGTATGCTTAACCAGGCAACTATTTTTTTTCCTCATCACCCTTATGGAGAACCACTCTGTTCTTCGGAGAAATTTATACAGTGCACCCCCACCCCATGGATGAATAGGCTCTGAAGCGCATTTATTAGGAAGGCGTTCCTCCCCCACATCGTTTGCTTTTTAAAAGCCTACACTTTTAAGGAATTCTAGAGACAGAAAATGGCATGGTGCCAGTAAGCAAAACAGATTGTTACTGTCCATTGCCCCCATATTCGGAATAAAGAGTCAGACACAAAACAGTGGGATGAACTATGGGCCACTTTATTAAATTCACAGTTGAAATAACGGCAAGGGCAAAATATTAAGCGGCACGATCCGGGCCAAGGGTCACGTTGACCCTTCCCCAGTCGTAGGACGCGGAGCCACCCACCCCAGCTTGGGCCAACCTATGTGGCTCTCCGCTGGCGGTCACCATGCAAGACATGCCCTGGAGATCCAGCCCCAAGTCGTGGAACTTAAGCGGCTGATCAATCCATGCAGTCCCCAGGCAGTTCACCATCCTTTTCCCCGGGTCGCCCAACCCAAAGGCAAAGTTGGCCAAACTCCTATCGCATGCAGTAATTAATTGGTGCTCCCGTTGGCTGCAACTCATTTATCAGGCCCAATCCTGCCCATTAAAGTGACCAACCTCATGGCCTGCTCCACCCTGAGCCAATTTCACCAGCCGCTGATTAATCGTACGAGGTAGGCAAAAAAACATCCCGGGCTCAGGCCAATCAGCCCGAGATCAAAAATTCCTACCCGGCCCCACAGAAAAAGGCGACCAGCCGAAGCCCGCACAACAATCAGGGTGGGAGGGTGGGCCAAGCTCTTCGAAGAACTGACCCCTCAGGGACAAAGCCGGCAATTAACTGCAGGCTCCGCCCCTTGTAGGTCACGTAGCCAGCTAAGCCTACGTGCAGACCCGTTCCTCCTTCAATGAAGGCAAAGGCTGCCCCCAGCAGTATGCTTCGCCACCTGCTGGTCTGGCCAGATTGCTGTGCAAGGGAGAAGTTTGTGTTCCTCACGCTCAAGAAAGGGAGGGGGGGATAGGGGGGGGGAGGGTTTCCAACAAACCTGCCCCTGTTGAATACCTGCTCTGCAAAGAGAAATAAATGCCTGCCACCCCCCAAATAAGCCCCGGGTCACCGTATAGCCCCAACAGGCTCAGCTCTCCTCTTGGTCCTTTGTCTCTGTGAAGCTCCGGCAGGCCGAGGGAGCTTGGGGGAAGGACAATGCCTCCGTCCACGCCAAGCTCTTCGAAGAACTGACCCCTCAGGGACAAAGCCGGCAATTAACTGCAGGCTCCGCCCCCTTGTAGGTCACGTAGCCAGCTAAGCCTACGTGCAGACCCGTTCCTCCTTCAATGAAGGCAAAGGCTGCCCCCAGCAGTATGCTTCGCCACCTGCTGGTCTGGCCAGATTACTGAGCATTTTGCCCCCTTACTGGATGCAGTTTTACCTTATGCAGGCAGAAGGGTTGGAAAACTTGAGAAGAGAAACTAGAAAGAGTTTCCTTTTTCCTTTTTCTTTTTTAAAGTTCTACTTTTGTTGCTGATTATAAGCTGAAGATGCTGAAGTTTACATAGAAATTAAAACTATAAATGCTCCAGGAGTTTTGATGGAAATGTTGAATTAATAGATTCATTTATTTACTCTCGCAATTCATATACCCTCATGGAAAAACACCCAAAGACCTAAACCTTGAGTCATTAAAAGCAACTAGAGAAATGTGATGGGACTCACATCAAATATACTGAATGTCAGGAGGTCTTCCTTAAGAATTGTGTATGAGTCCCTAAAAGATTATAGAACAGATACACTCATTCATTTTTTAATGATGCAGTATGTATCAGCTATAAATTCCCAAAAGCGGCTGAAATAAGATAAACCATTCTGAATATATCCAAACCTCAAACTTTAAAAATAAAATACCTAACAACATCTAAAAACTCAGCAGTAGCTCTGATGTACTACTCCAGATTGAGTGGAATTATGTAAAGACAACTTTAAAAAAAATCACTTTCCATTACTAAAATACTTGTCATAATTTATTTTGTGTGCATCAAATATTCCAACATGTTAGGATAATTTCAAAGCAAAAACTTTAGATACCAGGATCCATAGCAGCTGGCATATTTATACAAATGTCCTCAGCAGCCAGGTATTTCTGTTAAGTATAAAATTCATGATAATGCCAGTAAATGTCCTTTAAATAACTGGCCCCACAGTATTTCTGAAACTGTATCTGACCTTTGAACTCTCTCTGAGAAAGTCAGAGATTGTATTATTGTTCTCACATTTTTTTTAAAAATTAGCTATTTCAAATTTTGTGTTTTTCATTCTTCCTAAAATGCATTTATGTTTGAAAATTGGTGGGTGCAGGGGGGGACATGAGAGAAGGTAGCCTCGCCTAGTGTGCAATAAAACCTGGCACCAGCCCTGGGTATGTGCTTGCTGCATGGAGTTTGTGGCTATCAAGGAGCAGGTATGTGCCCTTCAGGCTAGGGTTGCTGACCTGGAGATGCTGAGGCAGAGCAAGAGAGATCTGGGGAAGAGACTCTTGGGGACTTCCCAGAACAGTTCCACTACTGTGCTGACAGCTCTTCTGTTGATGTGGAGAGTCTTGCGGCCAGAGGGCATCAGTCTGAGGAGGAGGGATGTGATTCCTTAGAAGGTGCCCCTTGCTAGGGTGATGGACCAATATCCTCTTGTACTGAGGATACTCCTGGGAGGCTGGGGGGAGGTGGGCTTCTGGTAGTGGGTGATTTGATCATTAGGAGTTGGGTCTGTGACAGGTGTTTTGACCACCCTATGACTTGCCTCCCTGGTGCAAAGGTTGCGGACATCACACAATGTCTAGATAGGCTGATAGACAGTGCCGAGGAGAAGTCAGCTGTCATGGTGCACGTTGGCACCAATGACATTGGGAACATTTCCCGGAGGAAAAAATTAAGGTCATTATGCAGAAAGTTAAAGGCCAGGTAGCATTCTCAGATGTGCTGCCACTTCCATCTGCAGTGCCAGCTAGATAGGCACAGATCAGGAGTCTCAATGTGTGGATGAGAAAGAGATGCCAGGAGAAAGGGTTTAGATTTGTTAAGCACTGGGGAACTTTCTGGGACATGCCAAACCTGTACAGAAGAGAAAGGCTTCATTTGAACCAAAAAGGAACCAGGCTGCTGGCAACTAATATCAAAAAGGTGTCAGAGCAGCTTTTAAACTAATCCTGGAGGGAAAGAGTTGGGGAACCTCTGGTTCAGACAAGGCAGACCAAAGGGATGACTGCATAAACATTCAGAGTAATACTGACAGGAGCATAATAGAACTTATATGCCAATGCAATAAGTCTCCAAGCCAAGATGGAGCTAGAGTGTTCAATGACAATTTAGATCAAATAGTTATCTCAGAAACATGGTGGAATGGGGAAAATCTATGGGATATAATAATTTCTGGGTATAAGCTCTATAGGCAGGACAGGGAGGGATGGGTCGGTGGCAGTGTTCCATTGTACATCAAAGAGGGCATAGAATTAAATAAATTAGAAAACATCAGGGCAATTAAATCCCCAACAGAAGCAATATGGGTGGAAATACTGGGCCCTAAAGGTTACTTTAAAAAGTGTGAGTATACTGGTGCCCACCTGATCAAACCCTTGAGGCTGATCTTGAAATGGAGAAGGAAATAAGGATGGTAACTAAAGCAGATAATATTATTATATTGGGAGACTTCAACTCCCCTCATATTGACTGGGTAAACAGGTGCTCTACAGTTGTGCTGTAGAAATGAGATTCCTACACATCATAAATGACTATGCACTGGAATAGTTCATTACAGAGCCAACCAGAAGGGTCGTGGTCTTATTATTTTTATTTATTATTTAATTCAATTTATATCCAGCCCTCCCCACTATGACAGGCTCAGGGTGGCTTACATGAAATTCCATACATAAATACAATTAAAACCAATCATAAAACAACCATAAACAATTCATTTGTCAATTATCCTAAAGTGCTGGAATGATAATCTGACAAAGTACGAGAACAGTAAGTTTCAATTTAACAGTGCTACTTAGGTGATGATAAGAATCATAATGGTATTCTCCCACCAGCAAGCAAAGTTTGTTCAGCTTATTTGTGTGGTGGGCATAGGCTGTAGATGGTATGACCAGGGCACAGGGTCGCTCCTCAGATGTTTGGTGAGGCTCCTTAATTGAAAGCCTGGTGGAAGAGCTCTGTCTTGCAGGCCCTACGGAACTGTAAAAGGTCCTGCAGGGCCCTGATCTCTTCCGGAAGCTCATTCCACCAGTACGGAGCCGCCATTGAGAGTGTCCTGGCCCTGGTTACAGCCAGCTTGGCATCTTTGGGGCTGGGGGGGGGGCAATCAATTTTGGGACCCTGAGCACAGTGCTCTCTGGGAAATGTGGGGAAAGGCAGTCCCTTAGGTATGCCAGACCCTGACCATAAAGGTCAAAAGCACCTTGAAGTGAACCCGGTATGCTATCAGCAGCCAGTGCAATGCTTTCAGTACAGGCTGGATGTGCTCCCACATACAGAGACCCATCAACAGCCTGGCCGCAGCATTTTGCACTAGCTGCACCTTCCAGATTTGGGACAAGGGCAGCCCCATGTAGAGAGCATTACAGTAGTCCAATCTCGAAGTGACCATCACATGGATTATTGTTGCCAAATCATTGCATTTGAGGAAGAGGACCAACTGCCTAATCAGCTGAAGATGATAGAAGGTTGACTTGGCAGTGGGTGCTACCTGGGCCTCCATTGTTAAGGAGGCACCCAGGAGCACTCCCAAGCTCCTAACCTCTGGCACCAACTGCACCCCATCAAATGTTGGGAGTGGGATCCCTACCCTTGAGCCACCCCAACTCAGGCACAGGACCTCCGTCTTCATTGGATTCAATTTCAGTCAACTCAGTCTAAGCCAACCAGCCACAGCTTGTAACACCTGGTCTGGAACTTGTGGTGAGGAGTCAGATTGCCTACCCAATAGCAGATAGAGCTGGGTGTCATCCACATACTGGTGACACCCCAGCCCATGCCTCTGGGCAATTTGGGCAAGGGGCTCATATAGATGTTAAATAGCATCAGGGACAGCACTGCCCCTTGAGGCACTCTACATATCAGTGGATTCCTTCAGAACAGCTGTTCCCCTAGTGCCACCCTTTGTCCCCGACCCTGAAGGAAGGATGCGAGCCATTGCAAGGCAAGCCCCTGAACTCCAGTGTTGGCGAGGCAGTGGATCAGTAGCTGATGGTTGACTGTGTTGAATGCTGCCGACAGGTCCAACAGCAACAGCACTGCCAATCTGCCTTGATCCAGGTGTCTTCGGAGGTCATCCATGAGGGCGACCAGTGCTGTCTCCGTCCCACGTCCCGGGCGAAAGCTGGACTGGAAGGGGTTTAAAGTGGAAGTGTCTTCCAGAAAGCTCTGTAACTGGACCACCATGGCCCTCTTGATTAGCTTGCCCAAATAGGGCAAGTTGGAAACCAGCTGGTAATTACCCAATTCAGCTAGATCCAGCTTTCCTGGAGGCACCCACTGGATTGTGGAGTACCCCAAGGGACAGTGCTGTCCCTGGTGTTATTTAACATCTACATACACCCCCTTGCCCAGATTGCATGGAGACATAGGCTGGGATGTCACCAGTATGCAGATGACACTCTGCTCTATCTGCTGTTGGGCGGCTGGTCTGACTCTAAACCGGAAGATCTAGACCGGGCATTACAAGATGTGGCTGGATGGCTTAGGCTGAGTCGACTTAAATTGAATCCGATGAAGACAGGGGTCCTGTGCCTGACTCAGGGCGGACCAGTGATAGAGATCCCACTCCTGACCTTTGATGGGGCTCTGCTGGTGCCAGCGCTGGAGGTTAGGAGTCTGGGAGTGTCTTGGATGCCTTCTTAACAATGGAGGCCCAGGGAGCAGCCACTGCCAAGTCGGCTTTTTACCATCTTCGGCTGATCAGGCAGTTGGTTCCTTTCCTTGAACGCAACAACTTGGCAACAGTGATCCACGCGACAGTCACCTTAAGATTGGACTACTGTAATGCTCTCTACATGGGTCTGCCCTTGTCGCAAATCTGGAAATTTCCCTGGTGCAAAATGCTGCAGCCAGGCTTTTAATGGGCCTCCCAAAGAGAGAGCACATTCAGCCTGTGCTGAAGGCATTCCACTGGCTACTGATAGCATACTGAATTCACTTCAAGGTGCTGGTTCTTACCTTTAAAGCCATTTATGGTCAGGGACCTATGTACCTGAGGGACCACCTTTCCCCACACGTTCCCCAGAGAGCACTGCGATCAGGATCCCAAAATTGACTGACCCTTCACGGACCAAAGGATGCCAAGCTGGCTATAACCAGGGCTAGGGCTTTCTTGGTGGCAGCTCCTCTCTGGTGGAATGAACTCCCAGAAGAGATTAGGGCCCTGCAGGACTTATGCAGTTCCACAGGTCCTGCAAGATGAAGCTCTTCCGCCAGGCTTTCAATTAGGAGCTCCCCTGAGGGAGAACCATGTTCCCTGAAGTCATCAAAATGGCCTGTGCCAGCCGCACAATGTTAGATCTGGGTTGACCACTAGGATGGTATACTGAAGACTGACCACCATCCTAATTTTAATTTAATTTGTTAACCCTCTAATAACTTATTAGTATCATCATTTGCTAGCACCTTTTAATGTTGAAATGGTTTTATATGGTTTTAAGATCATTTAATTACCTATTGTTGTTTTTACTCCTTCTGTAAGCTGCCCTGAGCCGGCCTTGGCTGGGAGGGCAGGGTATAAATTTGATAATAAACAATTAAAATATAAATGAATTCTATAGGTTACAAAAGGCACTGCCAAATCTAAAGAAGGCCTGTGTGGTTAACAATGCAAGTCAAAGAAACTATAAAAAGAGGCATCTTTTAGAAAGTGGAAGGTCTGCCCCAATGAATTGAACAGGAGGGACCACAGGCTCTGACAAAAGAAATAAGTCAATAATTAGGCATGCAAAATGAGATTTTGGGAAGCAGGTTGCTAAAAGCATCAAGGCAAACAATAAATATTTTTAAAATATACCCAGAGCAGGAAATCAGAGAAGCAGCGAGGCCTCTGGATGAAAAAGGAATAAAGGGATAGCTAAATAAATATGGAGAGATGGCAGAGAAGTTCAATGACTCTTTTGCTTCTGTGTTCACTGTGGAAAGTGTGGAGCACCTACCCATGCCACAGCCCCTATTTTCAAGAAGGGAGTCTGAAGAACTGAGCCAAATTGAGGTGACCAGAGATGAAGTTCTAGACCTAGTGGGGAAATTAAAAACTGGTAAGTCTCCAGGTCCTGATGGCATACACCCAAGAGTTCTTAAGGAACTCAGATGTAAGGTCGTTGATCTACTAACCGATATATGTAACCTATCACTAAATTCAGCCACTGTACTAGAAGACTAGAGAATAGCAAATGTGACACCAATTTTTAAAAAGGGATCCAGAGGGGAACCAGGAAATTATAGGCCAGTCAGTCCAATGTCTGTCCCAGGAAAATGAGTAGAAACTGTAATCAGTTATAGAATTGCTACACACACAGAGGGACAAAGCCTGCTGTGACAGAATTAAAGATCTGGGACCAGCAGAATGTAAACAAGGAACACTGCTGAGTCACATGACTGAGTGAGGAGGGGGCCATTTGGCTCAGAACACTCAGTGACTGACACATAACAGGCAGAACTGACAGTTTGAGGCTGGCAGTTGGAAGTTAGCAGAGAGTGGTCAACTTACTGTGGAGCTCTGTGGAAGAAGCAAACCTCTATAGCTCTGAATGAACAGCCTAATAACAGTTGGAACAGATAACTGGGGCTGAGTAGTCGGATTTAATGAGTACCTCTAAAGGAGAGAGGACAGTGAATAGACTGGGGAATGTTAAACACATAAGCGGTTACAAACATCAAATACATTACTCCTAAAGGAACTGGGAGAGATGGTTAAGAGAGGGCTGAGGAACGGTCTGGCCGAGTCAGGACAGCTGGCTGGTGGCCAGTTGGGCTCAAAAGGAGCCAGAAAGCCAAAGGTTAACCAGGAAGCAGTACAGGAGGGTGTGCTTATTAGGGTGTTTAGTGAACTGTTTAACATCTGTGTGAAACTGGAAAGTAACAAACATACTGCCTAAGTGTAAGCCAAGCCAAAAGTTCAAGTCTGAAAAGAAACAAATTATCCTCTGTATATATCTTCCATCCCCCTGTTGTGTTTTCTGAAAATAAAGTACTATTCTGTTTTGAAGTGGACAAGCCTTGGTGCCCGACTCTTAACAACAAAAAGCAAATACACCTAGCAGTGGTCCTCAACAGATCTATAAAGTATACACAAACCCCGAAGAGACTATTTTTAAAAAGGAACTAGTCAGCACAGTATAAGCAGGTCTGATCAGCCACCTCACAGAACCTCACGGTATAGCATATGTACTTCTATAATAGGGTCAAACTGTGATACCTGCTGAGGGAAAATCAGCACGGCTTCTGCGAAGGGAAGTTCTGCCTCACCAACCCTTTGGAGTTCTTTGAGAAAGTGAACAAGCATGTAGACAATGGTGATCTGGTACATATTATATAGTTGGGCTTTCAAAAGGCTTTTGACAAAGTACCTCACCAAAGACTCCTGAGCGAACTTAATCATGGGATAAGAGGACAGGTTTTCTTATGAATTAAAAACAGGTTAAATGACAGGAAGCAAAGAGTGGGAATCAATGGAGAGAAGTAAGCAGTGGGGTCCCACAAGGGTCGGTATTGGGGCCAGTATTAGTTCATTTATTCATCAGTGATCTGGAACTTGGGGTGAGTAGTATAGTGGCCAAGTTTGTAGATGCCACAAAATTATTCAGGATGATGAAAACCAAGGCTGACAGTGAAGAGCTCCAACAGAACCTCCAAAAATTGGGTGAGTGGATGACAATGTGGTAAATGAAATTCAATGTTGGTAAGTGTAAAGTGATGCACATTGGGACAAAAAATCCCAGTTTCAAGTGTAGGCTAATGGGGTCTGAATTTGCTGAGACTGAGAGGGAAAAAGATCTTGGGATCATAGTGGATAGCTCAATGAAAGTGTCAATTCAGTGTGTTGCAGCAGTGAAAAAGGCAAACTCTATGTTTGGGATTATTAGGAAAGGGATTGAGAATACAACAGTTGACATTGTAATACCCCTGTATAGATCTATGGTGTGGCAACAGTATCTCCAAAAGGACATTGCAGAGCTGGAAAATGTACAGAGGAAGGCAACCAAGATGATTAGGGGGTTGGAGCCCCTTCCCCTATGATGAAAGATTGAAGAGTCTGGGACTTTTCAGTGTAGAAAAGAGACAACTAAGGGGGTGACATGATAAATGCTTATAAAATTATGCAAGAGTAGAGAGAGTTAACAAAGATAATTTTTCTCCCTCTTCCAAAATACTAGAATTCGAGGGTATCCAATGAAACTGATGGGCAGTAGGTTCAGGACAAACAAAAGAAAATATCACTTTATGCAGAGAGTGATTAAAACATGGAATTCGCTGCCAGAGGATGTAGTGATGGCCATAGGAATAAACAGTTTTAAAAGAGGATTACATAGATTCATGGAGAATAAGTCTATCATTAGCTACTAGCCATGCTGACTGAGGGGAACCTCCACATTCAGAGACACTAAGCCTCTGAATCCCAGAGCCAGGAGGCACTATCAAGGGAACACCTTGGTCTCTATGCCTTGCTCTTGGCTGGACTAGATTTATACACAAATGCATAAAAGTACAATTAAAATCCATCATAAAATCCATCATACCAAAAACAGGTTGGTTATCTTAAAATCCATAAATCCACTGTCTTGAAATGCTGATACAGTTTTCATACAAAGTGCATGAGCAGAAATTTCAGATTGAACCATACTCCACGGGTGACAGTCATAATGATGTTCCCACACACTCCGTTGATCTCCTTGCTTACCTAGCGAGGCAGGCTAGAGATGGTAAAGCCAGGCCACAGGGTCTGTTGGAAGAGCTCCATCTTGCAGGCTCTGTGGAACTGTAAAAGGTCCCACAGGGCCCTCATCTCTTCCGGGAGCTCATTCCATCAGTGTGGAGCTGCTACTGAAAAGCACCTGGCCCTGGTTGTTGCCAACCTGACATCTTTAGGACCCGGGAGGACCAGCCTGTTTCGGGCCCCTGAATGCAGTGCTTTCTGGGAAATATATGGGGAAAGGTGGTCCCTTGGGTATGCTGAACCCTGACCACAGAGGGCTTTAAAGCACCTTGAAGTGAATCTGGTTCACTATTGGCAGCCAGTGCAGTGCTTTCAGCACAGGCTGGATGTATTCCCGCATGGAAAGACCCATCAACAGCCTGGCCGCAGCATTTTGCACTAGCTGCAGCTTCTGGGTTTGAGACAAGGGCAGCCCCATGTAGAGAGCATTACAGTAGTCTAACCTCGAGGCAACCATCGCATGGATCACTGTTGCCAAGTCGTTGTGTTCGAGGAAGGGAACCAACTGCCTAATCAGCCGAAGGTAATAAAAGGCCAACTTGGCAGTGGCTGTTACCTGAGCCTCCACTGTTAGAGAGGCATCCAGGAGCACTCCCAAACTCCTAACCTCTGGCGCTGGCACCAGCTGTGCCCCACTGAAGGTTGGGAGTGGGATCCCTACACTCGGACCACCCCGACTCAGGCACAGGACCTCTGTATTCATTGGATTCAGTTTCAGTCGACTCAGTCTAAGCCAACCAGCCACAGCTTGTAACACCTGGTCCAGATCTTCCGGGTTAGAGTCAGACTGGCTGCCCAACAACAGATAGAGCTGGGCATCATCCGCATATTGGTGACACCCCAACCCATGCCTCCGTGCAATCTGGGCAAGAGGGCGCATATAGATGAACCACTGGTCTGATCCAGCAGGGCTCTTCTTATGTAGAACTCCAGCTCTCCTATAATGGTTCTTTTTTCGACATATAATGGTTCTTTTTATTGTCTTTTGTGATAGACACAGGAGTGAATTCTGTGCTATTTTAAGCATATTTATCGTCATATAATCTTGAGCTCTACTCCCCCACCCCAAAAGCTTCTTTTGCAGCAAGTTTCTCTTAAAGACATATATCTTAGTTGTGCACAGCAATGTCCTGTCTCCAGAACTGACATTTTATTGTCCTTGTTATTCTATGGTTGCTCCAAAACAGACAGAGTGACTCCAGAATAGGTGCAGCTAAGGTCCAATTTAAACTTGTTGATAGCAGAACTAATGAACTGATCTGTGTGACTTTACACACGGCCAATATTCAGCCTTAACTTGGACCAGTGCAAAACCTGTCTGGGCTACAGATCATTGGCATGCCAATGCTGCATGTGAAGGCTTAATTTAAACACAATACTGGTACATTATTTGGCCCCACCACCATCATAGTTACATCAGGCCTTAGTGTCAGTGGAGACATGGGGACTCGTGATTATTAAATGAATCTGGTCAGAAACCTAGCTACCTAAAAATCAGAGGAGCCAGCCATGAACTTGTAATCTTCTCTGTTCCTTACTTGATTCTAGTCATTGGGGGGGTGAGCTCCAAAAACATCTCTCATTATAAAAAGCTGTTCATGTCCACGTGCCCCCACAGCCTTTCGCCCTCCCAACTGCCAGTCAAAACTGGGTCTCTGGACACTGGCTGCATGGCCTTCACCCCACCCATCCTCCCGCCCACACACTGCAGTGTGCTGAGAGCCACTGGACAGGCAGGACGCTCTAGCGGCTGGAGCACCTGCAGGCCGAGCCCCACAGGAGCCAGAACCGCCTTCCTCGTGCTGCAGAGTCCTCTCATGGTGGCGCCACTGGAGCTGCCCGCCCACCCAGGCACTGGCAGCCCCTTCCCCTAGGCCCCGGGCTCTGTGCAGGGCCAACAAAGCAGACTGCCACCCAGCTCCACCATGGCGCCACCCAGCTCCACCATGGCGCCACCACTCACCCACTCAACCACTGCCGGCCCCTTCCCCTCACCCTTGGCCCTGGCCTCTGGGGAGGGCCGACAAACCAGACTGCTGCTGCTGCCTCCACCACCCAGTTCCACCAACGGCTCTGTGGGCCACCCAGTGCCTCTTGCCTCCGTCTTTCCCACTGTAAGTTCCACCGGGAAGCCCGTGCACCCTGTGCCCACATGAACAGGGACGACGGAAACGGTCTCTGCCCCATCAGACTCCTCATGGCCAATCCGAACAAGCCATTTGAAGGAGGGCTTGTTTAAGCTGCCTCCCCTTCCCTCTCAGAGCCGCCTTGCTCGCCCTCCCAGCGGCCGTGAGGAAGCCAAGCAAGCCAATGCAAGAAGATGCGGTTTACACCACCTCTCCTTTCCTGTTAGAGCCAGCTTGTTTGCCCTCCCTGAACAACAGGTGGTGGGGGGGACGACCCCGGCCATCTTCGCCTGCTGGGGACTCGGGCAGCCATGGGGGACATGAGTTTGGGGCCTGCAGCCATCCAGCCACGTTAGAGCCCGTTGCATTCATTGCTGCAACAGGCCTTCTTCCTAGTAGCTTAATAATTTAAGACATTCCTTTGTATAGCACCAGCAATACAACATTTGTTTCTTCTGCTAGGAAGAACTGTGGATTCATAGAATTATCAACCTGAGCCTTAGGAGTACTGACCTCTTATCCACATCAGAATAAGTACAAGGAGACTTCCCAGCTAGAGTCAATAATAGAAGAAGAAAAAAGCTGAGAAAAAAACGCTAAATAATAATACAATTTATAAATCAATATAACAAATGCAATACATAACTTGAGAAGGTACTCAATAAGCATATTCCAGCACGAAAAAAGTGAATAAAAAACTGCAGGTGCTTGAAAAGAAGTGTCAAATCAAAGAGTCTCGTGTGTTACAGCTGCAAATGGAAAGGGCAAGTTGTGTCTTGAGACTTCAAGGGATTAAGGAGGAGAGGGGAGAATCTGAGACAGATTGTGGGGGACTTGTTGGCTCCCTTGGCAGAGGCGACGTTGGATCAACTTCAAAGTGAAATAGATACAGTCTTTAGATCATATTCTGAATTTATCAGAAAGAATAATCTGCCAGGGGAAGTTACAGTAAGATTCTCCCAAAGAAAAGTGAGAGATCAACTATTGAAAGCGACTAACGGAGTTACCTTGAAGTTGAAAGACAAGGAGATTAAAGTATTGAAGGACGTTCCATTTGAGATAAGAAGGAAGAGAAGGAAATACAGAGACTTGGTGCTATTTCTACAAAGCCAAAAAGTCGCCTACAGATGGTTGGTACCCGAGGGACTAATCTTCAGATATGCAAATGGCAAAGAAAGGATAGACTCTGTTGAAAAGGCTTGTGAATTTTTGCGTCAGCACCGTCGGCCATCAGGAAAGGGAGAAGGAGCCCCTGACGGCACCAAGGAGAGCGAAGAAGAGAGACTGGATCTTCTGATGAGGACTTGGACTCTAAGTTGGGGGCAGCAGCCCCCAAAACAGGCTATCATCTGAGAGGGGAAAGAGGGGAAAAGTAGATTGTTATTGTTCTCTGGAGTACTTAACTATGTTTATTGCAGGACACAGCTCTTTATGAAACTGGGATTGCTGGGGAAATATTGAAACGTTTTATTAGTTAGATGATCATTTTTGGCGAAAGTCAATTCACATTCAAGTGGAAGGGTATTATTTTAAAAGCTTTGTATGATCACCAATTCTTGGGGTTTTAGAGGTTTTTCTTTTCTTTTACCTGTAGAGTGTAGTTTCCCCATCCCTATTTTTCTGTGTATCGTAGTTTCTTTCTTTTTTCTGTATGTAGATTTAGAAAAAGCAATCAAAAAATCCCCTTTGGGGGGCCAAAAAAAAGAGTATATTACATACAAAGCAATTATACAATATATCAGACTAGGGAGCAAAGTCTGTTGTGGTTGAAGACAACAGGCCCTAGTAAGGTAGGTAGGGTGGGTTTAAGGGAGGGAGGGAGGAAGGAAGGAAGAGGGGGAGAAAGAAAGAAAGAGAGGGAAGAGAGATAGAGAGAAAGAAGGGGGGGAGAGAAAGGAACAGGTCTACCAACCCCCTTCTACTTTCGTGGTAGACCTTGCCTCTGGAGAAGAGGTCTATGCCCCCCCCACTATATTGGTAGACCTGGCCTCTGGAGAACAGGTCTACCCGCCCCAGTCCACTCTATTGGTAGACCTGGCCTCTGGAGGGCAGGTCTACCCACCCCTTCCACTGTAGTGGTAGACCTGGCCTCTGGAGGACAGGTCTACCCACCCCTTCCACTATAGGGGTAGACCAGGCCTCT
Source organism: Gekko gecko (assembly GCA_029375565.1). Classification (NCBI taxonomy): domain Eukaryota; kingdom Metazoa; phylum Chordata; class Lepidosauria; order Squamata; family Gekkonidae; genus Gekko; species Gekko gecko. Next base: position 222,628,229 of record JAPDNY010000002.1, read on the forward strand.
GGAGGACCGGTCTACCCACCCCTTTCCACTGTACTGGTAGACTTGGCCTCTGGAGAATAGGTCTACCCGCCCCAGTCCACTCTATTGGTAGACCTGGCCTCTGGAGAACAGGTCTACCCCCCCCTTCCACTATAGGGGTAGACCTGGCCTCTGGAGGACCGATCTACCCACCCCCTTCTACTTTCTTGGTAAACCTGGCCTCTGGAGGACAGGTCCACCCCCTGCAGGCAGCAGCAGAAGGCGGCGTGGGGGGGCGGTCTGGGGGCCTTCTCCTGGCCTGCCAGCTCTGCAGGCGGAGGAAGAAGGGGATGTGGGGGGCAGTCTGGGGGCCTTCTCCTGGCCTGCCAGCTCTGCAGGCAGAAGGAGAATGTGGCGTGGGGGGCGGTCTGGGGGCCTTCTCCCAGCCTGCCAGCTCTGCAGGCGGAAGGAGAAGGTGGTGCGGGGGGGGGTGGGCTTGGGGGCGTTCTCCCAGCCTGCCGGCTCTGCGGGCGACGGGTGAAGGCGGGTGGAGGGGGCGGGCTCGGGGGCGTTCTCCTGCCTACCGGCTCTGCAGGCAACAGGAGAAGGCGGGTGGAGGGGGGCGGGCTCAGGGGTGTTATCCTGGCCTGCCGGCTCTGCAGGCGACGGGAGAAGGCGGGTGGGGGGGTTGGTGGGTTTGAAGGGGGGGAGGCCTCCCAGTTGCCTCAGAAGGCAGCTGGGGGGTTGGAACAGGGACCCTACCTCCTGCATGGACGCCTGCTCCTCGGCTCAAGGGTCACTGTGGATTGCTGGCTCTGTGGGCGGGACCTAGGCACAGCCCCTGACATACACTTTATGCAACCAACCTATTTTGGCACGCGTAGAATGTTGTGGGGCGAAAACTCAAATATATATAAGGACAGGATAGATGAATAAGACATAATATGTGGTACATGGTTAGTAGTAACAAAGACTCTGGAATGTTACTTCATTTCGTTGAGCAACTTCTTCAGAAGCAAAAGTACATTACTATAGAAAAATACAAAACATTTTGCAGACAATATAATACATAACAGACTAGACATAAAGAGTAAATAACAACTGAAGAGCATAATAATATAATTACCATCACGTGAACATGTGCCTGTTCCTTATTTATATTGGTGAACCAATATTCTGTTTGTCTAAAAGAGAAATCACCCTTTTAGAAGCACAATTAGAGAAATGTTTTAAAACAATCTCAAAATTAATTTCCAGGGAGAGCTACTCTATAAGTCTCCCACATCTGTGGACAAATAGAACCTCTCCCACAGCGGTGGTGACCAGCTCCTGCCAGTAACAATCTAACAGGAGGGGCTAAATTAGCTCGAACTAGAATGTTCTGAAAATTCTTAGTCTTCTTAAAGCCAATAAGTGGCTTTTCTGAACAGCCAGGGATGTCACTGACAATATGCCAGTGCTTCATAATGATCCTTTTAATCCGTTCAGCAAATGGTGTGTATTCAAAAGCACACGAAATTTGGCTAGATCAAGATCGAGATCTATGGGGAGGAGGTTCAAAGAGACTACAGATACAGTAACCCTCCCCAAAATTCATTTTGAGATTGTTTTAAAACATTTCTCCAATTGTGCTTCTAAAAGGGTAGCCTCATTAAATGTCCCTGTCCAAAATATTACATTTGGATGTCAACACGCACAATAAGAACCCGTATCATTGAACATAAATCACACATTCACCAACAACATCTAGACTCGCCTCTTGTTCCCCATTTTATTGAAAAAGGACATGATTGCAATGATCTTTCATATGTAGTACTAGAGACTTTGAATGCAAACAAATATAATAAGGTTGATGTTCAAAAAATCTTGTACAGATGGGAAGCATTTTGGAGCCACCATTTAAAATCCTTCCATCCTTATGGTCTTAATTATGATATGGACCTTTCTTGCTTTCTGTAATGGGGGAATTTGGTCGCTGTTTCTTTAATTTTACGGCAAGTTCCGTGGCTACTAATCACCAGACTCAGCATTTCATATTTAGCTAACTGTATGGCATGTAGTATTCTGAGGCATTTCAGCAACTGAATTAATCTACGCTTCAAGCTCCTGGACTGGTGCCCGCTTATCAAATTTGCTGACCTTTGATTAATTCTCTTCTTGATATTGCAGTGGTGAGCTACAACCGCATTTTATTTTCTTTGTAGTTTAACGACAGCACTTAGTCTTATCATATGTATGTAATTTCTCTTATAGACAAACAGTATTGATTCACCAATATAAATAAGGAACAGACACATGTCCACGTGATAGTAATTGTATTATTATGCTCTTCAATTCTTATTTACAATTTATGTCCAATCATTATGTATTATACTGTCAGCAAAATAGTAATGTACTTTTTGATATTAATGTACTTTTCCTTCTGAAGAAGTTGTTCAATGAAATGAAGTAACATTCCGGAGTCTTTGTTACCACGTAACCACGTACCACATATTACATCTTATTCATCTATTTGATATATTGTATAATTACTTTGTATGTCTGATGAGGCTTTACACATAGCAGAGGAAAGAAGGAAAGCTAAAGGCAATGGTGAAAAGGAAAGATTTGCCCAACTGAATGCAGATTTCCAGAGAACAGCAAGGAGAGATAAGGAGGCCTTCCTGAATGAACAATGCAAAGTCATAAAGGAAAACAATAGATTGGGAAGGACTAGAGATCTCTTCAAGAAAATTGGAGAAATCAAGGGAATGTTCCATGCAAAGCTGGCCATGATAAAGGACAAAAACAGTAGGGACCTAACAGAAGCAGAAGAGATTAGGAAAAGATGGCAAGAATACACAGAAGAACTATACAAGAAGGACCTCGATGTCCTTGACAACCACAACGGTATAATCACTGACCTCGAGCCAGACATCCTGGAAAGCGAAGTTAAATGGGCATTAGAAAGCATTACTAACAACAAAGCTAGTGGAGATGATGGTATCCCAGCTGTTATTCAAAGTCTTAAAAGAAGATGCTGTTAAAGTGCTGCACTCAATTTGTCAACAAATTTGGAAAACACAACAGTGGCCACAGGATTGGAAAAGGTCAGTTTACATTCCAATCCCAAAGAAGGGCAATGTCAAGGAATGTTCAAACTATCGCACAATTGCACTCATTTCACACGCTAGCAAGGTCATGCTCAAGATCCTACAAGCTAGGCTCCAACAGTACGTGGATAGAGAACTGCCAGAAATACAAGCTGGGTTTCGAAGAGGTAGAGGAACTAGAGATCAAATTACCAACATTCACTGGATTATGGAGAAAGCAAGAGAGTACCAGAAAAACATCTACTTTTGCTTCATTGACTATGCTAAAGCCTTTGATTTGTGGATCACAATAAACTATGGCAGGTTCTTCAAGAGATGGGAGTACCAGACCACCTCACATGTCTCCTGAGAAACCTGTATAAGGGTCAAGAAGCAACAGTTAGAACTGGATATGGAACAACTGATTGGTTTAGCATAGGAAAAGGAGTACAACAAGGATGTATATTGTCACCTTGCTTATTTAATTTATATGCAGAGTACATCATGCGAAATGCTGGCCTGGATGAATCACAAGCTGGAGTTAAGATTGCTGGGGAAAAGATCAATAACCTCAGATATGCAGACAATACCACTCTGATGGCAGAAAGTGAAGAGGACCTCAAGAGCCTCTTGTTCAGAGTGAAAGAGGAGAGCGCAAAAGTGGGCTTGAAGCTCAACATCAAAAGATCATGGCATCTGGCCCCATCACTCCTTGACAAATAGAAGGGGAAGTCGTAGAAGTAGTGACAGACTTCACGTTCCTGGGATCCCAGATCACTGCAGATGGTGACTGCAGCCATGAAATTAAAAGATGCCTGCTCCTTGGGAGGAAAGCGATGGCAAACCTAAACAGCATGATAAAAAGCAGAGACATCACCCTGCCAACAAAAGTCCGCATGGTCAAAGCAATGGTATTCCCCGTAGTAATGTATGGCTGAGAGAGTTGGACTATAAGGAAGGCCGAGCGCCGAAGAATAGATTCTTTTGAACTATGGTGCTGGAGAAGACTCTTGAGAGTCCCTTGGACTGCAAGGAGATCAAATCAGTCAATCCTAGAAGAAATCAACCCTGACTGTTCCCTGGAAGGCCAGATCCTGAAGTTGAAGCTCAAATACTTTGGCCACCAAATGAGAAGGGAGCATTCACTGGAGAAGACCTTGATGCTGGGAAAGATTGAAGGTCAAAGAAGAAGGGGATGGCAACGGATGATATGGTTAGACAGTGTCATCGATGCAATGAACATGAAATTGAGCAAACTCCAGTGGACAGCAGAAGACAGGAGGGCCTGGCGTGATCTGGTCCATGGGGTCGCAAAGAGTCAGACTCGATTGTGCGACTGAACAACAACAACAACAAATCTAATATACTTATTGCGTACCTTCTCAAGTTATCTATTGCATTTGTTATACTGATTTATAAATTGTACTATTATTTAGCATTTTTTCTCAGCTTTTTTCTTCTTCTCTTATCCACATCAGCATTGAAGAAACAGGCATAAATAGCTTTTGACATCCCCAATATAATTCCTTGACTATCCGAGGGTAGACAGCCCTCCTTTGTGATCATATTTAAAAGCTTCATTACCACAAGGAAAGAAATAAAGTCCTCCAAATCAATACTCTGACTGTTCGTCCAGAAATGTTGAACCCTTTCATAGTAACATCTCACAAAATCTGTACTTGGTATACTTGTGGCAAGTCTCTCGTCACTAAAACCATACAGACTCGAGAAGTGTGAAAGCGTGCATTTCCATGAAACACGACATATAATTTTATCTGATTTTTACTCACCTGTTCAGGAATGAAATGTATTTGCATAACAGTGTTGGTTTCTTCATGCAAGCCCATAAATTCCACTCCAGGAGTTCCATAGCTAAAAGCCTCATTAAAGTCAATAGTATTTAAGCTTGCTTTGATTTTTGGAGAGCTTTCCTTGCACTAAATTAATTCTGGCCTAAAGTAACTAGACCAGAGTAACTGTAACAAACAATAGTTTGGGGCATTTCTCTGGAACCCTTATTAAAATTTTGATTAACCAGATTTCTTTAAGTTCAAATCTTGCCTCCACCAAGAACTCATTAGGCAGCATTAAAGTAAAGGTAAAGGTTCCCTTGCTCGAAAGCCAGTCGAATCCGACTCTAGGGTTGCGGTGCTCATCTCCGTTTCAAAGCCGAAGAGCCAGCGCTGTCCGAAGACGTTTCCGTGGTCATGTGGCCGGCATGACTAAACACCAAGGTGCACGGAACGCTGTTACCTTCCCACCGAAGTGGTACCTATTTATCTACTTGCAATTTCTAGCTTTCGAACTGCTAGGTTGGCAGGAGCTGGAACTAGAGACAGGAGCTCACCCTGTCATGCGGCACCCGGGTCTCGAACTGCTGAACTACTGACCTTCCACAGCCTGCAGTTCAGTGTCTTAACCACTTGAGCCACCGCAGCTCCATTAGGCAGCATTAAACAACTACTATTTCTCCTCTCTACTCCCCCTCCCAATTCTAGCCATCTCACAACTATAATACAGGGATTATGTTGTTAGGATTACTGAGAATGTATGAATGCTAGACATCACCACATCTTCAACATACCTACTTGCTGCTGAAGACAACCATGCAGCTCATGAGGCAAGCAAAAAGGATACAGTTTGATGGCTCCTGATCGGGTTCCAATAGCCATAAGGTGGAAGAAAGAGCTGTAGCCAAGGGCACTAGGCTGGTGTGGGAACCCATGTTCAACAGTCTGGGGAAAACAAAGAATATATAAAGTATTATTGTACTACCTATAGCCAGAAGAAAGTAGTAATTTTTTCTCACTTTCAGAACCCACCTGAATTCTGGCATCAAACAAATAAGCACAACAGTATTTCTTACCAGAACTTTTTCACATAACAATGTTTGACAGAGCCAGAGAGATCCACAGCAAGAATTTTTACCCTTTTCCTGATGCCTTAAAACAATTTTCAAACAAAATTAAATGACTGAACTACTTAGGAATAGTTGCAGTGGAGAAGTAAATATACAAATCTGGTAAATAAAAAAGGAGTTTAACTCCTGTTCTTGAGACGAACATTCACTGTCAAAAACTCAACTCAGAAACTCCAACTGCCATGGCTCAGCTATTGGAAGGAGCTAGACAGTGCATGCATGTTACTTTCATTCTGTAGATACTCCACTGGCTGCCCATTTGTTAGCAGGCTCAGTTTAAGGTACTGGCTATCACATACAAAGCCCTTCATGGCCTTGGTCCCTAGTATTTGCAGGACCGCTTCTCTCCCTATACCCTGCCATGACAACTTCACTCTTTCTGCAGGTGCCAACCTGCAAATTGGCAATGTCAATTACTGCCTGTACATGTGCTTTCTCTGTTGTGGCTCCTGCCTTGTGGAATGGCCTACCCAAGAGGGCTTCCATATGGAAGAACTCTGTGCTGCAGGTTACTGATTGTACACACATGCACAGTTACTGGATACTGTCTCCAGTCATTAACAGACAATCCTGAAGCCATCCTTTCCTCACCAAGCTGGCCCTCTCCCAGTCCTACAATTGAGCCTTGGATATCTCATGCACCAAAACAGCATGACAGAATGAGCTGAACCACTTCAAACAGAAGGTAGAGCATCTTTTTAAAGATGTTCCTCTGTGTTAAAAGCTTCTTGCAAACAGAAAGGACCATTGGATATTTAATGCTGAAGGGTCTTCCTCCTCTGAGGAAAGGAGGACATCTTGTTCGAGTGATTCCCACCATCCATTTGGAATAAGGTACCACTTCTACGATTGGAGAAAAAAAGAGAGCTATAGTAGCACAGACATACTCCAGAAATAACAGATAAGATAAGGGATGAGACAAGAAGGGATCCTGCTTTTACTCTGTTTCTTCAAGATAACTCTAGGAGGGACAAGATGTCTTCTGTTCCTGAGGAGAAGGAACCTTCATGGTAAGTATCCAATGGTCCTTTCTCACTCTGAGGTGGAAGACATCTTGATTGGGACTTCCCAGAACAGTGTCCTCATTTCTTGGATGAGTCAGAGTTATCATTGCTCATGATGTTCTGGAGCACTCTTCTTCCGAAGGCGGCATCCACTGAGCTGTAGATGTTGATTTTGTAATGCTTAAAAAACATAGACAGAGAAGACCATGTCGCTGCTTTGCAAATTTCTTTACCTGTTGCATGCCGGATAAGGGCTGCATTGGTGGCAGAAGTCCTAATGGAGTAAGCTGTGATGCCTGAAGGAACAGGCACTTTCAGTGCTTTGTAAGCCTTGACAATGCCTGATGGAACTACTTATGGCAAACTTAGACACCCTTTGTCCCTTGTTATGGGGAGATAAGAATATGAATAACATGTCAGAAATTCTGATAGATATGGTTCAGCTTCTATTTAAGGCTGCACCTCACCAGAGATAGAGCTGACCCAGTTGATCTCTGAGAAGCAGCAGGAGACAGAGCTGCTTGAGGGGTGAATGGTTTTTATTTGCTTTCAGCTGAGGTGATTTAGCTGAGGATACTTTGTGGGAGGATTGTGTTTGGGAGTGTGTGGGTGAGTTTTGTTACAGAGTCCTGGCTGCTTGAGAAAGGGTGATTTTTTGACTGTAATTGGATTGCCTGGGTGTAATGTGAATAGCTGCTGGCCCTGCCCTCTGCTGGGTGAAGCTTCTATTTAAGGCTGTACATCACCAGAGGCATAAGCCTCTGGCACGAGCCGAAAGGCTCTGTAAGAAACCCAGAAAGGGCCAGAAAGCCAGGGCCCTGGTCTCCTTGTGTTCCCAGTAAGGTAAGTAGACTTCTAAAAGGAGAACCACATACATACAAAGGGTTTTAAAAGGGGGATTATATATATAATTATTTTTTTTAAAGCAATCATGAAGGCAGAATGCCAGCAGGGGGGTGGGGGCTATCCAGAGTTTTGCACCGAGGGTCACATGTATGACTATCTGCCCACTGGAGCTCCTGGTTCTCAGGGAACAAGTTTGCTCCTTTGAGGCCAAGGTGGCTGACCTGGAGAAGCAGAGACAGACAGGTGCATGGAGAAGACTCTCGGGGGCTTGCCAGATATGTCTCAGTCTGAAAATGGCAGCCCCACTGCTGTCAGGGAGCATGAGGGTCAAGAGGAAACAGGGCACTGTACTGAGGATAAGAGGAATGTGCCCTCAGAAGGGACCTCTTCTTCAGCTGGTGAACGGGTTTCCTTTCACACCAAGGAACCATCCCTGGGCACAGAGAGAGGGTGGCTCTTGGTAGTTGGTGATTTGATCATTAGGCAGGTAGACAGCTGGTGGCAAATCCGCATACTGACTGTATGGTGACTTGCCTGCCTGATGTGAAGATAGCAGGCATTACGCATGTTCTACACAGGCTAGTAGACGGTGATGGGGAGGAGCCAGTGGTCGTGGTACATGTTGGTACCAATGATGTGGGGAAATGCAGTTGTGAGGTCCTGGAAGAAAAATCTAGGCTGCTAGGCCAGAGACTCAAGGCCAGGGCCTCCAAGGTAGCCTTCTCAGAAGTGCTACCTGTTCCACGCACAAGGCTGGAGAGACAGGCACAGATCAGGAGTCTCAATGCGTGGATGAGATGATGGTGTAGGGAGGAAGGGTTCAAGTTTGTTAGGCACTGGGATGCTTTTTGGAACAAGAGGAAACTGTACAAAAGTGACGGTCTTCACTTGTTCCAAAAAGGAACCAGGCTGCTGGTGCTTAAAATCAAAAAGGTGGCAGAACAGTTTTTAAACTGAATATTGGGGGAAAGCCGACAGGAGATAAAAAGTCTCTGGTTTGGGATGGCTCATCTCAAAGAGATGAAGGGGTAGCTGTTACTTTTCTACAAGGAAATGGATTAGAATTGTCCACTGAGACTGTGACTAATGTGGACTACCTGGCAAGGTCTCGAGGCAGCAAGAAGAAAGTTGCGGGCTTAACATGCATGGGAAATTATAAGTGTTTATATACAAATGCTAGAAGTCTCCGAGGTAAAATCAAGGAGTTGGAACACTTGGTGTTGGGGGAGAAATAGACATTGTGGGTATTTCAGAAACTTGGTAGGATGAGGAAAATCAGTGGGATACGGTGATTCCTAGCTATAAATTATATTGGAAGGATGGGGGGAAGGGTTGGAGATGGGGTGGCTCTGTAATGTCAGAGAGGGTATACAGTCCAGTAAGACTGAGAGGGTAAGAGAATTGTATTCGCTTCTGGAAATGCTATGGGTCGAAACAGTGGACCCAAAAGGAAGCTTAACACTGGAAGTTTGTTATCGCCCACCAGATCGAAAGATAGAGGAGGATTATAAAATGATGAATGAATTAAAGATAGTGGCTAGACAAAATAACTGCATCGTAATAAGTGATTTTAACTACCCACATACTGATTGGGTCAATATGTATTCAAGTTGGGAAAAAGAGACTGAGTTTAGACACTCTCAGTGACTGTGCTATGGAGCAGATGATCACAGAACCTACCAGGGGAGAGGCGATCCTGCATTTGGTCCTAAGTAACACCCAAGACCTGGTGAGAGATGTAAAAGTGATTGCACCGCTTGGGAACAGCTTCATGTGCTTTTTACAGTGTGAAATCCAGCTTCTTATCCAGGCTGTCTCTGACGGTGCCCTGTCAATCTTCCAATAACAGACCTGAGGACTGCAGTGCTGTCACAGGAGTATCTACCAAGGTACCTTCAAGAACTCACTAGCATACAGTCTCATGAGAAGGATAGGACATTGCTTATTAGCAAAGGGATTAGCCCATTCAAATTTCAACTGTCTCTCAAAATACTCTGCAAAAAGGAATCACTCTTTCTTGAGGATCTGAACTAGGAAAAAAACTTCCTGTTTCCTTTGGGTCTAAACTTCTGATTTGCCTAAGAAATATCCAAATTCTCCTCCTCTGGTGACTCCTGTAAATCTAGGGTAGCAAGCACCTTAGAAAACAAATATCAGTAGTCCTCAGCCTTAAAAAATCTATGAAATTGCCCTGGGGCCTCAAGACTTTCTTTGTCTTGTTTGTCAGACAACTCTTCCCTCTTTTCTAGTTCTGGATTGGATAATGAGTTCCGATCTATGGTTGCATAGAATCTCTTCTTGTGAGTAGCAATAGTCCCTTTTTGTCTGCCTTAGTTGGCCAGGCCTGAGTACATGCTGGCCTATGTCTGTCAGACCACCCTCCATCCAGGGAAGGGGAGGAAGAAGAGGAGGGGGAACAATTTCTAATAGGTGATCTAGACCTTCTATGACCCCTGAGAGAAATATGAGTAAGACTATGGTGCAGATCTCTTAATTCCTCCCGTATTGCTTGCCTAAGGAAAGCCACAAGTTCTGGAGGGCACTGAAATGACCTTTTTCATCTCACATGACCACTTTGCAGCTGAGGTGCATCAGCTCTTTCCTCATCAGGCTGAGCAGTTTGAGAATTTTGAAATTGAAAGATCATTTATAAGAGCTTTCCATGAAGTTAGTAATGAAGTGGAAGTGTTTTTGTGTTTACTTGGATTTATATACTCTTTCTATTTTTAAACAGGTTAGTAAGTATAACTCTTAATCATTTATAGTCGAAATATTAATAGGTTTGAATTATTATTATTAGAGGGGAAAATATAGAAGTTTAATTTGATTATATACAGTAGACATATAGCAATATAAGGATAACAAATATCTATTAAAATAACAGTGTTGTTAAGAAGAAAATTGTTAACATGGTTAAACACAAGTTAATCTTTATTCTGTATGTTATGTATGAGAAATCTGACTAGGTACTTTTAAAATGCAATACTCTCACCTTTATTTCTTTTTGCTTTTGAAAACCAATAAAATGTTTATTCACACACACAAAAAAGACTTTCTATGCGGTTCCCATGGCATTTGTAAGCTAACGTCCAGCACAATTATTTATGACCAGGAATAAGACCCATCATGGAAATAAATAAAATGGACACTAGAAAGAGGCTCTGGGCAGGTGCCCTAGCCTTGGAAACTCAGCGTCAATTTGCTGTGACAACCTCAGCAGGGTATAATGACACAGAGCTTACCATGTTCTCCAGGGGAACTGATCTCTGCCATCTGAAGAGCAGTTGTAATTCTGCATGATCTCCAACCCTACCTTGGAGATTGGCAACAATGGTTCCTTAGGAAGAAAAGGCTGGTTTGGAAGGTAGAGTCTATGCCATTGTACCTGTCTTGGAGGCAGCAGCCCTATTGCCTTCCCAGCCAACCACCAACATACTGTTATCTACCACTCTGACTTCAGTTTTCCATCTCCCCCCCCACAGCTGGAGCTCTACCTAGAAAAAGTATAGTCTTTCTCCTCTTCAATGGGGACCCAAGCTGGAGGGGAAGTGACCTCAGCAGGGTATAATGATCCAGAGTTCACCCTGCAAAGCAGCCATTTTCTCCAAGGGAACTAATCTCTGCTGTCTGGAGAGCAGTTTTAATTCTGAGTGATCTCCAGCCCTCACCTGGAGAATGGCAGCAATGGTTCCCCAGGAGGAAATGGCTGGTTTGGAAGGTAGAGTCTATGACATTGTACCTGCCTGAGGTCCCACTCCTATTCAAACCCCATCCTCTCCAGGCTCCACCTCTCAAATGTCCAGGAATTTTCCAACCTGGAGGTGGCAACCCTATTTCCTTCCCAGTCAACCATCATCATAACCGTTATCTGCCTCTTTGACTTCAGGTTTCCATCTCTTCCCCCCCATAGCCTCTACCTAGGAAAAGTACAGTCCTTCTCCACAGTGGGGACCAAAGCAGTTCACCTCATTCCCCTTTTGATTTGCACAACAACCCTGTGAGGTAGGTTACACTGAAAGCCTGTGAGTGGTCTGAAATCACCCAATCAGCTTCCACAGGAAGAACCTGGGTCTGGAAGACCCTGCTCTGAAGTGCTAACTGCTACATCACACTGGTTGTCTTGGGGTGGTCACCTCAGCAAGGTATAATGACACAGAGCTCACCACTTTCTCCAGGGGAACTGATCTCTACCATCTGGAGAGCAGCTGTAATTCTTAGTGGTCTCCAGCTCTCACCTGGAGATTGGCAACAATGGTTTCCCAGGAAGAAATGGCTAGTTTGGAGGGTGGAGTCTATGGCAGTGTACCTGTCTGAGGTTCCACCCCTCCTCAAACCCCACCCTCTTCAGGCTCCACCCCTCAAATCTCCAGGAATTTGCCAACCTTGAGTTGGCAACCCTATCTCCTTCCCAGCCAACCATCAATCTACTGTTATCTGCCCCTGATCTCTACCATCTGGACAGCAGTTTTAATTCTGAGTGATCTCCAGCCCTCACCTGGAGACTGGCAGCAATGGTTCCCCAGGAGGAAAAGTACAGTCTTTCTCCGCAGTGGAGACCAAAGTAGCTTACATCATTCTCCTCTCCCCATTTCAAACTGCACAACAACCCTGTGAGGTAGGTTAGGCTGAAAGTCTGTGACTGGTCTGAAATCACCCACTCAGCTTCCACAGCAAGAATCTGGGTCTAGCAGACCCTGCTCTGAAGAGCTAACTTCTATGCCTAGGGTAGCCAACCTCCAGGTGGAGCCTGAAGATTGCCGGGTATCAGAACTGAACTCCAGATGTCTCCCTCTCTGGAGAAAATGACTGTTTTGGAAGGTTGGCCCTATGGCATTCTATTCAGCTGAGGCCTCTCCCCTCCCCAAACTCTGGCTTCCTTAGATTCTACCACAGAATATCCAGGAATTTCCCAACCTGGAGCTGGCAACCCTAGTCGGGACTGGCCTCAACCCTGGAGCTGGCAACCCTAGTCGGGAATTCCCCACAAAGGCCCGGAAAGGGCCTCCTGTCTTTGCTTTTTTAGTGACAGAACCAAGCTTGGTTGCCTAGCAACAGGCACTGAGGGAAAAATGAGTCCGACAGGAGCCAAGCAGGAGAAGTGTTTTCGTCAGGAGAGAACTATTTTGGCAGTTTATTATGTGAAGGAAGTGTGTCCAGGCTAGCAATGGGTGGGGAGAGGAGCGGATCCAGCATCCAGCCAATGGCATGCAAGTACTCTTGAGTGGCGGTTGATGGGACAATGGCTGATGGCGTGCACTGCACAGTCAATGGGAGAGCTGTAAATGGCCAATATGCAAGGCAATTATATATATAGGATAATTCAGTCTTTGCCTACTTTGCCCCATGCCACTCCAAGTACTAGGGAATTGGCAACAGGCATTGAGGTATTTGCAAGCCAAATTGCAGATAAAGTCCTGGTACTTCACTGTGACCTCCCAACTACACTTGCTACAATAAGGGAACTGGAAGCCCCTTGTCTGTCTTCAGGTCCAATTTTGGACCATTTCAGTTTGCTCACCCAGAATGTTAAACCAAACATTTGATCCCTGCCCATTGTGGCTAGTTAAAAGCTGTGGTGATGTGGTAGGAATCCCCTTCCCGAGGAAACTGAAGGAAGCAGTGGTTTGCCCACTCCTGAAAAGACCATCTTTGGACCCTACAGTTCTTGATGACTACCTCCCAGTATCCAATCTACCATTACTGGGTAAGGTAGTGGAGAGGCAGTGGCGACCCAGCTCTTGGAAGGTGCTAATGTCCTGGATCCCTTCCATGCTTATGGGATGGAGACAGTGTTGGTTGCCTTTGTGGACGACCTCCAGAGACATCTGGATCAAGGTGGATCAGCTCTGCTGATTCTTCTCGATCTGTCAGCAGCATTTGATACGGTCAACGATAACCTGTTTACCCACCGATCCATTCGCTGATGTGGGAATACAGGGACTAGTCTTACAATGGCTGGCCTCCTTTCTCCAAGATCAGGGACAGAGCGTGGCACCTGGGAGGCAGCTATTTCAGTGGCACCCACTCGTGTGCGGTGTGCCACAGGGATCGATTCTCTCCCCAATGTTGTTATATTATATATATATATATATATATATATATATATATATATATATATGCACACACATATACGCCCCCTTGCCCAAATTATCCAGAGATTTGGTCTGGGTTGTCACCAGTATGTGGGTGACACCCAGCTCTATCTACGGATAAATGGCCACCTGGACTCTGCCCCTGAACATCTGGACAGGGCATTACAAGCCATAACTGGATGGTTATAGCAGAGCCGAGGTTTGGGTATCGGTGCCAGCACCAGGGGGTGCTCCTGGATGCCTCTGACTATGGAGACTCAGGTCATCGCCACAGCCAGGTCTGCCTTTTTCCATCTGAGGCAGATCAGGCAGTTGACCTCTCCCCAATGACCGGGCTGCAGTGACCTATGCAATAGTCACTTCCAGATTGATTTATTGTAATTCTCTCTATGTGGGGCTGCCCTTGACTCTGCTCCGGAAGTTGCAGGTAGTGCAGAACGCAGCGGCACGGGTGTTGAGGTCGCTGCCTGTGCGAGCCCACATCCACCCACTGCTGCATGAGCTGCATTGGCTGCCTATTGAATTCCAGATCCACCTCAAGGTGCTGTTGCTTACCTTCAAAGCCCTATACAGACAGGGGCCTGCATATATTCAAGGCTGCCTCTCTCCATATGAGGCCCACAGAACATTGTGTTCTGCACACCAGCATTCCTGGTTGTCCTTGGCCATAAGGATGTCTTAGTTATGTCAACTAGGGCCAGGGCCTTTTTGGCCCTGGCCCCCACCTGGTAGAATGAGATCAGGGCCCTGAGGGACCTGTTACAGTTCCACAGGGCCTGTGAGACAGAGCTCTTCCACCAGGCCTTTAGTTGAGGCAGTGGGCATCCACCTTATATGCCCTCCCCACCAGTGACTGCAGCTTCCACAGAATTAACATTGAGGCGTATTGTATATCTAGTACTGTATTGTTTATAGGTTTTAATTTCAATTGATTTATATGTTCCTAATTTTAATTGTTAATCTGCACTGTGTGCCGATCAGTTTGTCTGGAACATGCCCTGAGCCTACTATGTGGGGAGGGCAGGATATAATAATAAAATAAATGAGCTGCCATTCTAGAAAACTTCGCCAGTATAGTACAGCTATGCACACACATTCTTTTGACCCTGGGCAGAGGAGCAAAGTGTGGACAGAGTTAATTTGTGGCATTTTTCCTCTTGCGCATCATCCTCCATGTAAGATAATGTTATTTTTAATGCCCAAATAGTTCCAGAGCACGATTTCTTGCTGTGTTCTCCTTTGGCACAAGCTTGTATATTTATAAACCCTAAACAACTACCTTTTATTTCAAAATAAAGAGTATTTGAAGTCAGTTTGATGGAAGTTCAGAAATATCACGAGTGTTCTGCAGAAGATGAACCACGGACTGATCTTTAACTTATTTAAGATAAAGTGCTATGGCAGCTAAGACCAGCTATCAATCTGGAGAGCCTCATTTAAAATTTCACCTCTGTGATGAATTACCTAAGTGTCTTTAGCCAAGTGCCTCAGTCCCTTAACTACAGATTACCACTGACCTATATTATGAGGTTATTGCATATGCAATCAAGATCTTACTATGTCTCCAAATCCTGATGGATGAGATTGGACATAGTCCCTGTAACTTCCAAGACTAGGGTTGACAGACTTGTAAGAATCATATAAAGTAATGCTAATGGTGCTATTTCATGCCAAGCAGATTATTCTGTACATGTTTAAAAATGTGCCTAGGATACGCTGGTGAAGTCATACTACTACTGCAAGCATACTGCATTGTCTTCTGCACTTGTGCCAGAAATCTTTTGGGATACAAGTACTAAATCTGGGAAAGATCTCTTCAGATCCTCTCTTCAGAATATGGAAAATTCCTTTATCAAAGTTAACATGTTTACATACAAAGGAACAGAACTCAAATGTGTATGTAAATAAATGTGTTGAAATAGATATTTATTAAATTCCAAAATGCAATAAACAAGAATATATCCTTATATTTTGTAATACTTTGATGTGGTTTTATTTTTAGAAAACTTGCTACTCTTAATCTAGCCAAATCCTAATACTACATATATGGGCTTACTGCAGTTTGCTAACCTGTAAGCGTCATCAAAATATCCAAGCAGATATGTAAAGCAACTGCTCAGTGAGGTGAAGACACCGTTGATACCTGCAGCTAGAACAACTGGGAATTGGGCCCTTCTGGCCTCTCCATCTCCTGTGTACCAAGGGACCAGTTTCTCTCCATACCTGTAGGAGCTGGGTGGGGAAGAAGGAGGACTTGTTGGTATAACTTTAATCATCTTTTCCCCCTCTATGCTTCTTCTCACTTACTCAACCCCAACCTGACATTTTACATTGTTTTCTTTAAAACAGGTGTGATCAGTTTTTTAATGCAAGCTAGAATGGACAGATTTAAATCACTGATTTAAAACAGTATCCCCATATTTTGTAGTTCATATAGGGGTGGATCATGTGTGTACACACGGTTAGAATCTTTCTGAACATCCATGCAAACCCATTTATTGCTATAGCAATTAACACATAACAGTTTCTATGAAGGAGAGCTATTGTAGCTTATCTCAAAAAGTCCACACCTTTTGCACTACAGAATTATAGGGATATTAAGGGATACACACACACACATGCACTAACTAAACAATAAAGATTGTGCCTAGTACTTAACAGAAGGTTTTATATTTATTGGGCAGGAAAATGTTTCTCCATGAAAGTCAATGGCCAAGTTGTTTGATTGGAAGAATAATCCATAGATATTCATAACCTTCCTGTAGCCCAGAGGCACTGCCTTACTCGCAGGTAGCCCTAAATAGTGGGGCACCCCACTTCTGATCTGAACCAAAGACCCACAAACTCAAGCCAAGGAAGGCACTCTTGGCCTGAAACACAGAGCTAGCCACAGCCCTGCAACAGGATTTCAATCTTAGGTTGCAAAAGGCAGACCTCCAAGAAAATCTCCAATTTCCCCCTCCACCCAGCAGAGGTATGCACATGGAATAACAATGGGTTCCTCCAGGTAAAGTATCTACACTTCTAAAGCTTTCAGTGGTCACCTGGTAAATAGCCCTTCTGTCTACAAACCTGCAAGTAGTCCATTTTTGTGTGATTCCTATACCTATGTGAAAATTCTTTTGTCTAAAACAACTGTCCTTCCTGCCCCATCCCTCAGGATACCAAGATAAATCAAACATTCAAATTATTAATGGTCCCTGACAATAATCAGGGGCCCATCTCCCACCCTTTGTGTAAACCTGGGAACCTATTCAACCTGCATCAACAGGACCATCAGTGGTCATTACACCCATTTAGTCAGCTCCAGTAAAGCCATCCAGCACCTGACTAATCTCATCAATGCTATTGTGAATCTAGACTCTGCCCCTCTGATCACACATAGGTTTTGCTTCTCCTGATGTCACGCCCCCTGGGAGCCCCTTATTGGTCCAGGTAATCTTTTGTCTTCATCTGAGACAAGCCCCTCAAGACCTCCCATTGGTCTACATTGTTTTCCCATATCTATATCCACCAAAGCACATGGTCTCGACTGTGCCCAGATGCCAACTGGCAGTTCGCCCCCAAAACTTGTGTTTGGGCCATAATCTCTTCTCCATGGACCTTTGCACATCTGGACAGGTAGTATAACCCCCATAATTGACCCTACTATTCGCTATTATCACCTCTGTTTTCTTAGTTCTGAATTGTGTGCTTGTAATTAGGGAAATTCTTCAATAAAAACTATTTGATTCATCTTCAAATCCGGAGTCTTCCTACTGGATCAGACCTTGGTATACACAGGTGTGCAGTGCCTGGTACTCCTCTGGCCTCCTCTGCCTCATAGCTAATTTCCTCCAACAACAAGGCAGACCACTGGTGGTAACATTCCCTCAGTTATCCATATCCTACAAAAACTGTATTCACCTTGTAAAAAAGACACATGACCCCCATCCACAGTGCACTTATATGCAATGAGCACTCCTAAGTCCTCAAGGGTGTGGCAGGATACAAGCCAGAAGTAAATTAACCACCCCCCTGCCAACCATAGCTGTCTGCAGTGACTCACACCTAGTTCTGCAACATTCTTGGCTGTACAGGAAGGGGAGAGGTATTAAGGACCCATTGCACAATCAGAACTCCATTCTCAATTCTTTGGACCCAAATCAGTGTATCTTCAGTGCACCCTTGTTGTGTGCACAATTAGCCACAGCTACTTCACTCTTTATAACACAGTGCCTTGGTGAGGAGGGCGGGGTAAAATATCAAATAAATAAATAAATAAATAATAGTATTGTAAATGTGACAGCTGATTATTATCCAGGCAGCCCAGGTTTACCTGTTTATTTCACTTTAGACTTGCCTGCATTCACTTCAGGGAAGACCTCCATTTTATATCACCAAGTGCCAAAAGAACAGAGGGAAAAAAGTGTGTACACTGAGAGGAGGAGGGAGAGAAAGAAAACAATGAAGCCTTGTAAAGGACATACCCAAGGTGGATGTCTGTTTTCAGGTGAAAAACAATGCTTAGCCTTTGAGTGCTGTAACCTGACATTTTGGGGTCAGACTACATTCAGAAGAGCTTCTAAATGGAGAAGCTGACTCAACCTCAGGGCCAAACTGGAAGGATTAGTTTGACAGCTGTTTCACCCACTTCTTGCCTAACACTGGCATTCATAATAATTTTACAACTATGAAGGCAACAGCTGCTGAACCAAATTCTTCCTTAGAAAGGGAATGAAGTCTGAGCAACAGTGAATCAGATTTTTACAACTGCTTAGTCAATGAGAATGTCTGTGTTGACATCAATTAACAGGGCAGGCTAGAGAAGGCAAAAAGCAAGGAATCCCTTTTAGGTATGAACTCAATGGAAGGACTCCAGTTAGGTAAAAGATAGGTGAACCAGCTCGTCTGACAGCTGAACGTTGCCAGTCTGCTAACTTAACACAACCAGTTGAGACATGCCAGCCGTATAGAGCATTACAAGGCTCCATTATGGAGGCTACTGCTTCATTTTGAAATTTCACTCCACTCTGCTTCCTAACAGAGGGTTTTAGTAAAAGGTAGCCACAGGTGTTCAAATTCCCACAAGCCTTCTTCAAGTTAGGGGCTCACAACTGGGCTTTGTTGTTGGGAAGCACATACATCATTAACAAGGCATCCTTCTCCAGTGTTACTTCCAGTGTCTGCCCCCAGAAAGCTTGCCATTGGAAACAGAGGGACAGTTCTATACTAGTCTAGGCCCACTCTGCTGTTTCAAAATGGAAGCTGCCAATCAACTCACAAGTGCATGCCTCAGCCTGCCACATAATAGTAGAGGCTGAAGTACATACTTATAAGCTGTTTATGTTATTTTGCCACATGGATTGCAAATACACAGGAGGAACACACAGGGAATTATTGAGAAAAAGCAGTGAGACCACTGGCATGAACACAGCCTTCAAGACACACAGGAATTTAAAATGGAACAATCTCTGAGGTAGACAGGAAAATTCTTTAGATAAAAAGGAGGTTACAACATTGAAACAAGAGAGACTGGAACTTTTAGTCAGCTGATAAAACAACTTCTGCACCAGAGAAGCCGATCAATTTAAATTCAGCTCAAACATTTATCAAATTGACAGATTTAAATAAGGTTAGCCTTTGGCTACAATTTCTTATTGGCATATGAACGGCAATACTGAATTGCAGAAGTCACATTCAGACCTAAATAAGTGTAAAGAAAAATGGTTCCTTGCTTTGCTCTCAGAAATAAAATCTTTGGTTCAGGCTGCAGAGAGGCCTACAGAAATCTTCCCAGAGATAGTCAGAGACAGTTAGAGCACAGTGCTAATTGTTTGCTGCTGAAGTGCCAGGGACTACCAAATTCCAATTAGTACATTCCAAACAACTGAAGCTATGGCACCTGTGTGGGAATGGGCATGACCTATCTACAGTGTGATTTCGTCCCCATCCCTCCCGTCCATCCTTGGATGTCATATGCCTAGCAAGAAAAGAGAGTTACTTCACCTCTCGGTCCAACAGGCCTGGGATCAGAGACCTTTTCCATAAATCTAGTTAGTCTTTGCACTATGACACAGCACTGCAGAGCTGGGTGACCTCTTGGCACAGAAGTATGTCATTGGTTATACAGCACCTGATTTGGCATCCAATATGATTGCTGCTTGGAAGGTCTAAAACCTGATCATCTTGTCTTGCTGGAACTAACTGCCTGTAATGAATCTGAATGGTAACTGGAACCTTGATTCTATGTTTTAGCTATGCTGGAAAAGTTTAGGTTTAATTGTTTTATTTCCTTAACTGTCTAGTCTTGTTTTGAATATTTTTGCACTTTAAATAATTATAAGTGGTTTTTGCCTTCATTGACCTCAAAGCCTATATCCAGAGCTTTGGCTTTTAACTACCTACCAGCTAACTGTTTTGTGTTTGGAAACTCAGTCCACAGTCCCACTCTGCAGGGCTGACTTTTCTTGTTAATTTCCTGAGAAGCCAGGAGACTTGTCCTTTCCCTCGTGGGCTGTTGGGATAGATTAGAAAGGATGGCGGCACCTACCAAGACTAGGGTGAGAATTAGTCTCTCTCTGGTATTTTGTAACCTTGTTTTGTCGCACCCCTCCTCCTTGTAACCAAAAGTCCCCAGGGTTGGGACAGGAACTTTTGACAATAAGACATTAAGTATTCTTTCGAAGGAGTCTTGAAACCTAGCAGGTTTTAAGATTAGCAATTACAGCAATAAAGGAGTAGACATGCAGGATGCATAAATGATAAAAATGAGAGACTGCTTCAATGCAGCTGAGGTGATTAAAACAACACTGGCAAAAAAAAGTTTATTTCAGAGTACCACTGCCCTGCTGCAGAGGTAATCCATGGGACTTTGCTTCCTCCAGTGCTGAAACTTGGACCCAAGGCAGCAAGGATTCAATACTACCAACTAATCGGAAAGTCACGATCAGTTACAATATGTTTTAAAACTTCTATCCCGTCTCATGAACAAAGACTTTCAAGGCACATAATCCTGCAAGGTTAATCATACAAGGCTAACACAAGAAAATACATCCAGTTGGTCAGCTGTGTTGGCCTGAAGCAGTACAACAAATTTAGAATCCAATGGCACCTTTAAGACCAACAAAGGTTTATTCAAGTTATGAGCTTTCATGTGCACACACACTTTATCAAATACCAAGATCCTTATAGGGGGAATACAGATCCTTGTAGGGGGAATAAGGAGGGGGAACCCTAAGCACCTTGGAGAAGGGTTGGCTGGAAAATAAAAATGTGATGCATGGCTTCTCTACACATCCATCTCTGCATTCTGGATTAGGGATTTCATAGCTCCTTTTTCACTCCCTCTTTCACTGCCTCTTCCTAACTGCACAAAAGAAGAAAGTTGGGGGGGGGGGAGACACAGAATAGTATAAAAAAAGATGGGGAGGAAACAGCAAAAGAGGCATCACTCTTTAAAAATTATATAATTTATACCACACATTTATCACCAATAGGGACCCAAAGCAGGTTCCATAATTCCTCCTCTCCTCCATTTTATCCTCACAAATTCCACCCTCTGAGGTAGGTTAGGAACAGAATGTTTAACTGGCCCATGATCACCTAGTAAGCATCTATAGCAGTGGGGTTTCAAAATTGGGTCTCTCAGATTCTAGTTGAACACTCTGTCTACTACACCATTAAGTTATAGAAGGGATGCCCCAAATAAAGGTTTCATATCCCAACCCACAAGCTATTTTCCTAACATCTGATAAGGGTTCCCCTCTCCTCACCTGCTGCTATGACTCCCATATCTACTTTCTTGAACAATTCTGTTGGGACCAGGCAGGTTGTTTCTTAATTTGTAGTTATTTTACAAGGTTCATGGTGCTCTTAAATGGGCTTGTCCGCTAGCTGAATTTGGGTTCTTTCACTTTCAAGCCAGCATCCTTAACTAAGGCATCCAACCAACCCACCTAACCAAGGGTCATCTGGGGGCAGAGCAGGCCGGAGCAGTGCTCCAGCAGCCCAGGAGCAGTCACAAATGGCCTCTGGCACGAGCCGAAGGGTGAGAGCAAAAGGGTGAGGCTCTTGGCCTGTGACTCTCAGCCTAGAGGCTCTGTAAGAAGCCCAGGAACAGCCAGAAAGCCAGGGACCTTGGCTCCTTAGGTTCCCAGTAAGGTAAGTAGACTTCTATAGCAGTAACCATATAAATACAAAGGGTTTTAAAAGGGGGGTTATAGAAAAGTATTTGTTTAAAAACAATTATGAAGCCAGAATGCCAGCAGGGGGTTGGGGGCTATCCAGTGTTTTGCATGGAGTGTCACATGTATGACCAGGAGCCCACTGGTCAGAAGTCTTGGGTGTGTGCTCGGTGCAGGGAGCTCCTGGTTCTCAGGGAGCGAGTTTGCTCCCTTGAGGCCAAGGTGGCTGACCTGGAGAAGCAGAGACAGTCAGTTAGGTGCATGAAGAAGACTCTCAGGGACTTGTTAGATATGTCCCACTCTGGATCTGGCAGTCCAGCTGCTGCCAGGGAGCATGAGGGTCAAGGGGAAATGGGGCACCATGCTGAGGATAAGGGGAATGTGCCCTCAGAAGGGACCTCTTCTTCAGCTGGTGAACGGGTATCCTTTCGTACCAAAGAACCGTCCCTGGGAAGGTGGGGGGGG
The DNA here is from genome assembly GCA_029375565.1 of Gekko gecko. Lineage (NCBI taxonomy): Eukaryota > Metazoa > Chordata > Lepidosauria > Squamata > Gekkonidae > Gekko > Gekko gecko. Next base: position 222,650,750 of record JAPDNY010000002.1, read on the forward strand.
CTCCTGGTAGTTGGTCATTCGATCCTTAGGCAGGTAGACAGCTGGGTAGCGAACCCGCGTACTGACCGTATGGTGACTTGCCTGCCTGGTGCGAAGGTGGCAGACATTACGCGTGTTTTAGATAGGCTGGTAGATAGTGCTGGGGAGGAGCCAGTGGTCGTGGTGCACGTCAGCACCAACAATGTGGGGAAATGCAGTCGTGAGGTCCTGGAGGAGAAATTTAGGCTGCTGGGCAGGAAACTCAAGGCCAGGACCTCCAAGGTAGCCTTCTCAGAAGTGCTACCTGTTCCAAGCGCAGGGGCAGAGAGACAGGCACAGATCAGGAGTCTCAATGCGTGGATGAGACGGTGGTGTAGGGGGGAAGGGTTCAAGTTTGTTAGGCACTGGGAGGCTTTTTGGGACAAGGGGGAGCTGTACAAAAGGGACAGTCTCCACTTGTCCCAAGAAGGAACCAGGCTGCTGGCACTCAAAATCAAAAATGTGGCAGAGCAGTTTTTAAACTGAATAATGGGGGAAAGCCGACAGGAGATGAAAAGTCTCTGGTTCGGGATGGCTCATCTCAAAGAGATGAAGGAGTAGCTATTACTTTTGTACAAGGAAATGGATTAAAATTTTCCACTGAGACTGTGGCTAATGATAGGAACTGCCTGGCAAGGTCTCGAGGCAACAAGAGGAAGGCTGTGGGCTTAACAAACGTGGGAAACTATAATTGTTTATACACAAATGCTAGAAGTCTACGAGGTAAAATCGGGGAGTTGGAATGCTTGGTGTTGGGGGGGGAAATAGACATTGTGGGTATTTCAGAAACTTGGTGGGATGAGGAAAATCAGTGGGATACAGTGATTCCTGGTTATAAATTATATTGGAAGGATGGGGGGAAGGGTTGGAGGTGGGGTGGCTCTGTATGTCAGAGAGGGTATACCGTCCAGTAAGATTGAGAGGGTAAGAAAATTGGATTCACTTCTGGAAATGCTATGGGTTGAAATAGTGGGTCCAAAAGGAGGCTTAACAGTGGGAGTTTGTTATCACCCACCAGATCAAAAGATAGAGGAGGGTTATAAAATGATGAATGAATTAAAGAGAGCGGCTAGACGAAATAACTGTGTCATAATAGGCGACTTTAACTACCCACACATTGATTGGGTCAATATGAGTTCTAGTTGGGAAAAAGAGATTGAGTTTTTAGACACTCTCAATGACTGTGCTATGGAACAGATGGTCACAGATCCTACCAGGGGAGAGGCGATCCTGGATTTGGTCCTAAGTAACACCCAAGACCTGGTGAGAGATGTAAAAGTAATTGCACCGCTTGGGAACAGTGACCATAATGTCATTGAGTTTAACATTTGTACAGATAGGGAGTTGCCCAAAAAGACTGACGCAACCACTTTTAACTTTAAAAGGGGTAACATCTCTGGTATGAGGCGACATGTGAGGAAGAAATTGAAAGGAAGAGTGGAGAAGGTCAAAAACATTGGGGAAGCTTGGAGACTATTTAAAAATACAATCCTAGAAGCTCAGAAAAAATATATACCGCAGGTTAGGAAAGGCACAAATAGGTATAGAAAAAAGCCTGCATGGTTAACAAATAAAGTAATGGAAGCTGTAAAAGGTAAGAAGGATTCCTTTAAGCGGTGGAAAGCTAGTCTTAGTGAGGTTGATAAAAGGGAACACAGACTGTGGCAAATAAAATGCAAGTCTGTGATCAGGCAAGCAAAAAGGGAATATGAGGAGCATATCGCAAAAAACATAAAGACCAACAATAAAACTTTTCTTCAAATACATTAGAAGTAGGAAGCCAGCCAGGGAGGCAGTGGGGCCCTTGGATGTCCAAGGGGTAAAAGGAGTAGTGAAGGATGATAGGGAAATGGCTGAGAAGCTGAATGCATTTTTTGCCTCTGTCTTCACTGTGGAAGAGGAGAAGTGCTTGCCCACTCCAGAAGCACCGATTTCGGGAGGGGGTTTGGAAGACCTGAATCAGATTGCGGTGACAAGAGAGGAAGTCCTACGACTGATGGACAATTTAAAAACGAATAAATCACCAGGCCCGGATGGCATTCATCCGAGAGTTCTGAAAGAACTCAAATGTGAACTTGTGGATCACCTGACAAAAATATGTCATCTTTCTTTAAAATCTGCCTCCATTCCTGAGGACTGGAAGGTAGCTAATGTCACTCCCATCTTTAAAAAGGGCTCCAGGGGAGATCCAGGAAATTACAGGCCAGTCAGTCTGACATCGATACCGGGTAAGTTGGTGGAAACTGTTATTAAGGAAAGAATTAGTAAGCACATTGATGAACAAAAACTATTGAGGCAGACTCAGCATGGGTTCTGTAAGGGAAGATCTTGTCTCACTAACCTGTTAGTGTTTTTTGAGGGAGTGAACAAACATGTGGACAAGGGGGACCCAATAGATATTATTTACCTTGACTTCCGGAAAGCTTTTGATAAAGTTCCTCATCAAAGGCTCCTAAGTAAGCTCAATAGTCATGGGATAAAAGGACAAGTCCTCTTGTGGATCAAAAACTGGCTTATAAATAGGAAAAAGAGAGTGAGTATAAATGGGAAACTTTCTCAGTGGAGGGTGGTAAGCAATGGGGTACCACAGGGATCAGTACTCGGTCCGATGCTTTTCAACTTGTTTATTAATGATTTGGAATTGGGAGTAAGCAGTGACGTGGCTAAATTTGCATATGACATGAAGTTGTTCAGGGTGGTGAAAACCAGGGAGGATCGTGAGGCACTCCAAAGGGATCTGTCAAGGATGGGTGAGTGGGCGTCAACGTGGCAAATGGGGTTCAATGTGGTCAAGTGCAAAGTGATGCACATTGGAGCCAAAAATCCTAAATATAAATACACGTTGATGGGGTCTGAACTGGCAGAGACAGACCAAGAGAGAGATCTTGGAGTCATAGTGGATAACTCAATGAAAATGTCTAGACAGTGTGTAGCTGCAATAAAGAAGGCCAACGCTATGCTGGGGATTATTAGGAAGGGAATTGAAAACAAATCAGCCAGTATCATAATGCTCCTGTATAAATCATGGGTGCGACCTCATTTGGAATACTGTGTACAGTTCTGGTTGCCACATCTCAAAAAGGATATTATAGCATTGGAAAAAGTGCAGAGAAGGGCAACTAGAATGATAAAAGGGTTGGAACACCTTCCCTATGAAGAAAGATTAAAACGCTTGGGGCTCTTTAGCTTGGAGAAACGACGGCTGAGGGGTGACATGATCGAGGTTTATAAGATTATGAATGGGATTGAGCAGGTTGAGAAAGAAGTACTTTTCTCCCTTTCTCACAATACAAGAACTCGTGGGCACTCCATGAAATTGCTGAGCAGTCGGGTTAGAACAGATAAAGGAAATACTTCTTCACCCAAAGAGTGATTAACATATGGAATTCACTGCCACAGGAGGTGATGGCAGCTACAAGCATGGACAGTTTCAAGAGGGAATTAGATAAACATATGGAGCAGAAGTTCATCAGTGGCTATTAGCCACAGGGTATAGATAGGAACTCTCAGCCTGGGGCAAGTGATGCACTCTATTCTTGGTGCTGGAGGGGTCAGCAGTGGGAGGGCTTCTAGTGTCCTGGCCCCACTGCTGGACCTCCTGATGGCATGTGGTATATTTTGGCCGCTGTGTGACAGAGTGTTGGACTAGATGGGCTATTGGTCTGATTCAACATTGGCTTCTCTTATGTTCTTATGTGACACCAAGCCGTCCCCAAGCTCGTTTTCTTTTCAAGCCGACTAAATGGCAGTAGCACTACGCTTCAAATTCTACACGCCTCAGCAATTCTCCCTGTCACTTCCCCGACTCCTGCCAAAGCAGCGCCTCTATTAACACTCAATGTGGCAACCACCATTCTGTGGCCAGATGAGTCTCTCCCACCACTACGCAAGGCGCACAGTGATTGGGCGCAACCAGGGAGCCCGCCCAATGACAGAATGACTCGCCTCCCTCCACAGAAGTGCACAACAGAGACTATGAAAATTCTTTCAGGGGAAAAATGGATGCTTATTGGGTCAAGTTAGAATACAATGGAAAGATCACGCCTCTAGAAAGAAGGGGTTTAAACTTTAAACCCTTTCTCTCTTCGCTTCCCCCTCCCGCCTGCTTTGGCAGGATGGCTGGGGAAGCAAAAAGGGGGGGGAGACATCATCAAAAGCCTTCCCTGCCAAGGCGGGCTGGAGGGGGGAAGTGAAGAGAGAAGGGGTTTAAAGTTTAAATCCCTTCTCTCTAGAGTCATCTTTCCATCATATTCTAACTTGACCCAATAAGGTATGGCATCCATTTTCCCCCTGAAAGTATTTTAACACCCTCCGTTGTGCACTTCTGTGGGGGGAGGTGTGCCCAATCACAGTGCACCTCACGTAGTGGTGGGAGAGACTCATCTGGCCATGGAATGGTGGTTGCCATGTTGAGTGTTAATGGAGGCGCTGCTTTGGCAGGAGTTGTGTGAGTGATGGGGGAGCAGGGAGAATTGCTGAGGTGCGTAGAATTCGAAGCGCAGCACCGTTATTCGTCAGTCAGCTCGAAAAGAGGGCATCAAGTAGGGCCGCAGCTTCAGCTGCCGCCCCCATTGCCTTTCATAGGTGCAGTGTTGGCTGTGCAGTTCGTGGGCACGAGAAGCTTCTTGAGATCAGGGGTGGGCTAGCAGGTATTATTCCCCCTCCTGGAAGGTGTCTGTGTGATGAGCAAAAACTTCATTGGAGATAGGGTTGCCAACCTCCAAGTGGAGCCTGGAGATCTCCCAGAATTACAGTTGATCTCCAAAGGATGACAGATCAGATCACCTGGAAAAAACAGCTGCTTTGGTGGGTAGAATGTATGGCATTATACCCCACTGAGGTCCATTCCCTCCCCATAACCCACCCTCCCAGGCTATACCCCCAAGTCTCCAGGAATCTTCCATCCTGAAACTGGCAACTCTAGCCGGAGAAGCTCTTTCCAGCCCTGCAGTACTATTCTAGGTTGGGGAAGCTGCATCTGTTGAATTTTAGCTCAGCCGGCTACTGAAGCCCAGTAAATCACCAGAGTGTTAGAGCATCTGAAGAAGTGGGCTCTAGTCTACAAATGCTTATGCTGATGTAAAATGTTAGGTCCAACAGAGCCCCCCCTTTGTTCTGCAGGATGATCACTGATGGAATCTGAGAGGAAAGTAACAGTTGCGTCAGGAAGGATGATGGAGGGGTGGAGGTGCTTCATTCTCTGTCCTTCACCTTCTGAGTAAAACAAAATGAGCCAGCAACAGAATGGGGTGAATCAGGCTCCAGCTGCTGCTAGTAGTGCCACTGCATGCAGTTCTGTCCAAAGCCTTTTGTGGTGCTGTTCTGGAAAGAAGCCAACTGACAGAATGCTGCAGAGAAAAAAGTCCCGGCTGGAAGTTCCCAATTGATCCTTCCCTGCCCTGAGTCCCTTTACTTCCCAGTGGGAAGAGTGAAATTTTATGTGTATTTGAAATGTACGTAATGTTTAAATTTTAGAATAGAGATGGTGATGTTCCAGAACTAAGTTTTGGCATACACTCCTTATGCATAACATTTCAGTGAAGAGCAGCTTCTGGGTATGCAGCTAATATTATTCCCTTCTGATCTGGTGACTGATGGATTCAAAGCATTACAGAGACTGCTGCAGCTTTTCTCTGTCTCACAATAAGCAGTTATTTGGCCAAGTGCCGCTTTGTACTTGTTCCCAATATATGGGAACAGATGCAGAAAATTATTCTTAGCCTCAGTGACTTCCATACCACATTTGCAGCCCATTTGCTAACCCAACAAAGTTTTATACCTTCTGGTTGCAGTCTGTTTGTGGTTGCAGGTGCTATATTCTATTGTAAATTCTCTAGTGATACGGTTCCCTCAGTAAATATGAACACAGAGTCCTTTCTGTACATTTTATTCCTCTTTGAGTTGGGCCATCCACTGCACATGTGCAAATGAATAGTTTGTATCCTGTGTTGAAAAAAAGTTTCAAAAGCAAGGGAAAGTGGTTAAGTGAATTTTAGGTTTTTTAAAAAAATGTAAGTATTTTATATATAAAATAAGAGAATATTTATGTTCATTGGCTGTACTTTTTAAATTCATTTGGGGTAAATATGTTAGTGTTTCATTTTTCTGAACTGTTATTTTTCTGTGAAGAATTTAATCAAAAGAAATGAAGATCCCTAATTTTCCTCAGGCAGGAATTATAATGGTGATTTATTCTTGCCTTTGGTAATCTCACTGGACAGTAAATCATGGCAGTGTAATTCTACTATAGCCCCATAGAATACAATGGCAGCGTGCCTTAGCAGGCCGGCTGGGAAAGGGAAGGGGAGGCTTTTGAAGATGCCTCCCCCCCTTTTCTGCTTCCCTTTCTGACACACTTCCAGTGATGTCAGGGGGCGTGGCATATGCCAATGAGTTGTGTGTGTGTGTGTGTGTATATATATATATATATATATATATTAATGAGCTCCTGCACCTCTTTTTCTACAAAATGACCCCTGCACCTAACCATTCACAAGTTACAGGAATCAACCAAGTCCAGGGCCCCACTGCAACAGACTCACAGTGAAGCATGAATTCTTTAGTCTAAGTAGAGGGTGCAGAAAAAAAACTGGGGATGGGATAAAAAGATACAACAGTATATAAGAAGCAAAGAGTAAAGATCCAACACAGCTGTTAACAGGAAGTGTTAAGACTATGTCTGTTAAGGGCTTTAATGTCTGGAATGAATCTATTTACCAGGCTGGTTTGCAAGGTTTCTGCAATGCAGGTCTCACTCTGTTGTGGGATACCTCAACAGTTAAGTGCTATAAAGAGAAAATTCAAAGAGGTATTTGGTCTCCTATAGGAAACTCACAGATACCAGCATATACAATGACTTCAGTTCCGTTTCCGTCCCACTCCACAGACAAGTGAAAGGCTATACATCACATCTTTAAAGCCAGAAGCATATTCAGTAGGTTTTCTAAACATGGCATTCAGTAACAAAAAACTCCTCAGACAGTGAACTAGCTGGCTGTTGTACCCGTGACAAAACCTGCAAAAAAAATTAGGCCACCCAATCCAGGAGGCTCCCTAGGTCCACAGGAAAAATAATTACTTTGTAAGCTGAAAAAAGAAAAAAAACACTGATGCTGACCAAATGTTCCAGAATGCTGACAGCAGCTTGAATATCAGTGGGGGTGGAGATCAGCCAGCTCAAGCACCTGTGCATGGGGAGCTGGCCAAGGGGAAGACAAGAGGGGACATTTGCTACCTACACCTGAAAATTCACTGATTTTCTTATATTAAAGTACTAATACCCCACTTGTCAACAGAAGTGCAGAGAGATTTCTGTGGACCATTTCTAGTCAAAGGACAACAGAAAGCGCTGGTTACCTGGAGAATCTGTCTTGTTCTGTAGAAAGAACTGGGCCACAAGCACACAGTTCAGATAAATGTTGATCTGTTCTAATTATACTAATTCTGATTAGCATCAGTAAATCCTACAAGATTGGGACACCTATTCCCTGAACTTATAAATTTACATAAATATATATTTTAAAAAACATTGTGGGAGATGCCTAGAGAGGGAGATCAGTAGGAATACAATATCATGTTCTGTGATCCCATGTCCAGATCAAAGGCCAGATCCTTCAACTCCTCCCCTTCTTATCTGGTCACTTCCATCAAGAAGCAAATTTTAAATTTAAGTTTCCTGCTTCGTACTACTTCCCCCTGCTTTTTTCTCTAACCTTACATCTCTTGTAGGCTTTTATATGTCATACCAACCATTTGATCTTAAATGTCACGCTGGCAGAACTAGCTGCTATCCTGTTATATTCCACACTAGCTGAAAAAGCCTAAAAATCCACTTCTCAGATGTTGACAATAATCCATCCTACAGCACAATGCCAGCTAACAGCAATCCTACCCCTCTCTCAAACCAGCTGGCCTCTGACCTGCAGTGGCAACCACTAGTTTCAGCTGTATACCACGAGAGAAGCAGAAGTCCTAGACCATTCAGTTTCTCCAGGACTTCCCTTTCTCCAATGCTACAGTATACCATAGAGTCCACCCTTGGGCTTGCCAGGTCTCCCACTATAGCAGGAGACCTCCTGGCAATCTGTCATGTGACCCACTGGCACCTCAAATGCCAGCAGGTAAAGAAACATCCGCACATTTTTGGGCACTAGCATTGCACCAGAACACAAGAGTTTCTGCAAATCCTACAGCACCTTCCATCATGGTATCACTTCTTCTTTTGCCAGAAATCACATGCAAGCATGATGTCGGTGTGCCTGACCCCACTCCCAAGGGTTTCAGGCAGTGGCCTGGCAACCCTATGCACCATCCAAAGCTGCCATTTCCTCCGGTTAAACTGATCTGTAGTCTGAAGAAAAGCTGCAACACCAGGAAACCTCCAGGTCCCCCATTGGTAACTCTAGTTCTGATTTGTTTATATCCACACAGCTTAGGGTTGCCAGGTCCCCTCGGCTTGCTGGTGGAGGATTTGGGAGTCATTCCGTGGATGGGCAGGGACACTTTGCAGACTCCCCAATGTGATGATGTCATCACATTGGAGATGTCGTGCAGCAATGCTCAGCATTTGGGGCAAAACATCCCTATTTGGGGGTGGGCAGAAGCCTGAAAAATCGGGGGAACCCCCGCCCAGACCAGGAATCTGGCAACCCTAACACAGCTATATGGTGTCAAAAAACACCGGAATAAGTTGCTTTTAAACTGTTTACCTGGATTTAAGGAAAAATTTGCTCAGTTCTCAGATTCAGAATATTAGTCCTCTACCTATTAAGCTTACATTTGAGTAGTGATCTTTCATCTCATGAAAATAAGCTGCTTTGGATCTGGGGTGGGATGTTTATGGCAAAGTTACATCACTATACTGCTTATGTTATCAGTAACATTTTCTAAAATTTAAAGAATACATCTAAAAGTGATAAACTAAATCCTCTTGGCTAGTGACAATATTCCATGTACATTAGTATGTTTTCATTGTCAGTTTTGACAATGTATTAAAGCTGTATTAATGGGGAACGCTGTCAATTTTTAATCTGGATTTTTTTTCTTTAATGCTTTAAATTAAGAACTTTAAGCCAGTGGTTTTGTCAATCCATATAGATGTCTTTCAGAAAATGAGTGCAGAATTATTAGATAATATGGCTAATCAAAGTCCCATTAAAACTATAGGACAAGTTAGCCATAGGGTCCCTTATCTTATAATCAGCTGCTATATTGACTATGTTGAAATACAAACTGTTTACAAAATGGTGGACCTCTAAGAAAGGTATGTCTTCAGGCATGACAGTATAAACCAAAGAGCATTTTTGCCATGCATGACTTTTGAAATCTCTGTGGTTAACTTACTCCATTGATTTGAAAGGATCAGTATATCACTGCATTTTATTTCCCAGCAGGAAGTACAAGAGCATATTTATTACCAAACCTTATATCAAATTCAAAGGACTTCAGTGATGCCCCCAACAGCAATGAAAAAGTTAATGACATAGTGGCTTATACAAAGATATTCCTAACCAGCATTGCCAGGTCCTTACCAGCTGACGGCAATGGGGGCTACTGGCTGATGTCTGGGACCTTCTGGCATGTGCAAAAGCATGCGGCGATGATATCACCTGGAAGTGATGTCATCGTGTTCTGCCATCAGGGGTGCCGCTCTAGTGTTTGGGCAAATCTCTGTGGTTTTTTGCTGTCAAAACCATAAGTTTGTCCAAAAACTAGAGTGGCACCCCCTCAATGGTGGCAACGTGATGATGTCACTTCTGGGCAATGTCATTATGACAGGGACATAGCTTTGGGTGTGTGGCTTCCCCGCTGGCTAGCAGCATATTGAAGCACTGAAAATCAGGGGAACCAACAGCTGGACTGGGGGTTTGGTGACCCTATTCTAATTCTGTGCCAACTGCCTACTGAGCAACAATGTAATGTCTAGCTTTGCCATCCTTCAGCTGGGCCCTGCAGTTCTCCTGGAATTACAACTGATCTCCAGATTAGAAAGAGTTCTCCTGGAGAAAACGGCAGCTTCAGAGGTAGACTCTGGCATCATCTAACTGAAGAGCCCCTTCCTCTCCCTAAACTCCTCCCACCCTAGGCTCCACCTCCAGATCTCCAGAGGTTTCCCAACCCAGAGCTGGAAACCCTAAATGTAGCATATGCAAGAACTGTATCGGATCATCAATAACTGTTCTCTAATATCAATTGTCATCTATTATGGGTCACATAATATTGGTTTATGTGTGCAGAACCTCTGGTAGGCATTAATATTTTTTTTGGTCCCCCAAAGGGGATTTTTTTATTGCTTTTCTAGATCTACATACAGAAAAAAAGAAAGAAACTACAACACACCGAAAAATAGGGATGGGGAAACTACTCTCTATGGGTGAAAGAAAAGAAAAACCTCTAAAAACCCAAAGAATCGGTGATCATACAAAGCTTTTGAAATAATGCCCTACCTCTTGAATGCAAATTGATTTTTGCTAAAAATGATCATCTAGCTAATAAAACATTTCAATATTTCCCCAGTAATCCCAGTTTCATAAAGAACTGTGTCCTGCAATAAACATAATAAAGTACTTCAGAGAACAATAACAATCTACTTTTTCCCTCTTTCCCCTCTCAGATGATAGCCTGTTTTGGGGGCTGCTGCCCCTAACTTAGAGTCCAAGTCCTCATCAGAAGATCCAGTCTCTCCTTCTTCGCTCTCCTTGGTGCCGTCAGGGGCTCTTTCTCCCTCTCCTGGTGGCCAACCATGCTGACAAAAAAATTCACAAGCCTTTTCAACAGAGTCTATCCTTTCTTTGCCATTTGCATATCTGAAGATTAGTCCCTCGGGTACCAACCATCTGTAGGTGACTTTGTGGCTTTATAAAAATAACACCAAGTCTCTGTATTTCCTTCTCTTCCTTCTTATCTCAAATGGAACGTGCTTCAATACTTTAATCTCCTTGTCTTTCAGCTTCAAGGTAACTCCGTTAGTCACTTTCAATAGTTGATCTCTCACTTTTCTTCAGGAGAATCTTACTGTAACTTCCCCTGGCAGATTATTCTTTCTGATGAATTCAGAATACGATCTAAAGAATACGATCTATTTCGCTTTGAAATTGATCCAACGTCGCCTCTGCCAAGGGAGCCAACAAGTTCCCCACAATCTGTCTCAGATTCTCCCCTCTCTCCTCCTCGATCCCTTGAAGTCTCAAGACACAGCTCGCCCTTTCCATTTGCAGCTGTAACACACAAGACTCTTTGATTTGACACTTCTTTTCAAGAGTCTGCAGTTTTTTATTCACCTTCTTCGTGCTGGAACCAATCTCTTTAAGCTCCTGCTCCGCTTTTTCGATTTTCTGTGTGTTTAACACCATTTGCACTTGTTGTGTGTCCAGCTTTATTATCAATAGCTGTGATTTTCTCCAGCAGAGGGCGCAGAGCCTCCAACAGCAACCTTTGGAGTTCCGCAGCTGAGTCCTGTCTAGGCAGAGAACTTGAAGGGCTGGAACTTCCTGAAGAAGGTTTAACTTTCACTAATTTATCCTTAGAGTCTGGCGGCACCATGTTTGAGGATTGTTTACTTTTTATAAAAATTTGTCAAAGTCTCTGGAAATTCTTAATCAAAACAGTAAGCTCTCACAGTCTCTTTATTTCCATGCATCCGCTTTTTACTGCCGCCCCCCCCCTTCTGACTTTAGAATCGCTTGTGAACAGTCCTTAGTAGGGGGAAGTCCCCTCCCCACCTCATTTCCTTTTGGAGGAGCACAATCTTTGCGGGTGGTTCTCGCTTATACTCCGACTCACATTTTTACTGATTGTCTCTCCGCGTTCATAATCGCTTGATCACCGTATGCTTGCTCCAGTGTGCTAATCTTGCTCCCATTCAGGATGCTCTACAGTGGGCTCGGCGGGGCTTGGAGGAGCCCCCCCTCTCCAGCTTGTCTTGCCAGGGGGGTTCTCTAGTGCCCCTTGGCTTGGAGTCCAACCCAAGGACTCCTGGGGTGGCATGGACGATTGTGCCCCCACCCATCTGCAGGTGCTGGCAGGCTTCTCCCAGAGCCCCGGGAGAAGACAACTGCTATGGCAATCGCCAAGACCGGAAGTCCTCTGGTAAGTATTAATGAGGACTGAATGCAGATGATCTGCCTGGTGTTTTTTCTTGAGTGACCACAGAGAAAAGCTGGAGAACTATCCTAAGCAGAAATGTATAAAATGAATTTGGTGCTTTTTGTTAAAATGATCTACAAATGGTCCCTTTGTATCTTGCTTCCTTTTAGACAGCCATACGTTAATGAACTCAATTGGCTTCAGAACAGAAAATCACAACCAAAACAGGAAACAGATTCAATATGAGAACGATGGCTGTGATTTTAGGGGCCCAAATATCTTTGGGTTGGATATAATGAAAGGACCATGCTAGGATTCCTGATCTTCCCAGCTTTCCTCTGTCCTTAACAGCCATCTCTGTCAAAAGTAATTGATTCCCATGTTTCTGGGACCTGCATAGAGTAATAGCCACACAGGCCAGACAGCTACAGTGGGGATAAGGAAGGAGTAAAAGGCATTCCCTTCTTCCATTTTCATTACCAGAGCTGTGCTCACCTGCCCCACTGCAGCCTCCAACCCATGTGGCTTATTTCTCCATGTAGTTCCTGCAATTCCAGGAATAAACTTGCCTGGAGTCATAAATGGCTGCTGGAGGCTGGGGAAAGCTAAGAGGAGTGGCCATCAGCACCTTCCACTGATAGACTACAGAATCTGAACCAGCGATTGTATAAGAAAAATCAAACTGAAACCACTACCACTAAGCCCTTTGTGGCCCAGGCCCAGAGAATTGGCTCTGGAAGTCTTATCTTAACATCCATCTTGATTTTGTTTCTCTCATTTCCAAGGGATGAATACACAAGTAAAAATCGAACACCTACAAATTCTATAAGAGTTATGATCTTAATTGATTTACCTAAATAACGCAGACACATTCTTATCTATTATTTTTCAAACATACATAGTACCTTTTTCAAGTTGTGCTAAGAGCCCTCCAAGTCCAATTTTTGTCCTGTGAACTCAAAAAGTGTTTGCAGTAGTAAGAATCACCCGGCTCTCTTCCATGTACAAAGTACTAAATGACACCACACTGTATAACTGAACATGCCCCTGAAGTTGCCATGGTGGTACCATCTGATTTTTGCATCTGCAGGTTATGAAGCCCAGCCTAAACTCTTAAGACTTAACATGACTTATATCAGGTTTTGGAATTTTCCACTAGAAATGTCAATTCATTCAACTAAACTCTGACCAACCTAGAAAGAACCTTCACTAGAGAAAAGCCAACAATTTTGCTTAGGCAACAACTGAGGGGGGAAGTCTTCCCTTTTGGAACACACACAGTTAATTCAGAATAGGTGAGCTGTTATTCATTTCAGAGAGATATGGAACTGAGTAAATGGTTAACCGCCTAAGGCACTTTAGTATGGCAAGGTATTTACACTGACTTTTCAAAGAGCTTCCAGGATGTCTCTTTACCAAATGCTTCCTTTAAAAGCCTGAACATGAAATCAGGAGATGAAGTACTTGCAAAAAGCAAGGACAGAGATATATGATATATACGCAGTTAACAAGGGCTCTTTTTTCCAGGCAGAAGCATCAATGTATCTAATTTTCAACATAGTCCATCTGCAGATACTTAAATGCAGGGACTCGGGCCATAGTTAGAAAAGACAGATCTTTATATGAATCTGAGGAAAGACGCAGGTCTGCAGAGAAATCTGAAATCTTAAAAACAACGGGGAGTTAACACCCCAAATGATAGAAGCATCACTTATACCTTTAAGAAACAAATACCCTCATTGGCCTTTACTAGGCAGCCACAACAGTACTGCTAGCCTTTAAGCCTTGATTTCTGCCAGTAAAAGGCAAGGGCCTTTTCAGGACTGTACTGGCCTCTGAAGGAGAATTCATCAACAACCATGAGTGGCTTGCCACCATGTGACATGCATATCTTACCCAAGCCCAGCTGGCTGCTACTCTTCAATATGAGTGATACCATGCAAGCCTGTGTGATGTAATGGTTGGAATTTCAAAGTAAGATCTAGGACAGGGGTGGCCAAACTGAGGCTTGGGAGCCACATGTGGCTCTTTCACACATATTGTGCAGCTCCTAGCAGGGCAGCTGGGGAAGTGAAGGGGAGGCATGCCTCCCCAATTGGTCTTCCCTTCCCCAGCGAGTGTTTCTTTCCTGGGTAGGTTTGAGGTCGGGGGAAGCAGAGAAAGAAAGCAACTTTAACTTTAAATGCATTCTGAAAGCACCCCCACACCTGGAGGCTTGGAGAAGGTATTTGTCACCTGGCACCTGGCTTTTGGCCGCTGTGGGACACAGAGTGTTGGACTGGATGGACCATTGTCCTGATCTACCATGGCTTCTCTTATGTTCTTATGTCTGGGGCAGTGATGCTCTTTATTCTTGGTGGTTGGGGGGCTACAGTGGGGGGCTTCTGGAGTTCTGGCCCCATTGGTGGACCTCCTGATGGCCTCTGGTTTTTGGCCACTGTGTGTCACAGAGTGTTGGACTGGATGGGTCATTGGCCTGATCTAACATGGCTTCTCTTATGTTCTTAAGTCTCTTTAAATCCCTTCTCCAAGCCAAGCTGGCTGGCATGGGGGTGGGGGTTGGAGAACACATTTAAAGTTGCCTTCTTTCCACCTCTGCCTTCCTCCCCATTTATTTGTGCTCTCTCCCTCCACCACCACCTCTTTCATTCTTTCCACCTCTGTCTCTTTCTCTCTCAGACAAATAAATATCATTAACAAACAAATAAATATCATTGGGCAAATAAATATCATTACCAATATCTGTTTTTACCCCTTTTGTTTTTATTTTTGGCAGTCTCATTTAATGTGTGTAATGTGTATGTAATATTTGTTCATGTCTTGTGGCTCTCAAACATCTGACGTTTATTCTATTTGGCACTTGTTAACCAAGTTTGGCCACCCCGATCTAGGAGGTCAAGGTTCAAATCCCCACTCTGCTGAGGAAGGTCAATGGGTGACCTTGGGCCAGTCACACATTCTCAGCCTAACCTAACTCACAGGGCTGTTGTGAGGATGGTGGGGAAAATGGGGTATGTATAGGGTTGCCAACTCCCAGTTGGGAAAAACTTGGGAGATTTTGGGGGTGGAGCCTGTGAAGGAGAGTTTGGGGAGGGCAGTGTCCTCAACTGGGTATACTGTCACAGTGTCCAAGGGATCGCTGTCATCTGGAAATCAGTTGTGATTCCAGGAGATCTCCAGGCCTCCCCTGGAGGTTAGCAATCCAGGGTATATATTAGATAGATATAGCTGAAGAGGGGGCAGGTAGAAAGTAGGTTGGCTGGTAGGTGGGAAGGAAAGAAGGAATAGGAAAAGTTGAGTATAGGGGGCTGCTAGGAGGACAGAAGTAGAAATAGTGTGGCAGAGAAGAACACAGGGGAAAGAGAGGTGCTCCCCCCAAGTACTTGCAGGTTCCCCACCATGCACCTGGGCCCAACCCAACCAGCTCCACACAACTCAGCCCAGCCCAGCAGCTGGTACCATGCAAATGGGCCACACTTTTCCTTGTGAGAGGCTGCCAGGTAGAGGGAAAGATGAAGACAGGAGGGCAAATAAAGGTAGGCTGGCTGGTGGGTGGGGAAGGAGAGTAGGAAGCAGGAAAAGGGTAGAGGCTACGGGAGCTTTCAGGAGACGGAAAGAGCAAATAGTGGGGAGTGATGAGATCCACCCCACAATTCCTTGCAGGTCTCCTGCTTTTAATTACTCATTAGCAAATTTCACCCTCCCCCCATACACACACAACAGTATTGCTTAATTCAAAGCTGTTCCACTGTGGCCAATTAGATGCCCAAATGCAAAACTTACTTTAAAAACGTTTACAATACCCCAGCTGCTTCACACATTTTGGTCCATGCTTTACTAAGAAAATGAAGGGTGAAAACCGGTCTTACAAAAGGCAGGTGTAATGTGGTTTCAGATATGCAATCATAACCTCTCTAGTTTTTGCCCCTTTCTTGGGCTCCACATGCCCTGAGGTGGCCCTGACCTGGATAGCCCAGGCAAGCCCGATCTTGCCAAGCCTCAGAAGCTAAGCAGGGCTGACCCTGGCAAATACTTGGATGGGAGGCCTCCTTGAAATATCAGAGGCGGGAGGTGGGGGCAGGCTTTATTCAGCCAGCTCTCTGAATATCCTCCAATATACCCATTGACCTTCCTCAGCAGAGTGGGGATTTGAACCTTGACCTCCTAGATCGGGGTGGCCAAACTTGGTTAACAAGTGCCAAATAGAATAAACGTCAGATGTTTGAGAGCCACAAACTAGCTCTGCGGTATACCTCGGAGCTACAGAGAATGAAGTGAGAGCTGAGACAACTAGAGCAAGTGTGGCGGCGTGCTTGTGATGGAGCCTCAAGAACATCCTATAGGACATTTATGAAAGCCTATGAGATGGCAGTGAACGCTGCTAAGAAAACTTTCTATGCAGCCTCCATTGCATCTGCTAGCTCTTGCCTGGCCCAATTGTTTAGAATGATTTGATCTCTGACTTCAGTGCCTCAAGGCAAACCAAATGAAAAAGAATTGGCTATTGGCTTTGAGGCATTCACAAACTTTTTTGCAGATAAAGTCTTGTCAGTCACAATTGATACCTCTCGGCCACAATTGATACAGCCCCTTGCCAGTCTTCTGGTCCAGTTTTGGACCACTTCAGTTAAGAAGTTGACAAGATCCTGATAGCTATGAAGTCCACCACTTGCCCCCTTGATCCGTGCCCTTCCTGGCTGATTAAAGCCTGCTGGGAGAGCATTCAGACCTCCTTGGGAGACTATCATCAACTTGTTGCTGTCATCAGGGACCTTCTCAACTGGTCTAAAGGAAGCAGTGGTGCATTCGCTCCTGAAGAAGTCATCACTGGACACTAAGGTCCTTACAAACCATTGTCCAGTTTCAAATCTACCATTTTTGGGCAAGGTGGTGGAGAGATCGGTGGTGGAGCAACTCCAGGTCTTCTTGGATGATGCATCTGTCCTAGACCCATTCCAGTCCGGCTTTTGCCTTGGCCACGGGACAGAGACCATACTGGTCACTCTCACAGATGACCTCCGGAGACATCTGGTTCAAGGTGGGTCTGCGCTGCTGCTGCTTCTTGATCTAACATGGTCGATTAGGATCTTTTGACCCATGGCCTCGCCGACATTGTGATACAGGGGACTGCTTTACAATGGCTTTCCTCCTTCCTTCATGGTCAGGGATGGAGAGTGGCACTTGGGGAGGAATTGTCTCAGTGACACCCACTTAAATGTAGCATGCTGCAGGGGGCTATCCTTTCCCCAATGTTGTTTAACATCTACATGCCACCCCCTCACCCAGTTAGTCCAGAGGTATGGGCTGGGCTGTCATCAGTATACTTCAGTGGCAGCCTTACTGGTAAGTTGAGATGCAATTGCAGCCACATTCATGCCGGCTCAGGATTTCAAGGCGAGGTCAGTGCCAGCGATCTCTGGTTATAGTGGTCACTGGGTGGTCTGGGGCCTCTGCCATATGCGTGGCCTTGTGCACAGGGAGCCTGCTCCCCCTGCTCCTTTGGCCTGAGGAAGCTGCTGCCGTATGGGGGTGGCGCAGCTTGCTGACAATCCCTGGTTTGAACCCCAGCATCTCCCCATCATGGATCGTCTGCTGGTCTTGGTCAGAGGCAGCCACTGCTGTACAGGCATCTCCAGCTTATCAGACTCTGCTTGGACTAGATCCTGCCATACATGTGGCCTCACACCTGGGCCACCCCCCACCCCTGCTTCTGAAGGTGGGGGGTTAGTTCAACATCTTCCCAGTCCCCTTTCCATGGTGGTTTGGGGGCAGGGGGGAGCTCACAACACCCAACCACTTCTTGTTTTTACCCTGGGACTTGGGCTCACAGCACTGGCAGTGGGAGCAGGCTGGGGAAGGGGTCTGTCCCCCCTCCAGGCACTGCAGGAACATCTGCCCAGCACTGCAGCTCTGCCCATGTGGGGTTTTCAGTACCCCCCCCACCTGTGGGGCCTTGTAGTGAGGACACACCAACTCAGAACTTACCAGCTGCTGGCCTTTATAAAGTTTATATCTCCGGTACCTGGCATTATGTTTTCTGGCACATATGGCGTGGCCCGACAAAGTCACATTTATGTCAGATCTGACCCACATAACAAATGAGTTTGACACCTCTGTATCTAGACAGTTTTTGACTTCCAAGTAGTGAGCTCTACTAATTGCAACACAGAATTAGAAGCTGCATGTTTAGGAATGGAGCTTCCAAGATTCATTTATATGTACTGTGGTTCAAGTGACTGCTGTCTTGTGCAGTGATGCTAGAGGAAGTAACACCTTCAGCACTGCAATACATCAGCTTGACTCAGTTTTTTTTCTGAATTAACACCTTACTTCTGATAATGATTTTAAAAAATGAAAGCAAAATCCCTCAGTCCCTTATCTTGGTATAAAGATTTAAATGTAAATCCATTTCTGGCTGTATATGATCCTCTCATGTTTATTTAATAGTAGTGCACTATAATTAAATCAAAATAGCTCATTTTACTCCTCAAAGATAAAATGCTGCACAAAGGTCTAGAAAATGCTGCCTCTAGAAAAATAAATGAAGCTATCAGATCTGAGTGCCCATCCAGAAGTCAGGAAGCAGTAAGCTAGCTTAAGACAAGCAAATGTAAATGGTCTGCAATGTGGCCACATAAACCCAGCAGTACTGTATCAGATACTTTAGTTTCTTAACCTGTGTTCACTTAAAAGCAGAGTAAAATCACCCCTACTGAATGCAGTTCTCCTATTGCAGAGTTAAACAACCCTATTCCTTCCCACACTTCATCCTGTCTGGACAAGCTGCTGCTTAAACATTTCCTGCTAGTTTCTTGGGCCACATACCTTGTTGAACTGGAAAAGGTCACGCTTGAGCCTCTCTCTTACTGGATCATGTCCAGGCCTCAAAAACCTCCTCATTTTCTGTGTTATTCACTTGGCACCAAAACCTAATGAAGAATAAGGTGGATTTCAGTATCACAAATATTTAACATACCTAGAACATTTCAGACACACATAAAGTTGAGGAGGTTTGCAGCTTGTATTTTGGGTTCTTTCCTCTGAATGTGTGCACTGGAAGCCAGGTATTAGTAGGGCTGTCAACCTCCAGGTGGCCCCTGGAGATCTCCTGCTATTACAGTTGATCTCCAGATGACCAAGATCAGTTCTCCTGGAGAAAATGGCTGCTTTGGAAGGCAGATTCCATTATACCCTGTTGAGGTTCCTCCCCTCCCCAAACTGCACCCTCTTCCATGCTCTACCCCGAAAATATCTATGTATTTCCCAACACAGAACTGGCAACCCTAGGTATCAGCTGACAAGGCATAGTGATCCTCAATATGGCACCCAAAAACACTACACAGCCTCTTTTCTGGTGCTCATTTTCTTCTTTGACAAAGCACCTCTTCCCCAAAGCTTCCTGGTTTCAGAAGAACCCAGGAGAGACCACCTGCAAGAAGCATCCATTTACTAACAGTCAGTTCCATGACAGGGGAACGGGCCTGGCTTTCCTCACAACATATTGCAATTGGCCCTGCTCCCCCTGGGGGTCATTTTGAGTTGGCACCCATTCTCCATTTGCAAAGTTCCAAAAATACCCACAGGCACAGGCTCAGTAAGCTTGAGGGCTCCTTGATGTGCAACAGGTAACATGCACAACACTTATGCTAAGTTGCTTATTTTTGTTTTAAACATTCAAGACAGACTGAATCATCATCATTATCATCATGTTCACAGATGTCAAAATGTTAGAGCTGACTTGGCTGGTTAAAGTGTGGTAGAAGGTGCCAGTCAGGCCAACAGCAGTGAGAAATCAGACCTTCGCAAGAAACTAACTTCTGTTCAGGAGCCATATTATGCCTTTTGATCACTGGGACCCTTGCTTGTTAATCCTTCAAAAGGTACTGACAAAATTATCTTGAAAGTCTGGGAACTATAAAATCCTAGACGTTTGGCAGCAATCCTGTTCAGTTTCAGGCACTTAATTACCACCACAACACTGAAAAATTAAAATAGAAAATGGGGGGAAGGTTCTCAGGAAATGATCTACCTGTTCTGGGCAGCACACAGCTTATGTGCAAATTTGAATAGCGCCACACATTGTACAAGCATCTTGAACAGCAGTTGTGATGTACAGAGAGCTGCTTCTTGTTTCATAGGCATCTGGGCTCAAACTGGGCTCAAGACCAAGAAAGCTTCAGCTACAATACATTTGCTTGTCCTTAAAGTGCCACAGGACTCTTCTTTGTGGTCTGCGTTTATGGATACTAAGCTGAGAAGGTGGTTCGGGAGCAGGATACAACATCTGTATATAGGCCCAGTTAATGGTTAATCTGCTTTCTACAGCACATGAAATGCAAACACCTGTACTTAAAGCAGGTAACAAGGAGAAAGTGACTATGAGCATGAAAACTGAAGGACTTGCAGCCTACAGTTCTTTGTACCTCTTCACATACCTGACAGCTTCATATTTCCACAAAAACCAATAAGAGACTGTACAGAGAAATAAATAGCTTTGATTTACTGGAATAACTATAGAAATACTAGAATACTAAGCATAGCATACAACTGGCTTCATGCATACAGCAAGCTAGACTTAGAATGAATCATAGTTTCAGAGGTTTGAGGAACCTTGAACCCTAAGCAACATGGACATAATTTTAAGAGGGATATTGAAATAGGAAAGAGATTAAGATCCAGAAGGAAATCTTCAGGCTCTGCATATATTGTTTGTAGGGTGGCCAGATTGCCCACTTAGGCAGTGTCCTGCGCTCAGCCCCCCATTGCCACTTGATACAGTGGCACAGGAAAAATGGATGGCCCCGTAATGTCACTTCTGACTGCATAACTGGAAGTGATCTCACCATTTTAGGAAAATCCTAGAGTATCTTGCGATGGTGGTTACATAGCCTGAGGTAACACTGCAGCATTGCGGGATACCACTTGGGTAAGCCTCTGCCTCCCTACCCGAATTGCCAAGGGGCTGCCAGCTCATAGGTGGGAATAATAAAGGTTTCTCTTGCTTGAAAGCCAGTCGAATCCAACTCCAGGGGGCGGTGCTTTGTTTCCAAGCCAAAGGGCCCAAACTGCCTGTGGTCATGTGGCCAGCCTGACTAAATATCAAGGCGCACGGAATGCTGTTACCTTCCCACCGAAGCAGTACCTATTTCTCTACTTGCAATTTCTTGCTTTTGAACTGCTAGGTTGGCAGGAGCTGGGGCTGGAGATAGGAGCTCGCTCCTTCACACAGCACTAGGGTCTCAAACTGCTGAACTACAGACCTTCCAGTGTGCAGCTCAGCGTCTTAACCCCCAAAGTCACTTGCAGACAAGCATGCTCACATTCTTGCCACTCATACTTCTTACAGTGGGTGTTTGTGCCAACAAATCACATAATAGTTTGTCTCTGGGACAGCTGGCTCACAGTGAGAACTGAAAATTAAGACCTATCCGCAGGAAAAAGTAGCAAACTACAATATACAAAGGGAAACCCATGTAGCTTATGGTGTATCCCACTACTGATAGGAAACTGTGTTGTTAGTCTTGTCAGCTGTTTTATTATAATTACTGTGGTTGTAAAAGTCAATGTAATCATACTGAAACATTCAAATTTTATGTTGAAAAATCACAAACCATGCCTCTTACGTTGTATGGCCTTTTGGTTGTTAACAATTTGCTTTTACACCTTTGCCAGCTGAGAATACATCTCATGCTTCCCATGAAGCAGGTTCTTGTTTACAAAAACTTGTGTCACAGTAAGTGTTAGTCTTCAAATTACCACAAGAATCTAACCCACTTCTGCAATCTGATGTATCTTTATTAGACAGAAGGGAAGAGGAAGCCTTGTTAGGAGGCAGCGATTGACCCCATTTATTTATGTTATTTATAGTCCACCGTTCTCACATGGACTTGACGTGGATTACACATAGTGAGTCAGTACAACCAACAAAAATGGGATATTCAATAACGAATGCATTAGGATATTAGAAGACTGGAACCACCAGAAAGAACAGAAGCATAGCATGAGTACTAACATGGATCCAATTTGCAATACACTATATACAGTAGTAAAGAGTCCCAATCATTTATCTGAGTGAGCTTTTGAAACCATTTGGTGCTGTGCAGCCTTATTACCAGTGCAGAAAAGCCCTGCTGAACAGTTCAGTTTTACATAGTTTGGGGAAGCCCAGGAGAGTGGGGCCACAAAGGAGAAAGCACACGGATGGGCAGTTGTTGGTTTTGCCCATTTGCAGGTTAGTACCTGCAGAAAATTAACAGTATCTGGATAAACATTGAGGATATGGATTGTTTGTGTCCAAAAACCGCCCATCAACGGTTCTCAGTTCTTTCATATCATATACTTGTGCTTTTGTTGGAATATATACATTACAGCTATACTGGAACCCAGAAGAAGCTGCTAGATTTTAAATGCTTAAGCCATTCATACTGTGACATGACATTCTAAAGGCTGTGTTTTTACAAGAAGTCAGAAGAGCTACAACAGAACACGTTACCCGGTTTGCTTCTGTAGGCACATCTAAACAGATTTCTACAGATTACTTTATGTACCAGGTTAAGCTAGAGAAACAGAATTAAAAATAAAAATATAACTATTAACAATAAAATAAAAACTTCTACAGCTCCACATGCATGTATTACACCAAATATGAATACAGTTTGACAAGTATCCTCATGTATTTGCAAGCAAAATCACCATGTTGGTTTAAGCCTAAATTGGACTATCATTACATTCTCAATTCCTCACTATTGTGGGATGCAAGAACAGAAATGATACTGGGCAAGCTACTTAAGACCACACAAACACACATTTGGTATGAAACTCCTGGATTGTAGCAAAGGTCTCAACAGCCTGAAATGTTTCTATTACTTTATGCCAATGTAAACATGTAGACTCATTCTCTCTGAATTCCAATGGGTAATGAGGTCATCACCCACATAGCATGTCATAAATCAAACTATTCCTGCAAGGGTTTTATTAGAAATGCCAATCAAGTCACCACATGAGACTGAACAGTTAACCAAATTAAAGGGACATAACTGACAAGTTCAGCATGTTGTACACCAAACTAGCTAGATCTTGTCCCATATCAAAGCAGAGTAAGAAACCCCCATGTCTTTTAGGGCTATGCAAAAGATGTCAACTAGCTCAGTGCTTGTCCTATAGCAAATCAAGCTATGCCTCCTACCCTCACCAGTTAGGAGTGTAATTCTGTCAAAAACTCATGGTTACTTCATATCTGACTGTTCCTACAAAATCCAGCACAGTGTATGGAATGAACTATGCACCAAACATGTATACCACCAACTGAAAGCAAGTGTTTATTTTGCTTAACTTGGCAAATTTACCTTTGAGTGTTCTCTACATTTACTAGCATACCGAAGAAAACTGATACATAGGAAATTCCATCACATGTTAAACCTCCCTAACAGACCAAGAGCCTTCTCACAAAACCCAATGAACCAGCAATATCCTCTACCTTCCCAGCTGGCAGGCCAGATGAAAATGTATATACATCTCCAGGTGCAATGAAAGTGAAACAGCAATCTCCTTTCTGAACCAAAGTTCACCTCATCCATTCATGTACGTCTATGCTAATGAGCTGTGTGAAAGCTGCAACAACTCTCAGCAGAGGCTTCAAGAAACTTATTCCTTCAGTTCAACAACATTAACTCACACTCCTATGGAAAAAATAGTGCAACATTCACATGTTATTGCACCTGAAGAACTTATGTACTCCTTAAACAAAAAGCTTAGGATAAGCTCTCAAGTATGCACCAATGTTGACTTCCGGTTAATGGTGACCCTCTAGCAGATGTCTCCCTGGGAGCTCCCGGGGAGGCACTCTGCACACCAGTGGTTGGGGGGGAGGCGATTGTCCACCATCCCCCAGGAGCCTTTGGGATAGGCTCTAGCCATAGGGCTTTTGAAGGGTGGCCTCCTCGTCAGCGCGATACTGGGGAATTGAGGCACTCTTCCACCCCGACAGTCTGGCCACTGTGTGTCCATAATGGAACCTGAGCCGCTGACTGGGACAAGCGTTGGAGATCGGGCGTTTTACACATACCTTCGGCGAGATCTTCAGATCAACATCGAACAGTGAGTCGAGTTAAACAATAACACTGGATTATAAAGAGTAAGCTCCCCCGAAAAAGCGGCAAGACCAGTGAGCGGGGAAGGGGCCCCTCCCACATGCATAAACGAAGCAACATTTTTTAAAGGGGGAGCCGAAGTATAAGCCTGGAAAACTGGTTTGGGAAATACACCAGAGCGTCAAAAAGCAGTTGGGTGAATAGCAGAGACTTTGTCAGGCTCTTCTTAAAAGTAAAAATTTGCTAACATGGTGGGGAAAAAAATAGACAAAGACAGACAAATGAAACTGAAACCCCCCAGAAGTATGAGCCCCCAACCGGAAGATACCACTGCGTTTTCCAAACTGCTAGCTGATTCCTTGCACCCTCTACTGGACCAGATGACGAATATTAACCAACAGTTGACAACATTAAATCAGAACTTTGCAGCACAGCAGCTCCAATTGAGTGAAACTTAAAAACTGGCAGAGCAAACAGAGCTGAAGGTGAAGGAAATGGACACCTCATCAAAAAGGATCTGAAAAAGGGTGCAATTGCTGGAAAAGAAGCAAGCTTTTTCAGAATCTCAGCTTTGGCAAATGCAAATGGAGAAAGCTAATTCTGTTCTTCGATTCCAAGGAGTTCCTGAGACCAAAGACAAGAATCTAAAACAAATCCTGGGTGAGGCGTTGGCTCCAATGGCGGATTTGAAAGTGGAAGATTTGATGAGCGAAATGGATAATGTCTATAGGGCCTATTCCGTGTACTTTAAAAAGAACAATCTGCCTGGGGAGATCATGGTAAGATTCTCGAAGAGACACGTGAGATATCAGATCCTGAAAGCAACATCAGGAGCATCCTTGAAAATCGGAGGGAATACCATCAGGATTTTAAAAGACATTCCATTTGAAATAAGGAAGAAGAGGAAGGAATATAAGGACTTAATCATGTTCTTACAAACAAACAGCATTCTGTACAGATAGTTGGTGCCTGAAGGGGTCCTTTTCAAACTTAAAGACAAAAAAGAAAAGACTGACTCTGTTTTTAAAATGCGGGAGTTCCTGCGACTGCAACTGGGAGAGTCTGGGGAGGAAGGCAAAGAAGACAGAGGCAGCAAACCCAGCGATGCAGCCACTTCATCTAGCTGTTCTTCCGACAAGGACTCTGCTTCTGATAAGGGGACAGTGCCTCCCAAACGTGGTTACCATTTGAGGGATAGACAGGATAAAAAAAGATGAAGGCTGATGAATCCTGACTTGTACCTTATAGGCATTTATTAAATGGGGATGCTCTTGTGTTTTTCCTTAAACAGTAAAACTAGTAATGAGTGTAAAGATAACTAACATAGCATAGGTGACCATGTGCAATGTAATGATAGCATTATAAACTAAAATTGATATAAGCCATTATAATGATCTCCTATACTTGGGTTTTTAGTGGTTTTCTTTTCTTTCTCCTTTAGTTGTAGTTTGTTTTCCCCTCCCTATTTTTCATTGTAGTTTATAGAAAATGCAATAAAAAATACCCCTTCGGGGGTTTAAAAAAGAGAGTATGCACCAATGTTGCAAGCATTAATAGTTCAGTAGATGGCACAGCCACTTGCATACTTTAGCAATGAAATGCCAAGAACACATTAACCACACAATGAACTAACTCCAATGGAGCAGCTCCTTCAGTGACCAATTCACTGACATAGGAAGTGCCTCAAAAGAAGTACTTCTGGAATGGAAACTTAGCATTGTATCTGTTTTGACATTGTGCCACCCTTGCTGATCTTAATAGCAGATGCCATCAGCACAAAGTTCGGTACACTCCTAGAATGGCATTCAATTGTCAGAAACAATGATTAGTGTATATATCATCTACTAAGCACAGAAGTTGATGGAAAAAATGTAACCATCTGGAAACATTCTAGTGGAAGAGTATGGTCTAAATTCCAAGAATGTTTTTCACCTACTTCATTTGATTTCACCTGAGAGTTGTAGTACTTCCCATATTAGCAAGCTGAATTCTCATTAGTCCTTGAATAGGTTACTTCAGACTTCACATGCAATTTTGTAGCTTCCTAATCTCTTCTAATATTGAAATACTGATGAGAGTCATATTTATTTTAAAACAATCTGCTATCCAGCCTTAGTGGAGTTGGCTAATAAAAATCTAGTTAACTCAAATAAACAATAAAAAGAACAGTAACGAAACAGTCCCAACAGGATAAAATAATAATCTGGGAACAGACACAATGGAATAAATTAAATCAACCAAAACACTGTGTGAATAAGGTGGTCTGACCAGTGGCTAAAACCTAAGTTAATCATCAGGAGAATGGCTGTAGGGAGGGTATTTATAGTCCAGGTGCCACTGCAAAAGGGCATGTCTGGTAGCCTTCAAGTTGGGAGTCCACAGAGAAGGACCTTGACAGCAGAACAAGCACATCGAAGAGCTAGATTAGAGTCCAGCAGCTCCTTAGAGACCAATAAGACTTTCAGAGTATGAACTTTTGAGAGTCAAAGCTCCCTTCGTCAGAACTAGTACATAGGCTCATACAGGAGCAAGTAGGCTCTTAAAGCCTTAAATGGTCTTGGTTGAAGAAAAAGGCAATCACCACTGCAATTGTTGGGATTAGCAGTAACTGCTCAGACCCCGACCATACAATTGCACCTTTCTTATTAATTTCTTCTCTCCAAAGGGCAAAAATGTGTGCTATTTAGTACATTACCTTGATGGAGTGAGAAGCCCTCAGAGAATACTTTTAGCAAGAACAGGTATGAAGGAAAAAGTGCCCAGCATCTGCCACAGAAACCCATCCAAGAAAAACAAACTCAAGAAAAGGAAGTAGTAAATACAGTAAGAGGTTCATAACTATATAGTGTTATAAAATAGCTTTAAAAACCCACACACCACTAAACCAGCACAGGAAGATCCCTCAGGCTGATCTTGTGAAATAGAGAATCACTTTGAAACCTGATGCACATGCAGGTGACTACTCTTGATTTTTCTTTCCATTCTTTTCCATCTGGCTTATAATACACACCTAAATTCCAGACATGACATGCAGTTTTCTGCAGTACAATGCCCACAATGTCATAAGTATTTTTCTTGTTCACTTGCAGAACTGACAGGCAATGGAGCCCAAAGTAGATAAAGCTAAGATTGCAAACTACTTTGGTACAGGGTTCAATAGCAGCGACACAATGCACTGGAAGAATTTTTAAAAATTGAATTTAAATAAGCAAGTTAAATCATAGTTTAAATCACCAAGAAGCAGCCAATTTAAAACCATTGTTTTATATCAAAAGTTGGGGGACTGCACAAGACATGTTGACCATCCTTTTCTTCATAAAGATCAGTGCTGTGAATGCACAACAAAAACGTTTCCATTCTTTCAAGTTGTGTTTGTCTGTAGCAGTAGAAAACAGCCAGAAGCACCTTAAAGGGTAAAGGTAAAAGTTCCCTTGCTCGAAAGCCAGTCGAATCCGACTCTAGGGTTGCGGTGCTCATCTCCGTTTCAAAGCCGAAGAGCCAGCGCTGTCCGAAGACGTTTCCGTGGTCATGTGGCCGGCATGACTAAACACCAAGGTGCACGGAACGCTGTTACCTTCCCACCGAAGTGGTACCTATTTATCTACTTGCAATTTCTTGCTTTCGAACTGCTAGGTTGGCAGGAGCTGGAACTAGAGACAGGAGCTCACCCCGTCATGCGGCACCCAGGTCTCGAACTGCTGAACTACTGACCTTCCACAGCCTGCAGTTCAGCGTCTTAACCACTTGAGCCACCGCAGCTCCCTAACTAACCAATTTGTGGCAGGGTATGAGCTTTCATGAGCAGTGACTCATGAAAGCTCATACCCTGCCACAAATTTTGTTAGTCTTTAAGGTGCTACTGGACTCTTGCTATTCTTTTAAAGATATGCTAATAGATACTACGGCAGTTTCAATCTGCATTGGTAACAGTTAAAACTATCGTCAGCAACATCAATATAACTGTTACCAATACATGCATACCTATGAGATAGAAGGTCATCCTTGCATATTCCATACAGTGATAACATAACCCAAGTAATAGTTTTACATAATATCTAAGCAGAGTGACCCCCTCCTTTTTTTTTTTTAAACAAGTATGGAAGTTTAATGGGATGTTCTTAAAAGCAAAAGTTGCCTAAATGATACTATTATTTGCCAACTGCCACTGCATGAAACATATTGACAAAATTATCTCTGGCCCACAAAAATGTACATCATGATCCTTTGTGCTCCAACAGACGAATACAGCTGCCTTCTGGAATTTCTATTAGGCTAGTATATCTTAAACTAGCCATTCCAACTAGCAGTTTGCATATTTAAAGTCATTACTCTGGCTGGTTTTACATTTCTCAGGCTTCTTTCATAAATAAAGAGATCACAGGAATGTCTTTGTAGCAATGTGTACAGTGGTATGAATCCAGCAATCCACGTAGGGAAGGCACACAGAATTTTCCCACATGCCTCTCTGTTCCTACTGCCCCTTCTAGGATCATTGCTGGGATTGCAGAACCCATGTGGAAGAACAGTTGCACAAGTCAGAAGGCTAAAGAGGTCCAAGATGACAATGACCCCTTTCCTTGGCAGAGTCATACCTGAAGAGGAAGCGACAATTTCAACTTCTTGTGCTCTCTTACTGCAGAGCCCCAACCCATTCTACCTTATGAATCCCACAACCATAGCAATGATTTTTCTGTGGCTGCAGGAACAGAGAGCTATGCAGGAAAGCTTCACATTTTGTACACAGTGTTTTGAGCATCTAAAGCACAATAAAAACACAAAGTACTTGCTTAATAAAAGTGAAAAGCTGAAGTAGTCATTCATTATAAGAAACGTATAATTACACA
Organism: Gekko gecko; assembly: GCA_029375565.1. Lineage (NCBI taxonomy): Eukaryota > Metazoa > Chordata > Lepidosauria > Squamata > Gekkonidae > Gekko > Gekko gecko. Next base: position 222,679,785 of record JAPDNY010000002.1, read on the forward strand.
CTGCTGACTCAAATGGGTGGACAAGAGCTACATCTTCACTGAACAAGTATGATCAAGTGCTTTCCTCAATGTCTCTTAACAGGTTACAGGGAGTAAAGATGCAACTATTTTAAGATTACTTTGATTAAAGGGATTCAGAACATCAAGGATGATGATTAAGTACATTATTCCTAATTCTTTAATAGAAGGGACTGCTATAATGGACTAGCCCTGACTTCTCTTACTAAGAAATGAACAAGTGATGGTGACAGTCAACAACTATACCTCAAATTTGTTTTTTTTTTAAAAGTCTGCTAATAGATTCCCTTTTCAGATAAATTCATTAGTAAATGAGGTACTTTAATTGATCATGCAGTACCTGCAAAAGATGTTCTGCTTATTTAGTCCTACCCTTTATGGTTTCTGGGTTGAAAATACTGGTTATCTGCAGATGTGCATTCCTTCACACCATGTTTTAACCCACCCACCATCAACATCAGAGATTGCTGGGGAAAGGGTATAGAGGGAAGGGCTACCTAAGCCTTCTACTGTTTGACATTTGTCTGCTCAAGAATTGCGCCAGCCTAGCTGTTATGCCCACTCATCCCTCCCTTTCACCACCACCCCTGCTCACCAATTCATAAGGGCCTCAGTGGCTGCTTTTCAGGGGGAGTAAGTGAACCATGGCCTATATTTACACATGTGGTATGACTTGCCATTAACAAGTTCATTCCTAATGGGATGGAAGAGGACCAGGCTATACATTAAGCAATCCAGGTGCTATCAGCTGCATAGATAAGGGGCCAGGGAGACTCCACTCTCTGCTCTTCACCATACTAATTGGCCTTCTCTAAGCTGTGCAAATTAAACAATACATATATATATATATTTATAGTTGCATAAAATAAATGGCTCTTAAATATAGCTTCTCTCCAGTATTATATACGCCAGGATTAACTGTTTACAATTCTCCAGTTGGGAAGTGGTTTATGCTGTCTTGAATGGGACAGTGTATTACAAGTTTAACTCTCTCCAGTTAAAATCCTCTCCCCATGACCACACTGCAATGTTACCTTCCTCGGTGGTGAAGCAAAAGAGCAGATTTGTAGATGTTGTTCCAAAGATCGTTGATGAGCAACTATGTCACAGCAGAACTATAGTATCATAGTTAGCAGCCGCTTCCAACCCCCTTGTATTCCTATTAAAAGGTCCAATTACATATTTGCTGCTTCTTATCCAAACACCTCAAAACTAAATTTGAAAAATACATTATACAAGTGGAGGACTCTCAAGGACTTGCAGAGGATTATCTCTTTTTCCCCTCCCCCAATATTTTCTCTTTCACTTTCCTGAAAGCCTCCATATCTTCTCCCCTCTCCCTGCTTCCTTCTCTTTCCCACACATACACCCAAATACCCACACATATCTTTATCTGCCCCCATCTTCACTCCCTCACCCCCGGTAGCTTCTACCCAGAAAAAAAACTATGGCCCAGTTACGTATTGTATATGTGGAATAGGGAAAGTTGCTAAGGTCGGAGTGTGCAGCTTTTGAGAAGCAGCTTTTAAAATAAGACTCAAAATAATATTACCTGGGCATATTTGGTCTATGATCTAGAGGACAAACACAGGTTCACTTTACAGTTACAGCAAAGTAAGGCTGCAATCTAGATATATGGACCAGAAGTAACTCCTACTAAACTCAATAGGATTTACTATTTCTTAGCAAGTCTGCTTTAGATTGTGCTGAAAGGTGTGTCACCACACAGGGCTCTTTCCTAGCAGACAACAGAAAATCCATGCCATATACAAACCAGTTTTACCAGATCACAAGAATCACCCAAGTTTCAAATGCTACCAGTTTGAGCTGAAACTCCTGAATTAACCACAAAAGGAACATCCTTAAATACTGAAATTAGACTGAACGCTCACACAAATATTACTATTAACATATGATTATATTTAAAACTGAATTTTGAATCAAAAACAAAGTTTTAAATATTTTTCCAAAAAACTTGTTTCAGTTCTAAAGTCCCTTGCTTGAAAGCCAGTCAAATCCGACTCTAGGAGACAGAGCTCATCTCCATTTCCAAGCCAAAATGCAAGTACTTCTCCGTGGACTTCCGGTTGATGCAGCAGCAAGGTCAGAAACATCCCAAGGAGCTCCTGGGATGTTCTGAACTGGCCCACATTTTGGGGGGGGTCTAGAAGACTCTAGACCCAAGGAGACCTCTGGAAAGGGTCTCTGAAAATAGTGGGGTGCATTTTTTGGGTCACTATTCTCGGTTGAGACCTGGAGGTAAGCCCCGATTTCCCAGTGGGGCACAGCGCCATCTTGGCACTTAGCTGCTTGCACAGCAGAAAAATAGCAAAGAGAGTCTGTCTGCAGACTTCCTAAACGGTGAATTAAAGATGTAAAGGTTTACCCTCCCTACTTGGCTATCTGTCTATAAATACTTTTAAACAAGGAAGATTTTGAGAGGGAACGAAGATGAGAGAGACAGTCTTTGAAGCCGGCCTTCTCCCCACCCACCCCTTTTCGCTCATTACTTTCACTTTTGCCTGTCTCCCTGAGACAGAGAAAAGCTATAATTAATAGGAGTAATAAATTAGAAACAACTAGAATCGGACATCTGAGCTGGATTTGGGTTTTGCACTGTTGATGGGGGGAAAAGGCTGTATAAGTTGGTTAGTAACCAGAAGTGGCAATTAGAAGTTAAAAGCTACCCACTCTGGTTGGATTGTAAATCTGCCCACTTTGATTGGAGATTAAAGCTGGAAATCACTGGATACTCTCATATCTACTTTCAGATTATAAATTTGGAAAACACCGGCTGTTTTTGCCATCTATTTTTTGTTGGGTTTTTTACCTACCTTGGTTGGATAACTGGTTCCTTTTTGTTGTTATTGCTTCTGGAAAATAGTTTTTTACCTGTTAAGACTATTGTATCCAACCTGCTTGGAATACAAAAGAAGTTTGGACTTCCTTCATTATTTCCCATTTGCTATTGGGTTTGGAGCTGCTTACCTTTTGATTTACACTTGGAATATATTAAGAGCTAACTATTTTGGAACTAGAATTTAACTGTGATCTGGAGAAACAGGAGGTGCTTGGACTACTGAAGAGATATATAAATGATTGAAGAGGCCTGTAACCTATTCTTTTTTGTGTGTATGTGTGCACTAAAAGATGCTTAAGAGAATTTTTATTTGATGAATGCTAGATTTAAAGCGTTTGGGGGGGTCCGGATTGGAAAGATATCATATTGAGTTTAATGTATGGTCTGATATTGGCTTTTGACACTTAATACTGAACCTGGTAAGATAGAAAATAAGGAGGAGGAGTAAAGATATTGGGTGATTAATTGTATAACAGGATAAAAAGAATTTTTAAAAGCTAGGAACATGAGTAAACCAGCTAAGAAAAATACACCCCCAGCATCTGCAGCATCTTCGCCTGCCACACAGCCTAAATCATTGGGAACTATGTTGACATTAGATTCTTTGAAAGACTTTAAAAATGATATGCAGGTTATTTTTCAAACAAGCCTTAGCCAAACGCAGATGGATATGCAAACTAAATTCCATGCAAGTTTAAGCCAGGTGCAGAGTGATCTGCAAGATAGACTACAATCAGGCCTAAATCAGGTGCAGACAGCTTTAATACAAGTCACAGATCAAATGAAAAACTTAAACACTGAGATTGGAGATGTAAAAGTTAAAATAGCTGATCTTAACAAACTAGAAAATAAGAAGGAAATAACAGAGGTGGCACAACAAGCCAAGAAAGCTGAAGAGAAAGCTGAAGCAGCATCATTGAGGGTAGACAGGTTAGATAAACAGCAGAAGATGGCCCTGGACTCTCTGATACAATTGGGAGTATTGTGGCAACTACTCCAGGCTGTCATCAGCAAGCAGCTGGCAATGGGGCAGGACATGTGCATTCAGAATGTCCCTGAGCAAAAAGGAGAAGAGCTAATCAAAGTTATGGCAGAAGTATTGGCAGACTTCATGGAAGTTGAATATGAAGAAATGGAGAGGGAGATTGACTTTTTATACAGAGCTAACTCTGCTTATGCAAGGAAGAACAACCTTCCAAGGGAAGTACATATGAAATTTACTAAGAAGTCAGTCAGAGATCATGTCTGGAAAGACAAGGAAATAAAGATTGTAAGAGAAGTTCCCTGGAAAATAAGACAAAGAAAGAAAGAATATGTATTTCTGACCTCCAAACTGACAGCAAATTCAATTACATTTCGATGGCTTACTCCAGAAGGAATTTTTTTTACATTTGAAGGTCAAAGATTTAGACTGGACTCCATCTTCAAGGCAAAAGAGTTTTTGGATCATTATGGAAAACTTTTACAAAGAGAAGAAACAAATAAACCAAAAGCAAAAGTTACTGCAACCGAAAAAGAAGAGGAAGCATCAGCCTACTCAACAGCCTCGGATGAAGAACTTGAGGCCAGCACAGCCACAAAACCATCCATACAAAGTAGACCACAAAGAATGACGAGAAATAGAAATGGTAGTAATAAGAATAGATCATAATGGATTCATCAACAACCAAGATATTATCAGTAAACGTAAATGGATTAAATTCACCTGAGAAAAGCCGACATTGCTGGGAGGGCAGGGTAGAAATCTAATAAATAAACAACTTAAAAAAATAGACATAGATATTGTATGTCTACAAGAAACACACATTAGACATAAAGATGAACATTTGATTAATAAGAACCTTGGTAAGTTATTTACTGCTTCAGACAATGTGAAAAGAGGAATAGCTGTATATGCCAAAGAAAAATTAAAACCTATTTTGATACTCTCATCAGAAAATGGAAGACTTTTGCTACTTGAAATAGATATTAGAGACAAGAAAGTCTTACTTGTGGTGATATATACACCGAATAAAACACAGGGCAAATTTTTTGAAATGAAGGAAACTATAACAAAATATGTTTACATGGATATATGTATAATTGAAGATTTCAACACTGTATTTGATCATGTCCAGAGACAGGAGAATTATTAAGAAGATTAAACCTTCCAAAGGTTTACTTCCAAGATCGTTTCTAGAATTGGCTGAGGAATATAAACTGATTGATGTTTGGAGAATTAGAAATCCAACTGCAAAAGACTATACATTTTATTCTGGCAGACATAAATCTTGGTCCAGAATTGATATGTACTGGATTACATCAAATTTTTTCCAGGAAATTGAAGGTATGTATATTATGCCACAAACCTTTGCAGACCACAACCCGCTATTACTGAAGATTAAAGACAGTCCAAAAAGATTTAGATGGAGACTAAATATACAATTACTTAAAAAATGACAATTTCTAGAGATGACTAAGAAAGAAATGAAGACTTTTCCCCAATAAAATATGAATAGATCCATGAAGACAGTTTGGGATAAAAGTAAAGCTTTTTTCAGAGGACTGGCAATTAGATTTACAGCCTGGCAATTAGATTTACAAGAAAAGAGAAAGAATGAAGACATTTCAAGAGATAATGGACACTATCCAGAATAAACAAAAAAGAATTAAAGATGGACCCTTCGAATGAGAAATGAAAGATGAAGATTAAAATATTACAGCATCGACTCAACTTACTTTTATCGGAAGAAATGGCAAAAAATATTAAATTTGCTAAACAGGATTACTTTGAAAATGCAAACAAACCAGGAAGATGGTTGGCTTAAGAAAAGAGAAGGAGAAAAGGATGATGTACTCATTGTATGATAAAGAGAGAAAAGAAGACTTTTCTAGAAATGGACTAAGGGAAATAATTCAAGACTTTTACATGCAATTATATAAAAGAGTTGAAATCTAAACAAACTCAGAAACAGTACTTAGATGAACAAGACCTACCTGCAATTTTGGAAGAAAACAGAAAAATGTTGAATGATCCTATAACAATGATGGAAATCACAGAGGCTATTAGGAAACAAAATACAAATAAAGCACCTGGACCAGATGGACTACTAGCTGAATATTACAAAATATTTGAAGATGTATTACTGATACTATATAAAAATATAATTTGTTCTCTAATAGAAAAACAGAGATACCAGAATCTTGGACTGAAGCAACTATAACATTGATTCATAAAGAGGACACAGATCCTAAAGAGATAAAAAACTACAGACCTATCTCCCTCTTGAATTGTGATTATAAAATATTCGCAACTATCTTGGCTGCAAGGTTGAAAAAATTCTAATAGATTTTATACATCAGAACCAGACAGGTTTCTTACCTAAAAGACAGCTGAAGAATAATGTGAGAACAGTTCTAAATATATTAGAATATTATGAAGCACATCCAGAGAAACAGCGGGCTTTAATATTCTTGGATGCTGAAAAAGCATTTGACAATGTCAATTGGCAATTTATTATCCAACAGATGAAAATTATTTATTTATTCAATTTGTACACCGCCCTCCCCACAAGCAGGCTCAGGGCGGCTCACACAGTTGGTACAAAATACCAATAAAACCACATAAAATCACTTTAAATCACATTAAAACAATTCAGATACAAATGGGTTATAAAATCATAGGTGCTGATTGTCCATCATTAGTTAATTCAGATGGTGTACTAAGAGTGTCGCAAGCAGACAATCCAGCTCATGGTCTTCTTGAGTCACATGGTAGTCTAGGCCAGACGTTAGGCTAAGGGTGGGGCTCATTGATGGTGATGATCAGGACAGCTCCTAGCCGAAAGCCTGGTGGAAGAGCTTCATCTTGCAGGCCCCGAGGAACTGTAAGAGGTCCCACAGGGCACCTGCTCTCTTCCGGGAGCTCATTCCACCAGCAAGGAGCCACCACTGAAAAGGTCCTGGCCCTGATAGTGGCTAGCCTGGCATCTTTGAGGCCCAGGGTGGTCAGTCGGTTCTATGACTCCAACCGCAGTGCTCTCTAGGGAATGTGTGGGGAAAGGCAGTCCCTCAGGTATGTCGGACCCTGGCCATATAGGGCTTTAAAGGTAAGCACCAGCAACTTGAAGTGAATTTGGTATGCTATTGGCAGCCAGTGCAGTGCCTTCAGCACAGGCTGGATGTGCTCCCATCTGGGCAGGCCCATCAGCAGCCTGGCTGCGGCATTCTGCACTAGCTGCAGCTTCTGAATTTACGACAAGGGCAGCCCCATGCAGAAAGCGTTACAGTAGTCTAGTCTCGAGGTAACCATCACATGGATCACTGTGGCCAAGTTGTTGTGGTCAAGGAAGGGAGCCAACTGCCTCACCAGCCAAAGATGGTAAAAGGTCAATTTAGCAGCGGCTGCTACCTGGGCCTCCATTGTTAAGGAAGTATCCAGGAGCACTCCCAAACTCCTAACCACTGGCACCGGCACCAATGGTGTCCCACCGAAGGTTGGGAGTGGGACCCCCCACCCCCATACCGCCCCGACCCACACACAGGACCTCCCGTCTTTGCCAGATTCAGCTTCAGCTGACTCAGCCTGAGCCAACCAGCCATGGCTTATAACACCCGGTTGAATTCTTCCGGTCTGGAGTCTGATTGGCCACCCAGCATCAGATAGAGCTGGGTGTCATCAGCATACTGGTGACACCCCAGCCCGTACCTCCAGGCTCTCTGGGCAAGGGGGTGCATATAGATATTAAATAACATCAGGGAATGCACTGCCCCTTGAGACACTCCACATTCCAGCGGGTGCCTCCTGGACTTCTGTTCCCCTAGTGCCACCTTTTGTCCCCAACCTTGAAGGAAAGAAGCAAGCCATTGCAAGGCAAGCCTCTGGGGAAGTTTAGGACTAACTTTATAAGGGCCATTGAAGCTATTTATACAAAACAGAAAGCGAAAATAGTAGTAAATAATGAACTGACAGATAATATATGGATTGAAAAAGGGACAAGGCTGTCCAATATCTCCACTGTTTATATTAATGTTGGAAGTGCTGACAAGAATTATCAGGGAAGACCACCGTATCAAAGGGATGTCAATAAGAGGAAATAAATATAAACTTCAAGCCTTTGCTGACCATTTGGTATTTATCTTAGAAGATCCAATGGATTTGGTACAACAACTGATGAATCGGATTAATGAAATGATTAATGAAAATGGCAGTAATGAAAATAAATTAGAAGATGAAAATGATCATGAAAGATATGACTTCAAAACAGAGATGTGAAATAGCAGAATTAACTGGATTTCAACTGGAAAAGAAAGTCAAATACTTGGGTATTAATATTACAGCAAAATGTAGTTCTCTGATGAAAGATAAATATAATAAAGTGTTACAAGACATTAAAAAAGATTTAGAGAAATGGACAAAGCTCCAAGTATCACTAATGGGTAGAACAGCAATTCTGAAAATGAATGTTCTACAATGTTTGATGTTTCTATTCCAGACCCTGCCAATATATATTAAACAAAACTTCTTTGATGGATTGAATAAACTGACACTACGCTTTATATGGCAAGGGAAAAAACTAAGAATTAAATTGAAAGCCTTTCAGGATGCAAAAGATAATGCTGTATTTGGAGCACCAGACTGGAAGAATTACGATAGGGCAGCAAGTTTCGTTTGGCTGAGAGAATGGATTTTACTCGAAGACCATAGACTGCTGACTTAAAACTGGGATGGCACACATTCTTATGGTATGGGAAGCATCTGGACATAAATATTTCAAAAATCATATAAGAAGATCATTATTGACAACCTGGGAAAAGAGCCGTCCGATGATATATACTAAAATTCCAAGACGGATATCTCCAGTGGAAGCCTTTTCTCAACCAGCTTTGACTTCAAAACAAGCAGTTATTAGATACGCAGAATTGCTAAACGATGGAAATAATCTAAGGAAGAACTAAAGAAAAGGGAAATAAATTTAGATTGGTGGACTAGAGTACAAGTGGAATATGGGTACAGTAAGGATAAATAGACAGATGGATTTTATTTAGAACAAGGTACATTTGAAAAATTATTATGTACTTCAAGAGAGGAACTTATTAAGAAAATGTATGCTATCCTAATGCAATTGAAAATGCAGGATGAAATAGTTAAAGAATGTATGATTAAATGGATGCACAATATAGGTTATAACATAGATTTGTTAGGTAAAGGTAAAGGTTCCCTTGCTCGAAAGCCAGTTGAATCCGACTCTAGGGTTGCGGTGCTCATCTCCGTTTCAAAGCCGAAGAGCCAGCGCTGTCCGAAGACATTTCCGTGGTCATGTGGCCGGCATGACTACACACCAAGGTGCACGGAACGCTGTTTCCTTCCCACTGAAGTGGTACCTATTTATCTACTTGCAATTTCTTGCTTTCGAACTGCTAGGTTGGCAGGAGCTGGAATTAGAAACGGGAGCTCACCCCATCATGCGGCACTCGCGGGTCTTGAACTGCCGAACTACTGACCTTCCACAGCCTGCAGTTCAGCGTCTTAACCACTTGAGCCACCGCAGATTTGTTACAATGGAGTAAAATATGGAATATGAGTATCGTTGACTAAATGTTTCATTTAAAGAAAATTTGTATAAAATGTTTTATAGATGGCACCTAACTTCAGATAGGTTAGCTAAAATGTATAAAAATTTGAGTAACAGGTGATGGAAAGGTAATAGTCATGTTGGATCATATTACCATATGTGTGTCGGCATGTGTACAGGGACTGCCGGCAAGATGACAGCTAATCTACAAGATTGAAATTATCTATGTAACAGCTTGGAGTCACATGATGAACTGATTGCATCAGACTGCTCTGGATATGTCACAGTGACTCTGCATCTCCACTGTGATTGGTTCTGTGGACTATATAGTCTGAGCTGTGGTACCAGAGTATGCCCTTGTGTGGTAACTGATTGCCTTGTTGGTTTGAACACTGAATGCTCAGCTGTGAAAGACTGTGTAAATATTGCAAATAAATTGTATATATCCCTGTACTAAACTGGTGTGCGCAGGACATCCCTGTTCACACCACCGACAATGTGGTGGACATGTAAAAAGGTGCGTAAATACTGGATTGAAGTACATACTTTTTTACAAACAGTGTTGAATATTACAAAATCTTTTAAACCAGAAATATTCCTGTTAAACTGTCTACCAGATGACTTAGATAAGAACCATAGATACTTTATTTTACATGTTATAACAGCAACTAGAATTTTATTCGCAACAACATAGAGGACATTGAAAATCCCAACAATGAATGAGTTGATAACGAAGATTATGGAATGTGCTGAAATGGACAGATTGACAAATATATTAAAAGGAAAAATGGAAGAAGAATGGGACCATGGAGGGCTTTTTATGACTGGTTAAAACATAAGTACTGAAAAACTAAGACTAAACAAAGAACAATAAGAATGATGGCTATAATAGCTGTGAAACTTGTATGAGATTTGCAAGCAGAATGTTACATTGGATGTTTTTTATATATCTCTGTAACTCCCTCCCCCCTTCTTTTCCCTTTCTCCCTTTCTATGTATAAACTAATAAAACTCCTAAAAAAAACTTCTCCGTGGTCATGTGGCCAGCATGACTAAACACCAAGGTACACGGAACACTGTTACCTTCCCACTGAAGTGGTACCTATTTCTAATTACCCACTAATAATTTACACACATCTACTGCTTTTAAATTCAGTTGGCTTGGATCTCGACTAGAATTTCCATGGGACGGGGTGTCCCAACTATTCTCTCCTCCTGTTGAAGGCCTGTGCTTTCCCCCCAAGCTGTTCCAGAAGCAGCATTACAGGGAGCAGGCATTTTGTATGCAGTGCTGCATCAGAGGAAGGGAAACTGATGAAAATCCCCTCCCCCACTTTGTGCTCCTGGAAATTCAAGGCAGGATGCAAGCTAATGTGCCTAAGTAACCTATCAAGAAAGTAGGGATTACATCTTGAAAATCCAGTAACTAACTCGCAGAGAAGGAAAATTATACAGCACAAAACCAAAGGAACAAGTAGCCAACACAGCAGGATCATCATTCACAAGTTAATATTCTAAGGTAAAAATCAAAACACTAAAGCCCAGGACCAACTAGGCCTAGGGCATCTATAAGTACGATTCTAAGCACTGAATCACTTCACACGCAGACCATCTTTTAAAAAGTGGATCTAGTGAAAAGCAACATTACCACTTACAACCAAATGAAGACCATGGAGCCAGATAGGTGGGATTTGCAAAAGGTTATCCTTTTTGCCAGATTCAAACACCATATTGTTTCTAAGAAACAAGAGAAGGCTAGTTTCCTTAGACAAGGAACTTTACCACATACCTGAAACTAAGATATATATTTTATATCTCTAAGGCATACTTTTAAAACAGCACAACCAGGGAATTATCCTATTTTCTACCTTTACTAACCACCCACGCAGGAAATACATGGACTTTGACCTGTGAATAGCCATGGACTGTCAATAAAGTTTGGTGAAGGTTCACCATTACTACTGTTTGTCATCTGTATTCCGCATGGCTAATATGCCCAATACTCAAAATCATCTCTGCTTTGGATTGAGACACCAGTTTCATTACAACATCAATCTGATGGATCATTCTAACCGCTTAGGCATATTCATGGGCTAGAAATCAAGATTGTCAGGAGGATACACAGGCCATGATTTTTTAAAAATTAACTAAGCATAAGTATAGATTCAGGTGGTCAGCTATAGTTAGCTGTAGGAAACATTTAACCAGATAAGAAAATTGTGAACCCATTATCTTTCACTTATGCAAAATGATTTGTAACACTTTATTCCCACAAACACCTAGTCTGTCCACTGCCGGCTCGCCCACTAGGTGAGCTAGGCACTCGCCTAGGGCGCCAGGCCCGCAGGGGCACCAAACAGCCCCCTGCCCCCCCGCCACCACCGCCAATGAAGTGCCCCAGCGGGGCTCAGGAGGCGGCAGCAGTGGCGGCAGAGCTTGCACGCCCTCCTCCTCCCCCTGGGCAAGCCAGCGCTCAGCTCAAAGGGAAGAGGCAGGGGTTTAAACCCCGCCTCTTCCCTGGCTTGCCTCAGTGCCCCCGTGGCTGCGGAGCACCGAGGCAAGCCGGCGCTGGGAAGGCAGGGGCGGGGGTTTGAATCCCCGCCTCTTCCCTGGCTTTCCAGGGCGCCCCGCAGCTGCGGAGCACCCAGGAAAGCCGGCGCTCCAAGGGAAGGGGCAGGGGAAAACCCCGCCTCTTCCCTGACCTGCCTGGAGGGCCCGCAGTTGCGGGGGGCGGGGGTAACCGGGTGCCGCTCGGGCCACCACCCCGGTCTCCAGCCCCACCGGGAGGTTGGCATCCCCGGTGGGGTGGGCGCCACAGGCTGGCCTGCCTAGGGCGCCCAGACACCTGGGGCCAGTCCTGAGTCTGTCACTAACACTCCCACAGCTTGTCCAAGTTCATGCCATGAGTAACTGACTGAGCCTGGACCTCAAAATAGACTTACTAGGATCAAGGCCAGTATTTTGTTCAGATCACTGTACCAACACATAAGCAACAGAGTACAATACCAAGAGAAATCATGTAGGTACTTGTTATCTGTACTCATTGCAGAAATATACTTATTTATTGCAGAAAGACTAGCCTGAAAACCAGAACTCTGCTTATATTACCTATAACATTTAAGACATCTATAAGCAAGAGAATAGTAATAAAGTTGATAGTGATTACTACACGTGCCTTAGGAAACTAACACCTATTACAGCTTCTCCCACATAAAACGCTATTCGACCATTTCATTGCCAGAGGATAACTTTAACAAGTAACAATATTCATAGCTGAAATATACAAGGCAATACAAAGCATGTGTGAAATAATTCTACATGACACATTTAAACTAAGGAAACTATGACACATGAACTTCTGCAGAAGAAATAAATGGAAATTTTAACAGCACCTCAACATCTATAAACAGTTAAAGGGAACACTCACATGATAATTTCTGTTTAAAGAATGAACAAATAGGAACATAATCCAGCAAGGACTCTTCAGTTCATGCTTTATATTTTGCAAATGTTCCATGTTAACTGATCCAAGATTAGAGACAAAGATCAGCATTACTTTCTCATACTCACATAAAGACAGGCATCATGGCAATTTTATATGGCCATGGCACATGGAAGAGCAGTTCCATTACCAAACAATGCTCACACGCTACCAGGAATAGCATTAGATCTGTAACTACTTTCCATTACTTTTGGTGAAGTACCAGTAGCAGCAGGCCTTTCCATTCAAAGAACCACAATGCAACTTTAGGACAATTTATCCAAGATAGTGTACCTACTACTTCTGGCCATTTTTCTTTTATGAACAGACAAAATAATTTTAGTTTCTCATCCTTTTGTTGAAGCTTTTGTTTTGTTAAGTGGGTTTTACTACTGCTTCCTATGGTTATTTTAATAGTTAATGATCATACTTGGTTTTATGTTTTAGTTGAAAGGAGTAATGGAATTATGAATTTTATTCTGAGCTATCTTGGTCAATGGGAAAGGTAGGATATAAGTATATTCAATCAGATTACAGCTACCCAGAAGAGCACCCTAATCCTAAATATGTTTCTTCAGAAGTCAATTACACTTAATTATGTATGCTCAGGGGATTCAGTGAATAACAACCTGTGAACACACGATGCTACAGCAAAACTAAAGTGAAGCAGGTGCAGGCCTGAATGGCAAGCTTCTGCAGGAGTCCACTGGATGGTGTATGTAAGAGCAGTTAACAAATACAAAAGGATATAAATACAATACACTTTTTTTACAAGTGTGTTCTCTGAACAGCAGGCTAAAGGGATACTAAAACTTTACTGGTCTCTGTAATTGAAAGACTGAGCTCTGCATCATCTGAAGCCTACATGTTTGCAAGTAAAGCCTCCAGACAGCTGAACAAAGTTTGAGTCTAGTGGTACCTTTTAAGACCAACAAAGTTTTATTCTGGGTATAAGCGTTTGTGTACATGCACACTTCTTCAGATGAAAGCTGTTTATATCCAGAACAGAACTTGTTGGTCTTCAAGATGCCACTGGATTAAAATCTCGTTCTGCTGCTTCAGAGCAACAAGGGTATCCACCTGAATCCAGGCAGCTGTTGCTTGTATCTGTTGCACCCTAAGCATACCAGTGGCAACATATATTTGCAAGCCTGAAGACACTTTCTCAGCCATCCAGCTTATGCAAGAATCCTAACATTTGAAACGGCCTACAAACAATGAAATGTTGGCATTTCATTATACAGACTGTTGCCTAGTTTTCTGACACCAACTATATTTACACATCAAGAAACAAGCCGTATATACTACGGTATTTAATGATAGACCAGAACATACATACATACATACATACATACATATATATATATATATAGACACCCATGCCACCTCAAAGATAAATACTTACGTTTGCAGTTCAATACAGCAGAAGGTGGAGAAAGGGAATGAAGGTAATTTGTCTACAATACACTGTTGTTTCACTGGAATGAAAACCTGCTGAAAGACCATCAATAACACAACCTCAAAGAGATTCAACAATCAAATGAAATATTTGAAAGGATTTCAAGTTTCTGCCACAACAACCCATCTTTAACAAGATCTTATAACTTTTTCTAGCCTCCAACATAGTTACTATTTCAGCTGTGACAACCAGAAACATCTTATTATTCAACTGCAGCTTGCTGCAAGTTTCTTTTCCCTTTGGCCAGTATTCCTTACAGTTAAAACAAGCTGCTGAACTCTGGCTCAGAATTAAGCCACAAGGAAACAGGGCACAGAAGGTGTTCTCAGCAACAAAGCTTTAGTTGCAGAACATAATTTGTTAAACTATTAATTATTCCCACTTGCCTGTTACTGGGGCATGGGGCACACAGCAAGGCCAGTCAATATGTCAAAAGACAAGCACTTGTATTTGCTTGCAAACTACATCAATTTATATTGCTCAAGGTCTGATGAAGTTTCAGTTCACCTCAGATTCATCAACACCAGAATTGGTTAGAACTGTTAGATCCCATTTAAACATAGTTTCAGTGACAGCTACTTTTGGTTCAGCTCATGAGGCAATTTCAGCAACCCAAATAAAATTTGTCCAACATTACGTGGGGCAACTCTTCATCAACTGAAGAACAGACTAACAGACTATCATATTTGACCAAGGCAACACCCTAAGCACACTACCCCCTCTATGTCAAAAATTACCTTGCTGTGTACCAGAGATACTGCCATCTTTGAGTTTAACCACAGGGCCAATTTTGGCCTAAAAAGACACCATTTTCTTTTTGCCCCCAAGAAGTTTTATGCCACTGAATCCCAGCCTAGAATACTCCTAATGTTATACCACTGTAGTCCTGCACCATCCTGACTTCAAAGAAAAAGCAAATATCACAATACATCCCAAAAGAAATAGGGTACCAAAAGAAATAAACTACTAAATAAAAAGCCACCTGGACTTAACAGCACCGAAGGGGCTCCTCTTCTTAGGGGGTTTCATTACCTTGCCATTACATGCTTCACCTGCACACAGACACAGCCTAACTGAAACAAGAAGCAAACCCTTCAGAAATTCCTTCCAGTGCAATCTGCATTACAAGGCAGTTCTTCCCTCACCATCAAAGGCTGTACAAACACAAACGTTTTTCACTTGCTTCCTTCACTGTGATAAGTTAACCACCTCCTTCCAAGGCTGTCAAGCCCCAAACCCTCAACTTATCCAGCCTAATAAAAGATCAAGCTTTGCAGACAGCCCTCCCCCACGTATACTCCTGGTGGTGGTGGAAAATGCTGTCAAGTCACAGCTGACTTATGGCAACTCCTCATGGGGTTTTCAAGGCCAGAGATGTTCAGAGGTGGTTTGCAAGGTCTCCCATCTAAATACTGGCCAGAGCTGACCCTGCTTAGCTTCCCAGGTCTGAGAAGCCTGGGCTATGCAGGTCAGGGCTCCTGACAGAACCCAAAAATCTGCAGGGTGTGCCCCTCATCAAGCCTCACAGCTGAGCCCTAAAAACACCGTTCACCTCCACAAGAAACACATTCCAAAAGCTGAAGCCAGGTTACACTTTATTAGGACCAACCTATGACCAAACAGCGGCAAAAAATATCACAGTGCACACCTTTTTGTTGAGTCCCTCTCCCCCCCCCCGTGGACTAATCGATCTACCTACAAACTTTGCCTGCAACTTTCACTAACGCCCCATACACAGCAAAGCCATCCCCCTCCATTATACATTTTGAACGGAAAAGCCTCCTGCTTGGAGGGGCCCAGAACCGTACAAAGTGTCCTTTCCCTGCTACACAGATACATACCCTTATGACGCGGCTCTTCCCCTTCGCCCGCCCGCCCCTCATTTCTAGAACCTAGAACAAAGCCCAGCGCACAACTATCTCACCGTAGCCTTACCTCGCCTCCCACCTCAGCAGAGGGCAGCTCAACCTCACCACCTAAGCGCAGCCTTTTAATTCCACCTCCAACCCAAGCCTAGCTGCCTGCCTCCCCCATCCCGGGAGGCCAAGCCCCCTTACCTGCCCTATCCGCCTCCCTACTTGCTGTACCCTAGCCGCCCTTCTTCGCAACCGTCCCATTTCCCTGAACAGGCCTCACGCTCATCAAGAAAGGCAAGGAGGCAGGCTACCTTAACCATGCGACGCACCCCTGCTCCTCCTTGAGCCGCGGTTGACTCTCCTTCCTGGATACCTCCGGGAGGGGGCGTGACCCCCGGATATGCAAATCACAAGAAGGCGTGGTCAGGCCGGCGCCTTTCCTGCAATCACGCCGCCGAGCTTACATGTATACTATACCTATGAATAATTCATTGCACTCTCCGCTGTCTTCCGAGCCAATCGAGAATCGGCGAACTTCGCCCAGCAATTCCCCCCTTCCTCGTCCTCGCTCTCATTTCATCCAGCCAATAGAGAGAGTGTGGGGGGGAATAAAGATCAAAGTATGCTAATTATGTGGTTACGTTTTTCGTCGCTTTGGAAGGAGGCTTCGTTACGCCCTGCGTCCGAATTCTAAGGGTACCTATCTTTTTCAGTAGTTGAGAGAAGGTGTGGCTGAGAAGAGTACAAAGAACTCTGAATTCGATTCTGAGCGTTCATTTCTTTGTTCATGTAAACGAGCTCACTCCGGATGAATTCGATTCTGCAAAAATCTGTTAATGGTGTTCTTGAACTTGGATGGCAACAAGCAGTACAAAAAGTAAAAGGATAAAACCCCCTAAAAGTTGCATTTTTATTAAATTACATTATCTCCATCTTGAATTTATCTGTAAAGACTGAAAAACTAATCTGGAATATAAGGGATATAATTAACTTTAGTAAAAAGCCTGGTGCTCAGTACACAGTACTCACACATTATAAGAACAACTGGGGTTTGGTTCCATGCACTATTTTACCTGCAATGCTTTCCTATAATAGAAATTATAATATGGTATTATTGATCTGAGGGTTTGGTAATATTCATGGGAGAGATAATCAAAGAACTTTATGAGTTCTGTTATCTCATTCACAGTATATACAGAGAAAGCACCAAGCAGGATATAACTAGAAACTGAAAAAGCAATAAAAGCAGTGCCTGGCATACCTCAAAGCAATTCTGTGTACTAACAAATACAGAACTCCCTTTGAGAAAACTTACATAGGATTACATAGCTTGTCAAAATAAAAAAAATAAGAACCAAGAAATAAATTACACTGAACTCAGTGAAACTTTGTGGAGTAAGACGTTTAAAGATCAGGTCACAAATCCCAGAAACCAAAAACCCAATTAAAATCGTTGCAGTTCCATTATTTTGGAGTTGCAATGTTTGTTGGTTGTAAACTTTTAAAAATGCATTGGCAGCCATTAACATGATGCACATTAAAAACTCCACTTTCAAATAATGTGTGTCTTGTTGTAAAATAATAAACCTATTTCCTGACAATGGAGTAGGTTTTAATAATGTTTCACTGAATATTCTCATGTGCTGTTCCAAGACTACTACCACAAACAGGTTGCTTTTGTTGATTGTTCTGAATTGCACAAAGCCAATTGGCTTGTGATTAAGTAATGATGTCATGAGTCAGAGACTGAGAGCAGAGACCTGGGCAAAGCAGGGAAAGAAAATGAATCAACAGATTTAGTTTCAGCTGAATGACAGAGACTGTGAATTTAACTCCAGGGGATTTTTTGCGTCATTTAGCGCCCCCCCCCCTACTGTGAGATCTGATTAGTTAGAAGGAAGACTGAAACTAGGCCCAGGAAATGACCTTCTCTCTCTCTCCCTCTTTCTCTCTCTCTCTCCCCCTCCATCTGGTAACATAGCAAAACTGAGTCCTCTTTACCACATTATTAAACTTGTTTTTTCTCTAGCCTTCCCATCATCATGGGCATTGTCAGCCCATGAAAAAAGCCCAGCAGGAACTCATTAGCATACTAGGGCACACCCCTGACAGCATAGTTCATTAGCACACCCCAAGTTAAAGTGTGGTCATCCAGCCACACCCACCTTTTGTTTCTTATTCTGTTTACCTTGTTTGTTGTCAAAACCCAGGGCTTTTTTGGGAGCAGGAGCTCCTTTGCATGTTAGGCCACACACCCCTAATATAGCCAGTCCTAATGAGTTTCTGCTGTTGGGTGTGGCCTGTTATGCTAATAAGTTCCTGCTGGGTGTGGCCAACTCGGGAGCCAGCCAGAACTGGTTCCTGTGCATTCCTGCCCAAAAATAGCCCTGGGCATTGTGGTCAATATGGTCCCACTGCTACCAGCTAAGGTCTGCGGGGCTGTTGTCTGAATAGGAGTAGTCAACTGTTGTGAGGGCTGGATTCTGAACAGCAGTCATTACAGGAATGCCATCAGCTTTCAGTGAGTCTGTTTTGATGATCTGTGGCTGGACAAGGACTGTAACTTGCTGAACTTGAGGGGCAGCTATGGTCTGGATTATGGCTGGGGTTATTATCTGGATGGTTCCATTGGCAGCCTGTACCAGGACCCTCTGGACTTGCACTGTTTGCGCCTGTAGCTGGATGGTGACTGGCTATACTTGAGAGGAAGTCACCAAGCTCTGTACTTGAGGCTGCAGCACTTGAAAACTTGTGGGTGCATTTTGATAAATTACAGGCTGCTGAATGAACCCTGTCAATACAACAGAGCTGAAAGAAAGTTGGAGAAATCATCACATCGGCTGGAGCCAAGACTGAACCTGAGGATGAGGTTGAAGAGGAGGTGCAGCCTGTTGCAGGGCAGGCATTGCACCAGCCGACTGGGTCACTTTCACTTGCACTGCCTGAAGGTGGGGAGAAGCTGCATAAGGCGGGAACAACTGAAGCTGTCCCTGGCTGAAGGTCCTCTGTGATGAGGCATCTGCCACTCCATTTCCTACATGTATGTTATTCTGGGAGGTGCCACACGACTGTTTGGAAAACAAATCCAGGAACTTTCCATCCTGGTTCCTGACAAACTGCAGCATCTCGTCAATGTCACTCAGGGTGAGCTTGTCACCGAGTTCTGTCAGGGTCTCCATGCTGCTTAGCTTGCCAGTCTCCATCACTGGCAAGGTGCACCCAGCTATGCCACGGCCAGCCAGCGATTCAACCAGTCTTGTTAGTAGTCAGACCCCTCCTATATAGCTAGAAGATACATAATCACCCTTCATATAATATCCCCTCCAAAAATCATTAATGCAAAACACTCCCTGTCCCAAAATGACATAAAATGGATGTCAGGCAAAGACAAGCCTGGGAAAATATTTTTGGAAGGTGAGTCAGAGCGGCTGACTGACTAATGGCTCCCTCCTTACCCAGGAGAGACATAATTTAGGATGTCTCCAAAGAAACAACTGACTAATCTCATCAATGAGCAGCCTCACTTCCCCCTTACCCATTTACCCTAATTTAGCAACGCTTAACAGTATTCACCAAACCTAGAGGTTCTGGATATAGGTACTTTACCTTCTTGGCCTCCTGTGCATCCTCACAAAATTAAGAATCTTATACAGACACTGAGACCTAATAAAACCCCAGGCTCTGATCTTATACTGGCGGATCTGATTAAGAGGAACCTTGAGTGGTGGGTTCTGGTTCTTACTACTTTATTTACGACTATATCTAGAACAGGTAGAATACCTAAGGATTGGGGGGTGGCAATAATTGTGCCTATTTACAAGAAAGGGAATAGAGGGGACCCTGTCAATTATAGGCCAATTAGTCTGCTGAACATAAGTAAGTTCTATTTGAAACATTTACAATGGAAGTTAAAAGACTGGATGGAGCTGGGAGGTTTTTTGGGGCAGGAGCAAGCAGGCTTTAGAGAGGGATGGTCGTGTTTAGATCAATGTGTGATACTGAACCACTTAATTTCTGAATACTCTTCAAATTCCTTAACCTCCTTGTATGCAGCTTTTATAGATTTTAATTCTGCATTTCATTCTATTTCGAGAACTATCCTATGGGATAAGTTGAAATCCTCTACAATAGATAGGCGCCTATTGTTCTTACTGAGAGCTCTGCATAAAAATACTTCTATTAGGGCACAATGTAATCCACAAGGTCAACTAACAAAGATGGTTAGCTCAGAGAAGTAAAAAAAGGATGTATTTTGGCAACGCTTTTATTTAATTTTTATATTAATGATATGGTCCAGTTTTTGCATAAATGTGATTTCCATCCTCCAAAGCTTGCAGATAGACATATTCCATTATTATTATATGCAGATGATGCAGTTTTGCTTTCAAGGACCCCTAATGGCCTTAAGAGAGCTTTGCATGCTCTCTCACAAAACTGCCTGGAGATAAATTATCCTAAGACCAAAATAATGGCTTTTGCCAACAAGCCTAGATTGTTTAAATGGTTTATTGATACTCGTCCCGTTGAGCAGGTTCACTGTTATAGGTATCTTGGAGTCATATTTCAGTCATCTGGTCGCCTGAAAGGCCATGTTGATTACCTGTCCGTTAATGTACAGAAAAGCAATGGTGCTATTCAGAAGTTTTTCTGGTCCAAAGGAGGTCATAATTTAGAAGCTGCTATTAAGTTATTTTCTATACCCTAATTATTATATGTTCCCTCCAGACTAATCTGACCTTACTTGGAAGAACGCAATCAAAATTTTTAAGAGCTATTTTCCAAGTTCCAATGAGTATTGCAAATGCTGCAATTTGTTTAGAGGCAGGCCTGGTTTTGGCAGAGGCAAAACTGTGGATTGCTGCTTTTCATTAGTGGTTAAAACTGATTTTCTCACCTGTTGGCCTTATACTATGATACAAGTTAACATTACTCCTCCGTGGTGGAAAAAGATAAACTGATTTATTATGGTTTGTCTAATCAGTTTATACGGTCTTTGGGTTATGCTCAGGCTAGGTCAGTTCAAAAACAAAGAATATTACAGACTTCCGGCTGCAGTGCAGTGCTGTGGACACTGCGGAGAAACACTCTCTCGTTGCGCCGATTTTTTCGCTTAGGATTGAGGGTTTTAAGCTCTTTGAGACCCCCCCCCTTCCTTCAGGTAGAGGGTCAGGTGCATGGGAATTTTGCCTGCCGTTTAGCAGCAGCGGCAAACAGGCCCTTCCTGAAGCACCAAGCAGACAAAGAGCCTCCCTTTGGAGTCGAAGTTGTCGCTGCTGGACATGGGGTGAGGTGGGTGACAAAACAAAGAACTGCTTCTAAGCCTCCAACAGCGGTGAAGATTGTGAGATCACCTAAAAGCAGCTAAAAACTATAAAGAATTAAGGGTTAACCCCTTGGTGAAAGTTTAAAAAAACAAGATAAGAAGGAGTGATATTCCCCCCCCTTCTCCAGAGTAAACGGCGTTTAAAAGCTCTGGAAACAAGGTGCAGTAAACAATATAAAACAGGAAAAAAGAGGGGGCTACAACTACTGTCATGTGACCGATTTATTTTTTGTTAATGGAATATAGACTGAATAAGTTATGGTGCTTTACTACAAAGAGAAGAATATATAGGGATATTGAAAGTGGGATCCTTACGTATTTCAAAGAGTTTTTCGGCTACAAGGCTGCCCCATAGAAATCATTTAACTCTATAACACTGATGGCAAATCTTTTAGAGTCCAAGTGCCCAAACTGCAACCCAAAACCCACTTATTTATCACAAAGTGCCAACGCGGCAATTTAACCTGAATACTGAGGTTTTAGTTTAGAAAAAACAACTCATACATTTAACCCAGAGCAGGCTACCCTATATTCACCCCACCCTAAGTGTTCTCCTGAATGGGTGAGAACCAGAGCAGAAGGGCTGTGGACTGAAGGGGAATATTTGTGGCAGAGATTTCTAAAATCAAACATGACCCCCTATCTCAGTTGCCAACTCCAGGTTGCAAAATCCCTGCAGATTTGGGGAGAGGGGATCTTGTGTAGCACAGAAACCTCAGTGGAGTATAATGCCATATAGAGTCCACCCTCCAAAAAAACACCATTTCCTCCAGGAGAACTGACCTGTCACCTGCACAGGCTGTAATTCAGGAGATCACCCGGCCCCACCTGGAGGTTAGCAACTCTACCACACACACTTCCCCCTCCTCTTACCACAGTTTCCCAGCACTAACATTCTATGAGGCGCAAGGAAGAACAGGGCTCCCTACAACCTGGACAAGAACGCCCTGCCCCTTCTACAGCACATCCCAGGAAGCCACCCTGTTAAAGGTGGCAGCAGCAGGATGTTTCCCTCATCAGGCTGTTAGTGCAGCCGGAACCACCCCAGCACCTCGCCTTGCCGGCCTCTCCCTTACATGAACCTAGCACTGCCGGTCACCAGGATCCACTTCCTGAAGCCTGGCAGTGGTGGTACCTCAGTTCCTAAGGGACTGCCAGACATCATCCGTGAGACAGCGGTGCCTTCCCCTCCTGCACATCACTTCTGAGGTAGCCACCACCACCTAATTCTGCTCTTAGCCCAGCCAACCTGCTTGCCGGTCATTCCTGCCCACCTCCAAAGCAAGGCCGGGCGGGGGGGGAGGGAAGGGTCTATGGCTGCAGCCTTCATGGTGCTCGCACGTGACTTCCAGTTCCCCGTTGCCACCACAGGGGACAGGACTGGAAGTTGGTGGCAGGCAGGACTCAGCAAAAAGGGAACTGCGTCCCTCTGGCTTTCTAGTAACAGAACTCTGGCAAACTCTGTGCTGGGGCAACGGCGCATGTGCTCATAGAGAGGGCTCTGAGTGCCCCCTCTGGTACCTGTGCCATAGGTTTGCCACCACTGCACTATAAGGTATATGACAATAACCAACAAACTGACTTTGTGAGAGATTCTGGTTGCTAATGTTTTTGGTATTGTAACTTTCTAGTGATGTGGTTTGACTTTTAAGTATACAGCAGGATAACCTCTCCTTCTGCAATGGAAACTATAAACAATGATTATAATGACTGCAAAGACTATAAAAGTTACTTTCAAGCAGAAAATGGACCAAAGGAGGTGAAGACAGACAATTTAGCTGATGAAAATTTGACTCAATTTTCATGGGATGACCTTAAATCAATGATAGTGGCTACAATTAAATCAGGAATTAAGGACACCTGTGAGGAGCTACACATTCTAAATCAGAACACTTCAGAGGAATCTACAGGCAAAAGGGACAAACACTTATACCCAACCTTTAAAGACAAAGAACCAAATTGTGAGCAGGAAGAGACTTTAGTAAGACAGACCCAGGTGCTTTACAGAAAGACTTTAAAGGAAGATAAGTTGTCTAGAGAAATTGGACCTTTAAAATTGAAGGCACTGTCAGCTATAGAAACAGTTAAACAGGGGAAGAAAAAGACAAAAATTTCTAAGTAAAGCAAATTTATGAAAATTATAAAGGGGAAAAAAGTAGAGAAAAGAATAGATTCAGGACAACTACTGCTCCATCCCAGAAGGCAAATAGGAAAGAAAAAATGCAATTAAACATGTACTTAGGTTTAATATTGTCAATTGCAAATCCAGTTTCTAGGGTCTAGAAAGGGAAAAGACATAAGGACAACATTTTACAGTTGAAAAGATATTTGGCAAAAAAGAAAAAAAGGGTTTTTATATATGATTTACATATATGGTACTATTTAGAAATCTTGATTTTGCTCTTTGTATCTTGGGTATGTTAAAGTAAAATGCATGCAAACAGAATGCTGTAGAGCCCATTAAATCGGATTTAAATAGAAGGATGGTTGTGGTTAAGAAACTGAATTTAAACAGATGGTAGAGCAACTCTCCTTTTTGTATGTTGGGCGTGTTAAAGTAATATCCATGCAAATAGAATGGGATAGAGTCCATTTAACCGGACATCTGTGATTAAGGAATTGAATCTGTAAAATATTACTTTAGTAGTTAATTTGTATTAGTTAAGCTCTATAAGAATGAATAGAAATGACAAGAAAGGATGTACTACAAGATACTGACTTTGTTTTTGTGAAACTTTAGTGATAAATAGATGGTAGGAACTATGGAATAAAAGGTGGAACCAAAACACAGAAGAACTTTAATGCTTAGGTTTATTAACAATTAAATACCAAACTTATATGTAAATTAGGGGCAAGAAGAACAGAAAAGGGAATGATCTTGTTTAAGGTTAGGACAGATTGATAAACTTGACAGTATGTCGCAGTTTGTGTTTATGTATTTGTAAATGAAAATAATGGTGGAATAGTTAGTTAATCTTTAAAATAATCTATTAAGAAATCATTTACTATTTGAGGTTGCAAAATATTAGTTTTAATTAATTTACTTATGTTATTTAGGAGGGACTTGAACTGAGCTAGTAGAATATATCAAGCTCCTTTTATATTCTGTTTGTTTGTTTGTATGCCTGTAGAAAATCAATAAAAATTTATCTAACCCCCCCCCACGCTATAATTTTACTTTTCTTTTACTTGTTATTAACTTGCCTCTTATTGTACTGTTTGCTGGTCTATGACCATAATAAATTGAACTGAACTGAAAACCCGGTAGCTTTTCCTGTCTGGTACTTAGTGGGTCATCAAGAATCATTTACACCTATAGTCCATCTCCAAAAAACTCATCAAGTTTCTCCCAAATCATTGTCTACCTCCAAAAACAAAATCAAGTTATTGTTTGGGGGGCAAATACACCAGCCTGCCCCAGGCAGGATTTTGCCCTATATCTGAAGTACCTAGCCACCAGTGTGTGTGTGTTCTTGGATTCCCTGCACACTCCCACTTGTGTATGGGCCTTCTCTCTTTCACTCCCCAAATGCTGTCTGTTTTGTTGCTGCCTCTGTGGGCCTTTCTTCAAGATTGGTAATTATAGCCTCCCCACAATTGCTTTCTCTCCTCTCCTCTCTGATTTCCTCTTAGTTAGCCTTGTATTTTCAGTGCGTATGCATGTGTCCAACAAGAAGGCTTTTGGCTAAAGGTCAAGGGCAAAATGCAGTACTGGGGAGTAAATCCTCACTGTCCAGGGCAACAAGCCACCACCAATCCCCCTAAGCTAACTCTCACTTGAGGGATCTTTAATGCCCAACTGGGTGTTAAAGAAGTCAGCCCTGCAAGGTAGGGCACTTGCAACCTAAGTTCCAAAAACAATTACTAGGTAGCTGTAGCCAATGTAGGCCAAGGCCCTGGATTTAGATTGAAGTTCTCAAACCCAAATAACACCACAAGAATATAATTAATAAAGTTTATTAAAATATATGTGCAAAAGTATACAAATATAGCAGTACAAACCAGGTGGGAAATAATAAAACTAAATAATTATCCTAAAATATTTCTTCAGGTTTTAGTCCTCTGACCCAGATGTTACCTGGACAGATGGAGGATACAGAGTCCAGATAGAACTTCAGGTCCAAAATCTGAGGCAGGTCCGAAGGATCAAGAGGAAGGAAGGATCAAACTAGAATGATTGGTTTTGCTTTATGTCAGACTACCTGTAGCTGGCCTGATCCTGTTTGGCCAGTCAGGTGTGTTGCTAAGACATATGACCACATACATCTGCAGCTAGTACATCAGGCAACTTACCTTGTGCTAATGAGATGGAACACGAGTGCAAACCTCCCTCAGTGTCTCTGGCCTTGAAGCTCCCAGGCCCATGATTTCACTTGCACCTGTGCCTGGCTCCATCTCACCCCTCTTCAAGCTTCAAGTCATTGTGACATTAGTTTCCTTTGGCAACTTGACTAAGGCCAAAAGTCTGGACCAAACTTTGACAGGCCAAAATAAGGCCAGTTTCTTGACAACATGATTTAGATTAAGTTGTAATAATGCTTTCATACACCACACTGACAAACCAGGCTAGGAAGGGTCAGAACATCACCTAGCCCATTAAAGCAAGGTAGGATGCTCCAATGCTAACACGTTAATCCACATCATCCAGACGACATGCCAGCCACATTCAAAGAGCAGTAGGAACCAAGTAAGGTGCAGTCATGCTAGAAGGATCGAATAATTTCCTGCAAACCACACATGGTAAAGGTTAACTCAAGCTGGCACTTTGCATAAGATTAACCCGGTATCATGGCCATTTCATAATGATCATTGTTTTAAAAAATATAGCACATACAATGGAAATAGCTGTTAGCCTTCGCCTCATTTGGAAAATACGACAGCTTGCTGAAACCATATTTCTCAGTTTTGTCTGTTCCTCCATGATTACCTGGATAAGAAGCACACAGCAATTTGTGATGTCTCTTTTGTGTTGCAGAAGAACGTGCAGGGAATTTTGGGATACCACTTGGGAATTCATTTGTCAGCAAATGCTGGCAGTAACAAAATGCAAGCCATCATTACTGTATCACCACCAAATGGGAAGAAAGCTCCAAAGTATTTGACTCAAATACATTTTACCCAGGGAAGCACACCCTTTGAAAAACTGAACACCACCATGGAACAGGAAGAGGGTATTTTATTGCTTTAGCTTCCAAAACCCAACAAAATTTATAATACCGCTTCCTAAATCCCTTTGTGAAACTTCCAGTGAAAGAATCCCTGAACTCAAATAACCAGTTCCTTTTACCCAAGCAATACTGTAGCAGTTTATTGTTCTGAAAATGCAGAAACTGAGCATGGTGGTTCCAATAATGGTGACTGTAGTTCTAATAATTTAATTTTCGTTAGCTTTGTGAACTGCAAGGCATGATGGCATATTTCCATGGATTTTGGGAGATCTTGCCACAATGCTGTTCTTCTTCCTTAGCAGAATATTGCCATTGAAGAATGACTTACCAGCAATAGAAGTCTGTCCCCATAGGCTTACTGGCTCTGAGGCTAGATCAGAACATTATTGTAATAGCACCTTGTTATTTCTCTGTCTTATCAGTTGGTGAATCACTGATACTACATGTTAGACCAAACATCGATCTCCAGTTGCTAAATGCTAAAGGATCCATCTGGTGGCTGAATCCTGTTTTGGAGACTTTTCCCCCACCCCCACCCTCCAGATTTCAAAGGACTGAATCCAACAACTGCTAGTGCCACAGTTATTAGATACCATTAAAAACCCAACTGGATTATTGAACCTACAGCAAGATTTCTGTGTATCATTCAGTACTACTTTAGTAAACTGGTTCTCAGTCAACCAGAGCCTATTCTGTATGTGCAACAAAAGAAATCCAAGTAATATCAATCTAACAATATTAACTGGTGTGTTAAAAGAATAAAACTAGCTGCGCACCTCTGTTCAGGAAGTACTGAGGTGATGTAATAAAGGAAGAACATGTTTGAATTGCCCTTCGCTTTCATGAATGAGTAGTTTTCTTCATGCACTGATGACACAATATTGGCAGTCAGAGTTTCTGCGCAGTATCAAGCTGAGCAAACCCCTGAGTACATTTTATACATGTGCAAAAAAGACAGCCCAGTCCCAAAGATGTTTCTCCAGGTCATAGCAGCAACAATCAGGGGTATACATCAACAGGCAGTTTGAACTCCTTAAAAGAACAGAAAGCAATGTCTCCACTGTCTACTAGCGCAAAGACCACTGGGACATCACCACTTTGATAAGCAAGCTGTTTCAGCACCCTCAGGGTTGGGATCTGTTCATCAAAGCTGCAAAATAAACAATACCTTGTTAAGACAATTTTAATCTAACAGGTTTTTAATGCATAATGTATTTTGAGTGTTTAATGCCATTTTATTTACTTTATCAGAAACTGCTCTTAATTTTTTTATTCCTACATGTTGGGTCCCTGAAAGTTTATTAAACTGAAAGGTGGGATATAAATACATTATACACCCAGTCAGAATTTGCAGTTCATTTAATAGTTAAAATGATTACCACCCAATACCTCCGAACACATATCCGGACAAAAGGCTTCCCAGGTTTATTCTTCTTAAAGCTAGAAGCTGTGTCTGCTGGATACACATCAAAATCTATCGTCATGCCTCTGGAATCATTCTGTATCCTGTTAAAGGAGGCCAGTCATTAGTACAAAGTGAAAAAGACACTGCAAAGTTCTCTTGTCTATCATTCCTACAAATGTCCCATGGGAGGGGGAATCTTCAGGTACAGCAAGTTTTGATATGAACTGGAATGGAATAAACAGAAGGTCCTCGCTTCATGGGGGCACAACAGTTATAAGATAGTGGTAGGGAGGATTTCAGTTGGTCAACACTGATGGAAAACTTGTAGAGCTGCCAAGTCCCCCCGGGGGCGGGGATTCCCCCACTAAAAGGGCCCCCAAACCACCAGTTCGAATCCGGCTGGTGGGGGAAACCCCACCCCTGAAATGGCCAGATCAGGCCAACGTGCCCCACGCCATGACGTCACCTGAAAATGACGCCATCACGCTGGGCACAATGCCAGGCAACGCTCTAGCAATCGCCCTGAAAATTCTATGGTACCAAAGATGGTACCATAGAGTTTTAGGGCGATTACCAGAGTGTTGCCCGGCAATGTGCCCAGCGTGATGGCGTCACTTCCGGGCGACATCATCACAGTGAATGTCCTGGAATGGGACGAAGTCTCCCCCACTTCAAAAGGTAGGTGACTTGGAACCCTAAGAACTTGGCAGGGTGCAAAACACACTGAATATTAGACTAGCTTACTTCTGCAACCATGTAGCCTAGACACTTGCTTATTTTAAATGAAAGAGAATGTTTTGCCGCGTTTGATGTTTTTATTTCAAGCTATTCCAATATTAAAACAAAGGAAAATACTGGATACGTGGCAGAAAGAACTATCGAAATTTGTATGGGCAGGAAGAAAGCCAAGGATTAAAATGAAAATTTTATGTGATGCAAAGGAAAGAGGAGGTCTACAACTACCAAATTTAAGACTGTATTATGATGCCGTCTGTTTAACATGGTTGGAACAGTGGATTAATTTAGAAAATAAAAAGTTATTGGCTCTAGAAGGGCATGATAACAAGTTTGGATGGCATGCATATTTATGTTATGGAAAAGTAAAAATGGATAAATTTTTCAAACACCACTTCATAAGACGATCACTGTTCGAGACTTGGATGAGATATAGAAAATTCTTCTCAGAAGAAAGACCACTTTGGATAGTACCAGCAGAAGTGATTAATCCATATTCAAGAAACCAAGGGTTAGATTGGCTACCTTATAAAAGTCTTTTAAAATTAGAAGGGAAAAACTTTGTGTTAAAAGACAGATCTGATGTGGAATTTGAATATGATTGGTTGAAGTACAGACAGATTTAGGACTTATTTAAGACCGATAAAAGAGAATATGGTTTTAGAGAAAATAACACTGAAATTGAAACTGTATGGCTTGAGAAAGGTAAAAAAATGATTTCTAAACTGTACAAGGTTTTATTGAAATGGTATACTGAGGACGAAATTGTAAAAGAGCAAATGATAAAATGGGCGGTAAATATTAATAATGAGATATTAATGACATCTTGGGAATATTTGTGGAAAAAGTCAATGAAAATTTCAACTTGTGTAAATGTTAAAGAGAATTGTTATAAAATGATGTACAGATGGTATATGACGCCTAAAAAAATTGCTATTATAAATGAAAGTATGTCTAACAAATGTTGGAAATGTAAGAAACATGAAGGGTCTTTTTACCATATGTGGTGGACATGTGATAAAGCAGTAAAGTATTGGACTGAGATCCACAATGAGATACAAAAAATTTTGAAATGTACTTTTAAGAAAGACCCACAGATGTTATTGTTAGGTCTTAAAATGGAAGAAATAAATGTAGCCAAGAGAACACTACTATGGTACTTGATTACAGCAGCTAGACTGACTTTTGCTCAATGTTGGAAACAAGATAAAGTACCTGAAACATGGGAATGGATTAAAAAGACGTTGTTTATGGCAGAAATGGACAAATTAACAAGAAAATTAAACAATGAAGAAGACGAAACCTTTTTCGGAGACTGGAAAGACTTTCAAGAATACTTGTTGAAGAATTGGGATGTAAAACGTGGTTTGATTTGTTTTGACAGCTATTGAGGAGAAGTTGAAAGAGACTCAGATCTTTGAATTGTTACCATTAGTAAAAGAAATATGTTTAGTAGTAAATGTAATTGTATAAGAGAAATATCAAGGGGGTTGGAGCAGTGCGGGAAGCCTTGTTTGGGGGGGAGAGGGAGAAAGAAAAATGGATATGTATTGGTTTGTTTAAATTGTATGAACATGTGATATATCCAATAATAAATTGTATTAAAAAAAAAAAAGAACTTGGCAGGGTGCAAAACACACTGAATATTAGACTAGCTTACTTCTGCAACCATGTAGCCTAGACACTTGCTTATTTTAAATGAAAGAGATGGCTGGTTTTCCTCAGGGTTCCCAATCCCCACGCCCCCAAATTCCATGTTACATGTCTGCATGCAGTTAATGCTAAAGGAAGAAATAAAGGAGAAGTTAAGCATTGGTTTGCTCCTAACATAACATTGAGCTGTATCAAGAGGCTGACACCTTTCAATACAATAGGAATACTCCTGAGGAAGATTGGGATGAAATGACCTTACATCCAGGTGCTCACTGAGAATGATGAACTTTTCCTTGTAATACTGTTAATGCTAAAGGAAGCATCTGGATTTGCTCAGTAATGGAAGGTTTCCCCTTAGGAACAGAGCCCACAAAGTCAAAGATTTAGATTTTTGAGATCTCAGGCATCTCCATCAACTTAATCTTAAATTCCCAAGCATCTCAAAAAGCTTGTAGGGGCTGGAAATAAAGCAAAGACATATCTAAATACCCGATAAATTATCTTAGTTCCAAGGAGAAAAGGGAAAGCAGGGTGAAAAAATCAACTAGGTAGCTGTGTGATTAAATAAGGTTGATTAAATAAGGGTGATTAAAATGATAGTAAGATAAGCACTGGAAACTGAAATATAATTGTTTTGTGACTGGCTCGGTCCATTTCCCTACAGTCTCTTGAAAGACTCAATTCAAATGTTAACACCTTCATAAGGACATGTCCGAAACATTATATTTATTTACAAAAATTGATATACTGCTTTGAAGGCATTTTTTCACAGTGAAGAAAACCAAACAACTTTACTCAAAAATTAAAAAACATGCACAGAAAAACTGCAATGCCCATAAAAAATGATCAGGGTAAAAAAGTGAAAAAAATACCCAATAAAACCATTAAAAGGCCCCAAGTGCAAAAAGTTAGCCTAACAGGGTTGGGTTGGTTTTTGTCTAAATTCCGTGAGACACCCCACACAGACATACTGCAGCCTGAAGTGCCCCCTGAAATGCTGTTCCTGGGGGGATCCCCAGAAGCAGCATGAAGGGGGAGCTGAAGGGTGACATAGTAGAGGAGGAACTGGCAAAAATCACCTTCCTGCTTGTGCAAGGGGATCTTTTCCATGGGATCCAGCCCAAAGTTTTAATCTTTTAAAAGAGCACTTGCAAAGCCAGGCCACCACCTGAGGAAGGGTACTCTAGAACTGTGGGGCAGCAACATAAAAACATAAGAGCAGTCACAATAGATTAGACAAACGGTTAATCTAATCCAGCATCCTGTTTACACAGTGCCCAATCACATGCCTCTGGAAGGTCTTCACACAGAGGCCTCTAGGTAAATTGTAACCTGAAGCAGGGCAACCAGCTTATTTTAAACTACAGGAGTAATGAAGTAGACTAGCAATAGAATCCTGTGCAGAGGTGCTGCAGTATAAGAGCCAAGCTAGACATCATGGTGACGACAGGTCCTACTACCCATGGCCACCCCATTTTAGAGACAAATTCAGCCATTTCAAAATGATCACACACACCCCAGCAGCATTTTTAAGTGGCTGAATTTGTCTCTAAAATGACATTGATGACTATGGGTAGGATTCATGGCTACCATAATGTCTACTTTGGCCCTGAACCCATTTACTCCAGAGAACTTGGACTGGAGTAACTCTGCACAGGGTTGCACTGTAAAACACTCTGCCAACACAATACTTACTGGGATGCTCCATCTAGGATGTGGGAGGGTTGGAATACATTGATCTGCTGGAGGACATTACCTGGTAAATAGAGGGGGGGAACGATGAGAGAGATTTGGGTTAGGGAAATGTGGCATATCTGCTCTAACTAGCCAGCTATTTGCACCATCTGATCTCTCTGACACCTTTCCTTCAAGAAGGTGTTCTTAGCCTCTTCCTCAGCTGAGAGAATTTACTAATGAAAATTTACCCAATTCATACTTCTGCGTAAACAAAACCAATATTCTATGGCAATGAAATGCAAATGCAGCATATAGAAACGAGTCAGGCAAACACATATCAGTTTGCTGAAGATATATAATGGTTTCAAAGTATTTGGAACACAGAAAAAAGTAACAAGGAGGGGAGGCTAGAAATCATGAACTGGATTTCTGAGCTCTAAATTGGGAATGTACAATGCTTTTCAAATAATTTTTGCCATAACCTCAAGGACTAGGTATGTGTTTTTTTAAAAGGGCAAAGTTAACAAAAAGTATTAATTTCTGTGCCATACTGATTTGTATGTGTGCAACATAATCAGTCCTGCCTGCTCCACTATATGAATTACACATTTGTTGGATTCAGTGATCCATAAGTACAAGATCACAGATTTTTCCTGCATCCCTCCCAATACCTTCTGAATTTGGGGAAGTTGATTCCTGGGGTTGTGGGAACCATGTAGACTAACAGCCATATGGTTCAGGGTGCTGCACTAAGGACAGGAAAATAACCTTGCCTCCCTCTTCTGTCAGCACAACTCTGCTGATGGAAAAGTCAGGAGGGACAATTTGGGGTCCTTTCCCCTCCTCACTACAGCCCCCCAACCAACATGGCTATTAGGCCCCATGGGTTCCATGACACCAAAGATAAACTTTCCTGGGGTCAGGTGGGACTGCTGTGGGACAGAGAATATGGAAAAGGTCTGCAACCATCAATATCTTCCACTGATGGATGACTCAGTCCAACCTACATTACTAACACATCTTTCCTCAAAGCTTTTACTTCTTTGAAAGACACTGCATGAATGAAAGTGATTTTACTGCAGGGGAAACCGCAGTTCTCCCAGGTAATTCATTTAGATCCACTGTATAGCTGCATTCCACGCAGCAGTTACAAGGGTCAAAGTTACCTCAGTTGTATTATCTGTTCACCTCATACATCCTACACCTGATTCCACCTGCCCTTTTCGCCTCCAAGTTAAATAAAACATTTGGTTTATTTTGAACTTTCAAAAGCCTCTCATATGTGCCATCTCAAAAGCAGAATGTAAGAAGGTGATTTTGTCTCTTCCCTCAGTTCCCTGAGCTGGGCTGGGCCAGCATAAAATTTATTATACACACACACACAGTCAAACAAATAAGAAGAAAATAGATTAAAGGGCTGCTCAACAAAGAAGAAAACAGAAGGGAAAATCCTGTGTGTGAGGGAGGGAAGAGGACAATATTGCCATACCAGTGGATTTGAACCACTGATTGACTTGAATGAGAAATTTATTTTAAGTACAAGAACCTAAAAGCCTTTGCCATTTCTCTACTTTAAGGGGATAAAGTCAAGCAAAAGCCCTACCTTAACTGCAGAGGTGTCAGAGTGTTGTTTGTTGTAGCAAAATAAAACAGAAGTCCAGTGGTGTCTTAAAGACTAACAACATTTAATCCAACATCTTTTGTGAGTCAAGAGTTAATTTCTTCAAGCTTTATACTGCCTCTCTCTTTTCTGATACAAGAGCTACCACTATCACAGATCTTCCCAAATTTGCTTAGAAGTTTTCACTTCTACAAAATCTTAGCGTTCTCTTCAGTGTCCTTTCATTTGGTTCTCTCCCAATGTCCGTGCATTTCACATGCATCGTAGTACGTTTGTCATCCTTTAAATGCTCAGTCTTCTTATCAGAAGCTAAAATACCTGCACTGACCTGGTTTACTCAGACTACCCCAGTCTCATTAGATCTTGGATGCTAAGCAATGTCAGCTGTAGTTAGTACTTGGATGGGAAACCACCAAGGAGATCTAGGGTTGCTATACAGTGGCAGGCAATGGCAAACCACCTCTGAACATCTCCTGCCTTGAAAACCCTATGGGGTTGGCATAAGTTGGCTGCAACTTGACAGCAAAATATTATGTTTATACATATACACGCAACACACACACAAACACACATATAAAATACCTGTTGAAAGACCTTGATCTGGCTTCACAAGTGGGGTGACTGCCTGCTGCCAGAGGTTTGATGGGTACCTCTTCTCCCTTTGTTGTCTCTTCTTTTCTAGAAGAGCCTTGTACTCTTGCCAAGTGGAGCAATGCCTGACCTCCTTATCCTCATTGATACTGCTTTTATACTTTCTCTCCCACTCAAGCTGCTCCCGCTCCTTGTGGGACAATTTCTCACATTTTTGGTTGAGTTTTCTGCGCCACCTGGTTGCATCAACCACCCATGCAGTTACATTCTTTGGGAGGAATCTTTTATCAGGCTGTGACAGGAGGGTTTGTGGGCAATCAGCACCCATGTTGGGGAAAATAATGGTGGTGAAATTCCAGCGAGACAGACTAGTGTTACCCTGATTTCCCCAAGATGCAATGGTAGATCTCTCACAGTGGTCTCTGATACAAACTGAAGGAGATTGATAACGTTGTACTGCATCACTGGAAGATGGGATGGTCCCCACAAATGCAACTTCAGGATCAGATTCCTTCACCTTCTCCCCAGATACAGTTCCTCCATCTGACACTGGGTGGCTGGAACCCTCATGATGCCTCCCAGCCTTTTTGGGTGGCTGCTTGCATTCCTGAGTTTCCTCAGATATTTTGGGCTTTCTGTCATGCAACACACAAAGAGGAAAGGGCCTTTAAACACAGGTATTCTTCATCACATTTCCCTTTAATGAATCATAGTACACACAAGGTGGTGCTGAGGAAATGTTGCTTAGCCCCTTGGTTTACAGCCTGCAGGATCCCACAAAGTTCCATTTTGTCTCCCATGCTTTTTAACAGCTATTTCAAACCACTAGGAGAGGTCATTCTGAGATTTGGAGTGAACAGAAGATAATCAGTTCTATCTTGCACTTCCAGCAGATCCCAGAAAGGCTATGGAAACTGTGAACAGGTGCTTGATGGCAGTTTTGGGATGGATGAGGGCTAACAAACAGAAACTTAATCCTGACTAAATGGAGGTGCTATTAGTGAGGAAAAGCCTTGACCCAAGAATTCTGATGTCTCCTGTTAAGGATGAGGCTGCACTCCCCCTAAAGGTGCAAGTTCATAGCTTGGGGGTGCTAACTTCAGCCTCATGTTGGATAAACAGAGGGCAATATTGGCCAGGTGAGGCTTTTCCTAGGACACTGTGGTGAATGCCCTGGTAACATCTAGATTAGATTACTACAATGTACTCTGTGTGGAGGTGCCCTTGAAAACTGTCTGGATTCTACAGTTGGTACAGAATGCTGTGGCCAGGATGTTGACTGGAGTAGGTCACAGGAACCATACAACTCCAGACTTGTTCCATCTACATTGATGCCCAGTTTTCTTCTCAGCCCAAGTCAAGGAGCTGGTATCGACCTTTAAAGCTCTGTACAACTTGGGCAGCATACCTTATGGACCACCTACTCTTATATGAACCTACCTGACCACTCCATTGTCAGAGGCCCTGTTTCAGGTGCTCCTGCCATCTGAGGCTAAACAGGTCACAACCCAAGAAAAGGTCTGAAATGTTTGTCCTGCAAGCTGGCTTTGCTGTCTCTTCTTCTTCCATTGCTACCTGACTCCTACTGTCCTCTTCCTTCCCCTATCCTGCCTCTGTTGCTGTTGCCTCCCCATCACTACCACCTCCTCTTCTACTCCTCCTGCCAGTGCCTTGCTCCCTCCCTCAACCCTCCTGTCACCACTGTGTCCTTCCCCTTCCCCTCCTGTTGCCACTTTATCCTCCTTCCCTTAGCTATCCCTTAATTTTGAGAAAAATGCTGAATTGTGATGCCAATTCATGACTTCATGAGCCATCAGTTGGTATATTTTGTCTGAGTTCTGATGTCCGATCTGTGTATGCAAGCACCACAGATCTGCCACACATTTCTCCTTCTCCTAGCAGTCTTTCCTGACCCTTGGAAAGTTTATTTCTTGGGCTTGGGGAGCTTGCAGAGGGGAGGAGGCAAACTGCCCTCTCGCCCCTCCTCCACCACTGACAGAAGTGAAATGAGAAAGTGATTTTGTTCACTTTCCCCTGCCCACCAGAGCCTCTCAACCTGCTATTAGGCCACATGGGTTCCGCAAGCATTTGAATAAACTTTCCTGGGGTCATAACAGACTTCTGGGAAAGGAGCACAAGAAAAATCCACAGCCATCAGAGCCTTCTGCTGACCAATAATGGCATCCAACCCACTGCTTCTCTGGCTTGACTGGATCTAAAAAATCTTTTTAAAAACTTGTATTTGTCTGTAAATCTGCAGGTTCCCATGCGTTTGCAACAAAATTCCCCGTATCTCTATACAGTACCTTGTGTGGATCTTTCAATTCACACTTTAGGGCACATTAAAACAGGAGAATGATGTGGCCAACTCTCCCTGGTCTCCAAACTCACCCTTTCTGGGCTAGAATGATTGAGAGGGCACTAGCAGAACAATTTCAAGTCTTCCTGGATAGCTCATCTGCCCTACAACCCTTTCAGTCTGGTGATAGGACAAAAAGGACAAAAACCAGGCGATGGGACAAAAAGGACACTGGTAGCTTTAGTTGATGACCTGAGTGCAGAGAAAAATTGTGCCTCTTTATTACTCTTAATGGACTTATCAGCAGGGTTTGACAAGTGTGGATCATACCATCTTATTGGAGTGCCTGGAGGCAGAAGTAGGGACTGGTTTAAATTGTTCCTTACAGGTGGAACTCAGAGGGCTGCCAATGTGGGACTTGTCTTGTGGGGCTCCCCAAGGCTCAGTCTTATCCCCCATGCTATTCAACCTCTATGTAAAGATCTCAGGAGAAATAATTTGCAGCTTTGGGGTAAGATGTCAGCAATATGCTGATGACACTTGGTTCTATATTTCTTTATCTAAATCATCTGGGGATTCTCTAGAGGTCTTGAACCAGTGCCTGAGTGCTGCAGTTGTTAAGGGTGAACAAGCTGAAACTGAATCCTGACTAGACTGAGGTAATGCTGTGTGGGAAGGCCGAGGTCTTCAAAACACTGTGCTCCCCACTTTTGGTGGGGTCCAGCTGAAACTTTGCATCTCAGTTGCAAACTGAGACTTTGTATCTCAGTTAAAGGCCAAGGGCTTATACTGGACCCAGCATTACTGCTAGAGAAGCAAGTTAACGCAGCAGCAAAAAAAGCATTCTACCAGCTTCAGTTAGCCAGGAAGATGGCCCCCTACCTTGGCCAATCTGACCACACAGATCCATGCTATGGTTATGTTGAGGCTACACTACAGTAATGCATTCTACATGGGGCCACTCTTAAAAGGCAACTCAGAAACTTGCAGCTGGTACAAAACACGGCAGCCCAGTCACTAGCAGGTGCTAGGTGGAACAAGCTTGCTATGCCCATCCTGCAGTTGCTCCATTGGCTACCAACCAGTTACCAGGTTCAATTGAAGGTACCAATTATCACCTACAAAGCCGTCCATGGCCTAGGACCCATATACCTGCATGACCGCCTCTCCAGTTATGCTCTACCACAGCAGCTTTGCTCATCTGAGCAAAGTCTTCTGAATGTTCCTGCAAAGAGACTGGTCGCTGCCTGTTCTTAAGCATTTTCTATGGTGGTTCCCACTTGGTGGAATGACCTGCCTGAGGAGGTTAGGAAGGCTCTCATAGTATTACCATTCTGTAAAACAGAAATGCTCAGGCAGGGCATTCTTATGACGTAATTAGAAAAGTAGTAAGATGGAACAGTTGGGCACCTTCATATGGTAACCAGTCTGCAGTCTGCTGTAATGATTATTGTAGGTATCATCTAGCTGCGTGACCTTGGGTTAGCCACAGTTCTCTCAGAGCTGTTCTCTCAAGAGCAGTTCTCTCAGAGCTCTCTCAGCCCCACCTACCTCACAAGGTGTCTGTTGTGGGGCGAGAAAGCTGCTCCGAGACTCCTTCAATTGTAAGCCGCTCTGAGACTTCTTCAGGTAGTGAAGGGTGGGGTATAAAACCAATCCTTCTTCTTCTATTATGTACTAATACTTGTTTTTATTGCATTGTCATATACCTTTGTAATCTCACTTTCTGCATTGCTCAGACTACACCTTTCCATAGGCAGTTTGCTGTTCACATTGTCATTGACTTTTGCAGTCCTAGTGCTATTGCATTGTTCACTGAATCTTATGCTGTAATACTACATTTTCCCTCTACCTTTACTCTGTAATTTGCCTTCAGTCTCAGTAAAAAGGCAAGCTAATAAATAAATAACAATAATAGAACTAAGTTCAGAATCACCTATAACAATTTATCTGAAACAAATCTGAAGGGGGGGGGATATGACACCTTCCCTCAGTAAAACAACATCCCCCCTAAGGGGTAGCCTGGCTCTCTCTCCTGGTTTCCATACATTTTTACCGAGGACTGGAGCTCCTCTTCCTCTTGTGATGGTGTTGCTTTGCATTTTGATAGTGGCTGCCCAAATTCAGCCGCTTCTCATAAGGTGTTATAATAGCGCTATGGGAGAAACAGAGAAAATTAAAATAATTGGAACAATCCCATTCAAAACTAGCGGCAAACGTTTTTTACTGAAACACCCAAAGACACATACTGCCCTTTCTCCCACTCAAGTGATTGTTTTCAAACAGGCTAAGTGCATGTATAGGTTTTACTGCTAACCTGAAGGATGGGGAAGATACAGATTAGCATCAGAAGGCTGAGATAATGATCACAAATGTAGGAAAACCATTATCACAACCACAATATGGTCTGTCCAAGTGTAATGGACCAATCATAGTTAAAATACATGGAAATGGCAAAGTTCACATATTTTAATTCTATGAAATCTTACTAAAGATCTGAAGAAGATTATTAAAATGATGCCCAAGGGGAAAGTTTAAGCAAAGTGTTACAAGGTAGGGGGAATCCACTGTTGGAAAATTACCTGGATTGGAATCTCAGCACAATGTAACCAAGCCTCTTCAAATGGCTGAATACCTTTTTAAAAGGAACAGAAAGCAAGGTGACCATCTTTGAAACAGTATAGGGCTATACACTTTAAAGAGAACATGTGTATTAAGAATTTTACAGTGTCTGTGACTAAATACTACTTCATATGTCAGGGATGGTAAATTCCTATTTTCCACCCTACATATGTATAGTGGCACCACACTGGACCCCATCCCTTCAAAAAAATGTGCCTGTATCAGGTCTAAAGACTGAATACACATGCATTATTTTCTTAGATACAATGTAAGTGATGGAATTGCTTGGCAATAATAATAACTAAAGTAACTGCATGCACATTTGTCATGCAAGCACAACACTTTTTGAAACACATTACAAAATGTGCAAACTGGCTCCGAGGCACTGCAGTCTTCACAAGGAAAAAAAATGGACCTTAAGTGATTTTGGATGCTCAAGCTGTATACAGCAATCTGACATCAGAACAAGCATTATTATTTAGATGTATATAACCTTTGAGTATGCAGAACACTTTACAATCCCTCTCTGTCTCTTAACAGTGCTGTAACAAAAATGTATTCTGGTCTTACATATGTGGAACCTGCCATATGCCACTCAGCAAATCCACTAACAGACCAAAACCTGAACCAGTGGAATCCCTGGTGCAAGTTCTACAAACTGATCACTGGACAATAACTGGGGCAGGATGGTATAATAGAATGCAGGGTGACTCACCTCTTGCTTTAAGACACAGCAAATCATCATTCATGGTGTTCTAAAACCTAGGTTAGCTGGCAAACATCAAGAGTGACATACTGCAGAATTACACTGACTCATTCCACACCCATTTGGTGTATTCCACACCCATTTGGTGTGTTCCACCCTTTACAGAATGCCAGGATACCACAATTCAGGCACAGTCACTCTATTCAATGTAGCAATAAGCCTGGTCTGGCAAAATTAAAGAGCTAAGGCTTCAGCAGTTAAAAGTGTAGGTGACCACCAACATTATTTAATGTACAATCAAGCTCCAAATTCCAGTGACATAGTTACACATTTATTTATTTGGTTCAATTTATATCCCGCCCTTCCTGCAAGTGGGCTCAGGATGGGCTACAACATTAATATAAAACAATAAAATCAAGATTAAAACTATAAGCTTAACCCGTAAACCAGGGGTGTCGAACTCATTTGTTATGAGGGTTGGATGTGACATAAATGAGACCTTGTTGCTCTGGGCCATGTGTGTCATAAAATGTAATGCCAAGTAGCGGAGATATAAGCTTTATAAAGGACATAGACAAACACAATTAAAGATTTTTTAAACTTTAAATAAAACATGCTTAAAGCACTAGCACTCTTGCAATATTTTGTTCATTTAACAGTCTCTGATAACTGATACCTCTTGCTCTTAATTATTGCCTCATAATGTCTGTGCTGTAGCAATCTTGAGTATGCTGTTCAGGTGTGTATCTGTAAACCTACTTTTGATTTATTGACAGTCATTACAGAAATCTCATGCTCAGTATTCTGAGCCTAGGACCCAGGGGAAAACATTAAATGGCTGGGCATTGCCAGCTTTTGTACATAAGTTGCTTCAAGAACATGAGAAGGCATCCTGACACAGACTGAGGGCTATGTGTTTCTCTACAAAACTTCTTCTCCAGATAAATAACTACAACTTCCTACAAAGGAAATGTACTGGGTGAACTTGGTCTGGACACACACACACTCAGCCTAATTCACCTCACTGGCTTGTTGTTATTCCTCCTCTAAAATAGTTTACATTGCTTTCTTACTGAGAATGACTGGATCGTGAAGGCATGAATACAGTGAAAAGGGGGGGGAACCCAGTTGCACCCAGGAGAACCCTGGCATAAAGAGCCCAACAAAACACACACACTGTAGCAAGGCACATAAAAGCTCATACCTTGAACAAAACTTTGTTGGTCTTAAAAGTGCTTGGTATTTCTCCCGTGTGACTGAGGCAGCCCAGCAAAGCAAGTTCTCCCTCGTTCCCTCCCGCCCTTCAGGGATGAGACTCAGCCAGTGGAAGGAAAGAAAGGCTTCCCTTTGACTCCTGCAGCCTGGTCAGGAAGCAAGCTCTGGCTGTTCCCTCCTCCTGGGAGGGAGGAGCCTCAGCCAGTTCTTTACCAGACTCTCTTAATCACACAGGAGAGGCTTGCCTATCTATCTCTCCTGTGCGACTGAGAGAGACTGGCAAAGCACGCTGTGACATGGCAGCAGCAGCAGAACTGGAAAATGAAGCAGGAAACAGCCAGGTCTTTGCAGGCTGAATTGGGGCTCTTTAAGGGCCTGATCTGGCCCATGGGCCACATGTTTGGCACCCCTGCCTTAAACGATGACAATCAACTGCGTCACAACTATTACAATGGTGCCCTAGTGTTAGACAATTAAAGGCAGAAAGGGCTAGATCCCATAAGGGATTCCCAATTATAAGTATGCTACCTTGGGTAAACCAAGGCAGTTATCATTCTGTGTCCTTGAAATGAATACCATGGTACAGATGGTAACAGAGAGGTAACAGGAGGGGCCAGATGATATTTGATGTCTACTGTCTCATCCAAAAGCCTGGCGGAAGAGTTCCGTCTTAGAGGCCCTGCAGAACTGTAAAAGGTCCTGCAGGGCTCTGATCTTTACATATCCTTCTAAGTCAGAATGACTGCATTAAGTAATTACATTGTGGTAACTAATTTGGTGCAGGGTCAAGTTGTGTATCCCTGATGGGGCTTGCTTTGGAACAACAGGCAATTCCCAATCACTATGGAATCAGAGAAAATTTTCCAGTTATCAGATTCATTTTTCACTTCACCTATCCATACTGGAGGGGTCATATATCTGATTCTCTAA
Source organism: Gekko gecko (assembly GCA_029375565.1). Lineage (NCBI taxonomy): Eukaryota > Metazoa > Chordata > Lepidosauria > Squamata > Gekkonidae > Gekko > Gekko gecko. The sequence continues at coordinate 222,721,958 of JAPDNY010000002.1, forward strand.
TTGTTGAGGAATGCTGATATTCACTGCCGTGACATGTGAGATAGGAATTTCTCTTCTGCTGTACCTGCTACAATAACTTCAGCTAAACCCAAATTCTGAGACACACCTGGTACTTCAGCAGACTCATTGACATCTGAGACAGCAGAGCCTCATAGGCTTCCTGGACTGACAAGGGCAAGTCTTTGTAAAAAAGCTGAATAGAACCCTGTAAGACAGAAGCTTAATGTTTACAAATTTCAACTTGCACAAAACCAGCTCCCTGGGCACCACACCCCATCCTTCTCTGTCGCCTCCAGAGACAGCCTGTGCCAGCTCATTTTTGCTTAGAAGCAATACACATTGTGATTTTCCACCTTAAACCTGCTCCCCTGGGTTTATAAAGTCAACACAGATTAAATGGTGCTGCAGTGGTGCAGCACAGGGTGTGGTAGAAACAAACATCTAGCACAAGCAAAAACCTTAGCCCCAAAAGGACAAAGCTACACACTTTATGTTATAAATGCTTTGACACTTCTTGCAGCAAAAACAAAGTTCTAAAGACATCCACACAAATATACACATCTTCAAACACTCATAATCATTAACTGGAGGACCTTGTTCCAACTGCCACACCTAGACATAGGTCTTTAACAATTCCTAATCACCTCATCACATGTTTCTTGTGGGAAACACTAGTCGGCAAGCAATAAACAACCACATAAAGTGTGGAGCTACCCTCTGTATGTACTAGAACGGGGACTATTGTTCACTGGTAGAACACATGCTTTGCATGCGGAGTCCCAGGTTCAGTCTTTAGTAACTCCAGTTAAAGAATCTTTAACCCCTTATTATGCAGGATCCCTCAAGGGGCAATCATCTCCCCAACGTTATTTAACATCTATATGCATCCCCTCACCCAGCTGGTGAGGAGGTTTGGGGTGGGGTGTCACCAGTATGCTGATGACACACAGCTTTATCTGTTGATGGGCGGCTGGCCAGATACCACTCCAGAAAATCTGGCAGAGGGGTTGGAGCTGTGGTGGGATGGCTGAAACACAGCCAGCTGAGATAGAATTCTTCTAAGATGGAGGTTCTGTGGCAGGGGTGGGTGGATTCTGGTGTCAGGTGCCAGCTCCCGGCTCTTGATGGATGGCATCGTCCTGACCTAGCCACTGTAATCCATGCAACGGCCACCTCCAGGCTGGATTACTGGAACTTGCTCTACGTGGGTCTACCATTGAAATGGACCTGGAAACTCCAACTGGTACAGAACACAGTGGTATGGGTCCTCACAGGAACACCGTACATATCCATCCTGTGCTATGTGAGCTGCACTGGCTTCCAGTGGAGTATTGGATCAGGTTCAAGGTTTTGGTATTGACCTTCAAGGCTGTTAACAGTCAGGGACCTATGTACCTTTGGGATCACCTCTCCTGCTATACCCCCAGAAGAGCACTGTGCTTTGCTGATCAAAATCTATTGGTGGTCTCCAGCCTGGGAGATATTCAGCTGTCCTCAACCAGAGCCAAGGCCTTCTCTGCCCTGGCTCCAACCTGGTGGAACTCTCTGCCAAACAACATCCATGCCCTGCAAGACCTGTTACAGTTCCACAGGGCCTGCAAGGCAGAGATGTTCTGCCAGGTGTTTGGTTGAGGACAGCAACAGTTCCATTCTGGCACTCCCAGCCCCCTCCCCTCTTGTGAGATAGTGGTGTTATTTTTTGCCTTATCTAGCTGTATTTTTCTTTGCTATTGGCTTTAACCAGGTTTTAATTGATGTTTTATAACTATGTTGTGCACCACTCTGAGCCCAGTTTACCAGGGGAGAGTGGCTGGAAAGTCAAATTAAATAAATAAATAACAATCACTAAATTACATTCAGATTGGGTAGCCATATTGGTCTGAAGCAATAGAACAAAGTTTGTCCAGTGGCACCTTTAAGACGAACAAAGTTTAAAGCTTTCATGTGTATGCACACATCTTCAGATACATTGAAACAGACTTTGCTAACCATTACATATAGGTAAGGGGGGGAGGATTAGTTGCCAGGCTAACTGGAGTTAAGATGCATAAGTAGCTAAGTGATAACTATAGCTAAGATTGGATTAAAGCAGTTGGTAAGATCTGTGAATAGTGGCAAATTAGTATACAGATAATAAAAGAGTTAAGAACATAAGAGGAGTCATGTTGCGAGAACTGAGTGACTTAGAATGTGTAATGAGATAAGAACCCAATATCTCTGTTAAACCCTTCAGGGATTCCAGTGTCCTGAGTGTGATAATAACTTGTAATTCAGCAATCTCCTGTTCTAATCTGTTTCTGAAATTCCTTTGCAATAAAACAGCTACTTTGAGGTCCCCCGTGGAGTGTCCTGGAAGGCTGAAATGTTCTTCTACAGGTTTCTCAGCACTGTGATTCTTGATATCAGATTTGTGTCATTTAATCCTTTGGCATAGGGTTGACCTGTTTGCGCTGTGTAGAGAACTGAAGGGCATTGTTGGCATTTAATGGCATATACAATGTTAGAAGATGGGCAAGTGAATGAGCCTGAGATGGTGTAGTTGATGTTGTCAGGTCCAGTGATTGTGTTGTCTAGGTGTTATGTGGCAGCAAAGTTGGCATGTGGGTTTACTGCAAGCTCTGGTACCAGTTTCCATGTTCAAATTAAATGTTGTATTATTGTGGATGAGGAATTGTTTAAGACTTGGGGGGCTGTTTGTGGGCAATAAAAGGTCTGCCCCCCCAGTGCTTGTGAAACACAACTGTCATTATCCAGTAGTGGTTGTAAGTCACTCATGATGTGCTGAACTGTTTTGAGCTGAGAGCTGTATGGGACCACTAGTGGTGTTCTGTTATTGCCTTTTTTGTCATTCTGGCTTTGTTAATCTGTTTCTTGACTTCATCAGGTGGATATTTTAGTTCCAAAAAGGTTTGTTGTTGATCCCTCAGGTGAAAATCTCTATAGGATTCAAACAGATGTGGCTGTAGTGTAGAGTCTGGCTCTGTACACTGGATTGTTTGGCATGTTTAGGATGGTAGCTGGAGGCATGGTGATATGTTTATCAGTTAGTAGGTTTTCAGTATAAGGTGGTATCTATGCATCCTCTGTGTATTTTTACAGTAGTGTCCAGAAAATGTAATTCTTGCACAAACATCAAGAATCATAACGTTGAGAAACCTATAGGAGAACTTTTCAGCCTCCCAGGACACTCAACAGGGGTCCTCAAAGCAGCTGTTTTATTGCAAAGGCATTTCAGAAACAGACTAGAATGAGAGATTGCTGAATTACAAGTTATTACAACACTAAGGACAATGGAACCCCCAGGGCTCAACGGAGATGTCAGGTTCTTATCTAACTAAACATGCTAAGTCACTCAGTTTGCATCTGTTTGCTAACTCTTTTATTATCTGTATGCTAATTTGCTGCTATTCACAGATTTTACCAACTGGTTTAATCCAATCTTAGCTATACTTATCACTCAGTTATTTACACATCTTGACTCCAATTAGCCCTTCCTGGCAACTATATGTAATGGTTGGCGAAGTCTGTTTCAATGTATCTGAAGAAGTGTGCATACACACAAAAACTTATACCCAGTATTAAACTTTGTTGGTCTTAAAGGTGCCACTGGACTCAGACTTTGTTTAACGACTCATTCCTGCTTCAGATAAACTATCATGTGATATGTGATGCAACATTTTAAACTGATTCCTCTTAGCATAACAAAGTTATGGCTATGCCCATTCTTGCTTCCCACTCTAATGTTGTGCTCAGGATAACATATTCTGTGGCCTCCATATAACTGGTTTTATAGAGTTTTTCCAAAGTGCCAACAGACGAAAAGAAGAGGAAGCAAGGCCCAAAGAATGGAAGTGAACTGTGGAATAAATGAAAAAGGCCAAGAGTCTAGAAGCTGTACCTCATGAGCACTTGAAGACTCTTTTAACAGACACCACCTTCATAGTTTCAAGTTCTTCTTTAAAATTATGTGATATAATGGTATATGCTATAACACAGTACAGTGGCTATGAGACCAAGTCCTGAATTAGGAAGTCCTAGGACTGAATTTCACTTCCACCATGATTTCACAAGGTGGTGTAATGGAAGTCAATCTCCCTTAGCCTGTCTGGAATGTGGGGATAATACCTACAGGGTTTTTGCAATGATTACAACATAGAAATAAGCATAAATGGCTTTGAACATTTGAAAGTGCTCTTCAATGTGAAGTGCTCTTCATAAGAACCAGGCACCTAAAACCTGAACATTTTTAACCTCTGCATCATTTTTGGTGCCCTTGCAACTTTTTGTTGCTTGCTGGCCACGTTGATTCTAAGGAGATGAAGAGGGAGATATATATATATACATGGATCCCTTGGTACACAGCACAGTGTGCATAGAACAGAAACCTTCTTGAGCCCAGACAATTTATACCCAGAGAAAGAGAACATACCTGGGATATACTAAGATTAGATTCATGCCTAGGTTTTCTATTTGGTTAAATGGCTGTAGAAAGAAAATGGCAGAGTCTTTCCCTTCAGAAACCACAGCACTCTCCAGGCTCTGAAACATAAAGTGTCTATTAAAGAGACAGGACATTTTTCTCTAGGCCTGTTGTCTAGAGAAAAATGTCCTGTCTCTTTAATAGACACTTTATGTGTGGAAATGGGCAGCTGCAGCTTTTCACAGCATGGAGGTAAATAACACCACCCGGTAAATAGCATCCCATTAAGGCTATATGAAAGGGGCAGGACATTTATCTTTTAGACTGTTGACAATTTTATTCCTCCCCCGCACATCCTTTTGCAGGAAATACAAGGAAGTTGCTCATATAAAATGCACACACACAGAGAAAATATATTATATACTTCCAAGCCTGATATATCTTACTTACACATTCTAGGAGATACAGGGCTTCCTCCGGCAGCAAGCATTGCTTTCCATGCTCTGTGTACCCCATAGTATGCCAGAATTTTCCCTGGACACAAAATAGAAAATGTTAGTAAGATGAAGAGGTGTGTGCAATACTTCCATTCTGACCCTTCAGAAATGCTACCACATGTCTATAAACCTTGAAGGCCCTGGCTCTAACTAGGTGGAACTCTTTGCCAACTTTCATCAGGGCCCTGTGGGACTTAATGCAATTCTGCAGGGCCTGTAAGGCAGAGATGTTCCACTAGAGTTTTGGTTGAGGACAGCAACGGTTTTCCATCATAGCTGGCTCCCTCTTCTTTTCTTCCATTCTGCCTGTTTTGGCATCCTCCATAAACTGCTCCCAAGGCAGAAGAACAGTCCAGAGTAGGTTTTAGATTAAATTATGGACACCATCTGGAGATTATTAAATTAGGAATAATTGATCTGCCAATTTTAATCTGTATTTTCGTATGTTTTTCACCTGTTGTAAATCGCCCAGAGCCCTGTGTACTCAGGGATTGGGCAATTCAGAAATTCAATCAATCATCATCATCACCATCATCTACAGACTGCAACCCACTTCATGGTATGGTCATGGCTTCTTCACCAGGGTTAGGACTGCATTTAAGAAAATGTGTCCCAGAAAAAGAGGCCTGCTCCTCCAGAAGCAGAAGCTCTAAGTAGTGCCATGTAGCGTAATGGCTACAGAGATAAATTTGTACAATGAACAATGCTACAGGAAAAAAAAATAAACATTACTCACACATGACAAGCCTGTGCTATTAAGACTTATATACCCAAACTAAACAGAATTTACAAGACATTAAAAAACAAACAAAAAAGCAGTGGCAATATCAAAAAAGGGAGGGACACGTACAGCAGGGGATTTTAGCTCTGTAATACCCTCCTGAGGCTTCCACTCAGCTTTCACCAGACTTCCCCTGAAAAAAGAAATTTAGAAGGAATTCATATTCTTTAAAGATCACACACTCTATCTGTCCTGCTCCCTTAAGGGGGCTAAGAAATCATTTTATTCTTAATTGGTAGCACAAGCACCACTAAAAATAGATTAAAAATTTTTTTAACATGTAAAACCCTGAGGTAAATTCCTATCACTTCTTCATCCAGCCCAGACCGCCACACACAGAATGCAAGGCAAAGGGAAACTGTGTAATGAAAGGCTTAAAGAGAGAGTTTATAGAACTACAAGGAAATGGTTCATTTATGCTGGAATCCAGGCACACCTAAATAAGATTCTTTTCTCATCTACACCATGGATCTGAATTCTACACACAGCAAATTATTTCATTTTCAATGTGCATCAGTCTCCCACTGTCAAGATAGTAAATAATCAGAAGCATAAAATCACAGTACTGGACCAAAACATTTTTGACACAGAACATATGAAGCTCAAGATGACTGCAAAGTTAGAAGGTTAGAGCTCTTGCAAACAAACCATTCTGAGCTACAATCAGAATCACGGCCAAAAGCCCCTAACAAAGGAAGTGGAAGTTTTTGAGGCTGGGAATAGTGAGAGTGATTGTGTGTGTATTTCTAATACACCTTAAGGTTTCAACAAGCACCTTGAGGAGACTGACAAAGAAATGTTGCCTAATCAAAAGTGAAAGTATCAGCTAATCTAGTCCAGTTATCCACTTTAACAAGCAGTGGCTCTTCAGGGTCTCAGGCAGGGGTCTTTTGTGTATCTGCTATCTAAGATCCAATAGTACTGGAGATGTTAAAGAATGAACCAGGAAAATTCTGCATATGTAGCATTTGTTTTACTAGCACTGAGATACACTCACTTTACAAATAATAATACATACAATCTCTCCACACGCTCCTCCCGCAAGAGCTGCCAGTGTTCATCCCGGCACTGGCGCAGCTTCTTCTCTTGTTCTTCTGAGCCATCAGGGATAAAATCTTTCTGGCCATGTGATCGTTGAGGAATCTTGTGATCACGTATGCGAACTGCCAGTAGTTCTGCTGGGCTGGGGAAGCACAATAATTTAAAATCCACTGTAATCCATCCCCACTCCCCTGAAAATCTACTGAGTACATTTTTACTCTCCCCTCTCTAGAGAGCTCAGAGAAGCACATACACTTTTTATTCTTCATTTTATCCTCACAACAACTCTGTGAGGTAGATTAGGCTGCAAAAGACTGATTAGGCCATGGTCAGCCAATAGGCTGCATAGCAGTATGGCGATTCAAACCCGGATCCCCCCATTTCCTTTTCTGACACATTAACCACTATACTGGTTCCCAGGATCAAAAATGTCAAGGAGGGAAATGAAATGTGTCCTATTTCTTTGCAAGAAATGCACACTACAGCTACCAATGCTCCCTCTAAACTGCGGAGTCTCACAAACAAAAATTCTACTTTGTGAGCTACTGGCACTAAAGTTGTGAGTGAGCGATTTGGCTACTGCATAAATTAGTTTGCTCTTGAGCCATCCTTCCTGAGCTAAGACAAAAATGTGTGAGCCAGAGGCTAAAAAACTGTGAGCTAGCTCACACTAACTCAGCTTAGAGGGAACACCAACTATTCTAGTACTAGGGAAAGACTTTACAATCGGTACATAATCCCCATTACCTGGTTTCCTAGGCTGACCCACAAAGTTCCAGAACAACATAATGATATATGCGTGACAGTTTTGTCTAGGTAGATTTCCTTGTGCAGTAGCACACTTAGGCTGTCAGTCAGGGGTAGAATCTGGTGCTTCAGACCAACACAGCTACCCACCTAATTCTAACTATCAGGAATAGTTAGAAATATCGCACGGTGTCGAAATGCCCAAGGAGTACGTGAACGGCAGCGTACAGCGGTAATGCTGGATGTAACGTACAATATCCTGAGCAACGCACGAGCACACCGCAATATATAACGGAAAGCGACCCCACACAGCCCACACCTGACCAAGGGCTTGCTTTTAAGAACCTCTGCTGGCCTTGTACAGGGCCCGCGCGCCTGGAAGGAGCGGGGCAGGATGAAACCCTCCAAAAGAGATCATGTGGTCCCTTTAAGCGATCCCACTTCCCCCGTCGCTAAAGTTACCTGAGCAGGAGTCCGCTAACGCCAGTTTGGAACTCAGACTCCATGGGGACCGCGCGCCGCTTCCGCTCACGTAAAACGCAGCAACTTCCTCATTTCCTTCTGGGTCCTAGTGCTGGCGATATACGGCACAAAGCATGTTTCATCGGGGTCCTAACGCCTTCCAATTATTTCTTCCCCCCTACCCCCGTAACAGCTTCATGAGATCCGGAAATTCAAACTGCAGTTGAAATTTTTCCCATCGTTCCCAGTGCGGTAATCGTATGCGTATGTTGCAAAAACGAGTTTGCTGCAAGGCCTTTGTGACACACCTTCTTTATGCTCTTCATGATAAAATTAGCTGCACCTATTGGACGCTTTGTGTCAGTGGCATCATACCTATTGCTTCTTGACCAGATGAGCAGACATCATGATCTGCTTATTCTGCTTCAATCGGGTTCTGTAGCAAGCAGGTAGTTTCTGGTAGTTTCAGCAACAGGTCTCTTTTTTGCTTCCAACAGGCAGAGAACACTAATATACTCACAATAACAGACTTCAACCAACATACAAGAACAAGACCTAAGTGAGGCCCCTTCATACAGGCCTTGAGGGGCTCCTTTAAAGGTATACATTCATCACACTCTTCATGATAGAAACAGCGTCACCTGTTGAATGCTTAGCGTCACTGTCAAAAGGCTATTGTTTGCACACAATGCTGTTGGGGAGGAGCAGATCTGTTATCTAGGGTTTTGTTGTTCAAAATGATTAAATTCATATTATTATTAACAAAATGTGTATCCCACCTGTCTGCCCTTAAAATCAGCCCCCCAACACACATCATTAAAACATATTTTAAAAAAGAAAGAGTTAAAATGCATACAAAATATAAAAACAGCAATTAAAACATTGGTTAGGAAGGAAGAATCATTGAGGGAATGCCAAACGAAACAAAAAACGTTGGTGCCATGACCAATAAAGCCCCCTTTCAGGTAGCCATCCACCTAATCTCAGCAGGTGGGACCCAAAGCAAGGCCTTGAAAGATTACTACAGTGGTCAGGCAGGTCCATTAGTTGGTCCTTTAGGTATGTTAGACGTACATCGTATAGAACTTTGAAGGTCGAGACCAGCACCTTGAATTGTGCCCAGAAACAAATTGGGATCCAGTGTAGATGGGCCAAGAGTAGAGTAATATAGTCCCTAAAACACACTCCAGTTAGCATCCTGGCTGCAACATTCTGTACCAATTTAAGTGTTCAAACATTTCTCAAGGGCAAGTGCATTGTAGTAATCTAATCTTGATATAACCAGGGCACCAGGCTGCAGTTGGCTAACCAGTCAAAGCTGGTAAAGGGCACTTTTGGCCACAGCTACCACCTGCTTATCCAGTAGTAGGCCTGGGTCCAAGAGCACCCCCAGCCTACAGACATGTTCCTTCAAATATAGTGCAGCCCTATCCAGAGGAGGCAACACCATAAATCCTGGGTCAGACCTTCCAACCACCGGTAGCGCTTCCTTCTTTTTGGGTTTAAGATTCAGTTATCAGCCTGCATCCACTCCAAAACTGCCTTCAGGCACCATTTCAGAATGGTCACTACAGTCATGAAACAGGCTGTGGTGCATCCACTTCCAAAGAAGCCTACACTTGATCCAGGAGATCTCAATAATGGTCAACCAGTCTCATATGTTCCATTTTGGGGCAAGGTTTCACCAGCCTCCCTGGGATCATGTGAAAGCACAAGAGAGAGCTGAGTGTCCTCTGCCCAAATCTCCAGTTGACCTCACCTAGTGATTTCCATTGATGTTAAGGAGCACAGGGGACAAGATGGAATTGAGCAGTCCCTCAACACCATATTCTGAAACTTACCCTTGCAGTAGGACTGGAACCACTGCAGAACAATGCCTTCCAGTCGCAGCCCAGATAGGTGGTCCAGAAGGATATCAATGATATCAAAGGCTGCTGAGAGGTCCAGGAGAACCACAGAATCTCACTCCCTGTCCATCTCCCAACACAAACATCCACCAGGGTGGCCAGGGCTATTTCAGTCCCATAACCAGGCATAAACCCAGAATGGAAGAACAATTTGCCTCATCCAGGAAAGCTTGGAGTTCTCCAGCTACCACTTTTTCTATCACCTTGCTCAAAAATGGAACATATGAGACTGGTTGACCGTTATTGAGATCTCCTGGATCAAGTGTAGGCTTCTTTGGAAGTGGATGCGCCACAACCTGTTTCATGACTGTAGTGACCATCCTCTCTCTTAAGGAAGCATGAACTATCTCTTGAACCACCCTCAGTTCACATTCCACCTGTCTAGAACAAAACACCATATCAAGAGTGTGACCTGTACAATATGTAGGGGCAGTGATTACCTGCCCTGACATTGATAGCATGGGCTAGCCTGATCTCCTCAGATCTCAGAAATTAAGCTGGGTTGGCCCTGGTCAGTATTTGGATGGGAGACCACCAAGGAAGTCCAGGGTCACTACACAGAAGCAGGCAATTGCAAACCAACTCTTGAAATTCTCTTGCCTTGAAGACCCTAACGGGTCACCATAAGTTGGTGTGATGAACTGCCAAGGGTTAATGTCTCACAGAGTCTGAGAACCTTTGTGTGACAGGCTGTTCAAATGGAATTCTGTGGAGAGCATCAGTTAAGAAATGACAGTTGAGAACTGACAGTTGAAGAAGAGACAGTTTAGCACTGACTGAGGACTGTGTTAGACTATGGAAGCCTAAAAACATCAAAACAGACCTAAAGCTATTTTTTAAATATAAAAGCCATTTTCTAAAGAGAAATGGAGTGGAACTTTCCACTGTCCCAACTGGCCAAGAGCAATATAGATATTGACTAGGACCGAGATCAAGATTACTGCGAAGTTTGAAGGCTAGAGCTCTTGCAAACAAACCACTCTGAGCTACAACCGGAATCACTGACAAAAGCCCCTAACAAGGTAAGTGGAAGTTTTTGAGTCTGGGAATAATGAGAGTGATAGTGTGTGTGCGTGTGCATGTGTGCATGCGTGCACGCATGCACATGTTTATTTCTAATACACCTTTCAGCAAGCACCTTGAGGAGATGGACAGAGAAATGCAGAAGGAAAAGGAATCTCACTCAAGCCATCATAATAGCTTAATGACACCTTAATTTTCCTTTTTTTTTAACTGTCCCAAAGGACAGAATTTTATTAAGTTTTTTTCCCCGATCACAATACAAACTTAACAAACATTAAAACATACATAACAAAACATTGATGGGGTAATACGTCTTCACAGTTAATACGCTTCTTATGCCTAAGTATAAACAATATTTTCTAATTTTGTATAGTGTGAGTATATATCATTAAGTTTCTACCTTGTTGGGTTATATGAACAAACTTTTTTGTAAATCATCTTTTAGATATTTCTGCCTAAACATAGCTATTATATCAGCTATAAAATCTGTTCTGGAATGTAGAGTCCAAAAGACCTTTCATCAATAAAGTCAATTTGTCCATTTCAGCTGCCTCTAAGACTTTATATATTCTTGTTTCATGGGTGTCTCAGGTGTCTTCCAATATTTAAAAATTCTGGCCACAGTAGTTAAATGTACAATAAGATACCGATCATCTTTACTAAAGTCTTTGTGCAAAATATTCAATAATAGTACCTCAGGTGTAAATGGAATAGCTGCACCTAACACCTTTTGCAACAGTTCATGAATCCATACCCAATATTTTTTACTCATTTTACAATGCCACCACATATGGTAAAACGAGCCCACCTTATTTTCACATTTCCAACACTTATTTGAACATTTGCTATCATATTTTGCTGATCTTTCTGGTGTTACATACCATCTATAAGGACAAAAAAGGGAACCTAAAACCTAGAATCCAGAACCTGACAAAGATTAGTCAAATGTAAGAAAGGGGGCAATATTAAAAACTTAATGAAGGAAATATATAAAAATACATGTATTTATTAATCACAAATTTAAAATTATATAAGGGTCCAATCACACATTATGTATAAATAACAAACAATAAAACACAAGGGCTTATAAATCTGACCTGATGCGTTTCGGCCTACATAGGCCTTCCTCAGAGGTCAATAGTGAGAAACATATTGGCTATTATAAAAATATAGTACAATCTTGTAAATACAAAGCATAAATTCAATAAGGACCAGAAGCAAGTTGTTTCAAGATAAACCACCAGGCACAGAGTAAAAAATAAATGAGGCCTCTAATAGTGCAATCACATGCCAAGTGGTACTCAGATATAAACTTCAGGTTCAGGAATCACCTTCCTATGATTGTAGAGCCAAATAATCCTCACTGCTCTTTGCTTGAGGATTATTTGATTCTACAATCATAGGAAGATGATTTATGCTGAGCAAATTGCGAAATCACTTCTCACCCAAGCCCTCACAGATCGCCTGTCGTCATGCCTTTTACAAGCGCGACCAAGGGGTGAGTTAATCTATAGCCGACTACATCACGGCACTATGGAAAGCAGCAAGAACCTGCAACTTTCCCGACCTGGAGGCGGCCTTCCTCAACCGGCTGGTGTGCGGTCTGCGGAATGAGAAGCTGCAGCAGCAGTTGTTCACAAAATTGGAGCTGACCTACGCCATGGCCTATGCCAAAGCTATCGCAGCTGAAGCCGCAGAGTGGTCAACCAGAGAAGTTCGGCAGCAAACAGTCCACCTAGCCAACAACAGGAAAAGTCGGTGCACCACGAGTCTGCAAGCGATTCCGAGGGTGAAGACGATGACGTCCACAATATCCGAGTGGCAAGGTCCAAGCGTACCACAGAGAAAGCGGTGCTGAAGCGACCCTGTGCAGGGTGTGGTGGAAACCACGACCGAGACCAATGCTGGGCCCGTGACGTTAAGTGCAGGGCCTGTGACAAGCAGGGCCACTTGGCCTGGGTGTGCCAAGCAGCTGGCAAGAAGAAATCACCCCCGTCTTCTCCATGGCAGAACCGTAGAGTGAAGGAAGCCAGCCCAGCAAAGCCAGCAGACTGCCATAAGACGACCTGTTGTTCATGTCCTACGATTGTCCTGAACACCGGAACGCAGACCAAGAAGAAGATCCGAGTAACAGTACCACTGGATGTGGAGCCGTGCGAGATGGAGGTCGATTTCAGGTCCACAATGTCCATCATAACTACTGAAACACTGCATCGCCTGTTCCCAAAAAGGAGCCATCGCCAGTCCGGTGCATCTTTCAGATTTCCAGGGTCAATGCATTCCTGTGGCCGGTGTGGCTTCATTCGAGGTACAGTTCAGGGGTTCAAGGAAACGCTGAGCCTTCTTGTTGCTGAAGGGCGTCGGGCCAGTCTGCTAGGCCTGGACTGGTTCGAGGCCCTTAGCATAGCCGTTACCGGGGTGAATCAAGTCTGCCAGAGTAAATTGAGTTCAATTTATTCTGAATTTATGGCAGTTTTTGATGGGTCACTGGGGAAATATATTTGGTTGCATGTGACTTTTGACTTAGATCCCTCAGTGGCACCCATTAGACTGAAATACCAATGGGTTCCCATTGCTCTTCAACCACGTATCAAAGCAGAACTTGACAAACTTGTTGATCAGGGAGTACTTGAACCTGTCTCTCACTTCAGGTGGGAGACACCAATTGGAACACCGGTAAAACCAGACGGGTCCATTCACATTTGTGCCAATTACAAATATACCATCAATAGGGTGTTACAGCAACATGCATACCCTGTAATTAGCCAAGTGTTAGCGTTTCTGGTGGGCGGGCAGATCTTTGCGAAGTTGGATCTTGCCCAGGCATACCAGCAGTTACCAGTGGACCTGAGTGCGGCAGAAGCGCAAACCATCGTCACTCACAGAGGAGCTTTTAAGGTTAACCAGCTTCAATTTGGAGTGAATGTAGCTCCGGGTATTTTTCAAGGTTTAATGGAAGGGTTGCTCCGGAACATACCGGGGGTGGTACCGTAGTTTGATGATGTTCTGGTTGCAGGTGCCGATGAAACAGAGTTATCTGAACACCTCAGGGAAGTGTTGGGGCGATTCCAAAAGGCGGGTCTTAAAGTCAAATGAAAGAAATGTATATTTGGGGTTCTTTGGTTGAATTTCTGGGGTTCTTAATTGATGCAAATGTTGTGCACCCAATGAAAGGTAAGGTTGCGGTGATCCAGCAAGCACCACATCCAAAAAATAAAAAAGAGCTGCAATAATTTCTAGACATATTAAACTTCTACCACGCCTTTTTGCCACATAAGGCGTCAATCGCAGAACCACTACACAGGCTGCTGGTAAAAGGGGCCAAGTGGGAGTGGGGGTCACATCAAGACCATGCGGGGGCTATTAAAGTATTTTTGGTCTCTAACAACGTACTAACTCATTTCGATGAGTGCAGGCCACTGGTACTCGCAGCAGTATTCATCTTAGAGAATCCAGTAAGCTCGGTTTAAAAATTGTTAAACTCGTTACAAGAATATGGAGAAGTGGCTGGACTTAAAATTAAGTGCAAAAAAAAAGATGTTTATAAAAATATGACTAAACCTCAAGCTCAACAGCTACAAGAATTAGCAAGTATAGAAATCCAAAAGAATATTAAATATTTAGGAATAAATATAACAAACAGATGTAGCTCTTTGATGGAAAATAACTACATGGAATTGCTGAAAGAAATCAAGAACGATCTGGAAAAATGGGGAAATCTCCAGATAGCCTTAATGGGGAGAATTGCTATTATTAAAATGAATATATTACCATGATTGATTTTTCTATTTCAAACAATACCTATATTACAAAACTAAAAATACTTCAAAGAACTGGATAAAATGTTGCAAAAATTTATCTGGCAGGATAAGAAACCAAGAATAAAACTTAAAGCTTTGCAAGATGCCAAAGAGAGAGCCGGCTTTGTGCTATCAACCTGGCTGCTTTGTTATAGAGCAGCGGATTTGTCATGGATAAAAGATTGGGTTACTTTAGAAAAGTCAAGACTTTTGAAAATAGAAGGATATGATCTTCTGTTAGGATGGCACACTTTTATATGGTATGGGAAAGCAGATGCTCATAAATACTTTAAACAACATTTTCTTAGGGCATCCCTAAGTATGGGAAGAAATTAAAAACATTTTTTTAAACAAGACTCCAAAATGGGTTGCCCTACTGGAAGCGTTTACAAATCCAAATGTTTTTCAAGAGGAAACAATTTTAAGACATGAAGACTTTCTAGATGCTAGAAATGAATTGAAAACTATAGAATTGAAAACTAAACTTCTCTTGAGGGGTGACATGATCGAGGTTTATAAGATTATGCATGGGACTGAGCAGGTTGAGAAAGAAGTACTTTTCTCCCTTTCTCACAATACAAGAACTCGTGGGCACTCCATGAAATTGCTGAGCAGTTGGGTTAGAACAGATAAAAGGAAGTACTTCTTCACCCAAAGAGTGATTAACACATGGAATTCACTGCCACAGGTGGTGGTGGAAGCTACAAGCATGGACAGTTTCAAGAGGGAATTAGATAAACATATGGAGCAGAAGTCCATCAGTGGCTATTAGCCACAAGGTATAGATAAGAACTCTCAGTCTGGGGCAGGTGATGCACTCTATTCTTGGTGCTAGGGGGGCAGTGGTGGGAGGGCTTCTAGTGTCCTGGCCCCACTGGTGGACCTCCTGATGGCACCTGGTATTTTTGACCACTGTGTGACAGAGTGTTGGACTAGATGGGCCATTGGCCTGATTCAACATTGGCTTCTCTTATGTTCTTATGTTATGTAAACTTTAACATGATGGCAAAAAATACAGATTGCATCTAGGCAGGGTTCTTTTTGTAGAAAAAGCCCTGCAGGAACTCATTAGCATATTAGGCCACACCTAACAGCAGAAACTCATTCACATATTAGGCCACACCCCAACAGCACTGCTTATTAGCATATTAGGCGACACATCCCATGTTACCAGAAGTGTGGTCATCCAGCCACACACACCTTTTGCTTCTTATTCTGTTTACCTTATTTGTTGTCAAAACCCAGGGCTTTTTTTGGAGCATGAACTCCTTTGCATGTTAGGCCATACACCCCTAATGTAGCCAATCCTTATGAGTTTCTGCTGCTAGGTGTGGCCTATTATGCTAATGAGTTCCTGCTGGGCGTGGCCAACTTGGGAGGCAGCCGGAACTCCATTCCTGTGCATTCCTGCCCAAAAATAGCCCTGCATCTAGGTATGCCAAATATTAGCCGATAGGCTTCTGTGATAAACTATCAGAATTAGACAAAATATTGATGCATATTGATGAAAAAATTATTTTAAAAAATTATGTATTGCTTTTAGAATATAAGACTCAAGATGAAGTTGTTAAAAATGTTATGACAAAATGGGCACAAAATCTGGGTCACAATGTTAAGGTAGACCAATGGTCACAGGTTTGGAAAAGAAATATCAAAAATACAAAAGCAATTTCATATAAAGAAAATGTATATAAGATGTTTTGTAGATGGTATATTACACCTGAAAACTTGGCTAAGTTTGACCCTAAATGTTCAAATGTTTGTTGGAAATGTAAGCTCAGCAGACTTAACAAAGTTTAATAAAGGCCAGAGACAACCCTACAGAAGGTACCAATTTACATCTGCTGAAATGCTGTGCTCAGTAGTTGGCAAAGGATATGGAAAGCACATTTCTTGCACTAGTTCAGGAATAGGTTTTAGTATTTTGTTTCCTTGCTTAATTTAAGTGATCTCTTCTCTGAAGCATAAGTAGTTTCTTGTTCTACGCTAATTCGATGCATTTTGGTTCCTGGTCTGTTGTTCTTCTATTGCAGTGTCATGCCATGAATCATGAAAGGTTAAAACACTTGGGGCTCTTTAGCTTGGAGAAATGATGGCTGAGGGGTGACATGATCGAGGTTTATAAGATTATGCATGGGATTGAGCAGGTTGAGAAAGAAATACTTTTCTCCCTTTCTCACAATACAAGAACTCGTGGGCACTCCATGAAATTGCTGAGCAGTCGGGTTAGAACAGATAAAAGGAAGTACTTCTTCATCCAAAAAGTGATTGACACATGGAATTCACTGCCACAGGAGGTGGTGGCAGCTACAAGCATGGACAGTTTCAAGAGGGAATTAGATAAACATATGGAGCAGAAGTCCATCAGTGGCTATTAGCCACAAGGTATAGATAGGAACTCTCAGTCTGGGGCTGGTGATGCACTCTATTCTTGGTGCTGGGGGGGGCAGCAGTGGGAGGGCTTCTAGTGTCCTGGCCCCACTGCTGGACCTCCTGATGGTACCTGGTATTTTTGACCACTGTGTGACAGAGTGTTGGATTAGATGGGCCATTGGCCTGATTCAACATTGGCTTCTCTTATGTTCTTATGTTCAAAATAAGGTTGATTCCTTTTATCAAAAAGAAGAACAGGGATGGGGTAAGCTCATTGTTAGGGGAAGACGGTCAAGTCTTAACAAGGGATGAAGACAAAGAAGAATTATTCAACTCTCACTTTGCATCAGTCTTTAACTGTAAGGTGAGCTGTATACAAACTGAAGAATGCAGGGCATATGAAGGAAGGAGGAACTGCCAGTCCACAGTAAGTAAGGAAATGGTTAGAGAGCTTCTAGCTGCCTTAAATTCTTTCAAATATCCAGGGCCAGATGGCTTGCATCCCAGAGTACTAAAAGAAATTGTAGATGTTATTTCAGAGCCTCTGGCTCTAATCTTTGAGATGTCCTGGAGTACTGGTGTTGTGCTGGAAAACTGGAGAAGAGCGAATGTTGCCCCGATCTTCAAGAAGGGAAAAAAGGCGGACCCGGGAAATTACAGGCCTGCCAGCTTGACATCGATACCTGGAAAAATTCTAGAGCAGATTATCAAACGCTCTGTCTGTGAACATCTTGAACGGAATGAGTTAATTGGTAGTAGCCAGCATGGGTTTATCAAGAATAAGTCATGCCAGACCAACCTTATCTCCTTTTTTGACAGAGTTACTAAAATGGTTGACTCTGGCAATGCTTTGGATATAGTGTATCTAGATTTCAGTAAAGCATTTGACAAAGTTTCTCATGATTTCCTTGAGAATAAGCTGGTTAAGTGTGGGCTGGATGGTGCAACCGTTGAATGGATTCATGGTTGGTTAAAAAATCATACCCAATGAGTGCTCGTAAATGGCTCTGCGTCTACATGGAGGGAAGTCTCGAGTGGAGTGCCACAGGCTCGGTCCTGGGCCCAGCGTTGTTCAATGTTTTTATAAATGACCTGGAGGAGGACATAGAGGGGATGCTTATCAAATTTGCAGATGATACAAAGCTGGGTGGGATTGCTAATTCTGATGAAGTCAGAGTCAGGATTCAAAATGATCTAGATAGGCTGGAACAGTGGGCTGAAGCAAGTAAAATGAATTTCAATAGAGATAAGTGCAAAGTCCTACACCTAGGCACAAAAAATCAAAGGCACAGATATAGAATGGGAGGGACTTGGCTTGACAACAGCGCATGTGAAAGGGATCTAGGTGTTATGGTTAATCACAAGCTCAACATGAGCCTGCAGTGCAATGTGGCTGTGAAGAAAGCTAATGCAATGTTAGGATGCATTAACAGAAGCATTGTGTCCAGATCACAGGAGGTGGTAGTTCTGCTCTATTCTGCTATGGTCAGGCCTCACCTGGAATACTGTGTCCAGTTTTGGGCACCACACTTTAGGAAGGATGTTGGCAAGCTTGAGCATGTCCAGAAGAGGGCAACCAGAATGGTGAGAGGGTTTGAATCCAAGTCTTATGAGGAAAGGCTGAAAGAGTTGGATATGTTTAGCCTGGGAAAGAGAAAACTTAGAGGGGACATGATTGCAGTCTTCAAGTATCTGAAGGGCTGTCATGTAAAAGATGGAGCAGATCTATTCTTTCTTGCTCCAGATTGCAAGACTAGATATAATGGGTGGAAATTTCAAGGGAGTCGTTACCGGCTAAATATCAGGAGGAACATCCTAACTGTAAGAGTGGTTGAGCAGTGGAACAATCGGCCTCGGGAGGTGGTGGATGCTCCTTCCCTGGACATTTTCAAGCTGAGGCTGGAAGACCGTCTTTTGGGTATGTTGTAGGTATGTAGGACTATCTTTTGGCTATGCTCCTGCAGAGTGCAGGGGGTTGGACTAGATGATTGCAAGGTCCATTCCAACTCTAACATTCTATGATTCTATGATCATATGTGGTGGCTGTGTGATAAAGCAAAAAAATACTGGGCATGGATTCATGAAATACTGAAATGTTCTGTAACCTTTGTTCCTGAAATGTTTTTGTTAAATATTATACCTGAGAGATGTAACAAAAGTTATTTGTATCTCATTTTGTACATAAGTACAACTGCTAGAATACTATATGCCAAATATTGGAGAAGAACTGAAACACCCTTGAAAAAAAGAAATTTTAAATAAATCCTGGAAACAGCCAAAATGGATAAACTAACTTTAACTTTGAAAGGCCGACCAGAAACGACTTTTGAAAATACCTGGGCAAGGTTTTACAGTTGGTTAGAAGACTACTCCAAGTGAACAATATAATTATTGGAATCTTATTAAGGACGAATGAGCTTCAGAGCTGTTATTTTTAGCAAGAGACTTTATTAATGGTATAAGGTGAAATTCATAAATGTATTACAATTTAGGCATGAGTTTGTAAAAGAAAGAACTGATAGATTAATATCCCCCACTGCATGTTTGTTTTGTTTTTAAAAATAATAAAAATATTTTTTTAAAAAAGCCTGTGAGCAAGAATCACGTGATGGACCTGCACCTGATGAGCTAGCCAGCAAGCTTTTAATGTATAGTAAGATAGCTTTTAGCCAGATGGAGTTCAGTATCATTCTTTCTTTTATATGTCATTGCTTGTGTCTTAAGAGTGGCTTATGCCCAGCATGTACTCTTTGTAACTTGAGCAGTTAACTAAAATGGGAACATTTTTCTACCTTCTAATGTCTGGGGTTACTTACTGAGTGCATGCAGCTAACCTCAGAGGAGAACCTGGGAAGCTGAAAGCCTCTAGTAAAGTCTAGAATTCTTGAGGCTCCTGGCTGGCCTAGGTGGCTGTGGTTTCAGCACCTGGAAGCAGGAGTAGGGCTCTCTAGGACCATGCAGTAACTCTTATGAGTCAAGTCTCCTTTGAGGCTTCAGGGCAGGATGGGGGGGCACCGTTGTTGAAGCGTAATATGATTCCATTAAGAACATATATAGGAGAAACACTTGAATTACTAAATGAAGTTTCGATCACTGTGTCCTACAAAGATAATTTAAATCTATTACCAATGGTAGTAGGTTCAGGGAGTCACCCCAACTTACTTGGAAGAGGATGGTTAGCTGATTTGGGTTTATTTATTTATTCAATTTATACCCTGCCCTCCCCACCAAAGCAGGCTCAGGGCAGCTTACATAAAAGTCAAACACATAAAATAACAATTATAAAACAATCATAAAAATCGGAACTATCATAAAGTGCTAATATTGACAAGCTAATAATAGCATTGCATAAGGATGGCAGTAACAATCATGATAAAATATTCAAGTCTGTGTTGATGATGAACTCGTCTTGATCTCAATATGCAATAGGCAGCCGGCAGGGAAATAGGGCCTTATCAAAATTCAGTTATTGGATGCGGCTCCTAGATTGAAAATCTGGTGGAAGAGCTCCATCTTGCAGGCCCTGTGGAACTGTAAAAGGTCCCGCAGGGCCCTTAAGTCTTCTGGGAGCTCATTCCATGAGTACAGAGCCATCACTGAAAAGGACCTGGCCCTGGTTGTGGCCAGCCTGGCATTTTGGGGACCCAGGAGGGCCAGTCGATTTTGCAACCCTGAACGCAATGCTTTCTGGGAAACGTGGGGAAAGCCAGTCCCTCAGGTATATAGGCCCCGCCCTGACCATAAAGGTCTTTAAAGGTAAGAACCAGCACCTTGAAGCGAATTCAGTATGCTGTCAGCAGCCAGTGCAGTGCTTTAAGCACAGGCTAGATATGCTCCCATATGGGGAGGCATCAGAAGCCTGGCTGCAGCGTTTTACACTAGCTGTAGCTTCCAGATTTGGAACAAAGGCAGCCCCATGTAGAGAGCATTACAGTAGTCTAATCTCAAGGTGACCATCACATGGATCATTGTTGCCAGGTCACTGCGTTCGAGGAAGGGAACCAGCTGCCTAATCAGCCAAAGATGGTAAAAGGCAGTGGCTGAGCCTCCATTGTTAAGGAGGCATCCAAGAGCACTCCTAAACTCCTAACCTCCAGCACTGGCACCAACAGAACCCCATCGAAGGTCAGGAATGGGATCCCTAACCCCGGACCACCTTGGCTCAGGCACAGGACCTCCATCTTCATCAGATTCAATTTCAGTTGGCTCAGTCTAAGCCATCCAGCCACAGCTTGTAATGCCGGGTCCAGATCTTCTGGTTTAGAGTCGGACTGGCCACCCAATGACAGATAGAGCTGATTGTCGTCAGCATACTGGAGACATCCCAGCCCATGCCTCTGGGTAATCTGGGCAAGGGGGCGCATATAGATGTTGAATAGCATCAGGGGAAGCACCGCCCCTTGGGACACTCACAGATCAGGGGTACTGTTCCCCTAGTGCCACCCTTTGTCCCCAACCCTGAAGGAATGAGACAAGCCATTGCAAGGCAGACCCTTGGACTCCGGTGTCAGTGAGGCAACAGATCAATAACTTATGGTTGACTGTCAAATGCTGCTGACAGCAACAGCACTTCCGATCCACCCCGATCCAGATGCCTCTGGAGGTCATCTGTGAGGGCAACCAGTGCCATCTCTGTCCTGTCGCCTTGGTGAAAACCGTACTGGAAAGGATCTAGTATGGAAGCATCATCAAAAAAAACTCTGCAACCGAGTTGCCACTGCCTTCTCAAGTATTTTGCCGAAATAGGGCAAATTTGAAACAGGCCAGTAATTTGCCAATTTGGCCAGACCCAAGGATTTTTTTTGCAGGAGAATGTGCCACTGCTTCCTTGAGTGCCCTAGGGAATAGTCCTTCAGAGAGGGATGTTGATAATCTCCCTTAGGGCACCTCGAAACCCATTGCGGCCAGCTTTAATTAGCTATGATGGGCATGGGTCAAGGCTGCATATGGTAGGGCATACAGTTGAGAGCAATTTGTCAACTTCCTCTAGGATGAGTGGACTGAAATAATCCATAACCTGACTAGAAGACATGCATGGAGCCTCGAGTTCACTCACTGTCTCAACTGTGGTGGGGAGGTCATGGCGGAGTGACAAGACTTTATCTGTGAAATAGCTCACAAAGGCCTCACAGCCAATGTCCAATTTCCCAACATTTGGTCTGCCTTGTGGCAGAACAGTCATAGACCAAATTGTTCTAAATAATTGGGCTGGACGTGAGGTCACAGACGCAATCATGGCCACATAGTACTCTCTTTTCATGGCTTTGACTGCCATCTCATAGTACCTCATAAACGTCCTATAAGATGCTCTTGTAGCTTCATTGCGGGTGCACTGTCACTGTCTCTCTAGCTGTCTTAGCCTTCTCTTCATCAGCTGCAACTCCTCAGTAAACCAAGTTGCCAACATAGAGCGAGGGCACAGAGGGTGTCAGGGAGCGATCTCGTTGACAGCTGCCGAGAGTCGGCTATGCCAATCCTCTGCAAACTCATCCAATGAGCCACCAGGTGGCATTGGATCCCACAGGGCCATCTGAATCTGTATAGGGTCCATTTGGCTCCACGGGGGAGCTAAAATATGCTCGCCACCCAAACAGGGTTGGGGTGAAACATTCAGATGGGCCTTTAGGGCATGGTGGTCCAACCATGGCACTGCCAAGACAGTGATCCAGGACACTGTAACCCCTGCCGCGAAGATCAAATCAAGCATGTGTCCAGCCCAGTGGGTGGGGGTCATTACATAGTGGGAGAGTCCCAGCGCTACCATGGATGACACTAGGTCTGTCGCCTGAGTGGAGGCCACATCGTTGGCATGGACAATGAAATCACCTAAGACTATCAATCTAGGGTGTTCCAGTGCCCAGACCAATACGGCCTCCATCAGGGACAGCAGGCTATTGGCTGGTGTGTTGGGCAGACGGTACACCAACCAAATGGCCAAACTCTCCCCAGCTTCCCAACCAAGCCAGCACACTCAATACCCGTGATCTTAGGTGACAGGAGTGCCCTGAAGGAGTAAGCCTCCCAAAATGAATAGATCCACTCCTCCCACCACCTTCTGGTCTGCGATTGGTGAAGGACTGAGAACCTGGAAGGAGCCAACTGGGAAAGAGCTACTGTCTCCCCATCTCGCACCCAGGTCTCGGTCATGTATGCCAGATCTACATTCTGCTCAAGCAGAAAATCCCAAAGGACCATGGTCTTATTATTTATAGATCTGGCATTACACAGCACCAATGTTGGGGGGAGGAACATTTGACCTAGCCCTGCAACCTTCAGGATGGGACACAGGCGGGAAGGGGGCCGAGCTACTCTGCTTCTCTGTTCCCTTCCCGTACATTCATGCCTGGTCCCATCGCTGTACTTTCCCCTTCCCAGGAGCACTGGAATCCCTAGTTCAGTCATCACCCTTTGATGATGGTCTTCATGAGTGCCACAGACCGGCCAGTAGGGCTGACTGAGATGTTGGTGATCTATATGTATAGCTTCTGGTAGCTAATTAGCAAATTCCACATAAATTGCTGTGCCCTAGGCTAACGCCAATTATTTTTCTTTAGTTCCTCTGATTATCTTTTAGTTATAAACCCACCAATTTGATTTAATAATCCAATTTGATTGATTATACTATCCACTCACTGGCCAGTAATTTTAATAAAGGCCAGTGATAAATCTATCTAATTAATTTGCAAGCCCTACCAATTTCATAATTCAATCACATACAGCAAATAAATTCATTAATATCAGCAATCAACAAATAAATATCCTTGTATCATCAACTTGACAGGATAATTAATAGATTGGCAGCTATTTCTTAATTAATCAAAATCAATCAAAATTAATTTATTCTAATTCATTAACTTCCAACTAAATCTCCAATTAATTAAAAAGTTAATTCTATATTACTAAGCAACCCAATCTAAATTATTTAGATTTAACAACATTCCTTCTAGGTTAGCAGCAATAACATATGTCAGCCTGTAAGTGGAGTCTTGTTGTGGAGTGGCTGGGCAGCAGTAGTCCAATAGTCTTTCCTATCCCAGTTTCTCATGCAGCAAAGGGAACCTCCATGCCTTCTAAGTCCTCCAATTTTTCCTCCGCTGTCTTGCCGGTAAGGGTATCTTTCCTGGTTCTTGTAAGTCCCACTCTTAGGTCTCCCAGTTCCTGCTCAGCAGGTCTCCCATATTCGCAATCAAGCAAAGGAGTCAATGGGGAGGCCACCATTACTCAGCGGTGGTAGCAGCAGCTTTGTGCGTGATGTCATCAGTCGTCTGTTGTCTCTAGGCTGCCCTGGGCAGACCCCAGAGGTGGTAGAGACCCCCCTGGCTCCCCAGCCACCCCTCCATTGCTGAAAGAAGAGGCTAGCTGGCAAATCCAAGATGGCGACTATGCCAGGTGAGCAATGCCCGGCGGCTGGCATGTTTAAACTTTGAAGAACAGTTTCAGGTTTTCAGTCTGGAGGGGAACTTCTTTTTGGATTATAGAAGAAAGGAGAAGACGACTTGGTTTTATACCCTGCCTTCCACTACCCAATGGAGTTTTGGAGCAACTTACAATCCCCTTCCTTTTCTCCACGACAGACACCCCGTGAGGTGAGTGGGGCTGAGACAGCTCTGAGAGAGCTGTGACTGACCCAAGGTCACCAAGCAGACTCCATGTGGACTCCAGATTAGATTAGAGTCCTGCCGCTCTTAACCACTGCATCAAACTGGCTCTCTATGCACTGTTATCTATGCACTAGGAAGTTTTAAAGGAAGAGTTAGGTGCTATGAAGGGTACGGTGGCAAGAATGTATGTGAAGCTGAACACCTCATTATTATGTGGTTTTAATTGCATTGTATTTTTACATTGTTAGAACCCACCCTGAGCCCATTAAGGGGTAAGGCGGGATATAAATCCAAATATATAAACAAATAAATAAATGGAATTTTTCTAAAAGTTATAACAATACAGAAGGACTTAAAGAGATTGTACCCATGGGCAAAGAAATAGCACAACAAAAATTTCATAATGCCTTAAACACAGGCAATTAGACAAAATAATAACAGAACAAATTCTATGCAATACCCATTTATACAGGTTGCCAATCAATTTCTTAATTTAATCCATGTGGTATTAAACTATTCAAAGCATAAATCCAGAAGGTTTCCCTGGCCTTCAGACGCTGTGCCAATTGCAGATTGCTAGCCTGGACTTTTTCCAAGATGAAGAAACAAAGGTCTCTCTCACTATGGCCAAAATTTACAAAGTGTTCAACCATTATCATAGAATCATGGAGTTGGAAGGGGCCATACAGACCATCTAGTCAAACCCCCTGCCCAATGCAGGACCAGCCTAAAACATCTTTGACAAATATTCATCCAGCCTCTTCTTGAAAGCTGTCAGTGAAGGGGAGCTGACCACCTCTCTAGGCAGCTGATTCCACTTTTGAACTACTCTGACCGTGAAAAAGTTTTTCCTAATATCCAGCCGATACCTTTCTGCATGTAATTTAAACCCATTGCTTTGGGTCCTATCCTCTGCTGCCAACTGGAACAGCTCCTTGCCCTCCTCCAAATGACAGCCTTTCAAATATTTAAAGAGAGCAATCATGTCCCCCCTCAATCTCCTCTTCTCCAAACTAAACATTACCAGGGCCTTAGCCTTTCCCCATAGGACTCAGTCTTCAGACCCCTGATCATCTTCGTCACTCTCTTCTGCACCCTCTCGATTTTGTCCACATCCTTTTTGAAGTGAGGCCTCCAGAACTGCACACAGTACTCAAGGTGTGGCCTGACCAAGGCAGTATACAGAGGGGCTATGATCTCCTGCGATTTCGATGCTATGGCCCTTTTAATACAACCCAAAACTGAATTTGCCTTTTTTGCCATGGCATCACACTGACTGCTTATGTTTAGTTTACAGTCCACTCTTACCCCAAGATACTGTGCATTTATCTTTGTTGAATGGCATCCTTTGCTGAACTGCATCTTTGTTGAATTGCATTGAGGCATTCTTCCTGCGAAGACGAATACAACTCCTGTGTTCTCCAATTCTTATCTTTACAGGTCTAGATGTACACCCGATGTAGGTTAAATCACAGTCAATTTTTACTGCATAAATTACAGACTTTGTGTTACAATTGAAGAAACCTTTTATAGAGCACCTTTTTTGTTTAGAGGAGTCATAACTAATGTTCCCTCTAAGCTGAGTTAGTGTGAGCTAGCTCACCGTTTTTTAGCCTCCGGCTCACACATTTTTGTCTTAGCTCAGGAAGGATGGCTCCAGAGCCAACTAATTTATGCAGTAGCGAAATCGCTCACTCATAACTTTAATTCTGGTAGCTCGCAAAGTAGAATTCTTGCTCACAGGACTCCACAGCTTAGAGGGAACATTGGTCATAACAGAAGTCTGTTCGTAATCATAACTCACACACAGAACACCACCCACAGGGATAATTTCCAACTGGTCTGGCCTTGCCAACCACTCCCCTCTGTATATCTGAAGAAGATTTTAAACTACTCCTGACAAGTATGTCTTTCAAGTTTTTTTATCTGCGGTAAGAAAAAAGGAGGGGGAGACTGCATCTAGGGATGTTAGATAAGAGGGGCCAGTGTTTTCTAATAATATCCCTCATTTGGGCAGATCTCCCATCATACATCACCAGAATAATCATTCTATCAGGTTGACTACATCTGCTTTTGGGAACCAGAAGGAAGGATCTGTTAGGATTACTTGCTTTGTGAAAAGCCTGTTGTAAATTTCTGGAGGAGTATGCCCTATCTGTAAATTTACTCATAAGCAGTCTGCCTTACTTGACAAAGCCAGTGTACTGACTACAATTTCTTCTGATACGCAACATCTGGGAAAAGGGTAAATTCTTTTTTAAATGCTATGGATGGAAGCTGTCATTTACAAGAAAAGAATTGGCATCTGTAGGTATTCTGTATCTGTCTCAATCCTGTCCCCCACCCATTTGATTTCAACATCTAGAAAATTAATATTTTTGCTGTCATATTTCAATTCAAATTTCTTAGTACCATGAACACTGTTAACAACTTGCTTAAATTGGCAGCCTTATCTCCACAAGTACCACCATCTGCCATGTTACTAGAAAAGCTGAAAAAATGGGATTGCCAACTCTAGGTAGGGAAATTCCTGGAGATTTAAGGGTGGAGTCTGGGGAGGGCTAGGTTTGGACTGGGAGGGACCTCAGCAGGTTATAGTGCCATAGAATCCACCTTCAAAGCAGCCATTTTCTCTAGGAGAACTAATCTCTGTGTTGTTGAGATATAATTCTGGGACATCTCCAGGCCCCACCTATGCAGGATCCCCTGTCCATATTAATTCTGAAATACTAACACTTTGACTGGTCTCCTGCCAAGATCAGCACAAAGACAAAACAAAGCAGTAGAGAACAATATTAATATATTTCAGTGGATAGAGTCCCCTGCACCTGCTCTACCTTTTAAAAAAATGTTAAGTGCAGAGCAACAGACAAATGCCAGACACAGCACAAGGTGAGGACAGCAGCTTCACAGTGGCTGCATCATACACAAAGCAGTTTCTGCCAGGTGAGACAAATGATAATGTGGCCAGAGTTATCCCAGGGGCAATAGCTTCCAGAAGCATGTGGTAACTGAAATGAAACACACCACACAGCATCTCAAAGTCACAAGCAAGTTTCCAACTTCTTAATAAAGGAGCCAGTGTGGTATAGTGTTGGACTAGGATCTGGGAGACCCAGGTTTGAATCCCCTCTGTCATAGAAGCTTGCAGAGTGACCTTGATCTAGTTACTCTCTCCCGGCCTAACCTAATTTAGAGGGGTGTTGCTGTGAAGAGAAAATAGAGAAGGGGGAAATTATGTTGCAAACCACTTTGGGTCCCCATCTACCTTGTGAGGTAGATGAGGCTGAGAAAGTTCTGAGAAAACTGAGACAGGCCCAGGGTCACCCTGAAGGCTTCAAGTGGAGGAGTGGGGAATCAAACCTGGCTCTCCAGATTAGAGTCCACCATTCTTAACCACTACAACATGCTGGGCTGAAAGTGTGTGAATACATGAATATGGGTCCATGTGCAGATGTTTCAGCTGTGATAGGTGTGTGGATGAAATAAGATGCGGTATTAATATTCCTGTACAGAAAAGTAATCCTCACCATCAACAGATGCTTGTTTAACAAGCTGCTTTAGTCTTTCTGAAGCTGTCCCTTGGGGATTCCTATATGGCAGTTGAAGACTATAATCTACTGTCACTAGGTAAACTGTGCTCTCTCTTCTTTAGTCTTTTCATTAAGTGAAAATGCCTCATAGGTACTGTGCTGAGAATGCCTAATCTGATGACAGTGCTTGTAAGGCTGGTGCTTCCTGTCAAAGAAGTACTTCCTATCACTGTGTCCATATGTATACATGCCTTTTTAAAAATGTGCATTTCCTTGATGCCATTCATACAAACTAAGACCAGCTCATCAGACCAAAGGTCCATGTATTCCTCCAATAGTGACCAGCTAACCACGCTGAAGAAACTCTTAAGCAGAGTAAGATGAGAGCTAGTCATCCCCTGTTGCTCACTCCCAGCATCTGGCTGTTAGGGATGTATTGCTATGTAGCCAGTGGGTTGGATCCAAATTAAACTTTCCGCTCATACAAGGCAATTCTGCCAAGTGGGTTGGATCCAAATTAAACTTTCCTGCCTCCTCTTTTTCCACAGCATCCCATTGATCTCAGTGAAATGCCGCTCCTTGGGGACAGGATACCTTCAAGAAAAGCATGAAGGACAAAGCTGGGAACTACAACAGGAAGAGGGAACTTGTGGCAATTACCCCCCCCTCCATTAGTCACGATCCAACCCAATAGATGTATCCTCCACAAATTTGACTAATTTGTTTTTAAAGCCATCTAAGTCAGAGGCCATTACTGCTTCTTCTGATAACAAATGCTATTTTGAAATTCAAAATAACAAAATGTTTTATTTAACGCAGAGGAGAAAGGTCAGGTGAAATCGGGGGTTGAAATTTCTGAGTTAAAACCAGTACATGCACATACTTTAGTTCTTATGTTTCAGGCTAATGGAAGTTTCTTAAGCTTTTCACGGTGACTTATATCTTTATGTTGAGAGGCTTTTGTACTAGTGTTTTTCCCAAACACTTTGAGTATTCCCTGACTCTTTTGTTTTCCAGAAGCCGGGTACACTTGTTCCAGTACCCAAACCCCTTCTCTTGAAACACCAGTACTTGTCTTGAGTTTTAAGGTTTCTACAGGCACATTCTAACCACACCAGACCAGGGATCTCTGCATTCTTCAGAGCTAACTCCCTGTTTGACTGGGTAGGGAATTTTCTTCTCTCACTAGAAGATCTATCCCCTTTTTTTGGCCTGAATGGGAGTCTTCACTTACTTCCCAAACTTCCTTGCCAATTTTCCCCAGTTCTCCCATCTGTGTTAAACTGCTCTCAGACAGGGCTGAAATCCAAAACCATCAGTACTCAACTCTTCTAAGCTAGGGCTGAAATCAGACTGAATTCTCCTCAGCATCCAGTTCAGAAATCTTTCTCTACTCAGCTGATGCTAACCAATCAGATCTCTTGAAACAGCCTGTCACTAAAGGCTTTCTGGCTCTGTGGAGAATTAACCTGTCACAGTCCTATATCTGTTTACACTGCACTTCTAAGCTTTTAAAAATGTCTGTCAAACCTTGATAAATGCCAGTTTCATTGCTTTGGTCTTCCCTCTGCCTCCCCATAGACTTGGCTGATATTCCTTTCAAATCTGAGATTTGAATCCCCACTCTGCCATGAAAGCCTATTGGTTGACCTTGGTCCAGTCACTGTCTCTCAGGACCAAACTGCAAAATACAATTATGAGTCAAGTTACAGCAGATGTGGTAAAAAGGCATTTTTAAAGGCTGTAGGGGCCCAATGCAGCTTGTGACTGCAGTATGGGGAAGGTGGGATCCCCCCCCAAGTCATTTTCCCAAGTCCAAACATCCCCAGGGGTGTTATCTGCCCCATTTTGGAGCACATAACTTCTCCCATCGCTGTTTCAACACAGGAGAATGGCATGGGCCTAGACAGAAACCCATTCTCCCCCATGCTGCAGTCCCACAAATCAGGCCCCTACAGACTGTGCTCCACATGGCTGCCATATGACTGTGAGGAAAATGAGCAGACCCGACTCATTAGCCTAACCTATCTCATAGTGTTGCTGTAATGATAAAAGTGTATGAGGAGAGAATGATGTAAACCATGTGGGGTCTCTATTGGTGAGTAAAGTGGCATATACATTTCTAAATAAAGAATATTATGGTACTGGATTTGGGGAAGTGTTGGTAAGGTTTCCCACTCCTCAATTATACATCCTAACATCGTTTCCATCATTAGGAGGAGGAAGAGATGGTCCTCATCACATACATGACGCTCATCTACATCCTTTCTGAAGGGGATATATCATATGACAACTAATTTGCATGTTAGGGACCTGATAGGAGGGAATATGTGTGGTAATTAAAATATCCTGGCCAAGTTTTAACTTGGTTAATACTGAAACAATTCTAGCCGATGCAAAGGTAAATGAAAATTTATTCAGCAGAAAATGTTGGGGGCAGCATAAAAGGGAAAAGGGGACTTTAGAATAAGATAAAATTTCTAAATAACTTTATTCTTAGCGTATTCAAAACATATATCACTCTAGTTGCCATTTTCACTGTTACTTCAGCAAGCAATATTTAACACAACATACTTACATAACTGCACATTAGTTTCTCATATTAATTCAGTTCACTTCTTCTTATTTAGGATCCTGAACTCTGTTCAGGCAAAAAAAGAAAACATAGCATGTCCCCCAAATCACCTTCTTCACAAATCCCATTTGGAGAGCTGACAAAGAGGACCTTATTACAATTTACAGGGAACATGCTTGAAATTAGGGTTGCCAACTCCAGACTGAGAAATGCCTAGAACTTGGGGGAATTTCTACCTGGAATCTGGCAACTCTGTGCTTGATTCAGTTTGCTGCGGGATCTACATACACAGCTGAGAGAAGGCCATTCAACAATTCCCTGGTTACACACCCAAATCCTTTCTTCAGGAACTTCCGCATGCCAGCTGCTTTCACTAATGGCTACAATATTGGAGAAAATACTGGCAAAAGAGGTAAACATTTGCATCTCCATCAATTCTAGATGGTCTAGTAGTCATCAGCATACTCTCCATGCAGCTTGTGGCAGACAGACACAGGACTACCCACTTCTGAACCAGCCCTTTTTCTTTAACAGCCATGTGATCTGCAGCAATTATTAGGCAATAATGTAACAGTCCTGCTGGATCAGACCAAAGATCCCTCTCACATTGGTCAACCAGACACCCCCAAGAAACAGATAAGAAGGACAAGAAAGCAATAGTCCTCCCCTGCTATCTCCTACTGCCCATTAACAGAGATAATGTTTATTTCTTTGTGGCAAAAAACTTCACCTGCTAATTCATGCACATCAACAGATGCTGAGTGAAACATTGGCAGCCTAGTCAGGTGAGTGGAATCGCTACATGTTGTGCCCTCCTATCCTCTTTCTGAAACCACATATTTTCACCAAATGCCAAAGATTTGTGTTCTCTTCCATTTGATTCCATGACCCTCTATAGGCAGGCAAGCCTGGTTTCACCACCTTTCTGCCCATGACAGAATCCATAGCTGTTTGTGCCTCTTCTCTTAATCCCTGTGCTATTGTAGACATTCTAATCTTTAACACTCCATTGCTTGTAAATAAGGACATTTTGGCAGGTATATCTTTCCAAGCCTCTGCAGCAACTGTGATGTGACAAGCTGTATCAGCTAGTCTGCCCTCTTCTACTCAACTGTAAAGGGACAGGAGCCACAGCACTGAAACACTGGCTATCCCTGCTATATAAAGGGCAATGTTTCTTTATCAATATATACAACAAGTAGGAGGGTTGCCACTTATTTTATGGACAGAGGCTCTGCAGGTGTTTGTTAAATAACGAGCAGAAATTGTGTTGCCCCATCATGGGATTTCCATGCCACAAAAAGCAGCAGAAATTGAGTGGCATCCCCCACTGTTCAATTGCTCATTATAAGTTTCAGCAAATCCTAAAAAGATACTTAATTAGAGGCCTGTTGCCCACACAATCCAGTGAGTAACTCAATAAGCTATTGATGCTGTCTCTAGAGCTCTAATGTCTCTTCTTGCTATATCCTGGACGATAACATTATTTTTCTGTATGGTCACCCTATCTTCTTACAAATGAAATGGCATATCTTCAAATAATGGACGTTGTAGGGGATATTGATTTGCTAGTGGTTCACATGGCCATAGACACAACTAATGAGATAATCTTTCATAATCTTCATTTGTTTTATTCAGTGCTTGGTTTGTTAATCCCAGCACAAAGGTAATATTTTTGCCAAGTCTATCTTAAATAAAGGCTGCTTAGTTCAACAAAAGCCTGGAAGCGATCACTGCCCATTTTTTCATGTCATGTACACACTTTTGCCTGTTTGAGAGATAATTTGTATAACAGTTGCAAGGTAGCTTCATCATGACTCATTGTTGACTTTCCATGATAACTGTGCTGCTTAAATTTGCAAACTACCTTGAATTCTTAGTAATAATAACCTGCATCCTTCTGCTATGTATCAGCAGAAGCAATGATCTGGCATTTAAGCACTTAGATAGACCTCTATTGACACCTCACTCTGCCTAGTGGTGAGGCTAACCTTGATCATTCTGCATACCCACCATCCACTGCAATATCTCAAGGAAATCTGTTCATGGTCTTATAATGGCAAGATGTTGTACACCGCCCTGAGCCCAGTCCTAGTGGGGATGGTGGTTAATAAATTAAATACATAAATAAATAAATAGATAAATAAATAAATAGATAGATAAGATAATAAGGCCCTCAGGGAGTGGCAGCTAGTGAACAGCAACAGTCACAGGCATTGAGTAAGGAGAAAAGTCCTCCAGAAACTGAGTCTGCTGGGTGGATTCTGATGCAAGTTTCAGGCTTACACTGGCTTCTGTTGTGCTGTTGTTATTGTTGTTGACTCGACACTGCTCCTTGGTTGGACGGATGGCCACCATGAACTGACGCTTGAAGGTCTCACTCAGAGCAATGTAGAGGAAAGGATTGAGACAACTGTTGGCATAGCCCAAGCTAATGGCAAAGTTGTAGGCATAGAAGAAGGCAACAGAAGGGTTGTCTATGCCAAGATGCACCAGCTGAAGGATATAGAAAGGTGCCCAACAAATGAAAAAAGCAGAGCAGATGGCAACAGCCATTCGAGTGACCTTCTTGGTACGTACCCGGAGACTCCTTTGGGGTAAGGGCACTACAGTGGTAGCCATATGCTGGAGAATCTTAAAGTAGACCACGCAGATTATGAACAATGGAATGGCAAAAGCTAACATGAACTGGTAAAGGGTGAACCAATAGATATCAGTCTCAGGGTTGGGCAGCAAAAGAGCACAGCGGACAGTCCCATCCTCGAGAGGCATCAACCCTGCATACATCCATACAGGGATGATGGTCAGGAACGAAAGAAGCCATACCAGGCCGATAACCAAGGCTGCCACACATGGAGTACGGACATAAGTTGACTTCAAGGGATAGACAGTTGCCAAATAACGGTCTAGGGTCATTACTGTCAAGATATTGGTGCTGGTGATCTGGCTGTTGGTGTCCAGAGCAGTGATGATGGTACACAATGGAGCTCCAAAATACCAGGCACCATTGCCAAGGAGTTGGTGGATAAGGAATGGCATTCCCAGAAGAAACAGCAGGTCCACAATGGAGAGATTGAAAATGAAGATATCAGGCACTGTCTGCTTGCATCTCAGCTTCTTCTTTTTGATGATGGTATAGATCACAATAAGGTTCCCAACAGTGCCAAGGAAACAGATGATGCCAAACAGACTAGGCATGATCACATTGGTATAGCGGGCTGGCCGTTCCACCACTACCAAAAAACAAGCAAAAGAGATATCAGTAAATGCCTTTATATTCCATTGAACGTATCTGTGCTTGGCTAGCATATATTTTCAGATAGGAAGGATCACTGGAGTCCCAAGTCTGAGATCCAATTTATACTTAATTTCATCAGTACCACTGAAAAAATGTGCACCTGATTGGATCTCTCCAATCCTAGCTGCTAATGCTCACACAAGTAATATCTAGGTGACCTTTGTGATGAGAGCTGGTATAGCTTAATGCAGTGGTATTCACCCCACAGCTTGTAGAGAGCCATATTTGCAATTATCATCAACCAAAAGAGCCACATGTACCTCCATCCCTGGCATGAGGCCTGTACCTCAGGAAGGCTTACAGTATACCTATTCCTCTAGTGGCACCTGTTTCCAGGTAAGACCCACCTGTCAGCCACAAGCCACACCAGGCAAGCAACTTATCCACTTTACTGAAACACGGGTCAGGTGCCATATTGGGGAACTGCACTCAGAAGAGCCATATGGCTCCCAAGCCACTAAGAGAGTATCACTACTAAAATGTTTAATAGAGATCTGGCTTCAAATTTCCCCTTGGCCATGAAGTTCACTGGGTGCCTTGGGCCAGTGAAAAAATCAGAACTAAGTATGTATTGTTGCAATTTTAGTATATGTGCTGCCGAAGCAAGCACAACTAAGTATGTGAAATCTATTACTATTGCATGTTGAGACCTCATTTAAATCACTACAACAAGCTTGGTACATGTTATGTCCACGTACCGCCACTAGGTGCCATGCGACTGGAGCTTGGCTTCAAAGGACAATAGGGACTAGAATCCTGAGACTCCTAGTTAGCACCTATAGGAACTGTGGCGGGAAGTTTAAACCCTCCAATGGGACATATAGGTGTCACCCCAGGGACTGTATATAGTTGGCTGTCTTAGCTGTTTGTGTGTTATGTATGTTGTGTGCAAGTAAACTATGGCTGATAATCACTGAGCATCTGTCTTCGCTATGCGTCGAACTCAGTATACAACAGTATATGTATTCATAGAGACCTCTGACACAGTTTTGATCTGTAAATGTAATGACTGAAATTACTTAACTAAGTCTAACTATTAGTTATGTTTGGCAACCCCACAAAACATTTCCTATATGGTTGTGAGGAACATTGTTTAAAAAAAACCCTGTGCTTTTGAGCAAGGAACTTGAACTGAACTGAATCATAACACTGAAGTTATTAACAGAAAGGAGTGGGGGACTAGGTGGGAGATGTAAAATAATTGATGTGGGCTTGATTGTGTTCCCTCCTCCAGTGATAGGTAGCATGGAATCAAGATGCTTCTCTACCAGCAACTGTGCTAAGAACCTCACTGTGCAGAGCTTTCCTGATACTGATACCAGACAACATGCTGATAATTCCAACTATCTAGCCGTATTAATCTGCAGCAGCACAATAAAACAAAAGCATTACAACAGAAGTATCGAACTCATTTGTTATGAGGGCTGGATCTGACATGTCACTTTGTCGGGCCGGGCCATGTGTGCCATAAAACATAATGCCAGGTACCAGAGATAGAAACTGTATAAAGGAACTCAGCTGGTAAGCCCCAAGTTGGTGTATCCTCACTGTAAGGCCCCAAGGGCTAGGAGTGGGGTGCAGAGGGAAACCCACATAGGTGGACTTGAGTGGCAGCAGTGCAGTACTGGGCAGATGCTCGCATGCTGCTGGACTGCTGCAGACGAGGCTGTTCTGCTGAGCTGAAGCTACAACGCTCTGCCCAGTCCCCCCAGAACTTCCTCCCTTGCATCAGTTGCTCGTGGGCTGCATAAGAGCCCTGGATGGGTCAGATCTGGCCCCCGGGCCTTAGGTTTTACACCCCTGCATTAACAAATAACAAATGTATTCCCTTATAAGCTTTCGTGGGTCAGAGCTCACTTCATGAGATGCATACAGTCGATATCAGTTAGGCAGATGTGTTTATGCTAAAATTTACAAACAGGAAGCTGGTGGGATATGTTACAAAGAGAGGCCATTTAAAAAAAACCAAAAAAAAAAACCCCTCTCCTTTCTGTTATTTGTAGCTTTTAGTACAAATCTGACAACCCTAACAAATATTCCCTTTGTACATTTAATAAAGTGAACTCTGTCTCCCAAAAGGCTATGATGGAATAAATTATGTTAGACACTAAGTAATGCCCAAGGAACATTTTGCATTCATAGACATCTGTACTTATTTCTAAATAGTTCTGAGAACATAGGCTTGTAGAATTGCTTTTAGCAAGGCTCCTGTGATCTTAACAGCTTCATGAAGCCTTTCCCAGCACAGAGCCAGCGATTCACTTGCTGAATCTTTGCCATTCACACAATTTTAAAGCTATAGAACAAGGGTGTCAAACTCATTTGTTATGACGGCCGAATCTGACATAAATGAGACCTTGTTGGACAGGGCCATGTGTGTCATAAAATGAAATGCCAGGTAGTGGAGATATAAACTTTATAAAGGACACAAACACAAAGGGTTTGTTTTACTTAAAATAAAAACATGCTTAAAACATTAGCACTCTTGCAATATTTTGTTTATATTTAACAGCGTCTGATAACTGACACCTCTTGCTCTGAATTATTGCATCAAAATGTCTGTGCTGTTGCAATCCTGAGTATGCTGTTCAGGTGTGTATCTGTAAGCTGCAAACCTATGATGATGCAGCAGCAGCAGAACTGGAAGAAGCAGCAGAAGACAGCTATTTCCACTGCGGGCCTGATAGAAGCCCTCCGGAGGCCTGATCCGGCCCCTGGGCCACATGTTTGACACCCCTGCCATAGAAGCTTTGCTCAAAAAGCTGGCAAACCTAAAAGAACACAAAAAATAATCCTATGGCAACCTTAGAGACAAAGACCAAAACCACACTGGAAGGTTGAAATGTGACTAAAAGTCAACTTCTTTGCATGACCATTGATTCAGAGACTTCCTTACACTGAAAACTGTCTTGTTTTTCCATGTGCTTCCCAACAGTGGGAGAAAAACTGAAAAGCACTTTAACAGAAATGCATGATTTCAGCCTAATAGCTTGATTATGGCATAAGCCTTTGTGGACGGCAGTCCACTTCATCAGATGCTCTGATCTACAAAATCTTTTCATAATTAATCCATTAGTCTTTTAAGTGTCACAAGGCTCTTTTTTGTTTTTTTTGTACCAGCAGATAAACACAGCTCCTCCTTGGGAATTCCTAGAAGAAAGCCGTCTTTTGCCTGCCATCCTTATTTGGAGAGGAAGTCAGGCTGGTTCCTAAAGAGTTATATTCATACATCCTGCATAGAACATACAGTGTTTTATTACCTATTCATTTTTAAGATGAAAGGAACCAGAAGAAGTCTGTCTAACTGAAATACAGGAGATTATGTTTAATAGCTGTTTCAAGGAATCCAGCTGTTTACACAATAAAATAAAACAGAATAATACATTTGTCTGTGGGCATTTTCCTCCCTTGCTAATTCCAGTTTATACACAAATGAAAGCCTTGTTTACAGACTTTTCTGGAGGGATTAATTACCTCCTTGACCTTGATGGGCACACAGATTGTTTTTGTTTGAACTAGTATCACACACACACCCCAGCTTTTTATTAATTCCGTAGAAGTGCCTCATGGCTCATTACAATGGTTTGATCAGCTCTCTCTCATAGCAAGCAAATTGAAAGAAACCTATTGTTCCCTAGCCAGCAGAGTTCATGCCTATGTAATCCAACCTCAAGCCATTCTAAATAATCTCTCCCCCCCGCCTTCTCAGTGCCTAAAGGTAGAGGAGATTAGCACCCAGTACCCTTGTTCTCGTCCTGGCCATATAGATTGCCTTTTCCCAAGACACTGAAATGCTGGGCAACACCATGTCAGATTACACAGAGAAGCCATTGAAATTCATAAACATAAACACAATTTCAACAGGAAAGAAGAGTTTAAAAATAAATAGGGCATGGTTTCCTGTCCTGAAAAACACAAAATGCTCTACATCTTACAACAGCACTACAGATAAGATTAGAATTTCAACAGCCAATCAATATGCAAAAGAACCTCCTCAGGAAAGCTCCTCCATTAGCATCTCACAGCCTGGGAAACTCCTACAAGATAATGACTCAGCCCTACCCCAGCTTCCTGAGTAGATATAAATTACCTGCCTACCATTTTTCTTCTCACATTGTCACAGAGAGTACTCCATCTTTATTTGTTATATCTCTGAGGATGCCAGTCACAGCTGCTGGTGAAACATCAGGTTCTACAATGCCAAGACCTTGGCCATACAGCCTGGAAAATCTACAACAACTAATTGTATTTTTATTCATGTATTTGGATTCTTTATACTCTGCCTTTCAGCATAACTGCTCACAAGGCAGATTCCAGTATTAAATAACAAAATAGAGCAATAAATGAAATTCACCACAAAATTATCCCCAAAATAAAATTTAAAAAATCTGCAAGCCCTTCTCAGATCAGGATTGAAACAACCAACAAAAGACACATCAAAACACTCTTGGATATGACATGTGTGTTTTTTAATCAACAACTATGTCTGGCTTTGCACTAGGTAAAATTTTGAATGCACCACAATAAGGAAAACTCTGTCTCTGCTACTCAACAACTTAACTTCAGAAGGTGGGAGCCCACTCTGATGACGAAGCTGATGGCTTCATCTCCATGCTGGGAACAGCTTCACCAGGCTAAAAGTCTGCATGCCAGGCAGATGCTAAAGGCATCAGAGCCCTATCTGGGAAGAAGTTAAAATTGTATATGGCATATCAGTGACAGCTTGTTGTAAAAGACAGAATATCAGCTCTCAGTGTGTACATCTGTGATTTTCATCCAACAACACAAGTCAAAGCCCAGGATCATTGCATCACTTCTTCAGCCTCCCTCAGTGCCATCTGGATTTCAGAGAGTTTGCTTAGCACATATGCTGGTGGGGCTGGGCATAGACCCAAGTGGCAGCAGGGGAAGGGGAAGCAAGGGAGCTTAAGAAATGTTGTGGGAGAGGAATTGAGCATTTGCATTAGATGAGTAAGTAGGCGCTAAGGGTAGGACCTGGACTTGTAGGAAAAGCTGGATCCTTCCTCCTTTCACATCCCCAGGCTCTGAAGGAGCTGTTAAATGCCTAGCACCCTAAACAGATTTAATCATGTCTTCTGCTGGTAAGTTTTCTAGCTCCACTCTCCTCTTGTGCAGCATTTGAGGATGGAGATGTCACCAAGAAGACAGAACCATTGTTTACCAAATAAGAATAGGAGGAACTGTGCAGTAGACATACCATGTTTGCAGGTGGAGGGGTTTTTTTCCTGGAATAGATGGATCATGCATGCTAATTCAGTAGACTTGACACCCACAGACTATATGAATCCAAACCCTAGGTTTGTCCATGTTTGTCCAAATGGATTAGGGGGATAAGTGCAAGTGGCACTGGCAAAAAGAATGACCACCAAAACAAAATTTCAAACTACTCTGTTCCTCTTCTTTTGAGGGATTGCTTCTTTCTCCGCTTTTGAGTCCAGGGAGGTAATGATAAATAATTCCTTGTATCCTTCCATCTCATGTGATTCTCTGATTTGAAGGGTGAAGATAATAAATGAAAAGCTGTTCTATAACTAGTGTCATCCTTACAAAGTAGTATACAGAATTTTGAAAAGTGACACCTAGAAGAACAAATGTTTTTTCCCCCACCAAGATAAGAGGAATAATATTTAATATGTCCTGTATAAGCAGGGTGGGGGGGAATTCTTTCTTCCATACTCTTCACCCCATACATGGTCTCTTCTCTCCCCTTTTATGTTCACACCATCACAACTTTCCTTTAGTGTAGTTTAGGCTGAGCGGGAGAGAGAGAAGGGGAGCTGCTTGTCCAAGAGCACCTAGTAAGCTTAATTGCTAAGCAGATACTGAAGCCTGGATGGATAGTCTCTCCAGTCTAGCACTAATCCACTATACCAAACTACTTTTTTTCCAAGCCTTAGAATATTTTTAAAGGTTTTAATCATAGCTCTGGCATTGCCTTACTTTACAATCCTTGCCAAGTCCCATGTGCAGTGGGGGCTTTAGCATGGTTATTGAGAAATAGGTCCCACTGATGTAAATGGAACTCACTCCCAAGTAAATGAGTTTAGGATTGCAGCATTAGGATCCCAGGTTTCCCATTCATCAATCAGACTCAACATTCTCAGCAGCCCCTTTCAATGGGGACTTTCCCAGGGGAATTGAAGGAGGCAGTGATTCGCTCTCTCCTTAAAATACCTTCACTGGACCCTATGGTCCTTACTAATTACCACCCAGTGTCTAACTTACCGTTCCTAGGTAAGGTAATAGAGAGGGCAGTGGCAACACAGCTTCAGGCTTTCTTGGAGGATGCTAAGATCCTGGACCCCTTCCAGTCCGGCTTTTGCCCTGCCCATGGGATGAAGACAGTGTCGGTTGCCCTGGTGGATGATTTCTGGAGACAACTGGATCGAGGTGTTCGGTGCTGCTGATACCTCTTGATTTGGCAGCAGTGTTCGATATGGTTGACCATGATGTGTTAGCCCACCATCTCATCAATGCTGGGATACAGGGGCTTGCCTTGCAGTGCTGACCTCCTTCCTTCAAGGTCAGGGACAGAGGGTGGCGCTGGAGGGAAAGTTATCCCAGCAACACTCATTGGAATGTGGTGTGTCACAGGGAGCACTCCTCTCTCCTTTGTTATTTAATATCTATATGCACCCCCTTGCCCAGATTATCTGGAGGTATGGGCTGGGTTGTCACCAGTGTGTGGATGACATCTAGCTCTATCTACTGATGGACAGCCACCCAGATACGCCACCTGGAAATCTGGATGAGGTGCTACAGGCTGTGGCTGGATGGTTGCGACAGAGGCAGCTGAAGCTTAATCCAGGTAAGATGGAGGTCCTGTACCTGGATCGTAGGGGATTGGGACAGGGAATCAGGCTCCCAGCCTTTGACGGGGCCCCATTGGTCCCAACATCAAGGGCGAAGAAAAGCCTGGGGGTGCTCCTGGATTCCTCCCTTTCTATGGAGACCCAGGTCATCACCACTGCCAGGTCTGCCTTTTTCCATCTGAGGCAGGTCAGGCAGGACCTAGTGACAGTGATCCATGCAATGGTCACTTCCAGACTGGATTATTGTAACTCTCTCTATGTAGGGCTGCCCTTGATTCTGCTCTGGAAGTTGCAGCAAGTCCAGAATGTGGCAGCGTGGGTGTTGATGACGATGCCTGTGCAGGCTCACATCCACCCAGTGCTGCGTGAACTGCACTGGCTACCTAGAGTTCCACATCCATTTCAAGGTGTTGGTTTTTACCTTTAAAGCCCTATACTAGGGGTGTCAAACATGCAGCCCGGGGGCCGAATCTGGCCCCCGGAGGCCCACAGTGGAACTGGCTGTCTTCTGCTTCTTCTTCCAGTTCTGCTGCTGCTGTGTTATCATAGGTTTGCAGTTTACAGATACACACCTGAACAGCATACTCAGGATTACAAGGCACAGACATTTTGATGCAATAATTCAGAGCAAGAGGTGTCAGTTATCAGACACTGTTAAATATAAACAAAATATTGCAAGACTGCTAATGTTTTAAGCATGTTTTTATTTTAAGTAAAACAAACCCTTTGTGTTTGTGTCCTTTATAAAGTTTATATCTCCACTACCTGGCATTTCATTTTATAACACACATGGCCTGGCCTAACAAGATCTCATTTATGTTAGATCTGGCCCTCATAATAAATGAGTTCGACACCCCTGCCCTATATGACCAGGGGCCAGCATACCTTCGAAACCACCTCTCCCCATATGAGCCCTGTAGAGCACTAAGATCAACTAATCAATGTCTTTTAGTAGTCCCCAGCCCCAGGCATGTCCAACTTGCCTCAAGCAGAGCCAGGGCTTTCTCAGCCCTGGCCCCTGCCTGGTGGAATGAGCTCCCAAGTGAGATCAGGGCCCTGTGGGGTTTACTACAATTCTGCAGGGCCTGTAAGACAGAGCTCTTCCACCAGGCTTTTGGTTGAGGCAGTGGGCACCCCTCTTTGTGGCCAACCCCACCAGTGGCCTGGACCCTAACATCTTAAATCTTTCACCAATGCTGATATGGTTCTATCTGAGATGACATGGTACTTAAGAGTATGGCATTGTATACTGTTGTTTTAATTTGGTTTTAAATATGTTGTATTTTATATTGTTGCTACCTGCCCTGAGCCCATTTGCAGGGAGGGCAGCATCTAAACCCAAATAAATAAATAAACATACAGCATCTTTTCAGCTACAGATGAAACATGTCACTTGTATATTATTATCTTGAACAGCATCATCATCATCATTATTGTTATTATAACTGAAGAATTTCTGCATTGAAATCTCAAAACTTTACTGAGATTAATGTGAGTCATCATTTAATTCCTTTATCAACTGTATAAGACTGGATTCC
The DNA here is from genome assembly GCA_029375565.1 of Gekko gecko. Taxonomy (NCBI): domain Eukaryota; kingdom Metazoa; phylum Chordata; class Lepidosauria; order Squamata; family Gekkonidae; genus Gekko; species Gekko gecko. The sequence continues at coordinate 222,764,387 of JAPDNY010000002.1, forward strand.
AAACCAGTTTTCAATGTGACCCATACCACTCTGCTTCCCTGGAAAGACTACTTTGTTGCAGATGATCTACAAACATCTCTAGGCTAGGCAAGATGTTCAAGATGATTTTCCAAACAATAAATGACCTGTTGATGTAATATAGTTGGAATAAATTGCTTTCTTAATGTAAAATCCTCACAAAGGATTACCTATGTGGCAAGACTCTATTATACTTAACAAGTTACATTAAAAGCAAGCTAGTAAATTTATAAGAAGCCTTCAATCTGCTGAAAGCATTACAAATTTTAAAAATTAATAACATGAGGCCAAAGAACATGAATGAAAAGAAGCCACCTTAAGGACATGGATGCCTTTCATTAATCTTTTTTCTCTTAGTTGACAAGGACTCACTTGTAGTTGCTCTCCCTTGCTTAGGTACTGATGCAACCCTTTGGAAACTGTTAAATAAGTGACTCCTCCATGCTCCCCCCCCCCCCGTTAACTCTTCTACAGAGCAAACATACTGCACTCTCTTGCCAAGGAGACCAAGAAACATATCTCCAGAGCTGTCCATATTTGTTGGTGCTGAAATAATCAATTTCAACGAGTTGTTGCACTTGTATAGCAGAATGGCATGGGGGGGTTGGCAGCGCAGGTAGGACACCTTATTTCCAAAAGTCAGGTTCCAGGAGAAAGCCCCCCGACCTTACAGGGCATGATGCTTGGATAGCCTCTGTTTTTATAAATACGTTTTTTAAATAACTCAGTTGGAAGGGGTTGGAAAGCAGGGATGCTGAATTTGGGTAATCATTAGCTTTCGCTTTCTCTAAATCTCCCTGCAGCTAGACATGGCAACAGAACAAAACCCTTCTCAGCAAAACCAGTCCGTTTCAACGAGTCCCCCCCAGCTCCCCACCCCACGACTTACTCGACCCGTTCCTGGCTGGGAAGTCAGAGGCATTCCTTGGCAAAGAGGATCTGGAACAGTTCTCTAAGGCCATTTTTTCCACTCGCTCTGTGCTCACGGAGGGGAGCCCAAACCGGCCGGCCTGCTAGCTATTGGACACGGAGCGCTACTTGATGGCCAGCATAGCTCTTCAGCAGGGGGGCTCGGCAGCAGAGGCGAAGCGGGGGGCTTGGCAGAGCGAGATCTTGGATGAAGAAACTTGGGAGAAGTCCCAAAAGTAGTCTCTTTCCTTTGCTTCCCGAACGGATCCTCGCGGTGGAAACTGACCAACTCATCTACAGAGCCCGGAAAAATCACAGACAACCGTCCTGATGCTGCAGACCCCCCCCTCCGGCCGCCCCGTCACTCCGCTGATCTTCTGACAGAGGCGGAGTGAGCCTAGCGGAACTTCCCAGGGCGCCCGGCTTCCCCTGCAGAAGGTGGTTAGGCGAGCTGCCGCCGGAGGGAAGAAGAGCGCTGCGAGCAGGGCCCCTCCCCCCCCCTGGTCCTTCAGCCCTTCGCCGGGAGCAGCCTAGCGCCCCTCTTGCCTCCTTACGGCAGGTACTGACATCAAAGGACAGCTGACTCTGTCCGCCGCGCCACAGGCGGGGGGGGGGAGGACGGGGGAGGCGAGCAGAGAGTGACTGGGGAGAAGGGCGGTGGGGCAGAGCCGGCCGGCCGGGGGCAGCGCGGGAAGCTGATTGAAAGGCCCGATCGAACAGCAATTAGTCGCAGAGGGGGAGGAGGCAACGAAGGAAGCCGAGCAGAGCCCCCCCCACGACAGTGTCGCCTTTACTACTGATGGTATGCAGGGCCCTTGGGATGGGCCCTCTAGGCTGGGCTTGCATCGCCTTCCTTCCCCAAAAACCCAGGAGCAGATTGGGGGGGGGGAATCCTAATGATAAAACAAACACAACTGTAGGGCAACTGTTGGGCATCTTTGCAGGGAGGCAGATGTCCTTGCTCAATACATCCCAAAGGGATCAACTGGCATTACTCAGCACATATGTTCTGGGCTGCAAAGAGCCAGGAAGGATGCCTGTGAGAGCTGGTGTAGCTTAGCCGCTAAGGGGGAGCTGTGAACTCTCCAGCTCAAATCTCATTTGAGCCTGGAGGATTTTACTGGATAGCATTTAATCAAGCCACTATTAGCCTAGCTCACTCTCTCTGCTGCAATAGTGACACTGGCCTATCTCACAGCTGGGATGTAGTCAGGATTTTTTAAGTCCTGGGTTTGTTTTTTTAAAAAAAGTCAGGGGGGCACAGGGCAGGCGGGGAGGGAGCTGTGCTGCCACTGCTACTGCGGTGGCCACCAACATACTGCGATTTACAATGCTAGAAAAGTTAACCCAGCTGCTTAACAACAGCCCCCACCCCAGCTGCCCATAAAAGCCTGGAGTCCTCCTTACCCAGCCCCAGCTCTCCCCAGGCAGCTTCCCGCAGCAGGGCCCAGAGCCACAAAACAAGAAGCTGGCAGATGAAAACCAGGAGACCAGTGTGTGTGTGTTGTATTGACCCCCCCTGCAGCTGCCACTTTGCTTTTTTTCTGCACCCCATCGGTGGTGTCCCATCCGGCAGTGTGGGAATGGAGGGCAAGACTGGCTGGTGAGGTCACGGGATGAGGGCAGGGGTGGGACTCCAGCAGGCAAGGTTGGTGAGGGCAATAGAGCAGTGCAGCACAGCTTTGCACTGCAGCACAATATATATACATATTTGGGGGGGGGGCTGGATCAAAAGTAGGGAGGCCTTGGTGGTAAGTCGGGGGGGGCGAGATGCCCCACTGTAGCTACGGGCCTGTCTCACAGGACTGTTGTTACTGAAATAATGCATGTAAAAGACCTTTGGATGATTGAAATGCCCTGCCGATTATTTCTGAACTTTGCTTTTCACACATTTCCCTGAACTTGGAAGTACCTAGACCTTATTGCACAATTCAGCGGGCTTAAGCATGCTTAACTCCCATGGCTGACTGCTACATTTTACATAACCCCGACCTCAGCCTTTGGTAAACAAACATCAGAAGCTTTTCTGAAAATGCAGGGCTACTGTCAACCCATTGCCCCAGACCAATCAGTAAGCAGTATTAAGATGTTTTCACTATATGAATAATCATGTCAAGAAGAAAAACAGTCAACCTGTCAAAACTGTCAAAGAAAATACATACCCACTAACTTACCCCTATTGTCAGGCTTATTGAAACTCTCCAGAATTTTAGTAGGCAGATGTGTATATTTATATTTCCTTGGCAGACATCAAGTTGGCTATTCTTCAGCATGGCATAATTATCCACATATTTTTTAAAAGACCTTTCCTTATTTATGCTGGTTTGTCTGCTGCAGAGGTTTGGGGATGTATTGTTCCCTGGAGCCTGTGAATCTCCTTTAAAATGATTTACATTGGCTAGCTTCCCATCAAGGTATCCTGAAGGCTGAAGAGCATTTCTAACTTCACAGTTATTTTATTTCATCCAATGTAATTTGTCAAAATCTTCTAAGGCCTCCTCTACTACTGTGATCCCACTGGAGGGAGAGCTCTGGATTCATATCCCTGCCCACTGCACTCATTCTTCCAACTCTACCACCTTCAGTTCAAAGGTTTCCTTAAATGACTCTGCCTTGAGCTCCTTGGAAACAGCCACCCTCAGTGCCTGGAATCCCTCTGCTACGCAACCTCTCTTCCATCTAGACCTTTCCCAGACCCCAAGCTTAACTGCTCAGACCTCAGCAAAACAAAAACACACTTCCTGTAGAGAACACAGAGGCAAAATAATTTCAGCATGGATATCAGCAGGTATTGATCAGAAGAGTCTCCTGTAGAAAAGGGGGCAAATTCCACATCACCTTTGCTTTAATTAATAATTTTCTCATCATTTACAGGAGAAAAAACCAAGTTGGATCAGTCAGTTCATTGGATTGCAGCATAGTTCTCTCTTTCTCTCTCTCTCTCTCTCTCTCTCTCTCTCTCTCTCTCTCTCTCTCTCTCTCTCTCTCATACACACACACTTGGCATAAACCCACTGATGAGACTGCAAAGGACATGCTGGTGATGTCAGGACAGCAGACAAATTACCCATTAAAAATTGTACACATGAGGGCTTTCTCTGCGTATTTACCTTTAGCCCTCTGACTCATCTTCTGTGGCTGTCCAATCTCCAGACAATTCTTGCTGTCAGCAGTGTAACACTAAAGGCTGACATTACAGATGATGTTCCCCCTCTAACACAGTTCTTTACTACTGAAACATAAGAACATAAGAGAAGCCAATGCTGGATCAGGCCAATGGCCCATCTAGTCCAACACTCTGTCACATGGTGGCCAAGAATACCAGGTGTCATCAAGAGGTCCATCAGTGGAGGCAGGACACTAGAAGCCCTCCCACTGTTGTCCCCCCCAAGCACCAAGTATACAGTGCATTACTTGCCCCAGACGTTGTGGCTAATAGCCACTGATGGACCTCTGCTCCATATCTATATATCTAATAGCCAAGGTGCCCCCTGCGTGTGGATATCTAAATCCATATGTCAGGGGCACCTAGGGGGCAAAGAGATTTTCCTGCACATTTGGGGCAATCCCCAGATGTGCAGAAAAATCTGAAATCTATAAAAAAAACTATAGGGGGGGCTACTTAAATCCCCCCCAAAGTAAAAGAGCATTCCCTGCACATGTGCACAGAACACTCTGGGAACTCTGCAGTGGCTGGCGGCTGGAAGCTGCTCGGGCCTCACCACTGGAGCCGGGGGGGAGAGACATTGGCAGCAGAGCTGGGGGGAGGAGATCGATAGGCCCAGTGGCTGGAAGCCACTTAGGCGTCACTGCCAGAGCCGGGGAGGGAGACATTGGTGGCAGAGCTAGGGGGAGGAGATTGACAGGCCTGGTGGCTGGGAGCCACTCAGGCCTCACCACCAGAGCTGGGGGGGAGAGATTGGTGGTGGAGCTGGGGGGAGGAGATCGATGGGGCCAGCAGCTGGGAACCGCTCGGGCCTCACTGCCAGAGCAGCGGGGGGAGAGATCAGTGGCAGAGCTGGGGGGAGGAGATCTATGGACCTGGTGGCTGGGAGCCACTCAGGCCTCGCCGCCAGAGCTGGGGGGGAACTTACTTGTGGCCGCTTCCTTCTCAGCCCTGAGGTCCTCCTGCTTCCACAGGCCGGGAGCTGGGAGGTATACCCCCCCCCATGAGTATCGCAGGTCCCTCTTCTTGTGTTTATCTAATTCCCTCTTGAAACTGTTTATGCTTGTAGCTGCCACCACCTCCTGTGGCAGTGAATCCCATGTGTTAATCAATCTTTGGATGAAGAAGTACTTCCTTTTATCCGTTCTAACCCAACTGCTCAGCAATTTCATTGAGTGCCCACAAGTTCTTGTATTGTGAGAAAGAGAGAAAAGTACTTCTTTCTCTACCTGCTCTGTCCCATGAATAATCTTGTAAACCTTGATCATGTCCCCTCTCAGCCGTCGTTTCTCCAAGCTAAAGAGCCCCAAGCACTTTAACCTTTCGTCATAGGGAAAGTGTTCCAATCCTTTTATCATCCTATTTGCCATTTTCTGCACTTTTCCCAATGCTACGTGGTATTCCAAATGAGGTCGCACCATCGATTTATACAGGGGTATTATGATACTGGCTGATTTGTTTTCAATTCCCTTCCTAATAATCCCCAGCATAGCGTTGGCCTTTTTTATTGCAGTTGCACACTGTCTCGACATTTTCAGTGAGTTACCTGCTACAATTCCAAAATCTCTCTTGGTCAGTCTCTGCCAGTTCAGACCCCATCAACATGTATTTATAGTTAAGATTTTTGGCTCCAGTGCGCATCACTTTGCACTTGGCCACATTGAACGCCATTTGCCATGTTGACGCCCACTTGCCCATCCTCGACAGATCCCTTTGGAGTGCCTCACAATCCTCCCTGGTTTTCACCATCCTGAACAATTTCATGTAATCCGCAAATTTAGCTACTTCACTGCTTACTCCCAACACCAAATCATTAATGAACAAGTTAAAAAGTACCCCACTGCTTACCACCCTCCATTGAGAAAATTGCCCATTTATACTCACTCTCTGTTTCCTATTAATTGGCCAGTTTTTGATCCACAAAAGGACTAAGACTAAGGGTGCGGTCACACTGACCTTTTGATCGGGGTTCGCTGCTGTTCCCTCGCACATGTAAATTTCACGTTCACATGCACCAATTCGCCTCCCACGCTGAAGCGGGCTCACTCCCACATTGCTCCTGGGTTTTCCTGCCCCCTGGAAAATCAGGTATTTTCCTGGCACTTGCGCTTTGAATGCGCGATTTCGCCCATCTGGACAGCCCATCTTTCGCAATCATTGCGATTAGGGCCGTCTGACCGCTCTTTGTGCATTTTTTTTTTTAAGCTTCTGTTTTGAGCGCTTGAGCAAACATGCGCTTAATAAATCCATTTAATGTTTAATAATGGATTTATTAAGCGTATGTTTGCTCAAGCACTCAAACCGGAAGCTTTTTTTAAAAAAAATGCACAAAGACGGCCCTGGAGGCGGGAACGAGAGGCAGGGGCTCCAGCAGCCTGGACGGGGGCAGGCAAGGAGGATGGCAGAGATGGCAGAGCCTTTTTTCATGGGGCAATGGCAGCAGCAGCAACAGCGCCCCCCCCACCGGGGCAGCAAGAGCAGCAGCTGCCCGACCCTCCCCCATGGCCAGCAGGATCGCTTGGAGGGACAGTGCAGCAGCAGGCAAGCGGGTGCTGGAAGAGAGGGGACAGCTGCATCTAGTCAGCCCAATGCGAAGAAAAATGTTCCCAATTTAAACAAAGCAGGAACAAAGCGCAATTACCTTGCTGTGTGACCATGGCCTAAGACATCACCTTTCCCAGTAGTTATGTAGACTTGGGTGATACAGAAGGTAAGAGTAGGAACTGGTTAATTTGAGTAGGGAATATGCACCATCAGTTTCCAAAGGATCCTCTGAACTTCAGCCTAATTCTGGAACAATGCTGTTTGTAAGGCTACTCAACTGGAGATTCTCTGCTGATTACAATTCATCATCCTCACATGTGTTGAGTCAGGCAAACTGAGCCCCAGCCTGCAATAGCACAGTGAATCCATGCATGAGCTTGATGTACCATTATGACTGAATCTCGTTTACATTCATTAATGTTTGGTATCTGTTTTTTGTGATCTTCTCTCCTTATATATAATTCTGTTTTGGAGTGGCACTTTGCAGTTCTCCCATTGGCCGTGCAATGCACTCCCTCAGCCATTGGCCTGCCAGCTGCCACTCAAGAGTATTCATGTGCCATTGGCCGGGTGCTGGGTCTGCTCCTCTTCCCCACCCACTCCCCCTTCAGCCAATGTGTCCTGTCAGAATAACTGGCAAATGGCTTTCTCTCTTGACAAAGACGCTTCTCCTGCTTGCCTCTTGTGTGGGACTAACTCTTCCCCTGGTAGCTTTTGGTAGGTGTAATGAAATGGCAGTTACCTATGTTTGTAAGATGGCTGCCATCTGTGGTTGGTTGTTTAAAATGTTCCCCCATCCGGTTTAATTGAGCTGTAGTTCCAGAGAGGGGCCTGCAAGAGTATCACTCACTGGGTTGAATGGGGCTTCCTCATCTGCTGGCCTACAGTTCCCAGCTGCCCCAAGGTCAAAAAGTGTGGGAAAAGAGGGACTGTTTCAAGGGGTGGGGCAGCGTCAATGTAGACCCATCCCATCCAGGGAGGAGGCAGTCTTTGTCCTACAGGAGATTAGGAGATTCTCCTGCTGCCTGTGCTGACAAGGCTGTCCAGGTCACAAGCCACAGATATGGGGGAACCCTGGGAGGCAGCAGAAATTCAGCCACTCCACAGTTGGCTGGACTGGGGAATGAATGGAAGTTTTCCTGCTTTCTTGGACAAGAGAGAGAGGCTGAAGCAGAGCCAGAGGCCAGTCCAAGGAAAGAGCCTATCCTGAGCCCACAATCTCCAGAGGTAGAGAGTATTGAGTGTAGGGAAAGAGGACTGAATTTAACCCCTGTTGCTTCATAGTGTGTGCTTACTCCTACAGTTCTGTCTTATTCATTTAGCGTGTTTGCACTCCATAATTGTGTAAATAGTTAAATAGATTCTTTTATTTGGGCTAATAATCTGTGTTGTGCTCTGACCACATAGTCTCCCCCGGTCTGCACACTACCAAAGGGAGGGGGTAGCCCAGGGAAGCAAGGAAAGGCCAGACCTTTAGGTTGCCAACTTCCAGGGATCCCCCAAAGATTGGGAATTTCATCTCCAAATAGGGAGATTCAGCCAGAAGGGTCTCACTGTCCCTCTAAAAAGGCAGTGATGATTTTGTGAGTGGTGGCAGCGAACTTAAGGAGTGAGATACGCCCATGGGACGAGGGTGAGAGACAAACAGCTGAGTTGTAAACTGGAGCCTGTTTTGCCACAGTAGGCAACCAAGCTTGGTTCAGACAAAGAAAGGAAACCCTTTGCAGGCCTTTGTGAGGAACTCATTGTGGCCAGTCCTGATCAGGGTTGCCAGCTCCAGGTAGGGAGAGTCCTGGAGATTTTTTGGTAGAGTCTATGGAAGCCAGGGTTTGGGGAAGGGAGAGGCCTCAGCTGAATAGAATGCCATAAAGCCCACCTTCCAAAGCAGTTATTTTCTCGGGGGGGGGAGAGCTCTGTTGTCTGCAGTTCAGTTATGATACCTGGTGATCCTCAGGCTCCACCTGGAGGTTGGCTACCCTAGGTGTAGCAGTCAGTGCTTCAGAGCGGGGTCTGCTAGATCCAGGTTCTTGCTGTAGAAGCTGAGTGGGTGATTTTGGGCGGGTCACAGACTTTCAGCCTAACCTACCTCACAGGGTTGTTGTGCAAGTCAAAAGGGGAGAGGAGAATGATGTAAGCTGCTTTGGTCCCCATTGTAGAAAAAGACTACTTTTCCTCCTGGGTAGAGGCTGCAGGTTGGGGGGATGGAAAGCTGAAGAGTGAGGGGGAAATAAAGGTAGGTTGATGCTTGGCTGGGAGGGAGTTAGGATTGCCAACTCCAGGTGGGAAATTCCTGGTGATTTGAGAGATGGAACCTGGAGAGGGTGAAGTTTGAGGAGGGGTGGGATCTCAGACAGGTACAGTGCCATAGACTCCACCTTCCCAACCAGCCATTCCCTCCTGGGGAATCACTTTTGCCAATCTCCAGGTGAGGGGTGGAGATCTCTCAGAATTACAACTGATCTCCAAGAAGGAGGGGGAGGAGATGGAAAGCTGAAATCAGAGGGGCAGATAATGGTAGGTTGATGCTTGGCTGGCAAGGAGATACGGTTGCCAACTCTAGGTTGGAAAATTCCTGGATATTTGAGGGGTGGAGTCTGGAGAGGGTGAGGTTTGAGGAGGGGTTGGACCTCAGACAGGTACAATGCCATAGACTCCACCCTTCAAACCAGCTATTTTCTCCTGGGGAACCATTGTTGCCAATCTCCAGATGAGGGGTGGAGAGCACTCAGAATTACAACTAATCTCCAGAGGGAGGACAGAAGTCAGCTGCAGTCAGAGGGGCAGATAATGGTAGGTTGATGGATAGCTGGAGGGGGTGGGGTATGAGGAGGTCACCATAGCAAATTGATGCTGAGTGCCCAAGGCCTTTGCACTCTCCCAGAGGCTCTTTCTATAATTATTTCCACAATGGGCCTTATTCCTGTCGTGATATACATGTCTAGTGTAAGGCTGGCCTAGATGAGTTTAATCTATGTCAGTACAGATGACAGCTAGGCGCTGTAAGGGTGGCTGGTTCCAGCCAGTTTAGGGCAGTCCAGCCCTGCACTGAGTAACTTGCATCATCATGATTCAGCACTGTACTGATTGGTCAGTGGTTGTATAAATGTATTGCTTGTACAGTGTATGTATCTCTCTCTTACTGAATGGTTGCAGCGGAGCGCTTTGTCACTGAGAACTGGATGTTGGTGGAGGCTTGGTTTAAATAAATTGTACATAGTATTTGCACTAAAGCTGTGGAGTCCAGTCTTCCTTTGGATACTCTTACTCCCTTATGGGCCCCTCAGTGTCAGCCAGTTCCGCACATCACGACAGGGTTATGGGCCCAGACCACGGCTGGCAGTACGCTGAGTAAGTGGAGTTGTGGACTGAGTATCAGTGGAGTGGAAGAATGACTGTCTGCTGAGGCTTTCTTTGCTGAAGAGAAAGCAGAGTCTGGCTGTGGTGTTGAGACGCAGGCTGGAGGAGCTGGAGGAGCCAGAAGCCAGCTGCAGTGTGTGGAAGTCCAGTGCTGAGGAGGACGTCCAGCTGCCAGAACCAGGCGACCAGCTACCAGGAGCAGACTTCAATATGGCTCAGGTACCTATGGCCCAACTTGTTGAAAAGCTGACCTCAACTAATTATAATACGTGGGCATTAAAAATGAGGTTTTTCCTCGTAAAAGAGGGTCTCTGGACTTACGTAACTGATCCTCCTGAAGACCCTATGTCACTTGATGAAAGAAATGATGAGAGAGCCCTAGCACTGATTGTGTTAAGTGTAAGCAATGAGCAATTAATTTATGTTGCTGATAAGGCAAGCTGCTGGGACGCTTGGAATTCGTTAAAGGACGTTTATCAGCAAACTAACATCGGCTCAGTCATATCTCCGACCCGGCATCTGTATAGAAAAGTACAACACCCCCATGAGCCTGTTAAAGAGCACCTGAACACTTTGATGGACTATTTTCGGCAGCTTCAGGAGAGAGGAAAGGTGTTTGAAGATATTGATAAGGTGCATATCATTTTAAGCTCATTATCTCCAGAATCTGAAATGTTGGTAACAGCTTTTGAAGCAACAGATTCTGATAAATTAACTCTTCAATAAGTTACTGGCAAGATTCTTCAAGAAGACCAGAGAAAAGCTGAAAGTAGGCAGCATGCCAAAGTTTCTGGGAAGTGTGCCAACCAGTCCGGGCAGAGTGCCAGAGAGGTTTCCAAGGAGAGATGGAAAGAGGAAATTGCTAGCAGCTGCACGTTTCCAGATGCCAACTACCAGGAGCAACCCAGAGAGTCTTCTAATGTCAGCTGGAGAAGAAAGAAGTGCTTCTGTTGTGGGTCCTTAAAGCATTTGATCCTGCCCTGCCCTGAGAAATGGAAGCAAGCTAGGGAACAGCCTAAGACTCGTCATTCAGCGTCTGTGGTGGTCACCTCAGACACCAGAGAGTCATTGTGGCTATGCGATTCAGGCGCCTCGCAAACATTTTGTCATGATGAGGGCCTGTTGCAAAACAAAAGGACATAATCCCTGGCATATGTAAGTCTTGCAGATGGAGCACCTTCAAAGGACACAGCAGAAGGGGATGTGTATTTTCCTAACTTGAACTATACTATAAAAGGGGTCTTGTGCGTACCTGCCTTACAAAGTAACTTATTGAGCATGATGTGCCTTGATAAGGCTGGTTTTAAAGTGGTGTTTGCCAATAATGAATGCAAGATTAAAAAAGCAGACAAGGTGTGTGCAGTTGGCAGGCTGCAAAATAATGTATATGTGTTAAATAGCACTAGTGAAAATGCACAGGCTGTAACCAATATCAATATTCACAAACACTGTCAACATATCCTACATAGGCATTTGGGACATGTCTCCTATAACACCATCCAGAAGACCCTAGCCCTGACAGGCAAAGAGGGTGTAAATGATTGTAAAGTGTTTTTGGATTGTGAAGTTTGTAAAATGACTAACTCAAAGGCTTATCCTGTAGCAAAGAAGAGTCTAAGGCAGTCAGAAAAGTCTCTAGCTTTGGTGCACATGGATGTCATAGGACCATATGCTAAGAGTCATTCTGGGAACAAATATGCACTTATTATTACAGATGACTGGTTTTATTTTTCATGGGTTTATGTGATGAAACATAAGTCTGAAGTGTTCCCTGCTATCAAATATTGGCACAAAAGGGTTACCAATCAGTTTGAGAATGTTCTTGCCGTAGACCTAGGAACTTGAAAGATATGTTGGTAAGAAGTAGCCTAAAATCCCCTCTAGCATTACAAAGGGGAATAGATGGTCAGGGTTTGCCAGCTGGCAACTTTCCTTGTGGAGGATGTGAAGTCTGTAATTTGATGTTACGTACTAATAGTGTCTATGATTCAGATGGAAAGAGAAAGTACTCTATTAGATCATTTTTTAATTGTAAATCAAAGGGTCTTATTTACTGTATTGTCTGTGGGTGTGAAAGGAAATACATCGGGTGCACTTCAAGGCCATTAAAGACCAGAATTACAGAACATAGAAGCTGCATCAGAAGAGGGAGACAGAATGCGCCCCTGGTAGAGCATTTTGCTACAGCAGGCCATCACGACAGAGACTTTTCTTTTTTTGCACTTGAGTATGTTCGACCTTGCAACCAGCTGCAGATGACTCAGCAACTGAAAAAAAGAGAACTGTTCTGGAGTCATGCCCTTAAAAGTTTAACCCCATATGGTTTGAATGAACAAATTGATTGGTGTGCAATATGATTTTGGAAGTATAGCATATGTATGATTCTTTGACTGTTAAACATCTAGTTTGGAATCTGTACTGTGTCTCTATATATTCTTTAATACTATGCTAATTGAAATGTGCAATCACATGACTACTTCAGGACACCCTATAGGGATTACATCATCCTGTCTATTAGGATTGCATCATCCTGCACATTAGGATTGCATCACCCTTAACCAGCTATAAAGCTCCAGCAGTTTTAGATGACTAACACTGCTCTTTGCTTGGGGATTATTTGGCTCTACAATCATAGGAAGGTGTTTCCTGGACCAGAAGTAATTATGCTTTATGATTTATTATTTTTGCATTTAGGCTCTAAATTGTGGGATACATTGATTTATACATGTTTTGTCTTTAGGTTTATATCTGAGAACCACTGGGCATGTGATTGCACTAATAGAGGCCTCATTTGTATTTTCTTGCTCTATGCCTATCTTGAAAGTAAGTCAATGGTATATATTTATTTATTGGCAATATATTTACGGTTTGTTTATTTATTTATTTGTTTTAATACATGTGTTTAATTCTCCATTTGTTTATCTTTTACAGCAACTTGCTTCTGTTCCTTATTGTATTTATGCTCTGTATATGATTGTGTATGATTGTACTATATGTTTTTATAATAGCCAATATGTTCCTCATTATTGACCTCTGAGGAAGGCCTATGTAGGCTGAAACGCGTCAGGTCAGGTTTACAAGCCCTTGTGTTTTAGCATTTGATACTTATAAATAATGTTACTGGGCCCTTATATATTTTTAAAGTTGTGTTTAATAAATACATGTATTTTTATATTTCCTTTATCAAGTTTTTAACATTGGCCCCCTTTGCCACATTTGACTAACCTTTGTCAGGTTATGGATTCAGTACCACAAATTAACCTTCAGCAGGTTTGCAAATTTCTGTGAGCATGAGAATTGGGATAGAATCCATGCTAATAAGGTTCCTCAAATGATTGCTTTGCCTTGTTCTGATGGCACTGAAGGTGCAAATGTTGAACCTGTGGTTAAAGAGGAACAAAAGCCTGAGAGTGTACAAGAACCTGAGTGTGTACAGAGTGAAAGAGTGCTGCCAAGAGTGTCTATGCGTAGCACAAAGGGTGTACCACCAGTAAGGTATGGTTATGAGGCTAACCATGTGTACATAAAAGAACCTCAAAGTTACAAAGAGGTACTCCAGATGCCTAATGCTGAAAGGGAGGCATGGTTTCAGGCAATGCAAGAAGAGCATAATTCACTGATTGCAAATAAAGTGTATGAGGTAACAGAGGCACCCAGAGACAAAAACATCATTGGTTGTAGATGGGTCTACAAAGTAACAAATGCCTGATGGCAGTGTTAAGAGGAAAGCTAGACTGGCGGCCCAGGGTTATCCACAGATTAAGGGACAAGACTATGACCAGATCTTTGCCCCTACAGTCAGGTCTGACACGTTCAGACTTGCCCTCATAAAAGCAGGGCAAGACAACATCACTTTGATTTTGCTTCTGCTTATTTGAATGCACCCATTACTGAAGACATTTACATGTGTGATATACCAGGGTTTGAAACCACAAATGGGCAAGAGGTATTAAAATTAAAAAAGTCTCTTTATGGCCTCAAACAAAGTGCAAGAAACTGGTATGACTGTCTCAGCTCTGCTCTAATGACAGTTGGTTTTGAACAAGCCACTGCTGATCCCTGCTTGTTCCATGTAAAACTTGGCAATGGTGTGTGTTACATGTATCATTGTACTTCTGATGCAAATGTGACAGATTGGTTTACCAAGTGTTTAGATGTAAACAGATTCAATGTATTGAAAGGCAAACTGAACATCAAGGCTCAGCCTTAAGGGGGAGTGTCGTGATATACATGTCTAGTGTAAGGCTGGCCTAGATGAGTTTAATCTATGTCAGTGCAGGGATTGCACGCATGCGTTAAACCAAGCCAGCTGTGTTTCCTCCAAGCTCCTCCTTCAAACTAAAGAATTTATAGCTCAAAGTTTGTAAATGCTACGCAAACCCAGATAAGAGGCTGATAACCAGGGAGCAGCTGGTTAGAACATCTTCAGAGTGGTAAGAACCTAATTTATTGCTGTGTTAGAAAGGAAAGCCTTGAGATTCTTAAGGCCGCTCCCAAAGCTTTGAATCAGATATGGCGAAGACAATTAAGGACCTATCTGAACAAATTGCAGGACTCCAAAAAACAGTCCTCGCCTTTCTAGAAAAAATTAGTGGTGAGTTAAACTCACTATGGGGAGAAGTTAGCAAAACAGGTGCAGAAATAGCCACTATAAAGCAGACGGCTATGACAGCCAAACAGCTCGCTGAAGCTAATGAGCAAAAAATAACCTCTCTGACCCGCCAAATAAATGACTTGTCAGACAGAAATAGGAGAGCTAACCTCATCTTATCAGGGATATCTGAAGAAATTTCCATAAATAAACTGGAAGAGTCCCTAATACAGTGGATGCAGACAAATGAAGTAGAGGTAAAAGCAGAGGATGTTGAAAGAGTGCATCAACTACAAAGGAATGGGAGGGGCAGGCCCCTAGAGATGTAATAATTAAATTAACCAGAGAGAAAATTCAACAGCAAATATATACGGCACTAAAGAAGAGGAAAGACCTGACTTTTAGAGGAAGAAAAGTCTGGGTGAGACAAGATTTTTGTCAAGAGACCTTAAGGAAAAAAAATCTCATGCGCCCCTTTGCTCAAAAGCTTTATGCAAACAATGTTAAATTTTCATGGGGCTATCCATCCTCTATAATCATATTTCGGGAAGGAAAGCGACTTATGGCAAGGAACACTACAGAGGCAAAGGAACTACTTAAACAATTAGGAATCAACACAGATGACATGGGAGAGCAAGAAATGGAAGAGGAATCGGGGGTTCCTGAAGATGGTGACAAAGGAACGTCAGAGAGAGGAGGGAAACGCCTCAGGACCAGCTCCCGATAACCAATTAAGGGAAGTATACCTTTATTGACTGAGCTAATGATTATTATTAGTATTATTATTTTTTACAGTATCAAGAAGGAGGAGGGGGGGTGCATGCATCCCATGCAGTGGAGAGAGGGGAAGAGATTTTCTTTCCATTTTCACTCTCAGCCACAGGGGGGGAAAGGGAAGGGTAAACTAATTAACCATTCAAATTTTTCACAGCCACAAGATGTCAAAGCCTTAATTGATGTGGGATATGGATAAAACAATAAAAATTTTATTACTGAATATCAATGGCCTAACATCAGAAATTAAAAGATATAGGATAGCCAAGTTGGCAAGGGAGCAAAAAACAGGTGTTCTGTGTTTACAGGAAACACATAAGAAAAGAAATGACAACAAGCCTTTGCTAAAAGACTCGACCTGGATGATGTTAGCAGAAGCTAGGAGCCACACCAAGGCCAGAGGAGTGGTAATAATGACTCATAAGAAACTTAGAGTAGAGGTACTAGAAAGAAAGACAGACAGACAGGGAAGGTAGATATGTGATGGCTAAACTCAGATTAGAGGGGAAGAAATTTACATTGGTAAATATATATGCACCCAACAAAGGACAAAAGAAATTTTTAGCCAGGCTATTTAAAAAAACTAAGCAATTCTCAGAGGGAAAATTAATTATGACAGGAGATTTGAATATGGATCTGACCAAAAATAAGGCAATTAAAATAGGAGATTGGGGCTTGAGGGAAGCACATGAATTGATAGGACAGCAGCCAAAACCCACCCATGTGTCCAGCTGGCACAAAACCCTATCATGCATAGATTACATAATTGTAGAAAAAAGCAGTAATCTGACTATAAAAAAAAATCACAATGCACCCAATTTGGATATCGGATCATGCACCAATCACTATAGAAATAGAAGGTAATCAAAAGCCAAAAAGTAGAACTTGGAGATACAATAATTTAATAATGGCTAAAGAGGAAGATAGGAGTTATATGATGGAGCAGATAAGATTATACTTTGAGGGGGCTTCCGGTTGGAGTTAAAATGGCGAATTGACACACTTTGCGATTTGTGCAGGGTGTACAGCAATATCTGACGACAGTCCGGGCTCTACCTGGCCCAGCGCAGCACTCCCCAGACGGGGGGGTGGCAAGCAAGCAGCGAAGCCTGAGGGGGAGTTGAGATCGGTGTGGATAAGCTTCGAAGGAAGCTTGTTTACACCTTAATCTCCTTCCGCGGAGAGGGCAGTTGCTAATCAGCACTACAGATATCAGCTGGGCTGAGAATTCAGCATAAATTCGTCATCTACCGACCTCTTTAACATCAAGATTAACATCGATTACAGAAGAAGCACTGCGAAACCCCGAGATTACAAGTAAGGTAACAAAAGAACAATTGCTTACCGGTTTAAAGAAGAACGTGAAATCGAAACATACGGATAAGCGTAGTAACCTTTAATGAACTATTCCGCTTGATTTAAAAGTTAAAAGAAAGCTTTCCTTGAGAGAAAACGGCCGAAAATTGACTTTGTTTTGCATTCCTGTGGTCAGCTAAGTCTAAACTTTGCGTAGCAGAAACGAAACTGACTGTGACTCTATGATACAGGAAGCAGACTAGAGTGGATGTTTTTCGAAGTCGCTGTACCGGAAGTAGACGGTTGATTTAGTGTGTGACACCATCACCACCGGAAGTTGGATTACAGTGACAGACAGACAAACAGGAAGTTCGGAAAGAGCCTACTCTAGCCAGAAAACCATAGAGAAATTGCGCCCGACATTTTGTGGAGGACTAAACTTTAAAAAGTTATTTTTAAGCCGAGAAAACATTGGAAGAAGTTACAAAGGTGGCGATTTGGCTTGAAGATTGCTAATATAAAGATTGATTAGCCCGGAAGTCATTTTCAAGACGGATTTGAGGTCAAGACCAAGAGCTGCCTCATCACCCAGCCCAAGAATGACTGCAAAGGAAAAAAAAGAGTGGCAGGCCGCTATGGAAGCGATGGAAAAACGGATGACTGAAGTGGTGCAGAGTTTGGGAAAGCAAATAGAATCACAGCTACAACAACAACTGCAACAACAACTGCAATTACAATTGGAGCAAATAGAACAAGTCCAAGTCCAAGTACAGAAAAAAAATATGGAAGAATTGAAGGAACTGGTACTGACAGAAGTGGCAGGGATAAAAAAAGATACAGAAGATGTTAAAAAAGAGGTTAAAAGTCTGGTGACAAAATCAGAAGAAATGGAACAGAAAGTCAAAAGAACCTTGTCAGAAAACACAAGATTGGAGTCCATGATGGAATATAGGGCTACTCAGAACCATTTGAGATTGAGAGGAATAGAAGAGGAGGAAGATCAGGACTTACGGGCCCTTGTAATTAATACATTGACAACTTACATAGGGGAAGATGTTGGAGACTTGGATCCAGACTTTGACCTGATTTATAGAGTAAATTCAGCTTATGCCAAGAGAAAGCAATTACCCAGAGATGTGCTTGTACAATTTGTGACTACAAAAATGAAGGAAGATGTTTTCAAGAAGCAATTTACACAACCGTTGGAAATTAATGGGAAAAAAATAATAATTCTGAGAGAAATTCCGAGATCGATCTTACAAGATAGAAAGAAATTCAAGAAATTAACAGACAGACTAAAAGAAATGAGCATCAGGTTCAGATGGGAGATTCCATATGGATTATCATTTGTTTACAATTCGGTGAGATTTACCCTCAAAACAGAAGGAGATATATACAGATTCAAAGAGAACAACTTTGATGACTTTAAAGACATTTAACTCAAAACAACTATGGATTACAAATTTTTATCTTGGAATGTAAATGGACTAAATTCACCAAACAAAAGAAGGTTAGTGAGTCATTGGCTAGAGAAACAAAAATGCAACATAATTTGTCTACAAGAAACACATATCAGAAAACAAGATAATAAATATTTGATTAATAAAAAATTGGGAGAAGAATTTCATTCCTCAGCAATTAATAAGAAAAAAGGAACAGTGATATACATTGCAAAAGAATTGGAACCTAAACAAATCTTCTCAGACAAAGAAGGAAGATATGTTGGCGTGGAAATAACGATGAATAGAAAAAAGACATTGCTTATAAATATATATGCACCCAATGGTGCCAAAGAGATTTTTTTTTAAGATTTGACTAAAGAGTTGGACTGTTTAAATTATGATCAAATAGTTCTTGCAGGAGACTTTAATGGTACAGTGAATAATGTATTGGACAGAAAATCCAAAGCAACTGGAGAGACGGTTGGAAAGTTGCCAAAAAAAATTTTTCAGCTAATGAAGCAAGAGAAACTAGAAGATGTTTGGAGGAAGTGGAATCCCAAGACAAAGGATTATACATTTTATTCTAACAGACGTAACTCCTTTTCCAGAATTGATATGATTTGGATGTCAGAGGAGATGGCGCAAAAAACCTACAAAATACAAATTTTACCGAAAACTAATTCAGACCACAATCCCTTACTTTGGATATCTAAAGAAAAGCCTAAACAATTATATTGGAGAATTAATGAGGACTTATTGGATCAAAAATTAATTAATGAAATTTTGAAAAAAGAGACAAAAAGTTTCTTTGAACTGAATCTTAATAAAGGTACGGATATACAAGTTGTATGGGACACATACAAAGCAGTAATGAGAGGCTTGCTTATCTCTCTGAACTCTAAAGATAAAAAACAAAGGATGCAACAACAAAAGGACCTTCATGAAAAAATTTGGCAAAAGGAAAAGGAGCTAAAGAAAAGACCAGGGAAGAAAAAGATTATTAAAGAGATCCACTTTCTACAGGATCAATTGAATGTTCTACTTAACAGAGAATTATACTGGAACCTGAAGAAACTACAGCAAAAAGCATTTGAGGGTGCAAATAAACCAGGAAAATTTTTATTGTGGCAATTGAAAAACAAAAAAGAAAGGAATTTTATAAATAAGATCACTGAAGATGGAAAGGATGTTATGAATTTGAATGGCATAAAAAGAGTCTTCTTTAAATACTACGCCAAACTGTTTAAAAAGAAAGGAATTGATCAACAGAAAATTAAGAAATATTTGGAGACTATTGAAGTTCCAGAGCTGGGAAAACAAATTAAAGAGTTATTAAATGGTTTAGTAACGAAGGAAGAAGTCAAAATGGCGATAGAAGATGCAAAGTTGGGGAAAGCTGATGGCTTCACTGCAAAGTTCTACAAGAAATTTAAAGAGGAGCTAACCCCTATCTTAGTACTTCTGTCGAATGAGATAAGAAAGACTAAACGGATCCCAGATTCATGGAAAGAAGCAAATATTTCATTGATACCCAAAGAAGGTTTGGATTTAACTCATGTCAAGAATTATAGACCAATATCGCTATTAAACAATGATTATAAATTATTTGCAAAAATAATTTTGGAAAGACTGAAAAAACACCTGAAAGATACTATAGCGGAAGAACAAGCTGGTTTTCTACCAAATAGACAAATCAGAGACAATTTAAGAGTGGTGATTGATGCAATTGAATACTATGACAAACATCCAGAAAAAGAAGTTGGATTCCTCTTCCTTGATGCGGAAAAAGCTTTTGATAATTTAAACTGGGAATTTATGCTGCAAGTTATTGAAAAAATGGATATAGGACAGTCTTTTTTAAATATGATTGTGGCAATTTATTCAGAACAAAAAGCGACTTTGAATATAAATAAAGAAAGAACGGATTTCTTCCAAGTCCAAAAGGGAACACGTCAAGGCTGCCCGCTATCCCCGTTGTTGTTTATTTGGATATTGGAAATATTATTGACAGCGATAAGAAAAGATAACAGTATTGAAGGACTTACAGTGAAAGGTTTTACATACAAATACAGGGCATTTGCAGACGACGTAATGTTTATGATCCAGGATCCAATTGAGAAAATACCACAATTGATGGACAAAATTGAAGAATTTGGTTCAGTTGCGGGATTCTATGTTAATAAAAGCAAAACCAAGGTGATGTGCAAAAATATGACGAAGCAAAGGCAAACAGAACTACAAGAGAAAATTCAATGTGAAGTAGTTACAAAGACTAAATATTTAGGAATTGAATTAACCATGAAAAATATTGATCTGTTCAAAAATAATTATGAAAAGGTGTGGTACAAGATTCAACAGGACATGAAGAAATGGGACACGCTGAATTTATCACTATTGGGAAGAATCGCAACTGTGAAAATGAATGTCTTACCGCGTTTGATGTTCTTATTTCAGACTATTCCAATATTAAAACAAAGGAAAGTATTGGATACGTGGCAGAAAGAATTATCTAAATTTGTATGGGCAGGAAGAAAACCAAGGATTAAAATGAAAATTTTATGTGATGCAAGAGAAAGAGGAGGTCTACAATTACCAAACTTAAGACTGTATTATGATGCCGTCTGTTTAACATGGTTGGAACAGTGGATTAACCTTGAGGATAAGAAGTTATTGGCTTTAGAAGGGCATGACAACAAGTTTGGATGGCACGCATACTTATGGTATGGAAAAGTAAAATGGACAAATTCTTCAAACACCACTTTATAAGACAATCACTGTTCGAGACTTGGATGAGATATAGAAAATTCTTCTCAGAAGAAAGACCACTTTGGATAGTACCAGCAGAAGTGATTAATCCATATTCAAGAAATCAAGGGTTAGATTGGCTACCTTATAAAAGTCTTTTGAAAATAGAAGGGAAAAATTTTGTGTTAAAAGATAGATTTGATGTGGAATTTGAATATGATTGGTTGAAGTATAGACAGATCTATGACTTATTTAAGACCGATAAAAGAGAACATGGTTTTAGAGAAAATAATATGGAAATTGAAACTGTATGGCTTGAAAAGGGGAAAAAAATGATTTCTAAACTGTACAAGGTTTTATTGAAATGGTATACTGAGGATGAAATTGTAAAAGAGCAAATGATAAAATGGGCGGTAAATATTAATAATGAGATATTAATGACATCTTGGGAATATTTGTGGAAAAAGTCAATGAAAATTTCAACTTGTGTAAATGTTAAAGAGAATTGTTATAAAATGATGTACAGATGGTATATGACGCCTAAAAAAATTGCTATTATAAATGAAAGTATGTCTAACAAATGTTGGAAATGTAAGAAACATGAAGGGTCTTTTTACCATATGTGGTGGACATGTGATAAAGCAGTAAAGTATTGGACTGAGATCCACAATGAGATACAAAAAATTCTGAAATGTATTTTTAAGAAAGACCCACAGATGTTATTGCTAGGTCTTAAAATGGAAGAAATAAATGTAGCCAAGAGAACACTATTATGGTACTTGATTACAGCAGCTAGACTGACTTTTGCTCAATGTTGGAAGCAAGATAAAGTACCTGAAACATGGGAATGGATTAAAAAGACATTGTTCATGGCAGAAATGGACAAACTAACAAGAAAGTTAAACAACGAAGAAGATGAAACTTTTTTTGAAGACTGGAAAGACTTTCGAGAATATCTGTTGAAAAATTGGGATATTAAACGTGGTTTGATTTGTTTTGATAGTTATTAAGAAGAAAATGAAAGGGAGTTAGTTTTCTGAATTGTTACCGTTAGTAAGAGAATATAAGTTTAGAAGTAATTGTAATAGAATAAGAGAGACATTAATGGGGTTGGAGCAGTGCGGGAAGCCTTGTTTGGGGGGAGAGGGAGTAAATAAAATGGATATGTAGTGATTTGTTTAAATTGTATGAACATGTGATATATCCAATAAAAAACTGAGATACCAAAAAAAAAAGATTATACTTTGAGGAGAATAGAGGGACTGTTCCAACTAATACCCTGTGGGATGCCGCGAAGGCGGTGATAAGGGGACACTGCATAAATAAGGAAAAGTACATCAAAAGAGAACGCTATCTAAAAAGACAATCTAAAATTCAGGAACTGGAGAAGTTGCAAAAAGGAACAAAAACAATCACGATTTAAAAATACAGAGTCAGATAACAACAATTAAAAAAACAATTAGATGAGTTGGACTCAGTTACATTATGGAAGAGAGAAGCAATGGTAAGAAATGACTTCCATAGAAATAGTATTAATTCGGCCAGAAGGTTAGCTAACTATTTGAAAAACAGGAAGGTAAGGCAAAAGATAGAAAATATAAAAGTGAATGGCCAAAGAACTGGCAACTCAAAAGATATAATAAAAGCCTTTGAGACCTTTTACAAAGAGCTATATAAAAAAAGGACATAGTCATATATGAGGAAGATATAAGAACAACACTTAAAGAAAATGATAAAATTATGTTAAGGAAGGAAATAACACTACAGGAGATAAAGGATGTAATTAAAGAATTGAAAAAGGGCAAATCCCCAGGCCTAGATGGTTTCACAAGTGAATTCTATAAAGAGACGGCAGATATATTGGCCCCAGAGCTCCAAGAGGTATTTAATGGAATACTGAAAAGGGAAAAAGCCCCAGATTCGTGGAAGCAATCAGAAATAGTGGTAATCCCTAAACCACATAAAGACCCAGAGGAAGTGGGCTCATATAGACCTATTAGTTTATTAAATCAGGATTATAAAATCTTTGCAAAAATATTGGCAAATAGATTAGAGAAGATCATACCTAACATAATAAAGGAGGACCAATATGGATTTGTAAAAGACAGGAATATAGCCCACCCCATAAGGAATATTATAAATGTATTACAACATGGCCACAAAAAAAAAACTAGGCCTCCTGAAATTAGATGTCTACAAAGCATTTGAGACACTCTCCCAGGATTTTCTGTGGCAGGTAATGACTAAATATGAGATGGGGGAGCCATATATAAAAGTGATCCAAGAAATATACAGAGAAGGGACAGCAGTGGTGAGAGTTAATGAAGAACACTCATAACCCCTTAAGATGCAAAGAGGAGTCTGGCAAGGATGCCCTCTCTCGCCCCTCCTATTTATACTAGCAATAGAACAGCTAGCTGAAAGAATAAGAAATTCTGCAAGGGTGGAAGGATACAGGTTAAGGAAGGAAGAAATGAAAATCAATTTATTTGCCGATGACATTATAATCGCTATGACAAACCCCAAAGAGGCAATAAAAGAAATAAAAGTTATATTAGAGGACTTCGAAAAATGTTCAGGACTGAAAGTGAACATGGCTAAATCAGAAATTATGTATCTTAATGTGACTAAAGAGGAAAGGGAACAAATACATGGGATTACTAATATTGGAATGGGCACCAAAAAATTCAGATATTTAGGTATTGTACTACAGAAGAATATTGATAAAATATCAGAGAACAATTATAACAAGGTCTGGAAGAAAATAGAAAAAGATATGAAAAAGTGGAAAAATAAAATAATGAATATATCTACTAGAATCAAAAGTGTTAAAATGTTTTGGCTGCCGAGATTAATATACCTCTTCCAGACAATACTGCTAGGAATGTATACCAAAAAACTAGACCAATGGAACAGAGTGATTAAGGAATGGATTTTTGGCAGTAAAAAATGCAGAATACAGAGAAAGATAATTTACAGCCATAGATCAGAGTTGGGATGGGGGGTCCCTGACCTGATTAGTTATTACGAAGCCTTCCAAATAAAATTGATATTGGAGATAGGTTATGGAGAGGGACTAAAATGGGTGAGTTTTGAGAATGAAATCAGTAATAACATAGGGAGTTTTGGGGTATTCTCCAAAATGACAAATAAAGATCTTACACAAGTTAAGGGACCTAGGTATTCAACACTAACAGTGTGGAACAAGTGGCAGCCCTCATGGCTTAAAATAACCTCAAAGTGGGCACCACTAAAGTCCCTCTATGACGAAACAGGAGAAAATAAATGGTGCGAACTCCTGAGATCAAAGGGATATTATAGGCTACAAGACTTATTTAGAGGAGGCACCCTAAAACCAGCACAGGAATTAATAGAGGAGATAGGCAAGCAATATTGGTTAAAAATTACAGGCCTTTATAGAATGATTAAGGAAGTTAATGAAAAAGGAAATATTTGGACAGAAGAACCAATTGAAGAAATACATAATAGGATGCAAAAATTTAAACAAGGATTAGCAAGGATATATTTACAAGAAAATGTTATCCAATAAAGATAAGGCGATACTATATTTACAGAAAACATGGAGTAAGGAAGGCCAGATATCGGGAAACGATGCAAATATAATAATGAAGGGAATAGAAGAAACCAAAATAATTAAATTTAATGAACTGGAACATAATTTTTTCACAAAGTGGTATAAAACACCAGCGCAGATAGCAAACATGTTTCCGGGATTGAGTCCTATGTGTTGGCACTGTAAACAATTTAAGGGTTGGTTCTCCCATATGTGGTGGGAATGTCCAAAAGTGAGAGTTTTTTGGCTAAAAATAATACAAACTATAAAGAAAATATGTAGAATCTCATTGAATGTAGACTTTAAACTAATGTTAATGGGTATATTAGGAAATAAGGTAGTCAATAAGGAAATCCAGGCTATACTCAAAGCTATGGTGTTAGCAGGCAAAGCAGTGATAGCTCTGGGCTGGAAAGATAAGAGCAAATGGACAATAGATACCTGGCACACTTATTTGTTTGAATTTGTGCAGTCGGACATCATCCAGAAATTGCGCCAGAGGGCCACATGGGAGAATAAAGCTGAAGAAATTAAAGCGAGATGGAAGACCTATCTAAAGTGGATAACAGTGGAAGGAAGACAGGACATTCGGTGGAAGATTCAGATCTTGTGCCCGTGGCTGTGAATAAAGGATCAACAAACAAGGGTAGAGGGAGGGAGGGGGAACCTATCGAGTTATGTAAAGTAAGGAGACAAAAGATATTATGTAATATATAGAAAATCTACAAAAAATAAACCTTTATAAAAAAAAATCTATGTCAGTGCAGATGATAGCTAGGAGCTGTAAGGGTGGCTGGTTCCAGCCAGTTTAGGGCAGTCCAGCCCTGCACTGAGTAACTTGCATCATCATGATTCAGCACTGTACTGATTGGTCAGTGGTTGTATAAATGTATTGCTTGTACAGTGTATGTATCTCTCTCTTACTGAATGGTTGCAGCGGAGCGCTTTGTCACTGAGAACTGGATGTTGGTGGAGGCTTGGTTTAAATAAATTGTACATAGTATTTGCACTAAAGCTGTGGAGTCCAGTCTTCCTTTGGATACTCTTACTCCCTTATGGGCCCCTCAGTGTCGGCCAGTTCCGCACATCACGACAGGGTTATGGGCCCAGACCACGGCTGGCAGTACGCTGAGTAAGTGGAGTTGTGGACTGAGTATCAGTGGAGTGGAAGAATGACTGTCTGCTGAGGCTTTCTTTTGCTGAAGAGAAAGCAGAGTCTGGCTGTGGTGTTGAGACGCAGGCTGGAGGAGCTGGAGGAGCCAGAAGCCAGCTGCAGTGTGTGGAAGTCCAGTGCTGAGGAGGACGTCCAGCTGCCAGAACCAGGTGACCAGCTACCAGGAGCTGGTAATAAGTTTGGATGGCATACATATTTATGGTATGGAAAAGTACAAATAGACAAGTTTTTCAAACACCACTATATAAGACGATCACTGTTCAAGACTTGGATGAGATATAAAAAATTCTTCTCGGAAGAGCAACCACTTTGGATAGTGCCAGCAGAAGTGATTAATCCATATTCAAGAAATCAGGGTTTAGATTGGTTACCATACAAAAGCCTCTTAAAAATAGAAGGGAAAAACTTTGTATTAAAAGACAGAATTTATGTTGAATTTGAATATGATTGGTTGAGCTACAGACAGATTTATGATTTATGTAAAGTTGATAAAAGGAAATATGGCTTTAGAGGAAAAAATAATGAAATTGAAACTGTATGGGTCGAAAAGGGTAAAAAAATGATTACAAAATTTTATAAGGTGTTATTGAAATGGTATACTGAAGATGAAACAGTAAAAGAACAAATGATAAAATGGGCAGTAAATATAAATAATGAAATATCTATGTCATCTTGGGAATATTTGTGGAAAAAGTCAATGAAAATTTCAACTTGTATAAATGTTAAAGAGAATTGCTATAAAATGATGTACAGATGGTATATGACTCCTAAAAAAAATTGCTATTATAAATGATAGCATGTCTAACAAATGTTGGAAATGTAAGAAAAAAGAAGGGTCTTTTTACCATATGTGGTGGACTTGTGATAAGGCTGTAAGTTACTGGACTGAGATTCATAATGAGATACAAAAAATTTTGAAATGTACTTTTAAGAAAGACCCACAGATGTTATTGTTAGGTCTTAAAATGGAAGAAATAAATGTAACCAAGAGAACATTATTATGGTATTTGGTTACAGCAGCCAGAATGACTTTTGCACAATGTTGGAAGCAAGAAAAAACACCTGAAACATGGGAATGGATTAAGAAGATGTTGTTTATGGCAGAAATTGACAAATTAACAAGAAAATTAAACAACGAAGAAGATGAAAACTTTTTTGAAGATTGGAAAGACTTTCAAGAATATTTGTTGAAAAACTGGGATGTAAAACATGGTTTGATTTGTTTTGACAACTACTAAGGAGAAATTGAAAGGGACTAGTCTTTTAAATTGTTACCATTAGTAAGACAAAGTAAGTTTAGTTAAATGTAACTGAATAAGAGATATCAATGGGATTGGAGCACTGCGGGAAGCCTTGTTTGGGGGGGAGTGGGTGAAAAGGAATGGATATGTATTTACTTGTTTAATATGTATGATCGTGGAAAATATATCCAACAATAAATTGTATTTACCAGAGAACTGGATGTTGGTGGAGGCTTGGTGTAAATAAATTGTACATAGTATTTGCATTAAAGCTGTGGAGTCCAGTCTTCCTTTGGATACTCTTACTCCCTTATGGGCCCCTCAGTGTCAGCCAGTTCCGTGCATCACGATAATTCCTAGTAAGTGAAAATAACCAGAAGTCTTGTGGTAACAAAAAGATGAATACAGTTTCGTTCCAATATAAGCTTTCAAGGACTAAAGAGCGCTTCTTCAAAAGCATTGAGTGGATCCTCACTATGCAGTCAATTTACATAGGAGGTATGAAAAAAATAAGCAGGATAGAGTGGTCATGAAATGCAGAAAGTACAGGTTAAAATGTAATTATGTAAACTTCAAATCTGATCAAGAAAAATTCAAAGGCCATTCACAAAATAGGCTAGTTAACACCTGTAGTGGGTGGGAAATGCCAAGTTTGCTACGACTGTTAATAACTATAATGAGTAAGAAACCCCAAGTTCCCTGGTCATGCTTCAGAGAGGAGATAATGTGAAACATCTTAATGAATCCCATTAAGTCTCCTTGGGTTCTTTTGATGAAGAATGGTGACTTTTACGTCACTAACAGTTTCCTAGGAGAAAGAATTGCTTCTGTGCTGGTTTCTGAATATTGGGATTTTAATTTAATCTTCTCCTGTTTAATTTTCCTCCCTGAATAAGCAGGCTGAGGGGGTAATTCTAGACACCCCCCTCATTAGATGAATAGGTAACAGGTGTAGCTAGAAGTCCCTTTCATCACTTTCGGATGGTTTGCAAACTACAGATGTTCTGGAAAGAGTGGACATCGCCACTGTTACCAATGTCAATTTATTAGTCCTTGTTAGACTACAGTAATACAGTCTACTGGGGCCACTTTTAAAATCAGTCCAGTTGTACATTAGGGTTTTGACTAAGATTGTCACAATAAACATATAATTTCACCTTGTCTTAAAAAAAAGAATGAAAGAAGGGCAGACTATAAATGATGTAAATAAAATAAATGTAATGCCATCTTCAGGTTTATTTCTGGGCCCAATTCAAAAGGTGCTCCTTTTAATCTTTAAAGCCCTAAATGGCTTAGGTCCAAAATACCTTAAGGATGTCTCAACACCTATTAACTTGCCTAGGCTTTGAGATTCACAAGTAAGGTCTTCCTGGAGGGAGTTGCATTATTTATACATTTTTTTTAATCCCACCCTTTCTGTTCTCCCAAGAACCTTGTTAAGTAAGTTAGGCTGA
Source organism: Gekko gecko (assembly GCA_029375565.1). NCBI lineage: Eukaryota > Metazoa > Chordata > Lepidosauria > Squamata > Gekkonidae > Gekko > Gekko gecko. The sequence continues at coordinate 222,792,672 of JAPDNY010000002.1, forward strand.
GAGACAGTACTGGTCCAAGGTGACCTGTAGAATGTCATGGTAGAATAGGTGGACTATTAGGTGACCCACTGCTGGTAGTAAGAACACATTTTAGATTACAGCTGTTCTAATCACCTTGCCCATGCAAATTAAAGCCTTTGAGAGAGAAATTATCATTGTGAGGAATGGGCTGTAGCTCATGAATTATACATTTGAGTGGTTGTAGCTGGAAGCTGTAGCAGCTTGAATAGTCAAGGAGGAAGCTAAGCAGGGTTGGCCATGTTTAATACTTGAATGGGAGACTACAAAGAAAGTCCAGGGTTGCTATGCAGAGAAAGGCAATGGCAAGCCACCTCTGTTCATCTCTTGCCTTGAAAACTTAATGAGGGGTCACCATAACTTGGTTGTGAATTAATAGCACATCTGTGAGCTGTGATAACACTGTCACTTTCTCTTCTAAGCCTGTATTATATTGGGCTAGGTATGGAGACCAGCCTGGCCTTGTTGATACTTATGGAACTGTGACTAATACAGCTCAGAGTCAACACTGGGCATCCAGCTGGCACCCAAGTCATGGGAAAACAGTTCAGGATCAAACAATGGAAAAATAGCATTTCTTCATCAAGGAGCTATGTTTTTTAAGCAGCCTTTCAAAAATCCTGGCCAAGTTACAATGTCTTAGTCACTTTATCCTGGGGGGGGGATGAGTTTTTTAAAAAACAGAAACTAGATTGGGGGGGTGGAAGTTTGGTATTTATGATTCAACAGGATTCTTAAATCAACTCTCATGTTAGCATCTACATACTTTAAATGTGATTTCAGGAATTATTCCTCTATGCAACAATTATTCCTCTATGCAGGGGTCATTTCATAGAAAAAGAGGTGCAGGAGCTCATTTGCATAACTCACTTGCATAACTCATTTGCATATGCCACACCCTGTGACAAAGGACAGGCATGCAAGCACTTCCCTGAGTTTCTCTGCAAAAACGGAGAGGCTCAGGGAAAAAGGGGGGCATGTCTGCCCACCTCCCCTTTCCCTCCCGAGCCAACCTACTGCGGTGGGCTGGCTGGAGAAGAGAAGGGCAGGCAGGGGAAGGGAAAGAAAGGCATTTAAATCCCCCCAGGTGGCCGGGAGGGGCTCTGCAGGCCTTCCCTGGCTCATATGCCTTGTCAGGCGGGCCAGGGAAGGCATGGGGAGCATTTAAATGTCTCCCCACTCCTTGCAGGGCCTTCGGCCCCCTATGCCCCCCAGGGCCCCATCAACTTACTGTACTGCTTCTTGATCCTTGTGGGCCTGACTGAGGGCTGCTGGGAGCTGCGGGCGGGGCTTGCTGCATGTGCCTGCCCCTGGGCTCCTTACTGTCGGAGCGCTGTTCCGGCATTTTCCAGCAGGAATTGACCCCTGCCTCTATGCAACAACCTCATGGCATCAAACAGAAACCAAATTAACTCCACTACTTTGACTGTGGGGTCAGATTATAGAGTCTGCACTCCAAGACCTGGATGCTGTTGTCTGATTACAAACTCACAGTTTCTTATTTTATTACCTGTGTAGGCAGGTGTAAGGAACAGACCAGCTCAGCCTCAAAATTGCAACTCTGAAGAACTAAGTGAAGGGTAGAAGGGGGGGCCTAACCTTGTAAGTTGTTACAGGAATGACTGCTTTTCACCTCACTAGGAGCCCTTTGACTAAACTACCTTAATCAACAGCTGGACTGGATAGAGGGATTAGCAGCTCATTATGACTCCTGGCAGGATAAAGGAGGGGGGAGAAATAGCTTGAGAAGTGTGCATCATTTTAGGGAGGACACTGTCCTTGTCCTCCCTTTTGACTAAGACATTTTAACAGTGAGTGCTAGCTGAATGTAATTGTTTGTTGTATTTTGACAAGCTGCAGACTTTTTGCCAACTTTTTTTGTTATCCATTTTTTGAGTGATACTGTTTTATTTTGTTTGGATAATAAACCTTGCCTTGTTCACTGAACTCAAGTGTGGAACCTGAGTCTGTGCACCTGGAGGAGGACACTAAGCCTTAATCCTACAGCAGGGCTGCCAGGTTGCAACCTAGAGAGTGCACCCTTAACATAATACACAAGCAGAAGATGAGAATGCCAGCATCTTAGTTGTCTCCATGTTTTTTTCCCCGAGGTCCTGTAATCTCCCCCTCTTCTCCCATCTGCTGCTGCTTCAGTTTTGTCCAAAGTGAATGAAAACGAGGTGGTGAGGCAAGAAAGAACAGGGCAGAGAATTCAGCAACAACCTCTCCTACAGAAGTTAAAGGCCTAATATCTGGATTGTAGCCTGGCAACCCCATGAGTACGAAGTTCTGCTACACTGGCAGAATGGCCATTCATAAAGAGCAAGACAAATGTGGACAAACACGACCTGGTCTAGAACCAAATACTGAGAAAACAGTCATGAGAGTCTGACTCACAAATCAAAATAGTCAACAAGACTTACCAGGGGTCTTTTTGTAGAAAAACAGCTGCAGGAGCTCATTAGCATACGGTATGCTAATGAGCTATTAGGCTATTAGCATATGCCACACCCCCTGACATCACCAGAAGTGATGTAAGAGGGGGAAGCAAAAGGGGGGGAGGCATCTTCAAAAGCCTCCCCTTCCCTTCCCCAGCCGGTCTGGGTGGGGGAACTAAGAGAGAAGGGGTTTAAAGTTTAAACTCCTTCTCATGAGAGTTGGGTCACAGAAGGAGGAAAGAAGCAAGGAAAGAGAGAGAGTAGCGAGAAGGAAAGGGGGAAAGAAAGAGAAGGAAAGAAGGAGAAGGAAAGAAGGAGGGAAAGAAAGAGAGGGAAGAAGGAGAGAACAGGGAAAGGAGGAAAAAAAGAGAAGAGAAGAAGGTGGGAAAGAAAGAAAGAGAGAAGAGAAGAAGGAGGGAAAGAGGAAAAAGAAAGAAGGAAAGGAGGGAATGAAAGAAATTCGGCGGTAATTCAGCCCCATTATATCCTATGGGCCATTGAAGTCAATGGTGAAAACATAGGGTATATTCTAGGGGTTACTTTTTTCCCACCATAGAAAACAATGGAGGGAATAGGGGCAACCTGTTTGGGGGCCCATAGAATTGGACCCCCTGGTCCAATGTTCTTGAAAATTGATGGGTATCTTGGGGAGAGGCTCCAACAGCTACCCTGTGAATTTGGAGCCTCTCCCTCAAACCCCCTCCCCTCCATCCCCCAGAATATACCCTATGTTTTCACCATTGACTTCAATGGCCCATAGGATATAATGGAGCTGAAATTGACATTCAGCTGCCTGAAAGATTCCCCGGGACGCCGGCTGGGGGCAGGGCTTGGCTCCTGAGCTCCCGGAGCTGCGCTCTAGTGCGCTCCCCCCAAAAAAAGACCCCTGAGACTTACAAAGAAAATGTTTTCTATATATTGTTGCCAATAAACACTACATAACAATAAACAAATTCCATTAAATAATAAGAAAATCCTTGTATAAGAATGCATCAACATCCTTTCCGAATTTTATAACAACATTTCAAAAAACGGATCTCCCTCAGGAAATATTCTATAAAGTAATGCAAGAGCTTTTATGCTCATAAAGTGCTATACACAGAATCAGGAAAAATAATGCATTTAAGTAGGACACTGATTTCAACAGTATTCAGGCTGCAAACATGCTACTCAGTTTCTGATGGATCCCAGGCATCTCATTCGTAAAGAGCAAACATATGTAAAAACAATAAACCCCTGCCAAAGGGCCTGTTTAAATAGCAGATAGATGTAACAAATCACTTGACATAAAAGAGAGAGGTAAAGACAAGAATAAAAAATAAACAGGCAAGCACAGTGCCTGATCAAAGGGTTAACAAAATAAGCACAATAGCATCCTGATGGGCAGCAGTGAAATGACCCAAATACCATTTATTATTTATTTTATTTAGATTTATATGCCACTTTCCTCTTCAATGGTGACCGAGAGAGGTTTACAACAGTCTTCCTCCCACCATTTTGTGCCTGCAGCTACAAGCCCATGAGGTAAGTTAAGCTAAGAAAGTATGACTAGTCCGAGGTCAGCCAGTGGGCTTCCATGGCAGAGTGGGAGTTTTAATGTGGGTCTTCCATATCCTAGTCTGGTAGTTTAACTGCTGTACCACACAGGCTTATAGCACACAAAGATTACATGGCCCACAGTAGCAAGCCACATTTAGCAAAGCAGGGCTAGAATCATTTGTGACACAACTTGACAAGAAAAGACAGCAGTAGGACACAGTATGGTATCTAGAAATCATCCCCCAACTAGCTCCTTAACCCAGAAAGTGGAATGAACTGTGATAACTTAGTAGGGAAGTTACACTGAATAATTTTCTACATATTCTGAGAGACAGTCTCTTCTTGGGCCTATCTACCAGGGCAGGAAATAGAGCCAGATAATGCTTGTTATGAAAAACATCAATTCCTGTGTCAAACCTCGCACTCAGTTCTGTTTGCCATAACAAAATGGGGAAGGGGAATTCCTACGGGGAGGTGAGTGATAGATGTACGTCTGAACCATTTGCTCTTAGCAGCGTAATTTCCCCAAGGATGACAGCTCCCCCTCCTTACGGGGGGGGGATGCCTGGAGACTGTTTGGAGCCTGATTTCCTTATAGATAGTGGGATACTGAGTTCTCATGGGGGGGGTAGATGTAATGGTTAGGTGTGATGAATGTGACGTGTGTGTGTGTGTGTGCTCTGCTATTGGGGAAGGGTCCTTTCAAATTGCCTGTATTAATTGAAGACTTGCCAAAATCGTTAATTCTAACACAAGGATGCTTTAACCTAGAACTAGCTTACTTTTCTCAATAAACAAATGTTTTGCTAAAGAGAGTGTTGTTGAGAGTAACTCAGCCAGGGATCTGACAGAGTGTTAGAATTCCTTTAGTCTCCGATCGTCGGCCCACCACCGGGATGGCAGATGAAGGTGGAGGGGCTGGGGCGAGTGCAGGTACCGGTTCCAAAACTAAGAACCCAATTACCAACCCTGACCAAAAACCCGAAGAGAAAACCACAGGCACCAAACCCAAGAAGCAAGTTCTCTTCAAGACAAAGAGAATGTGGGAGAGCAGTGACCGATGGGAAGAGCCCGCCTGGCTTCTGAGCACTCCAGGGCACAGAGGAGCAAAGGGTGCCCAGACTGGGGGAAGAGACGAGTATCACACACTTTCCATGATGACCCAGAGCGAATGAGATTGATAGAAGAGAATGAGGAGGAGGCCTATGCTGACCGGAGCCACACCAAACTCCGAGCTGAGGTGAGGGAAGTGAAGGAGGGGCTCCAATTTCTTATTGAAAACCTCCCAAAGGTGGTGAAAGAATTGATGGAGAAGAAACCAGAGGAGTCCAAAGAAGAGGAACCTAAAGAGCCAACTGCGGCAGCAGCCTGCCTGGGTGGGGGTCCTTATGGCTCCCAGACCAGAGAGGGAATGGCCCTGGGATGCTTTGGAAGTGACTTTTGATGGCAACCCTGGGAAGCTAGCCTTCTTCGCCATACAGGTGCACAAGTTCCTGCGAGAGGGGGATACACTTTCACTTTTGATGAACACCGAGTAGACTATGTGAGGTCCCAACTATGAGATCATGCTGCTGATTGGTTTGTGGGGCTCTACAGCATCGGCACATCGGAGCTACGTGACATTGATGCCTTCGTGCAAGCAGTACGCCAGCAATATGAAGACCCTCTCGGGCTGGAGGAAGCCCGTACCCAACTCCGAGGATTGAGGCAAGGGAACCAGTCAGTACAAGAATACCTGGATGAGTTCAAGACCTACACAGAAGTCCTCACTGAATTCTACTGTGCTGGCCTTAACACCACCATTCTAGAGAAGGTGCTGACCCAAGGCAACCTCCTAACTTTGGGTGGCTGGATTCAAGTAGCTTGTGAAGCAGAAAACTGGCAAAACCTAGTAATGCTGTATCAGCAAAAACACCCCGGAAAAGCTTTGGTGGGCGAGCCAAGCCGTGGCAGGGTTCCTGTGCCAGAAAAAGACCAAGAGCACCAGAGGCAACTGAGGTCGTGTCTGCAGTGTGGGAAATCTGGGCACTTCATGGCAAACTGCCCAGCTGTGAAGAGCCCAAAAAGAGTGATGCGAAGGAATCAAGAAGAAGAGACCAAAGACCCCAAGGAAACTCCCCAAGGCACCCAAAGCATTACAAGCCAAAGCCCGAGACACCTCAGAGGAGACTTCATCCAGTGGAAGTGAGTCGCCCCAGCCAGCAGGAAACAGCCAGGGCCTGCTATGAAGGGCACCAGTCAACAGGTCCAAGAGAAAATGGCACAAGAATTGGTGAGACCCTCCCCCCCCTTTCTATTTAACTGTAACTATAATCAACCCCAAAGGGGGAATGCACATCAAGGTGTGGGCCTTAATAGACTCTGGGTGCACCTGGGACTTAATTAACCCAGCCATAGTCACTGGGTTGGGAGCCAAGTTACATAAACTCCGGGAACCCATAGTATTTACCCAGATGGATGGGACCCCAATGCGGGCCTGTCAGCATCGTACAGTTCACTTACCCATGGGGATTTCTGCCCATTGAGAAATGAGGTCTTTCATAGTGAAACCGTCTGCAAAGTTCCCCATGATCCTTGACAGCCCACGGCTCAAAGCACACAACCCCTATGTATAATGGAGTACTGGGACCCTTACTTTCCTTGACTCTTGGTGCCATGACCACATATGGCATCCTGAATGGGGGAGGAAGCCCCAGCTGGTGGCCAAGCGAGTCTGTCTTGCACAAGACGAGTTGAACCTCATCCAACCAGAATATAGAGACTTAGCTCGGGTGTTTGAGGAGCGGGAAGCAGATGAATTACCTCCCCACCACAAAACTGACTGTGCTATTGAATTACTGCCAGGCCACAGATTGCCTAAAGGGAAACTGTATTCAATGAGTCCAGCTGAGAAGGAAGAACTGTGGAGGTTTACTGACAAGAATCTGGCTCGGGGCATCATCTGGCTAGCCATCTCCCCTTGCACTGCCCCAGTGTTATTTAGAAAAAAGAAAGAGGGGGGGGCTGAGACTGTGCATGGATTACCGAGGCCTGAATGCAGTATCCATGTTGAATGCTTACCCCCTCCCTCTTATTAAGGACCTGCTGGTTGAAGCCTCACAAGGACAAATTTTTTTCTAAGCTGGACCTACGAGATGCAAATTTTAGAGTATGTATCAGGGAGGGGGATGAGTATAAGACTGCTTTTAACACCTCGTTGGGACAGTTCAAGTACCTGGTCATGCCGTTTGGATTGGCCAGGACAACCAGGGGTGTTTATGAATTTGATCAATGAGGTGTTGCACAAACACCTATACAAAGGGGGCTTGGTTTTTCTTGATGATATCTTGATATAGTCAAAAGATAAGGAGTCAGATGTCAAATTGGTGCAATACATGCTGAAAGCCCTTTATGAGAACCACTTGTTTGCCAAACTCTCCAAGTGTGAGTTTCACAAAAGAGAGCTAGATTTTTTGGGATATTGCATATCTGGGAAGGGCTTGGACATGGGTCCTAAAAAGATCCAAAATATAGTGGGGTAGGAGCCCCCATGGACTAGGTGACAATTACAGTCATTCCTTGGGTTTGCCAATTTCTACTGTCCATTCCTCCCAAATTTTGCCCAGGTAACATTACCCCTTACGGACTTGTTAAAAACCAAGGGGAAGGGGCCGGAGTGCAATAAAGTGAGCAGCTGGCTGGATTGGTCCCATGAATGCCTGCAAGCTTTTGAGAAGTTAAAAATGTTATTCACCTCAGAACCTGTGCTAAATCACCCTGATGAAACCAAGCAATTTGTGGTACAAGTGGATGCATTGGATGTGGCGATGGGGGGCGATCTTACAGAAAAAAGATGATGGAAATTTGCACCCCTTAGGTTATGTGTAAAAAAGGTCTCCAGTGCAGAGAGAAATTGGGCGGTGTGAGACAACGAAGTTGCCACCATTAAATTAGCTTTGACCACATAGAGGCATTGGCTAGAGGGGGCTTAGGTTCTGTTTGAAGTTTGGACTGGTCATAAAAATTTGGAAGCCCTTCAAGCCCTAAGGTGCCTAAACACCAAACAGCTGAGAAGGGCGGAGTTCTTCTGTAAGTTTAGTTTCACACTAAAGCACCTCCCAGGAAAAGCAAATTTCCTAGCTGACGTTTTGTCTTGCCTCCCTCAACACACAAGCCAGAGGGAAGAGGTGATTGACACAATGTTCACACCCATCCAGTTGAGGGGGCAGTGGTGACACATAGCAAAGTGAAAGGGGCACAGCAGGCAGAGGCAGCATCCTGGACAGAGAAATTTAAGTCTGTTTTTACAGACAGGGATAAGGGAGAAATTGAGAAAGAAGGATCTTTAACACAAATGGAGGATGGGTGCCGGTACTGGCAAAACAAACTATTTGTTCCAGAAGCACTGAGAGGGGAAACACTGTTGATGGGGCATGATAACAAAATTGCTGGGCATTATGGATATTTAAAGACTTTAAATTTGATACAGAAACAATTTTGGTGGTGGAGAATGAGGGGAGACATTTCTAAATATGTGGCCTCATGCCAGACATGTTTAATGAGCAAAAGAAGAGTGGGGAAAACCCTAGGACCACTGCAACCTTTGGAAACCCCCAAATGGCAATGGTCAGTTATATCTATGGATTTTATAACAGATTTGCCCCCGAGCCACAGGAAGATAGCAATATGGATGGGAGTGGACTTGTGTTCAAAGCAAGCACATTATATTCCATGCAAGCAAGTACCCACAGCCAAGTGGCTGGCACAGATGTTCATGCAACATATCATTAGACTCCATGTTTTGCCACACAAAATAATATCAGATCGGGGTTCACAGTTTGTTGTGAGTTTCTGGATGGAATTAATGAAACTCCTGCGGGTGGAGCAAGGGCTGAGTAGTTCTTACCACCCAGAGACTGATGGCCAAACCGAGAGGGCTAATCAAGTACTTGAACAATTCTTGAGATGCTTCATAAATCACCAGCAAGATGACTGGCTGCGACTGCTCCCCTTTGCAGAGTACAGTTATCATAATTCTGTACATAGTTCCATCAGTGTCTCACCCTTCATGGCAGTACATGGATATGAAGGGAAAGTCCACTGCCTCTTTTGGATCATGCCAGCAGAGGCTCAGAGGATGCTGGAACTTGATGGGCTAAAGTGACTCAGGGGTGGTCTGCACTCCAAAAGACTTTGGACAAAGCAAAAGAGTATTACAAACGCTATGCAGATAAAGGGAGGGGCCCTGAGTGGGATCTGAATCCCGGGGACTCTGTGTACATTTCTACTAAAAACCTCAAGGGGCTCCAACCAGGGCAGAAGCTGAGATGGCGATATGTGGGCCCTTTTAAAATCGTACGCCGCATTAACAAGGTGACTGTGCAGGTGGAATTGTCCAAATCATTGCATCATATCTATCCTGTGTTCCATTTCAGTCTTCTGAAGAAGGATCCTGGACCATCGAAATGGAGGCCACGTCCTCCAGCTCCTCTTCCTTGATGGTGAATGGCGAGACTCATGATGTAGTAGAAGACATCCTTGATTCTAAGCTTAAGTGGGGTCGCCTGTATTACTCGATTTTGGTCCCAGTCGTAATGATTGGGTGGCAGCACCGCATGTAAAAGTTGCAAAATTGGTGTGCGCTTTCCATCGGCGCCACCCCCTGAAGCCACAGGGGTGAGGGGCTTTGGGGGGGCAGAATGTCAAACCACATTTGCCATAACAAAAAGGGGGAAGGGGAATTCCTATGGGGAGGGGAGTGATAGATGTATGTGTGAACCATTTGCTCTTAGCAGTGTAATTTCCCCAAGGATGACACCTCCCCCTCCTTATCAGGTGGGATGCCTGGAGTCTGTTTGGAGCCTAATTTCCTTATAGTTAGTGGGATACTGGTGGGGTAGATGTAATGGTTAGGTGTGATGAATGTGACGTGTGTGTGTGCTCTGCTACTGGGGAGGGGTCCTTTTGAATTGCCTATATTAACTGGAGTCTCACCAGAATTGTTAGTTCTAACACAAGGATGCTTTAACCTGGAACTAGCTAACTTTTCTCAATAAACAAATCTTTTGCTAAAGAGAGTGTTATTGAGTGTAACTCAGCCAGGGGTCTGACATCCTGGGATTTAAGGCACCAGAAAATTTTCCAGGTTGATCTTCAGGGAGCCCCAGCTCAAGTTATGCTCTGGTGTATATGAGGGTATCCAAGGAATCAGAGGTTGTGTTTCTGCGAGAATGGCCTCCTCCAACTAGTCTTTATGTTGAAGTCACTGCTGGTCAATAGAACCAATCACAGCAAATTCTAACTTGGCAGCTGACTTCCCAGTTATGAGGTCAGAGCTGTTGTCCTGCAGTATATCTCATTCATCAATGAGCTCTGATTTTTCCCAGTCTTGTGAAAGCAAAATACTTACAATGAAAGTTCTAGCAGTGCTTGCCTAAAGGTAATTTGGAATGTACATGAGCAGCTAACTATCCCTCCTAATTACAAAGAAAATTGACTCATTAACTGCACTAAAAACTTGCACTAAATGAAACGATGTAATAATTCACAATCAAGCAGAGGGCTGCTGTCTAATGTCTAATGAAGTAGGATAAAGAATGTAAAATAGATGACAGAGGAAGAAAATGAAATTAATTAATTGCATTAAATGCAAGGAAGAAAGGCAGAGATTTCCAGAAATTATACAAAGCAATTTCTACCCCTGGCAAACAAATCTGTTTAGTTTGACAAAAGTTTGACTACAAAGATTGCCTTGCCTTTGCTTACATTCCAATGGCCAACTGCATTCCATGTACCCACAGTGGAGATTGTGTTTGATAATCCAGTATCAGGGGTGGAGCAGAGAGTACTTCAGCATTCACTGCAGAAGATAATAAACTATCCAAAACCCTTAAAGAAAAAAGCCAAGCACATAATAATAATAATAATAATAATAATAATAATAATAATAATAATAATAATAATAATAATTTAATGTTTATAAAAGACAAACATAACACAAACATACACACATACATGGGGGGTTACTGTTACATCATTAAATTGTCTATTTAAATGCCACATACAATATTTATTTATTTTCTATGTTCCACCTTGTATTTTTGTATAAGTCTTTTGCATATAATTAAAAATAAACTTTTTGTTCCTTCTAGGCTGGTTGTATGTCAATATATTTTATTTATTGTAGTCTTCAATCCATTTGTAAAATCTTGACCATGTATTTTCAATGGTTGCTTCAGTCTGTCCTCTCAACAATAAAGTTAATTTATCCATTTCTGCAGTCCCAAGCAATTTATTTACAATTTCGGATTATATTCTGCCCTCCTCATGAACAGGCTCAAAGTGGATGATAACAAAAATTAGAACATTTCACAATAAGAATTAAAACATTTCATAAAAATCATTCATAATAAAGCATTAAAACAGATTTAAACTGAGCCATAAGCAAAACAGATGGCACAGCGGTTTAATATGGTAGCTACAAAATCTGGAGCCAATAGGGGTGCCAGCCTCTAGGTGGGGGGTGGAGAGCTCCCACAATTACAACTGAGCTCCAGAAATCAGATCCCCTGTAGAAAATAGCTGCTTTGGAGGGTGGACTCTTTGGCATTATACCCCACTGAGGTCCCTCCCTGCCCCAAACCCCACCCTCCCCAGACTCCACCCCTAAATATCCTGGAATTTCCCCAAATGGAGCTGGCAACCCTAAATGCAAGCATGGTTTGAAATCAGATGCATCAGAAGGTGACTAGTTTTGGGACTGTTAATTTGATGGGAAGAACTTATAAGAGACCTCATGTATGCAGTTCATTAGAGCAAGCCAAAGGCGAAGAAAAAGGCCTCTCACAGCTTTGTTTTCAAAGCAACAGACAAAACAACAAAGAAGAAGGGAACCACCTCTCTTGATCACAAGACCATCATTCTTGAATCAGTGGGCTGTCACCTTTGGGATTGTTTAAATTTTAAATTAAAAATTATTTGTACCCAACTCATATATTACACAAATTGAACAGACATAAAACCTATATCATCATTAAGTATTGTTAAAAAGGAGCAAGAAATTAAAAAAAATTTAAATCAGATTCAGGGATATGGCTATTGCAATATACAATAATTGAGGCCCAATATACTACAAATCCCAGATGATCACACTCCCTACCTCTTTTTCTAATTTTTTCTAATTCTTTTTTTCCCTAAGTTGTTGTCTAATTCTTTTTCTAATTGGTTGTCAGTTTTTTCACTTGGATGATCTGCCAAACTTTAAGCAATCATTCTTTTAAATCTAAATGATAATCTTCCAGTGCCTTCTATATAAACACACACACACACACACACACATGCTTAGTTCAGCCAGCCTAAACAGGTACACCTGGAACTGCAGCTCAGGGAAGTACATGCCAAGCCATCCACTGGCTGGCCAAACTGGATGCGCTTCAAGCTGCAGCCTAGGTGCACACCAAGATGCCAGCCAGTTAGCTGTCCCAGGCAGGCATGCCCTGAGCCACTGGCCAGCCTGGCAATGTGGGCAGCAGTGCTGGAGACAGGGCTCCATAGGGCTACCTCTGGCACCCCCTACCCTCTGACACCCTAGGGAATAGCCTAGGGCAGCCTAGTGGACAGGTCACCCCTGCCAGGATCGTTACACTTTGCTTGCTGTTCCCCTTAAAATCCTTTCATGAGTTGGAGCCCACCTATCTTAAGAACTGCCTCTTCTGTTATAAACCTATGCACAGTGCTTAGGTCAGTCTGCAAATCTTTACTAAGCATTCCCTTAGCACAGCCTGTCTGACTATCTTTAAGCTGAAACTAGTCTGTTCTATGGTCTGCTCCCTATTACAGAGCTGCCTCCCAGATCTTAAATATCAGATCCCCTTTCTTATCCATATATATATACATACACACACCCCTATGTATTTCTAAGGGATTTAATTGAAATCATTGGTCTTTGAAATATGAACAATGAAACAATATTGTTGACAGATTATAATTTTTTTTGATAAGCATATGTTTATTTAGCTGTTTGTAACATCTTTCAGTCTCAGTCAATTTGAGCTTTGCTTCTAAAATTATTTGCAAAGATTTCTCATTTTCTACAAACCTCGCCTTAAACCTTTGCATCTGAGCAGAAACTAACTTTCCGTTTAGAATGGCCAGGCCACCATAACATTGTTTTGTTTTATTAAAAGAGGCTGTGGTAATACCACTCTTAAAGAAACCATCTTTGGATCCCTCAGATCCTGTCAATTACTGCCCAGTCTCAAATTTGTTGTTTCTGGGTAAGGTAATTGAGAGAGCGGTGGTGGAACAGTTACAAAGTTTCCTGGAGGGCAGTCCGACTTCCACCATGGCCATGGGATGGAGACGGTGCTGGTCGGTCTCATTGGGCAATCTCCATAGGCAGCTGGATCGAGGTAGGTTGGCACTGCTATTATTGTTAGATTTGGCATCAGTGTTCGACATGGTCGACCAAAATTTGTTGACCCACTGCCTCACCAATGTAGGAGTTCCTGGGGTGGCCTTGAAGTGGCTTATCTCATTTCTTCAGGGTCAGAGAAGAGAGGGTGTCATCTCATCACTCTTTGGTGTGCAGCATCCCTCAAGGGACATCCTCTTTCTAATGTTATTTAACATCTATATGCGCCCCCTTGCCCAGCTGGTGTGGAGTTTTGGACTGGGTTGTCATCAGTATGTGGATGACGCCCAGACATATATGCTGATGGACGGCCAGCCAGACACCGTCTCACCTATTCTGGTTAAAGGGCCGGAGGCCGTGGTTGGATGGTTGAAACAGAGCCAACTGAGACTGAACCCATCAAAGATGGAGGTTCTGTGGGTGGGCAGGGGGAATTCAGGAATGGGGTGCCACCTCAGCTTTTGATGGTGTACCCTTAACACCGGTGCTGACTGCCAAGAGCCTGGGTGTATTTCTGAATGCCTCCTTAACAGTGGAGGCCCAGATCACAAATGTTGCCAGACTGACATTTCTTCAGCTGTGCCAGATCAGGTAACTGGCCCCCTTCTTGTCTCACCCTGACCTAGCCACAGTAATCCAGGCAATGGTCACTTCCAGGTTAGACTACTGTAACTCATTTTATGCAGGGCTACCCTTGAGACTGACCTGGAAACTACAACTGGTCCTGAATGCAGAGGCCCTAGTCCTTCCTGGGATCCCATTGACAGCTCACATACCCCATGCTTTGCCAGCTGCATTGGCTCCAGGTTGAATACCAGATCAGATTCAAGGTTCTGGTACTAACTTTTAAGGCTCTAAACAGTCTGGGACAGGACTGCCTCTCCTGGCACTATGCTCTGGGGAGAAAAACATCCTAGTGACCCTGGCCCCAAAAATATCCGGCTTTCCTCAACCAGAGGAAACTCTTTGCCTAAATGACATCCAAGCACTGCAGGACTTAGTGCAGTTCTGCAGGGCCTAAAAGACAGAGATGTTCCACCAGGCCTATAGTTGTGGAAAGTAATACTTTGTCAACAAGCCTGGCCTCCTCCACTCCTGCCCCTCCCCCTCATAGGAAACTACATACATTGGTATTTAAATGCCATCTTAATTTAGTATGCAATTTGTTATTGTTTTTAATTGTTTTAACTTTGTTATAATTAATTAATATATGTATTTACTGAATTGTTGTTCTCCTCCCTGAGCCCTGTATGGGGAGGGCAGTCTATAAGTCAAATAAATAAATAAATATAATAACTTCTGAAAAGGTTTTCCCTGCTTCAAATAAATTAATTCACTATTTCCAGCTATTATTTTTATCATGTTCCATCTCACCAGAAAGGGATTTTTTAAAAAAAATAAAGTTCAACTACTACTATTCCATGCAACTGAATGCATTTTCTGGCTTGCCAGAATTGTTGTAATTGTTTTATTTTTTCTCTCTATATAGAGATTTTTATTAAGTTTTTTGAAATATACAAGGTTAAGGAGAGGGTAAGTGGGAGGTTTGGGGGAAGAAACATATCTACTGATTTCTGCATGTAACTTTCCTCTACTTATCATTTCATATTATACACAGATAGTTTGTGAGATTCAAAAGTTCATGAGAACTTCTTGATATTATAATATTAGAAAGGTCATGTCTTTATATTTCTCTCTTATCCAATTATAGAATGGAGTCCATAGTCCAACAAAATCTTCTTCTATTTGCCCTTTTAAGTTCAAAGTCAGCTTGTCCATTTCTGCACTTTCCATAATCTTTGCTATTAGGTCATGTTCAGTAAGTATTGAAGAAAGTTTCCAATAAGTTGCAAATAAAATTATAGCTGCAGTTACTACATGAATTATAAAGTACCATTGGTTTTTTATCAGAGGAATTTCAGACAGCCGATATATTCCATTTCAGGAACTATTCACTAATGGTTTCTGTTTGTCATTTCAGACAGAACCATTTTAGCATTGGTTCCCTGATGGAATATATTTATCCTTTCATACAGAAATGCTTTTGTCCCATTCGGGAAGTGTGGCTGAAGCGTTTTCACTACAAACTGCTTCCAACCGGTCTTTAAGTCCTTCTACCACTTCTGAAGCACTATGGGGTGCTATGTAAAAAGCCCCCATAGTGCTTCCTGCGATGACAGTTCTTTTCACGCCCTTTTTCTCCCCACGCGTGATTGTCCTTTTTTTTTTTAACGTTCTATTGGAAGCGCTATGGTGCTGCAGCAGGACTACAAAGCAGTGCCATAACGACCCCATTGAGATCCCTGGACGCCATTTAAATACATTGATGTTTGCTACTGCATCTCAGCATGGATTTTAAAAGGTCATTTCGTGGCAGACATTGTATTTATCATGTCTGTTTAAAGATTAAATCACTGAAAATAGCAATAAGCACAAACGTACCAGCACAGCATGAAAAAGGAGGAGGAGGAGGAGGGGCTTTACTAGTTTGGGCTTTGATGAATTAAAAAGCACCAGAATAGCCCACCACCTGGGTTTCAAAACTGTCTGGTCCCCCCCACCCCCACCCTTGAATTCTGTATCCAGTGAGCTCCTTGTTTCCAGGGGACAGCAGTAGCGAACATTAGTGTATCTAAATGGAGTCCAGGCATCTTAACGGGGTTACTATGGCACTGGTTTGTAGTCCTGATTCAGTGCCATAGTGCTCCTAATAGAATGTCCTTTTAAAAAAACCCTGTCAGGGAGATTGTGCACATGGGGGGGAAATGGCGGGAAAAGAAAGCGGTGCAGTTTGAAATGACAAACCGCTTCAGAGACGGCTCCTTATCAGAAGTGAAAGGTTGTGTGAAACAGCCGTCCCTGTACCAGTTTATTCCATGACGGTACAATAACTGTTTTAAAAGGGTAATGTGAAATTCCCCAAAGTTCTCTGGCTTACAATTCAATAAAAACAGTTCTGGTCAAAAATGTACTGAGATTTGCAAAAATGTCTGTATAAAAGTATGTACCATAACCC
This sequence comes from Gekko gecko, assembly GCA_029375565.1. Lineage (NCBI taxonomy): Eukaryota > Metazoa > Chordata > Lepidosauria > Squamata > Gekkonidae > Gekko > Gekko gecko. Next base: position 222,809,074 of record JAPDNY010000002.1, read on the forward strand.
AAAACTTATGCACTATATCGCAAACCTATCACATATGATAAAACATACCCACATGTCAATTGTTTGACTTATTTTTATACATTGTAACTAGTTTGTCTGGTGTTAAATAACATCTGTAAAACATCTTATACAGATTTTCTTTAAATGCCACTGATTTAGTTATTTTCACATTTAGTTTCCATAGTTTACTCCACTGTGTAAGATCAATATTATAACCCAAATTTTGCATCCATTTCACCATAGAGTCTTTAACCACTTCATCTTCCATTTTCATTAAAAATATGTACATTTTCTTAACCAATTTATCATTGGATGTACATAACAACTTCTCAAATATATTTTGTTCTGAATTTTTTTAGCTTTAGCATATCTGGATTCTTCCCTTGTTTTTTAAAAAATCCTTTATCATCTAAATTTTACCTGGGGTGATTAAATTTGGTTGTGAAAATGCTTCCAAGGGTGAGACCCATCTTGGAATATTAGAATAAACCAAAGGTAAGATTTTTTCCCAAGTTATTAATAGGAATTTTCTTATCTGATGATTTTTAAAGTATTTATGTCCAACCGTTTTCCCATACCAAACAAAAGCATGCCACCCTAACTTTAAGTCATGTCCCTCTAGAACTAAAAGTCTTTGTCTAATAAAATCAGTCTCTCATCCATACTAGGCAGGCCACTTTACAATACATCCTCCAGCCTGGTAGAGCAAAAGTCTTTAAAGTCTTGTAACACTTTCAACTTTTTTTTTTTCCTTACCAAACAAATGTAGATATTTGTTTATTCATGTCTTCAAAGAAGGACTGATTAATGCAAACAGGAATAGTCTGGTACAAGAAAATAATACATGGCAATATATTCATTTTCACAGCTGCAATCCTTCCCATCAGGGATAAATGTAGATTTTTCCATTTTTCTAAATCTTTTTTAATTTCTTGAAACAATTTCAGATAATTGTCTTTCAACAAAGAACAACACTTTGAGGTTAAGTTTATTCCCAAGTATTTAACTCTTTTCTCTGACTAAAATCCTGTTAGAAGAATTAACTCCGTTTTTTGGTTAGAAGTCATATTCTTTGTTATGATCTTTGTTTTTTGGTGGTTGATTTTCATCCCAGCCATCTCTCCATACTCTTTAATTTTATTCAACAAATATTCTATAGAGTCTGTTGGGTCTTCCAGAATAAATACTAAATAATCTGCAAATGCTTGCACTTTATACTTATGACCCTTAACTGAAGCTCCTTTAACTAAAGGATCTTTCCTGACTGCTCTTGTCAAAACTTCCAAAGTTAAGATAAATAGAAGTGGTGACAAAGGGCATCTTTGTCTTGTCCCAAATAACATCTGTGAAATCGTCATTTATAGCTATCCTCGCTTTCTGGTTAACGTATATGGCTTCAACTGCTCTTATAAAAATCTGTTCCAAATTTCATTTCCTTCATCTGTTCAATACAAAATTGTCAGCTGACATTATCAAATGCTTTTTCCGCATCCAGAAATACTAGAGCCATCTGTTTTGTCAGGATGAGTTTCATAATATTCTAATTTATTCAGAACCATTCTGACATTGTTCCTTAATTGCCTTTTCGGTAAAAATCCTGTTTGGTTTTGATGTATAAATTCTGAATACTTTTTTTCAATCTTGTGGCCAAGACTGATGCAAAAATTTTATAATCAAAATTGAGCAAGGATATAGGATGATAGTTCTTAACTTCTTTTGGATCTTTTCTTCTTTGTGTATCAATGAAATTGTTGCTTCCATCCAAGAATCAGGCAAAAACCCCTCTTCCATAACTGTCATTATCATATTCTTATGTGGTAGAAGAATAATATCCTCTAGCACTTTATAGTGTTCTGTGGGTAACCCATCCGGGCCCAGCACTTTCCCCCTATTTTACTTTTGTATAGCTTCCATGATTTCCATTATCATTATGAGGTCATTAAGATATTTCCTATTTTCTTCAGATAACATAGGAAGATCCTGTTTTTGTATATATTGCTTTTGTTTTGATATTTGCTCTTGTCTATATAGCTGGGTATGGAAAGATTGCACTATTTTCTTTCGTTCTTCTTTCTGGAATATCTCCTTATTCTCCCCATCATATAAGAAATGGATCAGTCTCTTTTCTCTTTCCTTTCTGAGTTTATGGGCTAGCCATCGCCCTGATTTATTTGCATGCTCAAAATAATTCTGTTTATTGTCATAATTGTTTTATTAATGTCACTGGAGACAGATATTTGCATAGCAAACCTCAGAATAAGCCAAAGAATCATTTGACAAAAAATATCCTACTGTGCAGAGATATGATATATCCAAATGGAATGTAACTTGGCTTTTCCATTAGGAAGAACATACATGTGTAAGGTGAAATACCTCCAAAGACAGCAGATGGATTCATTTTTTAAAATAATAAATGAATTACAGATGCAACCATACAACTTAAAAAAATCAATAAATATAATTTAAAAATGAATTACAATGCATTGAGAATTATATATGGCCAGATCCCATCATGGTGTTTACTGTTCCAATGCATAATGAAAAAGGTCCATCTTTCAATAAACTTTTCCAGATGGACATTCCTATCTTGCTGACTTTTTTTCATAATGTTTCAGTTTAATCATAGAAGCTAGTCTTCATATACGTAACTCATCAGAAATGGTTGGAGAATCCACTTTTTACTTTAAAGGCTGAAATACACATCCAAGCTGCAACTAAAAAGTCCAAGTTTATTTCAGTATCTGTATTCTCAGCTAACCACTCCAAGATATCATAACAAAATCATCCTAGCATCTAATGTGATTTCATAACTTGTCATCTCCCAAATCATATTTGCTACTTGAACCCATAATACCTGTATGACAGAACACTCCCAAAATATATTCACCAAATTCACCAAAGATGACAAGGACAGGACTGAACGCTGTAGGCATGCAAAACAGATGCTTTACCAACAAGCAAGAGCAGAGGGTAGAGGACTGAACCATAGGCTTCACAAAAAACTTGGGGTAGGAGGCGTAAACTGCAAGATGGAAGAAAGTTGGGAGCATGGGAGGGGGTTCTAGGTATAAAAAACAGTCTTGGCAGGCTGCAAGATATTATACCCTGATCCCTCCAGCCATTTTGGTACTGGGAACTGCTTTGCCCCAGCTGCTTTTCTATCCCAATAAGGAAAGATATGGTGTGCTGGGAGACTGCCTGTTATATAATGTCTAGTTTGGCCAGGGAGAGCAGGAGGCTTTTTTGGCAGTAGGAAATGAGGGAAAGATAAAATATGTAATCTTTCTTTAAAATCTGCCTCCATTCCTGAGGACTGGAAGGTAGCTAATGTCACTCCCATCTTTAAAAAGGGCTCCAGGGGAGATCCAGGAAATTACAGGCCAGTCAGTCTGACATCGATACCGGGTAAGTTGGTGGAAACTGTTATTAAGGAAAGAATTAGTAGGCACATTGATGAACAAAAACTATTGAGGCAGACTCAGCATGGGTTCTGTAAGGGAAGATCTTGTCTCACTAACCTGTTAGTGTTTTTTGAGGGAGTGAACAAACATGTGGACAAGGGGGACCCAATAGATATTATTTACCTTGACTTCCGGAAAGCTTTTGATACAGTTCCTCATCAAAGGCTCCTAAGTAAGCTCAATAGTCATGGGATAAAAGGACAAGTCCTCTTGTGGATCAAAAACTGGCTTATAAATAGGAAACAGAGAGTGAGTATAAATGGGAAACTTTCTCAGTGGAGGGTGGTAAGCAGTGGGGTACCACAGGGATCAGTACTCGGTCCGATGCTTTTTAACTTGTTTATTAACGATTTGGAATTGGGAGTAAGCAGTGATGTGGCTAAATTTGCAGATGACATGAAGTTGTTCAGGGTGGTAAAAACCAGGGAGGATTGTGAGGCACTCCAAAGGGATCTGTTGAGGATGGGTGAGTGGGCGTCAACGTGGCAAATGGGGTTCAATGTGGCCAAGTGCAAAGTGATGCACATTGGAGCCAAAAATCCTAAATATAAATACACGTTGATGGGGTCTGATCTGGCAGAGACGGACCAAGAGAGAGATCTTGGAGTGGTAGTGGATAGCTCGCTGAAAATGTCTACACAATGTGTAGCTGCAATAAAGAAGGCCAACGCTATGCTGGGGATTATTAGGAAGGGAATTGATAACAAATCAGCCAGTATCATCATGCCCCTGTATAAATCATTGGTGCGACCTCATTTGGAGTACTGTGTACAGTTCTGGTCACCACATCTCAAAAAGGATATTATAGCATTGGAAAAAGTGCAGAGAAGGGCAACTAGAATGATAAAAGGGTTGGAACACCTTCCCTATGAAGAAAGGTTAAAATGCTTGGGGCTCTTTAGGTTGGAGAAACGACGGCTGAGAGGTGACATGATCGAGGTTTATAAGATTATGAATGGGATTGAGCAGGTTGAGAAAGAAGTACTTTTCTCCCTTTCTCACAATACAAGAACTCGTGGGCACTCTATGAAATTGCTGAGCAGTCGGGTTAGAACAGATAAAAGGAAATACTTCTTCACCCAAAGAGTGATTAACATATGGAATTCACTGCCACAGGAGGTGGTGGCAGCTGCAAGCATGGACAGTTTCAAGAGGGAATTAGATAAACATATGGAGCAGAAGTCCATCAGTGGCTATTAGCCACAGGGTATAGATGGGAACTCTCAGGCTATTCTTGGTGCTGGAGGGGGCAGCAGTGGGAGGGCTTCTAGTGTCCTGGCCCCACTGCTGGACCTCCTGATGGCACCTGATATATTTTGTCCGCTGTGTGACAGAGTGTTGGACTAGATGGGCCATTGGCCTGATTCAACATTGGCTTCTCTTATGTTCTTATGTTCTTATGTTAGATGCAGGCAGAGACAGATTGCCATTTCCTGTTTCCTCTGATTTCCTTACTTTGGAGTCTGGGCAAAACTATTCATTATCATACAGGGATTCTGTTTATGCTGAGCTTGCTTATGGACAGCACTGAAGCATAGTAACTTCTTGTGGGCCTCAGTCTGACTCCCAAAGCAGTGGGCATATTAAATCTACTGCCTTGCCTTTTTATTTCCTGTTATGTACTCAGTGCAACCGTGCACATGGTCGGGTCCACAAGTGGCCAGGGAAGAGCCCTAGCTTCGCGTCTGAAGACAATAGCCCGAACGGATCCTAGCACACACCTATCAGAGGGCTAGGATCCAAGAAGAGACCTTTGGACTCAAGGGTGCACTGTAAATAACCTATCATGGGTGTGGGTATGTGTTTGGGTGTGGTGAATTATAGGGATATAAACCGGCCTGTGAACTGGGTCAAGGATCTCAAGATCTAACTGTACCTAATAAAGTATGAGCTGTAATCACTCTGCAACACATCAGCCTCAGTACTTTATACTGGCAACAAAGGTGGGATCCGAATGAGCAATCTGGATGCTACTGCCGACACAAGCACCGCACTGGGTGCCACTGCCGACACAAGCACCACCAGAATGCCATGCTCCACATCGCTGACCCAGAGTCCAGCACCGCGCCGCACACCAATTCTCCAGTCTCCGTGCCCCGCACCGCTTCTAGCAACTTTCCACTGCGTGCTGCCTGAGTCATGGCGGCCACTCAAGGAAACATCCCAGAATTCGATGCTACACATCCAGAGAAGTGGGAAATGTAGATCAAACGCCTGGAGTACTATGTTGACTTCCACGACATCATGGACAAGGGTAAGAAGAAATCCCTAATGCTAAGTTCATGTGGGATCGATACCCTCAGGCTATTCAAAGATCTAATAGCCCCGAAGACTCTGAAAGAGGCCACCTACGCAGAGCTAGAGAATGCACTCACAGATCACTTCGCGCTAAAGCCTACTAAAATAGCTGAGTGCATAGATTTCTTTGCGCACCTCCAGGGCTCAGACGAAACCGCAACTGACTTCCTGGTGGGCCTTCGCCGTGCAGCCACCCGATGTGAGTTCCCCAGCCTCAGTGACACGCTGATGAACCAGTTCATCATAGGCCTCTGGGAACCCAAACTGCACCACAAGCTCACTAGCCATGATGACCTGACCCTGGACAAGGCCCTAAAGGAAGCTATGGTGTACGAGAAATCACATCAGGAGCGTTGCGGCCACACGGTTCACTTCACAAGCACATCTCCGGCCTCCGATGCATCTGACAAAGAGGAAGTCTTACAAGTTCGCCACCTGGCTTGGTGGAACCCCCGACCACTGACAGCCACAACCACACATCAGGAGAAACCGGTCACCCCTACCTCCTGTGCCAGCTGCAGGGAACCGCATGAACGCTGGACCTGCCATTTTTGCGATGCCGTTTGCCAGTCCTGCAGCAAACAAGGACACATCGTCTGCTGCTCCTGAGGGAACTGACGGAAGACATCCATCCACTAGGAATCAATGGATTTACATACCTTAGCCATCAACCACCAGCAGCACCGGGTAATGAACTTGCCACCAGACGCCCCCGACAAAATGCATGCTACGGTGTTGATAGAGGGGTCCCCCTGTAGAATGGAATTAGACACGGGTTCGCCTTTCTCTATAATCTCAGCAGAAACCCTACAGAAGCTCTGCCCACAGGGGGAACCCCTCCTTCAACAGCCATGGGGTCTGACACTGCGGGACTTTCAAAAGAACTCGGTGGCCATCAGGGGATGGGGCAAGTTCAAGGTGCAGTACAAGGACTTTGATGGACTGTTGCACTTGCTGGTGGTGGAAGGGAGGCTCACGAGCCTGTTGCAACTTTCATGGTTTGGGCCGCTGGGTTTCCGGGTGACGGGTGTAAATATGGTATGGCCGCAGGACTTTAACTCTGTACATGACAAGTTTCTGGGGGTGTTCGATGGCACATTCAGCTGGTATTCAGGTCCCCCTGTCACTCTGGAACTAGACGCCATGGTGAGAACCATCCATATGAAGGCCAGGTGGCCTCTGTTTGCACTAAAGCCCAAGATCAAGGCTGAGCTAGATTGCCTTGTGGAACAGGGGGTGCTAGAACCCGTGACACACACCCAGTGGGAAACCCCTATAGTCATTCCGGTGAAGCCTAATGGAGACATCCAAATTTGCTCCAATTACAAATGTACACTGAATAAGGCACTCCAGGACCACGCATACCCAGTACCAGTGGTCAGCCATGATTTGGCCTCTTTAGCAGGGGCACAGGTTTTTGGAAAACTGGACTTGGTCCAGGCTTACCAGCAACAGGTGGACAACATCACTGCAGAGGCCCAGAATATAGTTATATAGTTATATAGTTATATATAATATAGTTATGCACAGGGGAGCTTTCAAAGTTAGGTGGCTACAGTTTGGGATAAGTGTGGCACCAGGGCTCTTTCAAAATCTCATGGACTGTCTCCTAAAAGGCATCCCAGGAGTCCAGCCATTTTTCAATGATGTTCTGATCGTGGCTCCAGACTCCAAGACCTTTGCGGCCCGGCGCTAGACAGTGCTTCAGTGTTTTGACACCGCCGGCCTCAAGGTGAAGCAGGAAAAATGCCTCCTGGGAGTGCCAAGGGTAGAATTCTTGGGGTTTGCTATGGATGCCCAGGGAATCCATTCAACCGAAGACAAAATTCAGGCCATCGTCCAAGTGCCTCCCCCCTCATCCAAGGCGGAACTTCAAGCCTTCTTAGGGCTTTAATTTTTTATCATTCCTTTCTACCCCACAAGGCCACTGTGGCAGAGCCGCTCCACCACCTCCTAGATAAGCATGCCCCCTGGGTCTGGGGCCCCAAGCACGTTGCCACCTTCTGGGCAGTAAAGGAAGTGCTGTCTTCCAACACAGTCCTCACCCACTTTGACAAGGCTTTGCCTGTGGTATTACTGTGCAATGCATCTCCTTATGGGGTGGGGGCTGTCCTGGGGCACCTGTTGACAGATGGTCGGGAGGTTCCAGTCACATACTGCTCCTGAACCTGGTCTGCAGTGGAGCAGAACTACGCTCAAATTGATAAGGAGACTTTTGCAATTGTAGCGGGGATAAAAAATTTTCATGATTACTTGTATGGCTGGCCCTTCACGGTAGTCACAGACCACAAGCCCCTCTTAGGCCTCCTCACCCCGGACCACCAAACCCCACAAATGCTGTCTCCTAGGGTGCTGTGCTTGTCAATCTTCATGGCAGGGTATCAATATTTGCTCATCCACCACTCCAATAAGGCGATGGGCCACACAGGCACCCCGAGCTGCCTCCCGTTGCCATCCTCCAATCCAGACCCTGCCCAATTGGCTCATCACATCGCCTAGCTGGAGTCCCTGCCCAATTGGGCGGTCCAGGTTCTGGAGGTGTCCCACCACACTGCCCGAGATCGCATCCTCTCCCGGGTCTTGGACTGAGTGGGGAGGGGGTGGCCCACAGGCCAGGTGGGACCAGAGTTCATGGCTTTCTTGTCTCACAGGGGACAGGCTGTCCTCACACAGAGGGTGCCTGCTGTGGGGGGCCGGGTGGTGGTCCCTACTCCCTTACAAAAATGGGTATTAGCCACTCTGCACAAAACACACCCTGGAATTGTCAGAATGAAAGCACTAGCACGCAGCTATGTGTGGTGGCCAGAGTTAGACAGTGACATTGAGGACAAGGTAAAACGCTGTTAGGAATGCCAGGAGTTGCAACCGGTACGACCATGGGAGTCATCACACAAACTCTGGGCTAGGTTACACTTGGATTTTGCAGGACCATTCGAGGGACATATTTTCTTCATTTTAGTAGACGCATACACAAAATGGCTGGAAGTCATGCCAGTTCCCTCCACCTCCTCCCGCTTGGCCATCCGTGCAATGTGGTGGATTTTTAGCGCCCAAGGTATCCCTAATTCCTTGGTCATGGATAATGGGACAGCTTTTACCTCCACTGAATTTCTGCAGTTTGTCCAATACTATGATATAAGACACATTTGCTCTGCCCACCCAGCAACTAATGGCCAGGCAGAGCAAATGGTCAGAACCACAAAAGAGGCCCTACAACACATGGACCTCAGGGACTGGGACTATAAGCTGGCTGCCTTTCTATTCGGTCAGCACACAAACCCCCACCACCACCATGACCAGCTGAAGCCCAACCAAACTCCTCCTAGGGCAACACCTGGCAATGTGGCTAGATTGCCTCCACCCAGACCGGGCACCAGAACACAGCATGGCCCCCAAAGAACAGGAGGCACCACAAGGTTTTTTTTCCAGGAGACCCAGTATACGCATGGAACTATGCAAGGGCCCCTGCATGGATTCCGGCCAGAGTCATCCAGGTGACAGGGCTGCTCTCCTACGAGGTCTCCAGAGATGACAGCCAACTACTAAAGTGCCACATCGACCAGCTGCACTGCTACATACTCCCGGTGGACCCAGATGACAGCGACTGCGAGAGCCCTGACCACCGAGAACCAGAGGTACCTACTCCCTCGCAACCTGGCCCAAGTGGGCTACTAGAGACAGACGCCAATGCCACAGTGGAACCATCCAGTAGCCAGGAGCCAAGCAACATGCCAGTCCCTGTCGAGCAACCAGGAGAGGTACCAGCACCCCCAACACCCACCAGAACAACTCCAGAACACACAACCCCAGCTCAAGGGCCGGCTCCAGGTATTTCTGCGCCCTAGGCGGGGGCAGATCCCAACCTCCCGGTTGGGCCTGGAGACCCAGCCATGCCGCCCCCCCTCCTCTCTCCCCCAGGGAGGAGGGGGAGGGCGGGCAAGCTGTGCCCTGGCTGGCCGTCGCAGGCCGCTTCCTCCTCCTCCTCCTCCCCCCCCAGGGAGGAGGGGGAGGGCGACTTGCGCCCTCGGTGGGCGCTTTTCCGCGGCAGCAGCAGCAGGGAGACCCTGCTGGCCACCGCCGGCCGCTTCCTCCTCCTCCTCCTCCCCCCAGGGAAGAGGGGAGGGCGACTTGCGCCCTCGGTGGGCGCATTTCCGCGGCAGCGGCAGCAGGGAGACCCTGCTGGCCGCCGCCAGCCGCTTCCTCCTCCTCCTCCCCCCCCCAGGGAAGAGGGGGAGGGCGACTTGCGCCCTCGGTGGGCGCTTTTCCGTAGCGGCGGCAGCAGGGAGACCCTGCTGGCCGCCGCCAGCCGCTTCCTCCTCCTCCTCCTCCCCCCCCAGGGAGGAGGGGAGGGCGACTTGCGCCCTCTGTGGGCGCTTTTCCAGGCGACGGCAGCAGGGAGACCCTGCTGGCCGCCGCCGGCCGCTTCCTCCTCCTCCTCCTCCCCCCCCCAGGGAAGAGGGGGAGGGCGACTTGCGCCCTCGGTGGGCGCTTATCCAAGGCGACGGCAGCAGGGAGACCCTGCTGGCCGCCGCCAGCCACTTCCTCCTCCTCCTCCTCCCCCCCCAGGGAAGAGGGGGAGGGCGACTTGCGCCCTCGGTGGGCGCTTTTCCGAGGCGACGGCAGCAGGGAGACCCTGCTGGCCGCCGCCAGCCACTTCCTCCTCCTCCTCCTCCCCCCCAGGGAGGAGGGGGAGGGCGACTTGCGCCCTCGGTGGGCGCTTTTTCGAGGCGACGGCAGCAGGGAGACCCTGCTGGCCGCCGCCAGCCGCTTCCTCCTTCCTCCTCCTCCCCCCAGGGAGGAGGGGAGGGCGACTTGCGCCCTCGGTGGGCGCTTTTCCAAGGCGACGGCAGCAGGGAGACCCTGCTGGCCGCCGCCGGCCACTTTCTCCTCCTCCTCCTCCCCCCCAGGGAAGAGGGGAGGGCGACTTGCGCCCTCGGTGGGCGCTTTTCCAAGGCGACGGCAGCAGGGAGACCCTGCTGGCCGCCGCCAGCCGCTTCCTCCTCCTCCTCCTCCCCCCCAGGGAGGAGGGGAGGGCGACTTGCGCCCTCGGTGGGCGCTTTTCCATGGCGGCGGCAGCAGGGAGACCCTGCTGGCCGCCGCCTGCCACTTCCTCCTCCTCCTCCTCCTCCCCCCCCAGGGAGGACAGGGAGGGCGACTTGCGCCCTAGCCGGGCGCTTTTCGCGGAGGGCTGCCCGGTTAGGGCGGCGGCGGGGGGGCTTTTGTGGGGGGAGCGGGGCGCCATTTGGCGCCCCTGAGGCCGGCGCGCCCTAGGCGAGCGCCTAGTTCGCCCAATGGGCGATCCGGCCATGCCCAGCTCCAGAAGTTCCAGAGTGGAGACAGCCCATGTAACAGAAAGACTATGTCAGCTAGGGTAATCTGGACCAAGGGAGGAGGGGGTGTTATGTAATCAGTGCGACCGCTCACACGGTTGGGTCCACACATAGCAAGGGAAGAGCCCTAGCTTCGCGTCTGAAGACAATAGCCCGAATGGATCCTAGTGCCTATCGGAGGGCTAGGATACAAGAAAAGACCTATGGGACCCGAGGGTGCACTGTATCATGGGTGTGGGTATGGGTTTGGGTGTGGTGAATTATAGGGATATAAACCGGCCTGCGAGCCAGGTCAAGGATCTCAAGATCTGACTGTACTTAATAAAGTATAAGCTGTAATCACTCTGCAATGCATCAGCCTCAATACTTTATATGTCCTGTAGGCAACAGAGAAAATTATCTCCATCTGCTGACTGTAAAAGCAGAATTCTAACATCGTACATGAAAGGAAATCTTTGACTTACATGACACACAAGGGAATTAGAAGGCTAACAAATCTGTCTGTACAAATTAAGATTGTATATTGTTACAAGGAGTAATTTTACAGCTAAGTTTGAATATAGGTAATTAAATCCATCTCCTGGAAAAAACAACCTTGGGACTCTGCTCTGAGAAACACTCCTGTGTTTAATTCTGTTTTGCTTATTTTTTTCTGCCCCATCTACCTTTTCATTGTGTTGTCTTGATAAGAAGAAACAAAAAATTATTTCCTGCAACTCAGTTGTTGCAAAAGCCATACTTAGTAAAAAAAGGAAGAGGTGGTTGGTTTTAATAAAGTCTCCCTCTGTGGGCTAAGTGGGAACAAAGTCTAGAGCCATTCCAGGTGGCCGTGTTAGTCTGAAGGATCCACTTTGTACAAGTTCATTGAGGGCACATCTTAGGGTTGCCAGGTCCCCTTGCCACACTGGCAGGGGGATTTGGGGGGCATTCTGGGATGACCCTGATGCAATAGCATCACCCAGAAGTGACATCATTGCATCAGCAAAATCACATCAGTGGCGTCACATAGTGACACTACCATAGAGTTTTGCCCTCAAACCAGAGCATCCCACGCAATGTCCCCAACGTGATAATGCCACTTCTGGGTGATGTCATCGCGTCAGGGATGTGGCTGTTTAGGGTGGGGTTTTCCCCACCAGCCACCTGGCCGGCGGCGGGCTGAAGCCCCCAAAACTGGGGGAAACCCTGCAGGGTCCTGACAACTGGCAACCCTACCACAGCTAGTGCCTCAGGCAAAGTTGTTCTATTCGGGACCCATTTCAGTGACACTGTGTGGCAGAACTAACTCCCACAACAGCATTAAGATCCAAAGACAAAGGAAACACTTCACAGTGCCATCCTAAGCAGAGTTACCTCCTTCTAAGCTCACTGACTTCAGTGGACTTAGAAGAGTATAACTGTGGTTAGGATGGCACTGTCTCTGGCCAGAGTGTGATCAGAGATCATAAAAATTATCCTGCCCATGATTACATTGCTGAGCATGCAACAGGGCTCTTTGTGCAGAATCTTGCTGCGGTATCACCCTCATTCTGAAAGCTATGGTTGTCCTCTGTTAGGCCACAGCTTTCTCTGTAGATGCTCTCTCTTTATGCCTTCTCTGGCAAGACTCATGAAGCTCCATCAGGCTGTATTGCTGCCAAGGGCCTTCAGCAATGGAAACTGGCTGATGCTGGACTGTATGCTGGACTGGTGGTTTGTGGCTGGTTTTGTTTCCACTGGAGCTCTGAGGTGGAGGCTGTTGTTCTTCAAGTTATGGGGCTGACGTAGTGAAGTTAAATTGGGATAATTATATGCTGCTTGGGTTCTGGGGTCTGTATTGTAACATGGCCCTTTTGGCTGGTTTATATATATATATTTCCATGATGCTGTTTTCAATTTATGTGTTTGTTAGGTGGTTCAATAAGTATTTATTTAGTCAAATATTTTCATCCTTCAATGCATGAAGCATCTAAAAACACAATCCCAAACAGTGCTAAAAACCAAGAAGCATCATGGGGAAAATATATATAAACCATATAAAATAAATATAAACCATTAAAAACTGTGTTCTTTAGTTCTGTTTTCCAATGTTTATTAGGTGTCTCACACAGTGAAGGATACAAATATCTAAATAAACAGAAATATAAATAAACCTGTCTATTTGGTAGCTTCCCAAGAAGTCTGAGAACCGAAGGTCCTTAATAAAACAAGTTTACAGCTGACTGGTAGATTCCTCTTCCCTGTCAATTAGAATAATATAACCATACTCCTCATAAGAATTTGCATAGAAAGTGTACCAGTTGCCACAAACAGCTTTATCACTTGCTGACGCTCTCCTATCCTGAGTGTAGGGTTGTGTGGGTATTTGCCTGCTGGGGGTGTGTTCTGATTAAGGCATATGTTTTGGATCACATCACTGGAACCAAAAGAAATATGGGTCCCGATTCTGGCAGTCCATGTCCCTTCCACAACTAGGGTTGCCAGCCTTCAGGTGGGACATGGAGTTCTTGCAGAATTACAACTGGTCGCCAGACTACAGAAATCATTCCCCTGGAGGAAACTGCAGCTTCAGAGGGCAATCTCTATGGCACCACAACTCCACTGAGGTCCCTCTCCCCCAAATTCCACCCTCCCCAGGCACCACCCCCATGTTGGAAGTTCCAGATGTGATGTCCCCCTGTCTCAGACCTCCAGACTGAGTGGCAAGAAAGACTAGACAGCAAGATAGGCCACACTGACCTTTCTTCCTGTCATTACTCTTCTTCCACGGTCCTCTTTGAAATGCAGATTGTGTTTTCAGGGACCATTTCCTCTTCCTTCTTCTCTCTCATTCAGATGAAGACAAGCTCTCTTCCTGCATGCACCAAGAGAGGGACATACGGTCCTCCCTTGGCACCATAAGGCAGATGGGCCTCTTGCCATCTGCTTCCATCCTTTAGCTAGTAAGTTAGTACTCTATCAATCTCTACTCTTTTCTACCCTAAGTGTACTTCTCAAATAAAGATAGGAGTGTTTCTCTTCTAAACTTGCAACATAGCTCTATGTAACTTTGTAAACTGAGCAGCCTGGTAAAGTGACACTGCTGCATTTGTAGCTTTATTTAAGCACTCTGCTAACTAATGGTGACTGGATAACCATACCAGTTAACCTCAACACCCCAAATCTCCAGGAATTTTCCAAGCTGGTCTTGGCAATCCAACCAACTAGGGATGGGTATGAATTGGGGAAATGTGGTTCAGTTTGGTTCATAGTTTGTGGCGAACTCACAAACCAAACCATGAACCATTATGAACTATAAAGGCTTCATATAAACTGAACTGGTTCATGAAGTTTGTGATGTGGTAGAACCTCCCCCCAGCATGCTAGAGACACCAAAATTACAGAGGATCTACAGCTGACTCTCTTCTACCTGTCTTCCAAAGTTGATGAGGATTGGACTTATGGGGTGTGAGTTATGCCCCCCCCCAAATAAGGTGCCCTCAGGAAAGTGCTTTCTACAGAAATGACAGGTGCACATTCAGGAGGTTCAGCAGTGTATATAAGGGATCCTGTGCAAGCTAAAGACACCAAACTTACAGCAGACCTCTAACTGATTCTCCTCTACATGCCCTCCAAGTTATGCACAGATTGGATTTATGGGGTCTGAGTTACAGCCCCCCAGAAGGTTCCACCATCCTCCATTGTTTTCAATGGAGGAAAAAAGCAAAAACAGCAAGGGCAACAGAAGTCCCGCAGAACAGAATTAAAGTTCCAGAGTATCTCTGCTGTAGAAATTGAAGGTGGGACCACATTTTTGGAAGCCTAGTGGAACCAGTGCAATGTGCCCAGCAGAACCAGTGCCACTGTGGCAGTGCAAACCCAACAGGACTAAAGTCAAGCCAGGAAAGTGCTTTTGAGGGAAATGTCAGGCACAGGTTCAAAAGTGTATAGAATGGACCCTCTGCAAGCTACACATACCAAACACACAGGGAACCTCACCCTGCCGTCTGCACCTCTACAATCTCTCCAGGTTGTGGTCAGATTACATGTTGAGCTGGCAGTTCCTGCCTGCAAGTCTCCAAAGGCAGGTTCTAAAGGACAGACAGACAGGGTGCGAAAAAGTTTCCAAATGATGGCCTGGAGGTGGGGTCCCATGATTAGAGCAGCAGAGAGGCACAGCTGCTTTCACAACACTGAGTCCACCTTAGATCCAAACCCAAAAGCATGCAACAACATATGTGGACATGGTGGCTCGAAGCCCTGAGACTACCTGAAATCCAAACCCAAAAGGGTTCAACTACATAAGTAGATGTGGTGGCTTAAAGCCCTGTAAAGGTAAAGGTAAAGGTTCCCTTGCTCGAAAGCCAGTCGAATCCGACTCTAGGGTTGCGGTGCTCATCTCCGTTTCAAAGCCGAAGAGCCAGCGCTGTCCGAAGACGTTTCCGTGGTCATGTGGCCGGCATGACTAAACACCAAGGTGCACGGAACGCTGTTACCTTCCCACCGAAGTGGTACCTATTTATCTACTTGCAATTTCTTGCTTTCGAACTGCTAGGTTGGCAGGAGCTGGAACTAGAGACAGGAGCTCACCCTGTCATGCGGCACCCGGGTCTCGAACTGCTGAACTACTGACCTTCCAGAGCCTGCAGTTCAGCGTCTTAACCACTTGAGCCACCGCAGCTCCTTAAAGCCCTGAGATGACCTCAAACCCAAACTAGCATGAAAAATGCATGTAGGTAGAATCACAGAATCATAGAGTTGGAAGGGATCTCCAGGGTCATCTAGTCCAACCCCCTGCACAATACAGGACATTCACAAATACCTCCCACCTCCACACCACTGTTCCATGCCTGGAAGATGACAAAAAAAACCCTCCAGGATCCCTGGTCAAACTGGCCTGGAAAAAAACTGCTTCCTGACCCCAAAGTGGCAATCAGCATTTATCTGGGCATGTAAGAAAGGGCCACAAGAATGAATCACTGAGGCAACCCTTCCTGCCCTCTATCTCACTATCTGTCTAAGTTCACAGAATTGGCATTGCTGACAGATGGCCATCTAGCCTCTGTTTGAAAACCTCCAAAGAAGGAGAGCCCACCACTTCCCGAGGAAGCCTGTTCCACTGAGGAACTGCTCTGTCAGGAAGTTTGTCCTAATGTTTAACCGAAAACTCTTCTGATTTAATTTCAACCCATTGGTTCTGGTCCAACCTTCTGGGGCAACAGAAAACAACTCCACACCATCCTCTAGATGACAGCCCTTCAAGTATTTGAAGGTGGTTATCATATCACCTCTCTGTCCTCTCCTCTCCAGGGTAAACATACCCAGCTCCTTCAACCTTTCCTCATAGGACTTGGTCTCCAGACCCCTCACCATCTTTGTTGTGCTCCTCTGGACACGTTGCAGCTTGTCTATATCTTTCTTAAATTGTGGTGCCCAAAACTGAACACAGTACTGTAGGTGACGTGAGGTCTAACCAGAGCAGAGTAAAGTGGTACCATCGCATCTTGTGATCTGTACACTATACTTCTGTTGATACAGCCTAAAATCACATTTGCCTTTTTAGCAACCATATCACACTGCTGTCTCATATTCAGTACATGGTCTATCAAGACCCCTAGATTCTTTTCACACATACTACTGCCAAGACAAGTCTCCCCCAACTTTACATTTATCCCTACTGAAATTCATTTTATTTGTTTTAGCCCAGTTTTCCAGCCTGTCAAGATCATCCTATATCCTGACTCTGTCTTCTATCATACTTGCTACCCCTCCCAATTCAGTCTCATCTGCAAATTTAATAAGCATTCCCTCTATCCCTTCATCCAAATCTTTGATAAAGATGTTGAACAAAACAGGTCCCAGGACAGACCCCTGGGGCATACCACTTGTCACTCCTCTCCAAGAAGATGAGGAACCATTCACAAGCATTCTTTGGGTGTGATCTGTCAACCGGTTACAGATCCACTGAACAATCATAGGACCCAAACCACATTTTTCCAATTTGTCAATGTGATTATTATGTGTAACCTTATCAAAAGCCTTACTGAAATCAAGATAAACTATGTCTACAGTATTGCTCTGATCCAGCAAAGTAGTAACTTTGCCTCCCTCTGCAAAAAGAGAGAGAGAGAGAGAGAGAGAGAGAGAGAGAGAGAGAGAGAGAGAGAGAGAGAGAGAGAGAGAGAGAGAGAGAGAAGGTTAGTCTGACATGACTTATTCTTGAGAAACCCATGCTGGCTCTTAGTAATTACAGCCATCCTTTCTAAATGCTCAAGGACTGTGTGTTTATTTGTTCTAAAACTTTCCCAGGTACAGAAGTCAAGCTGATGGGTCAGTAGTTACCTGGATCCGCCTTTTCCCCCTTCATGAAGACAGGGACACCATTTGCCCACCTCCAAATTTCTGGCACCTCACCTGTTCTCCAAGAATTCTCAAAAATAATGGACAGAGGCTCAGAAATTACATCCGCAAGTTCTTTTAGTACCCTTGGATGCAGCTCATCTGGCCCCGAAGACTTCATTCCATTTAAAGAAACTAGATATTTATGTACTACCCCTGTGTCAATCCTAGGCTGCAACTCCCTTCCATCATCATGTGTTCCGTTTTTGCCATATTGAGCACCGTTTCCCTTGCAAGTGAAGACTAAGGAAAAGTAGGAATTGAGCAGTTCTGCCCTCTCTTCATCACCTATTACAATTTCAGTTTCCTGCCCCCGCAATGGGCCTACCATGTCCTTGCTCTTTTGCTTACTTTGAACATAAAAAACTTACTTTGTTGTTTTAGCCTCTCTTGCTAGCCTAAGCTCATACTGAGCTTTAGCTTTCCTAACTCTCTCTCTACAAGCACTGGTTATTTGTTTATATCCATCCTTGGTTATAAGGGCCTCCATCCACTTTCTGAATGAGTCTTTTTTATTTCTCACGTCTTTAGAAAGCTGTTTATGGAGCCACCTTGGCTTCTTTAGGCTCCTCCCATTTTCCCTTCTCATAGGAATTGTTTGCGATTGTGCCTTCAGTATTTTACTTTTAAGAAACTTCCATCCATCTTAAACTCCCTTCTCCTTAAATATTTCTGACCATGGGGTTCTACCCAATATAACTTTGTTTATTGAAATTTGCTTTCCTGAAGTCCAACCTATATGTCAGACTACAAACAGCATTTACCTTCCCCAAGACTGTAAATTCCAAAATTACATGGTCACTACTACCCAAGGTGCCCACTACTTTCACCTTGTCAACCAGTTCTTCCCTGTTGGTAAGAATCAAGTCCAAGATAGCAGATTCCCTTGTTTCCCTCTCCACTTTCTGGAAAAGTTGTCAGCAAGACAAGGCAGGAATTTATTGGACCTTGGACCTTTCATTTTTAGCAGAGTTGGACTTCCAACAGATATCCAGGTAATTGAAATCTCCCGTGACCACCATGTCCCATCTCTTTGAGAACTTTGTAATCTGTTCTAGGAGTGTCTCATCCAAATCCTCTGCTTGGCTTGGTGGTCTATAGCAGGCCCCCACGATAATGTCACTATTATTCCTTACTCCTTTTATTTTTACCCAGAAACTCCCAACCGGACTTTCATGCTCAGATTCACACATTTCCTCACAAGTATATACCTCTTTTACAATGTGACTCCTCCACCCTTCCTTATTTGTCTGTCCCTTTTAAATAAGTTATACCCCCCAATCCTAATATTCCAATTTTGAGTGTCATCCCACCAAGTTTCAGTAATGCCTATTAGGTCATATTCCCCTTCCTGTATTAGGACTCCTGTATTTCTCCTGCTTGTTTCCCATACTCTGTGCATTAGTGTAGAGACATTGGAACCCAGGTTTTATGCACCCTGAGGTTTTCATTTCTGTACTTACATGTGAGTTAATGTTATTTAGCATACGTGCCACTACCCGCAAAACTTTAGAGTTCTTATCTCCAGTTATTAACATCATACTGGGTTTGCATTTTTGTTTTGCTTCCTCACAGGATTTAGTTTAAAGCTCTCCTTATTAGGTTTGCAAGGCTGTTTCCAAACACATTTTTTCCTACCCTTGTGAGGTGCAAACCATCTCCTGATAAAAGAGCTTCATCTTAAAAGCATAAGCCATAATCCAAGCATCCAAACCTTTCTTGATGACACCATCTACATAGCCAATCATTGATCTGCAGTATTCTTCTTTCCTTTCTGAAGCCAAGGCCTTCAACAGGAAGAACTGACAAGAATACAACCTGTGCTCCCAATTCCTTCACCTTTTTATACAGAGCCACACAGTCTCTTTTAATACATTCTGGACTATGCTGGGTGGTATCATTTGTTCCCACACGGATAAGCAAGAAGGGATGGGCTCTGTGAGTCCGTCACATCCTGGATATGTGCACTTGGTAGACAGCATACCTCTCAAGATGACAAGTCTGGTTAGCACACTTTAGCTTCTACCCCTCTCAGTACCCCAATGACCAACACACTCTTTCTCCTATATTGGGGGGCAGAGGCTTGAGTCCTCTCATCCACAGGGGTCTGAGAAATTTTCTTCAAGCTTTGTGGAGGCTCAAAGCTCTGAGAAGGGTTGGCTATAAACAGTAATCATCTCCTCAATGAGGCAAGTGAGTAACTGCTTCTGGGGCCCTCCCGTAGCCCTTTGTGATAGCACTGTTGTGTCCCCTGGGAGAATGATCTCTTGGAAGGAGACTGGAAATGGTGGCCCTGAGTCCTGAGTCCACCAGAAACCCAAAACATATTCATGACACTCAGAGCTCCCCCCCACGGCTGAAACACACAGCCAGTACTTGGAGGACAGATGGAAAGGCAGACACCCCCAGACTTTTGACAGGAGCTCCCCAAAGTACCTCCATGGCAGCTGGGAGGGTATAACAAATGTGGGCCCTCATCTGAGGCACCTACCAGCTGAGGCTTAACCACACCCACCAATGAGGGCGTATTATTCTACTCTGCAACTGGGTCCAGAGCACACCTATCCATCAGGGTGAATTCTTCCAATGATAAATGGAAACACACGTGAAGCTGGCAGGGCCACCATTCAAGTCTAAAAAGACAGGTTATGAAGGACAGACAGAAAGGCAGACCAGGCATCCCCAGAGTTTTGATTGGCCCACAGCAGTGTAGCAGACGCCCCAGCTTATACCACAAGGAAGGGAAGCATGCCCATAATGCTCCTAGGCCCCCTCAGGCCCAAACACATAGATCCTCTGGTAACAGCCCCACCCCCTCATAAAATTTCTGGTTCTTCACCATTAGCACAATACATTGTATAGATAAAAGATCACCTATTGTGATTATGAATTGTACAAATGCAATGGACAGGAGTAGTCTTGTTTGTACAGGCAGATGTTTGTTGAGGTGGATGTTTGCTGAGCTAGATGTTGTTCCACAAGGAAGGTGTTGTGCTATGAGGTAGATGTTGTTTGGGTCGGGTGTGGGGCCAGCCCACCACCACCCAGCAGAGGCAGCCATCCTCCCACCCAAGTGCCAAGGGTGCAACCTGCAGGCCAGATGACCCAAAAGGGAGGAGAAGGAATGGGGGACACAGTGGGGGGACAACACTGGGAGGCCTTGATCTTATTCAGCCAGGTCCAGAGCAGGGTGGCCCAGCAGAGGGAGGTTGACCTTCAGGAAGGACAACTCATCCACCTCCAGGCAGGAGTGGTGGGGGCTGAGAATGTCGCCCAGGTGGGAGAACACCTGCTCATTCTGGACACTGTTGGGAGGGCAGAAGAGGAGATTCGTGGCCACACAAAAGAGACCCAGATGATGGTCTTGCATGACCAGTATTTTTTTAAAAATAAAATTATTATTTTCAATACAATACAAAAATAAACATTTGCATAACATGGAACAGATATTCGGTACTAAGCTGGACAAGAATCAGGACAAATTGAAGCATCATGAAGGGACCTAGCAGAGGCTTCAAAAATACAAAAGGTCTTGATAATAGCGATTATTGGGGAGAAAATCCCCATTAGACAAGTATGCAACCACTGGAAACCAAATGGCTTGAAAAGTGCATAGAGAGCCACCCGTGGAGAACACAGCGTTCTGTGAAGCAATTTTTTCTAGGAGACAATGTTCCCATAATCTGTTTTTCCAGTTATTCAGGGAGGGGGCAGCTTCGTCTTTCCATTTTTCACAAGTCTCACAGTAGCAAGTAGTGTAGAGATTAACAAAGTCTTTGTTTTGTTTTCCACAGGACTGGACCAGAAATTGAGTAAGAGGACTTCTGGAAGGTCAGGTAAGAGAACTCCAGTGATGCGATTGATTTAGGTAATGATTTGTAACCAAAACTTGTGTATCTCTGGACATTGCCACCAGCAGTGCAAGAAATCTCCTATAGAGCTACAGTTCTTCCAGCAATATTTGTTGCTTTGTGGGTTTATTCTGTGCAATCGGGCTGGTGTCATGTACCAGCGATGTAACACTTTAAACACATTAAAACTTATAGCAAATACTTTTGAAGAGAAGTTGGGCGATTTCCAAATAGTCTCCCAGTCTTGAGATCGGATGTGGTTGTTGCATTCCATTTGCCATATCATTGTGTTTTTGTTTTTACTAGGCACTAGATTAGAGATCAGGACTTTTATAAATTTTCAAGATAAGGCCTTTGTTGGTCTCTGAAGAATGAAGTAGTATTTGCTCAAAAGCATTTAGAGGTTTTTCAAATACTTGTTGCTTTAAGTCATGGAAAAGATGCTGGATCTGAAGGTAGCTGAACCAGGGAATTTTTTAATTCATTCTTGCTAACTCAGCTTTGCTGAGAGGAAGTCCTTCTTTGTCATATTGCATAGACAAGAAAGTCCTGCTTTCCTCCAGCCTGAAGAAATCATTCTGTCTTTTCTGGGGGGAAACCAGTCTTGATTAAGAAAGGAGGAAGCTTAGGCATGACCAGTATTTGAGGGGATTGGTGTTGGCGAGCTAAGGGGAGTTGGCAAAGTACTCCTTCACTATCACCTCTGCTGAATCCTCTTTCATGGCATGCCTGGCCTCCTTGCGACTTCACTATCAACCAGTAGAGGGGCTTCTGCCTGGTTGGGCTCTTGGAGGCAGAGGTGCTGGTCTGCAGGTCTTTCCCTCCTTCACCCCAGCTTCTTCCACTCGCCATTCCCTCTGGCCACATCTGCTGGCCTGAAGCCACTGCATTTCTTTGCAGAGCTCATGTTTCCACTCCACGAGCTCTGCATTATGGAGAGCAATGCTGCCTTTAGTTTGTGGGCTGCAGTTACAGTCCAGCTTGTAC
The DNA here is from genome assembly GCA_029375565.1 of Gekko gecko. Taxonomy (NCBI): domain Eukaryota; kingdom Metazoa; phylum Chordata; class Lepidosauria; order Squamata; family Gekkonidae; genus Gekko; species Gekko gecko. Next base: position 222,831,358 of record JAPDNY010000002.1, read on the forward strand.
TCCCCATTCTTTGCAGAGAGGATGCATCCTGGTGGCAGCGCCACCTTGGGGCCCGGCTACAGTGTGGAGGCCAGTGCCCAGTCCAGCCCTCTTTTCTTTTTTTATAAGTTTATTTATCAGTTTTTTGTTACAAAGAAAAAAGAAAAAGGTATACATAGTACATAGAAATCACTTTTGGGAGTTTACATTAGACATTTCTCTCAATCCATTTATTAACTTTATACCATCTTTTTGGAACACATTTTCATCTTTCCCTGACAATGTCATATTTAATTTGTCCATTTCCACTATTTTAAACATTTTCGTAATTAACTCTTCTCTGCTAGGTAATATGTCAGTTTTCCAACATTTTGCGATGAGGATTCTGGATACAGTAAGGATATATAGTATAGTACATAAATCATCTATATATCTAATTCCCAAGTGGCCCCCTGTGTGCGGATATCTAAATCCGCACATCGGGGGCACTTGGGGGGCAGGAGATTTTCCTGCGCACGTGGGTCAGTCCCCAGGTGTGCAGAAAAATCTAAAAAGTTTTAAAAACTGTGCAGGGAATATTTAAATCCCAAAAAAAGTATGAGCATTCCCTGCGCATGTGCAGAGAACGCTCTAGGAACTCTGCGGCAGTCCAGCGGCTGAGAGGCGCTCAGGCCTCGCCACCAGTGCCAGAGAGGGAAAATCAGCACGGGGGGAGATCATTGGGCCCGGTGGCTGGGAGGTACTCAGGCCTCACCGCCGGTGCCCACGGGGGGAGGGAAAATCGGCAGTGGGGGGGAGGTTGTCAGTCCTGGCGGCTGGGAGGCACTCAGGCTTCGCCGCCAGTGCCCGCGGGGGGAGGGGAAATCGGCGGTGAGGGGGAGATCATTGGGCCCAGCGGCTGGGAGGCACTCAGGCCTCGCCGCCGGTGCCCACAGGGGTGGGAGGGAAAATCAGCGGTGGGGGGGAAATCAGTGGGCCCAGCATCTGAGAGGCACTCAGGCCTCACCGCCAGTGCCCATGGGGGTGGGAGGGAAAATTGGTGGGGGTGGGGAAATCAGCGGGCCCAGTGGCTGGGAGGCACTCAGGCATCACCGCTAATGCCCACGGGAGTGGGAGGGAAAATCTGCGGTGGGGGGGAATCAGCGGGCCCAGTGGCTGGGAGGGCACTCAAGCCTCACTGCTGGTGCCCGCAGGGGTGGGAGGGAAAATCGGCAGTGTGGGGGGAAATCAGCAGGCCGGGGGGGGAGAGAAGGCTTACCTGCAGAGCTGCTTCTGCAGACCGGAAGCCTTTCAGAATACTCCCCTCCCCCCCGTGAGTATCGTGGGTCCTGCTTCTTGTCATGTTTAATTCCATCTGGTATTATGTTAAGCAAATAGGTTTCTGGTACAAATTGTAGATCTATGTCAGTAATCTCTACTACTAGCTGTTTGATGTTTTTCCAAAATTTACTAATCTTCTCACACTGCCACGAGGTATGGTAGAATGTTCCCACATTATTTTTACACCTCCAACAATTTCCAGGAACATCCTTATAACATATAGAGAGCTTATCAGATGTCCAGTGCCACCTGTAGAACATTTTAAATATATTTTCCTTATACAGCGTAGGTCTTAATAGTTTAACAGATTTTCAAGCTTTTGACCAGTCATCTATAGTCAAATTATGTCCTATATCCTGCATCCAAGTTACCATACATGGTTTTACTATTTCCTCTTGCATCTCATCCCACAATAAGAAGTTATATAATTTTTGGATCAATTTATCCGAGGATGAAAACCATATTTTATCTAATTCTTATTTTGTTGCAAAGTTCATTATTTTATCTTTAGCAAATCTCGATTTCAACTGTAACTTTCCCCAATTAGTAAGGTTAATGTTCATTGTAATACTTCAAACAATTTCAATTCTTTATTTTTGGTCAGTAATATTTCATATGTAACTCTCTGGTTATCTGTTAACAAAGTCGGCATTATAAAAGGGCGACCCACATAGGTATTTTGGCATAGAATCTTCCATTAGGTTTTCTCCATATCTTAATCAGTGCACCCCAAGTCCTATGACGAAAGGTTGAAGGAGCTGGGTATGTTTACCCTGGAGAGGAGAGGACTGAGAGGTGATATGATAACCACCTTCAAATACTTGAAGGGCTGTCATCTAGAGGATGGCATGGAGTTGTTTTCTGTTGCCCCAGAAGGTTGGACCAGAACCATTGGGTTGAAATTAAATCAGAAGAGTTTTCGGCTAAACATTAGGAAGAACTTCCTGATAGTTAGAGCAGTTCCTCAGTGGAACAGGCTTCCTTGGGAAGTGTTGGGCTCTCCTTCTTTGGAGGTTTTCAAACAGAGGCTGGATGGCCATCTGTCAGCAATGCCAATTCTGTGAACTTAGGCAGATAGTAAGACAGAGGGCAGGAAGGGTTGCCTCAGTGATTCATTCTTGTGGCCCTTTGTTATACCCCAAAGGGAAATGCTGATTGCCACTTTGGGGTCAGGAAGCAATCCTGGAGGATTTTTGTTATCTTCTGGATGTGGAACAGTGGTCACTGTGGGTGTGGAGGATGAGGTATTTGTGAATTTCCTGTATTGTGCAGGGGGTTGGACTAGATGACCCTGGAGACCCTTTCCAACTCTATGATTCTATATTCTTAGTAATTCTATTGATAATACTGGTTTTCACTGATTTACACAGGTAAATTTATTTCTCAGATCTCTCTTGGATCTCTTTTTAAAAGCTGCATAAGATAGGCTAGTTTCCAGTCTTGTGGTAAGAAAGGCAATTTTAGAGATATATATTATGGTTGGCACAGAGACCAGCAATTTCACATCTATGTTCATTAAATATTTTTGGATGTATGCCATCCAGATCCAGTCATTTTTAGTTTGTCTATTAGCCCTAGAACTTCATCTCTCATCACCTGTATTTGACTTGGGCTGCGGTCAGATGACAGGCTTAGCGTGGTCTGTCTGTGCTTCTAATCTCACCAGAGTTGGGGGGTTTTTCATGAAGAGGTTTGTTGAGATATCCCTGCACCATGCACTTACCCTGTGGTTGACTGTTCAGATTATTGCTGCATGGTAACCCTGGAGTGGTCAGTTGGGCAGCATCCTTTTTTTTTTCTTCCACACATGTGCACAAGCATGTAGCTGAAGCACTGGCTCCTTTTTGACAACTCCACAATCCCTCCACTAAGTATTGTGATAATTGGTTCCTATACAACTGTATTTCTCCACCAGAAATCACTCCCTTTCCTGGGTGATCTTACTCTATTTCCCACTCATATCATAGGGAAGTTTCCCCTTTCCCCCTCCCCACAGAGCCTTCCCACCAGAGCAATATTACAAAGTGTCTTGGAATAAGGTTCTGGGAGCAGAATCCTGGCCACCGATATGGGAGCCTAAATACGGACTATTTCCACCATCGTCCCACCCCAAGAAATGGCAGAAAGGGGCTTTTTTCTTGAATTTGTCGCTTAAAATCACCTCCCTGGGGGCTCCCGATCCCAACAAAACATTGCGGTGCACAAACACACAAGCGGTGCCTCACAACCCTGTGGCAGATATCCACTTATGCACATATTGCTAACTTTTTTTTTTTAAGAAGCAAAAACGGAAGGGAGACAGCAATGGCTTGAGACCACAATGGAGAGTTCAGACATCTGGAAATATAGGGTGAAACCAGACAATTCATAAACCTTGGACTTTCTCCGATATCAAAAAACATTGATTTGGAGATGGGTGAGAAGAGGAGGCAGATGACTGGGGAATGGGATATAGATGATGCTGTCTGATCATGCATTTTAAATCTGGAAGGGAACAGCAACTACATCGATCAAACAGCTCATCTGATCAGAGCCTCAATTCTTTAGACACCCTGACTGAAAACAGGGTGTAGACATGCTGAGAATTTAGCAGAAAATATATTCAGGAAGTAAATGTACTGTTTTCTATAGCATCAATCACTCATGAACAGAGTCTCAGCTTGGCTTGGCTTGCCTTTGCTGTACACCCCCTTACTCAAGCACCATACTGAGCAGTATCTGTGATGATATAGTTTCATTTCCTTCTGCCTTGTGGCTGCATTTACACCTGCAAAGTAAATAAAGTCCATTTTCCCCCAAGGCTGTGGTTCAATCAGGTAAACAAATGATGCCAGGGGATAGGAAACTGTGATTCCTATGGGGCTGTGAAGCAAGTGCATACACAAACTGCTGCAGATCCAAACAGGCCAGCAGCCATTAATGATGACTGGACACAAAAAAATACCAAACTTTTTTTAAAAATACTGTTTTTATATATGATTGACTGTTTCTGTTCATTCTTTATTTAAACAATTGGTAGCAGAGCCCAGCACAGCAGCAGCAATGGGTAGAGGGTTAATGTGCACTGTGTATGTGCAGAGAGTAACCTGGCAAACAGGCTGAAGCTGCTCACAAGCAGCCTTAACTGCCTGCTGAACAACTGGCTCCCTGATCACAATAAGCAAGCAGGACATGAGCCAAACCAGTGAGTGCTTGATCATTCCTTCTTTTTTTATTAATTTTTTTTATTTTTCAAAACCACAAGAAAGTAAGGAAGGGGAACTATAAACTACAGGAGAAAGTAAAGATAACCACTAAAAACCCAAGAGGTGGTGGTCATATAATGGTTACAATATAAAGCTTTAAGTGATAAAAAAGAGTGATTTGTTCCATTAAAAATTATAATATAAACCGCTTATATACTCCAAGTCCAGATAATCTGACTTAGTAAAGAACAATACCAAAGAACGTTTAAGTATAAAAAGAAAAATAGACTTTAGAGAGAGTTGACAACTCATTTGCCTCTTCTTTCCCTCAATCGAAATCCTTCCTTGGGGGCAGCCGCCCCATGTTCTGAGTCTGAGTCTTCTCCAGTAGGTGCTCCATCATCACTTCCCTTGCTGCTCTCCTCGTCATCTTCTTCTCCTATTGGACCAAGTTGTTGCTGCAGGAACTCCCGTGCTTTCATAATGGAGTCAATCTTTTCCCTCTTTTTGTTAAATTTAAAAAGTATGCCTTCAGGTACAATCCATTTGTAGGTTATGTTTTCTTTTGTAGAAACAAAGCCAAGTCTTTGTATTTTTTCCTTTTTTCCCTTATTTCCAAGGGAATGTCTTTCAAAACTCTTATCTCCTTGCCATCAATTTTAAGGACAGTTCCATTTGTTGCCTTTAATATCTGGTCCCTCACATGTCTAACCACCACCACCCTGGGCAGATTATTTTTCTTTATATATTTGGAATATGATCTATAGATTACATCCATCTCGCTTTGAAGAACATCCACTTTCAAATCTGCAACCGGTCCCAAAGCATCACTCATAGACTGCTTAAGATTCTTGCCTTTATTCTCAGGAACGCCTTGAAATTATTGAGATATAGATCTGAATGTGTGTGAGGTAGCAAGCAGTTACTGTAGATGAGTTTGATCTACCTGTCAAACCTAGCTGTCAGATTAGCAGCTATGTAACTACAAACAGGTGCTTCCTCCAGGTGTTGTTCATTCAGGTCAGGGATTGCATCACCTTGCTAGGGATTGGCTGGAGTGTAGCATAATAGCTGTATGCTTAGTGAGCTATAGGGGGCTTCAGCTCTCCGAAACTAAGGCGTGCCATACTGTCCAAGTGACTAGGTAACTCTCTGTATATATGTTGTATATATCTATTCACCTATAAATGCTTTGTGCATTTCTACATCTGGACAGTCTCCCGCTTCTGATTTATACACACCCAATAGGGTTATGGGCCCAGAGTGGTAGACTGCACTGGCTGGTGGAAGCTCTACACAGAGTGTTGTTGCTGAGAGCGGTGAACAGAGGTGAATGAGAGCAGCTGACTGGGAGAGTTTTGAGGACAGCCTTCTAGCCTGTTTGTTTGGCAGTACAACTGCAGTGGGAGGTGCTGCTCCTGACTCATCTGCTGAGAGCAGTTTGTCGGAGACTGAGGATGACAGGAGACCTGCAGAGGTAATTCTAGCAGTCCCTGCAACAGATGGTGATAGCGCTATGGCACAATCAACTATAACCCTCATAGACAAACTTACTGACTCTAATTACTCCTCATGGAGTCTAAAAATGGAGTGGTTCCTGAATAGGGAAGCTCTTTGGCGGTTTGTGCATAACCCTCCTCCAAGCCCTTTATCTGCAGCTGATGCAGCGTCAGACGAGAAGGCATTGGCAGATATTATACTCAGCCTGTCTGACTCACAGCTGGTATTTGTCCGGTCCCAGCTGTCTGCAAAAGGTGCATGGGATGCTCTGCGAGGGGTCTATGCGAGGGAGTCGGCTGGAACGCTAATTGTCTTAATGAGGCGTTTGTACCGGCTTCAAATGCAGCCAGGAAGTTCTGTTCAAGAGCATGTAAATGCCTTGGCTGACTGCTATTTTCAGCTTGACTCTAGAGGCAAACACATTGAAGACTTGGACAGAGTGTTTATTTTGCTTTCATCTCTTCCCCCTGAGTTTAACCCTTTGATTTCTTCATTGGAAACACTAGACCCTGCTCATTTAACTTATACCTATGTGGTGTCTCGCTTGTTGGATGAGGAGGCACGGCTGCGTTCCTCATAGCTGTGTGCTGGGCAGCGTGCCAAGCTGGAGAGACGAGAAGGGGCCCTATCAGAGGATGTTCTGAGGAACGACTGTTTGTCTTCCAAAGCATGTTCCAAGCAAGCTAATGTTCCTGCAGCTTCCAGAGTTCGTCGGTGCTAACTCCACTTAAAGCTATACAGGTGGATCAAGGTGGGAAATTTATGTCAGATCAATTTGACCAGTTGTTAGAGTCAAATGGTGTGGTCAAGAGAGTAACAAATACAGCTTCTCCTCAAGAGCACGGTTTAGCTGAAAGGAAGAATTCTACTCTCCAAACCATGATGTTTGCTATGCTAGCTGATGCTAATCTTAAAATGATGTTTTGGGCAGAGGCTATCTGTGCTGCATGTTATTTGTCTAACACAGGGGTCCTCAAACTTTTTAAACAGGGGGCCAGTTCACTGTCCCTCAGACCGTTGGAGGGCCGGACTATGTAACAGTCCAGAGGCAGCAGCAGCAGCAGAGGACGATGCCGGGAAGCGGGAGGCAGCGCGGGGTCCTTCCCTGGAGGTTCCCCCGGGCAACACGCGATCCGCCCCCTCCCTGGTGCCTGGTTCCCGCCCCGCGGGATCCCCGCAGAGTCACCTCCTCCCAAGCCCACCCGAGGTCCGCTCGTGCGTCGGGTGGCACTGCGAGCTGCAGCCCCCGGCCTGCCGGCGAAGGGGAGGAGGGGGGCTTTCTGCTGAGTGGGACCGGCCCGGGACCAGACCACGGCGTCTGCCTGCCAGGCTTGCTCCGCTGCAGGAAGAAGGTAGCGATCCAGGCCAGGTGTGTGTGGGGGCTCCTGGAGATTCGGGGCTGGGCCATGGCAGCGGCCGCCCCCCACCAGGCCCCGCCCTCTGGGTCTTCGCACCCGCCCGCCCGCAGAAGTGAGAGCCCTGCCTGCCCCCCCAAGGGCATGTTATCTCTACCAGAGGAGGAAAGGAAGCCTTGGTTAGAGGCTATGCAAGTTGAATACAATGCCTTAACAAACAGCAAGGTTTTTACTTGGGTACAAAAGCCTTCTGACTCAAATGTAGTTCGCTGTAGATGGTTATTCAAATTAAAAACATTGCAGGATGGGTCTTTACAATATAAAGTGTGTCTTGTGGCACAAGGCTATTCACAGGTCTATGGTTTAGACTATGATTCAGTATTTTCACCTACGGTGCGTGGTGAATCTTTTAAAGTGGCACTATGTCAAGCAGGAGTTAAGAAGAAACTGATCCAACATTTTGATGTTAGCACTGCTTTTCTACATGCTACTCTAGAGGAAACCATTTATATGAAGCAGGTACCAGGTTTTGAACAACTGATAAAGGTTTGGTACTCAAATTGAATAAAGCTCTGTATGGGTTGAAGCAATCAAGCCGACAATGGTTCCTTTATATATCTTCTGCATTCAAAAAATATGGCTTCAAGCAAAGTGTAGCGGATCCTTGTATCTTTACCAGACGTGTGTTGACATCTGATGTAACAATTCTTATTTTTGTTGATGATATCTTGGTTATACATGATACTGCTGCGCAGTTACAATGGTTTAAGAGTGTAGCTCAAAGTACCTAAGATTAAATACTTTGGCCCAATAAGCAATTATCTGGGTGTCACAGTGACACAAGATTCTGATGGATGTTACCAATTAAGTCAAAAGGATAAGATTGCTAAACTGTTACTCGAATTTGGTATGACAGATGCAAAGGTGGTTTCTACTCCCATGAGTACAAGTTATCTGAAAGAACCTGATGATGATTTATGCTATGATATTACCAGGTACCAATCTTTAGTAGGTTCACTTTTATATCTAGCTACATGGACCAGACCTGACATCTGTTACGCAGTTCACTTATTATGTCAGAGGATGCACTGTCCTTACCAACGTGACTGGACAGCTGCAAAGAGAGTCCTCAGGTATCTTAAAGGCACTTTAGATTATAATTTAAGTTTAAAGGTATCAGGACAACTTACTCTACATGCTTATTGTGACTCTAGCTGGGCTGATAGTACAGGGGCAAAGTCCACTACAGGGATGGTGATTATGTTAAATGATGCTGTAGTAATGCATAAGTCTTTGAAGCAGTCAATCATTGTCACTAGTACCTGTGAAGTGGAATATGCTTCTATTCATGATACAATTATACAACTTGAATGGATGTATCAGTTGTTGAAAGATTTGAATATAACCTGTAATCTTCCAATCCAGAACTCTTGTGACAACTCTGCTGCCCTGAGCTTGTCTGAAGACTGTGGTGCAAGAGCCAGAAGCAAGCACATCTTGATTTGTTATCAAACTGTTAAAACCCATGTTGCTAATGGTTTTGTGCAAATTGTTAAATGTGCTTCTGATTGTAATCTGGCTGATGTATTAACGAAATGTATGTACTCTGATCAGTTTAATTACTTTAGAGTAGGTTTAGGCATAACTCTTGCTCCCTTAGAGGCGTATTGAGATATAGATCTAAATGTGTGTGAGGTAGCAAGCAGTTACTGTAGATGAGTTTGATCTATCTGTCAAACCTAGCTGTCAGATTAGCAGCTATGTAACTACAAACAGGTGCTTCCTCCAGGTGTTGTTCATTCAGGTCAGGGATTGCATCACCTTGCTAGGGATTGGCTGGAGTGTAGCATAATAGCTGTATGCTTAGTGAGCTATAGGGGGCTTCAGCTCTCCGAAACTAAGGCGTGCCATACTGTCCAAGTGACTAGGTAACTCTCTGTATATATGTTGTATATATCTATTCACCTATAAACGCTTTGTGCACTTCTACATCTGGACAGTCTCCCGCTTCTGATTTATACACACCCAATACTTTAGAGTAGGTTTAGGCTTGATTTTTCCATTTGAATAAAGCTTGATTTTTCCATTTGAAGCTGCAGAAGCTGGGCTTCATCAGAGTGTCTCTTCTTTTTCATCTCCTGCATTTGCTTTTTAAGCTTTTTAGTATTGGCATCCAGTTCCTTAAGGTTCTCCACATGTTGCTCTGTTTTTTTCATAGTCTCATTTAACTGTAGTTGCTGTGCAGAAAAATTTTGATTAAGTGTTGTCATTTGCTCCAGCAGGGGTTGCAAGGCGTCTGTTTGCATCTTAGAGAAGTCTATGGTTACGTCTGGTCTCGTGACCGCACTCGCTGGGCTAGCACTTCCTGAAGGACGCTTAGGTTTCGTTTCATTATCTTTCTCTATCTTTTTCAGCGACATCTTTGAGGACGTTTACGTTTAAAGAAAATGACCAAAAGCCTCTGGAGTCTACAAATTGCTTGTAAGTCTCTTGGAAAGTCCTTACTAAAGTCTCATTCTGGTTTCAAATCCATCCCCCCTCATGCTTTAAGCCCGTTTTCTGATCATTCCTTCTTAAGAGTAACTGACCTACAGTAACCCAGCAAGCCTAGCTCTTCTAGTCCACCACTCTAATCACTACACCACACTACCTGCCAACCCAGATTAGTTGTTGTTTCGTGTCATTAATTACTTCACAAACAATACCTACTTGATGCTCCTGACACTTGTACAATCATCTTCAGCACAGCGGGGGGGCCCCACAGGTAGTTTAAGTGTTGCTAAGGTTTAAAAATTTAAAAAAAGACTGGAACAAGAGAAATCTTAGCAGAATCCCAGGAATGGGGAATGATAATTAACAAACTGCATCTTTTATGGAACACTGTGATGGAACAAATGAAATTGCCATCTAGAGAAGTATAAGTTTATTTGACTATCATTACTGGTGTTTACATTCTTTACTATCTTTGTGAGACAGACTTTGATATCTGGATTTAGTATACATTGTATTTTCATATTATTTTTCTATAATAAAAAGCACAGCAGTTGTGATAACACTGAAAGGGTTAACTCTGGGAAGTATTATATTTCTCCTAAGCCAAAGTAAAATAATTTAAGTGCTGGTAAAATGCATTATTTTGACCATTTTCTTTGGGAAACTCACAAAACTCCATATAGCCCAAATGAGCCTGACTGGCTGCCAGCAGTATGAGCCTTGTATGAGGAGCCTGATTCCCTTCCTCTTAATGGCCAGTCTCTCTTTTCCTGAAAACAAGGAAAAAATAAGCCCCTTGCTTTATTAACACTTCTACATAATTCAGGCCCTAGCTGGTAGATAAAGGAGACTGTTCTATTAATCTCGAGGCCTAGGAAGAGAGGCCACATGAATCTATTAGTGGATAATCTGTTTTGCTCCAGGATGATGGATGGGGCTCATTTCAAGACCTAATCAAGTCTGCATATAGTGTCTAGAGGAAATGGAGTAGCCCCAGAAAAGATGGCTGCCATATTAGGACATATGTGTACAGGAAACTACATTAGCCCAATGTTTATGGCTCAACATACATCCAGATCTTTACCACATCTATTTTCACATTACACTCTGAAGCCGATTCTCAGAGGTAACCTGACATGTTCAGTGCAAACCCAAATATGTTTACTCGGGTTCCTGTTAGCTCACTGTGGCTTAATCTTCTGCAAGTATGCTTAGAATTGTGGTATTAGATAAATTTTTGCATTTCTTATCACTTTGGATTCTGGTGCTCCTGGGGGGAGGAAAGTATAGCAGTGGAACCAGACAGGGAACTAAAAGAAGGGAGCGGAGAAATAGAACAGCTCAGCACCCTTCCACCATACGTTCCATCCCGAAGGTTGTTGGCAGAGGGGCTAGGATGTGGCCCCTCTGGCACTGGCATTGTGCAATGCCAGGTCTATAAAAAATAAGACCACATATGTGGCCATATTCCTTCAGGACACTCGCGGGTATTGAGTGCACCGGCCTGGTGCAGGAGGCTGGGGAGAGATTGGTGATTTGGCTGGTGTACCAACTGCCCAATGCACCAGCCAATAGCCTGCCATCCCTGATGGAGGCCATATGAGACTGGGCACTGGAACACCCTAGGCTGATAGTCTTGGGTGATTTCAATGTCCACGCCAATGATGTGACCTCTATTCAGGCAACGGATCTAGTGTCATCCATGGTGGCGCTGGGACTCTCCCAATTTGTAGCAACCCCCACTCACCAGGCCAGACACACAGTCAATCTGATCTTTGCAGCCGGGGTAACAGTAGACCGGATTACTGCCTTGGCAGTACCATGGTTGGACCACCATGCCCTGAGGGCCTGTCTGAATGTCCCACTTCAACTCTGTTTAAGCGGTGAGCATATTTTAGCTCGCCCATGGAGCCAAATGGACCCAGTACGACTCCAGATGGCTCTGCAGGATCCGATACCCCCTGGCAGCTCATTGGATGAGCTTGTAGGGGATTGGCAAATCTCTGCAGCCATCGATGAGATCACTCGCCAGGGCCCTCTGCCCCCCCCCCACTCTAGGCTTGCTTACCTGGTTCACCCAGGAGTTGTGGCTTATGAAGCGTGGGCTAAGACAGCTAGAGAGATGGTGGCGGCAAGCTCATGATGAAGCTACAAGATCATCTTATAGGGTGTTTATGAGATCCTATGAGATGGTGGTCAAAGCTGAAAAGAGAGATACAATCGCATCTGCAAGCTCACGCTCAGCCCAATTATTTAGAACAATTCAGTCTTTAACTGTACTGCCACAGGGCAGATTAAATTCTAGAGAATTGGATATTGGCTATGAGGCTTTTGTGAGCTATTTCACAGATAAAGTCTTGTCGCTCCGCCACAACCTTCCCATCACAGTTGATACAGTTAATGAACTCAAGGCTCCATGCATATCTTCTAGTCCGATTTTGGGTTATTTCAGTCCATTCAGTCTAGAGGAAGTTGACAGATTGCTCTCAACAGTACGCCCAACCATGTGCAGCCTTGATCTGTGCCCTTCATGACTAATTAAAACTGGTCATGAGGGGTTCCAAGGTGCCCTTAGGGATATTATCAACAAATCCTTCTCAAAGGGACTGTTCCCGGGGGCACTCAAGGAAGCAATGGTCCGCCCTCTCTTAAAAAAAATCTTTGGATCCGGCCAAATTGGCGAACTATCGGTCAGTGTCCAATTTGCCCTATTTGGGCACATTAATTGAGAGGGTGGTGGCAATACAGTTGCAGTCCAGCTTCTGCCTGGGCCATGGGATGGAGACAGCACTGGTCACCCTCACAGATGACCTCCAGAGGCATCTGGATTGAGGTGGGATGGCAATGCTGTTGGACCTGTCAGTGGCATTTGACACGGTTGACCATCAGCTACTGACCCACCACCTCACTGACATGGGGGTGCAGGGGCTTGCCTTGCAATGGCTCGTCTCCTTTCTCCAGAGTCAGGGACAAAGGGTGCTGCTTGGGGAGCAGATGTCCCGAAGGCACCCGCTGATCTGCAAAGTGCCTCAAGGGGCAGTGCTCTCCCCGATGTTATTCAACATCTACATGCGCCCCCTTGCCCAGATTGCCTGGAGGCATGGGCTAGGGCAGGGGTCCTCAAACTTTTTAAACAGGGGGCCAGTTCACTGTCCCTCAGACCGTTGGAGGGCCGGACTATGGAACAGTCCAGAGGCAGCAGCAGCAGCAGAGGACGATGCCGGGAAGCGGGAGGCAGCGCGGGGTCCTTCCCTGGAGGCTCCCCCGGGCAACGCGCGATCTGCCCCCTCCCCGGCGCCTGGTTCCCGCCCCGCGGGATCCCCGCAGAGTCGCCTCCTCCCAAGCCCACCTGCTCGTGCGTTGGGTGGCACTGCGGGCTGCAGCCCCCGGCCCGCCGGCGAAGGGGAGGAGGGGGGCTTTCCGCTGAGTGGGACCGGCCCAGGACCAGACCACGGCGCCCGCCTGCCAGGCTTGCTCCGCCGCAGGAAGAAGGTAGCGATCCGGGCCGGGCGGGGGGGGCTCCTGGAGATTCGGGGCAGGGCCGTGGCAGCGGCCGCCCCTGCCAGGCCCTGCCCTCCGGGTCTTCGCACCCACCCACCCACAGAAGTGAGAGCCCCGCATGCCCCCCTGAGGGCATGTCCCCCGCACACACCCGGCGGGCCGTATAAATGTCCTCGGTGGGCCGCATGTGGCCCGCAGGCCGTAGTTTGAGGACCCCTGGGCTAGGGTGTCACCAATATGCCGATGACACCCAGCTATATCTGTTGTTGGGCAGCCAGTCTGACTCTACCCCATAAGACCTGGACTGGGTGCTGCAGGACGTGGCTGGTTAGCTCAGACTGAGCTGATTGAAATTGAATCCGATGAAGACAGAGGTCCTGTGCCTGAGTCAGAGCAGACCAGGGGTAAGGATCCCACTACCAGCCTTTGATTGGGCACCGTTGGTGCCAGCGCCGATGGTTAGGAATTTGGGAGTGCTCCTGGATGCCTCCCTAACAATAGAGGCCCAGGTAGCAGCCACTGCCAAGGTGGCCTTTTACCATCTTTGGTTGATCAGGCAGTTGGTTCCCTTCCTCATACCCAATGATCTGGCAACACTGATCCATGCAATGGTCACCTCGAGATTAGACTACTGCAACACTCTCTACATGGGGCTGCCCTTGTCGCAACTTGGGAAGCTACAGCTGGTGCAAAATGCAGCAGCCAGGCTGTTGATAGGCTTCCCCTTATGGGAGCACATCCAGCCTGTGCTAAAGGCATTGCACTGGCTGCCAATAGCATTCCAGATTTGCTTCAAGATGCTGGTTTTGACCTTTGGAGCCCTATATGGCCAGGGTCCGACATACCTAAGAGACTGCCTTTCCCCATATATACCCCAGAGAGCACTTTGGCCAGGGTCACAAAACCAATTGGCCCTTCCAGGTCCCAAGGACGCCAGGCTAGCTGCAACCAGGGCCAGAGCTTTCTTGGTGGCAGGTCCACACTGATGGAATGAGCTCCTGGAGAAGATCAGGGCCTTGCGGGACCTTTTGCAGTTCCACAGGACCTGCAAGATGGAGCTCTTCCACGAGGCTTTCAACTAGGAGCCACCACCACTATCATCATTAGCAACAAATGAAGCCTGTTGCCTGGCCTATTACTGATAGCCTGTGCTCACCGTCCAAAATTGAGAATGACCAACAAGCTGATATCAAGTGAAATTACAGAATGTATGAGGCCATCTTGATATTCTAAGCCAACTGCTAGTACTTTAATATTTTGTAAGTTGGTTTTAATGAATTGTTTATGAACTGTTCGAAGGCTGTTTTTAGATGTATACATTTATTGCTATTGTGTTTTTATTATGTGAGCTGCCCTGAGCCTACTATGGTGGGGAGGGTGGGGTACAAATCCAAATAGATAAATAAATAAAACTGTAAACATACATTACAGTGCAATTCTAACCAGAGTTACATTGATCTCAATATGTTTAGAAGGCTGCAGCTGCTTAGGATTGTATTGTTAATGTCTATAACAGGGGTCCTCAAACTTTTTAAACAGGGGGCCAGTTCACTGTCCCTCAGACCGTTGGAGGGCCGCCACGTTCGCCCCTCCCCCCCACCAGCCTGCTCGCCCCGCCGCCGCATTCGCCCCTCCCCCCCGCGACCAGCCTGCTCGCCCCACCACCGCGTTCGCCCCCTCCCACCACCAGCCTGCTCGCCCCGCCGCCGCGTTCACCCCCTCCCCCCACCAGCCTGCTCGCCCTGCCACAGCGTTCGCCCCTCCCCCCACCAGCCTGCTCACCCCGCCGCCGCGTTTGCCCCCTGCCCCCCACTAGCCTGCTCGCCCCGCCGCTGCGTTCACCCCCTCCCCCATGACCAGCCTGCTCGCCCCTTCCTCCTCCTCAGCTCCTGGGCACTCTTGCCGCCCAGGGCTGCTGGAGGAAGAAAGAGGCCGTGGGGGGTGGCTTTGAGGGGGGCGGGGGCGGCATTTGCCGCCCCTAAGAGCTCGCCCCCCCTAGTGAGCGAGCCAGCAGTGCCTCTCCCAATGGGGCTACTCGGGAGGAGGAGCCCGGCAGGCAGGTGGGGCGCTGCTGCTGCGCTCCCCGAGGAGGAGGCGGCTCCGGGGGGCATAAACACTCGGCAGGCCGCATAAATGTCCTCAGCGGGCCGCATGTGGCCCGCGGGCCATAGTTTGAGGACCCCTGGTCTATAACAACTACCCCAAAACCACCTGTGCTTGCTGCTATCACAATTTTTATCCCACTCTTCTTCAAAGATGCTGGGGGGGGGTGCTACATCTATATAATTGGTAGTTCTGGTGCTGATTTTTGTTAATGTGATGATTGCAGTTTTGTCCTTTTTTAAAAAAAAAATCAAGAATTGTTCCAATGTGTTTTGTTCACCCTTAATTGAAACTGTAATGTCTTTAAAAGTATTTTTAACTTTTTTTAAAGCAGTCCTAAACAGAAAGAACAGTAAAGTTGACTAGAATGTTCATTTGATTTCCCAGTTTCTATTTTGCAGTTTTGTTAAGGTTTTGATTATGACTTGAATTGATTTAGTAACTGATCGTTTATAGTTTGGTCTGAATAACAAATGAAATATTAGCAAATTTATTAATGGATAGTATTAAAAACTATCCATCCAGTTTATTTTATCTGGTCAAATGGTTTATTCAGGCTCTGATTCAAAAGATAAAGACAACAATAAGAACCTGACATGCAAACATCTCAAATCACATGGTCTGCCCCTGTTTGTGGCAGATGGATTGAGTTTGTGAAGTCTACACAGACCAAGATTCTGCATGCAATGGGGAAGGTGTGTGTTATGTACTGGGTTATCAATGTTTGTAAAGTGGGAGCTTTGGTCACAACTCCATGGACTATCAGCATCCTCATACTAGCAACCGGATTGGTCGCTGTGCTACAACAGACCAATCTGTAGATTCTGACTTTCAGCAGGAATGATTCCCATTGGTCCTAATCACTCATCATTGATTGGATGTTATTGTTCCAGGAGGTGTGGTTTCCCTGGTTCAAACTGTATATAGTTGGATCGTCCTGTGTGTTGTTTGTCTGTGTTCTGAGCTAATAAAGAAATCACTTGTTGAAACGCTGCCAGAATCTTGTCATCAGTGGAGAGAAACTATGCACAAATCGACAAGGAAGCCCTTGCTGCTGGCGTAAAGAAATTCCACGATTTTGTGTACGGATGATGGTTCCAGATTGTGACTGACCATAAGCCACTCTTGGGCTTATTCGCACCAAACCACCAAACGCCCCAGGTCCTGTCCCCACGAATGCTCCGTTGGTCGGTCTTTTTGTCTGCATTTACCTACAACCTATCCTACCGACCGGGGAAGGCTATCAGCCACGCCAATGCACTGAGCTGTCTGCCTCTTAGAGAACCGGCTGTTGACCTCTCCCTGGCCTACCAAATCATGGCCATTGAAGAGCTTCCCCAGCCACCACTTCATGCATCCAATGTCGCATCGCACTCCACAAAGGACCCCACAATTTCCTGGGTCCTCAACTGGGTGTGGAGGGGATGGCCATCTGGCCGACTAGACACTGAGTTCCAGGCTTACAAATCATGCCAACACAAACTGTCAGTCCACAAAGGATGCCTGCTTTGGGGGAACGCATGGTCATTCCCCCCAAACTTTGCTGCAGTGTGTTAGAAGCCCTGCACGCCGGACACCCAGGAGTTGTACAGATGAAAGCGCTAGCTTGTAGCTACACCTGGTGGCCGGGGTTGGACCAAAGAAATAGAAAGTTGGGTTCAGACTTGCCAGCTCTGCCAAGAGTCATGACTGGAACCGCCTCAGGCACCAGTACAGCACTGGGAAACTACCTGAATGCCGTGGTCCTGTCTGCACATAGACTTTGTGGGCCCTTTTCAGGGACAAACCTTTTTGATTGTTGTGGATTTGTTTTCTAAGTGGCTGGAAGTAGTCCTGATGTCAGTAATGACCTCTGCATTGGTCATTTGGGTGTTGTGCTGCATTTTTAGTATGCATGGACTGCCAGAGACTATCATGTCTGACAATGAGACACAATTCACATCATCCGAGTTCCAGAGGTTCATGGATGCCAACTTGATTTGGCACATAATGGCAGCCCCTATTCATCCATCCACTAACAGGCAGGCCGAACGAATGGTCCACACTACAAAGGACACACTGCGAAAAATAGTCTATGGTGACTGGAACCTGAGACTGGCAGACTTCCCCCTGCAGCAGCACATAATGCCTCACAAGACTACCAGGAGGAGACCTGTGGAACTTCTGATGAACTGCCGCTTATCTACAATGCTTGACCGTCTGCACCTGGACCTCACATCAGATCGTCCGCCACAGTGAGAGGTTCCGGAGCCTCTCTGTTCTTTCCAGCCTGGTGACCTTGTCTATGCCTGGAACTACAGTGATGGGTCAATCTGGATTCCAGCTACAGTCACAACAGCTACCAGACCAGTATCATACGTGGTAATTACGTTGGAAGGGAGAAGTCTTCGGAGACACCTTAACCAGCTTAGGCGGTGCTGGGTTAGGGACTCAGAGCCAGCTGAAACAGACACACAAGTGTGTTCACCTCCAATCGTCCCCCAGCCAAGTACTGAGTCGGAGGCGAGCGCTGCTTGGAGCTCAAGAACTCTCTAGCATGGACACTGTCCATCAAGCCTGAGAGTCATGGCGCTATGGTCCCCGACTGCACTATGGACTGTCAGCCACCCAGTTCCACCATGGACCCCACTTTGACAGTTGGGGAACCACGGTATTCCCAACAAGTAAGGACTCGCCCTAATTATTTGAGAGACTATGTGTGCTAACTTAGGGGGAGGAATGTTATGTACTGGGTTATCTATTGTTAGCCTGATTGCACGTTATTATGAATAATAACGAGGGGAATATGATTATTAATAGGCAATCGGCTGCGAGAGCGAACACCTGTGTATAGAGGTCAGCCCCACCGGGAGGTGTTGGTAACAGACCAGGAGACTTTGTAAGGTTGAAAAATAAAGTCTTTTACTGAAGTTCTTCACAAGCAAACAATACACAGTCTCACACACAATTACTCAGGTCTAGGAAGATACAGAGAGAAATAAGCACATTTGCATTAGCAGGTAAATTGTTGGTGGGAAATACTTACTGGTCCCGTTGTGCAGAGTGTTCCTCAGGAAAAATGGAGGGGAAGGAAACTAAGAAAAATGGGGAACCATGTGGCCTGGCCAGCAGGTAGCAAATGGAAACTCAGGCTGCAGACCTAGAGTTTAAAGATGGAGGCAAGGGTTGGGGATAGCAAGCTGGACATAAGAGGGTCAAAGATTCGATAGGGGTCGGAGAGCAGAGAGAGAGGTGGTCAGGCATCTCCTTATAAGCAGGAGGGTGGGGGCTGGTCCCAACCCCTGGTTCCACCTCCTGGTAAGTCTGTCCCTAAAAATACCCTATTGGTTAGAAGGTGTAGGGGAGGTGTACCTGAGGGGTGGTCAATACTGAGAGCTAGAAACTTGCTCATGTCTGACACCTGGTAGCAGCTAGGATGAGTCACCAGGCCGATTCCATTGTCTTCTTGATGGCATTAGCCAGGCTGCTGATGGCCATCAATTAGTTACCAGGCAACGATGAATAGACTCTGCCAGGTCTACGTGAGGTCTTGCAGGTGAGGGGGGAAGGAAAGAGGCTGCCTGCCTGATGTAGAAGGAACTCTCAATGGCGGTTTTGGAATTCCTAGTCCTTGTATTGTATTAAGGCATGGTGCTGTGTTTAGCGCATACTGGGTCTGCTCCATTCTCCTTCATGAGGAACAGGCTGGTAACCTATGCTGGGCACTGGAGCTGCTGGGGAGGTCAGGAGAACGTCTCTTGCCTGGGTGCAGTCTCTTCTGGCATCTTGGTGGGGTTACCATGTGGTTCAGTCCCTTAGGTATACACTGGCACAGTTTATTATTTTATTACAGTC
This sequence comes from Gekko gecko, assembly GCA_029375565.1. NCBI lineage: Eukaryota > Metazoa > Chordata > Lepidosauria > Squamata > Gekkonidae > Gekko > Gekko gecko. The sequence goes on from JAPDNY010000002.1 coordinate 222,850,628, forward strand.
CATAAAGAGGCTCAAAAGCCTTGCAGGGCAACACTATGTTTGTAAAGTGGAAGCTTCGGTCACAACTCCATGGACTATCAGCATCCTCATACTAGCAACCTGATTGGTCGCTGTGTTACAACAGACCAATCTGTAGAGACTCTGACTTTCAGCAGGAATGATTCCCATTGGTCCTAATCACTCATCATTGATTGGATGTTATTGTTCCAGGAGGTGTGGTTTCCCTGGTTCAAACTGTATATAGTTGGATCGTCCTGTGTGTTGTTTGTCTGTGTTCTGAGCTAATAAAGAAATCATTTGTTGAAATGCTGCCTCAATCTCAGTACATAATAGTGTGCAAAAGAAAGGGTTAGCCCACTGTTCGTAGGCTCTACATAGCTGGCCCAAGAAGAGGCAAGACTGTGTAAATACCTAATGATGATCTGGTGAGACTTATGCTGGGTTAGATTCTCCACTAGTAGCAACACATTCCTCCAGCACAAGGATTGCACTACTGGTCCAAGATGCTGTGAGAATGCTGTTTGTACCAGAGGACTGCACCAGTGTCAATGGCACAAACTGATAGGATCTAATCCACTGAATACAGGCTGGAACAGGGAGCCAATCTAGGGGATATGTAATGGGCCCATAATGAGTCAGAAACCCAGGATGGTGTATATGGCATAGTGGTTAGAATGTTGGACTAGGGTGATCCAGGTTTAAATCCCCACTCAGTTATGAATTGCACTTGGTGGCCTTTGGCCACTAAATGTGAGGGATGTGGAACTTGACCCAAGAAGGCCTGTACTGTGCTTGGATGCCCTGGCTAGGGTAGAGCTAATGTGCATGTATTGCTTCATTCTAAAAGAGGTCACCAGTTACTACAATCAATTTTTGTGATGACCTTCTAAATCTAGAGTATAAATTTATTGTGGCTCTTCCTGTAGTCACTGTCAGTACACATATGTAGATAGACCAGGAATGTTTCCCATTCTGAAAGAAAATGCCTGTAATTTCAACCATTGCTGGCATCTGCATGTGTTAAGTTAATAACCCAACCAGGCTTTTAATTAGCGTTTTTATCTTATTAGCTTTTAAAATGGCCTGGTTCTGTTTTATTGGCAGTTTTAATGCAATTTATATCCATTGGCTTGTTTTAACATTGTTACGTTGTTTTAATTGTAAGCCACCTCAAACAGGAACCGTGCTTTTCCTCCAGTGCATCTCTGAGACATGGATTTGGGAGATGCCCTGGAGGAAATTTTCCCCTCTTGTGTTCTGTAAGTTTCACCTCCCTAAGATAGGTGCTTATTTTCCCCAGATGCTCCCTGAAGAGTGTGGGCAACTGGGGTTATTTTACCAGGCCCTCCATCTGGCAGTGCATATATGCAGGGCTCTTTTTGTAGAAAAAGCCCAGCAGGAACTCATTAGCATAATAGGCCACACCCAACAGTAAACTCATTAGCATATTAGGCCACACCTGACAGCACAGCTCATTAGCATATTAGGCCACACCCTATTGTTACCAGAAGTGTGGTCACCTTTACCTTGTTTGTTGTCAAAACCCAGGGCTTTTTTTGTAGCAGGAACTCCTTTGCATGTTGCATGTTTTTTTATAGAACTCCTTTGCACTAGGGGCCACACACCCCTAGGATAGCCAATCCTAATGAGTTTCTGCTGTTGGGTGTGGCCTGTTATGCTAATGAGTTCCTGCTGGGCGTGGCCAACTCAGGAGCCAGCCCAGAGCTCCGTTCCTGTGCATTCTTGCCCAAAAATAGCTCTGCATATATGTGTGTTTATCTTGATATAGCCTATTGAAAGCAAATGCTGCCAGCTAGTACCAGTCCGGATCTTCAGCATGAAGCAAAGGTGGCATCTTATGCTGAATCTCAGTCTCCGACTGAACTAAGTTTCTATATACTCTAAGCGTACTATAAGGGTTTTGCTACACAGAGTATTACAGAACATGTCTTGGGTCCCTAACAATGTGTTTACATTATAATTGTGATGGTAATGAGTTGTGTGGGTGAGAAGAAAGATAAGGCGATTCAGTACATGTGAAAGGTATTGCCCAAGAAATTTCTCTTCACCTAGAAGATATTGTGGGAAATCCAAGGAGATGTACTTATATGTGTGTGGGAGCAAGAGAGAGTGTGACCATAAGAACATAAGAGAAGCCAATGTTGGATCAGGCCAATGGCCCATCCAATCCAACACTCTGTCACACAGTGGCCAAAAATAACAAGTGCCATCAGGAGGTCCAGCAGTGGGGCCAGGACACTAGAAGCCCTCCTACTGTTGCCCCCACCAAGCACCACTTATCACTTGCCCCAGACTGAGAGTTCCTATCTGTACTTTGTGTCTAATAGCCACCGATGGACCTCTGCTCAGTACATTTATCTAATTCCCTCTTGAAGCCATCCATGCTTGTAGCTGCCAGCACCTCCTGTGGCAGTGAATTCCATTTGTTAATCACTCTTTGGGTGAAGAAGTACTTCCTTTTATCTGTTCTAACCCAATTGCTCAGCAATTTTATTGAGTGCCCACAAATTCTTGTATTGTGAGAAAGGGAGAAAAGTACCTCTTTCTCTACCTGCTCTATCCCATGCATAATCTTATAAACCTCGATCATGTCACCCCTCAGCCATTGTTTCTCCAAGCTAAAGAGTCCCAAGCGTTTTAACCTTTCTTCATAGGGAAAGTGTTCCAACCCCTTTGTCATTCTAGTTGCCCTTTTCTGCACTTTCTCCAATGCTATAATATCCTTTTTGAGGTGTGGTGACCAGAACTGTACACAGTACTCCAAATGAAGTCGCACCATTGATTTATACAGGGGCATTATGATACTGGCTGATTTGTTTTCAATTCCCTTCCTAATAGTCCCCTGCATAGCATTGGCCTTTTTTACTGCAGTCGCACAGTGTCTTGACATTTTCAGTGAGTTATCTACTACGACTCCAAAATTTCTCTCTTGGTCAGTCTCTGCTAGTTTGGACCACATCAACACGTATTTATAATTAGGATTTTTGGCTCCAGTGTTATCACTTTGCACTTGACCACATTGAACCCCATTTGCCACATTGATGTCCACTTGCCCATCCTCGACAGATCCCTTTGGAGTGCCTCACAATCCTCCCTGGTTCTCACCACCCTGAACAACTTTGTGTCATCTGCAAATTTAGCCACTTCATTGCTTACTTCCAACTTCAAATGATTAATAAACAAATTTAAAAGAATCAGACCAAATACTGATCCCTGTGGTACCCCACTTCTTACCACCCTCCACTGAGAACATTTCCCATTTATATTCTGTTTCCTATTAATTAGCCAGTTTTTGATCCACAAAAGGACTTGTCCTTTTATCCCGTGACTACTGAGCTTACTTTGATGCGGAACTTTATCAAAAGCTTTCTGGAAGTCAAGGTAAACAACATCTATTGGGTCCCCCTTGTCCACATGTTTGTTCACCCCCCTCAAAGAACACTAACAGGTTAGTGAGACAAGATCTTCCCTTATAGAACCCATTCTGAGTCAGTCTCAACAGGTTTTGTTCATCAATGTCCCTACTTATACTTTCCTTAATAACAGTTTCCACCAACTTACCCAGTATCACTGTCAGACTGACTGGCTTGTAATTTCCCGGATCTCCTCTGGAACCCTTTTTAAAGATGGGAGTGACATTAGCCACCTTCCAGTCCTCAGGAATGGAGGCAGACTTTAATGAAAGATTACATATTTTTGTCAGGAGATCCACAAGTTCACATTTGAGTTCTTTCAGAACTCTCAGATGTATGTCATCCGGGCCTGGTGATTTATTAGTTTTTAAATTGTCCATCAGTTGTAGGACCGCCTCTCTCATCACCTCCTCTCTCAATCTGACTTAAGTCTTTCAACACCCCTCCCAAAATCAGTGGTTCTGGAATGGGCAAGCACTTCTCCTCTTCCACAGTGAAGACAGAGGCAAAAAAATGCATTCAGCTTCAGCCATTTCCCTGTCATCCTTCAGTACGTCTTTTACCCATTGGTCATCCAAGGGCCCCACTGCTTCCCTGGCTGGTTTCCTGCTTCTAATGTATTTGAAGAAAGTTTTATTGTTGGTCTTTATGTTTTTTGCTATATGCTCCTCATATTTCCTTTTTGCCTGCCTGATCACAGACTTGCATTTTATTTGCCACAGCCTGTGTTCCCTTTTATCAATCTCACTGAGACTAGCTTTCCACCACTTAAAGGAATCCTTCTTACCTTTTACAGCTTCCATTAGTTGGTTTGTTAACCATGCAGACTTTTTTCTACACCGATTTGTGCCTTTCCTAACCTGCAGAATATATTTTTGTCTGAGCTTCTAGGATTGTAGTTTTAAATAGTCTCCAAGCTTCCCCAATGGTTCTTGCCCTTTCTACTTTTCCTTTCAGTTTCTTCTTCACATGTCCCCTCATATCAGAGAAGTTACCCCTTATAAAGTTAAAAGTGTTTGTGTCAGTCTTTTTGGGCAACTCCCTATTTATACAAATGTTGAACTCAATAGCCCAAGTGGTGCAATCACTTTTACATCTCTCACCAGGTCTTGGGCATTACTTAGGACTAAATCTAGGATTGCCTCTCCCCTGGTAGGCTCTGTGACCATCTGTTCCATAGCACAGTCATTAAGAGTGTCTAGAGACTCAATCTCTTTTTCCCGATTTGAACACATATTGACCCAATCAATGTGTAGTTAGTTAAAATCACTTACACAGTATCGATGTCAGACTGACTTGCCTATGTGCATGATGGCCAAATTTTTGGGATCTTGCTGAACACAATTCTAAAAATGGCCTTTTGAGTGGGAAAGAACCCATAACCATAATTTGTTATAATTTATTTACTCCTTGTGTCCCCCCACCATGAGCCTCACTCAGTGGCAATAGTATTTCCATTTTGCCCTAAGCAGTCAGCCCAGCTAGGATAACTTCAGGTCGTTGTTCCCCGCAGGGATTCTAAAGAACAGTATAGTCTACTGAATCTGACACTGGTATAGCAAGTTCACTCCCTGCTGTGTGTTTGCTTGTAGATTATAATATCTGCAGAAAGTCACACGGATTTTGTTTTTTACCCAAATGATTAATTACTCTTTTTAACAGGAGCCAAGGGATAAGCCTTCAAAGTGCCTCACTGGTAAGGGAAGGGAAGAAGAGATGTGGCATGGTCACTTACTGAAAGGTAACCATTTTGGAGCTCAAACACCACATCAAGAAGTCGGGATGGGTGGCTCAAACATCCCACATACATACCTACATACATACATGTAACTAAATGAAAAATTAGCCACAGTTATTGTCTATGTTTCTGATAAATGCTTCTGACCTTTGCTTTGACAACTGGTGAAAGTGAATTGTGGAACCTGCGAGCCTTATTAACAGACAGTTCCCCCCACCCTCCACTTCAAATGCAAAGCCCAACTGACATCAAAGCAACAGAATGTCTAATCCTGTTTTGAATCAGTGCTAGTGCATGCAAAGAATGTTAAACAGGGAATCTGGCAGCAAAAAAGGGGGGGATTATCTTTAATTTCCTGAGAAAGTGAGCAAAAGAGGCAGAAAATGAAAGAAATTAGAGGGACTCAGTGGAAGGAGGAAGTGGCTTTCAGCACAGATACATTGACACATGAGTGGTAGAGGAAGAAAGCTGATGGAAAGGAGGAGACAGGAACGGACAAGACAGAGAGAGAAACAGGGGGCTACAGCTGATGGAAAGGTAAGTGATGGCACCTGAGACACAGAGGTAGCAAGTAATGGTTCTTTGGAGGTCTGATCTCCGTGTTAATATGGCTCATTTCCCCCCCTCCTTTTAGAGCTGTAGCTTCACTCAAAATGAACTTTCTGCAGTGAGTAGTGAAGGTGAAGAGCCCAGAGTATCAGCTCTCACCAACCAGTAGACATGCCTTAGTGCTCACTTCTAGAAGTCAGGAAAGTGCAGGGCCCCATCAACCATGAATGGCAAAGAATATTCTTTTTGACAGTGTTGCAAAAAATGAACCATGGAGAGGCTACTGACATCAAAAAGTTTTCCCTAACCTCTGGCTTGATACGCACAATTAGACCCGCCATAGGTGCGAATGCCAGGTGGATTTAAAAGGCACGATCAGACAACATCTGGGAAGCGCCCTGTAGCCTTTGGCAACCCATTCTGCTCCGCTGCAGAAGCGGAGCTAAAAGACACCGGGAGAAATCCAGTAGAAAATCAGTTGCCATGGATGGACTTTCCTGTCTGATCACTCCAGCATGCTCTCACGGCATCGGGATGGTCTGATCAAGCCATCCTGACTTCATGCCTTTGTTTCCCCCCCTCTTCTCAGTATGCACATCATTGCAAACGCCATAGGGAGCCCTCAGTGCAGAGATGCGATTCATCGATTCCTCATTTAAGCACATAGGAAACAGATGGCAAAAAAAAAAATCACGACTCACATGTCATTGCGTCAGCTTCCAAGGACTGTGTGATTGCACAACTGCAGGTCAAATTCCTCCAGAGGAAATAGCCTCACTCCCCCCCTCCGCTGTTTTTTCTGGCGTGTGTGACCACGACCTCTATCTTCCTTCTTCCAAAGGAAGGTGCTACAGGGGATCTTGTTCTTTCTTAACTTTCTTTTGCTGATGCTGCTCAGGGCTTTAATAATTCTTTATGGAACCAATAATTAAGCTGTGTGCATCCAGCCACTGGAAACTGAGGAACTAATTGCTGAGGCCTTCTCTTATTAGCTGTCAGGATGTACTGCAGAGTAGTACAGGGAGGGTAACTCAGTAGGGTTGGCAGGTCCCAGCTTGGAGACATTGCATGACACTCTACAAGGCCAGGAGAAGACATGCAGCTATGGTGCTTCTAGTCCCACTGCTCTTGTGGTCCCATCTGTTGGAAAAATGGGCAAAAATAGTTAGATATTCAGAGATTGCAATGGATCTTTGCTTCACTGGAAAGGAGATATCTCTTTCTGTGTAAAAATCTTTATTTCTAAGGGAAGGGTACACAGGAAAAGCTACAAAATAAAAGACCAAAGGCTACAACTCTACAGCTACACAACAGACCAACCACACGGTCTCACAACAACTGTAATGGAGATTCTTCTTCTTCTTCTTCTAGAAGGAAATCACCTGAATGTATTAACCAATGATTGTTAGTAAATAGGCTTCAGTTTTGCAGGCTTTGTTTTCATTGGCTCTGTGCCAAGTTTCCCTTCCAGATCACTCTAAACAAGGGTAAACAGATTAACCCTGTAATGACCGAATTAGACTTTGCAACATACTCATATTTCCAACACCATCACCCATTCTTCTGTTGCCTTCTGTGAGACACTACAGCTAGCAGAAGAGCAGGGTGGGCCAGAGGGAACAGGGCAGCAGTAGGGACAGACATGCCAACATTGCTTACACTGTCACTGCAACTGAATTCTCAAAGTGGTAGGTATTGTCCAGATTAACAGTGCAATCCAAAAGCCTTCCCAGTCCTGTTTTGATTTTTTGTATTAAAATTTGTACTTTAAACAAAGACCATTTTATGCAACTATTTTGTGAAGACCCTTTTTCTGAATTTTTGTCCATTAGATTTTTAGGTATCTTTTCTGGGTTTTTTTTGTCCAATAGACTTTCAGGGAGCTATACTGGAAGCCAAAAAGGACCTTGTTAAAGGCTCCATCATTTATATGAGGAATATAAAGAGAGTGTTTGCTCAGCGAGGTTTGGAAGCATCCCTGAATCTGGTCCTGGAAGACCAGCTCAGTGACTTCACGCTGTGTGGGAAGGTTGCCAACTCTGGCTTGGTGAGATTCCTGGAGACTTGGGGGCAGAGTGTGCAGAGGGACCAGAGCAGGGATATGGTGCCATGGGATCCACCCACCAAAGTTGCCATTTTCCTCAGGGGAACTGATCTCTGTAGTCTGGAGAACTCCAGGCCCCATCTGGAGGGTGGAAACCTTAGATATGTAGCACCTGGCAGCAAGCCCAAAAGGGCCACATATCTAAGACTAAATGGCAAACATTTTGAGGGAGCTGTGAAGAAACTAACCCAGCAGAAATACTTGATTGTTAATTTCTGAGATGGAACAATTCTTTCTGAATACAACAAATTTCTCACTTTTCAAAAAACAAAAAAGACACAGTTCTGGCCCTTTAATTAAAGTCACTGGCAAAACCCCACACTGAATTGTTAGGGAGCTGGATTGCACTTGTGGTGAGCTCCCACACAGGATTCTCTCTGTAGCCCTGCTCCTTGCCTTCATTTTTTCCATGATATAACCACCGCTTTTCCCCCTGGGTGTGTGTTATTTTATACAGAGTCATTTTCAGAGCACCGATTGGAAAAGAAATTAACATTTTCAGCCAGGGTCTTTACCTGTCAAATTGATGAGCTGCACTTTTATTGCTGGTTACAGCAATAAAAAAGCAGGTTTTTATTTAATTGTGAAAATATCTCCTTGGCCCTTTTTGCAAACCAGCTCATGCCTTCCTGGTTCATGGCATTCAGTTCAGGAGCTGAAGGAGCGAGCTGGGATAAGCTGAGAATCTTTATGTAGTTAAAATACATTAAAAATGTATATAATGTTCAAGACAGCTTATGTCAGAATTAAAAATCCATACATATCATATCTGGGGGGGGGGAGTTGGAAACATCCCCCAAAAGACCTCAGTTTCTTCATGATGCAAAAGAGGACAGGAAGAACTTGGGGTTGCGTGAACACATGAAGGTTTGTTTGTGATGTCAATCTGAATGCAATTATCCACAAATACAGCACACCAAAGTCTTGTTAAATGAAACAGTTCTTACCTGACATACAAAAGATATCAGTGAAGACCCCTGAAGTACATTTCTAAGGAAGGAATTCCATAAATGTTTCTGATAGGAATGCACCAACCTCCAAATGATGAGCTATCTAGGCTGCAGCTGAATTACATTACATTGTTTCCAAGGCTGTCCCTGTGTTGGGTGGAGAAGAAACATCTGAAATTCTGCACTTCCTAGGTATGCATGGGCCTGATTAGGATTGGGATTACAGTGCACAGGAAGAGAGTTTTTGCATATTCTACACCCACACACAAAATTTCCTAACTTGAAATTTCCCAGCATTCCCGGTGAGTGCAATTTACATTAACATATAGCTCATTAGTCCATGCACAGCCTCCAGTGTAGGGATTCAGGGGATAATCATCACATAGGGCCAGGATCATCCATGTGGACCATATTGGAATATTGGCAGCACATCATTAGTGATGGTGGCTCTCTTTACTTTTTTGCTGACTCAGCTCCTGGTCCTATGACAGCACACAAAAAGGTGAGCAGGTGAAGCTTTCCCCATCGTTTGCTCTCCACTCCAAGAAAAGATATAACCACTTAGTTTCAGTGTACCAGAGTAAAACTTTTATTTTAGAAAAGGGTTGCAATTCTATCACTGGGTAGACAGTCAACACTTTGTTTGAGCAAATGCAATACATGGAAATGTCATAGCTAACAAATTAATAAGAAAGTGCTGAGGTCAAGATACAGCTTAGCCAGGGACACAATGTTCTCTCTGTACAGCAGAACGTATTATGTATACCATGCAGGGGACAGACAGCAGGGAAGAATTTGCGGTGTAAGGCTGCAATCACATGCACCAGTAGATCCAACATAAGCACGAATGCCCGATGGAATTAAAGGGTGTGATCAGACAGCAACGTCTGGGAAGTGTCCCACAGTCGTTGGCACCCTGTGCTGCTCCACCACAGAAGCAGAGTAAAAAGACACCGGAGAAAGTCTGGTAGTAAACAGGTTGTGATGGGCCACAGACAGACTTTCCCCTGTCTGATCGCACAAGGACGCATGCATGCCATCAGGATGGTCTGATCAGGCCATCCCGACTCGGTGCCGTTTCCCCCCCCCCGCAGTATGTGCATAATTGCATACCTAGAGGGGGCCCTCAGTGAGGAGGTGCGATTCCTCGTTTATGCACATGGGAAACAAATGGCAAAAAAAACCCCACGCCTCACCTGCAGTTGCATCTGGTCACACGGTGATGGGCTGAGCCCGCAGCTATGAAGGGAGGTGTGATCTTGCAACTGTGGGTCAAATTATTCTGGAGGAAATAGCCTTGCTTCCCCTCCACTTCACCTGGTGCATGTGACTGTTACCTAAATGTGATACACCCTTTGGGAAACAAATCTAAATGAATCCAATAATGAATTGTGGCAAAAGGATTGTTCAGGGCCCCTGGAGCCGTCATCATATGAAACATTGTTAGACAGCTGCTGTCAGCCCAACCTTCATGCACTCAGCTCCCACCTCCATCTATTGCATTTTTATCCCACCCTTCCTTCAAGGAGCTCAGAGTAGTGTACGAACCTGTGAAGTAGGTTGCACTGAGAGAAAGTTACTGGCCCAAAATCAACCAGTGAGCTTCATGGCTGAGTGAGGAAGTGAACCCACGCCCTAGCTTGATACACTAAATACCACACTCTGCTCTGTCTGGTGCATTTCAGCAGCAGCTCAGGCTCTGAGCTGCAATCATTTGCCTCTCTTACCCACTCTTTTATAATAGAGCTTAACAGGCTTTAAAACTTCATTTTATATATAATCAGCATTTGTAAATTTACCATCAATTGCTTCTTACCTCTAGGGGGCACAAAAGTCCCTCAGACTTTACAGAAATCCATATCAAACTCAGGATGTTGCTTTAAAGAGATTCATTACTTTTTTTAAAAAAAATCACTAATTGCTTTGTTAATTAGAAAAGCTGCTGTTTAATTGTGACCCAACTTATGACCACACAGATTTGTTAAGGACCAATCACTGTTTTCATGAGGGAATCAAGAAAAAAATGTATGGCCCACAGTTCTGTGCAGAAGAACAAAGTTTGAGTCCAGTGGCACCTTTAAGACCAACAAAGTTTTATTCAAGGTAAGAGCTTTCATGTGCACACACACTTCTTCATAAGACCAACAAAGGTTTATTCAGGGTATGAGCTTTCATGTGCACTCGCACACACAACACAGCTACCCACCTAGTTCTGTGCAGAGTTGGGCGATTTTACTGAACTTAGATGAATGTAACTCCACATGAGATCAAGTCAATGAACTCAAACAGATGTTTTCACCATATGGGGCATTTTCAACAGGGATGGAGAAAAATGTCCTGTCCCTTAATGCGTGACAGCCGAAGCTTTTCATGGCATGCAGATAAATAACATCACCTGATAAATAACATCCATCCTATTAAGCCTCTATTAAAGAGGCAGGGCATTTTTTCTCCATTCCTGTTGGTAAAACTTCATCCCATCCTCATACTTGCAATTAATTCTCCGCTAAGTCATCATCCAGCAAGATGCCCATTGGCTGAGAACTGTTCAGGCCAGCACTGTCAAGCATCAGGTGCCTTATGCTTCATTAGATCCAGTTCACAGTTTTTAAGAACTCATTGGAGATCCTTCTGATCATTTGTAGCATCTGGAAATGATCCAGTATTGCTGTTACACACCCCTAGATGGCAACATTGACTTATCAAGACAGCATTTCACTTTTTGCATCATAGAGCTACTTTGCATATGACATTTTTGCCTCACAGATGTAGGCGGGTAATACATACATTAGCATATGCTGTCTTGTGTGCAATTGGTAAGAACATATATTTTGCCAAATAGCATTTGTGTCTTATTTTCACAAGGTGCCAAATATCCACAGCTTCAGAAGCCAATAACAAGAGGTAAGCCCTGCATCAGCAAACAAAGCCCTACAGTTATCAAGGTTTGGGAGAGTAAAGAAAAATGGGTGTGGCTTTTCAACACTACCTTTCTTTCTCCCACTCCATGAATGATTTTGTGTTCACTTGTATGGTATCCAGATGCTTGTGTACTAAGAGACGTCAGAGCAGGCCTACTAATAGGCAGAATGAAGAGGCCAGATTCTAGCAGCAGCATTTGGAGTAATATGAAAAGTGAGAATATTGTAAATTAAATATTGCACTTTTACAATTTTCTGCCTCCGGCACCCAAGAGTCTTAGTTTGTCCTTTCCCATCTCAGTGACTTTGGTCCACTGCTTGCCATTTTAACCACCTGCTTGCCTAAAATTGTCCAAGATGTATCATGTGATCAGCAAGATATATCAAAATAAAAGCAAAGTGATACAACAGCATCAACAGCCTACTACCAGCTAAATGTTGAGTCTTGAGCATGTTATTTTCTTAAGGATGCAACATCCTCACTGAGAAATGGTGCCTCCATCACTTCCTTTGCTCACACTTTTCACTGCCTCCTGAGCTCAGCTGGACTCTAATTTTGTCCTACAGCAGGGAAAGGAGGACTATGGCTAAGAGAAACCAAGGTGAGAGACACTGCAGCCTGGCTCAATGCCTCTTGGAGCATTTAAAGGCAAAAGGGAAGGACCTGGCTGTAGGAACAAGACAAACTAGGAGTCCCATGACACTTTAAAGACTAACATCATTTATACTAAAGTTTAGTCCAGTGGAACCTTAAAGACCAACAAAGTTTTATTCAAGGTGTGAGCTTTCGCGTGCATGAACATTTCTTCACCTAGATCTATCATTTATACCAGTATAAGCTTTGTGACCCGGAAAAGCTTATGCTGGAATAAATAGTGTATGTTTTTAAGTTGCCACTAGGCTTCTGTTCTTGTCTGAAATTAACTGTTTGTTTGTGGACAAGCTCTAAGCCTGCCAAATCATGCAAGCTGCTGATCAGCATCCACACGGCTACCCATCTCAGATTAGAAACTTGCGGTTCTTCGCTCCTGATGAGCAACCACTTGGCTTTACTCTTCAACCCTGGATGAAAACAAGGTTATTTTTATGCTGATTGTGGAGGCATATTGTAAAAGGAGGTTAAAGGTCGCTGTATGGCCCAGGCTAGCTTTATTTATTTATTTATTTATTTATTTATTGTTTCAATTTATACCCCGCCCTCCCCGCGAACAGGTTCAGGGCGGCTTACATTAAATGGTACTATGCTGTCAGGTCTTGGAGTAAGCAGGGTCAGCTCAGTTAGTATTTGAATGGGAGACCACTGAGAAACTCCAGGTTTGCAAGGCAAAGGCAGGCAATGACAGACCAACTCTGAACATCTCTTGCCTTGAAAACCTCACTAGGGTTGCCATGAATTGGCTGTGACTTGAAAGCACTTTCCACCACCACCACCAGCAGCAGCAGCAGCACAAGATCTATACACTCACAAAAAAATAGCATGTAGGAAGGAAAACATTAGTGCTATGGAGGGATGCAGGGTGGTCTTGGCAGCAAAGATAGGGGAAACAGTTTCTAAATTTTAATATTTCAAACATAAACATTTTAAAAATATAGAAATCAGAAAATTGTCTGCCATGTTCTAAAATACAAGGCATCCATTAAGATCTAAAAACCAGCTATATTTTAGAACAAGAAGTCTGGGTTCTTTTAATGATGGAGCTTTAGCAGAAGTGTTACCATACAGGTACAGTTTTCTTGAAAGAAAGATGAGATATTCAGATCCCAAGAACAGCTCTGCAAGTCACAGAGTCAAAATCTTGTAGGCCTGCTACTGATAATGCCAAATAAACAATAATGGATTGTGAAGTTTTGATCTATTTAATCAAGTGCACATCCTATGCATGAATGAATGAAAAAGCAAAACACTTTTTAAAAATGCTTTGTTTTTTAAGTATACTTGTGTATACTTGTGTGACAGAGATGGTGTGTGTGTGTGATTAGCCTGTCTAGATGATGGGGCAATAACCTGTGAAGGGCTCATGATAAATCCATATAAGCCTATGTACAATCACATATATTTGTGAATACAAACACTTCTGCCCTTATATCCTGATCACCAATGCTATATATTATTGCCCTACTGTCCAAATAATTCCATGTGAGCTCCCTATACCGCACTAGTTCCTTTATATCTTTGCTTTCAAATAAGACAAAAGGGTGAGAATAGGATCAGAGAAATCTTACTCCTGCACATGTAAAGCAGCATTCTTTAGAAGCAGTACATTTCTGGTTGCCAATCTATAGAGTAAAAATAAAACAGGAGTCCTGTGACACCTTAAAGATTAACTACATTTATTCCAGCATGAGATTTTAGGAGTCAAATTAGTCTTCAAGGTGTCACTGGACTCCTGTTTTATTCAGGTTCTAATTTAAAATTAGTTATGCGCTTAAGGGCAAACCACAAACCTGCCAGATCAGCAAAACTGCTCATCAGGATCTTTCTGTCTCTGATTGATTCTGTTAAATTTATTTATTTATTTATTTATTTATTGAATTTATATCCCGCCCTTCCACATAGGCTCAGGGCAGCAAACAAGGGCAAAATGCCATACAACCAGATTAAAACATAAAGGCCAAGCCAAGAATAAATACAAGCCATAAAACTCCATTACAAATAGCAATAAAACAGCAGTGACAGCAAAAAATCACTATAGGGTCCACACCACAAAACGCACTAGTACACACAGTTGGCGTTACTCCAGTGGTGCCCTCACAAAGCTAAAATCCCATGCCAGGGCCAAAGTGCCTTGAGTGGCTATACGATGGTGGTATCATAGCGGTGGCAGCCCCTACTCAAAAGCCTGGCGGAAGAGCTCTGTTTTGCAGGCCCTGCGGAACTGCATAAGGTCCCGCGGGGCCCTGATCTCCTCCGGGAGCTCATTCCACCAGGTAGGGGCCACCACCGAAAAAGCCCTGGCCCTGAACGCAGCATATTTAACAACCTTGGGGGATGGAATGACCAGCAGATGTTGTCCCCCTGACCATAGTGCTCTTGAGGGAACATATGGGGAAAGGCGGTCCCTCAGGTAGGCCGGACCCTGGCCATGCCGGGCTTTAAAGGTAAGAACCAGCACTTTGAAGCAGATCTGGTACACTATTGGCAGCCAGTGCAGCTCCTTCAGCGCTGGCTGGATGTGGTCCCATCTAATGAGACCCATCAGCAGCCTAGCTGCTGCATTCTGCACCAGCTGCAGCCTCCAGATCTGTGACAAAGGCAGCCCCATGTAGAGAGTGTTGCAGTAGTCTAGCCTCGAGGTGACCGTCGTGTGGATCACCATGGCTAGGTCGTCGCCATCGAGGTAGGGAACCAACTGCTGCGCCAGCCGCAGATGGTAGAATGCTGACTTGACAGTGGCTGCCACCTGGGCCTCCATCGTTGAGAAGGCATCCAGGAGCACCCCTAAACTCCTAACCCCCGACGATGGCACCAGCGGCGCTCCATCGAAGGACGGGAGTGGGAGCCCCAGGACCTCTGTCTTCGCTGGGTTTAGCTTCAGCCAGCTCAGCCTGAGCCAACCAGCCACCGCCTGCAATGCCCTATGAAGGTCATTGGGACCAGAGTCTGACTGGCCACCCAGCATCAGATAGAGCTGGGTGTCATTTGCATATTGATGACATCCAAGCCCACAGCTCCGAGCAATCTGGGCGAGGGGGCACATATAGATGTTAAACAACATCAGGGACAGCACTGCCCCCTGAGGCATCCCAGACTCAAGGGGATGCCTCTGGGACCGCTGATCCCCAATCACCACCCTCTGTCCCCGACCTTGGAGAAAAGAGGCGAACCATTGGAGGACATGCCTCTGAATCCCCACGTCGGCGAGGTGGTGGGTCAGCAGCTGATGGTCAACCGTATCAAATGCGGCCGACAGATCTAACAACAGCAATGCCGCCACACCGCCTCGATCCAAATGCCTTCAGAGATCGTCAGTCAGGGCGACCAGCACTGTCTCAGTCCCGTGGCCTGGGTGAAAACCGGACTGGAAGGGATCCAGGACTGAAGCATCCTCCAGACAGCCCTGTAACTGTAACGCCACCGCCCTCTATATCAATTTGCCCAAATAGGGCAAATTGAACACCGGCTGGGAGTTGGCTAATTTGGCCAGGTCCAAAGATGGCTTTTTTAAGAGGGGGCGGACCATCGCCTCCTTGAGTACTCCGGGGAATCGGCCCTCACTGAGGGACTTGTTGATAATCTCCCGCAGAGCACCTTGAAACCCCTCATGGCCCGTGTTGATGAGCCAGGAGGGGCACGGATCAAGGTCGCAAGTGGTTGGGCGCACAGTAACTAGCAATCTGTCAACTTCGTCCAAGCTGAGCAGGCCAAAACATTCCAAACCTGGAACCGAAGATATGCAAGGGGCCTCGAGTTCGCTAACTGTCTCAATCGTGGCGGGAAGGTCGCATCGGAGCGTCAAGACTTTATCTGCGAAATAGCTCGCAAAAGCCTCACAGCCAATATCCAATTCCCTAACATTTCGCCTGCCCTGTGGCAGGTCCATCAAAGTCCGTATTGTGCTAAATAACTGGGCCGGGTGTGAGCTCGTAAATGCAATCTCAGCCGCAAAGAAATCCTTCTTAGCTGCCTTGACTGCCATTTCATAGGCTCTCAGAAACATCCTATAAGATGCTCTTGATGCTTCGTCGCGGGCACGGCGCCACTGTCTTTCTAGCCATCTGTTCCCGTTTCATCCGCCGCAGCTCCCGGGTGTACCAGGGAGCTCGCCTCAACCGAGCCCGGAGAGGGTGCCTGGGAGCGATCTCGTTGATGGCTGCAGAGAGCCGGACATGCCAGTCCTCTACTAGCTCATCCAACGAGCTGCCAGGGGGCCTTGGATCCCGCAAGGCCCTCTGGAGCCGCATAGGGTCCATCTGAGCCTGTAGGCAAGCATAAATCTGCTCGCTGCCCACAAAGGGTCGGGATGGAACATTCAGATGGGCCCTCAGGGCTAGGTGGTCCGACCATGGCACTGCCTCAGCAGTGATCCGGTCCACCTCTACGCCCGCCGCAAAGATCAAATCGAGTATGTGACCAGCCCGATGCGTGGGGGCTGGTCACATACTGTGAGAGTCCCAGTGCTGCCATGGACGACACTAGGTCCATAGCCCGGCTAGAGGCCGCGTCCTCAGCATGGACGTTGAAGTCACCCAGGACAATCAGTCTAGGGTGGTCCAACGCCCAGCCTGTACACCAGCCAGATCGCCAAACTCTCTACAGCCTCCAGCATCTTACCGACACATTCTATGCCCGCGATCTCCGTGGACGGGAGCACCCTGAAGGAGTAAGCCTCCCGAATGAAGATAGCCACTCCCCACCCCCACCCCCTAGTCTGTGACTGGTGAAGGACCACGTAACCCCGCGGGGCCAACTGGATAAGAGCCAATGTCTCCCCCTCCCTCACCCAGGTCTCGGTCATACACGCCAGGTCCACTTGTTGATCCAGGACAAAGTCCTGGAGGGTTGAAATTTTATTATTGATGGACCTGGCATTACACAACACCAGTGACGGAGGGGCGTCAATCCTGGCCCTACTGCCGACCACCCTTGGGATGGGCTGAAGGCTGGAAGGGCGCCGAGCCTCCTTCTGTCTCCGCGACCTTCCTTTGACAACATGCCCAGACCCACCGCTAAGTTGTTGCGCCTTCAATCTCCCATTTCCCCCAGTTGTACTGCTCAATTTCCCACTATTTGCTGCGCGGACGCATTTTGACCTGCATCCCCCCCCCCCAATTTCCCGTATCTTCTTGATCCTTATTAGGATCCTTATTAGGATCAAGAAGACAAAGAGGAAATCAGGGGGAGATGCGGGTCAAAATGCAGTCGCAGAACAAATAGTGGGAAATTGAGCAGTACAATGGGGAAAACGGGAGATCGAGGGCGCAACAACTACTTTTGCGGAATTGGTCTCGCTCTTTCTCCCTCTCTAGTGTAACAACATGTTACATCTTATTAACAGTCTCTCTGATCTAACTCGGTATCCCATCTCTGGCACTTCTCAGTTAGCACTAAACAGGAAATTACAAGAAAGCAGAAGGAAGGATAATAAAGTACTGTGTTCCATGCCATTTATTCCTGCCTTGTAGCTCTCCAGATTTCAAGATGGGCCATTTTTTGAGCCACTTTATGCAGTAACAGACATGTATTTCCCACAGGGAAGCAATGCCAATCTTGGCTTTCTAGTACATGTCATTTGTGTATTATGCATGATTAGCATTTGTATGCCCTGACCTGGATAGCTCAGGCCAGCCCAATTTTATCAGATCTTGGAAGCTTAAGCAGGGAGACTTGGTTAGTACTTGGTTGTCCCGAGAAGGAGCCAGGCTGCTGGCACCTGAAATCAAAAAGGTGGCAGAGCAGTTTAAACTAAATCTTGGGGGAAAGCCAACAGGAGATTAAATATCTGGTTCGGGATGGCTCATCTCTAAGGGATGACAGGATAGCTGTTACTGTTCTACAGGGAAATGGATTAGGACTGGCCACTGAGAGGGTGACAAACAATAATGACTGCCTGGCAGTTCAGTTCAGTTTATTTAATTCAGTATATAACCAGCACACTTCAGTTAAAACCATTTTAAGAGCACAGTCATTGAGATTTAAAACATATATAAAACATTTAAAACATATCTCTCTATATAATAATTGTTTTCGAGTGACAACATTCCATGTGCTCCCTCAGCCATTGGCCTGTCAGCTGCCACTCAAGAGTACTCGTGTGCCATTGGCCAGGTGCTGGGTCTGCTCCTCTTCCCCGCCCACTCCCCCTTCAGCCACTGTGCTGTGTCAGAATTACTGGCAAACGGCTTTCTCTCTTGACAAAGTTGCTTTTCCTGTCTGCCTCCTGTGTGGGACTCACTTTCCCCTCAGTGGCTGTTGGTAGGTGTAATGAAATGGCAGTTACCGGTGTTTGTAAGATGGGGCAAATAATGGCAGGTTGATGCTTGGCTGGGAAGGAGATAGGGTTGCCAACTCCAGGTTGGGAAATTCATGGAGATTTGAGAGGTGGAGCCTGGAAAGGGTGAGGTTTGAGGAGGGGTGGGACCTCAGACAGGTACAATGTCATAGACTCCACCCTCTGAACCAGCCATTTCTTCCTGGGTAACAATTGTTGTCAATCTCCAGGTGAGGGCTGGAGATCACTGAAACTTACAACTGCTCTTCAGGTAGCAGAGATCAGTTCCTATGGAGAAAATGGTGGATTCTGTGTCATTATACCCTGCTGAGGTCACCACAGTACATTGACGATGAGTGCCCAAGGCCTTGGCACTCTCCCAGAGCCTCTTTCTAGAGCTCGTTGTGTTTATTTCCACAATGGGCCTTATTCCTAATATAAATATATTACACAAATGAGAATCACTGTAGATCGACTTCCAGTTTTGGCGGCTGCAATGGCGACAGTGATCTCCCGAGCTCCCGGGAGTCGCTTGCCAGCGCCTGCAGCTGGGAAGGGGTGCAATTGTCCACACCACCCCCGGAGCCCTCGGGTTGGGCTCCTCGCCATGGGGTGCTAGGAGAGCCCCTTCCCTGGCAGCTGGCTGGTAAATGCAGACTCTCCCATGCCCTGAAGGTCCCACCGCGGAGCGTCCAAGTGGAACGAGGTATGCACACCAGGACAAGCGTTTGGTGGCCAAGCGTGTGAGCTTCTAAAGTGACTAAAGTGAAGATAACATTGAACTGTGAGTCAAAGTACAAGCAAGAAACACCAACGTTAGCAGAAACCGCTTCTCAAAAGGCGAGGGGGGGGAGGGAACTCTCCCTCGCTAAGAAGAAAACAACTGAACTTTTTACTTTGTACTGGAGGGTGTGTGTGCTATAAAGGCATGATGGACTAACATAAAGAATTAGTAAGAACTTACCAGGCTTTTTAAAGAGAATCAGAGATTGTAATAACTTCTTTAAAAAGTAAACAAAATTCTCAACATGGCGCCGACACAAAAGGACGAGAAAGAGAAAATGAAAGCTAAGCTTCCTGCTGGAAATGCCAAATGCCCAGCAAGTCCTGCTCCTAGACAGGACATGACAGCAGAGCTGCAAAGAATGCTGACAGAAGCATCGCGACCTGTGCTGGAGCAAGTCACCGCATTGCCTCAGAAGCTAGATGCACAGCAGACCCAGCTCAGCGAAACAGCTAAGAAAGCAGAGAAAACGGAACAGAAGCTTAAAGTAGTTGATGCCAACTCCAAGAAGCTTCAAAGTCAACTGTGTTTGATGAAGAAAAAGAGACAAACTAACGAATCCCATTTGTTGTGGCTGGAAATGGAAAGGGCGAGCTATGTGTTAAGATTCCAGGGGGTCCCGGAAGCAAAAGCAGAGAATCTGAGACTGATTATGTGTGAGGCATTGGCCCTGTTGGCAGATTTAAAAACAGACAATACAAAGTGAAATTGATACGGTCTTTAGATCGTATTCAGAATTTACATTAAAAAAATAATTTGCCCAGGGAAGTGATTGTGAGATTCTCTAGAAGATAAATGAAAGTCCAAATTCTAAAAGCATCAAATGGGGCCCCTCTGAAAATCAAAGACAAAGAAATAAAAGTGTTGAAGGATATTCCATTTGAAATAAGAAGGAAAAGAAGGAAATATAGGGATTTGATTTTATTTTTACAGGAGAAAAATGTCACTTACAGATGGATCATACCCGAAGTCTTAATTTTTAAATTTACAGATAAAAAAGAAAAAGTGGACTCTGTTGAAAAGGCACAGGAATTCTTGCATCTTCACAGACGGCCAGCAAAAGGAGGAGAAGGGACAGAAGATAACAGCACCAAAGAAAGTGAAGAAGAGGGTGCAGTGGCATCTTCTGATGAGGACTCAAATTCTGCATTGGGGGTAGCAGTCCCAAAAACAAGTTATCGATTGAGAAAGAAAAAGAACAAATGAACAAATGGCTAGTTGTTACGCTCTGAATCTCTTGAAAGTAGTATAATGACTCTTGTTTTGCTTATTTTATTCTTTATTAAGGTCAAAAGGGGGGAGGTTTTCAAATCACGGACTTTAAAAATACAAATAGATGACTGCATTCAGTGTTTCATATGTGTAAGCCTTAATTAAGAAGCAAAAGCCATTTTTTTTATGGGGAAGCAATTTGCATGACCACTATCTCTTGGGATTTTAGTGGGGTTTTTTTTTACTTTCTCCCATAGTATGTAGTTATCCCTTCCCTTGTTTTGTTTGTAGATTTTAGAAAATGCAATAAAAAATTCCCTACGGGGGGCCAAAAAAAAGAAAAAAAGAATCACTGTAGATCTAAAAATACTATAGATCTAAAATACCCTATGATACACTGAGAAGGTGACAAACAATAATGACTGCCTGGCAAGGTCTAGAGGTCACAGGAGGAAGGCTGCAGGACTAACAGTGTCTGGGAAATTATAGATGTTTATATGCAAATGCCAGAAGTGTCAGAGGTAAAATGGGGAAGCTGGAATGCTTAGTGTCAGAGGAGAACATAGACATTGCGGGCATTTCAGAAACTTGGTGGGATGAGGAAAATCAGTGGGAAGTGGAGTGGCTCTGTATGTTAGAGATGGTATACAGTCCAGTAAAATTGAGAATGTAAGGGAAATAGATTCACTTACAGAAATGCTATGGATGCAAATAGTGTGCCCAAAAGAAAGTTTAACTCTGGGAGTTTGTTATTGTCCATTAAATCAAAGGTTAGAGTATAATTTAAAAATAGTGAAGTTATTAAGGAAAACAGCTAGATGAAATAACTGCATCATAATCAATGTTCCCTCTAAGCTGTGGAGTCCTGTGAGCAAAAATTCTACTTTGTGAGCTGCTGGCATTAAAGTTGTGAGCCAGCGATTTAGCTACTGCATAAATCAGTTTGCTCTGGAGCCCTCCTTCCTGAGCCAAGACAAAAATGTGTGAGCCGGAGGCTAAAAAACTGTGAGCTAGCTCACACTAACTCAGCTTAGAGGGAACACTGATCATAATAGGTGATTTTAACTACCCACACATTGATTGGGTCAGTATGTGTTCAAGTCAGGAGAAAGAAATTGGGGTTCAGATACTATCAATGACTCTGCCATAGAGCAGATGGTCACAGAACCTACCAGGGGAGAGGCAATCCTGGACTTGGTTCTAAGTAATGCCCAAGACTTGGTGAGAGATGTAAATATGATAGCACCAGTTGGGAACAGTGGCCATAATGATATTAAGTTCAACATTTATGTAAATAGAGAGTTGCCCAAAAAGATCAACACAATCACATTTAACTTTAGAAGGGGTAACTTCTCTCACATGAGGGGGTCTGTGAAGAAGAAACTGAAAGGAAACGTAAGGAGAGTCAAATCCCTTCAGGGAGCTTGGAGACTATTTTACAACTACGATCTGATACTGCAGGTTAAGAAAGGTACAAATAGGTATAAAAAAGGCCTGCATGGTAAATGAATACAGTAATGGAAGCAGTAAAAAGTAAGAAGGATTCCTTTAAGTGGTGGAAGGATAGTCTGAGTGAGGTAAATTAAGGGAGCACAGGCTTTGGCAAATGAAATGCATGTCGGTGATCAGACAGGCAAAAAGGGACTATGAGGAACATACTGCAAAAAACATAAAGACCAACAATAAAAATTTCTTCAAATACATTAGTCGCAGAAAACCAGCCAGGGAGAGAGATGGTGGGGCCCTTGGATAAATAAGGAGTAAAAGGTTTACTAAAGGATGACAGGGTAATGGCAGAGAAGCTGAATGCATTCTTTGCCTCTGTCTTCACTGTGGAAGATGGGAGGTGCTTGCCCACTCCAGAATTGTCAATTTCAGGAGGGGTGTTGAAAGTCAGATTAACGTGATGAGAGAGGAGGTCCTATGCCTGATGGACAAATTAAAACTGACAAATCACCAGGCCCAGATGGCATACATCCAAGAGTTCTGAAAGAACTCAAATGTGAACTTGTGGATCTCCTGACAAAAATATGCAGTCTATCATTAAAATCTGCCACCATTCCTGAGGACTGGAAGGTAGTTAATGTAACCTCCATCTCTGAAAAAGGTTCCAGAGGAGATCCAGGAAATTACAGGCCAGTCAGTCTAACGTTGATACTGGATAAATTGGTGGAATCTGTTATTAAAGGTAGAATTAGATGGCACATTGATGAAAAAAGTTATTGAAGAATCAGCATGGATTCTGTAAGTGACCATCTTGTCTCACTAACCTGTTAAGGAGTTCTTTGAGGGGATGAACAAGCATGTGGACAAGGGCAACCCAATAAATGTTGTTTACTTAGACTTCCAGAAAGCTTTTGATAAAGTTCCTCATCAAAGGCTCCTAAGTAAACTCAGTAGTCATGGGATAAGAAGACAAGTCCCCTGGTGGATTAAAAATGGTTAATTAACAGGAAACAGAGAGTGAGTATAAAGGGGCAGTTTTCACGGTGGAAAATGGTAAGCAGTGGGGTACCACAAGGCTTGGTACTAGATCCAGTGCTTTTTAACTTGTTCATTAATTATTTGGATTTGGGAATAAGCAGTGAAATGGCTAAGTTTGTGGGTAACACTAAGTTGTTCAGGATGGTGAGGATTGTAAGGCGCTCTAGAGCAGGGGTGTCAAACATAAGGGCTAGGGGCCGAAGCTGGCCTGCCCAGGGCTCTTATGTGGCCCATGAGCAACTAGTGCAAGGGAGGGAACAGGAGACTGCTCAGGGGAGTGGGCGAAGCCACTCTGATTGTGACTTCAGCATGGTGGAACATCCTAATCTGCAGCAGTCAAGCAGTGTAGGAGCGTCTGCCCAGTGCTGCACTGCTGGCTCTTCAGTCTGCCAGTTCCTTTGCACACACGCCCCATTCCATGAGGCCTTGCACTGAGGACACACCAACTTACCAGCTGCTGTCCTTTATACAGTTTATATCTCCAGTACCTGGCATTATGTTTTATGGCACACCTGGCCCGGCCCAACAAAGTGACATTTATGTCAGATCCGGCCCCTGTAACAAATGAGTTTGACACCTCTGCTCTAGAGGGATCTGTTGAGGCTGGGTGAGTGGGCATCAATGTGGCAAATGAGGTTCAGTGTGGACAAGCTCAAAGTAATTCACATTGGAGTCCAAAGTCCTAACTATAAATACATGTTGAAGAGGTAGGAACTGGCAAAGACCGACCAGGTGAGAGATCTTGGGGTCGTGGTAGATAACTCACTGAAAATGTCAACTCAGTGTGCAATGGCAATAAAAAAGGCAAATGCTATGTTGGAGATTATTAGGAAGGGAATTGAAAACAAATCAGCCAGTATTATAATGCCCCTGTATAAATCGATGATGCAGCCTCATTTGGAATACTATGTACAGTTCTGGTCACTGCACCTCAAAAAAGGTATTGGAAAAAGCACAGAAAGGGGCAACTAAAATAATTAAGGGGATGGAACACTTTCCCTATAAAGGTTAAAGAGGTTAAGCCTCTTTAGCTTGCAGAAACGATGACTGAGGGGTGACATAGTAGAGGTTTACAAAATTATGCACCGATAAAGTATAAGTACTTTTCTCCCTTCCTTACAATACAAGAACTGTGAGCATTCAATGAAATTAATTAGTAGATTTAGAACAGATAAAAGGAAAGTACTTCTTCACCCAAAGAGTAATTAACATGTGGAATTCACTGCCACAGGAAGTGGTGGTGGCCATAAGCACAGACAGCTTCAAGAGAGGATTAGATAAACATATGGAGCAGAGGTCCATCCGTGGCTATTAGCTACAAGGTATATATGGAACACTCTGTCTGGGGAAGTGATGCTCTGTATACTTGGTGCTTGGGGGGGCAACAGTGGGAGGGCTTCTGGAGTTCTGGCTCCACTGGTGGACCTCCTGATGGCACCTGGGTTTTGGCCACTGCGTGACACAGAGATTTGGACTGGGTGGGCCATTGGCCTGATCCAACATGGTTTCTCTTATGTACTTGTATAGGAGACCACCAAGGAAGTCTAGGATTGTTATACAGAGGCAGGCAATGGCAAACTGCCTTTGAATGTCTTTTGCCTTGAAAACCCGAATAGGTCACTATACTTTGGCTGTGACTTGATGGCAAAAAAAATGTATAGAGTCATTATGTTTCTATGCATATACTTAAAAATATAAGGTATCTGAAGAAATATATGGGCCATGCAACTATCTTTTTCACAGGAACTGTATAAATACATTGTAAAAGAAAGAGAGAAAGATTAGCGTTGCTCTATTCATTTCTGTGCCAAGGTAATTCTACAGAAGCGCTCAGTGCAGCCTGCATTCTGATCTTCAGTAGCATCTTCTGTCCTTGCAAGGCAAGCCACCAAATGCATTTTTGCCAAATTCAGAAGTGCTTTGCCTTGTCCCCTGTGCCATTGTTGGTGCTGGCTGATGCACCCACAACTGCTGCATCCACGGGAAGAGTTTGAGCCACTCTTTGGGAATCACTGCTCCATGGAATAGAACTTTTTGGAAGGGATTTTAGCATTTATTGTAGAAAACATAAAGCGGGGGGAAATTCTGTACTTCAGTAGCTAGGATTAGGGTCTTTGCTCCCAATGATCATCAGCCTGTTTATGGTATGTGCCAATTCTCAGGGACTAAAAGCAGAATTACATATTAAACAGCAAAAAACGGTACCCAGACCCATATTTTCCATGTGCTACTAATATGGTGCCTGAGTATAGTGCTGAAAATGAGAATCAGTAGTCAGTAGGGAGTGGTAAACTCCTTACCCACCCACCAGTACCCCTACCCTCCAGTTATCTTCCAGCAGCTATTCTTCCTAACTGCTGCTTCTTCCAGCAAGGCTTATTTCCAATTTGACATTCTGATCTGAGAGGGAAAGGGGGGATTGCCCTATTTAAGACTATTTTCTTAGCTTGAAAGGTTCTGGCCTGGAATATTGTAAATGGAATCAACTTCATATCTTACTCCAACCCCTTATCCCCCTCCCCCAATTGAAACTAAGCCTATCTCATGTAAATGTAACAGGCACATCTTCGCCCCCCTCCATTTCTCCCATCTTCCACCCTCCTCCCTTTCTGATGGCAAACTTCAGATTGTATGCTCTCTGGGCAGGAACATTTCTTTGTGTAAAGCACACATGCACATTGACAGAACAATATAAATAAAATATTAATAAAATATGTATAATATAAATAAACCAATATCCCACATTAATTTCAGGTTCATAATCATGACACTTAAGGTAATCATTGGAAAGTTATGGTCTTTGCAAACCAGGCCAGTAATCAAGGTGTCTCATTTGTGATGTCCTGGTTTTAATAGATAGCTGACCTTGATTTGGGAGTATTAAGTTTCTGTGCCTCTTCAAAATGGGCTTATCTACTCCCCAGGGACTTACAAAGCTTAATTAAGATATTTAGAAGGACAAAAGGTGCCACATAAATTCAGGGAATCATTATAAATGTCAGGGCACTTTACAAGCTCTGGCAAAGTCAGATAAGGAATAACAAGACCTTTACTTTGTGAAGTTTCCAAGCAAGCCAGCTTATAGATACAGCTCTTCAAAATAACAGCAGTGAAATGCTCATTTATAATCAAATGTGTCTAATAGTCTCTTTATTAAGATCTTGAAGGAAAAGGACACAACTTAGAAACAGTTATCCCCTTCCCTGCTTCCCCCCCATCCATTTCCCCTTATGCTTCAGAGTTCTCCCCAAACTGTAGAGTTTAGGAGTAATTTCTTAATACTCTGAATTAGAGAGAAACTGCCTACAGCTCCAACTAGTCAAAGTTAGAGTTCAGTGGCACCTTTAAGACCAACAAAGTTTTATTGAAGGTATAAGCTTTCGTGTGCAAGCACACTTCTTCAGATACAGTGAAACAGAATTTCCTCAACCATTACATATGGGGGGGGGGTAGTTGCCAGGAAGAGCCAATTAGAGTCAAGGCAGAGACAGAAATAAAAAATTACCAGTCCATACATATAGGTAGAGTATGAACCCTAAGCATTTCTTCCCTGCTCTCATCAAGCTGATTACATTTTGCATTGTACCTCTGCATCCTGACTCCTTTCTTTGAACACCCCTCCCACCTTCAGACTGGGATATAAGGATGCAGGGATCGCCACTCCTACTTGTATCTGACAAAGGGAGCCTTAACTCTGACTCTCAAAAGCTCATACCTCTGAAATCTTTTTTTGCCTCTAAGGTGCTACTGGAGTCATCTCTAGCTGCTCACTTAGACCTCAGAGAGCTGCCATAAATTCAGATTGACAACACTGAACCAGCTGGACTGTTAGTCTGGCTTTGTAGAAGATAGCTCCTTATACTGCTTTGGAGCCAGGCTAATGTTTCTGCAGGTGCAAGGATTTCCACTTGCAGAGTAGTTTTCCACCTTCAGCACCACCACCCCACCTGCATCCTAAAATTCCCTGCAAAGTACTATTCCTGGAGGAAATGGGACCCCCAGCAACAGAATGTTGTGGAGCATCTTGAGCTGCTAAGGGGGGAGTTGGGAAAATTTACACTACATGTGTAGAAATCCTTGTACCTCCAGAAGCATCTAGCCTAGATCCAAGCCATTCTGCTTGCTAAGGAGTTGTACTGTATACATCTCAGATACGCTCAGGGCTCTTTTTGTAGCAGGAACTCCTTTGCATATTAGGTGACACACCCCTAATGTAGCCAATCCTCCAAGAGCTTACAGTAGCCCCTGTAAGAAGATCTCTGTAAGCTCTTGGAGGATTGGCTACAGTAGGGGTGTGTCGCCTAATATGCAAAGGAGTTCCTGCTACAAAAAGAGCCCTGGATACGCTAAATTAGGAGGCAAATTTTAAGCAACCAGCAGTGATAGCTATTAAACTGACTTACTTGCAGGCCCAAGCATACTTACTTAGAAGTAAATTGTATAAAGCTTAACTCTGACCTAAGAATGAGAAACATTTACACTGCAGAAGTTCCACAAAATGTATTTGTTTGCTTGCAGTTGTGTAATGCTTGTGTATCATGGTAGCCAGGGGCCTTAGGGTTTTTGCAACTGCAGAAATGCCTGGATGCAGTGGTTACAGTTCTCTTGAAATCCTGTCTGTTTGTGCACACTCTCTCTTTTAGCCCTACTTGCCTTTGGGGCTGTTCCAAGAGTAAAATGGAGGCAGGAAAAACCAAATCCACTGCTCAGAGCTCCTTGGAGGAAAAAGTAGAATATAAAAATGTAATAAACAGATAAAATAGAATGGAGAATACTAGAACTTGGTTTCTCCAAGTTCTAGAAGGGATGGGGCTCCACATCCTATTTGGTTCTTTATGCATCTGTGATCTTTTATCATCTGAGGCCCACATATCTGATAGATCACCTCTCCTGGTATAGGCCCTCATGGATGCTTTGATCAGCCCAATCCTTCTTGTCCAACCCCTCTTACTGGGCAGGATCTTTGGCTTGAGACTGAGCATGGCACAACATCCCTGATGAATGGCACAACATTCCTGAATAAAAGCTTGCCAAATCTCAGCCCCCCTGCCTTTCAGCAAGACCCAGAAGACCAGGCCAAAGGGCCTACTGCTGATACCTGTTTGGTCACTGAAACTGACTATATGGGTGGTAATAACTCAGAGACTGGTGATACCTTCTGATGTATTAATGTGGCTGAATAGGGGTGGGTTTCACAGTGCAGAGTTATTTCAGACAAAGCACACTGAAATCAAGAAATGTGCATGCACACAAAAGCTTAACTTTGGCCCCGGTCACACGAGTGGGATACTGCGCCGCTGAAGGGAGGCAAAGTAGAGCCGGGGCAAAAAGATGCGTGGTAACACGATCAGACAGTCCCTGAGATGCCGTGCAGATGCCAATAGCCGGCAATCACATGGGCGATGTTGAAGCGCATCAAAGGGTCTTTTTTTTTTTTTTTTTTTGTAAAACTCTCTTAAAAAAGAGAGAATTTTACTCTTTTTATAAGAAACAGGAAGGGTAGACAGATGGAGAAAGAAAAAGATGGAGTGAAATTTTTCCTGTTAGTGAGTGTTAGTTTAGGTTAATAACCAATACCAGTTTTGGCATCTATCGTGGTTAGAAGATCTTCTTTTTAACTATTGCGAAGTCCAAAGTCACTCTGTTAATGCAGTTAGTAAAGTCCATTGGGGTTAGTAATTAAACAGCTCCTTCCAGATGTTACACAAACAGTCCTCAAAATATCTTCTTTTTAAATCTCTTCCAGTTATGGATTGAGTCCATTTTAACTTTGAAGTCTTCCGTTCCCTCACCACTTTCCCCTGGGCTGCTGTCTTCTTCGCTTGTCCCAGTTTGGAATACTGCATCTTCCTCCCTGCTGGCGTGTCTCTTCAGAAGTTTCTGTATTTTAAAGATGAAATCCTTCTTCTTTCTTTTCTCTTTTTCCTTAAACTTCTGGCTTTCAGGCTTCCTGGGCTCCACAAACTCTTCGGATGAAATTAGATCTCCAGTTTGTCGCTTGCTATGCTCAACATCCCCTTCTACTGGCAGAGTATTCTCTTTTATAAAAGCGGAATAGGCTTTGGGAGCCTCATCCACCTCTTCTTTTAATTTTATCGCTTCACTGCCAGTTAGGGGTGCCAAGACATTTGTCAAGGTAAATCCGAGATCTTCTTTCTCTTCTTCTTTAACGCCCTGGAAGCCTAGAATCAAATTCGATTTCTGTTCAATCTCCATCATCTTTCTCGTTGTTTCCGATATCTGTTTCTGTCGACTGATGAGAACACTATCCATTTTAGACAGAGTTTCGTTGATTTTCCGCAATTGTTCCAGCAGGGGGCACAGCATCTCCTTTTCCTGTTGATTGACAGCAAGCTCTTGGGGGGGCTGTCTGGACCGGAAGTCCCTCCTCTCTTCTCTTCCGGTATCTGCAGGACTTTTTCCAGTATCGACATTTTGGTTTTTTGTTTACTTTTAAAAAGTTCGTGCCACATCCCCCAGGAAGCTAAGATGATCAAAATCTTCCATGCAACCCCAACGGTACTTTCACCAACACTTTTTCTTCTCTCAGCCCCCCTTCGCGCTCCCTTTGTGGATCTTGCTTCTCAAAGGGGGTGGGAACTCCTCCCTCCTCCCAACGCTTATACGCATGCAGGGGGGCTCCGATTTACGCTTCAAAATAGATCTCCAACTCACGATTCGATGCTACTTCTTCTTTTTATTTTAAGCCATAGCGCTGTCTTCACTCCTGGAATTCGGTGGCGCCGCTAAGTCCCATTACGGGCACGCCGCAGCGGGGCCGATTGGGGCGGGGAGAAAGCCTCAATTTCCCGGCTGTCTGCCGGCAAAGAGGCTACTCCCCAAGCGCCCCCGGTTCGGAGCCTTTACCTAAGGCTCACTAGGGTCTTTCGCACATGCGAAGACCCCCCCTAACTGCGCGTGGGCTAACTGCCTCCGGGAGCGTCCCGAGAAGCGGCCGCCATTCGCGACGCCGAAACCGAAACCGCGCATCAAAGGGTCTTGTGCATGCACACTCTGATGTTTCTTCGCATACTGTGGAGGCTTGGAAAAAACATATCCGGTGTGACAGGACAAATGTGGGTGCTGGATGCCCCGGATTACCTCCGCTTCCGCAATCCCACGCTCGCCTGTGACCCGTGTTTTCTGGTTGCTACTCCCCTTTTGCCGCTACTTTTTAAATCCGCTTCTTTGGGCCAATGGTACGGGTTGGTGCTGGGTGCGCTACACTTCCCAGATGTTGCCGTATGATCCTGCTCATTTGATGCACCCTCAACCCGTTCGTTTCGCGGGACAAATCCTCTCGTGTGACCGGGGCCTTTGTTGGTCTTAAAGGTGTTACTGGACTCAAACTTTGAAATCAATGGATTTAGATAAGAATAACTCTGCACAGGATTGCATTATAAATCAATGATACTTTATTTTTGAATTGTGCTTTTCATTCATTGTGTTAAAAACTCAGAGGTTTTACACAAGTGTTTTAAATAAATAAGCTGCCCCTGTGATAACAGCACGCTGGCCAGCAAGACTACAGTTCCTGTGTGTGTGTGTTCCTGCCCCCTCCCTATGTTGCATAGGCTGTAAAAAATTTGGGCTTCTGCTCACAGAATTTGGCTTTTCTTGATATAAAATATGAAAGTTGCCATGTAAAAGGCTCATGGTGGGTGCATAGGTGTTTATCACGGATAGGTATTGTCTCACAGTCTACTGAAGAAGCTGAGCCTGCCAGAGTATTTCTCAGAGATGACAGTAATCCAGTTTCTGAGAACAATGGAAGTGTTATGCGTCAATCAAAGATAACAAGATATAAAGCCACTCTCTCCATAACTGTTATCATGGGCTTTGTCTCTAGAACAACACACACGCACACACAGGCCCTCAGGCCTCCAGAATTGTCTCTCTCCCTTCAGGGACAGTCTCCTCCCAACACCTCTTCTCCTACTGGCTGTCTGTGCAGATACACTGTAAATATAACACAATTTTTTTTCATTGCAGTGTGATTGCTTGGTATGCTTACAGACATTGGAAGCAAGCCTAAGCAGGTCTTCTTTTCCATGTAGCTTACAACCAGGAAAGTGTTCTTAGGACTGTAGCCTTGCAGTGTGCACCCTTTCCAGTCCATTTAAGTCAATGGGCTTAGAGGGCGTAACTCTGTTTAGGAATCCTGACACAAGGTGGTGGGCACAACCACAAAATGGCTGCCAATCCATTCATTAAATGTCAGGGAGTGAGGTCATGCATAATTCTAACAGTCAGTCTGACATTTCAGTCAGAAGCTCTATTTAACAGGATGTCTTTTAACAGGATGTCTTCAACATTTCAGTCAGAAGCTCTATTTAACAGGATGTCTTTTAAAATTAATAATATAATTTAAAAAACATTTTCTTGCATAGACATGGTTTACCTTCAGTCACACAGTGAAGATCCTTGTGCTATGATGGAAGCTACTGCTAATGCAATTTTTTTTAATTGCACAGCCAATCAGATCTTCAATGTCCAAACTGAAGCCCTGCTTAGTTAGAGCCCCACGTGGCCCCACCAACTTTCTTAAAAACTTGGCAGGTGCCATGGCACACACAGCTGCCATGTTGGGGACCCCTGCCCTAAAGACTCATATTGCAGGACCATAACTGATCCAGTAGAGTCCATTATGCATTTAGATGCGCAGGGAGCTTGCAGGATTGGACCAGAGAGTTCCATCTTATGATCCAGTGTTATTGCAGAGCAGATCATTAACTGGAGAACCAGTTGATGGACCAGTTGATGGCCCAAACCCAAGGCAAAGGGCACTGTTATGTACTGAGCCTGAACTGTACTTACCACGAATGTAGCTTGGGGATGCATAACAATAGCTGGCTAGGATCCTAGAATGGACCAGTAGGGAAACAAGGATCCTAGAGTAAACCAATTGAGAAACAATGTAATGTAAATAGCCCATCATTGGGAGTGGGGTGTGTTTTGGGTGTAACCTTTTGCATGCATAAATACCTGGCTGCGGCCAGGGTTTTCCAGTCTTCTTTTTACTTGCTGAAGCATTAATAAACTAGGAGCTGATCACTATACGCGTCTGAACCCAGTATATTTCAGGCACGATTTCATTGTGGTTTGTCCACAATGTCCAAAAATTGTCCAAAACCCCCAGAATCACACTATATGAAAATGAAATAACTGGTCAAAAACAGATGCCTTCTCTCACAAAGATAAAGTTAGTTCCCTCTTCCTTGTTTGTGTTTCCAGTTTTTTATTTTCCAATCCAACCTGCTCCTGGATTGCTTTGAAAGAAAAAGTTTGTGTGTGTAGGAATCTGTTCAGTACCTTTGGAAATTTCCTGAATATTTAGCCATATAAATATGGCTGGGTATCTTAGAAATAATTGCTTTCATGCAGAGATGTAGGAATTTCACATGTTCATAGGCTGGAGACTCTATATACACAGTGGGGAGTAAGTCCCACTTATGTATAGGACCTTCAGACAGTGAGTATGTGAGCCTGTTCACTCTATAGATAAAAGAGTAATTTCATCACCATGTAGCATTACTTTTTGTAATGCATATTATGACATCTCCAAAGTAATAATAAAACCATAAACCAAAACAGTACATGAGTTCCTTTCCTTAAGAATTTTGCTGGCATTCTTGGCAAACAAACAGATTCTCCTGTGAGATAGCTTCAGTTGGGTAACCTGCATTGGTCTGAAGCAACAGCAAAATTTAAGTCCAATGGCATCTTTAAGACCAACAAAGTTTTATTCTGGGTATAAGTGTTCATGTGCACACTCACTGTTTCAGATACATTGAAATAGAAGTCACCAACTATTTACATATAGGGTGAACTGGGTGTGGGCAGGAAGGGCCAATTAGAGTCAAGATGCAGAAGTAACTGAGCAGTAAACCTAGCTAAGACTGGATGAAAGCAATTGGTAATATCTTTGATTAGCAGCAAATTAGCATATAGCATAATAGTTTATAAACAGATGCAAGAACTGAATGACATTAGCATATGTAGTGAAATAAGAAACCAATATTTCTGTTAATCTTAAACAACTCCACACCCACAATAATGAAACATCTACTTTGAACATGGACACTGATACTAGAGCTTGCAATAAACCCAGATGGCAACTTTGCTGCCGCATACACCCAAACAACACAATCACTGGATCTAACAACATCAACTACAACATCTCAGGCTCATTCACTTGCTCATCTTCTTAACACTGCATATGCCATTAATTGCCAACAATGCCCTTCAGTTCTCTACATAGGACAAACAGGTCAAACCCTACACTAAAGGATAAAAGGACACAAATCTGACATCAAAAATCACAAACCTGAGAAACCTGTAGGAGAACACTTCAACTTTCCAGAACATTCAATGGGGACCTCAAAGTAGCTGTTTTATCACAAAGGAAACAGACTAAAATGGGAGATTGCTGAGTTACAAGTTATTACAATACTCAGGACAATGGAACCCTCAGGGCTTAACAGAGATATTGGTTTCTTATCTTATTATACATTCCAATGTCATTCAGTTCTCGTTATCCGTTTGTAAACTCCTTTATTACACTGTATGAGGCTGAAATGGACTACTTCTATGAAGACCTACAACACCTCCTAGAACTAATACCAAAAAAAAATGTCCTTATCATCACAGGTGACTGGAATGCTAAAGTAGGAAGTCAAAAAGTGACCAGAATAATGGACAACTTTTGCCTTGGAAAACAAAATGAAGCCGGGCAAAGGCTAACCGAGTTTTTTCAAGAGAACATGCTGGTCATAGTGAACACCCCCTTCCAACAACCTAAGAGGCGACTCTACACATGGACATCCAGGAGAAACTTCCTGACTGTAAGAGTGGTTGAGCAGTGGAACAGACTGCCTTGGGAGGTGGTGGATGCTCCTTCGCTGGACGTTTTCAAGAGGAGACTGGACAACCATCTTTTGGGTATGTTGTAGGCATGTAGGGGTTTCGGCTGTGTTCCTGCAGAGTGCAGGGGGTTGGACTAGATGGCCTGCAAGGTCCCTTCCAACTCTAACATTCTATGATTCTACATCACCAAATGGACAACAGTGAAATCAGATTGATTATGTCATTTGCAGTCAAAGATGGAGGAGCTCTATACAGTCAGTAAAAACAAGACCTGGAGCTGACTGTGGCTCAGATCATGAGCTACTCATTGCAAAATTCAGCCTTAAACTGAAGAAAGTTGGGAAAACCACTAGGCCATTCAGGTTTGACCTAGATCATATCCCTTATGAATATACAGTGGAGGGGAAGAATAGGTTTAAGGGGCTAGATTTGATAGACAGACTGCCTGGAGAACTATGGATGGAAGTTAGTGACATTGTACAGGAGGCAGCAATCAGCACCATCCCAAAGAAAAAGAAATGCAAGAAAGCAAATTGGCTATCTGATGAGTCTTTACAAATAACTAAGGAAAGAAGGAAAGCAAAAGGCGACGGTGAAAAGGAAAGATTTATCCAACTGAATGTAGCTTTCCAGAGAACAGCAAGGAGAGATAAGGAGGTCTTCCTGAATAAACAATGCAAAGTAATAGAGGAAAACAATAGAATGAGAAGGACCAGAGATCTCTTCAAGAAAATTGGAGAAATCAAGGGAACGTTCTGTGCAAAACTAGCCATGATGAAGGACAAAAATGGTCAGGACCTAACAGAAGCAGAAGAGATTAGGAAGAGGTGGCAAGAATACACAGAAGAACTATACAAGAAGGACCTCAATGTCCTTGACAACCACGACAGTGTGATTGCTGACCTTGAGCCAGACATCCTGGAGTGCAAAGTCAAACGGGCCTTAGAAAGCATTACTAACAAATTACTATTCAAAGTCTTAAAAGATGAGGCTGTTGAAGTGCTGTACTCAATATGCCAGCAAATTTGAAAACATTACAGTGGCCACAGGATTAAAAAAGGACAGTTTACATTCCAGTCCCAAAGAAGGATAATGCCAAGGAATGTTCAAACTATCACACAATTGCACTCATTTCACACACTAGCAAGCTCATGCTCAAGATCCTACAAGCTAGGCTTCAGCAGTACGTGGCTAGAGAACTGCCAGGAGTACAAGCTGGGTCCTTAAAGAGATAGGAGTACCAGACCACTTCACATGTCTCCTGAGAAACCTGTATAAGGGTCAAGAAGCAACAGAACTGGATATGGAACAACTGATTGGTTTAGAATAGGAAAAGGAATACGGCAAGTATGTATATTGTCACCCTACTTATTTAATTTATATGCAGAATACATCATGCGAAATGCCGGCCTAGATGAATCACAAGCCAGAATTAAGATTGCCGAGAAAAACATCAACAACCTCAGATATGTAGACGATAACACTCTAATGGCAGAAAGTGAAGAGGGCCTAAAGAGCCTCTTACTCAGAGTGAGAGGAGAGCACAAAAGTTGGCTTGAAACTCAACATCATGGTATCTGGTCCCATCACTCCTTGGCAAATAGAAGGGGGAATCATGGAAGCAGTGACATAATTCACGTTCCTGGGATCCAAGATCACTGCAGATGGTGACTGCAGCCATACATTTAAAAGACACCTGATCCTTGGGAGGAAAGCTATGGCAAACCTAGACAGCATAATAAAAAGTAGAGACATCACCCTGCCAACAAAAGTTTGCATAGTCAAAGCAATGGTATTCTCAGTAGTAATGTTTGACTATGAGAGTTGGACCATAAGGATGGCCAAGTGTCGAAGAACAGATGCTTTCGAATTATGGTGCTGGAGAAGATTCTTGAGAGTCCCTTGGACTGCAAGGAGACCAAATCAGTCAAAGAAATCAACCCTGACTGTTCCCTGGAAGGCCAGATACTGAAGCTGAAGCTCAAATACTTTGGCCACCAAATGAGAAGGGAGCACTCACTGGAGAAGACCCTGATGTTGGGAAAGATTGAAGGTTAAAGAAGAAGGGGACAACAAAGGATGAGATGGTTAGACACGTTAATTTGCTGTTCATTCTCTAGCTATAAGTTTGAACCTTGACTGCCTAATATATTTGATAAAGTGTGTGCGCACACAAAAGCTCATACCTTGAGTATGAAATTTAGAGTCCAATGGCACCTCTAAGACAAACAAAGGTGCCATTGGACTCTAAATTTGTTGTACTGCTTCAGACCAACACGGCTGACCAAGTGGATCTATGGTTAGACAGTGTTATTGATGCAACAAACATGAAATTAAGCAAACCACCGGAGGATGGCGGAAGACAGGAGGGCCTGGCATGATGGGGTCCATGGGGTTGCAAAGAGTAGGACTCGACTGTGTGACTGAACAACAACAACAACAACGTTAATTTGCTGCTATTCACAGGTCTTACCAATCACTTTCATCCAGTCTTAGCTATATTTACTGCTCAGTTACTTAGCTTCTTGAATCTAATTGGCCCTTCCTGTATGTAGTGGTTGGTGACATCTGTTTCAATGTATCTGAAGAAGTGTGCGTGCACACAAACACTTATACCCAGAATAAAACTTTGATGGTCTTAAAGTACCACTGTACTCGAATTCTGTTCACTTTCTCCTGTGTGATTCTGGAATGAGGCAAGTCCTTTTTAGATAAGTAGGGCAACACATAAGAGGCATTCCTAAGAAGCTAGGAAGGTTTTTGCTTCAGCAAAATGGCAGTAGATGCATTTCACCTAGAAGCCAGTGGATAAATATTGACCTTCACCAAAAGCATTTAATCTATCCCATTTCAAAGATATAGTATTAACATGAAAAAGAAAAAAAAACATAACAGAGGATAAAATATAGATCCAGGTGGCGGGTAGCCGTGTTGGTCTGAAGCAGTAGAACAAAGTTTGAGTCCAGTGGCACCTTTAAGACCGGTTGAAGGGAAAATGGATGTAAGAACCAAGAAGCAAAGAGTTCAAGTCACACACACTCCTAGAAGAACTTCCTCTTATTGACAGTAAAGTGCTACTTCCTCTGCACCTTTGAAGACCTCCCTAGGTTCCTCTATCTCCACCACATTAATACAGCAACAAACTTAACATGCTCACCAGGAATGTTTGATTCTCATTGTACATGCAAACACACACACATACACTCATACATCTGTTCTAGGACCTTACCTGGGCTATTTAGAGACAACTGAGACTAGTCACATATCTCACATGGGAGTCTATGGGCCACAAAGGCATTTTATTTTAGAGACATTTCAACATTTTCAATTCTAAGACTGGATTGGCTTAGGGCGGCTTACCCTGTGTAAGGCTCAGGGCAGCTTACACAGGGTAAAATTCATAATAACAATCAGAATTTGCATAAAACATTTTAAAAGTTCATTAAAACAATACAATATTAAAGTGCTAGCTGTGTTATTTGATGTCATATCAATGGCGTTACCACATGAGTGCATTCCATAAGTTGTTTAAGTATACAGCTCACTTATCTTCCTCAGATATGATCGGTGCGCACAGGCTGTCAGTAACCAAGCAGGGACCAGGCTCTACAGGTTTCAGTTGTTATTGATAGTGGTGGCGGCTCCTAGTTAAAAGCCTGGTGGAAGAGCTCCGTCTTGCAGGCCCTGCGGAACTGTAAAAGGTCCTGCAGGGCCCTGATCTCTTCCAGGAGCTCATTCCACCAGTGTGGACCCGCCACTGAGAAAGCTCTGGCCCTGGTTGCAGCCAGTCTGGCGTCCTTGGGACCTGGGAGGGCCAGTCGGTTTTGTGACCCTAGTGCTCTCTGGGATATCACACTTGGAATACTTACAAAATTCTCATCATTTGATTTTCAATTTGGATTCTGGATTTGGAAATTACCAGGTCTTGTTTCAGAGTGCATTAGGAATCTTCCTTCCTTCCTTCCTTCCTTCCTTCCTTCCTTCCTTCCTTCCTTCCTTCCTCAAATGCACAACACAGCACAGGGAGAAATTCTGAAACTATAACGGAATGATAGTGAAGAAATCCTCTAATTCAAACAGTAGGTGGGAAATAATGTGTTTCCCCCCACACACTCTCCTGTACGAAGACCTCCAGGCAAGTAGAAAAGTAGCACAGCATAAGGGGAGCGCGTTCTAATTTTATACCTGTAGAAGTTTTAAACTTGCAGGCTAGAGCAATACCATCTCACCATTTTACCATCTTGTTCTGTTGCGTACATAGCTCCATCCTGACCTTCAGAAGTACTGGAGTTCTTGAAACACAGCTCTTGCTTCCTCTGCAAAGGGACATAGGATGAAAGGAGAGACGTGGAGGATAGGTGGAGCATAGAATGGGATGCCTGGCCTTCATATTGAATCTTAATTTTGGCTGAACTATGCAGTTGAACCACTGACTTCTGCTGACTTAGACAGGAAATACTCTGCATAGGAACTCACTGTGAAAGTTCAACACAGGCTTTGGAAGCTAGTACTTAACTTGTAGGTCCTGGCTAGAGAGCATGGTGACAGACACCTAAGCAATCTCCCTCCTACCCTGCGGATGGATGTGTGTGCTTATGTCTTAAAACCTTGCCAAAAAAGGGTGGGGGCATTGAAAAGGCCAACGTCTTTAATCATATTTCTATTATTTAAAAAAAAACTATTAACAAAGCAATCAGATCACTAAGAATAAAAATGCTTCCTATTTCCAAATTAAAGCCAGCATAAAAACCAAAACGGAACAGCTAAAACTAACCTACGGGACCTCTGCCCCTCTTTTCAGACATACTTCGGCAATAGTTAGGCTGCTTCTACTTGCCAAGTAACTCTTATTAAATCCACTTGAGACTCCAATGAACCCTGGGGGCTCTAACTTTAAAAAGGGAAGGAAGAAAAAGGAATGGGGGGACAGGCGGCTTAGCTCCCCCTGCTCCAGACACAGATAGTCTCCTACCTGTGCGTACACGTTCCCAACCGCGCCAAAGTCTCAAGTAACACGCTTCATAATAACACACGCCCTTCTCTTCCTTTTACCCCTGAATCTATCGCCCCGTGTGAGTGACAGCAAGCAACTCTGTGGCCCTGCCCAGCAAGCCTAGCCGTCCCCCCTTTTGCTTTTCCAATCAGGAGGGAAGAACAGCAGTCTGGGAGGGATTTCCTGCAGAGAGAAAGAGTGATCCTGGTTGCGGGGGGGGGGGGCGCTTGAGAAAAGGAGGGGGCGACGACGGTTTCTTTACTGAAGAGTTCCCAAGCGCCCCCTGAAACTGACTAGACTAGTCCGTCTCAACTGCGGTAGTCAGTGCCCCTGGGAAACAGAAGAATGCAGGGTTTGGGAAGCGCGGAGCGGGGACGTAGCGGCGGCAAGCGTTTCTCTCCTTGAGTTCTCTGGTTCCAAAGACTTTGTGCGCGCACGCAGACACACACCCCTCTGTCTGCCCTCGCCTTCTTCTTCCCCCTCTCCCTCCCGCTCCCTCCCTTCCTCTCCCCAGCACCATCAAGTCCTCGGAGCTCGAGACTGTTAAGAGATCAAAAGCGTTTCTCGGTGTGTGTCTTTCTTGGAGGTGGAGATCAGCCTTTGGTTTTTACTTCGGCCACTTTGCTTGCAGGAAGGACTAAAGGGGAGATAGAAAGAGACGGCGCTGGTGACAGAACTGGGCTCGGCAACTTTGTATGCTGGAAACAGCAGGATCTCCCTGATGAGGTGAGTTGTGCAAAAGAAAGAATTTGATGCAGGAAAGGGAGGAAGAATCAGTTTGTACGTCTTGCTGCCAGCTAAGATTTCTTTTATTCGCACCCCCAGCCCCCTTATTCGGTGATTCCTTGCTGCCTGTGTTGTATATTTCAAACTCTCGGTCTCTGCTTCCAAAGCTGAGCTCCACTCCATCCCGTTCAGACTTTAGATCTGGGAATCCTACCCTGTTCTTTTTAAAAAGAGAACTTTAAAGGAACACTATTTGCCAAGGCTGCGTCTTAGCTCTCTGATAAACGCTCATCACTCTGCCGGGAACATAAAGTCCCTTTTTAAAAAAACTGTTTCATGTTTTATTTTCTTTCTGCCGCTCAGGTCACCTATATTAAATTCTGGCTCTTCTTTCTCTTTATGTTCGCCATCCTTAAATTAGTTGTAATACTCTCTCCTTGTGACCTTGGTATAATAATAAAAATAATAA
Source organism: Gekko gecko (assembly GCA_029375565.1). Lineage (NCBI taxonomy): Eukaryota > Metazoa > Chordata > Lepidosauria > Squamata > Gekkonidae > Gekko > Gekko gecko. The sequence goes on from JAPDNY010000002.1 coordinate 222,890,787, forward strand.
AAAATATATAGATAGATATAGATAAATAGATCTAGAAAAATCCTCTTTCTCCGAGATTTTTACTAGGGAAGGAAAGATGTTGCTACTCTTAAGGACTTTTAGTGGGCTGTGGCTTTCTTGATACTTCTGATATGCATGTGCACTGCATGAAAGATTATACTGCTTAAATGTTTGCTGTATTGATTCAAAGGTTGCTTACATCCTGGTAGAAAACTTAGTGCTCCCCCCCAGTGTTTCTCTCGCCTTCCCTCTACAGGGCTAGTATTTTTGATAACTGTTGTTCAGTACCTTTAGTCTTACATAATACTTTTCTCTACCCCCCCCTTTCTCCTCTACCCTCTTCTTCCCTCCCAAGTTGTTTGAGGAAGGAATAGTTCAGATATTTCAGTTTTGCAGGTAGAGTCCTGAATTGAAAGATTGGATTTCTCAGGCGGGAAAATGTTTACCCTCACTTTATACTCCAGACTACATTCCAGTGGGGTGGAGACAGAAGCAGGAGAGGATCATATCTCGGGGCTACATCTGACATGCCCAGGTTGTGGTGGAACCTGTGTACTGTGTTAATCCACAGATGTGGTCCATTCCTTGTACCATTGGTCACATCTTGTTCCATCTACTGACCTGCACCCACAAAGTCAGTATTACAAAGTTTATAGGACTGTAGAATGTGAATGTGACCCACAATTCATCATGTTTTGTCCCTATGCTGAGGTGGGAAACAGCCTTGAGAGATTATTTTATCACATCTGGATTATAAAATAACAGGGGCAGAAAGCAGAACCATCATGTCTGAGATCATCAGGGTAATAAATAGGAAGTTTAGAAGAAGAAGAAAAACTGGACAGTTCAAAGAAGTCAGGCTGGCTATGCTAAAAAATGGAAGGCCACTAGACACTCTCACCTGATTTCAGTGGTTAATTTCTGAAACCAAATTCACCAGATCAAACTGTCCTCCTAAATCAGTAACTCTGCCCTCTACTTCAAATTATATAGGGCTGCCTGCTGTTACTTAGCAATGAGGAAAATCTATTCTGTATATATTCACGTGTTTGAGGTCTGATTCCCCAGTATCAAAAATCCATCATGGGAATGTGCTGAAGCAAGGGTCTCTTCAGGGCTTGGTCATGACTGTCATTGTGGACTCTGAGTAAACAGAACCCATTCACTGAGAGTCTTGCAAGTGCACCGAAGCTCCAAAGTACAACTACTATCACTGATCTCTCAGCTAATTTTAGTAATCTCTAAATCTTTGGGAGGGGCATAACCAACCCAGTGTCTTGAGATTTAAAAAGAAGTCCTCCCTGACCACAGGGATTTCAGATTAACAACCCTGAATATTTGTGTTGATATATCTGCTATAGTGAAGCACAACATCCCTGCAAAACTAGTGCAACGTCATGCTTTTTGACATTGCACTGAGCAGTTGTTCATCCACCCTGTCACAAGTTTTTAATTGGCTATAAAACTCATTCTGTGTTATTGTTTATAAACGTATCTGGCTCAGTTTTTAAAACAATAAGTTAGGATTTTTCTATGACTGTAACTTTTTTATGCCAGTAAAGTGATGCCAGCCAAACAAAATCAGCTCCTTATTTTAAAAGTATTATAGGAGCCCTTTAGGACTATAAGTAAGCCCCAATGGAATTGCTTTATCAAACAAATTGACTAAACCCCTAGTTCTCTATTTTGGATGCTCCAGTCCAGACCGGCCCATCTATTTTTGTCTAAAGTAGCCATTGTGTTCTGGCAGATCAACTTTGGCTCATTTAAAAGCATATGGGAATCCTCAGCCAACCTCATTTCATCTTTTTGTAAGATTAAGACATTTCTCCTATTGATACTTGTTGGCCAGATCCAGAGACCTATTACTGTCTACTTGTTAATGCCAGTGATGTTTTATATATTAAAATATTTTTATCCTGCTTTTCAATTTAAGAGAACATTTCTATAGAAGCTAACAACATATTATTAAGGCCCTATAAACATCAGAACCATTTTAATTAATTAATTAAACATATACTAAATCATGGAAAATGGGAGAAGGGCTTTAAATTGGAAGGGTTTAAATAGGCCCCAAAGATTTGTTAAACAACCAAGTTTATTGGAATGCAAGCAGCGAAGAGGATGAACGGATTTCCCAGGGAAGAACATTCCACATATATGGTACCACTACTAAAAGACCCTGTTGTGTCCCATCTGACTGCACTACAAATGATGAAGGGATAGAAAGAGGTGTCCCAGGAATTGATCTTAGAGGTTGGTTGGGTGTATGTAGCAGGAGAAAGTCCTCAAGATTGCCTGGCACTAAATCCATTAAGGCTTTAAAGGGACCCTCCCAACATTTTTAATTGGGCCCAGAAACCAATCTATGTAGATGAAACAATACTGGAGTTCTGTGCTCTATCTGGTTACTAGCTGAGTAGTCACAGTTGGAGTTAGTTACAGTTTCCAGAGGCAGAACCATATGGACCCAGTAACCCAATCTGGATGATCCTAGGGCATCAGTGGCTGTAGCAAGGCCTGTCATTTCTAGGGAAGCAATTCTCTGTCATTTCTAGGGAAGGGCATAACTAGCACACCAGCCTGATTGGTAAAAGACTCTCCTCATCACTACTACAACTTGAACATCTTGGTACAATTGAGGTATATACCTGAATCCAGGAGTCATTTCGTAGAAAAAGAGGTGCAGGAGCTCATTTGCATAACTCATTTGCATATGCCACATCCCCTGACAAAGGGCAGGCATGCAAGCATGCCTGGGTTCCCTGTTTGATCTTCTTCAGGTGCCCTGCGGCTGCGGGGCACCTGGAGAAGATCGGCAGGGAACCCAGGCATGTTTAGAATGCCTTACTTTCCCTTCCCCAAATGGGGAAGGGAAAGAAAGGCATTTGAATCCCCTCAGGCAGCGGGGGGGGGGCCTCTGCAGGCCCATCTGGGTGGGTGGGCCAGGAAAGGCGGTGGGGGGGCACCCCTCCTGCGCGCTCCTGCCTGAATCTGAAGTACGAGTGTATCCCCAGCTACAAGAAGTGGTATCCCACTTCCTAGATCAGCTCACCAGAGATACAGTATGGTACAGTGTAGGACTAGGACCAGGGATCATATCCCTTCTTGCCATCAAGTTTGCTGGGTCTCTTTGCACTCATCATTCACTCTCTCTGCCTAACGTCTTCACAGGTTGCTTCAAGGATAGCATGGAGGTGGAGTGAATCATGTAAGACTACTTGAATTTTTTGGAGGAAAGGTGGGGTAAAAATGTGATCAAGACATAGGTATATCAGCTGAAGAACTGAGTAACAGAAGAACCCCCATCCTGTCTGGATTAGGTTTTAGTTTGTTTGCCCGCATCCATGGTCAGACACAGATTCACAACTTCCACACCCTTCCTAGAATGTAGTGAAAAAGACAGAACTAAGCATCCTCTGCAGATTGATAATGCCTCAAATTGCCAAAGAGTTTCATGTTGATATTTCTGGGCAGAAATCCTTGCTCATGCTAGACTGCTTTGGGTCTGGATAATATGCTGACCCAGATGCCTTAAGCCTCAGCCCCTGAATTTTCCAGCTCCACTCCTGGACCTCTTGGCAACTGTATTGATTCCACAGTCACTGGTCTATATTTATTTTTCCACCTGCCTTGTGACATAGCTTAGATGGAAAATGGCAACTGACAAAGCAACTGCCAACATGTACCCTGGTTTTTGTTTTATCTGGATGAGCAATTAATTCCTCTTCTTGACCATTGCTCAGTGGTTGTCCAGGAGATGGTGATGCTAACAATATAAGGAGCAGAGCTCGTCAACCAAGGCATCAGGTGGTCTTGTTTTCAGTCTCACTCCACAAGAGTTGCTTGCACTTGGCCTCAGGGATGTCCAATTGCAAGGAATTTTTGGCAGATGTGTTTAAGAGGATGAGCAAGTAAGAAGAAACAATAACAGTGACAACTGTTACAGAAAGAAACTCTCAAAAGAGCATAGCCTTGTTAGCATGTGGCAAAGTAAAGAGGAGGGGAAAGAAATAAAGTAGTACCTTTAAGACAAAATAAGCTTATTCCAGCATAAGAATTTTTGTGTCAGATTTCACTACTTCAGTTGCATATGAAATGGAAGTTTTACAAACATTATTAATCAAACTCACAAGAAAAAAAGGGGAGGAGGAGTTGTGGCAGACGCACATTCAGGTGTAAGTCCTCGTGTAAGATACTGGAACAGATGTAGTTTTTATACATCAGGTTGTAGGTTCCACCATTCAGAGTTATGGGGACATAAAGTTACAGAGATATAAACAAACTCTGATTCACGAAGGTTCAATGTGAAGCACAAGAAAAGGAATAGAGCATAATAGTATGATTATAACATGATAGCAAGAACAAGTTAACATCTCTGAAGGGTAGATCATGTTAAACTGTTATCAGCAATAGAATGTTAGGAAAGCCAGATCTCTGTTTAAGCCAGGCTGTGATGTGGTGTTTAATCTCTTGAGGAGTTCTGGTTTGGCACTTTTGTGCTGGATTCTTCCTTTAAAGTGTTTTTCATAGCAACTGTTCTACAGAAGATGTACAATGGCCCCGGTCACAAGGGCCAGATAACGCGGGGGGGAGGAGTGGCTATTTGCGCCATCGCAATCTGATCCGCCATTAGGTGATCAGATGTGACGGCGGCACACCGGGGCTTCCTCCGTCGGCGTGCACAGCAAAGAGGACAACCTGGGGGAACAGCTGCGCACCGTTGCAATCACACCGCAGGAGTCTGTAGGCAGCCCATGGCAAACCATTTGCCAGTAGGTTGATCCAGGTACCTTTTAAATGTGCATCTTCGGCAGTACACCACGGGTTGGCCATGGGTGTGCTACACCTCCCAGATGTTCCAGTGTGATCGTGCCCGGAAAATCCACCGGACTATTGTGCCTTCCGCTGGGCAAATGCTTTGTGTGATTGGGACCAATATGTCCAGGAATATCAAAATGATCCCCCACCCGTTTCGGAATGTTGTGATTTGTGTATGTGTGCCAGTTTTGTGTTCTTTTATTGTGTAGGGACTGACCTGTTTGTCTAAGGAGGCTAGTAGAAGGACATTGTTGGCATGGGATGACAAATATTAATCTAAATTATGATCAAGTGGATGAACCCAAGATGTTATAGTTGATGTTATTAGGTCATGTGAGTGTACATGGGAATATGGTTGGCATCTACCTCTGTTGCAGGGTTGGTTTGCTAGGTTTGTGTCTCTGCTGGATGGTCCACTGTTGCTGGTGAGGTGCTGCTTTTAGTTGGGAGTTGTCTGTAAGTGAGGAGAGGGCTGCCCCTGTCTCATGAGGCATGCATGAAATATCCTTATCCAGGAGAGGCTGCAGGTCATTGATGATGCAATGAACTGGTTTTAGCTGTGAGCAGTGGTGTTCTGATGTTGTCTGTCTTGTAGCAGGCTGTCTCTAGGTATCAGTTTGGCTTTGTTGGTCTGTTTCTTCATTAGGTGGGTATTGTAAGAAATTATGTGAGTCTGGGAATCATCTCTTATGTATTGCAAACCAGTGCCACAGGTATGACCTTTCTAAATCCTTCTACAGTGTGTGGCTTAGGACAGCTGTTGTCAGGGGTGCTGAATATTGTCTTAATCATTTGTCTAAATGTAATTTTTATTCTTACTAAATAATTAAATACTAGTGGAATACAAATTAAAATATTAAAACTATAATCAATATCTTCATCACTCCAACTTTCCTAATATACCCTGAAAATTAAATATTTGTTCCTCACCTTCCAAAGCTGGAAAGCCAGTTTGAAGAATTTTCAGTTCATAACAGGAATGTCATTTCAGGTTTTAATGGAATAGCATTTGACCATTCAATATGTATACCCAAAGCATACCTGAAAAAATGGTGCTGTGTGGTCTGTAGCATTAGAGGGATCTCTTACTTAAATGGGCCCCTAGCTCATAAATTGGTTAATTGGTTATCATCAGGTTGGTCATCAGATATGACTCAGTCACTTTCTAATGGGCGATATTTTTCATCCCCATTCTATAACAATAAGTACTTGGTACTGTATGACCTCACTCTATTGTATGGAGAGTTTCCTTGGCAGGTAACCTAGTTGGGACAGCACGAGGGAGCTTGTTTTGTGTCTTTTCAAATGTACTTTTCAGTATAAGTGTGTTTTCTGTTCATGTATGCTCACAGGTCTTTATGAGTATCAATATAAGTTAATCTCCACATTCTTTTGGGTATATGTTTTTTGATTGTCTGTGAGAGGACACTAATTTTTATTGTTGGAATGACTCTGTATGACCTTATTCCTCCATGAGAATCATGTTGTAGTAGGTAGAGTGGCTTCTTGATCATCCACTCACCAGTTGTGTGACTGGTGGCCCAGTTACATTGACATAAGTATTCCACTGTTGGGGTTATGGGTGTGACTCAGAAATTCAAATCTCAGTGAATTTGTGCAGCCAACTTTTAAATACACCCCCACCCTTGCCTGTCTTGTTCCTAAATCAAGGTCACTCCTAATTCACAATGGGCAGGAGGTCCCATTTGATTTCCACCCATACCAAGGCCTTTTGAAACTAATTTTTTTTCTTGGTCTTGATTAACGTATGAATGAGCCTCAGTCTATCAGCTATTTTGCTGTTTATCCTTGAGATGCTATGAGGAGTCTGTGTCCAGAGGGATGGGGGCGGGTACAGAGGGATTATGCTTTATTATGCTTTGTCACTTGTGCACCGACAATTGAGGCCACACTCCTTTCTGCCTTAGTTTATGTATCTTGTGAGGGGGAGATTGCCTCAGAGCAAAGGCTGTAAACTGCTGAAGAGTGTCAAATTTGTCAGAACTTGAAGGAAATGAGGGTTTATGTGGTAATGGAAAGTGCAGAGTTTTAAGTCACCTATACTAAAATGAATTACTCCTTGTTGACTTATAGAAGTTTCTTATCCACATCAATAAAGCTCTTCCCTGTCCAGTTTGTTCTTTCTAAATGGAAAGAAGATGGCAGATTAGTGGAGGCCGGTGATGTATTTGGAAACTTGTGCCAGTGATCACTTGGGCTGCTGTTAGTTGAGTTCTGTAGTGTTCCCTCCTTATGTGTATTTTATGTTGCATTCATTCATTCATTACTTTAGAAATGTTATTATTTTATTTATGCACTTGCTTCATTTATGCCCTGACTTTATTTATACCCCTCAGTGGAAATGTAAAATAGTTTACATCATTCTCATCTCCATTTTAACCTCACAACAGTCCTGTGAAGTAGTTAGACTAGGCTGAAATCATGTGACTAGCCCAGGGTCACAGAGCAAGCTTTCATGGCAGAGTGGGGTAGCATACACATTTTTTTAAAAAATTAATAAAATGTGTACTGTGAGGTGCTGGCTCTCCTGTGGCCTAGCACTGCTGGAAATAATTCCCTTTTTAAGATACTGCTGGGCAAATGCAGACAAAAGCTCAACCAACCTACCAAATAGAGGATTATAGAAATTCTTTTATAGGGATGTGTGCTTGGATATATCTGGTCTGAAAATATACCCAAAAAGCATCTTATCGGGATTTTCAGGGGTGTATTCCAGATCCAGGGGCACATTAGAGAATCATTGTCAATACTGGTATCTCGAATATTTCCAAATATTTAGGAATATCCAAGGGTAGTGTTTTGAAGCACCAGACTTGGGGGTGGTTGCTTTGGCAGGTTTCCCAGGTGATGGGGAGAGAAGAGAGGCACCTTTCACAGGCAAATGGGATCTTGTTAGGGGGACCTTGCCAGGTTGCCTTTTTTGGGATTCTCTGGTTGACATTGATTCTATTGGTCTTGCAGTGTCACATTAGCCCTGGATTTTGATTGACTTCTGTAGTCTGGTTCTCTTGGGTTAAACTCCCTTCCCTTGCTTCAATTGGTTTGTTTTGGATTCTCTGTTTTGACATTGGATGAGTTGGGCTTGCCACATTGGTCTGTGATTCTGCTGGGGTTCTCGTGTTTGATGTTGGTTCTGTTGGTTCTGTTTGTCTTGAGAGTATTTTGGCTAGTGGTTGCTTGCTCCTGTGTGTTTTGGCTATTTTTTGCCCTGGAGAAACTATGGATCCCTTCCCCCATAGGAAAAAATGGAGGATGGTTGAGGGCATCTTGTTCAGGGGCCCATAGGATTTGTTCTCTTGGTCCAAACCACTTGAAATTCAGGGCATCTTTAGTGGACTGGCACAAATCTTTTGTGATTTTGGCACAAATCTCTTGCAATTTTGGTGTCATTTAGTTGAAAAACTGACTCTCAGCCCCTCAGAAAGAGTTCCTATAGAGAATAATGGACCTCAATAATTTTGAATTCCCCCCAAAAAACCTGAATCTGAACACTGAATCAGTACTGGAGACCAGAGTAATCGGGAATACTGATAATTATGCCCTCCACGAAATCTAGTTCCGAAAAAATAGCTTTTATTTTCTTGTGCATTTCCATATTTTCTTAGCAATATCACTTCCTTCAAAGCATTGAAGCTCCATACAATCCAAAGCTGAACTTGCTAAAATTTCTCTAGAAACCCTGTTTCTATTGGCCTGTCTTGATACTCTCCTAAGTCCTTTCCTCTTGGTGCTTCTGTGCCCAGTGGAAAGGACACTGGATGGATGTGGTAAGGGCCTTCATTGTGGTTTTTATGCCCCATAGGTCAAGCATTCTTGCAAATGGATTGAAATTTATTATACTTTGTTCCATTCTTCTTCCAAGGAGTACTGGGTAACATATAGATTAGATTACTGCAGTGTACTCTATCTGGGGCTGCCTCTGAAACTGTCTGGAAGCTACAGTTTATTTAAAACTTTTTAATGCTGCCTTTCCACCTGATCAGGGTCCCCAAGCACATAAGAACAGTAAAACATTTAAACAATTAAAAACATTTAAAATTACAATAATTCAATAAAAACAAACAATACCAGAACCATGGAGGAGGGCCAGTAGCCACCACTCTGGGTTGAGAATTCCAAAGCTGGTACAGAATGCTGCAGGCAGAAGCTTGACTGGAGTGGGTTATAGGGCCATATTGCTCCAGTCTTCTTCCATCTATACTGGCTTCCAGTTTGCTTCTGGGATTAATTCAGGGTGGTAACCCTATATGGCCTGGGCCCAGCATACCCCAGCCTTCTCCCACATGAACCTGACCCATCCACTTTGGTCATCTTTGAGCCAGTTTGGTGTAGTGGTTAAGAGCAGCAGTCTCTAATCTGGAGAACTGGGTTTGATTCCCCACTCCTCCACATGAAGCCAGCTGGGTGACTAGTCACAGTCTCAGAAATCTCTTAGCTCCACCTGCCTCACATGGTGTCTGTTGTGGGGAGAGGAAGGGAAGGCGATTGTAAGCTACTCCGAGACTCCTTTGGGTAATGAAGAGTGGGGTATAAAACCAACTCTTCTTCGCCTTTGGCATCTACTTCAGGTGCCTTGCCATCTGAGGCTAAACAGGTGGCAAGCCAAGAAAGGGTCTTTTCAGTCATGGTGCCAAAACTTTGGGACTCCCTCCCCAGGGAGATTCATCTCTATGCCTGTCTTCTACCAGCAGGTGAAGACTTCTTTCTGTTTTGTTTGGCATACCCCCAATAACAGTTATTGGGGCCCCCTCCCTGGTTTTGGTGTTGTAGATTTCTGCATTTATATGTTTTATTGAATTATTTTATATGCTATTTTAAACATTGTTTTAATGTTTTATGTTCACGACCCTGGGAACTGTATTTGGGTGAAAAGGAAGTACAGAAATATTTAAAATAAATATATGGTCCTACCCTCCTCTATTTTATCCTTACAACAGCCCTGTAAGGTAGTTCAGGCTGAGAGAGAGTGCCTAGCCCAAAGTCACCCAATGAGCCTTCATGGCTGAATTGGAATTGGAATTTGGTTCTCTTTAGTCATAGTCTGACCAAATAACCACTACATCACTATTGATAGAATCACTGTACCTCACTTGTGGTAAAATTTAATGCTTCATTGATTAAACTGGTGAAATAGATCTATTTATTGCATTGCTTGTAGTGGCATCAATCTCTTCTCCTCTTCCCAGATTTTCAGATGCTTTCAAAGATCTGACTATGTTAAACACAGAGACTGGATGAGTTACAGCAGGTTATTAAGAAGTATGCAAAGAACTTTGCCCCTTCAAGGTTCAGAACATGTAATGAGTTGTTGTTAGGGCAGGCTGTTAAATTAATATCAAAGTTCCTTAGCAAGGAGACAGGTCGCTCTTGCTGTTGCTTTTATTCTGACCCTGTCGTGACTAGGATTTAGCCATACAACCTGTTTTCAATGTACTGGTTTAGTCCTGGAATACATAATTTAATAATTAATATCCCCGTATACCTGGAAACAAAGGATCTGAGGCTTCAAGAGAGGCTTCAGTTGTAGCTGCTTTTTATAAATCAAGTTCTGCATCCAAGCAGAGGATTAGGTTGGCTAGTCTTGTGGTATTTCCACTTTCCCAGTTTCTTACAGTGTCCTGCTGCTGCACTGCCATTTGGAAACTCACTCATTACCTGAATCAGCCTAGGAATGACCATATGCTGTCTGAAATCCCAACTCAATGGCTCAGTCCAGTTACTTCTGAAGACTGATATCTGTCAGGTGTAAAGAGAAGCAGAATAAATTTAGCTTTGGTCCTGTGAATTCTGCAAATATAATGTAGTAAATATTTTAGTATACTCCCCCCTATATTCCCAGATGTTGATAGTTTTCACAGAGTTCTTAAATAATCTGATAGCAATCATGATTAATTCACCACTTAAGAACCTAAAGGTAACAACCCTCTGGCAGTGTTTACCCCTCCCCCAGATAATGCCTTTGAACATAGCTAATAGCCACTGATAGATCTAACCTCCGTGAATTTGTCTGATCCCCTTTCCGCTCAGCCATCACTTTCCTCTGCCCTACACAGGCAGCAGAATGAGGAGGCAGAGTCTTGAGGTGGGAGAATGGGCTTCAGGCTGCAGGTAGGGAGAGTAGCTTTTTAATGTTTCCCATTTTTAAAACTCTTTGCAAATAAAAATTAGCCTTTCAATGAGAAGTGCTTGTGTAGCCCACCACATGCAGTACTAGCTTTCCATTTGCACACAAGTGTTATGGTAGGGCATCTTTGAAAAAAAATGTAATCCCTCCCCTGCATCATGGAGCGTTACAGTCCATTCTACCACCCCAGCACTTTCCCCCTTCATAACTGCCTCATTCTGTCACTTGTATAGACTAGACTAGATCTTTGTGTACCTTTTTACCTACTGAGGAAAAATAATTTAAGTGAAAAAGTGACCACAGGGGAAGGTTAAGTAAATCTTCCCCTGCCATTCTTCCACACTTGGTTGTACCAACCCATTGTTGCTTCCACTTATATACACATGCAAACAGTTAGGAGACTTTTACATGTATCTTCCACAGTGATTCACATTTGAGTGCACCAAGTGCCTCCACGGACAGTTACAAACCCCTCTCTGAGGCCTTGAGGTGTAATGGCTCTTTCACACATACAGGTCATCACTCTGCTGTTCTCAAGTGATAAGCTTGCATGTGTGAAGGAGGCCATAGAACACCAACCATTACAATGTGGCAGCTGCTGCCCAGGGTCTCCCATATGGGCTCTCACATCTTTATCAGTGCAGTGATTTTAATTACATGGCCCATTGGCACTGGGGCCTCTGCTGAGGAAAAAGAAAGCACTAAATTTGTTGTGTACTGCCTCTTTAAGAGGCTATCGTAGTAGGCTTCAGAACGAGCAAGAGAGTAGGAGGGACTCTCCCTGTGCTTCTCTTCTCAGTTTCCCTGTTAGCAGCCTGCAGGGATGCAGGGTCTACTCAGAATCTGCAGAACCAGGCCAGGACAGCCCCGGCCTAGAGCTCGAGAAACAGCTTAATTAACTATGGTTGTTCCTTATTCCAACAGCCAAGTTACCTGCCCTACAGTTACTGTTAATAACGGAACTGAGTGTTTGTTGTTTGCCCCACTACACACACAGACACACACAAATTACATAGAAAAAAGAGCTGCAGTACTTCAAGGCTGTTCAGAGCAGGAAGCACAAGAGAAATTTGCTGCTCAGCTGGCGGGTTTCATACCAGGCTGTCAGTCTGTTATGTAACTCCTCTCCTTGTAGCTGTATGCTTTTTGGTGTAATATGCTGTTCTTGATTCTTGTAACATGAATGAGATTTGCCATGCCTGGAAACCTTATTTGATAAACGTATAAGCCATCTGGATAGAGCAAGGGGTAAGCAAGGACGCCAGGGCACTGTTCGGGAAAAGCAGTCACACACACACATCCATTCCACCCTGTGCTTTGGTTGGGGTGTAATTATGTCTCTGAGGCATCAATATCGCCAGCACTTGGATGTACTGAGGGCTGATTCGCTCATGGAGAAGAATGTGGGGGACAGAATTACTGAGGTGGGTAGACTACATCATTTCAGGCTGCAGGTTTTGTTTGTGTTGGCATGTGCCCTCTGTGGTAACCCTGCCCACCTACACCCTTCTTGTGATAACAAGCAAAGAGAAGGAGCAGAATCTCCCTGTTCTGTGCTAGCTTTTTAATGGCATGGAGTTTTTATGTGCAGAATTCAAAGCTGGAATCTGCCACCTGCAATCTTAAGGGATACAGTCCATTTTGCCACTACATTCTCCTGTATATATGAACCAAACCAGAGGCCTGGTTCATTTTCTCCTGGGGAATTGACCTGTGTAAGCTAGAGATGAGTTGTCATTTGAGATCTCCAGGCTCCACCTGAAATGATAAAACTAATCCTGGACTATACCACTCTAGATTGCAAGTGGATGTGTAATTGTTGAATATGTTCCCATGAAGGGTATGTGTGTTTCCTTGCCAATAGAAAACAAGCAGTACTGTTACTTTGCTGTTCTTGTTTTCTATTTGCTGGGGCCTTATAACATAGGTGAACATCCCAAAATGTGGACCTCTATGATCCTCCACCTGTAATGTGAACGGGGCAGTCTGTTCTACCACCTTGTTTTCCTAATCAGGCTGGAAGAAGTAGAGCTGGGGAATAATTTTTTTGTCTCCTGTGAATGAAGCCATTGTTCCAGTATGGAGGAGATGGGACATGTAGGAAGGGGAAGGTAAGATAAGATGCAAAATGTTCTATTCTAGGCAGGATGGAAAAGTGTGGAGACAGGAAGCATGGCCTGCTTCCTGCTTCCCTCCCGAATCTTCAGTGTATTTGAAGCAGCTTTTACTACTATAAACAAACGAGTCCATGTACTAGGAGTGCAAAGATGTAGATCCTTTTGCTTTAAAAGGGGGATTATTGTTCTGTGAAGATGTTAATTCTACTACTGAAATCTGCCTGCTGCCTCTGTTCCACCACACAATCTGAAATGTTTTTCATTGGGACACAGTGTTACCTACACACCAGTGTTACCTACACACCAGTACTCAAGGGGTTATGGCATTATGAAAATCATTTCATGATCCATATCCCTGGAATTCAGGAAAGCAATTGGGATGAAGTAGCTCTAGAGAACAGTATTCTAATATTAGGTTTCAGGGACTGATAATGAAATAAATTGAGGGGAGTAGGGTTGTTTTGATAGTGCTGATGTAAATGCCTCTAGTTATATTTTATGTTGTAGTTTTTATTTAGCAAGCCTTTCTCCCCTCACATGATGATGGTGGTAATGCTTCTGCCTTAAAGTAATCTGTTTTATCTGAACATTGTGCAACTAACAAACCAAGGTTGCCCTAGCTCTAAGGAAGGGTGCGTCTCTCTGTGTGTGGAATATGAATTGCTGTAGACAGAAATAAAGTAAGCAGCAAGCTAAAATTTTATATTTTCCCAAGATCCTATAGGCTAGAAAAATACTAGAAAAATGGCATGTACATTTTTTACATTTAACTATATTGACAGTAGTAACTCTATAATAAAAAATAATTTAAATACTCCTGATGGTTTAAATTATGAGGAGTGGCTGTTTCTAGTTTCAGGATAAGGAAATGTTACTTAATGCTATGACTTGACTCTCCTGCTTTCTTAGAGCAAAATTCTGTGGAATTCCACATCTCAAAGGCTGTGCCTTGATGGTAGGCTTAAGGAGAAGCACCTTTGCACATTAATTCAGAGAATGTCCTAAAAAAACCCAAGATCCAGCAAAATTCTGAGGGGACAGAGGAGTTGCTTGCTCATAGTTCAGTCCTAAAGAGAGTTCTACCTTTCTAAGTCCATTGACTTCAGTGGAATTAGACGGGCGTAACTCTGTTTAGGATTGCACTCTTGATGTGCTGTGTGCTTGACTGAAGGCAGCTTGGTTATAAAGCACTTCTAGCCACTCCAGCCTGACTTGGGTTGTTTGCATTTGTTTTGGTATTAAAAAGCTCTATTGCATGTCAGCAGCTGTTGTGTGCCAGACACATTTCATCCAATAAATATTGTGTCTAATTCTTGATGGCAAGGATGAGACTTGCATTATATCTCTTGTTTCCAAATGTTTGTAAGGCCCACAAGGGGTGATTCTTTCCCATATACCTGTCTCAACTGCTCTTCCACTTCTCCCATTTTATCATCAGAGTGGTCTGATACCTTTCTGAATTAAAAATTAACAAAAATGGCTACCAGGTAGTATTTGAATAGCAATAACAATAAGCAAGTGGTAAAGAATGCATGTAGCTGCAATCTCCACTGTGAATCTAGACCGCTTTTGCAGAATGTGGAGACTCTCAGGCTGGCTGGCTGGCTCTCTTGCTGTCTCTCTCTCTTTTGGTTTTGAGACCTTTATAGTTCTCAGAAGTGTGTGAGGAAAAAATACTTAAATATGTGGGGTGCTCCTGCTAAAGTCTTTAAAACCACAGGAAGAGTGAGACTTGTACTTGTTAAAGGATAGGATTTCTTTGCTCACAGCTGCTGCTGCTTTTTCTGGGCATCCCTCCCTCTTTTCCTACATACATGTACCTCATTTGTATCATACCAATCTACCTTCCTTCTCTTATATCTGCTTTTTCTAATTATTTTTTAATATGTGAAGCATCCATATTAACTATAGATAAGCAGCTTATTCTTAGAATTGAGGACTTATTTTAGCCCAGAATTCCAAAGAACTGGCAACCTTTTGAAGTCTGATTCTGCCTTTTGTTTTCACAGGTATCTGAACAGTGGTTTAAGCCTTTGCCAGGAATCCAGATCTGTAGACTCGAAGATCCAAAGTCTGCTTTCAACCTTCCACAGGACTGGTACCTCTCTAAGAAGAGCTGAAGAGTTGTTGGGATGCTTGGGCTCATCTAGGGAAGCTAAACATAATGCCTTATGTTCTCTGGACCTGTTAAGAAACTATTAATCTTTTCTTCTTGACTACACCAAGCAGCTGGGATTCAGTCCTTAATCGCTGAGTTATCATTTGTTTAATTGATTGCGTATTCTTGAATAGGGCTTCATCTCTTCTCCATTCCTTTTTAAAGGAGTGCTATTCCCAGTAGCATTTATCATCATTAAAAGACTTTTTAATGCACCCTGGGATTTCTGAATATATTTTCACTTGTTGGGCTTTGTTTTACCTTACTGCTTCTTTGGAGTTTATCTTGACAAGTTACCACACACACAAAACACTGTGATGCCTTCGTAAATCAAAGGAGCAGCTGCCCTTCTTCATGATGGGGCGAGAGCAGGAACTGATCCAAGCTGTGAAAAATGGAGACGTACTTGGTGTGCAGAAATTGGTGGCTAAGGTCAAGGCATCCAAAACTAGTGAGTATTTTCCTATGTATTTTCAGTTATTCTTTCCCCCACAATTTGCCAACACCCCCCAGAGGAATAATAAAGTTTTGTGAGTCTGTTGTTGATTCCTGACCAGGCTGCAGGAGGCAAAGGGAAGCATTTTTTTCCTTCCATTGGCTGAGGCTCTTTCTTAAAGGGAGGGAGGGAACGAGGGGGAGCTTGCTTTACTGGGAGAAATACCAAAGCACCTTTAAGACCAACAAAGTTTTGTTCAAGGTATGAGCTTTTGTGTGCCTTGTTACAGTGTGTGTGTGTGTTTTGTTGGGCTCTTTATACCAGTGCTCTCTTGGGTGCAACTGGGTTCCCTCCCTCTTTTCACTGTATTCATGCCTTCATGATCCAGTCTTTCTCAGTAAGGAAACAATGTGAACTGTTTTAGAGGAGGAATAACAACAAGCCAGTGAGGTGGATTAGGCTGAGAATGTGTATCCAGACCAAGTTCACCCAGCACATTTCCTTTGTAGTTATTTCTCTGGGGAAGACTATAGTTTTGTAGACAAACACATGGCCCTCAGTCTGTGTCAGGATACTTCTCATGTTCTTGACTAGCACATGAAGCAACTTATGTACAAAAGGTTGCAATGTCCAGCCATTTCATGTTTTCCCCTGAGTCCTAGACTCAGAACACTGAGCATGAGATTTCTGTAATGAATGTCAATAAATCAAAAGTAGGTTTGCAGCTTACAGATACATACACACATACTCAAGATTGCTACAGCACAGACATTTTGATGCAGTAATTCAGAGCAAGAGGTGTCAGTTATCAGAGACTGTTAAACACTGCAAGAGTGCTAGTGTTTTAAGCTTGCTTTATTTAAAGTTTAAAAAATCTTTAATTGTTTTATCTTTGACCTTTGTAAAATTTATATCTCCACTACCTGGTATTACTGTATGCTGGTCTTAAGATCATAATAATAATAATAATAAACCTGGCATTACATTTTATGGCACACATGGCCTGGCCCAACAAGGTCTCATTTATGTCAGAATCCAGCCCTCATAACAAATGAGTTTGACACCCCTGGTGTAGTGGTTAAGAACAGTGGACTCTAATCTGGAGAACCAAGTTTGATTCCCCACTCCTTCACATGCAACTCCTGGGTGACTGTGAGTCAATCATAGTTCTCTCAAGAACAGTTCTCTCAGAGCTCTCTCAGCCCCTCCTACCTCACAGGGTGTCTGTTGTGGGGAGAGGAAGGGAAAGGAGATTGTAAGCTGCTCTGAGATTCTGAGTGAAGGGCAGAGTATAAATTCAATCTCTTTGTCTTCTTATAGTTGCATTCTGTGGATGCAGATCCAGTATGTGTTTACGATGCCTAATCTGTAAGAGTGCTGAAAATCATTACAGTCGGTAGTACTGATGCTGAATTTCATCTGTTACTGTGAAACGTCCTAAATATTTGAAACTCAAGTAGCTGAAGAAAACCATTGGCCCAGTTTTTGTGTACATTGGCCACTTTTCCCCATAATGTTATCCCTCTGATATACCAATACCCATGTGTGGTCATCCCCATGCTATCTGTAAGCATGCTTGTTGCCAAGGAAGTGAAATTCTTTGGTAACAGGGAGGGGCTGTGGCTCAGTGGTGGAGCATCTGCTTGGCATGCAGAAGGTCCCAGTTCAATCCCCAGCATCTCCAGTTAATAGGATCAGTATGTGAAGACCTCCACTTGAGACCCTGGAGAGCTGCTGCCAGTCTGAGTACACAATACTGACCTTGATGGACTGACTCAGTATGAGGCAGCTTCATGTGTTCAATGATTCTGTCCTCTGGGCTCTACTTAACACTGCTGCTGCTCCAGAAGTTATCAGTTAAGAATCTCAGGGTGCTCTTCTGCACTGCTGATCAGGCTGCACACGAAATGCATGTGCACGAAAGCTTATACTTTGAATAAAACTTTGTTAGTCTTAAAGGTGCCACTGGACTCAAACTTTGTTCTTTTGCTTCAGACCAACATGGCTACCCACCTGAATGTATGAGTGATGGATGGTTATGGTTCACAGATGGTTTGTCTGTTGTCTTGAATGCCTAAAATATTTCTGATCAGCTGATTGGGAAAAATTATGACGATAGGTTCTTGTGACCCAATGTACTCTGGAAGGTGGTACTAATTTAAGTGTGCCCTGTGTTGCTGGATTTCATCTGTGGTGTTGCAGTGGACAAAGGGTATCTATGGGCATGGTCTTCTGTAACCTGTATTGCTCTTGTGCTATAGATGGGAGATTCTGGGCCTGTGTATCTGGTGAATCTCTATTAAACCAAACCATTTTTTTAAAAATCTGGGTAAATTATTCTGTGAGAATAAGAGCAGCTCTCTATGTGTGTGCACGTGTGCTCATTAATAGGAAACAGCAGCTAGGTTGGAGACTGAGAAAATGAGAAGATAAAAACTTCTGGGTTACAATCGGCAAATATTCTTCTTGTTGGGTGAAAGATGTAGGGCATCAGTTTAGTACTGGATTTATGGAGCAGATGTTTTTGCTACCCCAGAAGCTGCAGCTGGGGAAACATAAGGGTTTTTTTTAATACCTTTTATTTATAAATTTTTCTTAATTAAAGCCATACATAAATATAAAAGTAATATAAGAATGGAGTCTATTAACAGTTTTTGTCTTTCAAGTGTACATATACTCTCGACTAACGTTTTTGAAATTCACTTTCTTCTTTACCATATAACAACATTGTTGGCTTTTCCATTTCTGCCAAATTTAATAGTTTAGCAATTAGTTCTTCTATTAATGGAATTTTATCAGTTTTCCAATACATTGCTAAAATAATTCTCACAGCAGTTACAATATAAGTTAGCAGATACACATTATTTTTAGCTAAACCATCAGACATTATATTTAACAAAAAGATCTCAGGTATTAAATCCACATTAATTCCTAACATCTTCATTATCAGTTTCTTAATCTGCCTCCAGAATTTGAATATTCTTTCACAATTCCACCACATGTGAAAGAAGGTCCCCACATTTGATTTACACTTCCAACAATTCTTGGATATCTTTGTTGAGCATTTATACATTCTATCTGGGGACCAGTACCACCTATAGAACATTTTGTTTATATTTTCTTTGTAAGATGTAGCTTTAAGAAACGTTACTGACTTCCAGATCTTAGTCCAGTTGTCTCAATGAATGTTATATCCTATGTCTTGCATCCACCTTATCATGGTTTCTTTAATTACTTCGTCTTGCAGGAAATTGGTTAGTAGGAAGTTATACATTTTTTGGATCATCTTATCATTTGACGAGAACCAAATTTTATCTATTTCATTTTTGTTCATATAGAAACCTGTTGTTATATCTTTCGTGTATCTAGAGTTCAGTTGCGTGTTTTCCCACTGGGCCAAATTTATATTGAGATTTTTTAACATATGTATATTTTTAAGATTATTATTTTTATCCAACAAAGTCTCATAAGAATGCTTTTTTCTTCAATTAACAAAGTGGGTTTAATAAAAGCTTCCAGTGGTGACACCCATCTTGGTATTTTGTGATAACATTTCTCCTTTAGTTTCCCCCAAATTTTAATCAAGGCTCCTCTCACGATATGTTGATGGAAGTTGGAGTGAATTTTATCCTTATTATACCATACATATGCATGCAAGCCCATGTATAGATCATGACCCTCCATTTTTAATAATCTTTGATTCTCCAAAATTAGCCAGTCCTTAATCTGCTGCTGCTGCTTGATAATAAAAAATCCAGTTTGGGAGTCCCAACCCTCCTTTTTCTTTCTTTTCTTGAAGTATCTTCTATTTTATACGAGCTTTTTTAGGATACCAGATATATTGTCTAATCACCTTGTCCAGCTCTATAAAAATTTGAGTATTTTTCAAAATTGTCAGGTTTTGGGCTAAAAATAAAAATTGTGGAAGAATATTCATTTTAATCGTTGCAATCCTGCCCATTAATGATAGCTGCAAGTCTTTCCATTTAAGATCTTTCCTGTCTTCATCCAAAAATTTCTTATAATTATTTCCCATTAATGCGCTATTTCAACTCAACATGATTACTCCTAGGTATTGCACTTTTTTCACTATCTCAATTTTTGTACTCTCCTGTATAATCTTCATAGTTTCTTGTGTACAGTTCTTGATTAATATTTTAGTCTTGTGAAAATTTATTTTTAAGCCAACCACCTTCCCATTATTTAAAATTTCTTCCACCAAATACTTCATTGAGGACACCGGCTCTTCCAAAACAAATACAAGGTCATCTGCGAATGCCTGCAATTTAAATTCTTCACCTTTAATTTTTAACCCTCTTATTAGGTTTTTACTCCTTACTCGGCTATTTAAGGATTCTAATACAAATATAAATAACAGAGGTGATAGTGGACAGCCCTGCCTAGTACCTTTTGTGTCATGTCTCCATTAATTATAATTTTAGCATATTGGTTCTTATAAATAGCTGACATCATAGACAAAAATTGTTCCCCACAATTCCATTATTTTAGTTTTTGAATCAGAAAGTCCCATGATACATTATCAAATGCCTTTTCTGTATCCAAGAAAACCAGAGCCACGTGTTTTTCCGGGTGTGCTTCATAATATTCTAAGATTAATTATTGTTCTTATATTATTTTGAGATGTCTTTTAGGAAGAAATTGTGCTTGATCCTGATGTATGATTTGAAGCAGTATTTTCTTGAATCTTGTTGCCAATATATTTGTATATATTTTATAATCTGCGTTTAACAATGAGATGGGTCTATAATTTTTAATTTCTGTTTCTTCTGTTCCTGGTTTAAGTATTAACGTAAGTATTAATACTTAATACTTAAGCAGGTAACTTAATACTCAATACTTAGTTAATTAACTCAAGTATTAACTTGATTAATTAGTTTAATAATTGATAATTAATTAGCTTAAGTATCAATACTTGATACTTACTTAATTACCCTAAGTATTGAGAGCTTCATTCCACAAATTCGGAAGTTTCTCCTCTTTTATTATACTTTGCACTAGCTCCTTAAATGGTATTAATAGCTGCTCCTCAGAAGTTTGATATATTTCTTCAGGTAGCCCATCTGGTCCCGGTGAGTTCATCTTTTTCTGCTTCTTGATGGCTTCTACTATTTCACATGGAGTAATAGGTTAATTTAAAACATGTTTCTCTGCTTCAGTAAATTTTTTCCCTTTATTATAAGCTAAATACTCTTTTATTTGTTGGTGTTCCCGTTTTTCTTGAGAATATAACTTAGCATAAAATTGCTCCACAATTAGTTTCATGTCTAATGTAGTATGTTTTATTTCATTTTTTGCTTCTTTTAAAGCTATTATAGTTTTTTTCTTTTTCTTTTCTTAATTTATATGCCAACCATCTTGAGATTTTATTTGCATGTTCAAAATAGTATTGTTTTGAATACTCTATACTCTTAGCTATCTCTTGTGACAAAAGAATGTTCATTTGATGTTGTAACATTTTAATTTTGCTTCTTGTCTTGCACTGCACTGAATTCTGTTGGAGGATGCCAAAGGGGTCTATGAATTTAAGGGTGATGGAATAGAAGGGCACTGCTCACTTGTTTGAGCACAAAAATAAGCGATTTAGCTGAGACTTCAAAAAAAGCTAGGGGGGAGTGGGGGTGATGGTATCAAGAGAGTCTACTATGACTTGCAAAGATTAAAGTGAAAGTGAAATTTCAATGCTGGGAGGTGCTGAATTGATTACTTCAGTATTACTTTTGCATCACACACACATTTGTGTGTTTTTTTTATAATCCAATGCATTTATTTTCTGAAATGTGTATGGAAGTTTCCATTTTGATTTCAGCACATACATGACAATTATCAATACTAGAATCAAAACAGCCAAGGGGTCGAAGAGCACATAAGAAAACTGCCAGATGTGTTTTTTGTTGGAAGATAAAGTCAAATATAGGAAGCAAATTTTCTCTTCAGGGTTAGCAACTAATCAGAATCATCCATAAGTACAGCAGACAGCGAGCAGTCTATCGTTTTCTCTGCAGGACAAAAATTTACACAACATTTCATATAGATGTTGAAAATTTACCATGAGCATATGTATTTGCATATCTAATAGCAGGTTTAGAGACATATTTACTGTTCTGTGTATCAGATAAGCAATCTGATGTGGTGTCTGGGATATTAATATCCACAACTGAGTGTGGACATTACCCTTGAAAGCCCATAACAAATACTCTGGCTCTTTCAATTCTTTGTACTTAACACAAAAACATGTAATCTGATCAATGGTGTAGTATACTTCACGTTAACTGTCAGTGACACAAAAATTAAATGAACTGATTCTTGCTAGAAAGCACATCTTTATTGCTTCTGTAATTGCAGAAGGATTTCAAACTGGAATTCTGCTTTGTTCTATTTTTCCCCACTAGGAACAGAACTTCAAACACCTCTGGCATTCTCTCAGTAGATACATATAATGCTGCTGCTTCTGCAATCCACAATACCAACTTCATATTTAGAAGCTTAACATTCTCTTCTAGTTGTCCTCACTCTTTTTTAAAATGGAACTCAGCAGGAGTATAATTAAAATGAAGGATCTGCTATGTCTGTTTCTGCAAATCTAATGGTTATAAGAGGGTTCTAATGTCACATGGCAGAACATATGAACTTGTTCAACTGAATAGTTTGCTACTCGAGAGTCAAGATGCCTCATATTGACCAATCGTACCCAAAAACAGAGCAACCACAAGCAAACTGCAGTTCCCATTTGGCTCCCATTCTTATTCCAAACATAAGTTGACAACTTAAAGCTTTATCGTAATTTCTATTATAAAATAGTGCTGGAATTCAATCAGTGTCCATTTCAGGAAGTTTGTTTTCTGTAGATGCTGGAGCTGTTGAATCAGAATTCTGTTCCAGGGTTTCGGTTTCGGCGTCGCGAATGGCGGCCGCTTCTCGGGACGCTCCCGGAGGCGGTTAGCCCACGCGCAGTTAGGGGGGGTCTTCGCATGTGCGAAAGACCCTAGTGAGCCTTAGGCAAAGGCTCCGAACCGGGGGCGCTTGGGGAGTAGCCTCTTTGCCGGCAGACAGCCGGGAAATTGAGGCTTTCTCCCCGCCCCAATCGGCCCCGCTGCGGCGTGCCCGTAATGGGACTTAGCGGCGCCACCGATTTCCAGGAGTGAAGACAGCGCTATGGTTTAAAATAAAAAGAAGAAGTAGCATCGAATCGTGAGTTGAAGATCTATTTTGAAGCGTAAATCGGAGCCCCCCTGCATGCGTATAAGCATTGGGAGGAGGGAGGAGTTCCCACCCCCTTTGAGAAGCAAGATCTACAAAGGGAGCGCGAAGGGGGGCTGAGAGAAAAAAAGTGTTGGTGAAAGTACCGTTGGGGTTGCATGGAAGACTGCGATCATCTTAGCTTCCTGGGGGATGTGGCACGAACTTTTTAAAAGTAAACAAAAAAACAAAATGTCGATAATGGAAAAAGTCCTGCAGACACCGGAAGAGAAGAGAGGAGGGACTTCCGGTCCAGACAGCCCCCCCAAGAGCTTGCTGTCAATCAACAGGAAAAGGAGATGCTGTGCCCCCTGCTGGAACAATTGCAGAAAATCAACGAAACTCTGTTTAAAATGGATAGTGTTCTCATCAGTCGACAGAAACAGATATCGGAAACAACTAGAAAGATGATGGAGATCGAACAGAAATCGAATCTGATTCTAGGTTTCCAGGGCGTTAAAGAAGAAGAGAAAGAAGATCTCGGATTTACCTTGACAAATGTCTTGGTACCCCTAACTGGCAGTGAAGCGATAAAATTAAAAGAAGAGGTGGATGAGGCTCCCAAAGCCTATTCCGCTTTTATAAAAGAAAATATTCTGCCAGTAGAAGGGGATGTTGAGCATAGCAAGCGACAAACTGGAGATCTAATTTCATTTGAAGAGTTTATGGAGCCCTGGAAGCTTGAAGGCCAGAAGTTTAAGGAAAAAGAGAAAAGAAAGAAGACGGATTTCATCTTCAAAATACAGAAACTTCTGAAGAGACACGCCAGCAGGGAGGAAGATGCAGTATTCAAAACTGGGACAAGTGAAGAAGACAGCAGCCCAGGGGAAAGTGGTGATGGAACGGAAGACTTCAAAGTTAAAATGGACTTAATCCATAACTGGAAGAGATTTAAAAAGAAGATACTTTGAGGACTGTTCGTGTAACATCTGGAAGGAGCTGTTTAATTACTAACCCCAATGGATTTTACTAACTGCATTAACAGAGTGATTTTGGACTTTGCAATAGTTAAAAAGAAGATCTTCTAACCATGATAGATGCCAAAATTGGTATTGGTTATTAACCTAAACTAACCCTCACTAACAGGAAAATTTCACTCCATCTTTTTCTTTCTCCATCTGTCTACCCTTCCCGTTTCTTATAAAAAGAATAAAATTCTCTCTTTTTTAAGAGAGTTTTACAAAAAAAAAAAAAAAAAGAATTCTGTTCCACTGTCTGAGATCCTCTGTTGCCATCTCCCGGCCTTCTCCTGGGCCATTTTGTTCTGCTGGTTTTTGATCCTCTTTTGGAAGTCCTACCTTGGGTTTTGGTTTGGTGACTATAGGATTACAGTTCTTTTGTTTTAGTATCAGTCTCCTTTGCCTTGACAAGGTGGTCCAAAGTAAGACCTCACTTGTTCTGAAGACACTTTTTGATGAGTTTGATTAGGGGCCCTGTGGGACAGAAGATACGGAATTTAGATGGTAGTTCTTGTGAAATAAAGTAATAATAGAGGATGTTAGCTCTCCAAAGAATGAGGGAATTAAAGGGAAATAAAACAGTGATATGGTTTTGTGCCTCTGAAATAAAAGGAGAGCCAGGCTGAGGCATGTGCAACATGTTGACCTGGTGATTTCAGGAAGGGCAGGAATAAATTTGGACTATTCCTTTTCTATCTAGACTGGGGTCCCCAAACTTTTTGAACTTTCAAGCACCCAATTTGGTGTAGTGAGCCAGCTTGGTGTACTGGTTAAGAGCGGTGGACTCTAATCGGAAGAACTGGGTTTGATTCCTCACTCCTCCACATGAAATTAACTGGGTGACCTTGGTCACTCACAGTTCTCTCAGCCCACCTACTTCACAGGGTGTCTGTTGTGGGAAGAAAAAGGGAGGCAGTTGTAAGCCACTCGAGACTCTTTCAGGTAGTGAATAGCCAGGTATAAAACCAACTCTTCTTTTTTGCCCAGAATTTTGACACAGGATGGTGGGCACAGCCACAAAATGGCTATTGTAGCTTGCCTTCAATCACATAATGAAGATCCTTGTGCTGTAGTGGCAGCAGCTGCTGAAGCAATTTTTGAAAAATCTGTTCAGCCAATCAAATTTTCAGTGACCCACCCTGCCCACTTGGACACCAAGAAAGGTATCAGTCGGCACCTTAGCACCCACAGGCACCACTAGGGTTGCCAATCCCCAGGTGGGAGTGGGGATCCCCCAATTTCGCAGGCTCCTGCCCACTGTTGGCCGGGGAAGCCCCACCCCCAACAGCCACTACTGCGATGTGATGACATCATACATGTAGGGATGCTCTGTTTTGGGAGCAAAACTCTATGGTTTGAGCCCAATGTTAACATAGAGTTTGCCCAAAAACCAGAGCATTGTTGTGTGATGACCCTGGTGTGATGATGTCACTTCTGTGTGATGTCATCATGTCAGGGATGTCACATGTGGTAACACTGCCCCATCTTCCCACTCTTGGAAAGCTCCCTTCCACCCCCCCGCCAGCACGTGGTAAGGACTAGGCACCATGTTGGGGACCCCTTATCTAACCACCAAAGAGGAGGTATGCATTGAGGGTGCTCATGATCTACTTCACTCTAATGGTCCTTCCTTTGCTGGTTATTCTGTTTTCCTTTTTGATAGTGCAGCACTATAGCCTCTTGGAAATTGGGTGCTTGCTGCTTCCTTCAGAAAAGCCTTCTGCTCCTGACTGTTTGAGATGCTTGTTCATCTCCAAGATGTACAGAGC
Source organism: Gekko gecko (assembly GCA_029375565.1). Classification (NCBI taxonomy): domain Eukaryota; kingdom Metazoa; phylum Chordata; class Lepidosauria; order Squamata; family Gekkonidae; genus Gekko; species Gekko gecko. The sequence goes on from JAPDNY010000002.1 coordinate 222,916,449, forward strand.
AGAATGTTAGCCACATTTGCCGCTCATTAAAGCGCCTATTTCCATATGACAGGCCGTGATGCTGAGTTTTTTAAAATCCCTCTAAGAGTCCTTCTGCTGTCTCAGTAGATTCAGAGCTGCATCTCTCTGATTAGCCCTCTGGGATCTCGTGTGTCTAAAAAAAGTCACTGCACGTAACCAAGAATCAAGCGCCAGTCCCAACAACGGGAACTTTGGGGACATGTTGTTTAATATTCAACGGGCATATTCTGTAGCAGTGCATGGGTTGAAAAATGTAGCTCTGCAAATGGGTCACAGCACCTATTATTGGTAGGCTCTGTGGGAATTGTGGGTAATGTTTTATTGGGGGGGCAGTAGGGAAAGTTGTGTTTATTCTTGCAGCTGTGTTATAGGATGGGGAAGCAGGATACCTTCTCTGCTTTTGATAATGCAGCTACAGAAAAAGGGGTCTTTTTCTGCACCTTCTCTGGGGAGAGCCCTCTTGACCCTGCTGAGTTACCATAGTAGCTGTCTCAGTAGAAGATTCTGGGAATTTTTTGTTTTTGTTTTTGTTTAATCTTTTTTTTAAAAAAACTGCCTCTCTCAGTGTTTGAATGCATGGACTTTAATTGAAATTGTTAAACGACCCGTCAGGGCTTTGGCCTTTCTCCCTGATGATCAATCACTTTCTCCGCTGGACTCGCTTGTTAACAATGGGCCAGTTGGCTGGGCTGGGGGTGAGCGCAGTAGCCCCAGAGGAGAAGGGGGGAAATAGGGCTGAGCTTTAGATTCCTGGGGGAGGAGGAGGAGGCAGTAGCAGCAGTCGGTGGCTATTGTCTTTTGGAAAGGACGATGTCTAGAGAGCCCTTTCTGAGGGGGAAGGGAAAGTTCAATTCAGCTGGCTCAAAAAAGCAGGGGTCTCTCTTGTCAGAAGTTTAGCTTGTATACCCCAGCTTAACAAAGGCTGCAAACACAATTCAGCAACTTTTAGAGAAGTAAGAGTCAAATAGAATTGTAAGGCACTGACCAAGAATGTGGAAAGGAAGATGGGGGTATCTTTTAATCTATCTGTTGTGGCGTTTGCATTTACCACTGAATAATAGTGACTCTCAGTGAATTGCCATCCTCTTTATATGGAAAAAATACTTCAGTTTAACAGTGTTTCCAACTTTCAGTCTCCTGGTGTTTCCTCAGTGGTAATTATGGGAAACACAAGGAATGATAGGAGGAGGGATCGGTTTGGAAATCTGCCCTCTGCAGAGTTCTATTGAGCAGATGATCCCCTCCCCCCAGTGTTACTAGAATACATTCCATTCTCATCATGCTTTTTTTGGGGGGGGAGGGGGGTTAAAATTTGTTAAGTCATGTTTATCTGCATATCTAGGGAATCTCTTCAGTCTGTAGACACCTGTGACTTCTCTATGGGTGGTCTGGTTTTGCTGCTTCTGTGATTGCAGCAGAGGCTAACTACCTTACTGTTAGAAATACTGATGAATTCTATCACATTTTGTATATCTCTTATTCTCCAAATGATAACAGAGAAGTAGCTGCCATTCAGAACATGTAACTGGAGTTTATCTTCTGAGGATCAAAAGAGAGAAGGCCTGATGATTTCTGAGCTGTTACCTTTAAGTGCATGACCAAAAATTGTTTTCAGGGGCAAAACATTATACTTGCAGTCTACTGTCTATGCTCGCTCTCAACAATTTCTATGACTGGATCTGCAATTTTGAAACTCAAGAAATTTTGCTCAAGGGTAGCAGAGAGATATGAGTGTCCTCTAGTTGCAGAGCATAGGCTGAACCACTGTTCTGTTGATAATGCAAGGAGCATCTATGCTACCATTCTGGGAACTTTAGGAGGCAGTGCCTTTTGTATTCTGCCCATATTAGCAACTGATACTGGGAAAGAACATGAGCAAACCACAATCAAAAGTATTACAAATACTTTGAAAGTCTCAGGAATGAAGGGCATTTTCAGGTCTTTTTCACATATTATAAAAGGCAGACCGAAGCGTAGCCCTAACTGTACACTTGCCAAGGAGCTGCAGCTGTTTATAGCTCCCTGGAAAAGGTACATGAATGCCATGTTTCCAAACACAGGCTTTTTTCAGTCACACTTTACATTTTCTTAGATGTACCCCTAAAAATGTCTATTTGCCTTAGCAGCCAACTGTACTGGCTTACAGGCTCTGTGTACCAGATGTCAGAAGTCGGGCAAGTCAGGGTCATTCAGTCCAAAGTCAGAGTTTCAGAAGTCAGACTAGACAGGGTCGTTCAGTCCAAGGTCAGGCTTCCAAGAATTAGACAAGGCAGAATTGGTGACTTAGTGTCTATTGTACACATTGCATCCATTCCTAACAGCCTCTCTTAGCTGGTTTTTATAGCCCCATGCCTAAGAGTCATGCTTGTAGCCAGCTGCTGAGAAGTAATCCTGCAACTACTCATCTTTGTCATCAGCAAACAGCTGGCATCGGGACAGGAGGCATGAACTCTGCCTTCTTGCCTGTAGTTCTGTTCTCAGCCTTTGTCTGTGGTGCTCTAAGGTTGTAGGAGATACTGGTGGGCTGGGAACGGCTAACTGAGGTTCACCTGCTAAATCAGGGCTGTAGAGTGTTAGTGGTTCTGCACCAGTTATTGGATGTGAATCCTGACAAGCCTGCATCTCATTCTCTTGCAGGTCAGCTTCTGTTAATTCAAGGCTGGTTACATGGGGCTCCTCTTCTCCTGAGGAATCCTCTTCTCCCGAAAAGTCCTCACTATTGCTGAGCCCTGGCTGACCCATGATGCCAACATCAGGGCTACAAAAAGGGTGTCACGGATTCTTATTTAACATACTCAGGCCTGGATCCTATGACATTGTTCTGCTATGCTGCTTGCTATGGTGCTTGCTTCCTCTACTACTAGCACTTCTGCATGCTCAAGAGCTTCCTGAAAAGCATCAGTCTTGTGCAAACAGAAGATTTAGTGGCAGAGGCACCGCAGCAGAGGACAGCCTTGGCATCAACCAGAGAGAAGCATGAAGGGAGCAATGTCATAGTATCCAAGTCCATACGTTCTCAGTTCTTTCCATGAGGAAGCATCCTTACTTAATTCCCCTAGGATTTTTGTTTTTTATTTGAAAGCAGACTTGTATGCCTCTCAGGCAGTAAAGTTATATTTGGGTTGACTACCAAATATTTTTATTCCTGCAGTACTCTATGATTCTATGATTAACTGTTGTGTACCATCTTGGCTATCATGGAATAAATAGATAGGATCCATTCAGAAGAAGAAGAAGAGATTGGATTTATACCCCACCCTTCACTACCCAAAGGTGTCTCAGAGTGGCTTATAAACTCCTTTCCCTTTCCCTCTCCACAACAGATACCCTGTGAGGTAGGTGGGACTGAGAGAGCTCTGACAGAAACTGCTCTTTTTCAAGAACAGCTGTGCCAGAACTATGGCTTGCCCAAGGTCATCCAGCCAGGTGCAAATGGAGGAGTGGGGAATCAAACCCGGATCTCCCAGATTATAGTCCGTGCACTTAACCACTACACCAAACTCTGATCTCCATCATGGGAGGCACCTCTAGTTAGGACTGTAGTTTAGCAGAAAATTCTAAAGTTATCTGATCTTCCAGTAGTGCTGTCATGGTCGGAAAAGCTTTCTTAGTGAACCGTTGTGTAGCTTGCAATACCTATTTTTAGCAAAAATTGGATCCAGGCATGATGGAGGGGTGCCTAGGTACTTCATGCCTTCCCTCTAATGGCCTCATCAGTGACAGGTGGAACTGGTAGGGATGGGGCCTCTCGTGGCCCAACTAGATGTTATAACAACCACAGGTTCAGCCTGTGGCTGCCACCATTGTAGGGAAGAATTTACCCATTTGAAAAAATGACACAAAGGACCAATCCTGATTGGGCTTGTGGAGGGAGGAGCCAGGCCATCTTGTTTCTCCCTGCACCTTTTTAGTACTTGAAAACTCATTGGGGGAAGTCAGACAAGATTGCCTGATTCCCCCCACACTGTGGGCCCTATCAGGATTGGGCTCTCACAGCGTTTTGTAAGTGGTCAGATTCTTCCCTAAAATAGCAGTGGCCATGGGTCAACCAGTGTTCCCTCTAAGCTGAGTTAGTGTGAGCTAGTTCACAGTTTTTTAGTCTCTGGCTCACACATTTTTGTCTTAGCTCAGGAACGATGGCTCCAGAGCAAACTAATTTATTCAGTAGTCAAATCACTTGCTCACAACTTTAATGCCAATAGCTCACAAAGTAGAATTTTTGCTCAGAAGAATCCATGCCTTAGAGGGGGCATTGGTGGGCACCATGATGTTTAGTCTGGTCCTCAGGTGGAGGTGGATCCAGTCACAGTGGAGCAATGTCCTTTTTGAGATACAGTGGCCAGAACTATACCCAACATTCCAAATGAGGCTGCACCATAGATCTATACAGGGGCAGTACAATATTAGTCATTTTATTCTCAATCACTTTCCTAATAATCCCTAGCATAGAGTTTGCCTTTTGCACTGCTGCAGCACACTGGGTTGACACTTTCACTCAGCTATCCACTGCGATCCAAAGATCTTTTCCCCTTTCAGTCTCAGCAAGTTCAGACCCCCTTAGCCTATACTTGAAGTTGGGATTTTATTTACATTTTTTAAACCTCCAGTTGAAGACTAGTATACAATTTTGATACTATTGTTTTTTTCTCTTCAGGTCTCAGATGTAGTGAATTAGTGCATCCCTTAGCTACAGTATTTGTGCTTTGCTGGGCTGGCCTCTGGAACTCCTCAGAACCAATATTTTAATCACAGAGTCAGCAAGGATGGCAGATTCTACCTGTCAAAACTTTAGTAGAACATACAGCTCTTGTTAACATTACATGTTCTCCCCTGCTAATGTTGGTACATTTCTCCATTCCCCATGCAGGAGTTTGTGGGCTCAGAATTTTTGACAATTTCTTATAACTGCTATTTTTTAATACAATCAGGGGTCTTTTCGTAGAAAAAGAGCTGCAGGAGCTCATTAGCATATGGTATGCTAATGAGCCATTAGGCTATTAGCATATGCCACGCCCCCTGACATCACCGGGAGTGATGTCAGAAGGGGAAGCAAAAGGGGGGAGGCATCTTCAAAAGCCTCCCCTTCCCTTCCCCAGCTGGTCTGGGTGGGGGAGCTAAGAGAGAAGGGGTTTAAAGTTTAAACTCCTTCTCATGAGATTTGGGCCACAGGAGGAAAGAGGGAAGGAAAGAGAGAGAGAGAAGGAAAGAAGGAAGGAAAGAGGGAAAGAAAGAGAAGGAAAGGGGAGGGGAGGGAAAGAAAGAGAGGGAAGAAGGAGGGAAACAGGGAAATGAGGAAAAAAGAGAAGAGAAGAAGGAGGGAAAGAGGAAAAAGAGAGAAGGAAAGGAGGGAATGAAAGAAATTCGGCAGCAATTCAGCCCCATTATATCCTATGGGCCATTGAGGTCAATGGTGAAAACATAGGGTATATTCTGGGGGCTGGAGGGGACGGGGTTTGAAGGAAAGGCTCCAAACTCACAAGGTAGCTGACAGAGCCTCTCCTCAAGATACCCACCATGTCTCAAGAATATTGAGCCAGGGGGTCCTATTCTATGGGCCCCCAAACAGATTGCCCCTATTCCCTCCATTGTTCTCTATGGTGGGAAAAAAATAAGTTTTTTTCCCACCATAGAGAACACTGGAGGGAATAGGGGCAACCTGTTTGGGGCCCCATAGAATTGGACCCCCTGATCCAATGTTCTTGAAACTTGGTGGGTATCTTGGGGAGAGGCTCCATCAGCTATCCTGTGATCTTGGAGCCTCTCCCTCAAATCCTTTCCTCTCCAGCCCCCAGAATATACCCTATGTTTTCACCATTGACTTCAATGGCCCATAGGATATAATGGAGCTGAAATTGACATTCGGCTGCCTGAAAGACGCCGGCTGGGGGCGGGGCTTGGCTCCTGAGCTCCCGGAGCTGCGCTCCGGTGTGCTCCCCCCCCAAAAGACCCCTGAATACAATTATATTCATGTACCCATGAATGCTTTGACACAAATAAAATTCCATATGCCTGATTGCAGACATTGAAAATCACGTACTCCACCATGTCCTTGCATGATTTTCTGCAGGAGATGGTACATAAACTGCTAGCACAGCTACTTCTTGAATCAGAGGTGGATATGGGAGGAAATCATGTGAGTGGTTGCTTAGCAGCCATCCATGCTTCCTCTACTGCTTCCACGTTGGTGGATATATGGTTGGTGGTCTAACCCCCCTTTTTTGTTCCATGGTGAAGTTTCCTGAGTCCTGCCATTGCAGAGTTCTATTAATGACACATACCAACTGCTACAGGCAAGGAAGAGTTACCTAAATTAGGGGGATGGATTTGAAGAATTAGATTTGTCTGTTCTTATGTTTTCCCTGTTCATGTACCTTCTACTCACATCCTCAGTATAAGATAGTCGCTGATCTTAAACAAGCATAATTTAATACAATCAGGCATATGGAAATTAACAATGGCCAGTTGGATATTTTTCTTCCCAAGAGATGGCAGCCCTTACAAATAGTTGAGCAGCATCAGCAACTTGTGCATTGTTCATACTTCAGTAATGTCAACCGAACCAACCCACCGTTGGCTGAGAATGAGTAGCTGATTGCCTCTGAAACCATGGCTCACTTCTCATAGAATCCTTCTTCATCGCAGCCTTCTGGTGTGGGGAGTCAGGAATGCAGTAATACAGTATTCCTCTTTGGAGTTTGGCTTGCTTTCATACTGGAGCAGGCTGCAACTGCCCACCACTCCATGGGGACCAACAGAGGGACTTCATTCTCTGCTTCCACAGGGTAGTAGCAGTCTCTCCCTGCTGAGCCAGAGACCACTAGCATGAGGGGTTTTGCTTGGAGGGGCTCTCAGTCAAGAGGGGAGAGACAGCATGCTTGAAGTGGCATTTTCTAAGTTAAACAGAACGCTTAAGCAAGAGAAAGGAATAAGGAACTTAATGGGTCACCTTGTCCTTGAGACAGTCAGGGCAGGGCTCCAGCATGGCACATTTGGTGTGTTTGATTTTGTCCAGTCTGCTTGTGTTTAAAACACAGCCAGTCTATTGAACTCTTGAGCTGTGTGTTAAAACCACGTGACTGTGAACCCCTCTATTTACATTAAGGATAAGGACTAACCCCTCCTGTGTAAAGCAGTTAAATCTCTGTCCTTTATGTTCCATATAGGAGAGCTAATCTTTAACACTGGGGATTCCACACACCCTTTTTATGAGTAGTGTCAACATTCCCACAATGAGAAACCCATGCCTCTTCAGGTTTGGGTGAAAGCTAGGGGACTGACACTTCAGGAAAGAGCCCAGATAAAGTCTGGAACTGGTAGTCAGTGAACTGTGTCTTATCACCCCACTGCTCTGCTCTGAGGGGCTCTCAGCTGACAGCTTCCAAGTCGTGTGCCAGCAGTTGGGTTCACTTGGCATTCTCTGATCTCAGGAATCTCAGTTGCCTCCTGTGGTAGGCTGGTTCCCGCCAGCAAAAAAATAAAATAAAATTCAACCAGCTGACAGAGATCAGTTTTTAGATGCATATACCAACTTCCTTTGCAGGCTGGGGGGAAGGGGGAAGGAAGTGGTGGTAATAAGCGATCAAAAATAGTCTGAGAAAGAATCAAATGATGTGATTTCTTCCATTCCTTCCCCAAATTACACTTTGAGGGTTGTTATAGATGGAAAGAGCCATCTGTTTCTGCCTCTTCTACCTCCCCCTTTCTTGCTTAACTGTGCTGCCTACCTCACGGGCTAGACTTCCTTTGATGGGCCTAAAGTCATCAGTTCCCCGTCCCCAGCAAAATAAGATAAGCACCTGAAGCAAACAATGTGTTGAAGAGAGTTAAAGTGGACTGAGTGTGAGGGAGGGACTAGAGTAGAAAATGTGAAGTGGGTATTCAGGCAAAGCTACTGTGGGGGTAGGGGGAGGTCTTTGTGGCCAAGTTTGCTTGGGGTCATCTTCTTCACATGATCCGTCTCTTTTTCTTATCTAATCCAAAGTGGATAGCCTGAATGTAGTGGTATAAACTCTTTCTTGTGTATTGCTTTCAATGGAATTTTTATTATAAAGGACTCATAAAATGACTTCCATTATGACAAGCTGGGAGCAAAAGAAAAGGTTGTATGTCATATGAGTGCTTGCGGGGTGTCATGCCTCTCTGCATTCTATGCAGTGCAGCATCCCTGTCAGTGGAGTGGAGGAGGCCATATTACAGGTGGGTAAGAAGTCATGCCCTATGATAACAGTATCCCCGCTCTGGTGCCCCTAAAGTGGAGGCTCCGTCATGTGTCGGGGAGGGGTTGAGAATAGCTAGGTACTACCTCTCAAGAGGCAGTAGTATGTCAAGAATGGTTGTGAAATATGCTAATAAAAAACCCTCCTTGATTGATGCCTGTACTGTAAGCTGTGTCAAAACAGGCTGTTCCTTAAAACAATTCAGACAAATATTCAGCATGAATCTGTCTTGGTGTAGGCACTGCTTACTTGTAGCAGAAATTTGCCTCATGGAATCTGCTTAGCATCTTTTGGACCTTTTTATCAGAAAAGATTCACTTTTAACCATCCCTGAAACATGTGAATTACTAATGTCTCTGAGCAGGAGCAAAGTTTATTTTCTATACCACTGTGTAAGGCCTCTTATCCATGCACAGCTTACTTCCAATTTTCATTGAAGTCAAGTTGGTAGGGCTTTACTTCAAATGTTCTGCGTACACTTTGTTTTTTATCCTATTTTTCTCCTTGGAATTGTGATTATATATTCTACATACCAATGAGAAAAAGCAGACATTAAGAGCCAGTTTGATGTAGTGGTTAGGAGTGCAGACTCTAATCTAGGAGAACCAGGTTTGATTCCTCACTCATCCAACATGCAGCTGCTGGGTGACCTTGGGCAAGCCATAGTTTCTCAGAGCTCTCTCAGCCCCACCTACCTCATAGAGTGTCAGTTGTGGGGAGAGGAAGGGAAGGAGATTGTAAGCCTCTCTTAGACTCTCGAGTGAAGGGCGGGGTATAAATCCAATCTCTTCTCTCTTCTACATTGTGTTTCAGGGCCAACATTTCCTCTTTTTTTGTGCTGCACATAATGTTTAGGGATAATCTCCCTATTGGCCAGTTTCACACTGGGCGTGTTTTAGAGATTCTTCGAGCTGTATTTACTCTTGGGTAGCCATCTTAGCAGAACATTAGTGAAAGGTCCTTGGTGATTTCTTATGGTGGCAATGGTTCTGATTCTCCACTATTGCTTATGTTTGCCATCATTTAAATTTTGGATGTTCTTTAAAAAAGCGGGATGAGTCTAATGATATTATGAGAAGTAACATGGTGAAGGGAGAAGCATCTGGGGGGGGAACATGGCAACGGAGAAGTGCACCTGGGCAGCCAGGCTCACCTCTCTGGGTACCTTCCCTGCCACCACTGCTCCTGGGGCTGCGGGGGCCACTGTTCCTACTTCTCACCTGGAGCTTGTGGCCAGCCGACTCATGGAGGAGCTTACAGGCCCCAAAACGCTTCTGACTCCAGCCAGCCACAGCAGTGCCAGCAGCGTGGCTGGCTACTGTGTGGGCGCCATTCATATGTATACTCCACACAAACACAGACATGCACTCTCGCCATAATCATCTTTTCTCACCTTGTGCTTTGACTCGGGAGAAATAGGCCACATCCTAAAAGTGAAAGGGCTTGGGGGGGTCATTGGTTTTCGTTGAGATCTTCTTTCATTTGCGAAAAGGAGACACTGGTTTCATTAAATGCATCGTTTAAAACTTTTAAAGCTTTCCCTGTCAATTTCTTTTTTCCAGCAATTCAAGAATAGCAATGATTGCATCATATCGCTAGACTCTTTCCGCTTTTAAAACAAAAATTTAAATAATGGGAAAAGTAAGCAATAGTGGAGTTCGTACACCAATGAAGGGGGGAGGATGGTGGAAGGTGCAGAGTGAGAGGAACCACCTCAATGTGGGCAGTGGAGTGGCCTTCAAGGGACAGGAAAAGGGAGGGGAGAAATTAGCAGAAATCTATATGCTTTTGAATTACCTTCAGCTTTTGAAGTGAAGCAAGGGGAAAAACTGTCACAAAACCACTCTGAGAAAACCTAGGTAAAGAGCAAACTGAGTGCTGAAAGGAGGAAAAACAATGCCGAAAGGGGGGAAAAACACAATGGACACGCACAGTGAAAGCAACGAGAATGTAGAACAACAAAGAAAACCTGACGGACAAGCACAGCGAAAGTGAGGCAAAACATTCATGCCTAATAGGCCTACCACTCTTTTAAAGAGTGAGTGTGGTGTAGTGGTTAGAGTGTCATATTAGTATCTGGGAGACCCAGATTCATATATCCATTCTGCCGTAGAATCTTGCTGGGTGATCTTGAACCAGACACTCTCCCTCAGCCTGATCTACCTCCCAGGGTTGTTGTTGTGAAGATAAAATGGAGGAGGGGAAAATTAAGTAACTCTCTCCTTTGGAGAGAAAAGCAGGGTATAAAAACCTAAATTAAAAAAAAAACTAGCCATAAAAGCATAAGAAATGCCTTGCTGAATCAGACCCAAGGTCCATCAATGCCATACTGTGTTTGCAACAGCAGCTCAAGCCAACCATATGGCTCTTGGAAACATCTGGTACTCTGGGGCAGGCCCATAGCCAGGTTTTTGTAGCTTGTGGGACATATTTTTTTTCTTGTGGGGCAGCCATTACGTATGTAAAATATTGTGTAAAATAATTAAATTTATTCCAGTTACAGCAGTTCTACAGAAAGCAGCATATTCAGAATTATAAATACACATAAAAGGTCACAATATCTGTAACACTTTGTATTAATGCCCGTATATCTAAGCTATGCAAAACAGCCATGTTCAGAGGAAGTCTGCCTTAAATGTGGGAAAGCTAACAATAGGGGACAGTCTGTGGCTCCATGCTTGTCAAACTCGCTGTCTCATTTGCCATGTTAGTTGGGGAAATTCCAGAGGAGGGGGGAGTGTGAATGTGTGTGGGTGAGAATGGCTTTAGGGCAATGCATCTCCTGTAACATTTCTGAAGGTACCTCCCTTTCCCAGGGATGACGGCCAGATGGCCTTGGTCTGTGTCTGTGCTTACCGCTTTAGCTTAGATAACGAATGGGTGATTTACAGGTGTGGGGGTTGGAAATGCGCTTGTTGGGCAGGAGTGAATGGACAGTGTGATTGGAGGCTACTACTCTTGAACTATGTATAATTGGGGGGGTTGCGCTCCAGAACCTCAGTTCTGACTCAACGATGTTCTTAGCTTGGAACATCTTTATTCTCCAGAAACAAATCACTTCCAGTGAGTGTTGTTGAGAGTAACTTCGTCCCCGGAGAAGCAGGCTGCAGTGCAGCGAACACAGACATGCCTTCCAGCACTCTGCCACTTCCTGGTTTTCAAAGGGTCTCCAATCGATTGAAGGCTCGCTACCTCCCCAGGGAAGGGGGGGGTGGATGCAGAGGCTTGATCAGGGCCCCCATGTAGTGGCTACTCTTGGGGAGACCCCTCTGATTGCCTTCCAGCGGACCAAGAAGAGGAGCCCACATTTTCTGGGCACAAGCTGTTGCTTCCTGTGAAGGGGGGTGGGTCTGGAAACCCAGCCTAACAAGCGCATAAGAACGACGTGAGTAACACTTTCACTGTTTATTTACTAAAAGGACCAGGACTGTAATTGCCTTGTAAAAGGGTGAAGAGTGCAGGTGGGAGGTTCACCCCCCATATAACAAGCGGCAAGTGAGAGAAAGTCTGTAAGAGCCAACTTTCACTTTCTATACTAGGCAACGTTTAAATTGAATTCTGTCTGTTTGTACTTAACATTGCATGATACAGTGTCAGCTTGCTTTTTAACCACCTAGACTCTTTTTCAACGAACCCAATTTTTACCCTATCTGGGGCAGAGTGTGGATTCTGTGAACACTCTTTACAAATTTTTAAAGGGGTCTTATAAACCATACTGGTAACACTGGGAAGATTGACATTTAACTCATCTAGGAAGGAACAGGACTGTTTTAAGACTGTTTTAAGACTTAAAAGGGCTTTGTAAAGGGGTGAAGATTTTTTATGAACTACTGGTCAGTTATAAATTGAAGGCAGAAATCTGCTCATATTCCCACAGTTATTCCCCCTGCCCTTCCTTAGAATCACATCATAGTGGACACAGACTCTGGATTATTCATAGGGGGAAAATTAAATCATTCTGCCTGACCTTGGCTTGTGGTTTGGTGCTGGAGAAGCTTTTGGAGAAGCTATAAACAACCTAAGGCACCTGTGTAAACAAAAATTTGGCAGAAAGTCGGGTTTTTCCAGACTACAGTGCTGTAAGATGAGTCAAGCCAAGCAAGTAAAAACAATAGGTACCTCTCCAGGAATACCAGGCTCAGCAGCCTCAAAGCTACTAGCCCCAAATAAAGAGATGCAAGCCTTTGTGCAAAGTACGATCCAAAGTTCCACAGTGGAAATTGTAGATCCCATTAAAGTTGCCATGCAAGATATTAAAACAACAATAAAATATATTACCCAACAGTTCACTACCAGTATGGAAGCACTACAAAAGCAAATTGCTGTAAACACTCAGAAGATTGCAGAGCTGAACACCACAACTGAGAAAATAGAGGCAAAGACAAAGAAAATGGAGGACAAAATGCAAGACTCAGGAATCAGACAATCTACTTTGGAAAAAGATGTTATGAGGCTTCAAGTTGAAAGAGCAGCCTTTGTGCTAAGATTTCAGAACATACCTGAAGAGCAAAATTAAGATTTACAAATAAAAGTGGCAACAATGTTGGCTAAACATCTAAATATGGAGAAGAAAGAAAAAATTATTCAAGAGATTGACATTGCTTTCAGAATGAATTCCACGTACGCTAGACGGCACCAGGTGCTGAGAGAAGTGCATGTGAGATTTTACAAAAGGGCAGTAAGAGATAAAATATTAAGAGAAGTTAATAGTGCGCCATTAATGTGGGAGAACACTGAAGTGAATGTTTTAAAAGAAATCCCCTGGAGAGTTAGAGAGAAAAGAAGGGAGTACATGGACCTCACAACATTACTGAGAGCCAAGACAATAAATTACAGATGGATATTGCCTGAAGGTCTGATCTTTACCTATAAGTGTAAGAGATACAGAATTACATCAACCTTTAAGGCAGAGGATTTCTTGAAAACACATAGAGAAGAGCTGTCTGCAGAGCTAGAGGAAAAAGAAGAGGAAGAAGAAACAGAAGATGAAGAAGGAGAATCTGGAGCGGCTGCACCATCTGGATCATGTAAGAGAAACACAAGGAAGCTAGGTACGTTCAGGACATCCCCAGCAAAAACAAGACAACACACAAGAGAAAAACAGGAAAGAAAAGAATAAGGATCAACATGAGTAAAGGAAAAATGAAAATTATCTTGGTGAATGTAAACGGTTTGAATGTCCCGCAGAAGAGAAGGGAAATTTTTCTCCAACTCAGGAAAACAAATTCTGATATTATATCTCTCCAAGAAACTCATATTTAAAAATGCGATGAAAAATATATGCAAGTTAAAGCCTTAGGGAAAATCTTTTTAGCATCTGACAAAGAAAAAAAGAAAAGAGGGGTGGCCATGTATGTAAAAGAGCATTTACAACCAGAACTGATCCATGCCTCACAAGATGGAAGAATTTTAATGGTTTTAGTTCAAAGACAAGAAAAAAAAAGTTAATGGTAAATATTTACACTCCAAATCAAAATCAAGAAAAAATTTATGAAAGGCTACAAAAATTGATTACTAAACAAGACTTCCAGGAAATCTGCATCCTAGGGGACTTTAATGCAGTTTTTGACAAAAATGTTGACAGAAAATCAGATATTGCCCACAAAAAGAAAAAGAGAGGCGGGAATGAGTTTCCGCCATACTTTATCGTCTATTGGATGAATTAAAGGTAGTGGATACTTGGAGTGTTAGAAACCCCTTAAAGAAAGATTACACTTATTATTCTGCTAGACATAACTCTTGGTCCAGATTGGACATGTGTTGGATTACATCAACAGTTGTTAAGGACATGCTAGAAGCAGAAATTGAACCAGGAACTTTTGCAGATCATGAACTGATCACTTTGGAGCTACAAGAGATAAAGCTGAGAAAGAGATGGACTTTGAATGTATCACTTTTGAGAAATGAAAAATTTGTAAAGGAAATGAAGAAAGAGTTCAAATACTTTTTTGATATAAATATTCAACCAGATCCTTATTCTAATAGCCAAAATGTGCGGATACCTATTTCCACCAACAGGGGGCTCACTGTCCCCCAACAGTTTTTCCTATGTAGTCAGTAGACTTCCTTGGTTTGTAGAAAAATCCAAAAACTAGGAAAATCCCTTCAGGGACAGTTGAACCCCCCAAAAAACCTTCTGAAATGGCCTCTGCAGGGATCTGCTTCAGGCATCAACGGTGAGAGATTAGAACGTTGAGGGGGGCTTCTAACTGACTTTGTCAGTAAAAGGGTGGGGGAAGGGCCCTTTCCAGGCCTATTTTGGCCTTTCCGGGAGGGAAGGAGGAAGGGAGCCTTGGGGCCAGGCCTCACTAGAGTTTCCAGTGCCAGGCTGGGGGATTCCTAGAGATTTTGTGGTGGACTCTAAGGAGAGCTGGGTTTGGGAAGGGAGAGGCCTCAGCTGGGTATAATGCCACAGAGTCCACCCTTCAAAGGAACCATTTTCTGCAGGGAGAGACCTCTGCTGTCTAGAGTCCAGTTGTAATTCTAGGGGGTCTCCAAGGGCCCATTTGGAGGTTGGCAACTCTAGGCCTGGCAGCAGTCTAGGGTTGCCAGGTCCCCCCTGATTTGCATGTCTCACCTAGCCTTGGCTGCTTGCCAGTGTTCATCAGCAGCCACCCTATGAAAGCCAGTGAGGTGCAGCAGTTGGAGCTTCAAAGTAGGGTCTGCAAGACCCAGGTTCAGATCCCCATCTTGTAGTGGAAGGTGACTGTGTGATTTTTGGACCAGTCACATATTTCAGCCTAACCAACCTCACAGGGTTGTTGTGCAGATAAAAAGAAGGCGGGAATAATGAATTGATCTCTGCAGCTGAGAGATCTGTTGTGATTCCCAGAGTGCTGCCATTGCTGCTGTGGGGGGAGAAGAAGCAGGTGGGTGGCTGAGAGCACTGCCACCACTGTTGCTGCTGCTCTGCGGAGTGGGGGAAGAAGCAGGAAGGAGGCTGGGAGAGTGATGGGGGCAGAAAGAAAGAATGATGGGGTGGGGGCAGAAAGAGAGAGAAAGAGTGATGAAGTGGGGAGGCAGAAAAAACAAAGAGAAAGATGACAGGTCAGAAAGAGAGAGGAAGTCACATGCATGGAGGAGAAATAGCGAATAAGAAAAGGAGGGCAGAGGGGAGAAATAGTGTGAGAGAGGTAGGGGTGAGGAGAGGAAGCAAAGGTGTGACGAATGAGATAACCATCCCGCAAGTTTCTTGCGGGTCTCCACTTGTATATCTATAAATACAGTATGGGACGCCTTTAAAGCATATGCTAGGGGATGGATGATTAAGGAATCAGCCAAAGTAAATAAACAAAAGAAAGAGGCTTATATAAACTTACAAAAGGAAATTAAAATACAGGAAGATGGACTGTTGAAAGACCCAAAATCAGAAAAAAAGATTGATAAATTGAGACTTCTATAGCATCAAATGAATTGTTTACTTTCACAAGAGTTAGCAAAGAAGCTTATGTTCGCTAAACAAAATTATTTTGAAAATGCTAATAAGCCCACAAGATGGTTAGCTTATAAAATATGAAAGGAAAGAGAAAAATCTTATAAAATGGTGCTAAAACAGAAAAATGGAGAAGAATCAAATAGAATACAAGAAATGAAACTAATAGTGGAAGAATTTTACAGACATCTATATAAAAGAACAGACTTTGATCCAGATTTTATAAAGCATTACCTGGAAACTTATAAACCTAAGATTTTTACAGAAGAACAAAAGAAAATTATCAACCAACCAATAGCAATGGTGGAATTGGTAGAGGCGTTAAAAAGTAAAAAAAAAAGGGAAAGCACCAGGTCCGGATGGTTTACCTGTAGAATTGTATCTTATTTTTAAAGATCAGATATTAAACCACTTAAAAGAAGTCTGCAAAAGTATAATGGAAAAAGGTGAAGTTCCTGACTCCTGGAAAAAAGTGTTAATAACTCTTATCCATAAACAAGGCACAGATGAAAAGGAAATTAAAAACTATAGACCTATCTCTCTTTTGAATGTTGATTATAAAATCTTCGCCTGCATCTTAGCCACAAGATTGAATTTTTTTTTGTCTCAAATGATACACAAAGACCAAGCTGGCTTTCTACCTGAAAGACAAATTAGAAATAATCTCAGATGTATTCTTGACGCTATAAAATATTATGAAACACCCCCTGAAAGAGAGTTGGTGTTAGTTTTCCTGGATGCTGAAAAAGCATTTGACAATGTTAACTGGAACTTTATGTTGGAAGCTCTGAATAAGGCTCAAGCAGGCACAGATCTTATTAAGATGATTGAGGCAATATATAGAAAACAAACGGCCAACATTTTAATTAATGGCGGTCAGACTCAGAACATAGAAATACAAAAAGGTACAAGGCAAGGATGTCCATTATCGCCCCTTTTATTTATCTTCACACTTGAAATCTTAAATGAGGCAATCAGAAATGATGTCCAAATTTCCGGACTTAAATTGAGAGGAGAAGAATATAAACTTTTGGCATTTGCTTATGACCTTATCTTCATTCTAGAAAATCCCCATGACTCAATTCATATTTTAAAAGGGAAGTTACAAGAATATGGACAAGCAGCTGGTCTGAGACTAAACATAAATAAAACGAAAATAATGACAAAAAATATGAATAATGAACGAGGTTTAAAGCTCCAGGAGGAAACACATTTTCAACGGCAAAAAAATAAAAAAATAAAATAAAGTACCTACGTATCACTCTAACTAATAAATGCAGTGCATTGCAAGAAAACAATTATAAAGAACTATTAAAGGCAACCAGAGAAGACTTGGAAAAATGGAGGAATCTTCAAGTATCTTTAATGGGCCAGCTAGCTATTATTAAAATGAATGTATTACCTAGATGGTTATTTCTGTTCCAAACTATACCAATCTTGCAAAATCAAAAAATCTTCAAAGACTTAGACAAGGTTATATCACAAAAATATTTTAAACAACACTGGCTCAGAGCATCATTATTGAAAGTATGGGAGCCAATCTACAATCAGTTCTATATAAAAAACTCAAAACTAATTGCACCACTGAAAGCTTTTACTTATCCTAGAGTCTATACTGAGGAGAAGGTAAGAAGATATGTTGATATCTTGGACTCTAATCTAAATCTAAAACCATTGCCAGAATTATGGAATTCACTGCCACAGGAAATGGTGGTGGTGGCGGTGGCTGGCATGAACAGCTTCCAGATAGAATTTGACAAACATATGGAGGCTGGAGCAGAGCAGTGGTCCATCAGTGGCTGGTGTTCAGGAGTTGTGTTTTTTAAAAAAACAAAAAAAAATCTATCAGTAATCCAGTACTATTAAAAGAGTTGAGGGGGTTGCCCCCACAGCACCAGAGCATCACTTGCCACAGAGACCAAGAGTTCCTTTTATCTATAGCCACTAGCCACCAGTGTTAATCCATGTGTTAATCACTGTTTGGGTGAAGAAGTACTTCCTTTCATCTGTTCTAACTTCTAGCCTGACTGCTCAGCAATTTTATTGAGTGCCCATGAGTTCTTGTCTTGTGAGAAAGGGTGAAAAGTACTTCTTTCTCTACCTGCTCTATCCCATGCATAGCCTTGTAAACCTCTTATCATGTCACTCCTCAGTCATTGTTTCTCAAAGCTAAGATCCCCAAGTGCCTTAATCTTTCTTCATAGGGAAAGTGTCTTCCTCTTATCATTGTAGTTGCCCTTTTCTGCATTTTTTCCAGTGCTATAAATATTCTTTCTTATATATGTGTGTGGTGTGAGTGGTCCAATGTGGTTGCACCATCAATTTATACAGGGCAGGGCCTGTATAAATGTTGTTCCTGTTGGTCTTTTGGGGTTTCTGTGTGGCACTGTGGCATGCCTGCACTGCCATAGTGCCAATTGTTCTGGAGTGTGCCACTTGTTCTCATGGCAAGCAAGCACCTCCCAAGACAGTTCACTTTCCCTGAGATTCTCTGGGAGAGTCTGACTGCCAGGTGCTGCCTGCTTGCCTGCCTTAAGTGCTGCTGGTGAGTTTCCCCATTGGAAACAATGGAGGTAATGGGGGGTTTGGGTGCCCATAGAATTGGGCCCACTGGTCCAATTGCTTTGGGACATGGGGGTTTATGTGGTGAGAGGCTCCCAAAGCTACCCTGAAAATTTGGAGCCTCTCCCTCAAACCCCTGCCCCCCCAGAGCCACTAACAGCACCGAGGGAAAAAAATAACTTTTATTCCCACCATAGAGAACAATGGAGGGGAATGGGGGCAACCTGTTTGGGGGCCCGTAGAATTGGACCCCCCTGGTCCAATGTTCTTGAAACTTGGTGAGCATCTTGGGGAGAGGCCTCCGCAGCTACTCTTTGATTTTGGAGTCTCTCCCTCAAACCCCCTCCCCTCCAGCCCCCAGAATATATCCTATGTTTTTGCCATTGACTTCAATGGGCTGACATTGACATTTAGCTGGCTGAAAGACTCCCCAATCCGCTGGTACTGCCGAAATTGACATGCAGGAGTCTTTCTGCCAGCCGAAATGGATTCTGCTCGATTCGGCCGAATCCGAATCAGGATGAATTTATTTTTTTTGCACACCCCTAACTTTAATCAATCACTGGTCTGACTCAGTATAAGGCAACCTGAGGAAAGACCCCTGGAGAACAAATCTTTTTGACCCAGATTGATTAAAGCAAGAGTCGCAGTTTTTGGGCCAGATGCTGGCAGCCCTGCTGCTCAGCAACACTGATTCCCCAGGACTTTATACAACAGGGTTGCTTCTCCACCTTTTGCCATGGGGAGGGTCTCTCAGGAAGGAAAGGAGCAGGGAACACTTCCTATACAACATGTTCTGTTTTATTATTGAATTGCATCTCCAATTGACAGCACCACCTGTGGAAGATAGTTTCCATCTGGAATGGGCTTTCTGGAATGTTTGGTGCAGTGCAAATTAGTCCCTGGTCAAACTGCTGAAAAGAGTCAAATCTGCCAAGTTAGTTCATATTCCTGCAGTGTTTTTGTATGTGTTTAAAAGAACTCAGCCTGCCTTGGCAGGGGGCCAGTGCTAGAGTTGCTGCTAGTGAAATACATCATTAGAAGTTTGAAAGCACAAAAATCTGCCTCCCTCCCTCTCCTAAATGCTGAAGTAAAATAAGAAATTGGGAATAATGTGCTTCCACTGCTATTTGTAGGGATTACAAATACCCCCCCCCCCAGTTCAGATTTCTTATTTTGGAGCCAGAGTTCTGAGGCAGGGTGGGGTGGGGTGGCACTTTGTAGGTTTCAGCTCCACCTGCATTTGTAAGCTTTCCAGCAGTTCATAAGCTTGTCTGGAAATGCCCACTGCCTCCCGGCGACCGCTCTAATTTAGCAATCTGATCTCCTGGCAATGGTGTAGATGATATCACCTCAATCAAGGGCTTAAAAGAAAGCCAAGCAAATGTACAATTCACGTGTCAAGCAGGGGTGTGCACACAGGGAGCTATTAGCAGCCATTGATAAAGAACTACACACTTGTGCCATTTGATAAGAGATAGGGAGACAACAAAGCACCTTGACTTCCTTTTTACGTACCAGCATAGATCGCTACAGAATGTGTAAAGTGATAGTGCAGGTGTTCGGGAGGCCTTTCAGCGATCCCATCTGGTATATTTGGAGCACATCATCCTGAGACTAAACACTTGTTTGTGATTTCTGCTGTAAAAATGCGCTAATAAAATTTACTGTCCATTCTGTTGTCCAGGAGAGGAGCTGCTATTGTTGAATGAGTGCTAAAACAAATATTGACAAATTGACCAGACACTGCAGGCCCCAGAAGCAAGCTGCCTTGGGGCAGGAGTAATCCCATGCTTTTGCACAGCTGCCCTTTGCCTCCTTCTTAGCAGAAATAGTTGCATAATATTTCTGGCCCTTACACCTGCAGGATAAATGTCACTGTTAACTCACGAGAAACTGCTGTGTACATGGCAACAGTAAAGAGAGGCTGGCCTCAGCTGCTCCATTGCTTACCCCACTGTTTTGCCATTTGCACTTGCAGTATGTGAGATGCGGAGCATGGATAGATAGCGCACGGAGTTCCTGTCAATTGATGCTTAGTAAGCTGGTAGGGTGGGAAGCCATTAAAGTGAGCAACTTGCTTATAGGGGTGCCATTCTTGTCTGCTGTCCCAATTTGTTTCTTGCCATGTGAACAGTCTAGTGCACAAGAGAATGTGTATTTATTTGCTTATTTTAAATATTTGTACATTGCTTTTCTGGCAGGTGTTCAAACCTGTTTCCAAGTATACAGATAAAAGCAAGGTGGATAAAAATCAATGATTTTTAAAAATATTTAAAAATTGATTTTTAAAATTTAAATCTGGTTTTTCAAATTTAAATCTATCTAAAGATAGTTTTCTATTTAAAATACATTATAGTCCGAAAGTTATTCATCATGAAATATGGATTAGTTTTTAATTATGTAGCATGTGGCTATATATTCATGCAGTGCTTAATTTTTTTGGTAAATGAATTCAAACAATCCATCCACAATGTCATGCTTTCCCAGAGGTTTGTCTAAGATTATTTTGAGCAATTTTTCTGTCTAGAAGATATTATCACAGAGTTCAGAGTTGAGAAAAATACCTTAATTCATTGTTCCTCTGCAAATGTTAGTTAAATAAAACCATTTAAATTGTGTTATTATGGTAATGATTATTTTTCTCCTTCCAATAAAGTATAGCAGAAAAGTTGTCCAAGTATGAATGATTAACCTATTAAACTGGAGATAGTTCACCTCGCAATAATTTCGTAATTATCTATGTATTTCTAATGGTACACTGTAGACCCGATATAATGCGGAAGTTGGGGTCCACACTTTTATATCGTGTTTTTCCTGAGTCTGCATTATATTGAGATCAGTATCAGCTGAACAGCCTTGTTTGTGTCAACAGCCAAGGGCCAGGGGTGTGCTCGGCTGAAAGTGCCCCGCCTTGTCCAGCCACTGAGAGAGCCCACCTGGAGCCCCTTCCTGTCCCTGTTTGGTGTGCTTGGGAGGTGCTGTGCTCTGCCAGGCATGGGGCTGAGTCTATCCCAGCCCAGCTGCGACTGAAGCTGCGCAGATACACTTAGAACAGCAGTAAGGGAAAAGGGCCCAGTAGGTGGTGGCTGTGCCTCCAGGGAGCCCTGGCAGCCATCACAGGGAGGAGTTGCTGCTGCTGGCTGGAAACTGAAGGGGGCAAGGGGAGGATCAAGTGCTGATGAGCTCTCCACTGAGCTTGACTGAAGCGGTTGCTGCTGGTCCAGGGGAAACTGCTTCCAGTTCCCAGACTCCCTGCCTCAGCACAGGAATGCTGGGAGAATTCTGCAGCTGAGCCATGGTATTTTTCAGGTATTGATTAAGCCAAATACAGATTCAAAGAATCTCAGCTCAGCTGAGTCTGAATAAAAGCTGATTTTTTTTCTTGCTTTTATTTGGATATATTCAAAAGAGCTGATCCTCTCTTGCAGCTTGATTTAAACCAAGCTGCAAGAGGAGCCAGCCCAGGATTGGGTGCTTGGCAGGCTCTGTTGGGCATTCCAGTTTAAATCGAGCTGCCCGGCAGAGCCCAACTGAGCCTGCAAGGGAGAGTTCTCCTTGCAGGATTGGCTTCTTTGTGGGCTCTTTTTGGCATCCCACTTTATATTGGGCTGCTCATCAGAGCCCCAACTGGGGCTGCGGGGAGAGTTCTCCCCAGAGGTTCTGCTGGGCAGCTCCGTTTAAAGTAGATTGCCCAACAGAGCCTGCTGTGGTTGATCCTGGGCTGTCTCCCTCCCAGCCATGTCTGTATGTGGCAGGGAGAGAGAGACCTCCCTGCCACATGCAGATCCTGGGGCCAGCTCCTCCTGTGGCACAGTTTAAACCACGCTGCCGGAGAAGCCCTCCCAGCACACAGAGCTGCATTTTATCAGGTCTACATTGTATAAACAGCTCAGTAATTTTTTAATATAACTGTAAAACTAATCTGTAGTTATTTATTTATTTATTTTATACCCTGCCCTCCCCACAAGCAGGCTCAGGGTGGCTTACAGAATTGGTACCCGGTACCATAAAACCATACAAAAGATAAAAACATTCCAGAACATTTAAAACAATCCAGTAAACAAAGTACTAGTGCTGATGATTGTCTATCTTAAAATGAAACCTTCATCTGGTTGTAAATGTTAAGATTATACTAGCAAGCAAGCAATATGTACTTTAAACCATCAGCTCAGCAGCAGGTCACCTTCCAAAGGCCCTTTTAAATAATTCAGCCTTATATACATTTTTTCCCCAAAATCTCCAGAGATTACAATTCTTTAGGCTACCGTTCCAAAGGACTGGGGCTCCCATGTGCTGAAACAGTTACCTTCCTTACTATTGGGACTGTAAGAAGCCTGGTGTGAGTGAAGTGTTCTCATGCTGCTAGTGAGGCCATCCAGCAATGTAGGTCTGAGGCTGTTCAGAGCTTCAAAATTTGGAACCAGGAAGAAGAAGAAGAGGAGGAGGAAGAGGAGGAGGAGATTGGATTTATACCCTGCCCTTCACTCAGAGTCTCAGAGCAGCTTACGAACTCCTTTCCCTTCCCTTCCCCTCCCCACAACACAACACACACCCTGTGAGGTAGGTGAGGCTGAGAGAGCTCTGAGAGAACTGCGCTTTCAAGGACAGTTCCGACAGAACTATGGCTTGCCCAAGGTCATCCAGCAACTGCTAGTGGAGGAGTGGGGAATCAAACCCAGTTCTCCCAGATTAGAGTCCACACACTAGTCTGTTACTAGTCAGTTGGCAGTGCAGGGTGGAGTTTCAAGCAAATGCAGATGAAATTGGGTGGGAGAAGTAACATGCAGTGGAAGCCCAACCCCACCCCCCACACGCACACAAGCTGTCACTTTAATGCATCCTTGAATTTCCCTCTGTTATATGCCAGGAATTTCCATTTGGTATTATACCATGGAATGTACTCTGTAAAGCACTAGAAAGAAAAGTATTTGAATAAATAAGCAGCCTGGCTTAGCATTTAGAAGAGACAGACCAGCTTTCATTCTGCCTGAGAATGGTTGTTTTATAGTTGAATGCAACATCATCTTTCAGTGGTATGGCGAAAGAAACCATCCATACTGATGTTTGCATCCCACCTTCAGGGGCTATCGTTGTAACAGCCTCCTGTAAGCTGGCAGGAAATTTTTTAAATGTCAGATGAATCTGTTCATAGTGGAATCAAAGGCATTAGCCTGTTTTCTGCAGGTTAAAATAGATGTAAAGTGGATTTTCTGGGAGAGGATTCCATAATGGATGCTAGCCAATGACACTGTAATGTGCACAAATGACAGAATTCTGAGTTGGGGCACACAGGCCCTTTAATTTATTGGGTGAGTTTCTGGAGGACCATGGTTATCGAGGAGCTGGGTGGCTCCTCAATGTTGGCAGCCATGCAGGGGCTACCTGGTTGTTTATTTCAAGGTTTTTTAAATTTCCTAGTCCTCTCCTACGAGCTAGGGATCTATGACGAATTATTGTGGTTGAAACAATTTAAAATAGCACTCTACCCCCCCCAAAAAAATCTACCTTTCCCAGTGTTATGTATTAATACGGTGGCTGAACTTCATAGTCTGCAAGGATCCTGAGATTCTCCTTGTGAGCCAATCAGAAGAGGGTATATTTTGGAGGGAATTATTGTTATTGGCTCTTACCATGTAGAAGTAGTTGTATTGAAGCAGCTAATGCCTGAGCCTTGTGTTAGAGACCATTGCTTGCTAGTATGATAGAGCACTTGCTCTGATTGGCTGCCCCAGTAACAGACCAATCAGGGAAGACTAGAATGAAACAGGAAATGCAAATAAGATATGCTATACTGGTTATTACTGTGTCAGGAGGTGTGGTCTTGACTGCTCTTGACTGTATATAAGTGGGGATTGTTGCTGGGTTGTTTTGTGTTCTGAATATAAGAAACCACTGTTTGACAAGAGCTGCCTCAAGTCCAGTACTTAATACTCAGGTTCTTTGAATTTTTAAACATTTGAGCAGACTGATTTATCCTGTTAGTTTAAGGTGTTGTTATTTTTTAAAATCTGATCTGAATTAAAAAAGAAAGCTCTTTCACACACAGAGACCCCTTTACAGTTGAAAAGCATGAGTTTATTTTTGTACATTGGGTACAGAGGGGTTACACTTAGGGAGAGTCAAACATATTTTTGTATGGTTTAGGGAGTTTAGGTTGAGAATATCTGGGCTAATCAATTTCATGGAAGACAGGAAATTTAACAGCACAAAGTGAAGATGGTTAAGGAAATGTCATTTGCAATGATCAAGTGCCTTTAAATTTTAGCCATCTGGGAAGTCAAAGGGAATGGGTTATTGCTGGGTTATTCCTGGCCTGCAGTTAAGTGTATCTTAGAGGATCGGACATTAGCAGTAGTCGTAACATATTTTGCTTTATCAAGTGTTTGGTTTCACCATCACCATCATGGTGGTGCTACTTCCGCCCCCCAGCCTTCTTGCATTTTCATAGGTCTGCTCACCCATTCAGTTTCTCCCTTGACTAATTCAGAATAACATGTGAGATCTATCCAGCAAATTACTGTGTGGTTGGGAACATCTTGCTAACATTATTCTAACAAAAATAAATCCAAGGCATGATTTGATATGCCCACCTGTGAAGCAAATTAGATATCGCCAGCTGCTTTCCCATTATAAACCTGTCCTCCACATCTTAAGGTCTGCTCCAATTACAAACACAACTACAGCGTTGGTACAAAACATACAGCAGTGCAATCCGAAGGTCACTGGTGCCTTGGCAGAGAAATGGCTGTTTTAAAAGACTTGTTGCTTCTTGTCTGTTTAATCCAGTGTCACTAACATTTCCTTGTTATAAAAGGGTAAATCAAGTTCCACTTTCTCTTCACACTCATGATCTTCCAACTTGTCTCCTTTTAAAGCTAAAACAAATTGTCACGATTGTTGTTGTTTCTTTCAAAGCAGTAACAGGTAGCTGAAGCCCTTCTACTATGTTTACCTGAAACTCCCCATCCTAGAAACAGGATTAATTTTCACATGAGAGGTTTCTTCCATAGTTTGTGTTAAATTTACTGAAAATATTTGAGATTAAAACTGATTCACTATGTTGTAAGTGATGTGGAAGTACAGTTTTTCTAAACCATCACTTAATTCAGGCACTGATAACCTATTTATTTATGAAAAATTTTATGCTGCCTCTCCAGACTCATGGTTAAGGCACCTTACTAGTTAAAGCAACATAAAATAGTCATAAAACAAGGAAACCTGTTGTAGCCAGAGTAGCCCAGGAGCATGACCAATTTCATACTGTTTGCACCAGAGTCAATCCTCAAGAATCCTGTATTCTCCTTAAATCAGCTGAAAAAGTTTTGCTCACTTATGTGTTAAAACCCTTCTGAGGCAGCTTAATTAAAGGTCAACTACCTGTGCCATTGAAGATGCACAAATACATCTCCAAAAATGCCATTAATAAGCAGTTGCTGAGGGGGGGCATGGCGTGGACACGACTCAAGATGGCTGCTTAGAAAGCGAGCTCTGTCCCTTCCCTACTCTAAATACGCTATTAAACATACCACAAAGATATAAATCACCTCCAATGTGAGAGGGAATTGGGGTACATGCAACAGCAACGAAATAAAACCGTTTCCAGACAACTTACTGATTATTTTCAGATGAGATCAGCAACGTTGTCTCAACCCAGGCCTGCCCAAGAAACATCTAAAATGGCTGACGATACGGCGGGTAAGGCTGATGCAACGCTCAATTTTGACTCTAATAATATTTTAAAAGCAATGGGCAAAATGGAAGCGTGCCTAAAGGACAATGTGAAGCAGATTTTTGACCCTATTCAGACCCAATTAAATGAAATAAAGCAGGCATTACAGGATGTTGATGCCAAGGCTGATCAGGCTCTACTGACAAGTCACAAAGTGTCTGAAGAGCTTAAAGAGCTACAAAATGAAGAGACAGCAACTAAAAAGGGAATTTTAGCGCTGGAAACATTCATGGCCTGATGGCTTACAACAGCGCTTGATCTTGAAGAAAACCTTGCCCTGAAAGCACATAGTTTGGGACAAAGAATTAGTGATTCCACGCAAGGTCCATGAGATATCCTAGTCACTTTTCAAGACAACAGAATGAAGCAGAGGATCCTAACAGAGGCTAGAACAAAGAAACACTTACCTTATGCCGACCTCAAAATTGAAGTCTTCCCTGATTTGCCTCCTGAGGCTATTAACTTGCGAAGAGCTTTGAAGCCAATAACCTCCCAAATACAGCTTACAAATATTCGATATCAATGGATAACAGCTGCCAGAATACAGGTATGGCACAAAGGTACTCTTTTGTCTGCAATGGATCTGACTTCAGGCTACATGTTGCTGGACGCTTTGGGGCTCTCCAATCAAGATATGGAGGTGGACAAGAGATCGTCAAAGAGAAAGTCGGAATTTCTTCTCACTCCACCCAAGGATTTTAAAGTTCCCACACGGCCATAAGAGCCATTTATTATATGTGAAATTAAGTTGAAATGTTTTATTGTGGTATTAGATATCACTGGTTAAGTTACATTTTCACTGATGCATAGTATGACAGGGAATAATCCCTATAGTTTTTAGTGTGTTTGGGGAAGGAAGGGCAGAAGTTAAATGACTTTATGCTTTCCACCCCTGTTAGCAAAGTATATTATACTAAACCTTGTAGTGTTGAGTAAGTGTTTACTTGCTCTCTTTTCCAAGTGGTATTGGGATAAGAGTTTAAGGTTTTTTTAACAATTTGTTACACCATGTACAGCGTGTTTGTAGAGCTGAGAAGGAATTAAGGGGTGGGGGGTGGGGGGATATAAATCATAGTTGGTTAATTGGTAGGTAAGATAAGGGGGGTTCCTCTTAATTTCTTGTTATTTAGATATAGATTTTAGATAGTAGGTAAAGCACTAAATCTGGTACCTTAATATAAAATAAATAGATCATAAACAAGTAGTACTACTAGTGTATTAGTAGTTTGGAGACTCAATGCCATAGAATTCATATTGATCACAAGTAAATTTAGCTTTCTAGTAGATAGAGATAAGGTGTTAATGTTTTAGTGTTTCCATTCGCTCTTGTCATATTAAATTGTTTTTTTTACAATGATTAATACTCTTAAGTGTATATCCTACAACATTAGAGGGTTGAATAATCCTGTTCGGCGAAAAAGGATTGTATCTCAAATCAATAGGAAGCACCCCAACATTGTTTTTTTACAAGAGACCCATCTAAATCTTAAATCTTGCTTAACTCTAGTAAATATAAACATCAATACCATGCATTTGAATCGACAAAAGCTAGAAGTGTAGCTATTCTTATTTCTAATGCTACAAATTTCTCATTAATAAAGTCACAAAAGGATCCCTTGGGAAGATACTTATTTGTTACTGGAAAAATAAATGAGTCAATTTTCACTTTGGTTGCACTATATGTGCCTAACTCTGATCAAATCTCCTGTATTAGCTCTATCTTAAATGATTTAATGTCCTTCAGTGAAGGGGAAATAATTATTGGGGGAGACTTGAATGATATCCTCAACCATTCCTTAGATAAGTCTAGTACAACCCCAGGACAAAAGAAACATTTAAAAAATAAGAAAACTGCTGTGGCACAGGTTTTAGAACAATTTTCACTTATAGACATTTGGAGGCAGCTCCACAAGGGAGAGAGAGACTACACTTACTACTCTCATGTCCATAATACATATACCCGTATTGATCATATTTTGGTTTCACCAGCATTAGTGGGTAAAGTACAAACTTCACAAATTGTACCCCTACAACGGTCTGACCATAACTGGGTGGACTGCATTCTGACTTTAAATACTGAACAAAGACAGCCAACATGGTCATTAAACAAAGCTTTATTGAATCATCAAGCAATAAGTACTCAAACTGAAGGAGTAATAAAAAACTATTTTATTGAAAATACAACTGAAGAGACAGCTCTGACAATTATCTGGGATGCACTTAAGCCAGACCACTTAATCTCTAAAGCTGTCTATCTGAGCAAACAGAAGAAAGAGAGAAGATTACATCTGGTCCAAGAGATCACTACACTAGAAGTTCTACATAAAAGAACATGTAATAAGAAGGTTTATAAAAAAGTCTTATATATTTCCAGTTAATATAGATACTCCATTAGTGGATCCTCTTAAGAGGCTCATGCCATATAAGTGGGTCGCAAAAACTATGTTATACTTAGGTATTAAGTTTCCCCTGGATCTCAAAAGTTATCAAATGTACAACTATGAGGCTCTTTTTATAGATATTCAGAAACAATTTGAGAGTTGGCACAAGTTGAAAATATCCTGGCACTATAAACTAAATATCATAAAGTCCTATGTTCTTCTAAAAATCCTTTTTTTATTTTGGGCTTTACCGATTAAAGTTTCTATAAGTCAATTGAATAAATGGCAACATATGCTTTTTAGATTTTGGCGGGCATATAAAAGACATAGAGTTAGCTCAGCAAACTTATGTAGACACCCTACTATGGGTGGTCTTGGATTTCCAGATATAGTTAAATACTATCAGGCTTGTCATATAGCTAACATAGTAAAAATGTTACAGGACATGCAAAATACGGATTGGATTTTTATTCAACAACAGTATACTTGCCCTTATAATATTCGTGATTCCATTTGGCAGATTCCCTCTTAGAGATCCAAGGACATTGATGATAGTTTTCTTTTCAAAACCTTTTTACATACCAGGGAAAACAAGAGAAAACATTTATTATCTATAATATCTCAATTCCAAACTCTTTTTAATCAAAAGAGCTTATTGCCTCCTAATACAATAACCAACTTAGACATATGGAGAAAAGCAAATCTTAGTACATTACATGATATCACCTATAATAATGCATTATTAGATAAAATCCAATTAGAAGAGAAATTGGGGATGAATATCCTTTGGTTCCAGTATTTGCAGCTTAAGCATCTCTGTTCTCAGGTACATATTACTTCTATATTAAAGCAATCTCTAACTGCTTCTGAAATGTTGTATAAAAAAGCTGGGCTCTCAAAAAAAATCTACTTGCTAAAACCTATTTTATTCTCCTCTCCCTAGATGGGGACAAACTGCTCTCTTACCAACGTAAATGGCAATCTCTAGCAAACCTACCTTTAGATGAGAGTTCAGGAATAAAATTTGGATATCCTTTCCTTTCAAAATCAATATAATTGAAATAAAGCTTCAAACCTTTAAAATATGTTTTGGTATTTGACACGTCAGAAGCTAGCACACCTAGCTGCATCTGCAGAACCTGAGTGTTGGAGGCTGTGTGGTCAGCATGGAACATACCTCCACTGTTGGTTAGAATGTCCAGTTATAGAGAACTTCTGGAAAGATGTTATAGCACGGATTAGATTAATTACAGGAATTGAGCTGGTTTTTATGATGGAACATATCATTTTGAATCACTGGATTCTGGGAGTGAGATCAAGCAGTATTAGTAAAACAGTAGCTATTCTACTTGCAGCAGCTAAGAATACAGTTGCAGCAAAATGGAAAAATACCAATGGTCCGAATAGACAGAATTGGCATTCTAAATTATGGATTATGTAAACGATGGTGAAAATTATAGAAAACATTAATGGTACCTATACACTCTCCTCCAAGTCTGATTTTGTCCTGGTTTGGTTCCCTATTTTGGAGTATTTGTCTTGACAAGAGGAAATACCAAATATAATTGATATGTTACACCTTTGGTATAATGTTCCGCTCTTTTATTTTAGCTTGTAATTATGTGTTGTAAACTTTGTACTTTGCTCTACCTGTTTTATGTTGTATGTTATTGTTTTGAAAAAAGTTTAATAAAATTGTTAAAAAAAAAATAAGCAGTTGCTGGGTGTGGTAATATGGCTTGGACTGTAGTGCTGGTAAAGAGGATGCTGACTATCCCCCTGTACTGTTTCCCCAATTGAAAATGTCCCCCAGTCCGCTTTAAACTCAAGTGGGGGGGGATCTGGATTGTGCCTTTTTTCCTGTGTTAATGCAGATCAGGGGGAGGGAGTTCTATTGAAGGAGTGTGGGATGAAGAGTTAAAAAAGTAGAAACTCTTCCCCAGTGTCTTGTCCCCAATCCATATCAAGCTGCCTTGTGTCTGCTTTTTGCAGCTAATGACATGTCTGGGGATCTGATCACTGGTCCACAGAGCTGCATATAACTTGGCTGACAGTCTCTTTAACGAAATGTAGCTCATCATGTTCCATGCTCATTTACTCCCACATTCTGCCATTGTCTTCTGCTGCTGTCCCACTGCTCTTGGCATCAGCTGTCAAGGCCTTGACATCAACCTCTTTGATGTAGCCCTTCTACCCGTCCACAAAAACCTAGAGTTAAATTGTTATCCGCCTGTTGGGTTAAAGATTCCCAGTCATCCTGTAATGACTTGTATAGCTCAGTTTTGACATCTCTGATAAAAACATGCATTTTCACATGGGAACACTGGGAAAATGTTTATGTGATAGCTACTGTTTTAACCACCAGGACTGGAGCTGAGGTCCCAGAAGATTTTTCTTAAAGTCAAAGTGAGCCAATCTGTACCAACCCAGTCTCCTCCAATTTTCCCAGTTCAGCAATCTGTGGCCAGAATTTGGGTTATTTTTTTCTCAGGACTGGAATAGTAAAGGGCAAAAGAAATGGAAGTTGTGAAGTGGGAGGACAACGAGCAGAAACACCTAAGGGGAGAGAGGAACAGGAAGCTGGGGAAATAGAGCTGAAAGTAATTTGATGGGGAAAGTTCTCCTAAAGTAGGTATAATGTGCTGAATTTGGCGAGGTGATACATAACATTATACCCTTTAAATTCAGTAAAAATCAAAGCTCTATTTAAAAAGAAAAGATGGATTTCAAAAGTAAATTTGGTTCCTGAGATAGGACATATAAATATTTTAAATAAATCTACATAAATCAATTTGAAAATAGTTGAATCAAAAAATCAAACTTGAATTCTGATAATTTGCCCCATTCAGTCATCTTTTTACTTTTATATTGCAATAAGGCTAGAAGTTTGCTTTTAAAAAAGAACAAAAATCTTATTCAAGAGCCTATGCTTCTGTGCCTGGCCAACTACTACCCAGTGATGAACAGATATCCATTTTCAATTAATCCCACATGGACTATAATACAGAGGTTTCTGCCAGTGCTAAATGTGAAATAAATGGAAACGTGATTGGGGATCTAGATTATAATATGGTTACCCTACAAAGGGCAGTTAAATCCTGCCTGTAGCAAAAGGTCTATAGCACAGACCTAGTATCCCTCCCTTGGAAAAAGGATAGCCCATTTCTCGCTTCCTTGGCTGCGTTCAGTGCATCAGAGTCCAGCAAACATCATGGTTAAAGTATACACAGTGTTGGTCCAAAGGCCTAGAAAGAATTGCCTGCAATTGCTGCCCATTTGGCAATAGGTCACATTTCAGAGCAGATGATTTAGTCAAGCATGCTGATGCATGGAAATTCCTAGAAAAAGCCAGAGTGACCAATCTGCACATGCAAGTTACATGTGCACTGTGATGCATTCCTTCACGTGCTCACCCAGTCCTAGGAAAGGTGCATATCATTTCCTCATACATGGCTGCCAGTTTTGTGAGTTAATGTTATTTTTCTTCTTCATAACCTCATAGCTTTGGGTCTTAGAGCATCTGTTTCCTTGTCTATATTTAGCACCACTTGCTGGCGTACACATGGAGCAGTGTTTGGGGGGAGGTCTGCTTTTTTGTAGTTGTTTTCTTCAATAAGTCTGAACTTTGGGCAAGGAAGGTTTTGCAGAGAATGTTTTTCTCCTCTTGTCATTTTGCTCTCTCTTTCATTTTTGTTTAATTAGAAAGCATGTGTACCACCGCATTTCTAGGAGCACCATCCCAGCATCCAGAAAAGGCTGAGTTCATGCCCCATTTCTTTCTCTGCAGTTAGATCTGCAAAGAGTGACTTCTTCCTTCTCAGGTGTGGGAGTAAATAGCTGCCTCTGGCTCCTCCCAATGGTGTAATTGGCTGTCCAGACATTCAAGAGAGGAATTTTTGCTCTGTCTCAACCAATTTTCTTTTCTGACTTAGAACAGCCAAGTTTTTGCCCTGAAAGCTGCAAATGCCCTGTTGTCTGCTGTGGTTTATCCATTTATAGACAGCACAATTCAATGCACATAGTACAGGACAACATACCATAATTAAAAAAAATAAAAATGTCAAACCCTGCAAGGAGCTTACATTCTAAATTAACAATGGAGAAGGCAATGGAGACAGGAAGGAAAGAACGAAGAGGGATTTCTTAACCCAACAGTAGCTGCAAAGCCCAATTCCCTGCAAACAGAAAACTAGCTTATAATGCCTACTGTGCTTGCTTTCTACATGTGAGGCTTTATTTGTTTTATGGGGAAGAGCTTTCAAAAATGTGATCACACACTGCTATCTGAAGTGGTGGATATCAGGAAGA
Source organism: Gekko gecko (assembly GCA_029375565.1). NCBI lineage: Eukaryota > Metazoa > Chordata > Lepidosauria > Squamata > Gekkonidae > Gekko > Gekko gecko. The sequence continues at coordinate 222,949,101 of JAPDNY010000002.1, forward strand.
ACACACAGCCCTTAAAACATCCAAATCAGTGCTTTGTCTTCTAAATAATTCCTTCTCCCCGTGTATAAGCTGTACAGTCCTGGAACAGGGTGATGGACGTTAACTACAGAATTGTCTTGCTCCTTTATGACACCTCTACTTCCTTTCAGTCAAATTCATGAGGTTCAGCTCTTTGCCATACCAGCAACAAACTCCTCCTAGACAATGCTTGCTGCCACCATTCTCAAAGCCTGTTAATGTGACTTCCCTTGAACTATAAACAGATCAAATTCATGGCAAGGAATATATGAAGTCAGGCAAGTCTCTGCCTGAGCCCTACAACCCTTTTGGCTTGGAGGAAAGGCAGCTATAGGCCAGAGAAGATGGCAAGGGTCATGGTGAGGTCAATGCCCTTCAGAGGTTTTGTTTTCTTATGTCCCCATAGAATGGCAGTATGTGATCAGTTACAGGGAGGCAGCATTCTCTGCAGGCTGGCCCATGTGAGGATTAGTAATTAAGAAGGGGCTGGTTTAATCAGAAAACCAATGTGCTGTAGTGGTCAGACAAGGATATGGGAGACCTAGGTTTGAATCCCCACTCTGCCATGTAAACTTGCTGGGTTACCCCGGGCCAATCTCTCTCTCTCTCTCTCTCTCTCTCTCTCTCTCTCTCTCTCTCTCTCTCTCTCTCTCTCTCTCTCTCTCTCTCTCTCTCTCTCTCTCTCTCTGCCTGACCTATCCCACAGGCTTGTTGTTGTGAGGATAAAATGGAGGTGGGGAGGATGATACTGTGAGCCATCTTGGACCCCCTCTGGGTAGAAACGCAAAGTGTAAAATAAATAAATAATCTTCCAGTTTCTCAATTATCGGTGTTCTCTTATAATTGAAATAAGGATGGTGGAAAATTCTTCATAGCATATAATGTCTGCCAGAAGTCTGCTGATTTCTTTGCAGGTTCTTGTCTTTCCCCACAGTGCCAGAGCAGACAGAACAAATAGTCAACACTGGCCTGTAGATCAAGGGTGTCAAACATGGGGGGGGGGAACAGGCCTGTCCAGGGCTCTTATTCAGCCTTCAAGCAACTGGTACAAGGGAGGGAAGGCAGGAGGCTACTTGGGTGGCAGCGGTGAGCTGGCTCACATGGTGAGGTGTGTGTGGTCGAAGCTGTCAAGAAATAGAAAGGAAATGGATAGGGGCAGGGCCAAGAGGCTGAGGTAAAATAATGTGGGGAAATGGCAGCAAAGACAGAAAAAGAGGAGGTGTGTTTTCCCTCCTGCCTCCTCCGACCACAGCTCAGCAACGACTGGTGAACCCTCTACGGGGGCGGGGGGGGGAAGCTAAATGGCCAGTGTGCAGATTGGCAGTTTGCTGACAAAGGGCCAGGGCCAGCGGGGGAAGAGGAGGCCTAGTGCATGGATTGGGAAGCAACTGGTGTGTGCTGCTCTGAGGGGAAAGACATCCCAGCCTCAGGAACAAGTGGAGGCGAGAAAGGGGAAAGGGGCACGGCTGCCACTGCTGCATGCCTGGACAGCTGCGGAGGCGGGAGGCAGAGTGAGTGTTGGGATGGGTGGGGGAGAGTGACCTCTTTTCTCCCACCCACCTGTTCTCAGCCTGTGAGGGAAAAGGGGTCTCAGGAGCCAGGTTCAGAACCCCCCCTCCTCCTGAGCCAGGACCCTGTTGTCTGGGTCACCCAGGGCTAGACGTTCAGTCTGGCCCATCTCACAGAGGTGGTGGTGGGGATGGGGTGGTGAAGGAAGGAGTCCAGTGTGCCTCCTCAAGATCCTCAGAGGTAGGATGGGGGAAGACAGGAAACAAAGAGCAAGAGACAGATTGGATCGTAGCTGTGGTCAGCTGCTGAGGCTGGGCATATGGGGGGGAGGGGTGCTGAAAATGACATTATTTACTTGCAAGGAAAGTGACTTATCTCTTAAAAGTGCTATGTATACAAAAAGTAACTAATTTGTATGGAAATGTAAGATAAAACCCCCTCCGCTTTATGGTATCTCTTGGAAAAAATCTAGTTGTATGTGTGATTAAATACATTTATTGGGGCTTTTGTTGGCCCTGCCCGACAAATTGACATTTATGTCAGATCCGACCCTCATAACAAATGAGTTGAACACCATATATTAGGACAGGCTTGCTACTAGTTTTGAGCATGAGAGCATGGAGGTGGCAAACATTTCTCTTGCTGCTGCATTATAGTTTGGAAAAATTTCTGCTGTGCTCAGTGCTGTTCTGAGGTGCACCTCTCCCACCTCTCCATTTTCTGTCTCTCTCTTTCTCTCTGTCTCCTGACTCCTGGTCACCTTCTACCTCTCTGCTGCTCAATAGGCTAAACCCTATTCAACTGTTGCTCATGCATGTGGCTCTTTCCTTCAGTCCAGCTCTTCTGGCTCTGCAGCAGCGCTGAGATTCTCTCTCCTTGCTCTGGAAGGAGCTTGGTTGTGCCTTCACTTCCTAGGTGCTTCCTCAGGAGTACTTTTAAGATAACTGCAGGAAGAGGATGGTTAGATGTGTATTTTAGTGTCAGGAAATATGGGAGCCATAAAATTGTTCCTCAACAGGCAGCCTGAGGACCACATTAAGCCAATTAGTGTGGTGTAGTGGTTAGAGTATTTAGACTAGACTGGGGTGGGGGGCTGATTCAAGTCCCCACTGGGCTTGAAACTTACTGTGTGTCATTTGGCCAGTCACTCTCTCTCAGCCTACCCCACCTTACAGAGTTGTTGTGAGGATAAAATGGAGGAGATGTCAGGATCTTCAGTCAGTCATGTAACACAGGGCTTCTTGCAGAAGACAGTGTTTAATGAAACAGAACCAAAGACACATGTACACACTCTGTCAGTAATAAACAGGTACAGCAAAGCATACTAGGTTATACTACTGTCCTGAGTGTCTTAGAGGAAGCACAGGATAAAACTGCAATAAATAAATATAAGTGTATCTCACTAAGCGCAGCTTCTTCCCCTCCCCTTTCTTTCTCCTCACATCATCACTGTTCTTGCACCTTTCTTAGCCTCTCAAAGACTGCTACTGCTCCAGTTTCCCAGTATTAGTTTGCATGTTTGTGCAGTATTTTTTAAATCATCCTTGGCAGTGGCTGTTTAAGACTACTAGTTAATGTTGTGATTAAGAGTAAACTTTACTTGATCAACATGAACACAAGATAGTAAGCATGCAGATATTGCTGGCAAGGAAGATTGTTAGATGGGATGACCTATCTGAGTAGCACTATAGAGTGCTCTTCAGAGCCAAGATCTGGACAGGCTCCTTCTATGAGGTAATTGTTATCTGTGGCATACTGAATGGGCACTTTTGAGTAGATTGTGACACTTCCTGAAATGTACTGATATCAAGAAAGCTGGAGACTCAGTACCTCTTGAGGGCTTCAGTGGCCCCTCTGCTGCTGATATGGAGGGCTCTTTGAGAAGATTTATGGTAGGCCAGCATAGCTGCACAAAAGAAACAAAGGAGTTCCCCTAGATCTGTGCTGAAACATAAGAGCAGCTCTGGTCAAAAACACAGGGCTTGCATCAGACAACAGAAGAAGAAGAGGAGGAGGAGGAGGAGGAGGAGATTGGATTTATACCCTGCCCTTCACTCAGAGTCTAGCTTACAAACTCCTTTCCCTTCCCCTCTCCACAACAGACAACAGGTAGGTAGGGCTGAGAGAGCTCTGACAGAAACTGCTTTTTCAAGAACAGCTCTGACAGAGCTATGGCTTGCCCAAGGTCATCCAGCAGCTGCAAGTGGATGAATGGGGAATCAAACCTGGTTCGCCTGATTAGAGTACACACACTTAACCACTATACCAAATATCAAGATGGGATGGGGTGTGCTGAAGTCTGGAAACAGCTTAGGCAGATGGAGCAGATAGATCGAGAGGGCAGTTGGCATCAAAGGTCCAAACGAATGAGAAAGAAATATCTAGTGAAAGATGAGGTAGAGAACAATGCCAGCCATTCCCCTTTAGTAGTCTGCCCATTTTGTATCAGTCCCAAAATCCCAGAGGTTTGACTGAATTTTAAAACTCAGGCTGACTTCCCACTACAGCTGCCTCGGTGTTGCGTGCCGCCTTTTGCCCCGACACTATTGGTCAATTTCACACCTGAAGCCACGGGGCTGCATTTTGACCTGCGGCTCGCCCGATTTCCCCCGCAGTTTCGTGATCCTGTTTTTGAGGATCACGAAACTGCGGGGAAATCTGGCAAGCCGCGGGTCAAATGCAGCCCTGCGGCTTTGGGTGTGAAATTGACTAATAGTATCGGGGCAAACGGCGGCGCAACACCGAGGCAGCTGTAGTGGGAAATCAGCCTCAGTCTCCATTTTAACAAGCAAGTATGGTTGCCTGAGTCAACCAGCAGTCAGTAATACTAAGTCTAGGATGGGGTGGGTGGGATAGTAAATATAATAGTCCTGGTGTTCTTACCAGTGTTCCCTCTAAGCTGAATCAGTGTGAGCTAGTTCACAGTTTTTTAGCCTCCTGCTCACACATTTTTGTCTTCGCTCAGGAAGGATGGCTCCAGAGCAAACTAATTTAGGCAGTAGCCAAATCGTTCACTCACAACTTTAATGCCTGTAGCTCACGAAGTAGAATTTTTGCTCACAAGGCTCCACAGCTTAGAGGGAGCATTGGTTCTTACTACCAGTGCCTATTGCAAGTGCTTTAGTTCACCCATTGTGCAAGTCTGCTACTTTATGGGCCGCTGATGGGGAAGTTTCTCTTTATACCCCCACCATTGTCCCCAAGAAGGTCTCGAGCGTCTGTCAGCCCTACGTAATGCTTTATACAAATGGACAATTTGTATCACGGCATACGGAATGTAAGGCGATGGCTGCTGAACAAAGAGGGGAGCTAATAAATCCCTTTCCTTTCACTACCAGGCGAGCAGGTGTTTTAACATGGGTGTGTGTGTGTGTGTTTGTGTGTGTGTGTGTGTGTGTGTGTGTGTGTGTGTGTGTGAGAGAGAGAGAGAGAGAGAGAGAGAGAGAGAGAGAGAGAGAGAGAGAGAGAGAGAGAGAGAGAGAGAGAGAGAGAGAGAGAGAGAGAGAATAGCAGTGAGAAGGTGAGTCCCAGAAAGTGGTGGGAAGGATAATGTTAGTCTGGATATGGCAAGAGAACAAAGCGCCTCTGAAAGGAATCAAAAATCACCATTCTTGTAAGACAGCTATGAAGTATGATGTAGCTAACCTACATTTCCCAGCTGAGACTAATGAAAGGTTCAAATACCAGTTAAATTATTTATTTAAATATTAATACCCTGCCTATCTCTCCAGAGTGACTTACAATATCAGTTCTCCCATCATCCATTTTATCCTAGCAACAAAAACCCTGTGAGGTAGGTTAGGTTGAAAGAATGGCCCAAGGTCTCCCACTGAGTTTCCATGGCAGAGTGGGGGGGTTGAATTTGGGTCTTCTAGATCTTAGTCCAACATTCAGTCTAATCACTATGCTGCACTTGCTCTTATATTCCAGTTGGGACTAAGGAAAGGTCCAAATATTACCCAAAGATGTGTAGGTCATAAGTCTTCCAGTGATAATGAACCCCAGGGATGGATCAGTCCTCTGGGCTATGGAAATCTTTGCCAGAATTAAAAGCAAAAAAACACAGTTCATGGTGATTGCAGTCCCTTCCCTACCCATCTTCTGTCTTTCAGATGTATGTATTGTGGGTCAGATTGCCAATTCTTCACACCTAAAGAGGGTGCCTCTCTCTTTAAAAGTTCCAAGGAACCCCATGAACAGGAAACTTCTTCTGATGCAGTGGGAGGCTGTGAAATCTGTGGCTCCTGCACCTTTATTTCTTCCACCTTGCAGAACCCTGCTTGTTCTAGAAAGAGGTAAGGGTAAAGGAAGTGAGGAACAAGTAAGGCAGGAGGCACAGTGAATGGTTCCTTTCTTGGTACCTTGGAGCTTTTAAAGGGTCCAGAACCATCTCAGGGCATCTTCTTAATTGCAGGGGAATTCCATGGTTTTCCCCTGGTTGGTTAATCTTCTTTCTTCCCCATTTTCTCTGGGGTTACAACTCTATCAGAGAGGGGTTTCTCTCTCTTTTCACCTGTCCAGGTGCATGAGGAACGAAAAAAGCAGTAGAAGGCTTTTTTCTCACTCATCTATTCTCACTTTTCCTTCCATGGCATGTTCACAATGCAGTGGGATTTTTAAAAGCGTATATGATCCAGCTTCCTTAATCCCATTGTTATCTCTTCATATATGCAGACTTCAAATTATTTGATTAAGAGGCTGTCATTCAATCCTCCTATTGTCCCAAAATTAACTCATACAGTTTTAGTAGTCTCTAGTGCAAAATATTCTGCTTGATGTTAATAAAAACTTTCTGCATGTCCCATGTAGCAGAGAACTCCCTGGTTAGTTGGGGTATTCAGATCTGGATTTGTGATTCAGATCCATCATTAGCTCTCCCCAGTAGAGTTGCCAGCTTTTCAACTGGCCCCTCTAGCTGCATATTAAACATCTGTTAAAGGAATGGAACAGTTTCTCCTGGCCAGTTGGAAAACTTATATGTTTGTGTGCTGTCAAACTGCAGGTGACCCCAGCAAGGGCTTTCAGGGCAAATGAGAAGCAGAGATGGTTTGCCATTGCCTTCCTGTCTCCCGTCCAAGGATCAACCCTGCTTACCTTCCAAGATCTGATGAGACTGGGCTAGGCCATGCCACCTTCCCTCCCAATTTGCAGCTTAATCCCCAGCAATGTCTGGGTGTACTGAGGGTAGGCTTGCCTACTCCAGGTTGGGAAATTTGTAGGTTTGGGGGTGGAGATTGTGGAGGGCAGGGTTGGAGCAATGGAATGTAATGTCATAGAGCCTGCTCACCAAAGTAGCCATTTTCTCCAGGGAAAATGATCTCTGTAGTCTGGAGATCAGTTGTAATTCTGGGAAATCTCTAGGCCCTACCTGGTGGAGGATGGCAACCCTAATTGAGGGTTATCTAATGGGTCTCAGGAATAACCTCTCAGTTGCCTGTTTTTATATAGAGATGAGGTTCATTACATCTAATTCTGTGTCCTTTTAATCTGATGGTTTTCTTTTGCCGCTACAGCCACAAATTCTCAAAGAACAACCCACTTTTTTGCACTTTGCACTCCTCCAAAGCCATGGTAGTGAGACTAACAGCATTCCCATTTTTGGACAGGTCTGTTTACTGCTCTATGATAAACTGGAGGAACAGGAAGAAGCTTGTTTTTTAAAAAGTTCTGGCGTGATTTCTAAACCAGTACTAATTATAAAAAAATACAGAAAATGTAGTAAACCATTATAGATCTTTTCAGAACTGAGTATTACAAAATGGTGGGAACACGATGTCTAGAGGATGGCACGTCAGCATTTTAAACATGACACGTGCAAGTACTGATTGTGTGATACCTCTCTTGTGGTGCTGTTACTGATAGAGAATAAGTCAGGGTGTGGCATGGGCAGGGAGGACTGTGGGGGGTATGATAGGAGCAGCATCATGAATCCTCAAGGAAGCCTCTACAAGGCTCGTTTTGTGGACCCATACCTCCTTAAAATAAACTTTTCCTGGAAAAAATGTCTTCATCAGGGGAAATGAGTGGGAGAGAAATTTGTACTATCCTGTTTCTTTCGATTGAATGGACAAGGTGTTCACCCTGAGAGGATTTTAGCTATTAATTTCTGAGCTATAGCAGTTGTTTGAAAGATAAGCCTCTCAATTGGGTCAAAGTTCAAGACAGGCATCTGTGTAGTATTTTTTTTAATAGTTCCTGCTTGACAATCCCAGCAATAAGTAATGCAACTAAATAGGATCAGCAGCTCCAGGTTTGCTTCACAATCCCAGACAATTCATTATTCCACCCCTGGCTATAGGGAGATTGGTTTTGAATTTTCAGACACTTCTAGAGTATGGGAAAAGGAAGGGAGAAAGCTGATCTGGGTGACCTATGGCAAAGCTGCTTCACCCCTCAATTCTCTCTTTACTCTTCCCTTTAGTCAGATCTCATTTAGATGGCAAGACCTTCAAGAGAGGGACTGTTTCAGAGGTCAGGCATGCCTTGAACCCTCTTGAAGTAATACATGAAGGCTGGGTTGCCAACCTCCAAGTGGGCTCTGGCACTCTCCTGAAATTATAACTCTTTCCAGACCACAGAAATTAGTTCCCCTGGAGAAAATGTTACTTTTGGAGAGTGGGGTCTACGGCATTATACCCTGCTGAAGTCTTTCCCCTCTGCAAACCCGGCTGCCCTCAGGCTCTGTTCCTCCCAGGATTTCCCAGCCATGAGGCTGGCACCATTTTCTCATATTACTTTTATATCTCCAATGTGTTCTATTTGTTATAAACAAATAACGATAGTTGTAGTTTGATAAACATGACAAATTGACCCTGAGAAAATGGTAAATTCACAGATTAGTTGTCTAGCACTGTTTTGTGGCAAACTCAGTTTTTAGCACATGAAGATTCTCCTTTCCCTGTAACTTAACAGCCTACAAGCCATATGTTGGGGTATTTATAAGTAATTTATAAATATGGCTAAATCACATGCACACTTTTTAAATCTTGCCTGGCAGTAAGATCATTAGTTTCTGTTGCTCTGAAATGTTCTGTAGATGGTCAGTTCAGGGAATGGTTACAAAGTGAGATATAACAGGGGCAACTAAAAAGGATATGGGCAATTGAGTCAACTACATCTTTACAGTAAGTACAGGAGCATTTCTCGGGGGGAGGGGGTTCCTACTGAAATGGCCCTTCATCTCTGCAGAAGGTAACACATTACCTCTAAGTAACAGGAAAGAGTGACAATACTTTGGAACTGTTAGATAAAAGAAGTATTTAGACAACTCAAACATTTTCTGATAAGATAAATGGAAGTAAATTTCTGATCAGCTTGGAGTTTTAGCATAACCCATTTTTTTAAAGTCATCAATTTTGTACAATTGTCAGGGACAGCCTTGCCCTTCTCTGGGTCTTGTGAAGCACCCTCCACCCTTACAGGCTCTTCTCAGGCCTCAGAGCTGCTGTGGAAAGAGGGTAGGGGGTTTACAGCACCCTCTGCCTCCTCCTCTCTTTTTCTGCCTTCTCTTTGACAGCAGAGACTTGCAGGGCTGTCCACTCAGTATCCTCCTCGGCCATCCTTGGAGGCCCCTTTTATTGTCCCACCTCACTAGTCATTCATTCTCCCCTCCTGTCCCTGACAAGTCCTCTTCTTCCATTGGCCGATCTAGGCCACATACAAAGCTTCGCCTATCCTGTCCTGGCCCGCCCCTGCTGTTGGCTGGAGTAGGGGGGGCTGTCCTGCTGAGCGTTCCGGTACTTGCTTCCTGCCGGCCCTGGGCTCTGTGTCTCCCGCAGTGGGCCTCTTTCTCCAGCAGGCCTGTAGCAAGCAGGGGATGCTGAGGGTGGCACCTCTATTGAATTTTCAGTGTCCCCATGGCTTACCCTCTGCTGCCACCCCCCACTGGCCATGTGCACCCACTCTTTAGCCTCAGCTTGCTGCTGCCACCTCTTCCTTTTCCTGCAGCTGCAGGCTCTTCATGCCACTGGGCAGCTGCTGCTCCAGCACCCAGGGGAGAAAGGCAAGTGGAGCACAAGGCTGACCAAGCAGGCTGGTGCAAGTGCGCCTGGTGGGAGCCCCCGGAAACAAACAGGAAGTGCTTCCCCAATAAGCCAAAGCTTCAGTGGCACTGGAGAAGGGGCCACAGCACTTCAGGCTTCCCTGTTGAACAAAGCCCCGCCTAAGGAATCACACCTTTGGAAGCAAGCTCCATCTCCAATTTGTTTTAACACTTCAATTGCAATGCTTTGCTCCTCCCCACCTCCAACAGAATGGGGTGTCACCGCGGGGATTCAGATTTATAGTTGTAAATTGGCAGGGCACTAGAAAGAGGGAAAGAGTAATTTGGAGCCGATTGTGATTTCCCCAGTTTCCCTGGGGTACACATTTAAATGTAATTTAATTAGCACCCCCCAAAAAATCCTGGCTACGGGGCTGTTCCCTGGCCCTCTTCAAAGTGGCCATGTGTGTCAAGCTGGCCCGCTGCCACCCCTTGCCTCCCTCCAAGCTCCCAGCCTTGCCCAGACTCCCCATCCTTGTCTTCCTCGTTTCCTCGCTTGGTACATGTTTTCCTGGTGGGGCTCTCTGTTCCGGCTCCATGGCTTGTTGCTCCACTGGGGTTTGAGGGTGGGGAATCCCCTACTCTGGCCTGTGGTCTCAAGAATCTGGTCCCAGTGGCAGAGGACCCAGAACAGTTAACAAGAATTTTTTCAGTGAATCTCTCAGGTTTAGGCTCAGGTTTAATGTAGCAGACTTTGAGTCAATTGGACTAAGCCAAGTTCCCAACCAGGAGTCAGCTGTTACTAATTACATTAAGGATGGTAGAGCATTAAATTCATGAAGTGATAATCTGAACTTGATAGCATGGTACTATGCTATTGTTGAAATCTGAGGGAGTCCCCGAGTTCTAACCACAGCACAGCCAAAAGTACACTGGGAGGAAGAGAAAGGATCTTATAGAAGAAAGTTTGCTGGAGCTTATCAAGGGGATCCAATGGTCCATTGACCCAGACTGGGGCAGCAAAGAGCAGTTTGGGAAGAATAATGGCCTTATATAGCTTTAACAAAAACGGGATAAATTGGCCACCTTTGGCCAATTCTTGAGAGTGATTATTGTCATTTGGGTCTCTCTTATGACAATTTATATGGGAGTTCCAGGATAAATCATAATTAAACATAATAGCAAGATATTTAAATTAACTTCTTCAATAGTTTCTCCATAAATTTGCCAGGGATATTCCGTCAAACGCCTTGACTGAGAGAATCTCAGGATCTTTGTTTTGGCAAAGTTAATTGTCAACAACTCTTGAGCAACAACTCCTTGTGGTCCTCAAAGGACGTACATATGAGTACACAGGAATATAAATATATTTCAGTAGATAGTATCAATAGATTTAGTTAAATTCAGATTATCCACAACTGAGCCTGAACTGTTCCCCACCCTTCCCTTGCTCCCCAATTATGGGCTTCTGCATCTCCTTCCCTGTCTCAGTGGATGCTTTGAATTGCCACATTATGTTGGTTCTGTGGCACCCACTTGCCCCTATTTACTGGGGCTCTGCTAGGGTCATGACTTCACAGAAAGAAATTAAGCAGTTTAATCTTTCTTACCTAGGGAAAGGAAGTATGGAAATCATAATCTGCTTGTAATACTTATGATTAAAGGCACGGGCCATAGCATCGAAATAGGGGACAGTCTAAACAGGTTGCTAAAGAGCTTCCGTATCCACTGCTCATTTTTTAAACGGAGGCAGCCTCACTTCTAAGAAACCTGGATGGGGATCATATATTATATTATATATTATTATCATATACTATATATATTATTAGCCTTTTGACAACTTCCCTTTTATTGCATTACACACTCTTTACTTGCTTCTGCTCTTCCTCTGCATTCTGCTTCTATGGTCTCTTCTCCTGTTCAATATCCTCCTGGCGGATTATCTTTTCCCCAGATGCTATAGCTTGCAATTTTCCCAAGCTGAATCTGCTTTTGTTTATTCTTTGCTCATTCTCCTAATCTCTCTAAATCTCTGTGTATTATTTCTCTGCCCACAGTGATGTCCCAGAAGCCCAACATAGTCAGCATTGTGGTCCATAGATTTCATTAATATGTTTCATTTGTTTGTACTTCTTGATCAGGGACACAGTGCAGGCTGGCTACACACACTGCCAGTCCTCATCATAGCCCCTCACTTCCCCCGTACCTTGATGTCTGGGGGATGGTCTCTGATGTTTCATAAAACTTCCCTTGGGGAGTAATTTCACTTTTATCTAGCTCTCACATTTCAGCCTCATCAGAAGACACTGCTTTTTTGTTATAAGAACCTCAAATGCTTTGTTAAAAGCCAGTTCATATCCAACATACTTGCATATTTATAGATTTAACCCAAGTGGTGGTGATTGCAGCCATTGTGTGGCTAAGCTCCATTGTAGCATTTATTGTTTCATCCCTTAGGAAACTCAGGGTAGAATGAGTGATGTCTGACATCATCACTTTCCACATGTATTCATCTCATTGGTGGCTGTGTTGATACATCCCACATCATCTCTACCCCACACAGTCATTTCAACAGGCTTTGGTGCAATTTTTGAACTACCAGATGATATCCCAGAATGCTCTGTGCTAGAAAAAGTGTATTAAGAGGAGCTTGTGCTAAATAAAGCTGTTGGCTAACCAGAACTCGGTTTCTGGGGAGGTTTGCCCTCTGATACTTGTGAAAGAGAACTGTCGTTATCCAGTACAGGTTGCGAGTCGCTGATGATGCATTGAACTGTTTTGAGTTGAGAACTGTGTGTGACTACTAGTGGTGTTCTGTTATTGTCTCTTTTGGGTCTATCTTGCAACGTTTTCTCTGGACACCATTCTGGCTGTTTCTTGACTTCATCAGGTTCCAAAAAGGTTTGTTGTAGATCCATCAGGTGAGAACAGAGGTGGCTGTAGCGCAGAACCTGGCTGTATACAATGGATTGTTTGGTATGTTTAGGATGGTAGCTGGAGGCATATTGTTATGTCCTGAAGCTGACTCCATCCTATTCTTTTGCATGTTAAGCTTCAGGCACAAAGAGGATTGTAATCTGTCGCGTTACTATTGGCTGGTTTCTGGGAAACTTGTAAATGAACCAATCACAATTGTAAGTAGCTTTTTGGAGGGAACAAACCTCATTGGTTGTTATCCGTGTATTCTTATTGGACCTTAACTTATTTATGGGAGTGGCTTTGACAGCCCGGACGATTTAAAAAAGGAGCTGCGCTCCACTGTTTTGTTGTGTGTTCCTGAGTTGAAGTTTGCTGTTATAATAAAGCTGAATCACTTTGCTGAAATCAAATCGTGTTAAGTTGCATACTTAATACATATAGATATGTTTGTTGGCCAGTGGGCTTCTTGTATAAGGTGGTATCTCTGTGTCCACTGAGTATTTTTACAGTAGTGTCTAGAAAATGTATTTCTTGCATAGATTGGTTCGTTGTCAGGTTGATGGTGGGGTGAAAGTCATTAAATACCTGGTGGAATATGTCCAGGGCTTCTTTACCATGTGTCCAGACAATAAATATATCATCAGTGTATCACAGGTATAAGAGAGGTGTGAATGGGTAAGAGTTTAGGAAGCTTTGCTCCAAGTTGTCCATAAAGATGTTAGCATACCCTGGGGCCATGTGGGTGCCCATGGCTATACCACAGATCTGAAGAAACCTGAAGATACCAGAGAAAACCTGTTGCAAGATAAGTCCAAAAAAGACAATAACAGAACACCACTAGTAGTCAACTCACAACAGTTCAATGCATCAGCAGCAACTTGCAGCTTCTACTGGATAATGACGGTTCTCTTTCAAAAGTACTGGGGGGCAAACCTTTTCTTGCCCACAGATAGCCCCCCAGTCTTAAACAACTCCTCACCCACAATAATACAACATCTAATTTGAGCATGGACACTGGTACTAGAGCTCGCAAGAAACCCAGATGTCAACTTTGCTGCCACATACACCCAGACAACTCAATCACTGGACCTAGCAATATCAACTACACCATCTCAGGCTCATTCACTTACTCATCTTCTAACACTGTATATGCCATTAAATGCCAACAATGTCTTTCAGTTCTCTACATAGGGCCTACAGGCCAAAGGATAAAAGGACACAAATCTGACATCAAGAATCACAAATCTGAGAAGCCTGTAGAAGAACACTTCCAGGACACTCAATGAGGGACCTCAGAGTAACTGTTTTATTGCAAAAGAATTTCAGAAACAGAGTAGAATGGGAGATTGCTCAGCTACAAGTTATTGCAACACTCAAGACAATGGAACCCGCAGGACTTTACAGAGATATTGGTTTCTTATCTCGTTACGCATGCTAATGTCATTCTGTTCTCGTATCTGTTTGTAAACTAAGAACATAAGAAAAACCATGTTGGACCAAGCCAATGGTCCATCCAGTCCAACACTCAGTGTCACAAAGTGGCCAAAAACCAGGTGCCATAATAAAAACTTCTATTATGCTGTATGCTAATCTGCTGCTATTCACAGGTTTTACCAATTGTCTTAATCCAATCTTAGCTATATTTATTGCTCAGTTACTTATGCATCTTAACTCCAATTAGCTCTTCCTGGCAACACCATCCCTACCCTCTACCTATATGTAATCGTTGGTGATTTCTGTTTCAATGTATCTGAAGAAGTGTGCATGCACACAAAAGCTTATACCCAGAATAAAATTCTGTAAAAGCAGGAAGCTTTTCAAAGTACACATCCTGTGTTATCTTCTGTTCTGAGAAAAAGAGCTACTGTTGACAGCACTGGGCTCTGTCAGTTGGCTGAACCAAGTGCTCTCCCCTCCCTCCTAGGAGGTGTCCTGTCGTTTCGGAAGGATGGAGGAAATGGACAAGACTCCACCTCTTCCTTGTGTAAATAAAATGCTGCTGAGCTCACATCCTGGGGATTGGAACTGCCAGATCCCAGAAGAGGTGGTGACTTCATAGCCTGGTAACATATTTCCCTGCCATCTGGAAAAGGAGCTTTCTGTAACTCGGAAGGAACAGCTTGGTTTCCCCCCACCCAATGACTTCCTCAGCTGTTGCTACCTTGAGAGCATGGAAAAAAAAGATTTCAGTCTCCAAGAAGAATGTGAATTTACTCTGCTTATGAGGAAGTGAAATGAAAAATCTTCCTTGCTGGCCTAGAACAAAACTCACCAGGACACAGTGCACCAGTTGACTTTTGGCCTTCCCTGATTGTTTTTCTGAGTACCAAATATTCAGTGCTAAATATGCACAATGCATCTACATGGGAATTTCTTTTTTCCCCCCTCCAAGAATTCATATTTTAATACTCAATTGATGGGTAAGTGAGAATCCCTACCCCCAGTAGTGCAATTAACGTGATCACAAGTTCTCTGTAAAAGGTAGCATGTATCAGATACTCCTGTTGTTTGGAATTTGTGAGGGCACTGCTATGATAACACAAATCCCCCGCTATAGTAATAGTGGGGGTGGCTATTGCCATTTCACTAGCCTCCTTTAGATATTTCTCCTGTCAGAAGGTAAGCAACATCCACTGTGGAGTACTGGGAAGCATACTGCATTCAGTATGAAAACCAATAAATCAACAAAGGGAACTATTGCTCTAGTAGCTAGGTCGTTCTGCCCACTTCCTTTATGTTGTGAATGAATAATTTTTGTACTAGTGGTGCATTGGTGGGGGACTTTGTGAGAAAGCATGTTGAGGCTGTAATCCGCACAATTCCACCTTTCTTCCAGTCTTCTGATAGATCAGACCACATTGATCCACCTGTTCCAACATCTTTCTGTATCGGGCTGATACCTTCAGATATCTGAAGACAATGCCCTATACGCATCCTGCTTGTCAAGCCCTCTTCTAGTTACTCGGTTTCCCTTTTCTGTCTCATATATGCACAACATGACCAAATCTAGGATTACCTGAGCAGATGGACTGCAGGTTGTCTGGTCTAATCCTGAGATTTAGGCAAGTGGTCACAAGATCCTGCTGCTTTGTTTTTTAAAATTTTAATTGATAATAAATACCTTGGCTGTCTCTTTACAATTAATACAGTTTAATACAAAGCACCACCCTACACTTTAGGGGTGGTGTTGATATCACTTTGCACAGATTAGTTACCCCTTTAACATATTTTAAACACTCTTGTTCACAGTCAGCATGACTAAAGTTCGTATTAGGGGAGGGGGGTCTCTCCTTCCCATGCATGTTTACAGGAGGCTTTTCAGCATCTTAATGTGCATCTTTTCACATGTATGAATTTTGCATGTTCTCACAGATACAATTTGGAATCCCCCCCTTTTAGTACCCTTTGGTGAAGTGTATGAGCCTGTTTTTCATCCTTTGTACTTGCATGACCAAAGGGGTAATCAGGATGTGTTGAGGGCATAACTAATCTTTGCTATGTGATCTTGCTGGTCTCCTTAAGACTCAGGACTGGTGTTTAATCAAATCTCTTATTTGAAAACAATTTTTAAAACACTTCTCTAGTAAACTGTTATGTGATTCACTTACCCATCCTGTGAACTGTATTAAAAACATGTCAGCTCAGCTGTCAACTTCAGCTCCCCTATGTATACATGGAAGTGTTTAAGAATACAGGCTTCGCTGGTGTACCTGTGGCAAACAGAAATGTGAGGTGGTAGAATAAAGGACCCTTTGGATCAGAAGTCTTGAAATAACCTTCTCCATGTGACTGTGTTTTGTGGAATTTTCCCTTGTGGTAAAGCTGCCGTCCTTTCTGTCCATTACGAATTCTACTCTCTGCATTCCATATCTGCCGGGGAGCTCTGCCCACTGTACTAAACTGAGCATAGCACTCGCCTCGGGGCAGGGGGTAGGGTGTGTTGTTCTCTGTTCCTGGCTAGCTAGAGTTTGACTTTCCAACTCCTCTTTCCTTTCATTGTTCTTTTGTGAGTTGTAAGTTTCTTCGAAATAACCTGGATGTTCTGGTTTGGGATTTACAGTGGCTCT
This sequence comes from Gekko gecko, assembly GCA_029375565.1. NCBI lineage: Eukaryota > Metazoa > Chordata > Lepidosauria > Squamata > Gekkonidae > Gekko > Gekko gecko. The sequence continues at coordinate 222,965,595 of JAPDNY010000002.1, forward strand.
CTTAGGACAAACAGTGGAGAGGGCAGAGATAGAGGTCTGACTGAGAAGCTGCTGGTTTCTACACAAATTTTACTAACAATTGGAGTGTTATATTAAAAATCTATCTTCTGTCTTCCTGCTCTACTACCACCTCCTTCCCATTAAGTTTCACAGAAGGTGCTGTTGGAGACAGGATAGTGTGGAACAGCCTGTTGGCACCTGTCATTTTTTCTGATCTCTTTATACATTTGGCTTTCCTCACCCGTCCCCACAAATGCTAAAAGGGAAATAAGAATCTTCCTGTGAACACTGTATCCTTTCTAAATCCTTCCCGCTCATAAAGGAGGGAATGTTGGTCTCTATAGTCAGATTGTCAACCTCAGTCAGCTAGCTAAAGAATAACAGATTCTTCAAAACTTAAAAATTATATTTGAAAAATAGTAAATAAATTATACTAAATGGGGAAGGGATGTTGTGAATGGATCAAAACTGTTATCCTGTGCACAACAACAAAACATCCCCATAGCTCACTTATGCCAAGTGGTCCCCATTTCACTATCTATGCAAAAGTATAAGCATGTTGAAAAGGCAGATCTCTGTGCAACTCTTTGACCTCCCTCAGTTGTTATCATTTATGGAATCATTACTTTATACCTGTCATATTAACATCCTAATAGGAGAGAGGGAGAAAACTGGGGTTGCCATCTGGCCTGGAGAAAAAAATGCTAAGAAAACAAGAGTTTAGACCCCAGGGTGAGTGCGCACAAGAACCAGACTGCTGTATGTAAAATAATATTATATTTATTCAGAAGTACAAAGAAGGACAAAATAGTTACTTCCAACTTATTGCTCAGAAATCATACAAAATAAAAAACAATAAAGCTAGCTTTACTACCTAACACTGAGGTGCATTAGGTGGCTCAAACCTTAGTTTCGATAGGCCACAAATCAGCATTATCTACGTCTTTGGCAGTTGTGAAGTATAGTGCAGGCCTGTAGTTCATGAAAATCCCCACTAGCTTCCTTCTTTGGCCACAATTGAATTATAGTTTTTGGCCCAGCATGTCAGGTGATAGTGATATCCAATCACAACATGTCTCCAAGAGAAATCTCTGGAAAATTACGTTACCTCTCCTAGTATCCCCACTCTCATCACAGATCATAGGTTCCCATAAGGTTGCCAGGTACCCTTGCCGCAATGGCAGGGGGATTTGGGGGGCTTTCCGGGATGTTCCCGATACAATGACATCACCTAGAAGTGACATCATCGTGTTGGTGATGTCACATGGCGATTCTCTGGTTTGAGGGCAAAACTCTATGGGTTTAGGCCAAATTTACCATAGAGTTTTGCCCTCAAACCAGAGCACCCCATGCAGCTTCCCTGACATGATGACATCACTTCCAGGTGACATCATCGAGTCAGGGATGTGGCTGGCTGGCGGTGGGCTGAAACCCTGAAAACCAGGGGGACCCCTGCCTGGAACTGGGGACTGGCAACCCCTGGTTCCCATGAGAAATGAGGATGATAAGGAGCTTGCAGGCCAGAGAGCCAATTAGCAACACCTGTAGGTTAGCCCAGGCCCAACATTGTTCACATTAACCCTTTTTTGAGGGGGATGGTAGGGTAGGTGCTTTGCTTCACAAATCTCCTGCCCCTTAAATAGAGGCATGAAAAAGCCATGCTGGATCAGACCAGTGGTCCATCTAGTTCAGCATCCTGTCTCACACAATGGCCAATCAGTTACTCTTGGAGGACCAACAACAGAACAGAGAGGCCAAGGCCCTCTCTTGATGTTGCCTGTTGCAACTGTTAGCCTCTGAATGTGGAGGTTCCCTTTAGTCACCATTGCTAGCAGCGACTGATAGGCCTAGTGGATTGTTATTTACCTGGTGATCCTATTTACCTCTATACCATGAAAACGTCAACTGCCCATTTCCATGTGTTAAGCCTTTGTTACAGGAAAAGGAGGACCCTTTTCTCCAAGCCTGTTGGCAGCCCTAGCCAAGGAAACAGTATGCCAGCAGTGTGTATTTAAAGCTTTCTCTCTTGCTGCCAACAATGGGACCTCACAGTATCCTGGATTGTGAACAACACAGTGGATGTATGGATGCATCTGTCAGTAAACAAGTGCCAACAAAACATAAGCAGGAAACATTAGTTTGTATTTCTGAAGAACTTCAGCCATTGTATGATCCTTTCCCCCCTTATCACTTCCTTATAGCTCATTTCCCGTGCCCCAAATGTGATTTTGTTAATGTTCAGACCATTACTAATTTATAATTTACTAAGAGTAAGGCCCGTTGTGGAAATAAATACAATGGCTCTGGGAGAGATCCTTGGCCTTGGGCACACAGTGTGAATTTGCTGTGGCGACCTCAGCCAGGGTATAATGACAGAGACCACCATTTTCTCCAGAGGAACTAATCTCTGCTACCTGAAGAGCAGTTGTAGTTTTGAGTGATCTCCAGCCCTCACCTGGAGATTGGCAACAATTGTTACCCAGGAGGAAATGGCTGGTTTGGAGGGTGGAGTCTATGGCATCCTACCTGCCTGTGGTCCAACCCCTCCTCAAACCCCATCCTCTCCAGGTTCCACCCCTCAAATCCCCAGGAATCTGCCAACCTGGAGTTGGCAACCCCATCTCCTTCCCAGCTAACCATCAACCTACTGTTATCTGCCCCTCTGACTTCAGCTGACTTCTGCCCTCTCTTCTGAAGAGCAGTTGTAATTCTGAGTGGTCTCCAGCCTTTGCCTGGAGGTTGGCAACAATGGTTCCCTATGAGGGACTGGCTGGTTTGGAGGGTGGAGTCTATGGCATTGTACCTGTCTGAGACCCCACCCCTCCTCAAGCCTCACCATCTCCAGGCTCTATCCCTCAAATCTCCAGAAATTTCCCAACCTGGAGATGGCAACCCTATCTCCCTTCCAGCCAATTGTCAACCTACCGTTATCTGCCCCCTGACTTCATCTTTCCATCTCCTCCTCCCTCCCTCCTGGAGAGCAGTTGTAATTCTGATTGATCCCAGCTGGAGATTGGCAACGATGGTTCCCCAGGATGGAATGGCTAGTTTGATGGGTGAAGTCTATGACATTGTACCTGTCTGAGGTCCCACCCCTCCTGAAACCTCACCCGCTTCAGGCTCCATCCCTCAAATCTTCAGGAATTTCCCATCTGGAGTTGGCAACCCTATCAGGACTGGCCCCAATGAGTTTTCTCTCAAAGGCCAAAACAGGTGACAGGACCAAGCTTGGTTGCCTACCAACAGGCACTGAGGGGAAAGTAGGGTTGCCAGCTCTAAGTAGGGAAATACCTGGAGATTTGGGGGGTGGATCCTGTGGAGGGCAGCATGGGGGGGGCGGAAGGACTCAGCAGGGTATAATGCCATAGGGTCTACCCTCCAAAGCAGCTATTTTCTCCAGGGGAACTGATCTCCAGGTCCCACCTGGAGATTGGCAACCCTAGGGGAAAGACAGCTGCACAGCAGGGGGTGGAAGAGAATGGTTTGATGCCCACTGGGCCAAGATTGCCAACAATAGTCCCCCAGGATAAAATGGCTGGTTTGGCGGGTGGAGTCTATGGCACTGTACCTGTCTGAGGTCCCACCCCTCCTCAAACCTCACCCTCTCTGGGCTCCACCCCTCAAATCTCCAGGAATTTCCATACCTATAGTTGGCAACTTTATCTCATCCCCTCTCAGCAGCCTCTTCCTAGGCAAAATTCTGTCTTTCTCATTAGCGGGGAGCAAAGCAGTTTACTTCATTCTTTTCAGCTTTGTGATCTGTACAGCAACCCTGTAAGGCAGGTTAGGCAGAAAGTCTCCGTCTGGTCCAAAATCACCCAGGCAGTTTCCATAGGGATGCTTCTGCTGAACAGGAGCAAGCAGCCAGGCCTAGGGTTGCCATTGCCAACAAAGACAAATTGATGCAAAGGAGGATGGAAAAGTCTCCATATCTCTATTTTGCCTTCAATTGGTTTTGATGCCAGCAGAGTGAGAAAATGCCAGAGGCTCTGGGTGGGTGCCCCATAGTAAATGCACCAAACAATTCCTAAAGATTTTCCACTGTGTCAATAAATCATTTTCTACACTCACAGCGTCCCCTGCCAGAATTAGTACCAGAGCTTTTTTTGCCTTGTGGTATTCTGCTTGTGGTGTGACCTCTTTTTTGTGGTGTGGCATGGTTGTGTTATTGGGTTTGTTTCTTTTGAAGGGGAAGTGTTGTGAGTGAGGACATATTTCACCTCAGAATACAACAGGTTGCATAAACAACTGACAATTCCAACTGTCTTGCGGGGGGGGAGTTTGAGGTGCGAAATGGAGTGAAGTCCAATCAGCTTCCATATGCAAATGAGCTTGAAATGCTGGCCCAATCAGAGAAGAGTGGCCCAGGCTGCAGTGAGTGGGAGAGAAAGGCAACGCAGCTAGTGGATAGGGACAGATTCTGAGCAACATACCAGGGAGCAAATTGATTTTGCCAAGCATAGAATCTCGCCAGACCATTACCCTTTTATATAATAGGACGGGATTAGTTATACCCCAATTTTCATCCCAGTGGAAACCCAAAGTAGCTTAGAACGTTCTATCCGTCTTCATTCTGTTGTCACAGCAACCTGTACGGTTATTCTGAGAATGTGTGACTGGCTTAGGGTCACCCAACAAGCTTTCATGGCAGAGTGAGGATCTGAACCTAGATCTTCCAGATCCTAGGTCCACAGTACACCACTCTGGCTGTGATAATTTGCTGAATTGTCCTGACTAGGGTTGCCAGGACCTAGGCTGTCGCCAGTGGGGGGTGGGGGGAGGGAGCTTTCCAGGAGTGGAGGGCAGGGTGACATCACTGTGTGTGACATCTCCAATGTGATGACATCGCACGGAAGTGACATCATCATGCCAAGCAAATTGTGGGTGGGCCCTCTATCTTTAGAGGAAAAACCATAGAGTTTTTCCTCAGATGATAGAGCACTCCCCTGCAATGTGCCTGGCACGATGAAGTTACTTTGGGGTGGCGTCATTGCACCAGGTGTTAAGTATGAACCTTAACAAGGTAGTGATTTCAACAAAGTGATTTCAGTTTTATTTAAAAGCAAACTAGATGATCAGACAACACACAACACACAGCCAGTTTGGTGTAGTGGTTAAGTGTGTGGACTCTAATCTGGAAGAACCAGGTTTGATTCCCCACTCCTCCACTTGCACCTGGCTGGATGACCTTGGGCAAGCCATAGTTCTGATAAGAGCTCTTCTTGAAAAAAGAGCAGTTTTTGTCAAGAGCTCTCTCAGCCCCAACTACCTCACAGGGTGTCTGTTGTGGGGAGGGGAAGGGAAAGGAGTTTGTAAGCCGCTCTGAGACACCTTTGGGTAGTGAAGGGCGGGGTATAAATCCAATCTCTTCTCTTCTTCTCACACAAAACAGTGGAGCACAGCTCCCTTTTTAAATAATCCGGGCTGTCAAAGCCATGCCCATAGTTCAGTTAACAACCAATCATCACATTGGGATAAAGACCAATGAGGTCTGTTCCCTCCAACAAATATATACAGTACAGGATTGGCTATTTACAAGGTTTCACAGAAACCAACCAATGGGAATGTCGATGCTTACAATCCCATTGGCTGACTCAAGCTTAACATGGGAATGTATAGGAGTGATTCAAGCTTCAGACATAAAATCAGCCACATTGGCATGAATGTGGCACTTTGGGGGCGGGGTTCCCCCAGTTGACCGGATTCAGGCTGGCGGATCGGAGGCCCTGAAAGTGGGCAAACCCCTGCCCCCAGCAGGGAACTGGCAAGCCTAGTTTTGTGCATATACCTAGTGTGCTTGGTCTAGGAACTTTGCTTTACTTTCTTTTTTAGTTCTGAAAGCCCCCCCCCCTTAATTTGGTGGGCATAATTTGAGACAGAGTTTGACCGAGGCATTTTGCTGTTCCAAGCAGCTGTGCTGTGTCATTCAAGAATTGCTTCCCACATCCTCGTAATGTCATGGAGGATGAATCAACATTAGGGCTGCCAGGTCCCACTTTCTTCACCTTCTCCTGCCCTGCAAGTGGTGAACTCGCTGCTTGCAGGGCAGGAGCAGGCAGCCACTGCTTCAGAAGAGCGGGTGTTGCACCCGCCTGCCCTGCAAGTGGCAAGTTTACCGCTTGCAGGTTAGGCTCAGGCAGCCTCTGCTTCAAACGTGCTGGTGCCATGCGTGCCTGCCCTGCAAGCAGAAGTTCGCTGCTTGCAGGTCAGGAGCCAGTGGCCCCTGTTTCAAACAAGTGGGCGCTGTGTACACCTGCCCTTCATACAGTGAGTTTGCCGCTTGCAGGGCAAGTGTGCACATCCCCACTCTTTGCAAGTAGGGCTGTGGAGGACTGTTGGGGGTGGGGCTTCCCCCCGCCGGCCAGCTCGATGGCGGCTGGGGGAGCCAGAAATATCAGGGGATCCCCCACTCCCACCTTGGGACTCAACATTGCAGGAGATTCTGTGGTGCACATTTATGATTTCATGCACCATCACTTTTACCCCTAAAATTATTACTCCCCAACTTGACCACTTGGATGCATTTGCAATAGGACCAGTCCTTGACACACATTGGCAATCTTAGTAAATTTCTAATCCAGGAGTCCCCAGAGTTTTTTAGCCTGTAGGCACCTATGGAATTCTGACACAGGGTGGTGGGTACAACCATAAAATGGTTGCCACAGGAGACAGAGCCGAACACAAAATGGCCATCATGGGAGGTGGAGCCACACATACAAACACACAGAGGAAGCCCAAGTGCAGGAGACAGGAAGGATAATTTTTAAAAATACACTTTGAAAGAGGAGTAAGAGAATAAAACAACACTATGGTGCCAGCTGATTTAGAACTATAAATCATATAAAGTTATTATTTGTGTAATCTGATGCAATCTTGGCTTTTCTGGAATCAATGCTAGTTTATTTAAGAGTTTTTGATAACGTGTTGCTCTTCTTATTACTATTCCAACCACATCATTCCATACTCTTTTGCACACCTGCAGCAACCTCATAAATTCTTTAATGAGATGTTCCACAATGCTATCTTGCCTTCAAGCGATTAATTAGTTATGTAATTTAAAAACAAATATTACAGTTTCTCATTACAGTTAATGGTCTTGGTACTTTTAATTAACAGTTTCTTTTGGCTGCATATTTATGGGTCACTCTATTGTGGTAGCTGAGGAGTGACGTGGGTGAAAATAATCTCAAATGCTTTGCTGTTTTTAAGAAAGGCAGTTTTGCCATCCTGCCTTTAGAAATGAACATTCCAACTAAAGATTCCATTGCAATCCAGTTTAAGAACTGATATTTTCAATCTGTGTTTAATTGATTTGATTAAGCATTCAGATTAATGGGTGAATTGCTTTAGCCCCAAGCTAACTAATGTTCAAATTTCCCTGAAAGACTGGCAGATATTAAAGAGTAAAATTGTGTTAAAATTGTTTTGAACTGCTCTCCCCGCGGCCTTTGTTTTCAGGCCTCTAACTGTGGACAAGTGGTACATAGCTGCAGGTATGTTCTGTGCTAAACTGAAACTAACTCCAGCAATCATTTTTATTGGAACATCAGAGCTCTCCTCTCCCCCCCCCTCCCCCACGTATTTGCCTAGAGCTTGTGTGCACTAGAGTGGTTTGTGCTCATAAAGGTCATCAGCAAAGGCACGTGCCAGTTCTCGTGCCACCTTTTGAATTAACTGCTTCATGACTGCTAGGACTTCATAGTTCTGCAAGCTAGCAGCAGCTCAGATTCAAGGGCCTATTTGCAATTGCTGCTGCAGTTTCCCCCCTCCTGCCATCTAATGTTTCCCTAAACTGGCATTTAGCCAGGGTGCGTTGAGAATGTGTTGTAGGTTCAATACTAGTGTTCAGTTGCTGGTCCTTACTTGAAATTGTAATAGCTTTGTTGCTGAAGACTTGGTGAGTCTAGGGTTGCCAACCTGTCGGGGGGGGGGATTTCCCAGAATTACAACTTATGCCCGGACTACAGAGATCAGTTCCCCTGAAGAAAATGGCTGCTTTGGACTCTGTGGCATTATACCTAGGGTTGCCAGCCTCTAGGTGGTGTCTGGAGATCTCCAGGTGACATAGATCAGTTCGCCTTAAAATGGCCACTTTGGAAGGTAGACTCTGTGGCACTATATCCCACTAAAGTCCCTCCCCTCCCCAAACCCCATCCTCCTCAGGCTCCATGCCCCAAATCTCCAGGTATTTCCCAACTTGGAGCTGGCAATCCTAATTATACCCTACTGAGATCCCTCACCTTCCCAACCCCCATGCTCCTAGGCTCCACCTCCAAATATCCAGGAATTTCCCTACCCATAGTTGGCAAGCCTAGGTGAGTCTCTTGCCAGCTAAATTCTTACTTAGTAGATAGTGGCTACATGATAGGTGTGTGGAATGGGGCACAACCTCACCATGGAACACAAGAGAGTGATGGCATTGTGAAGGGCCACTAGTTTAGAAAGCAGAACGAACTAGAAATATATTCAACTAGTAGCAAAGCCCATTGTAAAAGGAATCAACAAGCACTAGCAAGATGGAAAGGGCAGCAAAGTAACCCCCACCACCACGTGAAGGGGGCAAGTAGTCTCTTCTATCCGCCCGCCTCCTTCCCTCAAGAGTGGCGGCCCTCTCTCCAAGGAGCCATGGCTGGACGGGGAGAAAGAGAGCACGTGCTTAGCAGCCCCTCCATGATAAGCGGGGGGGGAGCAGGTGTGGGGAGAAGGCTTTGTGCCTGGCCCACTGTTTCGGAACGAACAGAGGTGGTCACTGAGTGACAGGCAGCCCCAGTTCCTCTCCAAAGTGCTTGTCGCCTCAGTGAGGCAAGAGGGGGAGCTCCTCCAGCCACCCTGCCTGCCTGCCTGGCAGGTCCTGGCAGGGTTTCCTCCACCTCTTGCCTGGACTTCCTGCTCTGCCCGCCGTGCCACATGCTGCTCCCATGGCACTTTAGGTGCCAACCCCTTCCTGGTCCTCCCGGCATCTGGCTTTCCAGGAGCCGCAGCTCCTTTCCTCTTGGCCAGACCCTCCCTGGCGCTGCAGCTGCTGCTGAAGGAAGGCAGGGGAGCCTTTGAAAGGCAGTGGCCAGCTTTCTGTGTGGTGCAGCCTGTTGAGCTGTCTCCTTGACAAAGTGCCAACCTTGCAGCCGAGGGAGAGGGGCTGCGAGGGGCAGCGAAGGTGAGTGCTTCCCATGCATGCCACTGCTTGCTAGGTCTGCCTCCTTCTCCCCCACAACTTTTCTGGCCAGTTGTCAGGGTTGCCTTATGAAGCACCCCCCCCCTTGGCATCCCTCCTGGCGGCCCCTCCTCTCTTTCCCTTTTGGGCCATTGAGGGGTTGCTGCTCCCTTGGTGGAGCTTCCATCCCCTTCGCCGGCTCCCTCAAGACTGAGGCCGAGACGCTGACTGCCGGCTCTGTGGGCAGAACTGAAGTAACACAGCAAGGCAATGCAGCCAGGGGATTGGCAGACCTTCAGAGTGGCAGCTGAGGGAGCCAAAGGCTGTGAGAACGTGTGGAATGTTCACACCAAAAGAGAATTATATATAAGGAGAGATTGGGAATGGAGGATTATCTAGTGTCAATGCTAATACTCCAGACATTATACAAGCACAAACACAGAGGTTTCTTAAAACCTGCAGCACAGATTGCATGGCTTAGTTGCGCACTGGCATGTATGCATTGTAAAAACAAGCTACAGAGTTGTAGTATTTGACATACAGCCGTAGGATTCCTAGTTGGGGGAGGACTTGAGCAGACAGCTGCTTGGCCCTCTATTATATCCTCTCCACTAATATTTACAACTACATACCAAGCATGTATGGATGTAGATGAACTCAAAACAAGAGTTGTGACATCAGCAGTATTCTGCTAATGTTACAAACTGCAATCTAAAACAAAAGGAATCACATGCTGGGGAACAGGCAGATCAAAAGAAGAGGGAGAAAACAGGACCATACAGGCCCCAGAAACGTGTTAACCTCTTGGATGAAGAATCCTAGAGAGATAAAGTAATATAAAAAATCTGTTTCTCCATATTTGTCAAGCAACATTTTGTTGGGGTTACATAGCCAATAGATTTTGTAGTGATGTGCCGGGAGGGGGGTGAATTGGAGACATCCTGTCTCCAGCCCTATCAATGAAAAAAATTAGGAGAGAGCTAGCTTGTTGCTCATCTAGAAACAGTCCACACACTGGTACTTCCCCTGGCACATTCTCAAGTCCTGTGGGTGAGCTTCCATGATGGTCTCTGAAATTCCTTGTCTGCATCCATCTTTCTGAACTCCACCTACAGCTGAAGTGTAGGCAGACTCAGCCTGCCAGTCAACCTGATAAGTCTGTCTTCAGGAAAGATAATGTCTGCAATGATCTGCCTGAGTTTTGTAAAGGAAGCAGAAATGTAGCTGGGAGTGTTCTTACCTAATACCAGAGCTCCTGTGCTCAAACTAACAGCCTTTTGCCAAAGGAGGAGGAGGAGATTGGATTTATACCCTCCCCTTCACTACTCAAAGGAGTCTCAGAGAGGCTTACAATCCCTTTCCCTTCCCCTCCCCTTCCCACAACTGACGCCCTGTGAAGTAGGGGGGGCTGAGAGAGTCTCTCTCAAGAACTGCCCTTGAGAGAACAGTTCTGAAAGAATTTATTACTGGCCCAAGGTCACACCAGCAGCTGCGTGTGGAGGAGTGGGGAATCCAACCCAGTTCTCCCAAACTAGAGTCCTCACTCTTAACCACTGCGCAAAACTGGCTCTTTAACTTTCACCTTGGCTTTCTCCAAAGTTTTCAGTTGACCTGTTTAATAGACGGTGGTAAGAAAGTGAATGGCAGTATCAGGCGTAGCTCAGCATGGAATTATATTGATTTGCTGCCAACAACAGGCTGCTCTATGGCGTAGCAACAAAATTAAAATTGGAAGCTTTTTGCAAATGTGTCATGGTGGGATGTGTCTGTTCACTTGAGTTTGGAGTCAGATATTTCAGGTAGGTTTGAAGCTCTTTAGTGCCCCATGTTTAGGAACTGCTGTGTTTTTGAAAACAGGAGTTTCACTCGTTGGCAGACTTGGATTTTTCTTTCTACCTCCACACAGTGCCTGTCTTCAAAAGCACTATGTGTGGGCAGTGCCAGGTTAGCCTTTGGGGCAGTTGGCAGGAGTGCAGCCTGACTCATTTAGCTAGGCATGCCTGCACAGCCCCAACCAACAGCCCATTTTGCCCCTGCCTTTGCCATGAGAGTGAAGTAAAGACATGCCAGCCTTTGGCAAAGATGCAGTACTGTCAGGGGAGGTAAATAAGAGTTCACACTGGGAACATGGGCAAGGTGTACGTGGCCTTGAATTCCCCTCAGCAATCTGCGGCCAGGGGAGTACACACCCCAACTGCCAATATGATAACACCTGGACACAGCTGATAGCTGGCAGTACTTGGCACCTGCCTGTTCCATGGGCAATGTTATCTACCAATAAACAACAGCACCTCATCAAGGAAGTCAGCAGAAGGGAAACTGAGACACAGGCAAGGTGGAGTGTGGTGTGCTCCTTTTTTAAAACACCACATACTGTGAAGGACTCCCTTGACCCAGAGAAACCACATCTTCTGGCTGCTTTTGCAAACTTGTGAACCATGATAAACAACTTCTAAAACATTCCTATCTTAGACTTGTAAAATATACGTATTACATTAGAATGATCCTACAGATAGGCACACTTCTGTCTTTAAAATATTTTTTTACTTATCAATTTATCCCACTTTTTAGTCAAAAATTGGCTTCTAAACAACTCATGGAAATCCAAAACCCAATACAAATGATAATTAAAAGCAAATGTAAAATGTGTCTTAGGGAGGGCATTCTCAGCTGAGGTGAATCCAGGCAATATGGAAAAGCCAGGGCTTCCTTCTGCTCTCTCTGCGATGACTCCATCAAAGGAAGTTTGAAGCTGGAGGGAAGGAGGACTCTCTGCTGAAGAAGGATTCAGGCAGGATGGAGGACTGAATGCCTGACTGCTTCCTGCCCTCCTTCTGATAGCCCCATCAACAGCATATACTGATTGCTATGTTTAATGTATACAAGTTTCCATAGGTTTAGATCGCAAAATGGTTTCTGATCAAGGATCTTTCTTGTTTGGTCCATTGAGTGGCTGGGAAATTCAGAATTTTTTAAATTAAGGATGGCACAAGCTTGAGATTCTGTTCAGAGGCCAACTCTTATAACACAGAACCTTGAGGAGAAACTGTAGACTTGGTGGCAATTGGAGGCGATAACACACAAGACACAGGGATGCTGGCCTCCAGGTGGGACCTAGAATTACAGCTTCTCTCCAGACTACAGAGATTGGTTGCCCTGGAGAAAATTGGTGCTTTGGAGGGTGCACTATATGGCATTGTATCCCACGGAGGTCCCTGTGCACCCCAGGGCTCCATCCCCAAATCTCCAAGAGTTTTTCAACCTAGATCTGGCAGCCCTAACAAGATACCACTTTCTTCTCTTCCCAGTGTTGACATATACCTGGGGTAATAGCTTCATTCATAAAGAAATAATATAGGTTCATAAAATACAGAATCTGAAGCGCTGATACACTACACTGGCTGTCCTGGGGGCTGCTGGTGGTAAACAGGAGCAAGCAGCCTAGTTAAGTCATGCCAGTCAGGTGTCATCAAGTCACCCAGAGGGCTCTGCCTGGCCTAGGATAGCTAGCCTCCAGGTGGAGCCTGAAGATCTCCTGGTATCACAACTGAACTCCAGACAACAGATCTCTCTCCCCCTGGAGAAAATAACTGCTTTGGAGGGTGGGCTTTATGGCATTCTATTCAGCTGAGGCCTTTCCCTTTCTGAAACTCTGGCTTCTGTAGACTTCACCACAAAATTTCCAGGAATTTCCCAACCTGGAGCTGGCAGCCCTAGTCAGGACTGGCCCCAATGAGTTCTCTACAAAGGTCAAAGAAGGCCTGGAAAGGGCCTCCTGCCCCTGCCTTTTTACTGACAGAACCAAGCTTGGTTGCCTAGCAACAGCCACTGAGGGGAAAGTGAGCCCCAAAGCAGGAGGAGAAGAGAATGGTTTGACAGGCAGTGGCTCACCTCAGTAGCCAGCCAGCCATGGAGGAGCCAAGCAGGAGAAGTGGCAGCAGTAGAAGCCTCTTCTTGAGCAGGGAACAGCCATTTCAGTAGCCAACCAGACACAGAGAAGCAAAACAGCAGCAGCAGAAGTGTCTTCATCAGGAGAGACAGCCGTTTTGGCAGTTTATTCAACCAGGGAAGAGTGGCGAAGTTGGCGGGGAGAGGAGTGGACCCAGCACTCAGCCAATGGCATGTGAGTACTCTTGAGTGGCGGTTGATGGGCCAATGGCTGATAAAGCACACAGCACAGCCAATGAGAGAGCCGGAAAATGCCAATACGCTAGGGCTTTTATATATATGGGATGGCTAATTAATTCATTGCAAACACTAATTTTCTGAAACAAAAACTGGCTGTTTTTGCAGCATCCCAGTGCCTACAGATGTTAAGGACATCAAAGAAGCCCTGGACAGAGTAATCACAGACTAGTTCTCCCTATATTTTCCCCCTAGTTCATCCTTTCTCTTTTGCTGCCTCTTCTGTCCTGTTTTTAAGTCAATCCCATGCTTGACTTAATGCTACATGCTACAATGGAGTGTAGCAACAGTCTCAGTTTATTACTGTTTACAATTAAGAAAGATAACCTTACACATCTGTCTCCTATTTTGACATATTTATTACTACATCCCCCCCCCATTAAGTGCAAACAAATGGTGACCTGGTGACCATATATACTTAGCTTGGTATTGCTCTTTGGCCTTTGCATATGACAAAACATCTTCATTAAGTTGTATGCTAATTTGCTGTTCACCTATGTAGAGGCATCTGTCTATATATATGAACTGGTAACTTCCATTTCAGTGTATCTGAAGAAGTGTGCATGTACACAAAAGCTCATATCTTGAATAAAACTTTGTTGGTCTTAAAGGTGCCACTGGACTCTAACTTTGTTTTATTACTTCAGACCAGCACGGCTGCCCATCTGGCTCTATCTTCTCTCCTGCGTCACCATTTGGTTGCAACCAGTGTTCCCTCTAAGCTGAGTTAGTGTGAGCTAGCTCAAAGGTTTTTAGCCTCTGGCTCATACTTTTTTGTCTTAGCTCAGGAAGAATAGCTCCAGAGCAAACTAATTTATGCAGTAGCCAAATTGCTCGGTCACAACTTTAATGCCAGTAGCTCACAAAGTTGAATTTTTCTCACAAGACTACACAGCTTAGAGGGAGCATTGGTTGCAACACAAGGCTTATTTACCTTCTGAGCACTGGTGTGTATTGAAAGAGCACTGCATGTCAAAAAGGCATCTTTTGTGTGCAGTTGCACAGAATGCTTTGGGATCCTTGTTACTTTCCTGGACTCTGGATGTGTATTAATATTTCCTTGGCTTTGAGCCTAGTGCTTTCTGACCAAGAGGAAATCTGGTCTGGAAAAGTTTCAGAGCTGTATAACTGAGTTTGGGAAGATAGAAGCAATCAGCTGAGGCCTCTGACATCCCTTTGAAAGGTCAGGCAACCACATCAAGGGATGCTGCCAGTCACTTGCCAGGATATACACAACCCTCAGACTCTGCAGCTAATGCTCAGTGAGAGGCTTGCCTAGCCTTGTGGTCTTGGGAGGCAGTGCCACACCTCTCAAATAGCAGAGTTTGAGGGAACACTGTGCACGGCAAAAGGGCCATACTGTGGCTCCTTGCCCCACACTCCAAAATATCTCCATGGGAACAGCCAAGCCTAGCACTGAGAAGGTCACTAGCAGGGTGAAAAGAAGTTTGACTGGGTCTGAGGCATTTTCCCTGTCTGAATTGAATATACAACACATACAGAAGGAAATGAGAAACTGCAGAGACTTCCATCTGTATGAAAAGAGCTGTTACATGAAGAAGATTAAAGGGAAAGGATCTGCATAGCTATGCAGAATTCTGTGGATCAGACTAAAGGCCCAGAAGTACCAAGGCCAAAGCCCAGAAGTACCAACTGGCTTTCAGAGGCATACTTCCTCTGAACATGGAAGCTTGATTTAGCTGTTATGACTCATTGCCACAGAGGGGCCTATCCTACATGAATTTGTCATATCTACAATACAGTCATTGCACCAAGCTTGGCAATTTTAAATCAGGCTGCCCTCATGATAAAAACAAATATAAATTAGAAACAATTGAAACATTTCATCTATTTGGACCTATTTATTTTATTTGTCATTCAAACATCCATATCAAATGCTAGCACTCCAGAGAGTGCATGGTAAACTGGTTATCTGGGTGGATATAAACAGTCATTTTACTACACATTCTGTAACATATTTTACCACACTTTTGTATCAAACATATAAACAATTTTGATTTGGCAGGATAACACGGCCAGCTAAGCCAATTTTTGGTGGCAGAACCTACCCCAGGGTAGTTAGGTTGCCTTTATATGCTTGCAGTAATGTCCTGAAAAATGAAGGATTACCATTCCCCCATGTACCTGGCATTCTAATCAGGTAAAGATGTGTGGTAAAAATTCTCCTGTCCAGTTGGTAGGATATCACAGGTTTACCATATAGTTAAGTGAATTCTGATTAGTCTTTACCAAACTGTCAAACTTTACCATGCTGGTCTAAGGGCAGCCTTACTTGTGTCATTTTCTGCCTTACTTCTGTCAAACTCTGTTTTGTTTGCCATAGTTATGGGAAGAAGGGAAATTCCTGGGGAGGGGTGTGTGTGTGTGTGTGTGTGTGAGTATGAGAGTGGCACCATTGTGGCTGCTGTAACTCTTCCCAAGACATTCCTCTCCATGGAGATGACCTTGAAGCAAACTCTGTGCCAGCCTCACTGTCTTAGATAACAGGTGGGCATAGATGCTAGCTGTTTAGGTGGGACAACTGAATGAAATGATTGGATGAACCCGGGATGGGGGGGCTTATATTTGAATTGCCTCTATCTATAGAGGTTACTGCCAAAAACCTCAGGTCTGACACACTACTGTTCTAACCTGGATCATGCTGATATCTCAATAAACAAATCACTGCCAAAGAGAGTGTTGTTGGGAGTCTCTTGACAAGGAGTCTGACATAGTATCAGAACTCCCTTTCTCCCTTCGACTGTCACACCACCGAAGTGATGGCTCTGAAGCTGAACTCCCAGTCCCGGTTCCTGATAAGAAGATTGAGAAGCCAGCTGGCCCCAAACCCAAGAAGCATATAGTGTGCTGGGACATGGGGGCAAAGCCCGAAGACCACTGCAGCAGCTGCAACCGGCGGGATGACCCAGCATGGCTCGTGAGCACCCTGGGCTTCAGGGGTATGAAGGCTTACAGGGAGTGAGAAGGCAGAAGAGCCTCTCATACCTTCCAGGATGACCCCAAGTACCTGAAAGTAATGTCTGGGAGAGGAGATGAGCACCAAGCAAGTGAATGTGTAGCTCAGAGCAGAGCTAAAGGAGCTCAAGGAGGACCTCCAATACCTCATTGAGAACCTCCCGGAAGTCGTTAAAGAGCTCACGCAACAAGAGGCTGAAGAGCCCAAGGAAGAGACGGAGGAGGAAGAGCAGCACAGACAGCTGCCAGGACCTCCAGCCTATCATCTGGTGAGACCAGTCCAAGACCAAGAGCAACCCCAAGATGCCCTTGAAGTGACATTTGAAGGCAACCCTGAGAAACTGGCATTCTTCATGCTGCAGGTGCAGAAGTTCCTGAGAGAGTGGGGCCACGCCTTCACCTCCGATGAGCACTGTGTAGACTACATGTGGTTGCAGCTGCGAGACCGGGCGGCTAACTGGTTTATGAGCCTAGACAACATCGGGGGCCCTGAGCTGTGTAACATAAACGCCTTCATGCAAGCACTGTGGCGGCAATACGAAGACCCCCTGGAGTTGGAGAAGGTGCAGACTTGACTCCAAGGCTTGAGACAAGGGGCCGGTCAGTGCAAGAGTACTCTGATGCATTCAAGATCTACACGACCAAGCTGCAAAGATGGCCTGAAAAGGTCCTCATCGAGTTCTACCGGGCCAGGCTGAACACTACAATTTTGGAGAACGCGCTGGCCCAAGACAACCCCCTGACCTTCAGTGGCTGGATCCAGGTGGCCTGCAAGGTAGAGAACAGGTGCAACCTAGTGCACCTGTATCAACACAGACAGGTAAGGTATCTGGGTATCCAGGGGCTCGAAGACTCAACACAGACAGGGCCCGGTGACCAGAGATGATCGAGACCAATGAATGTGTCTGAGGTGGAGTCTGAGATGCAGGATGCCGGGGCACTTTGCTGCAAGATGCCCGGGAAGCAAGAGCCCTGAGAAGGCACGCAAGGAAAAAGTGAAGGAGAAGAGGCCAAAGACCCCAAGCAGACACCCCAAGCTGCCCAAGGCTCTGCAAGCAGCAGTGAGAGATGCAGGGGAGGACATCTCCTCCAGTGAAAGCTATGTGCCTCAGCTGGCGGGAAAAGGCTGGGACCTGCTGTGAAGGGCACCAGCTGGCAGGTCCAAAAGTCTCTGGTGCAAGACTTGGTGAAACCTTCCTCCCCTTTCTTCTATTTGACTGTGACCATAATCAATCTGGAGGGGGGGATGCATATCAGGGTAGAGCCCTAATTGATTTGGGGTGTACCTGGGACTTAATCAGCCCTGCCATAGTCACGGGCTTGGGAGGCCAAAGTACATAAGTTGCAGGAACCCATAGTATTCTCCCAGATGGATGAGATGCCCATGAGGGGGGAGGCCTGCCAGTACTGCACTGTCCACCTGCTGGTGGGGGTGGCCTCCCATTGGGAGCTGTGCTCTTTTGTGGTGAATCCCTCTGCAAAGTTCTCTATGGTGCTTGAGAACCCATGGCTTCAGGCCCACGATCCGTACGTTCAGTGGAGTACGGGGACTCTCACATTCCCAGACCCCCGATGCAAGGAGCATCTCTGGAACACTGACTGGAGGGAAGAGCCTCACCTCATGGCTGAGCGTGTGTGCCTAGCATGGGAAGAGTTAAATCTAATCTCGCCTGAGTACCGGGACTTGGCCAGGGTTTTTGAGGAGGAGGAGGACAATGAACTACCCCCTCATCGTAAAACTGACTGTGCAATCAAAATATTGCCGGGACATAAGATGCCCAAAGGGAAAATCTACTCCATGAACCCAACAGAGGAGGAGGAACTACGAAGGTTCATTGATAAAAAAACCTGGCCTGGGGGTTCATCCAGCCAGCACCTTCCCCTTTCGCAGCACCAGTGTTATTCCACAAGAAGAAAGATGGGGGGTTGAGGCTGTGCATGGACTATAGGGAGTTAAATGCAGTGTCTGTCAAATGCCCCTCCCCCTCATGAAAGACTTGCTAGCTGATGCCTCATGGGGCTGGATCTTTACCAAACTAGATTTACAAGATGCCTACTTCCGAGTGTGCATCAGAGAGGGTGATGAGCACAAAAGAGCATTCAATACCCCACTGGGACAGTTTGAGTACCTGGTGATGCCATTTGGGTTGGCCGAAGCACCGGGTTGTTTATGAACTTAATTTAGTGTTGCACAAGAACCTGCACAAGGGGGTCCTGGTTTATCTGGATGATATCTTGATTTACTCTCAAGATAAGGAGTCACATGTCAAGTTGGTGTGGGATGTCCTAAAAGCCCTCTATGAGAACTGCCTATTTGCCAAACTTTCCAAGTGCAAGTTCCACAGAGAGGAGTTGGATTTCCTTGGGTACAGCATCTCCGAGAAGGAACTGGGCATGGACCCAAAGAAAATCGAGGATGTGGTGGGGTGGGAGCCCCCGAAAACCAGGTGCTAACTACAGTCCTTTTGGCGGTTTGCCAATTCTACCGCCTATTCATCCCCAGTTTTGCCCAGATCACCCTTCCCCTCACCAACCTCCTGAAAATGAAGGGGAAGAGCCCTGACAGTCAGAAGCCAAGTAGCCGCTTGCCGTGGTCCCCCAAATGCCAGCAAGCATTTGAGCACTTAAAGGCTTTGTTCACCTCAGGGCCTATTTTGCACCACCCCGAAGAAACTAAGCAATTTGTGGTGCAAGTGGACACCTCGGACGTGGCTATGGGGGGCAATTTTACAGAGAGGGGTGGATGGGAACTTACACCCCTTGGCTTATGTATCCAAAAAGTTCTCAAGCATTGAAAGGAACTGGGCAGTGTGGGATAAAGAGGTAGCTGCCATCAAGTTGGCACTAATGACCTGGAGACATTGGCTGGAGGAGGCCTGGATCCCATTTGAGGTTTGGACTGATCATAAAAACCTGAAAGTGCTCAAAGCCCTTCGGTGCCTAAATACCAAACAGTTAAGATGGGCAGAGTTTTTCTCTAAGTTTTGTTTCTCTCTCAAGCACCTCCTGTGGAAGTCAAATTTCCTATCTGTCTCCCTGTCCTGTCTCCTGCAACACACAAGACAGCATGAGGAGATGGTAGACACAATGTTCACAGCCACCCAGTTAGGAGGGGTGGTGATGACGCACAGCAAGGTAAAGGGGGGAACCTTCCCCAGTGATGGAGCCCTGGGATGAGAAATTCAAGTCCGTTCTGACTGATGCTGATAAAGTGATCATTGAGAAGGAGGGGACTTTGATGCAGAGAGAGGATAGCTGTTGGTACCACCCAAATAAACTGCTTGTTCCAGAATCCTTAAGGAGGGAAATCCTTTTAATGGAGCATGATAACAAATTGGCTGGACATTTTGGGTATCTAAAGACTCTGAACCTTATTCAGAGACAATTCTGGTGGCCTCGCATGAGGGGGGACATTTCTAAGTATGTAGCCTCTTGCCAAACATGTCTAATGGGAAAGATATGGGTGGGAAAGCCCCCAGGACTGTTACAGCTGCTAGAAACGCCAGACCGACCTTGGTCCATCATCTCTATAGATTTTATCACAGACTTGCCTCCAAGCCATTGAAAGACTGTGATTTGGGTGGTGATTGACCTGTTTTCCAAACAAGCACATTTTATCCCCTGTAAGCAATTGCCAACCACCCGGAAGTTGGACCAGCTGTTCATGCAACACATAATTAGGCTCCATGCTTTGCCCCACGAGGTAATTTTGGACTGGGGTGCATAGTTTGTGGCTGGGTTCTGGAAGGAGTTATTAAAGCTGCTGGGAGGGGAGCAGGGGCTAAGCAGTTCCTACCACCCAGAAACCAATGGGCAAACAGAAAGAACAAATCAAGTGTTAAAACAATTTCTGAGATGCTTTATAAACTATCAACAAAATGACTGGGTAGACCTGCTCCTGTTTGCAGAGTACAGCTATAGGAATTTGGTGCACAGTTCCATAGGCATGTCTCCATTTAAAGCAATGCATGGCTACAAAGGGGGACCCCTCCCCACCCTGAACCCCGAGGACCTAGATCTGGGGGGATGCACACACATGGTGGGCCAAAGTCAACCCTCCAGCAAACTTACGAAAGCAAAAGAGAATTACAAGTGTCATACTGATAAAGGGAAATACATCTAGGAGACTCAGTGTACATTTCCACTAAAAATCTCAAGGGGCTGCAACCAAGGAAAAAACTGGAGTGGAAATATGTGGGGCATTTCAAGATCGTGCGCCTTATTAATAAAGTGACCGTTGAAGCTGAACTGCCCAAAAGCTTATGGCATGTCCACCTTGTTTTCCATTTTAGTCTACTGAAGAAAGATCCTGGACCCTCGAAACCTCGTTGTTCAGCTCCTCCTCCCCTGATCATGGATGGGGAGGCCCATCAAGAAGTAGAGGACATTCTAGATTCTAAAATTAAACAGGGCTGGGTGTATTATTTCATTAAATGGAAGGACTTTGATCCAAGTCGTAATGAATGGATGGAAGCTAAGAATGTCAATGCTGCAAAATTAGTGTGCACTTTCCATAAGTGGCACCCCCTCAAGCTGGGAAGGTGAATAAGCTTTGGAGGGACAGATTGTCAAACTCTGCTTAATTTGCCATAGTTATGGGGGGAATGGAAATCCCTGAGGAGCGGTGTTTGTGTGTGTGCGAGTATGAGAGTGGCACCATTGTAGCAGCTATCATAACTCTTCCCAAAATGTGCCTCTCCACGGAGATGACCTTGAAGCAAACTCTGTGCTAGCCTTGCTGTCTTAGATAATGGGACAAGTGGGTGTAGATGTGAGCAGCTTAGGTGGAATGGCTGAATTAAATGATTGGATGAATGGGGGGGGCTTATATTTGAATTGCCTATATCTATAGAGGTTACCGCCAAAAACATCAGTTCTGACACACTACTGTTCTAACCTGGATCATGCTGATATCTCAATAAACAAATCACTGCCAAAGAGAGTGTGGTTGGGAGTCTCTTGACCAAGAGTCTGACAACTTGTCCTCATTTGTATGGAGGAAGTAATCAGAAAATGCCCATAAAGGTACACCATTGTTATGTGCAACTGGTCACCTATGTCTGAGGCACATAAATGGTAGGCAAATTTGGGAGAATTTCACCTGACATATAAATCTAAAAATAACAGCATAGCTGTGGTCACACTGCAGGTTTGCCGTGATCTGAGTGCACCTCTAATTGCACTGGTTTAAAGTGTTGTGGGGCAGACCAACCAGACAGCACACCCTGGGGCAGTTTCCCCACGCACCCATCTAGTGGTCAGGCATTCACATTACTGCAGCATCTCAAACACAGAGTGCACTGCCCGGTCATTTTTTTCAATAATGCAGGTGGGTGCATGCACATATGTGCCCATGTACGTATAGGAAGCAATGCCACACACACACACACCCAAACAGTGATAGAAACAGATCTATGGGTTCAGACTTCCAGGTTCCTTTCACAACAGGAGAGTTCAGATGTCCAGGAAAGCAGAGTGGAAGCGATGTAACTTTTTTCCCCACCATAGAGAACAATGGAGGGAATAGGGGCAACCTGTTTGGGGGCCCATAGAATTGGACCCCCTGGTCCAATGTTCTTGAAACTTGGTGGGTATCTTGGGGAGAGGCTCCATCAGCTACCCTGTGAGTTTGGAGCCTCTCCCCAAACCCCTCCCCTCCAGCCCCCAGAATATACCCTATGTTTTCACCATTGACTTCAATGGCCCATAGGATATAATGGAGCCGAATTGCCGCCAAATTTCTTTCATTTCCTCCTTTCCTTCTCTCTTTTCCTCTTTCCTCCTTCTTCTCTTCTCTCTTTCTTTCTTTCCCACCTTCTTCTCTTCTCTTTTTCCTCCTTTCCCTGTTTCCCTCCTTCTTCTCTCTCTTTCTTTCTCTCCCTTTCCTTCTCTTTTTTTCCCTCTTTCCTCTTTCTTTCCTTCTCTCTACTCTCTCTCTTTCCTTCCCTCTTTCCTCCTTCTGTGGCCCAACTCTCATGAGAAGGAGTTTAAACTTTAAACCCCTTCTCTCTTAGCTCCCCCACCCAGACCAGCTGAGGAAAGGAAGGGGAGGTTTTTGAAGATGCCTCCCCCCCTTTTGCTTCCCCTTCTGACATCACTTCCAGTGATGTCAGGGGGCGTGGCATATGCTAATAGCCTAATAGCTCATTAGCATACCATATGCTAATGAGCTCCTGCAGCTGTTTTTCTACGAAAAGACCCCTGGCGGTGACCATAGTGGATTTTCTCCTTGTGTGGTCCCTGTAATAGGTCATATAGCCACCTCTTTTTTTATCCAGACAGACCAGCAGGTCTGGTCAGCTGAGACCACCTCTAAGCCTGGGCAGACTGACTGAAGAGAGGGAAGACTTATTGACTCAGGGTCTGATGCGGCACCCACACCCAGAAATGCTCAGACTCACAGTGTGGAGATTGAGCAGGAAATGCTAATGTGGGAGGGCTACTGAGAGAAGGTAGTGTCTACCATGTTAGCATCCAGAAGATTATCCACAAATAGATCTTATAACATTACCTAGAGAGTGTTTCACTCTTGGTGTATAGGCCAGGGGATTAAACCTTTTAAGGCATCAGTCAGGGCAGTTCTCTGGTTCCTACAGGATGGACTGGATAAAGGACTCAGCACTAGTACACTGAGAAGACAGGTATCGGCCATTTCAGCTGTTCATGGGGTCAGGCATGGAAAGTCACTCCTACACCATATCACACATTAAAAGGTTCCTGAAAGGGACATCGTTACTGAACCCTCCACAAGTGCATAGATTCCCCACCTGGAACCTGAATCTGGTCTTAAGGGCCCTTTGCAAACACCCATTTGAGCCAATGGCTTCGTGCCCAATCAAAGAACTGACCTTTAAGACCCTGTTTTTGATAGCTATTACTTTGGCACGTAGAGTGTCGGAGCTGAGGGCCTTGTCCGCCAACAAAGAGCTGTGTAGTTTTCACAGAGACAAAGCGGTCCTTCGTTTAGACCCAGCCTTTATCCCAATGGTTAATTCAGTGTTCCACAGTGCGGAGGAGATTGTTCTACCATCTTTCTGCCCAAATCCCAAATATGAGAAAGAGAGGGAATGGCACTGTCTAGATGTTAGGAGAGCCCTGAGCTATTATAATGACAGGACCAAGGAGTGGAGGCAGTCTGAAGCACTTTTTGTGTCCTTTAGGAAGTCTAGCCGGGGGGAGCAGTTGTCCTCCACCACTCTTAGTAGGTGGTTAAGGGCTGTATTATCCTGGTTTACAAGGCCAAAGGAGTAGAACCTCCAGGTGGAATCATGGCTCACTCCCTGAGGAGTGCGGCAACATCAGTGGCTTACCAGTCATTCCCTACCCTTTAGACTATCTGTAGGGCAGCCACCTGGAAGTCTGTCCACTCTTACCAAACACTGTATGGTGGATAAGGCAGCATTGGCAGAGGCAGCCTTTGGCCATAGGGTGCTTCAACACACTCTGTAAATGGGAATCGTCTTCCCTTCCTTGGGTACATTGCTCGTCTACATCCCAGATGTGAGGACTGTCCCATGAACTGAACCACTGGAGAATGGAAGATTTCTTTCACTTACCATGCAGCTTCCTTTCCCGGTGGTTCAGGGGTGAGACAGTCCTTCCCACCTGTTTTGGGTTTGCTTCCAGTTTACAGAGGAGTTAACGAAGTGCCCGACTGTGTCTCCCTATTCCAAGGTTGATAGTCGAGGAAGTTTAGTTAAAAGTTTCTGTGTTCAGTTTAATCAGTTCTTAGTCTCTCCAAGTTCTGGGGAGAAGTTTCCTTCTAATGCCTTCTGGGTGGCAGTATGGGGATTGAAGATGCCTGGGGAAGACTCTAGGGGATAAGCCCCTCCCCGCCTGGATCAAAGCTTGGAGCCGACCCTGCAAAGGAGGGAGGAGCTTATTCCCAGACATGAGGACTGTCCCACTCCTGAACCACCAAGAATGGAAACTTCACAGTAAGTGAAAGAAACCTTCCATTCCCCCCTGCTTTACCTTGCCTGTTTGACCGCCACCAGAGAGTGAGTATAAATGGGCAATTTTCACAATGGAGGGCAATAAGCAGTGGGGTACCGCAGGGCTCAGTACTGGATCCAATGCTTTTTAACTTGTTCATTAATGATTTGGAGTTGGGAGTGAAGTGGCCTAATTTGTGGATGACACGAAGTTGTTCAGGGTGGTGAGAACCAGGGAGGATTGTGAGGCACTCCAAAGGGAGCTGTCAAGGATGGGCGAGTGGGCGTCAATGTGGCAAATGGGGTTCAATGTGGCTAAGTGCAAAGTGATGCACATTGGGCCCAAAAATCCTTACTATAAACACACATTGATGGGGTCCGAACAGACAGAGACTGACCAAGAGAGAGATCTTGGAGTCGTAGTAGATAACTCACTGAAAATGTTGAAACAGTGTGCGACTGCAATAAAAAAGGCCAACGCAATGCTGGGGATTATTAGGAAGGGAATTGAAAACAAATCAGTCAGTATCATAATGCCCCTGTATAAATCAATGCTGCAACCTCATTTGGAATACTGTGTGCAATTCTGGTCACCACACCTCAGAAAGGATATTATAGCATTGGAAAGAGTGCAGAAAAGGGCAGCTAGAATGATAAAAGGGTTGGAACACCTTCCCTATGAAAAAAGTAGATCCAGGTGGGGTAGCCATGTTGGTCTGAAGCAGTAGTACAAAATTAGAGTCCAGTGGCACCTTTAATACCAACAAATGTTTATTCAAGGTATGAGCTTTCGTGTGCAAAGCACAGTTTTTCAAATACATGGGACTGGTGTGCAATGCTCCCTCTAAGCTGTTGAGTCTTGTGAGCAAAAATTCTACTTTGTGAGCTGCTGGCATTAAAGTTGTGAGCTAGCAATTTGGCTACTGCATACATTAGCTTGCTCTGAAGCCATCCTTCATGAGCTAAGACAAAAATGTGTGAGCTGGAGGCTAAAAAACTGTGAGCTAGCTCACACTAACTCAGCTTAGAGGGAACATTGCTGGTGTGTAAGGTTCAAACTTGTAGATAGGGAAATTAACATGATAATGTTTAAGATATGCAAAGTTCAAAATAACAAGCTAAGGTCAACAGCTATAAAGCAATAAATATGTCCGAATAGCAGATAAATGTCCAAAGGTGTCTTTTCTAATTGTGGGAAGCAAACCGAGAATCTCCATTCACTTTTTGAGATGGATGCAGGGTCATGTCAGCAAAACATCCCAATATTCCTGGCATTACATTCAGTATTCTAATATACTATTCTGAAAAAGAAAAACACTAAAATACAGAGGATTTATAGCCCTTCTTGTTGAGAATATGTATGCGAGGAATAAACCTTTGTTGGTCTTAAAGGTGCCACTAGACTCTAATTTTGTACCTATGAAGAAAGGTTAAAGCACTCGGGCTCTTTAGCTTGGAGAAACAGTGACTGAGGGGTGACATGATGGACATTTACAAGATTATACATGGGATAGAGCAGGTAGAGAAGAAATACTTTTCTGCCTTTCTCACAATATATGAACGTGGGGACTCAATGAAATTGCTCAGCAGTTGGGTTAGAACGGATCAATGGAAGTACTTCTTCACCCAAAGAGTGATTAACACATGGAATTCACTGCCACAGGAGGAGGTGGCGGCTACAAGCATGGACTGTTTCAAGAGGGAATTCGATAAACATATGGAGCAGAGGTCCACCAGTGGTATTAGCCACAAGGTATAGCTGGGATTCTCGGTCTGGGGCAAGTGATGTTCTGTATTCTTGGTGCAGGGGGGCAGGCAGTGGGAGGGCTTCCAGTATTCTGGCCCCACTGGTGGACCTCCTGATGGCACCTAGTATTTTTGGCCATTGTGAGACAGAGTGTTGGACTAGATGGGCTGTTGGCCTGATCCAGCATTGGCTTCTCTTATGTTCTTATACCAAGATACCTAATTTGGTCAGTAATCTTCAAATCCCAGATCTAGTTATCCTCTATAGAGAGCAGAATGGCATTATTGACAGGATAGCATATTTTACATTGAAGGATGGTTATAGATATTAGATACTACAAGGTTCTGTAATAGTATGGCTTGAACATCTTGGTTTGTTGTAGGTTCTGGACTCTGGGTTTGTGTCTTTGTCAACTGGCTACTCAGGCTGCTGGCAAGAAGCTGTGTAAGTTTGGGGGTGCTGTCTGAAAGCAAGGAAGGTTTGCCACCCTAGGTCTGCGAGAAAAGTATAATTATCCAGGATAGGCTGTAGATTATTGGTGATACGTTAGATTAATTTGAGCTAGGTGCTGCAGGTGGTGTTCTGTTGTTATCTTTTCAGGGTGTGGCTTACAGTAGGCTGTTTTGAGTAGCACTCTGGCTTTGTGGATCTTTCTTTACTTCAGGGAGCCACGGTGGCTCAGAGGTTAAGACGCTGAGTTGCATACCGGAAGGTCTGTAGTTCGGCAGTTTGAGACCCTAGTGTTGCGTGACGGAGTGAGCTCCCGTCTCTGGTCCCAGCTCCTGTCAACCTAGCAGTTAGAAAGCAAGAAATTGCAAGTAGATAAATAGTTACTGCTTTGGTGGGAAGGTAACAGCATTCTGTGTGCCTCGGCGTTTAGTCATGCCAGCCACATGACCACGGAGAAGTCTTTGGACAGCGCTGGCTCTTCGGCTTGGAAACGGAGATGACCACCGCCCCTAGATTCGGATTTGCCTAGCTTTCGAGCAAGGGAAACTTTTACCTTTACCTTCTTTACTTCATTGGGTGGGCATTATAATTGTAAATCCTTCAGGTGTGAACCCCTGTCTAAGAAATTGGAGTAAATGTGTCTGTAATAGAGTGTTTGGCAGCAGACAGTGGGTTTTGTGGTGTGCTGAGAGAGGTAGCTGAAAGTATACAGATAGGTGTAGCAGTCAATGAGATTTCAGTATAAGTTGGTGCTTTATATGTCCTTCACGGTTGTGTTGATGGTGTAGGAAGTGGTATTGAGCACTTCACTTTTTCAGCCTTGGGTCTCTCACAATGCTTTAAGTGTTTTTAACCCAAACTGTTTCAAATTGAAGAGATTTGAGGAAAACAGTTTTCCATATGGGAATCCCTTCTATTTGGCATGCTTTGTGTGAGAGCCTCTTTGCTGTGGATTTCTGGTTTGCAGCCCGTAATGCTGGTATTGACATGTAAATACAGGAGCTGTAGACTCTTATTACTGCAGAGTTGAAATTCCTCCAGAATAAATATTCTTCAAATTCTTCGGCTGTAGTATGTTTTTGGGAGCCCCTATTATTAGTAATCATATAGTGCTCCTTAATGTGCAGTAGTGTTTTATATTTATCACAGTGAGCAAAGGTCATTATTTCATTTTTTTTAAATTCCAAGTTTAAATGTCCTCTCCTACACACATACACACACACTTTCATGACATCTCTTCTGAGATAAACTGGGTTAAAGCAGCAGTAAACTTTGGAGCTGAGTGGCCAGTGGCCATTTGAAGATGGATCTCCCCAGTCTAAATCCAGTACTGTAGTCCGCACACCACACAGTTATTATTGCTCTGTGACATTTGTCTTTTACATGCAGGCAACTCAGACTGAGAGACCACCCAGTGAGTATAAAATTGAGCAGGGCTTTGAATCCAGTTTTCCCAAATCAAAGCTCAACACTTATGCAGGGCATGTTTTGAAGCAACATGATGCAGCAACTTTGATGAAACTAAGCAGGTCCTGATCTGCCACACTGCTTCGATGAAAGAACATCTGGGAACCTTGTAACATGCTGCCGAGAGCTCCAAGGTAAAAGTAGGATATAATAATAGAAAATAAATTAATCAGATTACATGGTGAATCACGCTGTAACTTTAGAGCAGGTAGCCTGTTTCTTAGTTTGAATCATGAAGTTCTGAAACCTGGAAACAGGTCTCCCTTCATCTTCCTCCCCTGCCAATCCCAGTGAAACCCTCTGAGTGAAAGAATGTGAGAACAAAGCCTTCTTGCCTAGGTAGAGTTGCCAGCCTCCAGGTGGGGCCTGGATATCTCTTGCTTTTACAGCTGATCCCCAGCTGATAGAAATCAGCCCCCCTGGAGAAAATGGCTGCTTTGAAGGGTAGACTCTATGGCATTGTGCCATGCTGAGGCCCCTCCCCTCCCCAAGCCCCACTCTCTCCTGGATCCACCCCCAAAGTCTCCACATATTTTACAACCCAGACCTGGCAACTCTATGCCTAGGAAAGGAGAAAAATATTGCCGCTCCCCTGCTATCACATATGTATGGAACAGAATAAGGAGGAGTGGGAGCGGGACAGAGCTGTGCATAGTGGCCAGGCTGCTGTTAGAGATCATGATGTCACCGTCCTTGGAGTTTCTTGGGTGTTTCATCTCTTGCAAAGCAATGAAAGACAGATGGGAGAGAGTAGAAGAAAACAAAGTGGGGAAGCAGTCTGGCATAGAGATGCAAAAGTACTTTAATAACCTTTGTGGGTTTCTTTTTGGCTGAGAAAAGATCGAACAGGCTACTGCCTACATGCTATTCCAGATTACAGATTCATGGAGGATAGATCTGTCAACACACGTTAATTAACAAAGTTGCCCATCACCTTCATGCCCTGCTTGTGACTTTCCAAAGGCATCTGGTTAAGAACATAAGAACATAAGAGAAGCCAATGTTGAATCAGACCAATGGCCCATCTAGTCCAACACTCTGTCACACAGCGGCCAAAATATACCAGGTGCCATCAGGAGGTCCAGCAGTGGGGCCAGGACACTAGATTGGCCGCTGTTGGACTAGATAGTTCTTGATCTTGTCCAGCCAGGCATTTCTTATGCTTTAGATCCAAGATCTCAGCCATCCTCTTCAGCACCGTCGAAAATGCCTTCACCAGTTGCCACAAAAGTATGCAATTCTTGCTATGGGAGGGAGGCTCACCAGCTTGATTTGGCTCCCCTTTTTCTCTGCTGCTCTGTATTCCTTAAGGGGACTCATCAACTTGTTTGGTGCACAGCTCTGTGTGCAAGAAACCACATGCTGTATCACCATATCTCTTCCCCTGATACTAGTACTCAACTACAACCATCAGTATTGGAATTTGTTGTGTTCTGAAGATGTAACTGTTAGCTAAACATAATTTAGGGATAAAATAAAATGACACCATAACTAATGCTTCTGCCACCAGAGGGTAGTTCCTGGGATCTGCAGTAAGAATAATGCCTCCTTGAACTGGGGTGTATTGTCCCTGAAATGTGTGACCATTCATTATTTAGCCCAGAAACAAAAATGGTTGATTCAGGAGTATATTGATTTCAGGCCAGCCTATTTAGGCTTCATTTTGAATTAGGCTAACAGGGTGGCATGAGAAGCAGCAGCAACAGGCAGTGTTATTTTTAAATCTATGAGCCTCTCACAGTTGCAGTTGTCCATCTCTCCTGGGTCTATTGTGTGAAGGGTTGTTGTTTGTTTGTTTTTAAAGTTTCCAATGCCTCTGTGTCTGTGGTGGGGCTGAGCCTTTGACAAGCAGTTGTATGCTCTCTCTACATTCATTTCCTGGTCTTTCAGTACCATGGCTCCTTTGGCTTGTCCTGTGAGTTTTCCCCAATCCCTGTTCACAATGAAAAAGGGTGTGAGATTTCCAGTTGCTAGCTGGAAGTATGTGGCATGCAAAGTGGGGGTGGAGGAAGCATGCAGGAATTAATTTCAGCATATTATATGCTCTGACCAGTAATAAACTTGTATGTGGTTAATTGTCACAAGCACTCAAGCACCAAGGCAATGTTGATCATGCACACAGAACTCGGAGCACAATTGGTTTCCTGCACACTGTTGCAAGAGCACATGAAGGACCACTTATAGTGTACAGAAAGCCATTATACATCAGGTACCGTGTGCACGATTGACATTCATTCTGCTGCCTCAGCACATGGCACCCCTGTGGGGGTATAGCAACTTTTGCTCATGATTCTATATTTTGTTAGGTACCACCTCAGATGGCAATGACAGAACAAAACCAAAACCAAACATGAGTTAGACACAGCTATTACTTGTTCCATCACTGACTTCAGAAAGACCTCACCACCACTCTAGCATCTCATTTACAATAGTGGTAACAGGTATTTCTGAAGCAAAGCTGTTGAAAATTATGATCGCAAGCAGTGCTTGCCAGGTCTGAGCTGCTAGTTCCTGCAAATCCAATGCTACACTCCTTTATTGAGGAATGTTATGTATTGAGTTTAAGCCTTTCCTCCAGCTGTGCCTAGAACAGGCTAAGCTTGCTTCTACAAAACAATAGCTCGTCTGGATCCAGGAACTAACATATGTGTGTGTGTGTATATGCATGCCTCGGATGGGGCCGAAGTGCCCCAGAGCAGCGCTCCAGGAGTGAGGCACCAGGGGGTGGGCACATGACAAAGCCCTGCCCCCCGCTCCCAGCCGTGCTTTGCTTCCAGCCACCCTCATTCGGGCCAGAAGGAGGCAGAAGAAGGATGGTAAGTTGGTTGGCGGGGGGTTCGGGGGGTAGGCTGTAGGTGCTCCGGGCGCTGCGGCATGGGTGGTGGCGGGAGCTTTTTCTGGGGTGGGGGGGTAGGCTGCAGGTGCTCGGGGTGCCGCGGCGGGGGCTTTTTCTGGGGTGGGGGATAAGCCGCAGGCATTCTGGGTGTTGCGGCGTGGGTGACGGGACTTTTTCTGGGGCGGAGGTAGGCTGCAGGCACTCCGGGCGCCGCAGCAGGGGTGGCAGGGGTGGCGGGGGCTTTTTCTGTGGTGGGGGAGTAGGCTGCGGGTGCTCTGGGCGTTGTGGCGTGGGTGGCAGGGATGGCAGAGGCTTTTTCTGGGGCGGGGGTAGGCCACGGGTGCTCCGGGCGCCACGGAGTGGGTGGTGGGGATGGCAGGGGCTTTTTCTGGGGCGGGGGGTAGGCTGCGGGTACTCTGGGCGCTGTGGTGGGGGCTTTTTCTAGGGCAGGGTGGTGGGGGGGGCTTTCTCTGTCAGGGCAGATCTGCTCATCCCCCGCCTCCATAGCCAGTAAACAAAAACAGTCCAGTGGCACCTTTAAGACCAAGTTTTATTCAGGAACTAGCTCTTCCTCCTCTGTGAGGGCATATTTCTCTCCCCCCCATAGCTAGGGATCCAAAACAGTCCAGTGGAGCCGGAGCGGTGGTTGCTGCCTTCTGACACACTTCCGGTGATGTCAGCGGGTGTGGCATATGCTAATGAGTTATGCTAAAGAGCCCCTGCACCTCTTTTTCTACAAAAAGACCCCTGTTATATATTTCAATCATGCCCCAGCCAGAGCTAGGGCATATTTTTTATTTGGAAGGAAGGAAGGAAGGAAGGAAGGAAGGAAGGAAGGAAGGAAGGAAGGAAGGAAGGAAGGAAGGAAGGAAGGAAGGAAGGAAGGAAGGAAGGACAAAGAAAAAGACAACAACAAAGACAACAAATAACAACAACTACTACTACAATAGTGGAGCTCATACTTTGTCCCTGGTTAACATAAGAAATAGAATTGAATATTATCTTATACACCTATACCTAATTGTACAATTCTAAAAGATTGCATTTATTTTTTAAGTTATTTTCAGGATTTCTGAGTATACTCCTCAATCCATCCATATTGTCTCGACCAGTTATTTTCAAAAGTTTCGTCTTTTTTCCCTTGTAGCTGTAGGGTTAGTTCATCCATTTCTGATGCTTCAAGCAATTTGCATATTATTTCTTCTTTCGTAGGTGTTTCTTCTTTTTTCTAGTATTTTGCATAAAGTATTCTTTCTAGCAGATGTCACAACATGTAGAATCGTATAAATATACTGTTTTGTAAAATTTTGTTGGATAATGTTTAATAAAAACAATTCAGGATTAAATGGTATGTTTATATCTAATATTTTTGCAGTATTTCATGTATCCATATCCAATATGTTTTTTGCTATCTTACAAGACCATCACATTTGGTAAAAAGAACCAGTTTTGTTTTTACATTTCCAAAATAAATTTGACATATTAGGGTACCATTTAGCTAGGTTTTCAGGAGTCATATACCATCTATAAAACATTTTATATATATTTTCTTTGTATGAAACAGCTTTTGTAAGTTTTATATTTACCTTCCACACCCTAGACCAGTCCTCCATTTGTATATTGTGGCCTAAATTTTGCACCCACTTAATAATTGATTCCTTTACAACTTCATCCTGCATTTTCATATCTAATAACAGAGTATAAATTTGCTTTATATGTTTCCCACCTGTTCCAAACATAATTTTATCAAGCTCTAGGAGTGTATCATAAAAACTAGTTGCTTGGTCTTTAGCAAATCTAGAATCTATTTGTGCTCTTTCCCACCAATTCAAACATATACCTTTTTTTTAAGCTCCTCTTGATTACCTATTTGGTTTTCACAGTTTAACAAATCTTCATATGTCTAAAATAAATGTTTTGTAAACATCATAGAGTTTGTAAAAGCTTCTAATGGTGAAACCCATTTAGGGATTTTGGTATAGTATAGTTTTTGCATCTATTCCCTTGATTTCAATAATGCTGCTCTTACAACATGTTGATTAAAGTACTTGTGAATAGTACTTTTCCTGTACCAGACAAAAGCATGCCACCCTAACTGTAAGTCATGTCCTTCAAGCTTTAATAATCTTGAATTTTCTAATGTAATCCATTCTTTCATCCAGGTCATGGTTACTGCTGTATAATATACTCTCCAGTCTGGTATTGCAAAGCCTCCCCTTTCTTTTGAGTCTTGCAGGACTTTCATCTTGATTCTAGGCCTTTTCTCTTGCCAGATGAATTGTCTCATCAATTTATCTATTTCTTTAAAATACTGTTGATTTTTTAATGATTGGTATTGTTTGGAATAAGAAAATAAGTTTTGGTAATATATTCATCTTCACTGCTGCTATACTTCCCATAAAAGATAGTTGTAGGTATTTCCAGTTTTCTAAGTCTTTCTTAATCGCAGCCAGGAGTTTTATATAGTTTTCTTTAAATAAAGAGCTGCACCTGTTGGTTAAATTTATTCCTAAATATTTTATTGCCTTCTTTACTTCAATCCCCGAGGACTCCTGATCCAGGAACTAACGTATAGATAAGCAGTGTAATGTAAATAGCCTATCACTGGAACGGTGTATGTGTTGGGTGTGGTGTTTTGCATGCTTATAAGCAGGGCTTCAGCCCTTCTAGAGTTGTCTTGTAGCTGGCTGAAATCATTGAATACATTAGAGCTGATCATGGCAATGCATCTAGAACCCAGTATTTAATACAAGCTTAATGTGGGGGCTGTGGCAGATGCACCCCTTGCATAAAAAACAGATCTTGAGCACGTCTCATCTCCTGGAAGCCTCCCTTTTCTTTGGCAGGGCTTCTTTTGCCTTTGATTGCTGTGCAGTTCCAGAAATTCATCGGACAAAACTTCCCCCCCTCACCTTCACATTATCCTTTCCAGACCATTCTGTGCATTTATTTGCTGACAAAGTGACTGTAAGGATCAAGCTTTTTTGTGTGCGTAAGATCTTTGGTTCCCAAAATAAAACATACTTAACTTTTAGTATAGGGTTCCACTGCAAGTAATGAGCCTTCTCTCTCTTAGCAGCATTGGCTGTGTCTGTTTGCATGAGTAGAGGGAGGGGGGTGTCTGCTTTGCTGCTTGAGGAGCAGAACCAATGAGAAAGGACATGCCAGTTTTACCCAGTTGAGTCCCTGGTGCATGAATCACTGCAGAGCACTTTGAGGATGAAAAAGTCCTTAAGAGACCTAATTATTCTGATTCCATTTAGACCTCCCTGGTTTCTGATCTGCCTGGCTGACAGTGCCAGCTAAGTTTGTCATGCACATGATGCAATCAGTTTCTTGAAAATGGCTTTGCTTTGATATACCTATTGACTAAACATTTTGATTAGCCCTCAGGAAAACCCTCAGGAAAACCAGGTAGGGATTTTCTTTTCAGCTCATATTTTCATATGTCAATGAGCCCACCTCTGATTCATTCTTCCTTGTTTCTCCAATGGGGGTTGTGCAGCTTCCCCTCTGTTAGAGTTACCATATTTTGAAAAGCAAAAAAGAGGACATGTTTCCCAACTGCCTACTCCAAACAATGATCACTATGACAAATCTCGTTTTAAATACCCCTACTATTTAAACTGTTGATTGCTACTAACTAGGAATATTCTAAACCTTCCAACCTAAAAAAGGGACATTTTCATCTTTTTTTTTTAAAGAGCCCAAAAGACACCAAAAAAAGAGGACATGTCCTTTCAAAAGAAGGCATCTGGTAACCCTACCTCTATGCAATACCTCCTTTATTTCTGCTGGCATCTTCCGGGCAACAGGAGCTGAACACTCAAGATGTGGAAGAAATTTGAATGCAGATCACACTGAATTCACAATAGTGAGCCTGGGAAAATCTTGCTGAAACTCTATAACAGCAAATGAGGAAGAGGGATGTCAGGCATCTGTTGTAGATATAACCTGCAGAGGCCTCCAGCCTTCCTTTAGCAATCCATGATGCTCTTCATCTCAACTCAGTATCTGTTGCTAGGATTTGGGGTATGACTGCCTGGCTGCCGCCCATGCTCTCTATTTGATACTTTAATGCTAAGCCAGGCATGGAAGAAAGGTCCCTGAAAAAGGAAGGTACCCTTTCTTCTGGAACATCCCATCTCTATTATTGTAAAGCTGACAGTGTGCATGACACACAAACCACTGGTCCCACAGTCAACCTACCTGTTGTATGAATTATGGGTAGACTAGCATGAGTTGAAAAAACCATGATGCAGATGGCCAGCAGGTATTGGAGGTACTGAATGAGTTCCAACTCCCCAAATAAGTCTTCATCTGTCTTGCCTCCTTCACTGTCTGTGGTTATGAAGATGCCTTGCTGAGTGGATCAGACCAAAGGTTAATCTACTCCAGCTGAGAACTTTCTAAACAGTGTGTGATGGCAATGACTATTTTCCCTTTGCAGCTAGAGATCAGAAGTAGACTGTGTAGAGGTATATGCAGGGTTTGCTTTTAGATTTCAGTATGCTGGGTCCAGGGCCGGCTCTTCCACTAGGCCAACTAGGGATACGGCCTAGGGTGCAGATCTCTAAGGGGTGCAGCGAGGCCCCTGCCGCCACCCATCCACCCCCAGCATGGCTTTCTGGGCACCTGCTCTACAGCGCTCCACTTCCCGCCGGCTTGCTTCGCCTTGCACCCCCGGAGGGAGAGAGGGATGGGCGCCCAAAGGGGGGAGACAGACAGACAGCGAAGCCATCGCTGCCCAAGCCGGCAGGGCCACTCGTAGCCCAAAGGTGCCCCTAACCCTGCAGTGCCCGGCCAGAAGACCCCCCCCCCCTGCTGTCGCTGCTTCTCTCCCCCTCCAGCTGCAGTCCCTGCCCAGGCCTCCCAGGGAGTCCACAACTCCACACTGCAGAAGAGAGGGCCAGGGTTCCCTGGACGCCTGAGCCAGCAGCCCGGGTGAGGTACGTCGGGTCCCTTTCGGCTGGGTTACCAGGGGGAGGCCAGCAGCGCATTCTGGAAACTTTGTTGCCGCTCCATCTCTAGAGCGGCTGGTGCGGCAGAATGTTGAGGAGGAGATGAGGAGGGACATCTGGAGCAGCCCTGGGAAGGCTGGCCCCTCCATCCCAGGGTGGCCCCCATCTGAGCTGGGCCCCAAAGGTGCAGCCCCCCCCACCAGGGAGTTGGAACCCTCGGGAGGCTTCGCCGCAGGTTTCCGGGGCTCTGGATCGGCGTCTTTTGAGCTGCCTTCGGATCTAAGGTGGCACCGGGGGTCACCTTTCAAAACTTTTGTTATTTTCCCCTCTCCTCTTGGGAGAATTTCTAAAAAAAAAATTTCTATTAATATTTTCTTCGCTGGGAAAGAAAGAGAGAGAGAGAGAGAGAGAGAGAGAGAGAGAGAGAGAGAGAGAGAGAGAGAGAGAGAGAGAGAGAAAGAAAGAAAGAAAGAAAGAAAGAAAGAAAGAAAGAAAGAAAGAAAGAAAGAAAGAAAGAAAGAAAGAAAGAAAGAGAAAATCTCTCTTTCTGCCGAGGGGTCTCTTTCTGCCGGGATTTCTCCCCACACTGCCTCTCTCTGGTTTCATCTCCCCCGTAAGAATCAGAGCGATTCATGGAAGAAAGTCTTCCTTCTCTCCAGGCCCTGCCTGGAGGCTGACAACCCTGTAATTGGTGGGTGCCAGAAGGTAGCCTTGCCTAGTGTACCAAAAAACCTGGAGCTGGTCCTGGCTGGGTCTCTGTTTAATGATTTCTGCTATCTTATCTAATTCAAGCCCTCACCTGGATGACCCAGGCTAGCCTGAACTCATCAGATCTAGGAAGCTAACCAGGGTCAGTCCTGCTTAGGATTTGGATGGGAGACCACCAAGAAATTCTGGGGTCACTATGTGGAGGAAGGCAATGGCAAACCACCTCTGAGCATCTCTTGCTTGAAAATTTTGAAAGCGGGGTTGCTGTAAGTCAGGTGCAACTTGATGGCACTTTTCACATGCACGTCTAATTTAGCCTTCTTCAGTTTCCTGCAGTTATTTTGCTCCTACCTGAATTTTCAACTCCTTCCTTGGTCTCTCCTACTTGATACCCTCATTTGCTCAATTTCTACCATCTCTTGTTCTTTCACTCCCTTCTATCCATTCTCATTGGTTGAACTTGTGCTTCTTGAGCTTCATTCTTTTGTGATACTAGTGGGGAAAAAGTTCTTCAAATAATATTGTGAAGTACTCTCTGTCAACTGTGTTTAGGGTTGCAGCTTCAACAAGTTACTATCTTCACTCTTAGCAGAGACCGTAATGGATTATGGAATAGACTCAAAGGTGGTGTAGTGGGCATAATCTGCCTCACAGGGTTTTTGAGAGGATAAAATGGAGGAGGGGAGCAGCATGCATGCCACCCTAAACTCTTTCCAAGAAGGAGGGGATAAAATGTGATAAATAAGAGGAAGAATCATGCAAGCCAAGCTGAATTTAAGACTGGAAATTCAATAGTGTAGTCCGGACTGATGAATGAACGTTGTATTTGCAGTCCATCTCTTGTCTTGCTTGCTCTGGTGCTTTTGTTTACTCTTTGCTTGTTTGGGTATTCTGAAGTGCAGGTCCTGTGGAGAAGACATGGTTTGCTACTGTGTCTCATATGGTATTGCAGAGTAGATCCTCAACAGTCAGATTTCAATAAATACCTCAGTTAAGGGGAACTTGTTAAAATTAGGGCCAAGCTGTTTACAAATTCACTCTCACCTAAGGTGAAAACGAATGCCTATTTTTGGCTTTTTTGCATGATGTTTGTTCAGATTTATTTACAATTCACTATTGTGGCTTGGCACTGACCTATTTTGACATCAGTGTGTAATTGTATCATAATGCAGCACCAGTATGTTCCATGACCTGCTTTTTCTTGACCTGCATGTCTAATGGCAGGTCATTTTCTCTAGCATTGCAGCTTGTTGGCTGCCTAGTATCACATGATACGACATGATACGACATGGAAGTCACTGCTATCTATGGAGAGTTCAATGGCTGCTGAATCAACAGTGGAAGCATTGACAGCTTGTCCCTTCTCTCCCAGCTGCACACCTAGGCCTTTTTTGTTTTGTTTTCTATGTGCCACAAGATGTACTAGCATTTTCTGAACAGTAATTTAAAATGTTTTTCTAAACAGAAAGATGGGCTATAAATGTTGTTGATGACACTCTATATACTATATCCCATTGAACGGGCTTTTGGTGTAAAAATAAAAAAGGATCAATTTGTCTCAACTGTAGATAAAACTAGCAAAACTTGTGCTTTCTTCTTATAAATGAAGTTCTTATGTTGATGCTCTATCATTTTTGCCACTGAATTCTCAAATGAAACACTCCATTATTATCTGAAAAAAATAATTACATTGGTTTCATCATGAAGGAGTTGGGATCTTAACAGGCTAAGTAAAGCTTGCATCCATGGTTTGAAATACAAAAGGGCTTCTCTTCCTTAAGAGACACACTCCATGCTATTAAGAAAATTGAGAGTTCGGAGAAGGTAGGCAAGGTGAAGGAAATGTCAGACAAATATAATTGGTATATTCATAACCTCTGGGCTCCTGCCACCCCCTGCCTGTGGAGCAAAAATGCCAACCATTTGGTCCGTGGGTTTTTCCCCGGCAGCGGGTAAGTTGCTGAGAGGCGTAAGCAAAATGTCCCAGCTCTACACTTTTCTGACTCTATAAATGGGAGCATTCCTGAAAAGGAATCAACCAAAGGCACCGACCCAGTAGCCATCAGCAGTGGGGACCAGGTTTTCTCCTGCTTGTTACATGGAAGTGATACAATGAGCCATTGAAAGAATTCTGAAGATGGAAATGATTGAGGAGCCTATTTACTGGGGAAAGAGGGAAATGAAGAAAGGGAAACCAGTACCTGGCTGGTGCCCATGAAAAAGAGTGCAATAGAAGGCAATGCTGAAGCAGCTGGAGAGAGGAAGAAGCTGAAGGGATGGGTCAGGCACTGGCCTGTGCACAGCAAGGTTAGTCCCGAGGTTTTGGGAGATAAACCATTACTTTCTGTTCTGCAAGCAGATGGATTGGGGATGGAGCGGGAGACTCATGCTCTTGTGCATAGAAGCAATCTGGGCAGGAGAGTCCAGAGTTGCTCCACCTGCCAGAATCCTTTATAATTCCTAGGAAACACTCATTTTGCAGGATGATCAAGGACTTGTCCCTAGAAGACTCATAAACAAAAGTGAAAAGAATGTGTGCATTGATTTCACCTCCTTATTTCGCCTTTCTTATCTAATATCCAATGGCAAATCAAGCCTGCATAATGGAAATCATTCCATCACATTCCTGTTTCTTGAAATCAACCTTTAATATGTTTGTTCCCAACTACTATCAGAGACAGGCTAGTGTGCAAGGGGACCTTGTATCCTGACACCTTCTAATGTGTGGCCTTTCTGATGTCATCCACATTGTTGCAGAGACAGCAGTCTAACATGGAATCGCCCACAGTTTGTACTCAAAATGCTTCTCTTCAGAGTCTTCAGGGAAGAGAGAGTTGCAGATTCAATTCTGGTTGCAGCCATTGTTGAACATATGATCTGTAAAGGCTCTGTATGCATCATGTAGATTCCACCATCTGCCAAGATCCTGAACTGACCCAATT
Source organism: Gekko gecko (assembly GCA_029375565.1). Lineage (NCBI taxonomy): Eukaryota > Metazoa > Chordata > Lepidosauria > Squamata > Gekkonidae > Gekko > Gekko gecko. The sequence continues at coordinate 223,004,952 of JAPDNY010000002.1, forward strand.
CTCTCTCCTCCTTTTCTCTAGAACTCTTGGGATCAACGAAGCGGCTGAATGTGAACTACCAGGATGTGGATGGGTAAGTATTAGCCTGATAAGGCTGTGCTACTAAGGTGGAAGTAATGATGGTGAGCATACTAACTGATCAGGACAAGAAGGTTTTACAGTGATTAGACTGACCCTCCCCTTTTGTTTGTTGCCGATGGTTCAGTCATTTGCTCTGCAGTGACTTTGGCTCAGTCACTCCAAGACAGAAATCCAAAGCCAAGAGTGTAGAAGGGAGCCCAATCATGAAAGTTTGTAGAAGCATATGTTGCACTGGATGGTTTAGTGGAGCCTGCAAGAAATGAGTGACTTAAGGACTGTAGCTGTAGACACTTAGGGCGGCAATTGCCCCTTACCAGCAGCTGGGAAAAATATATTTTGCTAACCTAACTCTTGGAAAAGTACAGTCGCTTCCTCAAACACTGACAGGCAATCACAGTGGATTAAGGTCATAGCAAGCCTTAAAATTTAGCTTATGCTGCTTTATGATTGGTATAAATCCTGTATTGTTGTGCTTAACACTACTGATGTTACTTGTCTCTGGTCTTAGAAGTCTGTATAGCAAATTTTCTTCCAACCTCATTTGCTTCCCGAAATAAGCTATTCTAACAAAGATATTGCATAACTTCCACAGATTTTTCAAATGGATGTTGAGATGAATGAGGCTTTGTCACATTTGAGTCCTATGACAGAGTCCTAGTGGTAAGGGTAAAGGCAAGGGCAAGCCAAACACTAGACTGTGGGCCAAGATTTAGTCTGAGATAAAGATCTTTACAAAGGGGCTGTCCAAGGAATGTGGTCTGGGAGCTTGCCAAAATCTTATAGCCAGAAGTTTCCATCGCTCAATCCCACAGACTTGGAACAAGCAAAGCACAAAATAGGTAGAGAAGAACAAGGCATGAAATCAAGATATAGAGATAACGGCCACCAAGAAGAAGAAGAAGAAGAGTTTGGATTTATACCCCGCCCTTCACTGCCCAAAGGCGTCTCAGAGCGGCTTACAAACTCCTTTCCCTTCCCCTCCCCACAACAGACACCCTGTGAGGTAGGTGGGGCTGAGAGAACTCTAACACAAACTGTCCTTGAGAGAACAGCTGTGCCAGAGCTTGTGACTGACCCAAGGTCACATCAGCAGGTGCAAGTGGAGGAGTGGGGAATCAAACCCGGTTCTCCCAGATAAGAGTCCGCGCACTTAACCACTACACCAAACTGGCTCTCCAGAGCAAGCCGTCAGGAGTTTGCTAAACTTGGAAGAGCACATGTTGACAGAGTGAGCAAAAGATCATCCAGTTACAATGACAAAACTATAATGGATGATTGTTAAGATGGCTGTGGGAGATATTCAGGCTGTAGTTCACTAAGGGGTATCTCACGAAGACCATGGATTGCTCCAATGCAAGGTTTTAAGGATTGGATTGCCAGTATACACTTCTGCTGTAAAAATTGAATGAATATCCAGGACACCACTTGTGGAAGGCAGAGGGTGGCCCCTGCCCAAGTGTAAGGCCATATGCAATAATACCTCAGGAGTTATGAGTTATGAATGATTTTAAAAAGTAACTACAAAAGTCACTCAAAAATGTTTTTGCTTCTGATAGTGAAAACTAAAATGGTGTTCTTGTTGGATGCTGTTAGGATAAATGTAATTTGAAAAGCAGTAACTTACATGTTTTGGTATTTGGGCCACATAAGTTCCAGAGTGAGAGAAAAAGAGAGTTCTGTTTTATTTTCAGGAAAGGCAATCAGCCTCTACTTCTCCATAGACGATACATTAAATGCTGTGTACAGTGACTGGCTGGATACCGGGGTGAACTTTTACAAAACAGCTGAGGAATGTAGTTGGCTACAGTGATCTAACTCCTTTCTCTATTGCAGTTATATAGGCTGTTTTGTAAATTAAATCCCAGCTCTAGTTCCTTATTTGTATTCTAAATGCAAAAAGGCAATTACAATTACTAAAGCTGCATTCCTAAGCACACATCCATGAAAGTACATTCTACTGAAATCAGCAAGACCAAACATCAGTGTCAATGTAGCATTTGCTGTTGAATGGCAGATCTGTTTTATAGATCCCCTGTAAGTGCTTTGCAGCAAAACCAGTTCTTGCTCAGTTAACCAGACCCAAGTAGTGAGAGGCAGAATACATTGCAAGGGTGTTTTGTTTTGTTTTTTGTTGGGTTACTTGGGTCTATCTTGAGAAATTGACAACAGAAGTTTTCAAGCTTCTCCTTAGCCCATTTTCAGGAAAAGTGATTTGAGGAAAATGCCATTCTCTCCTTCCCCCCAAACAAAGAGTGTGTTTACTGATGTACAGGTAAATAAGACATGGGGACATCTTTTTAAAATTGTGGAACCTCTGCTTATAGATGTCACATCCTTTCATTTAGTTTAGCCAAAATCTCAGAAATCTGGGCACCATAATTTGCAGGCTGTGCAAAGTATCTCTGAATACCCAAAACGATGAGTTAGCTTCACTCATTTATATTGACTCCAATAGTAAAGGCAGCAAACGAAGGAGCCATAAAGAGCCCTCCTGTCTGACCCTTTTTTCAGTGTCTGGAGACAAAACGGAATTTTCGGGTTAGCCCCTAGGCAATAAATAGCAATCGCTGATAGCCTCATTTGCCCCAGTGCCATTCTCTTCTCCTCCAGTGCCATTATTGGCAGGGCAGTCTCTGTGTTTTTAGGCAATATGGCAACATTAACTGTGCCAAAATTAATTCCTGTCTAGAAAATGGTGACTAATGGTGTTGGCAATGTTATCCTCATTGAGTTTACTCCCTTTGCATCAGGATATCTGTTGTTTAAGAGCATTTGCTTAGTGTCTGCAACAAGGCATTCTTTCTTTCTACTGACCCAACCGAAAGGGCTAAGGCAGAACATCTGCAGTGCTCATGAAAACAAAATCAGGGAGCAAAAGCAACCTTCCTCTTAGTGCTGGGTCTGTTCATGGCTGAGGGTTAATGCATACTTTTTGTCAGGGCCCAGTGGCTTCTACAAGCCTGTTGCTCAAACATTTTGGCAGAGTTTAGCAAATGTGGTTGGATGCCTGCTTGCAGGGTCCCCTGCTCCGTCCTTGTTCTTTGGCGTCTCTGTCTTTAGCAGCTGTGTGACAGTCCGGTGAGGCTTTGGTCATCATCACTCTGGCCCCTGCTGAATTTCTGACTGTCATGCAGCTGTCACAAATACAGGAGTTCTTCTAAAAAGAAACACAGAAGCACCCTGAGAAAATTAGGTGCCGCCCACAGGGCAGCAAATTTCCTTGTTTGAATGAAACAGAGAGTATCTGAGTTTTACCCTGGGCTGGCAGGCTGCTTGTAAGTGCTTACCCCTGCTAGGCAATGGCAATACGACCTCCACAACCCTATTCATTAGAGATCTTTGGGCCTGCCTTTGGAATGGGCACAGTGCCCCCTTGGTGCCTCTGGCCAGTCTCCTGGCTGCAAGGATCCCTTATTCCCACAGAGAGGTTACCGTGGGGATAATTGGAACATCTAGGCCTGCAGCAGAGACGCAGCATGAGGTGACTGCTAGCTGGCTGCCTGGGGTTAAGGACGAGACCTCCCTTGTGGATACCATCAATATACACTAGGAGCTTTTCCTGGTATCTGGCTCTGAAGGGTCTGCTATTCATGCCTCCCCTCCCCTTCAGACAGGCTCCTAGTCTAATGGGACAACAGCTTCCAATCTGCCATGGCAACCCCTCAGTGCCTAACAGTTCCAGAGGCTGGGCTGCGGCTGCTTGCTCGCCGCACTCTTTGAGCCTCGCTGGGGATAATGCCCCTGCTTTGAAGCCTCGGAGCTCTCCATTGCCATGGGGGGGGGTTGGTTCCTGTGGGCTCTAAGCCTGCCTGGGTCTTTTTGAATGAATGAATGAAATCACCACTAAGCAAGACGAAGGCGGGAGCTGCTAGGGGGAGAACTCTGGATAAACAAGCCTCTTTCACAGACAAGGAACACAGGCACTATTCATTCTCACTGGCCTCACACACTTGGACAGTAGGAAAGCCATGCTGGGAGAGAGACGACCATAGTCAAGGCAGGCTAGGAGAGTTGGGACAGGGGAGGAGGTATGTGCCATGCCGGGGAATAGTGTGTCATCTGTCCCCAAGCTAGAGATAGTAATATTGGTCTTTCTGTCTGCCTTTTCTGGTGCTGCCTAGAAAACAGGGAGCCACCCACCCATCCCTGACCTTCTGTAAATAGTAACCCACTAAGCTGACCCTAATAATACTTACAGGACTTTGCATGCAATTCCCCCCTTAAGTAGAAGTGAAAGAACCAGATTCAAAGAAGGTTCCTGTGGCTTTAAGAGCTGCATAGCAGTGAGAGGTTTGAGGTATGTGTCCTGTCATTTTAGAATTTGGAAGAACAGAACTTCTTCTTGCCTGGTAACTATTAAAGATCCTTGTTGGAACACTCTGTTAAGCTAGACATTAATATCCATAAGACCCAAACTCTGTTGTATTCCATACCTTCCTGTGTGTTTGATCATAGTCAAGGCTCAATATGGCAACTTTCCGAAAGCCCACTATTATTATTTTTATTTATTAATTAAAATATACCTCACCTAAAATAATAATAAAAATGTGATAAACACTGGATAGTCTGATAAAGCAATTAGTAATACTAATACAGGGAATGTACCTCTAAAAAGTGCAGGAGGAAAAAAGAAATCTTCAACTGGCACCTATTAGAACCAACTAGAAATTGCTCTGGGTGCCCTAGAACCATGGCAGCACAAGGATATACATGGTGAGGTCTCTGGAGAGGACAGTAGTTTTGTGAGTCTACTGAAATGCAGGGAAATGGAGACATTGTTAAACATTACAGAAGAGGTGTTAAACTCATTTATTATGAGGGCCAGATCTGACATAAATGTCACCTTGTCAAGCTGGCCATGTGTGCCGTAAAATGTAAAGCCATGCACCAAAGATATAGACTTTATAAATGACACAGGCAAACCCAATTAATTGATTCCTAGGAGTGAAAGCAATTGATTTACTGGGAAATCCACAAAACCCAGATAAATGTATTTAATCACATGCAAGACTAGTTTGTTTCCAAGGGATACCATAAAGGGGGGGTATCTTACACTTTCATACAAATAAGTTATTTTGTATATATAGCACTTTTAGGAGATGAGTCATCTTCCTTGCAAGTAGATAAGGTAGTTTTTCAGGACACCCCCCCCATCTCTTGCTCTTTGTTTCATCTCTTCCCCCATCCTACCGCTAAGACTCTTGAGGAGGCACACCAGACTCCCCTCTCCACCACTCCATCCCCACCAACAACAACAACCCTGTGAGATGGTCCAGGCTGAGTGACTTGTCCCGGGTGACCCAGCCAAGTTCCTGGCTTGGGGGGGGGGATCTGTACCTGGCTTTGCCAGATCTCTCCACTGCCAGTTCCTATCCATCCTGCATTTCCCACAGAAGCAGCAGGGCTGTGGGGAAGGCCTGACAGAGAGGCTGTTTCTGAACCTTCCGAGGAGTGCTTTCTGTCCTCCCACAACCCTGGGCTGAGAACAGTGTGGGGGAGAAGGGAGATCGCCATCCTCCACCTTCTCCAGCACTAACTCTGCCTCCCAGTTCTGCAGCTGTTCACACTTGCGACAGCGACAGTGGCACCCTTTCCCTCTTTCTTCCTCCCTTTTTCCCTTTGCTTCCAAGTCTGGGACGTCTTTCCTCTCAGAGTGGCATGCACAGGACAGCCCAGTTACCTCCCAATCCATTTGCCAGCCCTCCCCCTCCTCTTTCCCCTGCTGGCCCCATTCATTCATTAACAAACCGCCACTCCGCATGCCCACTCTTGCCAACCCCCCTTATGGTTGCTGTTTAGTGCAGTGGTGGCAGCGCCAGCAGCTTGGCTCCAACAATCCTCACTTGAGCTGTGGTCAGATGAGGCGGGGGGGAAACACCACTCCTCCTCTTTCTCTGCCTTTGCTGCCATTCCACCCTCCACTATTTTATGTCAGCCTCATAGTCCTATCCCCTAGCAATTTCCTTTCTATTTCTTGACAGCTTTGACCACACACATCACTGCATGCACCCACTCGCCTGCCCCCCCCCCCGAGCAGCCTCCTGCTTTCCCTCCCTCGTACCAGTTGCTTGCAGACCAGATAAGAGCCATGGATGGGCTGCTTCTGGCCCCTGGGCCGTATGTTTGACACCCCTGCATTAGGGCCTGTCTGGTCAGTGCTGGGAAGCTGTAAGCAGCAATGGATCACAAAGAACTGGATTTTCCAAATGTCTCTTATTTAAGTCATGCCTCTCAATTTAAAAGGCTCTTCTTTATTTTGGAAATGAACAGCTTGATAAAGCAGAGCAGATGTATCTTATTTCAAAACATGTCAATTCCTAGAATACTATAAAACTGACATCATGGCTTCTTACATTGTTTCAGCTTAACACACCTAGAAAATTATTTAAGAGGTAATGTAAGATCTGTGATTCTGCAAACTGCAGTTGACACTGAAAAACAGTTACGACAAAATGTTCAACAAAAAGAATGCTTTGTGTAACTCAAAAGTTTACATACTTTCCTACATTAGAGGGCTCTTCCAATAAGAAATACTCAAGTTGCTTGTTTTGTAGGCACTGTTCCGTGAGGCAAACAGTGGCAGGTGTCTATACCAGACTTTCCAAGGCCGAAGGGAGGGCAACTTCTTTGAAGCGCATTGGGTGGGCCTATAAGTGAACTATCTTGCCTCTGCAGGACCCTAACAGTATAAGATTTTAGTCACTTTATTTTTATTTATTTTATTTATTATTTATTATTTCAATTTATATCCCGCCCTCCCTGCAAGCAGGCTCAGGGCGGCTTACACTCATTGGTACCCTGTACCGTAAAACTATATACAAAAATTAAAACATTTAAGCATCATGAATTAACATTGCACAATTAGGCATTAAAACATTAGCATTAGAACCATCCAATAGTGACGGTATCATCTTTGGATAATGAGATGACCTACTGACAGTTGTTTCCAGCTTAATGGCAATTTCTCCTCAAGTTTATTGAGGGTTCCTCCCTTTCCAGTGTTTGTTTCCATGGTCATCCAAGGGTCATCCAAGAGTCACTGGGAAACATATAGAAAGAGTGTAGGGGGGAATAGAAAATATATCTGCTATTTCACTGACATAACTCAAATACAACTAAAATTCTTGAGCACATGAAAGGGGAAAAAATGATGCTACAATAGTTTCCTGAAACTAGGGTTGCCAGTAGGGATGGGCACGAACCCAGAAAATGGAGATTCATCCCAGTTCATGGTTCATGAAGTCCCACAAACCATGAACTGGGACAAACCTCTCCCACTTTGTGAACTGGTTTGGGTTCGTGAGGTTTGTGAATCTCCCCCCTCCTTTCTTCTGGGAGTAGCTCCCCAAGGCCAGAGGAATGGAACGGAGATCTTCCCTCCCTCCTTTCTGCTGGTGGCAGCTCCCTGATGTCAGCAGAATGGAAGGGGGGGGAGGTCTTCCAAACCCCATTTAAAGGGAACATTTAAGGGGAACATTCCCTTTAGATGGGTTTTGCAAACAGACACCATGTGGGAGTGCAGTTCAAGTGGAGAATTCACCACTTCCAGGTGAATTGACTGCTTGGACTCCACTCCCACGTGGCATCCACTGTCAAAACCCATTTAAAGGGAATGTTCCCTTTAAATGGGGTTTGCAAGTGGGGCCTGTGCAGAAGTGGAGTCCGAGCAGTCAATTTGCCACTTCGACTTCACTCCCACGCTAAACTGGTTCATTTCACTCCCCCCCGCTTGGAAGCAGGTGGAACAAAACTGACCAGTTTAATGGCTGCTGGCCATTTAAACCTAAAAGCTGATGCCACACCTGCTGAGCTGCTGGGTTTAAATGACTGGCAGCCATTTCAGGGGTTGGTTTTGCTTCCCCTTGCTTAGAAGCAGGGAAAGCAAAACTGACAGGTTTAATGGCTGCCAGCTGGCCCACAAACTGGTCCCACGGACCACACAAATCTCTGTGGAAAATGGTTCAGTTCCTGTGTACTTCATAGAAGAAGCGATTGCATGAAATGAAGTTCATGAACCACAAACTGGGTTTGGTTTGTGACAAACTTCAGCTTGCAAATTGGTTCGTGTCCATCCCTAGTGGTGAATTCGCCGCTTGGATTCCACTCCTGAGCAGTGCCCACTTGCAAAAGCCATTTAAAGGAAACGTTCCCTTTAAATGGCTTTTTCAAGCCATTTCAGTGATCCCTCTCACTCCCCCTGCTTCCGGGGGGGGACGGGGACAAGAGGGATTGCTGAAATGGTTTGCATCCATTTCATCCTGTTATGCTGAAATACATGCAAGCCATTTCAGCTATCCCTTTCACTCCCCTCCACTTGGATCCCTGAAATGCTGAAATTTAAAGGAAACCTTTAAATGCCTTCTCAGTTCACTTGTGAGTCATGCCACAGCAGTGGCACAGTTTGCAAAAACCATTTAAAGCTTGCAAAAACCCTCTAAATGGTTTTGGTGGTGCAGCTTGGAGAAGGCATTTAAAGAGATTGCAGTCTCTTTAAATGCCTTCTCCAACCCCCTCCGCCAGCGCCAGCATGTCTGCCGACACAAACCAAATGAACCCACCTGGGAAGTTCATGGGAGGTTTGTAGGGGCTTGTGAGGTGGGTTGGCATGAACCAAAGTTCACAAACCGCAAACCGGGCCCAGTTCATGATGTATTTCGGATTGTAATTTGGTTCGGGCCCATCCCCAGTTGCCAGGTCCCCTTTGGCTGCCGGCGGTGGTTGGGGGAAGTAGGGTTGCCAGATCCAGGCTGGGAAGCTCCAGGAGATTTGGGGATAGAACCTGGGGATGATAGGGACCTTGGTGGTATACAGTGCCAAAGAGCCCACCCCCCAAAGCATCCATTTGTCCAGGAGAACTGATATCTGTAGTCTGAAGATGTGCTGTAATTTTGGGGGATTTCCAGGTCCCACCTGGTGGCTGACATCTCTACCTGAAACAGTGGATTCTGGTGACTAGTAGACATTTGAAAACTTACTGCATAGCTTCAGTAACTGTTTGAGGAAGCTTAACTAATGTCAGGACTGCCAAGAGCCTCCATGCCCCCTCCCCAGCAAATATTCCCTCCGTCTCCTTCACATTCTGAAAAATCAGACACACACCTGTCTGGAACCAGTAAATTGCTGTTATGCCCCAAAGGCACCTTGCCTGGCTGCTTGGACCCTTAAAGTGATCCTGGAATATTGTCCCCCTTGTCCCCCACCAGCAATCCTGGTCACTGTTTTGTTTCCTTGGATATCCAAGGCAGGGTGATAGTTGTAGACACATGGTTGGTGGCTGCAAATAATCCTCTCTTTGTGTGATTACAGGCACTCAGCTGTGAGGTTTTCTACAACTACATTGTTGTTTCTGGTTGTTTGTATCAACCTAAAATTTACTCAGCTGGTGTCAGAATATTGCGCAAATAATTGGATGCCTGAGCCTAGAAATGGTCGACATGGAAGCATAGATTGGGTGGCCTAGCTTGTGAGCAATGGAGTCACTGGAGTTTGCTGCCTCTTATCATGTCTCCCTCCCTTCTTGTTCTCAGGTTTTCTGCGCTGCATCATGCAGCCTTGGTTGGAAGCCTGGAGCTTATTTCCTTGCTGTTGGAAGCACAAGCCACTGTGGATATTAAGGACATCAACGGTAAACAGCTTGTTTATCTCAGAATCCTCCCCACTCTTGCTGAAGGAATTGAAAACCTGTTGTTGTCCCAGCAAACACTTTGAGGGAATCACCATATGCTACGAAGGGGAAAGTGCCTACTGCTGCTATATAACAGGAAAAAATGTTTCCAAGGCAATACAGTTGGATTATTGTTTGGGTATAATTAACAGGAAGCTTCCCACCATGAATCCTCTGTTCCTACAAGATCTATGAAGGGACTGGCAAAACTAGTAACTCAGATGTTGTTGTGCACTTGGCTTTGCTTTACTGGGCCTAGTCCCATAGTGTGGCCTTGTAATTACCACTTTAGGCTGAATGTCTTCCTTACACTGTCTCCCTACAGGAATGCGCCCCCTACACTATGCTGCCTGGCAAGGGAAGGTGGAGCCGGTGCGCCTACTGCTACGGGCAGCTGCTTCAGTCAACATGGCATCACTGGATGGACAGATCCCATTGCACCTTTCTGCACAATATGGCCATTATGAGGTGGTTAGTATTAGACAAAGTGGGGCAAAGGATGCTGCATCTCTTGATCAGTTCTGCACCATGGCCACAAGTCCCAAAGCCTTCTGTCTTTACCTACCACCACCTTATTTTCTCATGTGTTTTGCCCATGCCCCATAAACTAGCTGAGAGCTATGCTATAATACCACCATGTTAGCAAGTGAGGTTTCTTTTGGAAACTGTATTGAATCACAACTATCACTCAATGACAAAAATAATCTTGGTTTGAGAAGGAGGAAGAATCTGTAGTACTATACAACCTAGGTTCGAACTATAAATAAGGCTGTATGTAGTTTGCACTACAAAAATTGACACTTCATCAGTGACTAGAATAGTCCATATTTAGTCAGTTTCATTAGGGTCAGGGGGCAAACTTTGATCCTAAACTTCACTAAAATTCGGTACTTTATAATGAGGACCAGCACACGCATAGCCACGGTGGGGCATTTAGGGCATGTGCCATGTCACTCATGGCACAGGCCCCACAACTCCCACTGCCCCTGGCCATGCCCTTACCTACCAGCCCGGCAATGGACATGGAGGCAGAGGTTGCATGGCTGGAGCACAGCTGGAGTGCTTGTTCACCAGCCTCGGCCAGAATGCATCAAGGCCCGCCTCCTCCACCACCTCCTGCACCCTCTCTTTCTCTCTCCCTCCTCCTCAGCACCCTCTGGCCCCAGCTGTGGGCCAAGCTACAGAGCACAGAACTTCCATGTGGGGGGCTACAGCCATCACCCTCTCAGTCAAGAGGCAGAGATTAAGGGGGTTACCCTCAGTGTGCTCCTGCGCTCTACTCGGGAAACATTCAGTACCCTCAGAGTTATTCGGGGGGGGGGCAGTGAGTTCTGCTTAGTACCTTCCCCACTCTTACAAAGACAAGCAACAGAACTTGCCCCTCATGAATTACAGGCATCCCTTGTCCCCTCTTCATTCAAGCCATCAGGAGACCTGTGGCTCACCTTCTCCGGAGACATCCCCTCCAGTGCCCACTGGCTTTGCAAGGCTGCCAGTGAGCTGCTGAAAGGGCAGGGGGTCATTCTTCAGCCCCTGAGTCTTGGGGACAGAAAGTCAAGATTTTTTTAAAAAAACTTGCTGGTTGAGCATTTCATTTATGCCCCACAGGATTTTCCAATTCCTCACCAACCAAAATTTTCTGGCTATGCCCCTGAGGACCAGAAACCTGCTTTATTTTTTAATATAAGCCGTGATTCTCTGGAGCTTGGCACTGTATCAGATAACAGATCCTGTACAGACATAAGAAATCTATAGCTATAAGGATTGTGCTTTATGCCCACTATATAAAGCAGTTCCTGCTTCCCTTCCCATGCAGGAGGCATATGAGAACACCATGAACTTATCTTTACTCTGTAGTTATTACCCTAAAGAAGGACTTGAACAATTTGAACAGTTTGTTCTCTAACAAACTGGAAGTATTTGAGTACCTCTGACTTAGGCCTCTCAAGTTAGACCAAAAAGGTAGAAGAGTAGCAAAGGCAGATCACTAGGGAATGTGGAGATGGTTTCTTGGACTGGATGGGGGGCAACTGCAGAATATTGTATGCATTTTCTTTCCATGTTTTGGCCCTTCCTTCTGTAGTCAGAGATGCTGCTCCAGCACCAGTCCAACCCATGCCTCATCAACAAGGCCAAGAAAACCCCCCTGGACCTGGCTTGTGAGTTTGGAAGGCTGAAGGTAAGCAGAAGCTGCTGTTGCCGTTGAGGAGGATTCATAGACCCAGGTCTCAAGGGTACTGCTGAAAAGTGCTCTGGCCCTAATCCACACCCGTGCATGAAAGGTTTACTAGTATAAACATATGAAAAGTTTACTACCTGTGAAGAATTTGAGAGCCAGTGTGAGGCAGAGTAGTGAACTGGGCCTGGGGATACTGAGATTCAAATCTCTGCTCACTTTGAAACTCCCTGGGTGACCCTGGGCCCTCCATGAAGATAGATCCAGATGGTCAGCCGTGTTAATGTGAAGCAGTAGAACAAATTTAGAGTCCAGTGGCACCTTTAAGACCAACAAAGGTTGATTCAAGGTATGAGCTTGTGTGCCTTGCACACGAAAGCTCATACCTTGAATAAACCTTTGTTGGTCTTAAAGGTGCCACTGGACTCTAAATTTGTTCTTGGGCCCTCTAGTCGCTTTCAGCCTGATGTACCTCACAGAATTTCTGTGAGGATGAAACAGAGGAAAGGAGAACAGTATATGTCATCCTGAATTCTATGAAGGAAGTGCAGGATAAAAATGTAATGAATAAATTCAGCAAACCCATATTGTCCCCCTCTCTCCATGGAACTTTCCTACAACAGCATCATAATGCCATGTAAGGCTGCTAGCATGTGTACATTCCATATGGAACAATATTCCACAGTTCTTCATTACATCCCTAGCAGTCCCAACCAAGCTGAAATGATTTTCTGTGGCAGCCCATTCATACATTATGAAGAGTTCCGAAGGGCTGCATTGTAAGGCCTTGTACTGACTTGTGCTGGAACATAACAGAGTCTGAATTCCCACTGCATCCTGGCTGCAGGGCCTTCACCACCACTCCCGTAGGAAACCAGACAGTGGCTAGGCCACTTTAATCCCTCCAGGCTATGAAGGCAAGCTTCAAGGCCAGCTGGGACAGGAGGCCTGGAATTCCAACCTGGCAATGCTGGGAGGTGGTAGCTGTGGATTCCTGTCCCCAGCATTCAGGACAGGTGCAGAGCCTTCTCAACATTCCTGGGGTGGGAAGCTGAAAGGAAGAACAGCGAGACTGTAAACATGTGTGTACTTGGGAATATTAGCAGAGGGATCACATGAAAAGGAGGTGATGGAATGGCAACTTTTATTTCCATCACAAGGCAGGGGGTGGTTTGAATGTCCCTTTTTGTAATGCATAGGCTGTAAATAGCATAATAAATCCACAGTCTCTCTCTCACACACATACATACACACTGGTCCTCTGGGTGCAGACTGTACTTTGTTTATATGTGTGTAGGTGTTCCCGATGGGTGAGGCCAGCATGAGCTCGAAGCCCTTTTAGAAAAAGGCCCTGACAGGAAAAAAATGTTTTTGGCTGTAGTGACCAACTTTTCCCAGTTAACTATTCCAGGCCCTGCACTTGTGCCCCCTTGTAGCCCCCTCCCCCATGTAGAGAGATGCGAAGAATGCAAGACCTGGAAAGAGATCTTGAAGGAACTGGACAGGTGCAGTCTGGGAGTGAGGTGGCCAAGACAGTGACAATGAGGAAAATCATCTTCCAGGGCTTTGAGAGTTTCGAAGCAAAGCAGTGTGCAGCAGGTGCCTATCCCACTTATCCCAAATATTATATATTTATTTACTTCATCTATACCCACTCCTTTCTCCCCAGTGGGGACCCAAAGCAGCTTATATCATTCTTTCCATTTTATCCTCACAACAGCCCTGTGAGGTAGGTTAGTCTAATAGTGTGTCATGTGTGATTGGCCTAAGGTCCCCCAGCAAGCGTCCATAACAGAATGGGGATTTGAACCTGCGTCTCCCGGATCACAGCCCAACTGCTACAGTGCACTGGCTCTCTAGGATGGAAGGAGTGCCATCTGCAGAGATATTGTCACCCTTCAGGTTCTGAAAGGGAGAGAAACCTCATCATTTATTTGAGAACATGCTCATCATTGGTCTTTCCAGGAAACCAGTGTAATCTATGGTGACTGAAGAAAGTACAAGATGAGATCTTTTACACATGATCATGTAGCCATAAAAATAGCTAAGAAAATAAATTAGGGTTCCTGCCTTCCCACTCCCACAACAGGGGCTCTGATACCTTAACAGCTGCACAACATTAATTGAATGTCAGATTTCTTCCACCCTAATATCTCCAAATTGGGGAGTGCTTCACCAGTTGAATACACCTGTCACTTACCTTTTAAAGGTGCAGTGGAGCTGTCTTGCCCCAGAACAAGTAATTGACAGGACTGAATTTTTTTTAAAGGTGGCAATCCTAATTTTTTTTAAAAAAATTGTTTCTGCAAATGTATGTAATGAAATCAAGAAAATAATATGAATTGACATTGTTGATCTTTGTTAGGGAAATTCCTGGGCCATATTAATAGGGAAAGTATCTGCAGAAGAATTATAGGGATTTCTCACCTTCTTGTGGTCTAGTGGTTAAGAGTGACGGACTCTAATCTGATTCCCCCCCTCCTCCAAATGAAGCCTGCTGAGTGACCTTGGGCCAGTCACAGTTCTCTCAGAACTCTCTCAGCTCCACCTGCCACAGAAGGTGCCTGTTGTGGGGAAGGGAAAATGATTGTAAGCTGCTTTGAGACTCCTTAGGGTAGAGAAAAGCAGGCTATAAAAACCAAGTATTATCCTTCTCAGTGAAATTAATGGTCCTTTCAGAAGTCACATTAAATCAGCATTAGGCAGGAATGTACATGAGCCCAGTTTATTGCCACATTTGCAAGCACTCTTTGCTCCTTCCTTCTTTTGCAGAGTGTAACGGAGGAATCCTAGTTTAAAGCAAAATGGTCATTACATACGACATATGAATGAAAGCAGGTTAACTGGAGTTGGTTTCCCCTCCACACCACAAAACCAAGATTCTAAACCATAGTTTGATCCAGGTTTAGAATCCCGGGGGGAAGAGAACAAACTCTGATTACTCCACCAGCCTGCATTTTGGCACTGTGGGTGATCACAGTCTGTTTTAAGCCACAATGCTTTCATTGTAAAGGGAGGGGAGAAGAAGAATAGTGAAGCATGTGTGGGACCAGGGCAACCAGCTGCATTTGTTCACAGCCTGGCTTAAAGGAATGCCTGAACATGCTCTGAATCATGTAAACCAATCATGAGAATGTAGCAGAGACATAAAGGTTATGAACCAGATGCCTCCTGAGATGATCTAGCCCATTCTCTACCTCTTTTGGTAAAATGGGGCAAAATGAGCCAATACTGACTTTTGGGCAAAATAGCCAGGAATGTGGCATTCACAGTATACTATGTCCTTTCATAAATGCCCCTCTATGTGCCCCTCTTCTTTCCCCTCCCTCCATCCTCCACTCCTATCTGCCTTAGGTGGCCCAGCTGCTTCTGAACAGCCACCTGTGTGTTTCTTTGCTTGAGGGACAATCCAAAGACACAACTGACCCCAACTACACAACTCCTCTGCATTTGGCAGCCAAGAATGGGCACAAAGAGATCATCAGGTAACTCCTCCGCCACTGCAGGGAGTGGGGTGGAGGTGTTGGGGGATCCTGGCTTGATGGACTAGCATTACAACACAGGCCTTTGTCAGTGCACTTAGCTGCTGGGTCTGTTCACAACCTCCCTTTCCAACAGTATATCCTTCACAGTCTCTCAGCAGAAGGGGGTGGATCCTCTTTGCTCTGACCTCATGCTGGGAGGAAAGGAAGAACTACCACATACACCCATGGCGTAAAGGAAGACAGAGAATGCTGCATTTGCAAAGGACATTCTACCAACTTTCTCCACATAAGAGGACAGAAATAACTTGCCAGAGATCCAATTCACACATTACTAAGTCCAAGTGAATAAATGGACTGTTGGCCACATGTGTGCTGAGAGTTCCATGCTGGAAACTTAGTTCTCAGGCATGCACAGGCCCAGTTCAGAATGGGCAACCAAACAGAGAGAAAAGGTTCTCCAAAAGAGGGGGGAGGGACAAATAAGGACCTCTAAACAGAAAGGCAAGCAGTAATGACATAAATGTCCACTGATATAGCAGAAGCTAAGATGGCTAGAATGGCAATGGTGGCGTGCCTGTGACAAAGCTACAAGAGCATCTTATCGGTCATTTATAAGGACCTATGAGATGGCAGTTAGGGCCACTAAAAAAGAGTACTATGTGGCCTTGATTGCATCTGCGAGCTCATGCCCAGCCCAATTATTTAAAATGATTCAGTTTTTGACTACTCTGCCCCAAGGCAGACCAAATGCCAGGGAATTGGAGATTGGCTGTGAGGCTTTTGTGAGCTTTTTTGCAGATAAAGTCCTGTCGCTCTGCCGCAACCTCCCTGCCACAATTGAGACAGTGAGTGAACTTGAGGCTCCATGCATGTCTTCTAGTTGAGTTTTGGATCAGTATGCTCAGCTTAGCCTAGAGGAAGTTGGCAGAATACTCTCAACCGTATGTCCTACCACTTGCTGCCTTGATCCGTGCCCATCATGGCTTATTAAAGCTGGCCACGATGGGCTAAGAAATCCCCTAAGGGAGATTATCAATGTCCCTCTCTGAAGGAAATTTCCCTGGTGTACTTAAGGAAGCAGTGGTTCGTCCTCTCTAAAGAAACCATCCTTGGACATGGCCAAATTGGCAAACTATTGGCCGGTCTCTAACTTGCCCTGTCTGGGCAAGATTATTGAAAGAGTAGTGGCAATTCAGTTGTAGAGTTTTCTGGATGATGTTAATACATTAGATTCATTCCAGTCCAGCTTTCATCCGGGTCACGTGACTGAGACAGCACTGGTTGCCCTCATGGACAACCTCTGAAGGCATCTGGATTGGGGCGGATCAGTGGTGCTGTTGCTGTTAAACCTATCGGCAGCGTTCAACATGGTCGACCACCGGTTACTGATCCACCACCTCACCAACTCTGGAATTCAGGGGTCTGCCTTACAATGGCTTTCCTCTTTCCTATAAGGTCGGGGACAAAGGGTGACGCTAGGGGAGCAGCTGTCTCAAATGCACCCACCAGGGGCTGTCTTCTCCCCAGTGTTATTTAATATCTGTATGCGCCTCCTTGCCCAGATTGCCGAGGCATGAGCTGGGTTGTCATGGTGTGTGAGGATGACACTCAGCTCTATCAGTTGTTGGGCGGCCAGTCTGACTCAAAACTGGTAGACCTGACGTTACAGGCTGTAGCTGGATGGCTTAGGCTGAGTTGCCTGAAATTGAATCCAACAAAGACAGAGGTCCTGTGCCTGGGTTGGAGCAGTCCTGACCTTCAATGGTCCCACTCCTGACCTTTGATGGGGTGCCATTGGTACCAGTGTCGGAAGTTAGGAGCTTGGGAGTGCTTTTGGATGCCTCCTTAACAATGGAAGCCCAGGTAGCAGCCACTGCCAAGTCGGCCTTCTACCATCTCTGGCTGATCTGGCAGTTGCTTCCCTTCCTCGAATGCGATGATCTGGCGACAGTGATCCACATGATGGTCATCTCGAGATTAGACTACTGCAATAAACTACTGCAACACTCTCTACATGGAGCTGCCTTTGTCCCAAATCCAGAAGCTACAGCTGGTGCAGAATGCGGCAGCTAGGCTGTTACTGGGTCTCCCCCTGAGGGAACACATTCAGCCTGCGCTAAAAGCACTGCAGTAGCTACCCATCGCATACCGGGTTCGCTTCAAGGTGCTGGTTCTTACCTATAAAGCCCTACATGGCTAGGGGCCTGCATACCTGAGGGACCACCTTTTCCCATAGGTTCTCCAGAGGGTGCTGTGTTCAAGATCACAAAATCTCCTCACTCTCCCGGACCTTAAAGACGTCAGGCTGGCCACGACCAGGGCCAGAGCTTTCTCAGCAACGGCATCACTTTGGCTGATGTTTGGCTCCTGTGCGTGTCATTCCTCTGTATAGGTGAGGATATTAGAGCAGGCGGCCAGGGTGGATTAAAGGGTCTAGGTTACTTGGTTGATGTTAAACAGTTTGCTCAAATGCTTGGCAGAAGATCTCCATCTTGCAGGCCCTGCAGAATTGTGGTAGATCCCGCAGGGCTCTGATATCCTCCAGGAGCTCATTCCACCAAGGTGGCCAGCCTGACATCTTTAAGGCCGGGGAGAGAGAGGAGATTTTGAGATTTTTTTGGGGGGGGAGTCTTAAGCCCCCCCTCTCCATGCACGCCATGGTCCCAGTATGAATTAGGCCAATGAGAACCTAAGAATTAAATTCTCAGTACAGAACTCACAGACCATGTTTGTCAACAGTTCATGTGTGAATTGATTAAACCTTCTGTACTTTCTCCATCAGAGGAAAACAACTGTAACTGGCTCCTCAACTTCTCAGGAGTAATTTTTAACACCATGATTAAGCGCAAACTCTACAGCATCAAAGCTGTGACATAAATTATCATGAAACACCAATGCAAATATATCCACAGTGTCCTTCTACTAGTTAATCCCTCATGCAAAACAGATAACTTCCCTGATCGTTTCCTGTGTCTGCCTGCCGCCCTCCTTTTTTTGTTCCTAGCCTCTCAGTTGCCGCATGGTAGACATCAACATTTGGGCATCCAAGTCAAAGTAAGTTGTCCCACTTTTGGGGTGCTGGTATTGAATGTGGACATATTCCTTTCCTCACAGGCAGCTTCTGAAAGCTGGAATCGAGATCAACAAGCAGACGAAGACGGGCACGGCCCTGCACGAGGCAGCGCTGTATGGGAAGACGGAGGTGGTGCGCCTGTTGCTGCAGGTAAGAGGAAAGGAAAGCCACAGTCAAGGACAGGAACAATGGCCTTTTGAGAGAGGCCACAGACCTCAGAATGGCACTAGAAACAGGAAACAAAGAGCAGGAGTGAAAGCCCACAAGGACTAAAGGCCAAATGAGATGAGACAGTGTCCCTGAGTCTGCCCTGGGGATATGCTGCCATTTTGTATTAGTTCCCACTGAGAAACTCCTTTTAACAGTGCTGTGGGAGCCCAATTCTGGTCGGGACTGCCATGGTGCAGGGGAAGGAGGGGCTCCTGCTTACCTTCCTACACCATTTTCCTGACCTGAAATGATGCCACACGGGTGTATGGCAAACAATGCCCCCGGCACCATTTCAGGTTGGCAAAATGGTGCAGGGGGAGGCAGGAGCCTGTCGTCCCATTGCCCTGCAGTGGTCCCAGCCAGAATTGGGCCCTGACAGCACTATTAAAAGGAGTTCCCTGGTTGTAATTCACTGTTATAAGATGGCAGCATGTCCTCAGGGTTGTCTTGTCAGCCCTATGTGGACAATCAGTGGGTCAGTCCTAAATTGATCACATTAGTCATTCGTTCGGGCATTTGACAATTGTGGGCAAGGGAATAAAGCAATCCTAAGTCATATGAGTGAGGAAGAAATCCAGCTTCTGGTTTCTGTTCTAGAATGGCAGGAAGCGCCATCAGATTGTATTACATGGGGGACAGATGTTTTATATCATTGATTTACCACTTTTAATTAACACTTTGTTCTATTCATCCATGCAACATCCCTGTGAAGAAAACTAGTGAAATCCCCATGAGAAGCAGATGCTCTCTCTGTGTGTGTGTAATGAACCCAAGGCCTCCTAGTGAGTTCTGAGCAGGATTTTGAGCAGATCCAAGGCTGTTGCACCACACTCCCTTCCATGACTGTCCTGACCTACTTACATTTTTTATTACATTCCCATCCTGCCTTTCCTCCAAAGGAGCTCAGGGAAGTATCCATGGTTTTTCATTTCCCAATTTGATCCTTGCAACATCCTTAGTGAGGTGGGTTAGACTGAGAGAGAGGGTAAATGATCCAAGGTCAACCAGTGACCATCATGGCTCAGTGGTGAATTGACCCTGAACATAATCTGTCCTTCTCAGTTGTCCACTCTACTAGGTTGACCTGCAGCCCTTTGCCTCAACTCAGTCTTTCCCAGATTATGGGAAAGTGGCTTGGTGAAGACTGGGGCCCTTGCTGTTCTGAAGGACGGTGCTCTAGAACAGGGGTGTCAAACATGCGGCCTGGGGGCCAGATCAGGCCCCCGGAGGGCTTCCATCAGGCCCACAGTGGAACTGGCCGTCTCCTGCTGCTTCTTCCAGTTCTGCTGCTGCTGCGTCATCATAGGTTTGCAGCTTACAGATGCACACCTGAACAGCATACTCAGGATTGCAACAGCACAGACATTTTGATGCAATAATTCAGAGCAAGAGTTGTCAGTTATCAGACGCTGTTAAATATAAACAAAATATTGCAAGAGTGCTAATGTTTTAAGCATGTAAAAAAAACCCTTTGTGTTTGTTTCCTTTATAAAGTTTATAGATCCACTACCTGGTATTACATTTTAAGACACACATGGCCCTGTCCAACAAGGTCTCATTTATGTCAGATCCAGCCCTCATAACAAATGAGTTCGACACCCCTGCTCTAGAAGGTTGCCTGGCATATCTGACCAGCACCCAGCATTGGTTCTAGCCGAGTCAGGAACCACGTATTGCGAAACTGAGCACAGGAGTACCTCAAGCAAAGCGCCCCCACTTCCAGGCCTGCCGTTAATCTTCTGTCTGTGGATAGGGTGGCATCGATGTCAACATTCGCAACACCTACAACCAGACAGCCCTGGACATTGTGAACCAATTCACCACCTCGCATGCCAGCAAGGACATCAAACAACTACTGCGAGGTGAGCAGGTCGAGGCCTATTCCTAGCAGGAAAGTACTTTGGGGGAATGTGTATGGTCCTAGCAGTCAAATCTCTTGGGCAGCAGCAGCAGAAGTGCTCAGGAGATTCAGCCCCATCATTCTCACTGAAGACAAGACACAATTCGCTTTAGGAAGCTGGTGGGGAGGAATGATGTCTTCAGCATATAATATAAGCACACAGTGAATAGCATAGACCTCAATTCCTTTTCTGCCCGTTCTTTGCATCCTGTGTCCCCCCACTTTCCTTTGTCTTCAGAGGCATCAGGAATCCTGAAAGTCCGAGCTCTAAAGGATTTTTGGAACCTCCATGACCCAACAGCTCTGAACATCCGTGCTGGAGATGTCATCACGGTAAGAGATTGGCTAAGGCCATTTAAACTCTGGGATAGCTGAAATTCACCCCATAGAGCACTCCGGGGTCATCCTCACTTTTGCTCTAAGCTCTGTGCACAGACCCCGTCTGAGGCAGAAAAAGGCAAATGCATTTTTATCTTGCTTTCACAGAAGGATCATATCCACAATATATGAAGTGGGAGCCTCTCTTGTTAGGTCAGTCAACAGTGTTGACGAAGGACGCATTCACAACATACAAGATAGAAATGACATATGAGTCAAGCTATGCTATGCTGTGACTCAATGAGAGCCAGTGTGGTGAGGAGTGACGAACTAGGAGGTCTGGGTATTCATTCTGGCACAAAGCTCACTGGGTGACCTTGGGAAGTCACTGTCTCTCAGCCTAACCTACCTCACCGAGTTGTTGTGAGAGGAATAATGGAGGAAGAGAGAACCATGTCTGTCCCTGCCTTAATCCAATGAGCAAGTTATACTTCCCACCCCTGCAGTCCCTCAGCTGTTTCAGCCACCAAAAACAGCACAAGGGAGAAGGCCGGAATTCTTTCTTCTCTCATGCAACAGTCCTGATCTGCACTTGGCCCTGCTGTGCATTTACTCATGAGTTGCCACCAGAAACTAGCAGCTACAGTACAGCTACAAGTCCCCATTGTGAACTGGTACAATTTGTAATGTCCATTTAAGTTCTTAGCCCTGTGTATGAGGAGCTGCTAAAAGAAATGGGCACGTTTAGGGTAATTCAGTAGTCCAGGGACTCACTTGCTAAGTAGTTCTTATGATACTTCCCCCTCTCACATGAGTTAACACTGAACAAGTTCATTTTCTGTTTTTCCTATGTGTTTAATAAATACATAGCATTGCCAAGCAACTGCCTGTATTTCGTGGCCCTTGTATACACTGTGCTGAGGCAAAGCCAGATTTTGCCATCCAGCTCGTTCTGTTCCTCCGCCTCTGTCCTGGCCCCTCAACCCTCCCAAAAATGAAGCATGATGCCCCTCAGTTTGAGAACCGTTGGTGTATCTTAAAAGAGAGGAAGAAAGTTGATGCAATTAGGTTTTTCAAGAGGTGAAAGGATGCCAGGAGAAAAAGGAGCAATGGATTTAAGTTGTAATAGTGTACATTTATGTTGGATTCTGAAAACAAAGTCCTAACAAGGCAACAAGTCATACAAGGTCATTCTGGGACTTTTGTGTCTGGAATTTTTAAAAAGCAACCTGACCAGCAGATATAATAGAGATCTAGAATATCCTGCATTCACTAAAGCTTTAATAACTTCCAAGGTCACTTTCAGTGTTACAATTCTATTATCTCTATGTGTCTTGTCCCACTACTTGCAAGAACTACTTTCTTTTGTCAGGTCCTGGAGCAGCATGCAGATGGACGCTGGAAGGGCCACATCCACGATGCTCAGAAAGGCACTGACCGTGTTGGCTACTTCCCTCCATCCATTGTAGAAGTCATCAGCAAGCGCACAGGTTGGCCCAGGGACACAACTGGGGAGAGTTTTCTGGAAGACCAAAGATTTATGCAGAGGAGAGGGCAAGGGGGCAGGAAACGTCTGTGACTCTGTTCTCCCACTAAACCCCATCCTCCCTGCAAAAGACACCCCTTCCTTTTCCCCTGGTAGCTGAGACTTTCCCATGCTTGGTTGCTGAGTGGCTTCATTCACACAAACAAAGGCAAACAGCATCATGCCTTTCAGATTAAGATTATTTATGACAGGATGGCTTTCTTTAACACTGTGCAAAAATACACATTTTGTATATAATTACATTTGCAGGAATATTGGAAACTGCAAGCTGTGGGACCTGGACACAAATTGTGTCCAGATTCTATTTTGTCCATGAATGAACATAAACAAACAACCATTTATCAACTGGAAGGTGATTGCAGTGAGAATTGCAGTAGGGATGCCCATCTCTATGATCTTTCCCAGTGATTTTTGGTTGGATGAAAATACAAAGGAGGAACCCACAATGACTTACAGGATAAGGAAATCATATTTCCTCCCCTTCCGCCTGTTACCAGCACTGGGTCTCTGCCTCTGGCTTACCGTTCTCCTTCTGATGGCCATCTCATCCTCCTCCTCTTTTTGGCCACCAGCATTGGTCACGCATCATCTTGCTATTGCAATCCGAAATGGTACTCAAACTTAAGCAGTTTCATTTTTGCACCATCTGCTCAAGCACAATTGTCCTTATTAATTTTATCTTGCTTTATTAAAGTAAATTTTTTCTGCAAACTCTATATGGTAGCCATAGAAGTCCACAGAGGGAATGGTCTTTGTTTCTTATATATAGTGACCAAGTGGGATACCAGCAAGGTCTTGTGGGGGCATCTCATTTTCTTCTCCCCAGTATTTCCCCTTTCCCTTCACTGAAAGCCCTCGTAGCCTCCTCACTTTTCCTGCTTCCCACCCACCAGCCAACCTACCTTTTTCAGCCCCTGTTTTCAGCTTTCCCTCTGGTGGCCTCTATCCAGGAAAACTATGGCTGAGTTTTGCACTCTTGGCTGCTGGGCTGGACTCAGTTGTGTGGTGAGGAACCTGTAAGGACTCCTGAGAGCACCCCACTTCCTCTTGTATCCCTTCCCCACACTATTTCCTCTTTCCTTCCTCCTGGCAGCTCCAATGTCCTCACCTTTCCCTGCTTTCTTTTCTCCTTACCCACCCACCAATGAATTTACCTTTTATCTGCTCTCCATCTTCAGCTGTATTTATTATCTTCATTTATACCATGCCTTTCTCTCCAATGGGGACCCAAAGCAGCTTACATCATTATTCTCTCCTCTTTTATCATCACAACGTGAAATAGTTTACATTGAGAACGTGTGACTGGCTCAAGGTCACCTGATAAGGTTCCATGGCAGAGAGGGAATTTGAACCTGAGTCTCCCAGATCCTATTCTGAAACTCTAACCACTATACCATACTGGCTTTTCTGGGGCAACTGCTGTTAAACAATGGCAAGCAGCCAGTCCTAGCTGAGTCATACAAGTCACATGGTATCAAGTTACCTGTGGCTGCTGCCAGGCCTGGCAACTGGTGAGTCTTCTCTCAAAGGCCAGAACAATCCCGGAAAGGACCTGCCCCTTCCTCCTGCCTTTTACTGACAGAAACCAAGGCTTAAAGGCTGGAAATGTTGTTGTGGTTGCCTAGCAAAAGCCACTGAAGACATTCATTTCTTAAAGCTACAGACAATGCTTCTATTATTTTGGAGGGTTTTAACCCTCCAGTGTTTGGTGGCGGCGTTTAGATTCCAGATTTTTCTGCAAAACTGTGGCATTTCTATAGAAAGATCTGTGTTGTCTGTCCATGCCCCCAGTCTCCAGATTTAAATATCCACAGATTTGGCCACATTGAGAATTAGCTATATTGATGACAATTTTTCTCAGCATGCAGATGGATGCTTTATGCCTTCTAGGTAGCTATATACTACTGTAGTAAGTAGTTGCTTGGTAGATGGTTGCCTGTATTTTAATTTATTTCACATTCTTAACATATCTGAAGCTGGAGACAACTTTAAAGATAGATGACAGCATTTTGAGAAAGGCATGGCTTCCCATGGCATACATGGACAGTGTAGACGGATGGAGAAAGGTGTTCTTTTGTTTTGTTCTGGAGTTTCCTCTTGTTCAAGAAGTTCTGAAACAGTATAAAAATCTGCCAAACCTGTTTACCAGAGGTGAAAGTAGGATGAATGTTCACATCATGAACAGTTCTCAAAACATCTTTCTCTAGCCATCAAGACGTAGGAGGTTATAGAGCTGGATACACCTTTGCTGAAATCCAATAAAAAGTGGCCTTAGGGTAAGAAAGAGTCCCCTTATGTAAGAAGAAAACTATAGTCCTTCACGTATCCCACTGGCACTGCTGTCAGTCTCTGTTCCTGACTGCTTTAGGAATATCACTGAAGCTGAATGAGTCCACATTCTGTTCTTTTGTACCCATTAAACTCTCTGGCTTCATAGGACTTTCATGAGGGCATACCCTCCAAGAGCAGCTAATGAATCACAGCAGCCTTCTCCATATACGATAGCCCCAGCAGTATTCAGACATGCAAAATTTACCTGGGTCCTGTTGGAATGGGAAGTCAGGAATACTGATACTCGCCCTATCCCCCTGTCCACCTACCTTCACACACACGCACTGTTCTAATCTGCATATTTTGGCTCTACATGCAGGCATGACTCTCCCCAGCATGGTGCGCTGACACCCATGCCAGAGCTTTGCCAAGGGCCAGCAGCTTGCCACTGCTATCCCTCAGAATGGGCTGCAGCCACACACAGATGCTTCTGCACCTGTTTTGCCAAAGGCACCCCCCAGCCTGCCTGTGGCCACTACGCCCTGGCCAGGACTATCCCTGCACCTGAGAGGCCAGGTCAGGGACATTGGTGGGCTGGGCCAGCACTTCCTCCATGCATGCTACCTGGGAAGGAGATAGACGGAGCTCTGGGGTGGACAGAGGAACTGGAGGGAAGCAGCTGATGAGAATGGATATCGTCTCAGAGCCCACAGATGTATCCACTTAGATATGGTATCAGCTATGATGGCCCATTTTTATATTCTAAACATACGTTTCTGCAGATCTGTCATTACACATACTTGCCATCAGGGGTCATTTGGAGCAGGAGCGCACAGGAGCGGAGCTCCAGCAGTTAAAAGCACAGGCAGCAGCAAGCCCCACCCCTAGCTCCCAGCAGGAGCGCAAAGCAGCATGTGTAGCATTCCTCCTGGGCCCAGATAGGCTGCTCTGGGACTGGAATAACAGCCCCCGGAGTGGAAAGACAGTCCCTAGAGGTGGAGCCTGAGTGGTGGATGTTGCCTTCTGACACATTTCCAATGATGTCAGGGGGTGTGGCATATGCTAATGAGCTATGCTAATGAGCCCCTACACCACTTTTTCTATGAAATGACCCCTGCTTGCCATTGAGCTCTATATTCCCTTTCTTCAAAAGTCACATGGCTCTGACATATCCAGTACATTCACCTGCACACATATACACAGCTGCCAGTGACATACTTCTGGCTTAGGTACACTGCTGTCCACCTCACCACAAAAATGTATCCCTCTCAATAGGTACTCATTTCTGATATACATAACCTCTCCTGTATTAATATGTCTCTGAGGAGACACCCATGGAAAATTTCAGTCCTGCACATATCATCCTGCAACCATCAAAAATACACTTTTTCACCCAGATATACATATATATCTGAAACCTGTATTTTAACATTGCTGTTTATTAGGGTGCAGCTGCCCCAAGTATATATACTCAGCCAAAATATATACCCATCAATGCTTATGCACACATCCCTGCCAGTGATATAATCTCTCTAAATACAAATGGATACATCTGCCAATGAGATACATCCTGTGCTGCACAAATAGAACACCCCTCTGCATGCAAACCTACCAGCCTACTGCTTTTTGCATTGTCTCCCTCCCTTCCATCTTCCCCCCCCCCCCATCACCTATGTGAGGGGGACTGCTGGGCGATGTATCTGTAAAAATTGAGTGGTTTTCTGCATAAGCCATTGGGGTTGATGGGGGAATTGCAGTAACTGGATGTTGTGAGTCACCCTGAGCCCATTTTGGGATAGGGCAGGATATAAACCCAATAAAACAAACAAACAAATAAATAGCTTCTGAACCAGATACTGGATGGTTGATCAGATTCTAGTCAAGGAGAGCCTTTGAAATGCTCTTTGGTTAAGGCTTCTGAAGCAAGCTATGTGATTCACAGATTCACCTGCTACTAACAGCAGGTTCTTCTATCTCTCTGCTGGCACCTGTCTGGCTAGTTTTCCGTACACAACAGGAAACTATTCTGCCCACCATCACTTAGCTTAAGTGTCTGCGCTGAACTTTCTCTTCTCCTGTCAAACAGCAGGTGATAGAAACAGTGTGGGCAGCGAGGGCAGCATTGGAAGCATTCGGAGTGCTGGCAGTGGGCAGAGCACTGAGGGTACCAATGGCCAGAGCACTGGACTCCTGATTGAGAACATGAAGGTAAGGGAGCACAACTTTCCATGCTCTAAAATGTGCACATTTTCCTCCAGTCTCCTGCTCCCCTCTCTCCCTATGATCTTCTCCCACTGTCTCTGTATAAGATGCTTCTTATCTCCTGGGGACATCCTTAAGTTCATCTAGTATGGATTGGTTCCCTTTATAAATACAACAAACAAAACGTGAGAAGATGCAGTGGTTAAACAGAACACCCTTCTTAGTGCCAAATCCTATGGGATATGGGAGACGCAGGAACAGTCTCTTTAGGCTGTATGGAAACAGTCTAAGTTGGCGGGAGCTGCAAATTTGACTGGGTCATGGGAGTGGCCCTTTTCCTGAAAGATGATTCCCACCCCCCCAATCACTGCTACAGCTGCTTGTTTCCTCAGTGGGGAAAATATACAGGGACCTCATATTTCTTTGGTCTTTTACCTGTTACTGCTTGGAACCACAGTCCCTCTTTGACAGTATCTTGAGAGGAAAAGAATGCTGCATTTTTGTGTGTGTATTTTGTGCCAGTGAAATTCCTAAATCAGAGAAGGCAGTTCTCAGAGCTTCTGCAAGTGAACTCTAGCCACTGAGGATAGTCCTGTCCATTCAGAAGCAGGAGCACATATAACGGATGGATGAAGAACTGTCATTCCCAGGGGAAAGGAGGAGATAGCAGTGTCACAGTCTCTCCCTCTCTTCTCACACAGGGCTTTAAAATGATGTATGTCTGGGTGTATGACCTGGCATAACTAGATTAGTTTTTGCTTTGGCATAGGGATGAAAACAGCCCTTTTCCCTCTCTGATCCAGGAGGACTAGAAATGGCCTGCAGGTAACCAAACACCTATAATTTGATTACATAGGTAGCAGGCAAACAAAGTTTGAGTCCAGTGGTTGCATAGGTAAGCAGGAGTTAAACTGCACCTTACTGGTGCAAATAAATACAATTAATCATGAACTACCCTTCAGCAACTGTGTTATGATTCAGGCAGCCAGGATTAAGCCACCCCTACCCACATTACAGGCCCTTCACCATTGCTCTTGCGGCATGCCCACTGTTGTCTGTGAGGAAATACGAGTTTTACTTCAGTTCTCCCTGCATCTCTTTTTTCCCATGCAGCCACTTTCACCTGGAGGGGAAGATCTATATCAGCATCTCTTGGGTTCCAGTTCTCAGAATGGCCAGACAAATCCCATGATAGGTGAGCTGAAAGACTGCAATGGAGATGTGTGTGGGGGGGTGTTGAAAGACAGAGACAAGTGTGTACATGGCAAAATTCACAAAAGAAAACAGGACAGTTTTCTAAAGAGAAGCAAAGTGGAGACATCCCTCACAGTGATGACCATGGAAAGACATGGCTACCCACATGGCAAGAACCAGTCATTCATAATCTGAAACTGTATGAGCATGGTGCTAGTGTCCTACTCATGGTGGTGGAATTTCCTTTCCATCCAAGCCTCAGAATCTTTGGAAGAGAGGTAATCCTTCCCTATTTGGGCTGGCATTCAAAATCAAACTTAAGGTGGTGATGGGGGGGGGGATCTTAGTGTCTGTCTAATTTTTACGTTTGAACTGAATATTCTGTTTTTATTGTACCTTTCCCCTGCGTATGCTGTTGTTACCACTCCAGAGCCCATAAGAAAGGGCAGGATAGAGGTTACTCTAAATCAGTAAAGGACCTGCTCATTTTTACATGAAACTACCCTTTGTAGGCATATATACAGAAATTGCCACCACTGCACAGTCTGCAGTCATTTTGATGTGGCAGGTTTGTGACCCCTAGACAAGCCCTATTGAAACGTATGTGTGGATGTGTAGCAACAGCAGGGTTTGGGGCAGGTAAAATAGCTGTCCACTGCATCCAGTAGCTGTCTTCATCCAGTGCTCAGGTCTGCTCTCTTTTGGCTTCCTGTAGGGACTTTGGCGCATGAGAACCTCACCAACTGCAACACCAGTGACAGGATCTTCTCCCACCAGTACCTACGGCCAGAGCAGCTCCTAGAGGGGAAGGTACTGGAATCTACTAGAAGAGTTCAGACCAAGGATCAAGGAGCAGTTTAAAAATGCAGTCTAGAGTGGGAAGGGGGGTGGAATAATTCTCCATAAATAGGGGAATTCAGTTCTGATGGCTTTGCCCCCTGTCCAGTACAGAGTCTGACATCCAGCATCAAGTCAGAGATACTTTAGGGCACTGAAATAAACCAACAGGCTTAAGTGTGCCTCTTGATTTGGCAAATGCATTTAGGATGGTTTTCCAAGGGGTTAGCTATTTGTCCATGTCAGTTCAGAACCATGCTGCATATGGTACTGGAGTTCTGTGTCTGGACTGCCAAAGATATAATTTGACCATAAGACACAGCTACAAAGAGGCACAATTTATTTGTTTTATTTAAAACATTTATATGGTGCCTTTCCACCTAGTTCAGGGTCCCCAAGACTGCAAACAATCAAAAATGTGAGACATTAAAAAGCATTTTAAATACAAATACATTAAAAATATTTAGAACAATTAAATAAAACATAATATAAACACACAGAAAAATAAATACATAAAAAGACACAAAAAGGGCAGAGGGCTAATAAGAGTTAGTGAGACAATGCCAAACAAAACAAAATATCTTTGCCTGGAAGATAATGCTAGAGGGAGACAATGAATTTTCCTTGGAAGGGAGTTCTAAAGTTTTGGTGCCACGATGGAGAAGACCCTTTTCTGAGTTGCCACTCATCTAGCCTCCAAAAATGACCAGAGTGGTTGAATAGGTTCATATAAGCATAGATGGTCCTTCAAGTATGTTGCTTCCAAGTGGTACCGGGCTTTAAAAGTCAGTACCCAGGGCCTGCTCACTCACTAGGTGAACTAGACTTTCACCTAGGGTGGGGCCATCATGGGGGCGCTGAACTGAGCCGCCCTTCCCCCACCAAAAGCTCACACCACATGCCCTGGCCACCGCTGCCTCTTCGCTTCCCCGATTCCCAATATGACTGCTCTCCCTCCGTCACAAGGGACGCAGCGAGGCCCCTGCCACTGCCCCTAGGGTGCAGAACTCCGAGGGGCGCAGCGAGGCCCCTGCCGCCGCTGCCCACCCACCCCCAGCATGGCTTTCTGGGCACCCGCTTTGTTGCCTCCGCCTCCTCCTCCAGCGTGCTCACTGCAAGGCACACACAAAAGACAGCCTGTGCCGGCCCACCGTTAGTAAGTTCGGTGCCCCAGCCAGCCTCCTCCCATGGGCGTGGGCACCAAAGGTCCGGCTCATTCACCAGCCCCCCCATGCGCAGATGGGGGGAGTGCAGGGAGATGGACCGCGCTGCTGCACCTGGTGGCGGGTGAGGAGGCGTCCCGCTTCGCCAGTCCTCCTCACGACGAAAAGCGGGGAAAGACGAGCACGGCCGCAGAAACAGGCCGGCCTCCCTCAACACTTGGTGGTCCCTTCCACCAACACCGCTCCCCCCATGCAACTCTTCCCGCCTTTGGCCAACCCAACCCAGTGTGTTAGCATCTGGTCTCCTCTCCCACAGAGGCAGGGATTGGATGCGGGCTCCCTGGACCACACTCCACAGCTCTCCTGCCTCCAGCCCTTCCCCCAGAGAGCCGTGCCGACCCCCCCCCCCAAAAAAAGAGCACAGGGCGCCTGCCGGGGAAGGAGGTCACCTTGGGGCTCTTCTCTGCCTCCACAGCCATTCACAAACTGGCAGGAATGGGGCAGTATCATTTAAAATAAAATAAAAAAGGACCAAGCAAAATAATACATCATGCAGGCTCTCATGTTCTCCAGAACCTTTCACAAGGCTGGATGTTTAGAACACACACACTTTGTCTGCAGCCTGTGTAGATTATATAGATCTGCGGTGAGGGGGGGGTGCCACAAGGCAGCCTCGCCTGGGGGGGCGTCATAAGCTAGCCTCGCCTAGTGTGCAAAAAAGCCTCAGGCCGGCCCTGTCAGTATCAGCACCTTGAATTGAGCCTGGATACAAATTGGGATCCAGGATAGATGGAACAAGACTGGATGATATAGTCCCTACAGCCCACTCCAGGGCCTATCAGATTCTGTCATGGCTAATGTAGAGTCCAAGTTGGAACAGATGAAAGAGATTTTACCCACAAAGCGTTAAGCGACATGTCATAGCAGGCTGTACAGTAAACTACCTCCTCCCGTAGGCCCAAACCCAACAGGCACTGACCACCTGGAAGAGTTCCACAGATATGTGGATTCATCATTGGCAAAGGAATGTGGATCAGGGCCATAGCACCCAGGAAGGAAAGTTTTAACTCTTTCTCTTATGCCATTTCCCCAGTCAGAAATGTCCCCCTATGCTCTTTTGTAAACAAAGACAGGTTCTTTTTTCTCCTATTGGGACTTAAAACAGCTAGGGGCATTTTGAATGGGGAAACTTTGCAGGGAAGAAAGTTATTACCCTACCCCAGTGCTATGACCCTGATCCAGATCCCTTCAGCTCTTTTCAGAGAAACTCCAGTCATGGAACTTCACTATTAGCTTTTATTTGTCAAATGAAACATCATTGTCTTTATTAAATACTCTCCTGTCTCACAGTATACAATCCAGTATTACAATCCAGGCCTATACAACTTGAGATCCACCAAGCCAGATGTAGACAGCCAGCTGTGGACTGTGGCCTACCAGGGCTCAGTAGGCTCACTCTCTCTGCCTGTCTTAGGGCTGCCAATTTCCCGCTGGTGGGTGATCCCCTGCCCTGCCTGCCTTGTTTTCCACCTCTGCTACAGGAGCCAGTGGGAGAGAAAAAACATTTTAAAAGTCACTGTAAGCCAAAAACCCAAACGTGACATCAGTCCACTCTAAGAATTGCTTGAATCAGCCAGTGGTGCCACTCTTGTCTTCCCCCCAGCTCCTGCCGGTTGCCAACTGATGGCTGGCAATCCTAGCCTCTCACTGAGAAACAGGAGAGATGTCAAACCCCTGAAAGCCACAAATACATGGCCGAGGTGTGTGTGTTCTGCCTGGAGAGTCACATGTTGTCCAGGCCTGATTTAATTAATTAACAGCAAAATGGTTTGAATGCTAATCGTGTGCCTCAGCACCATCTCTTTAGCACGCAGCTAAAAGGCCTGATGAGACAGGGAGGGAGGAGGATGTTCTGCATATCTGTGGGTCTTTTGTCATTGGGGGGGGATTTTTTTTTACAAGCGGAGCAGATCCAATAGGCTGTGTTCCACTTTCCAGGCCTAGCTGCTAGCTTTATAATAATATTAGATGCCTCACAATGGTCACAAAACAATAATACTGGCTAAGAATCACTCTCTGAATATTAAGTAATTAGGAACAAGGCCCATTGTGGAAATAAATACGAGCTCTAGAAAGAGGCTCTGGGAGAGTGCCAGGTCTTGGGCACTCAGCATCAATGTGCTGTTGCGACCTCAGCAGGGTATAATGACACAGAGTCCACCATTTTCTCCATAGGAACTGATCTCTGCTACCTGAAAAGCAGTTGTAATTGTCAATGATCTCTAGCCCTCACCTGGAGATTGGCAACACTTGTTATCCAGGAGGAAATGGCTGGTTTGGAGGGTGGAGTCTATGGCATTGTACCTGTCTGAGGTCCTACCTCTCCTCAATCCTCACCCTCTCCAGGTTCCATCCCTCAAATCTCCAGGAATTTCCCACCTGGAGTTGGCAACCCTGTCTCCTTCCCAGCCAATCATCAACCTACCTTTATTTCCCCCTCAATCTTCAGCTTTCCATTTCTCCCCACACACACACCTACAGCCTCTTCCATGCTCTGAAGCGTGGCTGAATTTCTGCTGCCTCCCAGGGACGAAGACTGCTTCCTCTTTGGATGGGCTGCAGTCTATATTGATGCTGCCTCAGCCATTGGGACAGTCCCTGTTTTCTCACACTTTTTGGCCTTGGGGCAGCTGGGAACTGTAGGCCAGCAGATGAGGAAGCCCCATTCAACCCAATGAGTGATACCCCTGGAGGCCCTTCTCTGGAACTACAGCTCAATTAAACCTTATGGGGGAACATTTTAAACAAAGAACCACAGCCATCTTACAAACACAGGTAACTGCCATTTTGTGACACCTGCCAACAGCCACTGAGGGGACAGTTAGTCCCACACTGAAAGCAAGCAGGAAAGGCCTCTTCGTCAAGAGGGAAAGCCATTTGTCAGTCATTTTGACAGGGCACAGGGGGCTGAAGGGGGAGTGGGCGTGGAAGAGGAGCAGACCCAGCACCCGGCCAATGGCACACAAGTACTCTTGAGTGGCGGCTGACAGGCCAATGGCTGAGGGAGCGCATGGAATGTTGCCACTTGAAAACAGAATTATATATAAGGAGAGATGTTATTTTCCCATAAGTTCTATGCAGATGTTGGGGTGGGAGGAGGATTATGTAATGCAATGGATTTCAGGTGATTATGACACCAAGCACAGGACTACTGACTTGGTTCAAAATATGGACAAAATCCATTGGTGGCTTAAGTATAGTGTTCATGAGACCAAGCTGTAGGCCAGGGGTGCCTGTCTACAGAGCCCAGAAACAGCAGAAAGTGCCTCAAGGCATTGTTTTTTTGCATTTACCCCCACTTGAATGATGACATGGAAGCGCTCCAATTTAAGCAAGACAATAAAATAGCTCACCAGTGAGGCTTTGTACATGCATAACTTATCATTTAAACAGAGTTGTTACCTGTGCAAAGTGCTTGTGTGCGCTTAGGCAGCATGGGCTGGCATGCTGTTTAAGCACATGTAGCTGCTTTGCAGAAGTTCAGTTTGCACGAGATGCTGTGTGAATGCAAAGGCTACTTGGGTGAGTTCTTTTAGCTTGCCAGACTCTCATTTAAATCTGGGAAGGAATAGCAGGAATCTTTCCATATCCACATCTATCAGCCACTATCTTCAAGAGGGATTTCTGTCCTCCCTTCCCAGGATGCTGAAGCTATATACAATTGGCTGAGTGAATTCCAGCTGGAGTGCTACACAGGCAACTTCCTGAATTCAGGCTACGACGTGCCAACGATCAGCCGCATGACTCCGGAGGTAAGGCAGGAAAAACAGAAGCAGGTGGGATGCAACTGTAGGGCTATAAGGGAAGGAACCATTTCGTGGTTGCCCAGCATTCACCCAACCCCTCCTTGATCCCATGGATGCATCGCAGAACACGCGCTGCACAGAGCTTCCCAAGCAACCCAGCCCACTTAGGATGTATGCCTACTGGTTATGGGGGTGGATTAATAAAGATATTGGTGCCATTTTTTCTTCCAGGATCTCACAGCAATTGGGGTGACAAAACCAGGCCACAGGAAGAAAATCTCCACTGAAATTGGGCAGCTCAGCATTGCCGAGTGGCTTCCCAATTACATCCCTGTGAGTAAGGACAGCACAATCCTAAACAGGAGCCACCTATCGGCTCATGGCTGCCTACCAGACTGGTAGATGGTACCATCTCCACGGTTGTGGCCAGGGCTTTGTAGGCTTTGTGGGATTGCAGAAAAGTTTACAGGGTTCCCGAGCAGATCTACTTGTGGTTGCAGAATGCTTGCCAATGAGGCTTTCCCATTATTACAGCATTGGACTTGGATGAGCTGTTTGAGAACCACCTCGCCATAGATTTATTGTCTTGCTTTGTCTTAGTCTGTTTACCTTATCACAGATTGCAGTCTGTGAAATGGAATTAATAATGGTTTACCAAAGTTACTGAGAAAACTTTCACAAGAAGAAGTGTAAAGCACATTAATGTCTTTGAAAATGCAACATTAATTGTTATCTGTCTCATTTTTATCTGGCCCTTCCTGCAAGGAGCTCAGGATAGCATAGATAACTCTCTTATCCTCCATTTTATCCTTACAACAGGTATTTATTTATTTAGGAATGTTAGGCCAAGAGAGTGTGAGCAGCCAAAGGCACCCAGCAAGCTTCATGCTTGAGCAGGGATTTGAATCCAGGTTGTCTCTGTGCTAGTCTAGCATTCTAACCAGTACACCATGCTGACTCATCATTCTGGCTATTATTGTTGTTGTTGTTGTTGTTGTTGTTATTATTATTAACAACAGAATATCACAAGCCACATCTAGATTACAATCTGCGCCCAGATTTCCCCTACTTCTTCCAAATCGCGAAACACAGAGCAGCTTGTGTGTTTTGCAGAGACTGCTCAGGTCTTTCCCCAGCCAATTATATTTTAAGCAGTTACTAGGGATGCTAGTCCCCAGGTGGGGGCGAGGATCCCTCAATTTTGGGGGCTCCTGCCCACCACCAGCCAGGTGGCCAGCAGGGGAAGCCCTGTCCCCAAGAACAGCCACCTGCAGCCATCCATCTCCCTCCCCTCTTGCCAAATTTAAGGGACCTTCCAGCTGATCAGCATGTGGAGGGCCCTTTAAATCTGGCAGGAGGGGAGGGAGAGGGGCAGCTGCTGGCCACATGCCTATACTCCAAATGGTGAATTCACTGCTTGGGATTCAGGCATGTGCAGGCCCCTGGTCCTCCAAAAGCATTTAAAGGAACCCTTTAAATGCTTTTGAAGAGTGGGGGCTGCACATGCCTGAATCCCAAGCAGCGATTCAGGTGCACGTGGCCCCTGCTCTCCAAATTCATTTAAAGGGACCCTTTAAATGCTTTTGAAGAGGGGGGCTGGCACCTGAATTTCAAGCAGTGAATTTGCCACTTAGGATTCAGGCAAGTCCCCAATGTGATGACATCACTTCTGAATGACATCATCATGTTGGGAATGTCCCTACCCCTTCCAGGAATGCCTGCTGGGGAGGAGGCAGGACCTGGCAACCCTAGCAGTTACTGATAGCTCTGTGTGTCGTGGGCTGGATTTAGAATATATATCTAGAATTAAGATGCTCTTCCCTGATGTGGAATCTAAGGGCTCATTATGGTTGGACTGTTTTCCAGGATGACCTGATGGAATGGCTGAGTGCCATCGGACTACCCCAGTATCACAAGAAGCTGGTGAGCAACGGCTATGACTCCATCAGCATAGTGACAGATCTGACCTGGGAGGATTTGCAGGAGATTGGCATTAACAAGCTTGGTGAGGACAGAGCAAGGGAATATATACAGGACTATGAGTGTATTGTGGACCTTCGACTTCCTGGTTGCGTGTTTCAAACCCATCCCTAACAACCTGTGTTGCTGGTAACCTGTATCTAAAAGGAAGTCTGTATCATTGCACTACAACTCAGCAGGCAGACGCTAATATTGAGTGATACAATGTCCCCTTAAAGTGGATGGATAGATAACTGATCCAAGCTGAGGTTGTAGCACTTCTACATTAAGTGCTTTATTCTAACCCACAGTCCAAAAGGGCAATTGTATTAGTCTATTAAAACAACACTCTTGTGGCACCCAAAAAATAACAATTATTCTGTGACCTATGTTTTCAAGAGCCAGATTCCACTAGCATTCAAACTGTGCTCTAGGAAAACAGTTTCCCCACATATTTTCTAGGCCTGCACACTTCTAGGTACAAAAAGACCACCTCAGTTAGTGGGGAGTGATTGTCACATTCAAGAGCACAACATTCAACTTGATCTTTCTTGCCTGAAGGTAGTGCTGCTGAATCTCCCAGAGGAGTAGGAGTCATCAGACCTTGGCACTACCCCCAAGGCATTTCCTACCTGCCTGCTTTCATGGCTTGGTCTGATGCAGAAGAACTTATTCCCAACCAACTTTATGCTGGCTCAGTGCCTGAGGAGGACCTTGCCCCTCCTTTGGAGGCAGTGATCAGTATAGTATTTAGAGTTGCCAAGCTCTGGGTGGGGCCTGGTATCCTCATAGAATTGCACCTGTTCTCCAGACAACAGAGGTCAGTTTCCCTGGAGAAAATGGCTGCTTTGGAAGGTGGATTCTGTGGCCTGAGACACCACTGAGCTCCCTCCCCTCCCTAAACTCCATCCTCCCCAAGCTGCATCCCCAAATCGCCAGGAACTTCCCAAGGCAGAGATGGCAACCCTAGTGCTATAGGCTTTGTGCCAAATTCCCAGGGTTACTGGAGGTCTTTTGGGCCACTGGGATAGATGGTCCTTTCCATGAGAATGAGGCCTGCCTGCTCTTTGGAGTCCACCCCCCCCCGCCAAGTCCACCCAAAGGCACTGAGCCAGCATAAAGTTGGTTGGGAATAAGTTCTTCTGCATCAGACCAAAGAAGTGTAGGAAGCAGCATTTATAAACATTGTGGGAGAGACTTTTGCAGAACATGCTAGGGCTGCCCAAAAAAGAAAGAAAGAAAGAACCCGGCATTTTCTAGTTCAGGTCTGTTAGACCTGAAAAAAAAAGGTCTTTCTGAAAAATCCGAGATCCCAGTACTGGTATGGTATGGTATTTGGATCTGGGATTTTTCGTAAATCCCAATTTTTTCCAGGTCCAATAGACCAGAGAAGAAAATGCAATTAAAAAAAAAAGCCCACCTGCTCCTGGAGTTGGCTTGGCTTCTCTTGCAGCACGGTTTAAACTGCACTGCACAAACTGGCCCCAGGATCTGCGTGCGGCGGGGAGTTCTCAGCTCCCACCACCCTGGCCAGTCCTGGGCTGGCTCCTCTTGCAGCTCGGTTTAAACTGAGCAGCAAGAGGAACCAGCCCCAGCTAAGCCAGCGTGGAGCTCCCAACTCCTGCCACCCCAAGTGATGCTCAGTATAGCTCAATATCTCGGTATAGTTAAATATTCAGTTTTTTTTCAGGCTCAGCTATACCAGTAGCTGATCAGATTCTCTGAATCTGTATTCAGCTTAAATAATACCCCCAAAATACCAGTAATTTCCTCTTGGATGTTATGAGGAAAGACCTTTTGAGCAAATGACTGGGCACTTAACTGGTAACACTTAAAATACACTGGAACATTGTCACATTTGAGGCTACTTCCTGAAAGTAGATTCAGTAACCAGGATTACTTAAATTGTGTTGACATAGTTCCTGTCCGTTCACCTGTGCTTCCATTTTTGTCCCATCCTCTATTCAAGGAGCTCAGGGTAGCATAAATGAATATATGTCTCTTCTCCTCCTTTTATTCTCAGGACAATTCTGTGAGGGAGGCCAGGCTGAGCATGGCTGGCCCAAGGTTACCCAGTGAATTTCATAGTAGAATGGGAGGTTTGAATCTGGGTCTCCCAGATCCTAGTCTGACACTTTAACCATTTCACCAAGAGTGGCTAGTTGCAGTTTGCACCGTTTGTTCTGGTTGCAGAATTTGAGATTCTGGATAATGGGATATGAGGCTGTGCTTTCTTCTCTTGTTTCATTCCCTGGCAGATGATTGCCTGTATAGCAAAAACAGGGTATAATCCTTAAGTCTGGGGTATGTGAGATAGCCTGGACTTAGGTTCTGCCTCTGATGGACTGGTCTAGACTGAGACAAAGGTTAATGCTGTCCTTTGCTATAATAGACAGCTGAAGGCCATGGAGAGAAAAAAGTTGTCCATTCATTTGAGCTTAGTTTTTGCTTCTCTCTTGCCCCCTGCAGGCCACCAAAAGAAGATCATGCTGGCTGTCAAGAAGTTGACAGATCTCCGCAAGAGCCTGAACCAGGCTGATGCCAACACTCTGAGACGGAAGATCCCTGGCGCCTTAGACATTGTTACCATTGAGTCTCTTGAGAATGGGGAGTGCCACTCTCCCCACACCCCCAAGATGACAACTTTCCAGGACAGCGAGCTGAGCTATGAGCTCCAGACAGCCATGTCCAACAGCTGTCAGGAGACGCTGACCATCAAGAATACCCAGGGCATATCCCGGAGCCAAGAGAGCATTGGCATGCGCTCCAGGGGGTCAGGGCACTCGCAGGAGAACATGTTGTCCCAAAGTGCCACCTCAAGCCGTTCTCAAGAGAGCCTGGGCAGTGGTGAAAGCAGCAGCAGTAGCAGTGGTGGGCGTTCTTCCACCCAACCCCCCCTCATGGACAATTCCACTAACTCTCAGGGGCGACCCAGCCCAGAAAGCTATGGGACGTTTATTCCACAGCTCAGTTGCCCAGATGGAGTCAATGGCTATTCCAATGGTTGTGCAGGAAGTCCCTTGAGGGAGAGAAATCTGCCTGAGGGCATGGATCAGTACCAGAGACCCAGTGCCCTGAAAGGGGATTTCCTTCCTTATACAGTTCCATCAGAGCCATCAAACCCATCTCCCTGCACATCACCCCACACAGCCAGCAAGAGAACCGCCCCATATGTCTTCATGTATCCCCACATGTCAATGAAGGCACAGCAACCTCATTCGCCTTCTGTTCCTGAGCAGACCAAGACACCAGATCATGCCTGCGCTCAGAGGACCACCCTACAATCAACAGCTCAGAAAGCATTTTCCTATCTCTATTCCCACTGTGGGGGCACAGAGCTGCCCCATGTGCCCCCAAAGCCTGCTGCTTCCACCACCTCCAGAGAGCCACAAAATGGTGAGGGATTGAAGCATAAGAAACGTTCACACAGCTTGAACCGCTATGCGCTGAGTGATGGGGAACCTGAGGAGGAGGAGCCACCCACTAGCTCAGTGGGCTCTTACGCTACCTTGACCAGACGGCCCGGACGGAGCCAGGTGCCACGGACACAGGCACCCTCAGACGCTAAGGTTTCACGCAGCCAGTCCTTTGCCATCCGTGCCAGAAGGAAAGGCCCTCCACCCCCTCCTCCTAAACGCCTCAGCTCAGTCTCTAGCGCACAGGCTGTTGATGCTGAGTATGAACAAGGCTTTGAACCACAGAAAGGGTCTTTACTTTCCGAAGATGGAGGAGATAATCTTCACAATATGGGCTGTCCTTTAAGAAGTGTATCAGCCGTACTTGAGGGACCCGCAAGTGAGGAAAGCCCAAGTAAGCCTCTTCATTCTCCAGACCCCATGAGGTCTGATGAAGATGTGGCTAACAAGGCAGGCCTACACAATTCCGCTGAAGGGGACCCTGGCAGCACTGAAGGTGCTAGTGGCAGAAGCCAGATCTTTGAAAGCAACATTTCCAGGAGACGGACGTTTAGTGAGCCTACGGTCACCATGACTGAAGCTTTGCCACAGAGCCATGAGGACATCCAGTCAGACAGTGATGAAGAGGCCCAGGTGGGGAAAGATGACCAAGCCCAGTCTCCCTGCTCTTCCCAAAGCAGCTCCAGTGAGTGCATTCCCTTTGCAGAAGAAGGCAATCTGACCATCAAGCAGCGACCGAAGCCTGTTGGGCAGCTGAAGACAGATGCCAACATGCCAGACTCTGATTCTGACCAAGCTCAATCCAGTGGCAAAGAACAAGGAGACCCAGCAAGAGAGGCTCCAGTACCAGAGTTCAACCTCACCGAATCTGACACAGTGAAGCGCAGGCCCAGGTGCAAAGAGAGGGAGCCCCTCCAAAATGTGCTGAAGGCTTTCGGCGTCGATGTCCCCAGCCCAGCCACAACTGCTCCAGCACCACAATATGCCCAGGCTCAGATAGTAAGCATCAGCGGACCATCCTTGCACGCGATGGAGCTGCAGTCCACTGGAGACACTTTTGATGACGACAGCATGGAATTGCAGATTGCGGAGATAGAGAGAAGCATCCTTTCCCTGGAAAGGGGAATCAAGAAGCCCCCTTTCTCTTTGAAACCAACCAGCCCAGTGCCACTGCAGACGGAGAGACACGGAAGATTGGTCCAGCTGAGGGCACCAGCCACAGGGACAAGTATGCAGGGTTCAAAGATGCAACTTATCCACTTGCCTGTTTGCCTCAGGAAATCAGCTGCTGGCTCGGAGTGGGCAGCTGAGTAGCAGAATGTGACCTCCAGAGTAGGGCAGCCACCAGAGAGCTTTTTCTAGATCTCAGAAATATTTAAATAAGGTAGCATTCTCCCTCCCCCCCATAAAGACACTCTACTGACACTGCAGCTCCCTTTCTGCTGGGAGAAACAAGCCATCTAGTACTATTCCAGCTTCCTTTGGTCTCTCACTGAAAGATGGGAGAGGACCAGGATAGTACCACATTGCTCTTTTTGGCTGGAGGAGAGAGAGCTGAAGGCGATAGAAGGGGAAGACAGGACAAATTTGGCAGGCAGCAAAGGAGAACAGGGAAGGCTTTTCAGCCACCAAGACTGCTCCAGTAACCATTTGCAAAGAGCCTAGAGACTGAATAGTTTCTATCCTCTAGCAGGAGGCAGAGCAGAGAACAAATGGTGGTGGTGGTTAAACAAAAAGACTTCCCTGCAGTGGATGAGCAGTGAGATCCAGCCCATTCACAAGAGCTGGCAAATATTCTAGGCCAGAGGTTGGATCCACTGGACCATTACTGCAGGTGGAAGGGCTTTTGTTTGCAGAGCATGACTGTTGGCTCCCCCCTTCCTACTGCAGCTTAAAATGCCCACAAAGTGCTGTTTTGAGGGGGGGGGTCCCCTGTCCCACAGGAGCAGCATTTCAGGGAGTATTTGGGGCAGCAGCAGGAGGGGAGAGAGGAGAAGGTCATCCTCCAGATAGAATCCTTCCATCCACAGAAACACTCCTTTGGATCCAAGCCCTTGGGTCTCCCAGCAAGAATAAACCATTGAAGGTTTTGTCAAGGTACACTGTTTGCACAAAGAAGGGTTATAAAAAGGGGATCTCCAAGGTCTAACAACCTGCGCCAGGGTATGTGTTCCTCCTAACCATCATTAAGTAACTGACCCCTGAAACAAAGAGAGGAAGAACTGCAATCTGAGCTTAAAGGGAAAGGCCAAAATGTGTGTAAAGATATACCCAGGACTCACAATCAGTTGGAGCACATGTGCAGTATAAGGAAAGACAAAATAAAGTCAAGGTCAACAGGCTTCCCCCAGGAACTGGAGGCTCATTGCCTAATTCTGGCAGAATTACTGCAACTGCAGGCTCCTGGTTAAGACCTGCTGTCCCAGCCGAAGCGGTCAGATTCTCTGCTAAGGCAAGAGGAAAAAGGGACCCATTTTGACCTTCCCCCAATGCTAAGCTGGGGGTTATGGCACCCGTGTGGGAGAAAAGCCACATAGAACAGTGCTGCAATGAGGAAGGGGATCAGGCAAGATTTTTATTCATGTCATGTCATCTTTTCTCTTACTGTACAACAACAATGTAAGGCGGCTAACAACACTAGTAAGATAGCCCCTGATCACTTTTGCATCAGCAGAGAAAGCTGAGAGGATCAGACCTAACGTACGTGCCGTGGTTGTGGGGTTCTGATACTTTGTCGTTTCTGTGGGAGTGCGGAATAGCTCTGAGAAGGTGATAGCAGGGAGGCCTGCAGGTGCCGCGTGCTGCCGTTGGCTTGCATACAGAGTGTGTCAGTTAGGCTTCATTACCTGTTGCCTTTTCCCCCTTTCAGATGACTCAGCCAAGCACACGTCCATTGCTTCTACCAAACTGGTATTTTCAGGGCCGAAAACTATCTACCAGCAAGTCCTGCAGAATTCCCGCAACACTGTTGCCCCCTGGGCAGCCACTGAAATGGTGTCAGAAGTGACAGGACCCTACCCCATGAAACTGGGGCTTGGTAGCAAGCCAGCCTTGAATTCTGGTGTAACAAGGCCATTGAATGCATCTCCAGACATGACTCAGGTTCAGCAACGACTGGAACAAACCAACTCATCCTTGGCACCCACTCTCAAGGCTGCTGAAAAGGTCATCCCAGAAGAAGCACAGAGGTAAGTTTGAGCTTGGATGGGGGGTGGGGGGGAAGCAAGAGGCCTGTATCCTCAACAAACCTCTCTTTTGTCACAGGGGCAAGTATGCAAATACAAAACACACAGAAACTGTCACGGATAAAACACACAGAAAACACACAAAACTGTTGCTAAGCGAGTACACGTGTAAGTGCTTCAGACACATTTATCCTGATCCACATAGGGACCATGCACAAGCATGCTTTTTCACATGTAATTCTAGATGCCTGGGGAATTGCAAACGCTGAGTAAGCAATACCCCAGCCAGAGCCAGCAGCTGGGGCTGTGTATGTGTAGTCTGCCAAATGATGGTTATGATTGTACAGTATTTCCAAAGCTGTACTTGGACACAAGCCCAGTGGTTGCACATGTGTATCAACAGGACTGCAGCCTGTCACCTTATGTGTTTAATATGTATGCATTACTTTGACTGCTATTTTAGGTATTGTTAGGTTGCTCTTGCATGTGTAGTATGTGGGGATCCAAAAGTAGGCTAAAAAGCATAAAATATTAAAATGTGGGGGTTTCTTTTTAAATAAAACAGAAAAGTAGGACCACTCAGTTTTTTAAAAAGGGGACAGCCATTTTTTAAAAGCCATACCCACCATTTGTTATTTGGATTGTGTTTGTATTATGGCATCGATGATGGAGTACAGAATACATTGTCGGAGGTAGCTCTCAGCTAAACGTTTACATTGAGATGTCTGTTTTTCATTCTCTCTTCTCCTC
The DNA here is from genome assembly GCA_029375565.1 of Gekko gecko. Lineage (NCBI taxonomy): Eukaryota > Metazoa > Chordata > Lepidosauria > Squamata > Gekkonidae > Gekko > Gekko gecko. Next base: position 223,048,188 of record JAPDNY010000002.1, read on the forward strand.
TGCTTCATATGGTCTACTCATGTGAGCAGTGTCAAGTCTGAGCCAGGAACTTACAGAAATTCAAGCTGCTGCAACTTGGATCCAGACTAAATTGGCAATTTCCACCAATTCCCTCCTCATAAGAACAATAAGAAAAGTCTGCTGGATCAGACTAGTTGTCTGTATGTTCCAGCCTACTATTTCACACAGCAACTAAGCAGGGCATAGAGGCTGAAGCCCTTCCCCTCTGCTGTCTCCAGTCATGGGGATTCAGAGGAATGGGGGTTTCTTTCTGTCACTGACTCATAGCCATGGAGGGATCTCTCTTTCCTCCATGAATCTGTCTAACCCTCTATGACGATTTCAACCTCCCACGCAGGATTTCCCTTTATCTTGTTCTTAGTGGAACAGCCCCTTTTTCCCCTTTGTTTTTCTCTGGCTGCCCCACCCAGTCATTTGAATGTATATTGGTAAATGATGACTCAGCCTAGAGAACTGAAGCGAGGGACTAAAATCCTTCTTTTGTCCTGCTTTGATAATGGCACACAAGAGGCTGGTGGTAAATCAAAACTAGCAAACTGTTTTATTTCACTTTGAGGAGAAATGGTCAGGTAGGAATCAGGTTTAGGACTTATGTGGTGAACAGGCAACAGGAATGAGGTAACTTCATATAAACACCAGATAATTTGTCACAAACAAGTTACTGTTTCTGTTATTCAGACAAGTCTTTAAAACTTGAGAGAGATTTCTTGGCAGCCTCAGCTTACATAGACAAGCATAAGCTTCTAGGTCTCACAGACACTAAAGTTGGTAAAGACAGGAACATTGACGCAAGTTGCGCTTTCCTTCCTTATACACTGGCTAGGGATCACCCCTGTCTTCTAGGAGCTATTCCATCAGTCTTGATAGGGATGGGCTACATGTCCTACTTCTCTAAGGATCCTTCTTGATCCTCTCACAGTCTGCTTTGTTCTCTCCATGTTAACTGTCAACCCTTAACTCCTAACTTTCTCAACTGAATAATTCCATTTGAATCCCCTGTCACTCAAGATTCTCATAAGAGAACATAAGAACATAAGAGAAGCCAATGTTGGATCAGGCCAATGGCCCATCCAGTCCAACACTCTGTCACACAGTGGCCAAAAATACCAGGTGCCATAAATTCTCAGACCAGGTTAAAGCTTTAACTGTTTACTGTCTGTCACACCCCCTTTTTAAAAGTGGTTAGTGCTCAAGGCCATCATGACCTCCACTGGCAGTGAACTCCACAATTTAATTACCCATGTCCCCCTTAGACATATTTTTTCTAAACTAAAAAGTCCCAAATTGTTCATCTTTTCCTCATAGGAAAGGTGCTCCAACCCCTTAATTGTCTTGATTGCCCTCTTTTGTACTTTTTCCAGCTGTGCAATACCATTTTTGAGAAGTTGTGATCAGAACTGTACACAGTATTCCAAACGAGGCTGCATGATAGTGTTATACCAAGGGCATTATAATACTGGCCGTTGTATTTTCAGTCCCTTCCTAATAATTGCTAGCATGGAGTTTGCCTTTTTTCAATCACTGCCACACATCCTCCTACTGTAGACCCCCCTCCACGTGTCATTCCTCAGCATTCCATATCCACCTGGAACAGCATTTAATGGAGATCACTGAGCTTCAGTAGGAGGCGGAAGGTGGGAAAGTTCCATTCCTCTGATGGAGGATTTAGTCTAGATCCAACCTGATAACTTTAAGTGACCACACAAGTTGCTCACATCAGCAAACCATTCCTGTGACAAGGGAAGAAAGAGAGAAGCCGCTGCAAGTAGTCATCCCGGGACTTCTCCTGAAAGGAGAGGTCTTTGAGCCCCAGTCTGGTGAGGGAGGACCTGACCATTCCAATCAACTGACTATGTCTCCTGCTTTGCCTCCTCCAGCCACTGTGGGACAGTGCACTCTACCAAGAACATCCTGGAAGACATCAGCAACATGTTTGATGATCTAGCAGAGCAGCTGGATGCCATGTTGGACTGAGGGCAAGCTCCTCTCCTGGGCTGCAGGTTTCTCCTCCTACCACACTGTGCTTGGCTAATGGACAGCCTTGAGTAGGTGGCCATGCAACTACTTCTGATCTCCAATTTCTGTACACTGCCATCTTGCTCACCCTCACAGCTCCCACAGTGTGGGGAGGGGAGCAGTCTCCGGCATAACATCCACTTACACTCTGGGACCCGCATCTCTGAGATGCTACTTGGACTTGCTGTTGAGGAAAGACTGATGCCAGAGAGCCTCCCCTGAGCCCCTGGCCTCTTCCCACTGCAATACCCCAAACATCTCCATTCCTGCCTTTTGTCATTTGCAGGTTGCCAATAATATGTCACCTTGGATGGTGACAGCAGCAACGGGACCAGACACTCGCTGCCCTTGGTTGCCCAAGTGGAACAAGATTGGCAGGCTGGCACTTGCTGCTTTTTTCCCCAACACAACATTAGGAGAAGTACCATGTAATCTGGGTGGATTGAAATCCTCCCCTTTAGTTCCCCCTTCTATTCTAAAAGCAGCTTGCCAGACTCAAAGTTCTCAGAGGAGCAAACTGGGCTCAACATTTCAATAACAGGCTTTTCAATGGAACTGAAAACTACTTGACCTTCCTTCCAAGTACCATGGCCTTGTTCATCATGCCTGGAGTGGGAAGGGAGGGGAGTGGTCTTCCACTCCGCCCCCCCCCTCCCCCACTTTCTATAGTATCTGGTAGGGAAAAGCTGATTAGTGTTAGAGTGTATATAGCACCCTCTTGTGACAAAGGGATGCCTATCATGTCAAATCACCCTCCATTGTAGCTGTATGAAAAGTAATTTTTTGCCCCTCAGCTGCAAATCCTCTTCCCTTGTCCTTTGCCCTACAGGCAACAGATATGACAGCCAAAAGAGACACATCCTTTTTCATAAAATGAACTCTGGCAGAACTTGGGCAACTGACAAAGCTGCCTCCCAAGGCCCTTACTCTACAGCAGGAGGCTAACTGAGCTGCTTGTCCACAGTGAGCTAAGCAGCCCAATGCTTCTTTGAAAACAGGGCACAGTGGACAGTCCCACCTCCTTCATGGTGTTCTGCATTGAAGAGGAAGACCTTGTGCACCCCTGTATACCGTATATTTAAACAAGACCAAGATGGTGCCAAGCTGGCCTAACATGACCAAACAAGAGATTGGAAAACAAAATTGCACAATTGGTACTTGGGTGCCATATGCTGTGAATGGAATAAAAACCACCAAGGAATTGTGTTTTAGAATGGAAAATCAAATGTACAGCCCAGCCCTGTGCCAGCTATACCAGCAGTGAAGGCATACATGGCAATTCAAGTGTTTAGAATTAGAGTCCTTGATCCTGGTATCATTGGGAAGGCTTCTGCAGAGAGTTTCAATGCAGGATTTTTTAAAAAAAACAAACCTTTTAATGGATCATGGATGGGAGCCTGCTGACACTGGCATTAGCCTGGGAAGAGACTAAATTCTGATGGCAAGGCAAAAACAATAAGCCTGGTTGCATTTTAGAGCTACAATAGAGCCTAACACGGCTTTGGTGCAGATTTTTTTACTCTCTTTGGATCCATAGCATCAAGCAGATTTGCCACACTTTGGCTGATAGCTAGAGCCAACAGGATAATTTTAAAAAAAATAGCTGCAACCAGTGGCATCTCTATAAAAAGGTTCAAAGAAGCCTTTCTTTCTTTTTAAAGAAGGTTTTGAATTTCACACTAGCTGACATGGGATGAGTCCATTTTTTCACTGTTGATAAAATTGTAATTTTTTTAAAAAAAGAAATGTATATATTTTTAAAGTGTGGTTTGTTATATATTTACTAACCAGAGGCCTGTTGTACTTTAGGGTCTGGGATGGAATCATGTTAATGTCTGAGCCACTCAGGTGCAGTAAAATGCTGTTCTTGTTATCACTAATGAGGGAAATCCAGCTTATTTTTTAAGAACTCGTCCTTTATTGTAAGAGATATTGTATGCTGTGTAAATTATGTATGGATGCAAAGGTGTCTAACCAACCTTGGTCATGTCTGCAAACATCAGAGAGGCAGATTTAAACCATCTGGCCCATTGGTTTTAATCATGACTTCTTGTATTCCACTAACATCAGTTGCAATTTAATGGTATTAAATACAGGGGACTGTTTTCCCCTTTTGATGCTCGTGTTTGGCTAGCTTAGCCTCCTCTTTTCCATCAGTTCCAATTCAGGGTGTGCATATCTCTTTTGTTTTAAATTAACACAGCTGTTACCTCCCAAGGAGAGATCTGAAAAGTTGCTTTTTTGGAAGTTATTTAGAGGCAGTTTTCACTGTACAGGTTGTACTTGGTATGGTGATCGCAATAGAAAATACATATGCATCCCAGGAAATGTGAAGTGCCTGCATGTGTAATAGTTGGGGTGGGAAAGTATCAGCCTCTCCCCCACCTCCCCCTTATTGGTTTATTTCATCAATACCTGACAGAAACTGTGTGTGCACAACAAAAATTAGCCCTCACTATCCAGCCAAGTAATGTAAGGTTGTGTAAGAAAACCTCATCATCACAAATAATTCTGATTGTCCACATAGCTTATTTTATACCCCCCATTCCATAAGCCCTTGCCAGTTGGAAGAAAAAAACATAATCAAGAGGATACTGGGAGGGAGCTGTTTTGTGGAAGAAAGGAAGCTGACCCATACCACAGTACTGGCCAATATTGCATAGTTAGGAGGAGACTCACAAATAAAAATCAAGTACCAAGACAGAGCTGGCATAGTGGCTATGAGTGTGTTCTTGGAAGTCCCTAGTTCAAATCTTTGCTTCCTATATACCAGTCCCACCCATCTCCTCCCGAGAAGCCAACTCTGCAAGCACTGCCTTACATGGATTTTGTACAAGTGAGCTGTGCAGTTGCTTCAGTGTCCATCCAGCTTGCTTCCAGAGACAAAGAGACCAAGGCCCATCCAAGCGTACAGTATCAAAGAAAATTGTTTATTGCCATTCTTATCGGTTGCTCTTGTTACTTTTTATACAATTTACAAGTTTAATACAAATCTATTTCTTTACATACATCCAAAAAAGTTTTCTTTAAAATATAAAATATACACCATTTAAAAACAGTTTGATGGGGGAAATTCATTCCAAAAGGTGTGCCCATGCTTTTCTGAAGCCCTGGCTAGCTACAGAGGAAGGTACCAGGAGTGAGGCAATAAACATCAGAAATGCTCAGTTACTCATGTGTCAACGCCAACAGAGTACAATCAAGGGGGAGGAGGAAATGTGTGATGGGCAGAGAGGAGAAACATTTCCAAAGTAATCAACCATCACAAACAAAAACCTACAGAAAGTCTATTCTTTAGCAAGTCTGATGCAGTTTTCTTTTTTGTTAGCTATTGCCTTTTAAAATCACCCAAGAAAATTCCTGTGGCAAGGGGCCTGAGGTCTTTAGGACCCCATTTAGTTCAGAAAGAGGAAAGGTGAAGGGTGGCTGCTGAAATGTGGCAACAAAAATTAATGTCTGCCTCTTAAAACAGTTCAGCTTCCAAATAAGTAATATGTCCCCTTCCCCCATCCCATTAAACTCAGCTAAAGATTCAAGGCCCAAGCCGGGTGCAAAGTTAAGCATCTTTCAGAGCCTTCAGATGCACATCCTGGCCAACTGAAGCCAAATATGATCTCGACACTGGGGAGAGGACTATAGTACATGGGAGTTGGTAGCTGGGTGAACCAGAGCACCCTCTCTGAAGCTCACTGTCTCTGGAGGCCCAATCAATGTATTTCACTGTAAGCGAGACCTTTAGCTTCATATTGGGGAAAGCAACTTTGAAAAAAGGTTAAAGGGGGTTGTTTTTAAACAGTTTCCAGATAAATAACTTGTTTAAAAATCAAAAGCAACCTATTGATCAGATTCCCAGCCAATGTGCACAACAAAACTTTGTAGAATTTTCCATGTGCTGATGACTTGAAAGTACACCACTCTGGTGTTAGCACTACATTTTTAAAAAATTGCTTCAGTTACCAGATGTATTCCCCTTTCCCATCTTTAACAAAATCCAGCAACAACTCTACACTTCCGGACTCATCTGGGATTTTATCGGGAAATTTAAATGCCCTATGCTAGCTGAAGAGATGGATATCTCAGATTTAACCACAGTTAAAACAGAAATCTGGTATTCTGGTTTTTTTAAAAGAGTTTAGCATATTCAGTAACTATGGGCATATTTAGCATCTGAGGCAAATGAGATTGGGCCAAAATTCCAGAACTCCCTGGGAGCTATAAATACTTGAAATCAGTAGTATACAGTATCCCAAAAAATGAACATTGTACTTTTCTAAGTGAGACCCCATGTCTGGCTGAGGAAGAGACTGTTCCTAGACAGAGCAGGCTGGAAAACAAAGGTTGGCAAGCAGAGGTAGCTCTGGTTTTATCTTGTCAAAAAGGAACATCCAGAATTTACTCACCATGACTGAAATTTGGCAGGTGAAGAATATAACAGATTGAGAAGGACATGAGTTCTCACCAGTCCTGGGAGACACCCCTATGACTGACCCTCTCTGTCTTTAGGGAATAAATCTTAGAACCTGACCAACCTGGCTTGAGAAAGGATGCTCCAAAACAGCAGGTAACTATGAGATTTAGCTGAGAGGCTTCACCTCCTGGGCCTTAAAGGCTCTAGGTCCAGCCTCTAAGAGGGCATGGAGTACACAGATGAGCAGCAACTATAGAGAGCGGCCAGGGCCAATGTAAGCAGTAAGCCTTAAGAGCTCTTGCCCTGCAGAACTCAGGGAACACAGGTTTATAAATAGACAAGGATGGACTATTTGCCCTGGCACGGATGGCATCCATTAGAGCCAGAGAACAGAAGTTGGAGACCTATGACTGATCTTCTGTCCCTTTCAACTTTTACAAACGGCAGTTGCAGGAGGGGTTCAGGATTTGGATCAATGCCAAAGCACAATGCACACAGCACTTTTTTGCTGATTTAAATCAGGTCTTAGGAGGTGCTGTTTGTCCCATTCCATACTAAGGCAAATACCACCTCTATGGAGCGAATTTATACTGGGACAGAGAACAAATAGTGGAGAAATCCCTCTCGCTCAGCACTGTGGTCCCAAACTAAACTGAACCCTCCCCCCCACACAAACAATGGTTATTATCTATAGAAGTTTAGAGATGGGAACATGGGAGGTAAACCAATATCTGGATTAGCTTGGGGGCCCCCATCACCTATCGGATATAAGAGTTGGGGGCAAGGCGACCATTAAATTTCATAGCATGTTGAAAACAAAAATGCAGAACCAGAACACATTTGCCTTAGCTTATACTTTGGGGCTGAAAATCCCACAACGGCTGCAATCCCTTTAGCAAGTGGGCGGGTAAGCCATTCCAACCACTGCTAGAAGACCCCCACCAACAGACTCCAGGAATGCCAGAAGCAGGCTCAGCACATTTCAGCTGCTCTGATGCCAAAGCATAAAGGCCCTCATGCTGAACTGGCTCAAGTGGCATTTGGGTCAGTGGGCATTTGGGTTGGTGAGTCAATGGAATAAGACTGTTGAGCAACCATTAAGGAGGATACAAAAAAAGGGGACAACCTCCTAAAAGGCAACTTCTTTGCAAGCAACCAGGAAAGGGCAGGAAAGGATGCTAGTTAGCTAGAAACCCACATAAACACACACGATTGTATGTTTTCATATGCTGGCAACAGTTCACCTGATTGGAACAAAAGGGAGAACCTGCTTCCTAAAGGAAGCACAGCAGCTTGGCAGGTTCAGGAAGCAGCTGAGCAACCCAAGACAACAAGACAGATGTCCAGCCCCACCTGCCATTCCCCATTCAAAGCAACCAGGGAAAGGGCAGTTTGTAAACTCCTCTTCCTACAGAAGAAAGTCACAGTCAGTCCAGACACAGAGGCTGCTCGCGGGGCAGTCTGCCTCCCAGGTACATACAAGCCTGTGAGTTCTCATGATCTCACATGACCTATCTCAGTGCATGACAATCACAATACAAAATGTTTTGCTTTCATCAGGGGGAATAAAAAAGACCCTGCAGTGTGTGTGTCAAAAGACAGAAACCCAGTGCTCAGTCATGTCAGTACTGAGCATTAGACTGCCTGATGGGACATGAGCCAGGCTGAGATGGCCACACAATTTACCCTTCTCCATAAAGGATGCTCTCGCTGTGGGAGTCATGATGATCCTGCCCTATAAACTCTGTATTATATCCCTACATCTTAGAGGAACTCTACAGGGCAGTCTTCCTACACAACCAGTTTTCATCTCTGAACAAACCTCCTCCAAAAACCTTCTCCCTGGCATGCTGCCAGCCTGCCCATCTTCTACCAGGTGGCAGACTCACTGCAAAGAGGGAAGAAGCTTTTGCGACCACCAGGGAGGGATCACAGATGGGAAGGCAGCTTCATTTACGCTCCCTCTGGAGGAAATGAGCCATGCTCCCCAGAACCGCCAGAGACATCCTGGGCCACCAGACACGAACAGAGGAGACCAACAAGGAGGTCAGCAAAATAGGGGAAACAATGTAAAGTCAGTCCTGTTACTACCCCCCCCCAATCAAATAGGAATTCCTTGCATATAGCCATCTAGGATCCACATCAACCTGCTGGATCCCAAAGAACGCCAAAGGAAGAGGTACTAAAATAAATAAAAGGATCAGCAGCAGTCTGTCTACTGGCACTTTGCCTGGGGCTCCTGCTACATGTATCCATCCCTCAAGGGCTTATCTCTTCTTATACTGCACCTGCCAGATGGGCTCAGATGTGAGGCTGTCCTCTCTCTCCCACAGCAAAATGTCAAGGCTGTGTGGGAAAGGAATGTGAAGCCCTCAGCCCCACACACAGCGCCTTCTACTGGTGGGGATTAGAATGGAGAATTCATGCCCAGCTTGGTTTCAAACTGCAGCTTCTGCCGCTTCTGGTAACGTACTCGAACCCTGGAGAGACAAAAAGAGGGATTGTCAGTTAAAGAAGCAGCAAGAGGAGGAGAAATTAACAGCAGCCTTGTTGGATCAGACCAAGATCTAGCCCAGCATCCTGTTCTCCATAGGGGCCAACCAGAAAACCCAAATAATTCCTTTTTTTAAAAAGTTGCCATCACTGGGTGTGTTCTGGGATGCATTCACAATCCACACATCTGAAGAGATGGCAAGGCATAACAATCCTGGCCAGTACCACAAGTGAACTGAATTTGTGATTTTAAAGCATTCCACAGAATCCTCTGCAATTGTTCCACTGCAGATAAATTTATGGGGATTCTCAAAAGGAGGACAGTTTAAAGAAAAAGAAAAAAAAGAACACTGTGCAGATTCAACAGTGACTTTTCACAACCCTACTGCATATTGCAGAATTTGACAAGAAGTTTGGCCTCCAGAGTGCCTTATCTTTAAAAACACAAACCTTCCAGCCACTATGGCCATATAGAGGAACGTGCGCAGATGAGATCCAGCTTGAGGGGAAACTGCCAGTTGCCACAAGATGGAACATCCCCGCCTTGCAGCTTCAGCCTCCTCCCAGGCTCTTGTTTCCTGTCCCCTAAGAATGCTTCTTCCCCCTTTCTTATTGTCTCCTACCCCAGTTTTCACCAAAATATTTTTTACTTTTGTAGAAGCAAAATTACAAATGACCACTGATTCAGATTATTGGGATAGCTTTTCACAAAGGAGAGGATCTGGGGTTCCCTGACACAACAGATTTGCACTTTTTATATTTTGGCACACAGTGCCCTGTGCTGGTTTGACTATTGCTGACACTGAGATACCGGATATTTGCTTTGTCACGGCAAAGAGCAGAAGCTTCTTCCTCTACAAACTTGCAAATAAGAGGACATTTTTATCAAGAGTCAGCTTTCCTAAAAGCAGTTCTTGATTGACTGAGAAGAAAAACCTCTCTACCATTCTCTGTGGGATCTATAGCTCTGCAACCATGGATACTTTCATCAATATTTGACACCTGACAAAGCTGGGAGGAAGAAAAAGAAAAGAAAAGATTTCTTTGGCTGCAGAACAGGAAGCCTTTGCTTGTCTTTGGTCTCATCTTCTCCAATTGTCCTCTACATTTAGAAATACCCTCAGCATTTCCTCCACATTGCTAGTCTCCTTTGGAATAAATATATTCAAATTCTAAAGCATCAGAACCCATAGTTTAAACACACAGAGATTATTTTAATTTACAGAACCCTGGCTGAGATAATTTTGATGCAGAAATAATGCAACTAAATATCATCTCTCCTCTACATATGACTACTATGCTAAATATTCTCCTCCTTTTAAAGTCTGCCTAGGAAGGAGACCTGGATGGTCCAGGCTAGCCTGATCTCATCAGCTCTTGAAAGCTAAGCAGGGCTGGCCTTGGATGGGAGACCACCAAGGAAGTCCCGGGTTGCTGCACAGAGGGAGGCAATGGGCAAACCTCCTCTGCTCATGTCTTGCCTTGAAAACCCTACGGGGATCACCGTAAATCAGCTGTGAATTAACGGCACTTTCCACCACTACCACAACCGCTAGGGAGGGGACATCACCTACCTGTCTGCCACCATAGTTAAGAACAACAGACAAAGAACAACAGCCAAAATTGGACCAGCAAGTGCTGAACACCAACAAGGAGGGAGGGGGACAGCTTCTGTGATGATCCTGACTCTACTGGATGCGGGCTACTGAGAGGCTGTAGTGCCCGAACACCATCTGAGGTGTTTGCAAAGTGGTTGGTTTTGTGTGTACTTCCTTGACTGTTGCACGATAGGCAAAAAGTGAAAGGAACTCATCAAGAAAGCGATTCAATTACAACCCAGATCTTCCCATAATTTAAATTATAAGTTGCTCATTCAACTCAGTGTCTCAATAGGAGATAGGTGGCTAGAGAGCCTGGACTTCAGGAGGCTAATCAATCCTGGATTCTTTGAAAAACCCAAATAAAGGACTAGCAGAACATGTGAGTCAGTCTTGAGCCCAAGCCAAACTGAGAAGACAGGCATCTGCCCAAGGAACCCTTTATCTCACAGTTTTTATTCTGCCTTTGCTTGCTTCTTCACTTGCAACACTGTTATTTAATGAGTTCTGCCTGAGGCTAACAATATTGCACCCATATTTTATACGAGTTCTGCTTAGATGGCTTGGTTATGTGCTTTCTAGAAAAGGGATTCACGCCCAGATTACCAATGGGATTGGAGAATTTTGGCTGAGCAAAGCAGGGCCGTCCCAGCGGTTCTGCCCAATGGCTTGTGTTGGGGTTGGGGGGGACCATCCAAATGGCCCTTGGTGGTAACAGTTCTAGAGAAAGAGTCCTTGCTAGCCAATTAAAACAGGCTTGGATTCAGTGTTTTACCCCAAAGCACAGGCATCTATAAACTAAAAGGGAAAGTTAAAAGGAGGGACTCTGCCTCATGCTTTGCCTATGAACTTCCATAAACATCTGGCTAACAGTTGCTGGAAACAGCGTGCTGAACTCTACTGACCTGGGTGGCTCTAGCTGGGCACCTCCTCTTCATTACCCGAGTAGTTAGCACTTTGGCATAGGCCACTCATACAGTGCAAAACATTCTGGCTTTTAGATGGCAAAGGCTGGTTATTCCAGAAGAAAGGCCAATATGGGACTCTTGCACACATTGGAGGGGGGGTCTTCTGTTTTAAAATGTCAATATGGAAGCAGAAGTGGCCCATGCAGATGTATCCCAAAAGAAACCGCACCAAGGGCTGGCATAGTGTTGTGCTCAAGAGAACAAATTGTTAGCTGGATAGTCACAGTTCAAATCCCAATTCAGTCATGAATTCAAAAGGAGGCCTTAAGGCAAGCCACTCTCTCTCAAGTACCTCCCCATCAATTTATACTATGAAGATAATTATGCTGAAACTGCATTATAGAGGTAAGGATTACTGAGGTAATGTATGTGAAGCCCTGTGAGAAGTCTGGAAAGGAACTATATAAAATTCTTAGGCCCTCTTGCTATATAAAGTGTTAACAAGGTTCACTGCCCACTGATGCAACTTCTTACCTGATTTCATGGAGTTTGACAGTCTCATTGATGATCACAACAAGAATGAGAGAGAGCAAACCCAGCAACCAGGAGGCCATGGGGATGTCATCCATTTTGTAGGCCACAGGAGACTCAAGGTTTACCCAGAGCTTCAGGTCCAGGAGGGTCTGGATGACTTGGCCCAGCAACCTGCCACACAGAAAGCAAGACTAGGGCTTTGGAATGGCTTGGCCCCTCACAGGAAGGCATCCAAGGCTTCTGTCCCAGCACCCTTCACTCACTAGGCATCCTCTCCACATCAGCAACCAAAGTGGGATATGCCAGAACATGTAGGCACAACTGGGCAGGATCCCCAAGATGACAATTTCCTGGTTGCAAAATCAGGAACTTCAGAGTTCAATGTTTAGATGAAAGAGAGCAAAGCCAGAGAGGACAAAGCAAGCTCTGAGGCTGTACAAAAAGAGGCATGTGAAGCCAGAAGAAGACAGATAAGGCAGTGCTAAGGAATGACTGGAGACTGAGAGGCTTGGGGGAAAACTGGGACAGTGGGGAAAAAAAGAACAGTGGGTGACTGGAAAAAAAAGAACTTCCTGGTATGGAGCAAGGAAGTAGATTGGTGAGAATGAAGAGATCCTGCACCAGCTCTTCTGAAGAACCAAAAGACAATACTTACACAACCACCACTGTCAGGGTCCACCAGATGTTAGTGAAAGGGCTTTTCTTCCACAGTGGCTTGGTCCGATGGACATGGGTGACAGATATAAACACTGGGAAGGAAAGAAAGTTACTGTGCTTTTATCTGCAGCCTTACTGTAGACCTACAAGGGGCTTTCTATGCTATTGTGTAGAAAGAATGGTGACCTGTGGATCTCAGTACCCAAGGCAACAGATCTCAAGGTTGCCCTACTATACTCTCAGCCCAAAAGCCCAGAACACAGGCTATGCCACTGCTGCTCAATCATAATGGCCTCTTGCCCAAACCACAGAAGTCACACCAATTCAAATTCTCAACAAGAAATAGTCTTGTTTTCTATGCACTTAACCTTGGAAACACTATCGGGGGCAAATTAGGTACCCAATTGTACTTCTGGGGTAAAAGAAAGAAGTGGCTCTAAAACCTTTTCCTCTTAGGACATTGTCCACTGCACATTTTTCCCAAAGCAGAGTCAGTTACCACTTGTAGTTTAGTTTCTGTTTTAAAAACACCTGGATAGGACCCCCACCACCACCACCTATACATTTTTGCCATTAGAATGTTTTTAACTAAGACGACAATGATTGAAGAAACTGTGTTAAGGGTTCTGGATACATACAGCCAGGGGTCTTTTTGTAGAAGAACAGCTGCAGGAGCTCATTAGCACATGGTATGCTAATGAGTTATTAGGCTATTAGCATATGCCACGCCCCCTGACATCACCGGAAGTGATGTAAGAAGGGGAAGAAAAAGGGGGGGCAGCATCTTCAAAAGCCTCCCCTTCCCTTCCCCAGCTGGCCTGGGTGGGGGAGCTAAGACAGAAGGGGTTTAAAGTTTAAACTCCTTCTCATGAGAGTTGGGCCACAGAAGGAGAAAAGAGGGAAGGAAAGAGAGAGAGTAGAGAGAAGGAAAGAGTGAATGAAAGAAGGAAAGAGAGAAGGAAAGGAGAGGGAAAGAAAGGGAAGAAGGAGGGAAACAGGGAAAGGAGGAAAAAGAGAAGAGAAGAAGGTGGAAAAGAAAGAAAGAAAGAAAGAAAGAAAGAAAGAAAGAAAGAAAGAAAGAAAGAAAGAAAGAAAGAAAGAAAGAAAGAAAGAAAGAAAGAAAGAAAGAAAGAAAGAAAGAAAGAAAGAAAGAATGAGGGAAAGAAAGAAAGAATGAGGGAAAGAAAGAGAGAAGAGAAGAATGAGGGAAAGAGGGAAAAGAAAGAAGGAAAGGAGGGAATGAAAGAAATTTGGCGGCAATTCAGCCCCATTATATCCTATGGGCCATTGAAGTCAATGGTGAAAACATAGGGTATATTCTGGGGGCTGGAGGAGGGGTTTGAGGGAGAGGCTCCAAACTCACAGGATAGCTGTTGGAGCCTCTCCCCAAGATACCCACCAAGTTTCAAGAACATTGGATCAGGGGGTCCAATTCTATGGGCCCCTAAACAGGTTGCCCCTATTCCTCCATTGTTCTCTATGGTGGGAAAAAAAGTAAGTTTTTTCCCACCATAGAGAACAATGGAGGGAATGGGGCAACCTGTTTGGGGGTCCATAGAATTGGACCCCCTGGTCCAATGTTCTTGAAACTTGGTGGGTATCTTGGGAAGAGGCTCCAACAGCTATCCTGTGAGTTTGGAGCCTCTCCCTCAAACCCCCTCCCTCCAGCCCCCAGAATATACCCTATGTTTTCACCATTGACTTCAATGGCCCATAGGATATAATAGAGCTGAAATTGACATTCGGCTGCCTGAAAGACTCTCCAGGACGCCGGCTGGGGGCGGGGCTTGGCTGCTGAGCTCCTGGAGCTGTGCTCCGGTGTGCTCCCCCCCCCAAAAGACCCCTGGATACAGCCCTTCATGACAACCACAAACAAAACAAACAAGAACTTTGTAGAACTCTTTTTTACCCCCCAGATACCCGGATAATTTGATTTGGGGTGGAAATATACTCTTAAGTGCAATATGTGCCACTTTTTCAGAGGACAGACTAAGTATTATATTAATGGGTTTGTTTGGTCTTTATCTCCCTGGAACAGGTCCCTGATTAGTTTCTATCACTGCACTAGCAAACAGTTAAAGGAAGCATGTTGTTTTACCGTTGCCCTATGAAATTAGATTTACAAGGCAATTAACAGTCATTAGTGAATTTAACAGCAGTACTCTTGCACAATACTCATTTATATCAATGGAGTTCAAACAAGAAGACTTTCTAGTCAGCTCTACCAATAGAACATAGTCAGAAAGTAACCAAAGCCAGAAAGTAACCAATCAATAACCATAAGGATGCAAAAATGTGATTCAATGAGTGGTAGAATGGGATCTCCTTCATTGCAAGAGGAGACAGGATTAGTCATTGAGTTGGGTCCAACCCATTAAGAAGGCCTGGAAAACAGAATGTGGTAGTTCCCATGACTGGCATATTTTACAAGACTGCCAAATATGCTGGACTGGTAAAGCAATGTGACGCTTTGGTCATTTTCCCATGAGGCAAGCTTTGCCTGTCAAAAATAACGGAGAGGGCCAAACTTCATTTGATACTGGAGCTCCATGAATGCCACTCTAGGTAGCTAGTCATGAGCACATTGAGTTCAGCCCCACAATTGTGCAGGGCCCAGTCCTAACCAGTGTTCCCTCTAAGCTGAGTTGGTGTGAGCTAGCTCAGTTTTTTAGCCTCTGGCTCACATGTTTTTGTCTTGGCTCAGGATGGATGGCTCCAGAGCAAACTAATTCATGCAGCAGCCAAATCGCTCACTCACAACTTTAATGCCAGTAGCTCACCAAGTAGAATTTCTGCTCACAAGACTCCACAGCTTAGAGGGAGCATTGGTCCTAACCATCTATGTGTTTTATGTACACAAGTCATCAGTCTCTGGCTATATATATATATATAATCAGTATTTAATTTTTAATCCCACCCTTTCACCAGGAGTTCAGTGTGGCATACATGGTTCACCTTCTTCTATTTTATGCTCATAACAACCTCGTGAGGTAGGTTAGGCTGAGAAAGAACTGGCCCAATCTCAACCACTGAGCTTCCAGGATGAGTGGGAATCTGAACCTGATTCCCTCTAGGCTTAGTCAAGCATCAGATGGCTTTATCACACCTTCTCCAGTGAGGAGTTCTTGCCCCAAATAGTAAGCAATAAAGAAATGAAATCACTTACCAGTATGTAAGACAATCATTCCAGCAGTGAGTTTCTGAGACAGAAGAAGAATGTTGGAAAATGACCCAAACCAATCAGGAGTTCCTTCCACATGACTGGAAGAATTAAAAAAAAAAAAAAAGCACAGGGCATTCTACTGGGCAAGTTAAAAAAAATATGATGTGCCCCATCTGGACGGGGAACATCAAAGGAACTAGTGAGCTATTAGTAAGCTCTTGTAGGCTCTGGAATTCTGGAAAAGAGCTTTCTTGTGGTGGTGAAATATAACCTGGAGAGCTTGTTCAAACCACTACCATTTATTTCTTCAGAAGATTTATATCCTGTCTTTCAACCTTATCAGGGCCAACAAGGTAATTATGAGGGAAACAGGCAACTCTGTGGCAGTCCTACACTGATCCTTTACTGTACAATCCCCCCCCCCCATGCAACTGGGAGTGGAGAGCAGTGGCCATATGCCGTCAGTGACAGTAGATGCCCACAACAGCTACACAAATCTGCTGCAGCAATGGACAAAGAGGGTAGGGAAATGACAGAAGCAGGGTGACAAAGTCTGTATAATACCAGGGTTTGGGACCTGTATCACAGTAAGTGCCTGGCCAGATGTTAGTGAAAAAGATAACTTCTAATGAAAAAGTTGGAAATTTCAGGTTTTATTTTTTTAAAGAAAAAAAGTCTGCGATCCTTATAGCTAAAGAAAAACATAGTCTCTTCTAAAAGATTAGAAACATAAGAGAAGCCAATGTTGGATCAGGCCAAAGGCCCATCCAGTCCAACATTCTGTTACACAGTAGCCAAAAATACCAGGCGCCATCACAAGGTCCACCAGTGGGTCCAGGACACTAGAAGGCCTCACACTGTTGACCCCCCCCACAAGCACCAAGAATACAAAGCATCACTTGCCCCAGACCAAGAGTTCCTATCCATTCCCTGTGGCTAATAGCCACTGATGGACATCTGCTCCACATGTTTATCCAATTCCTTCTTGAAGCTGTCTATGCTTGTACCCGCTGCCCCCTCCTGTGGTACTGAATTCCATGTGCTAATCACTCTTTGGGTGAAGAAATACTGCCTTTTATCCGTTCTAACCTGACGCTCAGAAATTTCATTGAGTGCCTACGAGTTCTTGTATTGTGAGAAAGGGAGAAAAGTACTTCTTTCTCTACCTGCTCTATCCCATGTAAAATCTTGTAAACCTTGATCATGTCACCCCTCAGTCATTTCTCCAAGCTAAAGTGCCCCAAGCGCCTTAACCTTTCTTCATAGGGAAAGTGTTCCAACTCTTTAATCATCCTAGTTGCCCTTTTCTGCACTTTTTCCAATGCTATAATATCCTTTTTTTGATGTGCGGTGACCAGAACTGTACACAATATTCCAAATGAGGTTGCACCATTGATTTATACAGGGGCATTATGATACTGGCTGATTTGTTCTCAGTTCCCTTCCTAATAGTCCGCGACATAGCGTTGACCATGTTTTTTAATGCAATCTCACACTGTTTCAACATTTTTAGTGAGTTATCTACTACAACTCCAAGATCTCTCTCTTGGTCAGTCTCCACCAGTTCTTTAAAACTTCAGCTGAACCTTTTTCATTCTCCCAGGTGTGTTTTAATGGCAGCTACTACCTATTTTTAACTGCAATTAATGTATTTTATTACATGCTACTTTGAGGGGTTTTTTTAAATATAAGGTGGGTGGATGAATCTTCACATAAATTTTAAAAAATAAGTGAAACTAGAAAAAGCTTTCACATATGCACACCACAAAATGGCATTCTGTAACTCCCCAAACTGCTAGCTCAATACTTGGGGATGGGGAAGATATTGGGATAAGAAAAAAGTCTACAAATGTTAAAATTCAAATGTGAAACCTCATTACAGGGAGGGGGATAACCTGAAGTATGAAGATTACTTCCACTTGGAAGGAGAAGGGAACTAGGAAAACCTGAGGTAGCTGAAGAAGACCTGGAGCTAAGCATCTGCTCCTCTTTGTCTGGGGCTTGCAGCCTATGACCCTGCATGAACTGTCCTAGAAGAACCAGCACCAGCCTAGGACAGCCTTCTAATTTGTCACCTGCTTCAGATGCATCAATGGCCTGTTATATATCTCAGTTTAAATTGAACATTTTGTGCATTTTTGTTATGCAAGTCATTTCTAAGCACTGGAGAAAATCAGGATAAAAATAATTAATAAAACATGAATGGCTTACTTATTTAAATCACAACACCAAGGAATTCTGATACAGAAGCAAACTCTGACTGTTTCTTACCTGTTCAGCATGATCGAGGTGCAGCCTGTGACATTGAAGGCAGAGGAGTTGAAGTTTGCACAGTAGTCTTGCAACATATAGCCAAAGCAAGCCAAGCAAGAGCAGATGGTAAGGCTGAATTTCAGTAGAAAGCAGAATAAGAAGTAGTGCTGGGTCTAGGAAGATTACCAAGAATATCAGTCACTTACAGAATTGGAGGGAATTGCTTTGCCCTCACAGCACTTGCCCAAGGCCCTCACACTCAGCAGTTCTAGCGACAATGGCCTGTGTACCAGCAGCACTATAAAACACCAGAAGTAGCCTCTCTCAGGTCTGACCTATAGGCCCAAACTAGAGGTGATTAGATAGATATGTGGCTCCTGCTGACCCCAATCTCCTCAGGTTATCAGTCTAGAATCTTCATATCAGTTGTGAAGGGGAAACAGCTTCTGCCTGCATTCTTCTCTTCTTCTCACAACATAAGCTATTCCACCTGGGAAAGTGCCTGAGAGCTGCAAAGATCCTGTGTCAGGGATGCCCTTTTAATCTCAGGCACACCCTCCCTCCCTGACATGCAGCCCAGTTTAAGGAATGGTATGTATTTCCCCTTTGTCTGTCTTCCCCGTCAGATAGAACTTGCACTTTTAAAAAAAGCCTTTTCCAATTGATGGAGAAAGCAGTCCACAATGCATCTGGGCAGAGTGAGAAGGAAGGAAGCCCACTCACCCACCTTCTGCTGCTGAACAAGAGAGATTCCCAACTGGTGCAGCAATTGGGGAACAGCAGCAGCAAAAACCCAGCCCCTTTCCAGTCACACAGCACACTCTCTCAGTGAAACTCTCGTTTGAGACTTGCTGGCCACTCCAGGAACTCTACCCCTCCCCCCATGTTAGTGCCTCACCTGAGCAAGCCTGAATTCTCATTTCTTTAAAAAAGTGCCAGAAAAGTGGGGGTGGGTGGGTTATGCAGAAGCCCTTGATTCTGGGACAAGAATCTGAGAATTCTTGTGTATCTGGCAACACTGAGTGTCTAGCAAAAGATGACATGTGAAACATCAGTCCAAATTAGGCATAATGGGGGCTGTCTAGCTGCCACTGACTCATGCCTCCAAGCTGCCTCCTCCAGTAACAAGTGGTAAAACATGATGCCTGAGTGAAGTCATTGTGCTCTGAGTGCTCCAACTTGCTTCAAGTGACTGCCTATGAAATGCAGCAGAAAAAATGAGAATGGTGGCATCATGTCACGCATCACCTTTTACTAGATGTTACCAGGGAGATGCAGGTAAGGACAAAGGTCAGTGGCATCCATGCACTTCCTTTATAATCTAATTTGGACTTCTGTTGCATAGTTTTTGTTGTTGTTGTTCAGTCACATAGTCTAGTCCGACTCTTCGTGACCCTATGGACCACAACACAGCAGGCCCTCCTGTTTTCCATTAAATATATGGACTAATCAGTAGCTGTATAAATAACAGGGTTCTTGTTTTTCTCAAATAGCACATCCTGAAGAATCTATACATCTCCCTACGCAGCAATTATAACCAAGCTCAGCTTGTCTCTGCTGGGTGAATGCAACCTACTAACTTATACAGAGCTCCCTCTAACAGAGGCATGAAGGAAAGCCCTACCTCAATCTGCTGAAAAGAGAACACCTACAACTTCCCATTTTTCCAGCCAAGAGCTGAGCTGACTCTCTTGCCACAAAGCAGGAGGTGGTAGACCACAACTGGCCCAGAGGTTAAAGACAAAGCCAGCAAGCTAAATTTTTGACTGTTAAAGAAAATGCACATGAGCTCTTGACACTGTCCCATGATGCTATCATAATAACGGGTGCCCTGCTTTTGCAGCTGGCAAGAAAATAACTTGAATGCCCTTGTGGCACTATTTTCACGCATGTGAAAGCACACACACACACACACACACACAGAGCTAACCAATCCAACAGCTTACCTTTTTAGGAATGGAGGTCAGATTTTTCCCAGTTGCCACAGACATGATGGAACTATGAGGGGGCTTGCCCAGAAGGGAAACACTTGAAGAAATAAAGCTAAAGTTAGCCTGCAAAGCTGTAATTCTGTAACATAATCATAAAAGCTGACTGGCTGCTTGGATTGTCAGTTCTATAAATTACCTCAACCCCAATCTGGGAGACAAACCTTCCCACACAAGTCCTTCCTGTAACTGCTCCACTTTTCCTCTCTCCACATTCACCAGGTTCAATTCCTGGCACCTCCAGAGAAAAGAATGATGTAGCAGGTGATGTGAAAGACCTCCCACCTGAGAGTCTGGAGAGCCACTGCCAGTCAGAGTAGACAGACAGCACTGACCTTGATAGGCCAATGGGCTGACTTAGTATAAGATAGCTTCTTGTACTGATACGGGCAAGCAAGTTTAACACAGTTAAGTTCCTTGGCAATAAAGCTGAATTGGGATTAGGTTGCAGACTTTGGAACTCCCTAGCCTAGCAACGCCATCATGACAGTTACACCCTCCTAAGCCCAGTGACCTCAATGGACTTAAAAGGGTGTAACTCTGTTTAGGATTGGACTGTAAGAGGTCTCTCTTACTTTTGGTCTCTGGGATGTCCACAAAAGCTGTTTTATTCCAAACAGCGTTTCTTGATAGTTGTGTTGACTCCCTGAGATGGTGAATTATTTTTCTCTTGCTCATTCAACTGCTGCTTTTTCTTGTTTTTATGATTTGTCTAATGATTGATTATAGTTGTGGCTTTGCTAGTTGCTACACTTGGTGGATTTTTGTATTGTTCTATTTTTTAAAAAAAATTACTTGTGAGGCATATTCCAAGTGGTTTTAATAGAAAAAAGCAGAAAAGTCTCAGCAATAATCTTGTGTGCTAATTTAATATAATCTTAAACCTGGAGTACTTCATCATTTTGCCTCAAAGTCCCCGTCCCCCTCCCAAACCACTTTTTATCCATCAGATTGTATGTACAGGGGAAGAGAGAAGTACAATGGTGCAAGATCAGTTTTAGTTAAGAAAATTATATATTATTTTAAAAAATCAAGCCTGAAATTCTAGGTAGAAGAATATCTAGGAAACACAGGGTGGTAATTAAAAGGACAATGAGGAACAAATGAACTTGGGCTAAGATACAACCTTGGAAACCAAAGGATGGCTAGAATTAGTTTGCAGTGAATAGCTTACAACTACTTGCAAGCAATGCGCCCTCTAAGCTGTGGAGTCTTGTGAGCAAAAATTCTACTTTGTGAGCTACTGGCATTAAAGTTGTGAGTAAGCAGTTTGGCGACTGCATAAATTAGTTTGCTCTGGAGCCCCCCTTCCTGAGCTAAGACAAAAATGTGTGAGTCAGAGGCTAAAAAACTGTGGACTAGCTCACACTAACTCAGCTTAGAGGAAACACTGCTTGCAAGCATTAGGCCCCCTACACCTACACCAGTTCAGCTACCCCGCTTCTGCATGCCTCTCAGTTCTCCTTACCCCCAACATATCGGACCTTGCAAAAATACACAGAATACTACACTTAAGCATTAAGCCAAGTTCTCCTGCAAATGAAAGCAGTTCAGTCTATGTCCTAGTCACCCACTAAATCTAATAGGAGAACATAATTAGTTTGTTTTGCTGGGCTTCTAGCCCACCCTCCCCCAAGCAGCAGGCTCACGGTGGGTTACAACCAGTGTTCCCTCTAAGATGAGTCAGTGTGAGCTAGCTGACTTTTTTTTAGCCTCCGGCTTACACATTTTTGTCTCAGCGCAGGAAAGATGGCTCCAGAGCCAACTAATTTATGCAGTAGCCAAATCGCTCACTCACAACTTTAATGCCAGTAGCTCACCAAGTAGCATTTTGGCTCACAAGGCTCCACAGCATAGAGGGAGCATACAGCATTCTTAAAAACATACAAAGCTTTAAAAATAAAAAACAGCCATAAAGCAGATACAATACTTATATATACAATACTATATAAAAACCTCAAGGGGCACAAGCAAGACAATTTACTGAACTGGATGAACCCATTGCTATATAGCTGTAGATCTAAACACTGCCGGGTAACATTTTAGTGGACCAGTGACCTCAGTCATGGGGCCCAAGAGCTCCATAGCACCTGCCAGTGTATTTCTTGGTGCCCACTTGCTTCTGACCCAAAGGAAAGAACCAATCTTGGCTTTACTCCACCTCACTGGAGTAGGGGATGCTTTAGAAGAGCCCAGGAGGGATTTCCTTTCTTCAGGAAGCATTCCTTTGGAAACCCTTGCCTCCATCATAGGAGGATGCTCGGCTTGGACCGCCTAACACTCTGTGGAACCTCCTAATGTGGGGTCATTGGATCTAGACCCCTAAAGCAACCATTTTGCTAAGACACCCATTACCTGATGACAAATTTTCAAAAGTGACCACAGGCTCAACAAGGCTAGAGATCCCTGTAGTACAGAGACTCTCCAAAAATCCTTAAAAATCATTGGAGTCATGTACTTCAGAATCACAGACTCAATGAGTAATATATGTAAGTTTTAGCATGATAAGTCTTATATGGAGAGCTGCTAGAAATAATTCTGCAACTATAGCAGTTACATTTGAGTTATTACCTTTGTTAATATTATCTAGTTGGGAGCCTGTTTACGTGGATCGTTATACACCAGACTGTGAACCCTTCATGAGTCCATGATAATTATGTGAAATTGTCCTTTTTGTCAAATGGTATCTTGACTGATACAACAGACATGACTGAAAAAGATTCCAAAACAAGGTCACATCCAAAATCCTTGTCTCATGACAAATGTGTATTATTGGTTCCACGGATGCATAGAGTCTGGAGCCACGTTATTTGTGAAAACATTTACAATGTCCCTGCAATTGTTTATACATTGATTTGTACTACATGGCTCCTTTTGCGGGCAGTTCAAAGTTATGAGCTGGGTTTCATTTACGATTTTTTGCTGTATCTTTGTGTTGTAATATTGATTGTTAAAGACATTTGTCTTTAAGACATTTGATAGTATAGTATTGTTAATAAGGTTTCTATTTTAGAGCAGTTTAGGGCTACACAGCATTTATACTCCCTTCTACTGGTTTGGCTGTGTTCCCGGTCTTTTTGTAGAAATAATTCCTCAGGCAGCAATTCTACAGGGAGTTTATAACGTGCACTTCTGCACAGGAATTGGCTTCCTTGTATGGACAGTCTCAAGGGTAAAGACTCTAGTCCTCATAGTAAGGCTGATCCTCATTGTCTCCCGTGCATCATGGCCTCCACTCAAAGCTGATACAGCAAGAAAATGCTTCCAGCAGCCTCCCACATAGAGGCTGTGACATGAAAACCAGGTCTTGGTTTCCCTTCTGGGAAGTTCAAGGATCTATGTACAGCCCCTGAGTGGAACATGCTGATGGATCACTGGAAGAAGCTTGCTCACCTTAGCAGTGGGTAGCAGAAGCAAGAGAGCCACAGGATATCCGTAGTACTGAGAATGGGGGGCAGTTGCACCAGGCAAGAGAGGAACTGAGCAAACACAGAAAAAGGCATGATTAACAGTAGGACCAGAAGACCAAGCAGTGTCCTACCTACCTTATAGGAACAGATTAATACAACACCAGTATCAATGAACTCACAAAAATTACAAGAGTCCAGTCGCCAACTGACCAAATAGGATGTAGTTAAGCAATCGAACTAACTAATAGCTGAGACATCCTATATACTTGGGAGCAATAACATTCGAAATCACATTTACAATAACAATGCAAGTAATCACATTCAGAAATAACAGTAACAATGAAAAGTAATACATTCAGAGATAACAGTAACAGCAATACAAGGTCCTAGTATAGTTCTCTTGTTTCCATAAGAGTTCTTCTTCAGTCGCTGTGAAACAAAAATGTGAAAACAAAACACAGTAAAATACAGTGGGTATCCTGCTCATGCTTACAAAACTGAAAAGTTAAACACTCTCTAGCACCAGGCGAGAAAGGAACTGAGCAAACACAGCAAAAGGCATGATTAGCAGCAGGACCAGAAGACCAAGCAGTGTCCTACCTGCCTTGTAGGAATAGATTGGCAGACATGGTTTTCTTTGCAGTATTTCCCCGCCCCCAACACACACACACACACACAAACCTCACTGAAGCTGGTGCTAGGTGAGGCTTCCAAGGGTCAGTAACAGGACAATCCCCTTCCTGCATTGCTCCCTGCCTCCAGCCCACCCTACCTGCTATTGCCATGATGATGAACTATGTTTTCTACCTCTCCAGACCCAGCTTTTAAAAAAAACTTCTGGAAGACAGTCATGTCACGATGTCATCTCCGAACAAAAAAAATGAGTACACTTTGCTTTTCAGACCCAATTTATTCTGAAAGGCAGAAAATGGGGACTACAGATTTAGAAGAGAATTCATTTCTGCCTCTAACTAGGATAAGCCTACCACAACACAATGGTAAAAAGTACTGCTGACATGGGGCAGGGGAGGGGAGAGAAAATCCTGGACTTTCCTTTCTTCCAAACTAAGCTGCCCTCTCCACTTCCTGAAGCTGATCAGAGCAACTCACCTGGATGATGACCAGAGCCAGCTGACACTGCAGGAGGAAGAGGAAGCACTTGCGGATGCCATAGGTTGCATGCCGGGCCTGGAAGGAAGGACATGTGATGGGGATGGAATGCAAAAGGAGAGCCCATGGGAAGCCCTTGCACCTATAATGCACAGACATTTCTGCAGGGTCAACATGTACGATTTGGGCAATCACATTTGATTTGCTGAGGACCAGCTGGTACTTTACTGATCTGTCTAAAAATATCAGGGTTTGTCAATAGTTATAAAAATTCAGGAATTTACCCACATCCGTAGCAAGCTGAGAAGCTCCCTGACTCCCCAGGGGACTGTAGTTCTAGCTTATTAAAGGCCTTTTCCATAGCAAACATGGTGCTGCCTTGAAAAGGGTTAACTGCAGGACACTCAGCAGCTCTGCTCTGGGAATGCCAATCAACTCACCAGGGCAGAGTTGGAGCACTTTGTCTAGGGAAGGCAGCCGGGAATCAGGCTTGAAACTTTCTCCCAGCTTCTTAGCAGGGGGAGGGGAGCCCTTAATTGACTGAGTGGCTCAGCACCTACAAACAAGAAGAGCAAAGAGCCCAGCAAACCCAGAAACTCACATATAGCAGCAGCAGAACAAGTGGAGCAGGCAAGGCCTAGGAAGGGCCCAAGAGGGCAAGCTGCTAGACGCACCTCCGGACCTCCTTGAAAGATTACTACTCTGCACTTTCTCAAGGCAGCACCGGAAAAACCCACTCCAGCAGCCCACTGGATTCTGCTTGTCCCCTTGCAACTCTCGACAGGAACACTTAGCCGGACAAAGAAAGACATTAAAACTTTTACCGTCTGGAAAAGGGACAGCTGTTCTCCCCATCTGTCTCTCAGCAGTAGCATACACACAGAGCACTACAGCGCACGGTTCCCAGGGGACTCACTAGAGTGTTTCCAAACCAAGCTCCACTTGGGATAAGGGGTTTCAGAAGGTTTTAAACAAGAGTGGGCAGCGACATCTCTAAGCAGCCTTGTGAGAAAGATCAGCAGGCATTCAGAGATGGTGGTGGCTGTAGAAACTGAAACAGTTTCTCTTCTCCTGGGTCAACTTCCATCTCTTATTGCCAGTTTTCAGGCCAGACTTGAACGGCTGCTCTCACTGCAAGGTGACTAGTAGTCTCAGGTGCATGACACAACCATTCTAACATCACCAAACAGAAAGAGGGCTCACCTGCTCTATGAGCCGGATGATCCCAATTGTTTCTTCAGGACAAATGGACAGGGAGCAAGACAAGCTGTTCAGCTGGCCAGACAGCTGAAGAGGCGTCAACTCATCAGAAACACGGGTCATGTTTGTGCTGGTGGCATAGCCGAACGTTTCCCAGGAGCAGCGGGAAGGATAAAGGGGATCCAGGGCTACGCTGTATAGACAACAGCACATAGGTTAGAGGGAAGTATACCTTAATGGTCAATAAGCCAGAATACAAAGGTATTCAAAACACTAAACATGGTTGAGGACTTCTGTGGTCTGCAGGCCAGTGCTGGTCCATAGGATTACTTCCCAATTGTCCAAAACAAGACAATCAGATCCATATTCTGCTCCTATGTGGAATATTTTCTCTTCCATCAGCAGCAACAGCAAATAGAGATCTATCCTTTCAGGGCTGAGGCATGCAGTTTGACCCTAAGCATTTTACTCCTCTGTGTCCAACAGAGGTTACATTAAGAGTGTGAGCATAAGACTGCAGACCAGGGCTGCCTCTCAGTGACCCAAAGGCATACATGCTGGAACTTATTTGAGAGTAGAGCCTCAACAGCTACTGCCAGAGAACCCCCGAACTTGACACAGAGAGTACTCCATCTTTCTGTGTTATACCTCTGAGGATGCCAGTCACAGCTACTGGTGAAATGTCAGGTCCTACAGTGCCAAGACCACGGCCACACAACCCGGAAAATCTACAGCAACTAATTCCCAAACTGCTTTAAAAATACCCTGTATTCATAAAACAAAAACGTTTGGAAGATTCGGCATATGAGGTGCCCTCTCTCAGGTCTGCTTGCAGGCTTTTTCTGTAATCAGGGAGATTCCTTTGGAATGATTTACCAGAGTGGGCGAGGAGAGCACCTTGCTTCCTGCATTCAAGAAGGCATATAAAACAGTTCTACTTCAACAGGACACTTTGTGGATTATAAACTGTTTTGGGGAAATCTGGCAGTGCTGTGTTAACATGGTGTTTTATTTGTTACTTTGTTAGCCACCTCGAGTCTAAGAAAATAAGGCATAATATAAATATTTTAAATAAACAGATTAAATAAGGAGTTTAAATGGAAATTGCTACTAAAGCACATCTGCTATTTTCAGTGAATGTACAGCCCAGGATGTAAACACCTCTGTCTGCGACAGGCTACATACACCAAAAGTGAGAGCAGAACACTGAGAACCCAAACAACTGTCAAGAGCACCTTCAGGCCTGCAAGCGGGGCTGACTAATGTATTAGGCACAGTAGGCACAGTGTCAAAGTTATATCAAAAATAATTTTTAACATTGATATTCTTATGGTGGGAGGGGCCCACAAAGGCAAAAGTGCCTAGGGCCCACAAAAGTCATAATGCAGCCCTGCCCGCAAGCAGCCTCAGAAACTAAATGACCTATAAAGAGCTACTGCCTAGTCGCTAGTATTCTGTTCTTAAACGAGGTGCCTGAGTGGATGGTGGCTTCACAGCTTTAGGCAGTTGTGGAGCAGAAAGACTACCTAGACTCCCTTCAATTGGGATCCAGGCATCATTTTGGGACAGAAACAGCCTTGGTGACCCTGACTGATGACCTTCACTAGGAGAGTAAAAGGGGACTGCAACTCTTTTGATGCTCTTGGGCCTCTCAGCAGTATTCAATCTCACCAGCCGTGGTATCTTTCTGGAGAAAGTGGTTGGGCTAGGAGTAGGTGGCACCATGATTCGGTGGTTCTGTGTTTACTTGATCAGCCAATTCCAGAAGGTGGCACTGGGGTCCCACAGCATTCCATCTTGTCCCCCAGGCTATTTAACATCTACAAGAAACTGCTGGGAGAGGCCATTCAGTGATCTGTAGTTAAGTGACACCATTATGGAGATGACTCCCAGCTCTATTTCTCCTTAACAGCTAAGCTAGGTGGGTCTGTGGAAGTCTTGAATAGGTGCCTGGAGAAGGTAATGGGATGGATGATGGCCAGAAGACTGAAGGAAAATCCAAACAAGAGTAAATCAATGGAAAAGCTGCTCAGGGACTGCAAAGTCAGCCTGTCCCCCATGAAGGAGCAGCTCCATAGCTGGAGGGTGCTACAGGATCTTGGCCTACAGCTGGAGCTCAGTTTCCTCCAGGCTTCCAAAGAACTTACTGTAAATCAGCGGGAGACGGATACATCCTGGCAGGACCATTCCCAGGGAGGAAAAGATGCAGCGCATGATGCCATTGCCAGGAAGTGACGCTGGGCAACGTTCTGGCATTGCCAGAGCGTTGCCCAGTGTCACTTCCTGGCGACGGCCTCGTGCGGCATGGGTGTTCCACAGAGGAATGTTCCAGCCGGGGACTGTGTCCCCCCCCCACTGAAATACGGTAAGTACTTGACAACCCTAGTTTCCTCTGTGCTATATAGCACTTTTTATCAGCTCCAGCTGTTTTGCCAGCTACAGTCATCATTAGACCTCCATAGCTCTGGGCACACTATTTTAAAAGAAGCACCAGGAGGAAAGGGAGGGGCAGTTCGTTGGCAAGTGGCTACTTCCCCAGTGGTGCACTAGGCAGTAAGCTGTCCCTGTGATAACCAGATGCTGGATAGCAGGAGACACCTAGGCGAGGCCTCAGAACTGGAAAGGAAAGCTGGGAGTCCTGCCCTCTTAGTGAGCAATTCCAACAAAGGCCAGGAGGTGGCAGTAGTTGAAACAAGAAGGGAGAAAAAAGCCCTCCAGGAGTTGGGAAAGCCAGGTGGGGGCTCGTGCCAGGCAGAGACCTCAGACAGCCACTGGTACCCAGACACCTCAGAAAGCAGAGCAGAATAGGGCCTGCAGATCAGAGCAAGGCTATTTCACCCCCAAAGGAATTATGTAAGATGATTGCATCCAACTTTCTTCACTGCCTTTTATCTCATCCAATTCCTGCAATCAATCTAACCTGCTTTTCTCGCTGTGCTTCTGTAATGTATCCACAGGAGAACATGGGCTCTGGACAGCCATGTGCTTGGACTGGTTCTAACCGGTCCACCATGTGGCCAGGCGAAGGGCCTGAGCTTCGCCCCGAAGGACAATGGACTAGTGGATCCTGACTCCCCTCCAATGGAGGAGCAGGAGTTAATCCAATCAATGTAAATAGCGAATCACCGGGTGTGGGTGTGTTTGGGGTGTGGGTCACTTGGGAATAAAAGCCGGCCTGCGAGCCGGCTCAGTTGTCTTGTTCTTCATCTAATAAAGTATGTGAGAGCTGAAATCACTAGTAAGTCTCAGTACTTTTCACTGGCGACGAGGATGGGATGCCAACTCCCTCCATGAACAACGACCACGAGACGAGCACCGCTGACCGCCCCAACGCCGAAAGCACCGAACGCCGCCGCCGAGCTTCGTGTCCACCTCTTCGGTTCCTGGGCACCGCACCACTCCCTAGCACCGCTGACCCCGAGGGCAGCCTCGCTTTCAACGCCGCCAACTCTACGCCTGAACCGCGACCTCCACGGGTGAGCACCATGGCCGCTAGCAACGAGAGCTTCCCCGCCTTCGACATCTCTCGTCCCGCACACTGGGAGACCTGGATCGAGACGCTGGAGCGTCACTTCGAGATCCATGGCATCACGGATGCGGGTACGAAGAAGGCCTATCTCCTGCGCTACTGCGGCATCGAGGCACACCTCCTCCTGAAGGACCTGGTAAACCCCCTCCTGCCGAAAGACGCGGCCGCCACCTACGACATGCTGGTCAAGGCGTTTACTGACCACTTGGCACCAAAGCCCACCAAGTTCGTGGAACGAATGGAGTTCTTCACGAGAATGCAGGGCCCCGACGAAACATCTCCGGAATTCCTGGCCGGACTACGCCGCACAGCCACAAGGTGTGCCTTCCCCAACCTCGCAGATACCCTCCTAAACCAGTTCTTGGTGGGGCTGAAGGAGGCGAAGCTGCGCCGCAGGCTCGTCAGCCGGGACGACCTCACTCTGGAGGCCGCCATCCAAGAAGCGGCCGCCTACGAGAAGTCCCACGCAGATCGCCGACCTAAGACGGTCCATCGCCTCCAGGACTCCGGCCCCTCGGATGACTCGAACGATGAGGAGGTCCTACAGGTGAACCGCCGATCACAGCCACGCACCCAACGCAACAGGGGATCCCCCGCACCACCAAACCAGCCCAACGCATCTGCCTGTGCCAGCTGTGGCGACGCTCACGAGCGCCGGACCTGCCGTTTCCGGGACGCCGTCTGCAGGACCTGCAACAAGGCCGGACACCTCGCCCGAGTCTGCCGCTCCAAGGGCAAGCGCCTGGGATCCACTGCCCAGCTGGACGCCGCAAGCCTGCACACCGTGACGACACAGCGCCGGCAGACGGTATGTAACTTGCCCCCTGAAAGCCCGGACAAGGTGCATGTGACTGTCCAAATAGAGGGGTCCCCCTGCCAAATGGAAATAGACTCAGGGTCCTCGTTCTCTATAATTTCCGCGGAGACCCTTAAAACGCTATGCCCCAAGGGGGGACCCCGACTGCACAAGCCACGGGGGTTGAAACTGACGGACTTTAACAAAAACCCAGTGGCAGTCCGTGGCTGGGGCAAGTTTCAAGTCCGATTTAAAGGGTTCTCGGGCTTGCTGGACCTGTTGGTTGTGGAGGGGCGCCTCTCAAGCCTCCTGGGACTGTCGTGGTTTGGGCCTTTGGGACTCCAAATAGCAGGAGTAAACCACCTCGGGACCGCTGACTGGGAGGCAGTTTGCCGGGAGTTCCCCAAAGTATTCGATGGGACCCTGGGGAGGTACAATGGGACCCCGATTTCGCTAGATCTGGACCCTAACGTACGACCCATCCGCATAAAGGCACGGCCCCCTCCCCTAGCCATGCGGGAAAAAATAGAGGCCGAGCTCGACCGCCTGGTCGCCCAAGGCGTGCTGGAACCGGTCGCGTCAGCGCGCTGGGAAACCCCCATTGTTACGCCAATTAAACCGAATGGGGCTATACGCATTTGTGCAGATTACAAATGCACCATAAATAAGGCTCTGCAGGACCACGCCTATCCGGTCCCGGTAGTGAGCCATGTCCTGGCCTCCCTGACGGGGGCCAAAGTTTTCGGCAAATTGGACCTGGCGCAGGCTTACCAGCAGCTGCCAGTGGACACGGCCGCTGCGGAAGCGCAAACCATCACCACCCACAAGGGGGCTTTCCGGGTCAATAGACTGCAGTTTGGGGTTTCAGTGGCGCCAGGGATTTTTCAATCCTTCATGGATTCCCTCCTGAAAGGAATTCCAGGGGTCCAGCCCTTTTTAGATGATGTCATCATCGCGGCACCGGACTCCACCGCCTTCACCGAACGGCTGCGTCAGGTCCTGCAGAGGTTCAACGAGGCTGGCCTCAAGGTGAAGAAGGAGAAATGCCTCCTGGGTGTGCCCCGCATCGAATTCCTGGGGTTCGCAGTCGATGCACAAGGCATCCACCCCACAGACGAGAAAATTAAAGCGATCACACAAGCCCCGGTCCCCACGTCCAAGCCGGAACTTCAGGCCTTCCTAGGCCTCTTGAATTTTTACCACGCGTTTCTGCCCCAAAAGGCAACGGTGGCTGAACCCCTCCACCGGCTGCTGGACAAGGAGGCGCCGTGGGCCTGGAAGCCGGAGCATGCGGCAGCTTTCCAGGCGGTAAAAGACTTGTTGGTCTCCAACGGGGTGCTGCACCACTTCTGCGAGGCTTTACCTGTGGTTCTGGCGTGTGATGCGTCGCCCTACGGGGTGGGGGCGGTGTTGGGGCATCGGTTGCCGGATGGCCGGGAGGTTCCGGTCGCCTACTATTCTCGGACCCTGTCTTCTGCGGAGCGTAATTACGCGCAGATAGACAAGGAGGCACTAGCGATAGTGGCGGGGGTTAAAAAATTCCACCATTATCTCTATGGCCGCCCGTTCGAGATCCTTACAGACCACAAGCCTCTCCTGGGCCTCCTTGCGCCCGATCAACAGACGCCGCAGATGGTCTCGCCCAGGGTTCTCCGCTGGTCCATATTCCTGGCGGGGTACTCTTACACCCTCACCCACCGCCCGGGAAAGGCCATGGGTCACGCGGACGCGCTCAGCCGCCTCCCACTGCCCGCAACGGACCCAGACCCGGCCCCCGCCCACGTCATCGCACTCCTAGAATCGCTGCCCGATCGCCCAGTACATGTCAAGGAGGTGGCCCGCCTCACGGGCCGCAACAGGGTTCTCTGTCGGGTTTTGAACTGGGTGGGGAGGGGATGGCCGACAGCTAGACAAGACCCGGAGTTTGCGCCTTTTGTCACAAGGCGCGATGAGCTGTCGACCTATAAGGGGTGCCTAATGTGGGGAAGCAGGGTGGTCATTCCGAAACCACTACAGGAACGGGTACTGAGGGACCTTCATGAACACCACCCTGGGGTAGTCAGGATGAAGGCTCTGGCGCGGGGGTATGTCTGGTGGCCAGGGTTAGACCGGGATATTGAGGACATTGTAAAAAGGTGTCAACCCTGCCAGGCCTCCCGACCCGCACCCCCGACGGCCCCAGACAGGGCCTGGGAATCCTCTCACCGCCCCTGGTCGCGCCTGCACCTCGACTTTGCGGGCCCATTCCAGGGGCAGCTGTTTTTTATACTTGTAGATGCCTACGGTAAGTGGCTAGAAGTAGAGCCGGTACCATCCACCTCCTCCCGGGCGGCCATCCGAGCGATGTGGCGGATTTTCAGCTCGCACGGACTCCCCGACACCCTGGTCACCGACAACGGGACGGCCTTCACGTCTGGGGAGTTCCAGGAGTTCACCCGCCAGCACGGGATTCGCCACATCAGGTCAGCCCCGTTCCACCCCGCCACCAATGGCCAAGCCGAACGCATGGTGCGGACGGCCAAAGAGGCGCTCCGTCGGACCGAAGGAACGGACTGGGACTTCAGGCTGGCGCACTTCCTGTTCGGCCAGAGAACGACGCCCCATGCGACAACCGGCCGGAGCCCGGCGGAACTATTGATGGGCCGACGCCTCACCACCAGGCTGGACCGGTTACATCCCGATCGAGCGCCCGAGCGGGAGCCCTGCACGGAAACGCCAGCGGCGGCGCAAGGGTTCTTCCCAGAGGACCCGGTGTACGCACGGAACTACGCGGGAGGGCCCCCGTGGATTCCCGCCCGAGTAGTCCGGGTCCGTGGCCCCCGGTCCTACGAAGTCTCGGTGGAAGACGGCCAGATCCTGCATCGCCACATCGATCAGCTACGTCGCCGGGTGCTACCCCTGGAGCCGGATGAGGGGGAGGAGTGGGACGAGCCAGCTCAACCAGACGCGGGGGCAGACGCACCTGAGGAAATCCCTGTGGACTTCAACTCCGGACTGACAGCTACCGCAAATGACACGCCGGCCGAGATGGTGAGCCCAGCCCCGCCAACACCAGAGCGGCCACCAGTCCCCACAGCCGCCCGGGAGGCTGTCAGTTCCCCCATGCCAGAGCCCCGTCGCTCCACGCGAGAGCGGCGGCCCCCCAGCTATTTGAAAGACTA
Source organism: Gekko gecko (assembly GCA_029375565.1). Taxonomy (NCBI): domain Eukaryota; kingdom Metazoa; phylum Chordata; class Lepidosauria; order Squamata; family Gekkonidae; genus Gekko; species Gekko gecko. Next base: position 223,081,433 of record JAPDNY010000002.1, read on the forward strand.
TGTGTGCGGGTGTTTATCGGACCAAGGGGGAGGGGTGTAATGTATCCACAGGAGAACATGGGCTCTGGACAGCCATGTGCTTGGACTGGTTCTAACCGGTCCACCATGTGGCCAGGCGAAGGGCCTGAGCTTCGCCCCGAAGGACAATGGACTAGTGGATCCTGACTCCCCTCCAATGGAGGAGCAGGAGTTAATCCAATCAATGTAAATAGCGAATCACCGGGTGTGGGTGTGTTTGGGGTGTGGGTCACTTGGGAATAAAAGCCGGCCTGCGAGCCGGCTCAGTTGTCTTGTTCTTCATCTAATAAAGTATGTGAGAGCTGAAATCACTAGTAAGTCTCAGTACTTTTCAGCTTCTCAGCACTTTTCTATACTCCGACTCTGCTAGAAGAAACAGCATAAATATTTATATTCTGTTTTCAGCTTGGAAAGGGGGGGGCCTCTTATGCCACTGCAGTGATTTATCCAAGGCCACCCCAAAGCAAGTCCAAAGGCTGATCCAGGTATTGTGAAAAGAGCAGCACTTGATGCATTTTTTTTCAAACACCACTTTCTTCATGCTTGTTAGTGATCTTTATCTCAGTGTGAAGTGTGCATCCAAGGGAAAACAGGAGCAATCCAGTCTAGAGAGGGTTTTTTTCATATGCACGCAATGGGTGTGAAGTACAAGGAATTATAAAGACAGGAGAGATAATTGCCTGCCTACAGTAAATCAGTAGACTAAGGACCTTAGAATTCTATCAGTACTTCAACATACGGCATACAGACAACAATGGTGTATGGACTTATTTTTTAGATATTTGGAATCCCTTTATAGAAACTTATGTGTAGATCTGCCACCATTGTTGTTATATTTTTGTCTCTACTTTATGTATACTTTTTTCCTTTAATTCTATTTAGTTGCTGGATTCTGAGCCCCCCCGCCGTTCTTTTTGAAAGAAAGGAAAAATACCAAACAAAGACAGCCTGGAGTAACGTCTTCCTCAGAGCCAGAGAACCAGAGCCTGTGGCCCTGGCACGCCTTACCTGATGTCACTCTGAAGGAAGAGGCAGTTGTTGCGCAAATTGGCTGAGCTGCCCAGGCAGCAGGTGACCTCCCCATATTCTTGCATGATCTTGATCATTTCACACATGGCTGCAAGAGACCAAGAGAAAGAGGACTTACTTCAACTGTCCCTCTCTAGTTTTCCTCCTTCAGGGACTCTCCACCCAAAAGCCAAGCATCTCTGTGCAGAAAAAAACATGAGAACCAACAAAGTTCTGACCTCTTACTTACTTTCAGGGGTGCAATCTGTAAACAGAGGAACAAGCAAAGGCACATTATCGATGTTCTGCAGGTGGGGCCTCACCTGATGGATTCCCCGCGGAAGTTTGGCCTGAAGTGAAAGAAGAGTAACTAAAACAGTAAAATAGACATAGATTAGGACCAAGGAGGGCAACAAGGCCCTGATCCTATAGATGGCAGCAGACAGAATGACTGGGCTGAGCTGCTGCTGCTGACATGCGTCTCTTGTCTTAGAAGACGACTCAAAGTGACTCTTACTGGAACATACTGCTTTGCAATTAGCCAGTGATGATGCACCTAAACAGCTATTGTCTCCTCACTCTAGATGTCAGATTTGGGCATTCCTTATTCTAGGAACTGCAGTGGAAAGCAAAGTCGGATTAAGGCTGTAGTGCTTTTTAAAAACCAAATACAATGTATAATACTAACACCAACACATTCTCTACACAAAATCGTCCACAGAATGATCTACAACTACTACAAAAGGAAACATTCATCCAGGCAGATAACAGGTCAAATTGCAATGCCATGTCAAGCTACTTTATTCCTTTTTCTAAGGCAAATAAAGGAGGTCAGCTTGGAAGCAAGAAACTGAATGCTTAAAGACAGTTTTCTGTATGAAGTGTCCTGCCAGTTAAGATCAGAGACCTTACTATTGTAGCCAGCCTCCTCAGCCTTGAACTTGGGGAGGTCTTTCCCAAGAGAGAGACACCCCAAAAACAACCTCTGAACCTCCACAAGCAGTGCCCTATGAAGCCAGGCTTGGCTTAAACAATGGCTTTCACTAGGAGGCTAGAAGAACCACAACTTGGCTGAGAAAACTCAGACCAAAGAGAATTCTCCAGGCTGGCTGCACTGCCAAGCATCCTCCATGCAAGCAAGAACCACCCCCCACATCTATCAGTCAGCTTAGTCCAAAGAGGACTAGAATGGGCAAGACTCTGCCCTTGCCTCAGGCATCTTCCACTGACCAAATGGCTAGTCTTTTGTCTGTCAAATATACAGGCAGGCAGGGACAAAATGGTCTGTGTTATTGTCATGAGTGAAATGCTTACATATTTCCATCCTCCTCTCCTGTTTCACCTATTTGCATTCTTACGCTTATGCCAGACCTTCAAGGAAACATTAACTCTCCATGTCTAGTGAATGGTCAGCCATTCAGGTTCATCCTGCCACACATTAAGAAACACTTTTAAATTTTCCCCTCCTTTCTGGAACCCCCACTAGCAGCATTCTTAGTTTTTCTGCCATCATTATTTCGCCAACATGAGGGTTTTTAGAAGGTTTTCACTTTGCCACTCCTGATTCCTATCCTAATTTTAATCTGATGTTGTTTTAACTGCTATTATCTTCTCTTTGAGTTTCTTGCCATTTTTATAACCTGTCATATTTATTATTTATTATGTCATAAACTGCCTTGTAGCTATTAAGTGGAATAGGTAGGGTGATATATTAAGTAAATAAATCAGGGAAAACAATATTGTTTCTCTAAGGTTCCCTCCTACTCCACATAAACAATCCTCTTTCCTTTGGTATAACTGGGTAGGTAAGCTAGTGGTACTATTGACCTCCCTTACCACTTCTTAGGAAACATCAGGAATAGCCACAGCTGGAATAACAGATAAGAAGAGCTGTTGCTGAAGCCCTTCACACATTTTATTTTCATAAGTGAAATCCTCCATGATTTAGTGAATTCTGTTTCTAGAATTAACAGCTAATAGTTGAGGTCAAGACACAGCCTCAAAAAAAACCCTCTGTCCAAGTTGCAGAGTACAGGACTGCTGAGAGCCACCCATGGAATCCATGGGAAAGGATTTCTATTGTGTGAAGTGAGGGAAGGAACTCACCAATTCTTAGTTGAATGAAAAGGCTCTCTATCAATCTGTAATTGCATACCTTAACCCTTCGCTAAACTAGGAAACACAGCAAACTCTCTCTTGCTGAAGGAGAGCTAGGATTTCAAGTCAAACAAAGGTTTAAAACAAATATTAATACTTGCCTACAGAAGCTTCTAGCTTCTACAGAACCCCCAAGATTTCAGGCAGTGTCCCAGGTAAGAGCAGAATTAGGCAGGTGAGCATCTGGAACATCCCAGCAGAATCTGGGCCTGTGAAATTTTGTACTCTCAAAGCCCTCCTCTCCCTCCCTCAGAAGCCCTAGCAGGAAAGGATCTTGCTCTGCTTGCACAAATTCAGCATATACTGCTGTCCATCTCGACAATTTGTAGAAAAGTAAACTACACATTGCCAGGAGGGGGTCTGTCCATTCCTCCTGTGTTCTAGATTCCATTGTTATTGATGGAAGCAGCTAAAGCTGCAAAGTTGGTTACCAGAAGACACTTTAACTGCCCTGGCCTCACAATGCAATGCCAATCTCACCCTATTGCAATCCTCCAGGAAGCTGGGGATGTCACTGTCTGTCGGCTGAAAGCTAATAAGGTCCGAGTGTCCTTCCTCCTCCATTAGCAGAAGTCCCTCTGCATCATCTCGAGAGACTGGTAAAGGAGGAGAGAAAAAAACACCACGTGAAAAGTGAACATAAGGCTCACCTATACAGCTAGGTCCCAAGCCATAACACACACCAGCCCCAAAACACCCACATAGTTCTCTTATGCGGCACTGCAGCAGCCTGAAAAGACTTTATCTGTAGGCAGATTACACTCAATTAGCTCCTAAAATAAAGGCCTTTGATGACTCATTTATCCAGAGTCAGAAAACATCAGACTCGCTGAAGTTTTTGCATCTTTTCTATCTCCTTTCTTCAAAAGGCACAGCAACACGACAGAGTTTTAAGTTAAGATCACCCTGCCTCAGCAAGGGACAACCCTGCATGCGGAGGGGAAAGGAGGACGGCAAACTGGAAGAAGGCTGTGCTTCTATATACCACGAGGGACTGCCTTATTGCTGCCTGTGCCTTTAACAGCTGTAAGAACAGAGTTAAATGCAATAGGCAAGGCTTCCCCATCTGTGCACCCCTATGCTGGGAAACCAGCTGGAATTCAGCCTGTCATGAAAAAGCACAACACCTGTGCCAGGAAATAAAAGGTGATAACATGCCAAGGGAGGAGTACAAATATAAACAGGTAACTGAATTGCAACTGTACTGAACAAGCCAGCTTGTTCTTATAGCGGCTATCTTGAAGCCACTGAACTAGGCCAGCCTAAGTCGTGCTTCAGGGCCAAAGGAAAATTGCCCAAGATGCAACATTAAGATTAGCAAAACAGCTCAGCTCCTGTAAGGCATTTATTGCAAAGAAACTCCAAAAAACTGCAACTAACCAGGTCTGCCAATGGCATCTCGCCTCCCTTTGGGACCTACCTGGTGACCACAGCTGCCGGTCACAAAGAGCACTGTCCCCCTCATTTTAAATAAGGATAGATGCATTAGAAGTAGCCTTGTCATTCAGTGCCCCCAAACACCCCATCAAGATAACATCCATTATCTATACTCAAGTCAAGGCATCAAATGTTTATTAGCAACTCTCTCTGCTCCACCTTAAACAGATACCTTTATAATCACCATCCTTGCCTTGCATTGTTGCAGTGAGAAATTGGACTGTCCATACAGGAGAGCAATCCTAAAATGTATCCCTGCTCGGACATCTCTATGCACCAAACATATTTGCTCCTAGCGGGCCCCTTGCCAGTTTTCCCCCAGGGCTGTCCTCTTACCTTGATGCAGGTCCTCATGCAAGGAGCCTGCATGGCTTGGGCTGGAAGGAGGGACTTCACAACCAGGCACATCTCCGTTGGGTGTTAGGGATACATGACAGTTCCAGCCAGTCTCAAGTCCCATTTTTTCAGCAAACACCTGTGGGAAAGAGAAGCTATAAGGCTTTACAGAAAAACCAAGATGCTGGGATCCTTATCTAGATTCCTCCTCAACAACATATGCTACAAGCAAACTACTTACATCTCCCATCATTTTCAAAGTGGCACTTATGCAGAAATTGGCATGATCAGCTCAGTTTCTTTTGGCTGTAATACATGGACTTTGGAAGGCTGGCACTGTGGTGGTAAAGCCAGAAACAGTGGCTTGCAGAGGTAACATGAGGAAAAGGCTCAAGTAGACTAAAGCAGAGATAAACAGAGTCACCCAAACAAACATGAAAGTCATCACAGGTTCACCCCTTGTCCAGGGTCGGACTTACCTGCCTCAGCACTGCAGGTCCGGGTGCAAGAGAAGGGAAAGGACGGGACACCACTGCCATGGGGCTCTGCACCTGACCGTCTGGGGACTTGTGGGAATGCTGCCATGGAGAGTCATGGTGACGGGGGCCGTCTCCCAGGCAGTGGCACAGCCTCCCCAGCCATGGCTCTGGGTGCGGGCCAAGCCACCTGCAACAACGTGATCCCCACCAGAGGGAAGAAATGGAGGAATGCGAGGACCAGTAAGAAACACTGACCATGCCCCAGATAGAGTCAAAAGAGGGCAGGACATGGGATTTAAAGGCTCTAACGTCTTGGCCCAATGAGAAGGGAGCTGGGGATGATGGGCAGTCAGCAGGACCACTGGGGAGCGGAGAAGAAGGGAAGTCCAAGGCATAAAAGGAGGCCAGAACACTGGGGTCAAGGTGGAGGAGAACAGGGGAGTGCGACAAGCAAAGCCAGAGAGAGAGACCTGAGACTCCAGGAAGTGCCTGTAGCCGAATGGCCAAGGACTTCCACCTGTACGCTGAGACCCCAATGGCCGCTTTTTTGGCTTCTGAGACCACAGCAGGGGGAGAGCCCGTGGCACAAAGGGGGCACCCGACATCCCCCTTGTCCATGAGGTTTTCACAGCTATTCGTTACAGGTTTCCAATTTTGCTTTGTAAACCGGAGGACCAGAATTTTTTAATCTCTTTAATTTACACTTGTGCAAGTTTCATGAATACGTTGGCTGTGAAGCTGGAATGCTTTAGAGACAAATTATTTAGAATGAATAGGCCAGGCTTTTTCACACATACACATTGGGACTAGTTTGTTAGACTTCCTAATATAGCAATTGGGGGCAATATAATTACTAAAACTTTGATCTTACAGTAAGTTTCTGCTAACAGAAGGGAGAAAGGGATGGTCACCAATTCTCCCTTCCCATCAGACCAGAGTCAGCACTCATGATGTTCCAGGGGGTCCCCTGTCCCTGTTCCCCACCCCCCGGAATAGCATTTAAGGCTAAAGTGCAACACAAGGAAATCCTGTTCTGCTATTTATCTATTTGAAACACTTTATGCCACCTTTCCACCTGATCAGTATCCTCAAGCTAGCGAACATGAAAACAATAAAACGTTTCAACAGTTAAAAAAAATCATATTATAAAACAATTCAATAAAAAGACAAACATATGACACCAGGGCGATAACCACTACTGGGGGAATGCCAAACAAAACAAAAGTCTTCACCTGCTGGCAGATGGCAATAATAGAGAGAGACAGATGAATCTTCCAGGGGAGGGAGTTCCAAAGTGCTGGTGCCACAACCACCATGAAAGCCCTTTCTTGGGTTGCCACCCATCTAATCTCAACTGGCAGGGGTAACCAAAACAGGGCCTCTAGAGATGACCAGAGCAAACAGGTAGGTTCTTATGGGAGAAAGTGGTCCTTACAGTATGTTGGTCACAGGCTAGAAATACTATGGGACTCAAGCCTACATTAAGAAGTCCAGCAAAATGAGTTCAAATAAGAAAACAGTGCACATGAACTGATCCTCCTTCAGTTTATTTATCTACTGAAATATATATACCCTTTTCAGTTTTATCAAATACTCAAGGCTATAAACAATTAAAACCAAGTTTAAAAAACAAAGCACTGCAGTATATAAAATAGTGAGCCAACTCTACAAAGGCACTTGTTCATACTGATCCATGGATACACATTCTAAAATTCACATAAAAACCCTGCAACTTGCATTAGAACTGGCCCAAAGACAAGACAGATAATTCTACCCTTCACTTGGTCACTGCAGGAGCAACACACATAGAAAAGTAGCACAAACAAAAGGTCAGCTTACCTTGCTCTTGAGTTCATCTTCCAGGGAGAAGTAGACAAACCGGATGCAGGCATTCACTAGTCCCTCAATGAGGCGAACAACATCCAACCTGGCCTGATACTGAGATGAGACCATTCCCATGAAGATCTGACCACTCAAAGCCTGAATGCAGTCCTCCTTCTCCATCACTTCCCCGATCCCTTCTTTGAGCACGCAAACAACATGCAAATGTGTTGGGGAAGACACACAATGGATTTACAGACATGCAGGAAAAGGGACATCATTGCAGGGAGATACACACATGAACACAAATTTAAGAAGGAAGAAAACACCAGTGAGCCCATACATAACACAAACACAAACAGACAAAGAGGAACAGAGGGAAAAGAAGAAAATAAAGGTGCTCATCAGTTAACAAGAAAACAGGGATAGGACAAGCATGTTCCGCTTGACAAATCAAGTTACATAACAGTGGGGCCTTGGCCTACACATGTAGCAAAATGAAGTGTCAAACCCGTAAGTGGTAGGGTGCAGTGTTCCCTCTAAGCTGAGTTAGATTTTTAGCCTCTGGCTCACACTTTGTCTTAGCTCAGGAAGGATGGCTCCGGAGCAAACTAATTTATGCAGTAACCAAATCACCTGCTTGCAACTTTAATGCCAGTAGCTCACAAAGTAGAATTTTGGCTCACAAGTCTCCACAGCTTAGAGGGTGCATTGATAGGGTGGACTATACCACTTCAGACTGCCACTTTCTCACATTAATCAACTAGTCCACCCCCTGTAATCCAAAGTGGCACTGTCCATTCTGTTCTCTCAGAATTCAGTCTGCTGCATGGTGAGATCAGGCTTGAGATAGTGAACTTATCCAGAGAGTAACCAGGAGATTCATGTATTACCTACATCATTATTTTAAAACTAGTGCTTCAGTGGATCCCCTCCCCCAGTAATTGTTCTAGTAAGAGGGAACTATCAAAAGACAGAAGAAATAGGTTGAAGGCTAAAGGAGGTATATTACATATTTTACAGTGTTAGGAAAACTGGCAGTAGAACTCCCTCAGAAAGTCAAAATGTTTCTAACTTTCCCATTTGTACTGTTTGGACATTTCTAGAGTTCTGGATAACCTTCAGTTACACCCACCATTTCCTGAATGACATTAAAGATTAGGAGAAAATAAGACAGTTGCAGGAAGAAAGCTGGGAAACGCATTCGTTCTTACCTACTTGGGATTCCAGAAAAATAGTCTTTCATGACTGGCTCAAGGACACTCAGGAATTTGCCTGACTGAAAATAACAATCTCTGAAGCTGGGCAGAAGGTGATCTGAAGAAGCTGGATCAAATAAATTCTCTTTCTGATGACATGGTATATTGCCCTAATAACAGGATGATGCAGCATGAATTTAGCCTGGCAGGATTCTTCTCAAACTGGCAGATCAGATGGCTACAAGGGTAAGACCTTGAAGCAGAAGAAAATACAGAATCCTGGAGCCAATATGGAGACTGACAAATTGTCCTGTACAGCCATAGTACGCTGCACTGGAGGATAACAACAGAAACTAAAAAAAGTGGTTGATTTCCTAATTAGCATTATTATTTAAATCTCGGGACTGGGAATTTTGGGAGTTCCAGAGTTTGGAAATAGGTCTTCCCCAACTTCTCTTAGAATTAATAGCCTCAGGAATCACACTAAAGTAATCTGGTAGAACCAAATTATTCCATGTTCTGTCCTAGCAAACAGACCATGTGTGGATCTGTCATCAGTATTGCAGTTTGTATTTAAGGGAAACCTAAAATGCTTTGGAGGTCTTTAATTCATAGGCTTGCCATGTCAGAATTGACTTGATGGCAGAGAAAACACAAAACATCTTAAACCCCAGCTGCCTCCTACAGAGTCACAAACTTTACATATGGATGGAAATGGCTTAATTAAAGTCAAAATGAGTCTTGATGTCAGTCATGTCAAAACTGGACCTAACTATTGGCCGCTAAATCTCTGACCAAAGAAAAGACCTGCAAGATACCCTGCACCTGTTAGAAAGTCTACTTGCAACAACAGGTTACAGAATGGGTCAGGATTGCTTGCTGCTCAAAGCAAGGAGGAGACATGCTCTTACTGGCTACAGACTGTCCTCTGCCCTTGGCTACACGGAAGTCTGATCTGAGGCTGGGCTAAAAGCAAGTCATATCAAGCAGAGGAGATGCATATACTTGGACAGATGTTCCATCAGTTGCTGGAAACTCTAGAGTCTAGGAGAGGTAACTTCACCCTACCTCATGTAAAAGGTAACATGGTGATTAGGTGTGCATCCATCTTGTGCACAGGGCCAAGTGGAAGGAATGCTCACCTTGCCAGACTAATACAGCACACAGATGAAAAGGGTGTGAAACAATATACAGGCGTGTCCCAGATGTCTACCTCTGGATTACTGGAAGTTTGAATCAAGATAGGTTTGCCCCAGAACTAAAAACAATTAAACAGTATTCTAGATGCACAAGGAGAGTATGCAGCACAGCACATAGGTGGAGGTCAGGCACAGGTCAGGCACATACCATCTGAACTCCAGCTGTTCCTTTGGCTGCTCTGCTTGATGGGCATAGTCCCTGGGAGATCACAGGATGTGAAAATTGCATTTTGACCAGGGACCTGAACTAGTTCTATGCACTTGCCGTTGAGCTGGGAGGACAAGGCACAGTGCATGGGCTTGTAGGAGAAGGCAGAGCAATAGCCTGAGAGACAGGCACGCTGGTAGAAATCCAACACTTTCTTCCTGAGAGGGAAGTGAAAAAAGGCAAATGGCCATCAGAGATATATTTTGCACAACACAGCTTCACAATACAACAAGAACTGACTGGCCTAGAAAAAAATACCCCCTAGATTCTATTCAGGAATCTCTAGATTCTATTCAGGAATCTCTAGTCTAGAGAAAAGTGTTCCATTCATTCCTGTTCAGTGAGTCTGAAGTATCATTCCTCTTATATCATCGTGCAGGGATCTACAAACAATTAAACCTTTCTACCCTCCGTATTTCTGAGAGATGGACAGTTCCCCACAGCTAGCATTCAAAAGTGCCTTACAGGTGTGGCTTAGAAGAAGCAGCAGCAGCAGCTTCACCCATGTTGATCCCATGCAATACAAATCAGAAACAGATCGAGTGTAATGACTGGGAAAAGCCCAGAAATTAAGCATTGTGCACATCTCTGCTCAGCAAGACTATCAACTAAAAATCCAGGCATCCACTGTTATAACAGCAAGCTACTTCCCCTTTACTGCAGTAGTATCACCAGCTCCAAATCAGCCAATAACTGGATAGTCAGGAGCGCAGGAATCTTTCATAGGGATGATTATGATACTGCAGAAGAAAATCCTTTTTTCTCTTTAAACTCCTACCCATCCAAGCCCCCACCCACCCACCCACCAAGAAGACATACGGGATGTGGGAGAGCCCTGACCTGGATGGGCCAGGCTAGTCTGAGCACTTCAGACCTCAGAAGCTAAGAAGGGCTGGACCCGGATAGTATTTGGATGGGAGACCACCAAGGAAATCCAGGGCTGCTACACAGAGGCAGGGTAACAGTGAACCACTGCTGACTGTCTCTTGCCTTAGAAACCTTACAGGGTGGCCATGTCAGCTGTGACTGGGCAGCACTCTCCACTGCCAGAAAGGGAGAGCTCACGCTGGCCCAAGTAAAATTGATTTTTAAAAAAATTGGAAGAGAACTATTCTTAAAAGGAACCAGGGGTCTTTTTGTAGAAAAACAGCTGCAGGAGCTCATTAGCATATAGTATGCTAATGAGCTGTTAGGCTATTAGCATATGCCACGCCCCCTGACATCACCGGAAGTGATGTCAGAAGGAGAAGCAAAAGGGGGGGAGGCATCTTCAAAAGCCTCCCCTTCCCTTCCCCAGCTGGCCTGGGTGAGGGAGCTAAGAGAGAAGGGGTTTAAAGTTTAAACTTCTTCTCATGAGAGTTGGGCCAAAGAAGGAGGTAAGAGGGAAGGAAAGAGAGAGAGTAGAGAGAATGAAAGAAGGAAGGAAAGAGGGAAAGAAAGAGAAGGAAAGGGGAGGGAAAGAAAGAGAGGGAAGAAGGAGGGAAACAGGGAAAGAAGGAAAAAAGAGGAGAAGAAGGTGGGAAAGAAAGAAAGAGAGAAGAGAAGAAGGAGGGAAAGAGGAAAAGGAGAGAAGGAAAGGAGGGAATGAAAGAAATTTGGCGGCAATTCGGCCCCATTATATCCTATGTGCCATTGAAGTCAATGCTGAAAACATAGGGTATATTCTGGGGGCTGGAGGGGAAGGGGTTTGAGGGAGAGGCTCCAAACTCACAGGGTGGCTTATTTAGCCTTTCCCCAAGATACCCACCAAGTTTCAAGTTACTTTTTTCCCACCATAGAGAACAATGGAGGGAATAGGGGCAACCTGTTTGGGGGCCCATAGAATTGGACCCCCTAATGCAATGTTCTTGAAACTTGGTGGGTATCTCAGGGAGAGGCTCCATAAGCTACCTTGTGAGTTTGGAGCCTCTCTCTCAAACCCCGGCCCCTCCAGCCCTCAGAATATACCCTATGTTTTCACCATTGACTTCAATGGCCCATAGGATATAATGGAGCTGAAATTGACATTCGGCTGCCTGAAAGACTCCCCAGGACGCCTGCTGGGGGCAGGGCTTGGCTCCTGAGCTCCCGGAGCTGTGCTCCGGTGCGCTCCCCCCCAAAAGACCCCTGAAAGGAACTATACAATTGCTTATGAGAATAAGAACTCTTCTTTTCTTGTACAAAAAAGTTTCAAAACAGTAAAAAAATCCATTTCAGGTTTTGAGGAGAAGGGTGACAGAGAATGACAAATTACTTGCTGTGAGTACTAATAAGTGCCTACCACAGCTACACGAAACAGACATATCTAGTACATGAATTTTTGGTTGCACTTCTAGGGGTTGTTTTTGGCTTTTTCAAGGTATAGCAGAATCAGTTTTAGGCCAGATCACAGCTCAAGACATGGGCAACACATCTGTCGGGGCAACAGTAATGCTACAATACTGCCTCTGCAGAGCCACTGCTGGTATGCAACCTAGAGCCTGGTCTCGACCTTCCTCTGCAGGAAGTCTCTGCAAACGGCATCTTGCTACTGCTCTGATTCATAAGCAGCTTTGGACTACCTTCGAGGAAACATGAACTGCCTGAAGAATGCAGCTCAAGCAGAAACCTCGCCAATAATCCACTTTATAAGGCCAGTGACTTGTGCAGGTGAAAGGTAAGGTTTCCTACCTGTCAGAGCCAGACAGTGGATAAATATCGGAGCCATCCCAGAAGTCCGTGCAGGCCTCAAGGATGATGTCAGCTGTCCCATGGGAAAGCATCTGCTCAGTGCCTAGCAGAGAAAATTGGGCCCATGTCTCAAGCCTGAAAATTGCTGGCTGAAAGATACACTAATTTTACAGATCTCTAATTGCATTTGACAAATGGGGGAGGGGAAGAGTATCCAAAACCAGCCATTTATTTATCCTCTAAATCACTACTATAGAGGAACATCAACTGTCAACAGCTGGAAGAGAGGCCAAAAGAGTCTCCAGGCAGAGCTTCCCATGATTTTAGGGGAAGGAAATTTCCATGGCCAGCAGATGACTTGGGGTCTAACTAAAAGATATATTGTTTACAGGTCTGCCTGGGTCCTATCAAGCAGCCAAGCTCTGCACATGTTGAAACTTAATTTCCAGGGACAGGGGAACCCCATTCAGACAAACCACAGCACATGGGATTAATGGGTCTTAAGTCTCCCTTCCTGCAACATTTCCCTGACCTATAGCTGCCCCATTTGGGAAATCTGTGTATGGATGGATGACCCAGGGGTCCCCAGTGCGGTGCCCATAGCACTCGCCAACACCCTTCCGGGGGCTTGTCACATGTTTTTAGGAAATGGGTGGGGACAGATGGGGCTTTTGCCCAGAAGGGGCTTCTAATTGGCTGTGCTGATTTTTAAAAAGTTGCTTCAACAGAAGCTGCCACCACAATACAAGGATCCTCAGCGTATGACTGAAGGTAAACTGTGTCTATACAATAAATATTTTTAAATTATATGTTCATTTAAAAAGACATCCTGTTACAGAGCTTCTGCCTGAAATGTCAAAGAGTTAGTATTAGGCTTATGCATGACCTTATCCCCTGACATCTTGTGGTTGTCTCCAGCTCCTGTGGCAGCCATTTTGTGCCTGCACCAGTCACCCTGTGTCAGAATTCCAAAGGTCCCTGCAGGCTCAAAAAGACTGGGGACCCCTTGTCGTGATATACATGTCCAGTGTAAGGCTGGCCTAGATGAGTTTGATCTATGTCAGTGCAGATGACAGCCAGGAGCTGTCAGGGTGGCTGGTTCCAGCCAGTATAGGGCAGCACTGAGTACCTTACATCATCATGAGTCAGCACTGTACTGATTGGTCAGTGGTTGTATAAATGTATAGCTTGTACAGTGTATGTAGCTCTCTCTTACTGAATGGTTGCAGCAGAGCGCTTTGTCACTGAGAACTGGATGTTGGTGGAGGCTTGGTGTAAATAAATTGTACATAGTATTTGCACTAAAGCTGTGCAGTCCAGTCTTCCTTTGGATACTCTTACTCCCTTATGGGCCCCTCAGTGTCAGCCAGTTCCATGCATCACGACAGGGTTATGGGCCCAGACCGCGGCTGGCAGTACGCTGAGTAAGTGGAGTTGTGGACTGAGTATCAGTGGAGTGGAACAGTGACTGTCTGCTGAGGCTTTCTTTTGCTGAAGAGAAAGCAGAGTCTGGCCGTGCTGTTGAGAAGCAGGCTGGAGGAGCTGGAGGAGCCAGAAGCTGGCTGCAGTGTGTGGGAGTCCAGTGCTGAGGAGGACGTCCAGCTGCCGGAACCAGGCTACCAGGAGCAGACTTCAACATGGCTCAGGTACCTATGGCCCAACTTGTTGAAACGCTGACCTCAACTAATTATAATACATGGGCATTAAAAATGAGGTTTTTCCTCGTAAAAGTGGGTCTCTGGACTTATGTAACTGATCCTCCTGAAGACCCTATGTCACTTGATGAAAGAAATGATGAGAGAGCCCTAGCACTAATTGTGTTAAGTGTAAGCAATGAGCAATTAATTTATGTTGCTGATAAGGAAAGCTCCAAGGACGCTTGGGACTCGTTAAAGGACGTTTATCAGCAAACTAACATCGGCTCAGTCATATCTCTGACCCGGCGTCTGTATAGAAAAGTACAACACCCCCATGAGCCTGTTATAGAGCACCTGAACACTTTGATGGACTATTTTCGTCAGCTTCAGGAGAGGAAAGGTGTTTGAAGATATTGATAAGGTGCATATCATTTTAAGCTCATTATGTCAAGAATTTGAAATGTTAATAACAGCTTTTGAAGCAACAGATTCTGATAAATTAACTCTTCAGTATGTTACTGGCAAGATTTTTCAAGAAGACCAAAGAAAAGCTGAAAGTAGGCAGCACGCCGAAGTTTCTGGGAAGTCTGCCAACCAGTCCGGGCAGAGTGCCAGAGAGGTTTCCAAGGAGAGACGGCAACAAGAAAGTGCTAGGAGCTGCACGTTTCCAGATGCCAACCTCCAGGAACAGCCCAGAGAGTCTTCTAACATCGGATGGAGAAGAAAGAAGTGCTTCTGTTATGGGTCCTTAAAACATTTGATCTGTTCCTGCCCTGAGAAACGGAAGCAAGTTAGGACACTGCCTGAAACTCATCATTTAGCGTCTGTGGTGGTCACCTCAGACAGCAGAGAGTAATTACGGTTATGCGATTCAGGTGCCTCGCAAACATTTTGTCGTAATGAGGGGCTGCTGGAAAACAAAAGGACACCATCCCTGGGTTATGTAAGTCTTGCTGATGGGGCACCTTCTAAGGTCACAGCAGAAGGGGATGTGTATTTTCCTAGCTTGAACTATACTCTAAAAGGGGTCTTGTGCGTACCTGCCTTACAAAACAACTTATTGAGTGTGATGTGCCTTGATAAGGCTGGGTTTAAAGTGGTGTTTGCCAATAATGAATGCAAGATTATAAAGGCAAACAAGGTGTGTGCAGTTAGCAGGCTGCAAAATAACGTATATGTGTTAAATAGCACCAATGAAAATGCACAGGCTGTAACCAATATCAATATTGACAAACACTGTCAATATATCCAAATAGGTGTTTGGGACATGTCTCATATAACACCATTCAAAAGACCCTAGCCCTGACAGGCAAAGAGGGTGTAAATGATTGTAAAGTGTTTTTGGACTGTGAAGTTTGTAAAATGACTAACTCAAAGGCTTATCCTGTAGCAAAGAAGAGTCTAAGGCAGTCAGAAAAGCCTCTAGCTTTAGTGCACATGGATGTCATAGGACCATATGCTAAGAGTCATTCTGGGAACAAATATGCGCTTATTATTACAGATGACTGGTCTTATTTTTCATGGGTTTATGTGATGAAACGTAAGTCTGAAGTGTTCCCTACTATCAAATATTGGCACAAAAGGGTTACCAATCAGTTTGGGAATGTTCTTGCCATACAAACTGATTGGGGGGTGAATTCTCCTCAAATGCCTTTGAAGCCTGCCTTAGGCAGAAAGGAATAAAACACAGAGTTGCCAATCCTTGCAGCCCCTGCTGAGAATGGTCTTGCTGAGAGAAAAGGGGGTGTCTTACAGAATATAATGTTTACAATGTTAAAAGATGCTAATCTTGGTATTTCTTATTGGCCTAAGGGCATAAAGAATGCCTGTTACGTTAGTAACCGAATTTACTCTCGTTCTGTTGACGATATACCATACAGATTAATGTACAATCGGGCTCCTATCCTAGACCATTTGAGAGTCTTTTGCTCCAAAGCCTGGGTGAATATACCTCTTGAGCGCATGAGGAAAGAGGGAGCCAGAGCCAAAAAGCTGATTTTTCTTGGATATCAGTCAGGAATGAAAAGTTATAGATTTGCTGATCAGTATCACAAATTAACCTTCAGCAGGTCTGCAAATTTCTGCAAGCATGAGAATTGGGATAGAATCCATGCTAATAAGGTTCCTCAAATGATTGCTTTGCCTTGTTCTGATGGCACTGACGGTGCAAATGTTGAACCTGTGGTTAAAAAGGAACAAAAGCCTGAAAGTGTACAAGAACCTGAGTGTGTACAGAGTGAAAGAGTGCTGCCAAGAGTGTCTGTGCGTAGCACAAAGGGTGTACCACCAGTAAGGTATGGTTATGAGGCTAACCATGTGTACATAAAAGAACCTCAAAGTTACAAAGAGGTACTCCAGATGCCTAATGCTGAAAGGGAGGCATGGTTTCAGGCAATGCAAGAAGAGCATAATTCACTGATTGCAAATAAAGTATATGAGGTAACAGAGGCACCCAGAGACAAAAACATTATTGGTTGTAGATGGGTCTACAAAGTAAAACAAATGCTGGATGGCAGTGTTAAGAGGAAAGCTAGACTGGCGGCCCAGGGTTATGCACAGATTAAGGAACAAGACTATGACCAGATCTTTGCCCCTACAGTCAGGTCTGACACGTTCAGACTTGCCCTCATAAAAGCAGGACAAGACAACATGATGGCGAATCACTTTGATTTTGCTTCTGCTTATTTGAATGCACCCATTACTGAAGACATTTACATGTGTGATATACCAGGGTTTGAAACCACTAATGGGCAACAGGTATTAAAGTTTAAAAAGTCTCTTTACGGCCTCAAACAAAGTGCAAGAAACTGGTATGACTGTCTCAGCTCTGCTCTAAAGACAGTTGGTGATCCCTGCTTGTTCTATGTATAACTAGGTAATAGTGTGTGTTACCTATATCATTATACTTCTGATGCAGATGTGGCAGATTTGTTTACCAAGTGTTTAGATGTAAACAGATTCAATGTATTAAAGGGTAAACTGAACATCAAGGCTCAGCCTTAAGGGGGAGTGTCATGATATTCACGTCTAGTGTAAGGCTGGCCTAGATGAGTTTGATCTATGTCAGTGCAGATGACAGCTAGGAGCTGTCAGGGTGGCTGGTTCCAGCCAGTTCAGGGCAGTCCAGCCCAGCACTGAGTAACTTGCATCACCATGAGTCAGCACTGTACTAATTGGTCAGTGGGTGTATAAATGTATAGCTTGTACAGTGTATGTAGCTCTCTCTTACTGAATGGTTGCAGTGGAGCGCTTTGTCACTGAGAACTGGATGTTGGTGGAGGCTTGGTGTAAATACATTGTACATAGTATTTGCACTAAAGCTGTGGAGTCCAGTCTTCCTTTGGATACTCTTACTCCCTTATGGACCCCTCAGTGTCAGCCAGTTCCGCGCATCACGATACCCCTGAGCTAAGTTTTTCCAGTGGAGAAAACAATGGATCTCCAGGATCATTCAAGTCAGGAAAATGGCAGAGAAGGAAGACTTAAGTCCCCTCTCCCTGTGCCCTATGTGGTTGACCCATATCAGGCACCTAATTTCCCCTGCCTGGATATTAAGTTTCATCAACAGAACCTAATTTCCCCCACCATGCCTGGATATTAAGTTTCATCAACAGAACCTAATTTCCCCCACCATGCCTGGATATTAAGTTTCATCAACAGAACCAAAAGCAGACCCATGAACAATGTGTTATATAGTTAAGCCCTCAAAGAATCTGCTGCCTTCATCCACCTGCACAGCTCCATCCATACCTTGGTCATGCTGGAACGCGACAAAAACATTCTGGGCTTTTACATATATTATTTATCATTGTTTTCCTTCTAAACTCATCAGGGGTGTAACTATCGAAAGTAACATTAAATTCAACTGAAACCATCCTAAGCAATTCTCACAACTGTTCAGACCCTTCACATATCCTGGAAATCTGCAATGCAACTGGGAAATTTGTGCACACCATCTGACCTTTTACTTTGAAAGTATGGGTGATCACAAAATCCAATTAGACTGGATGTCACAATCAAATAGAGTTTTGACTCCTTTGGACTGTTCCTCAACCATACATCCATTCCAAGAGTCAGTCCAACTGCGTTCAAGACTTGAGCCTCGCACTTATAGATGGTTCTGTAAGTGCTCTAAAAAACCATCCGAGTGCCTAGATTGAAATATTTTGTCCCCAGTCTTTGCAGATACTAGGGGAGCATGGGTATAAGGGAAAACAAGGGTGTGGACCATTCCTTCTCCACAGGAGTCAAGGACATGCCTACTAAAAGACAGAAGGAATGATAACAAACAAGCCAATGAGATAATTTACTATATTGGAAGTGTGCTCAGCATCCGGGAATCCCCCTACCTCAAGGCAGCAACTGGAACCAATTCTAGGTTTAAGCCTCAGCTGAGACTAGAGTCAGCCAGACACTGAGAAGCAGCTTCACATCCACAGACCTTCATAATGGGCACCATATTGACAGACAAGCTTTTCCCTTTTCTTAGAACCTCTCCCTTAGTGCACTTCAGTTCTTAGAATACATATCAAGATCTTGAATAAACATGGATGTGCCATAATGCAAAAGGCCATTGCTGAAATCGTATGTGATCATCACGTTTCTGATCACACACTAGACAGAAGACAGCCAGGTCAGTAGCCTTACTGGTAGTGGTGTCTTTAACAAAAAGGCTGATCATGTGACTCAAAGGCGGTCTCCTCTTGGTGATGAAAGAGACTTTTCCAAGCATCATCTCTTTCACAATCTCATCAGAGGGCAAACGATAAAGGGCCAAGTAGTTTTCCTGCTTGAAAAGCTCTTTGGCACCAGGTGTAAAGCCTGTAGAAATGAACATGAAAAGAGAAGGAAGGTAAGATGGAAGCCCAGGACACTTGGTGCCCACGTCCCTCCTTGCCCATCATTTTGTCTTGCTGCTCTTGACTCCACCCCACACCTCTCCAGGTGGTATTAAGTCAACATTTCAACCCTACATTTCTTGCAGCTTAACCATATCACTGAGCTCCACACTTCTGCCAATCGATACGCAATTAGCCTCCAGAAGCATGTAGAGTCACCATCAAGTTTCTACTTGGTAGGTGCTATTATTGGTACCTCCGCACGGGAGCTGCAACTATGGCTACCACAATCTGTAGTGATGAAAATACTTTCTTGAGCCACAGTGGCTGCATAAATCACAGAAGCCCTGCATATCTGACAGAAGGGATGTTCATATAAATTGCAGGACAAATCTAGCAGTGGTCCCACACAATCTGTGAAGCCACTGCTTGGAGGTCACTAGATCTATGAACTGGCCCTGCAAGAAAGAAGAATGAATTGCTCTCAATTGCACAAGGAGGTGATGCAGCCTTGCCACACGACTATCTTTTAAAAAGCTCAGTAGAGAGCTGAGGCTGCCTACATCGCTCTCCTCAGGTTTCTGGATGCAAAAAGAAGAAGAGATTGGATTTATACCCCGCCCTTCACGTGGAGTCTCAGAGCGGCTTACAAACTCCTTTCCCTTCCCCTTCCCACAACAGACACCCTGTGACAGGTGGGGCTGAGAGAGCTCTGACAGAAACTGCTCTTTTTCAAGAACAGCTCTGACAGAACTATGGCTTGCCCAAGGTCATCCAGCAGCTGCAAGTGGAGGAGTGGTAAATCAAACCCAGTTCTCTCAGATTAGAGTCCACGCACTTAACCACTACACCAAACTGGCTCTCAAGAATTTGTCAATAATGGCAGAGCTGGCAGAGAGAGCATACACACAACACATATCCTGCTTGGACTATGAACAGCACCATGCTACCTCAAGAGCCAGTCAGCTCATATTGATTTAGTATGGTAAAGTATGGAATGGATGCACTTGCTGCAAGCCACATCTTCTCTGCCCAACCTTCTATACAATGTTGATTCCACCAGGGAATCACTTCCAAAGACCCAAGCAAAGGTTTCACCATCTTGACAGGGGACAGCAAAGAAAGATGTACAGGAAAAAGTGACTTTTTGGGCTCATTAGCATTAAAGGAGAAGAAGCTTTTCTAACAGTGCCTGAGCAACTCAGAAAAAATTACACTGAAACTCGACCACCAACTCAAGTGACCCTGCGATCAGCATCATCCTTACCTATAAGCCTGGCAAGCTCACAGAGCCCCCACGGCACATGGACAGGCAACACAGCATTGTGTGTTTCCTGTAAGGCGATGTTGCAGAGGTGGTCAGAGAAGCGGCACAGGCATTCTGTCACACTTGCATTGCACAGGTTGAGCAACACATTCAAGCCCAGGGGCTTCAGGGAGGTTAAGTGCATCTGCCAGTTGGAATCGTCAAACTGTATGCATGAGGGATTCTGCTGGTCCTGAGACAGGCTGAGCATCTCCAGGTGATAATCGCACACAAAGTCTTCAGCTTCACATGCCAGTCCCTCGCTGTCACCCTCAACGTGACTCTGCATTCAGAAGGGAGTCTGGTTAACTCTTCATGGGATGGAGTGGGTAATATCTGCTTAGCACAGCCAAGTGGCACAGTGTCAACAGCCATTCCCCTTAATGGGGCATAGGGAGAAGCTTCACAAATTTAGGGGAAGTTAACATACATAGACCTCCTACAGCCATTGGGTTCTTCTGTGTAGCAAACAGAACGGTTAGCATTCTAGAAAAAAAATCTCACCTTTCATTTTAAAAACTATTTTCTAGCACTCATGGTACAGAAAATGCAGACACTCTTTACCGGTGAGTGCTATTGCTAGTATTCCATGGGAAACGGCATAAACAAAAGTAGTGCACAACTAGCCCTCCCCACCGAAGCAGGCTTAGGGTAGCTTACATAAAAGTGTTAAAAAAGTTTAAAACACACAAAATCTAAAATGGAATACCTATATATTGTCCAAACCACATTTTAGAAAACCAGGAACTGCAGCCATACATCATTAGGCGACCACTAGTCAGTAGCCACACTGTTTAAAGTTAACCAGCAAGGTCTCCAAGAAGGTAAGTAGTGATCTAACAGCTGTCAGCTGATTTCCTCACTGCCCTTTCTGGTTTTAAAACCGATTGTACTTGCATAAGTGATTTTGGTCCAAGGCATGCTTCAGCCGCTTCTTTTACCCTCCACTGTCCTTTGCCAAGTTCTCTACTCACTGAGCCTAGAAGACCCACTCCTCTCACAGCCTTACATCTGCATACTGCAAAATCTGGTTACACTAAGGTACTCTGAGGCCACAGCAACAGGCACACTCACAGTGGGCTCAGCACATGCAGTTGGGCTTGCTAATTCTAAAGGAGGCCCCACCCCAAGGCTGGACTAGGTAGTCAAGAATCATGGAGCATTCAATAACATGTCTCAAGCTGCCCTGCCCATAGCCTACTAGATCCCTCAGCTGAGATGCTAACAGTCATGGAGTCCGAAGTCACACTTGTCCCTAGAGATCCCACATCAAAATCCTCCATTGCCCTCTAACAACTCCTCCAAAGTGATCATGCAGGGTCTTCAACAGTCACTACTTGCTGCTTCCTTCAGTCTGCCTCTCCAGCTGAGAGATGTGCAGACAGCAGGCCTTAAGTAGCAATCCAGGTTGTGCTACTGTAGGTATCTTCTCTATGACCAGTAGTTCTCATCCTGTATGTCGGGGGGAGGTCACAAAGCTAAAGCTGGAACTGGAGAGAAGCCAGCTCTGGACACACCCCTCCTCCCAAAAGGAAAAAGAGTTGCAGTCTCTCCTCCTCCCCACCTCCACTCTGTGAGCCCATCCACAGCCACTAAGTTCACTCCCAGCGACTCTGAGTGCGGGAACCTGTGCCCACTGCCACATTGTC
This sequence comes from Gekko gecko, assembly GCA_029375565.1. Lineage (NCBI taxonomy): Eukaryota > Metazoa > Chordata > Lepidosauria > Squamata > Gekkonidae > Gekko > Gekko gecko. The sequence continues at coordinate 223,103,374 of JAPDNY010000002.1, forward strand.
AGCAGTCTGCACCACTGGGTCCCACAAAAGTGAGGTATGCCCCGCTACAAAAAGTTGGTGAACAACTGCTTTAGACCCTGCAAACATGAAGCCCAATCCCATTACTATAAGTGAAGAGGTTCACCACATTTTCGGATCACCAGGCAACTGTGATTTCCTTCAAGCCATACATATTCCTTATGCTGAGGAGTCGTTGATCTAAGAAACATCAGTCCTTTTGCCCTCCCATGTTTTCTCTCTTGGTAGACCAGGCCACCATCTCTGCTTTGATGCTGAGGGGGTCTCCTCCTGACACATGCAGCTCTTTGCATACCTTACCTGGACTGGCTCCTCCTCTCCCCCCTCGGTGTCCTTGCTGAAGCTCACGTTGGATCCTGAAGGGTGCTTGCTTCGGCTGGATGCTTTCTTGTGGATATGAGTGTCAGATGATTTTGGGGTGTTGCTGGTAGACCATTCCATTCTGTCTTGTTCATTGGTGATGCGAACTATGTCTGACAAAGGCCCTGAGAGCAGAGCATCCCTTTCATGAGGCTGTAATACAGCACAAGAACAGGAGAACAGAGTAACACAGGAAAGTCAAAATAAAAGGAAACTACATTACTCAGTTTAATCTTTCCCAGGAGATAAGAAGTTCGTCCTCTATTCAATTCCCCCGTCCTGCTCTAGAAAAGGAGGTATTTAAGGGATTTCCCACCTCTCACTCTCTTCTCCACCCCCATCTACCTGCCCCACCAGTTTCAAGAATTCTACACTTCTTTGGAAGTCCTTCCAGACTGTATTACACCACACACACACAAAAAAAAAACCCATACAGGTTAGGCTTTAATTAAAATCAGGGTTCTCTCCCCCCCCATAAGTGTTACACTGGAGCTATTACCATGGTTGTGAACACTGGATCCAGACTATATTTTACAACAGTGGAACAGAACTTTCCTGCCTTCCCCCTCCCACTGATCTGTACTAAATGCTGCTCCTGGGGGATAGAGGACTCTGAGGAGTGACATGGGGGAAGACTGTAGTGGGAAACGAGAACTAGTAGAAATTGCCAGTTCAGTCTGGATCAACTATCCCCCCCACCCCCAATCTTGAATAGATCTGAGCATTATATAAAAATGCAACAGACGTCTTGCCTGCCAATCAATAACACTTCTTATTTTTTATTTATTCTTAGCTTGCCTTTCTTGCATCTCATGAAGCAGGCTCTAGAATATGAAAGCTACAATAAACCTATTGATGCTAAGAGGCCCCAAGACCAGGGCCAGCTGTCCTAGCCACACTAAAGACTGCCTGGGGTGGCACAATGAGGGGATGCCAGCACAATGCTTGACTTGCTCCCAGCCATCAGTAGGGCAGGATGGATATCAGCTCCTGGGGAGCCAACCAGCACTACTGAGTTAGGTTTTTCCTTATGGCAGAAATTGGAAAAATATTATTAGAACTGAATTCAGAGGGTCTTGGCAAAGCATCCTTTGTGGCTCAAGGACTCTTACCTCTTCTTCTATTTCTGGATGGCAAAAGGAACGTGTAGAGATCTCATCTGTCAGGTCTTCATGGCTGCTATGAGGAGGTTCCACCTTGCCACTAAAGAACAAAACCGTCTCTGGACTGGGATTAGGCCAAGACAGTATTCCTTGTTTATCCACACAGCAAAGCACCTAAAACAGGCCCAAGACATCCCACAACACCCCAGAGATATACAATAAACTATTGGCAAGACTGTGATTGAAATTACTGAGGCAGAAAAGCATCAAGCATGATATCTCAGCTTGCAGGCACAGGAGGAAGCAGAGCCTTTCCAAGCAGCCTTGGTCTTCACAGGTCTACAACTGTTGAACAGAGCTAAGTTCTGCAGTAGCCTTGGTTCTAATGGCAGGCTAATGTGCAGGTGCCATCACAGAAATGTTAAGATCTCTACTTAGGTGAGAAGTAGCACCCCTAGTTTACTGAGCGGGATTAACAGCTAAACAGAAATGTATGATCTTTAGCTGCCCTGTAATGAACCACTGTCTGTCCCTCAAAAGGTAGTCTTTTTGATATCACAAAAAACATCCATGCACTCTCCAAGTTTGCAGTGGAAGTTATGTCTAGGCTAGGGTGTGCTGCAAAGAATAGACAGAAGGCCAGACCCTATAGTAGGTCAATGGCAGTGTGGCCCAATGAATTAAAGATGTAATCTACTCTGGATTTACACTGGTTTGATTTCAGGCAGCGAATTCCAGGTTTATCCCATTTTTTTAGATATGGGAAAAAGTTATAGTCAATTGCTTGAATCTAGTCAGCTGCCTAGCTGGGTTAGGGCTTACCATTGCCACAGCTATGGCAGGAACCTGATCTACTTTATTCTAGGTGTCAGGTCTGTCTGAACACATTACCTAAAATCAACCATCACCATAAATCAACCATAAAATCACCATAAAATCAACGCCCAGGCCAAACCCCTGCACCAAGAAATCCAAAATAAGGGGAGTGCATTCCTACCACAATGTCAACCCCACTCCGAAGAGATTTCTGAGAAACACAACCCCTAAGGAGGTAAAAAAGGGGCAAAATGTGTTCCCCAATTGTTTTCCATGTGCCTGGCAGGCTGCTGCCTCCTTACCCACCCCTTTAATTGGTCAACTGTGTAGCTCAGAGTTGAGGTGAAACCTGCCTGCTTGCACCCACCTCCCTCTGATTGCTCAGCTGTGGATCTCAATGTTCTGAGGTAAAAACACAGTTAAAAGAGACTGCAGACAGTTGAGGACAGTTACAGAAATCAGCGGCACAAGATTCCTGAACAGACATTTCTCATAACAGCCAGCATGGCAACTGAGTTTATGAATGTTCATGGGGAGATAATAAAGGGTCTTTCTAGGAGCCATTTTGATGTGTACCTCTTTCATGAACCTGAAGAAATGTCCACCACATCACCACTCCCTCAGACCAACTCCCCCTCATACCTCTCCCTTCTTACTGTCCCCAAGGAAGCTCCTGGCAAACATTGAGCCAGATACAACAACACTACAGGGAGGAGCTAACTTAGGAATGTGACAAAGACATTTGCACATAGCACTCCTGAGGTGCCCTGAGTTGTGCTGGCAAGTACCAGCAAGATCACCCTGAGATGCTCAGAACAACTTCTCGCTTCATTTTTTTTACATTACAATCTTCTCTATTAGAATTCCTACAACAAATGTTATATTTCAAACTTCACATCATCAGTATTATAACTGGATTTATGGAACTTAAATACCGTAGTGAAGCATGGGTATCAGTCTAGTATTACATAAGGGATGTCCCCATGGAATTTACAAGAATCTTTTTATAACAAAGCAAACAAGAACACTGAATTAATGGACCTGCAAAGGTAGTCTGATCAAGGAAATCAGGGTACCAGTTATTAAATTTCCTTGCAATCATACTTACTGTGACAGATCCCAAGCTGTGAAGCAAGCTGGAGGTGAATGTGAGTGTTGGAGACCTGCCCTTCAGAACACGCACGAAGTGGCTCCAGATACATCGTATCATTTCCTGCCAGGAAAATTAGAAACCCACAAGAATGTGATAACTGCTCATGAGGAGGAAGAGTCCTAGATGACTCCAGGTAGATTTAATTGTGAACCATGATCCTTTTCCAGAAAGCTAGGACCACATACACAGGTATGGCCAGGAGTCTGAAAAAAGAAGACAAAGCCAGCCTACTAGATGCAAACAACCATCTGGAAGCCTGCTTCGTCACTGCTACCTTCAGGAGGGAAGTTCACATAGGATGAGATTTGGTTTATAAGGTTTATTTTATGGATTTTATTGTGGGTTTGTTAAATATTTGTATTGCAGCCCACTCAGGGAGCATTGCTATAGGACAGGATAAAAGTGTAATAAATAAATAACATTCTTAAGGAACCTGATGTCAGGTTGAACAACTATTATGTAGTTTGCTACCTTGTTCCCATAATCCTCTTTAGCCAATGGGTGTGAACTAAGAGCAGAACAGAGACTGCAACCCACAAGGGCTATTTATTTTATTTAGTATTTGTATTTATATCCCACCCATCCTGCAAACAGGCTCAGAGCGGGTAGCACCGTATTACAGTGAATACAATTAAAATTTTACAAACAAAGTCTAAACATTAAAATCAGTGGTTACAGCTTAAAAACAAAAAACAGCTGGCTATAAAAGATTCTGGTCCACTGGTATAGATACATGAAATAATGGCCAGTTATCAGTGGGTGGGTGATACCAACCTCAGGGAGGCCATATACAGGCACCTGCTGCCTCAGCCAAAGGCCTGGTGGAACAGCTCCATCTTGCAGGCCCCATGGAATTGAAGGAGATCCTGCAGGGCCCTGATCTCAATAGGGAGCATGTTTCACCAGGCTGGGACCAGGGCAGAAAAAGCCCTGGCCGAGGCAAAATGGACATCCCTTGGGCCAAGAACCACCAGAAGATGTTGATCTTTAGAGCGTAATGCTCTTCAAGGCGTATATGGGAAGAGGCGGTCCCTTAGATATGTTGGTCCCAGGCCATATAAGGCTTTAAAGGTCATTACCAACACACTGAAGCGAATCTGGTACTCAACTGGCAACCAAAGCAATTAATGGAGCACATGCCAAACGTGAGCCTGCACAGACGTCAAGTCAGCAGGCGCACCACCACATTTTGCACCAGTTGCAATTTCCGGGTCAGCCTCAAGGGTAAGCCTGCGTAAAGGGAGTTGCAGTAATCAAGCCTGGAAGACCATTGCCTGGGTCACTGTAGCTAAGTCTTGGATTAAGAGATGGGGCTTCAGTAAACTAATCTGCATCAGATGGAAAAATGAATATCTGGCGACTGCAGCAACCTGGGCCTCCATGGACAGAGAGGCATACAGGCTCCTCACTGTCTGGACTGGCACCATAGGCACCCGTTCCAGTGTGGGAAGCCTGGTACCCACATCCATACCCCCTTCAACCCAGGTACAGGACCTCTGTCTTCGATGGATTTAACTTCAACCGACTCTACTGCAACCATCCAGCCACAGCGTCCAAAGCTTCAGCCAGGTTTTCAGGAAAGGAAGACAGATGGCCGTCCATTAACAGATAGACCTGGGTATCATCAGCATATTGATGACAACACAGCCCATAGCTCTGGACTAACTGAGCGAGGGGGTGCATATAGATGTTAAATAACATCAGCAAGAGGATGCCCCCTGCGGCACTCCACATTCCAGTGGGTATTGCGGGGACACCCTCTTGCCAAGCACCAGCCTCTGTCCCCGACCACGGAGAAAGGAGGAAAATCATTTAAAGGCAGTCCCCTGAACTCCTACGTTGGTGAGGCAGTAGGTCAACAGATCATAGGTGACTGTATTGAATGCTGCCACTAGCAGTTGCCTGTCTGACATAGAAGGTCAGGGATACACTTGCTAGGAAAGAAAATTGCAACCATTTCAGATGGGCACCTGCATTTCAACTCCCAAGAAAATGAAAAATTATAGCTGGCCAAACAATCCCCAACATTCTCCAACTGAAGATATAGTCTGTGGATGCACATGTATTTTAAAGAACATAACTAGCAATTATTTTTTTAATGGTTGGGATTGGCAACACCAGGTCTCTCAATCAACTCAGCTCTTCGGGAAAAAGCAATGAGGACCTACTCACTGTCATCATAATATCCCACCAAATTACAGCAGAATAAGAGGATTATATTGTACAAAAAGGGTGACCTGCGATACTCGTGGGTGGGAGGAGCTCCACGCAGAGGAGAAGGAAGCAGCCGCAGGTAAACCTTCTCCCCACCAGCACCAATGGCAAGGCCTGTGCAGCTCCCACCAGGCCCACCAAGCCTCCCCCCACACACCAACGGCAAAGCGTGTGTAGCTTCCACCAGGCCCGCCAAGCCTTCTCTTTTACTTTACAAGAATGCTCTTTTACTTTTGGGGGGATTTAAGTATCCTCTTATAGTTTTTTATAGATTTCAGATTTTTCTGCACATTTGGGGATTGCCCCAAATGTGTAGGAAAATCTCTTTGCCCCTTAGGTGCCCCTGATGTGCTGATTTAGGTATCCGCACGCAGGGGGTACCTTGGCTATTAGATATATAGTCATTACTGAATGAAAAAACCATATAGCTTTTTTATCCTGATTTTTAAAAAACAACCAGGGATGCTAGACTAATTATCTTTAATTAGTGTACCTAAATCATGCTTTGAGTGGGTAAGGGGAGTTTTTAAAATTATCTTCTCGATGAAGCCTCAGCACCTAAAAAGAGAGGCAAATGCAGGCGGAGAAATGATCTTGTTACAATTCTTCCTTTCCCCCCACCCCCGGCCATGGACAGACTTTCACGAATGGACTCCTGGGAATATTCCGAAATCCTCTTCCCCCAGGTGGGTTCCATGAAACACACAAATACTGATGTTTTGCTTTCCCTTCACCAAAGTTATTGAGTTTTATAATTAGATCATGGTGATTAAAAAAAAAAGAATATGAAATTCTGATTCAGTCCCCTGGATACTTGACAGTATCTCTTAGCCAACAATTTTCACCTCAAAAGATAATCAGTAAATATAGCTTGGATTAGCTTTAAAAAAATATAAGCAATCACAGGGTTAAATCACATGACCCTTTTGTTCTCAGTTCAAACAACCAAACGAAACTAGATCTCTGTGAACATCAAGGAAGAGCACGTGGGAAAGATGTGCAACCACATACGGTGCAGAATAGAATAGCAAAATGAAAGTACCACCAACAGGAAATAAGCATGATGGGAGCAAGCAGATTACAAAAAGAGAGGAAGGGAAGACCTCACAATGTTGTGCAACACCACAAGAACAGGAGATGGCAAGACTGGTTAATAAAATAGTACCTGGGTAGATACCATCTCTGTGTAGCTGCTCAGCGTATCCTCTGAGAACTTAGCCAGCTGCAGCAAGAGAAGAGATTGGTTACACTCAAGATGCTTAGAAACTATGTACAAGGAACATCCCTCTGAAAATACAGCTCACTAGTGGGAGACAGAGAAGGAAGGACCTAAGCAAACGTCAGAATACTGCCTTGGCTAAGTTTTCACAAGTCAAGCATTAAAAAAGTGGCCCAACCTCATTCCTAATGTCTTACAGGGATGGAGTCAGTGAGAGAAACTGTAGGTTTAACTTGGGAATGGTTTTTAGATACAGAAGACAACAGTGACTAGGGGCTGCGGTTACACACCCTAAATAATCCACTTTCAATGCACTTTCCAACTGGATTTTTTCAGATCACACAAGTAAAATCCAGTTGAAAAGTGCACTGAAAGTGGACTATTTAGTGTGTGTGACCACAGCCTAGGCTAAGCATTTTGCCTCAACAGCACTGGATATTTAAAAATGGCAAATGAAGATGGGGAGGGGGGAGGTGGCAGCATAGAGGAAACCAGGGAAGGAAGATGAGGGACAAATTAAAAGAGGGGAGATCATGCAGAATGGGACACAGATCACTCAAATCTGGTCCAAAAGTAAAGGAAGGGCTTAGAAACGACAAGAGGATACAAACATCACATTTCAAGACGGTGGAGGAGGCAATGATCATACCTGCTACATTCCAAATGAATCTGGAGAAAATGGAACAGGAGAGAATGCTACTCTAGCTCAAGACAGAACTCAGCCAAGACACAAAGAAGCATTTTTGCCAGCAAGGGCAAAGATGCAATCACAGAGAAAGAACTACCACTATTTTGTGAGCTGCAGGGCAGAAAAGTCTAAATGAAAAACCAACCGGGAATATGAGCCCAGGTGACAGGGAGGTGCTGGTAACAAATGAAGAGGGAAGAGGAAGATAAGGAAATCAAGCTTCACGTGCCCACAGCAAGCAAGCAGAATGGGGGAGAGAGAGATTGAAGGAGCAACTAGAGAGGGTAAGAGAATTCACGCAAAGATAACATATGCCCCTATTATTCCTGGGCTCCACAGCATCTGACAGTGCAAATGGTGGCATGTTTACAGATTTCACACCATTGTTCAAAATCTTTGCAGAACAGCGAGATATAGAGCCCAAGTACCACTTTACCTGGGACATTAAGGCACTTGGGTTTTCCAGACTCCCGCTACCTGAGTCTTCGGAAGAAATCCTGAGACTGCAACCAGCAGCTTGTCAATCAGGACCTTCTAGCACTCCTATTTTGCTCATTCACACTCTAACAGCTTGTTGACCCATTTCAGATCTGCTTCCTTACTCCTCCCTCGCGCTGCACTAGTATTTCCATTTGTATGCACTGATAATTCACAGGAGAAACCATCTAAAACATTTGCACCCAGTAACATTTGCATACTGCAACTCTAGAAGCTACTTGTTGATTCCACTCTGGAATCACTAGTCCTACGCTGTCCATCCTCTTCCCTTCCTTTCCAACTGTACCCTATTCCTAAGTACTTACCAGGGAAGTAGGTGAGGTCTTGCTCATCTGGGCCAAGACTCTGGCTTCACCAAAGGCAGTAGCAAGAACCCACAGGACTGGAAAAAGTAGTGGTAGGATGGGCAATACACCATTGACCTGTAAAAAGCATTCCAGTTCTCTAGTAAGCGCAATGAGTCTGCATAGCTGGAGATGTTGCATTAGCTCTGGATAAACTGAAACAGCAATGGAAATTTCATGCTCGCAAAATGTTATTTTGCTTTTCTGGGATGAGACCAGCACTCAGAGTAACTGAGCATACATACGTAATAAAAACAAGAATAAAGCATAAAGAATATAGTTTTAAAAAAAGAAGAGATAAGGGCTCAGAGACACAACTCTTCCCCACACATTGATATACATGTATACATAAACAGGTGATCCTTACCAACTTTTCTGAAAGTCAGTGAATTGGAACCAAAGACAGGCAAGAAGGACTTCCATGGACAAAGTGCTACCATGCTTTCACAAAAGGAGAATATCTGGACTATCAGCCACAGTATTCTGGCTGCTCTTGATTCCCATGAATGCACGTAAAACAAATGGCACTGAACTATGCAATATTTATGGGATAAACTAATCAACTTGAATGGTACACAAACAACAAAGTTTGGCCCTAAACACAGCTGGGAACTGCTTCCATTTCAGTCCCCATCAAGAGGTCAAGCACCTGCTTTCTGTGCCAGCTCAAACATACAAATCATGAAGTACCTCTCAAACAAGAGTGCCTTTCAACACCCCTACCTCTGAAACCTTGCTGTTACAAAGGCAAGAGTATCAACATATTGGTCTGACAAGACTGTAGCACACAAACAGAAGACATCTCATTGAAAAGATACTGGCCATAACTGGGCTGTACACAGGGCTTTTTTTGTAGAAAAAGCCCAGCAGGAACTCATTAGTATGATAGGTAGATCAGTAGAAACACATTAGCATATTAGACCACACCATGACAACACACATCATTAGCATATTAGGCCACACCCCCATGTTACCAGACGTGTGGCCATCCAGCCACACCCACCTTTTGCTTCTTATTCTGTTTACCTTGTTTGTTGTCAAAACCCAGGGCTTTTTTTGTAGCAGTAACTCCTTTGCATGTTAGGCCACACAGCTCCAATGTAGCCAATCCTAATGCGTTTCTGCTGTTGGGTGTGGCCTATTATGCTAATGAGTTCCTGCTGGGCGTGGCCAACTCAGGAGCCAGCCAGAACTCCGTTCCTGTGCGTTCCTGCCCCAAAATAGCCCTGGCTGTACAGCTACTGCAGCTGTTTGAGTATACCCAAAGCTCTTCATCCTGGCTCCAAATGGCAAGTTTACTCAATTTAAAACCGACAAAAATGGCAGGTTCTCTTCCCATCCCCAGATTTCAAATTATCAGTGCTCCAATTCAGATCTGAATTGCTGATCACCTGAAAACCCCAATAAAGTGTTCTTATACAGAAAGGAAAATCTGCAAATTCTGTATTACTCTAAGATGGAAAACAGACACTCCTTGCCCTAGCCATTGCAAGGAAATCTAAGGGCAGTAACCAGGACTGAACATCTCAGTAGCAATGGGCAAAGAATGACCCTACCAAAGGGAAAAAAAAGGATCTACTCATGTTGCTTGGTGAGCAAGCATCAAGTCAGTACATTTCACAGCCATATTGCAAAATTCTTTGCGGCTGGTTTTCAACACAAAGCACATCAAGCATATTTCAATATATAAATACTATCTAAACAGGAACTGATGGAAGGGACATAATTTTTTCTATAAAGCAGAATTAACTTCAGTTGTGACAAAATAGAGGAAAAAGGGAAAAGAAAAGTTTCTCTTACCTGCAGCTGAAGAAGCATGTACTGCCAAGAGACTACTCCAGGAGCCTTGAAAACAGTGCGCGTGGCATTGGTGGCCAAGAAGCTGATCTGCCATTGTAATAGAGGAGATGGTATTAAAAAGAAACCAACAAAAAAACCAGCAATCCCAACCCCATGACTATCCCTTGAAAGAGTCAACCGGGGGTCCCCAGTGTGGGGCCTGTAAGTGCTGTGGGCAGGACCAGGTGTGGCTTTTGCCCAGTAGGGCTTCTGATTAGCCACTGGGGATCTGATTTGCTGTGCAGGTTATTTTTTTTAATGCTGCTTTGGAAGCAGCTGCTACCACAGCACAACAGTCTTCACTATGTAACTGAAAGTAAGCTTAGTGTTCATTTATCAAGGCATACTGTTAAGGAGAGCTTCTGCATAGCCTCATTCCCTGACATTTTGTGCTTGGCTCTGCCTCCTGCAGCAGCCATTTTGTGATTGCACCCACCACCCTATGTCAGAATTCCAAAGCTGCCCACAGGCTCAAAAAGGGTGGGGACCCTTGGATTAAAGATATGCCATCAGGTTACTACTACATTACAGCCTCACTAACCCAAACCAACATATGGTTCACTGCCCAATATTTAACAGGGTTGATCAGGTTCCCAGACTTCAGAAATGGAGCAAATTAAAAATCTAAACCACTTCTCCTGTAATGATCCAAGCTGAGGATGTACAAGAATGCATGACACTAGTGGATTCTGCTCCTAAATTTTCAGTTTACAGCAGTTATATAAAGAGACAATCCTAAGCCTGAAGATACAGTCCTTACCTTGACCACCTTGGCTAGTGGCAGTGGATGTTTCCTCTCCTCTATGAATGTGCTCCAGATCTCTCCTGCACAAACAATTAACTTTTCCCCATATTGTACAACTAAATTAGCAAGCACTAAAGATCTTCACTCTTCTATTCCAAAATGATCAATAGTTAACACTTTTAAGAATCCGGAAATCAATCTGGATGTCCCTGGCACCTGACTAGGGGCAAGACTGATCAAAGTTCATCCATAGAACTTACAACTTACCAGCACAACAGGAACAGCATACTTGAGCATCACTGACTGAACCGTGAACCTCTCATTATCCAGAGCAGTCACAGGACGGGACAAAGCCATGTCCAAACACAACCTGAAATAGGCAACGACTGTTTAGGTCTCCAAAGTAATCAATACAACAGTAAAGGGACCCCCCCGCCAGGGGCTCTTCCTTAGTCCAAACAGGTCCCCTTTCATTCCTTAAAAATATGTGTTCTGTTCTGATTTGTTTTGCATCTGATGGTATGGAGTTTAAGCATTACAAAACAGGTTTTGTTTCACTCCTGAGAAAATTAACAGTTACTCAAGATGCAAAACATATCTTGCAGATTTGGAGGTTTAAGAGCTCTCTTACTCACATATGCCAACTTATCCAAATGGTCTTATATATTCATAACCCAATTAAAATGGGGAAATGAGGAAATTATTTTAAAACAGGATTTACCAAGCTCTGACACTGTTTCAGATATTTTCTACTCTTGTATTGCATTTCCCAGTTTTATGCACAAGATGTATGGTGGAGGTAAATCACTACCTCATTATACCATGCAACAAGAACGGCACATATCATTCTAATAGTCTGGAAACAACAGACAGGAAAGAGCACGTGGCAGACATTTTATGGCTATAAGGCATTCCTTAGCATCAAGTGGACTGTGGAATCATCAGTTTCCTTATACATTCTGCTACAAATCTTTTACAAATTCTGGTAAAATGCTGGCCTGGAGCAGGGAGTGACAGGGAGCTTACCTGACATTATCAATGACAGGAGTCTTTGTGACACGAAACAGTCGATACATCTGGGGATTATGAGGGCCCTTCTTCACCTCTCCACTTGGTGATGGTGGAGGAGAAAAAGGGGGAAACAGATCCCCTGGCTCCAGAACTATGTGTTCATCATCCTGTTAGAAAAATAGGAGGTAGTGCTATCATTGGAAATACTTCCCATTATTCAAACTTCCTTTAGTTTATTCATTATAGATCCTATTGTATTCTACTGGAGGAAACAGTTACTACTGTTCCTTGACTGGGTTGACCTTTAATTTAGTATAAAAGGAATAGAAACAGAAGAGCAGTTTCTGTCAGAGCTCTCTCAGGTGAGGCTGAGAGAGCTCTGACAGAAACTGCTCTTTTTTCAAGAACAGCTTTTTATCAGCTTGCCCAAGGTCATCCAGCCAGGTGCAAGTAGAGGAGTGGGGAAACAAACCCGGTTCTCCCAGATTAGAGTCCGCACACTTAACCACTACACCAAATTTCATTATGTCAGGGAATTTTGGAAATTTCCACCAGGGTACTAATAGCATTGCAGTCCATGATCATGTCTGCGTTGCAAGCTTAGTGATCAGAATTCCCTTTCCGAAAGAACCCAGGGAAAACCTTTAAGGTTCTAGCATGTCTGTATCAGTCTTATCCAGCTGAATTATTAGAACCTTAAAGTTAACCCAGGTGCTGTGGGCAGTGTTCCCTCTAAGCTAAGTAAGTGTGAGCTAGCTCACAGCTTTTTAGCCTTCAGCTCACACATTTTTGTCTTAGCTCAGGAAGGACGGTTCCAGAGCCAGCTAATTTATGCAGTAGCCAAATTGTTCGCTCACAACTTTAATGCCAGTAGCTCACAAAGTAGAATTTTTGCTCACAAGGCTCCACAGCTTATAGGGAGCATTGGTTGTGGGATAAACTCCAGTAAGCCAGAGCCTTCTCAGTTGGCCCTTGATTGGTATATACACAAAGGTACAAACAGGAGGAGTGGGTAGTATTAATGCATAAGGAGAGTGGAAGACCCAGAATTCCAAGTCACAGGTGCGTTAGATGAGATTAAAGAACACGGATGACTCTTAACCAGATCTTGTGTTCAACAGTCCAGAGTGTGGGTGGACTACTCCCACACACGGATGAATTGGCAAACCAAAATGAACAGAAGCACAATTCTTTTTTGCATTGTGTTGGCTTCTCCAAAGGCCTAACTACATTGGGTCTGGTCAACAAACAAGGTCTGGAAGTTCTGCTCTAGGAACTCAGTTCCCAAATGCATGGGGGTCCAATCTGGATCAGGATGACACTGCCTGTGAAGAGCCTTTCCCCCTTCTGCACTGGACAAATGGAAGGAGGGCAGAGGAGTTATTACAACAGGTGGATAGAAGACTTAGCATTTCAAGACACAGATGTGTTACATTACACTGCAGATGAAAACAAGATCAAAAGAGTGAACTACAGCTGTCCTCCCCCCACCAGAAGCAAATACTTACTAGGAACCACCCAGAGATATAAACCCAGAGTCTAGCCACTGCAACAAACCTTGATACCAGCTTTGTTCCCATATCTGTTCAAGTGACAGTATCCCAGGACCAGCCATACTATTAGGAGCTCATTCACCTGTACATCTTCTAATGAAATACGGACTATTACATACCAGCAATGGCATATTGCCATTTAAGATGATCAAACTGCAACTGAATAAATGGACACAGAAAACAGTGAGAGAATATTTCATACTTCTCTGGAAATTCACCAACATCTTGTTGCTGTTCTTCAATAATAACTACATGTTATAGTTTTTCTGGGTCCATCCCTGGGTCTGGTCCACATATAATGTTTGAGAGCTCTGCGCTGTGAACTCAGGCAGGCAGAGGCCTGATTCAGACTAAGACCGCTCTCCATACATGCTGATATCCCAATCAAGTCTCCAAGTGCCTAGAAACAGAGCTCCAAGCACGGGAAAAGGCAGAGGACCTCCCCTGTTGATCAGACTTGGGGATGGATCCAGGAAAAGCATAACATGTAGTTAGGCCTTAGCAGAGGCTCTCTCACTACAGAAAACAATTGTCCTTTTATTCATCTTATTTTGACTCTTTACCTGAAGATGGGACTAGTTCACCCACACTCTGATTGGATTGTTTACTCTTTTAACTAGCTCCTATGGGCCCTGGAAGATTGGGTCTTCCAGTCTCCTTAGTAATTACCTCCACCCCCTCCTTCGGTTTGTACCTTTGTGTACATACCAACTGAGAGCCAACTAACTAGGCTCCGGCTCACTAGAGTTTGTCCCACAACACGCTGGTTAACTTTAAGGTGTTTATCATTCAGCTGAATATGACTGATACAGATAGGCTAGATCCTCAAAGAATTACAAGGAACCCTGGATTCTTTGGGAAAGGGAATTTTGACCATTAAGCTGGTTTTAAGCCTGCCATGCCAGGGGAAAATTTCCAGCATTTCCTAATGCACTAAAATTCTTCTTTTTCAGATCCTTTTACACTAAAGTAAAAGTCATCTTAGTCAAGGGACAGCAGGAACTATTTCCTCCAAGTGAATACAATATGGCCTCCAATATAGTCAGGAGACTAGAAGAAGTCTGAAAAAAATGGAAGAATTACAATGGTCAATACTACCTAAAGAGCACCATTTCAGGTAACAAGAATTTTTGGGTAACCCTGGTCATAACTACCTTCAGGATTGAATTTGGTATGTGGTTGCATAGGACTGACAGTGCAATCCTAGGCAGAGTTTCCTACATCTATATACTTCAAATGGATGCAGGAGGGCTTGTTTCGGATTGCAGTGTAAACCAACCCTTGGAATTTCACTCCATTGCACACCTTGAAGCTACTCAAATACTGTCCATTTCCTACTACTGTAAATATTGCATTCCTCTCATGTGGCCTTGATCTGTATAGGTTGAGACACTGTAGTTTTGAAAAATCTGTTTTCATTTTGAAAAGAAATTTCTCACTGGGATCCAGTGCTCCAGGAATATCCTGCGCTGCAACATTTACAAAGCTTAGAAGGTGCAGACCTAGTTCATCTCTTGGATGAGAGACCTAGAGTTTCATGTAGTAGCAGAATACAGGTGTAATAAATAAACTCAACCCACCCACCCCAGATGTTTCTAGTTCCCAAGTTTGGGGGGGTTAAAAAAAGAGAAAAGTATATTAATTATTTTCATTCAATGCAAAAGGGCCTATAATATACAAGACAGGTTTTTTCTGTACTTCCTCTTTTCCCTGGGAAACCCTTCCATCCACCCTACATTACCAAGTAGCCTCACACAGAAAGATGAGTTACCTTTATCCCTCTGAGAGAAGTGAAAGACTCTTGCCCTGGCCTCAGGGCAACAACATCGCCCTCTACCAACAAGCTGACAGGAAGATTGACAAGATGGCCATCCCTGTAGGCCCAATGGAGTGACCATGATGGGGCAAAGGGCATGTGCAGGTCAGGGTACATGGAGTTTGCCCACTTCAGCTCTTTGCCATCATTCAAAGCATCTGAAAAGCAGATTTAACAAGATATGAATGACAATCCCAGAGACAGGGTTCTAATGAGAAATGGCATTCAATTGTGGCAGAAGTCTCTCCTTATCTCACTATGACAGAGGGGCATGAACCACATTTTTGCAGTTGCATTGGGTTTGTGGCTCGGGGCTGAACCACAAACCCATACAAACTGGGAGGTCGGTTCATGAGCTGAACCAGTTCATATAGCAGAGAGCAGAAAGCAGCAGTTTAAGTTGCTCTGCACCATTTAAACCAAGCAGCTGAACAGTGAAGAGCAATTTAAACCCCTACTTTCTGTTCCTCGCAAAAAGCTGTGGGGAACAGAAAACAGGGGGCCTTTTAAACCAAACAGCTGAGCAGCAGGGAGCTCCCAACCACTCAGCTGTTTGGTTTATATGTCTGGGAGCCATTTAAACCACTGCTTTCTGTTCCTCGCAAAAAGCTGTGGGGAACAGCCACTGCAGTTGTTCTTCATGAAGAGCAAAAAGCATATGCTCCTCACAAACGACCACAAATGGCATCAAAATTCATGAAAGTTTGTGGCAGTTCTTCAGTTTGCAAACACTGCTTTGTGAACCCAAACCAGCCAACATTCATGACGAACTTCAGTTCATCAGTCAGTTCATGCCTATCCCTACTCATCACCCCCTGTCCTTGTAGACAAGGCAGACGCACACAGGTGTGCAGGATCATAAAAGCGGCCTGAGGAGGCAGCAGCCTCACCAGTTATTCTGTTGATTATGTTCCGGAGTCTCCTTTCAACTTCCCGGCACTTCAGTCTTTCTTGTCGTACAATGAGGAAGAGATCGAGCAGCAGGAGGAAGAAGAGTGCCAAGGCATTAACGATTTCAGAACCTTCACTGTTCAAAAGCAAACCATACAAAATTAGAGGTGGATGAATAATGGAATTAAATACACATTCTCTGAGATCTGTGGCTGCCTTGACTGCCTCCATGGATTAATGCTCTGACAGAGGTCAGTAGGAAGGCAACCTCTGCCTTTAGAGCAGAGCAAAAAACTGCCTAAGCTGGTCTGCATAATTATATTAATTCAAATCATCCATTTATAGTGGCAAGAGGAGTGTGACTACCCTGGAAACAGGCCTGAATCCAGCTCTCTTGGGTCCCCGGAAGTTTGGAATGCCTGAAGGGAAGGCCTAGTAAGCCATTTCAATGGTAATTATGATGGCAGCTTCACAACTTGGGTACAAAAGGTCCATGATCTCAAACAGCCCACAGATATGAATGTTTAACTCTCCTTGTTTGTTTCACTGAAAAAATCACCCCCTAGAATATGCATCTTGCTCATGAAAGAAGCTTTGCCACCTTCTACAGAATTCTGTCCTCCCCTCCCCCCAACCACCACTAATTTTTTCCAATGGGGGATTGTGTTATAACAGCAATGGAACAGGACGGTATATGGCAGACTCATTCTCATTAGCACATCTTCCTTTAGGGGAGCACTCAGCACAGCAAAAATAACACAGTCCTCTCAGAGGACTCTGGTACAGCCTATCGCTTCTTGTAAAAACTGTGACAATCATGGGATTTGTTTTTTCAAACACAGACAACACTATGGATATGAGTTTTTTAAAAGAAGCCAAACTTTTAAGAAGCTTCAAATTTCAAATCTCTGACTTGCCAAACTGGTGAAATTTCATTTATTTTCTAAATAAATATGCCTATTTCAAGTTGTTTGAGGGTGCTATTTTTGGAGTTAATTGGACCTAAGCTTATGCAATGTGGTCATCAATTGTTGTTCAACTTCCAGTACGTAAAATCAACTTCCAGTATGTAAAATACATACTCAGCTGTGTCTAAATATGCAGACCCCCTCCATCCCCTGGTTTAGGACATAATCCCAGTGGCATCATTCCTCACAGCAGGGTTGGTATTGCTAGACAGGGCACTGTGCCTTCCCTACTTGTGTCATGGTATGGAATTCCTCTGGCAAAACTTCCCATCTGATTTGCTGCACCGATGAGAGAAACCAGGACTGCCAAATCTCTTACTAAGTTACTATTTGAAGGCACATGAACTCATTATTAGGACAGACACTGGCAGCCCTTGCCACGTGTGTTTGACTCTGACATTTGATCCTGATATGGAAAGCAAATAAACACATTTTCCATGGGAGTCCTTCCCCAAAAAACTTGAGAGAGACTGGAAGACAAGGCCCAGCCCCAGACATGAAGGCTAGCAAAGAGGAACTGAATACAAGATCACAATGAGACCTGGTAGCCGCACACCCCTCTGACCCTGCCGGTGGGCAACTTACCTTCCATTTGGCTGACTCTCATAACAGCATAAAAGCAGCAGCACTGTCAGCAGCATCAGGGATGCCCCTGGCCAATGGAAACAGGAACAACGATTTCCATGGTACAGAAAACTGGCCTTCCATACCTCCTACAAGAGAAGCAGAAGGAAAGAGACCGGATCAACTCACCTGAACCTTAGATTTTTTTTGAAGTTCATTACAAAAATAGTGCTGAACACTAGAAAATGAAGTTTGGCTAAGGAACAAATCAGCTACAATTGCACAAAGGGGTCTCTAAGTTGGCCTCCTCGCACCATGAAGGACCATCACAGAATGTTGACTGCTAGAATCACCACTGCTGCCTTACAATATGGCTTCATGCACTAACTCTGGATCCCTAGCATTGTGATGGATTGCTAACCCATTTACACTACGAGCAGGATGGGATAGGGGAAAGGACCCATCTTATTATACCAGAGCATGCAGCAATCTGGCAGCACTCAGCCATCTTCCTTTCACCTGTCCAGGTACTGTTGCCAGTTGTCATGCTCAGGTCTGATCTGTTTCCCTGCCTGTTTCAGTTTGTTACAACATTCTTAACATGTTTAATTGAAAGATGTGCCATCCAGGTGCTCCATGTTAAGAGAAAACCCTTAATGGTCATCTGAAGCAATTTGATCTTGTGTGTGTTTGTGAAAGGACCTGGGGAAAACATTTTGCAGAGGGGAGTTAATTTGTTGAATAGCCATTAAGTCATTATCTTGTTTATCTCAAGGTAACTGTATAATTGGTTTGAGAAGACCAGGTTTGAGAAGCATGCTTGAAGGTTATCATTCTATGCTCCTTGCTTTGCTAAAGTATGGTTCTCTGTGGGCTGTTTGTTCCAGTTTTCTATCAACTTTGACTAAATAGAAAAAAGTATTACCAATCTTGCCTTTATGAGACTTATTTTTATACCTGTAAGATGAGCCTCTTCTTGTAATTAGGAAGATGTATAGTTTAGGCTATTTAGACATTTTTATTTTCTGTGTACCTTGGAAACTTGAACCTGTATTGACACTTGAATTTTTTACTGTTTCTTTTTTTAAAATAAATTTTCTTCTTTTAAGAAGGCAGTAAGTTTTCAGTGTGTACCCTGGATCTTGAAAAAGAACTCACAGTACTGCTCTGGAATTGTTGATGTTCTGTGAGGGAGCAAGGTTTTACTCACAGCATATTCCTGCAAGCCTCTTGTCCCTAGTTTAGGTAGGGGGTCTTAAAGGGGTGTGCATCATACCAGTCCACCTCAGCTTGAGGAATACTAGAGACACTAAGATCTACACTCATGGTAGAAAAGTACTTAAATGTCATCTTAAAAGTTTCAGGTCTACAACACAATACCTTTGTTCAAAACTTGCATCTTTTATGTCCAAAGGAATAGTATGTTCTTAAAGCAAGTAACAAAAATGCACAGAATAGTACCCAATGATGGTCACACTTACCTTCCATGAAATCACCTTCTTTCTTTCCTTCTGATGCCCCTCCAGCAGTGCAGAAAGCTGGTCTCTCAGGATAGTCAGGGCCTTTGTTGTGCTGAGACCCAGATTTATAGTCATCTCATCCTGGACAAGAAGGAACAGCATATGCAGTCTTTCCCTGAGATCTTCCCTAACAATTTCAGAGTTAACCTCCAGGTGTGCAAGGAACAAAAAGCCTGCCTGGGCTGGAACTGATTAACCTTAAACCAGCGCCCAGAACAACCCCTTGTCTTTCAATAAAAACAAGATACAATACTAGCACAGGTTCAGGGCTTTCATTTCTTTGATGTATTCTTATTTATTTTTCAGGTGGAAGAAAACTGCCTGCTTTTCCTCTAGACTCCTACATCTTTTCCACTCTCTTGTCCTCTAACTGGAGAGGGGCTCCTTAGGGGGGGAAAAAACCTATTAAGAACAGTCTCATCTCAGGAATAGTAATTCACTCTTTCCAAGTAGATCTCCAAGATTTTCTTTGGAGTTGCCTCCTGAATATAGGACTTCATTTCCAAGAATCCCTTATTTTTGTTGCATGCTGGCCTGATCATTTTATACAAAGCAAAGATCATCTTAACCTTGGAAGCACCTCAGCACAACCTGTCACTGGCTGCTTCTCTGGCTAGTTGTTCCAGCACAGATGAAAAATTATCCTGCTCTGTCTAGCAGATCCAATATTCTGCCCCCCAAGACAGCTGACAAATATTAGCTGAAAAAATCAGCCTCACAAACAGCATATAATTTATTTATTTGCTTCATTTATACCCTGCCTGTCTTCCCAATGGGGACCCAAAGTAGCTTACATCATTCTCCTCTCCTTGTATGTGGAGCCACGGGGAGAAGCCTATTAGTTCTTCCTACAACTTAGGTAAACTCATTTGTGCACCTTTACTTCCACTCGGGAAGCATGGTTGCAATAAAGTGATCCCAGAGGGGTCTATCGCAACAACTACAATGCAGCTTGGCCCCTTTTGTGAGCAAAGTGTAAGCCTACACAGTAGGAAATGTTTTGTACCTGTTCTCTAATACAGCCTTTCCAGCCAAGCAGGCTGTTTCTATCCCTCATGCCCTTGCCTATGCTTACTCTCTTCTACTTAAGGGGCACCACCAGTCAGAAAGTTCTCCCATGAGAAGCCCACTGAGAAGGGCATGCAAGTGCTCTTGCGCAGCTCCTATTCAGTTCAGTGCAGATTACACAGGATAATTCCCCCCAATGGACCATTCATGCCCATGTCTATTAATGGAGGTAAGATGTCATTTGAATGCTCTGTACCAAAATATCATGGGCAGAGCCTGCCTTCCCCTTAGGCTCCATAAACACCACTGTGATCCCAAAGAGGATCTCAGATGATAATGAATGGCAGTTTTGATTATGCCGGTCACCACCCTTCCTCTTCAAGCTGTTTTAGGGAAGCTTCCCCAGCCAGAGGTGGGTCATGAACGCCTGTCAAAGGATAAGGTTGCCATACTCTGGCTCCCATACTGCTTAAGAGTGGTCTTGACCAGATCATGCAAGCAAAACAAACATTTCAAATATGCAAATTCTCCTGAAGCATAGGGAAGTCATGAGGACTGTATCCCTGGCACAGCTAAAATAAAACCTGACGTAATTCTATTTCAGTGTGGCTGGTTTTAGGGGATTAGAAGAAAACAGTGTCCTTGTTAACTATTGGATAGAGACCAGGGACCATGTTATAAAAGATATCAGCTCTATTATCACCATCATCAGACAAAGAAGAAAATACAAGCAGCACTCTTAACAGCAAGTACTAATGAAACTTTTGCAGGTTCTGTGATGGCAGGCATCTTTGCAGAGTTAACAAAAATCTTGTCCAAGAAGACTCCAGGATGAAATCACTTGTCTTGGAGGTTGACAAAGAAAGATTAGACAGCTATCTGTCAGCAGTATATTAGGAAGACTTCCTAACTGGACAGGGATTTAGACTACATGATCGGTTGGGTTGCATCCAACCAGAGGATTCTAGCTTTGGCAGATCATACTGGGTTACATTGCTCCTAGCTACAAAATCCTGTCAGGCAGCCAGAACCCCCAAGCAGTTGAGACCAGGCAGTATTTGGCCATTAAGAAAGACCCCAAGACAGCGTTATGGTGGGCAACTAGTGCTGTCTTCCATTTTCCAGCACCAAATTCTTCTACCAATCTATCTCACCAACTCAAAAGCCTTTCCCATCATTGCTTTGGGGTTTCTTTTGTTTTTTGTTTAATTTTTTTAATTGCCTTTGCTTTGTAATACTTGTAGAACAGATTCAGCAAACTGCTCAAACTATTTTTACTATGGAATACAGATTATTTTAAATTTTGCTTTTACTTTATTTACAGAGAAAACCTGCTTCAAAAATTATGAAAATAAAGGATTATATGAACTACACATACCCCTCCTTCATGACATGTAACTGTGTGGAAGTGTCTCAGGAATACCAACCTTGGGCTTCATTATCCTGCACATATTGGGTCAAAAACATCACTAGTAGGGCTGACCTGGATGGTCCAGGCTGGCCTGATCTCATCAGAACTTGGAAGCTAAGCAGGGTCAGCCCTGATTAGTATTTGGTGGGAGACAACCATTAGTCTCTTGCCTTGGAAATCCTACAGGGCTGCCATAAGTCAGCTGTGACTTGACAGCACTTTACATACACACACACACACACACACAACTTTCACATATTTTGAGGAATGCAGCAGGTACATATGTATGTGTGCATGATAACCATATACCATCTGAAACATTTAATGCTGAAATATTTTCATTTATAGTCCACCTTTCTCATTGAGATCCAAGGCATATTACAAAATAAGAAAAACAACTCAGTCAGACATTAAGGACCTACAATAAACGATGCGGTAGGACTCAGAATACAGAACTGGGAAAAAATGCAACAAATAACATCTTACGGCAATTAAAATGTCTGAAGAACAACACAGCATAATGATGGAAGGGGGGTAGTTTCTACATTCCATCAGGCTCTCAGGTTAGAATAATTTGCACAGGTTATCAATCTCTTGCAGCTATGTCCAATGGGGAAGGTAAACAGCACTCTCCATTTAATTCTCATTCTGTCCGGCACTGGAGATAAACCCTTTGGTATGCAATGCTTGAACACATGCAAGTTACTTTAATCCCAGGGAGATTCCTAGATACTGGTCAGCAGAACCTGCTTACCGCTCTGCACCCTTTGAAATCTGTAAAGTATATTTCTTGGATAAATTGGCAAGACCCCCCTTCTGCTAGACAGCCCCAGTGGGTAAATATGAATTCCATCTGAACAATAAAGTTCAAGGCTACTTCAGGTATTGCTCTCCTCCGTTTTCTGATATTCTTCCCTGCCTCAGATTTGTCAGGACATAGTTAATTTGTGCATGCTGTTTTGAGTGCTTTCTCCTGTTCCTACTCAGACCTTTTAGAGAGAAGCAGGGAAGTATAACATCTGATGTAGCCCCAACATGAAACAGCTACTACTCAATTCTTATATGCATGAAGCATGTGCTGCACTAAACCAGCTGATCACCAGGGCGCCACAGCACTCTTCATCTTCTTTGCATACACCATTTATTACACTAACTTTTAGTGGTGTGCCTTGGCAGCCAATTCCCCATAGTCTAGATAACAGCCTTGGCAGCCAATTCCCCATAGTCTAGATAACAGCAGCAACCCTTCTGCTACCCACACGCACACAAAAAAGCAAGGCAGCAGGGATTAGAACTGAAAAACTAAGTGGCTAGACAACTCAGGATTGGTTCCAACATGCATTCAAAAGGTTAGGAAGGAGAATGCTGAGTACGACAATGTGATTGTGTTCTCAGCACTGATGCCTACTGCACAGTCTGTATTTATTTTCCAACACGGTAAGCAATTGCACATTCTACAGCACTAGCATTTACCTACTTTGCTGAACAGCATTTTAAGATTTACTAAAGAAACAGTACTAAAGAAACAGATGTAATAGTGTACCAAGCTGCAGCCATGTCCAGTGCAACACAAGCAAATCCAGCCTGCTGAGCAGTAGTGCCAAATGCCATCCCACTGTAACCAGATTTTGGCACATATTTCCCATACAACTTTGTATCAGTATAGAGAGTTCTTGGTAGTGAACGTACTGGTAGGATGGTTTTATTTGGGACGTTTCTATGGTGCATAGACAAATCACCATTGCCCTGCCTCTGACCATTTTCTATATACCGTGTAATCACTTTGTAACACTCCATATTGCTGCAAAATTGGCAATGAAGGTGGTTTGCCTGAGCAGCACTACCTCCTAGTTCAGGTAACAATTCCAGCACAACATCACAGGCTATGAGACTCTGGCCCCGGTCACACAGAGCATTTACCGCGCGGAAGCCACAATAGTCCAGCAGATTTTTCGGGTGCGATCACATCAGAACATTTGGGAGGCATAGCACACCCGTGGCCAATCCGTGGCAAGCTGCCAAAGTTGCGCAGTTAAAAAGTAGCACATCGAATGTGCTAGCAAATGGTTTGCCACGGGCTGCCCAGGGAACCATTCAGTGTGATCACACCGGTGCGCGGCTTTCTCCAGCTGTCCTCGTGTATGCGCATGTGCTGACTGCCGAAACCAGGGTATGCTGCCGTCACATCTGATCGTGTTCTGGCGGGTCTAATTGCACCAGTGCAAAGAGCCACGCCTCCACCCCGCGTTATCTGGCCCGTGTGACCAGGGCCTAAATTGGCTGGCACAACAAAAGAAGCAACGAACAGAAAGTGGCTGACCATGGAAGGAAACTTAGAATCCTGAGGAAAAGACTGGAAATCTTCCCATCTTCCCCTAAAAACTGTGGGAACATCAACGCTCCATAGTTCAGAAACTTGAGTTGCTTCCACACAAAAGTAACTGCCTGTTTTGGTCTCATTGTAACAATGAATCTTTCGCATGGGCTGGTTCTGCTTTCTTTCCCCTTGCACCTACAATTCCCCCACACACAAACTTGCCTCCAGAGGGCTTTCTGCTCATTTTTTAAACGAATACTTTGTATATTGCTACAGTGTTTTAATGCTATAGTGATTCACCTGCTACTGATTTTTTTCAAGTAAAAAGCCCAAAAAGTGAAGGGAAATGGTGCTGAATGCTGTACCAAATGTGGCTGGGAAGGAGCAAAAATTGCCACCATCCCCCACCACACTTTCCCCAAATCCACTTTGAGTGTGATCTTTAGGCAAGAGTGTACCAAAGCAGGTTTGGGAACCTACAGAGTGGGGCCAGGGGAAATCCAGAAAAGGGATAACCAGACAACAATGTTGTACAGAAGCCCCCCAAACAACCGCTGCAGTTTGGGAGGCAAGGTGGAGCATGTGGAAGCAATGTCTGCATTCTTTTGCAAAAGGAGGAAGGAAAAAATGGAGAAGGAAAAGTTTTAGTGACAAACTCAAGAAATGCATGAGAATTGAAGGTTATGCAGAGAAAGAAGCCAGGCTACTAAATGTTTTATGCAGTTTTTATTATGTCTTATTGTAGTACTGATAATTCCTATGTTTTTATTCTCATAATTTTATTGTATTGTTTTTACTTTGTGTCCCAGCTTAAACAGGTCTCTGCAGAGATAGCATATAAGTGTCCTAAATAAATAAATGAATAAAATCAAGTTGATCCAGTTTGCTGGAATAAAGGGACAGATGGATATGTAGCCAGGGAGAATAACCCTTAAAATATATGAACAAGAACTTCAGTCCACAGACTAGCTGCCCTCCAGTATGACAAAGTAGCCAGGTTAGCTCCTAACAGAAATAAGCAGATGAAATCAATAAAAGTGTTCATCTGATCAGGTGCAGAAATGAAATGGAAAACAAAATCTGCTATTTTTCTACATGCTGTAATAATGACAGAGGCAGACTAAGTTCCAGGAAGATAAACTGACTGTGATTTCTATAAAACTTTGCACCAGTTTAATGAAGTATGGAGTCGTGCACTGAGGAGGAACAGCAGCAGCAGTAATTGACAGTAGATTCAGGAGAGAAAGAAAAAAATTATTCATCATAGTATGCACAGTTAACTTACAGCAGTGTTTCCCAACCTGTGGGTCAGAACTCAAAGGTGGGTTGCAAAGCCTCTGAAAGGGTGCCGCAGGCCTGCCATCCCTACTGGCTGCCCCTACCCTTTCTGTTACTTTCTTCTCTATTTTGGAAACCAAGATGGGACCCTGGAAACAATATCTTCCATGTCATACAACAGTTGATATTTTTTGTTCACTGCATATGCATGTTGATCAAGTAAAATGTGTCATGCTGGTTACTAGAAGCAATTTCTTATAATCTTGGGCGGGGGACTAGGGGCAATAATAGAGAAGGAGAAGGTGGTCAAAGGCTGGAATGTAACCTCCACATGCAAAGGCTGTGTATGTTTGAATGCCACTTACTTGGGGTTAGCCACGGTAGAAAATTGAATGCTGAACTAAATGGGTGCCAAGGTCATAGTCTGTCTAGGGTGCCAAAAATCCCTGGGCCAGCCCTGGATGGGTCACCATAACAAGTAAATTTGGACTTGTGAGTTGCCATACCAAAAAGGTTGGGAACCATTGACTGGCAGAATTCACTGCCAAAGCATGCTGTTATCCAGTTTTAAAGGAGTATTACACAAATTCAAAAAGGACAGCATTCTCAGCAGCTATTAGTCAGAACAGCCAAATTGAACCTCCAGATTCAGAGGCATTCTGAGCTCTTTGTAGATATTTGAGTGGGGGGAAATCCAAAAACCCTCAAAGCAGAGAACAAACAGTGAAAGATCCCAGGGGTGTTATTACTTTTTCTCTTTGTATGGACAGCTACAGAAATCATGCCCACAATGCTGGTAGTCTAGATACCTCCTAACAAACCTGCAAGAGTCTAAATTTTCCGTCCACATATGGTCTGTGTATTCCATATGATTGCCAGGGACCAGTAGAAGCTGTGCTGTCTACCAGCGGTCTTTCCAGGCTGAGCATATGGACCCCCAGCCTCTCCTGGGGACACTGCCTGTTGTGCACAATAATACCCAAAGGCAGAATGCTGCCATCTGGGCAAACCTTGATTGAAAAGGATGGAAGAGATCAGCTGGCTTTCTTCCATCAGACCAAATAAAACACAAAAGCAGCACAGGAACATGGGTCAAAGAAGAGTATTCACCTCCCATAATGACTGCCTGGGACTGCATTTTCAGAAATATAGTTTCAGATCCTATTTAACTATACATAAGCAAGCATGCAGCACAGCCCTCCTAGGACTGAATGCAGATGGGGAACTGCATATTCTCATGCTATAAATGCCTTTGCAGATGGCAGTCTTTTAACAAAACGGAAAAGGAACATGCATTCAAACAGAGAACCTGGGTCAATGTAGGCACAGCAATCTCAGTTCAATACTCTCTACTCTGCTGTGTATAAATCCCCAGAATGTGATGTCAGCATCAGTGTTAACCATGGATGTTGTTTAACCAATTTCTTTTTTAACAAGACAATTTCAAATCTTTGTTACAAGCAAACTTTAATTAGCATTAAACATAGTCAACATTAATGCCAATATCATCATCAACAACAATAATAATGATATGCTGTCGAGTTGCAATGAACTGTTCGCAACCCTTCACGGGGTTTTGAAGACAAGAGATGAGCAGAGGTGGTCTGCTACTGCTTTCTCCTACATCATAACAAGCAATGCTTACTGACAGTGGGGTAGATTTCTGTGGAAGAGGAAAGGGATTGGAGAAAAGGAGCATGCTATGCTATAGCCTGATCCTGGGTGAAAAAGTCAGGAAAGTTGCATTACAATCAGTAATATTACCTTTGCTTAAGCCCTCCCCCTCAGGGAATGTCATCTAAACCAGTTATTTAAGGGTTAATACTGCAGCTTTGTCCTTCCTACACATTTTTTTCCAGACAATGCAGGTCACTGAAGTCAAGGAAGGATTCAGATACAATTTGGGATTGTGTTAGTTTGTCCCACCATGAAGGTCTATATTTTTTAAAAAATGGTCACCTGCCATGGCAAGATGCAAAACTGACTGCATTTTGACCAGCTTGTTTTGTATTCCTCTCATATAGAAGGAAAACAATATTCATCTAGTATTGTTATTGTGTGCTCTGTAACAGCTGTTACAGATATCAAAGCCCCTCTAAGACATAATGGATACAAAGGTGGGAGTTACTTTGACAACTACACTCTCTACAGTAGGAGTTATATAACAGTTATGGGGAGATGCAAAACAATCAGACCAATACCCATCATAGTAGCACAGAGGGATCACATTCACTCCCAAATGCCATCTCTCAAGAATATCATTTTGCATTACAAACTAATGTGAAGACAGGGCTTGTCTTGGACAGCAGAAAAATAAATCCAATTCCAATGCACCAGACTGAATATTAGCTTGTTGTTCCCCAGCATCAGCAGTCCCAGGCACCAGTATCAGATCTTCAGGCATCTGGGGGGTTCTTCCCTTTTAGCTGGGGGTGGGAATACTGAAATTCCTGCCCATTGTCAGCATGGACAGTATGCCATTTCAGCTGTCCTATCACACATGTGAGGGAGCGTAGGGGAAGGTTTGTGCAGTAGATTTTAGACAAAAAGACATGTTAAGTCCAACAGGCATGCAAGTTTGATGGCGCTGGCTGCGGCCATGGTCCACCCCCACCCTGCCCTTCTAACCTCATTCCTAGAGCTCCATTCCCAGGGCTCTGTCAAAACTTCTTTCATGTTTCACTAGTTCTCTGGAGAGAAGCAGCACATCATGCAGCATATCATCACAGACCACTATATGCCAAAGTTATTTGCCATCAAGCCTGCAGTATAGTCTCGTTTTATAGTGATGGGAAAACAAGTTCTGCTGCCCACAAGCAAGGACCAAACATCATTCCCAATAATAAAAGGGGGCTGGATCCAGCAACTTTGGGGTTCGCTAGAACCAGAAGCAGGTCCACATGGCAGCCCTTGACAGCAGTGTTGGAAACTACAGGAAAGAAGCAAAACCCTGCTGCCCAGTCTTTTTTCCCATGCATTCTCCATCCTGCATCTGTACACCCAAAGTTGTGCATATAAACCACCAAGGAAGCAGATTCAGTCTTGGCACCATATGGGGACAGGCATGCCCTCTTATGATCTTAATCATTTCTATGAAACATTCATACTATTTTATTTTTTGCAGAAAAAAGGTTATATAAGCTAGGCTGTAAACTACACTGTGCCCCACTACAGAGTACATACGTTTAGCATGCAGAGTAGAAATACCGTAAAGAACAGCCTACAGCAGTTCAAGCAATTTATGTCCCATGTTACCACCAGCTGCTGTGGATAACTGACTTGGGCATAAGTAGCCAAACTGTGACACACCTGCCTACTTCTTCAACACCATGCTGTGCCTGCTCCCTCTTGCAGTAGACTAAAGGCAAAGTCACACCAAGGCATGGAACAGCGGAGGACTATGTAGCATGCATCAATACATACTAGGGATTTGACTTGTAGCACACGTGCCAGAAAAGTTGGCCACCAGTCACCTTGTGAAACCTAGGGAAGTCTATATGTTGGCTCTTTCTCTATCATATTTGCAGAATGTAGCAAGGAGCAAGCTACAAAGTTTCAGGAAAAACCCGGAAAGGTACACTGAAAGTCTCTTATTTCTCAATGGCAAGGAAGCTCCATATACTCCAGAGGCATGTGACTGTGGAAGTTCTGCTGCAAACAATGGCTTAAGTCTCCTTGCTTTTTAGAATTAAGAGAGCCTTTACATGTGATGATGATGACAGCAATGACAGCAGGGTCTACTAGTGTATGCAAGGCTTGACTAAACCACCACAACTGGACAGGATGCTTGATATATCTCTAGGATAGGTACAAACTGTCTCAGACACTGGACAAAAAGCAGAAGTTGGAATGCCAATAGTCAGAAGAAGCCGTTCAGTTCCAATAATGCAAACCTCAGCCTTTGCCAGCTCACTCACTCCCTTTTCTTCATCCTAAGAACATCAAGAGAAGAGTCAGTTCCCGCAGGAAACTGTGTGCTGTGCAGCATCTCCAGTTTGTCCCTATGGCCCTCCTTGCTCTTACAGATCACCCAGGAGCTAGATCTCTACAGGTCTAACATATGTGCCACTGGGATTGGTGTTTGGGCTATGTTTACAAGACTTATTACATAATGTGACTTCCAAGCATATATTTCCCCCTAATTCAGGAGGAAAGTGTGGGTACAGTCAGAAATTATAGATATACACACATGCAAACACAAACACACACACAGTTCCACCTCAAATTGCATGTAATCCCAGATTTATTAACCTGCAGGGATGGATAATTGCCACATTTGTTTCCTCTGAACATATGTAGCAGCCCTCCAGATCTAGGATATTTGGCATGCACAATCCTTACTAGTTTATGCCATACCCCCCACACACAGACAAGTATACCTATAGGAGGGAGCATTTGGTGGTGCAATGCATTTAAAAAGAGATAGCACAGACGGTTTTACTAACATGAAGCATGGTAAACCCATCTACTGTACTTGGATCTAAAATCCTCCATTCACACATAATAACCCCACCAAAGAGAAAAACGAAGAAAGCCAAGCTCCTCTCATGGGCCAACTGTCATTTAATGAAGCCCTCTGTACATCAGTGGCTGAGGAAAAGATGCAGAGAAGAAACAGAGAAAAGCCACCTTGCATTCAAATGTTAGGAAAAGAGAAGAGAACGTGAAAGATAAACTTACTTTGCCACTTTTGGCGGTCTGGGACATCCACAAATCTGTCTGTTTAAAAAGCATCTGGGCTAATATTGCTGCACCACTTCGAACCTTGAACAGCAACTTCCAGTGCTGCTGCCCAGAGAGATGCAGAGAGCAATAGAGAGAGTGAGAGAGTGAGCAGAGCCCAATGCTGCAGAGAGAGAGAGAGAGAGAGAGAGAGAGAGAGAGAGAGAGAGAGAGAGAGAAACAGCAGAGTGAAGCACCAAGCCACTGATTAATTCAGCCTGTTGCCAGTCACACTGCTGCATGCTGGCTGTGGAGTGAGAAAGGGAGGGATGAGAAATGACAGAGGAGGAAGCTCTTCCCAATCACGTACCACAGGTTCATGAGAAGGAGGCAGCCAGAGCCAGGCATTCCACAAAATAGAAGGAAGGCAGGAAGGCAGTGTACAATCAAGCAAGGAACAATGCTAGCAGAGAACAGCCTAATGCATTCAAAATATGTCAGAAAATGTATGATATGGTAAGGGAACACTAGCACTGGACATAAAGGCAGAGAAAGGAAGGCTGGATTGAACAGGAGGAGAATGAATTTAGCAACTGAGAAAGCCTGTGAATGGCTACGCAGCCATGTATCGCTAAATCTCACAGGCTGGATGCCAAGCTACATCTTTCTAAAGCTAACGATTTCAATAATTCAAGGGGGATACAAGAGGCCTTCAATTTGTTGAGCTAACTTGGTAATTCTCATTCTCTCCTGCATCAGCCTCTTGCTCCCAGCAGGACTTCCCAGCAGGAATCCGGATGGAGGAGAGCAGTAAAACCCCCTCCAAGCATCAAATATTCACAGAATGTCAGGAGGAGACTCCAGCAGAAGGTGCACTGCAGATTATTAATAGCAACCTATTGTTATCTGGGGCTTACCGCTCACTGAGATTCCAAAAGGAACCAAAGGGCGGGAGACATAGATGGCAAAAGATAACAAGAACCACATCTGTTCCTTATCTCAGCCTACCTGTATCTGATCAGGTGACACAGATAGGCCCTGGGTGGAATACTCATATTATCCTCACTGCTTTGAGGCCTTTGCTGATACTACAATCCATGTTAAATCAGATCCAAACCTTGTCCAAAAATAACAGCAAAAAGCTCAGAGAAAACTCTTTTGTCTTTGATTTAAAGGCCATATAGATGCTTTCCCCCCTGTGAACAAGCATATCAGTCGCTTCCCCTGCAAACACTGTTTTAGGCATCCCTGCAAAAGAAACTGCTTTTCTGCAAGCTCCTAGAGAAGGTACCCTGCCATACCACTGCTAGGAAAAGACATCATGACTCAATTGTATGCCTTCCATAGTTTTGCTGAGATAATTGTTTCGATGTTCAGTTTGCATGTAAAGCTGCTCAGATAAAAAATGGAATCGAGGCCCAGCAGAACATGGCCAGTATAGAAAGACACCCACAGAGTCTCTCCAGCCCTTCAGTTAGCCTGTCAACTCCCCACTATGACCTGAAACAGCATCTTTATCAGGGTTATCTCCCCCCCCCCGGTCTTCTTTGCTTCACCTCCTAGCGCTTCCAAGCTTAGCTACCACATTTGTCAGGGCCTGTGACCCCCAACCAGTGGGGCTTCTAGGCATACTTAGGGGTTCGCACTAAACTGAAACACACAAACAGGACCCTGAAAATGGGAAAAGCACATTCATGTACATGCACGCATTCACACAGAAGGATCCCCCATTCTATTAGAACTGAACCATTAGCTCACTCAGATCACTTTGTTGCCTGGAGCAACAGTCATTCCTCAGCAAAAAAACAACAACCCACATCTTCCTGAACAGAAGATTTAACAAGATATGGAACAAAGAACAGAACAAAGTAGTCCATCAGAATGAGGAGTCAACTGGAACTTTCAAACTCTGCCACCATCTCCAGCTGGCAATTCCTTTCACAGATTATCTCCTAACATGCTCTTCCATATCAATCAGCCCCACCACACAATACATTTGAGATTTTTCCAGCAAAACCGAAAACACAAAAACATAAAGTTAGACAAGATGTAATTTTGTTGTTTCCATTTCCCATCTATACTCCAAGAAGTATCCAGTGCTGTTTAAACATACACAGCATTATACAGCCTTTGATCATAAATAAAAATAATTTATGGTGGTTAAACAGTTAAGAAGACCAAAAACAGCTATCTCCTTATGTGTGACAAAGCTAGCCCAGACAGGTAACATAAGCAAAACACAGGTGACCCTAAAGCTGAGCAGTAGTGAAGGGAATAATGTTCCAGCATGAGAAAAAAGGCATGTTGTGTAGAGCAGCCATAATAATTAAAGCTGTTCATGCCCTTATTTGCAAGATCAAGCAGGTAACCAGACTGAGCAAGGGAGTGCTGTGTTTATCATGTACTACCACAAGCATGAGCACACTAAGGGGCATAAACTGCAGGTCCATAATGAAGTACTCTGCCAATATTAAGAGAAAATAAACTCATTGACAGAGTATGCATAAAATTTCAGTTTCAGTGCTTGGCATCTCAGGTTATAAAGGCTGAGAAATACTTTTATCTGAGATGATGGAGAGATTCTGCTAGTCCAGTATAAGAGCACAAAAGTCTTCCTTTAAGGCAACTTCTTATGCAAGTAATGTGAAAGGCAGAAGAAAATGGTCAAATGTGCAGCCAAAAATCTCACCCACCATTATTTCAGAACTTGAAGTTTGTGCAAATAATAAAGTTCACAAAAAGCAGTAGTGCTGCTTGCAAATGAGAACACAGCAGGGATGGAAGGGGAGTGGAAGGAAAGAGAGACTGCATCTTTCTCCAAGGCATTGTGTTTCCTAGACAACTACTCTTTAACTGCACAAAGGCACAAAGTGTATTGCAGGGCACACAGACTCCCTACATTCCTCTTAACTGAACACAATTCCTGGTAAGTAATTAGGCAGTTAAAACACAGCTACTTTCTATAACTGGGATTTCACCAAGAAAAAGTGAAAAAATAATGAGCGAGGACTGGGAAGCTTTCATACTCCAACCCAGCATACACACACAAAATCCAGCAGGTGGGCTTTTTATAGAAATGCTACCAGGCATGGTTCCGTTTTTGAAATCACAAGAAAAGCCTCTCTCTCTCTCCCCCCCCCCCCAAGTCTCTGCTTTACTTTACTTTGCTGATCCATATCTTGGTTCAGCACCAACTGAGTTACTTCTACAAAAAAAAAAAAGAGTCTAGCAGCTCCTTACACTTTGTTGTTGTTCGGTCGCGCAGCCGAGTCTGACTCTTCATGCCCCCATGGATCACATCACGCCAGGCCCTCCTGTCTTCTGCCGTCCTCCGGAGTTTGCTTAATTTCATGTTCATTGCATCAATAATACTGTCTAACCATCTCATCCTTTGCCGTCCCCTTCTTCTTTGACCATCAATCTTTCCCAGCATCGGGGTCTTCTCCAGTAAGTGCTCCCTTCTCATTTGGTGGCCAAAGTATTTGAGCTTCAGCATCTGGCCTTCCAGGGGAACATAGATCCAGGTGGGGTAGCCGTGTTGGTCTGAAGCAGTAGTACAAAATTAGGGTCCTGTGGCACCTTTAAGACCAACAAAGGTTTATTCAAGGTATGAGCATGTGTGTGCAAAGCACACTTTTTCAAATGCATTGGAATGGTGTGTAAGGTTCAAACTTATAGACAGGGAAATTTACATGTAACATGATGATGTTTAAGATATGTAAAGTCCAAAATAACAAGCTAAGGTTATAAGGTCAACAGCTATAAAGCAATAAATATTTCTGAATAGCAGATAAATATCCAAAGGTGTCTTTTCAAATTGTGGGAAGCAAGCCGAGAATCTCCATTCTGTCCTCCCAGGTGTGAAGATGACTTAGCAGCACTTTTTGAGGTGGATGCAGGGTCATGTCAGTAAAACATCCCAATATTCCTGGCATTACATTCAGTATTCTAATATAGAATTCTAATATACTATTCTGAAAAAGAAAAATGCTAAAATACAGAGGATTTATAATAAAATACAGACACCTTTGGACATTCTCAGGAAACATGTGAGGTGGTCTGGTACTCCCATCGCTTTGAGGACTTGCCACAGTTTGTTGTGATCCACACAATCCAAGGCTTTAGCACAGTCAATGAAGCAGAAGTAGATGTTTTTCTGGTACTCCCTTGCTTTCTCCATAATCCAGCAAATGTTGGCAATTTGATCTGTCGTTCCTCTACCTCTTTGAAACCCAGCTTGTACTTCTGGCAGGTCTCTATCCACGTACTGCTGAATCCTAGCTTGTAGGATCTTGAGCATGACCTTGCTTGTGTGTGAAATGAGTGCAATTGTGCGATAGCTTGAACATTCCTTGGCATTGCCCTTCTTTGGGATTGGAATGTAAACTAACCTTTTCCAATCCTGTAGCCACGTCTTCCAAATCTGCTGGTATATGGAGTGCAGCACTTTAATAGCATCATCTTTTAAGACTTTGAATAGCTCAGCTGGGATACCATCACCTCCACTAGTTTTGTTGTTAGGAATGCTTTCTAAGGCCTATTTGACTTCGCACTTCAGGATGATATGTATCAGTACCTACTGGCAAAAAGACTTCATTGAGAGGCCTTCCAGATACTTGGAAACCATAGGGAGGATGATAACCTCTGGATACACTAGCCCCTGGCAATATTATATAACCCAAGAGGGCAGAGATAGCCTTCCTACTATGGTAGGGCTTTTCCCCCCACACACGTTGTGGGACATGTACACTCCATCAGCAGACAACAGTCATGCATGGACATCCTGCTAAGAAACAAAGCAAAAGCCAAGGAAAGTTTAAAATATGATGAAAATAGCAGAACTACTGGACAGTGAAAGCGAGGGCTCACAAAGCTCACTACATCACAAACACTAGCCAATGGCCCAGGGTACTAACACTGCCAGGATCCACACAACACTATTACAACACTGAGCTTTGCAGGGAATTTTTAATTTCTCCAATATTTCACTACTGACACTAGATCACAATGAAACTGTGATTTACTGGAACAATGGCATTAGCTACTGAGATTTCATTGGGATTCTCTGCAACAAATGTTATAAGGATCATGCTGCCCTGCAGAGAACATTAACAATTTTAAATGTTCCTGAGAAGATACAACATCTATGAGAAAGAGGCACAGGGATTCCCATATGATCTCTGGAAAATTATTCTTTAAAAGACAAGCCCATATTTGGAAGAAGGGCAGCAAAACAGAACTAGCTATTTTGCACTTGATTTTCATATCACCCCACAGTAGTCCTAACAAGAATTACTTTCATTTACTTCAATGGACTCACAAGGGTGCAGCTTTGTGCTGCCAGAGCAGAAATGAGAGTTCTTTTTGCCAGCACTGGAATCCTTTTAAAATATGCTAGTGGAAAAGTTTGAGGGAAAACAGAATGGGGAATAAGCACAGAAAACCAATCTATTAAATAGAGATTTGGAAATTTCTGGCTGCCCTATAGAGAAAGCCATTCTCACATTCTTGCAACATCTGGTTCATACTCCAGTCTGGATGCTGATCTACACAACACCTAGCAATTACCGATAATTATCAGCCATCATCAACAACAGAATGGTATGAATGGCAGAGACTAGAGAACACATCTCTAATTCTTCAGAGTCTCAAGCCCGTTACTTTGCTGATTTATTTAGCTATTTATACCATAGTTTTCTCCCCAATGGGGATCCAAAGTGGTTTATAATACTGTTCTCCATTCCTCCATTCTGTCTTCACAATAGCCCTATGAGTTACATTAAACTGAGACTGTGTGACTGGCCCAAGGTCACCCATTGAATTTCAGAGTAGAATGAGGAATTTGAACCTAGGTCTCCCAGACTGTAATCTGACACTCTAACCACTGCATCACCCTGACTGAACATCTTTCTTCAGCTCAAGTATTGCCTTTATTACCTGTCTGGTCAACAGTCCCAACAAAAACTAGTTTTCAATTTTTAAAAAACGTTGATACTTCAGCATAACTCCATCAGATGTAAGGAATATAAATGTTAGAAGGGAGCAAATTGTCTCTCCTCTGGCGGAAACAGAAACAGCAGCAATTATATGCTCCTCCATACTCCCCCCCCCAAAAAAAAAAAAACCCATTTCCATCTAATTAAATGTCAGGGAGTTGAATTCTACCCCAGCCTTCATCCTGGCATGCCAGCTTTAAGGAGGAGGATGGTTTATTCATTTTGTACTGTTTAAAATAGCAGAACCCAGACCAAGGTTTACCACCAATGTCTCTTGGGCTCATGTAAAACTCTATGAGAGCTGAGAATCAAGGTGAGGCAATATACCAAGCAGAGAGCAACCAGGGTTAACAAATAGCAGCCAGATGGAAAGTAGGGAGATGGAGATCAAGACTGGGTGACAAGTACAAGAACAGTGCAGGCCAAATGTTAGAGATTGGCAATTCTGAAACTCAAGAACAAAACAAAATGTTAATATTTTGTCCAAAAGGAAATCCTGATTAAGCATGAGCACTGGTTAATATCATTGCAAATAAAAGTAACAGTGGCTAGAGCTACCAAGGAACAGGCAAACAAACAATTCTGTGACCTGCTCCTAGTCCTCCAGTATATATAATTCCCCTGAACATTCCAACACGATCTGAAATCAGTTCACTCCCTGATCTGTCATTCAGAGGGTCTACCTATCCACTGGCTGCTTTGCCTGAGTCCTGCCTCCAACATTCTAAACAGTTTGCTGTTCCCTTCCCCCCCACAGCCAGTCAGAACACAGGTCATTTGCATATGTGGCCTGATTGGCCTTTGCCTCAGAACACAGAGGTCGTTTGCATATGTGGCCCCACTGGCCTTTGCCTCTAACATTCTAAACAGTTTGCTGTTGCTGTTCTGAGGTAAAATACATTTCCCCTTAGTGCCTGTTGGGGTAAACCATTGTTGCCAATCTCCAGGTGATGGCTGGAGATCACTCAAAATTACAACTGCTTTTCAGGTAGCAGAGATCAGTTCCTATGGAGAAAATGGTGGACTCTGTCATTATACCCTGCTGAGGTCGCCATAGCAAATTGACACTGAGTGCCCAGGACCAGGGCACCCGCCCAGAGCCTCTTCCTAGAGCCCACTGTATTTATTTCCACAACAGGCCTTATTCCTAGTCCCTTTATAATGGTTATACAGCAATCAGTGTTAACAACTAGTTTTTTCCCATGCGCTAGCACATTGATTCCCCCCCCCAAGTCAGTGCATGCACAGCTTGGCCTTCGTCAGCTCTGAGGAGTGGGTGGCCCTGCTGCCCTGCCTTCAAACCTCTTGCTATAGAGACCCTCTGCTCCTAGCAGCCCTCATTATGGCTGGGGCAGAGGACAGGTTGCATTAGCTGCTGCCTTGAGCCACCAAGCTGCCACTGCTGCCACCTAGGCCACTCGCACCACTCCAGTTGGAGGAGGAGAGCCGTGTTGCTGCTGTGCAGGCCCCTTTCTGCAGGAGGAGAGTAGGTAGAGTGGTCTGTCCTCTTAGAGCGGTGGGATGGGTAGGGCCAGTTTGGTGTAGTGGTTAAGAGCACGGACTCCAATCTGGGAGAACCGGGTTTGAATCCCCACTCCTCCACATGCAGCTGTTAGTGTGACCTTGAGTCAGTCACAACTCCTTTCAGAGCTATTCTCTCAAGAGCAGTCCTCAAAAGAGCTCTCTCAGTACAGAGCATCCATACACAACTTATGCGTGTCCTATATTTTTACCTGAGCTCAGTTTTAAAAAAAGAAACCTTTAATTCAGCCGATGGCTACAGGAAGTATGTCTGTTGATTTTCGGTCTACAGCTAATACAGGGAGAGAGTGAAGCCACCTTCAAAGCATGGAGATGTTTCCAAATTTCCTCCCCTCCTTTGAGCTCCCAGCTGAACCATGCAGTACAGCTCAGCTTGGAAGTGGATGATTAAAAAAAAGGGGTTGATATAGGGTTGCCAACTCTGGGTTGGGAAATACCTGGAGATTTTGGAGGCCAAGCCTGGGGAGGGAGGGAGGGGTTTGGGAAGTCAAATGAACTAAAGCACGGGTGTCAAACTCATTTGTTATGAGGACTGGATCTAACATAAATGAGACCTTGGTGGGCCAGGCCATGTATAAAATGCAATAGAAACAAATACTGAGAAAGCAATTGTGAGAGTCTGACCCACAAATCAAGATAGTCAACAAAGCTTACAAAGAAAATATTTTCTATATATTGTTGCCAATAAACACTACATAACAATGAACAAATTCCATCAAATCATAAGAAAATCTTTGTATAAGAATACATCAATGTCATCTCCAGATTTTATAATGTTTCAAAAAACCGATCTTCCTCAGGAAATATTCTATAAAGTAGTACATGAGCTTTCATGCTTATAAAGTGCTATACACAGAACCAGGAATAATATAATACATTTAGTGGCAGGACGCTGTTCTCAAAAGTATTCAGGCTGCAAACATGCTACCTGGTTTCTGACGGATGTATGTTGTTATAAAACCCGGAGATGACATTGATGTTTTCTTATACAAGCATTTTCTTATGATTTGATGGAATTTGTTCATTGTTATGTAGTGTTTATTGGCCACAATATATAGAAAATATATTTTTTGTAAGTCTTGTTGACTATCTTGATTTGTGGGTCAGACTCTCACGACAGTCTTCTCAGTATCTGTTTCTAGAAAAGGTCGTGATCAATGCTCCCTCTAAGCTGTGGAGTCTTTGTGAGCAAAAATTCTACTTCATGAGCTACTGGCATGAAAGTGGTGAGTGAGCGATTTGGCTACTGCATAAATTAGTTTGCTCTGGAGCCATCCTTCCTGAGCTAAGACAAAAATGTGTGAGCCAGAGGCTTAGAGCGAACACTGGTCATGACTGTCCACATTTGTGTCATAAAATGTAATGCCAGGTACATTTTATAAAGGACACTTTATAACTTTATAAAGATTTTTTTTTACTTAAAATAAAAACATGCTTAAAACATTAGCATTCTTGCACTATTTTGTTTATTTAAAGTGTCTGATAACTGACACCTCTTGCTCTGAATTACTGCATCAAAATGTCTGTGCTGTTGCAATCCTGAGTATGCTGTTCGAGTGTGTATCTGTAAGCTGCAAACCTACTTTTGATTTATTGACATTCACTACAAAAATCTCATGCTCAGTGTTCTGAGCCTAGGACCTGGGGAAAACATGAAATGGCTGGGCACCGCAAGCTTTTGTACATAAACTGCTTTGTGTGCTGGTCAAGAATATGAGAAGGCACCGTGACACAGACTGAGGGCTATATGTTTGTCTACAAAACTAATCTTCTTCATGGTCAGTATCAGCCTACTATCTGGGAAGTTTAAGTTCAAAATCCCCAAAGGAAATGTGTTGGGTGAACTTGGTCTGGACACACACACTCAACTTAATCCACCTCACTGGCTTGTTGTTATTCCTCATCTAAATAGTTCACATGGCTTTCCTACTGAGAAAGATTGGATCATGAGGGCATGAATACAGTGAAGAGGAGGAGGGAACCCAGTTACACCCAGGAGAGCCACAGCATAACAAGCCCAACAATACACATACACTGTAGCAAGGCACATAAAAGCTCATACCTTGGATAAAACTTTGTTGGCCTTAAAGGTACTTTGTATTTCTCCTGTGCAATTAAGGCAGCCAAGCAAAGCAAGCTCTCCCTCCTTCCCTCCAGGGAGGAGCCTCAGCCAATGGAGGGGAAGAAAAGCTTGCTTTTCTTTTCTGTGTAATTGAGGCTGCCTGGCCAGGAAGCAGGCTCTGGCTTATTCCCTCTCTCTACCAGGGAGGGGGAGGAGTCTCCGCCAGTGCAGGGAACAGAAGCTTGCCTATCTATCTCTCCTGAGAGATTGAGAGAGTCTGGCAAAGCAAGCTGCGACACAGCAGCAGCAGAACTGGAAGGAGAAGGAGACAACTAGTTCCACTATTAGCCTGACCCGGCCTGTGAGCCACATGTTTTTACACCGCTGAACTAAAGTCCTTGGGGTAGATCCAATGCCATGTTTTCACAGGTATAAGAACCACCACCCATGGAATACAAATTTCCTGTTTTCCCTCTCCCAGCAGCCTGAAATAGCTGCTGAAATCTGGGTCCTGGAGTTTCCCTCTCCCCCAAGAGCCAGATTTGGGGGTACATTTCAGGCTGCATGGGTAGAAGTCCTTGTGCCCTCAGAAATGCAGTGTTGGATCCACCCCATTATCCCTAAGTACAGATATAACAAAGACAGGTTGTCACTTTGCACATGCCTTGAGGCATTCTTTTGCACCTAGTTATTTCACAGACCGCAGACCCAAGTCCTGTGCTGAAGCACAGGTTCTAGAACACCTGTCTGATGAGATGTGGCTCAAGCTTTGAAGAACAAAACAAATGAACAAAAAAGAGTCTATCTGCAATGCTGGCTGTATTCTCACAGGAAAAATGAGCTGCATTTGCAAGTGACACAGTGGCAAACAGTGTCCAATATCTTGTCTTGTTCAATTTCTTCTCCGAGGATATTATTCACAGACACATTGCTTGCTGACACTAAGACCAGGCTGCACCCTGGCATCTAGTAGTAAGCAATTAAGAAAAAACATTTTTAGGTCACATTGCCAGACTGGATGATTGGAAAAATAACTTGCAAATCAGTTCTAAAGATTTCTTTGTCATGAACGAAGTGACTTCTCATCAGAAGGAGGTGGAGCTTGGGAAGTGACATCATTTGACCTTGGACCTGGAGGTGACAACACAGGACATGACATCACCAAAGTCTCCTGGCTCTACCCCCAAAGTCTTCTGACTCCATCCTCAAAGCCCTCTGATATTTCCTGAGTTGGACCTGGCAACCCTAGTACTTAATCTCTAAAACACAATAAGATTACCAACTTGCCTAGAGAAAAATGTCCAGTCCCTTTAATAGAGGTTTAATAGGACACTGTTCATTGACTTTTTTTTACCTTCATGCTATAAAAAGCTTTAACTGCCTATTTCCACACATTAAGCCTCTATTAAACAGAAAGGATATTTTTCTCCAGGCCTGCAAGCAACCCTAAAACAGATACTTACCCCTTATTGGTGGGGAGGGCTACATCTAAAAAAAACCCCAAAATTATTTTCTGTACTTCAGTAGTTTCAATCATCATCTGAGGCCATTCAAAATATTCCTACAAGCAGTAATTGCCTCGTGTCTTAAACCAACCAGCTGCAAAAATGGATCATTAGTTAATTTTGTTACTGTGATTGGAATCTGGCCTCTAAAGCTGTCTGAATAGCAGGACAGAAGAATGAATTCTGCATCTGTCCACTGTCTAGACACTTCTGAGATTCTGTCATCCTCATGCTCTCAAAGTAAAGCTCACATAACTATATGTATTTATACTCTAACTACAGAACATTGAATCTGGTGCAGATTCTGAGACCAATGCAGACACACTATCCACACTATAGATGCATCTGTATCATAAAAAAATTTTCAGCACAACGTATGGAAAATGATCATCTCTATCCACCTCCTGTAGGACAAGATGGCAATATTCAATTCCTAAGACCTCATAGCTCTACAACCTACTTGGACAGTTTTTCAATGGTTCAGAAGCCTGTCAGGGTATAGGGCAGGGGTGTCGGACTAATTTGTTATGAGGGTTGGATCTGACCTTGTTGGGCCAAGCCATGTGTGCCATAACATATAATGCCAGGTAGCGGAGAAATAAACTTTATAAAGGACACAGACAAAAACAATTAAAGATTTTTTAAACTTTAAATAAAACATGCTTAAAACACTAGCACTCTTGTAATGTTTTGTTTATTTAACGGTGTCTGATAACTGACACCTCTTGCTCTGAATTACTGCATCAAAATGTCTGTGCTGAAGCAATCT
Organism: Gekko gecko; assembly: GCA_029375565.1. Lineage (NCBI taxonomy): Eukaryota > Metazoa > Chordata > Lepidosauria > Squamata > Gekkonidae > Gekko > Gekko gecko. The sequence goes on from JAPDNY010000002.1 coordinate 223,145,244, forward strand.
TGAATATGCAGTTCAGGTGTATATCTGTAAGCTACAAATCTACTTTTGATTTATTGACAGTCATTACAGAAATCTCATGCTCAGTGTTCTGAGCTTAGGACCCAGGAGAAAACATGAAATGGCTGGGCATTGTGAGCTTTTGTACACAAACTGCTTCATGTGCTGGTCAAGAACATGAGAAGGCATCCTGACACAGACTGAGGGCTGTTTGTCTACAAAACTATAGTCTTCCCCAGAGAAATAACTACAGCTTCCTACAAATGAAATGTGCTGGGTGAACTTGGTCTAGACATACATTCTCTCAGCCTAATCCACCTCACTGGCTTGTTGTTATTCCTCCTCTAAAATAGTTCACATTTCTTTCTTACTGAGAAAGACTGGATCATGAGGGCATGAACACAGTGAAAAGGGGGAAGGAGCCCAGTTGCACCCAGGAGAGCCCTAGCATAAAGAGCCCAATAGAATACACATATACTGTAGCAAGGCACACAAGAGCTCATACCTTGAACAAAACTTTATTGATCTTAAAGATGCCTGGTATTTCTGCCATGCAGCTGAGGCAGCCCAGCAAAGCAAGCTCTTCCTCGTTCCCTCCCTCCCTCCCTTCAGGGAGGAGCCTCAGCCAGTGGAAGGAAAGAAAGGCTTCCCTTTGTCTCCTGTATACAATTGAGGCAGCCTGGCCAGGAAGCAAGCTCTGGCTGGTTCCCTCCCTCCCCCTAGGAGGAGGAGGGGGAGGAGTCAGCCAGTGATTTAACAGACTCTCTCAATCCCACAGATGAGGCTTGCCTCTCTCTCCTGTGCGACTGAGAGAGTCTGGTAAAGTAAGCTGTGATGCAGCAGCAGCAACAGAACTGGAAAAGGAAGCAGGAAACAGCCAGGGCTTTGTGGGCTGGATTGCAGCCCTCCGAGGGCCTGATCTGGCCCCTAGGCTGCATGTTTGACACCCTGGGTATGGGGGGGTTTAGTTAGACATTCCACTACTCAGTGTTTCCATATCTCACAGACTTCACTGTATTCCTCCCATTCCCAGCATTTGTCACTGTCCTTCTGCTTCACACATGGGCTTTCTCTTGCTTCTCACCACCCTTGTCAATTGTGACATCAAGAACCACCAAGATATGATGCAAACCGTGTTGTACAATATGGGCTGGGTTTCTGACCACAGGGGACTGGGATATACCAGTAGTTTTAATCACACCTTCTTTTGACAAAAATCTATTCTCCACGAGTCATCATGAATTCATAGAGAACGATTAACAACTATTAGCCATGATGATTGAATGTGACATACATGTTTGGAGGCAGTATACTTCAGAATACTCATTGCTGGAAGACAGTAATGGAAAGGGGCTTTGGCCTCTGTACCCCTGTTTGTGGGCACCAGGTCAGCTACTGTAGGGCACAAAGTACTAGAGTAGAAGGATCATGTCTGTTTAGCAGTGCTCTTATGAAATTCTACCATACTCTCACAGGAAGAACTAAAGTTAAAGTTGCAATTTGCATTTGCTTCATTCCTCCTCCTATGTAGTCTCCTGTGAATTGCCTGCATCATCACAGTTGCAACTGAAAAATATCAACTCAGTTTTCTCTAGACCTTTCCCATGGTTAATTAAGAAGAGTTGGTTTTTATACCCCACTTTTTTCTACAGTCCCAAAGCGCCTTACCATCACCTTCCCTTCTTCTCCCCACAACAGGCACCTTGTGAGGTAGGTGGAGCTGAGAGAATTCAAAGTAGGGTTGTCAGGTCCCTCACCTCTGCCAGTGGAGGCCTTTGGGGGGCATTCCAGGAGGTGGGGGGGACATCGTGTGACTCCCCAATGTGATGATGTCACCCAGAAGCGATGTCATAATGCCAGAAATGTTGCAAAAGGGACACTCTGGTATTTGGATGAAACTCTATGGTTTTTCACCCTCAAAACCATAGAGTTGGCCCAAATAGCAGAGCGTCCCCCACACGACATTTCTGGTATGATACCATCACTCCCGGGTGACATCATCCCATTGAGGCAGTATTTTTTTGGCAAACAATGTCATTTGGAGTCGGAATTTCCCCCCACTGGCCAGCTGTGACTGGCCCAAAATCACCCAGCAGGCTTCATTTGGAGGAGTGGGGAATCAAACCCAGTTTTCCATGTAAGAGTCCACCACTCTACACTATTGTATTCCTTCTTCAGCCAAGAAATGTTCAGAGGTTAGATACCCCTTTTCAGAGGCGGCCACACAAATGTCTCAAGGCCAGTGTCAAACTAGATCCAGCATATCTACCTAATAAGAGGATGTTATATATTCACTCTCCTATCCAGAAACACATCATTCAACCTGGCACTTGGAACGGCTGTGCTGAGATAGTGTTCCTTCACACAATCCATATAAAAGTAGACAATGTGTCCCAATGTTTCAAAGTTTGGATCCAGTGGCACCCGTAAAACCAATGAAGTTTAATTCTACCCGGAATTAAACTTTGATGGTCTTAAGGTTGCCACTGGACTCAAACTTTGTTCTATTGCATCAGACCTACCCGGCTACCCACCTGAATCTGTCCCAGTATTTGCATGTCTAAAACTTTCTCATGGATCGCTGCCTTGACGTGGTGAGGGGGCTTGTGTGGTTCAACGAAGCTGCAGACTATGCCACAGAGGGCCACCCAGGACGGACAGGCCGCAGTGGAGAACTCAGACAAAACGTGATCCACTAGAGAAGGAAATGGCAACCCACTCCAGTATCTTTCCCAAGAAAACCTCATGGACAGTAACAAAAGGCTATAAGATATGATGCTAGAAGATGAGCCCCTCAGGTTGGAAGGTGTCCAATATGCTACTGAGTAAGAGCAGAAGGCAAGTACAAGTAACCCCAGAGAGAGTGAAGCGGCTGGGCCAAAGCCAAAAGGACGCTCAGCTATGGATGTGTCATGGGTCGAGGCTGACTATTCCTCAGATGAGGAAGAGGCATGGAGCAACCCAGCCTCCTCCGGAGTCAGCCCAGAAGAGGAACCTTTACCAGCACCTGAGGGAGAAGAGGCCCCAGCATCTGCACAGGAGGGGCAGCAAGGCAAAGAGACTGAGGTGTAGTCAGAGGAAGAGCCTGGTCCAGAGCCTGGCCCAGCACCCCCTGTTGGAGACACCTCGAGGCCAGAGTTCCCACCTAGCTCACCTGAAAGTCCCAGATGCAGGGCACGCCAGTGCCTGGATGTGCAGGAAAGGAGGAGTGCCAGACTTCAGCTGTTGCAAAGGCAACGTGAGGGGCTGTGGGTTTTTGCAGGTTGCCTCCCAGGGAAGGGAGGGTCCCGTTATAAGGAGCCGCACTCACCTGCCTTGGTACAGATGCAGTCATGCAATCCTGGACCTTGTTCTGGCTCATCGCTCCTGAGAACTCTGATTGATCTCCCAGCATTCCAACCACTGGCACTGTTTCTCGGCTTGGTTTGGACTCTGCACCTAGCTTAGTATATAGTATTCATGGCGACTGGCCAGAGCGAGCACAGGATGTGTCTGATGGTGAAAGGAAAGTTCGATGCTGTAAAGAACAATACTGCATACCAACCTGGAATGTAAGATCTGTGAATCAAGGTAAGTTGGATATGGTAAAAAAATGAGATGGCAAGACTGAACAGCAACATCTTGGGAATCAATGAACTAAAGTGGACGGGAATGGTCGAATTTAATTCAGAAGACCATTATATCTACTACTGTGGCCAAGAATCCCATAGAAAAAATGGTGCGGCTTTTATAAACAAGGGAGTGAAAAAGGCAGTAGTGGGATACAATCTCAAAAACGACAGAATGATCTCGGTCCGAATCCAAGGCAAACCATTCAACATCACAGTAATCCAAGTCCCACAATGCCCCAACTAATGACACAGAGGAGGCTGAAATGGACTAGGTTCTATGAAGACCTACAACACCTTTTAGAACTAACACCAAAAAAAGATGTCCTTATCATAGGGGACTGGAATGCTGAAGTAGGAAGTCAAAAGGTAACCAGAATAACAGGCAAGTTTAGCCTTGGGAGAACAAAATGAAGCTGGGCAAAGGCTAACAGTGTTTTGTCAAGAGAACATGCTGATCCTAGCAAACATCCTCTTCCAACGACCTAAGAGGCGACTCTACACATGGACATCACCAGATGGGCAACACCAAAATCAGATTGATTATATCATTTGCAGTCAAAGATGAGAAGCTCTATACAGTCAGTAAAAACAAGACCTGGAGCTGATTGTGGCTCAGATCATGAGCTATTCATTGCAAAATTCAGGCTTAAGAAAGTTGGGAAAACCACAAAGTCATTCAGGTTTGACCTAGATCACATCCCTTATGAATATACAGTGGAGGGGAAGAATAGGTTTAAGGAACTAGATTTGATAGACAGAATGCCTGGAGAACTATGGATGAAGGTTTGTGACACTGTACAGAAGGCAGCAATCAGCACCATCCCAAAGAAAAAGAAGTGCAAGAAAGCAAAGTGGCTGTCTGATGAGGCTTTACAAATAGCTGAAGAAAGGCAACTGTGAAAAGGAAAGCTTTACCCAACTGAATACAGATTTCCAGAGAACAGCAAGGAGAGATAAGGAGGCTTTCCTGAATGAACAATGCAAAGTAATAGAGGAAAACAATAGAATGGGAAGGACTAAAGATCTCTTCAAGAAAATTGGAGAAATCAAAGGAACGTTCCATGCAAAGCTGGCCATGATAAAGGATAAAAATGGTAGGGACCTAACAGAAGCAGAAGAGATTAGGAAGAGATGGCAAGAATACACAAAAGAACTATACAAGAAGCCATACATCCTGGGGTGTGAAGTCAAATGGGCCTTAGAAAGCATTACTAACAACAAAGCTAGTGGAGTAGATGGTATACCAGCTTAAAAGATGATGCTGTTAAAGTGCTGCACTCCATAAGCCAGAAAATTTGGAAAATGCAACAGTGGCCACAGGATTGGAAAAGGACTGCAAGGAGATCAAATCAGTCAATTCTAAAAGAAATCAACCCTGACTGTTCCCTGGAAGGCCAGATACTGAAGCCGAAGCTCAGGCACTTTGGCCACCAAAGGAGAAAGGAGCACTCATTGGAGAAGACCCTGATGCTGGGAAAGACTGAAGGTAAAGAAGGAAGGGGACAGCAAAGGTTGAGATGGTTAGACAATGCTATTGATGCAACAAATATGAAATTAAGCAAACTCTGGAGGACAGCGGAAGACAGGAGGGCCTGGCATGATGTGGTCCATGGGGTCGCAAAGAGTCGGACTCAACTATGCGACTGAACAACAACAACAAAACATGTTTAACACAACAGAAGGGATGTATGCTGAGATTAAAATATTGTAGCCCCCCTTCTTGTGCCAGTTTTCCAAATAAATTACTCTTTCTAGGAAGATGCAGGTTGGACCATGACAATACCAAGTAACAGTAAAGTTTAACTCCTCAGTATGCACACAAAACGTGTTCAATTTGACCTCAAGAGTCTATTTCTGGATTCATTCCCATGGGTTCTCTTCTAAAGTAATAAAGAAAGTGAGTGAAACCAGTATTTTGTATGAAACCAAAGGTCCATTTCTACAGACGTAAGGGCATTTCCACCTGTTTGGGTGGAAATCTTCAGCTATTCCTGCTTGCACATCACATCCAGTGCTTGAGGGAACCCTCAAGGGCTTGTGAAGTGGCACCTCATTTTCCCCTGTATCCTCCTCCACACAGTATTTCCTCTTTCCCTCCTCCTGGCAACCCCCATACCCACTCTCCTTTCTCTGCCTCTTTCTTTCCTTCTTATTATTTTTTGTATCTTTTAATGTGTGTGGAAGTCATGGCGACCTCTGATGACTAACCCCCTACTGGGGACCTTCCATCTCTGGTATTTCAAGGAGGTCTCCCATCCATGTACTTGCCAGAGTCGACCCTGCTTAGCTCCCAAAATCTCAACCACTCACCAACCTACCTTTCATCTACTCCCCCAATCTTCAGCTATATTTATTATTTACTTCATTTATACCCCACCTTTCTCCACAGTGGGGACCAAAGCAGTTTACATTATTCTCCTCTCCTCCTTTATATCTGCACAACAACCCAATGAGGCTGAAAGTATGTGATTGGACCCAATCACACAGTGAACTTCCACAGCAAGATGGGGATTTGAACCGTGTTTTCACAGACCCTACTCTAATTCACAGACTCTAACTGCTACACCACATTGGCTTTCAAAAGGTGGCATCTGTTGAAAAGTAGCAAGCAGCAACACCTAGTTGAGTCATGCAAGTCAGGTGGTATCATGTCACCCAGAGGGTGCTGCCAGGCCTAGGGTTGCCAACCTCCAGGTGGGACTTGGAGATCACACAGAATTGCAACTGAACTCTAGACAGAGATCTGTCCCCCTGGAGAAAATGGCTGCTTTGGAGGGTGGACTCTGTGGCATTATACCATGCTGAGGACTCTCCCCTCTCCAAACCCTATGCTCCTCAGACTCCACCACAAAATCACCAGGAATTTCCCAACCCAGAGCTGGCAACCCAAGCTAGGCATGGCCTCAATGAGTCCTCCCTCAAAGGCTAAAATAGGCCTGGAAAGCACCCTGCCCTCTCCCCCCTGCCTTTTACAGACAGAACCAAGCCCGGAATCTATGGATGCCTAGCAACAACCACTAAGGGAGTCTGTTACTTATAGCTACAGGCGCTCCTTTTATTATTTTGGGTTTTTTTTAAACCACCCAATGTAATTTCTTTTTTAGATTTCACATTTTTCTACAACCTTGGGGCCCCTTTCAGCTTTCTAGAAAGATCTGTCTTGCTCATTCACAGATCCAGTCACCGGATTTAAGTATCCAAAGATTTGGCTGACTTTGCTATTAGAATATGAGATGGTTCCGTCATGACTGCCAGCGCAAAATAAGTTGGCTATGTCTATACTAAGAATCTGCAATTAGGACTCAGCCTATTAAAAGCAACACTGTATTACAGCACTGCCTCTATGCATGGTCAGTTGGAAGTAAATTTCATTGTATACAGCATGATTTATTCCCAACTAAGGATGCATAAGATTTTAGCCTTCATCTACTCATGCACTTGTGACCAGTTTACACAGGTCCGATTCCAAACAACTATTTTAAAACATCTAATTTATTCTAGCAGTTTCAATGCTAGGTGCACCACCCTCACAAGTGCTTCAGAGTTTGGAAACCAGTGCAGATGATTCTGCAAAATGTTGATGCTTCCCTTTCTCATTTTCCTTTTTCTCCCTATTTCACATGCCTTCCCACAGATACCATAATGAATATTAAAAATAAGAGATAACGTGACTTCATTTAGGATTATTAGTTCAGCATTTTAAGAAGATACATAAGAACAACAGGCTGGTTCCAAGGAGGCTGAGCAGCTGGAACCCATTACAGATGAGTGCGCACAGCCAGCTACTGACAGCAGGGCTTCGGACACTACAGTCACACAAGCATCTGAGGGGCTGTCATCAGAGGACAGCACCCCAACAGCTAAGGTCACTGATCCAGGTTCAGACCAAGTTCCACAAGCCACCTCACCCCTGTCGCCACTGGACCACAAGCAAAGGAGAGCATGGCAAGAGCTCATCAAGAGGAGACTGAGCCTGCACCTGGCCGCCTGGAGACACCACATGCTAACAAGCCATGGGAATGGCCCAAGCATTAGCCCGACACAGCATAGCTGCACACCCAGCATAAATGAGGGAGCAGGTGACGAGTTGAGCATGGAAGCAACAGGTCATTCTATTGCTGACTCTGCGACCACTGCATCCAACCCTACCTCGCTCATGTGACTCTGGACCAGCTCTTGACCTCGTCTTTCACCTCTTGTCTCCTGGCCGTATGACCCTTGCTCATGAGTAACCTCTGGACTGCCTGACTATATCTCTTGAATGACCCCTTGGTGCGACTTTCTCAGCTGGGCAGGAACTCTCAACTCGGATTCTTGTCTCTGGATCCTCACAACCCGCAAAGCTCACGCTCCAGCTCCAGCCCCCATGACAAACATTTTCTGAAGTGACTGAAATACTCCCATGGAAAGCTACATCTGGCTTGCTCTCCTAACCCCTTGCTAATAAGGATGGTTAACCAGAAAATGTCAACCTGAATCTTTAGTTTTTTAGGATTTCTCCGATAAAATGCAAATCCAATCCTAGAATGGCAGCTACAACTCCATATGCATGTATTAGTGCAAGCCTTTCCAACCTTATTCTGCAGATAACATTCTGCTCAGAGTTAGCCCAGCCAGAGAGACAAAATAAGCCACCGCCTGGAGTGTCAGATTTCCAGCAACCTCCCATCTATGCAAATTCACCTGCACTTTGGAAGAGATAAATTGAGGCAGCTTATAGGCTGGTTGGGATCTTCTACATTTCAAAGAATGCAGCTTTTTACCACTGAATGCATATACAGAGTCAGTTGTAAAGGGAAGAAATTAAAAAGTGATAGAAATTTAAAGTTAACATGAAAAAACAGTACACTGGCCCACTCTAAATAATTTTATTTTTTGTTGTTATGCCACTCATCCAAGAGGTGCACAACATTTTTAACTTGCTTAGAACAAAAGTGAGTGGGGGGTGGGTCCAGACATGATTCTGCTTCAGGAAGAACTTACTGATAATCAAGAGCTTGCCAGTGAAAACTGATCCAATGACAGGAGACCCCTAACCTCTTTGGTGCTTCTCAAACTGATGTCAACCATCAAACTGATGTCAATCAAAAGTAAATCCCACTGGTGCACTCCAAGGGCTACAAAAGACATGAGCAGGAAACCTACCCAGTGCTTGTTCTTTGGGTCCATGGCTGCTCAATGCACAGAGCATAACCAGAAGACTACAAGTGCCACTCCAGTGCAGGTCCTCTTCGAGGTAACAGATGAAGCACAGTTATTACAGTTTAGTGATACCATCTGTGAAAAACAAAAAGGGACATGGGTCAATGACTTGGATACACGGAAGGATTTTCACCAATGGAAGGGGGAAGTTTTCACAGATTTCCCACTCCTGCTTCAGATCTTCAACTTCTCCCCCCATTCTGTACCCCTTTTCCTCAGGAGCAGAGACATATATTTATTCTAAATAAATAGATGTTGGGCTACAGTGGGAGGGAGGAGATGACAGAGTTGCATCCATGGGCAGAAATCCCTTCAACCCATGGAAATTACCATCATTATTTGCCTGCACACCCTTTAGGAAAACCACAGTGGAAATCATTAACAGAAACAGAACTAGGCAGATGAGAAAATAAACAATGACTCCAGTTTTATTTAATATTTTTACAATTCATCCAACTCCTTCCTAAAGCCAGTGCCGCCAGCAAAATTAATTCCCTACAGGACAGAGCACAGTTAATACCGTGGCCCTTGATGCATACCCTTGACACATCTAGGAGAATTGCCAAGCACAGCTCTTAAGCTAGAAGCCAGATTTCATCAGGTACTGAAAAGATGGCAGGCTGAAATGCCAGCCAGGAAGCATGTGATAGAGCTAGCTGTCACTGATGGCCGTTTGTCTAGTTATTTTTATCTCTAACCATGTCCCTGCCCAGATAATCTCTAATGAAGCCTGTAGTAATGCCTCTTCCATTTTCTGAAACAACACATCAAATCCTCTTTGACAACACGGCTGCACTTCAGGGCCAAGAGCATGTTTGACCCATCACTGAACAAGCCAGAGGATCTAAAGAAGAGAACCAGAGCATTAGTGAACTATATCATAACATGACTGGGTTTAACAGAGCCTAGGCTGCAACTGACTTCTCCTACCAATTTCCTAATAACTGGCTTTTTGGAGGAAAAAAAACCTTCAAGTCAAAATCTAATCATTACCAGTGGCTGAACTGCAGATTTGCTAGACATTAGAACCTGCCAGACACCATAAGTCAAAGTGTGGTGATGTCAGAGAGGCATGCCAACATTAGCATGCATTGATTCCAGTTATGACAGACATGGGGCATTGGCAGCATGGCACTATATGACTAAAAGCTGTTAATAAACTTATTACAGGCTTCCAGTGCTATTGCTATGCATCCAGCTCCTTGGGGATCAGCCCTCTTTTCTCTGCTAAGGAAGCACAGGATGTCAACTAGCTATGCCAGTACCATACTGATGTCAGCAGCCTAGGAATGCTAGGCACCAGGCAAATGGATGTAGGAAAGGACTTCCATTCAAGCAAAAAAAGCCTCTCTCTAGCCCAAACTACATATTACATTTAACACGCCCCAATGGGGACTAGCAGCAGAACAGTAGCTCGGAGTTCCCCAAGAAAACTCAATTCTAAAGTGCCACAGGGGCTTGATTAGGATTGGGACTGTGATGCCAGGAGAAGCAGGACTGTGATGCCAGGAGAAGCGTTTCCCCCTCCCCAATTTTCCCGACCCAAAACAGCCCTAGGTGGTGTTTTTTGCTCCTTGAAGAGAGAGTGCACACGTAAGCATTTAGTCTATGTGTAGTTCCCAATGGGACAAATAATACCACCCACCAGCAATTTCAGGTCCAGAAAACAGCCCAGGAGGAGGCCTGGAGGATCTCCTTTTGCCATGCCATGGGTCTCTGGCAGCCAGAGCGAAGCAAGATATAGGGTGCTTTCAGACGCGCCGTTTGAGTCATTTTCGGCACGGCTCAGAAATGGCTTTTACCTGCGCGTTCACACGCCCAACATCTGCCCACCGTCCCCAGCCATCGCTTTCTGGAGCAAACCCTCTGTAAACTGGAGTATTTTGACACCACTTACCCAAGTGGTGTTTTCCTGATTCTCCATTTCAAGCCGCACTTTTCGCTGTCTGATCGCTCCATCCAGCCACTTCCGGGTGCTTCAACCCCCCTCCCCTCTGGGAAGCTGCCTCCAGCTTCCGCTTTTAGTCCGCCATTTTTTTTTTCCCTTAGCGGTGTGCGCTTGAGCGGAGCTCCGCACTTAAGTTAAATAAAGAAAAGCTTCACTGGTGCCTAGTTTAGGCATTTAGACGAGTCCGGGATCTCGGGGAGGCCATTTTCGGGGAGAAAATGTAAAAAGGAGTCTTCATTTAAACTTTAAAGGGACCGGTTAAGATCGCTCTTCTGTGCATGCACCAAACTTCCTGTTCGGGAGAGGGCTGCCTGTGCGCATGCTCAAAGGAGAGGGGAAAAAAAACCCACCTACAGGAGGATGGCGGGGAGCTCCGAAGGAAGAGGTGTGTGATCGCGATTCTCCAGTTTTTTTTAAAAAAAACGCATCATGCCGGAGCAGTTTAAACCGCTCCAGCACGCTGTCTCAACGCACCCACTATGTACCTAATCAAAAGCAGAAGCCTTTTTTTGCACAAGTTATATCCATTCTGACAAACTAGGAAGAAAGCAAACTGTTGGTTATTGGGGATATGAATGCAGTAATGGAGACCTCCAGGGATTCTTCCTCCCTTCGCCAATTACGTAATAAAACACTTGACTATTTTAAAAACTGGTTAAAAGACTTGTTCTTCTAGTAGATGCTTTCAGGTACAAATATCCATTGAAAACAGACTACACATATTTTTCCTATAGGCACAATTCTCCTTCACACATTGATTACTTTTTTTAGATTTAAATATAACAAGAGGTTATGAAATTTCAACAAAAGCAATGTCACTGGCTGACCATTCCCCTGTAGTGGTGGAATTTAATATTGAGCATGAAGGGGGGAGAAATGAACTGGAGGTTAGATAATTTACTGTTACAAACTACTAAAGTTCAGGATAGAATAAGACCAAAAATTAAGTCCTGTGAAGTCAGTTTAAGTTCAGAAGTGGCCTATATAACTATATGGGATGCATTTAAAACCTTCATAAGGGGCATGCTGATTTCCCAGGCAGCCTATAGAAAAAAGAGAGGCAGTTAGAAATTTGATTGATGTCCTTAGTGAAAAAGAAAGCAGGCATAAAGCAACAAGATCCTTGCAAGACAGAAGGATACGGGAGTCAGCACAAGCTATGCTGAAGCTCTTTGATGCTTTAAAAATTGCCAAATCTGTGCTATATGCAAAACATACTAATAAACCAGACAAGATTCTGGCAAGACTGTTGGAGGATAAAAACAAAGGATATAAACAGAGTTAAAACATCACTGAGAATTTAAAGAATTTCAAAATGTTTATGTCAGCCTATATAAAGTAGATAGCCCAAGTAAAGAAGACATCAAGTTATAGATGGTTTCTTGGTCCCTACCCTAGCAACAGAGCATAAGGAATTGTTACAATGTCCAATATCTAGCTCAGAGATTATGGATGCAATTAAGAAATTAAAATTAGGTACATCTCAAGGCCCAGATGGGCTTACTAATGAATTTTTATAAAAAACTTTGCTAAAAGAGTTAGTAATATACATAGAGAATTTATTCACTTACATGCAGAGAGAAGGAGAAGTTTCTAAAGAATGAATGGATATAAATATTGCACTTTTCTTACAGGAAGGGAAAGATCATTATGGTGTCACATCCTATAAATCCATCTGGTTACTCAACACTGACTATAAAATCCTCTCAACTATTCTGGCTAATAGATTAAATGGAGCATTGGATAATTACATTGGATTGGCCCAAACAGGTGTTTTTTTAAAAAAAACTACTTAATGACCTGGAATATCAGAAAGCTAGTCAATTTAATTAATTTTGCTGAAGTAAGACACATTCCTGCAATGTTCTTCTTCACTGATGCAGAGAAGGCATTTGATAGAATTGACTGGTCTTTCTTGGACTCAGTTTTAATGGCCTTTGGTCTGGGTTTGCAGATGGATCAAACTAATATATAAAGCTCCAAGAGCCAGAATTGTGATTGGAGGCAGGTCTTCCACCATCTTCAATTTGGGAAAAGAAGTAAGACAGGGTCGCCTGCTCTCACCGCTGTTGTTTAATATAGCAATTGAAATTTTGGCAATAGCGGTGCAACAGCATCAAGGAATTAAAGGCATCAAGTTTCAAGAAAATACCATACAATTGTTATTGTATGTTGATATCATTTTTACTTTACAGGTTCCTAAGAATTTAGTGCAGAGTTTAAACCAAATAACAATGCAATTTGGGGCAATCTCGCTATAAAATTAATCTCTTAAATCAGCGCTGATGGGAGTGGATGGGAGTGGAACTAACAAAAGTAGATAAGAGTAGGATAACTGAAGCAATTAATTCACCTTGGAAGAGTGAGAAAATAAGATATTTAGGCATTTTAATCTCTAGTAAGTTGGACAGTATGAGGGAACAAAATTTATGTCCAATAGATAAAAAAAGGAAAATTATTTTAAAAATTGGACCAAATATAAATTGTCTTGGCCAGGACATATTGCTCTCATTAAAATGAAAATCCTACCTGAGTTTTTATTTATTAATTTATTTTATTTCATTAGATTTTAGACTGCCCTTCCCCTGTCAGGGCAGGGCTCAGGGTGGTCTACAACATATTAAATGCATAACAAATATAATTTAAAAACAGTTTAAAACAACACACTAACTGCCTAAGAGATGGTGCTAAAGAATTCAGTAGTGCCACTGCCACACAGAGGGGGCAGGGGATGGGAGTGCCAGAAGGATGAAACCATTGCTATTCTCAACCAAATGCCTGGCGGAACATTACTGCCTTACAGGCCCTGCAAAACTGCATCGTTCCTCAGGGCATGGATGTTATTCGGAGAGTTCCACCAGGCTGGAGCCAGGGCAGAAAATCTGTAATTATGGCACTGTCTTTATTAGTTAATAAGGCAAACAAAATCCAGCAAATAATAATTTTGTTTGGGAGAACAAAAAAAAACTAGAAACAAAAAAAAACATTTTACAACATACTTGGGAGAACAATGCCCTTTCTGTATCAAGTGTTGAAAGGTACTATTTGGCCTCTAGGCTCTCTGCTTTACTTAACTGGTTTAGATTGGATGAGACACAGAGGATTTGGGGATTAGAGCAGTATGGTCTTGCTTGTTCATTGGACAATTGGATATGGAAATATAACAAGCAAAGGGCAAAGCAAGACACTATGTAAATCCATATGGAATTAGCGAAAGCATGGGATCAGTACAGGAAATATTTAAGACTGATTAACTCCCCTTACATGCCAATACTCCAACATAGTGAATTTGCAAAAACCCTTCAAACAGAAGATTTCAGAGTATGGAAGAGTTTGAAATTGACTAGAATCTCTGAGTTTCTTAAGAACCATGCTATTAAATCCTATGAAAATCTTCAATGTGAGTCTGGAGAAGTTTCATTACCTGTTTTTCAGTATCTCCAAATAAGAAGTTTCATTTACTCTAGATCTAAGCAAACTGATATTTGCTGACCTTTAAACAGATCTGAACAAATTTTAGATCAAAGTGAACTGCACAGACATATGGTAGCAGATATTTAAGGGATTTAGGCAAATTCAGAAATTAAAAATGCCACTTATAAAAAGGGTGGAGAAAAGACCTACAGGAAGTTATCCCTGAGGATCATGGGCAGGAGCTATATAGGGACATAACTAAAGTATAAGCAAATACAGGTATAAGAGAAAATGTTATTAAAATGATGTATAGGTGATACCTTATACCTGATAGGATCGCTAGGTTATCAGAAAAGTCTAAATTGTGCTGGTGATGTAACAAGGAGACTGGGACTTTTCTTCATATATGGTAGCAGTGCCCAGTGGCACAAAATTTTGGAACAAAATACTTAAAGAAATTAAGTATGGATGGATTCATGGTTGGTTGAAAAATCGTATCCAACGAGTGCTCGTAAATGGCTCTGCGTCTACATGGAGGGAAGTCTTGAGTGGAGTGCCGCAGGGCTCAGTCCTGGGCCTGGTGTTGTTTAATGTTTTTATAAATGACCTGGAAGAAGACATAGAGGGGATGCTTATCAAATCTGCAGATGACACGAAGCTGGGTGGGATTGCTAATTCTGAAGAAGACAGAGTCAGGACTCAAAATGATCTAGATAGGCTGGAACAGTGCGCTGAGACAAAATGAATTACAATAGAGATAAGTGCAAAGTCCTACACTTAGGTACAAAAAATCAAAGGCACAGATACAGAATGGGAGAGACTTGGCTTGACAGCAGCACGTGTGAAAGGGATCTAGGTGTTATGGTTGATCACAAGCTAAACGTGAGCCTGCAGTGCGATGAGGCTGTAAAGAAAATTAATGCAATCTTAGGATGCATTAACAGAAGCATTGTGTCCAGATCATGGGAGGTGGTAGTTCCGCTCTATTCTGCTATGGTCAGGAGTACTGTGTCCAGTTTTGGGCACCACATTTTAGGAAGGATGTTGACAAGCTCAAGCGTGTCCAGAAGAGGGCAACCAGGATGGTGAAAGGGTTTGAATCCAAGTCTTATGAGGAAAGGCTGAAAGAGTTGGGTATGTTTAGCCTGAGAAAGAGAAAGCTTAGAGGGGACATGATTGCATTCTTCAAGTATCTGAAGGGCTGTCATGTAGAAGATGGAGCAAATCTATTCTCTCTTGCTCCAGATTGCAAGACTAGATCTAATGGGTGGAAATTACAAGGGAGTCATTACCGGCTAAATATCAGGAGAAACGTCCTAACTGTAAGAGTGGCTGAGCAGTGGAACAGTCTGCCTCGGAAGGTGGTGGATGCTCCTTCGCTGGACGTTTTCAAGCGGAGACTGGACAACCATCTTTCAGGTATGTTGTAAGTATGTAAGTATGTAGAGCTATCTTTTGGCTATGATCCTGCAGAATGCAGGGGGTTGGACTAGATGACCTGCAAGATCCCTTCCAACTCTAACATTCTATGATTCTATGAATAGTATCCTGAATTGTAAATTACTATTTGACCGTAAGGCGGTTCTACAAAATATTCTACCAAATAACCTTCATGAAGGGGAGAAACACTTAGCCAAAAATTTATTAATTGCAGAATGGCAGCTGGTTGCACAGAGCTGGAAGCAATTCTACTTGCCAAGTCTAGATGCGTGGGCACATAAGATACGGTATGTAACCTTAATGAACAAAATAACAGTATATAAGAGAATCTGCAAAGGGAAAAAAGGCTCTCAGGAATTGTTTGTCAAATAGTGGAGTCCATTTATAAGGTCCTGGAATAGGCCGAAAGAGCAGGTTAAAGAAACTATTCTAAGATAACATTTAATGATCTGACTATAGTTGATATAAGTGTCAGTAGGGGTGGATGGATAATGGGTTTATGCTATGAACTCTACAGAATGTCTTAATTATGTATTTAGCAAGCACTGTATTTAATTTAATCTGTTCTACTTGTGATCTTTGTAATTAATGTAACTTCAAGACTTTTTCTATTAAAAATAAGATCAGAGGGTGTTATTGGAGCACAGCAGACGAAAAGAGAGAGTACCTTAAGAAAATGGAAAGATTAAGTATATTAAGGGAGATGGGAGAAAATAATACAGTATATAAGTACCTTGAACCTAGCTGTATCACAATTTCGAAAAAAGAAGTATTTGGGTGCTCCTCCCCCCAAGGTATTTGTTCTGGAACTGTAATAATTTGTTCACTTTTATAATGCCAAATGTTGACCAAACAACTCCATTCCGGCACTGTCCTTTCTTAGACATCTGGTTTGTGGGTTCTTTTTCTGATTTTATATGGAGTGGCAGTGTTGGCGATGCTGGTTAATGTCCTGCCATTTCTTTGGCTGCATTGCCCTTATAGAACCCTGCAGTGCAGTCCCTTCCCCATTTACAGCAGAGTTTTCCCCTCAACTCCCTGACTACTGTTGTAATAAAAATATCTAATTTTAGTTTATGTGGGTGGGTTTAAAAAGAAATTAACCCTGCCATGTGGTCCATTGTCCCATTAATTTCAATAGTGGGATTTGCCTTTCTGGTTGTTTGGGTTGTTGTCTCCCCCTGCAATTTGCAAGAAAGCGAAAGTGCACAAATCATAAGCTGAAAACAGCACAGCTGGAAACAGTGGCAACCTTCTAGTTCAGTCCTGGAGTTCCCTGAACAAGTGCAATACCCTTGCCACTGCCCCCTCCTTTCCTGTATCACTAGTTTCTTGGGCTTGGCTTTGTGGACTTCCAGCCTCAACAAAGCCACTGGTGACTCAGGAACGGGGACTGAAGGCAACTTTCTGGCAAACTGGCAGTCAGGAGTACAAACAGATCAGCTCATCCCCTACTAGGCACAGTGGCCAGGCAGTTCTCCTTTAACCCCTTAGAGAGGTTGGATCCTTGGCAGAGAACTTGCAAAAGTGCCGGCCAGATACATCACCTCTTCAGTCTTGGAGTCATACTTCAGGACTACCAGTAAAAAAAATGCTTAGAAAGAGATGCTGGACTGAAAAAAAAAATCTTATTAACAGGAAAAATTTACAAAATTTAAATTATGTCATCACAGTGTAATATAAAAGCTATAACAAAAATAAGCTAAATAAACTGAGAGAAGGGGAGGTGGATTAACACAGGGCCTAACAGGGCTTTATCCAACAAACTGGCATCTGCAATTGGATCCATCTAACGCTAGACTGACTTGATAGATGTCTGTGTATTTCTACTGACAGGATCTATCTGTGATGATTAGTCAGGGAATAGCCACAGTTAGGTTCATTCTTCCTCTGCCCCCATCGCCACTCCCACATACTCCTTTGCCCCAGATCTTACCTCCTAGAACCCCAGCTTCTTCCTAGATCAGGAACAGGATGACAAGAGTCAAATAATTTCATGGAATGTTAATGGACTGAACTCACCCCAAAAAAGGAAAAATGTCAGACTCTGGTTGGAAAAACAGAAATGCGATATTGTTTGCTTGCAAGAAACACATATTAAAAAATCAGATGCCAAATTTTTGATTCAAAAAAGATTAGGAGAGGAATTTTATTCACTCTCCTCTCAAAAGAAAAAAGGAGTAGTTACATATATTAAAAAAGAGTTGGAACCAAAAGAAATTTTCAAAGACAATGAAGGGAAATTTTTGGCGGTAGAAGTTGTGCTGCAGAATAAAAAGACATTAATTGTTAATCTCTATGCTCCCAATGGGGCAAAAGAAAACTTTTTTCAGAATTTGTGGGAACAACTACGACAGTTGACCTATGAGCAAATGATTTTAATGGGCGATTTTAATGGTACTGTTGACAATGTTGTTGATAGAAAATCAAAAAAAGGAATTGAGGCCATGGGCAAACTTCCTAAAGTCTTTTTCCAATTGATTAAACATGAACATTTGGCAGACGTTTGGAGAACTAAACATCCCAGAGACAGTGAGTACTCTTTTTATTCATCAAGACACGAGTCTTTTTCCAGGATAGATATGATGTGGATGACAGAGAACCTAATCTTGCAAACACGCAAAATTGAGATACTACCTAGGACTCTTTCTGACCACAGTCCGATAAAATGGTCAACGTATGTTAAGAGAAAAAAATTTCGATGGCGACTCAACGAAGATTTGCTGGACAAGCAAAATATTGTGGATAAAATAAGGACAGAAACCCAAACATACTTTCAACTGAACTTAAATAAAAGTGTACAGACGCAAACGGTATGGGAAGCCTACAAGGCTGTGATGAGAGGACATCTGATTGCAATTAATAATAATGAAAGGAAACAACAAATGAAAATAGACAAAGAAATTATGGAAAATATTCGGAAAAAAGAAACAGAACTTAAGAAAAGGCCTGGTAAAAAGAAGATTTTGAGAGAATTGAGGATCCTAAGGGAGCAATATGCGGCAAGGTTGAACAAAGAAGTATTTTGGAACTTGAAAAAATTGCAACAGAAATCCTTTGAAGGTGCAAATAAACCTGGCAAATATTTAGCATGGCAATTAAAGAAAAGAAGAGAGAATAAAACAATCACTTGTTTGAAAGATGGAAATAAAGAGATTTTGGACCCAGGAGGAATTAAAAGGGAATTTTTCAAATACTATGCGACTCTCTTTCAATCGAAACAAGCAGATCCTCAAAAAATGTTGGATTACCTATCCAAAGTTAATTTGATACAACCAAATCCAGAAATGAAAACACTCCTAAATGCTGCAATAACTAAGGACGAAATTAGTAAAGCAATAGCCGAGGCAAAAATCTCCAAAGTCCCAGGCCCGGATGGCTTTTCAGCTAAATTTTATAAAAAATTTCATGAAGATTTGGTTCCGGTGCTGGAGATTCTTTTAAATGAAATTAGAAAGACAGGAAAGATCCCTGACTCCTGGAATGAAGCTGCAATCACCTTAATTCCTAAAGAAATGCAAGATTTAACAAATGTTAAAAACTATCGGCCCATTTCATTATTGAACAACGATTATAAAATATTTGCAAAAATATTGGTAGAGCGCCTTAAAAAGTTTTTGAAAGATACTATTGTGGAAGATCAAGCTGGTTTTTTACCAAATAGACAAATTAAAGACAATATGAGGGTTGTATTGGACGCAATTGAGTATTATGACAAACATCCTGAAAAAGAAGTCGCTTTTTTATTTTTGGACGCAGAGAAGGCCTTTGATAATTTAAATTGGGAATTTATGTTTAAAGTGCTTGAGAAATCTATGATGGGCGTAGAATTTACAAGAATGATCCAATCGATATATAAAAAACAAAAAGCTTCGGTGATTGTTAATGCAGAATCAACAGATATGTTCCGGGTAAGAAAAGGTACTAGACAAGGTTGTCCCCTGTCACCATTGTTATTTATCTGGATTTTGGAGATTTTGCTACAAGCGGTCAGAGATGATGTTAATATAAAAGGGTTGAATATTGGAGGTTTTTCATTTAAATTAAGAGCATTTGCGGATGATATCATGTTTATTGTTGAAGATCCTGTTAATAATATGCCTAAGGTATTTGAAAAAGTAAGAGAGTTTGGTGATCTTGCAGGGTTTTATGTCAACAAAAATAAATCTAAGATACTGTGTAAAAATATGATTGGTACAAAGCAACAAATGTTACAAAATGTGACAGAATGTGAAGTGGTTAAAAGGGTTAGGTATCTGGGAGTTGAAATTACAATGAAAAATATAGATTTGTTCAAGAATAATTATGAAAAATTGTGGGGTTCGATAAAGAGTGATTTAGAAAAATGGGAAAAACTAAGGTTATCTCTTCTTGGAAAAATTGCCGTTATTAAAATGAATGTACTGCCCAGGTTAATGTTTTTGTTTCAGACAATACCAATTGTGAAAGATGGAAAAGTGTTGGTAAAATGGCAAAGAGAAATCTTTAAGTTTATCTGGGCAGGGAAGAAGCCAAGAATAAAAATGAAGATAATGTATGATACTAAGGACAGAGGTGGCTTCCAAGTCCCGAATTTGCGTTTGTATCATGAAGCAGTATGTATGTCTTGGTTATCTGAATGGGTAAATTTGGAAAATAGAAAACTTTTAGCTCTTGAGGGGCACGATTGCAGATTTGGCTGGCATGTCTATCTTTGGTATGGGAAAAACAAAGCTGACTCCATGTTTAAGCATCATTATGTAAGGAGGACATTGTTTGATGCATGGACCAGGTATAAGGATACAATATCGGATGAAAGGCCTCTGTGGATTGTTCCAGCTGCAGTTATACATTTGTTTTCAGAATATAGAGGCAATGATTGGTTGAAGTATCAGGAATTGTTGCAAAGAGAAGGGAAAAAATATGTTTTAAAACCAAATAATGAATTAGAATTTGAGTATGGTTGGCTACAATATTGTCAAATAAGGGACATTTATAAAAAAGATTGTAAAGAGTTTGGTTTTAGGGCTATGAATGATGATTTTGAGAATATATGGTTGAAAAAAGAACGGAAAATGATATCAAAAATGTATAAAACTTTGTTGACTGTATATACTTTGGATGAAACCGTTAAAGAACAAATGATAAAGTGGGCCATAAATATGAACAAAGCAATTTCTATGGAATCATGGGAATTTTTGTGGAAAAGATCTTTCAAAATGTCCACTTGTATTAACGTAAAAGAAAATTGCTATAAGATGATGTATAGATGGTATATGACACCAAAAAAGATTGCTAATATTAGCATGGATAAGAACCTGAGTAATAAATGTTGGAAATGTAAAAAAGTAGAGGGTTCTTTTTACCATATGTGGTGGTCATGTGATAAAGCGAAAGCATACTGGTCTAATATACATTGTGTGATGCAGAAAATATTGAAAACCCCAATTGAGAGAAAGCCTGAACTTTTTCTCCTCGGTTTGACAATGGAAAAAATTCCACAAGAGAAAAGGACACTGTTATGGTACATGATTACGTCGGCGAGAATGGCCTTTGCTCAGCATTGGAAAATGGAGAAGGTACCAGATATACATGACTGGTTGAGAAAACTGTTATTTTTAGCAGAAATGGACAAAATGACAAAGAAATTAAATGGACAAATGGCAGAACAGTACTTAAAAGACTGGGAAGGATTGAAATTGTATCTAGAAACTGAATATAGAATGAAGGGGAAAATATATAATTTGGATACGTACGGATATTGAATGAGAAGTGAAATGAATTTTGAACTGTATGTACTGTTATACATAATATGTTGAAATTGTAGAGGTTATATATAATTTAAATGTGTTACCTGGTTTGTCGAGGTATTTAAGTCTAAACTTGATTGCCTTATAATTTTTTCTGTTTGTTATTAGCAGTGTTGGAAGCCTATTAGGGGGGTGGGGGGATTGGGATCTTACTTTTTGGAAACTGTATTGGTAACGTGATTGGAAATGTTGAATATATCCCAATAAAAATTTTGTTTCAAAAAAAAAAGGAACAGGATGACACATTTTTGCCCGTGCCAGGGGGGACCAGCATAAATGCGTGCAACATACATTGCTGTATTCATATATGTGAAACTACAATTCTAATTCTGCCTCCAGATGAACTATGCCTCAATAGAGCTGAAGGGTCCTAGCATGGAACTTATGTATAGGTGCTACAAGCAAGCCAGTGCACATGATGGAGATCTAGCACAATCTGATTGTTAGGAAGAGTGGCTCAGTGCTGTTCCACTTGATCCTACCCTATCTGGTACAGAAGGTTAAGAGGCAAGACAGCTGTGTAGGACAGGAACATGGCCTGCACAGCAGTAGGACATTCTGTCTCTAGCAGTAAACTGAAACATGATCTTGAAAGCAAAACATACCTTCCCTCCACTAACATTTGCACCATAGCACCAGAAACTTTACCTCTAATGTTGAAATCACAAATGAAGCTATCCCACTGAACCCCAATATAAGACTACCCAGATCCTGGCAATAATCCATTTCTACAACATCCTTGAGTTACCCAGCAGCAGCCAGTTAATAAGAAACTGACACCATGTAATGAAACTTTATGTGCCTTCCTACACTCTGATTCTTTGTTTAGTTCTCATACAGTTATATTTTTCGCTTCCATTTTAGGGTTAAGCTGTAATAATCCAGTCTGGGCTGGAATGTATGAGAGAGATATGCTCACCTGTCACACTCCTAAAATGTCTAGAAGAGATACATGATTAAGTGTATTTGCCTAATTGCACTAAAACAGAGGCAGCCCAAGGCTATTTCCTCAAGCTGCCTTACTAAATTTTAACCAAATTAAAGGATTTCTTTATCACTGCAAGAATATTAGTTGCACTGAGTAGGAAGAGTGTAAAATTTTTGAATGTAAGATCTTGGATTAACAAGGTGTAGGAAATGGCAAAATTATCAACACTGAATTAGTTAGGGCTATGGAACTGGTGAGTTAATCAAGCATATTCATCTGAATGCTTCCATTCAAGCATTCACTATACATTCAAGGATGCTGAGTTGTGTTTTCCAAACTGCATCAATGCCACCACTGCAGACCTCAGACGTTCCCTAGATGGAGGGTAGCCGTTGGCATCTGAACAGCATTTTACACATTCATGACGGAGGGAGATCAGAAACTAACTGAAGGCAGAATTTTGATGAAGGCTGTAAATGGGATCCCCTATTCTCACATGACTGATATCCAATGCTGGAAAGGAAAAATAATATACTAACATTTGGGAATCCACAGCCATACTTCAATTTGAAAATTCTTTGACAGTCCTAAGACAAAAAGGAAGCTCAATTGTATAACTGCACAGAAAATTTCCAGATAGTCACAGTATCTAAAGCCCTTCAGTCAGATTCTTAGAGCCCACAGTAACTAGTCAAGAAGCATGCATTTGATAAGATCCAAGAATAAACTAATGTATTTAGTTTTGATCATTATTTATTTATACCCTGCTTTTCTCAACAATGGGAGCCAAAAACTGGATTTCAGCATCATTCTCTCCTCCTCTGTCCTAACAAACAACTCTGTGATGTGGGTTAGGCTGTGAGAATGACCTGGCCAAAATCCCCCAGCAAGTTTTTATGGCAGAGGGGATTCCAAATGAGGTCTCCCAGCTCCTAGTCTGATACTCTTCTAACCACACTACATTTACTATTTAGAGCATTTTAAAAGGGTCAGCCCCCCATGACAGCCACTCCATGCCCATACCTCATCTAAGCCAATATTTCTGCTAGTGAATAATGAACTCCCTGAAGTTAATAATGCCTTCCAAACAAGCAATGACAATTCCTTTCTTTTAAGCTGATCTCAGGGACATTATTTTCAAAACTTTACCACTATGGATATAATTTATGCAACATTCCCAGTTTACATAAAAACAAAAGAACTCTACCCCCGATGGGAAGATCATGGCCATAAAAAGGTGACAATTGGCCTTGACTCTTTTAAGTCTGATTTAGATCTGGTTATAAAAGAAAGATGGCTTTAGCTGCTCTGGTAAACAATATTTGTCCACAGATTCAATAAACATCTTTTTATTGATATTTTTATTGGTCTCAGCCACTTTTGAAACTGTTAGTTACTTCATCTTCTCAAAAGAAGGGCTCTGAAATATTTTTATTGCTTTACTGTACCCAGAAGGCTATGACTGAGGGTGTTGGAAGATCCTGCATTGTTGCTCATATTTTTCAATGGCCTCTTCTGCCTACTCCCAATCTTCTGTGTGGTTGATCTTCCAGTTTTGGAATCGAGCACTCTGCACCTCGTCCTTTTTTCCATACTATTTCCTGCTTTAAATTCATTGTGTTTCTGTTTGCACTGGTTCACAATCCAGTTTTACAATTCGAGAGTGGCGGATGTCAGGGATGTCATTATCACTGCCATCAGATCGCCTTCCCCTTTTTAAATTTGCACAGATGCACTAGTGATAATGTGCAACAGGGCTAAATTGAGATTAAATCACCAAATGCATCACTTGTTAAACCTGCCACATGTTTTTCCCCAGGATGTTCTCGCAATAATTTAAAGCCCATCCCTTAAAAAAAGACCACATGGCTACTGATCATGCATTATCCTGCTGTGCCATTTTGAGTAACACGTCAATGAAAGGCCATTGCAATGAACACAAACAACATATGAGCAGCAAAATAACATGGGGGGGGAGAAATCCCACTGCCAGCCATGTACACTCTCTACATGAGGCTGCCCTTGTCGCAGATCCGGAAGCTGCAGCTAGTGCAAAATGCAGCAGCTAGGCTTTTGATGGGTCTCCCCATGAGGGAGCACATCCAGCTTGCCCTGAAGGCATTGCACTGGCTGCTGATAGCGTACCGGATTTGCTTCAAGGTGCTAGTTCTTACCTTTAAAGCCCTTTATGGCCAGGGTCCAAGTCACCTGAGGGACCGCCTATCCCCATATATACCCCAGAGAGCACTACGGCCAGGGTCACAAAACTGATTGGCCCTCCCAGGTCCTAAGGACGCCAGGCTAGTTATAACTAGGGCCATGGCTTTCTCGGTGGCGGCTCCATACTGGTAGAATGAGCTCCCAGAAGAGATCAGGGCCCTGTGTGACTTTTTACAGTTCCACAGGGCCTGCAGGATGGAGCTCTTCCACCAGGCTTTCAATTAGGAGCTGCCACCACTATTAACAACTACAACAACTTGTAGAGCCTGGTCCCTGGTTGGTTATCAACAGTCTGTGCGTGTCAACTATATCCAAGGAAGATCAGTGAGCTGGTAACTTAAACAACTTATGGAATGCACTCACGTGGTAACACCATTGTTACGACATCAAAACAACATAGCTAGCATTTTAATACTGTATTGTTTTCATGAATTGTTTTAAATGTTTTATGGTAATTTGATTATTAATATGTATTTTATCTTGTATAAGCCACCCTGAGCCTACCTTGGCGGGATAGGGTGGGGTATAAATCGGAAAATAAATAAATAAAAAATCACGTATCACCCTAGGCAAAGGGGTAAAGGTAGCCCGGGGTGAATGGGATTACTAAAACCAGAGGTGGGAAAAGGCAAGGTGGGGGCATGAAATTGTGTCTGCTGCAGAAGAAATTAGCAAATTAGCAGTAAAGTAGGAACTTTTTCAATATATCGTGGTAGGGAATATTAGCAAACATTAATGCCATTGGTACGATGCAAGTGAAGGGACAGGGTTCAGAGTTTACAGGAAAATAATCAAAATAATCCAAACTCAGAATAGTAATAATAAAAATTGTTGAGGGGTGAACAGTTGCCTTTAAAATAACACATTAATGCACTATTGCACATATGATCATCTAAAAATAATAGCGCTTTGCTGTACATTAACACACTACCACTAATCTCCATTATAACCAAAAAAATTTGCATACTGGGGGGTGTAGGGGGACGGAAAAGGTAGAAGGGCGCATGGATACAGAGGAGGGTGTTCAAAGGGGGCATAAATCACCACTGTAAAAAATAACTATTCAGGCATTTTGCACATGGAATAAAACCGACTTGCAATTGGCTTGAAAATAAAATCGCCCTAAGTGTTCTGGGAGAAAAAATGCAACAAAAACAACAAAACTCTGACATTGACTAAACATGGAGAAAACAAATTGAGGAATGAAAAATCAGAAATGTTGTAACATGATTGTATATCCAAGGTAAAGTATATAAGTGGAATGGGCCAATGTCTGCGTAAAACCACTAAAGTTAGCCCAAGGCTCTGGAGCTGGGAGTCTGCAATATACTGATAAGTCCTCAGAAATAACCATCACTGCTCCAGGCCAGTGCTCCTCTACCGTGATTCAGCAGAGGAGGGAGCCCAAGCTGAAAGACAAAAGCCCAGTACAGACTACTATCCCCCTCACACATTGACCCACCATGCAGGAAGGAGAGGGAATATGTGTGTTTGCCCCACCCCTTGCCTCCACAAGATTGCCTGCTCATCCTCAAAGAGTGACTGCGCAAAAGAAATGGCCATGCACGTGACCCCATCTCATGGTCAGCAACATTCTGAAAGCAGCATCGCTGATCACAGGGCATGGGTGTACATGCAGCCACTCTCTCTGCATGATCGCACTCTAGAGATGACCAGGCATGGAAGCAAGGCCTAGGTCACCACATTCTTGCTTGCTTGCCCCAAAGCTAGGCAACAGACACATAGGAGTACTTTTATACAAAGACGATGCTATCCTACTTGCAAGGAAACCCATGGGTCTCAGAAGAACCATGAGTACTTTTGCCCTATATTACCAGAATATCAACTAGGAGGTTAACTATTCAAAAACTAAAGTAATGGCCTTTACTAAATGAGCCCCCAAAACTTTCCAATGGCACTTAAAACTCTGTTCCCACTGAACAAGTCACCTGTTTTAAATATCTGGGTGTTAACTTCCAAGCGAATGGTTCAAGAACTGTAAATATAAATTCTGCTGCCATAAATGGCAAAAGGAGCAAGGGGAGGGGGGGAGAATTCAAAAATTTTACTGGCACAAAGGGGGCAAATGTCTTGTAGCTGCCCTTAGACTATTTAAGGCCAAATCCCTCAGTCAACTTACCTTTGGAGCCCCCATCAATATTACATCTAACTACAAGAAACTGGACACAGTGTAATCAAAATTTTTGAGATCTGTCCTACAGATACCTAATGGCATTCCAACTGCACTTATTCAAATTGAAACCAGAATGATTACTGTGGATCATGGCGATTCATTATTGGCCGAAATTAATTTTTCTATCCAAAGGGCTGACGCATTTAATATTACAAGTCACCTTTATACCCCCCCCGACTGAAGGCTGTAGAGGAGAAACTCCCTTATTTTGGCCTCACAAAACAACACCTGTGTTCCCTTGCCTATGACAAAGCTAGAGAATTGATAAAACAGGATTATGGATATTGATAGGCAGAATGATATTGGTAGAACAGAGAAATGGGATACACTTCTGGGCCCCATTAACAGAGAAAGTTCTATGGCCTATCTTCACCATCTGTCAAATCACGAATGTAGGAGAACATTCACTCTTATGTGTTGGGATGTTCTTCCTCTAGCGATTACAGAGGGAAAGTATAAGAAAATCCCATTTGAAGAATGTATATGTCCCTGCCGTAATGAAGGCATTGAAAATTTAGAACATATTATTTTTGACTGTAAAGCCTATAATAATCTCCGTTAAATCACTTCCACTCCCCAAGTCCTTACCTCTCACTAGTAGGCAAAGAGTTCGTATTATGAAAAATCTCCTTGTGGACAGGCACTCAGAGGTAACATATCTAGTGGCTAGATATGGATGGCTAGCTTTAAGAAAATCTATAATAATGCAGCAAGTTAAATGTAAATCACCTTACTGTTAACTATCTGTTTCTTAAGAATTTTAAAATGCATTTTTTTGCTGTTTTAAGCTTCTTTTACCTTTATTTACAGGGGCTCCTAAAATCTATTAATTTTGTTGTGTTTTAAATGTTAATTGCTGGCTTCGGTCGTAAATAAAATGTTACTTACTACTTGCCCTCTCCATGCAGGTGTGGGTTGTCTGTACCAGGCTAGAAGTGATACTGATTGGCAAAACTAATGTTCTGGAAGGATGGTGCTGCCTATCTTTGATGGGGGTGAATCTGTCTTTGACACATTTGGTTAAGAGTTCGGAAGTTTGCTGCGCTCAGCTCTTATGTTATGAAAACAAACTGGTACAGTGGCAATCTAAACTGAATAGAGAGGAGACTGAAATATAGCAGCTATTATCATGACAAGAGATTTAGTTAATATATTTTGGTGATTTTTATTTTCTGCATTTTGCTAATTAAATATTTATTTGAGGCCATTAATAGCTTTAAAACTTTTTGTTAGCTTAAAAAGAAAACTTTTCAAAACCGCTGAGGAGAGTAAACTAGCACAAATGTCATATTTCATAACCATAAAGTATCTCTATGCTGATGGAGAACATTATTTAGGCATTATAATGCAATTAAAAAGTACCCACATTACAAATAAAACAATATTGATTACCAACACAAATCCCCTGTTTTGCTCTTGGTTAATATTGCATTGTAAATAGTTATACAGAGTTTAGTATCTAAAGACTCCTGATCCTGGGTATCTGCAAAGAAGAAATGTGTGAGTAAGCAGGCAGAACTAACTACACGACACTATGGCAAGATGAAATGCCAGAACTGCATTGATACTACAACAGGACATAATAACACGTTCTGAACACACAGCATGGAACAAGTAACATCACGCCAGTAATAACTACCCAGTCCTACCGAACCAGGGAGAAAGCGGCTGTACCGTTTCAAGGTTTGCAAGCGTTTTGCAGCAGTAAGAGACTGCGTAGTGAATAACCTTCTCACTAAATGCCACTCCTGCCCGGATCGCCGCGTCACTGAAACACTCCATACGTGGAGACATTCCCGCAGTACAAATCTAACTTCCAGCATACATCTTTTTGTCTTGGGTAGAAGAAACGCGTCGGAAAGGGACTGAAAGCAAAAAAATCAACACTCATCCTCTGCCCCTGCGAACTTTTCAACTCTGCAATACCTCTATATCTTCGCATCCCGAGAAACCACTTACACATGGGGAGGGAACACGTTGGAATGTATAAAGCTGTAGCTAATCGGGGCAAAAAAAAAAAAATCGTTTCAGAGAACAGGGCAATCAATGCAACGGGATAATACATCCTATTCTCCGCCTTCCCTAACGAGCCACGTACGTTACTTACCAGACTGAATCTACAGTCCTCCTCGTTCCTTCTCAGAGGGAAGAGGCCAGATCTTGAGGCCTTTCCTCGAGAACTGGAGGACGCCCCCGGGCTACCCTTCACTCCATCTCACGAAGCACCTCTAAAGCCACCATCCTTGCTACTGGCAAAAACCTCGCTTTACTCTTGAGTTCTAAACGTCTAACTTCGGGTACTGTTAAGCAACCTTCATCGCGATTGGCTAAGTTCTCCTCAGGCTGCAGCGCTTTAAACTATGATAGGTTGGTAGAAGGTACGGAGAGACGCTACACTGCCACCTTTCCGCCAATCTATCGCTAGACGGCAAAGACTCTAGACGCCACTGGCTTGTTTAGGGATTGAAACAGGAGCTATTTGTCGATCTTTAAAGCCAAGGGTTCTTTTAGTAGTCTGTAGATCTCACACGATTTTCTTTTTTAGCGGCAGGGAAAAAAAGAACCCAGTAGCACCTTAATGACTTAACAAGATTTGTGGCAATGTATGAGCTTTCCTGAGTCACTGCTTACTTCTTCAGAACACGGATTGCCTTTTCACCAGATCGTGGTATTATTTTTGAATTTGGCATCTTCATTTATAATTTTATTTATAGATTTTTATATTCACATGCAGTGCAAGAAGTTACATTTTCAAAATACTGAGAATTTAACAGCTAATGTAATTATGAGAAACTATGAATGATATGTGAACAAAGTTCGAATCCAGTGGCACCTTTAAGACCAACAAAGTTTTATTCAAGGTATTTGCTTTTGTGTGCACACACACTAAGAAGTGTGTGTCTTAAAGATGCCACTGGACTTGAACTTTGTTCTACTGCTTCAGACCAACATGGCTACCCACCTGAATCCACCACTGATACAATTTTTCTTCAATTTGTCTGTTCTGTACCGATTGCAATATTGTGATTTTGCATCCCTGTGTAATATAATTTGACACATTCATGTATACATGAAATTATGTGTTCATGTGTATTAAATCAGAATAACTTACTACATGTTTTGCAGTTTCTTTCCTTTGCTTCTGATATACTTTAAGATCTTGGATTACATTATCCATACACCACAGAAAGCTGGGTACATCTTAAGACCACCTAGCCCAGAGATCCCCAGACTTCATGAACCTACAGGCACCTTTGGAATATTGACACAGGGTGGTGGACAACCTCAAAATGGCTGCCCAAAGAGGTGGAACAGACTGCAAAATGTCAGGGAGTGAGGCTACACAAAACTCTTCAGATAGTAACTCTAAAATTTCAGGCAGAAGCTCTTTAACAGGATGCTTTTCAAAAGGAACATATAATTTTAAAATATTTTCTTACATACACACACAGAGCTTATCTTGAATGATGCGGGGAATATCCTTGTTCTGTGGTGGCAGCCGCTGGTGAAGCAATTTTTTTTAAATCTGTACAGCTAATCAGTTCTCCACTGGCCAATCAGAAGCCCTGCTGGGCAATGCTCCCACCAAGCGCTGCCACCATGTGTTTCTAAAAACACATGGCTGGCACCAAGAAAGGTGTCAGTGAGCAGCATGCACTCGTGAGAACCTGGTCTAGCCGAACTGCAATGCAGCATTTAGACAATATTCACTGTATCTCTATTTCCTTTATCCATTAGCTCATAGGATCCCAAATTACATTTAGAATGTACATGAAAGCATATTTTCTGAATTAGGCAGGCAAATAGCAGGTGTGCACAAGGTGCATGATGTTATAGATGTCCACAGGGCAAAAATAGTTTAGTTAATATAAATCTAGATGGTTAAGCAAACACGTCATACTAGTCACTAAGGAAGATAAATTTCCTCCCATCACATAACAAGTCATTCTCTCCAGGGGGTGGGGGGAATTCCTTCCCAGCCTTCACTAACATAATCAGTTAAGCCCCCAAAGTGAAAACCCACTCAGTGCCATGTGCCAGGGTGATGCTGGCTGGTGCACTACTCCACCTCAAGGACTGGTTAGCCCCATCTAACAATTTCTTGAATAACAGGTTTTTTTTAATTGTAAAATAGCAGCTTACATTTTAAAAATTAGTTTGTTTTTAGAGTAGACTGTATCCTGGTGTTGTTTTTTAATCAATGCTGGCCTGACTAATAACTCCACCCCCCCCCCTCCCCAGTCAAAATATGCTAGTGTTCCAAACTAACCAGATGGTATGCCCTATCTTATGCATCCAAGATTTCCTCTGTGTCAGGACAATTTTTTCAAGATTGTTATGTCCTGAGACTTTACAAAGATCACCAGTGGGGGGAAATCCTGCTTTAATTACTATGACTCTGAGCATGGTGGAGTGCTCAAAGAATACCTTAAAAAACTTCTTATATATTTCAGGAAAATGTAGGTAGAAATTTATGAACTTAAAAGTTATTACTTGTCTTTGTAGGGTCCCCAACCTTTGGAATTCTCTGACACAGAGTGGTGGGTGTGGCCACACAATGACTGCCTCGGGAGACAGAGCCAGCCACAGCTTACCCTGAGATACACAATGAAGATCCTTGTGCTTAGGCAACTGTTCCTACCAAAGCAACTTTTTAAAAAATCTGCATAGCAAATTAAATCTTCAGTGGCCAAACAAAAGCCTTGTTGGGCAAAAGCCCCACTTGGCCCCTCCCATTTTCTATAAACACTTGGCCAGTACCCATAACAGTGTCTGCAGGTGCTGTGACACCCCTGGCATACCATGTTAGGGACCACAATCTTATGCATTTCTGATGCTAACAATTCATAGATTAAAAATACATTTAGGTTAAGGCTGAGGTTCATAAAAGTTATCTGTTGGCTATCAAGAAATCGCTATTTTTCAGCCCTGACTTAGATAGCCTTGTCAGATATCAGAAGCTATACAGGGTTGTTTCTGGCAAGTACTTGGACGGGAGACCTCCTTGAAATACCAGAGGTGGGAGGCGGGGGCAGGCTTTACTCAGCCACCTCTCTGAATATCCATTTAACATCTACATGTGTCCCCTTGCCCAGACTGCCTGGAGGCATAGGCTAGGGTGTCACCAATACACAAACAACACCCAGCTATATCTGTTGTTGGGCGGTCAGTCCGACTCTACCCCAGATGACCTGGATTGGGTGCTTCAGGACGTGGCAGACTGGCTTAGACTGAGCCGATTGAAACTGAATCTGATGGAGACAGAGGTCCTGTGCCTGAGTCGGAGCAGGTTGGGGGTAGGGATCCCATTGCTGACCTTCAATGGGGCACCATTGGTGCCAGTGCTGAGGGTCAGGAGTTTGGGAGTACTCCTGGATGCCGCCTTGACAATGGAGGCCCAGGTAGCAGCCATTGCCAAGGCAGCATTCTACCATCTATAGCTGATTAGGCAGTTGGTTCCCTTCCTTGAACGCAATGACCTGGCAACAGTGATCTATGCTATGGTCACCTCGACATTGTACTTGCTACATGGGGCTGCCCTTGTCCCAAATCCGGAAGCTGCAGCTAGTGCAAAATGTGGCAGACAGGCTGCTGATGCGTCTCTCTACACGAGATCACATCCGGCTTGTGCTAAAGGCATTGCACTGGCTGCCAATAGCATACCGGATTCGCTTCAAGGTGCTGGTTTTGACTTTTAAAGTCCTATATGGCTGGGGGCCTGCCTACCTGAAGGACCGCCTTTCCCCATATGTCCCCCAGAGAGCACTGAGGTCAGGGTCACAAAATTACCTAACTCTCCCTGGTCCGAAAGATGCCAGACTGGCCGTCACCAGAACTAGGGCCTTCTCAGTGGCGGATCCACACTGGTGGAATGAGCTCCCGGAAGACATCAGGGCCCTGTGGGACCTCTTACAGTTCCACAGGGCCTGTAAAACAGAGCTCTTCCACCAGGCCTTCAATTAGGAGCCACCACTGACAAATGAGCTATCAAAAACTGAACATGTTATGGCCCTCATCTTACCAGGGGTTTTTTTGCACACTAGGCGAGGCAACCTTGTGGCACATACACTCCCATGCACCCACCAGTTTTCAAACATAAATGCATTTTAGGAAGGATGAAAAACACAAAATTTGTGAGCTAGCTCACAGTTTTTTAGCCTCCAGCTCACACTTTTTTGTCTTCGCTCAGGAAGGAGGGCTCCAGAGCAAACTAATTTATGCAGTAGCCAAATCGCTCATTCACAACTTCAATGCCAGTAGCTCACAAAGCAGAATTTTTGCTCACAGGAATCCACAGCTTAGAGGGAACATTGTTTGGGGCACTTTATACTATAATCCTTCCCTATGTCTCAACAAGCAGCCAAATCCAATGCCTGTCTCTCTGTGTTAATGTGAGTTTACTCCCACTTCACAGGACTGTGGTTTTAAATGGATGCAGTGCCACGAGGAGACTATCACACCAGTCCTGCTGTATCCATTCCTTGGAAGTAAAATCAATGGATCTTTCTAGAATGCAGAAGGTGTTTTTGGCCTGGTAGTGGTCTGAGAATTGTAGCCTTCCTCCTCATGGAACAGAAGTGAACCCTGTCAAATGCCCCTTATCTTATTGAGTATTTCCCCCCCCCCAACGCATCTCAGCAGCACAGTCCTTGTTTCTAAAGAACAATCATTTTCCAGAGTTTTGAGGTGGCAGTCTAACTACAGATACCACCACCACAGAGTTGGGCAGCAATTTAAAAAAAAAATTATTTGTGACAGGGATTAAATGAAGAAATAAAATAGGGGGCGCGCTGCCTCTCTCATACACACACACAAGCACATGCGCGCGCGCACATACACACGGGCTGTCTGGTGAACTCCTGAAGGGAGCCCCTCCTAAAGTGCTGATTTTTGTCCTCTCTGAGAAAGGAAACAAAGAGGGCCAGATCCTCCACGCTCAGCTAAGCCAGGCTCTCGCCGCTCCTGGCCAGCCACTGCTGGAGGCAAGTGCTCACCTCCTCCTGGATGACTGGGATGTAGTGCTTCTTGAGAGAAGCCCACATGATGACCTGCAGCAGGGCTTCTTGAGAGAAGCCCACATGATGACCTGCAGCAGGCCAGAAAAAGAAGAAAGGCCGGATTAGGAACCCGGTGGGGGCTGGGGGGGCTGGAATGCCTCCGGTATTCTCATGCAGATCCGGAGCACTTTCTCAGAGGGGGAGGGGAGCGTGTGGGTTGTGCAGCCAGACAGCAGCTCCATTGACAAGAAGGAAGTTGTGGATGCCACCTCAGAAGTCCCGCTGGTTCCAAATGCCTGGCTCTAAAGGGAGGAGGGGGCGCCCCACCAACCATCGGGGGATTCAAGCCCCAGATAAGCAGCCTTTTCTGCAGGGCTTCAGCAGTGGGAATGAGCAGGAGTCCAGCAGCACCTTCACAACTAACCAAATAGGTGTGGTAGGAGCTTCTGTGAGCAGGGCTTTTGGCAGGGGTGGCCACTGCAGCACCCCTCCATAAGGGGGTGCGCCCTAGGCAAAAGTCTAAATTTTTCTATGGGCAGGCCAGCCCTGCATGATACTGGCATAAAGAGCAACTTTGGATATGGCCTTCCTACATAGACCATCTTATAGCAATCGCCATCTGCACTTACTTGCACTTTATGTAAATTGTTTGTTTACGTGAAATGTTATAGTATTGCATCCATGCATTGGTGTTTTATTGTATTTTAACCTGTTGCATGCCACCTTAAGCCAGCTTGTGCTGGCAAGGCGGGATGTAAATCGAAATAAATAAATAAATAAATTAGGGGTCAGTCACCAAAGGCCATCACGACTCCCAGGTGCACACACAGTCAGTCACCAGAGGTCATCATGACTTCAAGGTAAACACACACAAACATATTCACATATTTTAAAAAAACAAAAACAAAAAAGAAAACACTATTTTCCCATTAATTTATGTGAAGCCTCTTTGGGAAATGAGGCGGACTCTCCTAGCAAAGATGACTGGCTACGGCTTTAAAAAGAAAATGAACTAAGTCTATACAGTAATTCCATTTCTAAAAACTCCTTATCTATCCTATTGTACTAAAGGAAATTGCTTTTATTTACCTGAAGTACAGGAGTGACTAATGACAAATGAAAAGTGCACTTAATAATAAGTGACCAATCACTGAAGTATGAAGAAACAGCCTAATGTGCTATATAAGATGCTTCCATTTTTAACAGAACCGCTTTAAAGAAGAATACATATATACATATATACACATATGTGTATACACATATATAGGCCCCATATTATAGGGCCTCTTCACAAGTTACATGACAAATGGATGCTGGCTAGTCCTATCACCTTAGAATGTGTAATTTCTATGATACCTATGGCTATACACAGATGTTTGGAAAATTCACACACAAAGTTTCACATTAATACATTGTATCCATTAGAAATTTTATGTGTAAAATGGCCTTTTACTTCTATATTGATTTTCTTTTATGTTGGGCATTACTATACACAAGCCACTTTGGGACTGTGGTAATCCAAAGGGGAGAACAAGGATTTTAATTTATTTATTTTTAGACATACCCCTTCCCTGGGTCATAGTGGTTGGGTGGCTCACAACATTCAATAAAACAATCTATAAATACAGCTAAAAACATACTTACAAAACATTCAATTACAATCCATATAAATAGTACCCTAGCTCAGGCATCAAAACAAAACATGATCATTTGGCACCGAACAACCAACACCGCAGACTGCTGTCAAAAAAACAGGCAGCACCGCTAATAGGTGATAGAAAACTGAGCTTGATTGTTCTCAACAGAAAGCCTGGCAGAACAACTCCATCTCAGATCCCACAGGGCCCGGTTTCATGGGGAAGCCAGCTTCCACCTTCTCCTCGTTGGAGGAATCTGAAGAATTGGGCCCCATACTAATGGAATCCCCACCTGAGCAGATGGATCTGGCAGCAGACCCAACAAGGGAAGTATTGGGAAGCAAGAATACTTCCCAGTCACAGCTGGGCTGCTCAATCTTCCAGAAGAAGAAAGAGAAGCCACAGAGGCCGGCTTTCCCACCAGCCTCTTCTGAGCCAGTAGAACGCAGAAGAAGAAGCAAGTGCTTGGCAGCTCAGGAGAGACATAGGAGCACCTGCTTGGCTGCTCAGCAATGGTCAGCATTAGTTCCTGGAGTGGAGTCCTTGCAGGACCAGGACTGACAGGCTGACTGGGAACCAGTAAAAGACCTGCACTTGAAGGAAGGTGAATGTGAGTGTAAGAAGCGGCATCTGGCCCCAGGGGATGAGTCACAAAAGGTGCAGATAAAAGTAACATGCTGAGCAAGGCTTGATGTTACCCAAATTGGGGGTGTCCAAATTAAGTAGAGAAATTCATAAACTGGAGGCTAGCGAGAGGGGTAACTAGGGGATCCCCACAAATGTTTATGGGGATTTTTCCCTTGGAGAACTCTCAAAATAAACCAGTCCAAATTAAATAGAAATAGGGTTGCCAGCCCCCCTGCTTTGGCAGGGGTTGCCCAATTTGGAGGGGCTCCTTCCCACCCACAAGAGCAACCACCTGGCCTCCCCGCACCTATTCCCATTTAAATGCTGCTGAGGAGAAGCAGGGGCCGTGTGCCTGCACTCTGAGCCCCGAATTCAGGGCTCGGAGTGCAGGCATGCATGACCTCCCCCACCCCCTCCCCAGCTTCCCTCTTACAGGGCAGGAGTGCCCAGGCCTGCTGTCTTCAAGAAGGAGGCCACCAGCTCCTGCCTTGCAAGAGGAGCATTCCCCTCTTGCAGGGCAGGAGCACCCACTCCCTTCAAGTGGTTACCACTGGCTCCTGCCTTTCAAGAGGAGAGTTCCCCTCTTGCAGAGCAGGAGCGCTTGGCTCTCGCTCCCCCCCAACACACACACCATTTAAAGGAAAGGTTCCCTTTAGGCAGGAAGTTTGCCAGAAGCAGAGCTGACCCAGCTGAGCTCTGAGAAGGAGCTAGGTGTTTGAGCTGCCAGAGGGGTGAGTGGTATTTTTATTTATTTACTTTCAGCTGAGGTGCTTTAGCTGAGAAGGTACTGTGTCAGTGACTGTATTTGGGAGTGTGTGGGTGAGTTGTAACAGACTCCTGACTGCTGGAGTTAGGGTGTGAAAGGGTCATTGTTGCCTGTAATTAAGTGCTTGGGTGAAATGGAATAGCAGACTCCTGGCTGCTGGAGTTGGGGTGTGAAAGGGGCTTTGTTTGACCGTCATTAAGTGCCTTGGGTGATTTTGAGTAGCTGCTGGCCACGCCCTCTCCTGGGAGACAATTCCATTTAAGGCAGGAAGTTTGCAAGAGGCACGAGCCTCTGGCACGAGCCGAAGGGCGAGACTCTTTGCCTGTGGCTCTTGGCCTAGGGGCTCTGTAAGAAGCCCAGGAAGAGCCAGAAAGCCAGGACCTTGGCTCCTTGGTACGGTAAGG
This sequence comes from Gekko gecko, assembly GCA_029375565.1. Lineage (NCBI taxonomy): Eukaryota > Metazoa > Chordata > Lepidosauria > Squamata > Gekkonidae > Gekko > Gekko gecko. The sequence goes on from JAPDNY010000002.1 coordinate 223,182,419, forward strand.
TAAGTAGACTCCTACAACAGGAGCCATATAAATACAAAGTGTTTTAAAAGGGGGGTTATAGAAAAGTATTTGTTTAAAAACAATTATGAAGCCAGAATGCCAGCAGGGAGTTGGGGGCTATCCAGTGTTTTGCATGGAGTGTCACATGTATGACTATCTGCCCACTGGTCAGAAGTCTTGGGTGTGTGCTCGGTGCAAGGAGCTCCTGGTTCTCAGGGAGCGAGTTTGCTCCCTTGAGGCCAAGGTGGCTGACCTGGAGAAGCAGGGACAGTCAGTTAGGTGCACGGGGAAGACTCTCGGGGACTTGTTAGATATGTCCCACTCTGGATCTGGCAGCCCGGCTGCTGCCAGGGAGCATGAGGGTCAAGGGGAAAAGGGGCACCATGCTGAGGATAAGGGGAATGTGCCCTCAGAAGGGACCTCTTCTTCAGCTGGTGAACGGGTATCCTTTCGTACCAAGGAACCGTCCCTGGGAAGGGTGGGAGGGGGCTCTTGGTAGTTGGTGATTCGATCCTTAGGCAGGTAGACAGCTGGGTGGCGAACCCGCGTACTGACCGTATGGTGACTTGCCTGCCTGGTGCGAAGGTAGCGGACATTACGCGTGTTTTAGATAGGCTGGTAGATAGTGCTGGGGAGGAGCCAGTGGTCGTGGTGCACGTCGGCACCAACGATGTGGGGAAATGCAGTCGTGAGGTCCTGGAGGAGAAATTTAGGCTGCTGGGCAGGAAACTCAAGGCCAGGACCTCCAAGGTAGCCTTCTCGGAAGTGCTACCTGTTCCACGCGCAGGGCCGGAGAGACAGGCACAGATCAGGAGTCTCAATGCGTGGATGAGACGGTGGTGTAGGGGGAAGGGTTCAAGTTTGTTAGGCACTGGGATGCTTTTTGGGACAAGAGGGAGCTGTACAAAAGGGACGGTCTCCACTTGTCCCGAGAAGGAACCAGGCTGCTGGCGCTCAAAATCAAAAAGGTGGCAGAGCAGTTTTTAAACTGAATAATGGGGGAAAGCCGACAGGAGATGAAAAGTCTCTGGTTCGGGATGGCTCATCTCAAAGAGATGAAGGGGTAGCTATTACTTTTGTACAAGGAAATGGATTACAATTGTCCACTGAGACTGTGGCTAATGATAGGAACTGCCTGGCAAGGTCTCGAGGCAGCAAGAGGAAGGCTGTGGGCTTAACAAACATGGGAAACTATAAGTGTTTATACACAAATGCTAGAAGTCTCCGAGGTAAAATCGGGGAGTTGGAATGCTTGGTGTTGGGGGGAAATAGACATTGTGGGTATTTCAGAAACTTGGTGGGATGAGGAAAATCAGTGGGATACGGTGATTCCTGGTTATAAATTATATCGGAGGGATAGGGGGAAAGGGTTGGAGGTGGGGTGGCTCTGTATGTCAGAGAGGGTGTACCGTCCAGTAAGATTGAGAGGGTAAGAGAATTGGATTCGCTTCTGGAAATGCTATGGGTTGAAATAGTGGGTCCAAAAGGAGGCTTAACAGTGGGAGTTTGTTATCGCCCACCAGATCAAAAGATAGAGGAGGATTATAAAATGATGAATGAATTAAAGATAGCGGCTAGACGAAATAACTGTGTTGTAATAGGCAACTTTAACTACCCACACATTGATTGGGTCAATATGAGTTCTAGTTGGGAAAAAGAGATTGCGTTCTTAGACACTCTCAATGACTGTGCTGTGGAACAGATGGTCACAGATCCTACCAGGGGAGAGGCGATCCTGGATTTGGTCCTAAGTAACACCCAAGACCTGGTGAGAGATGTAAAAGTGATTGCACCACTTGGGAACAGTGACCATAATGTCATTGAGTTTAACATTTGTACAGATAGGGAGTTGCCCAAAAAGACTGACGCAACCACTTTTAACTTTAAAAGGGGTAACTTCTCTGGTATGAGGGGACATGTGAGGAAGAAATTGAAAGGAAGAGTGGAGAAGGTCAAAACCATTGGGGAAGCTTGGAGACTATTTAAAAAGACAATCCTAGAAGCTCAGAAAAAATATATACCGCAGGTTAGGAAAGGTACAAATAGGTATAGAAAAAAGCCTGCATGGTTAACAAATAAAGTAATGGAAGCTGTAAAAGGTAAGAAGGATTCCTTTAAGCAGTGGAAAGCTAGTCTTAGTGAGGTTGATAAAAGGGAACACAGACTATGGCAAATAAAATGCAAGTCTGTGATCAGGCAAGCAAAAAGGGAATATGAGGAGCATATCGCAAAAAACATAAAGACCAACAATAAAACTTTCTTCAAATACATTAGAAGTAGGAAGCCAGCCAGGGAGGCAGTGGGGCCCTTGGATGACCAAGGGGTAAAAGGAGTAGTGAAGGATGATAGGGAAATGGCTGAGAAGCTGAATGCATTTTTTGCCTCTGTCTTCACTGTGGAAGAGGAGAAGTGTTTGCCCACTCCAGAAGCACCGATTTTGGGAGGGGGTTTGAAAGACCTGAATCAGATTGCGGTAACAAGAGAGGATGTCCTCCGACTGATGGACAATTTAAAAACTAATAAATCACCAGGCCCGGATGGCATTCATCCGAGAGTTCTGAAAGAACTCAAATGTGAACTTGTGGATCTCCTGACAAAAATATGTAATCTTTCTTTAAAATCTGCCTCCATTCCTGAGGACTGGAAGGTAGCTAATGTCACTCCCATCTTTAAAAAGGGCTCCAGGGGAGATCCAGGAAATTACAGGCCAGTCAGTCTGACATCGATACCGGGTAACTGTTATTAAGGAAAGAATTAGTAGGCACATTGATGAACAAAAACTATTGAGGCAGACTCAGCATGGGTTCTGTAAAGGAAGATCTTGTCTCACTAACCTGTTAGTGTTTTTTGAGGGAGTGAACAAACATGTGGACAAGGGGGACCCAATAGATATTATTTACCTTGACTTCCGGAAAGCTTTTGATAGAGTTCCTCATCAAAGGCTCCTAAGTAAGCTCAATAGTCATGGGATAAAAGGACAAGTCCTCTTGTGGATCAAAAACTGGCTTATAAATAGGAAACAGAGAGTGAGTATAAATGGGAAACTTTCTCAGTGGAGGGTGGTAAGCAGTGGGGTACCACAGGGATCAGTACTCGGTCCGATGCTTTTTAACTTGTTTATTAACGATTTGGAATTGGGAGTAAGCAGTGATGTGGCTAAATTTGCAGATGACACGAAGTTGTTCAGGGTGGTGAAAACCAGGGAGGATTGTGAGGCACTCCAAAGGGATCTGTTGAGGATGGGTGAGTGGGCGTCAACGTGGCAAATGGGGTTCAATGTGGCCAAGTGCAAAGTGATGCACATTGGAGCCAAAAATCCTAAATATAAATACACATTGATGGGGTCTGATCTGGCAGAGACTGACCAAGAGAGAGATCTTGGAGTCGTAGTGGATAACTCGCTGAAAATGTCTACACAATGTGTAGCTGCAATAAAGAAGGCCAACGCTATGCTGGGGATTATTAGGAAGGGAATTGATAACAAATCAGCCAGTATCATCATGCCCCTGTATAAATCATTGGTGCGACCTCATTTGGAATACTGTGTACAGTTCTGGTCACCACATCTCAAAAAGGATATTATAGCATTGGAAAAAGTGCAGAGAAGGGCAACTAGAATGATAAAAGGGTTGGAACACCTTCCCTATGAAGAAAGGTTAGAATGCTTGGGGCTCTTTAGCTTGGAGAAACGACGGCTGAGGGGTGACATGATCGAGGTTTATAAGATTATGAATGGGATTGAGCAGGTTGAGAAAGAAGTACTTTTCTCCCTTTCTCACAATACAAGAACTCGTGGGCACTCTATGAAATTGCTGAGCAGTCGGGTTAAAACAGATAAAAGGAAATACTTCTTCACCCAAAGAGTGATTAACATATGGGGAGCAGTGGCGCAGGGAGTAAAATCACCTGCATTAACAACTAGCGAACAGCCACTATGGCTGTTCGAGTCCCACCGCAACCAGGGTGAGCTCCTGGTCCTAGTCCCAGCTCCCGCCCACCCAGCGGTTCGAAAGTACGCAAGTAGATAAATGGGGACCTGCCTTTAGAAAGGCGGGGGGCACCCTCCCTTCCGGGGGTGAGCAGCGGCGGCGAACATCGGCGGCGGCGGAGATGGCAGCGGCAGCAGCGGGCAGCAGACGGTCGAGGCCTGGCAGTGGGCGGAGCCGCGGACGGAGCCGGGACGTGCAGGCGGCATACGGCGCGGCACGATGGAGCCAGTGGAGTGCGGACCGAGAGCCGAGGTCGACGCAGGCCTCCGCACTGAAGGAAAACCCGGCCGCGGTAGTCTCCTAGCCCAGAGATGGAAGATCTCCGCCAGGACTCAAAACCCCACGCCTGGAGCACCACCGGGAAAAGAAGAAGAACAGGAAGCCCTGCCCGCCCTGCTCAGGGTGCCGGTAGGATGCCCCTCCCCCTGTGATTGTGGCCCTAGTTAGGAAATACTACTACTATGTAAACCGCTCTGAGACCCCCTGGGGGGGGTCTGAGCGGTATAGAAGCTGAATCTATAAATAAATAAATAAATATGGAATTCACTGCCACAGGAGGTCGTGGCAGCTGCAAGCATGGACAGTTTCAAGAGGAAATTAGATAAACATATGGAGAAGTCCACCAGTGGCTATTAGCCACAGGGTATGGATGGGAACTCTCAGTCTGGGGCAGGTGATGCACTCTATTCTTGGTGCTGGAGGGGGCAGCAGTGGGAGGGCTTCTGGTGCCCTGGCCCCACTGCTGGACCTCCGGATGGCACCTGGTATATTTTGGCCGCTGTGTGACAGAGTGTTGGACTAGATGGGCCATTGGCCTGATTCAACATTGGCTTCTCTTATGTTCTTATGTTCTTATGTTCTTATGTTTAAATGGTGTGGAGGGGAGCGAGAGCCAAGGTTCCCTTTAAATGGTTGGGAAAAGGTGGGGTGGGGCAAGTGGCATCTAGGGTGTGATGGCATCACTCTGTCTGACATCATCATATCAGGAATAGCCCGCCCCTCCTGGAATGCCCCCTAATCCCCCCGCTGGGGAGAAAATTGGACCTGGTGGCAACCCTAAATAGAAAGGATTTTATTCAAAGAGAATAGAAGAGCAAAATATACACAAGAGCACACAGGGAAACACACATATAAGGCTTATAAAGGTGTTGGGGAAATTAGAGGTGCAGGAACCTTTTCATGCACCTTCATTCCCATTGTGCTCAATTTTGGAGAGGGGGAGAAGTGGGCTTCCCAGTTTTATCAAGAAAGAGAGAGAGAGAGCTGTTCTAAATCAAGATACAATTAATTCCATTACACACTCTTAAGTTAGAAAACATTTTTGTAGCATTTCAATATTCAACATAGAATATTTCAACACCACCCCAATATATAAATAGCGCTTTTGTAATTCTATAAAGGATATCCTTGGTTGTTCTGCCAAGACCCATAACTGTGGGTAGCTGATCAGAACAACCAGGAACAAGACTAAAAGCAGACATTAAGAACTCTTTTTCATGCACAGAAGCTACTGTAACTGCCAGTCAACTCTGTGATGAGCATTTGACATACATCTGATGTATACAACAAAGTCAGCCCTTTCTTTCTATTTCTGGTGTCAGGAAAGTCAAGAAAAGTTGGAATCTTTTCCTTTCTCTCTCCCCCCCAAGCCAATCCCCTCTTTTTTCTCCCTCCCTCTTTTTCTCTACCTTTCAGCCCAGCAGCAGTGGCAGACAATGCTTTTTTATTTCGGGAGGGGGATTTAACCTACCACATCTATTTTTTTAAGTTTTCAGATTTTTCTGCAAACATAGGGAGTCACCCAAGTTTGCAGAAAAACTTGTTTGGGGCAAGTATGCCCCCTACCTGCAGATTTAGATATTCACACATAGGGGATTGTTGAGAATTAGATATATAGACAAGAAGGGGGACCTGCGATACTCGCAGGGGGGGGGAGAAGCTCCACAGGAGGAGAAGGAAGCAGTTGTAGGTGAGCCTTCTCCCCTGCCCCCCATCCCTGGTACCCACGGCAAGGCCTGAACTCGGCCCACCAAGCTTTCTCCCTCCCACCTCCCCTAGTGGTGACGGCAGCGAGGCCTGGCTGGCCCACCAAACTTTCTCACTCCCTCCCCTTGGGCGGCAGTGAGGGCTGAGCGGCTTACAACTGCTGGCCGGCCAAGCCTTCTCCCGCCCCCCCCCCCCGGTGGCAGCGGCAAAGCTGTTCTCAGAGCATTCCCTGCACCTGCACAGGGAACGCTCTTTTACTTTGGAAGGATTTAAATATCCCCCCTATATTTTTTTTACAGTTTTCAGATTTTTATGCACATCTGGGGATTGCCTCAAATGTGCTGGAAAATCTCCCTGTCCCCCAGGTGCCCCCAATGTGTGGATTTAGATATCTGCACGGAGGGGGCATGTTGGGAATTAGATATATAGAGAGTGACTTTTGACTGCTCTAAAGTATAAACATTCCCAGTAGGCAAAATTCATGTGATGTAAAGTTGTGTCCAGTAAAGGCCACAGCACTCAGCAGAGTCCTGAAGCTGCCTGGGAGCAGAATAGAACCAATGTTTCAACTATATAGGCTAATTACTATAGATATTGTAGTATCATAGGTGTACCAGAGGTTTTGCAGAGTTTTAGCAGAGGACTCAATCCAGCCCTAATTCCGCGACCAAAGGTAAATGGAAGTAGCAGGAATAAAGATTGAGGTAGGTGATAGTTACCTATTTAGAAGCAAAAGTCCGTTGAAGAGCAAGAAAAAACAACCTGCATTTCAGGTGTGAGGTCTGGAGAACACATGCACAACTGTTATAGCAAAAGTTCTCCCTGGGGCATAGTGATGTGATTGCCCCAGCAAAATAACTTAATGTGTCTCCCAAGAGATGGACAAAGATGTGGGAGAGGTCTGAAAAATGTTTTCCTGAGGTGAAACAATAATTTGAGCAAAGCTATAGTTGCTTTGTCTGGAGCAAACTGTAGACCAAATCCAGAGGCCTGAATATATTATTGCTGATTTTGCTTAGCTGACATTAATATCACCAGAGGTAATGTCAACGGCCTTGAAAAGGAAAATAGGCCTGAATAGCTTGTGTTTGTAAGTGTTTTTCCCCTTTTCCCTTTGTAAAGCAAGCCCACTGGCCTATCTTGTCCCATCTCTCCTTATAATTATTATCTTTTAATTTCGGAAGATTCCGTGCGCTCCCATTGGCTGTAAAATGCCCTCCCTCAGCCATTGGCCCATCAGTTGCCACTCAAGAGTACTCGCATGCCATTGGCCGGGTCTGCTCCTCTTCCCCACCCACTCCCCCTTTTGCATGTCAGATTTACTGGCAGACCAGCTCTCTCTCCTGAGGAAGACAGTTCTCTTGACTCCTGTGAGGGACTGTCCCCTCAGTGGCTGTTGGTTGACACCCAAGCTTGGTTCTGTGAGTAAAAAAACAAAGGACTTTCAGCATAACCCCCTCCCCAGTGGCCACTTTCCTGTCAGAATAAATGGAAAAAGGCTCTTTCTCCTGCTTAGCTTCAGCATGGCTGGCTGGCTGGCTGGCTGGCTAACGAGGTGGGCCAGCGACCATCAAACCATTTTCTTCAACTCCCCGCTGTGTGGCTGCCTTTCCCCTAGGGTTGCCAATCTCCAGGTGGGACCTGGAGAGCTCCCACTGTTACAATTGACCTCCAGATGACAGAGATCAGTTCCCCGGGAGAAAATGGTTGCTGTGGAGGGTAGACTCTATGGCATTATACCGTGCTGAGTCCTTCCACACACACCCCAAATGCTGCCCTCCACAAGATCCACCCCCCCAAATCTCCAGGTATTTCCCTAATCAGAGTTGGCACGTGTACTTTCTCCTCTGTCAGTAAAAGGTCTTTTCCACACCTATGTTGGCCTTTGGGAGAAAACTCATTGGGCCCAGTCCTGATCAGGTTCCCAACTCCAGGTGGGCAATTCCTGGAGATTTGAGGGATGGAGCCTGGAGACGGTGAGGTTTGAGGAGGGGTGGCACCTCGGGCAGGTACGATGCCATAGACTCCACCCTCCAATCCAGCCATTCCCTGATGGGGAACCATTGTTGCCAATCTCCAGGTGGGGGCTGGAGATCACTCAAAATTACAACTGCTCTCTAGGAGGGAGGGGGGAGGAGATGGAAAACTAAAGGTAGGTTGATGGTTGGCTGGGAGGGAGATAGGGTTATCAACTCCAGGTTGGGAAGTTCCTCGAGATTTGAGGGGTCGAACCTTGAGAGGGTGAGTGTTGAGGAGGGGTGGGACCTCAGACAGGTACAATGCCATAGACTCCACCCTCCAAACCAGCCACTCCCTCCTGGGGAACCACTGTTACCAATCTTGGGGGTGGGCTGGAGATCACTCAAAATTACTACTGCTTTTCAGGTAGCAAAGATCAGTTCCTCTGGAGAAAATGGTGGACTCTGTCATTATACCCTGCTGAAATTGCCACAGCAAATTGTCACTGAGTGCCCAAAGACTCTCCCAGAGCCTCTTTCTAGAGCCCGTTGTATTTATTTCCACAACGACCTTATTCCTAGTCATTTATAAATAATGATTTATTAATAATGGATTCTTAAAGAAGTAAAGGCAAACCTTGTTTTAAACGGACCAAGACCTTTCCCTCCCCTGTTCTAAGAAAGCCAGCCCCACCAGACATGAAGGAATGTGTCGGGGGACAGTTTAGTTCTCTCTATCTGCTAAAAATGTTGCCAATGAGCAGCATGTCTCAGGGGAGAAAAGCTGTTTCTGTTTTGAACTGTCTGAAAGAGAACACCCCCCCATGCGTTCTAGTGAGTCAAAGAAGTAAATTTATCAATAAGGGTTTTAAAGCATTCATGTGCCTATAGTCACAAGTGTTTAACAGAATTATAAGCGTATAAAATGAGGCTTAGAGCTAAAGCCATTTAAGTTAGCAGAATTAAAAGCTATTTTACAGTGTGTCCCCCTTTTCTATTGTTAAACAGAAATTATTCTGTCTAGTTATTTAGAGGAACATTGATATATAATCAAAATGTTTAAAAGCCAAGACTTATAGCTAATGATCTTATAATACCTATGCTGATTTAAGTAAGTGATTAATGCCATATTGATTTTATATAGGTATAGCATTTAATGTGATTTCTTTAAAGCAATGTGGAGACATTGAGGCTTTTCAAAGGTGTCTCTTTTGTTACAGAAGACTTTGTTTAAAGCCAGCCATCATTAAAAGCTGAAGTTGGCAAGCACATCTCTGAACAGATAACACATCTGTTTTTGCAAGAGCCCTATTGTTTTACAAATTGTTGCATGTTACAGATTTTGGGTGCCATGAAAGAAGCTGAAAATAAATTTTAGTTTTAAAAAAGCATCCCTAGAAAAGAGGGGGGCTGTGGAACAATTGACTTATACATACAAGGTTAGACACTAGATGAAAAAAAATCTGTATTAATGTTGCAATCCAGGTTTTTACAAGTCTTTGATTTCCACTGTCTCGTATATGAGCCAAAGGTATAGTGAACAGAAAAACCCAACGGGTGGAGAGAGGAGGGAACTTGGATAAATTATGGTCCTTTTAAAAAGAAGCCTCATGCTTCTACAAAGCATTTTAAACTTAAAAAGGAGAGTTTAGTTTGATTTTTCCTTATGTAAGAATACTAAAATCATAACCTGTAATGAAATTCTGAACTCATCTCTTTGAAGTAGAAAGCTTGAACATAGATCTTCACAATGACAGCTCATTAGGTACCATCCTCATTAAAAGTGTACTCAGGGCTGTTTTGGGGCAGGAAGGCACAGGAAGGAGTTCTGGCTGGCTCCCAAGTTGGCCACGCCCAGCAGGAACTTATTAGCATAATAGGCCACACCCAACAGCAGAAACTCATTAGTACTGGCTACATGAGGGGTGTGTGGCCTAACATGCAAAGGAGTTCCTGCTACAAAAAAGCCCTGGATTTTGACAACAAACAAGGTAAACAGAATAAGAAGCAAAAGGTGAGTGTGCCTGGATGACCACACTTCTGGTAACATGGGGTGTGTGGCCTAATATGTGAATGAGTTTCTGCTGTTGGGTGTGGTCTGTTATGCTAATGAGTTCCTGCTGGGCTTTTTCTACAAAAAAAGCTTTGAGTGTATTGATGCTTTCTTGGTGCTAAAACACCTGTTCGTTAGGAAATTCCTTCTCTGTCAATTAAATAAGATTTAAAACAGCTGTTTTTACAGTTCTGCTTAGTGTTTAACAATTTGCCAGCTAATTTCTGGAAAATCCCAACAGTGATCAAATAGATTATCATTTGAGCCCTTGTGTTTCCTCTACAAAATATAAATGCCTAGTATATTCCACAGGGAGGGGGGATCCTCCAAGAATATATGACTTCATGTAGCTTACTATGTAGTAATTGATTATATGAAATGTATTAATACCTGTAATTAATCTGTTTGTAAGACAATATAGAGCTATTGTGACTTCAAAGCTGAAGCTGCAAACACATTACAATGGAAGGGGCTATCCTGGAGAACATGAAGGTTATATCTTTTGTGCCAAGTTCTTGTTTTGGCAAAAGGTCTCTTTGTTAGCCCAAGACAATACTGTTGTGCCTTTTAAAGATGCTTTGAATATTATCCGAATATTAAAGGTAAAACTATAGACAAGAGCTAGCAACGTTTTCCTATCTAGACCTCAAAGATATGTCATAATGCTTTGTTTAAACTGAATGTAATCTTGGAATGTCTGAAGACCAGACCCAGACAGTGGTAAAAACATAAGAACATATGAGAAGCCAATGTTGAATCAGGCCAATGGCCCATCCAGTCTAACACTCTGTCACACAGTGGTCAAAAATACCATCAGGAGGTCCACCAGTGGGGCCAGGACACTAGAAGCCCTCCCACTGTTGTCCCCCCGCACCAAGGATACAGAGCATCACTTGCCCCAGACCTAGAGGTCCTACTTATACCTTGTGGCTAATAGCCACTGATGGACCTCTGCTCCATATGTTTATCCAATTCCCTCTTGAAGCTGTCCATGTTAACCACTCTTTGGATGAAGAAGTACTTCTTTTTATCTGTTCTAACCTGACTGCTCAGCAATTTAATTGAGTGCCCATGAGTTCTTGGATTTTGAGAAAGGGAGAAAAGTACTTCTTTCTCTACCTGTTCTATCCCATGCATAATCTTGTAAACCTCTATCATGTCACCCCTCAGTTGTCCTTTCTCTAAGCTAAAGAGCCCCAAGCACTTTAACCTTTCTTCATAGGGAAAGTGTTCCAACCCTTTTATCATTCTAGTTTCCCTTCTCTGCACTTTTTCCAATGCTATAATATCCTTTTTGAGGTGTGGTGACCAGAATTGTACAAAGTATTCCAAATGAGGTCGCACCATTGATTTATACAGGGGCATTATGATACTGGCTGATTTGTTTTCAATTCCTTTCCTAATAATCCCCAGCATAGTGCTGGCCTTTTTTATTGCTCTCTTGGTCAGTCTCTGCCAGTTTGGACCCCATCAACATGTATTTATAGTTAGGATTTCTGGCCCCAATGTGCATCATTTTGCACTTGGCCACATTGAACCCCATTTGCCACATTGATGCCCATTCACCCATCCTCAACAGATCCCTTTGGAGTGCCTCACAATCCTCCCTGGTTTTCACCACCCTGAACAATTTCATGTCATCTGCAAATTTAGCCAGTTTTTTATCCACAAGAGGACTTGTCCTTTTATTCCATGACCATTGAGCTTACTTAGGAGCCCTTGATGAGGAACTTTATCGAAAGCTTTCTGGAAGTCAAGGTAAACGACATCTATTGGGTCCCCCTTGTCCACATCTGTTCACTCCCTCAAAGAACACTAACAGGTTAGTGAGAAAATCTTCTCTTACAGAACCCATGCTGAATCTGCCTCAATAGTTCATGTTCATCAATGTGCCTAATTCTTTCCTTAATAGTTTCCACCAACTTACCCAGTATTGATGTCAGACTGACTGGCCTGTAATTTCCCGGATCTCCTCTGGAACCCTTTTTAAAGATGGGAGTGACATTAGCTACCTTCCAGTCCTCAGGAATGGAGACAGATTTTAATGAAAGATTACATATTTTTGTAAGGAGATCCACATGTTCACATTTGAGTTCTTTTAGAACTCTTGAATATATACCATCTGGGCCTGGTGATTTATCAGTTATAGGACCTCCTCTCTTGTCACCTCAATCTGACTCAGGTAGAACCTAGTGGCAACACCTTTACCAAAAAGCCACATTTGGCAAGGTGTTGAAAACTTGAACTGTTGTAATGCTTTGTTCACTAATTGATATCTCAGTGTCTCGGAACATGACTTTGGAACAATGTCTGAAACATTTTTATCTCTGATAAACATGGTTCTTGTACGCATGTGCCAAGGAGAACAGAGAGATTACAAGTACGCATGCTCCATATCTCAAACAAAGAAAACTCAGCTGAGCATTCCTGGTTGATGTCATAAGGGAGGTCTTAACATGTCATAATGGGAGGATCCTCAGAGGGTATAAAAGTTATAACCCAATGTTACTAATTTGAGCTCTTCAGCTTGACACTGAGCTGAGAGGGTTCCCTTTATTAATAAAGCTATCTTTCCTCTTGCTGCTCTGCCTCCTGCCTGTTCGTGTGACTTATTGGCTCAAGCCACGCCAGTTTAAGAGTCCTCCAAAACTATGGTGGCTATTGGTAAACTATTCAAAATACAGAGCACTGCTTGATGGCCAGTTCATTGTGTTAAGATAGGAAACCTGTCGGTGTTAGGTATGGCTATTGTAAGGTGAATGAGGGAAGAAGAGATGGTTTATGACGTTGAGATTAAGTCCAGGTGGATGGAGTTAGTTCTGGGGTGAGGTAGCCTGACTTTGGAAGCCTATTGTTGTGCACTTATGTGTACCTTAGAGTGGGGAGGAGATCGCAACAGGGTCAGACACCTTGACATTATACCTTCCAGAATCTCTGCCCAGACATGTCTCTGAGGCCTGCCAATCTGGCATCCATTTCGTGTACATTTTGATCAAACTGCCTTGCATGCAAGATCTTGGTGGCTATTAAATGAAATGTGCTTGTGTGTAAACTACCCCTGCCGGCTTACATCAGTGTGGAAGCAACCTTGCTCACCACTGCATTGCACACTGACCTGTTTAGCAAACAGAGCTCTACTCTGACCCTGCTGCCTTGTACCTTGTCTCCGGTAATCTGTGTTTGCTCTTAAAGCCTGGGACCCAGACCCCTGCATCTTGCACCTGTTCCCAAGTCTTGGAACTGGACCCCTGGACCCTCAACCCTCCTACCTTGACCCTTGGATTGGAATTTAGGATATCTGAATCCCGACTGTTTTGTAGACCTTGCTCCTGTGTATTTCTTTACTTGTTGTCATTGTATTTGTATATCCTGGAAACGCTGGGTGGAGCAACAGTGCCAGGCTTTGCCCTGAATGTGACAGCTGGATGTCATCTGGCAGAGAGTTCCACGAGGCAGGGGTGTCTGGGTCTGCAGGCATCATTGGGGGCCAGCCCCCCTCCGTCACCGCCCTCCAAGCCAGCTCCAATCCTGGGCCACAGAGACTTACTGGTGAGAAGGCAGAGACGTCAGGGTGCATTGGTGCCAACAATGGGGTGATCAATGAAGAAGCAATGTGGAGGCCAGCCGATTCATTGCTGGCAGCTGACCTTGACCCATCCACCCACAGCTCTGAAGTAGCCGATGAAGCACAGCTGCAGGAAAGTAGCCCAGCAGGCTCCCCTTCCTTAATTGAACAGTAAAGGAAAAGGCTCCAACAAGACTTAAGAACACGCAGACAGAGTGCTCACCTCTTGGCTCAGCATCAGTTGCTTAATGATAGCAGTTTGGAGTAAGTGCAGGAGCACCTCTGCTATGTATTGGGACTGGAATATTCCAGGTCTGTTTCTGCCAGAGACTGGCTGAGCTTGGAGCTCTAGAACAAAAGCCCACCAGGACTCTGGAGGTGACCAATGGGGAAGTAATGGTTCTGATAATGGCCTATTGTTGGTAGTTGTTTGGGAAGTGGGTGGAGTTGCATGCTATTTAACAGGGTTGTTGCCTGGCAGTTTGTCTTTTGTCTTTGTCTTGTTCTTGCTGAATCCCTAATAACGCAGAGCTGATCACTCTGCCTGGGGTCAGACCATCCATGGAAGCCAGTATTTAACAACCTCCAAGCAGATGGCTGTAAATTAGGCTTGTTAAGGAATGCCTATATAACTCAGACTTGGAGAACAGCAGATTGTGGAAGCAAGTTGTCATAACCCAGTGAACTTTGTGACCACAACTCCTGTCTCTGCCTGCCTCCTGTGACCTTTGGACTGACCCTTGACTCTTCTTTTTGGACCTGCCTGAACCTTGCTGAACAATGACCTTGGATCGTCTTGACTCTGCTTTCCTGAACAATCCATGAATTCTGACTGCTACTAAACTGTTATTTGACCCTTGGACTGGACTCTTGACTGTGATCTAGCTTTGTTGCCTTGCTTGGTGGCCTTGCTCTGTTGCCTTACTCTGCCTGTATTCCAGGACAGGGTGGCTCAGGCATGACAAGGGGCCACTATCAAAAAAGCTCGTCCTTGAGGACAGTTGTGCCACCTGTAGGCTGGGTACCACCAGCACATCATGTGATGAAGAATGACTTGTTCTTGGGAGGACATATAGGGAGAGGCGGTCCTGTAGGTGTGAAGGTCCCAGAACATTTAGGGCAGAGGTGTTGAACTCATTTGTTACAGGGGCCAGATCTGACATAAATGTCACTTTGTTGGGCTAGGCCATGTGTGACATAAAATGTAATGCCAGGTACCAGAAATATTTTACCACACCCCTTCTCACAGCACCTAACTAGCCATCCTTTGTCAATATGCACAAGAAGTTTTGTACAGCACAGAGAGCTCTTGCCTGGCAATTAAGGTGCAACAACCAGAGACTCTTGTGGCTCTTTAAAGACTAACACATTTCAGAAGCTTTTGATAAGCTGGAGCATGAAAGGTTGCATTCCGTTGCTGCAAGTGCAGCAAAGACAAGTGGCCAAGTGGCATCAACCAGGGGGACCAAATAAGCCCTGCCTTAAAGAAACTACTATGGTCAACAGGCTTTGGGGTGGGGTGAGGTGGGGGTGAGGTAGCCACATGATCCCACACCTCCCACTATCAAAGTCCCAAACTCTGCAGCAAGTTTGTACCACAAGGGGAACTGTGATGCTCCCCAGCACCACAAGCAATCTTCAAGCACTGCTGCTCTCCAAAGATGCTAGCTCCACTTTAATTCCTTTTTGCAGGCTTTTTTTTCCAGCCAGCTCCACGGCATTATCCAACCACCCAAAATATTATTTCCCATGTGCAAGTGCACAGATGCACATCCACCGTCCACCTCTGCCATGTGCAAACCCAGTGTGCTTTTCTGAATGCCTGTTCCCATTTCTGACCATCACCTTGCTCCCCACTCCCCCAGTTCCAGCCTGTTACATAAGGCAACAGTTGCGTGCAGGGAGCCCATGGAGCATGCATGCATTTTTGGCTTCACCTCTTATTTAATCCTGTGTTGCAGAGGGAGGGAGAGAGGTAGAAGAGGAACTGCACATATTTATTGCATTCCAGCCATCTCATAGGCATCATTTTAGATCAGGGAATGTCAACTCCCCCCCACGCCCACACGCATTTGGTGGCCTTCAGGGCCGGCCCCAGGCTTTTTTGCACACTAGGCGAGGTTACTAGCCGACTACAACTCACCCCCATCCGAAAGAGATCAGTCCCCCAGGAGAAAATCGATTCATGACAGTGGAGGGAGGGCTCTCTGGCATTGCTCCCATGTGCGGGTTCTGCCCCTCCCTCCCCCCAAAGCAGGCCTTTCCCAGAATGCACCCCCCAAAGGTGCAGGAATTCTCCACCCGGGAGTTGGCACCCATGGCCAAGCATGATCCTTGCTTTCTTCCCTCCATCCATCCCTCCCTCCCACGTTCTCCGAGCTCAGGATTCCTCGGCGAGTGACTCACCTCCAAAGACCCACACTCCCACCACCCTCTGGCTGCTGCTGCACAGTTCTTCCATGCGGCTGGCAGCTCCTCAGTGTCCCTTCCCCAAAACAGACCTGTTATGTCCTGACTAGTGAACTGACTGTATTCTTTTCTATGTTAAGCTTCAAGTCAGGACCAGGATTGTAAACCTCGATAATCCTATTGGTTGTTGTAAATTTGTAACCAATCAGAAACTGTATAATAGTTATGGAGGGAACAAACCTCATTGGTCTTTATCTCTCTATTGTTATTGGCTGTTAACTTAAGAAGGGGCATGGCTTTGTTAGCCCGCACTGTTTAAAAAGGGAGCTGTGCTCCACTGTTTTGTCTGTGTTGACTGATCATCTTGTTGAGTTGAGTAAAGCTGAAATCACTGTTGAAATCACTCTCTTAATTAAGTCTCATACTTAACAGGCCCCTTCCCCCGCCATACAAAAGAGCCCTTCCTCTTCAGGCCTGCAGAGAAAAGAAAAAAGGCACCCGCCCCACCAGGAGGAGTGTCGCCCAGGCTGCCCTCTGCTGCACCCTCTGCAGCTCCCAATGGGGCTACTCAGGAGGAATGCAGTGGGTGGGCACCAGGGGGATCCAGCGCATCTCCGAAGCAGGAGGCTGGAGCTTCCACCAGGTCCCTTCTTCACCCCCTCCCCCCGAGGCAGCTAGAAGGCAGCAGCAGCCCAGCCTGGCTGAGCCTGGAAGTGGGGACCAGCACCCGCCCGGGGTGCCCCCTTGCCGTCCTCTGCCGTCTCCTACTCTGCTTCCGCCTCACCGGTGTCGGTGAAGGGGCACGAGATGTGGCCAATGGGGGGGCATTTGCTGCAAAGGCTGCTGCCACCACCAGCAGGCGCAGCAGCAGGAAGGGTGCCTGAGGAGCAGTGCCGGCCCTGACTCCCTCTCCATTCCAATCCGGCTGGTGGCCAGGTGGGAAGCGGGTGGGGAGGGGAAAGGCGGGCCCATATGCAGCTCTGCGCCCTTCTGGGATCTCTGACCTAGGTGGTCACTTTGTTGGCCTAGTGGGAGAGCTGGCCCTGGTGGCCTTATCAATGTTTTGTACTTTTTGGTTTTGGGGTTAGTAAGATCTCATCAATATACATTTTTTGTGTGTGATGTTTTTAAATTTTGGAATTGTAAACTATGGAGGAAGATGTTTAGTTCGACTTGCCAATATTTAAACTGGTGCTTTTGGTATCAGTTTGCTCTTCAAGCAATTACCATGTGATGTTATTTAACTTTATGCCCTGAAGTTAAGGGACAGAAGAAAAATAAGGGACATCTCTTTCTTTTACATGAATCATTGACAAGTGCCCTGCCCCTCTAGGGTTAGTCCCTCCTCCCTAAAAGCCATGCTTCAAGGTGCAGGCAAGATGGTGGCTGGTGTCAGCCAATGGGAACACAGTGACCATGTGTTGGCTTTCCCCCAATGGTGTAGCATCTCGCTGGGGGTTGAGGCGCAGTGCTCCCTCTAAGCTGAGCTAGCTCACAGTTTTTTAGCCAGAAGAAACTAATTTATGCAGTATCTAAATTGCTCACTCACAACTTTAATGCCAGTAGCTCACAAAGTAGAATTTTGGCTCACAAGACTCCACAGCTTAGAGGAGCATTGGTTGGGGGAGAGAAGAGTGATAGAAATTGTGGTAATGATGCTGGGGCAAGCTGTCCATCATGTTTTTGGTGTTTTGTACTGGAGGAAAAAAATACAGCATGCAAATTGGACTTTTTCCTGTGTGTGGTTGTGTTTTGTGGAAGGGAATACTTTGAAAACAGCGGTGGGGGCTGGGAACATGTGTGCAACCTGTACAAGGCAAATGTTTCTG
Source organism: Gekko gecko (assembly GCA_029375565.1). Classification (NCBI taxonomy): domain Eukaryota; kingdom Metazoa; phylum Chordata; class Lepidosauria; order Squamata; family Gekkonidae; genus Gekko; species Gekko gecko. Next base: position 223,200,208 of record JAPDNY010000002.1, read on the forward strand.
CAAAAGGTGATTAGGGTAGATCCCCCCCCCCGCGTGAGAAGTCTTCCCCCAAGAGTCCCCCACCCCAGACAGCCACTCAGCCAGATGGTTTCCACCCTCCTCTTTGCAAGCCCCACAGAGCAAAAGCAGCCAGGAACACTGGTTTGCAGCAAAGGAAAAAAAGTGTCCCCTTTTTAAAAAGTCAGAGCATGAGGAGAGACAGACAGTCCCGTCCCCCGGCAGCCTCTGGCAGCAAAAGAGGAGAAGCTGAAGCCATGGAGGAAGGGAAAAAACTTCCCCAGCTCCTTGCTTGAAAAAAAGAGAGAGCCCACCCCTGTGCCCTTTTCCCCAACAGATGAGAGAGAGCATAGACCCGTTTCCCTGACAGACTGGGGAGGCCCATTTTTGCCAGGAACAGAGCCAAGCTGGCAGGCAGTCTTAGAAGCAAGGGGAGAAACCAGCCCCCATTAGCAGAAAGAGAGAGAGTTTGCATCGGAGAATCTCCAGCCGGTTTAAAGCAGAGAGTCCCCTCCCCCTCCCTCCAGCAATTCTAGCAACAGAGGAAAAGCTGAAACGGGCACAGAGTGGCTGAAGCCAGGGGAGAGAGCAAAAATAAGCATGGGGAGGAGAATAAACAAACAAGGTTCCCTTCCCCAGCTCCCTGCTTGAAAAAGAGAGATGCAAGTACAGTTTAAGCAATCATCATGCAAGCAAGTTTTAACCCATAAGCGTAGTTAGTTTGCAAACAGCTTTTTTAAAGAAAGACAGGCAGCAAAATTAATTACTAAAAGCATACTTACCAGGGAAGCAGAGAGAATGCCATCTCCCCTTGCCAGAGTCCCCCAAACCCCCAAACTCCCAAACCCAGTCCTATTTTTTAATCCCTAAAAGCATGCAAAGACAGAGAAAATCCTTCTGAGCAAAGACACCTTTAAAAGTAAATGTTTTTACAGGCAGATGTATGTTGGAGAGAGGGCTTCTAAGTTTCTATCCAGAGAAAGCAAACAGCCCACCGCTCGGGGGCATGGTAAAGGTTCAGAGATCGCTCATTGGTCTCTGTTTTCAACCTGGGAAGGTTTGAGCTGTCCATTAACCAATCCGCAAACTATTCTCCAGCTGTCATTCTCCAGCTAGAGCCTTCCCCCACAGGCTCTGACTTTTTTTACTGTGTCATCACAAGACTTCCTGTCCCCCAGCCTTCTCCTGGGAGCCTGTGAAATCTGAAAAAAAGGGAGCCTGGAAATCTGCTTTGTAGGAAATTTTCTTTGCAAGGGAATGGGCTAGCCACCTACTGCACATTTTCCCACCTATCCAAAAAGTAGGGGAGACACAACCAGTCCACAAAAGCATCACATGCATAGTGCATGAAATCATCTTTCAGGCAGGAAATGAAATCCTAAGGAAATAAAAGTCACAATCTTCAGAAGAAAAAGACAGGATGTGTGTGTGGGGGGGGTCCTCAGGGAGGCCTGGGGGCCTCTCTAAGAAGCCCCATGAGCAGCAGGAGCAGTTTGGGGGGCTGCAGGAGCTATATTTGCACATTTTTGCCCAACGCCAGCCCTGCAAGGTATGACAGGGAGACCATCACTTTATTTTTTTTGCCCAACGTGTAGGGGGTGCCCCTCCCTCATCATAAGGTGTATCCCAGCAACATTTAAATGCTTCAATGAGTGCCGGGGGCTTGCCCACAAATCTCTTTTAAAATGGGAGAGGTAGCATCCTTCCCCCAGCTGGCTTGCGCATGCTGTTTCTGGCTTCCTCACACCATGGAAGAGGCAATTTATGAGGAAATTAATCCTGTGGAGACAGATGGGATTGCAGCCATGGAATAGCCCATTTATGAAGAAATGACGCTTGTGGCACCTGAAGGATCTGAACCTGCGAAAAAGGTGGCTATTGAAGAAAAATAAGAGGAAGAGGAAGGGGAACACTGTGTTCAGAATGTAAGAGAAGATGTAAGTAGCAGGAGGAAATGGGCTGCTGGGAAGAAGGTGACTGCAGGGGTGTAGAAAAACAGGATTGTCTTGTCTGTCTTGCAGATAGAGGATGAAGGATTATGTTAGAGGCTGATTGCGGATTTTGGTGATTTGTCATAGGAGAGTGAATGAAAATTGTTGTTCACCCTGTGGAGAAATAGCCTGGTATCAAGATCACAGTTGGTTGAGAGACGCTACCGTGAAAGAGGCAGCAGGCAAGAAATCTGGACAAGACAGGGGAAAAGAGGAGAAGGAAGAAATATGAGAAGTGTGTCCTGAAAATTTCATAGAGAAGGAGAAGGAAGAAAAATGAGAAGTGTGTGCTGAAAATTTCATAGAGGAGGTAAGTAGCAAGGAGGGGAGAAATGGGGAATGGAGGGGACCTGCTGACAGAGGGGGAAAAACAGGGTTGTGTCATCAGTCTTTCAGCTCCCATTTGCAGAAGTGCCTTGGAACCTATTGCAGCCATGGAATTGTGGAAGTTGTGCATAGGAAAGTGAATTCGTCCTGTTGTTATTACTGTGAAGAAATAGTGTATTACCAAGAACACAGCTGGGTAAGAGTGGATGCAAAAAGGTGGCAGCATCCCAGGGTGCAAGAATTATATCCTGATGTAAGGTTTTTTTAATGAGTCTGAGGATGTCTAGAGGTGAAAAGTGGAAACTTAGGCATGTACTTCTTTTTCCCTGACAGATAGGGAGGGTTCAGAAGTTTTCAGAGGTGGCAAAGGAATTTCCTGGAAAAGCTGATCTGCGTTGTTGCTCATACTGTTAGAGTTTAGCTTTCTTTCAGGGGTCATTTCGTAGAAAAAGAAGTGCAGGAGCTCATTTGCATAACTCATTTGCATATGCCACACCCCCTGACAAAGGGCAGGCATGCAAGCATGCCTGGTTCCCTACCTGATCTTCTCCAGGTGCTCTGCAGCTGCGGGGCACTTGGAGAAGATTGGGCAGGGAACCCAAGCATGTTTAAAATGCCTCTCTTTCCCTTACTCAAATGGGGAAGGGAAAGAAAGGCATTTAAATCTCCCCTCACTTTCCTGAGTTTCTCCACAAAAGCAGAGAGGCTCAGGGAAGAAAGGGGGCATGTCTGCCCGCCTCCCCTTCCCAGGCAGGCAACAGATACCACAACCAAGGCAGAAACCATGGGGAGGGGCAGAGAGAACTGCAACAGTGAGCTGAGGCAGAAGCCAGGGCATTGTCAGAAAGGCCTGCAGAAGGGCAAATAAGCCCAACAGCAGTCCAGACCACTTGGGAGGGCTGGGGAAAGCAGGGCCAGGGACTGAAGGCTGGCAATCTACCCCAGCTAACCCCCTGGCATAGCCAATAGGGCAGGAGGGAGGGTAGCTGGAGGAAGGAGCCATCCAATAGTCCAGTAGGAGAGACAGGGGGAAACCCAGTACACTCAGGGAAGGGGCAGGGTTATTTGGACTTTAAAGGGAGGTTCCTGGGGGAAAGCTAAGAAGGAGAGTAGGATACAGGTCTGGGGGAGAAAGAAAGAAAGAAAGAAAGAAAGAAAGAAAGAAAGAAAGAAAGAAAGAAAGAAAGAAAGAAAGAAAGAAAGAAAGAAAGAAAGAAAGAAAGAAAGGAAGGAAGGAAGGGACGAAAGAGGGACGAAAGAGGGACGAAAGAGGGACGAAAGAGGGACGGGATGAAAGAGAGAAGAGAGAAGTAAAGGAGGGAAAGAGGGAAAGAAGGATGGAAAGGAGGGAAAGAAAGAGAAGGAAGGAAGGAAGGAAAGAGATGGGGAGGGAGGGAGGCCTTCCCCAGCTCGCCTGCTTCGGGGGGCTCTCTTTAGATTTGCCCACTTCAGCTGGGGAAGACACGGGGAGGCATTTAAATGCCTCCCCGCTCCTTGGAAGGCCTTCCTTTGCTCACCCGCTGAGGTGGGCAGGCCAGGGAAGGTGGGGGGGGCTCTCTTTAGGCCTTCCCCGGCTTGCCCGCTTTGGCTCTTTGGAAGGCCTTCCCTCGCTCACCCGCCAAGACAGGAGGGGGGGCAGGGAAGGTGGGGGGGCTCTCTGCCCCAAAAGCACCCTTCCCCCACCCAAAGGTCAGCCTTCACCGCCACCCCCCCACACACCAGGCTCCCACCTTCCACCTGAAACAAGCTCCCCTACACCCCCAGGGTCCCACCAACTTACCTTGCCTTCTGGCTGCTGGTGGTGGTGGTGGCTGAAAGCGGAAGGAGCACGTGCTGCTTCCTGCTCCTCATGGCCCGACTGAGGGCTGCTGGGGGCAGGGCTTGCTGCATGTGCCTGCCACTGGGCTCATTACTGCTGGAGTGCTGTCCAGGGCACTCTGGCTGGAAATGAGCCCTGCTTACTTTCAAGATTCAGATGCTGAAAGTGATGATGAGGAAAAATCAGAAGATTTTGGGACAGGTACAGAGCATGAGACCTCAGGAGATTCGGGGGTTGAAATGAAGCATGAAGTCGTGGGAGGAGCAGAGGAACTGCCACCTCCTCGAGCACATACACCAAAGCCTGTGAGGGAGGCTGATCCCATCAAGGGAGAAGAGAAGCGGCTTGCATTCAGGCTTTATTTCCAGTATGGCAAAAGAGCACCCTGTTTGTGAATGTAACAAAACAAAATTTGAGCTAAAAATATGTTTTTCTTTTAAACAGGTGTGAGACGGTCCTGTTGATTTTACCCTTCTGGGCCAGTTGTGTTCATGAGGAGATAAACCCAGAATGTTGTTAATGCTGTGGCTTGATTGACCTGGCTCATAAGCTCAGACATGGAGACCTTGGAGTGGGTGTAGATTTGCCAAAGATGAGGGTGATCAAGATAGAGGAGTGACATCTGCACACTTTTCTGCAAGGCACTAGTTTAAATGTTGGCAAGCCGAGCTAAACATCGTCCTCTGTATTTTACAATTCCAAAATTTAAAAACATCACACAAAATAAATGTATATTGATGAGATCTTACTAATCCAAAAACAAAAATGTACAAAACATTGATAAGGCCTCCAAGTGTCCACAGCACTCAGTGGAATTTTGCCCCAATCTGTACATCTTTAGATACTACTAGAATAAAGCCAGATTTCAAATGGGAGGGCATTGGGGAGGGCACCTACAGAGAAGCCATGTGCTTGAGCTACCCCTCTTTCTTGTGGTAACCCTCCTTACTTCAATTGGAGAGGGAGCACAAGAGGAAACATGGGAAGGCAACCTGCAGAGATTATTGCTGTGTCCAAGCAGATGGGAGGGGGTGGTCTTTTAAGTGTCCTTATCCCAGGCCTTACATTGCTGAGGAGTGGAATTAAAGAAGCTACTTTCCTGAGCATTTAATACTGTAAGAATAACTTGACAAACAGTTCCTTGATTTTTAGATGCTGTCTTGTGACCCTAATTCTATACTCACTTATCAGTGAGTAAGTGGGAACACAAGGGGAATTACTTTGGCATAAAGAGGAGTAAAATCAGGCTGCGTGCCCATTTGGTGGTGGTGGAAAGTGCCATCAAGTTGCAGCTGACTTATGGCAACCCTGTAGAGTTTTTAAGGCAAGAGATGTTCAGAGGTGGTTTGCCATTGCCTGCCTCAGCATAGTGACCCTGGTATTCCTTTGTGGTCTCCCATACAAATACTAACCAGAGCAAAACCTGCTTAGCTTCTGAGATTTAAAAATGAGAGATCACGGGAGGAAGTGGAAATCCAAGAACAACATCTGTGACAAAAATAATGAAGAATCGATAAAGATATGTTTGCAAAATCATTTACTGTAGTAATTCTATAGAAAATTCTGTTTTATTATCACTCACACACAACGAATGTTGTGCAATGTAAATAATTCATTTACAGTAATTGCTTTATCTGAGAGTGTAGAAAACAAAATTCTTATCACTAGAAGGAAGAAGATACACATTCAATTATAAATGCAGCTTAAAATATCATCATAAACCATTACACTCAGAACTGTCACTTACATTTCTACTTATCAACTCTTGAAGGAAACATTCCATGTTGACTTTCTAATAACAGAACTCATGGTCTTCATGAAGTATTAGCTGGATTCTAGAAGCCAAAGGTAAAGTCTCCACTGCTAATTGCTACCAGCCATTGTCTGCCTATGCAAAACAGCATTTAAAGTGCTAGTGTAAAGTGCTAGTGTATCCATATATGTTTTTTTCTATTTATAAAAACCCAACTGTAAAATGCCATCTGTATTATTACTTTCATATATTAACAGTCTATATAAACATCAAAACCTTTTTTATCCTAGAAGTAAATACTCAGTGTCAAGACTTAGCAGCTGTAGCTGAACATTATAACTATGTTTAAAGTGACAGAGTGTGATTTTCAAAAACCACTCTGTGGGAACAATACCAGACATGAGGAGATTTACATTCTATGCCAAAGTTCTGAACTTGCAACTAACATAATACAGATATGATTATAGAAAACAACTAAGATCAAGTTCTGAGTTTAGCCCACGAGGTAGTAGTGAATTCAACCAGTATAGAAGAAGAAGATATTGGATTTATATCCTGCCCTTCACTACCCAAAAGAGTGTCAGAGTGGCTTACAAACTCCTTTCCCTTCTCCTCCCCACAACAGACACCCTATGAGATAGGTGGGGCTGAGAGAGCTCTGACAGAACTGTTCTTTTTCAAGAACAGCTGTGCCAGAACTATGGCTTGCCCAAGGTCATCTAGCAGGTGCAAGTGGAGGAGTGGGGAATCAAACCCGGTTCTCCCAGATTAGAGTCTGCACATTCAACCACACCAAACATAGCATTCTCATAAGAAAGCCAGTCCACAATAAACATCATCATAGAAGCTATTTAAACGTCGCTCTTGTACTATTCCCATAAAAAGATGAGGAAGGGCTGTGGCTCAGTGGAAGAGCCTTGGATTTCCATTCAGAAGGTCCCAGGTTCAATCCCCACTATCTCCAACTAAAACAGGGGTCCTCAAACTTTTTAAACAGGGGGCCAGTTCACTGTCCCTCAGACTGTTGGAGGGCCGGACTATAGTAAAAACAAAAACTATGAACAAATTCCTATGCACACTGCATATATCTTATTTTGAAGTGAAGAAACAAAACGGGAACAAATACAATATTTAAAATGAATTAAAGTTAAATCAACAAACTTACCAGTATTTCAATGGGACTTCCTTAGCCCCCGCCCCCAGGATGACATCCCCCCTCCGGCTGAAAGGGATCAGTCCCCCGGGGGGGGCCTTGTGGCACTGGAGGGGGGGGCTCGCCGGCATTGCTCTCACGGGGGGTTCTCTCCCCCCCCAACAGACCTTTCCCGGAATGCACCTTCCCCCCAAATGTGCAGGAATTCTCCACCCCAGAGTCGGCAACCGTGGCCGAGCGTGTCCCCCGCCTCCCTCCCTCCCTCCCAGGACCTCCCGGCAGCTGGGGGCCCCCCACGAGCGACTCCCTTCCTGGGACCCTTCCCCTTCGCTGCTGCTGCCCTGCCCAGCTGCTCCACGCTGCTTCTTCTCCACAGCCCCCCCATCCCTGGACACTCCGGCTGAACCCCACCTGGGCTGGAGAGGGGGAGGAGCCCGCCCCGCCAGGAGGAGCTCCGCCCGGGCTGCTTTCCGCAGCGCCCTCGAAGGCACCTCTCCCAATGGGGCTACTCGGGAGGAGGAGCCCGGCAGGCGGGCGGGGGCGCTGCTGCTGTGCTCCCTGAGGGGGCGGCGGCTCCGGGTGGAGGGGGGCTGGCATAAACACCCGGCAGGCCATATAAATGTCCTCGGCGGGCCACATGTGGCCCACGGGCCGTAGTTTGAGAATCCCTGAACTAAAAGGTCCAGGCAGTAGATGATGTGAAAGTCCTTAGCCTGAGAACCTGGAGAAACACTGCCAGTCTGAGTAGACAATACCTACCTTGGTGGACCAATGGTCTGATTCTAAGATTGCCAGCAGGCTTGGAGACAAATGTCTCATCCCTTTAATAGAGGCCTAATGTATGGAAATGGGCACCTTGATGTTTTCATAGCTGGACACCAAATAGCATCACCTGGTAAAAACATCCCATTCCAGCCTCTATTAAAGAGGCTGGGCATTTTCCCCCTAGGCAGTTAGTAACCCTATCTGACTCAGCATAAGGCAGCTTCATGGGTGTTCACGTTGTTTATTCATAAAAATATAAAATCCAGTGTGTACGTATGTACCCTCCTTAAAAGGAAACTTGTGCATTAAGTTTCACTTTATATAAACGGAAGTTAAGGCCTTTTACACAATCAGCCTAAGTGGAGTTACATCCTTCTAACTCCATTGACTTGAATAATCTTTTTTTTTGCCATCATTGTCACAGCTAACTTATGATGACCCCATGGAGTTTTCAAGGCAAGAGATGTTCAGAGGTGGCTTGCCATTTCTTGCCTCTGTGTCACAACCCTGGATTTCCTTGGTGGTCTCCCAACCAAAAACTAAGGGCCGACCATGCCCAGGTTCCAAGATCTGATGAGCTTGGGCTAGCCTGGGCTAGCCAGTTCAGGGCAGACTTAGCAGAGTGTAACTACCTTTAGGATTACACTGTAAGGCAGCAATCCTGTATACACTCAATTAGGATTCAGATCCACTGAACACCGTAAGATTTGTTTCTGAATAAACTTGCACAGGATTGGACTGTAATGCTTTGCATACGCAGCAAAATAATTTAGTTGCTTTCAGTGGAAGTAAAGATATTTGTTAGATCATACCATAAGACTATCATCTCAACCATACTTATTTGGGAGCAGGGTTGCCAACTCTGTCCCACCATGGGGCTTTGTACTGTTATGGTCTACATTAAAAACAGAAAGGAGCATGCAAAAGTCCCATCCTCCTGAAGAAGGGGCTAGTAGGGGTGGCTAAACTTGCTTAATGTAAGAGCCCCATAGAATAAGCGTCAGATGTTTGAGAGCCACAAGAAATGAACAAATATTACATTTTTATTGAAAAATGTGCACATTTACTTGTTATTAACATTAAATGAGACTGCCAAAAACAAAAGGGGTTGAAAACAAATGTTGGTAATGATATTTATTTATTCAATATTTGTAGGTGGGGCGGGCTTGAGAACGCATTTAAAGTTAAAGTTGCTTCCTTTCTCTGCTCCCTCCAACCTCAAGCCTAACCAAGGAGGGGAACACTGGCGAGGGAGGGAGGGAAGACGGATTGGGGAGGCATGCCTTCCTTCACTTCCCCAGCCGCCATACAGGGAGCCACACAATATGTGTGAAAGAGCCACATGTGGCTCCTGAGCCGCAGTTTGGCCACCCCTAGGCTAAAGAGTGCCCTCCCCCACTCAAGCAACTGCCATTCTACCATCAGAAGTTCAGCAGCATGTGACTCAGCCCTTGAGCCATTAAAGACCTCTCATCCTGAGAGGCAGGGTTAAAACATTCACACAGGAATTAGAACTAAAATGGGGGAGGGCACAGATGACAACAATATAAGTTTGTGTTGTATAGGTGGGCTTTTTCTTGGCTTCTGTTTAACAGTGTTTGATAAGTATGATACTTAGGCAGTTCTTAACAAAAGTGATTCCGCTTTAATAACGGCTCAGAACAAACAACAAACGTAGAGCAACAGGCTCTTATTTAAGCAGTGTGGGCTAGTATAGCCACGCCCACATTCAGGTTAATAACCAATGGTATTACAGAGATAACATCCAATCAGTTTGCTTCCATCCAGCACAATCCTTGTCTCCTGATTGGCCTGCTACACAGAGTAGCCAATCAGGTATTGTCATTCAGGATACCAGCATGTCAATGGGGATGAAATCCAAGTTCAGGACATAACTGTGTTGCATTGTGCTCATGTTTTGATATGTTAGATTTCTGGTCAGTTTTAACGTGCTTATTCTGTGATAAACCACTTTGAGCCATGAGAGAAAATGATATAGAAATACAGTCAAAAATAAAACATCTCCCTTCACTGACTTGCCATTTGAGGAAACATTTCACTTTCTGATTTCTGTTTACACAGCTTTTCAGAGCACAGGAGCCCTGCTGAAAAAGCTGACAATCCATTTTGAAAGTAGAGTGTAGATGCATTGGTACACAGCAAAACCCTAAAACAAAAGCCACAGCATACTTTTTATTAGGGCCAAACAAATGACATAAAACAACTGAATGCAAAACAGTGGAAAGAAAGATCTGTTATTTATAGGGTTGCCAGCTGTAGGCTTGGAAATTCCTGGAAATCTCAGTGTGGAGTCTGGGGAGAGACCTCAGTGGGGTATAATGGCAAAGAGTCCACCCTCTAGAGCAGCCATTTCCTACAGAAGAACTGTAGGCAGGTGTCAGAGGATCTGGAGTTCCCATGTGCCTTCTCAAAGATGATTTTATTCCGCTGTCCCCACACCTGGGACCCTGGAACAAATCTCCTTCTAGTACTTTAACATAGACTGGGTAGGACTCTTAAACACACAGCAGAACACACTAATAAAGCAATAAGCTTTATTGAAAGAAATTTTAAAAGTGGTTCAGGCTTAAACATAAGCAATATGAGTAGGCACCTATAAAATAACCAAGCCTAGCTTCCTACATATGTGTAGAGAGACAAACTGCAATGTCTTCAAATCAGTACCAGTAATAAAGTAACAGACTGCAATGTGTTCAGATTAGCATCAGTAACAATGCAACAGAGAGGAGATGCATCCAGATGGTTCTTGCCCCTCCCCAAAGCCAATATTGGGCCAGGCTAGTAACTTGTGACTTCTTACTTAGCCTCTTGTGTGTTACTTCACATGTTATTGTTCCCCCCCCTATATGTTTATTTTATTTTATCAAATACATTACACCACAAAACAAAAACAGATTGCACCAACGAACACCCACCGTATCCCACCCACCACCCTTAACATAAAGTAGGATAAAGTAAACCACATTATTATTGGATTATATCTTAAATTATACGTATTATAGGTATTATTTTAACAAATAGTTACAAATAGTTACATTATGCTTCCCTTGCTGTTATCATTATACAACTTACATATTTAACCTTAATGCTTCTATTATCATTGTTTTCTTTTCCACTTATTTTTTACATCATTTCTATTTACCCATTTATAGAATTTCATCCAGGTTTTTTCAAACTGTTCATTTGTCTTTCTTTTCAAATAAAAAGTGAGGTCATTTTCAACTGCCTCCAATATTTTAGTAATAACTTCCACTCGATTTGGTAATTCCGTTTTCCTCCAGTATTTAGCAAAGATAATCCTCGCAGCAACTATGATGTTTACTATACAATGTAAATCCTTTTTTTGAGCTCCATTTGGAAATATAGGTAACAAGACTATCTCTGGGGTAAAAGGGATAGAAATATTTAGACTTTTCTGAATCATTTCATGTAATCCCATCCAAAAATTTTAGCCTTCCAACAATTCCACCACATATGGAAAAAAGATCCTGTTATCTTTTGACATTTCCAACATAGATTAGAACAGGTAATATCTATTTTCGAAAGTAAATCAGGTGTTACCACCTGTGGAACAATTTATAAATATTTTCTTTGTATATACAGATCTAGTCATTTTTATATTTTTTCCCCACACTTGGGACCACTGATCAAGATTAATAGTATGCCTTATATTTTGAGTCTATTTTACCATAACTGATTTGACCTCTTCATCATGCATCTTATCCTCTAAAAGTAGTTCGTACATTTTCAAAATAAATTTCTGATTAGTATACATCAAGATCTTATCAATTTCTGTAAATTCATTGTAAAAACCCAGTACTTTATCTTTTGCATATCTGGACTGAATCTGTAACTTTTCCCACCAGTTACCTTCTGGAGATTTTTTCAAATCTCGTTTCTTATCTAATAAATCATCATATCTAATCATATTTTCTCTAGATAGAAGATTTGGATTCCTCAGCGCTTCTAACTGTGCTACCCATCTCAGCGTTTTCATATAATTTTTTTTCTTTATTTGATCCCAAATTCTTATTAACAAAGCACTCAACCAGTGATTTTTAAAATATTTATGAGATTTGGCTTTGTCATACCAGGTAAATGCATGCCACCCCAGAAGTAAATCATGAGCCTCTAACTTTAAAAGTCTTTCATTATCCAGCACTATCCAGTCTTTGACCCATGCTAAGTCTAATGCCTTATAATATAAATGCCAATCAGACAGGGCAAAACCCTCTCTTGTACTCTTGTCCTGTAATATTTTTAGCTTAATTCGTGGTTTTTTCCCTTGCCAGATGAAACTTAATGTTAACTTACCTAGCTCTCTAAAATGGCTTACATTTTTCAGTACCGGAATTGTTTGAAAAAGGAAGAGAACTTTGGGTAATATCATCATTTTTTATGGTAGCTAATTGAAGATTTTTCCATTTCATTAAATCTTTCTTTATCTTTTTGAGGCATACACCATAATTATCCTCAATTAGGGTATTGCATTGATTGGTTACATTTATTCCCAAATATTTAAGTTTTTTGTGAATTCCTATTTCAGTTAACTTTTGTAAATCATCTGTTTGTATCTTGTTCATATTTTTCCCTAACATATTGGGTTTTTTTAGATTAATTCTCAATCCAGCTACTTCACCGTATTTTTGTATAACTGAAATTAACCTAGAAATTGAATTAGTTGGATTATCCAAAAATAAATACCAGGTCATCTGCAGAAGCTAAAAGCTTATATTCTTGGTCTTTCATTCTTAAACCCCTTATTGAGTCATCTTTTCTAATTTGATCATTTAAGACTTCCAGTGTCAGGATAAACAGAAGAGGTGAAAGCGGGCAGCCTTGTCTGGTGCCTCTATTTATCTGAATTGTTGCTGTTAAATCTCCATTTATATTGATTCTGGCTTTTTGTTCTTTGTAAATTGCACCAATCATTTTATCCCAACTTGTGACAATAATTACAACATAAAGTTCCAATCAACGTTATCAAAGGCTTTCTCCGCATCTAAGAAGATCAAGGCTAGTTGTTTCTCTGAATGCACTTCATAGTATTCCAAAACATTTAATATCAATCTTAGGTTTTGTTGTATCTGCCTATTTGGGAGAAAGCCACCTTGATCCTGATGTATCATTTCTGTAAGGACCTTTCTCAATCTAGAAGCTAAAACCGAGGTAAATATCTTGTAATCCACATTCAACAGATAGATTGGCCTATAATTTTTTTCTTTCTGACTCATCTGTATTTGGTTTATGAATTAAAGATATCAATGCTTCCTTCCATGATTGGAAGGTCCTGGTGTTTTCCCTTTTTTCTGTTTTTTCAAAGCTTCTGTTAATTCTGCCATAGTTATAGGTTGATTTAAAATTTTCTTTTGTTCCTCTGAAAAAGATTTGGGTTTATGTTTATTTAAATAATTTTGTATTGCTTGTTTTGATATTTCGGTATTTTTATAAAATTCTTGGTAATAGCTCTCCACAATTTTCTTTAGGTCTTCTATTTTGCTTTTTATCTCCCCTATTCCATTTTTAAGATTTCTTATTATCCTTTTTTGTGATTCTTTCCGAAGTCTGTAAGCTAATTATCAAGAGGGCTTATTTCATTTTCGAAATGATATTGTCTTGCATATTGTATTTTCTTTGCTACTTCTTGCGTTAGCGGGCAATTCATCTGATGTTGCAAGATATTTAACTTGATCTTTTTCTGTTTGTTGCCTATGTCCTGTTTCATTTCTCTATCTTGTTGTTTAATTTGTTCTTGTATTGAATTGTACTTTTTCTCTCTTTGTGTTTTTTGGAATGCTGCTTCCTTAATCATTACGCCTCTTGCAAACTCTTTAAAAGTATCCCAGACTGTATTCATTGAAATTTCTGGTTGAATGTTTTCTTGAAAAAACATCTGAAATTCTGCTTTAGATTGAATTAGAAATTTCTCATTTCTTAATAATGAGGTATTCAATGTCCATCTTGACCTTTTCAGAGTGTCTTGTAATTCAATGGTTACCGGATTGTGAGCCACAAAAGATGCAAGTAATATTTCTGCTTCCATGCTATCCTTCATCAGTGTGGCCGAGGTCCAGACCATATCAATCCATAGGATTTATGCCTAGCAGAGTAGAAAGTATAGCCCCGTTTCAAAGGGTTTCTAGCCTTCCATGCATCTATTAAGCTGTGTTCCTCCATTATTTTATAACAAATAGACAGTATTTGACTGCCCCAATGAACTTTCTTTCTTAAGGATTTTTGATCTAATCTCCCTATCCCCCACCCGAAGTGTGCATGCGCACAAAAGCTTATACCTTGAATAAAACTTTGTTGGTCTTAAAGGAGTCACTGGACTTGAACTTTATTCCCCGCCCCAGATAGGTGTAAGTTAAATTCATAGGAAAAGTAATTGCTGACCCCCTCACCAGGGTAAGCTAATCAAGAACATGATCCAAAAGATGATTCTTGAAGAAGAGCAGGGCTCTCCCCTCCCATATTAGTGTAATCAAGAAAGGTTGCTTTGATATTCCAAACTGCAACCCTTTTGGCTTGGGAACAGCAGAAGAGTGATAAGCATTTGACATAGATTCTGGTGGGTAGCCATGTTGGTCTCAAGCAGCAGAACAAAGTTTGAGCCCAGTGGCACCTTTAAAATCAACAAAGTTTTATTTAAATTTTAAGCTTTTGTGTGGATGCATATTTCTTCAGATACCTTGAATAAAACTTTGTTGGTCTTAAAAGTGGCACTGGACTCAAACTTTGTTCTTCAAGCATTTGACATGAAACTCTCCCCAGTGTTATTCTTCATGCTTGGATGGCACAAAATGAAATAAGCTGTTACTTTAAATTCACAACAGGACCAAATGCTGATGTTTTAAAACTGTCAGGTTGATCAATACTGAGGTGACCATATCTCTTGACAGCAGGTCCTTAAACCCATCCAAAAGGCCCTTAGAGATGTGGTCACCTCAACTGATTGGGTGTTCCACAGATGGGGAAGTGTGGCAGAGAGGGTCCTTCCTTGGGCTCTAGCCAGCCAAACTTCTGACAAGGATGTTCGCTAAGGAAAGCCTCCTCCTGTGCAGATCTCACATTGTACAATAAAAGCACAAAGCATGCCAGTCTATAGCTGGTAGCTCCAGCTGAGTTGGGGAACTTACACCTAAACAAATCTGGTTCCACTAATGGTATATTTTGCTTTTCATATCACTATGAATGGCTTTAAATTGTATACAGAGTCTGTCTCACTCTGTGCCCCAAACAGTTATTCATTGCACTGTTGGGGGGGGGAAGTACCGAAATGTCAGGACTGAATCGTGGCTTATTTATTTAATATAGCCACGAAGGGAGGGACATTTCTAATAAAACGTAGATCTTAGATCTAAGCAGAATTACACCCTTCTAAAGTCCATTTATGTAAATAGCCATTCAACAAGAAAACCTTTGTTCGAATGTTAAGTGAGAAATCATAATACTGTTGTACCTAGCATTGCTCAATGGTTTTTGTCTCAAATGAATACTTTTAATTTCTCTGAGTGCTGAAAATTTCCAGGAGGTGACACCAACCTAGCTAAGAAGGGGGTCACCTTCCACGAGTTCTAATGAGCAGTTAAACAAAGTAATAATTTTACCTATCTCCTGACAATTAGCATCCACTGAAAAAAATCACAATTGTGAAAGGACATTAATATTTTGTCCTACGTCCTGGCTCCAGTCCACTTAGGCCAAACCCATTTACACTGATATGATACCAGCCTCCCAACAGAAGTCTTCCTCCCTTTTAAAGAAAGTTTCATGCCTCAGCACCATAGCACTTTTATGGCTATTGTGTATGTGCGTGCACACACACACTAATGTGGACAAAGCTTTAGTTGAAGTTTTGGAGGCAATCTAGGATAGAAAGTTAAAATAGAATGTGTGCTGTTTGCTTTGGGCTCTTTGAAATTGCCAAAGGTAGCTGTCAATGTTCCACCTGGATGGTCCAGGCTAGCCTGGTCTCAACAGGTCTCAGAAGCTAAGCAGAGTCAGCCCTGGTTAGTATTTGGAAAGGAGACTGCCAAAGAAGTCCAGGGTTACTACACAGAGACAGGCGATGGCAAACTACCTCTGTTCCTCGCTTCCCTTGAAAACCCTATGTGGTCACCATAAATCATCTGCAACTTTAACAGCATTTTCCTCCACCACCAGGTATAAAGGTTCAAGGTTTGCATAGTCTTAAAACCACTTTACATGGGGCAGAGACATTGTTGACAGTAAAATAGATACTTTCATGTTTTCATCTAACATTGAAAAGAAACAACTTAAAGAAAGAAATCTGGCTAAAAATAAACAGGAGGCTTATGGCATTTTATAACTAACACAATTTTATTCCATCATAAACTTTGGTGTACTGAAGACTCTAGAACCCAGTTTGGTGTAGTGATTAAGTGCACAGACTCTAATCTGGGAGAACCGGGTTTGATTCCCCACTCCTCCACTTGCACCTGCTGGATGACCTTGGGCAAGCCATAGTTCCGGAACAGCTGTTCTTGAAAAAGAGCAGTTTCTGTCAGAGCTCTCTCAGCTTAACCTACCTCACAGGGTGTCTGTTGTGGGGAGAGGAACTGAAAGGAGTTTGTAAGCCGCTCTGAGACTCCTTTGGGTAGTGAAGGGCGGGGTATAAATCCAATCTCCTCTTCTTCTTCTGTTCAGGTGCTGTGAGCAGATTCTCTCCATATAGCATCTGAAGAAGGGGGCTCCCATCCACAAACACTCAGAGTGGAACAGAATGTTTATTTTTATGGTGCCACAAAACTCCTGCTTATTTTTATGGTGCGACTAAGACAAGACTGGAACTAAACAGGCTAATGATGACAAATTTAACACAAATGATAATACTCTAATAAAATAAGCAACTGAAGGGATGTACTAAAAGGAAGGACAGGATTGCCCATTGGAAACAATGGGAAAGACTTGAAGGCCCATTGGAAATAATTCCCATTGTTTCCAATGGGCAATCCTGTCCTTCCTTTTAGTACATCCCGCAACTGAAGCTCTTTCCTAGTCTCCTGTATTTCTTAAAGGTACCCCCCCCGCCAGCCCCTTTCCAGCAGTCTCTCCTTGTGTCTTGCCCTGCCCCAATAGAACTCTCCTGTCACTCACTTGTACTTCATTCCGGTACTGTAAAATCCGAATCACAGTGATAGTTTGGCCAGGAAATATTTCTGTTCTGCAAAGTATCCATGGGTAGACCAGGACTAAATGGATGAGAATGAGGGGAGACAGTCTGCAGGATGCCCTTCGCAGACTGAATTTGCCCACAATGCCCTGAGCTCCATAATACGGTCCTATTGTAAAGGACATTACTGATTTCCCTTTTCAGATCCCACGGACGAAGCACTTTCTCTTAATCTCACTGTATCTCATGACCGTAAACAGTCAGATAAAAATCCACACATTTAAAATTACGGTACATTTCCCCCAGTGATCTGTGAAACAGATAGCAAATATACTCCAAAACAAACCTCGGACTATTCTGGTTCAATCTCAATCAGCAAGTACCCGCGCGTGCGCACTAAAACCATGGAGACCCGATTACAGAAAGCTGAGCGCATGTGCTCTGGGCCTGTACACCTTTTCTTTCCTCCCGGTCGGTTTGCTAGCTTTCTAAATTCACGCCTGCGCTGTTAGTGTTAGGACTTCTCATTCTCTTCGCTCACAGTGTCGCGAGAGTGGCGTGTGAAGGCCATAGCGGAAGCTGGGCTGCGGTGTTCTTGCTGAGGGCGGGGGAGAGGAAAAGGAAGCCCAGGAGGGGAAGGAGAGGGGGCCGCTGGTAGCGGAACCCCCAGCAGCTTTACGGTAAGCTGGAGTTGGTGCAACGGGCAGGTGATCATGGGGGGGAGGGTTGATGCTGTTTCGGAGTCGCTTCTGACAAAGAGGGCTGGGCTGGCGTCGCCCCCCCGGTTGTCAAGGGGCCCATCTCCGCTTTACCTTAGGAAGCGTGCGCCTCTGCTTTGCATTTGGGGAAGAGCGCGTGCTTGCGCAGTCCTAGGCTCCCAACTCTGGAACTCTGCCGTTGCCTTCTAATGACTGTTCTAGTAGTTCTTGACATTAGATCAAGCGAGGCGATAGTTTCGATCGACCCTCTTGTTTGCTACTTTTTTGGAGGGGAAAGTGCTCTGGATATGTTCATAAGGGTACCTAGCTGTTTTCTTGTTCCTACTAAATGAAATACTGCCTTTACCTACGCTTACAGAGAAGCGGAAGCTGTTTTAAACATAATCTTTCATAGGGAAAAAAGGTCAGAGGGGGAAATACTGAAAGCAAGCGTTTGAGTTACACTAAGTTCTTATCCGTATAACCCGATCCTGTGCCTCTCAGGAAAGTGCCGCTGAATCACTTGGAACTTTTTACATAAGTGCTTTTTGTCTTGCTGCCCTATCGTTGAACTAACGTTTTGGGAGACTCCAGACACGTGCATAGATACACAACTCAGGGTTGATCTAGAGCAAGTGTAATAATAGGTACTGTATTACTATGATAATCTGTGAGCAGCTGAGTATTGAATGCCTGAATCTGGGAAAAAGTTCTATGCAGTTCAGAAGATTGTGTCTATTATATCTAAGCTCCAAAAAGAGGGAATAGAATTGGTTGATCCCCTCCCCTCCCCATGTTGACTAAGTAGTTTAATTAGACACTGTGACCAGACATTTAGGCCTGTGCTACTTCACAGAAGCCATGGTTCAGTACTTAAAGATCCCCCTCCACATGTCTCTCATCATTTAGTGTATCCAGAAGTAATAATATTATTCCCCCCTCCCTGCATTGAAATAAAGAAGATTCATTGTAATTAAATCCACTAAGTAAGTCTGCAATACTAGTTCACAAATTTTAACTAGTGTGCTTGTTCACTTCAATAATTTGTGGGATTACATTCTGAAAACTGGCTATTGAACATCTGTTACTGGCATAAAGAAGGAAATGGACCATTATTCTTGCCACTGAAGATTTTGCCAAACTTTCTCAGATGGTAATGACAGCTATTTTGTTTACTCAGAAAAGGGTGGTGGCTTTTGCTGTCCTTCTTTGAAGGCCAGTTTTCCATGTAGTTGTTCATAGAACATGGTGGGTGCCACAGAGACCATAAACAAGAGAGTGGTGTAAAGGCTCGGTGTGGAGCTAGCCATTCATATCTAGCAAAAACTGGTAACCCTTTTCTAAAAGGAAATTCTTCCTGTTATCATCTGTTTTGTATAGGAGAGGCTGAGTTATGAATCTGTTGAGCATATGATTTTTTTGTATATTTCTGAGATACTGCCACATTGAAGATTCAATTTGACATGAGTTATTCCTGAGCAAAATGCATAGGATTGATTTTCCTCTGTAGGCCAGTTGGGCCACACCTTCAGAAGGTTGGTGTGGCTCAACTGGCCCCAAAAAGTTTGAGACTAGTTCAAGAGCAGAAAATGGAAATGCCTGTAACTCTTACCTTGGAAGTTTTAACCAGTTCATGTACTAACCACTAAATGAACATTCAGATTAGCTTGAATGTTTCAGGATTTACAGCACCATCTTAAGCAGAAAGTTAGCTCTGTTATCTGACACTGTATGCTATTTAATTGTTTGTTTTTAACTGTTTACAGTTGCTTGTTTTTAATTTTACATGATTAAGCGGGTTTCCGTAGTTTATGTATAACTATTTAGAAGTGAAAAGGGTGGCAGCAAGACAGTTTTGTCACAATACATAGCATGACAATCAAGGAAACATACCTGAAAGACAAACTGGCTCCTTTCATTATCTTACTGTTTATTTAGCATGAAACAAATAGTCTTTAGAGTTACTTCCTTGTGTAGTCCATGTCACTGGAATGTTGACTTTTTCCCTTCAAAGGGAATAGTTTGAAATGTTTCACTGTTGGCCGCTGAATAGTTAGAAATGTGAACACATTGCCAAATAAAACCTTCTTGAATTGATTCACATATGCCTGTGTATTGCTGGAATTATCAGATAGAAGATTTAACATGGATGATGTAGCTAACTCAGTTGAAAGGCACTGTATTAAAAGTGATAGGAAAGTTATCTGTAATGTCTCATTCACACAGATACATCACATCTTGATACTCAAATGAGCATGCATTTATGAATTGGCTTACAAACACTGTAGTACCCATCGCTCAGAGAAAAATGCGTCTTTTTAGTTGCTAAAGGACTGAACCAGGGAATAAGAAGAATATTATATGGCCTGATTTCTAGTTACTACTCCACTGCATGGTGCAATATGACATAACTCCACACTTTCACAAACAAGGGGTAAAGGAGTTGTGTGCTTCCAATTTACTTCTGTGTTCCACTGAATACCTTCTGTTTGTACACCACTTTGTGGATACGTATCTGCTGCTTAAATATTGGAAGGCAATTTGAGTTGTATGTCTGGCTTGCATGAAAAAGTTACTTGCCCCAGAATAATGCCTCTTACAAGACGCTCTGAGGCTGTCTTATATTGATTTTTTAAAGTTGGTTTTCCCCAAAAAAATGATCTGTCTTCCCCTCCCTGTTCAGTTTTGGGTTGAGATGATTATAGTGACTTTCCAGTCTGATGAAAACTGAGAAATGTATGACCGTTAGCAGTCTTGTGAGGAAATGTATCTCTACTTCCCTTATCAGGCTATTTGTTAATTTCTATAACAAATACTGTTGTGCCATAGTCAGCTCTGAGATTTTCTAGAATGTCATCTTTGCTATTTACTGTGCCAACCCTAAGTACATGCAGCCCTCATTACATGTGATATTAAAGACCTTGTAAGCAATTTCCTGGTAAATCTGTAGCTTTCCTTGTTGACTTTAGTAATGAAACAACCTTTATTTCAGTGAATTTTGTGTATATGATAGTTTGCATGCCTTGGCAGCCGTGTTTCCTTTTTTAAAAAAGTACTGATGAAATTATAACATACCTTGCTGGGCAAAATGGTAAATATGATTTTTTTTAAAATCAGCTTTTCATTGGAGTCTTTGTAGCTGTTCTGTTTAAATTTTTGCCTTAGTGTTGTCTTCATCAGTGGCTAGTTGCCATTCAACCCACAGCAAAGTCCCAACTGAATTCAGTGATATGAAAAAATAACTTAAATTAAAGTGTTTTGGCAGAAGTAAATTGGGGATTGAGTTGTTGTTATGTTCCTGTTTATGGTCAGTTTTAAACACTTTCAACACACGCTCTAATTTGTTCATTGTATACAAATGTAGCAGGCAGTATACTGCTGCATAATGGATCAACACTTTCAAATGAGGTTGTTAATGGACAACAGTGACAATAACCTTTTTAGATATCTGCTCCAGATTGCCCAACACAAACTGGAAAACTTCTCCCTTTCCCCCATTTTCCTGTGTATCACAGAGATGGGAGGTTCCTTATTTTGTGCTCAGCAGAATTTGTAGACTCTGTCCCTGCCACAGGTTCTCTGATATCTATAAAGGATTTAGGGGAATGGAGGAGTCGGTTTCTAGATCCAAAAGCAATGAGAAAGTATATGAGGACTTGTGATGGATGGAATCATTGATGACTACAAATGATGTTGTGCTACCAAGGGCAGTCAGAATGTACAAACCCTTGCATTCAGGGTGGGTTTTTGGAAATAAAGGGTTTTTTTAACTTAAGAGAACTTTAGAATCATCTAAGAGTAATGTGAATGTTTTTCCAGGAACGTATGTTTGAGTTCATT
Source organism: Gekko gecko (assembly GCA_029375565.1). NCBI lineage: Eukaryota > Metazoa > Chordata > Lepidosauria > Squamata > Gekkonidae > Gekko > Gekko gecko. The sequence continues at coordinate 223,221,708 of JAPDNY010000002.1, forward strand.
GTGTAATTTCAAAGTGCTTGTGACTTGCAAGGCATGCAGGCTTCCTTGGGAGGTGGTGGGCTCTCCTTCTTTGGAGGTTTTCAAACAGAGGCTAGATGGCCATCTGACAACAATGCTGATTCTGTAAACTTAAGCAGATCATGAGAGGGAGGGCAGGAAGGGTTGCATCAGTGCTTAGTTCTTGTGGCCCTTTCTTACATGCCCAGGGAAATGCTGATCACCACTTTGGGGTCAGGAAGCAATTTTTCTCCAGGCCACTTTGGCTGGAAATCCTGGAGGTTTTTTGTCATCTTCTGGGCATGGAATAGCAGTCACTGGGGATATGGGTGGGGAGGTATTTGTGAATTCCCTGCCTTGTACAGGGGATTGGGCTAGATGGCCCTGGAGGTCCCTTCCAGCTCTGATTCTGTATAACAATGTACAGGCATTTGTTTTGTTGCTGTTTTTCAGTTCTAGATTTGCAAAACATGGCTGTCTTCACACTTTTTTTGGCCTTTGACTATCATTCTTTCAGCTCCTTTACCCTCAACTTCCCAAAGGTTTCCAGCCACCATAAAAGACTCTGCCATTTCTCTATTGTTGACACTTTCACAAGAGAAGTGATACCATTTTTCTTTCTTGCCTCTTCCCAAAATCTACTTTTTCCATGAAGGCTCTAGAGAGCCAGCGTATTGTAGTGGTTAAGAGTGGCAGACTCTAATCTGGAGATTCCCCACTCCTCCTCATGAAGCCTGCTGGGTGACCTTGAGCCAGTCACAGTTCTCTCAGAACTCTCTCAGTCTCTCCTACCTCACAAGGTAACTGTTGTGGAGAGAGGAAGGAGATTGTAAGCTGCTTTGAGACTCCTTAGGGTAGAGAAAAGCAGGGTATAAAAAACAACTCTTCTTCTTCTAGATCCCTTAGTTTCCCCTCTTTTACATGAAACTGAAATGGATGCATATTTTCCTGTATTGTTCCCACCACCTTTGCTTGTCTATATTTGTATAGAGACAATTTTTAGATTGTAAGCTTCTTGATGCAGGAGCATTTAATTATTTATTATTTTAAATTTATATCCCGCCTTGCCTGCAGGTGCAGGCTTTTCAGTATTCCAGTTAAATTAATATCTAAATGCAAATGGGTAACTATCAAAGAAAGCAGCAATAGCACTATAAGACTTGTTTCAGTAGCATTCAGTTTAGCTGGAACACTTAGTGGTGCTTGTTTTTAATTTTGCCATAGAATCAAGTGCCCCTCTATGTTTCCAAATATGTGGTTGTAATCTTACGCTCACCAGTTAGATTTGTCTGATTACAGTAAGATTTTCTATAAAAGAAACATGGATAGGATATACTTTTACTGCCTTCAGTAAGTGGCAACTTTGGAAGGGAAGGGGAGTCAGCACACATTTGCTATACTTCTGATGCAGATAGGGTTGCCAAAAGTGTGGAAATAAAATGCCCTTCAATAAATATGTAATGTGTTGAAATAAGCAGTTGAAGCTTTTCATGACATGGAGGTCAGTAACACCCCATAAAGTCTCTAGTAAGGGGACAGGATAATTTTTCTCCTTGGTTAACAGAACAGAGTTTGAGTCCAGTGGCACCTTTAAGACCAAGAAAGTTTTATTCTGCGTATAAGCTTTTGTGTGCATTCACACTTCTTCAGATACATTGAAATGGAGTCACCAGCCGGGTTGTTGGCAACTTGAGAAGCAAGCCATAGAGATGTATTCTCTCCAAAATGTATTTCAGTTGCAGACATATTTTGCAGCATACAAATCAAAACTTAGCTGCTGGGGGGCATTTTTTCCATTTAGTACAGCTGGAGTTTATCTGTTTTATCATATTTTTCATTCTGTAAAGTGTAAGCATTTCCCTGCTATATCTTTATTTATTTATTTATTAGATTTATACCCCACCCTTCCACATGGGCTCAGGGCGGCGAACAAGAGGCAGCAAGCCACACATTGCCGATAACACATGGGGGCAATGACATATAAAATACTTAAAAGCATTCATGCAAGCCTTAAAAACATGTAATGCTGTTCTCTCCCATGCAGCAGTGACATACCACTACAACATTCACCTCCTTTAAAAAAAAGACTGAACCTGTAGTGCAGCTAATTGTAGCAGTGTAAAATGAACTTAGTTCATAGGAAATACTTGCCCTCTTAAAAATGTACTTGTACCATTAAGGTACTAGTAGTGCAGAATAAGAATTATGTCTCTGAAGTTTGTACATTTTTTTTTTTGCCATCAAGGGTTTTTTGTGTGTGTTTTCAGCTTGTCTGGTGAATGACAGGCATTCCCCCTAAGGAAACTCTTCTTCACATGCAGTGTTTAATATTTGATCAGTAGTAGTGTAAATACTACTGACTAGTTGTTTGAATTTTAAATTTGACTAAGCAAATGGCAGTTTGATGGGGCACACTGACATCCCTTGCTCTTAAAATATCATGGCATTCCATTGTAGGTTTCTTCTATTTCAAAACTGGGGTCTGGTTTTTAGAATATGCACCTGTTTAAGGACAGTCTTTTACACAGCTGTTCTGCTTTTGTAACTGGTGGTATGTATGACTTATGACTGTCTCCGGTGAGATCAGAAGTAAAACTGTTTTTTCTGTGAACAGTAGTGTTTGATGTAGCCAGTGTGGGGTAGTGATTAGGGGACCCAGATTCAAATCCCTACTCATGCCGCAGAATCTCACTGTGTGAGCTTGAGCCACTGGTGCTGTCCTCTCTTTTAGCCTGATCTACTTAACAGGGTGGTTTGTTTATTAACAAACAAAGCTTCTCCCTGTGTTGCTATCTCCCTTCCTTGTAAGACAGGCTTCCCGAAAGCTTATCAATACATATTTTGATTGTAAATTAATTACTACCTCACAGCCCCATTGGTTGATCGGAGGTTTTTTAAAAAAATGCTATTTAGTATACTAACTCTTCATGCTTAAGATTGTTCTGTTAGAAACGAGGAATGCCCAGTCTAGCTTGACAGAAACTTGGGGAAACCCCAGTCCTGAGTAAGACCATTTAGAGAGTGTCATGTGTTTCAAAATCCAGAAACTGCAGACGTGGGTGGAGATTGGTGGCTGTTTAAGATTTCTCTTGAACAGACTAGACTCCGTGTTGGAGAGAAGTCGGGGGAGGGGGTGCGGAAGTTAGGGCTAAAGGAGCGATTGCAGCGTTTCTTCTGGGAAATGGTTGGTTGGGGAGCCGTAAGCGCATGTCTGGGTTTAAGCGAGTTCCCGGTCTCTGACTTCGGAAGCTAGGGATGATCCCTTAATCGATGGGGAGCTGGCCGGCATTCGCTTCTCTACTGCCTGGCAGTGGAGCCCGGCTTTGTTTGTCTCTGCCTTCTTGCCTCTGGAGGAAGAGGGCGAGAGCACAGAGCCGCATCCGCTCTATAGGAAGGCTTGCTGGGGGTGTGGGGAGGGGCGGACTGCGTTTCTGTCTGTTGGGTGGCTGAGTGGGAGCAGTGCGAACGGCGGTTTCTCCTCGGCGCTGCAATTGGCCACGGCAAGTGTCATTCAGCGCTTCCAGGCTGTGCCCGGAGAAAGAGGGAGAGGCTGCAGAAAGAGGAAGCGGCAGACTGGAGTTGAGCCGGGAGGTCGGAGAGGTTCAGGGCGCGGCCTCTGTCATTGATTCGGGCTGTTCGCCTCAATGTTCCTTCTCTTCCTTTCCTCCTAGGGCGGATAGGCCCTCGCTGCCTTCCCCTGTATGTAAAAGACGGAGCCAGAAGTCAAGCAGAAAGCAGGAGCACGGAGAAGAGTGTGCAGGCTGAACCGGGAGTACCCGGAGAAGGATTCGGGGGAGAGCCGTTCCAATCCAGCCCCACCATTGCTGTCCACGACCGGCCCGAGCATGGAAGCCATCGCCAAATACGATTTCAAAGCCACCGCAGACGATGAGCTCAGCTTCAAACGGGGGGATATCCTTAAGGTAAGGCTGAGCAAAGATTGCCCTCTTGAGGCTTTCTGTGATACAGTTGTTCTGTTTCTTTGGAGACTCCATCGGATCATTCTTAACATTCAGTGTCAGAATGAAAAGGCTAAATTGGTCTGCTGTCTGCAGCTTTTTATAGAAGCACTTTTCCTAGGCTTTGGATATTTATCAGTCCAAATGCTGGGAGATGAAGTAATGTAATTGCACCATTATGGTGTAGATTTTCTGCAGCACATGATTCTTTTTTTGATCCTGCTTCAAACTCTCATGTTTTAGTCACAGTACAACTTAATTCCATGCTTTCTGATTGTGTGTCAAAGCTGTCTAGTACTATTATTCTGGTATATTTCTGTGGGTGGAATGAGGATTTTAAACTTCAGTCTCTAGAGGGTTTCCTGAGTTAATTCTGTAAATTTGCTTTCATCAAAAATGTGTTGATGCTTTCTTGGCAGTCTGGTAAAGTGGTTAGTGTGGCCTAGGTTGGCCAGGATTCAAGTCCTCATTCAAGCATGAAGCTCACAGAGTGAGCTTGGGACAGTCACTGTCTTAGTTTAATTTACTTGACAAAGTTGCAAGGGTAAAATGGAGGAGGTAGAATCATGTATACTGTCCAGAGCTCTTTGAAGTAAGGGCAGAATAAAAATGTGATAGGCATTGGGTTATATTAAATTGGAGGTGTAGGACTGATCTTTCAAAACTCGATTAATATAATAAGGCCTTTCTCTGCTCCCTGGAAGCTTAGTGAAATGGCAGGAAGATGTAGCTGAATAGCCAGTTGCATTTAATAGACTATGATGTGTAGTCTACAATTTATTTGTAATTTCACGTGAAGGCTTGCAGTTAAAAATATTTAAAAATATGCAATGACATTATAGAGAGGAGCACACCCATTGAATTGCTGTGGTTAGTCAGCATGGTATGATTAGGAAGGGGGCAGGGAGTAGAAGGAGAAAGCTGGTCTAACTTATCCCCTCACTTGCCTCTTGCTTGATGGTTTCCTGCCCTCATGGATAGCTAAATCTTAACAATGTTATTTTGCATAATTTAGTGCTGCAGTACATTTGGAATGTTCTTTGACTTTTTCATACTTCTTACTAATGCAGTATAAGATATTTTTATTTTATTTTATGTTTTGTAAGAAGACTTACTTTAATAGCAATTAATATGTATTGATTCTATCCTATTTTTGAAGGAAAGAAGGGCAAGTAGTTACTCAGACACTGGATGTTAAAAAGGAGAGTTCAGTTCCAGTTCTAGCCTGATATGATTCTGTCTGTGATAACTGTCCATGATAGTTGTATTGGCAAAGTTGTTTAATTTTCTTTCAGAGGATAGTGGATTGAAATCCCAGTCTTGTACTCTACTGATACTGCCTTTCATCCTACTTTAAATAGTAATCTGGCCCACATCATTTTAGGAAGTGTAAATCAGCATTATGGTTACAAATGGAATAAAATTCCTGTTTGGCCTTACAAATCCCTGTGAGGGTAGTTTCAACTTGAAGATGGTGCTTCCCGTGGCAGATTTCTTTGGATGGAGGAATGGTGATTTTTGCCAGTCTCCTCCATATTCTGTTCCTGAGGGTCCCGTATCCCATAGGAGCAGTATTTTATGTAGTACTTTGGCCTGAAGAGAGTGGGAGAAAAAATCCCTCTCCATGAGTGGAAATCATTCCTTCCATGGAAATCTGACAGATCCTAGTCCACAATGACATTTATTAAAGCCACTTAGTGAGCTTTATGTCCGAGCAGGGATTGGTTTCTGTCGTTCTGCTACACAAACTGAATGTTTTGACATCCTCATTGTCCCAGCAGGTAGAACACTTCCTTTTTATACATGGATGTGTGATAAATATGATGCTATAAGCTAATGCTTACTTAAGCTGTGTAGCCATGCCGTTGCTGAAACATGGATACTGATTTCCAGGATGCAGTTAGGACCTTGCATCCCTCATTCAGTACTTCTGGAGAGAATTGACTATTGAAGGGGAACAGCTTAGCCTCACTGATTCAAATATAAAATATTCAGAAATGTTTTACCTTCATGAAGAATTTTTTAAAAGAGATCTATTCAGCAGTTGCTAACTTTAACTAGGTCTTTGCTTGTGATTCCAAAACAAATGTTGGTTCATTAGGTCCTTGTGAGGGTGATGACAGTTACAATGCTTCATATTAAAGAAACAGAAGTTTCTATTTCAGGTTTGGTGGCAAATTCAAAGTTCAAGTTCCATGCATTTGCATTCATTTATATCCTGCTTCTCTCCCCAGTTGGGACTCAGGCCAGGTGAGAACATAGTTCTTCCTTCTTCCATTTCCTCACAACATCTCTGTGAGGTAGGCCAGGCTGAGAGTTTGTGATGGTCCCAGGGTCCCCCACTGTGTTTCCATGGTAGAAGTGGGGATTCAAATCCAGGTCTCCCAGGATCCTAGTCTGACTCTTTATCAACTCCACCATGCTGGCTCTCATGCGTAGTTAATAGTCATCTGCATAGTGATAATAACCATTTCTCCTCATCACAGAAGTTAGTTCTTTTGTTCCTGAGCATGTCCTTGAGTTCTGATGAGAACAGTAAGCTGTCTTGCATTCATCAGTGTTTACTGCATATATAGAAGAACAAGACTGGCTAACTATCTGGAATGTAGATGTAACTGACATTAGATCTGTTAAAGACCAAATGTAGCATACATATCTCTGAGAATTTTGCTGATTTATTGCTTTTTTGCTTCATACTTTATAACAAAGTAGAAAATGACTATATATATTTGAAAACTGCAGTGTCTGATAGGATTTTTATCCTCATATGGCTGCAGTGAAGACAGCTGGAGGAGTTGTTTGCTACTTTGCATGCTTTATCATTTATTTCTGAAATGAATGCTTAGAAGTGTGAAATTATAAGTGATGTCTGGTCTGGCAGTATTGTGGTTCTTAAAATGCTGCCTGCATGAATAGTAGATTTCTTACTCTGTGAAGAATTTTTAAAGCATTTGGGGAAAAGGAAAGGTGCATGGTGACTCCCATCTGATTTTTCAACAGATGTCTTCCTATGACATCATGGTACCGTTACTGCAGTGTACTCATATATTTTGGATTTGATTGAGTTGCATTTGAACTACATCCATTAGTTTCTTTGCTTGTTAGTAATCTTATGGCTTTTGGCCGCATCACTCCTTGGCAAATAGAAGGGGAGGTCATGGAAGCAGTGACAGACTTCACGTTCCTGAGATCCAAGATCACTGCAGACGGTGACTGCAGCCATGAAATTAAAAGACGCCCGCTGTTTGGGAAGAAAGCGATGGCAAACCTAGACAGCATAATAAAAAGCAGAGACATCATCCTGCCAACAAAAGTCCATATGGTCAAAGCAATGGTATTCCCAGTAGTAATATATGGCTGTGAGAGTAGATGCTTTTGAATTATGGTGCCGGAGAAGACTCTTGAGAGTCCCTTGGACTGCAAGAAAAATCAGTCAATCCTAAAAGAAATCAAACCTGACTGTTCCCTGGAAGGCCAGATGCTGAAGCTCAAATACTTTGGCCACCAAATGAGAAGGGAGCACTCACTGGAGAAGACTCTGATGCTGGGAAAGATTGAAGGTAAAAGAAGAAGGGGAAGGCAAAGGATGAGATGATTGACAGTGTTACCGATGCAATGAACATGAAATTAAGCAAACTCCGAAGCATGACGGAAGACAGGAGGGCCTAACATGATGTGGTCCATGGGGTCATAAAGAGTTGGACTCGACTGCGTGACTGAACAACAATAACAATCTTATAGCTGTAGTCCAAAAGTGAAAGAAAATATTTAACCTTTGAGTCAAAACTGTATAAACCAGTTGAACATTGACTTGCTTACGTGTTAGAATTTTGCTATTGATCTGGAGAGTACTTACGCAATCTTTTGGGGAAAGTCTATACTGTTGCACAATATCTATAAAGTAAAGCAGAGAGTTTTTTCATTTGCCTTACAAAATGGTAAATGGCTATTTCTGCCTCAATTAGGCTTTCTGTGTTGCATTATATATATGTAAAAATATTAAAATATTTATATCCTTCCTTTCCTTCACTCAAGGTGGCTCACAACCAATGCCCCCTCTAAGCTGTGGAGTCCTGTGAGCAAAGATTCTGCTTTGTGAGCTACTGGCATTAAAGTTGTGAGCAAGTGATTTGGCTGCTGCATAAACTAGTTTGCTCATCCTTCCTGAGCTAAGACAAAAACATGTGAGCCGGAGGTTAAAAAACTGTGAGCTAGCTCACACTAACTCAAAGGGAACACTGCTCACAACAATATTGTATTTTCTGAGTTTACTTATTTTATAAAAGCCACAACAACCAAATTTGCAGCTGCTCAAATCTTCTGTACATCAACTCCATAATGCTTTCTTGTAAATCTTACAGCCTGTTTTAAAAGCCATCAAATATTTGTCCTGCTCAGCCTCCTCTGTTCCATAACCTCGGGGCAATCACTGATTATGGCTAGGGTCATTCTGACTTCCAATAATGGCAAGGCCTTGGAGACCTTTATGAGGAACGAAAGTTTCTTAGGCATGTCGATCCTTCATAAGGCTAAAGCAGCTACTTTGAATGGTACTCGGAAACTGATATGTAACCAGTGCAGTTGCTGTGTAATAGCTTGAAAGTGTCCCTACCTCCTTTACAAGGAGGTGAGCCAGTAGAAGTTTTGAGTTGTCTATAAGAGTAGTCCCATATAAAGTAGTGACTCCCCTTCTTTCTAAGGAGAAGTGCAACCTCTGTGTTACATCTGACTGATACAAGGTACCTCTGGCCACTGATGCTCATGCCTCCAGGTTCAATACTCAAACTTAGAACGTGTTTTGATGCACTCACGACCATCCTTCCATATCTGCAAAAGATGTTTCCCAAAGTATCTGGCTCATCTTCCTACATATGTGTGTATGTGTGTGTGTGTGTATAGAGAGAGTAGCAGTAGAAAAGAGTAAGAATCCAGTAGCGCCATAAAGACTAACAACATTTGTAGTAGGGTATGAACTTTTGTGAATCACTGCTCACTTCTTCAGATGCAGAGAGGATAGATAATTTATTGTCTGAAATATAGCAATATATTATGTGATTCTCTCTTAAGAGTTTGTATTTAGAGACCTGTGTTTACCACTAAGGATCTGGCTATTTTATAACCCTATTGTGTTAAGAATATATTTACAATTAATTTAGATTTCTCTGCTTATACATTGGTTCTTGTCTGCTAAAGCAGGGATCTTAGTGTCTGTGTCCCTGAGAAATTGTTGTATATTTCTGGTAGAATTGTGTTTCTGTGTGGTGTCTTTGCCAATTGGCAACTATCCAAATATAAAGTATGCTGTTACTTAGTTTTGGTTTGGAATCAGGTGGAGAAAAAATAATAGTTTGATTCCTTTGGCTGAAAATAAGGACACAACTCCATCCTCGTTCTCCTCTTCTTTAAATACAATGTGCTAATGTTTAGTATGTAAGATACTTCATAGTAGGAAGAGGTGGCAATCCTATTGTCTCTGCTTTATAAGAACATAAGTAAAGCCTGCTGGATCAGTAAAGCCTGCTAGATGTGGTCCATCTAGTCCAGCATCCTGTTTCACACAGTAACTGACCAGTTGCCTTGGAGAGCCAACAATCGGGCATAGAGACGAAGGCCTTCCTCTGTTGTTGCCTTCCAGCACTGATATTCAGAGGTTTGCTGCCTCTATACATGGAGGTTCTCTTTACTCACCATGGCTAGTAGCTGTTGACGGACCTCTCTGTCATGAATCTGTCTTAACCCTCTTTTCAAGCCTTATGCTTGTGGCTATCATTACCTTCACTGGCAGTGCATTCTACAGTTTAACTACTCATTGAGTAAAGAATTATTTCCTTTTGTTTTTCTGTATCTTATTTTCCCTTCAACTTCATTGGGCACCCTCAAGTTCTAGTATTACAAGAGAGGGAGAAAAAGCTATCTTTACCCCATGCATAATTTCATAAACCTCTATCACATCCATCCTTAATACTTTTTTCCAGATGGAAAAGTTCTGGACTCTCCAGCCTTTGCTGTTAGCAGGGCCACAGTTAGCATGAGGCCCATGGGATGATGCCCTCTCCCGAATTTGCAATGCCCATGAATCTGGCTGAGGGAGAGGCAGAGGCAGCAGGCAGAGCTGGGGCACGGACAAGGCCTGTCCTCCTGGGAATGTGCATCTGGGCCAGAACCTTCTTGCCCCAGTTGTTGGCCTTGCCCTTGAAGGTGCCTGTATGGGCCTCAAGTATGCAGTGCCTGGCCGCTTCAGACAGGTGGCCTTGGGCAAGCAAGACCATCACCTTGCCTGGCCTGCAAGTGTCAGCTCCGGGCGGGGGCTGGCCACAGCTGGGCCACCCCTCCCCTGGACAGGATGTTGGCCCATTCCTTTTCTCCCTGCACCATCAGCTGTGGCGCCTCCCTCAACAAACTGCAGACTGATATTGTGCTCCAGCTCACCACCTTTACGCCGCTCATCCAGTGCAGCTGCTCCAACCAGCTGCAGGTGGGTGCCCCTCACCCCCCATCCCCTCTCTCGCCCTGTATTTATTTAATAGAAAATTCCTTACAACTCATGGCACTCCCACAGTGTTTTAAATTAAATAATTAAATTAAATAAATTAAAGTAGCAGCTGTGCCCCCTTCCCCCCAAGAAAAAAGGTCTAGCTATGGGGCTGGCTGTTAGGAAAGATGATTGAACCTCTTAATTGTCTTAGTTGCCCTCTTTACTTTTTCCAGCTCGGCAATATCATTTTTGAGATATGGCAACCAGAACTGCACACAGTATTCCAAATGAGGCTGCTCCATAACTATAAAAGGGCATCGTAATGTTGGCTACCTTATTTTTCCATCCCTTTCCTATGGTGTAGTGGAGTGGTTAAGAGCGCAGACTCTAATCTGGGAGAACTGGGTTTGATTCCCCACTCCTTCACATGCAGCTGCTGGTGTGATGCTGGGTCCATCATAAATTCTTTCAGAACTGTTCTCTCAAGCGCAGTTCTCGAGAGAGCTCTCTCAGCCCCACCTACCTCACAGGGTGTCTGTTGTGAGGAGTGGAAGGGAAAGAGATTGTAAGCCACTCTGAGACTCACTTCAGGTAGTGAAGGGCAGGATAGAAATCCAGTCTCTTCTTTTCTATATGCACATTTGCACTGCCCAACAACAACAAAATCATTAATATGGCCCTTTTGTAGAGTAGTTGGAAGATAGCAGATTCATTTCCTGACAGCTGATTGAAATGGTATTTAAGAACATGACTTTTTCTCCCCCCAACCTGAAAGAAATTTCCATCAAAGACTCAGTTTTCTTGTACTTTTTTCAGAGCTCATTTAATATTAATCACTATAGAATGTAAATCAATTCCTTGGGGGTTCAGGGAAGGAGTAAAGAGTTATAATGTATGCAGTGTTGGTCCGTAGGTTGGCTTAATTGAATCCTCAAGGCTTCTTCCTGTTCAGCGCTCACACCAGTTAATCTTCTAAACTTCACAGTCAAGTGGGGTTCACGTGATTCTTGTTTGGTAAGTCTGTTTGCCTTCCCTTTAGATCAGATGTCAGAATGCTGTAGTTCTAAAGTGTTGGTGCTGATACTGCATTTTCAGTTCCTGCATGAAAAACATTTCTGAAATTTCATTGTGGAAGAATGTTTTTGTGCTGTGTTGGATGAATAGGTGAGCTAAGGGCCATAGGGCTTCCTATTTTTCCTTCCTTCTAAGCCCCCTCCTCCAATAATCTGACTTGTGTGAATTTTTGCAAAGTCATGTTTAGGTTGGCAACAGTGTACAGCCACGGCTGACAAAACTAATGTGTGTGTACCATGAAGCAAAATTATATCCTGACTCATGTGAACGCTGTTGCATGCTCCCTCCATGTCAAAAACATTTCTGACTGGAAAGGATAAGGACCTAATCTCTCATTAACATGCTTATTTTCAGTCACCACGGGATTCAGTTCATTGAGTTATATTCAGTGGAAAAATTCACAAAGAAGCTGGAGAAGCAGGTAGTTCCTCAAGCAGCTTCCTGCTTGCTCTGAAAACCCTCTTGGCAGTTTGAGAGAGCCTCACAGACAAAATGGATGATGGTACAGGGTGCTGCTGTGGTGTGTATGTGGGGGGGAGATTGGGTAAAATTGCCTCCTCTGTTGGCACAAGCTGCTAGCAGAGGATGAAGAACAAAAACTGCTTTTTACCAAGTTCCCCTCCATTGCAGCAGTGCTCCCGTACTGTGGTGCATTTTGTTGACAAACTTTTGTCAACCCCCCCAAAAGGATTTTCAGAGCAAAGCTTGGGGAAGGCAAGCAAAGAACATCACCAGCTTCTTCCATGAACTTCTTTGCCAGATCCAGCCCATAGTGTAACTCAGCTTTGGGACTGGCAAAGTCTTCTGGGGTTGTGATTTTCTATCAATGTATACATTCTTGAAGAGCATTGCTGACCAAGTATCGCTCTGTATGTATTGAGTCATCAAGTAGAACTTTCATTCTGATCCAGTTCGTACATACATCTCTGACATGCATCAGTAGGAAGCTGAGTTGTATATATTCATGTGTGAGCTACCCTTGAAAAATTTTCATTATGTAACCTTTAGTTAATTAGGTTAAGCTTGGGACAAATGCAAATCCAGTTGTATTAGAGGTGTGAAAGAATTTTCAGTGATTCTGGGAGGTAGCTAAAATTTCATTTATTTTTTTTGGGCACAGAGAGCAGTGACAAATTGAAATAGGTTTTATTGGGGCACCAAATAGGTCAGCTGTCAGATTCAGTGCATTTTCAGTGAAATGTGTGTATAAACTTTCAAAGTATATAATTTTTAGCTGTATAGTAGTAATTATTTTAAGAAAGCGTTGTCAATGTTTGAGAAGGCACAGATTTCTAAAAACATTAATCTTTCATATAAAGGTACACTAAAATGTTCAGGGTACTTCAGATTGATTGAACATCTGTACCAAAATAGCAAAGGTTTGTATATGATCTTAAATCTAAAAATGTCATAGAAGCACCTGAAGGCAACTTGAATCAGATGTGCATCCAGTGAGACACACATGCTTCCATATTGGCTTTTCTTTAAATATCCTCAAGTATTTTAAGTCCATTCCTTGGAATAGGACTCCCACATTTTGACATTTATTGAAATCACAGTAGACAAAGGTATGGAATATTCAGTGTGCAAGCCAGCTAACCCATTACAGCTAATTTGAAAGAATAAAATGCAGTGCAATCCTTCCTGTGTAGAGTTAATTGCATAGCCCACTGAAATCAGGTTAGTCTGTCAACATGTTTCAAATCCAAGGTGTAAAGTAGCTTTTGCCAGAGTCTTGTATAAGAGTTGATTTCTGTTTACAGCTCTCTTCAAAAAATGTCTGCTTTGTTCTTTTAATTAGAATACCACTGGGTGGGTTCTCAAGGGTGTTCACTGAAACAGCTGGGCAGACTAACTACAAAACTGACAACAAATAGTGGTATACAATACCCTGGTCTATAGCCATAAGAACGGATTAAATTTTTTATAATTAAGGTATACTGGATAGCCCAAGATAGGCCGATCCCAGAAGCTAAGGAGGGTTGGCCCTGGTTAGTATTTGTATGGGAGACCACAAAGGAGTACCAGGGTCACTATGCTGAGGCAGGCAATGGCAAACCACCTCTGAATGTCTCTGGCCTTGAAAATCCTATAGGGTCACCATAAGTCAGTTGTCACCTGAGGGCAAAAAACCCAAACAAATATCAGAACATATATGCATACTACAGCGCAGACTGGTGTTTGGTATAAATTAGTGCTGTGATAGAGATGTTTTAGTTAAACTGAACATGGTTTTGCTTAAAGCCCTGATAAGCAACTAAAGCTACTGTTTTGAACTGAGCCAGAGTTGGTGTGCCATAAAATTAGCTCTGTGCCTGACTAAACCATGGAAGCCAAAACACTGGCAAAATGCTGTATAAACTTGCAGTCAGAGCCAAGAGACTAAAAAACAACATAATCAAGTGGCAAAGTGATTATTGAAGTCCTGTTTAAGAGTTTATTATAAGATTGACTATCTCCCCAGTTACTCCCTGTTCATAGAGGAATACATTGGGGAGAAAACAGGAGTGAAGCCTTCTTCCTGACAAATTAGTTTTCTAAGTGTGGGATTTTGTTCATGAGTAAAAATTAATGCATGCAACTCCCCTTCTGCAGCCTGAAATGGTACAATCCAAGAAAAGTTTTACTGTTATTCCACTGATGATATCAACTGGAGGAAGTATTCACTGTCAAAGAAGGACCCCAGACTCTACTGAAGCCTTGCTGCTCTTTATGCTGAGGGTAGAGCTGAATCTTTTGCCAGTGTCTCAGCTTGTCTGGCTGGGAGGGGTGGGAGCAACAGACATTCATAATGGGGGAGAATTTGGGGCTGTGCTAAGCCTTTTGAAGTGCCAGTTTGCATATCCCCAGATTAAGGTTTTGTGTGAAGGACCAGTGAAGTATTAAATTGAGTTTAGTTTTAGCCAAGTGATCAAGAGGATATCAAATATCTAAGCCCTAGATCCTGCCAGATATTTCTGCTGATAGGAAGATTTCAATCTATGGAGGCCAATTTCCTCACCTCCCACTGCAGGCCAATGTGACTCCTGAAATGCTGCTCCTGGGGGACAGGAGACCCCCATGAATTGCATATGTTAGGGGGATCTGGTGAAAAATTGCCCCACCAGTAAAAAAAAATCCTTTGCTGGATCCAATCCTGTGGTAACTGGGAGATCTGAAGAAGATACAGTTAACGTAGGGGAACATAATCATTTTGGCAAATACTTTTACATATTAGAGGGTGGAAGTTAACATTCAGTGTTCCACAGGTGTGCTTGCTGATGGCAAGGAAACTTTTTCCATCTTGTTGATCACCTTTTAATGCAAAGGAATTTGCTGCACCGTACCCTTAAGCACAAGGCTTGCAGCCAACTCTTTCATTTCAAGGAAGACTTTTCTGTGTCTCAAAAGCAATTGTCTTTGGCTGTCTTTTCTGTTTCCCATCTGATATCTCCTTGGCAGGCGGGCAGGTGGGGGGGCTACACAAGTACAGCATCATACTATCCCTGTGCTTTTGTGTATCTAAGAGAGTCCTTTTAAAAAACTGAGTCAAATGTGATGCTTATACTTTCAAACCCAGAGGCCAGGACACTTCAGTGGTGTTCAGGCTGATCATATGCATGTTTACACAGAAGCAGATTCCACTGGATTTCATGGGGTTTACTCCCAGGTGGATGTGCATAGGATTGCATCCTTAAGCATATCAAACTGCATTATACTGAGTCAGGCCATTGATCTGTCTAGCCAAGAATTGTCTACACCAGTGGTGCTCATTTCATGACTCACTGAGTGATATCACAGCATCTGCCAAAAGAGCTACTTAATCGTTTGCCCTTTGTGCCACTCTATCAAACACATATGTATAATAATAAAATAAATACAATAAAAGACAATAAAACATCAATATTACAGTGTTTTGGGATACATTCTCTCTTTAAAAGAATAAACAAAACTTTCCTAATGTTAGCGATAATCTATTAACAATAAAAGAGATTACATCTTTAGCAGTTGAACAAACAGCTATGCTATAGTTAAATCATTGTTGAAACCTGAATATTGTCTTAATAGTTTGTCTAAATCTAAATTTTATTCTTACTAGGTATTTAGATACTCCCTATTTGCTTTCTTTTTCTTTCTCCCTACTTTCCCCTCCATCCATCTATTTGCTTTCTTTGTTGCTCTCTTTCCACTTCTTTCATTCTTTCCACCTCTTTCTCTCTCAGACAAATAAATATCATTAGCAAACAAATAAATATTATCATTATCAATATCCTCTATTGGTACAGATATCATTTTTTAACCTGGAAGCAATTCAAAAGTATATCCACCATTGTATCTCTTTTCCTTGTTTAATCTCTTGCCATGTCTTGTTGCCACCTTGCAAGTTTATCATATCACCATTAGTTATAAAATCATTGTTTCTCCTTGTGTGATTGCTGTAATAAGCATCTGTCAGTGACATTATTAGTGGCATTGTAGGGCTGATTCTCTTTCATAGCATTTCTCAAATTTAAATAAGCTATTTCTGATTATATGACTTTTATCTTGGGTTTTGTTTTTTGAGATTGATTTTTTAATCCACAGATAGTCCATCATCAAGATTTGGAGATTCTAATTTTATCAGCCTTTTATTGGGACTTCTGATCCAATCTGATAGCCAAACTAGCCCAGCAGCTTGGTAATATAATTTGATGTTAGGTATTGCCAAACCACCTCTTTTCTTCTCATCTTGCAGTACTTTAAATCGTATTTGTGACTTTTTATCTTTCCATACAAATTTTTTGTTTGTTTTTGCCAGTCACTCAAAGTCTTTCAGGAATTAAAATTGGAATCATCTGTAACAAAAAGTTTAATTTTGGTAATACATTCATTTTTATAACAGAAATTCTTCTTAGCCAGGATAATAGTTATTTGGACCATTTTCCAAAATCTTTTTGTATTTTGGACCAGGTTGTCATGTAATTGTACTTAAATAATGCATTCATTTTGACCCATGAGATATATTTCTAAATATTTGACTGGAATGTTTGTTATGTCACATCCTGAATTTTTTTTTAGTTCTTCCTCTTCTTGAGTGGTTGAGAATTTTAAAATCTTGGTTTTCTTCCTGTTGATTTTATAACCTGAAAAGAGTCCAGACTTGTCAGTTTGCTCCATTACATGTTGGAGAGACAGTTGGGGGATTGAAATTGTAAGGACCAACTCTTTAGTTTAAACTGCATAACTCTTTGGTTTAAACTCCTTCTACTTTTAATCCTTCAGTTTTGAATCTTGTCTTATTTTAGAAGCAAAAATTTCCATCACAAGACTGAAGAGAAGTGGAGAGCGTGAACATCCTTGATGGGTTCCTTTTTCTATTTTGAATCCATGTCAAGACCCCATTGATTAAAATTTTTGCATGTTGTTTGGTGTAGATGTTCTGTATCCAATTCAAAAACCTGGAACCACACTTGAAATATTGCAGTGTTTTTTGTAGAAAAGTCCAAAACACATTATTAAAGGCTTTTTCAGCATCTAAGAACAGAAAGGCTGCTTTTTCACCTTCATGTTTAACAAGTTCTGTTGCATCAACAACAAAACGAACATTATCTGATAGACCAACGTGGGGAGTCAGGGCCTTGCCTTGCAATGGCTCATCTCCTTTCTCCACAGTCGGGGACAAAGGGTGGTGCCTGGGGAGAAGCTGTCCTGAAGGCACCCACTGGTCTGTGGAGTGCCCCAAGGGGCAGTTCTCTTCCCAATGCTATTTAATATCTACATGCGCCCCCTTGCCCAGATTGCCCAGAGGCATGGGCTAGGGCAGGGGTCCTCAAACTTTTTAAACAGGGGGCCAGTTCACTGTCCCTCAGACCGTTGGAGGGCCGCCACGTTCGCCCCCTCCCCCCACCAGCCTGCTCGCCCCGCTGCCGCGTTCGCCCCTCCCCCACCAGCCTGCTCGCCCCGCCGCCGCATTCGCCCCTCCCCCACCAGCCTGCTCGCCCCGCCGCCGCATTCGCCCCTCCCCCCCACCAGCCTGCTCACCCCGCCGCCACGTTCACTCCCTCCCCCACGACCAGCCTGCTCGCCCCTTCCTCCTCCTCAGCTCCTGGGCGCTCTTGCCGCCCAGGGCTGCTGGAGAAAGAAAGAGGCCGTGAGGGGGGGCAGCTTTGGGGGGCGCGGGGGCGGCAATTTGCCGCCCCTAAGAGCCCGCCGCCCTAGTGAGCGAGCCGGCAGTGCCTCTCCCAATGGGGC
Organism: Gekko gecko; assembly: GCA_029375565.1. Taxonomy (NCBI): domain Eukaryota; kingdom Metazoa; phylum Chordata; class Lepidosauria; order Squamata; family Gekkonidae; genus Gekko; species Gekko gecko. Next base: position 223,239,423 of record JAPDNY010000002.1, read on the forward strand.
TACTTGGGAGGAGGAGCCCGGCAGGCGGACGGGGGTGCTGCTGCTGCGCTCCCCGGGGAGGAGGCGGCTCCGGGCGGGGGGGGCGGGCATAAACACTCGGCGGGCCGCATAAATGTCCTTGGCGGGCCGCATGTGGCCCGTGGGCCGTAGTTTGAGGACCCCTGGGCTAGGGTGTCACCAGTACACGGATGACACCCAGCTCTATCTGCTGTTGGGCGGTCAGTCTGGCTCTAACCCGGAAGATCTGGACCGAGCACTGTGGGACATAGCGGGCTGGCTTAGGCTGCGTCGCCTGAAACTGAATCTGATGAAGACAGAGGTCCTGTGCCTGAATCGGAGCAGTACGGGGTTCGGGGTCCCTCTCCCGGCCTTCGGGGGGGCACCACTAGTGCCAGCACCGAGAGTCAGGAGTCTGGGAGTGCTCCTGGATGCTTGTCAGTGGAGGCCCAGGTAGCAGCCACTGCCAAAGCAGCCTTTTACCACCTTCGGCTGATCAGGCAGTTGATCCCTTTCCTCGAACGCAATGACCTGGCATCTGTGATCCATGCGATGGTCACCTCGTGGCTGGATTACTACAATGTTCTCTACATGGGGCTACCTATGGGGCAACTCCGGAAGTTGCAGCTGGTGCAGAATGCAGTGGCCAGGTTGTTGATGGGTCTTCCCACTCGGAAGCACATCCAACCTGTGCTAAAGCAGTTGCACTGGCTGCCAATAGCCTTCCAGGTATGCTTCAAGGTGCTGGTTTTGACCTTTAAAGCCCTATATGGTCTGGGGCCTGTCTACCTGAGCGACTGCCTTTCCCTGCATGTTCCCCCGAGAGCACTGCGCTCAGGGACCCAAAACCGTCTGGATCCCCCTGGCCTATGAGACGCCAGGCTAATGACAACAAAAACCAGGGCGTTCTCCTTAGCTGCACTGTGGAATGAGCTCCCGGCAGAGATCCGAGCACTACGGGATTTACAACAATTCTGTAGAGCAGAAAAGACCGAGCTCTTCCGGCAAGCATTCTAATGGGCTGACACACCAGCAGCGCTGCAACATCAGTATAAGCATTTGATATGCTTAGTATACCGGCACCAGCACTTTATATAGCACACACACGGAATGCTGCCTTATCTTATTGTATCTTAATTGTATTTTAATATAATTTAGTATGTATTGTATTGTACTGTATTGTTTTTAGATGGAGTAATACTGTATACCGATTTTAACTGTTGTAAGCTGCCCTGAGCCGCCTCGGCGGGAGGGCAGGATAAAAGTTTAATAAATAAATAAATATAGACTAAAGAAATACATCTCCAAAGCAATTCATCCTGATCAGACTATTTTTGTACCAAAAATACATATGACAGAGTGGTTTTATTTATTTATTTAAAACTTTTCTGTGCTGCTTTGCACGTGTATAGGGTCCCCAAGGTGTTGAACATCAAATGCTGAAATACATTAAAAACATTTAAAATAACATATGTATGCAATAATTCACTAAATGTTACCAATACGTGTATCATAGTGGCATGACTCCCCCCCCCGCTCACCCCTGGCTACTGCTGTCACCAGTTTATCCCACAGGAAACCCAGTTCCAGGAGTGCTCCCAAGCGATGAGCTTGCTCCTTTAGGGGGAGAGCAACCTCATCCAGAACAGGAGATAACTTATTTCCTAGGTCATATTTTTCCCTTCCAGTCCCTACCAGGTTTCTCCCCACTGCACACAGGCCCTGGGGCTGGCTTGTCTTCTTCTGCAGCCAATCCTGGCTGGGCTCACTTCTCCTGCAATCCAGTTTAAACCGGGCTGCTGGAGAAGTGAGCCCCAGGAGCTCCTGTGCCACATGGAGCACATTGCTCCATGTGGCACAGCCGATCCTAGCTGGGCTTACTTCTCCTGCCCCCATCCTCCATTGTTTCCAATGGAGGGGGAAAGAAGGTGTTTAAAGGCATCAGTCCCTTTAAAACGCCTTCTGCAAGCTGCAAGCCTGTGAGTGAACTCCAAAGGCATTTAAAGTGCTCACAATCCCTTTAAATGCCTTCTCCAAGCTGAGAGTTCACTTTGAAGACATTTAAAGTGACCAAGAGCCCTTTAAATGCACTTCAACTGTGGATATCCAGTGGTTCCAAAATATTTGAGATTTTTCAGGCTTGGCCAGTTTGGATAGCCAAATAAATACCAGCTATCTATATTCGGCTGAAAAAATATCCAGAAAATACTGGTAAGGTATTTTGGGGGGAGGTTTCCCCAGCTTGGATAGACCAGGTGCACACCCCTACTATCCACCATGCTTGTTCAAGCATGTTGCTCAGGAATGGTACATTTGAGGCTGAACAGTAGGATCCAGAGGAGATGTATTGGCCTCTTGTGGACAGGAATTTAAGCATTATACTAGGCCTTTCAATAGCAAAACCATGATATTCATAATTTGACATCCTGTATACCTTGTACACTTTGCAGTATAAGCAGAGTCCCAAGTATAATGAAGTTACCCACTGGTCCAGACTTCTTCACATGTTTGAAAGAAGCTTATTTCACAAGAAAGTACAGATGTTGTACAGTATTTGAGCTTGTTGTAAACAATATATATTTGGTGACCAAGAAATAAATAGCAAATAGTTACAGCTTAAAAGCAAAAATAACATCAATTATTCAATTATGTGGGCAGTTGGCCCAGAAGACTGTGTGTTCGTAACATAGCTACTGTAATGTCTGATCAGTCTAGGAATTGTCATACAACAGGTAATATTATTGTGGTTGTAAGTTTTACAACTGGCTTGTAGGTTGGCTAATATTTGTTAACATTATATTGGGTAGTGAGGTGGCATATGTGACTTTTTCAGTGTAACATAAAACAATTAGTTATTCGTGAGCCTAAACAGCAAACCCTATTGTGATTTTCTGTTTTAAAAAGAAGTCTTGTTTACCAAGCCTGCAATGAGCCCTTTAACTTTTTACACCACACTTCATTGTGTGTCTAGTGCAAAATGGTTTAACTGCTCCTGCACCATAAGCTCCCAGTTGTGTTTACCCATTATTACCTGCTACTTCTAGGTGAATCATGTTTCTGCTTCTCTCTCTTTCCAGCTCTGTTTTGTATACTGCAGTATACTGCAGTATTTATCTTAGCTTGAACTGTAGTGTGCTGGAATGTATCTCCTGTTCGATGGGTGTAACTATCTTGCAGAGGTAGCAGGACAATTCTATGTTCAAATGAACTTGAACTATCAATTTGACTATTCTACACCAGGGGTGTCAAACATACAGCCTGCGAGCCGGAACTGCCCGGAGCAAGGCTTGTATCTGGCATGCAAGCAACTGATTCTCTCCTGCTTCCTTCTTTGGAGTTGCTGCCTCCCCCCCCCCCCTTTTGGAGAGGGAACAAGAGACATAACACAGGCTTAAGAGAGTCCCAGTCGTCCCACAACACCCTGAAGAGACCAGCAGTTTTGTTCCAGGTATAAGCTTTTGTGCACACGCACACTTCTTCACCTCTGGGGTGCTGCTGCTTTGCAGCCTGGCTCTTTCAGTCCCATGCGGGAGAGAGAAAAAAGAACTTTCCTTTCGACCCTTGACTGTCTCCTCCCCTGCTCCTTCAGGGAGGGGAGGAGGGAAAGAGAGAGACTGTGGACTTGAAAGGGAGCAAAGTCATCCCATGGGGCCCTGAAGAGACCAGCATTTTTATTCCAGGTATCAGCTTTTATGCACATGCACACTTCTTCATCTCTGAGACAGCTGCTGCCCTGCAGCCTGGCTCTCTCAGTCCTACGCAGCAGAGATTAAAAAACAACCTCCTTTTTGTCTGTTGGCTCCCCCCCCCCCGCCCCCATTTGGGTCTCATGGCACCTTTAAGACCAACAAAGTTTTATTTCAAGGAGCTGAAAACTCCTTCGTAATAACATTCAGTTGGCTTTGAGCTGCTGTTTGTTGTTGCTTTTCCCTTGCCATACAGTGCAGAATTAAGGTTCCTGGGCTAGTTGCTGAGGGAAGGAATTTCTCAGCTTTTGGCTTTATTGTTTGGCATTTTAAACAGCCTTACTCTTGCCTGTTAACTCTGAAGTTTGTGTGTTGGGCTTGAGCTGGAGTTTTGAGGACATGGATCCTGAGGAGGGTGGGGTTTGGGGAGGAGAGGGACTTCAGTGGGTTATAACGCCATACAGTCCACCTCTCAAAGTGGCCTTTTCTCCAAGTGAATTGATCTCTGTGTCACCTGGAGATCAGCTGTAATCCCAGAAGATCTCCAGCTATCACCTGGAGGTTGGCAACCCTAGTTTTTGGCTGCTGCAAAACTTTTCTTAAGCAGATTCCCCACCACCAGCAGCTTATCAATCCTGGCACTATCACCTTGCTGCATATCACACCTAATCTAATCAAGCCTGCTATTGTCATTCATCTACTATTGCCATTCGGCTTCTGAAATCATCCTTATATCTCTAGTACCTTTATGGTGCACATGGTTCAGGCCAACAAAGCGACTTTGGTGTCAGTTCCGGCCCTCCTAACAAATGAGTTTGACGCCTCTGTTCTACACAGTGCAAGAGGGTTGGGAAAGATAGATATGTGAGTTCCAGACCCTCTTGTGATCTTGCTGTGTGCTGAAGTAAATAGAATTGTTCATAGAAGCCTTGAATCTCCCTTCTTTTGCAAATAGTCAGCCATGAAGATGCAAGGATGGCTTGGGAAACCTCTATTCAGAGATGGCTTATACAAGTGTAAGCTGCTTGTGTGTTGCCTTGATTGATATTGGTAAGATATTTGCATAATTGAAGTCTTACGGATTTTACCAGCATTGATTAAACTTGTGGTACAGGCTTAATTACTGATATGATTCTCCAAGAAGCCAGTGATTTGGCAACTATTTTTCTGGCCCTGCAGCTAAATTGGCCTATCTGTCAGCTTTCTAAAGATCTGTATGCTGTTAGCCATGTGTGGCTCCCATATGTAGATACTAAAATCTGCAGATCGGGGCCACACTGAGGCTAAACAGATTTCTTCAGATTTGGGGAACTCATCTTTGAGTGTCTTCTTCACCCTGAGTTTGCCTCAAGCTGTTGGGAAACCAAAAAAAGGGGGACCAGCGCATACATGAATTGTTGTAAAACACAAGAAACCAGTGGCTGAAATCACTATAAGGTGAACAAAAAATATATATAAAAGTATTATTTAATGCTGAGTTCACTAACACAATAACCATATAATTATATGAACCCAAGGTAATCTTACAAAAACCAGCAGCAGTACAAAAAGCAAAGATCAGTGGTACAGAGAAGTAAAGTCCCAAAAATTTCATTGTGTCTCACTCCTATCTCTTTATATAAGAATTCTGTTTTGGAGTGGCAAGATTCCATGCACTCCCTCAGCCATTGGTCCATCAGCCACCACTCAAGAGTACTCATGTACCATTGGCCGGGTGCTGGGTCTGTTCCTCTTCCCCACCCACTCCCCCTTCAGCCACTGTGCCTTGTTGAATTACTGGCAAATGGCTTTCTCTCTTGACGGAGACACTTTTCCTGCTTGCCTCTGGTGTGGGACTAACTGTCCCCTCAGTGGCTGTTGGTAGGTGTCACGAAATGGCAGTTACCTGTGTTTGTAAGATGGCTGTGGTTCTTTGTTTAAAATGTTTCCCCATAAGGTTTAATTGAGCTGTAGTTCCAGAGAGGGGCCTGCAGGGGTATGACTCACTGGATTGAATGAGACTTCCTCATCTGCTGGCTTACAGTTCCCAGCTGCCTCAAGGCCAAAAAGTGCGGGAAAACAGGAACTGTCTCAAGGCAGTCTTCGACCCTGGGAGGCAGCAGAGATTCAGCCACTCCACAGTTGGCTGGACTAGGGAATGAATGGAAGTTTCTCTGCTCTCTTGGGCAAGAGAGAGAGGCTGAAGTAGAGCCAGAGGCTGGTCCAAGGAGAGATACTATCCTGAGCCCACAACCTCCAGAGGTAGAGAGTATTGTGTGTAGGGAAAGAGGATTGTATTTAACCTGTGTTGATTTATGTCCTGTTGGTTCATAGTGTGTGCTTACTCCTACAGTGTGTGTGTGCTCCATAACTATGTAAATAGTTAAATAAATTCCAATTCCAATTTCCAATAACCTTTATTGGCATAACAATAGCGATTTCATGAGTGGTGACAGTGAACTTAAGGAGTGAGATACGCCCACGGGACGAGGGTGGGAGGCAAACAGCTGAGTTGTAAGCTGGAGCCTGTTTCGCCATGGTAGGCAACCAAGCTTGGTTCAGACAAAGGAAGGAAACCCTTTGCAGGCCTTTGTGAGGAACTCACTGGGGCCAGTCCTGACTAGGGTTGCCAGCTCCAGGTAGGGAAAGTCCTGGAGATTTTCTGGTACAGTCTATTTAAGCCAGGATTTGGGGAGGGGAGAGGCCTCAGCTGAGCAGAATGCCATGCAGCCCACCTTCCAAAGCAGTTATTTTCTCGGGGGGGTGGAGATCTGTTGTCTGGAGTTCAGTTGTGATACCTGGTGGTCTTCAGGCTCCACCTGGAGGTTGGCTGCCCTAGGCGTAGCAGTCAGTGCTTCAGAGCAGGGTCTGCTAGATCCAGGTTCTTGCTGTAGAAGCTGAGTGGGTGATTTTGGACCAGTCGCAGACTTTCAGCCTAACCTACCTCACAGGGTTGTTGTGCAAGTCAGAAGGGGGAGAGGAGAATGATGTAAGCTGCTTTGGTCCCCATTACAGAGAGACTACTTTTCCTCCTGGGAAACCATTGTTGCCAGTCTCCAGCTGAGGGCTGGAGATCACTCAGAATTACAAATGCTCTCCAGATGGCAGAGATCAGTTCCCCTGGAGAAAATGGTGGATGTGGCAGTCAGGGCTTCAGAGCACGGAAGAGGCTGCAGGTGTGTGTGTGGGGGGAATGGAAAGCTGAAGAGAGAAGGGGGGAAAAGGTAGGTTGATGATTGGCTGGGAAGGAGATAGGTTTGCCAACTCCAGGTGGGAAATTCCTGGAGATTTGAGGGATGGAACCTGGAGAGGGTGAGGCTTGAGGAGGGGTGGGACCTCAGACAGGTACAATGCCACCCTCCCAACCAGCCATTTCTTCCTGGTTAACAACTGTTGCCAATCTCCAGGTGACGGCTGGAGATCACTGAAAATTACAACTGCTCTTCAGGTAGCAGAGATCACTTCCTCTAGAGCTTGTTGTATTTATTTCCACAACAGGCCTTATTCCTAGTTGTATTATAGTTCCATAATCCAACTTGACATGCATTCATCATAGAGTGGACTCATATAGTTCCAGAAGGATCCTTATTTATTTATTTATTTATTTGTTCGATTTTTATCCCGCCCTCCCGCCTAAGCGGGTCAGGGTGGCTTACAGCATCAATAAAACCAATATACATAAAAACACGAGCAATTCATATAAAAACAGTATAACCTAAAATACAATAGAAATAGATAAACGGCTCAATATATATATACGGCTTTTGTTGTGCGTGTAGAAAACCCCAGGTTCAGTCCCCAGCATCTCCAGCTGGGATCAGGTACTAGGTAATGTGAAAAATCTTCACTTGAGATATCCTGGAGAGTCATTAACCATCAGAGGAATGTTGAAATCCAAAAGCGATGCGTAGTCGGGATGCAAGCTGCCATGTTTCGAATAATTCTTTTTCAAAGCCAATAGACTACAGTGGGACTCAATGCAAATTCAAGGCATACACATGAGGATAAACAATCAGGTTGCAATTGCACAGGTCCAGTAAGTTTGAAAGCTTACTGCTAACCAATATAAGATGTAAAGTCTATACTTTGATTCATAGCAAAAGGATGGTAGGTTTTTAATTCATAAATGAATCTAGTTTCCTTTTGTAATAAGATCTGTTCAGTGTTTTGCATTTGAAAGGGCTTATTTTGATGGTAGTATAGAATTATAAATTTCATTTCATTCACATCATGACCTGCCTGGATATAACGGCCAACCATTGGTGAATTTTCAAATCATTATTCACTCTTGACCGGTGCGCTAGCACCTGAGTCCTAATTGCCCTGGTAGTCTTCCCTATACATATTTTAGCCCATATTGACAAACAGAAAGGTAAATTATATTATTTGTAAAACAGGTTGCAATAAAATTAAAATTAAATGTAATCCCGGTGTTTTTATCAGTGTAACTGCTGCCTTCTACACTTCAGGAACCCTCTTGGATTAGTTGCAGCTGTGCTGCCTTTAAAGAAATCAGATCTAACCAAAGCATTTCTCAAGTTTTTTCCTCTGTGTAGACCTATATATGGTGGCAACTGACAACCTGGAATATGGGAGACTATATGCCAATGTCTAAAGATTGGAAATGCTGATTGGAAATGCTGGAATGTTGAAAACCACATGTAATTCTTCCTGTAGATTTTCTGTTTTTATATTTCAATAACTCCTCCATGTTGCATGCTCTGCCTGGGTTCTAGCCTGTTTAATCGTCCTGAAGGGGTAACCTGTTTGTATGAATTGCTTCTCAAGTAAATCTGCTTCAATAGCAAAATCTTGTGGAATGGATGATTTTTTTTTGGCCCGTATGAATTGTCCATAGACTAAATTATGGCATGATTTATGTGGATGGAAGAAAGTGAAATATAATAAAGAATTTCTGTCAGTTGCCTTATGGTATGGCCTGACCCCTTAGCCTGCCCTGATGAACATATACAATGGTGTCTAAAAAGTTAATGGACTGCTGACTATAGTGTATATCAAACTTCATGCTGTCATGTAATGTATTGAGCTGCTGATGAAATTGGTTTAAGCATATATTGCCCTGCACTAACAAAAAATATATCAATATATCTCAGATATTTCTTAATGTTAAGAAAAAAAGGGTTCTCAATTGCTAGGATATATGTTTCTTCAAAGTGTTGCATTAAAAGGTTAGCAAGTGAAGATGCAGCTGGATTTCCCATTGCAACACCACATTTTTGAACATAAAATTTTTGTTCAGAATGAAAATAATTATTTTCCAGTATTACATCCAAAATTTCAATTAAAAAATAGGTGGGAATAGGGATATTATGTTGTTGCTCTAAAATCTCTGCAATAACCTGTCTTATTTCTTCATGGGGTATATTTGTATATAAAGCCCTTACATCAAGGGTCACCAGGTAGCAGCCTTCAGAAACCTATGTATTCTCCGCCTGTTGGATAAAATGTGTGGTGTCCTTAATGTATGATAGCATCTGAATTACTAAGGGCTGCAGAATATGTCCAAAAATTGTGATATAGGTTCAAAACCAGATCCTACCCTTGATATAACAGGGTGTCCTGGGGGTGGGTTTCCTTTTTTATGGATTTTAGGTAATGTGTATATAACTGGTATCCTAGGGTAAGGAACCTGAAAAAACTCAAATAAGAATTCTGAAATGATATTTAAAGCAAAAGCTTCCATAATGGTGGTTTTGATTAGATTTTGAATGTGTGTAGTAGGATCATATGTAATGGGTGTATAATGTTATTCAGGAGGGTGTAAACCAGGGGTGTTGAAGTCATTTGTTATGAGGGCTGAATTTGACATAAATGAGACCTTGTTGGGCTGGGCCATGTGTGTCATAAAATGTAATGCCAGGTAGCGGAGATATAAACTTTATAAAGGACACAAACACAAAGTGTTTTTTTTACTTAAAATAAAAACATGCTTAAACATTAGCATTCTTGCAATATTTTAACACCTCTTGCTCTGAATTAATGCATCAAAATGTCTGTGCTGTTGCAATCTTGAGTATGCTGTTCAGGTGTGTATCTGTAAGCTGCAAACCTACAATAATGCAGCAGCAGTAGAACTGGAAGAAGAAGCAGAAGACAGCTAGTTCCACTGCAGGCCTGATAAAAGCCCTCTGGGAGACTGATCTGGCTCCCGGACCTCATGTTTGACACCCTGGTATAAACCGTTGTTAAATAGTCCTCCTTATTCATGATCACAATTTCACCCCCTTTATCAGCCTCCTTTATTACAATCTGTTCATCTTTTCCAAGATTAGTAAGGGCTAGTCTTTCTCTGTAAGTTACATTGGATCTAATATTCCTACTAGTTTTTTCAGCAGACTCAATATCCTGGTTAGGACTGGGGGAGATCAATAAGCTTGAATATTTTGTGCTTCTGGTTAAGTGACAAACCCTCATTCCCTGTGCTGGACAACACTTTTTTATCATACTTCTGAATTTCCTTCATTCCAGAGGGTCATGATTTTCTATTTTATGCTACAATCTGAGTACAGTGTCTGAGGAATCTAGTTTCCACAAAGGGAGTCCAAGTGCAGCTTTTCCTAGTTTATATGAGACTCTCTTCGGTGGGGATGGGGAAACTAGCTGGCACAGAATCATTCCTCTTGAAAAAAAGTTACTTTTGAATTACATCTGAGACAGCAGGTTCTACTATTTATAGTGGCTGATCTGAACAAGTCTGCTCTTCTTTAATAACAATGCTTTACCAACAAGTGTCATTTCAGATGGATGTTTACTTGGTTCTTCTGTTAAGTTTTCAAAAACAACATGTTTGATAACTTTAGTTTTTAGACATTTATATGGAATTGTAGGGGCGCATATTGATCAATTTGACTGCTTACTTGACTGCCAAATAGTTAAATATTCCATGAAGCTGAGAATTCCACTCTATAAGTGGAAACCTTTCTTTTTTACATTTCATTATGTTGTCATTTGTTAGCAAGGGTGGGAATGAGGGCTGCTTTTCCTGAAAAGCCTGGCAGCAGTTAAGGGCAAGCATACCAAAGTGATAAAGTTTCTGCTAGCCATCTGCTTCAAATGCCACCTCTGCAAATAAGAAGAGAAGGGGTTATCAATGACAAAGGTAGTTTCCAGTACTATTTAAAAGGCTGTCATTGTTGTGCTGCCCACAGTACAGGCACAAAAGAATTTGTCTCCTGTTTTCTCTTGCTCCTTTTAGTTTGTTTCTAACCTCTGTTGCTGCATGGCCGACAATTCCTAAATCCCCCAAAGTTAGTCTTTATAGTTGAAACATTCTGTGCTGGTTTCATATTAGTCTTAATTAAAGCATAGCGTGCAGTCTCCGAGCACCTATGTAGCCAGTGGGCTCTTAAGAAATTGGCTTATGATTTTTAATCAGAGGTAGTATAACAATACTAGGACAGTCAGAAGAATCAAAAACATTTACATTGCCTCCCCTCTCCTTTGCTTTGCAACTTCAGAATAATTTAGAACAAAATCTGAGTTGTTTAAGAACAACAAAATGTTATTCATGGTATAACCTTTCATGTGCAAGCACACTTCTTCAGAAAGCTTATACTGTGAATAAAACTTTGTTGGTCTTAAAGGTGCCATCGGACTCAAACTTTGTTCTGTCGCTTCAGACCAACATGGCTACGCACCTGAATTTAGAATAATTTAGTTATTCAACTGTAGTCTCGTTATGAAATCAGGTGTCCTGCTTGCAAACTCAGCCAGCCTTTGCTCCCTGGAAGTGTACTCTTACGTAAAGGCTTTCTTCTCTGGTTTCTTCTACAAGGCCATCTAGGTGTGTGTTTGTTTTGGCGGGGTATAAAGCAGCACAGCACACATGGCAGTTCAAGCGAACTTGTAGACACTTCACCTTTCTAGGGCTTGTTTATCAAGCTCTTAATTAATATAGGCTGAATCTTTTTAAAATTACTATTAGTGGAGAAGAAGAAGAAGAGTTTGGATTTATACCCCGCCCTTCACTGCCCAAAGGCATCTCAGAGCAGCTTACAAACTCCTTTCCCTTCCCCTCCCCACAACAGACACCCTGTGAGGTAGGTGGGGCTGAGAGAACTTCTGACAGAAATTGCTCTTTTTCAAGAACAGCTGTGCCAGAGCTTGTGACTGACCCAAGGTCACATCAGCAGGTGCAAGTGGAGGAGTGGGGAATCAAACCCGGTTCTCCCAGATTAGAGTCTGCACATTTAACCACTGCACCAAACTGGCAGATAGGTGTACCATTGCTAGAGGTATCAGTGGTCATACAATGTATTAAATATGAAGTCTCGTATTAGAAACCAAGTTCTGCCTTGCTTAGCTTAAGTGACTCATTTTTTGCAAAAAGCTTATTTTTCAAATGAAGCTATTAGTGATTGTGTGGGGACATTGAACTGAAGCTTTTGTAGAGGAACTGGCTTCCAGACAGCTGTTTGGCACTCTGTTAAATTGTATAGCTGTATTTCTAATGAGTTTTATTGTTGTGTATTAGCAATATTGTGATTAAATCATCTGGGACCAACTGGCATCTTATCATACCATAGAATATATATGCTTTCACCTTTTTTAAGGTAAAGTCAGATCCCTGCATATTAGAAAGCTACAATGACGTGAAGCTGGTGTGTGTTTTTAAATTAAATATTTTCCAGAATATTTTTCAATGACTATCCAGTGAAGAAAGCTTGAATTGTGCGTTTAAGAACTATCAAGGAGCTTTTGAAGTTGGGGTGGGAACATGGGGGCAAATGGGCAAATTTATTAATAGAAGGTTTAATTTTGCAATGATGGTGGTAGAAAGTGCTGTCAAGTCACAGCTGACTTACGGTGACCACGTGGGGTTTTCAAGGCAAGAGATGTTCAGAGGTGGTTTGCCATTGCCTGCCTCCGTGTTACGATCCTGATATTCCTTGGCGGTCTTGCCAAGGCTGACCCTGCTTAGCTTCTGATGAGATCGGGCTAGCCTGGGCTATCCAAGTCATAATTGATGACACCAAACTAGAGTTGAAATGCTACTCTAATGTTGGCTATATGGCTTGTAACTATTGATTTGAATTGTGACTCAAACAAAGTCCAGTGGCACCTTAAAGACTGACAATGTTTATTTCAATTTCAGTTTCCATGAATCACAGCTCATTTCCTCAGAAATGTGAAGGGGAATCAAACTGGGAATTCTATTTAAAGGGAAGATTACAAGGGAGGGAGAGGAGATGACCCTCCTCTGTGTCTCACCACCTCTCCCCCTTTGTATCCTTCCCTTTTAATAGAACTTCCAATTTATTTTCTCTTTACATATCTGAGGAAGTGAGCTGTGACTCATGAAAGCTCCTGTTGAAATAAATGTAAAATAAAACAAAAGTCCAGGGGCACCTTAAAGATTCCTATGGCAACGCCTTTGAATTCTGGCTACTAGAACTCCATTACTGCTTAAATTTGAGAAATAAAAACATTTGTTAATGAATCTTTGTAATAGAAAAGAACAGCCCCTAAGCATCTAGGTATACTTGTTCAAATTCTGTATTTATAGAATAAAACCAAATTTACATTGCACATTTAGCAAGCAAGATTGGGATTTCAGAGAAGTATTTTCAATTTCATACACAGACAATATATGTTCTTCCTTATTGACCTACAATAGTGACTCAAACTTTAGCAACTCAAGGCCCCATGTTCTGATTTTAACAAATGTGCTCTCTGTGGTCATTTAACAGCATATGTCTCTCTGCTGAAAACCTTTGCATGGAACGATAGAATGAAAACCTCTTCAGTTTTATACCAGCTGCAGTGGACTGCATTACTGCCATACCTCCTTAGAACTGTTCAACCAATTAGAGTTCCTAGGACTGAACTATTGGCAATAAGTGCCATTTCTGGCTAGTACTCTGAGGTGCCGTAGAAGCTAAGTGACTGCAGGGGGAAGCTGGGTCTTTCCCTTTCCCTGAGAAAGGGGAGTCCCTGCCCCCATTCCTAGGAAACTGGCAGGCCTCTGTGTTCATGTTATCCGGATGGGAGTGCCAGGGGCATTTCCTTATGTCCTTACAAAGGACTTGACCCTAGGGGTCCATAAATCCCAGTTTGAGAAAATTAGTGTAGTATATTTATTTTATTGTGCATTTGTTATGGCCCTATCTGGTTTCTTCAATGAAGGAATTAGTGGACTCTTCATAATTAAGTTGTCCAGTGGGAGAGTGATATCTTGCTGTTGCATAATGTTGATTTGGCTTAGTTAAGCTCTAAGGATTTACTGCTTCATCGCTCTAATGACAGTTGGACTCTTGTTTGTTTGGGTTTTATATAAGACTTACATGCAGTCTTCTCCAGAAACATGCTTGAGGCAATTCACAAATAAAATCAAGAGAATAAAATCATAAAACAACAAACATAAAATTATCACTGTTAAAACAAAACAAAGTTTGAGTCCAGTGGCACCTTTAAGACTAACAGAATTTTATTCAAGGTATACACTTTTGTGTACATGCATTCAGAATTCAGATACATTGAAACAGAAGTTACCAGTCCATACATGTAGGTAGAGGGTGAGCAGTAAATTAGCATAAGCATAATAAATAGTGTTTAACAGATGCAATGACCGAACTGGGATAACAAGCTTGGTTTATATGGTCACCATTTGTTTGGGTTTAATTTCAGGGGAAAACATAGTAAAGGAATAAATATATCAAAATTGGATATAGATAGGCAAATCTGCCCTTCTTAATTGTAGAATATTGAGAGTAATTAACTGAGACCCTGTTGTTATACTCCCATCTATCTCCTCAAGTGTTGAGGTCATTCTCCAGTGGTCCTGGGAGTGGGGCAGTTCATACTCCAGGGATTAAAGCTCCTCCTCACTGAAGGCAGTGCCAGCCAACAATTTTGATCCCAGAGGGAGAGGGGTTTGTTCCCTGGATTCCCAGTCTTACCAGCCCTGATTGGAACAAATGTAGCTGTAGCATAATGTCTGGCTGCAGTCAGTAGATTCTTTGGTATGTCTAAGACAGTAGCTAGATGCATGTAGATATGTTTGTCGGTCAGTAGGTTTCCTGTATAAGGTGGTGTCTCTGTGTCCGTCATGTATTTGTACAGTAGTGTCCAGAAAACGTATTTCTTGCATAGATTGGTTCATTGTCAGGTTGATGGTGGGGTGAAAGTTGTTGAACGCCTGATGGAATTTGACAAGGACTTCTTTACCATATGTCCAGACAATAAAGATGTCATCAGTGTAGTACAGGTATAGGAGAGGTGTGAGTGGGCAGGAGTTTAGGAAGTGTTGCTCCAAATTGGCCATGAAGATGTTAGCATACTGTGGTGTCATGCAGGTACCCATGGCTGTACTGTTAATATGAAGGTACAAGTTGTTACCAGATTTGAAGTAGTTCTGGGTGAGAATAAAATGGCAGAATTTGGTGGTGGGGTCAGCTGTGGTGTTGCCAGAAATCATACTGTTTATAACTTGTAATCCATCTTTATGTGGGATGTTGGTGTACAGAGATTCCACATCCATGGTGGCCAAAATAGTATTCTCTGGAAGGCTAGTCAAAGATTGTGTTTTCCTCAGGAAATCTGTGGTGCCATGCACATAACTAGGAGCATTAATAGCATAGGGTCCTAGAATAGAGCCAATGTATCCAGATGCCCCCATGTTGAGAGTGTCTGTGCCTGAGACAGTGGGGCATCCTGGGCTGCCAGGTTTGTGTATTTTCAGTAGCATGTAAAAGGCACCTGGTCAAGGTTCCTGTGGCATGTCTGAAAGGATCCCCCCACCCCGTATACATGGAGGTAATTCCTTCATGATCTTGTTTAGTTCTTTTTTGTATTCCTCTGTAAGATCTGTTGTTTGTAAAAAGTAGTATTTGTAAATTGTCTCTGCGTCTCCTGGATGTAGTCTGAGCCATCCATGATGACAATGGCTCCAGCTTTGTTTCCTTCTTTAATTATAATATCTGGATTGTTCCTGAGACTGTCTATGGCAGGGGTGTCAAACGTGTGGCCCACAGGCCAAATCTGGCCCACACAGGGCTCAATACCGGCTCCCCAAGCAACTTCCTTCTTCTGCTTCCTTTCCCAGGGCTGCTCCTGCAGTCACACCCTAGCTTGCTTTTTCCCCAGCTCTCTCAGTGCCTCTTTGCTTCCTGCTGCCTGTTTCCTGCCTCTTGCTTCCCTCCCTCGCACTCTTGCTCTCTCTCACTCACACACATGCACACACACAGAGAGCTCGTGGCTGCTTCTTTGGCGGGAGGGAGAGGGTGGGTGGATTCTTCTGACAAGCACAATGTACATTGAGAAAATTATTTTGTCTTATTCTGAAAAGTTTTTTAAAAAATAACTGGATTTCTCTGTTCCAAAAAGATCCTGATTAGGGATCAGAACACGTGGATTGGTTCTTATATCTTGGAGAGTGGATGTGATTTCAGTTGCCAAAGGATAATAGGACACATTGGTAGACAGGTAAACTAGGCCTACTACCCGTCTGCATATCACACCTAATCCAATCAAGTCTGCTATTGTTATTCACCTGCTATTGCCTTTTATATCTCCAGTACCTTGTGCTACATTTTCTGACATGCATGGCCCGGCCCAACAAAGTGACATTTATGTCAGATTGAGCCCTCATAATAAATGAGTTCGACACCTCTGGTCTATGGCTTTCCTTTCAGCATGAGGCTGTATATTCATACAATGTCTAAATTTTCTGGTAAATGAATTCTTTTAATCCATTCATGATTCAGTTTTAAAAGTGCCACTGGACTCTAAATTTGTTCTGCTGCTTCAGACCAACGCAGCTGACCACCTGGAACTATCTACAAATGAAAGTGAAACTTTTTGAGCAGAATACTCCAGAAATCTTGAGAGCTTTGTGAATGTATCCTCATGGATGTTTAAGCAAATACAAGAATACATATGCTATATAATGTTATTGTTTTACTTAAATAAAGCAATTGATTTTTTATTAAATTAGATTTACTAGGTCGCCCTTCCCTAGAAACAGGGCTCAGTATGGCTTACAACAAAATGATATACAAATCTCGAGTTAAAACTAAGTTAAAAACCCGGTAATTACCAATAAATAAAACAGCATACATGCAGTATATAAGATGGCGGGAAAGATTCCAGCTCCCCAGCCTCCCTGGCGGAGGAGTTTCGAGGCATGGGGAATTATGTAAGAGTGCCAAGGAAACCCCATCACGGACCTCAACCGAAGGCCTGGCGGAACATCTCTGCCTTGCTGCCCTGTGGAACAGTAACAACTCCCGCAGGGCACTGATGTCTTCCGGCAGAGCGTTCCACCAGGCAGGGGCCAGGGCTGTGAAAGCCCTGGCCCTGGTCAAGGACAGCTGGACTTCTCACAGGCCAGGGACCACCAGGAAGTTCTTATAACCTGAGCGTAATGCTCTTCCAGGGGCATACTGGGAGAGGCAGTCCCAAAGATATGCAGGTTCCTGACTGCTAAGGGCCTTAAGGGTCAAAACCAGAATCTTGAACCTGATCCAGTGCTCCCCCTGGAAGCCAGTGCAGCTCGTGCAACACTGGTTGAATGTGTGCTGTCCAAGGAGTCCCAGTAAGGACCCGTGCGGGTGTATTTTGGACTAGTTGGAGCTTCCAGGTCAGGCACAAGGGCAGGCCCACGTAAAGCAAATTACAGTAGTCCAACCTGGAGGTGACAGTTGCATGGATTACCATGGCTAGGTTGGGGCGAGACACATAGGGAGCCAGTTGCCTAACCTGGTGAAGTTGGATAAACGCCTGACTTGCAACCTTTGCAACCTGGCCTTCCATAGATAAGGAAGAATCCAAGATCATGCTCAGGCTCCTGATGGTCTGTGCTGGTGACAGAGGCACGCCCTCAAGAGTTGGGAGCTGGCAACCCAAATGAGGCTCTCTCCCACTCAGCCACAGAACCTCCATCTTTCCTGGATTCAGTTTCAGTCAACTTTGCTTTAGCTATCTCTGTTCCAGCCATTTAAATGGTTAATGTTAATGATTATTTTTCTCCTTCCAGTAAAGTACAACAGAAAAGTTGTCCAAATGTGAGTGATTAACCTATTAAACTGGAAACAGTTCATCTTGCAATGATTTCATAATTATCTATTTCAAGTGGTAAATAACCAATCATTAATTTTCAGATATAACTAAAACTAACCTGAAAAGTTATTATACTATAATTAAACCTTCATCTGAGTTGTAAATATTAAGTGGTAAAAGGGATCAAACAGTAAAGCTAAACAAGCAATAGAAAACCTGTGCACAATAAGGCTGAATTAAATGAACAAAGTAGAAAATATATTATAGATACATGTGTAAAGCATACAGCAATGTAACAATGAGATTTTCAATACATTATAAGAAAAATCAATTGTGTATTCAGTAGAATAAATAACATCCAGTATTCATTCAATATTCATTCTGCGAAGGTTCCAGATTACAAACTTCGTTTTGGGTGTCTTCTTCAAGAATATAGTACTACATATCATTTGTCATAAGTACTGATACCATAAGGTTTCTTCAACCATTTTTCAAGGTTCAATTTAGAAAGTTTTAAAGAAGTACAAAGTTTCAAAAGACGGGTATTATATCAGTTACCGGCTGTGATCTTGTCTCCAACTCATCAGTGAGATATATGGGCGTAAATGTGTCCAGGAGAAAAGAAACACTCTTTCAAGACAATTATGAAATAGTCTGGAAGAAAATTCAAAAGGATTTGGAGAGATGGTCTAATTTAAATTTGTCTTGGGGAAATCTCTGCGATCAAAATGAATGTTCTCCCAAAAATTATTTTTTATTCCAGATGCTTCCGATTGAGATACATGATAAGATTCTGAAAGATTGACAAAGACAGAAAAACACATTCATATGGAACAGGAAGAAACCAAGAGTTAGATTTAAATTCTTACAAGATGAAAAAAGAGGAGGACTAGCCATCCTCAATATCAAGTTGTATTATCAAGCAGCCTGTCTGGTTTGGATCTCTGATTGGATTAAAAACCCAAATGAAAGACTGATGAAACTGGAAGCAGCAAATTTGTCCGAAGGCTTACATAGACATCATTGGATTAAAACAACTGGGAAAACACATTAAAAAGCTATGAGATGTAAAGGTCATGTAATTAGAGACAGTTTACTGAAAAAATGGTGGGGTCACTTAATACAAGAATAAGTCCCCCAGCATCACCTATAATGTCACCACTAGATGCCTGTCATGATAAATTTTATAATGACTTTATAATGTATCAAGATAGATATGATTAACAAACATGGGAAAATTAAATCTTAGCAAGCTATGAATGAAGAAAGGGAAAAGATAAAATGATTAATATATCTACAACTCTCATCAAGGCTTAAAGAAGATATTCATTGGGAAGGAGATAGACTAAGAACTTTGACTGAATTTGAAAAGGTAACATTGAACAAAAGAGATCATCTAGGACACATTTATAAACTTTTATTACAGTATGGCACTGAAACAGAACAAGTTAAGACATGCATGGTGAAATGGTCACAAAATTTTGGGAAGATTTCATTTCAGCAATGGGAAAAACTATGGATGAAAGATCTAAAATTTACTGCGAGTCAAGCAATTAGAGAAAATTGGTATAACATTTTTTTTTTATCACTGGTACATTACCCCAAAAGATATCGAGAAGATGGACAGAAATTATAAAGGACAGTGTTGGAAATGTAAAGAGATAGATGGTACCTTTTACCATATGTGGTGGTCCTGCAAAAAAACAGCAACAACCCTAGTAAATATTGGATGGAAATACATACTGAAATTTTTAAAAAAAATTAAATATAAAATTTGCTGTTACCAGAGATGATGTTACTAGGAATTCTATTATGACTATACATGAACTGCTAAGATACATGTTATCTGCAGCAGTTGCAGCAAAGTGAAAAATCAAAGATTGTCCAACTCTTGAGAACTGGATAGATAAAATGCAAGAATATGCTGTTATGGCAAAACTGACAAAATTCATTAATCAGAGATTGAAAGATGAATTTGGAAATAACTAGTGAGTTTTCTGCTATAACTGATCTTTATAGTCATGCCGTTGAATGGTTTATACTATGTGATAATTCCTTTATGAAATACTAAAGATGTTTTCTTCTCTATGATTAATAGCAGCAAAGTCCGTTGTAAAAGCAATACAGTGAGCTCTAGAAAGATGTGATGTGTAACAAATCCATAGGCTGGAGGCAGGTTAAGTAGGTCTTGCCCGCCGCAAGCACCAGCCAACAATGGCCTTGCTCAGCTTGCCAGATCTGACCTCCCCCAGCTGGGCTAGCCTGGGCTGTGCAGGTTGGAGGTTCCAGCTGAGACAATGCGGGGAGGCTGCTGGGCCACGGGCGACTGTCCATCCAGGGAGGCTGCCCGCTTTCCTCCTCCCTCCTGCTGCAGGGCAAGGGGCGCAGTTGGCCTGGGGTGCGGGGAGACAGGGAGGACAATGCCAGAGTCCGCTGTGGTGGGCCAGGCTTGCTTACCCCTGGGCTGCCCTGTCGAGGCAGCACCAGCGAGCCAATCTGCCAGCAAACCTACCTGCCCAGCATACGGTGAGGTGGGAGGCACCAGGGGACACCACACAGGATCCCCCCCTGCAGCAGGCCTGCAGAGCCACCACTGCCGCCTCCAGCCAGGCTCTGTCTCTTCTGAGTGAGCTGCTGCAAACAGGGGAGTTGTGTCACCCTGCATGTAATCTGGCGCTCCTTCGTCCTTGACAGCACCACTGCCGCCGTCTCTCTCTTTCCAGCCGCACCTTCGTGGGTGTGTGTCGTTGGCTGCCAGGCTTCTGCTGCTCCGCCAAGGCCTGCTCAGGCTGGGCCAGCCTGCGCATTTGGAGCCTTTGTCTCTCCGGGCTGAACAGTGTTGCCTCCCACCCGCTGCCTTGGAGAGACCCCACCAGGGCCAGTTGTGGGGAAACCAGGCCACTGCTGCTGCCACTGCATTGTGGCAAACATGAGGCCCTTCGGGGAGGGGAAGCAACTGTCTTCTGAGGAAATTTTTGCCCGGTGCCACTTCTGTGGGCGGGACTCAGGCAATGCAGCCAGTGGATAGGGACAGCTTCTGAGTGGCACATCATTGAGCCAACTGATTTGGGAGCTTGTGGAATGTTCTGGAAAGTGCCACCCCAAATGACAATTATTATATAGGGAAATATATTGGGAGATTATCACAACAAACTGTTATGGTAAAATTATACTCAAATTTTTATGAGGTTATTCATGATTTATCATATAACCGGCAAGACTGATAAGATAGGATAAAAATGTTAATATGTTATAAGAAAATGGTAGAATGCTGAGTAGGCTGTATAGTGGTTTTTAAAGTTATGTTACATAATTTCCCTAAGAATCCAAGTATTTGAATCAAGTATTGTCCTTTATACTTGTAAAAAATGCCCTATATACTATGTTTTGCTAACTTCACCTTTTATTTTTTCCCCTTACCCCCTTTTTTATTCTGTATATCCTCAAAAGTTCAAAATAAAAAAAATTAAAAATAAGTTTCAAAAGACGGGCATCCGGTCACAGTTTACAGGAAAATCCACTCTCTATCATTGCTAAGCTGGTATTGCTTATAGAGCAGGCATCCATTGAGAGTGACAAACTAAATGATGACATTCAAACATTAGAGGACAAATTTAAGAATTCTGTGCCCTTGGAGACTTATGACAACCGTATTAAAAAAGTGCAGGAAGAATTTAAATTATTTGAAAAAAAGACCAGGGAAACAAAAATAAAAAATATGAACAAGATCACAGAGATTATGTAGCAGATAAGGTATATATAGATGGTGCTTCCCTGATAACAACCAAGATAGGAGAGTCACCTGGGCAGATTCCCGTAAAAGTCCTTCAGATTATGAAACTATTGAAGCAGACAATTGTGCAACCACTTCAGTTGATAAAGGGCAACCCTATAGACCCATTCTCAATAGAAGAACTAAAAGCCTTGCTAGGCAGAATTTTTTACATCAGCTTCCCCAAAAATGGGGGAAGAAGAAAATTTGATTATTAATTTATCTTCAAGAATTCTGACTAAACAAGAGAAACATCTGTTGAATTTGGGACTAGGGTTTGTCCCCACCCCCAGGTATAATCTGCAGACTAGGGTTGATCTGTTTAAGTTAATTAGATCTTTAAAACTTAAAAAACTTTTTGGTGATTCAGTAAACAGTGCATCTTCTAAATTTAGACCCAGGTCTCAGTTTGTTCCTAATCTCAGTACTTCTATTCAGGTATTTGAACGTTTAGTACTGGAGGACTTAGAAACTCTAGAAACTTCCCGTCCATTTACTGAACATAACCTTACTTTAGAGAAATCGCATATTTTGCAGGACTTAGCCAATGATGACTCCGTAGTCATAAAAGAGGCTGACAAAGAAGAGGCAAAGTAATCCTTGACAAACATGATTATAGGTCTATAGTTCTTGGTCTTCTACAAGATTCTGATTTTTACCTGCCTGAATCATTTGATCCTACTAATGCCATCTTAAGGATAACTAAAATGATTGTTAATGAGGCACTTGCCTTTGATTACATTGAACAATCAGTAGCAGAATACTTGGTCAATATGTACCCAAGAGTTCCCATATCTTGTCCTTATATGTATTTGAATTTTGGTTCCACAACATTCTATGCTTGCCATAATTGATTCGGCTCAAGAACTGGCAGTCAGAAGATACTGGCCAGGGCTGACTGGCTGCTTCGCAAAGTCCCGCCCATGTCAGCCCCGGTCAGTGTTTTCAGCTCAGTCTGCTCCAGTCCTCCGACAGGAGAGGACCGTCTGGAGTGTGAGCGCAGGGACAGGCCCTCAAGGATGAGACAAGTGAGAGAAGCCCTTTTCCGCCCCCCCCATCCCCTGGGCCTTCTATGAGGGGACTAGGCCCAGAGAAGGCCTTTTCTGTTCCCCACACGCCATCCCCTGGGGCTTCTATGGGGCACTAGGCCCAGAGAAGGCCTTTTCCCTTCCTTTCCTCCTTTTCCTTTCTTCCTCTCTCCTTTCTTTCACTCTTCCCCCTATTCCTTCCTTCCTTCCTTCCTTCCTTCCTTCCTTCCTTTCTAGGGCCAGTTGTCTTCCACCACAACGGGCTTTGCTCCCTAGTTTTATATACTACCAAAAATCCATAAGCCAGGGTTACCACCCCCAGGACATCCAATAGTATTCGGGTCCAATTCAGTACTGGAACCATTGTCCAGATAGGTTGATGCTTTTCTTCAACCCTCAGTTCTTAAAATTCCTACATGTAAATATTAAGGCCAGCAAGAATGAGCCTATATGTAGAAAACCATGATTTAAATCAAGTCTTACTGGCTGAAAGTACTCCTTTAGGTGTAGACTGTGGGAAAAGGCTTCTAGGCCCCCACAGAAGTGGATCATCTATGTGGATTTGGTGGGGCAGAATGACAGTCCATGTGAAATAACTGTTTACTCTGCTGGGCTGAGTCTGTGCTGTGAAAGGTTGACGATATTGGAGTTCTTGTTGCTTTGGTTGGCAGCATGCAGGTTACAGACTTTTTTCTCTTCCTGTTGCAGTTTAGGGAGATTTTTCTCTTTCTGTTTCTTCAGCAAATCCAATTAAAGAGAAGTAGATGGTTTGTCATTTAGTGTGGAAATTTTGCCAAGTAGGTTGATTCCTTATAGAAATATTTAGTTCAGAGAGTTTCTCCTTGAGTTTCTCCTTGATCAGCTTCTGTTTGTAGTACAGGATATTGATCAGATGTTTGAGTAGCTTCTTGGAGAATGGGAGATAGAATTTCTGTATAGTCTGTAAGATAAGTAGATTTGCAGAGGATTCCTAATTCACGATCCCTTGGGTATAATGTCCAGGTTTTTGCATTTTGTAAGAAAGGAAATTTCAGTGTGTATCCGTGCAAGTTTCTTTGTGAGGTCAGGTCGATGGATTTCCATTCCAAGCGGCTTAATGCAGTGCCTTCCATAAAGATAGGTTCAGGTGGGTAGCTATGTTGGTCTGAAGAAGGAGAACAAAGTTTGAGTCCAGTGGCACTTTTAAGATCAACGAAGTTTTATTCAAGGTATAACTGTTTGTGTACAAGCACACACTTCTTCAGATACTTACTTATCCCCTGTAATATTTATTTTTGTTCCTCTCACAGGTGTTGGGTGGTGAGGGAGTAATCTTTTATGAGCATCTTTGTTTTATTGGCTCTTCTGTCTGCGTGACAGGGAAACAGTATCTGTGGGGTTTCGTAACGATTTGTATTGGCTTATTCAATAATTGGCTGCTTTTAATGTGAACTCAGTATGTTGGTATGTTGCATATGAATGTACTTCCTGTTAGGCTGTTTGTTTGTCTTTTATTCCATTCCCTGTTAACGTGAAAGAGGAACTTTGTGCACAGGGAACATTTTGCCAAGGCTTCTGTTTAAGCCATGGGTCCATAGAATACTGTTTTGGAGAGTGCAAAAGCTTTGTATGCCAAGCTCTTTAAAACATTCTAAAGAGTTTGAACTTGGGTAATGTTGACATTCTGTTTGCAGCTTCTTTGTGGGGGTGGGCTTAATTTTGTGTGTGTTTGCAGCCATGTATTGTGTTAGCTGATTTGTTGAAAGCACTGAACAAACATGTTGTTGGGGGTTCTGCAGAGGAAAAACGACCACTACCGAGTCTCCGTCCACATATGTATAGCATGAAATAGCCACTGTGTCTGGTTGATCTACAACACATTCTCAGTATTGGTAGTGGAAGGGTTAATGGACTAAACCAGCTTTCTTTAGGGTTAAGCATATGACTAGTCAAAGCATGAATCAAGCATTTTTAAAGCATTCGCTTAATTTAGAGCAATGACAAAAATAATTAACAGGTTTGCTTATGTTAACTACAAAATCAGTTCATTTTATTGTTCTACAATAATTATTAGTTGTAACTTGCAATTAAATATTTTACAGTGCTTAAAATGGTGGATAAGGTGTGTGTAAATGCGAATGCTTAATTGGAACAGTTTAGTTCAGTTCAAAAAGATAACCAGTTATTTATTTATTTATTTAAAACATTTCTAAACCACCTGTCCACCCAAATTAGGTTTCCAAGGCAACAAACATCAAAACGTAATTTAAAATGTATATTTAAATTATTAAACATTATTATTATTATTAGTATTTAATTTCTGTCCTGCTCATTTCCTGAAACTGGGCTCAGATAATGACTGAAGGAGACGGATGAATTTGGGGAGGGAGTTATTTGGTGCCACAACCAAGAAGGCTGTTTCTTGAGTTGCCACCCATCTGGTCTCAGATGGTGGAGGCACCTGAAGCAAGACCTCCAAATATGACAGGAGTTGACAGGTAGGTTCATATGGGAGTAAGCAGTCCTTAAGGTATGCTGGCTCAAGCTGCATAGGGCTTTAAAGATCAATTGGGAGAAAATGTAAATGAAATAATACTGGAGTGATATGGTCCCTGTAGTCCAGTCAACATTCTGTACCAGTTGTAGCTCTGGGCAGCACGACAGTGGTAAGTCCCCCCCCCCCGCAAGAGCTGCAGCTGGCTCAATCCAAAACTGGTGAAAGGCACCCTTGGCTACTGCTGCCACCTGTTCATTTAACAAGAGGTCCAGTTCTAGGAACACCATCAAGCTATGAACCTACTACTTTAGGGGGAGTGCAACCCCATCCAGAACAGGAGACATCTCCGTTCCTGGATCCACCTCCCCAATGTAATCTGAACAAAACCTGCAGCTCAGAGCTGCTGGAGAGGATCAGCTGTGGTGGGGTGGAGTGTCAGCTCCCGCTGCCCCAGCCAGCCCCAGCTGAGGTGGTGTAGAGCTGTCATCTTCCCCCTCCCCAGTTGGGGCTGGCTTGCGATATAGCTGATACACCCCACTAATTAAAAAAAAAACAGTTTTTTCAGGCTCAGCTGTATTGGTAGCGGAGTACAGATCTGTATTAATCTTAACTGCCTTATAAGGTATTTTTTGGGTATTTTTTCAGTTTGTTTTAGCCAGACACACACCCCTAGCAGACACCACTGACTTGATAGACCAATGACCTGGCTCAGTGTATGGCAGCTTTATAGGTGTTCTACACAGGAACTACCTTGCTTCATAGTATACATCCCCTGAATTCTTCAAAACAAATACAACAGTTCTGTTCTGTACTCTGATGCCACTCTTTGTTCTGATGTTCCAGTTGTTTTTCTTTGCTTCAGGTTTTCCGCAGGACTGTAGAAAACCAGTGTGTGCTCTACTCTTCGGCTAGATTTCATTTACATTTAAGATGTCTCTCAATGAATTAAATATTAAGCTAGACCACTGTAATGGCCTTGATGTATATTTTAAACAAATTGTCTTATGTTTTCCCTTGCTTGAAAGACTAATATTAATATGCATGTACAACTTCAAAGCTATTAACAGTATGAGAGAAATATCTATCCATTTTGGCTTCTGGCTAAGCATGCATGCTGACTTAGGTGTTATAGAATATTAATAACACTGTAATACTAAAATATCAAAGTAATGTTTTCCCCTTTAGCATTTGCATTAGCCTGATGAGATTAGTTTTAACTAAGGGCTGCTTCCTTGGTTGATAAATTTTCTGCTAAATTAGATGAGTGGTTCCCAGCCATTTCAGTGTGAGGAACCCTTTTTTATATCAAACCTCTGCATGGTTGGAGTTGTACTATTCATTTTTGTTGGTTGAGAAAATACATAATGACAGAAAGCTTACTATGAATTCAGTAACACTTTTAAATAATTTGTATTTTATTAATCACAATATCTACAAACATTTGGAAAATAGTAATACATATATTGTAAGAAATATTACTTATTTGGGCAACAGAAGGTATATTTGGTTATTATATTGGATCATTTGATGAAACAGCTGGTGCTGATTTGCAACTTTTAGAGGTTGGAAGTCAGGTTGAAGCAATAAAGTTCCAGCTTTAGATCTGGCTCTGTATCCAGCTTGTTTTGGTATTTAGATTTCAATGTAACAAAGTGCAGAAAATGCACTTTTGCAACCATATGAGAAAGGCATCAAGTATTTCACAGCTTTATCAGACAGTTCTGTGTACTCAGTACAGACATGTAGCCAAAAGTCAGGCAGGCAGGTGCTTTTGTGTGAAGATTACTTTTTTCAAAAAAATTGTCACATGAAAGTTCTATTAACTTGTCTTGTTCTTTTAATGTCAGATCTAGGTGTATGCTGGCATTATCAACATTCACAATTCCCCCTTTCCTCTGCCTACCAAGTCCTCCTCTTTCTTTCCTACAATCTTCACAACATTGCTGGTGCAGGACGAAAGACAGAGGCATGCCCAGAGTGCAAACCTGAGCAGAAGACATGCTTGCCATGGGAGGGATGATGCTCCCCACCTCTTGGAGCTTCGGTTTCCCCCAGGTAACAGTAGCAGAAGACAGGCAGGGAGGGGCTCCTGGAGCCTCCACTGCGGGCTTGTTTTAAATTGGCTTCAGCATCCCATTGTGCCACTCCCTGTCCTGGAGTCACCTATTCTTGTTCATTGGCTCCTTAAAGACTAACAACTTTTATTTCAATATAGGCTTTCCTGGGTTAGTGCTCACTTCTTCAGATATGTGCAAAGGAAATCATTTTGAGAATACTTACTGGGAAAATTACTGAAGGAGGGGGAAAGAAGGAGTTGAGGAGGAGAGAGATTTGTTGTGAATCACATCATAAATATCCCTCCCCCCTTCTATAATTTTCCCTTGAAGAGTTCCCAAAATAATTTCTTCTTCACATAGCTCTGACTCACAAAAGGGCATATTGAAATAAATGTTGTTAGTCTTTAAGGTGCCCCTGGACTTCTTTTAATATCAAGCAAGTTGGGCAAGTATCTGTTTCTAGCATGAGAGTGGGAACTCCATCACTTCTCTGCTAGTACTCATCAGACTTCTCTCTATATGCATAAGGATTTCTGTTTGTTGTAGAAAGCTTCCCTCCAGATTGCATTCTAGAAATGTCAGATATGCACCAAAATGACCAGCGCAGCCAGGCTCGTAGCCAGGATTTTTTAAATCAGGGGGCATTTAAATTTCTTAGGGAGCACTGGCTAATCAATTTAATCTGGGGGAGAAGGCCATGACACCCTGAGCTAAATGGGAAGTCAGGGGGCCTTACCAGCAAGTCAGGGGGCCTAGCCCCGAGATGCCCCACTGTAGCTACGGGCCTGAGCGCAGCCTCCATAACCACAGTTTCTAGAACTGCTTCTGAGTTTGGGGGGCTGTCAGTGGGTGGCTTTCAGTCAGGAGACATTTTTGCAGCTAGCTAGCTAGCCTTGGTTTTCCCTCAGAAATGTTGATTTTAAAAAATCACACCAACAAACTTTCCCTTACTGTGACTTCTAAGCACAGCGAGGAAAAGGCATTACCTTTAGATAGCTTGTTTTATAATCAGGCCTAGACTGGGTGGCTTATTTACCCAGCCAAGAATACTTTTCTGTATTGAGGTTGGGGAGGAGAGATACATGGAGCCCTTTGAAGAGGAAAGCGAACTAAGAACAGTGCCTGGGAGGAACATGGGCTGAGATAAAATCTGGGCTGAGCTAACTCAAGGTAATCTATCGAGGGCAGTGCTAATGTTTCCAAATAAATGCTGGGTGTCTGATTGCGTGTAGTTCTTTTGATACAAAAGGTTTCCTCATGCTGGTCTGTGGTGAGGAACCCTGGTTTTAAATGGACAGCAACTCTGATCACTGTAAGTTCTATGGCAAAACACTGACTGGTGTTATTTCAAGGAGCATATATAAGGAACTAACAACAATCAGTAGTAAATATACATACCAGTACAGTTAAGTTCGACTCATACTTCTGTACATTTAATTATCTTCATCCAAAACATATTACGATGAAAAACAACTACAAACAAGGGAGAGACAAAAATGTCCAGTAAAACTTTCCAGATCTGTGTTATTTCAAGGACAACATGTGCACACACCAAAGGGAGTAGACTCATTGTGACTAAGACAAGTTGCCTCTGCACACATGCAAGGGAGGAAGTTCACTGCGATAAGGAGAAGAATGCCCACTGTTGGATGCATGTGCACACACAGGAGGATTTGGAGGGACAGTTGCTGTTGCTGCACAGGCTGTGTGTCCCACAGGAAGAGGAGCATATGACACACATGCTCTTTTTGTGCAGCTGTAGCATGCTGGTCTGTAGAGGGATGGTTGGTGGCTGGCCGAGGGACGGTGGCTGGAGTGGGGGACTGTAGGGCAGTGCTGCAGCAATCCAACTGGAGGGCCCTTCCAGCTAACCTCTGACCTCATCCCCTCCTATCGCGGGGAGGGGGGAGTCCAAGCTGCGATGACTTTGGATGTGTGGGACACTCCAAAATCAGGTAGAAATAAAGCTTTATTATTCAAAGTCCCTACATCTTATTTTTGGTTCTCTTGTATTAGCATAATTTTGCTATACGTGTGGGCAGAAAGTCAAACTAGGAGTCTTCCTGCCTAGATAGTTGAGAGTCATCTTGATGCTTTGCCACCCCTAGCTGTTCCAGCAGTGCTACTGTGGTTTGTAGTCAACAAAAAATTGTCCTACAACACTATCAACCGTCTTGCACCTCCTTTTCAACATACCTGTGATTTTAAAAGTAAGAGTCACTGGGTTTGTTCTCTGACAGCTGTGTCCATTCATACCCCTCTTCCTAATAATATGGAAACTTTCTTTGCTTGTGTTCATCCTTTTTTGTTTCTTAACCAGTCCTCCCTTTTTTCCACTCCTACCCTAAATTTAAATAGTAGGCTTCTTGGGGCAGATACTTGCCTTTTACTTCTCTTACTCTGCAGTAAAATTAATAAATGCTAACTTCAATAAAATTACCAGCTTTATTTTCACCTTTTGTTCCTTCCTTTTAACAAGCATTTACTTTTTTCCATTTCCCCTCCCACACAACTCTTGTATTACCACACCAGAATTTCATATGCTGAGTCGGTGTTTTTTCCTTGATATGCTGCAGTCCAGTACACAGTAGTTTAATTTGTTCTAGGGAATGAATAGCATATATAAATTAATCAGTATTTAACCAGTATAACCTTTAATAATGCTGCTGCCTGAGCTATAGTCACTTGGGGAATCCAACGGTATTTCAATCCTTAGTTTTCTATTGGACAAATGGAAGAGCAGTAAAGTCAATAGCACAGTCTGTCCACACATTTCCTGTGTTAGTTATGTGGGGCAAATTGATGGTCATGAGGTGCCTCCCACCTCACCGTCATGAAAGGAAAAGATCAAACTCTTCTGAAGTAGCATGCTATACATTCTTCCCTGCTTAATCATTAAAGGTATTTCTTGGATACTCGACATTACCAGGTGAAAGACTCTTAACAAGCTTTTTTGTTGTTGTTCAGTTCTCATTTGAGTCCAACTCTTTGCGATCCCATCAGGCCCTCCTGTCTTCCGTTGTCCTCCGGAGTTTGCTAAACTTCGTGTTCATTGCATTGGTAACACTTTCTAACTATCTCATCCTTTGTCGTCCTCTTCTTCTGTTACCTTCAATCTTTCCAAGCATCAGGGTCTTCTTCAGTGAGTGCTCCCTTCTTATTTGGTGGCCAGAGTATTTGAGCTTCAGCTTCAGTATCTGTCCTTCCATGGAGCAATCAGATTTGATTTCCTTTAGGATTGATTGATTTGATCTCCTTACAGTCCAAGGAACTCTCAAGAGTCTTCTCCAGCACCATAATTCAAAAGCATCTATTCTTTGGTGCTTGGCCCTGCCTTATGATCCAACTCTCGCAGCCATACATTACTACTGGGAATACCATTGCTTTGACCATAGGGACTTTTGTCTCTACTTTTTATTATGCAGTCTAGGTTTGCTATGGCTTTCCTCCCAAGGAGCAGGTGTCTTTTAATTTCATGGCTGCACTCACCGTCTGCAGTGATCTTGAATCCCAGGAATGTGAATTCTGTCACTGCTTCCATGACTTCCCCTTCTATTTGCCAAGGAGTGATGGGGCCGGATGCTGTGATCTTTGTTTTTTTGATGTTGAGTTTCAAGCCAATTTTTGTACTCTCGTCTTTCATTCATAGTGAGAGGCTCTTTAGGTCCTCTTCACTTTCTGCCATTAGAGTGGTATCGTCTGTATATCTGAGGTTGTTAATGTTTTCCCCAGCAATCTTAATTCCGACTTCTGATTCATTCAGGTCAGCATTTTGCATGATGTACTCTGCATATAAATTAAATAAGCAGGGTGACAATATACATCCTTGCAATACTCCTTTTCCTATTCTAAACAAATCATTTGTTCCATAACCAGTTCTAAATGTCGCTTCTTGACCCTTATTTCTCAGGAGACATGTGAGGTGGTCTGGCACTCCCATCTCTTTAAGGACTTACCATAGTTTGTTGTGATCCACATAATTAAAGGCTTTAGCGTAGTCAATGAAGCACAAGTAGATGTTTTTCTGGTACTCCCTTGCTTTCTCCATAATCCAGCAAATGTTGGCAATTAGATCTCTTGTTCCTCTACCTCTTTGAAACCCAGTTTGTACTTCTGGCAGTTCTCTATCCATGTACTGCTGAAGCCTCGCTTGTAGGTTCTCCCTCTGAGGCGTAGGACATATTGAGTGATTCCCACTATCCTATCAGGGAGAGGCAGGAACAAGTTCTTTCTTCCTCTTCCTGTGTGGATTGGGAACGCCCATTTCTTCAGTTCTTTTCCTGCCTCTACAGGGAGAGGTTGTTGTAGGCTTTGCCTCCAATTGCTAGTGTAGTTGGCCTAACCTTTTTTCTCCTTATATTATATTTTTACTGTTACCTCTTTTTCTTCATCTCTACCTCTTTTTCTTCATCTCTTCCTCTTCCATCCTATTGTATTTTTTCCTTACTGTCCTTAGAGTGAGCCTGTTTGCAGCAGCTCTACTGGCAAGCAGCAAACTCCCTCTCTACTTCTACTTTCTTTTCTCTCTTCACTTGACTTCTGTCTGGAAGTCCTCTCCAAGTCAGTGAGCGACCCTGTCGTAATGGAGCTGGATAAAAATCCATGACCTAGACCAGCCACGACCCTGAATTGAGCGGGGAGAAGACTGCACAAAAGTGCCCGCACCAGGAAGACACCACAGAGGAACTCAGCTCTGACGTGAAGGTCAGTGGCGGCAGCCATTCTGGGGCAACATTTTTGGCGCCAAACTCTCCTGTGCTTGCCCAAGACACGTCAATGGTAAACCAGCTCCAGGATGCCAACCTCCAGGCAGGAGGTACAGGCACTTATTCGGCCCAGAGTACAACGACCTTAGAAGACTCTCGATGGCATCACTTGGGTAATGTACTCCACCTGGCTGGGGGTCCCGATCCGCATGACTTTTTTGCCTCTATGAGGGAGGAGTTTATCAATCTATGCCATCTGGGGGAGCTGGGTTCCATCACCTCCCGTGCTGATCCCCCAGCCCCTCCACCTGTGGATTCCTCCAGTCACAAAGAGCTGATGGGAAGCTGGCCTACCCAGGCTGCTAGGAAGCAAACTCCTAGAGAAAAGCACTCAGATTAATAGCAGGAACAGTGCCCAGAGCCTGACATGTCCCATAGAGAGGAGGGGGAGTTCCTTTATGATGAAGTGGAAGATATCAGTGTCCCCCAGCCATCCTCGCATCTCTTTAAGGCGGAGGATTTCCAGTACCTCCTATCCAAGTGTTTATCTGCCTTAGACTTTCATGACTCCACTCCCGAAGAGGATATGGTCTGCCCTGGAATTAATCCTAGAAATAGATCCAGGGGCACTGAGGAAATGTTCCCCAGGTGTTCGATGCCTGAAAAAGTCTTCTCGTTCCCTGAGTTTTTTGAAAGGCAAATGAAGGCTGAGTGGGCCAAGCACACCTCTAATAGACAGGCTCCAGGGTTTATTAAAAAGTTATATGACTTACCTCTTTTGCAAATGCAATTTTACAGATTCCATTGGTGGATGCCCCAATAACAGCATTCCAGTCCTTTGGTCTCCTCTCAGAGGACGGCTCCAGCTCAGTACGTGACAACCTAGGCAAGAAAATAGACAATGACATGAGGCCACAGCTATGGCCATCAAGGCTTCTTCTACAGCTTCCATTGCCAACAGGGCTATTATCATTTGGGCCAGAAAACTTGTCCAACTTCTTCCAGGAGACAATAGACGACTACTGGAGGGAGTGACAAGAATATTAAAAGCATCATCATTTGTGACAGATGCTTCCCTGGATGTTCTCACCTTTTGCTCCAGAGCTATGTCTTCCACAGTGATGGCACGAAGGGGGATCTGGCTGCGCGCCTGGCCAGCAGACCTACAGTCAAAATCTGTCATGATTTCCTACCCTTTCCAAGGGGAGAAATTATTTGGTGACCACCTAAATAAGATACTAGTGGAGATTAGAGATAAAAAGAAGGCCATGCCCAGAAACTTGCGCCACTTAGACAAGCAAAGTACCCAGGGAAATTCCTTTCGTTCCTCCAATCCGACTTTCAAGTCCAGACAAGGACAGAAAAGAGGCTCTTGGGGATCCTCCTCGCTTCCATATAAAAGAAACTTTCAAAGACCATGTTTTGGGAGACAAGCACCCAACAGATCCAAGAAGCATGACCATGACGGCAAAAACATCAAGGCATGACTCAGCCCAGATTCCAATGTAGGGAGGGTTGATGCATTTCCAGGAGGCATGGCTATAGTCCCAAGTAGACTCCTGGGCTTTAGAAATAGTTTCCAAAGGCTACTCCTTAGCGTTTCTTTGGCCTCCTCTTGAAAGGTTCATCATCTCGCTGTGCAAAGATCTCAAGAAACGATCCATAATGTTCACCGTCTTACATCTTTTGGACATCTGGGCTGTGGAGCAGGTTCCTGAAGACCAACGGGGTCAAGGAGTCTACTCCATATTTTTTACAGTGCCCAAGAAAAATGGCAATTGAAGGGCCATTCTGGATCTGAAATTTGTAAACAAATTCATAAAGTTGAGACATTTCCACATGGAAACCCTCAAGCCCATCACGGATGTACTACAACCAGGAGAATACCTTGCGTCCTTGGATCTCACAGAAGCATATCTCCACATCCCCATACCACCACTTCACAGAAAGTTCCTGAGGTTCTGCGTTGGAAACCTCCGCATACAGTTCAGAGCAATGCCATTTGGACTCTCGACTGTGCCGTGGGTCTTCACAAAGATGTTAGTCAACCCGATAGCTCATCTTAGGAAGAAAGGTATACACGTCCATCCATAGCTAGACGATCTTCTAACCCAGTCCGCTTCCAAACAGAAGTCTGTACGGGATGTTCAGGAAACAATCCAGCGTCTTCAATCTCACGGTTTCCTGATCAACCAGGCCAAGAGCTCATTGAACCCAGTTCAGAGTCTGGAACATCTGGGGATGTTAATAGATACCAAACTTGCATCTCTCTTCTTGCCAGAAGACAAGGTCTTGAAAATCAAACAGGCAGTGAGACTTATTATAGAGTGCCCATCCTTGTCTCTCCTCACTCTAGCCAAGGGCTCGATTTCCAATCTAGATGCACTCCAGTGGGGCAGAATGCATACGAGATCTCTACAAATTTTTCTCCTTCCAACTAAATGCAAATTATGGAGAAACAGGACATCCTTCTTCAGGTACCTCTATCCCTGAGACAGTCCCTTCTGTGGTGGATGATGGACTCCAACCTTCGACAAGGGAAGAAGTTTTTCCACGAGGTCGAGCTGCAACTGTTTATGGATGCCAGTCTCTTAGACTGGGGGGTGACCCTGAATGAGAGTTCAACACAAGGATGCGGGTCTCACAGGGAGTCCCTTCTTCCCATCAACGTCTTGGAGCTCAGAGCTATCCAACTGGCTCTCCTTCACTTCAACAACAGAGTTTGGAACCAACATGTGCTGGTCCGCACAGACAGTGTGTCAGCCAAATCCTATCTGAACAAACGGGGGGATCCAGGTCATCCTGCCTTCACAAGGAAGCGATATTACTCCTAACCTGGGCAGAGAAGGATCTAGCCTCCATCAGAGCCAAGCACATCAGGGGTCTGGACAAAATCAAGGCAAATTGGCTCAGCAGAAAGACAGTAGATCCAGGATGCTGAACAAGAGAACATTCAACTGGATTCTTCGACACTTCAGGACACCAACAGTGGATCTGTTTGCCTCGAGTCAGAACAATCAGCTGCCCAGATTCTTCTCCAGGTTCCAACACAACAAGGCGGAAGCTGCAGATGCCCTAACCGCTCATAGGCCTAGGGGGCTGCTATATGCCTTCCCACCCATTCCGATCTTATCAAAGGTCTTGAGAAGGATAAAACAGCAGAAGGCCATGGTTATTCTGGTGGCTCCATGGTGGCCTCGGCGTCATAGAATCATAGAATGTTAGAGTTGGAAGGGACCTTGCATGTCATCTAGTCCAACCCCCTGCATTCTGCAGGATCAGTTTCTCTTGATATTTAGCTGGTATCGACTCCCTCGTAATTTCCACCCATTAGATCTAGTCTTGCAATCTAGAGCAAGAGAGAATAGATCTGCTCCATCTTTTACATGACAGCCCTTCAAATACTTGAAGACTACAATCATGTCCCTTCTAAGTCTTCTCTTTCCCAGGCTAAACATACCCAGCTCTTTTAGCCTTTCCTCATAAGACTTGGATTCAAACCCTCCCACCATCCTGGTTGCCCTCTTCTGGACACGCTCGAGCTTGTCAACATCCTTCCTAAAGTGTGGTGCCCAAAACTGGACAAAGTGATCCAGGTGAGGCCTGACCATAGCAGAATAGAGCGGAACTACCACCTCCCATGATCTGGACACAATGCTTCTGTTATGCATCCTAAGATTGCATTAGCTTTCTTTACAGCCACATCGCACTGCAGGCTCATGTCCTTGGTTTTCAACTCTTCAACAGATGTCCAAGACCCCTCCGCTTTGACTTCCAGTCTCTCCAGACATGCTCATTCAGGGACCAGTCTGGCACCTGGAACCAGAGCATCTAATGCTGACCATGTGGAACTTGAACGGTCGTCTTATTTGAAACGTGGCTATTCTAAGGCTGTGACTGATATGATCCTGGCTTCCAGAAAGGACTCCACTATCAGAATATATAATACTACGTGGAAGGCCTTTCACCAATGGTGCGGATGAAAGTCCATTAACACCTCACAGCCTCTATTACACTCCATTCTTGAGTTCCTGAACAACAGTCTTGCGTCAGGTCTGAAGTCGGCAACTCTTTGAAAGCAAGTCTCCGCCCTGAGCTCCGTTCTTCCTTGCTTTAAGGGCAGTTCCTTATCTTTACTCCCTCACGTGCACAGATTCTTGAGAGGAGCCACATTGCGCAGCCCTCCAACGGTACACAGGTTCCCTATCTGGAAGCTTCATACTGTTCTTTCTGCACTCACCAAGGCTCCGTTTGAACCTATATAGGACATCCCTCTGAAATGGCTGCACATCAAGACAATATTCCCAGTTGCAGTCATGTCTGCCAGATGCATATCAGAGCTTGGAGCACTCTCGTTGGGCCCAGGACTGTGTGTCTTCCATAAGGACTTAGTAGTTCTATGTACAGATCCAACATTTATCTCGAAAGTAGTTTCAAAATTTCATAGATCTCAAGAGATATATTTATGTTCATTCTGCCCAGATCCTAAGTTCCCTAGAGAGAGGGCTTGACACACCTAAGATGTTCTCAGGTTCCTTAAAGCCTTTCTGATTTGAACCGCCAATCTCAGGAAAACTGAGGCAATGTTCATTAACATCTCACCACCAAATATGGGCCACAAGATGTCTAAGTCTGCTATCAGCGCCACGATAAAGTCTTGCATAACAGAAGCCTACAGATCCTTTAATCTGGAGTCCCCTCTGGGATTACAGCTCATTCAGTCAGAAGTGTGTCTACTAATGCAGCCTTGGCCATGAATGCCTCCATTGAAGAAGTCTGTCGAGTGGCCACCTGGTCCTCCGTATCCACTGTCGTTTGACATTACAAACTGAACGTCTATGCTTCAGTAGATGCAGCCTTTGGAAGGAGAGTTCTACAAAGCGCCATAGGAGAGGAGAGTTCTCTCCCACCCAGGGCATAGGGAACTGCTTTATAAGTACCCAAGATGTCCTCTGCCTCAGAGGGAGAACGACCCTTGGCACTTACCATGAGGGGTCCTTCTACTCTGAGGAAAGGAGGACATCTTGCCCCACCCAAGGTTTCTCTCACTCCTAACCTTCACTGAACTCTCTGGTTGTGTTTTTTCCTTGGCTTCTCTTCCAAGGTCTTCCCTTCTAAATGTATATAGTTTTTTCTTGGGAATTCATGATGCTCATGTATCTTCCCTAGTTCTTATTTCTAATTCTACCATGTTTGCAGTTTTTCATAATGTTCAGTATTAGGTAAGAGTGTTATTCAGTACTGCTGCTGGGAGTCTCCTTAACTGAAGAAATGGGCATTTCCAATCTACACAGGAAGAGGAAGAAAGAATTTGTTCCTGCCTCTCCTTGATAGGATGGTAGGAATCACCCAAGATGTCCTCTTTTCCTCAGAGTAGAAGGACCCCTCATGGTAAGTGCCAGGGGTCGTTCTTGAGCATGACCTTGCTTGTGTGTGAAATGAGTGTAATTGTGTGATAGTTTGAACATTCCTTGGCATTGCCCTTCTTTGGGATTAGAATGTAAACTGACCTTTTCCAATCCTGTGGCCACTGTTGCATCTTCCAAATTTGCTGGCATATTGAGTGCAGCACTTTAACAACATCATCTTTTAAGACTCTGAATAGCTGGTATACCATCACCTCCACTAGCTTTGTCGTTAGTAATGCTTTCTAAGGCCCATTTGACTTCACTCTCCAGGATGTCTGGCTTGAGGTCAGCGATCGCACCGTCATGGTTGTCATGGATATTGAGGTCCTTCTTGTATAGTTATTTTGTGTATTCTTGCCACCTCTTCCTAATCTCTTCTGCTTTTTCTAGGTTCCTACCATTTTTGTTCTGTATTCAGTTGGGTAAATCTTTCCTTTTCACCTTTGCGTTTCGCTTTCCTTCCTTCCTCAGCTATTTGTAAAGCCTCATCAGACAGCCACTTTGCTTTCTTGCATTTCTTTTTCTTTGGGATGGTGCTGATTGCTGCCTCCTGTACAATGTCATGAACCTCCATCCATAGTTCTTCAGCCACTTTGTTTATCAAATCTAGTCCCTTAAACCTATTCTTCCCCTCCACTGTATATTCATAAGGGATGTGATCTGGGTCAAACCTGAATGGCCTAGTGGGTTTTCCAACTTTCTTCAGTGTAAGCCTGAATTTTGCAATGAGTAGCTCATTATCTGAGCCATAGTCAGCATCAGGTCTTGTTTTTACCGACCATATAGAGCTTCTCCATCTTTGACTGCAAATGATATAATCTATCTGATTTCGGTGATGTCGATGTATAGAATCGTCTCTTAAGTTGTTGGAAGAGGGTGTTTGCTATGACCAGCGTGTTCTCTTGACAAATAACAAGCTTTACCAAGCTTAATAAATATGGAATGTGGAACTGAAGGCATTAAAAAGAAATCGTTAACACTGGATAGACTAAGTTCCATGGGGAGATTACAGCAAGCAACTGCTCAGTTATAGCGAATATGAATTCTACTACCAGACTTGGACTGGATGGGGCCTTGGAATGGTTAGTGTGGAGATAAACAAAAAGTAATTGTTTATCTCCACACTTTTGTCTACACAATTCACCTTCATCCAACTTCATTGAAACATCAGCAGTTGGAAGTGGCCCACGACTATTGTATTTGGATTGTTTATTCTTTTGATTGGGTCTCATTTTCACCTGGACTCTGCAATATAATGTAGCATTCTTTGTCCAGTAAACTGGGTCTTCTTCCTCTTCATAATAGCTTTTTTGAGCATAAATTCTGAGCTTCTTGAGCATAAATTTATTTACTAACTTAATATAATACTTTGTGCATCTGATGGAGTGGGCTTCAGCTCACAAAAACTTATGTCATAATACTTTTTTGTTGTTGTTCTTTAAGGGTAGTACAAGACACTTTAGCTTGGCTGCAGCAGACTAATGTGGATATCTCTCTAGAATAATGTTCTTGTACATAGAGAGCATCTTTTTTCACAAAAACTGTTCTACAATATAGTGTGTTTTATTCAGACACTATGCAAGCCTTTTCAGCAAGGTATGTCTGAGCCCCAGAAAGTAACCATGTAGAACTCATGGTGGATACTCTAGAGAGCAAAGTAAGACAAGTCTCAAGGCTGAACTTTACCATCTATGATAATTAGAAAGAAACAAGAAGTACAAGTAAGTTACTGGAGATTTACCCATTCCTTGAATATTGTTAACTTCATTAGCATCAGTATTTTTATAGAAAGAAACTTTTAAAGTCTCCCCCCCCCAAACATAGAACCTTCTTTGCCTACTAGTGATATTTCAGTTTCACAATTTTTTTTAATTGACTTGTTTGCAATGGTGTTAGCTACAGCACTCCATACAAATCTATTCCTATTTTAAAAGGAGTACTGTTAGAATGGTGGCTGGTCAAACAGCTCCTGTTGTCACAGACAACTCCTGTTGGTTAAATCCAGCCACAGGCCACGCACAAGATTAAATCCATTGTGTGGTCCTCACATCAAAGATTTAGTCTTTGATATGGGGATGGAGATGGATCTGATTGCAAAGAAAGAAGTGACATGGTCAGATCACTTGATCCTGAGGGCCCAGCTAAGTGTTGTGGCCCGCCCATCTACGCAACTAGCCAATTTGTGCTCACCCACAAAGATTAATGGACCCAGTTGGGTTCCACAGTGCTCTGCAGGATTTGATGCCCCCGGCAATTCATTGGATTCGCTGATAGAGGACTGGAACTCCTGTTTCTCTGAAGCCTTCAGTGAAGTTGCCCCCCAACATCCTCTTTGTTCCCAGTTGAGGTCATCCCCCAGTATACAGTGGAACTCGGGGGAATGAAATGGGAAGTCAGACTAGAGCAAATTTTGCGGCACACTCATGATGAAGCTGCAAGACCATCTTAGACATTTATGAAAGCCTATGAGGTGGCGGTGAAGGCTGCAAAAAGGCAATTTTATTCAGCCTCCATCACATCCACTAGCTCTCACCCAGCACAATTGTTTAGGGTGATTAGATCTTTAATATCTCTCACTGAGAGAACTCAAAATATTAGCAATTCAGCCATTAGCTGTGAAGCATATGTGAGCTTCTTTGTGGATAAAGTCTTGTCGCTCCACTGCGATTACCTGCCAGTGTTAATATAACATGAGAATTGGAAGCCCCTTGGCCAGCTTTGGATTCAGTGTTTGGCAACTTCAGCCAGCTCTCCCATGTGACTGTTGACAGGATCCTGCATGCTGTTAGGCCAACCACATGCCTCTTGGACCCGTGTCCCTCATGGCTGGTAAAAGATGGCAGTGAGAGAATAAGGGGTCCCCTGGTGGACATTATCAACCTGTCCCTGGAGTCAAGGGTCTATCCAGCGGGGTTGAAAGAGGCTCTGGTGGTACCCCTTTTAAAAATCCATCACTGGATCTCACAGATTCTTCCAGTTACCACCAAGTTTCGAACTTGCCGTTTCTGGGAAAGGTAATTGAGACAGTGGTAGCTGAGCAGCTCCAGTTTCCTGGATGACACATCGGCATTGGACCTATTCGAGTCCGGTTTTCACCCCAGCCATGCGCAGAGACAATGCTGGTTGCCTTTATGGATTATCTCTGCAGACAGCTGGACCAAGGTGGGTCCACATAGCTGTTGTTATTCGATCTCACAGCAGCTTTTGATATGATCGACTATGATCTTTTGGATCCTCAGGGGGCAGTCTTCTCTCTGATGTTGTTTAATATCTATATGTACCCCCTTGCCCAGCTGGTGTGGTGTTTTGAGCTGGCTGTATCTGTTACTGGCTGGCCGCCCAGGTACTGCCCCGCAAAATCTGGCTGATGGTCTAGAGGCTATGGTGGAATGGTTGAAGAAGAATTGACTGAAACTGAATCCAACTAAGGCAAAGGTTCTGTGTCTGGAGGGGCGTCAGGGCTGAGGTGTCAATTTCCCACCCGTGACAGTTCTCTGCTGTTATTGGTGCAAACCCTCGGGAGTTTGGGCATGGTCTTGAATACCTCCTTATCTATGGAGACCCAGATCATGAAGGTTGTCAAGCTGGCATTTTTTTAATCTGTGCCAAGCACGGCAGCTGGCCCCTTTCCTGTCTCTCCCCGACCTAGCCACAGTAATCGGTGCAACGTCACCTCCAGACTGGATTATTGTAATTTGCTCTACACTGGCCTGCCGTTGAGACTGATCTGGAGACTCCAACTGATCCAGAATGCAGTGGTGCAAGTCCTGACTGGAACATCACGGACAGCACACGTCCAACCTGTGCTGCATCAGGTTTTCATACTGACCTTTAAGGCCTCGAGTGGTCAGGAACCAACATACCTTGGGACCACTGCCTCTGGTATGTCCCCCGAAAGTGCTATGCTTGGGCGAGAACAACTTACTGGGGATCCTTGGCCCAAAAAACATCCGGGTGTCCTCAACCAGAGGCCAGGGCCTTTTCCCCTTCTCCAACTGTATTTTCTCCTTACCCCTCCCGCGAGGTGACAACACCATCTGGAATCGAAGTATCAATGCCATCTGTGAATTGTTTTTAATTAATTTGCTTAATTTATTTAATTATTGGAATTGTTTTTATTGTGCTATGTTTTTTATTTTGTTCATAATTCAGAGCCCTGAGTACTCAGCAATCAAGTGATTTATAAATTCAAATTATAAATAAATAAATGGGCAGGAGATAAACCTCTTAAAATTAGGTACACGTCAAAAATGTATGTGCTGTTTTGGTGCCTGCACAGTTGACTTCATCATTTTGGTGCCTGACGAGAAGTTACTGGATCAGATTACAATTCCCAGGAAGTTGTGCAAGAACATGCAAACTATCCAAGCCAGAACTGATGAACGCACAGGCTTAGCTTTTGGAGTCAAGCAGGTAAAATGGGTAAGCCTGGAGTACTAGACACAATATATGCAGTATCTCACCCTGGCAGAACTGAGACACAAAGGAGGGTCATTCCTTGGTTAATTGGGTTGGGTGGAGTGTCAGGACCAACTGAATCCTAGCAAATCCTGGGAGCTTGACATCTCCAGGTACAGTCTAGTGACCTTCCCAAATTCTTATGGTTTTACCATAGTGTTTTTTGGGGGGGCTGCTAGAGTTCCTTGGTAATGTATGATGTTACTTACAGTTACATGACTGGAAGCAACATCACTTTTTTGGCCCACTTTTTCCTGCTGCTGCATTGGGTAGCAGCTGGGGGCTGTGGAGGCAGGAGGAGGACAGGCACAGGAAGTAGTGTGAGAATTCTCATGCTGCTTACAACATTATTACAAAAGAAGCTGTCGAAACAGCCAGCAGCATCTTCTGCTTGCATTCTGTTTTGAGATTTGTGTCTGACCATAAAATGCAAATATCTGTCTTATCCAAAGATAAAATTTTAAGTCTGCAAAAAATAGACGTTAGGATGAGAGGTGAACAGTGTATTTCAAAACTGTGATGACAGTAGGGGTACATGCTAAAGATTGATAATTAATTGCCCTTTTCTTAAGAAGCAGCTTTTATCCCAAGGTCCTTTCCACACTAGACCTTAAATCCTGGTTCAGCCCTGTCCCCGAACTTACATTCTACACTACATGCATAATTATCTTGGGGTATTTTTTGTTTCCACATTACATTGAGGTCACACCGTTTTTGCCCCACACTTGTCCTGGGATAGACAGATGCTGTTGTAATCAGGGATAAATGCAAGATATTGTGTTGTGAGTTGAGCTCTGATAAAACGAAGGATGGGATCCAAGTGCGGAAAGGACCCAAGACTCTCAGCCCTGTTCCACTACTTTTGCAATCTTTATGGTCTAATAGGGGGGTCACATGAATGCATGGAGCTGCCTTATACTGAATCAGACCCTAGGTCCATCAAAGTTAGTATTGTCTACTCAGACTGACAGTGGCTCTCCAGGGTGTCAAGCAGTGGTCTTTCTCCAGTGGTCCGGGGTGGGGTAGTTTGACTTCTGGGAGAAGATCCTCCTTAAAGACAGGCAGGGTTGCTGATCTTGAGCAATTCCTGAAGGGGGAGGGGCTTCTTGCTGGAATCCCAGTCTTTGGCCCTGACTCAAGGCAGTCGTTGTCGTGGCACACCGTTGTTACAATTCCTACTATTAATTTTTTGAGTCTTTTCCTTTCTGGACTTTCTGTGTTAAATCTCTGGGGACACCATCCAGGGTGCGGAAAGGGCACTGGTTTTCTCTCTTTGATCCGGCACTCCATGTTAATTGGGAGATTATAGGAAGTGGAAGCATTTACAGCAGTGCAGATCTTCCTCCAGCCTCATTGCTCCCAGGACTCCCCAAGCCGCGGGTTCTCCAGCCCTAAGGCCAGAGCTTCCCCAGTCGCTTTCTTACCAAGAGTGTCAGCAGCAGCTGCAGCAGAGCACACAGGCCTTCTATGCAGTCTCCAGTAGTTACTGGGAAGGCTGAGTTTAGCA
Source organism: Gekko gecko (assembly GCA_029375565.1). NCBI lineage: Eukaryota > Metazoa > Chordata > Lepidosauria > Squamata > Gekkonidae > Gekko > Gekko gecko. The sequence continues at coordinate 223,282,516 of JAPDNY010000002.1, forward strand.
GGCCTCGGACTTGGCTATGACTCCAGCCTCAGTTAGACTTCTGAGTCCCGGTAAGGAGGCGATTTTTCTAAATCCTCTGGGTGGGTTTTTTACTCATATTTTTCCCATTAAAAAGGGGTGGTGGTGGCATGGGCAGGACTCTGAGTCTGTGCCTCAAGATGATTTAGCCTCTAGCCTTGAACTCCCTCCTTCCCCCTCCTAGGCCTCCACTCATGACTCCCAACATGGCTGGGATTCCAGCCTTGGACCTCTCGGGGGACAATGCTCAGGCTAACTTCTTAGCCTGGATTAAAGGGGAAATGCAGAGGGAGATAGAGAAGCAATTTCTCAGGCCCTTCCTAGCTCCAGGGACTTAGCTAAGTCTGTTAATAGAGCTGGGCGTCATTCATCCTCTAGCACTGCATCAAGTAGAGGGAGGGCAGAAAGTAGCCCTTTCTCTTCTTCCCAGCCCAAAAGAAGGAGGTTAGATAATCTGACTAGGCCTACCAGAGAAACAAGCCCACTATTGGTTCCTGATGATAAAGAGTCTGATTGCTCCCAATTCTTCTTCTCCCAAGGAAGAAGGCAAGCTTCAGATGAGGACGTACCCTTGGTCATCACTATGCAGTCTCGCCTCTTTCCACAGGAAGTTTTCTATAAAATCCTCTCAAAATGCTGCACATTCCAGAAGTTCCAGTCAGCAGCAAAAAGGCAGAAATGCCTGATCTGAGCAAATCAGCTGGTTCAGCTAGAGCTTCCCCCAAAGTGGGGTCTAGTCCTCTCAGGATTCCATTCCCTGCGCTATTTAACAAGGTAGACCAGCCATGTCTAAGACTAACCATCCTATCATCTCCAGGTTCTACACCCTAGTGCTAGAAGCAGCGGTGAAGTTCAGACTTCCATTAGTGCATGATCCAGTAACAAGCCTGTGCTCAAATTCTGTTTTACTGGCTGAGGCGGATGGCCTTCCCAGGGATCCTTGTGACAGAAGGATTGAACAGTGCAAGAACTTCAAAACTTCTTCAACTTCTCTTAGATCTTCCACTCCAAGCTCCCTTTTTGCTTGGGCTTCAGACCTCTCTGCAGCAGATAGTGATGTCCTCAAAGATTTGAAAGATGGACTAAAGATTACTTTTGCAGCAGCCTTTTTAGCAGACACCTCTTTGGACACAATTCAACTTTTGGCCAGAGCTATGGCCCCAAATGTAACCTCCAGGTGGAATACTTGGCTATGCAGTTGGGAAGTGGATTGATCCTTTGTCCCAGGTGAAAGTGGCTAGCATTTCTTCCAAAGGCATTCACCTTTTAGAGAAGGAATGGATAAATACCTGGTAGAGGATAAAGGCAAAAAGGAGAGCATTGCCTTCTTGTAAGAAGGATAACAAAGCCAAGAACTGTTTCTCCTCCTTTTGTGAACCCAAGCATACCCCAGGAATTCAATCACCTAAGCCCTCCAAAGGGAGATGGCAGTCCAAGCAATCCAGTGGTAGTAGTTCATCCTTCACCAGACCATCAGGACAGAATCAGAGAGGCCCCCAAAAGGGCTCTTCAACATGACTAGCACAGGGACTCAGATGTACCAGACATAGGATGTCACCTTCAACCTTTTGCACCTCATTGTGAGACCACAGTGGGTGACAAGTGGATCTTAGACACAGTGAAGATAAAACATTCTCTGGAACTTTGTTCATTGTCTCCCAACAGATTTACACAGGTACCAAGAAATCATCGTCCACAAAACCACCTCTTTCTCCTCAAAGCCTTTACAACATCTATTGGATATCAGGGCAATAGGACCAGTACCAGTGGCCCACAAGACCTTGGGTGCATACTCAGGTTTTTTTCATAGCCCCAAAGAAGAATGGGGAAGTGAGGGCTCAAATAGCTAAACAGGAGAATAAGAAAGAGGAAATTCAGGATGGAAACCCTCAAGTTCATAGTATCTTCTATCCAGAAATGAGGTTTTCTGGCATCGATAGATCTGTCAGAGGCCTGTTTGCATATCCCAAGTCAGAAACTGCATTGGAGATTCCTGCGCTTTTCATACAGTGGACTCCACTTCTAGTACCAGGCTTTTCCCTTTGGACTCAAAACCGCACCAAGTTCTGGTTTTGTTGATAGTGTACCTGAGAACCCAAGGAGTATCCATTTTCCCCATATCTGGATGACATTTTAATCAGGTCCCTATCTCATCTGCAAGGGGTGGGGAATGTATGACAAACTGTCTCCAAGACCATGGGTTCATCATCAGCTGGGAGAAAAGCAGCTTATCCCCATCTCAGACGGTTCTCCACCTAGGAGTGGTTATAGAACAAGGTTTTCCTATCCCAGGAGAGACAGGAGAAGATCTTGACTTCAATGCAGGAGCTCACAAGATGGTCACATGTGGAGGTGAAGTTTCTGCTGAGGCTTCTAGGAATGTTGGTATCCAGGCAGGATATCATACCATGGTCCAGGTTTCATGCTTGCAGATTCCAGAGATTTCTACTACCCTTTCAAGAGATGATATCCAGCAAATGGTTCAAGCTGATTCAAATACCTGTATCTCTGATTCAGGATCTTCAGTGATGGACAGAACCTCACAGGCTTCTGGAAGGGACTCTGTCAATGTTCCCTCTAAGCTGAGTTAGTGTGAGCTACCTCACAGTTTTTTAGCCTCCGGCTCACACATTTTTGTCTTAGCTCAAGAAGGATGGCTCCAGAGCAAACTATGCAGTTTGCCAAATCACTCGCTCACAACTTTAATGCCAGTAGCTCACAAAGAGAATTTTTGCTCACTCAACTCCACAGTTTAGAGGGAGCATTGGATTCCGTTAAGAGATCTGAAAAGGTGGATAGTGACAGTGGATGCTAGCCTCACCGGATGGGGAGCTCCCTCGCAGGGAAGAATGGCTCAGGGCATCTGGTCTCTGGAGGAGTCCACATGAAGCATCAACTTTCTGGAACTCAGGGCACAATAAGGATGGAATTGTTGTCCTTTCAGGATTTACTGGTAGGGCAGCATGTTCTAGTGCACACAGACAATATGACAGCCAAATCATATGTCAGCTGTCAAGAGGGTACCAAATCTAGGTCTCTCCATTCAGAGGCAACACTGATCATGCTGTGGGCAGGGACTTATCTGAGGTCAATCAAGGTGGCTCGTGTAGCAGGACAGAACAACATGTGGCAGACTGGATCAGTTGGAGGGACCTCAACCAAATAGAATGGATGTTGAACAAAGCAATATTCCAGCAGATATGTGACAAGTTCGGCAAAGTGGCAGTGGACCTTTTTGTGACAGAGCAAAACTGTCAAGTGTCATGATTTGTCTCACAGACAAGGTCTCCACAAGCAATAGGGTTTGACACACTGAGCTGCGACTGGCTGAATCAACTGCTGTATGCCTTTCCTCACACACAGTTAATTCAAAAGGTGGTTCAGAGAATTATAGAACTCAGGACAGAAGTAGTACTAGTGGGCCCATATTGGCCAAGGAGGTTATGGTTCAAGGATCTGAGACTGTCCATCAAAAAACCCTGGCACCTTCCCATCAGAAAGGATCTTCTCCAGCAGGGGTTTCTCCTTCACCCTCAGCCTGATTTGCTAAGTTTCACAGTTTGGAGGTTGAACAGTTGCAATGCAAACAAACAGGGTGTATAGACCAGGTGATTAACAGGAAAGATTCCACGAACAGAGTTTACAATAACTCTTGGCAGATGTTCCATTCTTGGTGCTCCACCAAAGGGATAGATCCCCTTAGAGCCAAAGTGGGGAGATATTCTTTCCTTCCTGCAGGAAGGGTTGGACAAAGGCCTAAGTACTAGTACAGTGAAAAGACAGGTGGTAGCCATTTCTGCCATCAGAAGTTTCAAGAAAGGGAAGTCCTTATCCCAACACCCACATGTTAGGAGGTTACTTAGGGGCACTTCCCTGATTAATCCACCTCAGGTCCATTGTTTCCCTACCTGGAGCCTGAATGTAGTGCTCAGATCTCTCCAGATCACCATTTGAGCAAATGGCTCCCTGTCCCCTCACTTAGCTTTAAAACCATTTTTCTGGTTGGCATTACTTCTAGGAAGGTGTTGGAGCTTAGAGCTGTCTCTGTGGACTAAGAACTATGTGTCTTTCGTAATAACAGAGTAGTGCTTCGTCCAGTTCCAGCCTTCACCCCTAAGGTGAATTCTGCATTTCATAACTCAGAGGACCTGATTCTCCCCTCTTTCTGCCCTAATCCCAAACACCCTCAGGAAAAAGAGTGGTATTGTTTGGATGTTAGGAAAGCCCTTAGTTTTTACCTGGATAGTACTAAGCCTTTTCACAAGACTGATTCGATGCTTGTCTCTTTCAGGAAATCTTCAGTGGGGTGCAGACTTTCTACTTCTACTATTAGTAAATGGGTAAGAGGGTGCATAGTTCTTGATTACGAGCCCACAGGTATAGATCCTCCACCAGGCTTCACGGCACACTCCCTCAGAGGGGTGGCAACTTCTGCAGCATACTGATCCTTTCCTTCTTTAGAAGTAGTATGTAAGGCTGCTACCTGGCATTCCATCTACTCCTTCACCAGGCAGTACAGAACTGATAAATTAGCATCTGTGGAGGCTGTGTTCGGGCCCTACAGCATGTCCTCTCAACTTAGGAGCTGAGTGTTTTCCCTCTCTGGATCAGACTGCTTTTCTATGTCCCAGAAGTCAAGACTGCCCCACCCCAGACCACTGAAGAACGGAAGGTTTGTCTCACAGTGAATCTTCCTTCTCAGTGGGCCAGGGGTGGGGTAGTCTCTTCCCACCAAGGGTACAGTTAGTTGGTTACTGCTTCAGGACCAAACTAGGATCCAATCAAGAAGCCCCTCCCGCTTCAGGAATTGTTCAATATCAGCGACCCTGCCTGTTCTTAGGGAGGAGCTTCTCCCAGAAGTCAAGACTGCCCCACCCCTGGAACACCGAGAAGGAAAATTCATGGTAAGTGAGACAAATCTTCCATTCATATTATCTACTGCCTGGTCCTTTTCACTGCTGATGCCAAGGTCTGAACATGGGACCTTCTTCATAGCAAGCAGATGCTCTACCACTGAGCCATAGCCCCTTCCCAATAATAAATAATGAGATTCAGTTTGGTCACAAGTAGTAAGATTTGGTTTGTATCCTCACAAGAACTTTATCAGTCTTAGTTTTCTAAATTTCTGCATACAGTAGCTAGCTTTCAGGATGACTTCTTATGATTTGGAGGCCACATTAAAGTGCTTCCTGTTGGGGAAATTAAGAGTCCAGGAGCTTTTCCTCGGAATCCCATCCCCACCCAGCTCAACAAAGGGGTGGGGTTTGAAACTGGCAGGAGCCCCATAGTTTGAGAGAGAAAAAACCTGTTTCAAAGTTAAAACCGTTTATTGGAAGAAAACCACGCTGCACAAATTTTCAAACAAGTGGCAATTTCGGTATTCATCTTCCAGAAGGGAACAGACAAACCAGTACTTATAAACAAATAGTGCCCTTATTATTCATTTAAGTATTATTATCTATTTACGAATGCATTCTGGCCGCTCTGGCAAGACTGAAACCATGGTGTTGGCAGAGGGCCCTTAGCATCTCAAACACCAGTCTTAAATTCCATTAGAACCCAGATTAGCTGTCAGTCAAGAAATCGGATGGTCCTGACAAAATCCTTTTATGACCAGAAGACTCTGACTGGAGTCATTGTATTACTAGGTTAAAAACACCCTCCCTGTCAAGGCAGGAGCTTGGAGCCACAGGTCCTCATATCTAGCTGTTTTGGCTTCGAGGCTGGAACTCAGAAATGAAAACAGTTCTTTTAGAGCAGAGTGCAGGGTGCATTGTCAGGCTGAAGAGCCTCCTGCAAAGTCTTATGGGAGAGAACCAAACAGAGAGGCCTAAGCCAATTCAGGCTGTTGTACAGAACTGCCCCATCTCGCTTATAATTCTGCCACACTTCCATGATCTGCAATCCATTACATATCTACTAGTTTGTTGTACATAGAGGTTTGCGCTCTGAAACTCCTTCACATTTCAAGCCAGTACTAACAGCGCAGAACAGCTAATACTTGAAGGCAGTTTTAAGCAGCCTCAGTATGAAGGCCTGTGTCATGAAAAGTAACATTTATATTCGGGGCTAGAAAATATTACTGAGGAAGTTATGGAAAATTAGAATTGACACCTCCTGCCAATGTCACCAGCACCTTTCTTTTCTTTTTCTTTTCTTTGGGGTTTTTTATATGTGTGTGAGTGTGTGTGTACCTGGAATTCATGGCAACCTCTGGTGACTGACCTGTACTGGGGGCCTGGAGGATATTCAGAGAGGTGGCTGAATAACGCCTGCCCCCATCTCCAATATTTCAAAGGGGTCTCCCATCCAAGTACTTGCCAGAGTTGACCCTACTTAGCTTCTGAGATCTGACAAGATTGGGCTTGCCTAGGCTATCCAGGTCAGGGCTCACCAGCACTTTTCTGAAGGAAATGATTGGATGGGTACAACTAACATTACCAGGTCACTAAGAAAAATTCAGCTCTCACAGCTATGTCTCAAGCTCCACATTGGAAGGTTAACAAGTGTTCCCTGGGATAAAATCTATCAAAGGCTATAGGAGAGAACACACAGAGAGAAGAAAAGATTTTTTAAAAATTCCCAGACCCTGCCAGATTGTGCTATAACTCAACTTAGGCTGACAGACCTGAGCTTCTAGGTAAGTTTATTTGCAGCACATGTTTTGCTTTTCTTCTAAGGCACTCAGAGCAGTTTATCCTTCAAGACTGTCCTCCAGGGAGCTTACATGGTCAGACCTGCTTAGCTTACACAGTAGAACAGTATCATGTGCCTTCTGACCATTCTGTACCTGGACCATGGTGTTTTTTTACATAGTACAATTTTAGTATGCAAAATATGTCACCATATTGTATGTTCATCCTGATACCGTCTGTTAAGTAAACCACTCTTTTCCAGTTTTAGGGACTAACGGAAAATAACACTTTCCAATGCTTTGACATTATTGCAGCCCAGGTATTCAAAGCTGAGCTCCAGATCCATCTTGAGCCTACCAGTATCCACAAGAAAGTAGAACTCCTTGGCAAAGCTTGAGGCAATGTTGTGTGCAGCTTTATACCAGAAAGTGGTTAATATGATAGTTAGAAAAACCTACAGAAGGTGTCTGTAACTGATATTCTTCAGATGGTTGTCTTCAAACTCACTGGCTCCTGTCCAACTTGAGATGTGGAATCCTAACACACATTTGGAGTTTTATTTATACCTCAAAATAATATATGCTATATGGTGTTCGAGCTTATTGTAAACACAATGTATTTGCTATTAAAATGTCCAGGATAATATTTAGCCTAAATTCCTGTCCAGAAGAACTTACTCCAAACTGAAGAAAACTGACAAATTGTTCAAGAACTAGGAATTCTGTGACTTTTGATAACAGTGTTGAGTACTTGGTAGATGGCAATGGTTTAAAGGTTAAGTAAGAACCATTGCTCTAGATAATAGGACAGATTTCACCTGCCTCCTGTTATTGAGATATGTAGTGTCAGGCTAACATGCTTAATGAGGGTCCTCCAAAATCTGTGCCATACCAGAAAAAAGCCTCTCTAGTAACCACCTGTCTCACCACTGCAATGGGATTACCTGGAGAAAGGTCTTAAGCAATTATTTCAATTTACAGGCAGGCTCATACAGAAAGCACACCCAACACTCAAGCCATTAAGGATTTTAAGCATTAACACCAGAACATTCAGTGATTGCTTTTGTATGTTCATACAGCTCACTTATATTATGTTTAAGTTTCAGCATACACAATACCCCCCTCCCAGCATGACTCTGCTCTATTGAGGCAGAAAATCCAAAACTGAGGTTAATTTGGTTTAACCTAAATATTTCATTTTTCACCATGTCTTTTTTTATTGACATAAATTTGTAAGTTGCGAGGGGAGGAGTTACATGATACTGAGAAATGCCACATCAGCATGACCATGATAAAATACATTCAACTCATGCCTTATAGAACTGAACTACAAATTGTAAAGAGAAGTTTTATGATGTACACACTTCAAGTAATTAAATAGTAGATTTAAAAATACAAAATTATATTTTCCAGTGCTTACTTCATTACTGAACTGCACATATAGCTTTAACCTGCCTCAGCATCTGGTGGAACATCTTCACTTGGAGGCTATCTGTTATAAATACATAAAGTGCAGGATATCCAGTTATAATATAGGTTGCTAAACTGGATGATCCCAATTCTGTCACTATAGTATAGTTATAATCAGGGGTCTTTTCGTAGAAAAACAGCTGCAGGAGCTCATTAGCATATGGTATGCTAATGAGCTATTGGGCTGTTAGCGTATGCCATGTTACTTTTCAAACTTCACATCATCAGTATTATAACTGGATTTACAGAACTTAAATACTGTAGCAAAGCACGGGTATCAGGCTAGTATGAAAATAAACTAAATAGCCTACTTTTCTCTTTCCTCAGAGTTACAAATACCCTTAATTCTCAGACAGAAGGAGTTAAATAAACTTTATATTAAGAGGGGACTACCTAAACTGGCATTTGCTATGCTAGTAACAATAGATCTTTAAATGACAGAGAAGGAAAGATTATGTTGTCCTTCACAACATCTGCTACAAATCACTTACTAACAAGATTAGTTCACCTCAGCAGTTTAATCAATTATAAAGATGTTAATTTCTTCAGCAGTGTCACCAACTTATTTCTCCAGTTGTAGACAAAACCAGTACTTTTGCATGATAGAAGCAGATGATTCATTCCAAGAGGTTAAGTCATGTTTGAAAAGAATTACTGTTGCTTTTAGTAATCCTTAGTTCCTAGTGTTCATTGGTCTCCCAAAGTGTAGTTGTCATACTGAAGTTAATGTACCACATGAAGGGAAACAAACTTTCTAATAGGTGTTTCACACATGAATGCTTCTTTTAAACATAGTCTTCCCAAGGCTCAAGGGCCAAGTAGAAGGACTTCTCTGTGCTTTTCTTGAGCAGTGGACATGTGGTCATAACAACTGATTATGGTGATAGGTGGAAAATTCTGTTTTAGCCATTGTCAGCTGTGGCCAATGTTAGTGCTTGTCCAGTATACAATTTAACTCTACTTTTGTATGTATGCTTGGTCCTTTAAAAGCCTGAAGGCAACATTGGGGTGAATTTCCTACCCCAGTTGCACTTTTTGGACAGAATGCAAAGAGAAGTGGTTCGGCAACTTTCCCCTCTTATAGCATTGCCGGCACATGAATTAACAGTGTCCCCAAAGCCTCTCACCATTTTAATTTTCTTTTTGTAAACACCCCCACCCCCAGGGGTCTTTTCAGGGGGTAGCCCACCGGAGCGCAGTTCCGGGAGCTCAGAAGCCAAGCCCCGCCCCCAGCCGGCGTCCCGGAGAGTCTTTCAGGCAGCCGAATGTCAATTTCAGCTCCATTATATCCTATGGGCCATTGAAGTCAATGGTGAAAACATAGGGTATATTCTAGGGGCTGGAGGAGAGGGGGTTTGAGGGAGAGGCTCGAAACTCACAGGATAGCTGATGGAGCCTCTCCCCAAGATACCCACCAAGTTTCAAGAACATTGGACCAGGGGGTCCAATTCTATGGCCCCCTAAACAGGTTGCCCCTATTCCCTCCATTGTTCTCTATAGTGGGAAAAAAATAACTTATTTTCCCACCATAGAGAACAATGGAGGAAATGGGGCAACCTGTTTGGGGGCCCATAGAATTGGACCCCTGGTCCAATGTTCTTGAAATTTGGTGGGTATCTTGGGGAGAGGCTCCATCAGCTATCCTGTGATCTTGGAGCCTCTCCCTCAAACCCTCCCCTCCAGCCCCCAGAATATACCCTATGTTTTCACCATTGACTTCAATGGCCCATAGGGTATAATGGGGCTGAATTGCCACTGAATTTCTTTCATTCCCTCCTTTCCTTCTTTCTTTTTCCTCTTTCTCTCATTCTTCTCTTCTCTTCTCTTCTCTTCTCTCTCTCTTTCTCTCTCTCTTTCTCTCTCTCTTTCTTTCTCTCTTTCTTTCTTTCCCACCTTCTTCTCTTCTCTTTTTTCCTCCTTTCCCTGTTTCCCTCCCTCTTCCCTCTCTTTCTTTCCCTCTTTCCTTCCTTCTTTCCTTCTCTCTACTCTCTCTCTTTCCTTCCCTCTTTCCTCCTTCTGTGGCCCAACTCTCATGAGAAGGAGTTTAAACTTTAAACCCCTTCTCTCTTAGCTCCCCCACCCAGACCAGCTGGGGAAGGGAAGGGGAGGCTTTTGAAGATGCTCCCCCCCCTTTTGCTTCCCCTTCTGACATCACTTCCGGTGATGTCAGGGGGTGTGGCATATGCTAATAGCCTAATCGCTCATTAGCATACCATATGCTAATGAGCTCCTGCAGCTGTTCTTCTACGAAAAGACCCCTGCCCACCCCCATATACTGATTTTGACTTTTGGGGTGTTTTCTTACGCTAGTCCATGTTAACCTACTGAGATAAAACATTTCTCATGTTTTTTAAAAATACTGATCTATAGATACATTTTTAAGTGGTATGGCAAGATACATTTCCTCCTGGCAAGCTGATAGTCTTTCCTGAGCTGGTAAACACTTCAGCACAGAGATTTATTTCCTGGGGTAGAAAAATACCCCAATATAAAATAATGTTAACGATTATTAATTTTATATGTTTCCTTAAAAATTTATGAAAGTTTATTAATTAATTTTATTCGACTTATATCCCGTCCTCCTCACATGGCAGGCTAAGGGTGGGTTGCATCAAATTTGATTAAAAATACAATATACACAATTAAAACACTAGTAAAATACCACAATAATCTTCATCCGGTGCTGTTGTCATTGACATTAAAACCTCACAGATGCCATCTCTAGTATGCAGTTAATTATCTTAGGCTCAAAATATAGGTTTTCTTGTTTCAAAATGGAGGGGTAAATTTATTGAAGAGAAACATTCCACCTGATAGGAGAATGTTTTCAGGCTCTTGGTTTCTGGGTATTGTGAAATATAATGATAAATTTGCCTGCCTGCAAAATGGTGAAAACAAATGTGTTTAAAATGAAAATTGTCACTGGTTTTTTTTGGGGGGTCTTAAAAGCAGTTTGGATTTAGCTCCATGCCCATCTTCATCTCCTTTCTCTCTTTCTCCTTTCTATGATTACATGTAAAAAGCAAATGATATAATAGTAAGAAAATGGAAAGACATAAAACCAACATAAAGAAGGACTGAGTTACTGTCTTGCCCTTCTGATTTGATCGGGGATAGTGTTGCCTTATCAATCAAATTTACTAAAGATAATGAAAATGTATCAGTCTTTTAGAGGAATATTTTTTCCCTTCTCTAATCCTCTACCAAACAATCTTTAAAGGTTAGTTTTTGTAGATTTTCCAGGCTGTATGGCCGTGGTCTTCCAAAACCTTTCAAAACCATGGCCATATAGCCCAGAAAATCTACAACAACTAATGAACTCCAGCCATGAAAGCCTTTGACAACAAATGTTTAAAGTGTTTACAGGTATATGCAGTTAACAAGTGCAAAGCTTTGATGAGTTTATATACTTTTAAATGTTATCATTTACCTTGGAATGGAATGATTAGGAAAGACCTTAGCTGTATATATTCACTGCATTTAAAAATGACCTTGCAGTAGTTAATTTGGACTAGTCCTAGGCAGTGTTCCTTTTAAACTGAGTTAGTGTGAGCTAGCTCACCATTTTTTATCCTCCAGCTCACAGATTTTTGTCTTAGCTCAGGAAGGATGCCTCCAGAGCAAACTAATGGCTGCAGTAGCCAAATCGCTGACTCACAATGCCAGTAGCTCACAAAGCAGAATTTTTGCTCACAAGACTCCACAGCTTAGAGGGAGCATTGGTCCTAGGGTGACCCTGCACACATGAAATGCCCTGGGTAAAACTGGTACCAGTCATTCTCATTCAGCCTAATCTACCTCAAAAGGTGGTTGTGAGGATAAATGGAAGAACAAATGACCATGTTTGCTGCCCTAAGGTTCTTGGAGGATGGGATAGATAAAGAGGCAATTAATAATGTAGTACAAAAGAGTAGAGTGCTTACATTTACTGTATAAAGCATGTTCTGGTTCTATTTCTGCATGCTCGTTCATTTGCTTAGCAGAAGCTTAATATTTAATATATATGTATACACAAGGCAGTGTGTATACATACAGCCTGTTCTTATACAGCTATTTAACAACAAAAGTGCAGGTATTCAACTTTTTTCATGGCTGTTGATTTAAGAGCATGGATCTAAACATTGCATGGAAGAATGCTTTTGCTTTGCATATCAGTCCAGTCTTGTTCCATCTACACTGGTTCCCAATTTGTTTCCAGGTCCAATTCAGCTTTTATATATATAAAAGAAATTAAAACGTATGTATTGTTTAAAACTGATTTTTTTTTTTGCCCTTTTTTCTGGCTTGAGGACCCAAATTGGGTGGAAAGGCGACATAAAAATGTTTTAAATAAGGAGAGGAAGGGTTTCTGTTCTTCCCTTCCTTCTGCAGACTCGTGTGCCATGTTCCATAGTGTCTCTGTGGGTCCCCCAAAATTCAGCAAGTGTGTTTTCAGGGCAAACAAGGGACTGCAGCAGGTAGAAGGTGGGGAACACATTTCTTCAATGGAGTTCCTCTCATGGATCTATACTAGTGTTTGGCAGAGATACTGATCTCTTAGAAACAATCATTCCCATTGTTTAAACGTGATCTCTTAGAAACTCATCTCTTAGAAACAATCATTTCCATTGTTTAAACGTGTGTATAGCTAAAACATCTGGAATAAATATATTTTTTGTTTCAGACTGATCTCCCTTCCCCCCCCCATTTTTCTGACTTTTCCCTTTTCCTTCCTTTTCCTTCTCCTTCTCCATCCCCTTTCCCCTTCCTAAATTGTTCCTCTATTTATCTAAATTGTATGACATTATTCCTCTCTCTGGATAAGGCACACTATGTTGTGCTTCCTTTTTAGGTGCCATCATATTTGATTTAATAGTATTTTTGAGAACTGTTTTTAATAATTTAATGTATGGCTGTCTTGTTATCTACTCTGAGCCCTGTTGTACAACAGAGGGCAGGCTATAAATCCAATAAATAAATAAATAAGATAAGGAGAAGGAGAAGGAGCTGAAAAACATGTTGACTTGCTTTGGGGGTAAATCTTAAAAAGATGCTTATTCTAGGAAATTGACTTATCTCTGTCATACTCCTCCATTTGATTAGACAAGACTCCAGCTGTATATGTGTGAGGCAGAGATTAGTAATCATGTTATTCTGATCTCATTCCATTAAATTTTCTAGGTTTGGGAAAAAACCTCCTTGCTTACCTAGTGAAAGTAGTGATATCTAGGTGTGGCAAATTTAGTTCATGCTGTCTATTTGCACGTGCATTCTCACTGTGTATAGCACCTCTGTTGAGTTGGTAGACTGTCATGTCATGAAAATGTACTGAGAAACTGTAGTATCTGTTAAGGTAGTTAGACCAATTCCAAAGGGGTGTTGGATGAAATCACCCAATCTAAAGGGTGTGGGTGGAAGGAGCTGGAGATGTGGAACAGAACACAAAAGTTAAGCACTTGATGTAGCTGTGTCAAAATATTATCTAATGTCATCAGTGCCATCATTAGAAGTTACTCTGTTATTGGCAAGACAAGATAGGCAAGAGTTGCCAAAGCAAGTGGGAAAGGCAAACCCCAGAGATTCACAGTGGTATTTGGAAGATGGGTAGCTGTTACCTGACCCAGGGAATATCTTTATTGCATGGACCAGCTGTTTTTATTTTTAAAAAATCATATTAAATTAGCATTCATTCCTGATGCACATCACTACAGATTATGGTGGCAGTGTCTTTGTCTCTATCCTGTATGTTGAGAATGTGCCACAAAACTGAATAGTAGCCCCATAAAATACAAAACTGTAATAGGCTGTCCATAATAAGGTATAAGGTGGAAGGACATTCTGACCATTGCCATGCTCAGCACTCCAAAGACCCCTAGGAAGTTCTACAGCCTCCCTTCCCTAGAAGATCTTCATCGCAAAGGGAAGACCCCCTGACTCCAGCCATTAGCCAGATTTTAGTCATTAGCCATTAGCCAGATTTTAGTCTGTTGTGAGACACCTTTGTGATCATTTGATTGAAAAGCAGGATATAAATCTTTAAAACATAAATTTTAGCAGGGAAAGGAGAGAGTAAAGCATTCTGACTACTGAAATTAAGAGCTTGGTAGGAAATGAGTTTAACTGACTTTGCACCTAACTGGCTTAAGGCAAGGAACTGAGAACTTTAGATACAATAAGCACATTTACAGTTTTTAAAATCTGAGTAAATCTTCACAGTTGGAAAACAGTCTAAAATGTACAGAATTCATGTTGACTTTGTAGTAGTAGTTATTTTTAATTAGCGGCTAAGCCTATTTTAAATTTGTAAGGTAAGATAAGATCTGTTCTGTCCTCAGCTCATCTGTTTGCTTGCTTGCTTGCTTGCTTGTTAATCTTGCTGCTATTGCTGAGATAATGATTCTGCTAATAACTTATACTCCTCGTTTGCATTCATCTTGTAGATGAATACAAAAAAAAATCCCCAGACAATAGTGTCTTTTGCAGGATCTCTGTCTTTACACAAAGTGAATTAAACACCTTGCATTTATGTATTTAAAATACCTATATGCCTACTTTTCTCTGACAGAGTAAGAACCCAAGGCAGGTGACAATGATGCATAGTAACAGCACACAATTAAAAAAATTTTTACAACTACAGAAAAACACATCCTAATATAAAAAACAAACAGTTATAACCAGCCAAACTTTGGAATAGAATTCTCATGAAGTTCCAGGGGTCTTTCTGAACAATTCTGTTTTGCAACCTTGTTAGAAGGTCAGGAGAACAGGAGTCTTCCTTGCCTCTTCTGGGAAGCTCTTCCACAAAGGAGAGAAGTAACAGACTTGTTCATCTTTGGTCTTCTGTGCAGTACCACATTGGGACTGCACTTGCACAGGCCAACCACCAGGGGATTTCCCAGCTTTTACTTCTCTCTTTGTCTAAAGCTGAAGAGGGGAGTCCCTCCCTGGAGCCAGAGGCATCATGTGCCTAAACAGTGATGTGTTCCTGGGTGGGGGCCTCCCCTTCCCTCCCTCAGTTCACTTTGCTGCCATTGAGCAGAGTTGTCTTTCCAGCTTCCCTTTGTTTTCTGGGCTTCAGCCTGTTGCAAAAAGCATTATTCAAAAAGTGTTCCCAGTGTGGGACTGAGATGATCCACTCTGACAGGCATTCTTTATGCCTTCTTTGCCTTGGTGAAGGTCACAATACAGTAAGATGTGAGTTCTGCTTCCATTTGATGCCTAAAGCGAGGTCCAAGAGAGCAGCGAGGCTTAAGGCAAGCCTTTGGAGAAAGCTCTTTTATGTCCTGAGAGCTCAGCTACGAAGTCTTCCACTTCAGTGGAGCATCAGCATGCCCTTGATAGTAAGTCTCCTGCCTTGACTGATTGTTCATTGTGTCTGCCCTTGGTTATATTGGTCCCATCCAGTCTGACCTCGCCTCCAATTAGGCACCATTCTGCATCACCCAGGCAGTCTTGTTCCACTTCCAAACTGCCCCTTAAGAAGGTGAGGGTGAAATCAAAGCATAGAGAGAGGCACCGTGATAAAGGCCACCTGGCCCTTCGGCACTCCACGGCTCAGGCCTCTCCACTGGTTCCGACAGATCCAACATCATCAGTTCCAGCATCTGTCCCAGTATCACTTCCGAATGTCCCACCTCTGAGAACCTCACCACTGCACTTGCATTCTCCAGTCCTATCATGTTCTGAGAGCAAGATAGAGCCTAATTTCTGAATCAGTTCTGCAGACCCAAACAGACCTGATTCCAGCATCACAGTCCACCAAGCCAGTTCTGTGGCTCTCTGCAGCCCCTCTTCAACCCTGGCAGCAGTACCTTTTAATTACCCTTTCCCCCTTTCCGAATGAATGGGGTGATCAGCTTGCATCCATTGGAACCGAACCTCCCTTCTGGGAGTATTGCCTTTATCCACCCCCCATCCCCCACCTGGGCAAAATGGACAAAGGATTTCCTACGTTTTCCGAATCCAGTAGTGCTGTTTCCCTGTTGGAACAGAGCTCTGGTCCACTCTCCGATCCCTCACCCAATGACACAGTGGGAAGTATGGATCCAGTCTCACCCAATGAGGACTTGTGATTATACACAGAACAGATGATTAGAATGGCCAAGATGTTGGACATTCGAGTCACCTCATCGGTTCTCAGACCAAAACATAAAATAATTGGGGAGGCTCTACTCTGATTCCCCAGGAGCAATCACATTCCCCATATTAAAGGGAATCTTTGACATTTCCAACACCATATGGGAGAGACCATCCACTGTCCCTGCTACCTCGAAGAGAGTGGAAAACTCTACAGAGTACAACAAGAGGGTTGTCCTTACCTTTTCACACACCCAGCTCCATCATCCCTTGTTGCAGAGAAAATACAGGCTTGCCATCAATCAGGTGTCCACTCTTCCCCCACGGACAGAGAGGGGCATAAAATCAGTGCAGTCAGTAGAAAGGCATATTCTTCATCAGGTCTTAATCTCAGAATGGACAGTTATGCTGCCATGATGGGAGGCTATCGGCTCTGAATGTCAGCATATATCGACCTCTTGCCAGATAACGAAAAATCACGTGCTAAGCTTCTTTAAGCAGAGGCTTTATACTTGTCAAAGCAGTAGATCAATGCTGGGAGACATGAGGCAGATTCATCTCCCCAGGCTGTTGCTTCAGCTGTGGTGCTCAGCAGATATACATAGCTTCGCTCCACTGCCTTACCCGTTGAAATTTGTCAAAAAATAGACTACCCCCTTCTCGGCTAAGACAGATGATGTCGTCTTGCAAATTAAGAAAAACAGACAACTTGTTCTTTTGGCATTTCTGCACCACCGTTGTAGTCCTGCCAGAGAACTTTACAAAGCCTCAGTACCATCCATACTACTGCTACAAGTCTTCACATTCGTACCACTGTACACCGTATCCTCAACAAAAAGTTTTCCATTCACCTCAACAGCAAGCCAGGTGTAGAACCCACTGTACTCCCATTTGGACTTGCCACAGCTCTGTGTGTGTTTACAAAGTGCATGACCATTTTGGTGGCACATCTTAGATCCCTGGGTTGTGTTATTTACCCCTTACTTGATGATTGGCTAATTACTTCCCTTACTGAGAATCGCCCCTTGCAGAGAATGTCTTGTTGATTCTTGAGATCTTGAGAAACTTAGGTTTGATGGTCAATATTGAAACGTCCAGACTGATGCCTGCTTGACAGATGTTCTTCATTGGTTCCCTCCTAGACTCTTTGGCAGAGAGAATTTATTTACCCAGGGAGAGGGCAGCCCACTAAGGGCCATGGTAGCATGCATATCTAAGAACTACTACCAATCGGCTCTCTTTTGTCAGAAGCTATTAGGTCTTATGGCCTCCACAGTGGCGACTGTCCCTTATGCATGCCTCAAAATGAGACCCCTTCAGAATTGGTTTGTTAGGAGGTTTAATCCCACCAGACACTCTCAAGGACAAAAGTTTTCCTTACCACGTGCCATGGTGTGAGAGTTACAGTAGTGGCTGTATGAGAGCAACTTATCCACAGGGTTCCCTTTTGGTCAGCATCAGCCTTAAGTGACCATCACCACTGATACTTCCTTAAAGGGATTGTGCACATTGTGGCTCCTTCTCAGTACAATGCAGGTGGCTCCCCTCTAAGAGCTCATTACACATTAACCTAAAACATTAAAGCTGTGCACTATACGATATGCCCTTAACTCCTTTTTAGCTTCTGTCAGGCACAGAGTTGTCCAGATCCAGACGGATAACATTACAACTATTGTTTATATCAATCACCAAGGGGGCACAGTGTCCCTCTTGCTTTGCCAAGAGGCAATCAACATTTGGGAATTGACAATCACCCTGGGGGTTTCATTGCAGGCCATTCATATAGCAGGGTTCAAGAACACCAGGGCTGATGCCCTCAGCAGAATGAACAATTTGGACCACAAATGGTCCCTGGCTTCATATCATCTTCTACCGATTTTTGCCCAGTGGGGAACACCAGATGTAGACCTGTTTGCCATAAGGGGCAATACTAAGGCCAGGAGTTTTTGCTCCAGAGCAGGATGCAATCCTTGGTCAATGAGAAATGCATTCCAAATCAGATGACAGGGTTTCCTGTGCTACACCTTTCCTCCATTCCCTTTAATTCCCAGGACACTGGCCAAGATTTGAGCAGAGAAAGCATGGTGCATATTAGTGACCCCTTTCTTGCCAAGACAAATATGGTTTCAAACACTGTGGACAGTCTCCCGGGGAGGTTTGTGCACTTCCCAGCAACCCCGGATTTTGTTGCATAGTGCCCCCACTCTCCACTATGAGGTGCGGAGGTTGCACCTCACCACGTGGCTACTAAACTCTCTGGGCTAGGTTTCTTGGACCAGGTTGCAGAGATCCTCCTTAATGTCAGAAAACCTTCTACTAGAGTTTCCTATGCTAGCAAATGGAAACATTTTTCTATTTGGGCAGTATCTAAGTGAGTATCAGCTGACTCATGCCCCCTACATTTAGTTCTTGATTACCTGTGGTCCCTTAAAGCATCTGGTCTCTCCATCTCCTCCGTTAAGATCCCTTTGGCATTCATATCTGCCTCATGTGCACTTGTGGAGGGCAAAACCTTGTTTTCCCACAGGTCCTCCCCAGGGCCGGCCCTAGGGTCTTCTGCGCCCTAGGCAGCGCTACCTCCTGGCGCCCTCCCGCGAGCCCACCAGTCATGGGGGTTGCCAACCTCCAGGCGGGGCCTGGAGAAAAGAAAGTCCAGCCAGTCCCCCCCTCCTGCTAAACTCCTGCTAAACTGCAAGGCACCCCATCCCGACGCTCCCTCCCTCACCCCGTGACTCACCTGGGTCAGAAGGGGCAGCGGCTGGGGCTGCTCGGGGTCCCCCGCGCTGCCACCCCGTGACCCCCGCTGCAGCCTCCGAGGGGTGGGCAGGGAAGGGAGCTTGGCTCGCCCGGCCTCACGCCTCCTCCTCTGCCGCCTGCTGGGCTCCTCCCAGAGAGTCCCGGGCCGCTCCTCGAGGGGGCAGGGGGGCGGGAAAGCTCCGCCGCCGCCTCCTGTGCCGCCCCCAGCTGCCTCCCCCCCCCCCAGGGCGCCCAGGCAAGGCAAGGCAGGGAAGAAGCGGGGTTTTACACCCCCGTCTCTTCCCTCTTCCCTCCTCTGAGCCCAAGGGGGAGGGGGAGGGCGGGAAAACACCGCTGCCGCATCCTCCTGCGCCGCTGCCGCCTCCTCTCCCCCCCCCCCCAGGGCACCCAGGCAAGGCAGGGAAGAGGCGGGGTTTTACACCCTCGTCTCTTCCCTCTTCCCTCCCCTGAGCCCAAGGGGGAGGGGGAGGGTGGGAAAACACCACCGCCGCCGCCTCCTCTCCCCCCCCAGGGCGCCCAGGCAATGCAGGGAAGAGGCGGGGTTTTACACCCTCGTCTCTTCCCTCTTCCTCCCCTGAGCCCAAGGGGGAGGGGGAGGGCGAGAAAACACCGCCGTCGCCTCCTCCTGCGCCGCTGCCGCCTCCTCTCCCCCCCCCGGGCGCCCAGGCAAGGCAGGGAAGAGGCGGGGTTTTACACCCTCGTCTCTTCCCTCTTCCCTCCCCTGAGCCCAAGGGGGGAGGGGGAGGGCGGGAAAACACCACCGCCGCTGCCTCCTGCGCCGCGGCCACCTCCTCTCCCCCCCGCAGGGCGCCCCGCCGGGCGCTCTTCACTGTGGATGGCCGCAGAAGGGAGGTGGCAGGGGGGTTTTCGGGGGGGGGCGCAGTTTGGCGCCCCTGCGGCCGGCGCGCCTAGTGGGTGAGCACACCATGGTCCTCCCGTTTATTCCTCAAAGGCCTAGCTAATATGTTTCCACCCTCACCACCCGTAGTTCCCCAGTGATTGTTGTCATTAGTTCTAGCCCAGCTGATCTCGGATCATAGAATCATAGAGTTGGAAGGGACCTCCAGGGTCATCTAGTCCAACCCCCTGCACAATGCAGGAAATTCATAAATACCTCCCCCTCCACACCCAAAGTGACCGCTGTCCCTTTGAGCCTATTGCTACTTCCTCCTTGGAGTCATTATCAATTAAGGTCCTTTTTCTGGTTACCATCATGTTGGCTAGGAGAGTGAGGAAGTTGGCATTCACAAAGTTCCACTCTGAAAGGGTGGTACTACGGCCACATTTGAGTTTCTCACCAGAGGTTGTGTCCTTATTCCATCTATCACAGGATATTGTTTTGCCTGTTTTCTTCCCTTCTCCCACCTTAGAGGCAGAAGAGGCACTGCACAAGTTAGATGTTTGAAGAGCTTTATTATATTATTTGCACAGAATGAAACCTTTCAGAAAATTGGTGCAGTTATTTGTGTGTTATTCTAGCCCCTTGAAGGATAGAACTGCTTCCTCTCAAACCATCTCTAGGAGGATCATGAGGGCAATCTGGTGGTGCTATGACCAGGCTAGGGTGCCATGTCTGCTATTGGTTCAGGCCCATTTGATCAGGGCACAGGTGGTCCATTGCAGCCTGGCATGCCACTGATGGAAATCTTTAAGGCTGCAATATGGTAATCCTTGGAGACCTTAGTGAAGCACTGTGCAATCAGTATTGACACCAGAAGGGAGGCTTTGGTGCGCAAGACTGTCCTGCACACTCTCTTCCAATAGGAGAGCGTCACACGCACCTCTAATTAAGTAGTTTTTCAGTCTCTCAATGTGCACCAAAGACTGAAGATGAAAACAATGTTGCACTTACCTATAACTGTTGTTCATCAAGTTGTCTTCTGTGCAGGCACATATTCCCTCCCTCTTTATCCATTGTGAGCTTTCTCTGAATTAACCTGCACTCAGTGGCTTGAGAACTGAAGGAGGGAAGGGGGCTCCTCCCAGGAGCACGTAACTGTTTAGGCAGGAAAATGCGCCTCCGTCTCTAAGGAGGGCTCCCCCCTTCAGCTTTAGACAAAGAGAAGTAAAAGTTGGGAAGGAATCCTCCAGTGGTTGGCCTGCACAATGTGTGCCTGCACAGAAGACAACTCAATGAACAACAGTTACAGGTAAATGCAACACTGTTTTTCTCCAACAGGAAACCTGTTCTTCCAACAGGAGACCAGGACCCCTCAGTATTGAAATACAGTAGCCCTTGGCTAAGGTTACTCACGTTGCACACCTTGGCTAAGGTTACTCATGTTGCGCACCAGTTCGTGCCATTTAGTGCTATCTCCTTAGCAGGCAGGTGGTAAAGAGTATTTTGGCTATAACTTCCTCAATCTTTTCTGCTCTTTTTAAGGATTCAAAGTAAATATTGTGTCCCTTACAAATGCAAAGCCACAGATGACTCAGTCTTAATTTGGATAATAGTCTTTCTCACTATTTTGTTGTTTCTGCTATCACTCCACTTATCACTCCACCCTCCCCTTAAGGGGGTGGAAGGGAACTCTTTCAGTCATCTTGTTGACAATAGTCCCAGAGGGTAGTCTATTCTGTGACACTGTTGGAAGATGCTGTCTAACTTTGTACAATAGCACCATTTCAGTCCTATTTTCACTACTGCAGTTACACTTTACTTGACTGTTTTATGCATTAACTATTACTACGAGTTTGGCAGCTTATTTCTCATCTCATAGTTAACACCTCTTCAGTCATCACATACGTCTGTCACTCTTCAATTTACCAACTTGGATCAAGTGCTAATCCAGTGACGGCTAAGGCAGACACCCTCTGAACTTCTGGTGCATTATGTCTTCAATCTCCTTTTGGTTAGAAGACTTCTTCAGTTCCTTTCATCTTTGCTACTATGACATGGTCCTCTTTGAGTTTATCCTCTGTCCTGACATAACTCTGCCTGGAGCAAAAATTTTTCAACATAGCAAATTCCCATATAAGTAATAGTGCTCATTCTTCTTCCTATCAAAGCAATATCTCCTATTTCCTCCTTACTCAAAAGGTGTGCCAGTTGTGCAGCACCATTGGCCATCGCTTGCTGTACCCATAATGCTTGATCCAGGGCTGATGCATAATTTAGAGTGGCTGTCCTATATTTCCTTTTCTTCTTAGACAGCATCAGCAACTGTCTCCTAGTAATTAGCCATATATCCCACACTTACGTGGGACTGCTCAGAGACCTTGAAGAAGAAAAGCAGGCTGCTCACTTGTAACTGATGATTTTCTTATAGCCTGCCCTCCTTCCCTATTACTGGCACTTCCACCTCTTGACACTTGGGATAAAGAACTGGTTGAGGCACTAGCCCCTTTCTCTCTGGGCCTTTCTTTGGTACCATGACTACACCCTTCTGCAGCCAAGCCAGTTGGCTGTTGTATTTCATGATTAAGATTCAGTGAAGCAGCTTGAGTAGCCCAGCTTACCCAGAGCTCGTCAGAGCTTGGAAGCTGATCAGGATTGGCCACAGTTAGGATGGGGGACACCAAGGAAGGCTGGGGTTGCTACAAAGAGGCAGGCAAAGATAAGACACCTCTAATCATCTCTTGCCTCGAATGCCCTGTGGATGGGATTGCCATGAGTTGGTTGTGACTCAGTGGCACATTTTTCTGTGCAATGTGATCTGCTCCTGCTTATTCTCCTGGTCAGTCTTGCCTTCTTTGTCTTTTACCCACACCCTCCTACTGAGGTTATTCTCTCCCCAAACAACACTGGGACCAGGGCTGACCAGTACTTTCTAAGACTGGCAGGAGAGGTGGGTTGACTACAGATCAGAGAGGTAGAGGCTGATGTCAACAAGATGGAGACTGAATGGTAATGGTAATACAGAGAAACGGAGCAAGTGTAGAAGTATAATTAGAATTTAAGTTTCTTACTCTGAAATGCTGAATTATTTTTAACTAGGAATAAGGCCCATTGTGGAAATAAAATACAACAGGATATAGAAAGAGGCTCTGTGAGAGTGCCGAGGCCTTGGACTCTCAGCGTCAATGTGCTGTGGTGACCTCAGCAGGGTATAATGAAACAGAGTCCACCATTTTCTCCAGAGGAACTGATCTCTACTACCTGAAGAGCAGTTGTAATTTTGAGTGATCTCCAGCCCTCACCTGGAGATTGGCAACAATTGTTACCTGGAGGAATGGCTGGTATGGAGGGTGGAGTCTATGGCATTTTACCTGTCTGAGGTACCACCCTTCCTCAGACCTCACCCTCTCCAGATTCCATCCCTCAAATCTCCATGAATTTCCCACCTGGAGTTGGCAACCCTATCTCATTCCCAGCCAAGCATCAACCTGCTGTTATCTGCCCTTCTGATGTCAGCTTTCCATCTCCTCTCCCCTCCCTCCTGGGGATCAGTTATAATTCTGAGCGATTTCTACCCCTCTCCTGAGATTGGCAACAGTGGTTCCCCAGGAGGGAATGGCTGGTTGGGAGGGTGGAGTCTATGGCATTGTAGCTGTCTGAGGTCCCACCCCTCTTCAAACATCACCCTCTCCAGGTTCCATCCCTCAAATCTCCAGGAATTTCCTACCTGGTGTTGGCAATCCTATTTCCTTCCCAGCCAATCATCAGCCTACCTTTATTTCCCCCTCTCTCTTCAGCTTTTCATTCCCCCCACACACACACCTGCAGCCTCTTCTGTGCTCTGAAGCCCTGATTGCCACAGTCCACCATTTTCTCCAGGGAACTGATCTTTGCCATCTGGAGAGCAGTTGTAATTCTGAGTGATCTCCAGCCCTCAGCTGGAGACTGGCAACAATGGTTTCCCAGGAGGAAAAGTAGTCTCTCTCTGCAATGGGGACCAAAGCAGTTTACATCATTCTCCTCTCCCCCTTTTGACTTGCACAACAACCCTGTGAGGTAGGTTAGGCTGAAAGTCTGCGACTGGTCCAAAATCACCCACTCAGCTTCTACAGCAGGAACTTGGATCTAGCAGACCGTGCTCTGAAACACTGACTGCTACACCTAGGGCAGCCAACCTCCAGGTGGAGCCTGAAGATCACCAGGTATCACAACTGAACTCCAGATAACAGATCTCCTCCTCCTCCCCCCCGGAGAAAATAACTGCTTTGGAAGGTGGGCTGTATGGCATTCTGCTCAGCTGAGGCCTCTCCCCTCCCCAAAGCCTGGCTTCCATGGATTCTACCAGGAAATCTCCAGGAATCTCCCTACCTGGAGCTGGCAACCCTAGTCAGGACTGGCCACATGAGTTCCTTACAAAGGCCTGCAAAGGGTTTCTTTCCTTCGTCTGAACCAAGCCTGGTTGCCTACCAAGGCGAAACGGGTTCTAGTTTACAACTCAGCTGTTTGTCTCCTACCCTCATCCCGTGGGTGTATCTCACTCCCTAAATTCACCATCTTGACTCATGGAATTGTCACTGACTTTTTAGAGGGACAGTGAGACCCCTCTGGCTGAATCTCCCTATTTGGAGATGGAATCCTCAATCTTTGGGGGATCCCTGGAAAGTTGCCAACCCAAGGGAAACAGAAGCAACCTTTCCTTGCTTTCCTGGGCTACCCCCTCCCTTTGGTATTGTCTTCTCTCTCTTACCCAAGAGAGCAGGGAAACTTCTGTTCATTCCCCAGTCCAGCCGACTGTGGAATGGCTGAATTTCTGATGCCTCCCAGGGACAAAGACTGCCTCATCCCTGGATGGGCCACAGTCTATATTGATGCCGCCATTGGGACAGTCCCTGTTTTCCTGCACTTTTTGGCCTTGAGGCAGCTGAGAACTGTATGCCACCCAGTTAGTGATACCCCTGCAGGCCCCTCTCTGGAACTGTTCCCCCATCAGCTCAATTAAACCTGATGGGGAAACACTTTAAACAAAGAACCATAGCCATCTTACAAACCCAGGTAACTGGCATTTCGTTATACCTACCAACAGCCACTGAGGGAAGAGTTATTCCCACACAGGAGGCAAGCAGGAGAAGTGTCTTCGTCAAGAAAGAAAGCTGTTCTGACAGGGCACAGTGGCTGAAGGGGGAGTGGGCAGGGAAGAGAAGTAGACCCAGCTCTTGGCACACAGCCATTGGCACACCGTCAGGAGTGACAGGTCAGGGACCCAAAGGCTGGGGAAGCATGCAGAATGTTCAGAAAAGAGTCACACCAAAATAGCTTTATTATATAGGAGAGGTACCATTGGCACAAGCCATGCATTTGCCTTTTCAGTTTTGACCTTTTTATCAATGGGAGCTTGTGTTCATTTTTTAGGTTGCTTTTATATTGATAATATTGTTTTATATTATATTTGCTTTTATAAGTTTACATTGCCTTGAATGCTACTTGGGACAGAAGGCAGCATTTGCTGTTTAATGGTGCTAACAGGTAAATGAGTAGAATCAAGAATCTATCAGGATGTAATTGTTCTAACTTGGAGAACAAGTATCTAGGGTAAACACTACAAAATAGTTTGAGCTTAAATAATAGTGTGACTACAGATTTAGACCTGAACAAACATATAGACTGAAGAAAGGAGGATACTGCATATATTTGAGCAGGAGGTATTCAACCAAGACTGATTACAGCATTCCCTAAGAATAAAAGCAAGTTCTGTAAATTCTGTATTCCTCATTTCCAATGTTAAATGGAGACTGAGTTTGAAATAAGGAAGGATGTTCTATCTTCTGTTTCCTTGATAACATCCTGAGCAGTAGTAGCTAGTTATAAAGGGCTGGTGGCTCTCAGTCGGCAGCACTCACAGAAAACTCTGTTCTTTGTCCGCTGAAATGTTCCACTTCCTCTTTTTAAGAAGCTGCTGTGAGGTGGGAGAGCTCATGGGATTTAATCTGCAAGTATGATGAGTCAGGCTACTTGAAAGTAAACCTGCAGTAAAGGGATAAAAACCTGGCATGTATAAATAGGAGCAGAATGCAGTCAAGAAAATAAGAATTTTCTTTTTCATTTACACATGTTTTAGATCATAATAGGAAAATTGTACAGGCACCTGCACATTTCTTCATAGTGCTTTACCAAACCTCCCTTAGCAACTGAAGCAAATTGGCTTTAGTTGATGGGTTTCCCTGTGTGGGAGCATATCCAGCCTGTGCTGAAGATATTGCACTGGCTGCTGATAGCATACCGGATTCGCTTCAAGGTGCCGGTTTTGACCTTTAAAGCCCTAGATGGTCTGGGGCCTGCTTACCTGAGGGACTGCCTTTCCCCACATGTTCCCCAGAGAGCAATGAGATCGGGGTCTCAAAATCGTTTGGCCCTCCCTGGACCAAAAGACACCAGACCAGGGCCAGGGCCTTCTCAGTAGCGGCTCCATACTGGTGGAATAAGCTCCCGGAAGACATCAGGGCCCTGCAGGACCTTTTACAGTTTGCAGGGCCTGCAAAACGGAGCTTTTCCACCAGGCTTTCGATTAGGAGCCACTACTGCCCCATGTTCTTCACTTCAATGTTGAAGATAGGCCTGAAAGCGAGCATGGTCCATTAAGTCTAAATCTCATTGGAAAATCTTTGACCCGCAACCATAGAATACAACTGATGGCATTTGCATCGGAGAAAGCAGAATTAGATGGTCTCTTCAGCTAAGCCAAAATATTGAGGAGCTTATGGCAAGTGATGCCCCCTGGTTTCTGTGGCAACAAATATTGAACAATGATCCTAACCAGATTAAATGCAACAAAGAGATACAAAAGCTATTAACACCCCATCTTATACGGAAGAAACCTCAAACCCCCAGCACAACATCCTCAGCGGGATGGTTTGATCAGGAGTGCAGACAATTCAGAAACAGGTTAACTAGATTTCTCTGGCAGGCCCGTTTCTTAAGAGGGGGACCACCTACTGACCAGCTAATATTAATGAGATCAGCATATAAAGAGTTGCTGAAACAAAAGAAACAGGATTTCTCCAGATCCCAGTGGAAGGAGCTTGACCTTGCAGCCCGAGACAAAAATGAGACAAGGTTTTGGAACTTGGTGTCTCTCAGTATGGGTAACGCAGTGCCCTTGATTGAAGCCCAGATCAGCGTCCAGGACTGGTTTTCCCACTATATTCGGGGTTTTGATAGTCATACCAAGATATCTACCACAGCTGAGCCGCCTATTCACCCTCTCACTCACCCAGATATTCCTCTCTGGCCACCAGTTTCTATTGAGGTCAAAAATCTCATAAACACCCTCAAATATGGCAAGGCCCCAGGAAAAGATATGATGCCTCCAGAGATCTTCAAGCAATTCCTTGACTGGTGGGCACCAGTCTTGGCAAAGGTCTTCACTCAAATTAACCCAACTGGGCTTATCCCAGTCAGCTGGAGATAAAGTATAGTAGTCCCAATATTCAAAAAGGGCAACAAAACAGATCCTAATAACTACCAAGCAGCCTGTTGGATACTGCCTCCAAACCCTAGAGCAAATTCCTATTGAGAAAGTTGGAAGTCTGGGAGGCTTTTTATTTATTTATTTATTTATTTATTTATTAGATTTCTAATCTGCCCTCCCACCGAAGTGGCTCAGGGGCGGTTTACATACATGTTTAAAACCAACATATAATTTTAAAACCAGCAAAATGCAGACTTAAAATACAATTGCATAAAATTCCAGTGAATTCAGTTAAAGAGTTAAACAATTGAAATGTGATGGCAATGTGTAATAAAGTACCAGTGCAACACAACCAGTAATATCAGTTCTTACTGGAACACCCGGTGAAACAGCTCCATTTTCACGGCTCTGCGGAATAGCTGGAGGTCCCACAGAGCTCTAATCTCACTAGGGAGCTTGTTCCAGATTGTTGGCGCTGCCAGGGAGAACGCCCTGGTCCTAGTTGCCGCCAACCTGGCGTCCCTAGGGCGGGCCAGGCGGTTTTGTGTTCCAGATCGCAGTGCTCTCTGCGGAGCATATGGGGAAAGGCGATCCCTCAGGTAGGCAGGCCCCTGACCATTAAGGACTTTAAAGGTCAAAACCAGCACCTTGAAGTGAATCCGGAACGCTATTGGTAGCCAGTGCAACAGCTTTAACACAGGCTGGATGTGCTTCCACATAGGAAGACCCATCAGCAGCCTGGCCGCAGCGTTTTGCACCAGCTGCAGCTTCTGGAGTTGCCCCAAGGGCAGCCCCATGTAGAGAGCATTACAGTAGTCCAACCTTGAGGTGACCATAGCGTGGATCACTGAAGCCAGATCATTGTATTTAAGGAAGGGGACTAACTGCCTGATCAGCCAAAGATGGTAAAAGGCTGTCTTGGCCGTGGCTGCTCCCTGGACCTCCATTGTCAGGGAAGCATCCAGGAGCACTCCCAAGCTCCTGACCATCGGCGCTGGAACCAACGGCAACCCACCAAAGGCCGGAAGTGGGACCCCTAACCCCGAGCTGCTCCGATTCAAGCATGGGACCTCCGTCTTCATCGGATTCAATTTCAGACATCTCAGCCTAAGCCATCCTGCCACGTCCTGCAACGCCTGGTCAAGATCTTCCAGTGTAGAGCCAGACTGACAGCCCAACAACAGATAGAGCTGGGTGTCATCTGCATATTGGTGACACCCTAGCCCATGCCTCTGGGCAAACTGGGCGCATATAGATGTTAAATAGCATCGGGGAGAGCACTGCCCTGTGTGGCACTCCACAGGTTAGTGGGTGCCTTCAGGACAGCTTCTCCCCAAGTGCTACCCTTTGTCCCCAACCCTGGAGAAAGGAGACAAGCCATTGTATGGCCAGCCCTGAATCCCCACATCGGAGAGGTGGTAGGCGAGCAGCTGATGATCGACTATGTCAAATACCACCAACAGGTCCAACAACAGCAGTACCGCCATCCTGCCCCAATCCAAATGCCTCCAGAGATCATCCATGAGGGCGACCAGTGCTGTCTTTGTCCCATGACCCAGTCGGAAACCGGCTGGAAGGGATCCAGCATGGAAGTGTCACCCAGAAAGCTCTGCAACTGTATCGCCACCGCCCTCTCTTTTAATTTGCCCAAACAGGGCAAATTGGAGACCGGCCAGTAGTTGGCCAATTTGGCGGGGTCCATAGATTTTTTTTTGGTTGATAACCAAGTCATCCTTCCAGAACAAGCAGGATTCAGAAAAGGTCCAGGCACTATTGACCACTGGCAAACATTGTATCACATAGCTATCGATTGCGTAAAGGGCCCTACTAGACATCTTTTTGCAGCTTTCATTGACCTAGCAGCAGCCTTCGACTCAATTGACAGAGGACTGCTGTGGTCCAAACTGGCAAATACTAACTTTGATAAACGCTTGCTGTATCTAGTAAGAGAACTTCACGATAACGCATCATCAAAAATAAGAGTGGGTATCTCAGGCTCATTGACAGACAGTATTCCTGTAACCAGAGGTGTGAAACAGGGCTGTGTTCTTGCCCCCCTCCTCTTCAACCTCTATATTAATGACATCATCAAGAGGCTCTCCAACTCAGAGGTTTTTTCACTGAGACTTGGCTCACGGAAAATTTCAATTCTTCTTTTCACCGATGATATGGTGTTACTGTCTATAACACAAATCGGCCTTAGAAGAGCATTGTCGAAGCTAGGAGACATCTGTAAAGAAGAGCACCTAAAAATAAATCACTCAAAGACCAAGGTGATGGTCTTTGGAAACAGAAGGCGATGCTTTCACTGGGCAATAGATGGTATCCCAGTTGAGCAAACCCAGACCTTTAAATATCTGGGGATTACCTTCAGCAATATACTCTCTTGGAAGGCTTATATAGAAACAACAAAAATAACAGCTCTCCGCTCATATGAGGCAGTTTTTAAAATTTTTACCATACAAAAGGGGGCTTTCTGATAGATCCAGCCCTGAAGCTTTTCCAGAGCAAGACAATCACCCAACTTCTTTATGGTACGAGCCGCTACCAATAACAACTGAACTGTGGTAAGGCCCTTATGGCAACACCAACAGCCTGTGACATACTGGATACTGACTCTGGCCATACCCCTTTGTCACCATCTTAACATGGCCTATTGGGATCACCATGTAATGTTATATCACCAGCAGCTCTTTATTTGTTAAGTACTTGAGTTTTATGATGTTTCATCTGTGTTTTAATGTATTTTAACTTTTAATGAAAGCCATGCTGAGCCTGCCTGGCAGGGAGGGTGGGTTATAAATTGAAACAAATAAATATTACAGCAAGCTCTAACAATGCATGTGACTTTGTGGGAGTTGTGGGGAGTTCTTAACAGACTACGTTTGGACTGATACCAACATGGCAGTATATGTTGTAGGTCAGAGAAACTGCATATGCATTTCTCAGACACAGAAGTGCAAAATGTAAAAATACTGTACATCTTGTGATATGTTCTTTGTTGAAAGCTTATAATAGCTAAAGCAGTTGCTATGGGAAGCCTAGAGTCTCCTCAAGGTAGGTAGTCTCTATCTGCAGGAATTCATTGCTTCTTGATTAGACTTGCAGGTAGAATTGTAATTTTGCTGATGTGGGATCTTCCCTGTGCTCCCAAACTGGGCCTGTTCCTTGGTGCAGTTGTATGGTTTCTTTGGACTGTGTGAACTCCGTTTTACACACACGCACCTCTTCTGGGGTTGGAGGTTTTTTGGTCCTGTATCCTCCCTAGCCTAATCCCAGGCACAGGTTAGGAATGGAGGAGATACCTGACACCCTTCTCACCCTGGAATAGGAAGCATTCATAGAGAGACAAACATCTGCTTGGTACAAAACCAATCATCTCTCCTTCCAGGAGAGAGAAAAGCCATTGGTCCCCCCCACCTCTGCATTTTACCTGGAACCTGAATATAGACCACACTGAACAGAGGCCTTGCAACTAAATCGTTCCTCTTTTCTCTCCCCCCCCCATCCAGAGGCAAGGGAAGAAAGACAGAGACCCCATTCTAAAATATATCCTTTGAGATGTCCTCTTTCACAGATATCCAAGCTACTGTCTTTCTTCTGGGTTGTCTGTCGTGCAAGTGAATGTAGCTGGGTTTCTGCCTGAACTATTTTGCCAAAAATTCTATAAATGGCTCTGTGTGGGCGTTTGTGAGACAAGGCTACCCCTCAACTCTTTGGCCTGAAAATTAGAATCCACATCTTAGGAGAGTTCAAGTGTGCAGATGTGAAAGCCCTAAACTCTTTTATAGGGCATTGGTTTTGATACTGTCTTCTACAGATACTTCACCTTACTCCCTGTTAAAATTGATGGAAATTTCCAAACAGAAACAGAAAAACTAGCTCTAAAGGGACTGTCATCTTGAAGTTCAGTTCTTTTACTGGGAATCAAAAGAACAGTCTTTTGGAAGCAAGATATTGTGCTTGATAGAACATGCAGTTCTGACCAAAGAGCTGTTGAACATCTCACTGAATGGTAATTAATATATATATGTATATGTATATGTATGTATGTATGTATGTATATGTATAAAAGCCTTGTTTTGGCACTTTCTGGCTCTCCCATTAGCTGTGCTGTGCGCTCCATCAGCCATTGGCCCATCAACTGCCACTCAAGGGTACTCGTGTGCGATTGGCTGGGTGCTGGGACTGCTCCTCTCTTCTGCCCACTGTCAACTTGGCCACCTCCCTGACGAAATAAACTGCTGAAATGACTGTCTCTTCTGATGAAGATGCTTCTCCTGCTTGGCTCCTCTGTGGCTGGCTGGCTACTGAGGTGGACCCCCGGCTGTCAAACCATTCTCTTCTTCCTCCTGCTGTGGGGCTAACTTTTTCCTCAGTGGCTGTTGCTAGACAACCAAGCTTGGTTCTGTCAGTAAAAAGACAAAGACAGGAGGCCCTTTCCAGGCCTACTTTGGCCTTTGTGGGGAACTCATTGGGGCCAGTCCTGACTAGGGTTGCCAGCTCCAGGTTGGGAAATTCCTGATTATTTTGTGGTGGAGTCTATGGAAGGCAGAGTTTGGGAAGTGGAGAGGCCTTAGCTGAATAGAATGCCATAGAGTCCACCCTCCAAAACAGTTACTTTCTCCTGGGGAACCATTGCTGCCAATCTCCAGGTGAGTAAATATATAATGGTAACACAGTGAAAGCAGGTTTGATATAAAATCACAGCACCAAGGCTGTTAGTTACACTGTGTAAAAAGAATTTAACTGGACATGTAAAGTCCTAAAGATAATTTAATTTAAAATTTATAATATAAACAACTAACATTTAATACATTCATACATATTCAATATGGTCCACATAGGACTCCTTAAACAGCTTAACATTAGAATACAACCACACTCTCTTCCTGTACAGTCCAAGGTCTTTTTAGTGACTTAACATATTCAAATTGATCCACACAGGACTCCTAAATACAATCCATTATTTTGAGCAGCCAAGCCCTCTTCTTGTACAGCCAAAGTCTTCTCTAAAGTAGTCAGTGGCAATGAATGCCCAGGTTCTCTTCGTTTCAGTATTTTCCTTTCTTCAGGCCTTCCAAAAGAACAGTAAAAGAAGACTTCAAGCAAGTGACCCATTGCAAAGAAATTCCATGCAGATAAGCTCAAATAAATTCAGCTCACCCAGCCAAGTTCACAAAATAGGATGTGACAACAGTCTACAAAACTTCTAGCTGACTTGAAATGCAGGCTCCTAAGCAATGAGGTCAGTATGCACTTACATAAAGGCACTGTATTATAATTACCTGCAGCTGAGGACTGGAGATCACTCAGAATTAAAACTGCTGTGCAGATGGCAGAAATCAGTTCCGCTGGAGAAAATGGTTGCTTTGCAGGGTGGACTCTGTGTCGTTATACCTTGCTGAGGTCATTTCCCTCCTACTTGGGTCTCCACTGTGGAGAAAGACTGTACTTTTCCTAGGTAGAGGCTGCAGTGAGGGGGGGAAGAGATGGAAAGCTGAAGTCAGAGGGGTAGATAAAGGTAGGTTGATGGTTGGCTGGGAAGGAGATAAGGTTGCCAACTCCAGGTAGGAAATTCTTGGAGATTTGAGGGGTGGAGCCTGGAGAGGGTGGGATTTGAGCAGGGGTGGGACCTCAGACAGGTACAATGTCATAGACTCCACTCTCCAAACCAGCCATTTCCTCCTGGGGAGCCATTGCTGCCATTCTCCAGGGGAGGGCTGGAGATCACTCAGAATTACAACTGCTCTTCAGATGGCAGAGTAGTTCCTCTGGAGAAAACAGTGGACTCTGTTTCATTAAACCCTGCTGAGGTTGCCACAGCAAATTGACACTGAGCACCCGCCCAGAGCCTTTTTTAGAGCTCGTATTTATTTCCACAATGGGCCTTATTACTAGTTAAATAATAATTATCATATGGCAATGTGTGTAGTATAGCCAGGAGACCCTAAGACTGGCAGCCAGAAGTTCTAGCTCTTTTAGCATTATGCATCACTAGGTGGCAAGCTAGACTTGATTTTAAGGCAAGAGACGTTTCAGAGGTGGTTTGCCATTGCCTGCCTCTGCGTCACACCCCTGGTATTCCTTGGTGGTCATCATCCAAATACTAGCCAGGGCTAACCCTGCTTAGCTTCCGAGATCTGATGAGATCGGGCTAGCCAGGGCTATCGAGGTCAGGGCACACTGAATGGTAAGAAGTACTCTGTACTATGTGAGTTGTCCTAAGCAGAGATGTAAGGGCCTGGGAAATAAACGTGTTTTTTCCCCTCCCTCCTGCTTTTTCCAAGGCCCTTTCCCGCAGTTTTTTCAATGGAATAATTGGGAAATTTGGGAATCTCTGAAAAGAAACTCTTATAAAATATTTTCTCATTTAGAATGAATAAAATGCTTCTGAAGGCAAACACTTTCACATTCAAAATATATGGTTTGAAAAAGTTTGAGGACTTTTTCAGTTTGTCCAATGGAAGCACTGGCCAAAAAAGTTCTTATACTGTAGACATATATAACATTTTTGAGATTTTTTTTGTTTATTTTGTAAGTAATTGTGGCAATAATTAATGATGTATAATATGTTTAAAGATAATACATTATTAACCATTGTTTTCAGTGTTATAAAGTTCAAATTAATATCCAAACATGCTGACAGTCTTACGTTTTATCACCGTAGGGGTGAGTTTCTATTGAAATACTTTCTTTTGTTAATTATAGAACCCGTTTTCTACCATCAAGTTTTATTTTTTTCCCTACGTTTCAAATGTCAAAAATTAAAGATACATGTGCTGTGGTAAAATTGGATCTATCAGTTTGCAGCTCTTTCTCACATATTGTGTATACTTGCAATTATTCTTATAGAAAATAAAGATATTTACATTTTTGGTGTGTGTGTGTTTGTGTGCTTGCCCGGAAATCATGGTGACTTCTGACGACTCCTACTGGGGGCTTGAATGTTTTTCAGAGAGGTGGTTTGAGTAATCTGACTCTGCGTCCCGTCTCTGGTATTCCTTGGAGGTTGCCCTTAGCTTCCAAGATCTGATGAGATTGGGCTCGCCTGGGCTATCCAGCTCAGGGCAAGATATTTACATTTTTAATTTCCATACATATGTCTAGTAGTACAATTTGACTTGGTAAGTTATCAGTGATGCATTTCATATTGTTTCTTCTGGAGGAGCTGCTTTTGGGGGGGGAAAGAGTAAATCCAATAAGGCTAATGCTTTGGTATCAGTGAACTGTATTTACACACTATATATATATCCCAAAATGGAGGGACTTCCTCACCTCCTCCAGCAAGTAAACTGCTAGAGGACAATCTACTTGCTTGAGTTGGGTGTTTTGATCACTCTCATAGGCAGCATGGTGTGAGAGAGGAAGGCACTGCCTCAAAGGGTAGACTAGTCTGCTTCCCATATTTCTATATTTAAGATAGTTGACATGTTGGTTTCCAGCAGTTTTGTGAATGTAGTTTTGAGGGCTCCTGTTCTGACTGGAAGAACATGTAGACTCTTACACTCAAACTTGGCATATGTATTTCCACTAGTAGTGAAGCCCATTGTAAAATCAATACAACACGCTCTAGAAAGATCTCAGCCTCACCCTCCTTTGTTGCCTTGTCCTCCATGGCGCTGGCCCCCATCTGCTTACAGCCTGTCTGGCCACCCACACCCAGCCGTGGCTGACGATAACCACTGCCATGGTTGGCCTTGAAGTTAGAAGTCTGATCTTGCTTTTACCATTTTTTCAAAGATGGTGACCTCCAGTGTTCCCTCTAAGCTGAATTAGTGTGAGCTAGCTCACAGTTTTTTAGCCTCCAGCTCATACATTTTTGTCTTAGCTCAGGAAGGATGGCTCCAGAGGAAACTAATTTATGGAGCAGCCAAATCACTTGCTCACAAGTTTAATAGTAGTAGCTCACAAAGTAGAATTTTTCCTCACAAGTCTCCACAGCTTAGAGGGAGCATTGGTGACCTCTCTCAATAAAAGGAAATTACGTTAAATCAAATTTTCCCCTTTTCCAACTGGGCAGGAGACATCTGGAGAGGAATTAATTAGAGTTTCAAAATAGAATATGTCTGAATGCAAAGGTGTACATCTCTACTAATGAGAGTGTGTGGTTCCAGTAGGCACACTGTCTTGTGGTTGTAGTAGAGAAGGATTACAAATGGCATTTTAAAAAACAAATTGTGTGATGCAAAACATATTCTCTCTTTGAATAAATGGAGCCTAGAAATACATAGAGAGATTGCTTGGTTCAGGCACTGTGGTTTCTTTTCAGAATTTTGATTATGTTGGAAATTGATAGGATAGAAAAGGGAGGGAAATGTAACTAGGTTAATAAGGACTGTAAATGCTACCAGTGCAATTTGCAGTCTTTCAGGGAAATGCCATTTTCCTCAGCCCTGGTGGCTCGAAACATGTTTTTGAAAGAAAAATGCAGTGTGTCATGTCAGATTCTGCAGTCTTAATTCTGCTATTCACAGTACAACTTTGTCAGGCAGAGTTTTAGACTTCCCTGTATGTTCCACATTTCCCGGCTGAGGGGTTTGGCAGTTTTGCAGCAAGAGTGACCTATGCAGTGGGGGGGATGAGGATTTGTCAAAGTCAAAGTCAAATTTATTATAACAGTCATAGACCAGATAAAAGGTTTTACACTTTAGACAGCTAAAATACAAGTCTGGTTCGAATGTGTTGCTAAAATATAGGGACGTGAGTGTGTCAGTGAGGATTTTTCTGGTTCATGATAATGTAAGACTAAGGACCTAATCAGTTCCTTTAGTGCTTTTTTTGCTGAAAAAGCTGCCTTTTCTCTATTACCATGGAGACAAATGGGTTTGCATTGATGACAGATCTCTTATCAGACTAGGAGCTGACAGGCTGCAATCTTGAGCCTCTTTACTGCATTACTATAGTACATTGCTGGATACAGACACAGGCCATATTGTGGCAGTCTCTGTGTTTAAATCTAACTGCTAAAAATAGCTGTCCTCTCCAGCACGAATGTTCCAACATAAAAGAAACAGTTGCTTTATTCCCCATCAGTTTGGCTGGATTAATTACGGACTTGGCTTTCAGTCCATAATTTCAGCTTCATGTCTGATGCCTACAAAGAGATGGAATTATCTCCCACTGTTGGTGAAACACGATGTTTGACTTCCGAGTTTCTGCTACCTTCAGCCAGAACATCAGAATTCAGGCCTTGACCTGAACAGGGCTATTAAATACTTATTCCTGCTGTCAGGTTAATATATATTACAAAGCACAGCAGTATCCATGCATTACCTTGTGTACAATGCATATGAAATGAACTTTTTATCCCATAGAAGGGTATAATTGCTAATGGGAGCTTTTACTTGAGTTTTGTATGGGGAAAGTGACATAGTATTTTTAGACACCAATGTTTGGAATATACCTATGATAAGAGGAGATCTGAAAGCATTAATCAGTTGCACCAAACAGCTAATTTTTCAGATTTAATTTGAGTAAAGCCCTTCTTAGAAGAAATCATTCATGGTTTTGGAATAGGTTGTCATCAATATGCTGATGACACCCAGCTCTGTATTTCTTTATCCAGAATGCCTGACAATGCTGTGGAGATCATTCACAAGTGTCTTACTGTAGTGGTTAAGGGTGATCAAGTTGAAACTGAATCCTGATAAGGCAGATGTAGTAATGGGCACTATGCTTTCCACATTCAGTGGGTTCCAGCTGATGCTCACAGGCTTAGTTAAGAGCCATGGGGTTATACTGGATCCAGCATTATTGCTGGAGAAGCAAGTTAACACAGCTGCAAAAAAAAGGGCATTCGTTCATCTACGTTTTGCCATTCTATATGGGTTTGCCCTTAAAGGCAGCTTGGAAACTCTAGTTGATGTGGAACTCCACAGCCCAGTTACAGTCAGACACCAGATGCAACATGCATGTCACACTCATTCTGTAGACACTACATTAACTGATTAGTTCACAAATTCAGTTCACAAATTCAGTTCAAGGTTCTGTTTATCACCTACAAAGCCATATCTGCAAGACTGCCTCCCCTGCTGTACTCCTCTGTGACAGATGAGCAAAGCCTTCTAAAAATGCCACCCTACAAATGGCTAAGATAGGAAGCTGCTCGTTCACATACCGTTAGGCTCCCATCTTGTGAAATGGCCTGCCTGAGGAGTTCAGGAAAGCTCCTACACATCTGTCATTCCGCAGAATGTGCGAAACAAATGTTCAAAAGAGATTAGAACTGTAGTAGAATGGAACATCCCAGGAAGGCAGCTCATAGTGGAATAGTGCTTTTGCTGCATTAGTCTTTACCTTGTAATCCAAATTTTGTATTGTTTGTAATATATCTTGCTTTAGATTGCATTGTTCTTTGATTCTGTAGTCACAGTGCTATTGCATTATTCATTGGTTGTCTTAGACTGTTTGTACTGTTTTATATCCTGTAATCCGCCTTGACTTTCCAGAAGAAAAGAAGACTATGAAATAAATAAAAATTGAATTTTAGTCCTTATTGTGCTCTCTGAAAGTATTATAAAATAATCTTAAAACTTTTCCCCCAAAGTAAATAATATTTTAGGTTTTTTAAGTCTTTAAATTATTTTGAAATACTAAATCTAAAAAGGTATTTGATATGTAGAAACAAGATGGCTAATAAACTAAAAAAAAATTGGGTGACAAAATAGACTAGGATGTAGTTCTGTTTATATGAGTAAGCTCCATTGGGACTCACTTCTGAGTATACCTCTACATGCATAGGTGGGCTTGCCAGTAAATGCACTCTGAGGGCATTGGTTCTGAAAGGTGGCGGTGCACTAAAGCTTGAGATGTGGAACCACTCTGGTTTCAGAAGGACACAAAATACAACAGTATAAGACAGGTTCTCTCTGGTCTAATTGTCACACATACTCTTTATTGTATAGTCATTTTATTTTTTCCAGATGTCAAAAAATAAGGCTTAAAACAACAAATAACGACTGGGGATGGGCATGAACCGGAAAAATGTGGTTCATGTCAGTTCGTGGTTTGTGGCCAAACCATGAACCAAATCAAACAGGGAGGTTCGTAGGCCCCCAAACCTTGTTGAAAGGAGCCATAGTCCCCTTAAATGGGGTTTGCAGAATGGGAGGGAGCAGCATGCTTCCCACCACTCAGCTGGTTCACACTTTCTTGTGCAGTTCCTTTAAAGTTTAAGGGCACTGCACAAGAAAACCTGAAAAACAGCTGAGCGGCAGGGAGCAGGCTGTTTTTGCAGCTTTCATGGGGAACAGAAAGCGTGGTTTAAAGCAGTGTTTTTCAACCACTGTGCCGTGGTACACTAGTGTGCCGTGAGATATTGTCTGGTGTGCCGTGGGAAAAATTCCAATTTCATCCGTAACATATGAACAATTATAAAATAAAGTATTATTATTTCATAATAAAGTAATTATAAAATAATTTCTTTGTATTTATTTGATTCCTATTCAAGAGAATTACTTTATATATAGTCAATATAGGCACAGAGTTAAATTTTTTTAACATTTTCTAATGGTGGTGTGCCTTGTGATTTTTTTCATGAAAAAAGTGTGCCTTTGCACAAAAAGGTTGAAAAACACTGGTTTAAAGAGACTCAGAATCTTTTTAAGCCCCTGCTTTCTGCTCTATCCACAAACTGCTTTAAAAGTTTGGAAGTTTGTGACAATAGACCCGGCATGAATGTCTGTTCATGAGCCATGAACAGCAACATTTGTTGTTGTTGTTGTTGTTTTGACAGCAAAAATTGTGATGAGTTTTGCTTTGTGGTTCAGTTTGTGCCCAACCCTAGTAGCAAGTAACATTCAATTGATTTTTTTATTTAAAAATTTCTATGCCACCTTTCTACTCAAATAGGGTCCCCAAAGCAGCAACCATCAGAAAATTAAAACAGCATTTAAAATAATATATAAAATAACAAACACACAACATGAATCTTTTGTTGTCAGTTTGCTTATTTGAGCATGGAATTCCTTATGGGGGAAGGGCACAAATGTATGTGAGCTCTCAATTTCCCATAGGGAAGGCTGGAAGAACAGGTGAGATGGGCACATTCCCTCTCTAAGTAAGACACTGAAATGAAAAAGTATGAATTGCATTAGCATGTTAAAGGCTTCTAGAATATAGGTTTTTAGCACAATTACTATATTTTCTCTTGTTGACTTGTTTAATCCCACCTGTTCTCCAAGGGGTTCAGGGGTACATGGCCGTCTCCCATTTTTATCTTCCTAACAACCTTTGAGATAGGTTAGGCTGAAACACTGGCCCAGTGTCATGCAGTAACCTTCATAGCAATGCAGGGATTTGAACTCAGCTGCCCCGGGTACAAGTCTGACATTCTTCACTACTATAGCACTCTAGCTTTCTTAAAAGCTACAAAATGGAGCCTAGCCTGTATGTAAATGATGTATTGGTCTCTTTATTCTCTCAGAAGATATGCTCTCTTAGACCTATGTATTGTAGTGAAGTGTCAGATCTACTTTAGACAGAGTTCAGTTGGAGACCTTTATTTAAAGATTAAATACAGAACTGACAAGTTGGATTTCTTAAATAATTCAGTAGAACAATCTTAGAATTTTACATTTTGGTTGTTGGAGCAGGATGGGAGAGGACTTGGAAACCACTTTTATTTTTTTTAGCAAAGCATGTTTTAAAAACGTATATCAGGAACATGTTATATTAAAGATATATGAAGAACATATTATTCAGAAGTACATTTTTTCTTTCTTTTCCTCAGGTTTTGAATGAAGAATGTGATCAAAATTGGTACAAGGCAGAACTCAATGGCAAAGATGGCTTCATTCCCAAAAACTATATTGAAATGAAACCACATCCGTAAGTAAAACATTGTGACGTCTGTGTTTCTGGGACACATTCTGTTTGTAGAAGGAGTACTAGAGGTTTTCCCATTTTGTGGAAGAGCAAAATGACAAATATTGAAAGAAGTAAACAAATCCCCACTACAGAGGGTGACAGAAGTGATATGGAAGAAAAGTTTTCTTAGTAGTGGCTATCTTAAGACAAGGTTGTCTAAAATTTAGTGCCGTAACCACATTATAACCATGAAGCTACCATATAATAACACAGGTTGTTAGTGGGAAATTCTGCTTGGGATAGAAAGCTGGAGTACAATTTAGCCATAATAAAGTATGTCAGTGCAAGATACCAGGTATATGCCTTCTGAACTGTACATCTCAAAGATGTGTCTTGATGGATATGAGAGTATAGTACCACTATGTTTTTGGTGTCAGAAATGCCATCAAGCTAAATTACTGTAGAGTGGTGCTAATAGAAATGCTAGTTGTTGATATTAGCTACAAAGAAATGGATCATGTGTTCTTTGTCAGTGCATTCAATGTAAGCCTTGCAGGATCAGCAGCGATGCCCAGATTTTTGTTGTTGCAGTTCTGATTAGACTTGCTTCACACAGCACAATGCTTTTGATGCTGCTGTGGCAATTGGTCTGGTTTTAACTATTCAAAAAAACCCTGAGAGAATGCTAAAACTTCATACTTGTCTGTACCCTCTCAGTTGGAGTTCTGTTTCTAATACACTTGTAGAAAAGTTTAATATGCTTGACTGTGTGGTCCTGATTAGTCAGTGTGTGCCTTTGTTAAATGAATAAGGTCACTAACCTACAAAAGTTGTTGAGTCCTTTTTTCCCTTTTCACTGGTTTTGAGTTGAATCACTATGGTCTGTCTCAATATTGAACACATTTGGGTTAAGTTTAAGGTGTATTTAATCTTGGATTCTAGCAAATGCTGCAGGTGTCAATAAGAAATGTGTATAAATTAATTGAAACAGCATGTAGAGATCACAGGACTGGTTAGATAATTACTCACTTGCACCTTTTCACTTGTTTTCTTCAGGGAGAGGGACAATAGAACAACAACTTCCCTAGATCTCCTTGTTAGGGTTTTGGGGGGTGGGGAAAAAAACTGTAATCCCATGCAGGCCCTCATATTTTTTTAGAACCTGGAAGCTTGTTATAATCTGTAAAATCTACATATTTTGTCCCACTCTCCAAAAAAAAGCCCTTTAAGCAGCAGGTAACAATACTACTTATCCCACACGAAATGTCTGGCAGAAGGGATTTTTGGCAGTGAAGCAAAATTTCTCCATGTACACCCCCCACTGGAGCACCAAATGCTCCCCTCCAGGGTTCCTCCTGGGCAAGGGAATGCCCAGGAACAGAATGAGAGGGGACTCATAGATCTTCCGTGAGAGGGGGAAATTAGTAAAAATGCACCCCCTTCCACCAGTGGATTTTTTAAGTGGCTGGCCTGTGAAACAGTCTTGAATGCATCATCAATATATAAAGTGCTTTACAGAGTAACATAAGCAAAAGAAAGATCCCTCTGAGCTTTACAACCCAGTTAACCGGGGTGGCAGCAGTGGCGTAGGACGAGAGATAGGCAAGGTTAACAGGAAGAATATGTGCAAGCGTGGTTATATTGTGATGAATCCTACTGCTGTTCTGCCACTCCACTGAAGAAAGTTTGAAGCCTTCCTCCAGTAGACTTCGCGAATGCCCACGTAGGATTTTTGGACATTTGCTAAGGAGCCTTCCTCCAGTGGACTTTGAACAGCTGCACTGTTCAATCCACCTCGCTCTTGTTTCGCTGAATTCAAAAACTAGTTCATCAGTAATGACAAAGTCCTCTGGATTAGTAATCTTCCACACCAGATCTTCGAGTGCCTGCATTTATCAGGGAGAAATGGCTTTTAGGCATCACAAGTGGTCATTGTTAAACCAGCTGAACACATCACAACATCAGTCTCTTTTTTCATTTAATGCAGTGTATAATAGGAATGGGCATGAACAGGTTGATGAGCTAAAGTTCATCACAAAGTTTGGCTGGTTTGTGGTTCGTGAACCAGTGTTTGCAAACTGAAGAACTGCCATGAACTTTCACAAATGCTGGTGCAGTTCATGGCAGTTCATGGTGGTTCGTGAAGACCAGAAAGGCAGGGGGTTCCCTGTTTTCTGTTCTTCATGAAAAACAGCTGAGCCATTTAAACTGCTGCTTTCTGCTCCCCAAAAAAGCTGCTGGGAGCAGAAAGCAAGTTTAAATGGCTCCAAGCCTGGGGCTGGCCACCAAAGAAAGCTCCTTTAAACAGCTAAGCCATTGGAGCAGTTTGCTCCACAGGGCTCAGCTGTTTCAGGCACAGTTCAGTTTCAGTGTGAACCAACTAGGTTCATGGGGTTCGTGGTTCACCCATGAACCGAAATGGATTTTTGTGGTTCATGCCCATCCTTAGTGTATAATCTTTGGTTTCCAAACTGTTTGTGTTGCCCATCAGTAAAAGACCAATTGGAAAAACTATGGACAAAAGACATAAAATTTACTGCAAGTCAAGCACTTAGAGAAAATTGGTATAAAATATTTTATCGCTGGTAAAGATTTCCCTTGCTCGAAAGCCAGTTGAATCTGACTCTGTGGGGCAGTGCTCATCTCAATTTCCAAGCCAAAGAGCCAGTGCTGTCCAAAGACTTCTCCGTGGGCATGTGGCCAGCATGACACATTACCCCAAAAGATTTTGAGAAGATGGATAAAAACTATAAAGGACTGTGTTGGAAATGTAAAGAGAGAGATGGTATGCTGTGTTACCAGAGACAATGTTAGTAGGAATTCTGAGTGAACGCAGACAGGGTTATCAGTGAAAAATGCTGTTATGGGAGGGCAGGGTATAAACCAGATTTAATAAATAAATAATAAAACTGGCAAATTTAATCAGAGATCGAAAGATGAATTTGAAAATAAATGGTGAGTTTTCTATGATTACTATAACCAATCTTTGTAGTTTTGCAGTTGAATGGTTTATATTATATGATAGTTTCAGTATGAAATACTAAAGATGTTTTCTTTTGTATGATTATTATCACAACAAACTGCTATGTTAAAATTACACACAGATTTTTATGAAGTTATTCATATAACTGATAAGATTGATTGTTGTGGTTGTTCAGTTGCACAGTTGAGTCCAACTCTTCGCGACCCCATAGACCACATCACGCCAGATAGGATGATAGGATAAAAATGTGAATGTATTATGAGAAAATGTTATAATGTTGAGTAGGTTGTTATAGTGGTTTTTAAAGTTATCATGTTATATAATTTTCCTAAAAATTCAAGTATTTTAATCAAGGATTGTCCTTTATATTTGCAAAAAATGCCCTTTATACTATGCTTTGGTCATTTCACTTTGTATTCTTTCCCCTTACCCCTTTTCTTTGTTCTGTATTCCTTCAAAAAGTTCAAAATAAAAATTATTTTTAAAAATGTAAAGGAACACACTGTGATTTTGAACTGACTGACTCTAGTAAGGAAGTATGCCTAATTTACATACCACTGACATATAAGGAAGTATGCCTAAATTAGATACCACTGACATGCTTCACATGCTCATTGTGAAACAAGTCACTG
Organism: Gekko gecko; assembly: GCA_029375565.1. Classification (NCBI taxonomy): domain Eukaryota; kingdom Metazoa; phylum Chordata; class Lepidosauria; order Squamata; family Gekkonidae; genus Gekko; species Gekko gecko. The sequence goes on from JAPDNY010000002.1 coordinate 223,326,178, forward strand.
TCTGCATAAAATGGCTTTGCAGCAACTGGCCACATATTCCAGGATTTCACAGTAATAATTGGCTGAAAATGGTTGTTGTAGATCTTGCTGAACCAGGAACTTAGGCAAACTTACATCTGGAGAGGGAGTGACGGTACCTCTTTAGGATACTGGCTGAGAATCCCAGAGCTGTCTGCGCACCAGGTTTTTTATTCACTTTCTCAGACTTCAGCTTCCAGCATAATCATCTTGCAAAAGCTGCTGTTTTGCCTTCTGCTTTTAAGTAAATGAAAAAAGAACTGATTTGTCTGAGCCAGGTATGCTGGCAGCTGCTTCCCAGAAATACTAAGGCATTGTAAAATGCATGTATAGATCTCCTCCACATACAGGCCTAGAACCTGTGGATGACATCACTGTTGTGTAATCTGAACAGTTCATGTATTTGATGTTTGGGATTGGGAGTATCAGGCCTGGCAACCCTGCCCCAACTAGGGTTGGTGCATGGCCCACCACCTCTGAGCCAGGAGATCAGAGAAACTTGTTCAGACATGGTGAGGGGAACCCCTGCAGCAACAAGGAGGCCCACTCCAGCAGGGCCCATGGTGGAGAAGCTGGCAGTGGCAACAGAGTCCTCATGGTGGCAAGGAGGCCAGTGCCAACAGGGGCCAATGATGGGAGAGGTGTCAGCAGCAATGGTCAGTAAGCCTAATGCAGGAAAAGCATGGCAGGAGAAGCAATGGCATCACCCAAGGCCCCCAATGCAGAGTGGACCCACCAGAAAATGTGTCAGGTTGAAATCAAGTAGATCCAGTCATTCTTGCACAAAGAAAGGTTTATTGGATTATCTTGCTATAAACCCACAGTAGGAGGTCATTGTCAGGAATGGGGAACAAAGCAAAGCAAGCTGACTTATAGTGTGATGCAATGAAGCGCCTAGCAAATAAAACTTGAGCACTCGCGCGGGAACTCCCGGCGGGAGAAATACTTGATGAGCGGGAGACTACTCCCCCCTCCCCTTGCCTTCCCAGGACTGGAAAATTCTCAGCGAAACAAGAATAGTCCAAAGCCTACATTCAAGGCCACTGTGATAAGGAAAAGCGGCAGGGAAGAAGCTCCCACGTTTCTGCCTGCATACCTACGCAAGCGCATAGCGGGGTAGGGAACATACAACAATGGGTTCAGTGAGAAACATCAAATGCATATTTTCTGACATTCTGCCCTTCCCAAAATACCACCCACCCACCACTCAGGAAGGAGAGAACGTGGGCCCCCCAGGTTTGTTAGGGTATCGAATGTGAAAGCGTTTCAAATGGTCAGGTGCTTTGATATCTGAAACTTTCACCCATTCCCTATGTTGGGGCCCAAAGTGTACCCATTGGACCAGGTACAGGAGTTGTCCACGCAAAATCTTAGAGTCTAGAATTTCCGCAATTTCATAGTGTTCCTCATCGTCAACCATCAGAGGCGGGGGAGGCTCCGACATCGCAGGTTGCCATTTAGTCGGGGGTAACGCCGGTTTGAGGAGGCTGTAATGGAAAATTGGATGTATTGCTTTAAGAGATTTTGGCAGCTCTAGCTGTACAGTCACTGGATTAATACATCTTAGCACCTTGAAAGGACCAATATATTTCCAAGCCAGTTTTTTGGACTGTTGCGCCAGCTTTAGATTCTTTGTTGACAGATAGACCGAGTCCCCTGGTTTCAGATTCCATCCCCCGGCCCTTTTTTTATCTGCTTGTTTTTTATACTGTGACTTGGCTTCATTCAAAGTCTCAACAATTAGGGGCCAAGAATCGCGGAAAGTTTTACACCATGCTGAAGCTTTCCCCATGTTTTCACCAGGTTTCAAGAAAGGGAGAGGGGGCTGTCATAACCCATGGCAGCTTTGAATGGAGACATCTTTGTTGAAGCGTGCCATGAATTGTTGTATGCAAACTCCGCTAATGGCAGTAAATCAACCCAATTGTCTTGTTGATAATTAGAAAAACATCTCAGATATTGTTCTAATGTCTGGTTTACTCTCTCCGTTTGCCCATCGGTTTCGGGGTGATAGGCAGTACTAAGAGCCCGTTCAATACCCATTAGGGTCATTAGCTCTGACCACAACTTAGAAACAAACTGACTTCCCCTATCGGATATTATTTTGAGTGGCAATGTATGTAGCCTGGCAATGTGTTGAAGAAATGCTTTGGCCAAAGCCTTGGCGGTTGGCAAACCTGGGAACGGTATAAAGTGAGCTTGTTTTGAGAACAAGTCCACTACCACCCAAATGACCGTCATATGTCTAGAGGGGGGAAGATCAGTAATAAAGTCCATCGAAATTACTTCCCAGGGTCGGCTTGGAGTGGGTAGAGGCTGTAAGAGACCTGGTGGTTTCCCCGGCCTGGCTTTACAACGGTTGCACGTTGTGCAGGATTGTATGTAGAGCGATAAATCCTGTTTCATTCGGGGCCACCAAAATCCACGTTGCAGAAGTCTCAATGATTTCACATATCCAAAATGCCCCGCAGACTTTGAGTCATGAACTGTTTGCAACATTTGGGATCGAGTAGCTTCTGGAACAAACATTTTATTCCCCTTAAACCAGCACCCATTTGGATCACATTTCACATCATCCCTGACTTGTAACTCACTTATTTCTTGTGGGGTGATGTCGGTGAGAAATTGTTTTTCCCAGGGGAATGTCTGGATGGGGTTCCTTGATGTTAGTTTGGCTTTACGGGTGACAACCGCACCCACCAGTTGTTCTGGGGTGAACATAGACTCTTGTACTTCCACCCTCTTACAGAAATGTTGGGGAAGACGGGAAAGAGCATCCGCCAAATGATTAGCCTTCCCTGGGAAATGGTGGAGAGTGAATTGGAATTTGGAGAAAAACTCAGCCCACCTGAATTGTTTAGCATTTAGATTACGGGGTTTTCGCAGTACCTCAAGGTTTTTGTGATCAGTCCATATCTCAAAAGGTACTTGGGACCCCTCTAACCAGTGTCTCCAAGTGATCAATGCTAAACGTATAGACGCAGCTTCCTTGTCCCAAATGGGCCAGAACCTTTCGGTATCATTAAATTTTCTTGATACATAAGCTAGAGGTTGTAGTTGTCCCTGAGCGTTCTCTTGCAATATCACCCCACCCATAGCAGTATCCGATGCGTCTACTTGGACCACAATTTTTTTTGTCTCATCGGGGTGTGCTAAAATCGGCTCAGACGTGAACAGACGTTTTAATTGTTCAAACGCGTCCTGACACTGCGGGGTCCAGTTCAAAGGGGCCCCTGGCACTGAAGCCTTGGATCCCTTCCCCTTAGTCTTTAGAAGTTCAGTGAGGGGAAGGGCAACTTGGGCAAAGTGGGGCAGGAATTGCCGGTAAAAGTTGGCGAAACCGAGAAAACTCTGAAGCTGTCGTCTGGTTTTGGGGGGCTCCCACATTACCACATCCTGGACCTTCTTTGGGTCCATTTCCAACCCCTCAGAGGATATGCGGTACCCCAGAAAATCAATACACTCCCGGTGAAATTCACATTTCGAAAGTTTAACAAACAGTTTGTGATCCAATAGCCTTTCCAACACTTTTCGCATGAGAATGGTGTGAGATTGCAGGTCTGGGGTATAGACCAAGATATCATCCAAGTAAACGACCACCCCCTTGAACAAGTAGGGGTGTAGGACCTCATTGATTAAGTTCATGAAGACCCCGGGTGCCCCCTGCAAACCGAACGGCATAACCCGATATTCAAATTGCCCCAGCGGGGTATTAAATGCGGTTTTGTATTCATCCCCCTCTCTGATGCGAACTCGAAAATAGGCATCTCTCAAATCCAGTTTAGAAAACACTTTCCCTTTTGCCACCTCTGCCAATAAGTCTTTGATAAGAGGCATCGGGTAGGCATTGGTTGCAGACACTGCGTTAAGACCCCGGTAATCCGTGCATAGTCTGAGCCCCCCATCTTTCTTTTTACAAAACAACACAGGTGCTGCGAAAGGGGATGAAGCTGGCCTAATAAATCCACGAGCCAGGTTTTTATCAATAAAGCGGCGCAGTTCTTCCTTCTCACTGGGACTCATGGCATAAATTTTCCCTTTTGGCAATTTCTGTCCCGGAAGAATTTCAATAGCGCAGTCAGAGTTACGGTGGGGGGGTAGTTCATCAGCCTCCTCCTCCTCAAAAACCCTAGTCAAATAGTGGTAATCCTCGGGGATGCGGTTAAGGTCCTCCATTGCCAAACAAGCACGGGGAGGTTCATTGCAGGGAGGGTTTCCCCACCCTGGGACCCATTTGTGTTCATTACATTTCGGTGAGATGAATTGAACATTCCCTTCCTCCCATAGAATGTAAGGGTTATGTCCATGTAACCAAGGGCTACCCAACACTAAGGGAAATTGGGCTTGAGGAGCTATCACGAACGAACGTAGCTCCCAGTGGTCACCAATGCCTATTCTTAGAGGAACAGTCTCAAATCGGCATGGTTCTTTCATTGGAGACCCATCCATTTGTGTGAAAGTTATTGGGTCTTTCAAATGGACCACGGCTGCCTCCAGCCCTACAACCATAGACGGGTTTATAAGGTCCCTCCCACACCCAGAGTCAATGAGGGCTCGAACCCGAATGTGGGTCATCATTGCTGGGTTCATTACTAGGACAGTCACAAAGAAGAGAGAGGGGTAATTGCTCACCAGTTTAGGCGCCTCAGGTGTTGGGTCCTGTTGTGTAGCGCCATTCACAAACAGGACCATTTCATTTCCCTGCATTTCATTCTCTTCCTCCAGCAACAAGGTATCCACTTGGTCAGGACCCGCGAAAAGAGCCCGTGTATTGCGTGGTTTTGCGGTGCCTTTCTTAGGGTTGGGACTCCACCTTCTGGGCTCGTCTTGTGGTAGACCCCGGTTGGGGTCTCCTTTCGGGCAGGCTGCGGCAAAGTGCCCTTTCTCCCCACACCGCAGGCAGAGCCCCTGCCGCATACGTTGATCTCTCATTCCACTTGGGGTGGATACCGGTTTAGGTCTGGCTTGGCCCGCCGCCGAACTCGGGCGGTTGTTACCGAACGATAAATCCAGTTTCATCATGCGTAGGCGGCTCTCGGCCTTCTCGGCTTCCTCCATCCAACCTTGGAGGGTGCGGGGTTGCTGAGAGCTGAGGATGTTATTGCGGATATCCACAGCTAGACCCATTCGATATTGTTGGGCCAAGACCGCATCCGTCCAGTCCCGAATTTTCACAGCATGCCTTTGAAACTCCCTTGAGTACTCTCGCACTGAGAGTTTGCCTTGTCTGAAGGTACGAAGGAAGGCTTCGGCTTTTCGGCCGCCCCGGGTCCTCGAAACGGTTTCTCAGAGCCCACATGAAGTCATCTACATTCCCCAACTCCGCAGCCTCCAGATCATGAAGCGCTACATACCAGCTGGTAGCGCTCCCTCGAAATCTGGATGCGATAAACTCCACCTGTTGTTCTTCATCTGGGAAAACATAGCCCCATCTTTGCACAAATTTTCCGACTTGCAATATGAAAAAGGACACAGTCTCTGGATCTCCATCAAATGTGATTTCAAGCATGTCCTTAGGACGGATCACTGGGGGGCCGGCGCCATAACCGGGATCGGCTGCATGAGAGGTGCTGGGGCAGGGAGTTGAGGCGGAGGCACAGCTGGCGGCTGGAGCGGCCCTGGTTGGCCTGGCCCTGGTCCTGGTGCTGGAACGACCGGTGGAGGAGGTGCTGGTGCTGGCTGGCCCGGCCCTGGACCCGGAGGTGCTGGTTGGCCCGGTCTCGGGCCCGGAGGAGCAGGAGGTGGACGACCCGGTAGCAGCGGTGGTGCCGGGGCTGGTGCCGGTCTAGGCTGTGTCAGCGGATGAGCCCGAATGGCTTGGTCCATCATCTGGGGTAGGGATTGCATTAGCTTGCTCATGTCCCTTACCAGCCGTCGGGTATCCTCTTGGATAGAGTCCACGCGAGCGTCAGTGTCTGGCCCAGACCCAGTTCTAGGAGAGCCTCGAGGTATCCTCCCTTGGGGAAGTCCAAAACTGCCTCGGGGATCCAACAAACTGTCGCGGCTTTGGCTTCCCGGCATGGTCCAGGTCGACTGAGTTGTATCCAACAGGTTCTTAGTCCAATCGCGTGACCTACGATAGGTCACCCCTTTATCCCATGGTGTTGGGACTCCTGGCACATAGGTTCGGGGAATCGCTCCTCCCTGACTCGGTAGTTGCCCAGCCGGGCTGTAGACAGGGAGAGTGTACTGAACCCCCAATGTGCTGATTAATGGTGGGGTCACTAATCCGGCTCCCGATTGTGATGTTGGTGCGACCAAAACCGTAGTAGTAGTCACTGGAACAACAGTGGTGGTCGGGAGGGTGACTACAGCAGCCGCCACAGTGGTAACAGGAACCGTGGCTCCTGACGTAGCGGCCGCCGCCGCTGCACCTGTGGCCGCTGGAGTGGACTTCGCCGCGGCTGCACCCGTGGCCCCTTGAGCAGTCGCCGCTACTGCTGCGCCTGTGGCTCCTGGAGTGGTAGCCGCCGCAGCTGCGCCCGAAGGAGGAGTCGCTGGGGCTGCGCCCGTAGCTCCCGTACCCGCTCCGCTCATCGTGGTAGACGGCGGAAACTGACGGTAGTGGGAATGATGAGATTCCTGACAATTTCTGTCAGGTTGAAATCAAGTAGATCCAGTCATTCTTGCACAAAGAAAGGTTTATTGGATTATCTTGCTATAAACCCACAGTAGGAGGTCATTGTCAGGAATGGGGAACAAAGCAAAGCAAGCTGACTTATAGTGTGATGCAATGAAGCGCCTAGCAAATAAAACTTGAGCACTCGCGCGGGAACTCCCGGCGGGAGAAATACTTGATGAGCGGGAGACTACTCCCCCCTCCCCTTGCCTTCCCAGGACTGGAAAATTCTCAGCGAAACAAGAATAGTCCAAAGCCTACATTCAAGGCCACTGTGATAAGGAAAAGCGGCAGGGAAGAAGCTCCCACGTTTCTGCCTGCATACCTACGCAAGCGCATAGCGGGGTAGGGAACATACAACAATGGGTTCAGTGAGAAACATCAAATGCATATTTTCTGACAAAATGGCCCCAGGCATATGGCTGCCTCCAGCACTGCCAGCCTCTCACACTCCTGGGTGTGCCCGGGAGATGCTAAGAGGGAAGCAGAAGGGAGGGGCCTTGAATAAGGCCTCTACCCCAAGGGGCCAAACAGGGCCATCACAGCACTGTGGGCAGGGCTGGGAGCCACTTGGAGGTGAGAAGGATGGAGCCAGCATAGAGGGGGAGGAAGATATAAGGAAGCTCCAAATGATGGGCTGGTGAGGAAGAATGGTGGCTGACCTCTAGGCTGCACAAGGTGAGGCAGTTTACAAGGGAGGAGGAAACAGGTAACCTAAACCCCCTCCCATTCTGAGGCCCTGAGGAGACTTCCAGCAGAGGATCAGTGACATGGCAGAAGGAAGCACCCCCCAGGGGAGAATATGGGCAGTGTACCCACTGTAGGATGACCCCTACATCACCCACCCCCTCCGGCAGAGTGGTCCAGCCAGTTCTCAGTGCTCCAGTCCCCCTCATTGCTGTTGCCCACCCCACAGACTGTATCTATGCTACAGGAGAAAGGTGGCCTTGGGGTTGAGGGGGAAGTGGAAGAGCCTACCCCCAAAATATATTTGGCAGAATTTGGGCAATGGCTGACAGAACATCAGGCCTAGCTCCTGCAGGATGTCACTCAGCACCAGTGGGAACCCCAGGGGGCCCTCGTCCAGGACTTCTGGCAGGCATTGGAGACCACTCAGCCTAGTCCAGGTGGGCTGGCTGGTGCAGGTCCCTCCGCCCCATCAAGGCAAAGCTCCTGGTTCCCATTGACAAAGTTGGGTCCTGAAGCCAAAATTGAGACATTCCTAAAGACCCAGTGCATGGTGGAGGCAGCCAAGTGACCCAAAGAGCAGTGGTTGTTCATCCTTGGCCCCTGCCTTACTGGAGAAGCCCAGGCTGCCCTGCGGGTGCTGGACAAAGGTGAAGTTGTCAAGTACAAGAAGCTGAAAGCTGCCATCCTAGACCATTATGAAGTAATGCTGAAGATGTACCGACAAGTTCCATGCCCCCTGGGAGGTTGATGGCAGTTCTGACAGATGCTGCTACTTGGTTGCAGCCTCAGACTGATGGCAGGCAATGGGTGGTGGATCAGGAGGTCCTGGAACATTTAAGAAAATAAGAAAAGCCAATGTTGGATTAGGCCAATGGCCCATCTAGTCCAACTCTTGCACACAGTGTCCAAAAATACCAGGTGCCATCAGGAGGTCCAGCAGTGGGGCCAGGACATTGTTGCAGATTCTGCCACCCCAGTCCCTCCACTGTATTGCATGCTGGAATACTGTGGGCCTGGTAGAGGCCACTGTCCTATGGGAGAACTTCCTGGTGGCAGAGAGCCAAAAGCATCTGGGAGGCAACCCAGGCAGGAGGAAGCAGGCTGCCCAGTCCACCTGTATCTCTGGGAACAGGCCATCCTCAAGTGCCCCAGAAGGTTTGCAGGGAGGTCAAGCCAGGGTCCCGATACCACAAGGCCCCATACCACCCTTGGTAGAAGAGCCCTGCACCAATGCTGATAGGCCATGAGATGATGAGAGCTGCTGCCTGTGTGGACAACCAAGGGCAGGTATCCCTCGGAGCATGGACCATGCTTTACCTGCAGCCATTGGGGACACTTTAAAAAGGAATGCCCTCTGATGGGATGGGATGCCAAGTGAGATGTAATAATGCAGGTGTATATGAGTACCCCATGACCCTAGCCCCGGCTCATGGCAGTGACACTGGCTGGCTGTCAGTTGACGGCCATGTTAGACAGTGGGAGCTCCATATCCATAGCATGGGCTCACCTGCTGCTGGACTCCTTGCTTCTTGTGTGGGTAACATACGCTGTCTGCTTCCACGGCCATGTGGAGCAATCCCCGGTGGTGCAGGTTTCCCTCAAATATATTGAGCAGGAAAGGGAAGTTAACAGAGCCTGGGTAAAAGAGCTCTTGTACCCCTTGCTGTTGAGCTGGGATGCCCCAGACTTCCACACTGCCCTGCACAGCTTGACAGCCCCCCCATGGAGGTTCTCCCAACCCAGGATGTGGATTCCAGTCCAACAGAGGAGTGGACATGGTACCTCCCAGTTCTTGGTGGCCCAGGAATCCAATAAGACCCTAGCCAGCCTGAAGAGCACAGTGCCGATTATTTATTTGCTTATTTATTTATTTGGATTTATATCCTTCCCTCCCCAGCACAAATGGGCTCAGAGCAGGTTCCAACAATATAAAATACAATACAGTTAAAACCATTTAAAACAACAGTATAAAATAACAGAAGTCTTGAGTACCATGTAAACTCTAGCATAGGGGTGTCGAACTCATTTGTTATGAGGGCCAGAGCTGACATAAATGAGACCTTGTTGGGCTGGGCTACGTGTGTCATAAAATGTATTGCCAGGTAGTGGAGATATAAACTTTATAAAAGACACAAACACAAAGGGTTTTTTTTTACTTAAAATAAAAATATGCTTAAAACATTAGCACTCTTGCAATATTTTGTTGATTTAACAGTGTCTGATAACTGACACCTCTTGCTCTGAATTATTGCATCAAAATGTCTGTGCTGTTGCAGTCTTGAGTGTGTATCTGTAAGCTGCAAACCTATGATGATGCAGCAGCAGCAAAACTGGAAGAAGCAGCAGAAGACAGCCAGTTCCACTGTGGGCCTGATAGAAGCCCTCCGGGGGCCTGATCCAGCCCCTGGGCTGCATGTTTGACACCCTTGCTCTAGCGGATATCAGGTATCTTAGCAGTTAAGATGATTAAGATGGCATTAAATTTTTTAATGATCCAGGCCACTGCCGGGGGGGGAGGGGGCAGCCAGAGGAACAGGATGTCCACTGCCTCAACCAAACACCCGGTGGAAGAGCTCCATCTTGCAGGCCCTGCAGAACTGTAATAAATCCCACAGGGCCCTGATCTCACACAGGAGCTCATTCCAAGTCAGATGAGTTGAGGAAAGTCAGATGTCCCTGGGGCCAAGGACTAACAAAAGATGTTGATCAGTAGATCTTAGTGCTCGGGCTTATGTGGGGAGAGGCAGTCTCGAAGGTATGCTGGCCCCTGGGTGATGAATGACAGGGTAGTGGAGAACAAGCACCGAAGTGGCCTCCTCCCCCATATCCTGAGGGATGTGGGGTTAGTAGAGGGCCACCCAAGGGAGGATGAGACCCCATCAGCAGTTGTTAGTGCCCACCCAATATTGGATGGAGATGTTAACCACTGCCCATGACCACCCCTCAGCAGGGCATCAGGAGGCCCATAATACCCTCCTGAAGGTGTTGGCCCAGTTCTTCTGGCCCTCAGTCACCCGAGACATCAAGGAATTCTGCAAGTCCTGCGCCATATGCCTGCAGGTGTCAGGCCAACCTACCCCAAGTGCCTTCCCCCTGCCTGTTATCCAGACTTCCTTCAACTGGGTCATCATGGATTTTGAGGGGCCACTACCCTGCACTCCAAGAGGAGCCTGCTATCTTCTGGTCTTTATAGACTACGCCATCAGGTATCTGGAAGCCATCCCCCTCTGTAACATAAGAACATAAGAGAAGCCAATGTTGGATCAGGCCAATGGCCCATCCAGTCCAACACTCTGTCACACAGTGGCCAAAAATACCAGGTGCCATCAAGAGGTCCCTCAGTAGGGCCAGGATACTAGAAGCTCTCCCATTGTTGCCCCCCCCCCCCCGCACCAAGAATACAGAGCATCACTTGCCCCAGAGTTCCTATCTGTACCTTGCAGCTAATAGCCACTGATGGATCTCTGCTCCATATGTTTATCTAATTCCCTCTTGAAGCTGTCCATGCTTGTAGCCGCCACCACCTCCTGTGGCAGTGAACTCCATGTGCTAATCACTCTTTGGGTGAAGAAGTACTTCCTTTTATCTGTTCTAGCCCAACTGCTCAGCAATTTTATTGAGTGCCCATGAGTTCTTGTATTATGAGAAAGGGAGAAAAGTACTTCTTTCTCTACCTGCTCTGTCCCATGCATAATCTTGTAAACCTCTATCATATCCCCCCTCAGTCGTTGTTTATCCAAGCTAAAGAGCCCCAAATGCTTTAACCTTTCGTCATAAGGAAAGCGTTCCAACCATTTTATCATTCTAGTTGCCCTTTTCTGCACTTTTTCCAGTGCTATAATATCCTTTTTAGGGTGTGGTGACTAGAACTGTACACAGTATTCCAAATGAGGTCGCACCATTGATTTATACAGGGGCATTATGATACTGGGTGATTTGTTTTCAATTCCCTTCCTAATAATCCCCAGCATAGTGTTGGCCTTTTTAATTGCAGTTGCACATTGTCTCGACTTTTCTACTACAACTCCAAGATCTCTCTCTTGGTCAGTCTCTGCCAGGTCAGACCCCATCAACATGTATTTATATTTAGGACTTTTGGCTCCAATGTGCATCACTTTGCACTTGGCCACATTGAACCCCATTTGCCATGTTGATGTCCACTGGCCCATCCTCAACAGATCCCTTTGGAGTGCCTCACAATCCTCCATGGTTTCCACCACCCTGAACAACTTCGTGTCATCCGCAAATTTAGCCACTTCACTGCTTACTCCCAACTCCAAATCATTAATGAACAAGTTAGAAAGCATTGGACCGAGTATTGATCCCTTTGGTACCCCACTGCTTACCACCCTCCATTGAGAAAATTGCCCATTTATACGCACTCTCTGTTTCCTATTAATTAGCCAGTTTTTGATCCACAAGAGGACTTGTCCTTTTATCCCATGACTATTGAGCTTACTTAGGAGCCTTTGATGAGGAACTTTATCAAAAGCTTTCTAGAAGTCAAGGTAAACAACATCTATTGTGTTCCCCTTGTCCATATGTTTGTTCACTCCCTCAAAGAACACCAACAGGTTAGTGAGACAAGATCTTCCATTACAGAACCCCATGCTGAGTCTGCCTCAATGGTTTTTGTTCATCAATGTGCCTACTAATTCTTGCCTTAATAACAAGTTTCCACCAACTTACCCAGTATTGACATCAGACTGACTGGCCTAGGGTGGCCTAGGCCCTCATGCATTACTTCACCCATGTGGGCTTGCTCTGGGAAGTCCTGACTGTTCAAGGGTCTTCCTTCATAGTGCCATTGATGTGACAGGTATGCCAGGCATTACAAATACAGCAGATCTTCATATCAATCCACCACCTGCAAACAGATGTCCTTATGGAAAGAATGAACCAGATGGTGAAGGCCATGCTGCATAAATTGGCCCATGACAGGCCCATGACAGGCCCATGACCTGGGGTTTTTACATGGAACCCTTAATGTTCATGCTCAGGGAGACCCCCCCAGGCCCCCACTAGGTTTACATTGTTTGAACTGGTGTATGGATGGATACCACAAGGCATACTGGAGTTGGTGGAAGACCAGTGGGTAGCTAGTCCCCCAGGGCCTGGCGCAACTCCTGATGACCCTGTCCACCGGCTGCGGAAGCAGTTAGAAAAGACCCACACAGAAGCATGCCAGAATCTGCAGAAAGTCTAGAAAGCACGGAAACAACACCATGATTGGGGGACCCAAAAGAGGGCCTTCCATATCGGGGACAAGGTATTGGTGAATTGCACAGTCCTTGCCCTTTCCCAGGGAGATCCTGGCAACGGCCCTACCCAGTCACTCAGGTCTTTGGGCTCCTAACACATGAGATCCAGTGTGGGCCACATCTGCACCAGTGAAAGCATCTCCACATCAACAATCTAAAAGAGTGGTGTTGTGGAGAAACTCCAGCCTGCCACCTTGCAAAGGATCCTGGAGATCTTCCTGAAGGAGACCTCCCCTGGGCCCCCATGGAGGACAACTCTGCAGAGCCCCGGCTAGATGCAGAATTGATGGCGGCCCAGCAACAGGACATCCACAATTTACTGAGGGAAGTCCAGAGGGTTTTTTTTTTCCTCTGCAGCCAGGCTACACCACCCTGGCTGCACACCACATACAGACTCGGCCAGGGAAAGTGGTGCGGGCTTCATGGCACCCAGTCCCTCAGAAGCAGTAGGCAGCCATGGACCAGGAGGTGAAACAATACCACAAAAACGATAACCTGGACTGGCAGTACATCGAGGAAATGGCGTTAAAATTAACCAGCTTTAAGGAAGCCCTGTGGCAAGACTATCCATACCATTGGTTGAAGACTTTGCAAAACGCATATCTGTTAACGACGCTTAAGGTATGGTTTAAATACAAAAGACAATTGATGCTACGCAGATCCAAACTTAGCACATTCACAGGTCAAAAATGGTTCCCTCCCGCTAATAATTCCAACTCGTTTCGAAGTTGGAAGGCAGCAGGTGTTACACGAATAGTGGACCTATTAACTAATGGTACAATGACACCAAAATCTGATCTAGAAAGAAAATTCCAATTTAAAGTAGCTTGGTATGAATACCTCCAACTACAACACCTCCTGGATGACGGCCAGATTAAGCCTAACCTAAAGAAGCCTTTTACCTGCTTTGAACAACTGCTATGGAAACAGGAACGTAAGAAAGGCCTGATTTCCAGGATTTACAAAGAGCTACTAGAACTAAATAGCACTAAACCACCCAGCTACCAAACGCATGGCATCGCAACATCCAGCACACCATCATGCCAGACCAATGGGATTAAATATGGAAAGCACATGCCAATATCTCGAACTCGCAACCCGTCCAGGAGGCAGCGCTCAAGGTATTACACAGGTGGTACCTCACACTGATAAAACTTTCCCATATCTACCCTCAGTCATCCCCGCTCTGCTGGAAACAGTGTGGGCAGAATGCAACATTTTTCCACGACTGGTGGGAATGTCCCCACGTGGCCAAATTTTGGGAACAAATCATTCTCTCCATACACACCTTAACCGGTTATACCATACCTTTCGATCCATCGCTGATTCTTCTCCACCTTTGGCCAGCAGACAGTCCACCTGAAAGAAGCAAAGAGTTAATTAATAATAGTGGCAAAGACTTCACTAGCAAGCAGATGGAGAGCAAACAATCTTCCTTCAACACAACAATGGTTGCACAAATCTGGGACCTCTTCCTGCTAGAAAAAATCTCCCTCTGGAATGACCCTGAGGATGTTGAAAGCCGCTTGTTGAATCCTTTGGAAAAAAGGTATCCGATACTTGAAAAAATGAATATAGACAAATTTGAATGGGAAAACATAAAAGATCTCAAGTATAAGTTTCTAGCCTATGGCTAAACTTAGCAATCCCTACAAAATTGTCTATTTTCTTCTTTGACTACGGCTTTGGTATTTTGTGCTGTAATGTTTTTGCAATAAAAAATGATTTTTTTTAAAAAAATGGACCAGGAGGTGAAGGATATGCTCCCACTAGACATGATAGAGCCCTCCCAGAGTGCCCTGGGGAGCCCCATCGTGCTTTTACCCAAGCTTGATGGCAGTGTCCACTTCTGTGTCAACTACTGTGAGGTCAGTAAAATTGTGCAATTCGACACCTACCCTGTGCCCCAGGCCGACCTCCTGTTTGACCAGCTGGGAATGACCCAGTACCTGACCGCTCTGGACCTGACTATAGGGTACTGGCAGGTCCCCATGAACTCAGCAGGCCAGGAGAAGATGGCCTTCGCAACCCCCCAGGGCCTTTTCCAGTTCCGCAGGATGCCATTCAGGCTACATGGGGCCGCAGCCACCTTCCAACAATATATTGACAACATCATTGTCTGTAGGCTCGATTGGACCACACACATGCAGCACCTGTGATGGGTCCTCCAGGCTTTGAAGGCCACCAGATTAAGAGCTAACCCAAAGAAGAGCAACATGTGTTTCAGGGAACTCAAGTTCCTGGGCTTCGTCATTGGCCGAGAACAGATAAGGCTCCTGCCCGACAAGGAGCAAAGTCCCTGCCCTGCCACTAAATGGCAGCTGAAATGCTTCCTGGGCCTCATAGGGTACTGCAGGAAGTTTATCCCACATTTCGCCATGCTTGCCAACCCACTGATGCACAGCTTGAAGAAAGACCAACCACCCTTCATTGGTTCCCCAACATGCAGGAAGCATGCAACACTCTCCAAACCACCTTGTCCTGGGGCCCAGTCCTCCACAATCCAAACTTCTCTTGCCCCTTCCTAGTAGAAACCAACATTTATGACACAGGGTTGGGAGCAGTATTGTTGCAGGAGATGGAGGGGCAGGAGCACCCAATCTTATTCATAAGTCGCAAATTACAACCAGCAGAGTGAAAATAGGCAACAATCAAGAAGGAGGCACTGGCCGTCAAGTGGGCAATTGGCACTTTGCAATACTACCTCACCGTTTACCCTTGTAACGGACCACATACCCCTGATGTGGATGACAAGGATGAAAGACCATAACCAGCGAGTCCTACGGTAGTACATCTCCCTTCTACCTTTCAGCTTCACCATCCAGCATCACTCCAGCCAGGCTCATCTCAGCACCAACTACATATCTTGGGTCTTTGAGGACGCTACCCCAAGCAACCCTCCAAGGGGTATATCTGGAATTGGGGGCATTGGGCCTGAAGACCCTGCCCTGACTAGGGTCAGCATGTGGCCCGCCACCCCTGAGCTGGGAGAAAGGTCTTGCTCTCCCCTTTCAGAGCAGAGCCCATACGGCAGAGGAAAAGCTTACATAGTATCACCCAGGGGGCCCAGTGTGGAGAAAACTTCCTGAGGATGGCCTCTGGGAGTGGCCAGCAGGCGTGTGGCCACCTCCAGCACTGCTGGCCTCTTGCACTCCTGGGTGAGCCTGGGAGATGCTGAGTGGGAGGCAGAGCAGAGAGACCTGGAATAAGGCCTGCCTTGTAAAGGGCCAAACAGGGCTGTCCTGGCCCAAGAGGCAGGGCTGGGAACCATTGGGAAGGGTGGAGCCAGCATGGTGGGGGAGGAAGATATAAGGAAGCTCCAAATGATGGACTGGGGAGGAAAAATGGTGGCTGACCTCTCGGCTGCGCACAAGGTGAGGCAGTTTACAAGGGGGGGAGGAGATGGGTGGGGTGGCCTAAACTCCCTCCCCTCCCATTCTTAGGCCGTGAGGAGTCTTCCAGCAGAGGACTAGCAATATAGCAGAAGGCAGCACACCACAGGGGCCCCCAATGGCTCATGACATTTGATGGGAAGCTCTGTTTTTGAAAGAATAAACCATAGTATTACCAAATGCAAAAATGAAAGTTGCTTTGTGGTAATTCGTACACTATCTGGCATGTGAATGTGAAATTGGAGGTTGAAGGCATGCTGCTCTTTTTGTAATGCAGTGATGGGGATCAATCTACCAACCTTATGTGCTTCCAATTGTGTCCAGTAAGAGCCAGCTGTGGTTTTTTTTAAAAAAAAGCCTCCTACATAGTAGCCCTGACTTGAATAGCCCAGGCTAGCCCAATCCTGTCAGATCTTGGAAGCTAAGCAGGGTTGGCCTTGGCTAGTATTTGGAAGGGCAACTTCCAAGGAATACCAAGGGTGTGACACTGAGGCAGGCAATGGCAAACCACCTTTGAAATATCCCTTGCCTTCAGAACAAGTCTAGCTCACTACCTAGTGGTGCATAATGCTAAAAGAGCTAGAACTCTTGGCTGCCAAACAATCTTAGGATCTCCTGGCTATTCTAGACACTGTGCCATATGATAGACATCCAAATCTCTGAAAACTCCTGGTTTAGCCATTTACTAATCCCCTACCTCTCAGTCTGGGTCCACAGAAATAAAGAAATGGGCCTTTAATTGCAATCTGCAAATGCTACAAAATTGACCAGTGGTAACCGTGGTTGAGGTAGAAAATTAATTTTCTCCTTAGCTTTAGGTAAATCCCCTGGAGAAGATTCAATTCCCACAGACCTGATAAAAGCCTTTCCCAACTTGTGGGCCCCAATTTTTGCTAAACAATTTACCTAAATAAATAACTCTGGACTACTTCTTGCTGGGTGGAAAATTAGCATAGTGGTCCCCATCCACAAAAAAGGTGATAAGTCGATCCCAAGTAACTATCGCCCAATATCTCTCCTTGCCACAGCATCAAAACTATATGGAAAATATCTATTAAAGAAGTTGGAGGAATGGGCAATAGACAGCCACATTCTACATCCTCACCAAGAAGGCTTTCATAGAGGCCAAAGTACAACAGACCACTGCCTTACACTTTATCAACTAGCCTATTCGGCAATAAAAGGTCCAACCAAAGCCCTATATGCGGTATTTGTAGATTTAGCTACAGACTTCGACTCTATAGATAGAAACCATTTATGGGGAAACTTGGGAAGACAGATATATTTTATTTTATTTTTTTATTTATTGGATTTGTATCCCACCCTCCCCATGAACGGGCTCAGGGTGGCTCACATTTATCGGCATCATATGCCAAAAAAGTAAAAGACCCTTAGCACTGATTCGTGAATTGTATTCTGGTACATTTGCAAAGATCAGAGTGGGCACCTCTGGTTGCTTGACCAGAGAAATACCTACGGTAGAGCATGTTAGCTCCCTTACTTTTCAACTTATTTATCGATGACATTGTAGAAAGACAGTCTGACCGGAAATTTGTTGCACCCTCACTTAATAATCAGAAGACCTCTCTACTGTTATATGCAGATGACATGGTCTTGATTTCCTTAACCAGAGCAGGTCTGAGGAAGTTGCTGAATGGCCTGGGGGACTATTGCTCAGAAGAAAATTTGAAAATAAATTACACCAAAACAAAAGTGATGGTCTTCCGTAAAAGGCCAAAAAAATTTCACGGTGCATACATAATAGTCCAAATGAACAATGTAAAATCTACAAATATTTGGGCATAACTTTCCATGAATCCTTGAACTGGAATGCCCACATAGCTTTAACAAAAACAACATCTCTCAAGACCATAGGTGCAATAATGAGATTTTTCCACAACAACGGTGGCCACCTCATAGATCCAGCCATCAAGCTTTACATTAGCTAGGTCATCCCTCAAATACTCTATGAAGTATGGAGATGACAAGATCAAACCCTTACCAAGCTGGAAATAATCCAAAATAATTTTATGAGGCGCATTCTGGTGCTCCCAAAGGGGACACCAGCAGCTGTGATGCGAGCTGAGCTTGGCTTACCCTCAAAAAGGGCTCATACACATGTTATAATCTTGAAACTTTGGAAGAAACATCAGCCAGCCAATACTAGCACTTTTAGTAATTCTAGCTACCATATCCTGCAAACTAACGGCCTGGCCCATCTTAGCACACTATCCAACATCATTGCTAAATACACAATCCCGGATGACTTATTATCCCCTTCAGGTAACAACGTACATTTGGGTCTACAGTGAAAATACTCTAATTGCAGATCCCTAATCAGTCGACAGAAATTTGCACCACGATATCTAGCATTTAAAACAGATCACTCTAGAGCCTCCTATCTGGCTCTTATTTCAATACTAGCCTGATACCTTCGCTACAGTATTTAAGTTCTGTAAATCCAGTTATAATACTGATGATGTGAAATTTGAAATGTGACGTTTGTTGTAGGAATTCTAATGGAAAAGATTATAGTGTAAGAAATGAAGTGAGACATATGTACCTTTCCCCCCTCTACTGAAGGGACCTCTCTCTAGACCACATTGGTAGTTCTGCCCTCAGGTGCTAGGATCACCAGGCTGCTTGATGAGCTCACTTTGGAGTAGGCCTCATAGAACTGTCCATTTAAGAAGTAGTCGTCTGTTAAGTCAACTTCTGCCACCTTCTACAAAAGTGATGGCCTGTCTACTTGTGTTCCTGGATTGTTTTGCTCATATGGAGACTGTGTTGTTCTGAGCACCTCAGGGCAATCCTGCTGGTAATTGGCCAGTGCAGCTCAGTGCACTGCAGGAGTACTATGTGCAAATGTCTTTGCTACATTCCTAAGTTGCCTCCTCCTTTTAGCGTTGGTGTATCTGGCTCAATATTTGCCAGGAGCTTTCCTGGGGGCAGTAAGAGGTGAGAGCTGTGAGGGGGAGTTGGTGTGAGGGAGTGGTGATGTGGTGGACATTTCAGGTTCATGAGGGAGGCACACATCAAAATGGCTCCAGAAATGTCCTTTACTATCTCCCCATAAACATTAACTCAGTTGCCATGCTGGCTTTTTTAAAAAATGTCTATTCAGGAGACTTGAATAGCTGATTTCTGTAACTGTCCTCAACTGTCTGCAGTCTCTTCTAACTGTGTTTTTACCTCAGAACATTGAGATCCACAGCTGAGCAATCAGAGGGAGGTGGGTGCAAACAGGCAGGTTTTACCTCAGAACTCTGAGCTACACAGGTGACCAATTGGGGGTGGGGGCAGGCAAGGAAACAGCAGCCTGTCAGGCACATGGAAAATAATTGAGGGAACACATTTTGCCCCTTTTTTACCCCCTTAGGTGTTATGTTTCTCAGAAATCTCTTCAGGGGAGGGGTTTGATGTCATGGTAGGAATGCAATCCCCTTATTTTTGGTTTCTTGGTCCAGGGGTTTGGCCTGGGCATTGAATGGGGGGGGGGCATACACCCCCCCTTTTCTTTTTTTTTACAAAAATTCTTCTCATTTATGTTACATTTTAGAACTGGGACATAACTACATATTCGAAACACCATCTGAGCAATCTGATATTAAGCAAGTTCATATGAACCAATTTTCTAGAACCCACATTGTGAGAAGTTAAATAACCTAAAAAAGGAAACCAGTTTTCTACAAATTTGGGGTATATTTCCATTGTGGGTGGGAGTGTGGCTAAGCTGGGTCAGCAGCACTGCTAAGGTGATCCTGCTGGGGCAGCGTCCCTAATGGATTAAAGTACCCTGGTCCTGCTCCTACACCTGACAGACACCTGCCTGTCTGGTGTTGGGGGGGATTATGTTTAAAGGCATCAGGGAGGCTGGGCCAGCAGCAGGGCTAAGGCAATCTTGCTGAGCAAACCTCCCTGGCAGCTGTAAGCATCCCACCTCCTCTCCTACACCTGACAGGCAGCTGCCTGTCCAGTGTAGGAGGGGGAGGGGGGAAGGAGTATTAGAAGCCACTGTGGAGCCTGGGCAGGCAGGATCACTAAGGCATTATTGCTGGGGCGGGCTCCCTCATGGCTTTAAGCACCCTGCACCCGCTGCTGCACCTGACAGACAACCGCCTGTTAGGTGTAGGAGGTGGTGTGTGTGTGTGTGTGTGTGTGTGTTGGAAGCCATCAGAGAGGCTGGGCCAACAGCATTAGTGTACCTCACTGGTGGTTGTTGACTATTCCTGATTTCCTCAATTGTCATTAGCTCTGTGCAGTCTCCTGTAACTGCTTTTTTTACCTCTGAACACTGAGCTCTGCAGCTGATCAATCAGAGTGGGGGGTGCAAGGAGGCAGCAGCCTGGCAGTCACATAAGAATCAATGGGGGGACCACATTTTACCCCTTTTGACCCCTTTAGGGGTCGAATTTCTAAAAATCCCTTCTTAGTGAGCATCTACGCCATGGTAGGAGCGCTCTCCCTGAATTTGGTATTTCTAGGTCCAGCAGTTTGGCCTGGGCATTTAGTGGCACTTTAGAGAATAGTGGCACTTTAGAGAACAGTTTAGTGGCACTTTAGAGAATAAATATATTCCAGCCTAAGTTTTTGAGAGTCAGAACTCAGTTCGTCAGATGTACCCCTAAGGACAGTATATTTTTATTAGCAAGGCTTGTAATTAAGTGTGCTCCTGACTTCATTGGCTCTAACCAATTTTTGCTGTTGTGTAAATTTACCCAGTTCCCTCCCCCATTTCTTGGCTTATTCATTTTATGTTTAGTAGTATAATCATGAAAAGGTAGTAAATCTGTTCCCATTGGGCAAACTGTCCATGTCATCTTTCCTCCCAAGTCAATGATTTTGTGGCTTGGTTGCAAATTTTTAGAGAAATTATTACCATCAGAAATGAGAAGTTAACTGCTGTGGATTTCAGCAAAGATTTTAAGAGGAGTCTTGAAACAATTCAGTGGATTATGTCTGGTGAAAATGTTTTCCATTAGTGTACATATCCAAATGTGCCTCTTCCTGAAGTATGAATTGAACATAATTTTTAACATTCTGCACAGGTGGTTTTTTGGGAAGATTCCCCGAGCAAAGGCAGAGGAGATGTTGGGCAAACAGAGACATGATGGTGCGTTCCTCATCCGGGAGAGTGAGAGCGCTCCTGGGGACTTCTCCCTTTCTGTCAAGTGAGTACTGCATGTATAGCTGGTTAATGTACATTCTGCACCCAACCCCAGTGAATTATGCACATTTGAATTGCTTCCTTAAGCGATACAATTTTTGCCCAAAAACCTGGAGCTTTTTTCTGCCACAATATCTGGAATTTGGGGGTTCAGATTTTAGCTGTAATTTGATTGGCATGTGAAAGTAAGACATCTTACATGATTATCAAGCAGTGATATGGGATGCTTACTCATTGATTTTATTTATTTATTTATTATTTTCAATTTATATCCAGCCTTGCCGGGAACCGGCTCAAGGTGGCGAACAACATTAAAACAATAAAACAAATCAATACAATAAAATACAGTAAAATATGCATAGACAGATCACTAACATGATAAAAATCCAACAAAGCAGTGCAAATGATGGCGGCATCAGTATACAATCCCCTCACAGGAAGCAGTATCCAACAGATATTTATGTAGCCCATAGCGTGTTCCGATGGCACATTGGTCAGTGGCAGCTTCTAGTCGAAAGCCTGGTGGAAGAGCTCCATTTTACAGGCCCTGCGGAACTATAAAAGGTCCCGCAGGGCCCTGATGTTATCTGGGAGTTCGTTCCACCAGTATGCAGCCGCCACTGAAAAGGCCCTGGCTCTAGTAGCAGCCAACCTGGCGTCTCTTGGGCCAGGGAGAGCCAGGTGACTCTGAGTCCCTGACCTCAGTGCTCTCTGGGGCACATATGGAGAAAGGCGGTCCCTCAGGTAGGCAGGCCTCTGACCATACAGGACTTTAAAGGTCAAAAACAGCACCTTGAAACGAATCCGGTAAGCTATTGGTAGCCATTGCAATGCCTTTAGCATAGGCTGGATGTGGTCTCGTATACCCATAAACAGCCTGGCCGCTGCATTCTGCACTAGCTGCAGCTTCCGGATCTCAGACAAGGGCAGCCCCATGTAGAGAGCGTTGCAGTAGTCTAATCTCGAGGTGACCATAGCATGAATCACTGTTACCATGTCATTGCATTCAAGGAAGGGAACCAACTGCCTAATCAGCCACAGATGGAAAAAGGCTTCCTTGGCAGTGGCTGCTACCTGGGCCTCCATTGTTAAGGTGGCATCCAGGAGCACTCCCAAACTCCTAACCCTTGGCACTGACACCAGTGGCGCCCCATTGAACATCAGGAGTGGGATCCCTACCCCCAATCCGCTCCAACTCAGGCACAGGACCTCCATCTTCGTTGGATTCAATTTCAATTGACTCAGCCTAAGCCAACCTGCCACATCACAAAGCGCCCACTCCAGGTCATCTGGGGTAGAGTCGGACCAGCCGCCCAACAGCAGATATAGTGGGGTGTCATCTGCATATTGATGACACCCTAGCTTGTGCCTCCAGGCAATCTGGGCGAGGGGGCGCATGTAGATGTTAAATAACATTGAGGACAGTACCACCCCTTGAGGAACCCCACAGACCAGCAGGTACCTCTGGGACGTCTGCTCCCCTAACGCCACCCTCTGTCCCCGACCTTGAAGAAGGGAGACAAGCCATTGCAAGGCAAGCCCCTGAATCCCAGTGTCGGTGAGGCGGTGGATCAGTAACTGATGGTCGACGGTATCAAACGCCGCTAACAACAACAGTACTGTCACACCGCCTCGATCCAGATGCCTCCGGGGGTCATCCATGAGGGCGACCAGTGCCATCTCAGTCCCATGACTGGTTGGAAGCTGGACTGGAACGGGTCAAGCGTGGAAGTGTCATCCATAAAGCTCTGCAACTGAATCGCTGCCACTCTCTCAAGTAATTTGCCCAAATAGGGCAAATTGGAGACCGGCCGGTAGTTAGCCAGTTTGGCCGGGTCTAAAGATGTTTTTTTCAAGAGGGGCGGACCATCACTTTCCTGAGTGCCCCTGGGAACAGTCCCTCAATGAAGGACTGGTAGATGATATCCCTGAGGGCACCTCATAGCCCCTCACAGCCAGCTTTTGTGAGCCATGAAGGGCACGGATCAAGGCTGCACGTTGTTGGGTGTACCATTGAGAGCAATTTGTCGACTTCCTCAGGCTGAGTGGACTGAAATAATCCAGAATAGAACCAGAAGACATGCATGGAGAACCTCAAGCTGGTTGCTCCTCTTTTTCCCTAACTGCTTCTAGAAGCTCTAGCTTTCCAGGTTTCTACTCTCATTGCTGGGATGTGAGGTTGAAAATGCCTTTCAAAAATACAGTCCTTAATTAAATTGTTATCCTTTCTGGGGAAATTGGCATCTTGATCACAGTGTTCTACATTTTTCACCACTTACATGAATAAAAATGTTGATTCTAATGTGTTAACTTTTTTTTAATCTTCCTGAGTGCCTCTCTGGTTCAAAGTATTCTATTTTTGGCTTAGTTGCATGAAACACTTATCTTAGAAGGAGCCTGCAGCAATCAATATGTTGCCAAAAAGGGTACAGTGGCCACAGAGTTCAGAAAGTTTGGTTACAAGTTTGGCAGTCTACAAACAGAAAAAATGATATACTCATCCTGCCAAGCTCTACCATGTTGTCTCACAAAGACTCTCAAATGGTATTACCTTTAAATGTGCAGTTTGTTGTTTTAGACTGCAAGTAGTCCTTCAGCAGGTATGTTTTGTTCTCAAGCACCCCAAGAGAATTCACCCTTAAACAGTAATAGGTAAATCTTTCGTATAAATTATAATACCAGAAGTTGGGAGTAATGAGAAATGAGACCTTCATCTCCAACTGCTTCTGTCCTTACCACAAAACCAGTCATGTATTTGTGAGTATTGAGCACCTCTGACACATACTGACTTCTGGTAGCACAGTACTGCCCCCTGCTGTTTTAGAGTCCCTTAAATTCACATTTGCATGCCTCTGGTTCGGTTATAACATACAAGGTATAACATACAAGCTGATGTATGCACAAGACCACACCTGTTGTGTACCCAGCCTTAAAAGCTGGAGATGATGCTGAGTTTGAGTATGTCCTTCCCTTTGCCTCTTAGATTTGGAAATGATGTGCAACACTTCAAGGTGCTTCGAGACGGGGCTGGCAAGTATTTCCTCTGGGTAGTAAAGTTCAATTCTCTGAATGAGTTAGTAGACTATCACAGATCAACTTCTGTCTCCAGGAATCAGCAGATATTCCTCCGGGACATTGAGCAGGTGCCTCAGGTGAGGGAGAACAAGTTATTGCATTTATATCCTGCCTTTCTATCATAAAACTCAAGGCTTTCCTGGTAAGGGGAGAAGCTAAATTCAGACCTTCTGTATTTCTCAGTGTGTGTGTGTTTGTGTGTGTGTGTGTGTGTTTGTGTGTGTTCAGGTTTTTGAGCTGTTTTCTTTAGGATGTTAGGCTTTACCCTAATTTTCTGTTTGAATTATTTACGAGGACCTTATAACCTCCTTAGTAGAATTCTGGGGCTGAATAGGAGGACAATTCTGAGCCTGTATATCATTACACATCCCCTCCCGTGTGTTAAGCCTTTGAACAGAAGCATGATTCTGACCTTGTGAATCTCTCCATGTTCCCTTCCATATATTAGGCCTTTGGAAAACAGAGGGGGAAAAATTCTTATTGATCTGGTGGATTTGACCATGGCCCTTCTTAGGGGAGATTAAAAGTTTCCTTATAGGATCTCGGAAAAATTTCAATGGGGATATACCATATTCCCTGAGATAGCCCCACTGTGACAAAAGTAACAAAGGTATCCTAGAGGAAAAGAAAGTTAATAAAACTCTGTTGTGATCCATATATCTGCTCCACAGCCTTAAGAACAATATGAGATAGATGTGATAAATGTGCCAGATGTCTCATCTGTTTGAATTAAGAGTGCAGTTTGTTAGGAAACTCATATTCTGGTTTACATAACACCACCCAAAAGTTCTGGTAACTCCTCTTGCTGGTTTCAGGGAGCTTCAAGTAAAATGTGTAAACCAGGTTATTCTGGCTTGTATATTTCTAGTCTAATTAAATTAAATTCTAATGGTCATTTTCTGGAAAGATCAGATAGTAGATGGGTAAAGATGGAATTTGTTACGTATTAATTTGTCCTTTCTGTAGAAGGGATGGGTGCTTTTGAGAAACAAGAGAACAAAGGCTAGCATTTGAATTTGGGTTTTTTATGTGTTCTTTTGCAATGGCCTTGTTGTATCCCTTTTTGAATCTCTACAAAGGTGGAACATGTGGCTGGCTTGTGGGATCAAATAGAGAGTGATTAAATAAAGGATCAGGAAATCAGAACAGAGTGTTTAACTTGGAACTAGTGAGTAACACTTACTACAGCTGACCTGCAAGTTGCAATGATGTGATGCAAAATACTACAGAGCTCCTCTTTTTATTAACATAATAAGCATCAGGAGAGAAAGAGTAAGGTAGATGTAGATGACAGAGATGCCCAGTGGAAGCCCATCAAATCTGACTTTACATGAGTTTGCAATATGCCATATAATGTCTGCTCCCTGTGGAGATGTTAATGAATGAAACTGGTACATTTTGAATGTTTCATTGATGCACATATTATCAGAAACTAAATAAGCTTTTGCTCTCTCATTTCCAGACACTGAATAAAGGTTTATTTAATGTTTGAGCATGTCATCTTGAGCCTAGTATGGAAAAAATGTGGGATGTCAACAGCATAAATATCTCCCATCTTTTGTTTTCTTTACAGCAACCCACGTACGTTCAGGCTCTTTTTGATTTTGACCCCCAAGAGGAAGGTGAGCTGGGCTTCCGCCGTGGAGACTTTATCCAGGTCCTTGACAATTCTGACCCCAACTGGTGGAAGGGAGCCTGCCATGGACAAACAGGCATGTTTCCGCGCAACTACGTGACCCCGGTGAACCAGAACATCTAGAGCAGCTTATTAAAGATTATTTAAGGAACAAGAGAAACAATAAAGTACCTATTCAGAGTCTAACTGCAGCCAGTGATCTCCAGTCATCAGGCCATAAAAATCTGACTCACCTCTCTGCACGAGGGGGGAACACTTTTTTTACTCAGTATGGAACTTTGTGGGGAGGGGGCAGGAGAAGGGTCCAATGTATGCGCCAAAACTTACCTTTTAAATTAAACAGATATTAACAGGCTTCTTCATTGTTCCTGGATGGCCCCTTTTGTGCACTCTTCCTTTCTCCTCCAACACTGAGACACCAGTTCAACAGTGCATGAAGTTTTAATGCTATATGAAGTCTGTTCTTTGCCGTTCAAGGGAGAGGAGAAACTGCTAGTGTTTGCTGTTTCCGTAAATAGTCTTCCTGAAGGGACTAAGAGGGGAACCAAACCCACAACCCAGATTTTTAATGATAAAACACACTCACTCACACGCACATCCCATTCTGCTTTTGCCTTTGATCGCCAGTGTTTTGCCTGGGAAAGATAGGTCCTACAATTTTTCTCCATCTGGAATTGCAACAACCCTCAGGCAGAGGGAAGATGATGGGCTGTCTTCTCCCCATGGGCTGCAAGGATGTTCAGAAAAGTTCTAAACTGCAGCCAGATCATGTTCACATTAATGACTGCTGTTTTTTTTCATGTGTGTGATTGAGCACATTGTTGAATTATTTTTTCCATTAGTGCCTTTTCCTTAGGTTAAAAGGACAGTCCAGAGCTTTTCATATCTCCTCTCCCTCCACCCCCCGCTTTTGTGTAAATATTTTAGGAGTTTAATGGCTAGGAGGGTAGTTCTATTAAATACAAAGACCTCCATAGATGAGATGGAACTTTTAAAGCTTGTATAAGCATCTGATATTCTTCATTACCAGGTGGGAAAATGCATTAAATGTTCTCCAAAAGATGGAGTTAGGACCTGTTGCCAGGAACCTTCTGCAAGACAAGCAAGAAGATCATAACATTATGAAAATTAGGCTATATTATATGAAGCTACATTAGGATGGAGAGTGAATATTCTAGAATGTCTGTGAAATATGTATTTTTCCCAAATACTGCAGGGAAGCCTAAAGAAATTGTGCTTAATCACATCTAGTGAATGTTTAAACATGATGCTCAGTGATTTGTTGTTCAGTTCCCTTTTACAGCTGGCTGGGGCACAAATGCAATCATTGACTGTTCCTTGAAAAGAAAGTTGGTATCTTTATACTCCCACAATTCCCTGCCTCCTCATGTCAGTGTTATCATAGGTGGAGGAGTCAGTGTTGTGTTCCCAATTCACAGCAGGCTGTGTAGGGACTGTATTTCAGGCCTGTACCCCCACCCCTCATAACAACACTCACTGATGCTATCTATGGCTTCATCAGTGCTTTGAAGTAAGATGGGAGAGAGCAAGCTTGCAGAGCTCTTTGTGCCAATATTCATCTTATTTCCTGTTGCTGTGCCACACAGCTGAAACTTTTATCCCAATGACACTGAACCCCAAAGCCTCCACAGAGATTCCCTGTTCTGCCCAAATGGAGACATTCCTGTGTTGGTGGGTGCCTTTTTTATACGAAGTATTACAAATGTGTTATTCCAGAGATGGACTCTGCCTTACACTTGTTTCTCCAGCAGATGAAAGAGAGCTATCCTGTAGAGTGTTAATTTCTCCCCCTTTCCTTGCTGTCTTTTTCTCTCCCCCACTTCCTTCTTTCTAAAATGATTGGAAAATGAATCTATGGCATTCTACACTTGGACCATTTGATTGTTTTCTTATCTTGGAATTGGTGTATATCATGCAGCCTTGCAGACATAATGTCTTGTGTGTACATATATATTAAAACAAATTCAGTGTTTAAATAAAAAGGCCTATGTACGTAATCCTTTAACTCTGCAGCAGCATTTGGTAGATAGTAATTAACTGTGAATAATAAATATCTAACAAATTCTTCACTTGAATATTGGTGTCTTCTTCTATTTGATCATTAGTAAGAATTTTTAATATAGAGGTAATATACCTTTAGACATACATATCTCTTTGGGGTTTTTAGCATACCAATAGGATTGGTAATGGCTAAAAACTCAATCTCCCAGCATTATTTTCCCCAAGCTATCCACTGCTATCCTTGCTTCACTTCCAGAAGATACTCCGGTTCCAGTCAGCTGAAAGCTTTTCAAATAATGAATTCCAGGCTGAAGAAAGTTAGAATGCATCTAGACCAGAGGTGTCAAACTAATTTTTTACAAGGGCTGGATCTGCCATAAATGTCACTTTTTCGGGCTGGGCCACATGTGCCGTAAAATATAACACAAGGTACTGGAGATATAAACTTTATAAAGATGATTTCAGAGACTGGATTAGGTGTGATACGCGGAAGGGTAGTAGATGTGGAGATATCAGCATTGGCAATGAGACAGGAAACCTAGGTTTCAATTTGGTACAGGAGGATTCAGTCTAGGAGGATGCAAAGAATAAATGGAAATAAGCCTGAAGAAGTGAGCAGTGACTCATGAAAGCACATACTTTACCACAATTTTTGTTAATCTTTAAGGTGCTACTGGACCCTTAGTCTTTAAGAACATCAGAGGAGCCAATGTTGGATCAGGCCAACACTCTGTCACACAATGGCCAAAAATACCAGGTGCCATCAGGAGGTCCACCAGTGGGGTCAGGACACTAGAAGCCCTCCCAACCATTGCCCCCAACGCAGCACCAAGAATACAGAGCATCATTTGCCCCAGACCGAGAGTTCCTATTTATACCTTGTGGATAATAGCCACTGATGGACTTCTGCTCCATATGTTTATCCAGTGCCCTCTTGAAGCCATCCATGCTCGTAGCCACCACCACCTCCTGTGGCAGTGAATTCCATGTGTAATCATTCTTTGGGTGAAGAAGAAGAATTCCTTTTATCCGTTCTAACCCAACAGCTCAGCAATTTCATTGAGTGCCCACAAGTTCTTGTATTGTGAGAAAGGGAGAAAAGTACTTCTTTCTCTACCTGCTCTATCCCCTGTATAATCCTGTAAGCTTCTGTCATGTTACCCCTCAGTCGTCATTTATCCAAGCTAAACAGCCCCAAGTGTTTTAACCTTTCTTCATAGGGAAAGCGTTCTAACACTTTTATCTTTCTAGTTGCCCTTTTCTGCACTTTTTCCAGTGCTATAATATCCTTTCTACTGCTATTAGAAACCACAGCATTTAAAAAACCAGTGGGGGAACATTTTAACATTTAAGGACATTCAGTTGCTAACGTAAGAGTAACAGTTTGCCTACAAAGGAATTTCAAAGGAAGATTAGGAAGAGAGGCTGCTGAATTGCAACTGATACTGAAACTCAGGACAATACATCCTCCTGGACTGGACTGGCCTAGGTTTCTTCTCTCACTACCAATCCCTGCTATTGTCATTTGGCATCTGAAATAACTTTACTCTCCAAGATATAAGGGCAGATGGACTCACATTCTAACTGTATATGAAGAAGTGAGCTCATAAGAGCTCCTACCCTGCCCCTAATTTTGTTGATCATTAAGGTGCTACTGGACTCTTGCTCCCTTTCAGAGAATGCAAACTGTATTGTTAGGTTTCCTTCCCCCGCCCTCTAGAACTGGAAAGGGGGATTTCTCCAAGTGCAGTGGGACTCCATCTCTCACACACTCTTTCTTTCTGGTTCTTTCCCTCCCTCTCTCTCTCTGAAGAATTGTGCACGCACACAAAAGCTTATACCTGGAATAAAAAGTTGTTTGCTTTAAAAGTGCCACAGGACTCCATCTCTCTCTCTCTCTCTCGCTCTCTCTCTCGCTCTCTCTCTCCTCCCCCACCCCAGCTCTTTTCTTCCCCCTCCCTCCCCAAAGGAGGGGGAGGAACCCTCAGCCAATCTAGGGAAGGGAGACTTGGCTCGCTCTCCTCTGCAAAGCAGGAAATAGAAAGAAGAAGAAGAAGAGATTGGATTTATACCCCGCCCTTCACTTGGAGTCTCAAAGCAGCTTACAAACTCCTCTCCCTTCCCCTCCCCACAACAGACACCCTGTGAGGTAGGTGGGACTGAGAGGACTCTAACACAAACTGCTCTTTCAGGAACAGCTGTGCTAGAGCTTGTGACAGACCCAAGGTCACATCAGCAGGTGCAAGTGGAGGAGTAGGGAATAGAACCCGGTTCTCCCAGATTAGAGTCCGCGCACTTAACCACTACACCAAACTGGCTCTCAGAGTGAGCAAAAGGAGGTGTGATGCAGGAAACAGGAAGCAGCAGAGAGAGTTGCTCGTGGGCCAGATAGGAGCCCTGCAGGGGCCGGATCTGGTCTGTGGGCTGTGTGTTTGACACCACTGATCTAGACTGCGCCTGCATGGTTCATACTGGATGAACAGAGTGCTGTGGATGCTACTTAGAGGCTGAGATTGTATTGATTGATGCGATGGGGGGTGTAATTGCTTGGGTATGAAAGGCATGGAGCCTACTGTATATTCAATAGCCATGTACCATGATCGTTTCAGCTGGTGGATAGATATGGGGAGGGGGTCTTATGTAAATTAAACCACACAGATGTTGTTTCCCTAGCTGGCCAAATACTTAAAATACAAAGTGTGTACTACAAAAAGGGCAATCTTGCTTCCATCATACCACTCTGGCATAGTGTAGGTAGTATCTCTTGGAAGCCATTGGGTATGATAAATTATTGTGCATTTCACTGCATGGGAAGCATTTTTAGGTAGCCAACAGCCTCACTGACTGCAAAGTTGAGGGGTGTTTTTTAAAATAAAAATCAGGAAGGTATGGATGTAAAAAAGTTATAAAACATACATTATGCTTGTGACCTGCTCTTACCTATAGGACCTCCAGATGATTCCTATCAAAAGAACTGATCAAATCAGCACCTTCAGTATTATTTCAGCAGGAGGTCCTAAAACTGGTGTTTGTATCCTGTGTATGACTTTACTGTTTTTACCTAATAGATAGTTGATCTGTTAACCCAACAGGTTAAACGAAAGGAGGTGTGACTATAGTATGTAGTTGATGGGCCTCTATAAGTAACATCTAAAGTTCCTTTCATGCAGCTTGAACAAAGTTCTAATCTAGTAGTACCTTACAGACCAACTTAATTTTCCAGGGCCTTTATGAGTCAAAGTCCTTATATTCAGGTCAGAAGGTGGGAGGGGTGTTACAAGGAAGGACCAACTGAAGTCAGGATGCAGACGTATAGTGCAAAATGTAATCAACTTGATTAGAGCTACAAGATATGCTTGGAGGTGGGAAATGCAGAAAATTAGCATCAATAATGAGTAGGGTTGATAAACACTGTTGATAACCTCTGTATGGGGCCTGGAGATCTCTGGAAGTTACAGCTGTTCTCCAGACAACAGATCAGTTGCCCAAGAGAAAATGGGAGCCTTCGATGACTCTATGGCACTATCCCCTGCTGAGGTCCTTCCCCTCCCCAAACCCCTCCCTCCCCAGGCTCCACCCCCAAAGTGACCAGGAGTTTCCCAACCCCAGTCAATGAGTTAAGAATCCTATGTCCCTGTCCAGCCCTGAGTATTCTCCCACTTGTTTCTGAGTATTGAAATTTTTAATGTCAGATTTATGTCCATTTATTCTTTTGCATAGGGACTGGCCTGTCTGATGTAAAGAGTAGAAGGCCATTGTTTATACTTGGTAGTGCATATATAGTAACACTGGAAAATAAGCAAGTGAATGAGCCTGAGAAGGTGTTAGGTCCAGTGATTGTGGTGTTAGAGGGTGGTGGTGGAAAGTGCCGTCAAGTCACAGCTGACTTATGGCAACCCTGTAGAGTTTCAAGTCAAGAGCTAGTTTGCCATTGCCTGCCTCCACATCACTCCCTGGTATTCTTTGGAGATGTCCCTTCCAAATCCCAGGCAGGGTTGGCCCTGCTTAGCTTCTGAGATCTGATGAGATTGGGCTAGCCTGGACTATCCAAGACCGGGCAGTGTTAAGAGTGTATATGAGGGAAAATTGGTTGGTCTTTTAAGGTGTTACCAGACTCCAATTTTGTTCTGCTACTATGAACTAACATGGCTGCCCACATGAAACTCTCCTTCAGTGGGGGAAGGCATCCAGACTAGTTAGGTCACACCTCCTCTCATTCCAGGCAGGGCTATGCAGATTTTTATGTATGTCCCAGGGCTTTTTTGGTAGAAAAAGCCCAGCAGGAACTCATTAGCATAATAGACCACATCCAACGTCAGAAACTCATTAGCATATTAGGCCACACCCCTGACAGCACAGCTCATTAGCCTATTCGTCCACTCCCCATGTTACCAGAAGTGTGGTTTGTTGTCAAAACCCAGGACTTTTTTTGTACCAGGAACTCCTTTGCATGTTAGGCCACACAGCCCTAGTGTAGCCAGTCCTAATGGGTTTCTGCTGTTGGGTGTGGCCTATTATGCTAATTAGTTCCTGCTGGGCATGGCCAGCTCAGGAGCCAGTCGGAACTCTGTTCCTGTGTGTTCCTGCCCAAAAATAGCCCTGTGTATGCCTAACTCAGACAGAGCGAGGGTGTCCTTCCAGTTTCGATAGCCCTGCCACTCCAGGGGGTTCTTACAGCCTAGCTCTACTCCCCAGATTGGCAGCAGCCACAAAAAAATTAAAGAAAGAAAATAAAGGCAATACACTTGGCACTCCTGGCTTTCCAAGACATCTTAAGAGGAAAATTTGTGTTGATTCATATAGACAACATGATGGCCAAGGCTCACATAAATCACCAGGGTTGAACAGGAGTGATTCTACTACATCAGGAGTCAGTGGAGACTTTCTTGTGGGCTGAAAGACATCTGAAGGAACTGAGAGCACAACACATTCAAGGAGTGCTCAACACTCAAGCAGACTGGTTGAGTCAAGAGGATGTGGACCCTGCAGAATGGGCCTTGAACAACCAGGTGTTCCTGGACTTAACCTCACACTTCGGGACCCCTCTACTGGAAGGTGCCAAGGTTTTTCTCCAGGTTCACCAAGAGGGAAGCAGACGGTCTGGATGCCCTTCACATCAAATGGCCAAAAGGCCGTTTATACACCTTTCCTCCACTCCCAATCATCAGCAGGGTGCTAAGGAGGATTAGGGAGGAGAGAGCAGATGTGATCCTGCTGGCCCCCTACTGGTCAAGGAGAATCTTTTTTCTCAGAATTGATTCAACTATCCATGATGAAACCGTGGAGACTCCCAATCCAATTAGACTTACTTCATCAGGGACCCATCCATCCAGACCTAGGATGGCTTCAGCTGACGGCATGGGGGCTGAAAGGCAGGACTTAGAACTGTCAGGCTTGTCTCAGGACAACACAGACATCATGTTTCATGCATGACATCCAGCCACAAGACATATACAATTACACCTGAACCGCCTTTTAACAGCTGGGTGATTGGCCAGGGCATGGACCCTGTAAAACCATCGAATTGTGATGTTATATAGCCTTTTTTGCATGAGGGATGGAAAAAAAGTTTGTGTCCCAACACACTAAAGAAACAAGTGGCAGCTATAGCCACAGTCCTGAGCAATAGGGGGACGGGAAAGATAGCCTCAGACAAACATGTTAAGAGATATTTGAGAGGCACCATGCAATTAGCTCCTGTGATCCAACACAGATTCCCAGTTTGGAGTCTGTCAAAGGTATTACAGGCACTGACCAGACCTCCCTTTGAGCCTCTTCTTTCCACTGAATTAAAACACCTGTCTTGGAAGGTAGCCTTTCCCGTCACAGTTACCTCGGCTAGAAGGGTCTCAGAATTAGGGGCTCTTTCAGTCCAAAGAGAGTTGTGGACTTAAGGACAGATTTTGTTCCAAAAATACATTCTTCTTTCATCTTAATGAGCAGCTGATTTTACCCTCCTTTTGTCCATACCCCGTGCACCCAAAAGAAAAAAAGTGGCATTAATTAGATGTCAGGAGGGCCCTCCATTGTTATATGAAGAGGACAGCCACATTCAGGCTCTCTGATGCCCTGTTTGTTTCACTTTGGTATAGTGGTTAAGAGCGCAGACTCTAATCTGGGAGAACCAGGGCTGATCCTCCACTCCTCCACATGCAGCTGCTGGTGTGACCTTGGGTCTCAAGGGCAGTTCTCTCACAGCTCTTTCAGCCCCACCTTCCTCACAGAGTGCCTGTAGTGGGGAGGGGAAGGGAAAGGGAAAGGGATTGTAAGCTGCTCTGAGACTCCTTCAGGTAGAGAAGAGCGGGGTATAAATCCAATCTCTTCTTTTTCTCATATGGGACCCAGAATCTGGGGGAAAGAGTATCCAAGGCTTCAATAGCTTTCTGGGTTAAAAGGTCCATATGTGAAGCCTACAAGGTGCAAGGGCTTAGGGCACCACCAGTGGGGATGGCACACTCTACCAGGGCTGCTGCTACGCCAGCTGCTTTTTCCACTGGGGCCCCCACTGAGGAAATCTGCTGGTCTACCTTTACTACATTTATCAGACACTATAGAATTGACCAGCAGTCCTCCATAGAGGCCGCCCTTGGGAAGAGGGTCCTCCAACAAGTACTGGAGGAGTGACTGTCTTCCTTTACCCACCCAGACTGACCTTTGATACATAACCAGTCTAGATGCCTTCCCCTACGGAAGGAGAATGAAACATTGGACGTACCTGAAGGTTTCTTCTCCTCAGTGGGGCGAAGGCATCCATTTTGCCCAACACTATATTTGGTATGGAATCTTGAATTTTTTCTTATGTTCCCCTCTGTAACATAAGAACATAAGAGAAGCCAATGCTGAATCAGGCCAATGGCCCATCTAGTCCAACACTCTGTCATACAGTGGCCAAAATATACCAGATACCATCAGGAGGTCCAGCAGTGGGGCCAGGACACCAGAAGCCCTCCCACTGCTGCCCCCTCCAGCACCAATAATAGAGTGCATCACCTGCCCCAGACTGAGAGTTCCCATCTATACCCTGTGGCTAATAGCCACTGATGGACTTCTGCTCCATATGTTTATCTAATTCCCTCTTGAAACCGTCCATGCTTGTAGCTGCCAACACCTCCTGTGGCAGTGAATTCCATGTGTTAATCACTCTTTGGGTGAAGAAGTACTTCCTTTTATCTGTTCTAACCTGACTGCTCAGCAATTTCATGGAGCGCCCACGAGTTCTTGTATTGTGAGAAAGGGAGAAAAGTACTTCTTTCTCAACCTGCTCAATCCCATTCATAATCTTATAAACCTCAATCATGTCACCCCTCAGCCGTCTCCAAGCTAAAGAGACCCAAGCATTTCAACCTTTCTTCATAGGGAAAGTGTTCCAACCCTTTTTTCATTCTAGTTGCCCTTCTCTGCACTTTTTCCAATGCTATAATATCCTTTTTGAGGTGTGGCGACCAGAACTGTACTCAGTATTCCAAATGAGGTCGCACCAATGATTTATACAGGGGCATTATGCTACTGGCTGATTTGTTTTCAATTCCCTTCCTAATAATCCCCAGCATAGCGTTGGCCTTCTTTATTGCAGTCGCACACTGTCTAGACATTTTCATTGAGTTATCTACTATGACTCCAAGATCTCTCTCTTGGTCAGTCTCTGCCAGTTCAAACCCCATCAATGTGTATTTATAGTTAGGATTTTTGGCTCCAATGTGCATCACTTTGCACTTGGCCACATTGAACCCCATTTGCCACATTGACGCCCACTCACCCATCCTCGACAGATCCCTTTGGAGTGCCTCACAATCCTCCCTGGTTTTCACCACCCTGAACAACTTCGTGTCATCTGCAAATTTAGCCACTTCACTGCTTACTCCCAATTCCAAATCGTTAATAAACAAGCTAAAAATCATTGGACCGAGTACTGATCCCTGTGGTACCCCACTGCTTACCACCCTCCACCGAGAAAGCTTCCCATTTATACTCGCTCTCTGTTTCCTATTTATAAGCCAGTTTTTGATCCACAAGAGGACTTGTCCTATTATCTCATGACTATTGAGCTTGCTTAGGAGCCTTTGATGAGGAACTGTATCAAAAGCTTTCTGGAAGTCAAGGTAAACAACATCTATTGGGTCCCCCTTGTCCACATGTTTGTTCACTCCCTCAAAAAAACACTAACAGGTTAGTGAGACAAGATCTTCCCTTACAGAACCCATGCTGAGTCTGCCTAAATAGTTTTTGTGCATCAATGTGCCTACTAATTCTTTCTTTAATAACAGTTTCCACCAACTTACCCGGTATCGACGTCAGACTGACTGGCCTGTAATTTCCCGGATCTCCCCTGGAGCCCTTTTTAAAGATGGGAGTGACATTAGCTACCTTCCAGTCCTCAGGAATGGAGGCAGATTTTAAAGAAAGATTACATATTTTTGTCAGGAGATCCACAAGTTCACATTTGAGTTCTTTCAAAACTCTCGGATGAATGCCATCCGGGCCTGGTGATTTTTTAGTTTTTAAATTGTCCCTCAGTCGTAGGACTTCCTCTCTTGTCACCTCAATCTGATTCAGGTCTTTCAAACCCCCTCCCGAAATCGGTGGTTCTGGAGTGGGCAAGCACTTCTCATCTTCCACAGTGAAGACAGAGACAAAAAATGCATTCAGCTTCTCAGCCATTTCCCTGTCATCCTTCAGTAGTCTTTTACCCTTTGGTCATCCAGGGGCCCCACTCCCTGGCTGGTTTCCTACTTCTAATATAATTACGTTTTTTGTGATATGTTCCTCATATTCCCTTTTTGCTTGCCTGATCACAGACTTGCATTTTATTTGCCATAGTCTGTGTTCCTTTTTATCAACCTCACTGAGGCTAGCTTTCCACCCCTTAAAGGAATCCTTCTTACGTTTTACAGCTTCCATTACTTTATTTGTTAACCATGCAGGCTTTTTTCTATACCTATTTGTGCCTTTCCTAACCTGCGGTATATATTTTTTCTAAGCTTCTAGGCCTGTATGTTTAAATAGTCTCCAAGCTTCCCCAATGGTTTATTCTTATTTGTTTTGTGTTTGTTATTAAACATTGTCTCAGTTTATAGTACATAAGAGCAGGGGTAATTTGGAGCTGGAGTGAGCCAGAGCAGTGCACTGGCAGCCCAGGAGCGGGCACATATGGTGGCATACCCTATGGGGCCATAGGATACAATGGGAGATCATGCCACTGCAGCAATGCAATTCTAGAGATAAGGGGTTTAAACTTTAAAACCCTTCTCTCTTTGCTTCCCCTGCCAGCCTGCCTTGGCAGGCCACCTGGAGAAGGGGAGGGGAGGCTTTTGAAGATGTCTCCCCCACTTTTTTGCTTCCCCGGTTGGCCTCCCCAGGGGGGGGAGGAATCTTCATCTTTGGGGCCACAGGGGCTGCCGCTGCTGGAGAAGTGGGTGAGTCCAGTTGCCATCTCTGCCTCCTTTCTGCCCATGCCATGCCATGCCTGGCTGGCCAGCATGCTGCTGCCGCTGCATCTGCTGCTGGCCCTGCTCAGCCTGGGTTGAGGGCTGTGGCCAGGAGATGCGCCAGATGCCTGGGGAGCCTCCCTGGTGTGTGTCTTGCAGCCACCACTGCCACCTCCCCAGAGCAATGAGCCGAAGGCCCCAACAAGTCAGGAACCTGTTGATGCACATCAGGGCCTTGATGTCATCCATGGTCTTGGGCTCAGCAACCTCTACACATAAATCATAGGCTCTTCCCAGCCTATACATCAGCTGTGGTCAAGCTCTTTACCTTCCAGCTTGATCTCCCTAAAGCACTTTCGGGCCCCTTCTTTGGTGAACCCCACTCTCTCACGCACTCTTTGTTTGAAGATCTTATCATTCATCCTCGCTTTGCCTTCCATCTGGCCAGACACCGAAGCCAGGACTCCACACAGCTGCTGTCTCAGCTTTTCTATATACCGTTCTTTGGGAACCTTGTAGTCTATGTAGACCCGTTCAAAGTTCTGAAGGAAGGCCTCAATGTCATCCCCTTTCATATACAGAGGATATTTCCTTCTATCCCCTTGTGCATCAGCATCTGGAGGAAGTGAAGGTGGCTTTCTTCTCAATTTTTCCATTTCAAGCTCGTGCGCCATCTTCATTCTCTCTGGCTCTATGTGGGCTGCCCGGTGTTTCTCCTCTTTCTCAAGTTCCATCTGCTTAATTTGCAGCTGGAGATGCAAGACCTCTACACTTGGGGTTGCCATCTCTCCATCTGCTTTCTCCTGAGACATTTGATCAGCGGTCCCTGTTCTGGTCTTACTTCTAGGCACAGATGTGTCCTCTGGCTTCTGTCTCCCAGAATGGAGGAACATACACTGCCTA
Organism: Gekko gecko; assembly: GCA_029375565.1. Taxonomy (NCBI): domain Eukaryota; kingdom Metazoa; phylum Chordata; class Lepidosauria; order Squamata; family Gekkonidae; genus Gekko; species Gekko gecko. Next base: position 223,364,386 of record JAPDNY010000002.1, read on the forward strand.
ACTCTAGCCTCTCTCTGTCCAGTTGACCCAACAGCTAGAAATAAATAACCCCCCTTTACAACACTGTTATTAGACCTCTTGGTCTAACTGGCATCTTTAAAAAGTGGCTTCCTGCAGCTAGGGAAAGGGGAGGAGGAAAAAAAACCCCAATTATGCTCTGCTTCTCCAGGTCAACATCTGGCACATCCTACCGCTAAAACCACCATGTCATGACCCCCTGCAGGTCACCACCTTCAGCTGCCACAACTCTGGACTTAGGGTCCCCTTGGGAAAGCCCAGAGTACCTTCCCAAGCCCAACCAAAATGCCCCTTTTAAGCCAAGAAAATATAGGTGTGATGACCAGGCAGAGAACAATTAAACAAATGGCTTACTGATACAGTACTGGGGCAAGGAAAACAAGACAAGGTGCTTTAAAATTAATAACAGTGTTTAAAGGCAAAATAAACAACTCTAACACAACTACCTATTTAACTTAACTAGTTACTATCTCAAGGACCACAGACTTCTTATACCAGGCCTCCTGCCTGTACTCACTCTGTCCCAAGTGAGGGAACTTTCTCTTCTGACCAGACTGTCCCCTCAGTTTATCTCTGTGAGAGGGAAGACTGCAGAAGAGCAAAAGAACACAGCTTCACAGTTCACAAAGCTTACGTTACATTCCCTCACACAATCCTTGTACATCGATTGGCTACAACCATTGCTAAGCATTATGGGGATTGTAGGCTGTCTGCCTTCCACTCCCACACAGGTCTCTCCTAGGGCGTAGTCCTGCACAGATCATGACACCACCCCACCAGACTAAATCATGGGATCCAGCCATCAGGAACCCCATTGATGAGGGCTGCATAACAGTGATCTGTGCCGGTTCTGCCATTTACTCATAAACAAACAATAATAAAAGAGTAAAGAGAATACAACATCAGATTAATTCATTGCCGGTCCTCCTGGGTCAAAGTTCTTTGCAAATGTCTCATCATCTGTAGTAGCAAGGTTTTTGCTGGGAGTAAGTTCTGAATTGGATCCTAACCACACCGTTGGGTTCAGAGGTTTTTGGACATTCTGCTTTTGTGTTGTCTTCAGATGTATGCCTGGCTACTATATCCTGTAACGCATACAGTCCTCTTTGTCTCAAATAGACTGAATTTAGCATCTGAAGTTCATAAAAAAGCTTAAGTAGAAAATGAGGGCGAGTTTCATTTTGAGATATCAACATAGCTACTTCAGAATAAATGGTGTCTCTCAAAGCTTCAAACATAGAAAGATCACTGCCTGTTTCTGGTTTGAATGTTTTTGTCACAGTAGTAGGATCCACTGGATCTGGCATGCTACTAAAGCTCTCCAGAGATTCTTCATCAAATTCTCCTGCTGGTGTCAATGGCACGTAGCCAGAGCGCACCGCAGACTTATGAGCCAGCTGAGGAAGATAAGGGCTCGCTCTTTAACACGTGCAGCTACACCTCGTCGTTGGAGTCAGAACAGTTGGCGTTGGGCCACGAATCCGCTGGTGAGAGGGACCTTGATTACCTGCCTGTGTGGGCTGCAGACAATCAGCATGCTCTGCCCACCTCAGATCAAATGGGGGGCTTTGCAAAACTGATGCAAAACTTGGCAAGGGTGTTAGGTATACAGGCCACTCTGGATCTGGCCCCTGTTGTGGATCTAGTGCATGATATGCTCCAGGAAGCTAGGCCTGTCCCCTTTGTGCTGCCAACACTTCCTGTACACATGGCTACCCTGCAGGAGGCCTGGAGTAGATCGGCGTTGATACCACCTGTCCCCAAGCGCTATGTGTCTATATACAGTAGACGTGGGGACAACGACTGCTTCCTGCAATCCCAGCCGGAACCCAACTCTATGGTGGTGCACTCGTCATCCAAGATGAAACGGTCCCAGTACCTGGCTCCACCTGACAGAGAGGGACAAAAGGTAGACTCACTGGTGAAGCAAATATATGTGGCCACGACGATTGCAACAAAGATGCAGACCTACATCTCGTACATGTCGGCATATCTGTTCAACCTCTCCAACACGATCAAGAATCAACTAGACTGACTGCCCGCAGACAGTAGAGCCCTAACTGTGACTGCGCTCCAAGAACCATGTAGAGTTGCGAGACAGCAGGTTGCGACGGTGAGGCATTCAGTCTCCTGTTTCTCCTGGGTGATGGCTACCGTGGTGGCCCTGCACAGGCACGCGTGGCTCAAGTCGACAACGCTACAGGCGGACGTCAAGCAATGAATCGAGGATCTCCCCTTTGACGGCTGTGGCTTCTTTCATAAGTCCACAGACAAAGTCCTCTGAGAGGTGGATGAGAGTCACAAGCATGCTCGGAACCTAGGGGTACATATGCCGTACCAGCAGCAACAACAACAGCAGCGGACATGGTGGCCACAGTATGCCCGTCGCCCCTGGTCCCCAACTCACTCAGATACATGGAGACACCGCCAATACACGCCTAGGCAGCAGTATCAGCAGAGGCCAAGGGCTGTGCCCATCAAGAAGGCCGCTCAGCAGACCAAGCAGTCCTTTTGATGGTGCGGGGACCCTGGCCAGGAGCACCATCAGTACTGGCAGCCTGGGGCCAGGCACTTGGCTCCAGCCCTACACTAGTGCGTGAGGGCAAATCACAAATGATCACTGTGTCCTGACTATTGTAAGGATGGGGTATGTGATAGAATTTGACTCACCCCCCCAAATCCCCCATGCAGTGACCACGCCACCAACACTGCTCTTGTGGGATGAGGTTAAAAAATTACTACAAAAGGGCGCAATAGAGTCCGTACCTTTGACCCAGCAGGGCCAGGGCTACTACTCAAGATACTTTCTGGTCCCAAAAAGGGACGGATCCAAAAGGCCAATCTTGGATTTGAGAGGGCTGAACTGGCACATATGAAGACAGAAGTTCTGTATGGTGACGCTCCAGGCCATTCTGCTGCTAATCTTCCAGGGTGCGTGGATGGCATCGATAGACCTGAGGGATGCCTACTTCCATGTCACGATACGCCTACAACATCGGCGGTACCTGCAGTTCCAGGTGGACCAGCAGCACTACCAGTACGGGGCGCTCCCATTCGATCTATCGATGGCGCCACACGTCTTTACGATGTGCATGGCCATGGTGGTGGTCTATTTGCAGTACGGGGAATGATGGTGTTCCCTTACATCAACAACTGGCTCCTGGTAGCGCACTCTCAGGAACAGCTATGGTGGAACGTCGCAGAGACCCTTACCCTGCTTGACCACTTGGGGCTTTGTGTGAATGAGGAGAAGTCGCACCTACTGGTGTCACAACAGCTTGAGTTCATAGGTGCACTGCTGGATTCGACAGTGGCCATGTCCTATCTTCCGAGAACATTCTGAAGCAGGGTGGGACGGCCTCAGCTCAGCTTAACAAGCTGGCCATAGAGATATGGGAATGGTGCCTGGGGCAAAACATCCAGCTAAGGGCGATGCATGTCCCTGGTGTGGCAAACATCCAGGCGGACAACCTGAGCTGGAGGGCATCAAAGCACCATGAATGGTCCCTGAAGTGGGACTGCCTGCAGGAGGTGTTCGGCAGGTTTGGGTGGCCAACGCTGGATGCTTTCGTGTCGGTAAACAATGCGAAGTTCCCTCTCTTTTACAGCAGGGGACAACCGTTCGCGGTGTCATTGGGGAATGCATTTCTGCACTGTTGGCAGGGTCGCCTCTTCTACATGTTTCCACCGGTACCGCTCATCTACCAGGTGCTGCAGAAGATATCGCACAACCGCACCTCTGCTATTCTCATTGCGCCATGGTGGCCATGGCAACCATTGTTTCCGCTCCTCCTGGAGTTGTTGAGAGAGCAGTACAAATGCTTACCTGTCAGCCACGATATGCTGACGCAGGAGGGTGGTCGGATCGCCCACCACGACCCAACATTTTTCCAGCTGACGGCATGGAGTATTTGGCCGTGAACTCCTCACCAACAGTGTTGCACATCCTCTTGAATGCATGAAAACCATCAATGAGGAAGTCCTACAAATATAAGTGGGCACATTATGCCACTTTTGTAGGGGAACGGGCGGTAGATCCAACAACAGCCCCGCTGTCAGTGATATTCTCGTATTTGGCCAAGTTGTTCTGGGATGGGCTGAGCTATTCCTCCATAAGAGTGCACTTGGTGGCCATTTCCACAGATCATGACCCTATTGGGGGAAGGTCAGTTTTCTCCCAGCCATTGGCCAGAGCTTCCCTAAGGGGATTGCTGCACTTAAAGCCCCCACTGAAGCGGTACATACTGGTGTGGAGCCTGCCCTTGCTTCTTGCAAAACTAATGGGGTGACTTTTGAGCCCTTGGCTACAGCCCCTTTGCAATTGGTGTCAGGGAAGACCGTATTGTTAGTGGCACTCACCTCGGCACGGAGAGTGAGTGAGATTTGTGCTTTGAGGTGTGACCCCCCCGGACTTGGTCTTTTACGCAGATCAGGTTGTCTTGAGGCCAGACCCTATCTTTCTCCCAAAGGTGATGTCCCTGTTCCATTTGGCCCAAACAATCATGTTACTGTCCTTCTTTCAGGATCCTAGGGACAAAGGTCAAAGAGCCCTCCATACCCTGGACGTGTGCCAGGTCCTAGCCTTCTACTTGTCTAGGACACGGGACTTTAGAGGGAGCTATAGGTTATTCCTCTGCTACTTCAAGCCCAGGCAGGGACAACCAGTCTCCGCACAGCGGCTTTCTAAGTGGGTCTCCTCGACAATTGCCCTGTACTACCAGCTGGCTAGGATTCTCTTGCCGGTGGGCCCGAAGGTGCATTCTGTTAGGGCTGTGTCGGCCTCTGCGGCCTTCACGGAGGGGGTGTCGCTCCGTGATATTTGTGCGGCAGCCACTTGGGCTACGCCGTCCACCTTTTTTAAAAAACAAAACAAAACAAGATTTTTATTGGAATATATTCAACATTTTTAAACATAATTTCCAATTCAAGTTATAGATTATACCCCTTCCCCCCCTAATAGGCTTCCAACACTGCTATTGCCAATAACAAAAAACAATAAAAGTAATCAAGTTTAAACTTATAACAATCTATATAAACCAGGTAACATATTTTATATACAAAAATCTAACTTAATCTAACGTAACTTCATTTTCAATAAGAATCAAGGTTATACATTTTCCCTTTCATTTTATGTTCAGTTTCCATATGGATTTTCAAGTCTTCCCATTCTTTTAAGTATTGTTCTGCCATTTGTCCATTTAGTTTTTTAGTCATTTTGTCCATTTCAGCCAAAAATAGCAATTTCCTTAACCAGTCCTGTACATCCGGTACTTTATCCGCTTTCCACTGTTGTGCAAAGGCCATTCTCGCCGACGTGATCATATACCATAATACTGTTCTCTTTTCTTGCTTAATTTTTTCCATTGTCAAACCTAAGAGAAGTAGTTTCGGACTTTTTCTAATAGGGATTTTCAATATTTTCTGCATCTCACAATGAACATTTGACCAGTATACTTTTGCTTTCTCACATGTCCACCACATATGATAAAAAGAACCCTCTATCTTTTTACATTTCCAACATTTGTTACTCAAGTTCTTATCCATACTTATATTGGCAATCTTTTTTGGTGTCATGTACCACCTATAAAGCATCTTAAAACAATTTTCTTTTACATTAACACAAGTTGATATTTTTAGAGCTTTTCTCCACAAAAATTCCCAAGAATCCATTGAAATTTCCTTATTCATGTTTATGGCCCACTTTATCATTTGCTCTTTAACAGTTTCATCCAAAGTATATACAGTTAACAATATTTTATACAACTTAGAAATCACTTTTCTCCCTTTTTCCAACCAAATATCTTCAAATTAATCATTTTTAGCTCTAAAACCCACCTCTTTACAATCTTTTTTATAAATGTTTCGTATTTGTCCATATTGTAACCAACCATATTCAAATGTCAATTCATTATTTGGTTTTAAAACAAATTTCTTCCTTTCTTTTTGAAGCAGCTCTTGGTACGTTAACCAATCATTACCTTTATATTCTGGAAAAGGATGAATAATTGCAGCCAGAACAATCCATAGAGGTCTTTCATCGGGAATTGTATTCCTGTATCTGGTCCATGCTTCAAAGAACGTTCTCCTTATATAATGATGCTTAAACATTGAATCCACCTTGTTTTTCCCATACCAAAGGTAGGCATGCCAGCCAAATCTGCAATTGTGGCCCTCAAGGGACAATAGTTTTCTATTTTCCAAATTAACCCAATCAGACAACCAAGACATACATACAGCTTCATGGTACAAACACAAATTCGGGACTTGAAAACCACCTCTTTCTTTTGCATCATACATTATTTTCATTTTAATTCTTGGTTTCTTTCCTGCCCAGATAAATTTAAAAATTTCTCTTTGCCATTTCACTAGCACTTTCATTTCTTTCACAATTGGTATTGTCTGAAACAGAAACATTAACCTGGGCAGAACATTCATTTTGACAACGGCAATTCTTCCAAGAAGAGATAGTTTAAGTTTCTCCCATTTTTTCAAATCATGACTTATCGAAACCCACAGTTTTTCATAGTTATTCTTAAACAAATCAATATTTTTCATTGTAATATCAATTCCCAAATATTTAGTTTTTTTAACTACTTCACATTCTATCACTTTTTGTAACACTTGTTGCCTTACAGTAGTCATATTTTTACATAATATTTTCAATTTATTTTTATTTACATAGAACCCTGCGAGTTCACCAAACTCTTTTACTTTTTCTAGAACCAATGGCATAGTGTTAATAGGATCTTCAACAATAAACATAATATCATCAGCAAATGCTCTTAGTTTATATGAGAAACCTCTAATGTTAAGACCTTTTATATTTTTATCATCTCTGATCGCTTGCAACAATATTTCCAAAATTCAGATAAATAATAGTGGCAATAAAGGACAGCCCTGTCTAGTACCTTTTCTGCGAACCAAGGGGGCCAAGCTGAGTAATATAATATAAACATACAAATTTATTAAGATGTAATTCTGATTACCAGTGTAGAAGTACTGGTGAGACTGCAACAGATATACCTATGGCTCAGTACTAATTTCTGTAATAGCTGTATAATCATATAAGGCTACAACACCTGGGTTGATATATGTATATATGTCTATGAATGTGTGTCAATGATACATCTGTATTAGTGACCACTGAGGAAGGCCCTTTGGGGCCGAAACGCGTTTGGTCTTCAGTTGTTTAGTGTTGACCCATCTTATGTATGAGTATTTGTATGTTTTTATACGTCTGACACTGGAAAATTTTTAATCAGAAGTTATTTTAACAAGTGTACACCTTAATAAATTTGTATGTTTATATTATATTACTCAGCTTGGCCCCCTTGGTTCGCAGTGTTATTTTGGGTTGAGTTTCCCCTTCACTTTACCCCCCTTTTTTCAGCTTTAGTACCTTTTCTGACCTGGAATGGTTCCGTTGACTCTGCATTAACAATCACCGTGGCTTTTTGCTCTTTATAGATTGATTTGATCATTCTTGAAAATTTTTCGCCCATCTGCAATTTTTCAATCACTCCAAACATAAATTCCCAGTTCAAATTATCAAATGCCTTTTCCGCATCCAAAAATAAAAAGCCAACTTCCTTTTCTGGGTGTTTTTCATAATATTCTACTGCGTCCAATATAACCCTCAAATTGTCTTTTATTTGTCTATCCGGCAGAAAACCAGCCTGGTCTTCGGCAATAACTCCTTTCAAATACTCTTTGAGGCGTTCTGCTAGTATTTTTGCAAAGAGTTTATAATCATTATTCAAGAGCGAAATAGGTCGATAATTTTTAACGTTAGTTAAATCTTGTGACTCTTTTGGTATCAAGGTGATTGCTGCTTCATTCCAGGAATCTGGAATTTTCCCATAGTCTCTGATTTCATTTAAAAGAATCTCTAGAACCGGCACCAGGTCTTCTTGAAATTTCTTATAAAATTTGGCTGAAAATCCATCTGGTCCTGGAGCTTTGGAGATTTTTGCTTCCCCTATTGCTTTGCTGATTTCTTCTTTAGTTATTGCAGCATTCAAGAATTCTTTTATTTTTTCACTCGGTTGCATCAAATTTACCTTTGATAAATAATCCTGAATTTTCTGTGGATCCACTTGTTTTTCCTGAAAAAGAGTAGCATAATATTTATAAAATTCTCTCTGGATTCCTCCTGGGTCTATAATTTCTCTGTTCCCTTCCTTCAGTTTAATTATTGTTTTATTTTCTCTTCTTTTCTTCAATTGCCGTGCCAAGTACTTCCAATAAACTTCTTTATTTAAACTTGCATCATATTGCTCCTTTAGAATCCTCAGTTCTCTCACAATCTTCTTTTTGCCAGGTCTCTTCTTAAGCTCTGTTTCTTTCTTTTGAATATTTTCCAAAATTTCTTTATCCATTTTAAGTTGTTTCTTCTTTCATTGTTATTAATTGCAATCAAATGTCCTCTCATCACAACCTTGTAAGCATCCCATACCATCTGCGTCTGTACTTCTTTATTTAAATTTATTTGAAAATATGTTTTGGTTTCTGTCCTTATCTTATCCAAGATGCTTTGTTTGTCCAGTAAATCTTCATTGAGTCTCCATCGATATTTCTTTTTCTTAGCATAAGGTGACCATTTTATCGGACTGTGATCGGAAATAGTTCTAGGTAACATTTCTATTTTGCGTGCTCGTGCTATTAAGTTGCCAGACATCCAAATCATATCAATTCTTGAAAAAGATTTGTGTCTAAATGAATAAAAAGTATAATCTTTAGTCTTTGGATTTTGTACTCTCCATGCATCTTCTAAGTGTTCATGCTTCACCAGTTGAAAAAATGTTTTCGGAAGTTTACCTAATACTTCATTTTTTCCCCTATCAATTACATTGTTAACTGTGCCATTAAAATCTCCCATCAATATCATTTGTTCATAGGTTAATTGATGTAGTTCTTCCCATAAATCTTGAAAAAAATTTTCCTTGGCTCCATTCGGGGCATAGAGATTTACAATTAAAGTCTTTTTGTTCTGGAGTGTAATTTCCACTGCCAAAAATCTTTATCTTTAAAAATTTATTTTGGTTCCAGCTCTTTTTTTACATAAGTGACACTACTTTTTTCTTCTGTGAAGAGAGAGAATAAAAGTCTTCTCCCAGTCTTTTTTGAATCAAAAATTTGGCATCAGTCTTTTTGATATGTATTTCTTGCAAACAAACAATATCACATTTTTGCTTTTCCAACCATAGTCTGACTTTTTTTCTTTTTTGGGGGAGTTAAGTCCATTTACATTCCACGAAATAATTTGACTCTCCATATTGTTTTCGTAATTATTTATCAGAGTCTTTAAAATTGTCTTTAATGAACCTGGTCATTTGTTCCACTGATCTGATGGTGACTCTCTTCTGCTTGAAGGTAAAACTCACACCCTTTGGAATTTCCCACCTGTATCTGATGCCCTCTGTTTTCAGTTTGTCAATCAATTCTTTAAAAAATCATCTATCCTGAAGAATTATTCTGGGTAGTTCCTTCAATATCATTATTTTTTTTTTGCCCAATCTTGAAGTCTTCCTGGAATTGTTGTTTAAACAGATCTTCTTACATTCTTTTAGATATGAACTGGACAATCACATCCCTGGGTAGTTTCTTTTTCTGAGCAATCACAGAGTTGACTCTGTACACCAAATACCACCACCTTCTCCTCTTTCATTTTTAAAAAACCTGCAATAGCTTCCACCATGACTGAGTGGATGTCTTCATTTTTGTCTTCAGGGATTCCCCTGAATCTCAAACGGTTCAGCATTCCATTATATTCTACCATTATGTTAGCCTTTAGAGCTTCTTTAGAGACATCAGCTACCCCAACTTCCACTCCTTGTACTCTCTCTTCCACATCAGTTGCTCTTTTGTTCAGCTTCTGTATTTCTGTTGTAATTCCAGCTAGATCTTTTTTCAAATCAGCTACTTCTTCAGCCACTTTACCTAGAGTTTTTTTCCATTTTTTGCATAACATCCATCATCCGTTTTTCCATAGCCTCCATCATTCCCTGCAGTTTTTTCTTCTCTTTGGTAGTCATTTTAGGAGAGGACCAAGAGCTTGCCCTCTGTCTTTGCCGGAGGTCGTAGGCCGTTGTTCGAAATATTTATAAAACTTACATCAAATTAAAGCTCTTTAAGTGCCCAGTTAAATCGCTCTAATTTCGCTTTTTTTCATTCAGGTGTTTAGCCACAATTTAATTTAGAAGTTTTGACCTTCCCAAAATGGTGGGCGCTATTTCTCTATGGTATGTGTCCCTTTCCTGTTCTTTACTTCCTGTCCGGCTCCTTTGTTCATCCCCTTGACTTTTGGTTCCTTCCTGTTTTGACTGCCAGTCACTGCAAATTCCTTCTGTCCTCCTCGGTCGTCTCTAGGAAGCGCTGCTTGTCTGGTCTGAAGTCATTTCCTGTTCTGGTGTTTTCTGTTGCAGCTTAAATAACTTTCCTCTTTGTTTATCGCGGGATTTATTGTTAGTTTCTGTTTTAAAGTCAATATCCCGACCGCAGGAATGATCAACAATCCGGCTTTTTGGCTGTTTTTTAGTCTTTAAATCGTGTTTTTCAGAATCAGAGTTAGTAAATAATATGCCACACGGTCCTGCGCTTCATCGGATGTTGTTTATATTCGAAATCAACACGTCTCCGGTGAGCAATTTTAAAAAGTTACCTTCAAAGTCAGTGTTTTGTCATAGCAGTGCTTCTTTGGTATCAGTTTCCGTAGAATGTCTCAGAGGTCTGGGTCATGCATTCTTATGTTGAGAATCCAACTCGGTGGGGTCTTTTAGAGAAGTTCCAAAGTGCCCGCTTGGGGGGAGGGGATCAAGGTTGCTCACGGTGCTCTTTAAAGCCCCGCTATCAGCCGATCTCAACTCCCTCTTGGGCCGACACTCGTTGCTGGTCACTCCCCTACCTGGTGAGATCTGCGGCAGGCTTAATAGCCCACCCTGTCATAAAGACCCTCGGTTTGCTCTGAGAGCGAAGCCAGAACACGTTAGAACGCCATGGATCCCAGACCGGAAGCCCACGCCGTCCACCTTTACGTCACATTATGGATGTGAGAGCTAGAAGGGATGCTAGCTACAGCCGAACAGTCCTCCATTCAATTTTCTGCACATGACTGGGCAAGAGTACAAGCTGTGGGGTAATTACAGTTACTGGTAATTATAGTTTTTACAATGTAGCAAGGGATAAACCAGAATTTGCACGTTGTATGTTCGCTAGCAAGTTCTGTACAGAGGTGACTACTTCCTTATTGTTGTGTCATATGTTTTGCTGTTAGTAAGTTGCCTGATGTTGTGGGCACAGTTGAAATAAATGGTTAACTGTTTAAGCACTCTGTTGCCCTCTGCTTATTCATGGTGAGAGATGCCAGCACCCCCCACCTAGTTTTGGTTTAGCTTGCCAGTCACCCATGGTGTGTGGCCTGCACGGGGACCACGAAGAAGATAAACAGGTTGCTTACCTGTAACTGATGATCTTCAAGTGGTCTTCTGTGCAGCCACACACACACACACAGCCATCCCCACTGCTGGCATCTTCTCCAATTGGGCAGACAGCTGAGGGATGGTCGGTGGTGTGAGAAGGAACTGAGTGGGAGCAGAATCTACCATGGCTACTGAGCATGCTCAGAGGGAGTGTGATGCACGAGACTGTGGGGGACTCCGCACTTGGAAGAGCTACCGCTAAAACTTTCTAGGCTTCCCGATGGAGGTTTGATGCAGGCGTAAAACCCATGGTGTGTGGCCTGAGTGGTGGGTGATGGCAGGGGTCTTTTTGGGGGGGAGCGCACCGGAGCGCAGCTCCGGGAGCTCAGGAGCCAAGCCCCGCCCCCAGCCGCCGTCCCGGGGAGTCTTTCAGGCAGCCGAATGTCAATTTCAGCTCCATTATATCCTATGGGCCATTGAAGTCAATGGTGAAAACATAGGGTATATTCTGGGGGCTGGAGGGGAGGGGGTTTCAGGGAGAGGCTCCAAACTCACAGGATAGCTGGTGGAGCCTCTCCCCAAGATACCCTCCAAGTTTCAAGAACATTGGATCAGGGGGTCCAATTCTATGGGCCCCTAAACAGGTTGCCCCTATTCCCTCCATTGTTCTCTATGGTGGGAAAAAAATAACTTGTTTTCCCATCATAGAGAACAATGGAGGGAATAGGAGCAACCTGTTTGGGGGCCCATAGAATTGGACCCCCTGGTCCAATGTTCTTGAAACATGGTGGGTATCTTGGGGAGAGGCTCCACCAGCTATCCTGTGAGTTTGGAGCCCCTCCCTCAAACCCCCTCCCCTCCAGCCCCCAGAATATACCCTATGTTTTCACCATTGACTTCAATGGCCCATAGGATATAATGGGGCCGAATTGCCGTCCTTTCCTTCTCTTTTTCCTCTTTCCCTCCTTCTTCTCTTCTCTCTTTCTTTCTTTCCCACCTTCTTCTCTTCTCTTTTTTCCTTCTTTCCCTGTTTCCCTCCTTCTTCCCTCTCTTTCTTTCCCTCCCCTTTCCTTCTCTTTCTTTCCCTCTTTCCTTCCTTCTTTCCTTCTCTCTACTCTCTCTCTTTCATCCTTCTGTGGCCCAACTCATGAGAAGGAGTTTAAACTTTAAACGCCTTCTCTCTTAGCTCCCCCACCCAGACCAGCTGGAGAAGGGAAGGGGAGGCTTTTGAAGATGCCTCCTCCCCTTTTGCTTCCCCTTCTGACATCACTTCCGGTGATGTCAGGAGGCGTGACATATGCTAATAGCCTAATAGCTCATTAGCATACCATATGCTAATGAGCTCCTGCAGCTCTTTTTCTACGAAAAGACCCCTGGGTGATGGCATGTGGTATATTTTGGCCGCTGTGTGACAGAGTGTTGGACTAGATGGGCCATTGGACTGATTCAACATTGGCTTCTCTTATGTTCTTATGTGTTGCATTCTGACACATTTCCAATGATGTCAGGGGGTGTGGCATATGCAAATAAGTTATGCTGATGAGTTATGCTAACAAGCTCCTGCACCTCTTTTTCTAGGAAATGACACCTGCATAAGAGTGGTGTGCAGTTCCTTTTTGGGCTAGGCTATTTTATGTCTGGAAGGACACCCTTGCTCTGTCTGAGTTAGGCATATACAAAAATTTGCATAGCCCTTCTTGGTGTGAGAGAAGGAGTGACCTAACCAGACTGGATGCCTTTGCCCCACTGAAGAAACCTTCAGGTCAGACCAATGTTTTGTTCATACATGTTGTACATATTTTGTGTTATCCTGCATATCCTGAAGTATCCATTCTTTACATTTTCAATCTCTTCTATTCATCTTCTTTTATCAGATTGGGCATGTTATAGCCCCCAAGTTGGAGTGCAAAAATGGGCTTGAGTTGTGTACTTTTAAATGTGCCTCCTGTATTCCAAGAAGCCTGGACACTTTGTAAAGAATTTTTTGTTCAACATCAGTAGTGCTGTTGGCTACGTACTGGAACAAAAATCACTTACTGAGCACATTTTTCGTCTTTGTGCAATGGTGTATTACTGATGATCTTTGCCTGTCATACTGTTCATGAATGATGCTCATCTTTCTAAGCAAAATTCTTTTGAGGAAGATATTATGTTCAGATGCGTCACATTCCATCTAAATTTCTATTTTAAAAAGAAAATCTGCATACCTGCCTGCTGCCAAACCTTCAGCAATCAAAAGACATATGGTTCAAATTTTAGTTCTTGGCTGACTGTCGGCCTGTGCTTCAAAAGTTCTAAATTTAGCCAAAAAGTAACCACAGCAACAACAAACTGCTGTATTGCCTTTATATTAAAGCAATCTATGTGAACTCTTTGGGTATACAAAGAATGAATTTTTATGTTGTAGCCTACGCATTAAGATGCAGTTTTATCTGTCTAGAAGTGTACATTTTTATGGCCATTGAAGAAATTAATTGTTTAAGAGGTTCCACATTGAAACATTGATCCTTTGCTCTAGTTTCAGACTTCATCCATTGCTATATCTCTTCTTCTAGACACACATTTTTTTAAAAAAATTGGCCCCTATTGAGGTGACAGTGTTATTTATTTACTTCATGGAAGCTTTACCTTTCATCCCAATGAGGACCCAAAGTGGCTTACATTGTTCTCCTCTCCTCTATTTTATCCTAACAGCAACAACCCTGTGAGAGTGTATAACTTGTCCAAGATGCCCCAGCAAGCTTCCATGGCAGAGTGGGGGTTCAAACGTGGGTCTCCCAGTTCACCTTCGGTCTTTGGTGCATTCCCCCACTGGGATTGCAGCCAGCCAGGCCTGCTGTGGAGAGATTCATTCTAAAGCTAAAAACTCACCTAGAGGGTGCTCGTCCCCTCCAGAGTTACTGCGAGCCATTTTTGCACCTAAAACGGTCACATGGTTGAGGGGGCACCTTTTCCCTTTGGTTCCTCTTTTGCCATCATCAGAGAAGGTTCTCTTCAGTCAGCTCCCTTCATAGATCATTTCTCTGATTCATTGGTCTCTTTGAAAGGGAAGAAAAAAGAAGAAAATGTCAATTCAAAGTTGAAAATCTTCCTATTGTACTCTGGGGGGAAATGAAGGAGAAAGAAGACCACATCATTAGATCTCTTCAAACCATTTGGAGGGCTGCCTTAGCACCCTGCTTCATTCTACCAAGAGTTCCTTATTTCCCTGAGGGGATTATGGTGCAAAAAGTCCTGCTTAAAAAGAATGCCTCATTCCAAGGAGCACAGCCTGTGCCTTCTATGCTTGGGTGAAGAGCATCATGGATGGGCTTGCTGAGTGTGTCAGCAGTTCACTCCAAAGGCAAGGAATGACAGAGCATCCTGTTTGAAAGCTGCCTTATGGCAGAAGGCCCAGGTTGCCACCACTGCCAGGTCTGCCTTTTTTCATCTGAGGTAGATCAGACAGTTGGCCCCATACCTCACCCCCCACGATCTGGCTGCGGTGACCCATGCAACAGTCATCTGCAGATTAGATTACTATAATTCTCTCTATGTGGGACTTCCCTTGACTCTGCTCCGGAAATTACAGCAAGTGCAGAATGCAGTGGCATTGGTGTTGATGTCACTGCCTGTGTGGGCACATATCCACCCAGTGCTGCATGACATGCACTGGCTGCCTATTGAATATGAGATCCATTTTAAGGTGTTGGTGCCTTGAAGCCCTATACGGCCAGCGGCCCGCATATCTTTGAGATTGCCTCTCTCCTATGAGCCCCACAGAACATTGTGTTCTACGAACAAACATCTCCTGGTAGTCCCTGGCCTTAGGGATGTCCAACATGCCTAGGGATGGCCTAGGGATGTCCAGCTTGCCCCTGCCTGGTCAAATGAGCTACCTTATGAGATCAGGGCCCTGTGGGACCTGTTACAGTACTGCAGGGCCTGCAAGGTGGTGCTCTTTCGCCGGGCTTTTAGTTGAGGCAGTGGGCATCCATTTGATTTGGCCTTCCCTCCAATGTCCACAGGTCCTAGAAGTCTGGTGGGACCACAATATTAATATTATCTGTTGAGGCATGTTATTCAATTTTTAACTGATACTTTGGGTAGATTGCATAAATTTGCTGATGGTTCTGTAATTCTTGGTGGGGATCTGAATTATTTAATGAACAAATTCTTGGATAAAACCACCCAAGTTAAGCCACAACAGAAAAAAATTGATGCAGACGAGGTTCATAATTCGTTAAAAAAATTAATTAATAATTTTGGCCTTATAGATATTTGGAGACTACAACATGGAAACATTCGAAACTATACATTTTATTCTAAACGGTTTAAAACTTATTCCAGATTAGATTATGTTTTGCTTTCATCGGATTTATCTAATAGCGCAATTTCTTCAGATATAGGCACAACGAAATGGTCAGATCATGCTCCAGTGCAATGTGTCTTGTCAATTTTTAATAAGAATTTACACAAAACAAATTGGAAATTTAATAAATTTTTATTATATGGTGCAGTATCCAAGACTCAACTACAGGAGGAACTTGAGGAATTTTTTAGAATTAACACAACTCCAGAAATATCGGCACATACGATTTGGGAGGCCTCTAAGGCGTTTATTTGAGGTAGATGTATAGCACTGCTAGCGCACTGTAGGAAGGAAAGAGAAAAAACAAAGAAAGGTTTATTAGAAGAAATCCAGCACTTGGAAAGTAAACATAAACAAAGTTGTAATATAACAATTTATAAAAAATTGCAAGCGGCCAGGAAAAAATTAGAACTTCTTGAAGAAACTGAAATTCTTAAGACAAATTTCACAAATTTTAAACTAAGTCATCAAAGCAACTTAGAATTTTATCACGGAAACTCAAACAGAAACAGAATGAAAGGCACATAACTGCATTAAAAGACCATAATAATGATCTAAAGTATGCAGATACTGATATAGCTAAAATTCTATAAAACTTTTATGGAAAGCTGTATATGTCTACCAACCCTCCGAAAGCTGATGTTGATGCATTTCTGCAACGCTTAACAGACTTTCCTACACTATTAGAGGAACATCGTGAGTCTCTAGAAAAGCCATTTACTATAAATGAATTAGAATTTGTAATTAAAAAAGCTAAAACCTCTAAAGCCCCTGGCCCTGATGGATTTATCATGGAATATTTCAAAACTTATATGTCCATTCTTAGTGCACCTTTATTGAATGCCTGCAATTTGGTACTTTCTTCAAGTAAAATCCCAGAAACATGGTGCAAGGCGAACGTAATTTTAATACCAAAGAAAGGAAAAGAGCCTACAGATCCAGCATCTCTACGCCCTATATCATTATTGAATAATAATTCTAAGTTATTTACAGCTATGCTGGCCAGGCGTATGCAGCAAATAATTGGAGACTATATCCACTCTGATCAAGCCGGATTTCTTCCAGAAAGAGATATTTTAGATAATATTCGTAAGACACTAAATCTTATTCATTTTGGGAAACGGAATCATCACCAGGATGTCCTGCTGTTATCATTAGACATCCATAAAGCCTTCGACTCGCTGGAATTCAAATATTTAGAAGCCTTGTTAAAATTTATGAATTTTGGCCCTATGTTTAGTAATGCCATCAAAGCAATTTATGATACACCAAAGGCAACTATTTTGTTTAATGATGCCGCTACAAAAGAGTTGCTAATGCAAAGAGGCACTCGTCAAGGGTGTCCCTTGTCCCCAATACTATTTATTTTAGCAATGGAGCCATTAGCTCATATACTGAGGGCTGACCCTAATTTTGTTGGTATTTCAGTTTCCAACAAGGAATTCAAGCTTAGTCTTTATGCGGATGATGTTATTCTTTATGTTTCTTCTCCATTACAATCTTTAGTAGCTATACAACACTCCCTAGATAGTTTCGGCCTGGTAGCAGGGCTTATTGTAAATCAGACAAAGTAATTAATTTATCCTATTCAATTAAACCCCTGTACAAAACATAACATCGAACTTCTTTTTTCTTTTCATTGGGCGAAGCATTATTTACAATACCTGGGCATCAAAATCCCGGTCGGTGACGCCGATATAATACAAACCAATTTTTCTGATCTCCACAGAACGACCAAAACCCAGTTGACTTCATGGTCCTCGAAAATGTTTTCTTGGATGGACCGAATCAGTATAATTTGTTCTTTTATTTTGCCAAAATACTTATATCTCTTTAGAACGATTCCATGCTTTGTTGCAGAACGCCAAATAAAGATTTGGCAGAAAGACTTTGATGCATTTATTTGGTCTAATAAACACCCGAGAGTAAATAAGTCTACAATGTCTAGACCGCTGAGACAAGGGGGAATGGCATCGCCTAATCTTCTCTTGTATTATAGAGCTGTGAGTTTAGCATCATGTATTAGACAATACCACCAAGAGGACTGTCTGGATTGGGCATGGATAGAAACATACTCGAGTCAATGCCATAGGTTTCAAGAATTGCTATGGTCGGATAAAGCTTCACAGGCTTTTGTTAAAGTCGACTCACCCTATTTAAAATCCATACTTAAAATATGGTACAAAGTAAAACCTAAAATTATTCAATCTTTTTCTCAACTCACTTGCTTCATGGGTCAGTCTTGGTTCCCTCTGGCGCAGGCCCAGCAGGCATTTGCCCTACGGAAAAAGACAAATATCAGCAGAATTATTGATTGTGTTCATAAAGGAAAACTTATGACCAAACAAGACCTTGAAAGAAAATATAAAATAAATATTTATTGGTATGAATATTTTCAGTTTAGACATCTTATAGAAAACTCTGCGTATCAATTTTCAATACAAAAACCTCTCAATTATTTTGAACAGCTATTATATAAACCATACCAAAAATGTGGTTTAATATCCAAAATTTATAAAATTCTGTTGATAGGTCAAAAACTTGAAGTGTTAACTTACCAAAAAGCTTGGGCTACAGATTTAAACTGTGTGATTACAGAAGATCAGTGGGAAGACATTTGGCAGGCTCAAAATAAGATGTCCAAATCAGTATATGCACTAGAGGGAAACTTAAAAGTTATATTAAGATCGTATATGACTCCGGTTAAACTAGCTCACATAATTCCAGGTTTAACCCCTTTTTGTTGGAAAAACTGTGGGGAACGTGCTACCTATATACACAACTGGTGGTCTTGTAAGCTAATTCAAGGATTTTGGATACAGATAGTACAATGCATAGGTAAACTAACAAATTCTGACTTACCTTTAGATCCTGTGATTATTCTCTTGGGACTTTGGCCTGAAAATGGTCCACCTACAAAAAGGAGAAAATTAATAGGAATGCTACTTACAGCAGCCAAAATTCTTATAGCTAGATCCTGGAAAAATAAAGCAATTCCTACTGTAGTACAATGGGTGCATAAAGTTTGGGATCTGTTTATGTTAGATGTTTTTTCAGCCTATAAGGATTCATCCCACAATGAACAACTGTTCTATAATCCGCTAAGTTTTTGGTATCCTTTGGTAGAAAAGATAGAACTAGAATGTTTTGAATGGGAGGCTATTAAGGATGCCAAATTCAAGCTTCTCCTATTTTATTGAGGCTTTATAAATACTTTCTACTGTCTTGTTAGTTCAAAGGTATTTGAATGTGAAGTTGACTGTATCTTCTTTGAAGTTACTGTTGATCAATTTATGAATATTGATTATATTAGTATACTGTTCTGTCAGTGACATAATTGCCATGTTATTCTTTCTTTCATTGTGTTGTTTTGGTTTCAAAACTGGTCAAATCAAAGTATATCATGTTTTGTTGCAGTCATTTTAAATTGTAACACTAAACTTAATAAATGTGTTTAATTAAAAAAAAAAAAAGTGTTCCCCTTTTGGAAATGTTGGAGTAGATATCTGCTGGAAGCTCATTTTCCCCCTTTACACTGTGAGGCATATTGCTGATTAGGAGGGACTGAGCACGACTTCCAGTTAATGGCAACTTGAAATCAGACGTGTCTCCGGGATGCTCCCAGGACACGATCTGAGCACCAGCGGTTTGGAGAGGGGGTGAACAATCGCTACTCCCCGGGAGCCTAGGGCAAAGGCTCCCAGCCAAGGGGCTACTGAGGGGGCATCCTCTTCTCCAGCATGATGACGCTGGCCAGGACAAGCGGAGGAGATCATGAGACCAGACAATTGAGAGCGATGTCGTAAGACAAGCAAGGAGCAGTGAGTTACTAAAAAGCATTGAATTGGTGGTCTAAAAGAAAGCACCCCCCTTGACAGAAGCATGGGAAGCAAGCGGGGGAGGGGCCCCTCCCACACACAGAGATTGCAAAGTAGATTAACAAGAGAGGAGCGGAAGATAGAGCATTAAAACCAATTTTAATTACCAGTTAAAGTCAAAGCGTAACGGAGGCTTTCAGAGACTTTACGAACTTTCAGTTAATGTAAACAATCCAAAAAGATGGCGGGGAGGTGACTCGACAAAGGACAGAAACCGAAACCACCAGGCGGCTCAAGTCCAAGACTGGAAGAAACCATAGAGTTTCCCAGGCTACTGGCAGACTCCCTTCGCCTCCTGCTGGACCAGATGACCATCATCAGCCAGCAACTGACAACTTTGAACCAGAATCTTGCAGCACAGCAACTGCAATTGGCAGAAACTACCAAGAAAACAGAGCAGGTGGTGGAAAAAGTGAAGGAACTTGATGCCAGCTCTATAAAAGCAGGGGGAAAGATGCAAATGCTAGGAAAAAAGCATGCTTCGTCAGAAACTCAAGCATTACAGCTACAAATGGAAAGAGAAAATATGATACTCCGGTTCCAAGGGGTGTCAGAAGCCCCTAATGAGAATCTAAAGCAACTACTGAGCGATGCATTGGCCCCATTGATGGATTTAAAAGCAGAAGATATCTTAAGCGAAATGGATGTGGCCTACAGAGCCTATTCTATGTATATTAAAAAGAATAATCTGCCAGGGGAAATGGTTGTGAGATTTTCAAAGAGACATATAAGGGATTTAATCCTAAAAGTGACTACAAACACACCCCTGAAAATCGGAGGGAACAATTTAAGGATACTAAAAGACATTCCATTTGAGATAAGAAAAAAGAGGCAGAAGTACAAAGAATTAATCCTCTTCTTACAAACAAATAGCATTGCATACAGGTGGTTAATCCCCGAAGGCGTCACTTTCAAAATAAAGGAAAGGAGAGAAAAAATTAACTCTGTTTTCAAAGCTCGAGAGTTTTTGCGGCTGCAACTGGGAGGTCCAGAAGAGGATACGAAGGAAGAAGATGACAGCAAATCTACAGGTGTGTTGGACTCTATGTCTTCTGATGAGGACTCTGATGCAGAAAAGGGGGCGGCCGCCCACAAACAAGGCTACCAACTGGGAGATCACAAGGAGAAGCAAAATAAGAATTGAGACTCCGAAAGTCATTGAAAGCTTTTCTTTTTTATTATGGGTTGACAGGGGGAGGGCTCTTGAATTGGGAAAATAGTTAAGCCGATGCAGTAGTGGGATTATTAGATCATGCTCAATGCTTTTTTGAAGCTTTTTTACGGACTAACACGGATATAAGCATTTTTTAAGATCTCCATCTCTCGGGGTTTTAGTCAGTAGTGGTTATCTTTTCTTTCTCCCTAGTGTAGATGTTTCCCCTTCCCCAGTTTCTGTTATAGTTTGTAGTTTATAGAAAATGCAAATAAAAATTCCCCTTCAGGGGGCCAAAAAAAAAAAAAGGGGAGGGACTGAGCACTTTGGAGTGTTTTGGACTTTGTGAGCCATATATACAGGACTTATGTTAAATCATTTATGCCCTGATTATGAATTGTGTATTGTATGAATAGTTTTGCTTAGGATTTGGAAATTGTATAAATGGTTTATTTGTCTATAAATGAATTCTTTGTTAATTATCATTATTTATTGTTTTTTGAAATTGGTATTGTGGTGGCATTCTACAGCACTCCCTACAGAGACCAGACTCAGGATTGAAAATCTGCCCTTCGAAGGAACAACCCTGTTTTCTGGGACCACTGATGACCATAATTCTCTCTAAGCTGTGCTAGGGGACACTGGTGCACAAAATTTTAGCAGGCAGCTCAGGGATTTCTGATTCAGCTTACAAGGCATTTCCCCCCCCTCCATTGGAAACAATGGAGGATAGGGATACCTCCTTCTGGGGCCCATAGATTTTGACCCCCTGGTCTGATCTTTTTGAAACTGGGGGGTGTTTGAGGAGAGGCACCAGCAGCTATGCTGCAAATTTGGTGTCTGTACTTTAGAAATTGGTCCTGCCTGGTGGAATGTTCTGCCAGAGAACATTGACGCCCTGCAGGATCTATTACTTTTCCACAGGGCTTGCCAGGCAACAATGTTCTGCCAGGCATTCAGTTGAGGACAACAACAGTAAAGTCTGAGGTCTAGCACTCTCATCCCCCCCACACACCCCATATAGAAGGGGGTCTGTAGTCTTGTATTCTGTACTGTGTTGTTTTACTGAATTTTATTGTAAGCCACCCTGAGCCCTGCTTGCAGGGAAGGGCGGCCTAAAAATTGAATAAATTGATGATGACGATGATGTGGGTAAATAAGTAGTCTGAGCAGGTTACCATTTAAGTAATTTCCTGCTTGTTAAGTTAGGTAAAGTTCTGACAGTGATTGTTCCTCCTCTGTTATACTTGACTTGTAATGCTGGTTATCATATTCACTAAAAAACACAAAGTAGACTGCAATAGTTCCTGCCCCCCCCGCCCAAGTGCTGGTATGTTTTCTAAGGCTCAGCACAATATAGTGGACTGGGGCAGGTAGACCTGTTCTCCAGAGGACAGGACTACTAATATAGTGGCAAGGGATGGGTGAAATTTGACTTGATTATGTTTTCTCTTTGTTGTTGTTGTTCAGTCGCACAGTCGAGTCCGACTCTTCGTGACCCCATGGACCAGATTACGCCAGGCCCTCCTGTCTTCCGCTGTCCGCTGAAGTTTGCTCAATTTCATGTTCGTTGCATCGATGACACTGTCTAACCATCTCATCCTTTGCCGTCCCCTTCTTCTTTGACCTTCAATCTTTCCCAGAATCAGGGTCTTCTCCAGTGAATGCTCCCTTCTCATTTGATGGCCAAAATATTTGAGCTTCAGCTTCAGGATCTGGTCTTCCAGGGAACACTCAGGGTTGATTTCTTTTAGGATTGACTGATTTGATCTCCTTGCAGTCCAAAGGACTCTCAAGAGTCTTCTCCAGCAACATAGTTCAAAAGAATCTATTCTTCGGCGCTCGGCCTTCCTTATAGTCCAACTCTCGCAGCCATACATTACTATGGGGAATACCATTGCTTTGACCATGCGGACTTTTGTTGGCAAGGTGATGTCTCTGCTTTTTATCATGCTGTTTAGGTTTGCCATCACTTTCCTCCCAAGGAGCAGGCGTCTTTTAATTTCATGGCTGCAGTCACCATCTGCAGTGATCTGGGATCCTAGGAACATTTTCTCTTATAATGTTTAAATTATTCTTAAAATATAATTTAAAAGAATTTATTCTGAGATTTTTACAAGGTTATGGAAGTAATCTAAAAAACTAGTCAAATGTAGACTTGCTCACAACTTTAACGCTACTAGCTTTTTTTGCTCACGAGGTAGAATTTCTGCTCACAACACTGTGGAGCTTAGAGGCAACATTGCACAACACATTGGTTCAGATCAAGGGAAACTGTCAAATGGCTAGATGTCTGGGAGTCACACAATTACCTCCCCCTTATTCAAGGTAACGTACATCCTTCAAACAATGGTACCCTACCCACAAAGAACAACGTCCTTATGGACCATCCCTAACAGAAGACTGGGCAACAACCCTTCCTGTCCAAGGGGTCTCAGGGGCATCAATCAAAACCGGATTTCTGACTAGAACAGTTTCACAGTTCTAACCATATTTTTAGAGATATGATTACAAACGATAACTGGGTCCTTTCCGTTGTGGCCCAGGGTTATAGGTTAGAATTTTGCTCCTTACCACCTGCTCATCTGGTGTCACAAGCAATAGGTAATCACTTACCTGATTTACATCCTCAGCTTGTGACCATTCTGCAAAAGGAGGCAAACCAAGAAATTTCAGATTTGTCGCTGGGGTTTTATTCAGAATTCTTTCTAGTAGAAAAGGATTGTGGTTCCTGTCCAATTTTAGATCTCAGAAGGTTGAACACTTATTTGTGGTTAACAAAGTTTAAAATGGTTTCACTAGTGTATGTTCTGCACTTATTAAAACTCAATGTTTGCTTTGCTGTTATCGATCTGCAAGATGCCTACTTTCATGTTGCAAATCATGAGGACTACAGGAGACACCTTCATTTCCGTTACGCATGGGAAGGTTTATCAATACTGTGTTTTTCCCTTTCAATTGGCAACTGGCCCCAGAGTGTTCACCAAATGCATGGCCCCTGTGGTGGCTGTTTTATGCCTTCAAGGATGCATCATATTCCCATAGTTGGATGATTGGCTCCTGGTGGCAGATTCAAGGGAGTTGTTAGCTGACAATATAGCTCTGGGGTGTCAAATATACAGCCTGCAGACCAGAACCAGCCCATCCAGGATTCTTATCCAGTC
The DNA here is from genome assembly GCA_029375565.1 of Gekko gecko. NCBI lineage: Eukaryota > Metazoa > Chordata > Lepidosauria > Squamata > Gekkonidae > Gekko > Gekko gecko. The sequence goes on from JAPDNY010000002.1 coordinate 223,388,367, forward strand.
CATGAGCACCTGTTGTGAGGTAGGGAAGGCAAGAGGTTGCTTGGGGGGTGGGTGTATGCAGTGAGGTGTGTGTGGTTGAAGGTATCAAGAAATAGAAAGGAAATGACTAAGGGCAGGGCTAAGAGGCTGATGTAAAATAGCAGGGGAGGAATGGCAGTGAAGGCAGAGAAAGAGGAAGTATGTGGTTTTTCCCTCCTTCCGCCTCTTCCAACTGCAATGAAACCACTGGGGGGTGGAGCTGAGTGGCTGGCACTGCCACTGTGGCACCAACCAGCTTCTCATTTTTTTTCAAATTGTGACTGTGAAGGGGGTTGGCGAGAATGGGTGCACAGAGTGGTGGCTGGCCAATAAAGGACAGGGCCAGTGGGGGCGAGAGGCAGAGGAGGACTGATGCATGGATTGGGGCTGTCTTGTGCATGCCACTCTTGAGGGGAAAGATGCCCCAGCCTCAGAAACAAGTGGAGGAGCAAAGGGAAAAAGGGGCACTGCTGTCACAACCATACGATCTGAACAGCTGGAGAGCTGGGAGGCAGAGTGAGTGCTGGGGCAAGTGGAGGATGGCAACCTCCCTTTTCTCCCCCCCCCACCTGTTCTCAGCCCATGAAGGATTAGGGGTTGTGGAAGGACAAAAAGCACCCCCTGGAGGATTTGGAAACAGACTCTGTGTCAGGCCTTCCCCACAGCTCTGCTGCTTCTGTGGGGAACAGGAGGGATGAGAACTGAGGGGGGGGGATCTGGGAGACCCAGGCTCACCTCCCCCCCTCCTGAACCAGGACCCTGTTCTCTGGGTCACCTGAAGCTGGTTGCTCAGCCTGGCACACCTCACTGGTTTGTTGGTGGTGGTGAGGATGGGTCAGTAGAGGGGGGAGTCCGGTGTGCCTCCTTGAGATCCTCAGAGGAAGGGCAGGAGAAGAAAGGAAACAAAAGAGTTAGAGATGGATTGTAGCCATGCTTGGCTGCTGAGGCTTGGTGTATTGGACGGGAGTGCTGAAAACTACCTTATTTACCTACAAGGAAGATGGCTTATCTCCTAAAAGTGCTATATATACCAAAAGTAACTAATTTGTATGGAAATGTAAGATGGTATTCTTTATGGTATTCCTTGGGAAAAGAACTAGTCTTGCATAGGATTAAATAAATTTATTGTGGCTTTTTACTGGTTCCCCAGTAAATCAGTTGCTTTCACTGCTAGGAATCAATTGTTTTTGTTTGTATTTTGAGTAAAACTAATACAGTTAATTGGGTTTGCCTTTATCGTTTATAAAATTTATATCTCCGGTACCTGGCATTACATTTTATGGCACACATGGCCCTGCCTGTCAAAGTGACATTTATGTCAGATCTGGCCCCTGTAATAAATTGGTTTGAAACCTCTGAATAGCTCTTACAATGAGAACCTGTCACCATCCAGGACTTACTATAAATTGGGAAAAGTCTAGACTGGAATTGACTTAAAACATCCAATTCATTGGGGGGCCATCTCTAGATTCTTTCGCGGTTAGGGCCAAACTCCCAGCTAACAGGGGCATGGTGATTAAATCCTTAGTGGGTCACTGTTCACATTGCCATTTCCAGAGAGCATGATCTATCCAGAAACTACTGGGACTAATGGCCTTGATAACAGCTGTCCTAGTAATGGCTAGACTTTTCACGAGGCGATTGCAAACTTGGTTCCTTTCAAAATTCAAATTGGATATACATTCTCCTCACCAATTTTTGACCATACCTAGGGAGGTTATTAAAGCCCTCTCTGTTATGTACTGAAGTATGAATCCATCCTATGTATTCTTATGTTAAGCTTCAGTCTGAATGTGGCTCTTAAGCTGTCACATTACCATTGGCTGGTTTCTGCGAAATCATTGTAAATATCCAATCACTGTGTGAAAATGTATCAAAGAGGGAACGGTTCTGATTTGCCTTTATCCCTGTGTTATGATTGGTCTTTAACTTGTTATGTGTGTGGCTTTGACAGCCCGGGATAGTTTAAAAAGGGAGCTGTGCTCTACTTGTTTGTGGTGTGTTCCTGAGTTGGAGTTTGCTGTTAAATAAAGTTGAAATCACTTCTTTGCTGAAATCCTGTTGTTGAGTGGCATACTTAACAATTGGCGACGAGGATAGGATGCTAGAGCGGGTAGGCAGCCCCGCTGAACTGATGCAGTAATGGCAGACAAGGACACACACCCAGCCGAGCCGGCTGAAGCTCCATTAGCAGTAGTGGCAGCACCACCAGTCGAGATGGCCGTCAACCCGGCGTTCGAGGCATTCAACCCGGCAACGGAGGACTGGGAATCTTACCTGGCAAAGTTTGAGTTCCACCTCCAGGCGAACCAAATTACTGACGAGGTGAGGAAAAAGATGACGCTCTTGAGCTCCTGCGGCAAGGCCATCTTCGATGTCACCCGGTCCCTGGTTGCTCCCACCGAGCTAAGTGCAGCTTCATGGGCTGATATCACGGGCATGCTCAAGGGCCATTTTTCGCCACAACCATCGAAAATCGCATGTTGGCAGGTTTTTTACAAGCGGTGCCAGGGGCCGTCAGAGTCGATAGCCAAGTTCATCAGCGCCTTGCGGAAAGTGGCCTGACCATGCGGGTTCTCCAACCTGGAGGAGGCTCTTCTCGACCACCTAGTGTGTGGCCTATGGGACGAATGCCTTCAGCAGCGACTTTTTGCCCACACCGAGCTTACGTATGCAGTGGCCTACACTGAGGCCGTCGCCACTGAAGCCACTGATAGGTTGACTCGAGAGGTTCGACAGCAGCAGGCCCTAGTCAGCAAAGAGCCTGCAGTTCACCAACAGTCCGCCAGTGAGTCTGACAGCGACGCCAACGGTGTGTGCCGAACCCGGGAGACACGCCCAATGTGGACCAGACTGAGAACTACAGCAACGCGTCCCTGTGCTGGCTGCGGCGGTAAGCATGAGAGAGACCTCTGTTAGGCAAAAGAGCTGATCTGTCGCTCCTGTGGAAAGCAAGGTCATCTGGCCCAAGTTTGTCGGGCGCCCAGGAAATCTCCACTATCTTCGCGACATGCAGACCCCAAGGTTCGGCCCCGAGACGGCGACAAGGCGTCCGACTGTCATCAGACCAATACCTGCTGCTGCCCATCGATGATCCTGGCAACCGGTGACAAGCCCAGCTGGAAGATCCATGTTACGCTTCGTCTGGACGACGTGCCCTGCACGGTGGAGATGGATTCCAGATCATCCGTCACGGTCATCTCTACGCAGACGTGGCAGCGCTTGTTCCCGAGACGAAGTCGCTGCCAGTTGTCACCAGTTTCGACCAGCCTGAGCGACTCCAAGGAAGGCACATTCCATTGGCGGGAAAGGTGACCTTCCACGTTGAGTTCAAGGATCGGAAGGCTGAGCTGTCTCTCCTGGTTGCAGAGGGTGAGAGGGTCAGCCTGTTGGGCCTCGATTGGTTTGAGGCATTGGATATCGCTATTACTGGTGTTAACCAAATATGTGAAAATAAAAGGGACTCATTGTATAGCAAGTTTCCTGATGTGTTTGGGGAGGGGCTTGGCACGTACACCGGCCCCCTGGTTTCTTTTGATCTAGACCCTTCAGTACGTCCAATACGGCTGAAGTATAGGAAGGTACCACTTGCCTTAAAAGCAAAAATTGAGTCTGAATTGGGCAAACTGGTTCAGCAGGGTATCCTTGAACTGGTGCCCTATGGTAAATGGGAAACTCCCATTGTAACGTCTGTCAAGGCCGACGGCTCAATTCGTATCTGTGCCGATTATAAATATACTGTCAACAAAGCCCTGCAGCAACACTCCTACCCAGTAGTTGTGATCAGGCACGTGTTGGCATCACTGGGAGGAGGAAAGGTTTTCGCTAAGCTTGACCTAGCTCAAGCTTATCAGCAGTTGCCCGTGGACAACGCAACTGCTGAAGCCCAAACAATCGTGACCCACAAAGGGGCTTTTAAGGTAAAACACTTGCGCGGAGGAAGCGGTGGCGCAGGCAACTAATAGCCTGCTGTTAACATCTATGAACAGCCATTACAGCTGTTCAAATCCCGCCGTGGCCAGGGTGAGCACCTGGCCCAAGTCCCAGCTCCCGTTTACCCAGCGGTTCGAAAGCTGTAAATTAACATCAAGAAAGCGAGTAGATAAAATGGGTACCTGTCTTAGATGGCAGGGAGCACCCTCCTCCCCCTTGTGGGGATAGTGGAGCACCGGCAGCAGGAAAAAGCGGGCGGCAAGATGGCGAACACTCCGGATGGCGGAAGGCAGAACCAGGACGGCGCAAGGGGAGCGTAGAGGTGCAGGCGCGGCGGAGTCAGAGGACAGAGCCGGAGCTGCACTGACACAGGAACTACGTGCAGGAGGAACCTGCTGACGACAAGCCGACCCAGGACGAAAAAACAAGAACATCTCTCCACAGGGTGCCGGCAGGGCAGTCCCTCCCCCAATCAGCTATGTGGCCATAGATAGGATCTAAGAGAGTAACTGTAAGCCGCTCAGAGACCCCTTCGGGGGTTCGAGCGGGATATAAGCTGAAGAAATAAATTTGGGGTCAATGTCGTCCCGGGCATTTTTCAGGGGCTAATGGAGGGGCTCCTGCGTGGGCTACCCGGTGTTGTGCCCTACTTCGATGATGTTTTGATAGCTGGCACAGACGAATGTGAACTAATGGCTCGACTGAGAGCGGTGTTAAACCGTTTTAAAGGCGCTGGGCTGCGGGTAAAAAGATCCAAATGTGTTGTCAGTGTGGACAAGGTTGAGTTCTTGGGGTTCCTCATTGATGCAAATGGGGTCCACCCCACACCGGATAAGGTCACCGCCATCAATAGCGCACCCCCAAAGTCCAAGAAGGACCTCCAGTTGTTCTTGGGCATAGTGAACTTTTATCACTCGTTCCTGCCACACAAGGCTTCAGTGGCAGAGCCTCTGCACGCACTGCTCCACAAAAATGCAAAGTGGGAGTGGGGCGAGCAGCAGAGGCGAGCGTTTGCAGCAATAAAAACTTACTTTCGTCTGATGCAGTGCTTACGCACTTTGACGAGGACAAACTGTTAGTGTTGGCCGCAGATGCATCCCCTTTTGGGATGGGCGCCGTGTTAAGTCATCTAATGCCAGAAGGCACCGAGGCGCCAATCGCTTTCTACTCGCGGTCCCTCACCGCAGCGGAGAAAAACTATGCCCAGATCGACAGAGAGGGCCTCACCCTAATCACTGGAGTAAAAAAATTCCATGAGTTTGTATATGGGCAACGGTTTCTCCTTGTGACAGATCATAAGCCGTTTCTGGGCATATTCTCACCAGACTGGCAGACTCCGAATATCCTCTCGCCGAGGATGCTAAGGTGGGCAGTTTTTCTGTCCACCTATGACTTTGAACTCAAACATCAGCCTGGAAAGGCTATCGGGCACGTGGATGCCCTCAGCCATTGCCCTGCACTGCCTGCGGACTCTGATGGTGCTGAGGACTTGGACGTTTTGGCCTTGGAGGAACTCCTGGAGGCTCCAGTCACCTCCTCGGACATTGCTGCTGCGTTGGCAAAAGACCCTGTGCTTGCTCAATTGGGCGTGGAGGGGGTGGCCATTGGGAAAAACGGAGCCGGAGTTTAAACCTTTCATTTCGCACCAGAACGAGCTGTCTGTTGCAAAAGGATGTCTGCTTTGGGGGAGTCAGGTGGTGATTCCCTCTAAGCTGAGGGAGAGAGTATTGGAAGCCTTACATGCTGGCCATCCGGGCATGGTTCATATGAAGGCCCTCTCACATGGATATGTTTGGTGGCCCAATCTGGATGCAGACATAGAAGTGTGGGTTAAGAACTGTATGTCATGCCAGCAATCACGCCCAGAACCACCTCAGGCTCCCATTCAGCTGTGGGAGAAGTCTAGAAGGCCATGGTCCCGCCTCCATATTGATTTTGTGGGTCCCTATCAGGGGCAAATGTTTTGTGTTGATGCTTATTCCAAATGGTTGGAAATTGTACAGATGCATTCAACAGGGTCTGGGGCAGTTATTAATGCCCTCCACAAGCTATTTTCAACGCACGGGCTGCCGGACTGCTTGGTCTCAGACAACGGGCCACAGTTCGTGTCAGCTGAGATTGAGTGCTTTCTGAGGGACAACCTCATCCGCCATTTGACTTCTGCCCCGTTCCATCTGGCCTCCAATGGCCAGGCCAAGCGGATGGTTCAGACGGTGAAGGAGTCACTTGGGCGCCTGACTTGTGGGGACTGGGGGAAAAGATCGCCTCTCTCCTCTTGAGGCAGCATATCACGCCCTGCTCTGCCACAGGGAGGAGTCCAGCAGAGCTGTTAATGGGGAGAAAGCTGGCTTCACTTCTCGACTGCCTGCACCCTGACTTAAACCAGTAGAAGTAGCGGTCAGAGACCCCGGTGCAGGGGAGAGTTTTTGTTGTGGGGGGCAAGGTTTTTGCCTGCAACTATGTTTTTTTTATAGTAAACTCTCCTAAAAAGGAGAGGACTTTATTACTTTTTATAAAGAAGGGGGGGGTATACAGAGGGACAAAGAAAAGAGGTGAGTGAATTTCCTGTTAATGTGTTAGATTTTTTGTTAGTAAAAAATAAAGTTTATGGCTTCTACCGTGGTTGAAAGATCTTCTTTTTATCTTACTAAAAGTCCAAAACAAATCTGTTAGCAAAATTAGTAAAGTCATTGGGGTTAGTTGTTAATATACTCCATTCTTGTGCATCACGCACAAATCATATCTTGGGGTGTCTTCCTTTCAGATCTCTCAAATTGTACGATGGTCCCTTCTTTGCTTTTCCCTCCTCCGATTCTCCTTCCTCCTCCTCTGGGCCACTGTCTTCTTCACTACTTAACATTGTCCATTTAGCGAGTTCTGCATCTTCCTCTGAACTGGCGTGTCTCTTCAGGAATTCTTGGGCTTTGAAGACGGAATCAATCTTCTCTCTCTTATCTTTATATCGGAAGACCAGTCCTTCAGGAAGCCACCATTTGTAACTGACTTGGCACTTTTGCAAAAATAGGGTCAATCCTTTATATGCTTTTCTTTTCTGACGAATTTCATATGGAACATCTTTTAAAATCCTGATATTCTGTTCACCAATCTTCAAGGGCATTGCTGATGTCGCTCTTAAAATTTGATCTCTGGTACCTTGCTTAGTAAACTTGGCAACCACCTCTACTGGCAAATTATTTTTCTTGGTAAAGTTGGAGTAGGATCTGTATACCAGATCCATCTCTTTGCTTAATTTTTGCGCTTCTTTGCCAGTTATTGGTGCCAAAGCATTCGCCAAAATCACTCTGAGATCTTCTTTTTCTTCTTCCTTTATGCCCTGAAAATGGAGAGTCAAGTTTGATTTTTCCATCTGAAGCATTAATATTCTTTTTTCCTGCATCTCTTGATGTTTCTCTATTTTGTTGACCTTTTTCTTAATTTTCTTGGTGTCTTCCGTCGAAGTCAGGCTTTTCTTTGCAATCTCTTCCATCTTCTTCGCCGTGTCCGTTAGTTGCTTCTGTTGAGTATTGAGAACACCTTCCATGTTGCAGAGAGTTTCACTGATTTTTTTGCATTTGATCCAGCAGAGGGCGCAGCATCTCACTCTGCTGATTGACAGCTGGCTCCGAGGGGGGGGTGCCAGAGCCAGAAGTCCCTCCCAGCTTCTTCACCGGCTTGTCCAGGAGTCTTTTCTGCCCCAACATTTTTATTGTTTTATTGTTTACTTTTACACAGTCAGTGCCGCGCAGCTCAGGAATTCAGCTATTTCCTTCAACTTCAATACAACCCCAAAAGGTACTTTCACCAGTCCGCTTTTTCACTCCACCCCCCTTCAACTCTCTTTTATAAGTTCCGTTTTCTAAGGGGGGGGGGATTTTCCTTCCCCCCTCCCATGCGCTTGTGCGATTAGGGGGGGAGCGCATAAATGCTTGCAAGCAGATCTCCAACTCATGGTTTTCTGCCGATTCCGCCGTTTTTAATTCAGCCTTCGCTGTTTCACTCCAGGAAGTCGGTGGCGTTACTAAGTCCCATTCGGGCACACCACAGTGGGGCCATTGGGGCAGGGAGAAAGCCTCAATTTCCCAGCCGTCAGGCCGGCAAAGAGGCTACTCCCCAGGTGCCCCCTGGTTTGGAGCCTTTACCTAAGGCTCACTAGGGTCATTCGCTTGTGCGAAGACCCCCCCGACCGTGTGCGGGCTGACCATCTCCGGGAGAGTCCCGAGATGTGGCCGCCATTCGCTCCGCCAAAACCGAAACCTTGCCTGCAACTATGTGGAGGGTCATCGGTGGCTACCAGCCGTAGTCACCAAGGTTGCAAGGTCCAGGTTGTACGTGGTCCGGCTTCCCAACGGTCAGGAGATACGCCGCCACGTAGACCAGCTCAGAGAGCGCTGGGCAGACTCAAGCACCGAGTCAGTGCCTGACTCTGAGCTGGTCCCTGTTGAGCAGGAGGGGCCTCCAGATGAGGAGGTGAGTGCTGCGGAACGGGAATCGGAGTCTGGGCAGACCCCAACTCCAGAACCTGAGTCCCCTGTCCTTGTTCCCCGTCTCTCCTGCGAGAGAGGTTGCCAGGGTCCCCAAAGAGTGTGCTACTCCAACACCGCTGGAGCAGAGACCACTGCGCCGGTCGAGCAGAAGCCGTTGTGCGCCCCCCCCAAAAAAAAGACTATGTATGGAAGGGTAATGCTCCATCTTAGGGGGAGGAGTTGTTATGTACTGAAGTGTAAATCCATCCTATGTACTCTTATGTTAAGCTTCAGTTTGAATGTGGCTCTTAATCTGTCGCATTACCATTGGCTGGTTTCGCAGAAACCATTGTAAATATCCAATCACTGTGTGAAAATGTATCAAAGAGGGAACTTTGTCCCTGTGTTATGATTGGTCTTTAACTTACTTTGGGTGTGGCTTTGACAGCCCGGAATAGTTTAAAAAGGTAGCTGTGCTCCACTTGTTTGTGGTGTGTTCCTGAGTTGGAGTTTGCTGTTAAAGTTGAAATCACTTCTTTGCTGAAATCCTGTTGTTGAGTGGCATACGTAACACTCTCTTGGTTGATGCAGGATGCTAATTTGTTCCAGGGTTCCCCTTTTGGCCTTCAACAGCTCGAGGTGGTCCTCACCACTGACACCTCTTTGCAGGGTTGGGGAGGCCATTGTGAGGACCTAACTGTGCAGGGTAGATGGCTTTCTCGTGAGAAGCAGTTACACATTAATGTCCTCAAACTGAGAACCATCAGATACGCACTCCTTTTCATATACTGTTCGAGGAAAATCCATCTTGATACAAACAGACCCTCCTTCACATACAGTGCCACTCTGCCTCCTCTTTGGCCCTTTTGGCAGGTACAAAATTCTGACAACTGGAGGCAGGGAATGTGAAGCTAAAACTGCTGGATTTGAGCTCTCAACTGCCATAAACTGTTCATCAGATACTTTAATGTATGGCTATGGACTGGAGGATATTTCAGATTTAACAATGTGATAAAAATGTTTGATGGCACGCTGTGTGTAGTACTGAACTTGAATTTGGGGCATCTGAGTTCATGGCTTTGGTCTAGGTTGTCTGTTTGACAAATTAATATTAACGCAGACTCATTTTTAGGGGAACAAATTTAGAATCCAGTGGTACCTTTAAGACCAACAAAGGTTTATTCAAGGTATGAGCTTTTGTGTGCTTGCACACTTTATCAAACATGGCTGACCATCTGGATCTATCATTTTTAGGGGGTCTGTGAGAATACAATGGGGTAAACTCATGTATGTTTCCATTGAGCTTGCAGGAAAGTAAAATTCTAATGGACCGATCTATTAGCAGTTATGGTGGTGGTGGAAAGTGTGGTCTTGTTGCAGCCAGTTTACCGCAATCTCGTTGGGTTTTCAAGGCAAGAGACATTCAGAGGCAGTTTGCCATTGCTGGTCTCAGCGTCATGACCTTAGTATTCATTGGAAGTCTCCCATCCAAATTATGTCCAGGGCTGACCCTGCCTATGGGTGGGGGCGGCGGGAGAGGCCTAACAGAAACTAGTCATAAGTGCAACACTTCAGTGGGTGCATAAAGAATGAACTGGTCCAATCTAGTTTTCTCATCACCCATTATTTTGAAGTAACAACCTGTAACTTAAAACAAAAGAAGTATCATTTTGAAGCTGTGCGGTAGAGATGCCATTTAGGAGACAGGCATTTCAATATATTAAAATTTTAAAATGTGAGTATTGAGATCTGCCTGCTATACAGGAAAGGTGGAGCTTGCTGTATCATCCCCCCAAAAACACACGCACACACACAGAAAAACAAAAACACCGCCCCACCGCCTTCCCACTAGAGATTTCGGGGGCGGGATGTTACAAAAGGATGGAAACGTAGTGTCGCAGATTAAAACTAACCAACACAATTTACAGAAAATGAAGAACGAACAGCTACCCTCCGAAAAGTCTCTCCTGCGTAACTTTGCTTTACTGTGGCACCAAAACGCTGACATTTGGCAGGCCGGGAGACGGTTCTTGACGCTAACGCTACTGCAAAGGCTCTAGCTCCAACAAACGAGATTCGTCTCTGCTAGCAAGAAAGGAATCCCAACTCAGCGTCGCATGAAATTTCATTTGTACCTGTGAGCTGAATAAACTACTTGGAAGTGTTCCCTAAAGTATTGAAAATGCGGGAAATGCGCCTTTCCCTCTTTGCATAGTTTTTAATTAGTTCAAAATCGGAGCAATTTGGATGATTTTACGAACAATAAAGGCATATAATGACCTAAAAAGTACACCCGCTGATTTAATCCTCCACACACACCCCTCCCCCGGCTGAAATCTGGAAAGAGGTGACTTGGAACTTGAAGTCCACTATAGACTACATTTCCCAAAAGGCTCAGCGAGCAGAGTAGTGCTCGGCCAAGGGCGATCGCGCGAGTTCGGGTCGTTGCCCGCTATTGGCGGTTGTCTTTGCGCGGAAGAAGCCGTCTGCGTACCCGCGAGGGGGTGAGTAGATGTAAACTCAGGAGGACTTCTAGAATAGGGGCATCGGGGAAGGGTGCTGCAAATGCTCAGAGTTTACTTGCTAGATGTATGTGTCTTTTGGAGAGCGCTGTTGAAAGCTCTTTTTCTTATGTAGGGTCTGGTTGTGATGTGAATGCATGCTCAGCTGTACTTCCGCTGTTTTGTTTCTTCTCAAGTCCTAGATATGACTGTGGGCATAGGTTAAGCTGCCTGAGCCAGATCGATCTCTTCACCCCCCCCTTCCAATTAAGTGATTCCTCATTGAACCTCCTCATCCCTCTCGATGAGTGTAATAAACAGTGTTTCCCGACCTAAAAAATACACCTGTTGTATTGCTGCGAGGTTTGCTTGGTATCATTTAAGAGTAGTAAAGAATACAAAAGCCAATGTGCTATAGGCACTTTCTATGAGCACAACAAAGTCTGAGTCCAGTGGCACCTTTAAGACCAACAAAGTATTATTCAAGGTATAAGTTTTTGTGTGTACACCTACTTCTTCAGATACAATGAAATGGAAATTACCAGTCCATACCCATACATATAGGTAGATGATGAGCAGCAAATTAACATACAGCATAATGAATGTGTTAAAAAGATACAAGGACCATTATGTGTTACCCTTTGTTTGGGTTTAATTCTGGGGGGAAATACAGTGAAGGAAATAAATATGTCAAAATTTCTATGAGTAGTTTCCCATTGGTGGTATGCAGTCCTCCTATCTGTCCTCTTTTTTTGGGGGGGAGCAATAGTTAGTAATCAAAACAAAATCATTTGTATTTTGGGATGCCGGACAAGTATTGTGGGCGCTTTACTAGATAATTCTTGTGACTCAGTGAGAAGCAATAGTGACTGCAACTAAAGTTGCTAACTGCATGAAGCAAAAAACCCTGTCCCTTTAGTAGAGGTTTAATAGGATGTTATTTCATCTTATGCCATGAAAAGCTTCAGCTGCTTTATCATGTTATATAGCATTGAGCAGAAATGTATTTGTCAGTTGGCTAGTTTTTTGTTGAAAAGTTGCCTTTATAGTATGACTAAAACAATATGGCATCAGTTTCACTTTGCTTAGTTCTAATGCCCTGTTTACACACATAAGCATACAGCCTTTATAGGTGACGAAAAGGTAGGATTGTGCCACCCTCCCATACCTGGGCACAGTTGCCTCCAGGTTTGTCTAACAGGTATCGTTTTTAGAATGCATGTGTTAAATGTCATGTAGATTAATTTTGTGTGCATTGAACTCTACGTACACAGATTCCAGTTATTTCTTATATCCAGTGCATGCACACCAGTCATGTCTGGGGGCAGGCACTGTCTAGCTTCCCAGCCATGAGTAGACCTGATTTATACCTTCTGTGTTTTTCAGTTTGAAGCACACTTCTCAGCTGGAACTCTTATTCTCTTGCCATCAATGGCAGCATTCACAGGAGTGGATGGATATTGAAGCAGCCTTTGGATCGTGGAGGGATGGTTGGCTATGACCCCAATTCCCAGCGCACGTCCCTCTCAGCATTGGAAATAGCACTAGCAGGATCTGCATCTGGGCTGGTCACTCGAGCACTGATTGGCCCCTTTGATGTTCTGAAGATCCGTTTTCAGGTACTACTTTCAACAACTTGTGTGACAACAATCCAGCATTACAGTGGATGGGTTTTAAAAATTAGGAAGAAATTTGTTCTTTCTGGTGTTACTAAAGCAGACCTAAGCTGGTGATCAACCTGCATATTACGGTTCAGGTCAATGTTTCATAATACTGGATCTTCAGCATTCTCATCTCTCAGCAGATTATTGTTAAAGCTGGTTAAGAGGCTGTGACCCAAGTTAGAACGACAGTATGTGGCCTTATTGGGGGAGGCACCTAAACACGTAACTATTCAAAGTTATGTTCAACTGAAAGGCTATTCACATAGGGTTACATGAGACTGTACTTGGAATACAGGTGTGGAAGTCAGTAACAAAGAGATCAGAATAGTTGTGATTCAAATAGTAATTCCTGCTGATTTTGTTAACTAGCCTTGTATTTCCAGAGGGTCACCCATTAAAGTATTAACCTGGGCTACAATTAGAGTTGCTGTTTTTAACCACTGCACAGCAGGTGCAACCAAACTGTTACTGGGCACAGATCTCCAGTGCAGCTTTTAAAGGAGCTGGAGATTGTCCTTAAAGTAAAACAATCCTTGGCAAAGCTTCATGTAGCTCCTTTACCTAGGTCATGGCACCCTGAACTGTAATGGACACATCCTTGGATCAGAAGTCATAGCCCTTTTTGTATTTGATTACAGCTGTGTTCTGTTTTGAGGTTTGGCTTTCCTTCAGTATCTCTGAAATTCCTCATGTCTGTTTATCCATTTTATGTATACATTTTTTCTCCATTTAAAATGTTGTTCTGGTATCCCACCCCAAGATACGAAATTTGAACTCATTTCATTTTCCTTCTTAAAAACAAAACTTGTTCATACCCTCAGATGCTTTAAGTTTCAAACATCACAACTGAAAGCTACCTTTCCTCTTTCCTCAGCTGCAGATAGAACAACTGTGTTCCAGAAACCCACAGGCTAAATATTATGGTATCTGGCAGGCCATTTGCCAAATTTGGGGGGAGGAAGGGCCAAAGGCTTTCTGGAAGGGCCATGTCCCAGCTCAGCTCCTCTCAGTCAGCTATGGAGCTGTCCAGGTAAGCTGCGTTTCATTGGTCTGTCTCCAAAGACTGATATCACCATTTTGTGAGTTACTTTGCCATAATTAAGATGCTGACATGGAATGGTTTGATTTTGGGGAGATGCCAAGTATTAAAGACTGGGGTTTAGGGTCACCAGAGTGTTTCCACAAATGGGAGAATTTTTTTCTGTGAAGGGTGAGTTTTTCACCTCCCAACTCCCACTGCAGCTCCAAATGCCCCTCCAAAATGTTGCTTCTGCAGTGGGAGCAGGGAGGTGAGGAAATCAAGCTCCATTGATGGGAACTCCTCCCATCTACCAAAGTTTTCAGTTGATCGAAACAAGAGTTCAGTTGATAGAAACAAGAGTTTGAGGCGTGATAGTTCAAAACCATTGCATTATTCTTGTCTTGTAGTTGTGAGGTGGTTTGATCCACCTCTGACTGTGATACTGCTATGATCTTTTCATCCTCCTTTCTTGTGTGCTGTGCTTTGGGAAGAGGCCACAGTAACATCTTGTTAGGATGTGGGTGGAATTTGTTGCAAGGCAATAGAGGTTCAAGAAGGAAGTTGACAGGGAAACATTCCACAAGAATAGCCATATCAGCAACAATAAAAGCCACAATAAAACAGTGATCTTGTCTACTCACCGGTAAACTTAATATTTACTGAGTTTTCATTGGCAAGAGCCCATTTTCTCAGGTGTTAAGGTGAAGCATTCACATAAGAGTTTTCCTGTAAATAGCCATAATTCTGTTCTCTAAGAATTTGGAACCAGTCCGTATAGCTAGAGTACTCCGATGGAAGCAAAATTAATCAGTGGGACTGATGACCCAGTAGTATGGGCTTCTACTCAGAAATTAATCCCACTTTGCTCAGCCAGGATTGTTCCCGGGGCAAGTGTATGTGGTAGTGTTGCCTTAAGCATTGCTCAGATCCCCCTCTTAATTGAGGGGGGGGGAGTGGTTTTGCTGGAGTGTATGATACATTTGTGGGATGGTATATATTGTGGGATGTGGGATGGTATAACTTGATCTTGGAAGCTAAGCAGTGTCAGTACTTGGATGGGAGACCACCAAGGAAGACTCTGCAGAGGAAGTCAATGGCAAACCACCTCCACTTCTCACTTGCCTTGAAAGCCCCTTGCTGGGGTTGCCATAAGTCAGTTGCACTTGAGAGGTCTCATTGTCTACACTTACTGGGAGACTGTGGGTAGTACTTGTCTTCCTTCACCTAACCCAAATGTACTCATTTCTGTTGTTTGTTCTTGTCTTTTTATGCAAGTTTGTCAGCTTTGAGTTTCTGACAAAGCTGGTCCATGATGGCACATCGTATGATGCTCGTGACTTTGGTGTGCACTTTGTCTGTGGTGGTTTGGCTGCTTGTGCTGCCACAGTCACGGTTCAGCCGCTTGACACACTGCGCACCCGCATGGCTGCCCAAGGAGAGCCAAAGGTAAGCGTTGGTTGAGGGGCCTTCTCAGTCTGGTTCCAATGTTATGTGGCTACTTTTCAGATCGGAAGTGCCCTCTTCCAAATTGGATGATGGCCACCTCGTGATCTTTGAAGCACATTGGGCTCTTCTACACCAGTGATGTGAAAGAACTATCTAGGACAAATAAATGACGCAATCCTTATCAGAAGACTTACACACTTACCCTAGAAGGATTAAACTGGGGGAGTGTTTGGAAACTGACAATGAGGAGTGGTGCTGAGAGTGTCACATGGCAGTTGAGGGGCAAGAAGTGGGGCTAACATGGGTCTGGGAAGTGTATTAAAAAGCTGGGTCTTGCGAAGGGATTTGGTGCATGAGAGGGAAGCAGCCTGAAATACAGAGCACTGAAGTGTTATTCTAATAGGCTAGCAGAGACAGGAACAGGAAAAAGAAGCCAAGAGAGGAGACCAAATGATCTCGAGGAGGAAGGTAGGAGGAACTGACAGATGGTTCTTCTCTAGGGAGGAAGTGCGATTAATGCTGTGCTATCCTTTGAGGTGCTGATGTGCCTTTTGCAATGGTTCCTTGACTTCACTTGCTTTGCATAGCTACTATCAAATCGTCCCAAATGTGAACTTTTCTGTTGGTTGATATTTATTTTTGTACTGTTGCACACAGGGATTTTTTGCTAACTCTAGAGGCACCATTTTGTGCCTTAAGTTTATGGTCTGTATAAACCTATCTGTGTATGGAGCATGGGGTTTTCCCACATCGCTCTCCATTTTTGTAACCCCTTTTGATCCCTAGGAAGACAGTTCTCAGGGAGAATAGCTGTGCAGGTTGGGTAGCTGGAGAGAGGAGGGTCAAGGGGAAGAAATGGCTTCTCCTCCCTCTTTTGGAAATGTACCTCTGCTGAGGGGAGGGAGCAGTTTCATTCCCTTGTCCCTCTTTTTTCCAGTGCCATTACTCATGCAGATAGTCCTGTGGGCAGGTCCTGCAACCCTGGAAAGGAGCTTTCTGAAAGAGCTGTGGGAATAGAGAGGAATGCACTGTACAGCAATCAAAATGCAATTTCCCTTGACCATATTGAGTATTTACAGGAGAAGAGCACTTACATGAGCAGCTGGGATTGGAAAATATTAGATGAGATGTGGCCTAAACAGACTGGGCAAAGGACAAGATGCAGAAGGGGCCAAAACACTGACCTTGTGGTTGCTCCTCCCCAAACACGAATCCAAATCCTGTGTTCAGGGATGCTTTCTTCCATGTCAGTAAAAACCTTCTGCATTCAAAATAAGTTATGCAAATCAATGCAGTTTATGCAAATTTGCTATTGCATAAAAAAAATTGTATACTTAAACATTCAGTGGAGATTTTGTAAGGTAAGGATTACTACGCTGATCAGAGTGTTGGGGCGGCACATGCCTAGAATAGCTGTGTGTGGCTAGAAACTGAGGAAGCTTTAAGTAGCCATGGAACCTAACTTTCAGAAGTTCCATTCCCTACACCATTTGTGAGTGTTGGTTGAAATCTGATATGCAGTGGAGAATGGGGAGCAGTATTGATTTCAAAAAGCCTTTGTTAATTGCTCACACAAAGAAACTTGCTCCCTTTTGTATTGTAGATTTACAGGAACCTCCGCCATGCTGTGATCAACATGTACCAGAGAGAAGGGCTGCTGACCTTTTATAGGGGTCTCAGCCCAACCATCATTGCAATTATCCCCTATGCTGGCCTCCAGTTTTCCTTATATAACTTCCTGATGAGACTGTATGAATGGATTGTTCCAGGATCAAAAGCAGGTTAGTCTTTGGTGCAGCAGTTGTAGAGAGAAGTGATAGGGGAACTCTGTCCTACTATAGAACAACTTGACAAAAGTAGTTTCAGGCAGGCTGTGTAAATAACTAATAACAGTACAGATGGATGCTTTAACAATTCATTCTTTTCTTTTCCTGTACCGCCCAGTCTTTCCAAGTATTGTGATATCTTTTTTGATTACTGGTCATTCTCTTTGAGTAACAGTGAAGTACAGATGTCAAGCCACAACAAAATGCTCTGTGTATTTTTAGAGTGTCCAAGGGTGGCCACAATGACACAAAGTTTGCCATGCTCAGGCAAGCATAGAACAACTTGGGCCCACCTTTCCAGTCAACCTCAAGGCTGTAAGACTGTGGCAACTCTCTGACAGCCCTGAGAAGGGCTGGAAAGGTAGCACCAGTCCCACATTTCTAGCAATCCATAGAGATGAGAAAACACTAAAAGGGGTTTATCCTTCACTGTCATCTGACAATGCTCAGATAGTGCTTTAGCTTGGGAGGAAGGTTAACCCTGCAAGTATTTTTTTTTTAACTTTTAAAGATTTTTCTGCAAAAATCACATGCCCTTCCCTTTGAGAAAAAATCCTCCCTTCCCATCTTCTCTGCTTTTCAGGCAACGTTAAAAATTTTGTGTGCGGCAGTTGTGCTGGAGTCATCAGCAAAACCCTCACTTATCCTTTTGACCTGTTCAAGAAGCGACTGCAGGTGGGAGGATTTGAGCAAGCCCGGGCAACATTTGGGCAGGTGAGAGATGGTTCAAATTGCATGTAGCCTTTCTTTCCTTCTGCCTCCCAATTCAGTTCGAGAATGTAAATTAATTCCTAATATAAGCAAAAGATAAACCAGCATCAGCAATAAAAAGATAACCTGTAACGACATCCCCTGTGAACCATTCTGTGATATTTGTGCAAAGTTTTTTTTCCTTCCCACCACTCATTTATTTATTTAAATATATTTATCCTAGTTGTCTTCCACACTGTGGAGTCAAATGCACAAAAATAAAAAAATCAAACAGAAATACACAACCAATCAGAAACCCTGTCAAATTTAAAACTGGTGA
This sequence comes from Gekko gecko, assembly GCA_029375565.1. Classification (NCBI taxonomy): domain Eukaryota; kingdom Metazoa; phylum Chordata; class Lepidosauria; order Squamata; family Gekkonidae; genus Gekko; species Gekko gecko. The sequence continues at coordinate 223,406,269 of JAPDNY010000002.1, forward strand.
TAATCCACAAAGACATCCTGGCTGGTGCTGGTTCTGCTGACACGGTTCACACAGGACTGTGGGCTAAAAGCCAAAGGCCAGCAGCCCTTTGGCTCTTGCCCTTTGGCCAAATCCAGACTTTACCTTACAGACTTTGTTCTAGTGAATTCTCAAGCCACATCTTATTCAGCTGGCTCATATGTTGCCAGTTCCCTCCCTTGCTTGTTTGACACTATAAAATGGAAGATGCCAGAGAGGAAAAAGGTGCGTGGTTCATCTTCAGTCTTCTATGTAGTCCCATATTGGGACTGTGCTTGCGTAAGCCAGCCATCAGGGGCTCTCTTAACAGCTACTTTAGAATTTTTCCACTCATGTTGAAACTTTATTCCATTTTGGGGTAGCGATGGTAAAATCCAATTTTCTCTTAATGGATCTTTTCAATGAGTTGGGTGTTGATTCCAAGTTGAGAGCTTGTAGGAGTAAATGGCCACTTTCAATATCTGAAGCCGTAAGAATAGATCCCTGGTGTGAAACAGTTATACTACTGGAAGGAGACAAGTGGAATCTGATGTTAGCCTTATTCAGTTTAGAGGAGGTAGGCTTTAAAGCATGCCTTTTGCTGAGGGCTTCTGGTGTCAGGTCTGATAGAACTAAAACTTGAACGTCTTTAAATAATAAAAAACTGTGATGTCCCGGGGGCCTTTGAATTGTGGGTGGTTAAGTGATCCAAGCTGAGATGCCTTGAGAATAGTTGGAGCTATCTTCTCTTCCAAGTTTAAGGCTGATGTTAACCAAGTTGATAAAAAAATAACAATATCCATAGTCACTTCTTCACCTTCGGGAATGCCTCTAAATTTCAGGCGGTGCTGCCGGAGGGTATTTTCAAGTTGTGTAATCTTATCTCTTGTGCAAAGATTTCATGCTGCAAATGTTTAACATCTTCCTGGGCAAAGAGAACTGTCTCCATTGCTGCTTCTGCTGTACCTGCCACTTTATGCAGTGCAGTCCCAATTTCATCCAAACTCTCAGAAAGTGGTGATAACATACCATTGATTTTTCTCTCAAAAGAACAAAAAGAGTGCATTAAATCTTGTTTTGTAATCCCCGGAGCTTTCCCGTTGTCTTCAGTAGCCATCTTGGATTCGTCACCTGAGGGGTATGGTGAGGAGGCCTTAGTGGTGTTTGCCGAAAAAAAGGGCTTCAAAGATTGTTGCATTGAAGTATTTGCTGCCGTTTTACTTCCCCCAGATTTACCCATACCTCTTAAAGTGAAAAAGTAAGTAAAGTGGCAAGGAGCACATAGGGAGATAGGAGGGGAGCATGGAGCACCAAGTTAGGCGTCCACCGCCATTGCCCTCAACGCCACACCCCCTGGTCAAAACAATGGTATACTCAGTAGTAATGTAGGGCTGCGAGAGTTGGACCATAAGGAAGGCCAAGTGCCAAAGAATAGATGCTTTCGAATTATGGTGCTGGAGGAGACTCTTGAAGATCAAATCAGTCAATCCTAAAAGAAACCAACCCTGACTGTTCCCTGGAAGGCCAGATACTGAAGGCCAAATACTTTGGCCACCAAATGAGAAGGGAGCACTTTCCCTGATGCTGGGAAAGACTGAAGGTAAAAGAAGGGGGCAGCAAAGGATGAGATGGTTAGACCCATGCAACGAACATGAAATTAAGCAAACTCCGGAGGATGGCAGAAGACAGGAGGGCCTGGCATAATGTGGTCTGTGGGGTTGTGAAGAGTCAGACTCGACTGTGCGACTGAACAATGACATAAACAGGCAGGTCTGCCATGCCCTCTGGAACTTCGGCCACATTCTACACAGGTATAGGAAGCATCAGCGGCATTCCAGAGCAGCACCCCTTTGGAGGACATCTGCTGAGCAGCGACTTGGTCATCGTAAGACACCTTTGCCAAGCACTATTCTGTGGACCTGAATATGAGAAGAGATTTAGCAGTTGGCAGAGCCATGCGCACTCATTGTTCCACTGAAACTCACTCCACCTCCAAGGTAAGGAGCTTTATATTCTCCCAATATGGGACTGCACAGAAGACTGAAGATGAAAACAGTGTTGCACTTAACTGTAACTGTTGTTCATCGAGGTGTCTTCTCTGAAAGCAAACATTCCCTCCCTTCTGCCCCGCTGTGAGTTTCATAGGACACAGTGATGTTCATGATGCTCACAGTGGCTCAGGAGGACTGAGGGAGAGGGGGGAGTTCCACCCTGTAGAGCATGTGGCTGTTGGGTGGGAAAACAGCCTCTAGGAGCTCTGCAGGGGAGGGGCTTCCCTGGGGTGGAAAAATTCTAAGGTAGCGGTAAGAGAGTCTCCTGTGGCTGACCTGTGCATGTGCAGTCCCAATGTGTGCCTCCACAGAAGATACCTCGATGAAAAACAGTTACAGGTAAGTGTAACACTGTTTCTTTAAGAACTGTGGCTTGGGTCCCCTCTGCTCACCACAGCCCTTACAGGGACTGCAAATGCAACAGTAGCACAACTATCTGAGGTCTGGGGGTGAGCGTTTCTTTCAAGTTTGTAACACACCAGTGAACACATGGAACTGCTTTATACTGAATCAAACCACTGATCCATCAAAGTTAGTATTGTCTGTTCAGATGACTCTGTGGCTCTGAGGTCTTTCATATCAGCTACAACCTGATTCTTGTTGGAGATGCCAGGAACTGAACCTGGGGCCTTCCATATGCCAAGCAGATGCTCTACCAACCAACTGAGCTAACCCCCCCCCAAGCATGGAGAGGAAAGAAGTGGTTTGGGCTTGCTACAATCTCCCATTTTCTATTTTTGGGTTGTAATTTTCCTTGTTTAAAATTGTTCTATAAAGCAAACAGGTTTGAGTGCTAGTATCACTACAAGCTGCTCTAAGCAAAGAAGTAAGATTTTCCTGCTGGAAAGATCGTTCTGTACCTGCAGAGCTGAAAAGTGGCACAGTTTCTTGCATGTGCCCAGTAGGGTGTTTTAAAGATTAATTTCTCAACCCCATTCTCCCCACCCCTGCTACCAGCTCTTTTGTAGGTGTTGTGCTTGCACTGGATGAAAGCAATTGAAGATACCTAACCTGCCTATTTGTCTTCTTACTCCTATTCAGGGAGAGGCTAGGGCTCCTGAGAGCAAAGAGAGGCCATTTAGCCATTTTCCCTTGGTAGACATGCCTGCACATGACTTCCTACAGTGGCTGGATTTGTGTTGTTGCTCCCTTTTCTCTCCAGGTGCGGACGTACAGCGGTTTGATGGACTGTGCCCGACAGATTGCGCAGGATGAGGGAGCCAGTGGATTCTACAAGGGCCTCTCCCCAAGCCTGTTGAAGGCTGCATTCTCAACAGGCTTCACCTTTTTCTGGTATGAGCTCTTCTGCCGCCTGATGCATATGCTGAAGGAGGCAAACAGCTCTAAGAGGGAGGAAGACTGACATAAGCTCCTGTCTGCAGCTGACATTGCTGATTGTAGTGGGGAGCGGGGGGGGGGGCAGGGGCGGAGTGCCAAATGGAGTGAGGTGTCTCTTTGCCACAGCCCAAAACACATATTAAGGATAGGTTTGGGCCAAACCAAGAGAACTGGCCCCCCTCCACAGCTGCTGTCGGGGGTGTTGCAGACAATCGTTTCCACTTGCAGCAGAGATTGCTGCCTGTCTCAGCTCTCGTGTAAGAAGCACTACTTAATTCTAGGGAAAGGGTTTTTTTAAAAAAACAACAACACAGCTCTTGGAACTGTCAAAATCCTGATTTGATGAAGAACAAAGAACGTTCTTGTCCTGTTTGCAAAGCTCTCTGCTGTTTCTGCCTTGTCACAACTAGGCTGTACTGTTTGCTTTGCCATGCTGGCATCCCACTTTAACTCTCCAGGGACACAATCCTTCCTCCCATCATCAAAGAATCACACCTATGCAAGTGACTTAATTGCTGGCCAGTGTTCCTTAGCACTGCAAATCTGCAGTGTTTACAGTAAGCCAGAGTGTCTTTGTTTCTTGCTTCTCAGCATTCTTAAGTATAAGGGGCTGTCTACCTGTTGGATAGCTGTGTCTTGCTTCTTGTTGGTAGTTTTATAGGCCATCATGATGTCACTGTGTTTCGCTAGCAGACAAGCAGGCCCCCCCCTTTTTTAAAAAAAAGCATGCTCCGTAAGGAAAGAGAGTACCACAGAAATGTCCCTGATGCTTCCAGATGGCAGTGTTAAAGAAGAGTGGGTGTGCAACCACTGCATATAGCCACTGTGTCAGTGGTGCCTTTGGTGCTAGTGTTCTCCTTTTCTCCCACATACACACCTCTCATTGTCTAGCCAAACTTCAAGTGGCAGGAAACATGCACCCGCAACAGTCACACAAGGTGCTCACATTTTAAAGGTATTGGCTTTTATGGTCCTATTTTTTCCCCAATTAAAATTTATATTATGCACACAAAAAATTAGTTAAGAACATTGCAGATTACGTACATAGGGGAAAAGAGGTCTTAGTGCATACAGATTTTCCAATTAAATTACAAAACAGTTTTAGTTGAGAATATTCAGATATGTCTCTGATATGCAAATAACAAAAGAAAAATAACATTATTCAACAAACTCCTTAAGTGCTTACAAATTCAGCAACTCTTTATGTAATTGGTTTGATGGCAAAATATTGTTAGAAGCTAAGAATTCCATTGCTGGGAGCCATATTCCTGCAAAGTTTGTTATATACCTATTTTTAATGTTTCCTTGGTGCACATACACATTTCTTCATACCATGACAAAGGTCTGTGGCACCATCTCACAGCTGAAATCCCAATTCCTGTGCTTTGTCACCCATAGCACTTCTGCTTTTCTATTTATTTGCAATAGATGATGGCACTCTCTTGGAGGGCCACTGTAGGCAGAGTTCCACCCTTTTAATCCCATTGAAGGGTGCAAGTCAGTTTAAGATGGTACTGTTAGTTCCTAACTGCCACACAAGGCTGAAGGAAACATATGTAGGTGCGCACATGTTGCAAATTTTCATGGGTCTTTTTAGTACATTTTTAAGTCTCTGAAACAATTGTATTCCCTTGGCAGATTGTCTTGGGTCACAGAAGAGTATGTCTTCAAACTAACCATGAGTTAAAATCAATTAAATCACATTTTGCAAGCAAAGGGCTAGAATGCACACTTCTGTTCTGTTGAACCAAGAAAATCTGCCAGGAAACTAGTGTGAATGGTCAACAACATCTCTGGGACACAAGGGTATTGAAGGACTGTTCCTGTGTTCCTGGAGGAGAGAGTCCCAGTTCCAGCCCACTGATGGCTGTGCTCAGCTGCAGCAGGTGGTTTTCAATGAAGTGTAGGTAGCAGCAGAGCATTTAGGGGTGCATGCATGCTGTGAGGTTCTGTCCTGATACACAGGATGCGTCTGTGCTAATTCATATTGCCTGCTTTAGAAGCTAGAAGCTGTGGTTCTGTTCCTCATTTCAATCTATGGCAAGTGGCACTTGACATTATAGTATAGATGGTTATGTGCACTGCTAGAGCATGTTTGGGAAAGTAGAAGAATTGAGTCTCCTGCACCTTCACAAGCTGAGATGATCAAGCTGGGGATCTCATGCAAACCACCCAGCTCTTCCACTAGGCAAGTGGATTCTCCTTTTCCTCCAGCAGTCTTGTCTCACAAAGATGCAGCACATGTTCAGCCACACAGTCACACAGGAGGAAAATGGACTGGGAATGTGCTCATGGTCCCTTCTGCTACAACATGAATCCAGGTGTGAGCAAGGCCTCTAGAGAGAAGAGGGGGAAGACCACAAGAGAGTTTAAGAAGTTAAAAGCAAGACTGCTTAGTTCCACTATTATGTGAAAGGTATTCTTACACATTTTTCCCAGAGCAAGCAGGATAGGTTTCTCAGATTTCACATCTGAGCAGTACATTTGGAGCCATGTCACTTAGGAACAAAGAAAGTAGAATCAGAAAAGATCCTTCTGGTTGCCTTGTATGCTGTACCTGAAGAACAGTGTGGCTTTTATTTGACTGGCGCATGTGATAAGTTTTGTGAGAGTCACATTCCTTCTCCTGAGTGTTGTTGGAAGAGAGTTGACCTTTATAACCCTTGATTTGCTGAGAACAAAAGCTGTTTGTAGTTCTGAAATGTTTACTTTGGACCAGCTAGTTCTCCATCTCTCTCTCTCACTACCCAGGCATTGTTTGCTATTTGGCCTTCAAAATTGACAAATTGATTCTCTTTCATAGCAGTCATTCAGGGCAGAAATACACGTTGTGTGGCAAACAAAGGAATCCTAAACCCATGTTGATTTGTAGTGCTCATGTTAGATGGGGGGAAATTGTGGTGAAAATGGAGGATGCAGGAAAGGTTAAGCACACACATGCTCATATTAGCATAGGATATCCTTGCATCCTTACACATTCATGTTTACTTGGGCTAACCTGGTATGGGAGGATTCATTTTTCTTCTGCATAAATGTGTAGTTCTGCTGTCAGAGCGGCTTCAGATGTTACTGAAGGACTAAAACCAGCCAAAAACGCAAGTGGTTTTCCATTCATCTGGTGGCACTTCTTGTAATAGAGGAACTTACACATTTTTTCCCATGGTCAGAAGCATAAACTCCCAAGGTTGCACCTGCTGCCATGGTCAAATGCATATGCTGTCTTTGCATCAGAAATTTGCACTTCTAACCACACAACACTTCTTCAATAATACCGCAAGCTTCTTTTGGTGACAGTAGCCTCATGTGAATATGAGGGCTCTATCAACATGTTACCCTCTACAGTTCATCCTCCAGACCTTTTAGTCCTGTAGGTTTATTTTGCTGTCATGCCATCCCCTTGTCAAGGTGTGCTTTCCTAAGCATTGCCATGGATTCCAGCAGTTTTGCTGAATGTCTTGGTATCAATAGCCACCCCCACTCATCCCCAAAACATCTGAAACAAGTTTTTAGGCACCGGTAATGCTGAGAGTTCTGCTCCAATATCTGTAATAGATCTAGGGTCGATATGTTTTTTCCAGTTGCTTTTATTATTTGAGTTGCCCAGCTAAGACTCTGCGTCTCCACATGCTTAGTCCAAGAAATAAATGTTTCAGGATCCATTACTATGAGATGGTTTTGTTTTTCAACTCCCATTGTTACATCAGCACATGACCCATTACAGCATTTGTTTTCTGTAATATAAACTGACCTTTAAGTGCAGCATTCTTTTAAGGCTTTGGACCATTCCCCATTTTTCATCCTATATGGAACGTGCTTCTTTTGGAAGAAATATATTAAATATATTTAACATAAATCTTACTGGTGATTAGTGTTTTTTCAGCTGTTGTGCTTTGTCCTGAGAAATGACAGAAAGACATCTTGGAATTTGCCGTTTTCCTTCCCATTACAAAAAAGCAAGGGTCTAAAAAGGATCAAATGTCCAGAAGAGAGAAACTGATAATATACACATAATTCATAATCTTCATAATCAGCACCATATGTGTGAGCTTTGTATTTGAGGATCCATTAACAAATACAAAATGTTCTGTGTAAAGTAGTGTTCGCTCACCTGTATTTTAGGGGTGGCTGTAGAAGGTTGCCAGCTAATCAGAAAAGGGGTCTGGCCTGCTCTTGTGCTTTTAAAAGCTGTCTAATTTGCATCGATCAGGTGAAGATTAATGTCAGCAGCTAATGTCTGCTCATCATGAAGCAGGATGCACTTGTGAAGTTGGCAATCCTGCTGGATGATAAGCAGAATACTTACCAAATGTTTTTAGCTAGATACCATTGTGAATAGGATATAGCCCCCACACCTTCTGGCTGTATTTTATTGGTTCTGTAGTTCAGAGTCCAGCTCACAAGGGGGCACTGTTCCCGCACACAGCAAGGCAGAGGATGCTCCCTTTTTTCAGTGGTGGTGTCTAATGAGATCAGCATAAGCTTGGTCAATCCAGGAGACAGGAAAGGACTATTAAAATAAAAGATGACTGACCTAACTGGTGCAGACAGAGGGCTGGGTACAGTTTTCTCAAAAACAAGAGCAAAGTACAGTACAGGAAGGCAGGGTTAGTACTGTTAGGAAAGTGCCCATAGGGCTTCTATGAAAGGACTTGAGCTTCTAACAGTAAGCTGTCATTAAAGAGAAACAGAGACTAGTACATGGCATGGATTTGTTCTGACACTTGAAGGATCATCCATTGTTTCTCAGTGTGTATAACAGAGAAACACAGTGCTTGCCGCTGAAGCTAATGTGGGAGTGGACTACTGTTTTTTGCAAAAGTAAGTGTGAATACAACCTGTTTCAATTGTCTGACTATTTTAATCATCTGAAGCTTCCTCTGAAGACAAGGCATCAGTCCCCCTACCCTAACTGGCAGGGGCTCACCTGGGATTGAACTAGAGGCCTTTTGCAAGAGCTATTACCGCTACCCAATTCCTTCCATTGTCAGCCCTTGTAGAATATTCATCTCCAAAGGAGACTTGAATGTGTCCTGGAGTTGTGAATTCCACCATGCAGTTGCTCCCAGTAGTCACCAGTAGGCCTGTCCCAGGAGTGTCTTACAGCTTCAGCACCTGCTCCAGAGCATGGTCACCTGCCTTCTAGTTGTGACAAAGGAGGGGTTAAAATGAAGCAAAGATATGATGGGGTGAGGTTTTTAAAGGCTTATTAAAAATGGCCTACTTTGGCAGGTCCCAGGATAGCATGGCAACACTTAAATGCTTAGTAGGGAATGCTTGGATCCCTGCCTCTATAAATACGGAGTGGGGGGGAGGGGTGTTGTGGATGTAATATTTACCAAACTGAATGGAAAATCTTGTCATATTTGGTCATAAGATACAGTGACTTTCTGTATGTGGTGTGCTTCCCTTCCATCTGCACTGACTTCTGTAATTTATGTGTAGTTAATGTTTTCCTAATAAGGATGGTATCAATTAATTCTATCTAAATCCATGTGATTTAAGTTCTCTCCATTTGGTCCCTGATTGGTCATTGTTGGAAGGTCCTGGAATGAAGTAGTGTTGTGATTCAGGAAGAGTAGATTAAAACTTTCATTCATACAGTGCTTATTTTCAGAGTTACCTGTTAGGGATGCCAACTTCCAGGTGGGCCCTGGGGAATTGCATCTCATCTCCAAACTATAGAGATCAGTTTCCCTGGAGAAAATGGATGCTTTGGAGGGTGGACTCTGTGGCCTTGTACCCAGCTGAGGTCCCTCCCCTCCCCAGGCTCCACCCCCAAATCTCCAGGAGTTTCCCAACCTGGATCTGACCACCTTACTTCACATCCCTCACTGGTGGCCAAGGGCAACCTGTGTATCCGCAAACTCAGTGGTTCTACACAGAGTAACCATTATTATATACAACTAAATGTGCCTGGTTAGAGCAGTAAAAATCATCAATACAATATAAAGAGTGCTCAGACATAAGCTTTTGTAGACTAGAGCCCACTTGTTCAGATACAATTTTTACGCAAGCTTATGCTGGAATAAATCTTCAGGATGCAGCAAGACTCTTTGTTTTTGCTGCAGTGGGCTGAATAGGGGCTATCTCTAGGGCTGCCAGCAACTTAGAGGGGGGAAATGCCCTGTTCTTTTCACAGAGGCTTCATGGGATGTTATTTACCACGTGATTTATTTATTTTTTTACTCCCATTCCATGAAAACCTTCAGCTGCCCATTTCCACGTATTAAGCCTCTGTTAACGAGCCAAGACAGGCTGTTGACAAACTTAACTACTGATCAGGAATGATATCTCACCTTGGTGAGAAACATCCTCCCTCCGTTGAAACCTGAAATGGCGCTCCTGGAACGAAGAACTTGGTCCTCCTGAAAAGAGAGGTTTAATGTGGTTTCATTGCGTTCGTGCGAACGCCAGCAAGGGTGGGGAGAGATTCGAGGACTCTTCGTCCGGCAGGTGCCGCTGTTGCCGCTGCACTGTCACAATCTGCCCTCCCCCTTTCTGTTGGGCTTGCTAGGAAATGACCTAAGAGGAAACCCTCTGGGTTTGAAGGCCATGGAAAGAATCCGTCTTTCGGGAGTTGCTGCCAGACACCAGAGAGGTTGAAAAGTAAGAGCAGCGGCCGGGGGATTTGCCGGCTCGGCCCAGCTGGGCGCTTTTCTTGGCGGCTGGACGCATAGACGAAGGATGCCCATTTTGCATCTGCACTCCATGCTCGAGCTGCTGCCCTTCCTGCTTCTGCTGCTGCTGTTCTTGGCTGTGGCCTTCTTCCTGATCTACCTCCAACGACCCGACCCAGAAACCAAAAAGAATTAATGAGGGCCGGTTGGGGAGGGGCTGGGAGCTGCTATTCTCTCCCAGCTAAAAATGCAGGTGCTCCAGTCCTAAGAGAGGGGGGGAGGAAGGCGAAGACCCAGAAACAGGTTGGTGATACTTCGTGGTGGGGTGTACACCTCTGGTCCTTTTGCAGGGCTACACTAGACAATTTCAGAAGCAAACTTGCGGCTCTGAAGTGGGTGGAGCCATTTCTGTACTGACTTGACTTGGCTTTCCTTGGATTTAAAACAAACTCATTTTTTCCACCTATGGCGCACTGAGATATGGAGATGTGGCAGCATATTCAAACAACTAGTCTTTGGCATGTTGTGGCCACACAAGGCCCCTTCCCACCCACAGGCCTCTTTGCATCTGTGTCAGCTGACAGTGGGTTACACACTGGGTTATCTAAACTATGCACTCCTCTCCTTATATGTACATGGAACATGCACAGGTCCATTGAACTTTGGCAGTCCTCTCTCAGAAAAGGTGATTGGGAACATCAAGGGTCTGTGAATATGGAGACACCTTATATGTGTGGTGAGGGGTGTACACAAGGCATGAGTGCTCTACTGGACGTACAGGATTTTTGGCCAGTAGTAGTATAAACATATTGAATCTACCACATGTAACAAGAATGGTAAAGTCAAAGCCACTCCAAGGGTAAGAGCAAATTGTATGAAGGCCAGTGCTGAGGTCCTGAGTCATACCGTTGGTTCACCAATAAACAGGAAGCTGCTGACATGCCTCTGATCACCCCACTCTTTGACCAGAGCATGATACAAGTGAAAAACTAGTTGATGTGCATGCTAGAGGAACTATATAATCACCTCTGCACGTGGTGAGAATAACCACATGCAGAAGTCATTGTTTTCATTGCCTCTAAAACCTTGATAACAATTCTCTTCTTCACACAGTGGATGTCATTCAGTATGCACTCAGGTGCATGACTACTCTAGTGTGCACAGAAACAAGATGGATCCAAAGGGCAGTTCAGAACTCACTGGGTTGTTATGTATGTTTCTCTTTTCAGTAAGTGGAGGCAGTTGCCACTCCCTACCAAGTTTTCACGTTATCTTGTCACTGAACATCAGGAGCACCTATATCTTTGGCCAGTTTTGTGTCTGCAGCGATAGCCTACTCTGACAATAAAATGGCAAGCTAACTTTTGGAAAGCCCAAACAGAACTTTTGTTTGTATGAGTGAGCTTATCATAGTGTAACCATTACTGGATCTTTTCCTGTGAACTAGAAGTCTGAAACAGGACTTTCTAGTTCCCAAAGAAGAAGGGGCAGACTTGTATTAGTTGTTCTGATGAGTACACTATTTGTGTGAGCAGGATTTGTGTGTGTGTGTGTGTGTGTTTGTAAAAGCCAGCTGCAGGCACATCCTTGGAAACAAACCATGCCAAGCACTTTAAAAAGAAGCCTGTTTGCATTGTATTTATGACACCATTATAGCTATTGTAAAACACAAAAATGATAGATAACATATCCTTATCAAGTACTTTTCAAAAATGCCTTCTGGGGTTTTAACACTGAAAGATGCAAGAGCAGCTGTTTGGATCGTCTTCCTACCACCCTCTACTAATATATGCACGCCCTTCTATACCCAAAATGGTGCCATTAGACTGTGTTGTTTACATCATTTACATGCTGTATTATTGAAACTGGGGGTGGGGGTCAGGGATTGTTGTGAGGATGAGGGTACGTCAGGCAGTAGTGGAGATGTAGATGAAATGCCTGAGAAACAGCTTTACTGAAGGTGGTGGGAAGTTCTTAAGGAATCTGCTAGAGGAGAAATGTTTTGGTCAATGGAGAGGAGGAGGCCTTTTCAGGCATTTCAGAAAACACAATAATACAGGAATGGGGACAGTAACATGTGAACTTCATTGTGGGTAACGAGACGGGACCATGAGATAAACCTGGAGGCTGAAAGGTGGAGAAGCATGGAAGCTTGAAGAGAGAGGTCAAGGCCTCTTGAGTTGGAAGGAGCTAATTGGGAACCCAGTGGGGTTTTTCCTCTTGAGCTTGTCCATTTGAATGGATCCCAGATTATTTGATTCCCCACCCTGCCCCCAGAATGATGTCTTGTTTCAGCACCCGGCAGTTGTCTGCCTGCAGCATAAGCACATGTCATAGCCAGTGAATTCTGATGAGTGAGCAATGTGTTTGCTTATTTGTCGATTCATTGTTTAGAAGCTGGGCAATAAGCGTTTGGGCCTGGAATTGAACAGGGCGGGTAGGTAAGGCTGGATGTTTTTAATGCAAAATAGAAATATCCCTCTCCCTCCCTCCATCCCACCCACCCACTCACCCAAAAACCCCACTCATGAAAACAGAATGCATGATACAGTGTGAAGTCTTGAATCAGAAGGATCTGGCAGGGGGAGATAAAATTATAGCTGTGGTTGAAAAGATTTCATATCAACATTGTACTAATTTTCAGAGGCTCAATTGCATTGTTGTCCCTCTCATATGATTGGCACTTGTTTCCTGCTCCAGACTGTCTGAAATCTAGTTCAAACTCCTTTCTTGTCTGACTAATCTGTATCTGACCTCTTTTCTCTCCACAGTTTGCCACTCTCTGCTGCTTTCCTGATCTCACACCACTGAAGCAGAGCAAGAGATGGGAGACACGGGCAAAGAAGACTATAAAATACACTCATTTGATGTAGAGATTCAGCAGATACTGAAAACAGCCCTCAAAGGTTGGCACCTCTGTATTTCTCCTTGTCCTTTTCCCTTGCAGAAATCAACATGATTGAGTTTGAAAACTGCTGAACTGGAAACTTTTAGAGACCTATTACCATTATGCATTTTAATTTGAAACTAGTTACAAGGGTGTTAAACATACAGTCCATGGGCTGGAACCAGCCCATCCAGGGTGCTTATCTAGCCTCTGAGCAACTGTTGCTGTTCTCGTCCTGTGAGGGAAAAGGCGTTGTGGGAGGACAAAAAGCACCCCTTGGAGGGTTTGGAAACGGGCTCTATGTCAGGCCCTCCCCTCAGCCCTGCTGCTTCCGTGGGAAACGCAGGAGGGATGAGAACTGGGGGTGGGTGGGGGGAATCTGGGAGAGCTAGGCCTTTGTGGGTTCCCCAGAAAACCAACTACTTTTGCTGCTAGGAATCAGTTGCTTAATCGGGTTTGCCTGTGTCCTTTATAAAGTTTATATCTCCAGTAACTGGCATTACATTTTATGGCACGCATGGCCCAGCCCAACAAACTGACACTTATGTCAGATCTGGTCCTCGTAATAAATGAGTTTGACACCTCTAACAGTTACCATTTCTCCCCTTTCCCCCCCAAAAAAGAAAAAACAACCCTAGGAATTCTGTTTTCATCATGATTCCAAACATACTTTGTTTGGATTCCAGACCACTTTATAGGACTATAGCTTCTGGATCAGATTTGAGAATTAATGGTCTTCCTTGCAGAAAAACTATGATGAGGAAAGGTTTGTTGGAGCAGTCCATGGAATGTCAATAAACTAAGCAGCCAGAAAATATTAAGGAATTCAGTAATAAAGGACACATTAACTGCACTATTTTAGATGTTCAAAAATATGTCAGTGTTATTTTTCCCACTCACTATTAATAGTGTTGCATCATTTTGTGTAGACCCCAGCAGTGTGGACCTGGAGAAAGTGGCCAATGTAATTGTGGACCAGTCCCTCAAAGACTGTGTGTTCAGCAAAGAGGCCGGGCGTATTTGCTATACCATCATTCAGGTGGGAAACTGAGGGTCCATGTTTCGCATCATTCATTCATTCATTCATTCATTCATTCATTCATTCATTCATTCATTCATATTGTAAACACTTACAGAATATGTTTCTTAAAACCAGTGGTGTACAACATTAAAAATGGAATTGGCAATTTGTTCTGCACTGTCAACCATGAGCAATAATCCAGTTTGTGCATACTGCATACTGCTTTCATTAATTTGGCTGTCAATAGTAAAAAGTAAATCATATCTCAACATGAGAAGTCAGCTGAACAACCCCAGTCTTGCTATTCTCAAATCTGCAAAAATGTTAATGTGGACTCATAAAAACATGAGGCAGGATCAGAAAACATGAGATTTGGAAAACAAAAGAAATTTAAAGCCCCCTTTTATTGGGTTAAATGTAAAAAAAATATATCATTTGCCTTGGAAGCCCAGAAGCTTTATGCAGTATCCCCTATTCTCTGTGTATCTTAGTTAAGGGGAAATGCTGTTCAAACAAATTACAAAGATGATCTGACTCAAATGGTAATAAGAGAAAGAAATTTCACTTACAAAAATAGAACCACATCTTACATGACATATTCACTTTGGTATGTATAACTAATTGTGAACGGATTAACTGCAAAAAGGTTAACTTGCTACAGCTCCAAGCCCAGGTGAGAGAGAAAAGAAGAGAGGCCCTATATAAGATGACAGCAGAAGGCAAGCAAGGGCCAAAGAGGCTCAGCATCTAACTGATTAGGAGGTGGGGCCAAATGCCAAGTGTACCTGAGTGAGAGAATTCTCTTAACTCTTTCCCTCCCAGATCCTCTTGCATGCAGAGTTACAATATCCAACACTTTTTATTTGCCTTCTTATTACGGGATCTTTCCCCCATGATGCCATCTCATGCCATCTCACATGTGAGCCAATTTGGTGTTGTGGTTAAGAGCAGTGGACTCTAATCTGGAGAACCGGGTTTGATTCCACCCTCCTCACATGTAGCCAGCTGGGTGACCTTGAGTCAGTCACAGTTCTCTCAGAGCTCCCTCAGCCCCGCCTACCTCACAGGGTGTCTGTTGTGGGGAGAGGAAGGGAAGGTGATTGTAAGCCACTCCGAGACTTCTTCGGGTAGTTAAGGGCAGGGTTTAAAACCAACTCTTCTTCTTCATCCTCTTTTCAAAATTATTTTCACTCATGAGTACTCTAAAATGAGTTTGTAGTCATCTTAACTATTCTGAAAGCATTTATTTCAAAAATTCCCTTTTCCTTTGTTTCTTCTCTTTGGATTTTATACCTTGCTTTCTCCCAAAGCAGTTTACAATATCTTTCTCCCCTCTTCCGATTTTATCCTCACAACAACCTGTGAAATAGGTTGGGCTCAGAGTGTGGCCCAAAGTCATCCAGTGAGCTTTTAGAGCAGAATGGAGATTTGAACCTGAGTCTCCCAGATCAACACTCCAACCACTGCACCACACTGGCTCTCCCTCTGTTTTATATTTCCAGGATGATTGATGGAGTTGGGGCAGATGGGAGGGGGCTGGAAGAGAATGAAGTTTTGTTTTCACTAAAAAAAATAAACCTAAAAGGAGCCTTAAGGTTGCATTAAAGCATTCTGGAAGTGCTTGCTGTTCATCTTGGCGTTGCCACCAGCCATGATTCCTTTCCTGCAGATGGCACTTAGCACGGTATGCCCCGGTGATCATTCTGGGTATCCAGCCCAGCTTACTAGATAGGAGATGAATCTGTCCCTTCAACAATAGCCCAGACTTGGTGAGCAAAACCCATTCATGGCCCATCTTCAGTTTTGCCTCCCTCTAAACTTTATACCCCTAGAGGCTCCTGTTTCATGCCACATCCTTTTTCCGAACAGTGATAGGGCTTGAGTAATGAGAGGGATAACACAGGCAGTTAGATGTACGCATTTATTTATTTCATTCATACCCTGCCTTTCTCCCCAGTTGGGATGCAAAGCAGCTTATATCATTCTCCTCTCCATTTTATTCTCACAACAGCCCTGTGAAGTAGGTTAGGCCAAGTGTGTTGTGACTGGCCCAAGGTCACCCAGCAAGTTTCCATGGCAGAGTGGGGATTTGAACCTTGGTCCCCCCAGATCCTATTCTGATGCTGTACCCCTGGTACCACACCAGCCGACCATCTGGGATCCACATCTTTGTTACAGGCAGAAAACAAGCAGGTTGGCCAGAGTGTCTTCCGGCGAAGCCTTCTCAACCGACTCCAGCAGGAATACAAGGACCGTGATGAACTGCGAGCCCGTTCTCTCCAGGCCTGGATCTGCTACGTCACCTTTATTTGTAACATCTTTGATTACTTGAGGGTAAGGGGACCATGCTGAGAGTCCAAACTCCTGAATTGTTGATTGGATCCAAGGTCTCTTCACGTGTTCCTCTCCTAATGAGGGAATATGTGGATTTGAATCTGCCTGTCCTTGGAATGCTGGAGGAAGGAGCAGACTTTCTTCTGTCAGCAGCCAGTACGGACCAATAGGCTTGCAGGGCTGGTTAACCTGGCTAATTCCTGCTGTTAGCTTTGGCAGGAGCAGCAGCAGCAGCAGCAGCAGCAGCCGCCACCCTTTAAAAGTTGCAGTGTACCACTTTAACTGGGGGCAGTTAGTTTTTGTCTGCTGAAGGAGAACAGCCGCTGCCAGAGAAAGTGATAAACTACATATTGAAAACAAAACTAGAGGCAGCTCCCCTTCTGAATGAGAAACGGGCTCCCCTTCCCATCTGGGTGAATGAGATGTTTCTGGGAGCATGTGTTACTTACAGGGACACTTTCCACACAGTTCAGAGGACCGACATAGCAAGCTGTGCTAAATGTATCAGTGCAGAGATAGTCAGCTTCCAGGCTACACATGTGCAAATGCAGCCCTTAGCATTCACTGTTTTAATTAAATACATTTGCAGATTCATGTCTGTGAGTTTCTCGGGGAAACCACGTCTCTTTCTGGACTGTACAAAAAGAGGGGAAATACCCCAAGAGACATACGGCATGAGTTTTTATAAGGAAAAGCCTGCTTCAGCAGACTCCTTGAAATTGTGCATCCAATGAGGCATCTTTAAACTTATGCCTCATTGCACATTATCCTTTAAAGAGAATTCTTTAGTATTCTTTTTGCAATTTATTTAACTCTTCTAAGCTCCTAGAATATTTATTATTTATTTAGAAACAGATGATGCTGCCTCTTCAGGAACCTGCTGCAGGGGCTTACAAAGTAAAAATAATAAAAACAAAATATTAGAAGGAAAAAAAACAAGCCCAGTGCAAAAATATGCACTCTAAAAACAGATCACAGACAGCTAAAAATAAGTTTTTGCTAAAAGGGGGTGTCTTCAAAAAATCAATTATGCTTCAAATATCACTTGACAAATACACTGCCCGTTAACAGGTAAACAACATGCCTATGATGGCGTTGGTGAACCCGGTTTATGATTGCCTGTTCCGACTGGCCCAGCCTGACAGCTTGCAGAAGGAGGAAGAGGTGAGTGTCACAGGGATGAGATGAGCAGTTTGGATAATGAAAAAGCATCTTTGTACTCTAGCTGTGCTGCTTCCAGGCTAAAGAATCTACACTGACCAGTTTGCATTGTTGCACAAGGACAGGGTCACCAGCTCTTTCCTTCTCTTGCTCATCTGGTTTTGTGCTAAAATCCCGCCAGGGGTTATGAGGAATGTCATTCAGTAGCTGCACCTTGACAGAACTCTTTCTTTTCCTTTTCCTTCTGTTAAAGGTGGACTGCCTGGTGCTGCAGCTGCACCGGATTGGGGAGCAGCTTGAGAAGATGAACTCCCAGAGGATGGATGAGCTCTTTTCCCTCCTAAGGGATGGCTTCCTGCTGCAGGAGGGACTCAGCTCCCTTTCCCAGCTGCTACTGCTGGAGATCATTGAGTTCCGGGCTGCTGACTGGAAGATGACGGAAGCGGCCCAGAAATACTATTACAGTGAGGTCACAGATTGAGTGGACAATTGCTGTCACCTGCTCTTGCTGCCCAGAGGCAGGGTTTGAATTTCACCAACTCCCTTTCACCAACAAACTTCAAACCAAACAAAGCTGCAACTATTTTTAACTTTTCTTCCTCTAGCACTTTTTGTACATAGAATGTGTAACACACTCACTTAATAGTACTTTTATTCTGGGGAACTGGTGGATGAAACTGGGGAAAGGAGGGCAGCCTAATTTAGGAGAAAAGGATATTATTTTAGAACTGCTGTTTGCACAGCATTGCACTAAATAGGGATCTGTACTGATCAGTGACAAGCTGGGTTGAGCCTTTTCTTCATAGACTTGCTGCATCCTGGAGGAGGCTTGCTTGCAGATGCTGATTGAAATGTGCACAACTTAGAAGGAGCAAGGTTTAAAACTAGCCAGGAAATAACCCTGTGGACTTTAGAAACCCTTTTCAGCCTCTGGCAAATTCTTCTTTTAGTGATCTCTGGCTCTTCCATAGCTGATCTTTATTTACCCTTTAGTTGAGAAGCGGAAAGGGGATTCTGTAATCTAAGCACTAGCAGAGAATTTCAGTTTGCTTCCTTATGAGCCATTTTGAGAGCTTTCAGAAACTGCTCTAAACTCTCAAGATGCTTGGTCCATGTGCCAATTTTCCTTCCATCATCCACTACCCACCAATGGCAGCTAGTTGCATCATGCTTCCTCTTACTGGTTCTCCAACTGTTAATGGAAAACTAGCAGCTTTTCCAGCATATTGTCACTTCTGTCAAGCAAACAGAGGTGGAACTGGCAATCATCATTTAATATACCAGCATCACTGCCATAAATTAAATGCAGACAGTAGGGTGTGCCATCCCTTTGTTTTGCAGCCTGAAAATAAGATTTTTGAAAGTTGAGATTCTGTTTAGAGCCTACTCATTCAGAACTTAGTGGCACAGAACGTGTACCACTTCAGATTGTAGGGATGCATGTGCTTATTTGAATGCTCCTCAAAACTGTCCCTGACAGTTCTGCAGTGCAAGAAAGCAAGGCCCATCATGCTGCCATGCTAGCTTTGTCCAAGCTTGGCTTTTTCTGAAAAAAAGAACATGCAATCATGTCATCCTTGTTTGGTGGTCTGCAGTCACGATACTAGGAGAGAATAAACCTTGCAATATTTCTAAACACGAGTCTTATGATTAAATAAAGTGCTTGATGCTGAGTTCCATGCACTGCGTTCCCAGCCCTCCCTCCCCTTAAAAATCTCAGGTAGGGGAGAACCTGATTCTGATGGGGTAGGGGGAATAAAACTCCCCCCCACACACACACACATTGTTTTCCTCATTTGAAATGGCCCCAGGGAGCCACTAATTTACCCTGATGTTATTTTGAGTAACAGCCAGGGCTTTTCTTTCTTTTTTTAAAAAAAGAGGTGCTAGAACTCTCAAAGGGAAATGAAGTTTTCAATCTGTATATTGGAAAATCATGAACTTTTAAATATTTTAAAATCATGAACTGTTAAACATTTTAAAAAGAATTTTTCAAAGAGGTTCCAGAACTTTGTTCTGGCACATTCCCCCAGAAAAAAAGCCCTGGTAACAGCCCTCTTAAACTGGGTGATTGTTCAGTAATCAAGGGAGAAACCTCATGACTTAAGTGCTGCTTACAATGGCAGAGCATAAGATGTTATAAAAGCCACTGGCCAGCCACTGCCTGCACCAGTGGTACTTTATACTTCTGGATAGGCACATTGGAATCTATGGCCTTGGAAAATTCAGCAGCACATTTTAAAAAATAGGATAAATACACTGATTCTTCCATAGCTGCAGGAGGGTGCTAAAACAAATGCTTTCAACCTGCAGCTAATGCTGTGCCTCACCCCTTCTTCCCTTCTCCTGGCCAGCCTGGGTACAGGAAGCCAGAAAGGCAGTGCCTTTTCCTCCTAGGAGGTGGGAAGCCTACAGGCTATTTCAGAGTCTCATGCTTCAGTGGGCTAAGTCTTTTGAGGACACAGAGCTGGGACCTTATTTTGTCACATTTGTACAATAAGTACTTTGAACCACAGTCTTGTACATTTCTTTTAAGAAGCTTGGTTTGCTTTGGAACTTTTTATAAATAAACATTTTACACTTCTGCATATCCTCTGTCCTTACTTTCCCACTCATTAAGGAGGCCTCCAATTAAAAAGGCAGGATTGCAATTAGTTACCAATGGCAAACATTTCCTTCATATGACTGGAAAGGGAAGTGGCTCCCCGCCCCCCCTTTAGTCCACAAAGGAGTAGCAAATACATGTAGGTAAGCATGCTAGTAACTATAAAAAAGTGGTGACCTATGACATTTTTCTGGCTTTATTTTTAAGGTTGTGTTATGGCCTATACAGAGGTCATTCTTTGGAGAGAGACAGAAGACACAATGTTCGACGATAGGAATTTATTTATATAATTTATATAACCCAGTGTGATGAATCATATTATCTTTGTCTTTCTGAAACTGGTTTATGCAACAGGTCATTCTTGTCCCTGTTTTACAGGTAGAATATTTGAGCTAAGATTAAGATTACACAGCAGATATGCCATGTGAACCCCATAGATCACTACCCACTAGGCCATACTGGTTCTCAGCTAATACAGCCTGCATGGACACACAGCTGCACCTGATGTACTTCCATTTTTTAGCTTTCCACAGGTGTTCATATGTGGTGGTCAGTAGTTGGATGGCTTGCAACATCAAGTGATGGGTGAGCCATCATAAATAGTACATCAAACAGAACTTTCATTTTTGCTCACCTTATTGCAAGTGCAGTGCCACATGCTGACACATCCAATTGTTAATCATGAGGTGTAAAGAAATTAAGTAAAAATGCATATATGCATGACTCATGGTCCAGAAAGGCTATTCTCATCTGGAACCAAGGTAATAATTCTGAATGTTGGGTACTCCCTTTCCCCATCCTCTTTGAGACAGAAAGTTAATTGTAATCCTTTAATTTCTCTCCTCAAGTTCCTTTAAAGCATGGTATCAAATTTCACTCATTTTATCTTACACATACACCACAGTCAACCAACCAACAGAAAAAAGTATTATAGGAAAGGAGAATGTTCATCAGAGATATCAAAATGCAGTTTCCATCTTCATTACCATTAGTTTGACTCTACTTCAAACAAGGAAGTTTCCAGAAGACTCTGGTAATCTAGGAAATGGGAATAACTTCACCTTGTAAGATTTAAGAAAAAAACTCCTAAAGTATGAAATGTTAATAAGTAATTTGCTTTGAATTTTCTTAAACGTCATTTCAAAAGAGTCAGCCAAGAAGCACTCCCAGGCTGGTGATATGCTACGAAATGCCAGCCTTCTGGTGAAGTCTCTGTCATCCTACATTGTGTTTGGCAGGATGGTGCATTTTCTACCACCAACGAAAATGTGCAAAGGCCCGATTAGCTTCTGCCATTTTGTGCATCTCATGCTTTTTCTTTATTATAGGGCCTTTATTGTGGAAGGCTTCCAGCAGCTCACTGGAGAGCTTTTCGGGCATAAATGTCCGCCTGTCCTTGTTTTCCCTACACTCAGTGATCATCCACTTCATAGACAGAAAGCGCCGCCTGTTGTCCTTCAGGGGGGTAGGGACCTGCAGGAGACAAAAGATTATATTATTATTATATTAAGGACACCCTGATTCTAAGCAAAAGAAGCTTAAACACCCTGCATGTGCTTATTGGTGGTGTTTATTTTCTGTTCAAGACTCAGGCTTCAAAAAACTGGCTTCTTTTGAGCAAGAACTGCACTAGGAGAGTCAAGGTACTGATAAGAGTAGGAATTTAAGCTACTGGGGCTATAAAAGATCTGGTCTTGCCCTGCTTTCTGAGCCTTAAAGAAGACACTGTCCTTTCTCAGCCAAGCCTTTCTTTATCAGCATCTTAAGGTTTTCAGAACTTAAAAGGTCAAACTGTGGATGGCTCAAGTGCACATACATCTTCAAAGTGACTTAAAAAGGACAGCGCTTGATAGATCATTATATCAGAAATGTTTGTTGCTGTCACAGTCAGTGCCTGTAAAGTGACCCAGGCAGAGACCAGCTGCATCAGTTTTAATATGCAGCTATTCAAGAACGGAGCTGGAATTGCTCCCACTCTCCTTCCCATGTTATTCTGACAGCATCTAGAGTTCATTGCAATCGAACTGTGAACTGTTGAGGTCTCTTTAATGCCATCCAGTGATGGAAAATGACAGGCTTCTTTTTCAGGAGGATCCAAGCTAAGCCAAGCGGGGTTGAGCTGAAGAGAAGCAGATGACAACATAATTGTCTCAGCTCTTGAATAGGCTAATGACTTACCTGGTAGGATTGACCTCCTTTCTGGATATTCACCAACCCAATAATAGGCTCACAGTTTTTCAGGGCCTGATGGAAGATAGTGTAAGGGTTGCACTCAATATTTTCTCTCTCCTTCTCATTGGAGTTATGGTACTTCTCAAGCTGCTTCCTCTTGATGGCTTCTAAAGTCTTAATTGCAAAGAACAGTATAAGAAGAGGCCTCTACTCCTTCTCTGAGCAGCAGCATTTAGTCTACCCCTGAATGAAGGGGTACAAGCATTACCCATACACATCTCCCAAGCATCTCTAAGCAGATACTTTGTAAAATCAGTAAATTCAGGATTCCCTAACGTTGAGCTTCCTTTCTAGCAACTGGAAGCCTGACCCTGACTCATTCAGGTTACAGGACCAAGACCAGACAGTGCATTCAACTTTCTCAGCGACCACAAAAAATATATATTTCTTTTTAAGTGAGAGCAACTGAGGAATTCTTTGGAGTCTGCTCTGGATTTAATGCAGAAAGCAAAGGTATACAACTGGATGCATGATTGCAGCTCTGTGGAACTACCCATGTATAATAGATTAGGGACATTATATATAATTTGTGTTTTAGTTACAAGGCCAGTAATGGGAAAACAAAAGCGGGGGGGGGGAGTGCAGATACACATGGGGGGGGGGTTCCCCACACTGGAAAGACTAGGGCAGAGGTAGGCACTTTCTAGGTCTCTTCTAAAATGGGGATTCTGTTCCTTTGCCAGATTGGCAATAGTGAGACAAAAGGATGAATAAATACCTGATTCATGAGGGATCGGGCCAGAGTTTTATTCCCTCCCATCATCATCATGCTAGTGAATTTGCTGTAATAAGAAACCACAAATGTGAGTATACTAGAATACTGGGTATCATTGCCAAAGCACAAGACCCCTATGAAAAAACTCTACCCTTTACACCGATCAACCATCACATTATGTATGGAGATTCAGTGCAAGAGTGCTAGTCATTTCATATCTGCTTTCAGTCTTCCTACTGCGTCCATTCTAGAGGGGAAGTTCTGCAGCAATGGTGGCTCCTGCAGTGGTATCCTGGAGGACTACCAGCCAGACAAGCCCTTCTGTATCAGGAAGAAAGACACAAAACCTTACTGGAAGGCATTGCAAAGCAAGGACAAAGGACTGCCATCTGTGCACCATACAGATGTGGCTACTAAGTGGATAACCTTGCCCAGTACAGACGTGGGTTATGACATTCGTAAAAGGCACTTCCACTGACTCAGTAGCCATCATCCTGATTACTGTTAAGGGTGCAGCCCCCATGCCTCCGCTACCAGTATTGGTGTCATATCTCCTCCCGTGCAGTGGCACTCAACAGCAGAAGTTGCTAGTCCTCCAGTTAAGTGCTGCACCACCTGCCATTGATCAATAGCTCAGAGTGGCAAAGAATATAAAAAATGTCAAGTAAGCCAAACACAGTTTAAACCAGGGGTGTCAAACTCATTTGTTATGAGGGCTGGATCCGACATAAATGAGACCTTGTTGGGCCAGGCCATGTGTGTCATAAAATGTAATTCCAGGTAGCAGAGATATAAACTTTATAAAGGACACAAACAAAAAGGGTTTTTTTAACCTAAAATAAAAACATGCTTAAAACATTAGCACTCTTGCAATATTTTGTTTATTTAACAGTGTCTGATAACTGACACCTCTTGCTCTGAATTATTGCATCAAAATGTCTGTGCTGTTGCAATCCTGAGTATGCTGTTCAGGTGTGTATCTGTAAGCTGCAAATCTACAATGACGCAGCAGCAGCAGAACTGGAAGAAGCAGCAGAAGACGGCCAGTTTCACTGCGGGCCTGATAGAAGCCCTCTGGGGGCCTGATCTGGCCCCAGGGCCGCATGTTTGACACCCTGGTTTAAACTTAGCATCTTACTACATTCAGCAGATCCATGCAAGCAGATCCATAAAAACTAGAGGAGATGGGGTCAGTATCACCTCTGAAGATTATACCTGCATTGCTTTATCTTGCACAAGAAAGCATGGAATAGGCCGGTGAGAATGGACAACGCATTGTATTGTAGCAGTTGTTTTATGAAAAGCTAAGGAGTATTCTGAATTGATCCACCCTGTATTAAAATCACTACCAACATAGCCTCAACACTTCAGGTCACCCAGCTTATAATGTTGTACTTGCTGGCTCCTTCAACTAATAGTCGTTGCTATCTGTTACATATTGATGATAAACTACATTTCTCAATAGAAGCGATGAGACTTTGTTAAGCCATAGACATAGCTGATCTACTGATATACAGCTGCACTCAGACCTTATCAGTGGATCATAGAACACAGAACTGGTGACACTGGAAGGGGCAGCTTTTATGGGTCGGACTGTTTTGAGCTCTTGTTCAGCCTTTTCCTCTTCTGATAATTGTTCTGGAGGCTTGCGATATGCTTCTTTGTTTATTTCTGGCTCAAGGTAAATGGGACTGTATCGGCTCCACCTGATCTGGGTCAGCCTGAAAAGGATTCAATGAACAGAAACAGAATTTCACACAAAAAATTTCAACCGCAGGAACTAGAAGTATAGAACTCTACAGGTTCTACATCCAGTTCTGTGACCCAGTAACACGGATGCATTACCTGTTTTACTTAACATTTTATATCCTTCCCTTCTAATTAATAAACACTCAGAGCAACATACAAAAGGTATAGAACAATTCAGCTATGGGCAGGTTCATATGGGGATGCCTCTGGGTACAGGTGGTAGTACAGCTACCCAACTCCAAGGCTATTTACTTGTTTAAAACATTTCTGTGCCACCTTTCCATCCAAATAGATTTCCCAAGGCAGCAAACCTCAAAATATTTCAATATTTAAACAGCATTTGTAAAACAAAAATATAAACACACAAACATAACCAAGCAGAGAGGAGGGTCAATAATAGTTATTGGAGGCATGCTAAACAAAACAAAAAAGTTTTCACCCACTGGTAAAAAAGAATGATAAAGGGAGACAGATGAGACTTCCTGAGGAGGGAATTCCAAAGTTTTGGCACCACAACCAAGAAGGGCCTTTTTTGGGTTGCCTCCCATCTAGCCTCAGATGGTAGAAGAACCCACAGCAAGGCCTTCAAAGATGACTGAAATTGATAGGTAGGGTCAAAGGGGAGTAGGCAGTCCTTACGGAATGCTGGCCCCAAGCTGTACAGGGCTTTAAAAATCAATACCAGCACCTTGCATTGGGCCTGGAAGCAAATTGAGAGCAAGTATAGATGAAACAAGACTGGAGTTATATGGTCCCTACAACCCACTCCGGTCAACATTCTGGCTGCAGCATTTTATGCCAATTGTGGCTTCTGGGCAGTCTTCAAGGGCAGCCCCATGTACAGCATACCAGGGCATGCACCACAGCTGGCCCACCAGTCAATGCTGGTGAAAGGCACTACTGTCACCTGTTTCTCCAGCAGCAGGTTCCAGCAGCAACCCAAACCTACAAACTTCCTCCTTTAGGGGGAATGAAACCCTATCCATAACAGGAAATAGCCCAATTCCTGGGCCAAACTTTTCCCCACCAGTCGGCCTTCTGGTTGGTCGAGATTACTTTTCAGATTGTTAGCCCTCATCCATTCAAAGTGCCTCCAGGCATCTGTCTCTATAGCCTCTGTGGGATCAGCTGAAATGTGAAATATTCATCTTCATATCGGTGGCAACTCAGCCCGCATCTCTCGATGACCTCTCCCAGTGGCTTTATGTAAATGTCAAAAAGCATGGGGGACAAAGGTTTCGGTTTCGACGTTGCGAATGGCGGCCACCTTTCGGGGCGCTCCCGAAGGTGGTTAGCCCACACGCGGTTGGGGGGGTCTTTGCATGTATGCAAGACCCTAGTGAGCCTTAGTTAAAGGCTCCGAACCGGGGGCGCTTTGGGGAGTAGCCTCTTTGCCGGCACACTGCCGGGAAATTGAGGCTTTCTCCCCGTCCCAATCGGCCCCGCTGCGTAGTGCGCCCCGAATGGGGCTTAGCAACGCCGCCGACTTCCAGGAGTGAGGAAAAGCGAGATGAACTAACATAAAAAGATGAATCGGCACTGAACCGTGAGTTGGAGGTCTAAACTAAAGCGGAAATCTAAACCCCCCCCCCCTTACGAGAACAAGCGGGAGGAGGGGAGTTTTCCCCCCCACTAGGGAACGGGACTGTTAAAAGGAAAGGGGGAGGTGAAAGAGCGGAGAGGGCTGGTGAAGTACCTCTGGGGTTTCCGAAGTAAAGTGTTGGCGTATCTCCGGAGGGGCGCGGCACGAACTTTGGGAAAAGTAAACAAAAGTAATGTCGGCAATGAAAAAAGCCCCGATCAAACCGGAAAAGAAGGGAGGTGGGACTTCCGGTCCGGGAAATCCCTCTCAAGAGTCTGCTGTCAGTCAACCGAAAAGCGAGCTACTGCACCCTCTGCTGGAGCAAATGCAGAAAACTAATGAAACATTAAGCAGCATGAAAGGTGTTCTCAACAGCCTGCAAAAGCAAATGAATGAAACGTCAAAGAAGATGGAGGAATTAGTACAGAAATGTCTGGTCTCAACGGAAGATACTAAGAAAGTAAAGAAAAGGGTCAACAAGTTGGAAAAACATCAGGATGAGCAAGAAAAAAGGATTTTGCAATTGCAAATGGAAAAATCAAGTCTGATACTCCGTTTTCAGGGCATTAAAGAAGAGGAGAAAGAAGATCTCAGACTGTTACTAGCGAAGGCCTTGGCACCAGTAACTGGCAGAGAAAAGCGAGAATTACAAGAAGAGATGGATGTGGTCTATAGGGCCTACTCCACTTATACAAAGAAAAATAATCTGCCAGCTGAAGTGGTTGTCAAGTTCACTAAACAGCGTACGAGAGATCAAATATTGAGAGCAGTTTCAGCGACGCCCTTGAAGATTGAGGAACAGACTATAAGAACACTGAAAGATGTGCCATATGAAATTCGAATGAAAAGGAAGGCTTACAAAAATCTGACCACTTTCCTACAAAACCATCAGATCACTTACAGATGGAGATTTCCTGAAGGACTGGACTTTAAGTTTAAGGACAAAAAAGAGAGAATTGACTCCATCTTCAAAGCACAAGAATTTCTGAAGAGACACGCCAGCATGGAGGAAGATGCAGCATTCGCAACGTGGCAAGATTTGAGTAGCGAAAAAGACAGCGACTCAGAGGGAGAAGGAGCCGGAGCTGGAGACGTTGAAGAGAAAAAGGGCCCATCATACAACTTGAGGGACACTAAAGGAAGACATCCCAAGAAGTAATAGTTCGTAGACGCGGAGGAAAGGAGATGATTAATGACTAACCCCAGAGGACATTACTAACCTGACTAACAGATTGTTTTTGGACTCTTTAGTTGACTAAAAGAGACTCTCTAACCATGGTGAATGCCAAAGTGATTTTTATATTAATTAACATTAACAAATTTAACAGTAAACTCACTCTCAACTTTTCTTTGTCCAACTATATACCCTCCTTTTTTCCCTATATAAAAAGAATAAAATCCTCTCCTCTTTAGGAGAGTTTTTACAAAAAAAAAAAAAAAAAGCATGGGGGACAAGACAGAAACTTGTGGGACCCTAGAGGCCAAGGGGTAGAGCAGCAGTCCCTTAGCACCTACCTTAGAGATAGGATTGGAACCATTGCAGAACAGTGACTCCCAACTCCGAAAGGCGATTCAGATTGATACCATGACCAATGGTATTGAAAGTTGCTGACAGGCTCAGGAGAATTAATGGGGTTGCACCACCACCTCGTCCATCTCCTGGCTCAGCTCATCCACCAGGTTAAACAAAATTGTTTTAAGTCCCATAACCAAGCCTGAAACCAGACTGGAATGGATCCAAACAATCCATGTCATTCAGAAATCTCTGAAGTTTCCTCAGCACCACTCTTTCAATCACCTTACTGAAGAATGGTGCATTTGAGACTGGATTGTAGTTATCCAGCTCTCCTGGGCTCAGAATAGATTTCTTTAGGAATGGACACACTACTACCCACTTCAAGGCAGGAGCAATCACCTCCTCTCTTAGGGAAGCATTATTGTCCCCAAGACCCAATTTGCCAGCCCCTTCCAGCAGACAGGAGGGGCAAGGGTCATACAAGCAGCTGGTACATCTTAAAACTACCACAAATCCTGTCTACATCCCCAGACTTGACACACTGAAAGATATCCCACACAACTGAGCAAATCAGCTCTCTGGGACCATCCAATCCTGTCACTGCTAAGGCAGAGTTCCACTCTGAATGGATGCAAGACATTTTTTCCTCAAGCACTTTTCAAAATGATTGCTGCTTTACAGGTCAGCATCAGCACTATCAATTAAGCCCAGAAACCAACAGCCCATGAAGCTACTGTAACACTGGGGAGATGTGATCCCCATAATGTATCCCAATCAGTTCCCAGACTCTACATTAGCTGAAGTTTCTGAACCATTTTCAATGGCAGCCCCACCTACAGCATTACAGAGTTGGAGTTCAGTATATTAGAGTAGTTCAGTCTCAGTGTTACCAGAGCATACATGCATAGGATCAGACTATTTAATTTTCATTGTATTCAGGATGGTTAGACAATGGTTGAAGGATGGATATATGTTTATGGTTGATTACAATCCACATTTGGATGTTAGAAGGAAATAAAAGGATGACAGTAGAAAAGAGTAAGAGTCCAGTAGCACCTTAAAGATTAACAAAATTTGTGGTAGGGTATGAGCTTTCCTGAGTCACTGCTCACTTCTTCAGATACAAAGGACAATAGTTTTCCATATTAATGTGAAAAGCACAGATGTTATATTGTAAAACAATAACTCAAGTTTGCATCCATTTAGTAACAGATATAAACAATTAATTGTGATTATTTGCTTTACCTCCTCCTGGCACCAAAGATACATTGCAGATCCAGATTCACCACAAGAACTTATAACCATTAGTTCTCTCACATATGCATTATAAACTAGGGAGGGGCATGTTTTAACTGGCACATTCATTCACAGAACCACTGATGGTGCAATCATTTAGTTACTGCTGGGGTTGCCAGCCTCCAGGTGAGGCCTATTGCTGTCCAGCCTACAAAGAGTTCTTCCTCTGGAGATAATGGCTGCTTTGGAGAATAGACTGTATATCATTCTACCCAGCTGAGGTCCCTCCCTCCCCTAAGCCCTGCCTTCTCCAGGCTCCACCCCCAAATCTCCAGAAATTTCCCAACCCAGAGTTAGCAACCCCAGCATTGCAATCACAGTCAATTTAATGCAATTGCGTTCAAGTGGAAAACCTCTACATTGGATTGCACTGCGAGTCACCTGGACCACAATGCACTACACGGTAGTTTGGATAGCATAAATTAATCTGAAGGCGAACGATGAATGAATAAGTATGAAGGGGGGGGGCCCTGGAGTCTATCACCATTTCGGGTCCTTTTTCTGTAGCTGTCAGGTCTATACGTCAAGAACGAGGCACACTTCGAAGCCTGGTGCGTGTACACTATGCTAGACGGAGTTATATTAAGTAAACGAAAATTCTTTAGAGCGATGATTCTGCATCCCATATTATCAGCCCAAAGTTTGCGATCCCTTATTTTAGAACCCCACTTACCCAGGCAACCAGACTTTGCTATTGCTATACAGCCGCTGCCCCGCTACCTCGAGCCTCTCCATCAAGGGGGCAGCCATTTTGAGTCTGTCTTTAGGACCCTATCGATAGGTGTCTTAAGATACTGCCGGAAGCTTTGTTTTCTTCTAGTCCTGGAAATACAGCCGCCGCCTTACAGTTACTGGCTTCTGCATAGAAGCCTTTTACGTGCAAAATGTGGTACCCGGTAGAAAGGAACAGAACCACAGAATTATTTTATATTTATCTTTATTATTATGAAAACAGTTCTCCGCTCTGATACACTTGGAAGTTGTTCCCACCCTCTTTGGCCCTTGCTTGCCTTCTGTTTCATCTTTTATAGGACTTCTCTCTCTTGCCTGGGCTTGGAACTGTAGCAAGTTAGCTAGGGTTGCCAGGTCCTAACTTTAAACCAGAGGGGACTCCTGGGTCCTTCCTGGGATCTGCGCTGTGATGCAATAATGTCACCCAGAAGTGATGTCATTGCATCACCAGGGGGTGATGATCTAGTTTTGGGGCAAAACTCTATTGTTTTTTTTTGCCTTCAAAACCATAGAGTTTGCCCAAAAACTAGAGTGTCACCCCCTACATGGGGTGACACAATAATTTCACTTTCAGGTGACATCATAGTGACAGAGATATTGCACAGGAATTTGCCTGTTTATTGGTGGGGCCCCACAAATCGGGGGCCCAGAAATTGGAGCCCTGGAAATTGAGGGAATCCTCACTTGAACTGGGATTCTAGCAACCCTAAAGTTAACATTTTTTAAGTTAACCTGTTCACAATAAGTTAAATGTACCTACATGACTATGTCATGTAAGATGTAATGCTGTTTTTGCAAGTAAAATTTCTTTCTCTTGTTACCATTCGAGTCAAATCATCTTTGTAACTTATTTGAACAGCATTTTCCCCTTAACTGGGAAACATGGAAGATTAGGGATATTGCATAAAGGTTCTGTGCTTCCAAGTAATTTTTTTTTTTAACATTACAATCTCATTACAAGCCAGTTTGGTGTAGTGGTTAAAAGCGGCAGATTCTAATCTGGAGAACTGGGTTTGATGCCCCACTCCTCCAAATGCAGCCAGCTGGGTGACCTTGGGTCAGTCACAGTTTTCTGAGAGCTGTTCTCTCAAGAGCAGTTCCCTCAGAGCTCTCTCAGCCCCACCTACCTCACATGGTGTCTGTTGTGGGGAGAGGAAGGGAAGGAGACTAAGCTGCTCTGAGACTTCGAGTGAAGGGCAGGGTATAAATGCAACTCTTCTTCATTCTACATTTAACCAGGCTTAGGAAGTTAGCTGGGACCAGAGAAGAGGAGGAAATGATTGCACAGAATGAATGCGGTAGTATGCTCTGCTCTACTGAAATGTGCAAAGCAAATGCAGATCCAATGGGTTCAGCATATCAACACAATAGGAACAAGCAACAAAGTTCACAAAAACACAGAAAAAAGATTGCAAGAAGCTTGGCTTACTGTATGTGTAAGATGTACTTTCTGGACATTCTTTTTGAAAAAATAGTTTTTATTGAATAATTTTTTTAATGTTTTTAACATTCGTGATATCTTTGGATACTTAAATCTAGTGACTGGAGATGTGAATGGGCAAGACAGATCTTTCTACAAACCTGAAATGGGCCCTAGGTTTGCAGAAAAATGTGAAATCTAAAAAAAAAACAAAAACATTGAGCAGCTTAAAAAATCCAAAAAGTTATAAAAGGAGCACCAGAGGCTTTAAGCAACAGATTCCCTCAGTAGCTGTTGCTAGGCAACTATAGCATTCCAGCCTTCAGTTTCTGTGAGGGGTCAGGGCCCTTTCCTGTGAGGGGTCAGGGCCCTTTTCAGGTCTATTTTGGCCTTTGAGGGAGGATTCATAAGGGCCAGGCCTGACTAGGGTCACCAGCTCCAAGTTGGAAAATTCCTGATGATTTTGTAGTGAAGTTTGGAGTGCCGGGTTTAGGGAGGGGAGAGGCCTCAGTCTAGTATAATACTACAAAGTGCACCCTTCAAAGCAGCCATTTTCTTAAAGGGGACAGATGACTGGAGTTCAGTTGTAATTCTGGGGGATCCCAGATCCCACCTAGAAGCATGCAACCCTAGGCCTGGAGGCACCCTCTGACTGACTTGATACCACCTAACTTGCATGACTCAGATAGGCCTGGCTACTTGCTACTGTTCAACAGCAGCCACCCTATGAAAGCTGGTGTGGTGTAGCAGTTAGAACTTCAGAGTAGGATCTGCGAGACCCAGATTCAGATCTCCAACTTGCTGTGGAAGCTGGGTGACTCTGGACCAATCAGCCTCACCTACCTCACAGGAGAAAAGAGTAAGAGTCCAGTAGCACCTTAAAGACTAAAAAAAAATGTGGTAGGGTATGAGCTTTCGTGAGTCACTGCTCACTTCTTCAAATCTTGATCTACTTCACAGGGTTATCGTCACAGGGTTGTTGTGCAGATAAAAAGGAGGAGAGGAAAATAATGTAAGCTGCTTTGGTCCCCACTGTGGAGAGAGACCAGAGTTTTCCTATGTATAGGTTGCAGAGAGGGAGATGACAGAAAGCTGAAATCAGAGGGGCAGATAAAGGTAGACTGGCTGTTGGGTGGGAAGGAGATTGGGTTGCCACCTCCAGGTTGGGAAATTCCTGGAGATTTGAAGGGTGGAGTCTGGGGGTGGGGTTTGAGGAGGATATAATGCCATAG
Organism: Gekko gecko; assembly: GCA_029375565.1. Taxonomy (NCBI): domain Eukaryota; kingdom Metazoa; phylum Chordata; class Lepidosauria; order Squamata; family Gekkonidae; genus Gekko; species Gekko gecko. The sequence goes on from JAPDNY010000002.1 coordinate 223,438,754, forward strand.
ACTCCACCATCCAAAGCAGTCATTTCCTCCATGGGAACTAGCATTGCCAGCCTCCAGGTGAGAGCTGGAGATCACCTGGAATTACAACTGCTCTCCACATAACAGAGATCAGTTCCCCTGGAGAAAATGGCTGCTTTGAAGGGTGGAGGCAGAGGACTGGCAGAGGAATTCTCCCACGGTTCCTGAAAGCAAAGCAAAGCAAAGCGCAAGCGTGCTGGCAGACATGAGATCATACAGTAAACATGGCAGTTAGCTGACATCATGGCATTATACCCTGCTGAGGTCACTTCCTTTCCAAGGCTCCATCCCCAAATCTCCATGAATTTCCCAACCTGGAGCTGGCAACCCTAAGGGGCACTGATCTCTGTAGCTCGGAGATATTTTGTGATTCGTGGAGAGCCATCACCATTACTGCTGCTGTGGGGGAGAAGCAGGTGGGCAGCTGTGGGGGAGAAGCAGGTGGGCGGCTGGGAGAGTGATGGGGCAGAAAGAGACAGTGATGGGATGTGTGGTGGAAAGAGAGGAGAAGTGACAGGCATGGAGGAGAGAGGGTAAGAGAACAGGTGGTGAGAGGGAGAAAGAGGGAGAGATACAAAAGTAGGGGGAGAGGGGAGGAAACAAATGTGGGGAGAATGGGATAGCCACTCCCACAGGTCTCTTGAGGGTCCCCATTTGTATACTATAATAATAAAGAAGAAAGCACATTTTCCATTAATAAGTATATCTTGTCTTGTAAATTTGTGTATATATCACCAGATCATGTATCATCCAGTGTTGTCATTTCTTATAATTACTAAGGAATCATTTTTTTCTTTTTTGCATACAATTTTAACAGACTAACTGTAAGAGCCTAGTAGTACCTTAAAGACTCGCAGATTTTTATTCCAGAATAAATTTTAATGGACAAAAAGGTTAATTCTAGTCCACAAAAGTTTATGCTGGAACTTTTCAGGTACCATTTGACTCTTGTTCATTTTTGCTCTGACAAACTAACACAACTACCCCTCAGAAATTATTATTGTGAGTGTTTCAGAGCATGTGTACCAAATTTACAGCCTGACTTTACCCATCAGAAGTGAATCATCAGTGGGACCTGCTTCCAAGTAAGTGTGCATAGGCTTGGAAGCTTGAACTTTCAGTTGTTGTGTCCTGGGATCAGAAGGCAGAGCTGGCGAAATACAGCCAAGCTTCGCTCTCTGAGAACAATAGGGACTAGGTTCCTGAGCTCGCCAGTAGAGAACCAATGGCAGCATTGGCGGGCGATTCAAACCCGCCAATAGGAATATGGGGCCGTCCCCCCCTAACTGTATATAGTTGGCCTCCGGCCGTTACTGTTTGTTCTTGTCCTGTGTGAAGTACGAATAAACGCGTCTTCTTTTATGTCGTCGTCCGAGTCATGAGGCCCGAAACCCAGTACTTTACAGTGGCGACGAAGGTGGGATTTCAACGCCTTCCGTGACTCCATGAGCGACGAAAAGGACACCGCCGAGCACCGCATCGCTGACCCCGTGAGCAGCACCGCACCGCTCGCCGAGCATCGCATCGCTGACCCCGAGAGCAGCACCGCACCGCTCGCCCTGGCGCACGCCTTCCCAGACAGAACCATGGCCGCCTCTCATGTAACACTGGAGCGCTTCGATCCGTCGCAGCCAGAAACCTGGGACGCATGGGTCGACCAGCTCATCAGCTATTTGGAGCTCAACGAAATCCGCCACCCAGACCAGAAACGATCGATCCTGCTGAACGCGTGCGGCACCCAAACCGTCCGCCTCGCCAAGAGCCTCTTGGTGCCCCGCACGGCCTTGGAGAGCTCGTTTGGGGAGATCCTGGATGTCCTCAACGCTTACTTCAGCCCCCGGCCGACCTTCCTGGCCAAGAGGATGGATTTCCAGAGGCGAGTCCAGGCCCCAGGTGAATCCATTGCCACCTTCCTGGCCGCGCTAAGGGCGCTCGCGGTGGACTGCGTGTTCCCGAAGGTGGAGGACAACCTGCTGACGCAGTTCGTGTGGGGCCTGGCGGACTCCAAGCTGCGGCGCAAGTTGGTTGGACACCGGAGGCTCTCCTTAGACGAGGCCCTCGACGCCGCAACAGCCCACGAGGCCGCGGAAGGGGAACGCCTGGCTGCGGCCGCCCATGTGGTCGGAAGGAGTCCAAGCCCCGGGAATGTAGATACGGAAGAGGTCTTCGCCCTCAGACCCCAACAACGCCGGCCGGCGCCGTTCCAGCAGGCCAACAGAGAGCCAGCCAAGCCTTCCGGCAACCGGACCGTCTGTGCCAGCTGCGGGGAAGGCCATGGAAGGAAATCCTGCAAGTTCCGGGATGCTGTTTGTCACGGGTGCGGAAAGCAGGGACACCTCGCACGGGTCTGCCGGTCCAAGGGCCCCAGGAATTCGAGATCGTCGGTCCCACCGCACCGCGCATCGTCCACCGCCTACGAGACGACGGAAGAGGTCGCCGAGTTGTACCATCTCACCGACCAGCCGCTGCAGGTACTTCGCCTCCCCAACCCCAACCTCTCCTCTGCCCCGAAGATCCAAGTAACCGTACGGATCGAGGGGTCCCCTGTTGCATGGAAGTGGACTCGGGATCGGCGGCGTCCATCATTTCCCTGGACACTTTAAAAAGACTTTGCCCATTAGGGGGACCCCCTCTACGTCCATCGCCACTAAGCTTGGTGGACTTTCAAAGGAACCCTGTCCCCATCTGGGGAGTCGGCACTTTCCGAGTGCAATACCGAGACTTTGAGGGGAACTTGGACTTGGTGGTGGTAGAGGGAAATCTCGTGAGTCTCCTGGGGCGGGCGTGGTTCGAGGCCCTAGGCATAACGATTGGGGGAGTGAATAAGTGCGGGGTGCGGGACTGGGGGGCGGTGTGCAAGGAATTCCCAGAGGTCTTTGACGGGAAACTGGGGTGTTATAAAGGGCCCCCGGTGTCGCTCCATTTAGACCCCACAGTGACGCCCGTCCGACGGCGCTTCCGCACCGTGCCCCTGGCCCTCCGCCCGAAAATAGAGGCCGAACTGGACCGGTTAGTGGCCCAGGGAGTCCTAGAGCCCGTCCCGAACGCTCGATGGGAGACCCCGATTGTGACACCCGTCAAGCCAAACGGGGAAATCCGCATCTGCGCGGATTATAAGTGCACCATTAACCAGGCACTTCAGGCGCACGCATACCCCGTACCCGTGGTCAGCCATGTCCTAGCCACACTGGCGGGGGCGCGCATATTTGGAAAGCTGGATCTCGCGCAGGCGTACCAGCAACTCCCGGTAGATGAGGCCACGGCCGAGGCGCAAACCATAGTGACCCACCGGGGGGCCTTCCGGGTGAAGCGGCTGCAGTTCGTGGTCAGTGTGGCCCCAGGGATCTTCCAAAATCTAATGGACGATTTGTTAAAAGGGATCCCTGGGGTGACGCCGTTCTTCGACGACGTCCTCATCGCCGCGACCACCCCTGAAAGCTTCGCCGCCCGCCTCCGAACTGTACTGGAACGCTTCCAAGCCGCGGGGCTGAAAGTGAAGCGGGAAAAGTGCCTCCTCGGGGTGCCGGAGGTGGAGTTCTTGGGGTACCGGGTAGATGCAACAGGCCTGCATCCGGCGAGGGACAAGGTAAAGGCCATCGTGGAGGCCCCCGCCCCGAAGTCCAAGGCCGAGCTCCAGGCGTTCTTAGGCCTCCTGAACTTTTACCACGCCTTTCTCCCTCACAAAGCCGCCGTGGCCGAACCCCTGCACAGGCTACTGGATAAGGCGACACCTTGGGCATGGGGAGCGAGGGAGGAGGCGGCGTTTCGGGGGTTAAAGTACTCTTGATTTCTAACGCGGTACTCGCCCACTTTGATGAAAAGCTCCCGGTAATCCTTGCGTGCGACGCATCACCGTATGGGGTCGGGGCGGTCTTGGCCCACAAGCTACCGGATGGGAGGGAAGTCCCGGTGGCTTACTACTCCCGCACGCTGTCCCCCGCGGAGCGGAACTATGCTCAAATCGACCGGGAGGGCTTGGCACTGGTGGCGGGGGTTAAAAAGTTTCACAACTTTGTGTACGGGCGGCACTTCATGCTCATAACCGACCATAAGCCGCTCTTGGGACTGTTTGCGGCGGACAAACAAACGCCGCAGGTACTGTCGCCCCGGGTGTTGCGCTGGTCCTTGTTTTTAGCGGGTTACCAGTACCAGTTGGAGCATCGGCCGGGCAAGGCGCTGGGTCATGCCGACGCCTTGAGCCGCCTGCCGCTGCCGCATACAGGGGAAGATCTGGCCCCGGCTCCCGCAGTATTGTTAATGGAGGAGCTGCCAAACCCCCCCCTTCAGGCTGCAGACGTGGCCGCCCGCACGTCCCGAGATCCCATTCTCTCCCGGGTCCTAAACTGGGTGGTGAGGGGATGGCCAGCGGAACAGACAGGGCCAGAGTTCACGGCATACAAAGCCAGGCGGGAAGAGTTATCCGCCTTAAAAGGGTGCTTGTTATGGGGGGACAGGGTGGTCATCCCGGGGCCCATGAGACAAGGGGTTCTAGAAACGCTACATGAGGCCCACCCCGGCATTGTATGAATGAAAGCTCTGGCAAGGAGCTATGTGTGGTGGCCCGGGATGGACGCAGAAATTGAAACCTGGGTCCGAGGGTGCACATGGTGTCAGGAAGTCCGCCCCAATCCTCCGAGAGCGCCAACCCAAAGCTGGGAGTCTACCCACAAGCCGTGGTCACGCCTACACATAGATTTTGCGGGGCCGTTTCAGGGGCTCCAGTTCATGGTGACGGTAGACTCCTACTCGAAATGGGTGGAAATAAGCCCAGTGTCTACCACCTCTGCCAAAGCGGCAATAAGGGCCCTGCGGAAAATATTCGCGACGCACGGGTTACCAGACACAATCGTGTCGGACAACGGGGCAGCGTTCACATCTGCTGAGTTTCAAGCGTTCCTCGAAAAGAACCTAATCAGGCACATACGATCAGCGCCCTTCCACCCGGCTACAAATGGACAGGCGGAGAGAACGGTACGCACCGCCAAAGAAGCCCTGAGCCGCATAACGGAGGGGGACTGGGAGTTCCGGCTGGCCCGCTTCCTCCTAACATACGCACCACCCCAAACCCCATCTCCGGTCATTGCCCCGCAGAACTATTGATGGGCCGCCGCCCCACAACTTTGTTAGACAGGCTCCACCCGGACCGAGCCCCAGAGAGAAAGCTGGTCGAGACCCGGGAGGCGCCCCGAAGCTTCCTCCCGGGGGAACCTGTCTACTTCCGGAATTACGGGGCGGGGCCTCAGTGGGTGGCCGGGCGCATCCTAAAACCCACCGGGCCAGTGTCATACGAGGTCCTAACAGATGGGGACCGGGTCCTCTGTAAACACGTGGACCAGCTCCGGAGGCGGCAAGACCCCGACACAGGGATCCAGCTACCGGGAAACGCCGCGGCCGCCCCAGCATCCGATCGACTGCAGGCACCGACAGCAGAGCCCACGCCGGAAGGTCCACGGAATCCGGAGGGGGTCCCGGAGACAGCTGAACCGCCGCCGCCGTTGCCACCGCCGTTACAGCCGCCACCGTCACCGCCTCAGCTACGACCGGAGATCCAAGCTCCTTGTGCTGGAGGACCACCCGATGGGGGCCCCGCCAGTCCGGTACCGGCCCCCCGACGATCACTAAGGGAACGGAGGGCACCAGCATACTTAAAAGACTACGTCACCTGATAGGAGACGAACTATGGGGGGAGGGGTGTTGTGTCCTGGGATCAGAAGGCAGAGCTGGCGAAATACAGCCAAGCTTCGCTCTCTGAGAACAATAGGGACTAGGTTCCTGAGCTCGCCAGTAGAGAACCAATGGCAGCATTGGCGGGCGATTCAAATCCGCCAATAGGAACATGGGGCCGTCCCCCCTAACTGTATATAGTTGGCCTCCGGCCGTTACTGTTTGTTCTTGTCCTGTGTGAAGTACGAATAAACGCGTCTTCTTTTATGTCGTCGTCTGAGTCATGAGGCCCGAAACCCAGTACTTTACATCAGTGATCCCACAAGAATGCATTGCATGATGCAGTAACAACATTGAGAGTTGAGCGGCTCCAGACTTTCCTGGAAGACACATTAGCTCTAGATCCATTCCAATCTGGTTTCCGGCCTGGCCATGGGACAGAAACGGCACTGGCCACCCTCACAGACGATATCCATAGGCAGCTGGATCAAGGCAGGTCAGCACTGCTGTTATTACTTGATCTGACAGCAGCATTCCACATGGTCAACCATGAGTTGTTGACTCACCACCTTGCCTATTTAGGAATCTGTGGGACAGCCTTGAAGTGGCTTGCCTCATTCCTCCAAGGTTGGGGACAGAGAGTGGTGCTAGGAGAGGGAGGGTTTCACCAGGATACCTTCTGGTATGTGGAGTCCCCCAAGGGGCAATCCTCTCTCCAATGTTATTTAATCTCTATATGTGCCCCCTCACCCAGCTGATACAGAGTTTTGGGCTGGGCTGTCATCAGTATGCAGAAGACACCAAGCTATGTCGGTTGATGGATGGATGTTGATGGCTAGATACTACTCCAGCTTCTTTGGCCGAAGGTTTGGAGGCCATGGTTGGATGGTTGAAATAGAGCAGGTTGAGATGAAATCCATCTAAGATGGAGGTCCTGTGGCTGGGTTAGGTGCTAACACCGGCTCTTGACAGTGTACCTTTAACACCAGTTCCAACAGTCAGGACCCTGGGTGTGCTTCTGCATGCCTCCTTATCAATGGAGACCCAGACTGCAAACATCGCCAGACTGGTGTTCTCCCAGCTACACCAGGTCAGGCAACTGGCTCTCTTCTTGTCTCACCCTGACCTAGCCACAGTGATCCATGCAACAGTCACCTCCAATTACAGCTGGTTCAGAATGAGGTGGCGTGAGTTCTCACAGGAACTCCATTGACAGCACATATTCAGTGATGCTCTGCCAGCTGCACTGGCTCCAGGTTGAATACCAGATCAAGTTTGTGGTTTTGGTATTAACCTTTAAGACCCTAAACAGTCTGGGACCAACATATCTATGGGACCCCCTCTCCTGGTATATCCTCCAAAGAGCATTACGTTCAAGAGAGAAGAACCTGCTGGTGATCCCTGGCCCAAAAAGTGTCTGGCTGTCCTCAACCAGAGCCAGGGCTTTCTCAACCCTGGTACCGACCTTGTGGAACTCTCTGTTGAATGACATCCATGTGTCCAATGTGCTACTGGGGAAGAGCAGAGGGCAAGTAGAAGTAACCCCAGAAAAAGTGAAGCAGCTGGGCCAAAGCCGAAAGGACACTCAGCTGTGGATGTGTCTGACGGTGAAAGGAAAGTCCGATGCTGCAAAGAACAATACTGCATAGGAACCTGGAATGTAAGATCTATGAATCAAGATAAGCTTGACATGGTCAAAAATGAGATGGCAAGACTGAACATTGACATCTTGGGAATCAGTGAACTAAAGTGGACAGGAATGGGCAAATTTAACTCAGAAGACCATTACATGTACTACTGCGGCCAAGAATCTTGTAGGGAAAATGGTGTGGCCTTTATAGTCAACAAGAGAGTGTGAAAGGCAGTAATGGGATACAATCTCAAAAACTACAGAATGATCTCAGTCCGAATCCAAGACAAACCATTCAACATCACAGTAATTCAAGTCTATGCCCCAACCACTGACGCAGAAGAGGCTGAAGTAGACCGGATCTATGAAGACCTACAACACCTCCTAGAACTAACACCAAAAAAGATGTCCTCCTTGTCATAGGGGACTGGAATGCTAAAGTAGGAAGTCAAAAGGTAGCCAAAATAACAGACAAGTTTGGACCTGGAGAACAAAATGAAGCAGGTCAAAGGCTAACAGAGTTTTGTCAAGAGAACATGCTGTCTCATAGTGAACACCCTCTTCCAACAACCTAAGAGGCAACTCTACACATGGACATCACCAGATGGACAACACCGAAATCAGATTGATTATATAATTTGTAGTCAATGATGGAGAAGCTCTATACAGTCAGTAAAAACAAGACCTGGAGCTGACACTGGCTCCAATCATGAGCTACTCATTGCAAAATTCAGGCTTAAACTGAAGAAAGTTGGGAAAACCACTAGGCCATTCAGGTTTGACCTAGATCACATCCCTTATGAATATAAAGTGGAAGTGAAGAATAGGTTTAAGGGACTAGATTTGATAGACAGAGTGCTTGGAGAACTATGGATGGAGGTTTGTGACATTGTACAGGAGGCAGCAATCACTACCATGCCAAAGAAAAAGAAATGCAAGAAAGCAAAGTGGCTGACTGATGAGGCTTTACAAATAGCAGAGGAAAGAAGGAAAGCGAAAGGCAAAGGTGAAAAGGAAAGATTTACCCAACTGAATGCAGATTTCCAGAGAAAAGCAAGGAGAGATAAGGAGGCTTTCCTGAATGAACAATGCAAAGTAATACAGGAAAACAATAGAATGGGAAGGACTAGAGATCTCTTCAAGAAAATTGGAGAAATCAAGGGAACATTCCGTGCAAAGCTGGCCATGATAAAGGACAAAAACGGTAGGGACCTAACAGAAGCAGAAGAGATTAGGAAAAGATGTCAAGAATACAGAATAACTATACAAGAAGGACCTCAATGTCCCTGACAACCACAATGGTGTAATCACTGACCTCATGCCAGACATCCTGGAGTGTGAAGTTGAATGGGTCTTAGAAAGCATTACTAACAACAAAGCTAGTGGAAGGTGATGGTATCCCAGCTGAGCTATTCAAAGTCTTAAAAGATGATGCTGTTAAAGTGCTGCACTTAATTTGCCAGCAAATTTGGAAAACACAACAGTGGCCACAGGATTGGAAAAGGTCAGTTTACATTCCAATCCCAAAGAAAGGCAATGCCAAGGAATGTTCAAACTATCACACAATTGCACTCATTTCACACGCTAGCAAGGTCATGCTCAAGATCCTACAATCTAGGCTCTAACAGTACATGGATAGAGAACTGCTAGAAGTACAAGCTGGGTTTCGAAGAGGTAGAGGAACTAGAGATCACATTGCCAACATTCGCTGGATTATGGAGAAAGCAAGAGAGTACCAGAAAAAGATCTACTTCTGCTTCATTGACTACACTAAAGCCTTTGATTGTGTGGATCACAACAAACTATGGCAAGTCCTTAAAGAGATGGGAGTACCAGACCACCTCACATGTCTCTTGAGAAACCTGTATAAGGGTCAAGAAGCAACAGTTAGAAGAGGATATGGAACAACTGATTGGTTTAGCATAGGAAAAGGAGTACGACAAGGATGTATATTGTCCCCTTGCTTATTGAATTTATATGCAGAGTACATCATGCAAAATGCCAGCCTGGATGATTCAGAAGCCGGAATTAAGATTGCTGGGAAAAACATCAACAACCTCAGATATGCAAACGATACCACTCTAATGGCAGAAAGTGAAGAGGACCTCAAGAGCCTCTTGCTAAGAATGAAAGAGGAGAGCACAAAGGTTGGCTTGAAACTCAATATCAAAAAAACTAAGATCATGGCATCTGGCCCCATCACTCCTTGTTTTCCCCTGCCCTGAGCCCTGTTTATAAATCGAATAATAGGATGGATTATAAATCTAACAATCACAATAGCTGCCTTGTTCTTGGGAAAGACAAATCATGGTTTGAACTGTACAGATTACACATGACCTGAATGATGAAACTGAGGAGTTAGCCATGTTAGTCTGTTGCTGCAAAATAGTAAAAAGCCCAGTAGCACCTTTGAGACTAACAAACTTTATTGTAGCATCAGCTTTCAAAAAACATAGCTCTCTGTGTTTCTCAAAAGCTTATGCTACTATAAAATTTGTTTGTCTTTAAGGTGCTACAGAACTGAATCAGAATCCCTTATCCCATCCTCTGTAAGTCAAGCTTTCTCATAGAAAAGTGTGGCATCTTGGGTTGTGATGTTTGCAGTTTTCAGGCATGCTTCCAGTCCAAAGGGCACTTTAACAATGGGGCTGCAGATTCAAAAGCCCACTGGTTAAAGAGTTATAGCCCCATGAGTTCCAACAGTTCTGGGGGTGGAGGTGGGAATGCTAAGAGACAACAGCCTACACCTACACTACTCCATCTTCAGGGATATCCTGCTTGAACAAATGAAGAGGTTTGCTTCACACACAAAAACTATCATGTTTGAAGCTCTTTTGATATTTCTTTGAGAACCGGTGTAGTGTAGTGGTTGGGAGCATTAGAGACAGAGACGCACGTTCAAGCTCTCCTCTCAGTCATGAAATTCCCTGGCTGACCGTAGGCGTTTGCTCTTGAGCAATCCCTTGAGAGATTAAAATGGGGAGGACCTAAACTCTCAAAACAGGGTGAGATAAAATCAGTTCTTGAAATGGAATGAGACTAGAACAGGCACGGTAGATTTGAGAAGTACAAATCAGAAAACAGCTTCCCAATAAATAATAACTGACAGTTTGAGTATAACCCGGTACGAGACTGCAAGAGAACAGGCACTTCTTCTCCCAGCCCGAGCCTAAACTGGGCCGGACCTGCCTCAGCTCGGCTGTGGCGTAGCCCGGTCAGGGGGCGGTGTCTCTAGGCCGGCCGGCAATATGGCGGAGGCGGAAGGGGAAAGCCTGGAGTCTTGGCTGAGTGAGTAACCCCCGTCCTCTCCCCTTCCGCCGAGTGAGGGGGGCGGCAGCTTGGCGTCCCCCTAGGTTTGGGGGAAAAGAAAGAAATGACGCGAAGGAGGTACAAGAGCCCGTCCGGGGGGGAGGGAGAAAGATGGGGCTGCGGTCCGCGGGCTGAGAGGAGCGTGAATGGAGCAATGGCAACCCTGAGAAAGGTCTGAAGATGGGCTGGGGCAAGGGGGAGAGACTGTGGAGCACCTTAGGTAGAGAGGGCGGCCATGGGGCGAGAGGCTGTGGGACCACATACAAAGGAAGACTGTGCCTCGGCTACAAGAGGACATGCCAACCAGTGAAGGTTTTTCGCGTTCCTGATGCCAAGCTGGACTGGCCCTACGTTCTTTCTTCCCTACGTTTGGTGGAGGCACAGAAGCCCAGGCTTCTTTTGCAGGTGGGCAAGTTAAAGGGGCTGCTTACCTTGGGGCATCCTGCCTGTGACTGTCACCTGCCTCTGCCCATCTTTCCCCCTCATCTTTGCCCAGTTTTCTTAGTCTCACCCAGTCCACGCTGATGGCTTATCCTGGGTACCCTCACCTTCTGCCCAGAGCATTTCTGTGGTTCACCCGTGGCCCAGAGATCATGTATCATCTGTGTTCCTACTTCTACTTTCTTTAGTACATACCAGAGTGTCTTTTTCCTGCCAAAGTTTATGTCTGAATGAGTTTCTCAGTTCCTCTGTTGCCAGTAACTGTCCATATGTATGTGTGGGTATATATTTATTTTATGTAACTTCATTTATATCTCATCTTTTTCCCTGAAAGGGCCCCAAAGAAGCCTACATCATTCTCCATTTTATCCTACGTACTGGCATGCACAAGCATAGCCTTCTATGAATAATTAAGACCGTATAGCTTCCCTCAACCTCTCCCCCGTCTCCTTCATACAGAATCTGGAGTTTAGGGTAGTGTAGAAGAGTCGGACTCAACTGTGCGACTGAACAACAAAGGTATGAAGCATGATCTAGGAATATCTATGTTCAAATGTCACCACAGCTCTGGAATACATTAAGTGCATTTAGACACACTCCTTAAGTTCTTTTCCTTATACCTCTCTGGTAAAAGACAATAAAACTCGTCTACCATGTTGTAAACATTAATGAATGTTTGGGACATGCTTCCATGAATTGAAGTGATCTCTGTATATATTATTCATGTCCCTTCTCTAACAAAGTTTGTGTCCGTGATCATACCCCTTTTTTCTATTTCCTTTCCACTTCACCTTAATGTTGTTAAGATATTTACTAATTAGTGGTTTAGGCAGTCCAGGCATTTCCTGTGTGTAAGCGGAGTGCCTTCTGGATCTGGCAAGTTGTTACATTAAATAAAGGATGTAGACTACACATATGTATATACCGCTTAGGAAAAGTAGAGATGGAGCAACCACTCCAGAAAATTCTCCCCTGGACTGTAGCTGTTCTAAACTCACGTGGGGGAGGTGGGGACGGACATAGAAGGCAGTTTAGTGGGAGGACCATAATGTCCACTCAGGCTCATAGATGCTGTGCTTACAGACTGTTTCAGTTGTATTCCCAATATCCTTTTCATCAAGATAAGCTGTTCCTTGTTTCCTGACAGTTTCCTGCATCATGATGTCTTTGTGAATCTCTCGTGTTTTTGATCATCTCCTGTCCTCTCTGTCCTTCCCCCTGTCCCCCAGTTTAGTTTGTGTGGGGAAATGTTGCATTTTCCTGAAAGACTGAGAAATATCTGAATGAGATGCATGGTTGTGTTTCCTAGGTCTCTTTGTTCACCCAATTGATGATTGTTTTCTCTCTGGTATTTACCTGATTATTTCATCTTGCTCATTTCTTGCTCTCCTCCCCCATTTTAGAGTGCAGTGTACAGTTCCTAAATGGATCCATATAAAAATACACCAAAATAAGTTATTCCCCTAGGCTGCTGCTGCATGGAGATAGCAGCTAGGCCTTTGCCCATTGCAACAAAATGAACTGCTTCTCCAATACAGATTCAGCAAACTGTTGTGCACTTGAATGACCAGTGCATTGAGACTGAGATATTTAAGCAAAAATCCAGATCTGCAGTTGCAGTGAGCACAGACAGCCTGAAGTCTGGCTCCATTAATCAGTGATTCATTTAAAAAATGAGGAAGGTCAAGTAATTCTGTGTTCGCTGTCTTCCCTCTCTAACATCGCAAGCCTAAGTGGAGTTATGTAGTAGTCTTAGAAGGGTATAACTCAGTTTAGGATTATACTGTAAATAACTGGTTCCCTTGCTGTGAAAAACTCTCTGCAGCTTCCAGCTGATTTGCATTCTTAGATTTTCAGAATGAAATATGTTCTGATGTATTATTTAGTTTATACTGGATCTACAAGATTCTACACTTAATGTTTTACATTATAAAAAAACACAAATTATTGTTTTTGCTAAAATAAATAACACACACACAAGATTTTTTTTACCATTTAGATGGTTCTTTGGACTATTCCAAGTGCTTTACATACATGATACCAGTAATCCTTATGACAATCATGTAAGGTAGGTTGCTGTTACCGCATACTGCAGATGAGTGACTGGGGCTGAGAGAAATGTCTTGCCTAAGTGAGTTATGGCAGAACTGAGAGATGAACCAGGAATGTCCTGGTACATAGTTCTTTAGCCACCACCATAACATCTGCTGTCATTAATAAAACCATTTTCAGCTGCCTCTTAAAGGTTGAGAGTGAGGGGGCCAAGTGCACCTCCCTGGGGAGGTTGTTCCATTGTCATGTTCCATAATCATTGACTGTTCGTCACCTTTATGTTGGTGCCCTTTAATGCCTTAACATCTAGGGTTTTACAAGGGAGTTATCTTAAGATATGTGACTTTGGTGCCAGTAGTGTAGACGCCCTTTATCACATGACCTTTGAAAGTAATTACTTTTCTGAGCCTAGAAATCTTTTAATTCTTCCTGTGCTCCAAAATATAGATCATAAGGAGACACTACCTCTTTTATTATAAGATAATAGCAGCCCTATCACTCTTTTGACTGTAAAATTTTATGAATCTGTGATAGATTTTTGCAGCTGTTCAATACGGTCTATATTTTAGTAATCCAATCCAAGACATGGGAGATCACAAGTCCCTAGTCTGCATTTTCTGTTAACCCAGAGCACCTCTGTCTTGTTAGGATTAAGTTTCAGATTGTTCACCTTCATCCAGCCCATTACTGATTCCAAGCTCCAGTTTAGAATATCAACAGCTTTCTCAGAATTAGGTGGAAAAGAAAGGTAGAGCTGGGTATCATCTACATACTGATGACAAAGCCCAAACCTCCTGAGGACCTCTTCCAGTGGCTTCTTGTAGATATTAAATAGCATGTGGGATAAGATCAAACCCTGTGGAGACCCACAGGCCAGTGGCCATGTGGCAGAGTAGGAACCCCCCAGCATGACCTTCTAGGACTGGCCTCCCAGACGGGAATCAAACCACTGTAACACAGGTACCCTTAGTCCCAGGACTGGGAGGAATTTCAGTAGGATACCATGGTCGATAGTATCAAACGCAATTGAGAGATCCAGCAGAACTAGCAGTGTCACATTCGCCCATCTAGTTTTCGGTAGAGGTCATCAACCAAGGTGTCCAAAGTAGTCTGTGTTCCAAATCTGATATATATAAAAGCCTGACGTATCTGCACTTTCCAGCTCTCCCATTGGCTGTGCTGTGCGCTCCATCAGCCATTGGCCTATCAGCCGTCACTCAAGAATACTTGTATGCCATTGGCTGAGGGCTGGGTTCACTCATCTTGCCCGCCCGCTGCCAGCCTGGCCACTATTCCCTGACAGAATAAACTGCCAAAACAGCTGTCTCCCCTGACGAAGACGTTTTACCTCCTCCTGCTGCTAGGTTCACTTTCCCTTCAGTGCTTGTTGCTAGGCAACCAAGCTTGGTTCTGTCACTAAAAGGTGGTGGGAGGAGGCCCTTTCCATGCCTATTTTGGCCTTTGAGAGAAAATTCATTGGGGCCAGTCCTGACTAGGGTTGCCAGGTTGGGAAATTTCTGGAGATTTTGTGGTGGAGTCTACAGAAGCCAGAGTTTGGGGGGTGGGGGGAGAGGCCTCAGCTGAATAGAATGCCATAGCATCCACCCTTCAAAACAGTTATTTTCTCCAGGGGGAGAGAGATCTGGTGTCTGGAGTTCAGTTGGGATCCCAGGCGATCTTCAGGCTCCACCTGGAGATTGGCTACTCAAGGCCTGGTAGCGCCCTCTGGGTGACTTGATGACACCTGACTGGCATGACAACTAGGCCTAGCTGCTTGCTGCTGTTCATCTCCAGCAGCCCCTATAGAAGAAGAGGAGGAAGAGGAGATTGGATTGCTACCCTGCTCTTTACTACCAGAAGGAGTCTCAGAGTGGCTTACAATCCCTTTTCCTTCCCCTCCCCACAACAGACAGGTAGGTGTGAGGTAGGTGGGACTGAGAGAGCTCTCTAGAGAACTGCCCTTGAGCAAACAGCTCTGAAAGAACTTATGACTGACCCAAGGTCACACCAGCAGCTGCATGTGGAGGAGTGGGGAATCAAAGCCAGTTCTCCCAGATTAGAGTCCTCACTCTTAACCACTAGTCCAAATTGGCTCTCAGCTAGGACAGCCAGTGTGGCGTAGCAGTCAGCACTTCAGAGCAGGGCCTGTCAGACCAAGGTTCTTGCTATGGAAGCTGATTTCAGACCAATCACAGACTTTCAGCCTAACCTACCTCACAGGATTGTTGTGCAGATCAAAAGGGGGAGAGGAGAATGATGTAAGCTGCTTTGGTCCCCACTGCAGAGAAAGAGTGTACTTTTCCTCCTGGGGAACCACTGTTGCCAATCTCCAGGTGAGGGCTGGAGATCCCTCAGAATTATAACTGCTCTCCAGATGGCAGAGATCAGTTCCCCTGGAGAAAATGGTGGACTCTGTGTCCTTATATCCTGCTGAGGTGGCTGCCCTATGACAGCCCATGTGACAGCAGTTAGCACTTCAGAACAGGGGTTGTCAGACCCAGATTTTCCCTGTGGACGCTGAGTGGGTGATTTCGGACCAGTCACAGACTAACAGCCTAACCTACCTCACAGGATTGTTGTGCAGATCAAAAGGGAGAAAGGAGAATGAGGTGAGCTGCTTTGGTCCCCACTGCGGAGACAGACTGTACTTTTCCTAGGTAGAGGCTGCAGGGAACGGGGAGGAGATGGAAAGTTGAAGTAAGAGGGGCAGATAAAGATAGGTTGATGGTTGGCTGGGAAGGAGATAGGGTTGCCACCTCCAGGTTTGGAAATTCCTGGATATTTGAGGGATGGCGCCTGGAGAGGGTGGGGTTTGAGCAGGGGTGGGACCTCAGACAGGTACAATGCCATAGGCTCCACCCTTCAAACCAGCCATTTCCTCCTGGGGAACCATTGTTGCCAATCTCCAGGTGAATAAATTAAACAAAAGATGAAACCCGTGCCAAAATAATGAAAAACATTCAAAAGACAATATAATGATATGAACTTATATAAGTGGTGTAGTTTATAAAAATATATATATAATGTATACTGTGCAAATCAGCAACTTAAAAATACAAAATAGCGGAATACATGATCCAAATACATAAATAACGTTCAACTCAAATTTCTCAAACAGTGAAAAGTCCAAATATCAATATTTATAATTCCTCTTTGCAAAACTCATTTCTCCACTTATGTATACGTTATATATATTTTTGATAAACTATACCACTTATATAAGTTCATATCATTATATTGTCTGTTAAATGTTTTTCGTTATTTTTGCACGGGTTTCATTTTTTATTTAATAATCTCCAGGTGAGCGCTGGAGATCACTCAGAATTACAACTGCTCTTCAGGTGGCAGAGATCAGTTCCTCTGGAGAAAATGGTG
Organism: Gekko gecko; assembly: GCA_029375565.1. Classification (NCBI taxonomy): domain Eukaryota; kingdom Metazoa; phylum Chordata; class Lepidosauria; order Squamata; family Gekkonidae; genus Gekko; species Gekko gecko. Next base: position 223,455,243 of record JAPDNY010000002.1, read on the forward strand.
GACTCTCTGTCATTATACTGTGATGATGTTGCCATAGCAAATTGATGCTGAGTGCCCAAGGCCAGGGCACCTGCCCAGAGCCTCTTTCTAGAGCTTGTTGTATTTATTTCTGCAACGGGCCTTATTCCTAGTCCCTACATAAAGCCTTTGTGAAATATACTTGATGTTGTATATGTGTGAATGCAGAACACTAACATCAGAAACTATAAACAGTATCTGGGTGATATTACTAAGTCATAGAAAGTTGTACAAAAGTGATGCCGGAAATTATAATAGTATGGGATTTTAGTTTATATTTGCATGTTCATGAACAATGGCCACAGCAGTACTTACTAAAATCCTTGTGTAGGCACTTTTCTTGTCACGTTCAGGTGACCAAATGGAGAAGTTTTTAAAAAAGATCAAAAACTGTAAGATCACAAATAAGATACGTATGTGTGAAAGGGTGGGCGAATACAAAAATGTGTCAGTTGGTAACTTTTGTTTATTATCACTGAAATATTACGGATGCTTGTAAAGTTTCTAGAGGCAGAAAATAGACAGCAGTTTAGTGGTGGACTGCTTGATATTTTCCGATGCTCCACCTCACACATCCTGATTGCTGGACCAGTATGGCAATTCTTAAGAAGAGTTTCATTCAGAATTAATTAATTTAGATTAATTGTGCCTTAAATGTTAGGAAATCCTGAGTATTTTTTAATTTATTTCATTTTTTTAGTCCAGCCTTCCTCCAGGAGCTCAGGGTGACCAATGTGCTTCTGCCATCCCTATTTCATGTATATGAGGTATATTAGCTGATGGATAATATCTGGCCAAGGGCATCTCGTAAGCTTCATTGCTGAGTAGATATTTGAACCCAGGTCTCCTTGATCCTAGGCCAACAACCCTGTTTTGCAGATCTAAAACACATCTGTAGACTGTGGGGATCCTAATAAAATTAAATAGATCCTAATAAAATTAAATAGATGCAGCTAGCCAATTCTTTGTGCATATGTGCACAAAGTTTAGTTATTCTGACAGTTTGGAGGTCTATTTTAGTTTGGCTGGTAAAAAAATTATTTTCCTTGTCTTTTTTTCTCAGCTCTGAGGATTGATTGCATTTCTTGTTTTTTGTAATATAACTCAGACATTTATTGCTCTGTCCAAAGAATGAACCGTGTTTCATTCTCTCATATTCCTGCTCAGTTCTGTAAACAGCAGGTTTAATCAGCTTCTATGCTGATTTGTGTAGAACAAGTGAAACACAAGTCTGTATCGATATCTTGTAGTTTCTGCAATTGTTGCTCACAAAACCGATGAAAGGCAGGCCTTGGAATAATGAAGTTTGATTCTGGTTTCCGGAGAGAAATATAAACTCCTCTAGTGAGTGCAGTAGTGCCAGCTGCAAAACAAGAGTATAATCTGCATTCGGGGCGCTGGCACGCAACATTTCATAGGCCAGCTCAGAGGATTTCTGCTTCAGCTCACAAACAATGGAGGATGGGGGCACCTTCTTCTGAGGCTCATAGAATTGGACCCCGGTCCAATCTTTTTGAAACTGCGGGTGGGTGGGTTAGGAGAGGTACCAGCAGCTATGCTGCAAATTTGGTGCCTCTACCTTAAAAAACAGAGCCCCAGATACCCCTGGGTTGATTCTCCATTATAGCCTGTGCAGTCCATTGACTATAATGGTACCCATAAACTATAGTTGAGCCAGAAAAAAAATGATTTTTTTTGCACACCCCTGTTATGCTTTTCAGTATGATTTGTAAGCTGCCTTCAATCATGGGGAAAAGTGAGATATAAATATTTGAATAAATAAGTAGTTTGGGCAGGTTGATAACATCTAAGCAATTCCTGTTTGTTAGGTTAGGCAGGGTTCTGACAGTGATTGTTCCACCTCTGTTATACTTGACCAGTAATGCTGGTTCTCATATTTCACAAAGAAGCAAAGTAGATTGCAAGAGTCTCCATGCACCCCCAATGTGCTGGTATGGCTTCTAAGGCTTAGTACAGGGCGACAGTCCAAAGCCAGGTCTACCAATGTAGTGGACTGGGGCAGGCAGATCTGTTCTCTGGAGGCCAGGTCTACCAATATAGTGGACCATGGCAGGTAAACCTAGTTCTCTGGAGGCTGGATCTACCCCTGTAGAGGACAACATTTTGTGTAATGAGATTTGACTTTTTTCTCTTATAATGTTTAAATTATTCTTAAAATTTAGCTTAAATATAGTTTAAAAGAATTCATTCCGAGTTTTTTACAACATTATGGAAATAATCTAAAAAATCATCATCATCATCATCATCAATAATAATAACAACAACAACAACTCAATTTATACAGTGCCTATTCCCTATGATGTAAGGCTCCAGGCGATGTACAGTCAAATGTAGACTTGCTCACAACTTCAGTGGTACTAGCTTTTTTGCTAATAAGGTAGAATTTTTGCTCACCACACTGTGGAGCTTAGAGGGAACATTGTTCAGGGGAATGTTTGAATTCCCCCGAAAGTTTATCAGGGACTCCATAAGGAGAAGATCAGTCAGTAATACTAGACAACTTCCTTGAAAGATAACTTGCCCAACACTATTGATCTTCTTTTGCTATCTGCAGCCACAAATTAATATAGGGTGTGTCCTAGGCCACAATCCCAGTTCAAATTGGGCAACAAAGGAGCATATGAGTCATGATATGTGCCCCACACAGGGTGACAACATGCCTTCTGAATCCCCTGCAGTATGCAGGACTTTCATGGCAGACATAGGCATTCCTTGGCAGATGAAGAGATGTGGAAAAGTAGAAAATCTGAAATATTGTACTACAAGAACAAGGCACAGAAATCCCAAAGATTTAAGATCTGTCTGACAATCAAATGCCAAGGTTGATTTCATGTGTAGGATTTCCTCATAATCCAAAAGTCAAACATCAAGAAGAGACCAAAAATGCTACAGCACTTTAAAGATTAATTGGTTTCTTTGTCGCAGCAGGAATTTTTGTAAGCAATCGCCTTCATTATCAAAAACAATTAAGTACAGATGTGCTGAAGTCAGCAAGGTAACCGCTGGAGGTGAAGCAGCCAAAACTAAGCCCTTTTGTTCCATTCAAATAAAAGTTCTCAGTTTTGGATGGTTTGCTCCCTTGGTTATTAAGTGGCTGCAAAGTGCAATGTTCGGGTCCTTGGGATATTAGAAATTGTTTAAGATTGTTGAGCATTTTCAAGTCTTCCGTATTTTGATTAGTCTATGTCAATGTTCAACTATACAAGAAGGACCTCGATGTCCTTGACAACCACGATGGTATAATCACTGACCTCGAGCCAGACATTCTGGAAAGCGAAGTTAAATGGGCCTTAGAAAGCATTACTAACAACAAAGCTAGTGGAGGTGATGGTATCTCAGCTGAGTTATTCAAAGTCTTAAAAGAAGATGCTGTTAAAGTGCTGCACTCAATTTGCCAACAAATTTGGAAAACACAACAGTGGCCACAGGATTGGAAAAGGTCAGTTTACATTCCAATCCCAAAGAAGGGCAACGTCAAGGAATGTTCAAACTATCGCACAATTGCACTCATTTCACACGCTAGCAAGGTCATGCTCAAAATCCTACAAGCTAGGCTCCAACAGTACGTGGATAGAGAACTGCCAGAAGTACAAGCTGGGTTTCGAAGAGGTAGAGGAACTAGAGATCAAATTGCCAACATTCGCTGGATTATGGAGAAAGCAAGAGAGTACCAGAAAAACATCTACTTCTGCTTCATTGACTATGCTAAAGCCTTTGATTGTGTGGATCACAATAAATTATGGCAGGTTCTTAAAGAGATGGGAGTACCGGACCACCTCACATGTCTTCTGAGAAACCTGTATAAGGGTCAAGAAGCAACAGTTAGAACCGGATATGGAACAACTGATTGGTTTAGCATAGGAAAAGGAGTACGGCAAGGATGTATATTGTCACCTTGCTTATTTAACTTATATGCAGAGTACATCATGCGAAATGCTGGCCTGGATGAATCACAAGCTGGAGTTAAGATTGCTGGGGAAAAGATCAATAACCTCAGATATGCAGACGATACCACTCTGATGGCAGAAAGTGAAGAGGACCTAAAGAGCCTCTTGCTCAGGGTGAAAGAGGAGAGCGCAAAAGTGGGCTTGAAGCTCAACATCAAAAAAACTAAGATCATGGCATCTGGCCCCATCACTCCTTGGCAAATAGAAGGGGAAGTCGTAGAAGTAGTGACAGACTTCACGTTCCTAGGATCCCAGATCACTGCAGATGGTGACTGCAGCCATGAAATTAAAAGACGCCTGCTCCTTGGGAGGAAAGCGATGGCAAACCTAAACAGCATGATAAAAAGCAGAGACATCACCCTGCCAACAAAAGTCCGCATGGTCAAAGCAATGGTATTCCCCGTAGTAATGTATGGCTGCGAGAGTTGGACTATAAGGAAGGCCGAGCGCCGAAGAATAGATTCTTTTGAACTATGGTGCTGGAGAAGACTCTTGAGAGTCCCTTGGACTGCCAGGAGATCAAATCAGTCAATCCTAAAAGAAATCAACCCTGATTGCTCCCTGGAAGGCCAGATCCTGAAGCTGAAGCTCAAATACTTTGGCCACCAAATGAGAAGGGAGCATTCACTGGAGAAGACCCTGATGCTGGGAAAGATTGAAGGTCAAAGAAGAAGGGGACGGCAAAGGATGAGATGGTTAGACAGTGTCATCAATGCAACGAACATGAAATTGAGCAAACTTCAGCAGACAGCGGAAGACAGGAGGGCCTGGCGTAAACTGGTCCATGGGGTCGCGAAGAGTCGGACTCGACTGTGCGACTGAACAACAACAACAACATGTCAATGTTCCATGAATAAAATTAAGAATACATCCTCAGTTTATTACTGGAGAAATTGACAGACATGGAATAAAATAGCAAATGGAAGGTGATGAATGAATGTTTGTTTAACTTTCTTGAGTTAATTTTTGTAATGTTCTTATCATGAGTCAGCCAGGGCTCAGCAATAGCGAGGATTTCTCAGGAAAAGAGGAGCCCTTTGTAGCCAGCCTTCAGTTAACAGAAGCTGACCAGCAGGAAAATGAGCTGCAGACTTTTCAGGATTCATAGCCAACAGCTGGTGCAGAGCCACTGACACCCTCAAGCCCTGATTCAGCAGGTGAACCTCAGTTGGTCATTCCCAACCCAACAGTATCACCTAAACCCTTAGAGGACTGCAGACAGAGGCTGAGAACAAAGCTACAGGCAAGACGGCAAAGTGCATGCCTCCTGGCCCCGGTGCCAGCTGCTTGCTGATAATGAAGATGAGTAGTTGCAGGATTGCTTCTGAGTAACTGGTTGCAAGCATGACCCTTGTTAGAAGTGGAGGACTTTGCACTGTCTCCTGTCTCAAACTTGAGAGATGGCACCAAAGAGTTTATTTTTTTTTAAGCAATTTATTATAGGATATGTTTCACATAGTTAAAATTTTATCTTATAGATATCACATACCTTTTTTCTTTTCTCCCCACTCCCCCCAGTACAAGGCTTCCCGCAATGCTCTTACTCCCTTATAAACTCTGTTATCTAATCACCGTTCACAAAATATGTCATTTCCATTATCAAATTAGGTAACATTTTGGCAATCATATCATTCTTTTTCTTATTTTCTCCTTAATAACGATCAAAGCAAATCAATCTATTTTTAACATCCCAATTTTTCTCAAGATAGTCTTTAAAAACTTTCCATTCTTCAAAAAAAGCTTCGTCTTCTTCGTTTTTAAGCTTTCTTGTCATTTTGTCCATTTCAGCCATAAAAAGCATCTTCTTAATCCATTCCCATATTTCAGGAATCTTTTCTTGTTTCCAGAATTGTGCATAAGTCATTCTAGCTGTTGTGACCAAGTACCATAACAATGTTCTCTTGGTTACCTTTATTTCTTCCAGTTTAAGACCTAACAACAAGATTTGTGGATCTTTCTTAAAAGTACATTTCAAAATCTTCTGTATTTCGTTATGAATCTCTGACCAATAACTCATGGCTTTATCACAAGTTCACCACATATGGTAAAATGAGCCCTCTTTCTTTCTACATTTCCAACATTTGTTAGACATACTCTCATTTATTTTAGCAATTTTCTTTGGAGTCATATACCATCTATACATCATTTTGTAACAATTCTCTTTAACATTAACACAAGTTGAAATTTTCATTGACTTTTTCCACAGACATTCCCATGATGCCATAGTTATTTCATTATTTACATTTACCGCCCATTTTATCATTTGTTCTTTTACAATTTCATCCTCTGTATACCACTTCAGTAAAACCTTATATATTTTTGAGATCATTTTTTTTCCCTTTTCCACCCATATATTCTCAATTTCATTATTCTTTGCCCTAAAGCCATATTTTCTCTTATCAGTTTTAAACAAATCATGGATCTGTCTATAATTCAACCAATCATAATCAAATTTCACATCATCTCTGTCTCTCATAACAAAACTTTTCCCATCAGGTTTTAAAAGATTTCTGTACGGTAACCAATCTAGTCCTTCATGTCTCGAATATGGTTTGATCACTTCTGCCGGCACTATCCAAAGTGGTCGTTCTTCATAAAAGAATTTTTTGTATCTCATCCAAGTCTCGAACAGTGATCGCCTAATAAAGTGGTGTTTAAAAAATTTATCGATTTTTGATTTTTCGTACCATAAATACGCATGCCATCCAAACTTGTTATCATGTCCTTCTAACGCCAACAACTTCATATTTTCAAGGTTAATCCATTGTTCTATCCACGTTAAGCAGATAGCATCGTAGTAAAGTCTAAGATTTGGTAGTTGAAGTCCTCCTCTTTCCTTAGTGTCACATAAAATTTTCATTTTAATTCGTGGTTTTCTTCCTGCCCACACAAATTTTGATATTTCTTTCTGCCATCCATCCAATATCTTACTTTGTCGTAGTATTGGGATAGTCTGAAACAAAAACATTAACCGAGGCAAAATATTCATTTTGACTGTTGCAATCCTTCCCATTAGTGATAAATTCAAAGTGTCCCATTTTTTCATATCTTGTTGAATCTTATACCAAATTTTTTCATAATTATTTTTAAACAGATCTATGTTTAATCATAGTCAATTCAATCCCTAAATACTTTGTCTTTGTAACCACTTCACATTGGATTTTCTCCTGGAGTTCCATTTGCTTCTGTTTCGTCATATTTTTACACATCACCTTTGTTTTACTTTTGTTAACATAGAAACCGGCCAAGCCTCCAAAATCTTTAATTTTTTGCATCAGTCGTGGTATATTCTCTAATGGATCTTGAATCATAAACATTACGTCATCCGCAAAGGCTCTATATGTAAAGCCTCTCGTTGTCAGTCCTTTAATATTCTTGTCTTTTTTTATTTTCCCCAATAATACTTCCAATATCCAAATAAACAATAGTGGAGATAGGGGGCAGCCTTGTCTAGTCCCTTTTCGCACTTTAAAATATTCCATTTTTTCTTTATTAATGTTCAATGCCGCTTTTTGATCCGAATAGATTGCAGTAATCATATTTTAAAAAGATTGACCTATTTCCATTTTCTCTATCACTTGCAGCATGAAGTCCCAGTTCAAATTATCAAAAGCTTTTTCCGCATCCAAGAAGAGAAATCCAACTTCTTTCTCAGGGTGTTTATCACAATATTCAATTGCATCTATCACCACTCTTAAGTTGTCTCTAATTTGTCTATTCGGTAGAAAACCAGCTTGTTCTTCTGTTATAACATCTTTCAAATAATTTTTCAACCTTTCAGAAATTACTTTAGCAAACAGTTTATAATCATTATTAGATGGCACCAAAAAGTTTAGACAAATAGAGAGGTCAGGACACATAGGGCATCCTTTCCTTCCTGCTGTCTGATCCTTTCCTTTGAAGTAGAATGTTATTCTTAGAGGAAATTTCCTCTGCTTCTGTTCTCTCACCTCTTTCTCTCTCACATGCACACAAAGAAGGTACATGATCTCTCCATCTTGGACCATGGAGGCTGGACGTGCATCCAGCATCCAACACCATCTAGTTAGTTAGAGTAGATAATCTATATCTATCACTTACCTGCACTCTCAAGCATGTATTTCTTTTAATAAAAGTTGCTTATTAGTTTTAGAACTGATTGCTGACTTCATGTACCTTTGATGCCACACCTAGCCCTAGCTCTGCTGTGTTAAAGCCTTGAGTACTCTGCTATTTTCTGTGGTTCCCTGGCAGTACCAAGTCCAGAGAATCCAACAACCTTTAGGCGTGGGGCTATAAAACCAGCCAAGAGAGGCTGATAGGCATGGACACAACTCGTACAATAGATGCTAAGCCACCAAATCTGCCTTGTCTGAATTCTGAACCTCTGACCTTGGACTGAAGGACTCTGCTTTACCTGACCTTGGACTGAAATGACTCTGCTTTGCCTGACATCTGGATTCACTGACCTTGGACCAAACAACCATGCCTTGCCTGACTTCTGGCACCTAATACTCGGAGCCTGCAAGCCAGTAAAATTCTTCATGCTCAGCTGATTTGGAAACAGTTTTATGACATGTAGCATTTGAGACTGATCTGAAGTATGTTGAAGCCAAGGGATGTGCTTTAGATTCTGGCCCCTTCTGAACATGGGGTTTGGGGTTCCCATTGTTACAGAAATGCTAAAACCTTACCAGGGCTCAAGAGTGACACCTAATGTATCTGGGAACATGAACTCCTGGGAGTTTACATTTGAATTAGCCATTCATTTCCATTCCAGATTGGACCATCCCAAGGAATGATCCTTTTGGGACAAAGAATAGTCTGATTTCGGCCAGACCACCTATTTTTAGGGAGTTTCTGAGCCATTTCCAGATGCTTGATTGGAGGGGGTCTGTATTTTATAAGTCTCTGATTGCTAACAGTAGCCTCAGCCATCAGAGATGGGGCTTTGCATGGTATTGGCTACATCAGCTCATTAGAAAGGAGGCTGGCTTAGGTCCCATTCCATTGACTATAAATAGGTCCCATTCCATTGACTATAAACCTCTGGGCCTTTCCCTTGCCTTCAGTTTTCAGTCTTCAGCAAAAACTGGGTCCACAGTAGGTTGGGTATGGGTTAAGGACTACTCCAGCATCTTGTTACTGCAAGGAACCCTGCACATGCTCTGAGATACCTGCTACAGCCTAGGTAACATGTACTTAGCTGAATTAGTCCAACTTTACTGCTTTTTATTTGAAAATCTCTGTGCTGTATGTCTTGTGTGCCTTTCCTTTATTTTGGTTTGCCCTTTTCCTGCAACTTTTCTTAATGCACTTTTCTTGTTTTCTCTTTTATAAAGCCTCCCCCCCCCCCGCTCTGCTTAGTGCCATTTACTTCTCCGGGATATTTCTCTGAATCTCTTCCCTATGTCCTAGACTGCAAGGATGCTACATAGTTGATTATAAGGTATTTTCTAGGTTTTCTGCCTTGTCACTTCATTATTGTTCTAGTCGTGCACTAGAAGGGACCTTCTCTGTGGGTCAGTCTAGATGTTCTCAAGACGTTCCTCAGTGGTGGCGGCTGGTTACCAGGTGTTTTCCAGGAAACTGTTGTTCTAAGGGAGTTTCCCAGCAAGGAAAGATACTTCCCCCCATTCCTTCCATAACACCCACTTCTTAAAGTCTTTTTGAACGCAAAAAAGGGCAGAGTATACTAATTCTCAGCTACTGTCCTGTCCAAGAGAAACAGGGTTCTTCTGTTTGCATCTTTCTTGACCTAATGCACTTGCTATTTTCTTTTCATCAGATAAAGCTACTAACCCTCTGAACAGACAAGAAGACTGGGAATACATTATTGGCTTCTGTGATCAGATCAACAAAGAACTTGAAGGGTATGTGTCCAAAACCATTCAGGCAGCCATTCAAGGTCTCATGGGAGAAGCTGAAAGGTGGCATCTCAGTGCTTCACTTAGTATGATTCATGAGCAGACTAGAAGTGGGGTAGTAATTTACTATGGTTTGCTATGGATTTTGATAGGTGTTGATAATTTTTAGTCTTCTAAATGTGAAAAAGTTGCAGAGAAGTTCTAATTGTCAGAGTGGCAGACTATTTTGATATGCTGTGCCAAAGCAATCAAAGGTTATAGCTAAGACTCATTCTGTCATAGTCATCACAACCTCTGGCATGCTTGTAGAGTTTTTAGGCCAATAAAAGTGTTTACTTATTGTCATAATTAACTGTCATGAACAATGTGAAATTGAGAAGTATTATATTTAATCTAGCAAAAAATGAAGGGAAGAAACTTACAGTCTGTCATGGTAAGTTTTGGGGTGCAACAGGTGTCAAACAAAGGCATTCCAGACTGCTGGTTATATGCTTGACATACTCAACAATATAAGGACAAAATATTTGATGTCAGTGAAGGATTTTAAGGCTACAAAATGCTGTTTGTTGTTTTTCTGTTACAGCATTTTATGAGCTGCATAAATAAAGCCTTATAGAGGGAATTGGCAATGAGCACTCATGGATCATTTAATAGACCATTTTGGTTCACAGGGAGGACCAAAGTAAACTCATGGGTTAGATCCCATGATCTGTCAGCAGCTTGCTCTTCCCCCCAGCAGCTAATTCCAATCCCTGGAAAGTTTCTTCCTAGGGCCATAGGGTCCTTGTGGAGTAATAGCCACACAGGTGGGGGGGGTGGCCTGCAGTGGGAATAACACAGGGAGCAACATTGCACCACCTCTTGCATGAACAGAGGTCAGCTGACAAAAGAGGAAGAAGGGAATAATTTTGCTCCCTTCCCTACTGCAGCCTTTCAACTCCTGTGGCTCTTACTGAATGAGGGTCCTGTGACCCCCTGTAATAAACTTTTCTAGATTTGGAAATGGCTGCTGATGGGAGGGGAGCCTGGAAGAATGGGAGTCATTGCACTGAGTGTAGACCCTTGACAGCTTCAGCGTTCTTTCTTGCCTTTTACTTTCAGAATAATTTTTAATCCTTATATTTGTGGAGAAAACCTTGAAGGTCTGTTTGCAGTACATGCAGTGACAGCTGCAAAAGTAGATGGAGAATGAGAATTTTCTATTCATTTGTTTCAGTCCACAGATAGCTGTGAGATTGCTGGCTCATAAAATCCAGTCACCACAGGAATGGGAAGCAATCCAGGCTTTGACAGTAAGTACCCCTTGTAAAGAGCCCTCCATTCCTGCTGTCTTTGCCCAATAGGCAGAGGGTCTTCTCTCAGCCCTTCTTTCTGACTCTCCTTCTTTGCTAGTCACCCACCCAAGTTCTGCCCTTTTTTTTTTCTTCCTGCAACTTGAGGCACAGATAGGGACTAGGTACATGTGGATGTGTATACTGCTTTATACACACCTCCTTCCTGGTCAGCTAACTGTTTGCAGCCCAGTCAGAAGTTCCTGGTCTGTTGTGAAGATGAGCAGTCAGGTGCCCTGGGTGAGATTCTTTGATAACTGTCTGAGATCTTTAAAAGGAAAAGGTATTTATTTACCAGAATACAATCTCCATTCAATAGAGTGAGGGCAAAGGAAAAATACATCAAAACACTACAGAGTATTACAGAACAAAGAAAAGAAAACTATGAGGCTAACTAAGTTGTACAGTCACTTGTTTTTTCTTGGCATTTCCCTCCCTGGAATGGACTGGAAATATAGGCTGGTCAAAACATATTTCACTTCATTGCTCCCCTGTTCCACAGACCTTGGCTTTTACTTCTGACAGGGTGTCCAGACTTTTCTTGTCCCAGCTAGGAGAGCTTTGTCAAGCTCGAGCCTCGCTTGCTATAAAATGCTGTCCAGCCGAACTCCTGGTCTGTTGCGTTAGGGGTTAACTGCTTTCTTAGACGTGCTTCTTTCACTGTTTTTTTCTCCAGTGTCATTTATCTTCTCTGCCAGGATGGTGGAGGGAGTGGATGCTCATGTGAATTTCTGCTTGAGCTTGCATAATGTGGGCGAGACCCTGGGAAGCGCATGATCTCAGCTTTTCGCTTGACCTTGGAATGTAACTGTTAGTTTGCAGGTGTTGGGCCAGCCCTGAGGGTAGGCCTAGAACTTTGGTGGGCTGACTGCGAACATTGGGTGGTTTGCATAGGGGGGCTGTCCTGCTTTTTGCATAGGGTCAGACCTGGCATCTGGTGGCCAGTTCTGACACAGAATCTGTCTATGCTTGGCATCTCTTTACCTCCAAATAAACAAATCTTGCTGCTACAAGAGTGTTGTGAGAGTGATTGAGTCCAGGACTTGACATAGTGTCAGAACTGCCTTTTTCCCTCGACCCAGTGCACCACTGACGTCATGAGTGCTGGAGGCGAGGAGACTGAAACAGAGGCCCTCCCTAAGTCACCCACTGGCAAGGATGGCACTGTGCCACCCGAAGGAGAACCGCGGGGCCCTGATAGGAAGCCAGTGCCAGTGGGCAGAGATGGGATGGTGGGATGTCCCAGACTGGGCTACCTCCTCCCTTGGAGTGACAGGAACCTGGCGGCGGTGGGCAAATGAGGACTGGCACTGGGTCTCGGGAGTGTTCCATGATGACCCCGAGTGCCTGAAGACCATGAGACATTGGCTGGAGAAAGCTGACATAGAGCTCGTCCAGCAGGAGCTGAAGACCAAAATGGCAGAGCTGTACGGAGACACTTGGGCTGCCCTGGAGGGCCTCCCCAAAGCCATTCACTATGTCCTGCAGCAGGCGTTCTAGGGCTTGGGACCGCAAGGGGGGAAAGGATCTGCTCCAGCTCCACGGGACGAAGGGGCCCTGCTGGTGGCGCCCCCTCTGCACCCGTTTCCCGCACCCCCAGGTATGCACTGGAATCCACTTTTGATGGGATCCTGGGGAAGCTGGCCTTTTTCATGCTGTAGTTGCATAAGTTCCTGAGAGAATGGGGCCACACCTTCGCCTCTGATGAGCACCGAGTGGAGTACCTGGCTGTGAGACGGCATAGCAGACTGGTTTGTGGGTCTTTACAACGTAGGACAGCGGACAGTGAAAGACAGGAGGGCCTGGCGTAATCTGGTCCATGGGGTCGCGAAGAGTTGGACTCGACTGTGTGACTGAACAACAACAACAACGTAGGAGGCCCCAAACTCTGAGATGTGGACACATCCATGAGGGCCCTCTGCCAGCAGTATGAGCTCAAGCCATCAGCAGGCTGCTTCAAGCATCCAAATGCCCTCCAGTTGGGAGGGGGAGAGGAATTGGAGAGCATCTCATTGAGTGAGGAAGAACTTCAACAGCCAGCAGGAAACCGTCGGGACCTGCTGTGAAGGGCACTATTTTTTTAAAATTATTATTATTATTAAATTTATATCCCACCCTCCCTACCGTGGCGGGCTCAGGGCGGCTAACAAAAATACATATGAATATATACATTAAAACTCCATAATATAGTAAAACAAATTAAGTTAAGATTACAATATAAAACCATAACTGCTCAATACATACTACAATAAAAGATGGCAACATTCTGTCCACATTTGAATGGCCATCTATACCCTAGTCCAGGCTGTTAGTTGTACAGTTGGTAGTGATGTTGATATTAGGGCCAGGGCCATGGTGTTAAGGCAGGACCCTACTTGAAAGTCTGGCGGAAGAGCTCCATTTTACAGGCCCTGCAGAACTGCAAAAGGACCCACAGGGCCCTGATGTCATCCGGGAGCTCATTCCACCAGTGAGGGGCTGCCACAGAAATGCCCCTGGCCCTTGCTGTGACCAATCTGGCCTCTTTAGGGCCCGGGAGAACCAGGTCCAAGAGCATCAACACTGCCGTGCCGCCTCGATCCAGATGTCTCTGGAGATCATCTGTGAGGGCAACCAGGACCATCTCTGTCTCGTGGCCTGGTCGCAAGCCGGACTGGAAGGGATCTAGTATGGAGGCGTCATCCAAAAAACCCTGCAGCTGATTTGCCACTGCCTTCTCAATTAATTTGCCCAGATAGGGCAAATTGGATACCGGCCAATAGTTGGCTAATCCAGCCAGATCCAATGATGGCTTTTAGGACGGGGCAGACCACTGCCTCCTTTAGGGCACTAGAGAATAGCCCCTCCACGAGGGACTCGTTGACAATCTCCCTTAGTGCCCCTCTCAGCCCCTCAGTAATTTGTTAACCTCCTCTAGGCTGAGTGGACCGAAATCCAGAACTTGACCAGAAGACACGCATGGAGCCTCGAGTTCCGTTACTGTCTCAACTGTGGTGGGGAGGTTGTGGCAGAGTGACAGGACTTTATCTGCAAAATAGCTAAACAGCAGGTCTGTGCTTCTCCAGTGCCAGAGTCAGTGAGGCCCTCTTTCCCCTTGTTCTTTGTGACAGTGACCGTAGTTAACCCTCCCCTCTAAACTCACATCAGAGTGTGGGCTCTCATAGATTCAGGATGCACTAGACACATGATTAGCCCAGCCTTGGTGGCAGGGCTGGGGGCAGAATTAAGAGACTTGAGGGAGACCCTGGTGTTTTCTCAGATGGTTGGGTCCCCCATGAAGGGGAGCCTTGTGTTCACCATACCACCCACCTGCCCATAGGGGTGGGCTTCCACTGGGAATCAAGGGCCTTCATAGTAAATCCATTTGCCAAGTTCCCCATGGTGATGGGAGAGCCCTGGCTCAGAACACATGACCCATATATCCAGTGGAGCCTGGGGGCCCTCCAATGTGTGGACCCCCGCTGTCAGACTCATGGCTGGAACCTGGAGTTAGGGGGAGCTGTTACCTGCATCTGAACAGATGTGCCTGACCAGGGAAGAGTTAAACCAGATTCCTTCGAAGTACAGAAATTTGTCAAAAATGTTTGAGGAAACAGAAGCTGACGAGCTTCCCCCCCACAGGAAGACTGACTGTGCTACTGAAATTCTCCCTGGCCACAAGCTTCCTAAGGGAAAACTATATTACATGAGCCCTGCTGAAAGAGAGGAACTGAGAAAATTTATTGGTAAGAACTTGGCTAGAAGGTCCATCCATCCTGCTTCTTCCCCTTTCAGTGCTCCCATGCTCTTCAGCAAAAAAAAGGACTGGGGCGTTGAGGCTGTGCATAGATTATCATGGGTTGAATGCTATCTCAATGTCAAATGCTTACCCCATCCCATTAATCAAGGATTTGTTGGCAGAGGCCGTGAAAGGCTGGACCTGCGTGATACTTACTTTTGGGTGCACATTCGAGAGGGGGATGAATATAAGACTACCTTTAATACCCCGCTCGGGCATTTGAGTATTTGGTGATGCCTTTTGGAATCTCTTTGGGTCCTGGGGTGTTTATGAACTTGATTAACGAAGTGTTGTACAAGTATTTATTTAAAGTGGTGATTATTTAGATGACATTCTGATCTGTACTCAAGATAAGAACTCTCATGTGCAGCTTGTAAGAGATGTCTTGAAGGCTCTCTATCAAAGCAAGCTGTTTGTGAGGCTGTCAAAATGCGAATTTCATAAGGAAGAGTTGGACTTTCTAGGCTATAGAATCTCAGGAAAAGGACTGGGGATGGTCCCTGGCAAAATTAAAGATGTGTTAGGATGGAAGCCACCTCAAACGAGGAGGCAATTACAAGCTTTCCTAGAGTTTGCCAACTTCTCTCGCCAATTCATTCTGAACTTTGCCCAGGAGGCCTTGCCCCTAATAGACTTGTTGAAAACTGAAGGGAAGAGGCTGGATTGTAAAAAGCTTAGTAGTAAATTAAATATGGACAGAGGAATGTCAAAAGGCCTTCAAAAGGCTGAAGGCACTGTTTACCTCAGAACCTGTCTTAGGTCACCCTAATGAGAGCAAGCCATTCATTGTCCAAGTTGATGCTACTGATGTAGCGGGGGGGGGGGCACCCTGCAGCGGAGGATGGATGGGAAACTATACCCCCTCATCTATGTGTCAAAAAAAGTTTTCAGATGCTGAGAGATATTGGGCAGCATGGGACAAAGAGGCTGCAGCCATTAAGCTGGCTCTGACAACTTGGAGACATTGGCTGGAAGGGGCCCAGGTGCCATTTGAGGTCTAGACTGACCACAAAAATCTAGAAGCCCTGTGCACTCCCTGGTGGTTCAGCGCCAAGCAGTTGAGATAGGCAGAGTTTTTCTCCAAGTTTCAGTTTACTCTTAAACGCATTCCTGGGAAAGCTAACTTTCTGGCAGATGCCCTCTTGCACCTTCCCCAACATGCCAGCCAGAGAGAGGAGATCATAGACTCTATGTTTACTCCAACCTAGTTGTGGGGGTCAGTGCTCACTTGGAGTCAAACAAGCCAGGGGGGAGATCCAAGCCTCAAGCCATGGGTGGAGAAATTCAAAGCAGCCGTCAGTGAGGGGGACAAGAAGGACATAGAAAGTGATGCATCCTTAATCAAGGGGGAGAATGGTTGTTGGTATCGGCAGCACAGGTTGTTCATGCTGCATGCCTTGCGTGGGGAAATTCTGAAACTCAGTCATGGGACATTATGGATATCTAAAGACTTTCCATTTGGTGCAGAGACAATTCTGGTGGCCGCACATGCGTGCAGACATTTCTTAGTATGTATCCTCATGTCAAGTGAGCTTAATGGGGAAGAGAAGGGGGAGAACCCCCTGGGCTGTTGCAATCTCTAAAAACTCCCGACAGGCCATGGTCAGTCATTTCTGTAGACTTCATAACTGATCTACCACCCAGTAAAGGGAGAACTGTGGTCTGGGTGGTGGTCTGGGTTGTGGTAGATTTATTCTCGAAGCAAGCCCATTTCATTCCATGTAAATGATGACACACTGCTAAAAAACTGGCACAGCTATTTATGCAGCACATTGTGTGACTCCATTAGATCCCCAAAAAGGTGATTTCCAATAGAGGCCCCCAATATGTGGTCACTTTTTGGATTTTGGAATTTTGGAAGGAACTTCTGAACGTATTAGGTGTTGATCAGGGGCTCAGTAGCACTTATCATCCAGAGACGGATGGCCAATCAGAGCATATGAATCAAGTATTGGAACAGTTTCTTAGATGTTTCATTAACCACCAGCAGGATGAGTGGCTTGATTTGTTGCTGTATGTGGAATACAGCTACAATACCTCTGTCCGTAGTTCCACAGGGGCCACTCCATTTAAGATAGTACATGGTTATGACGGGGGGGCCCTCCCCACAATGGCATCTGACCCAGCGGGACCTGGGGACTTGAACACTTGGTGGTTTGAGTTGGCTCAACAATGGTCCTTGAATATGTTGTTGAAGGCTTTCATGGCCGGAGTTCATTAGTTGTCATAGATTTTCCGGGTTGTATAGCTGTGGTCTTGGTATTGTAGGACCTGACATTTCACCAGCAGCTGTGACTGGCATCCTCAGAGGTATAACACAGAAAGATGGAGTACTCTCTGTGTCAGGGTGAGAAGAAAACCGGTAGACAGGTAATTTGTTTCTACTCAGGAAGGTGGGGTAGGGCTGAGTCATTATCTTGTAGGAGTTCCCCAGGCTGTGACATGCTAATGGAGGAGCTTTCCTGAGGAGGTTCTTTTACATATGGATTGGCTGTTGAAATTCTAATCCTATATGTAAGTGTTATTGTAAGGTGTAGAGCATTTTGTGTTTTTCAGGACAGGAAACCATGCCCTATTTATTTTTAAACTCTCTTCTTTCCTGTTGAAATTGTGTTTATGTTTATGAATTTCAATGAAAGACACTGCAGATTGGGCCAACCTGAAAAATCAGCAGTGGCTGAACATAGCCTAACTCCAACAGGACACAGTATCTTATTCCAAGACACTGAAAGGCTGGACAACACATCCAATTACCATGTCAGATTACACAGGGAAGTCATTGAAATTGTGTTATACCTCTGAGGATGCCAGTCACAGCTGCTGGCGAAACATCATATCCTACAATGCCAAGACCATGGCCATACAGCCCGGAAAATCTACAACAACTAATGGTCCTTGATACAAAAAACTTTTGACTAAAGCGAAAGAGGATTATAAAACCCAGGCTGACAAGGGCAGGTCACCCAAGTAGGACCTGCACCCTGGGGACTTTGTATACGTGTCCACTAAGAACTTCAAGGTCTTGCAACCTGGTGAAAAACTTTGATGGAAATATGTGGGGCCTTTTAAAGTTCTACACAGCATTAACAAAGTAGCTGTTGAATTGGACTTGCCCAAGAACTTACATGACATTCATCCTGTTTTCCATTTTAGTCTGCTGAAGAAGGATCCTGGACCCTCCATATGGAGACGCCAACCTCGGGCTCCATCTCCTCTGAGGGTGGATGGGGAACTCCACCAGGTGGTGGAAGACATCTTGGACTCTAAAATCAAGAGGGGCCGCTTACACTATTTGATTAAATGTTGTGACTTTGATGCTAGCCATCATGAATGGGTTCCAGAAAACCATGTGTGGGCCAAGCAATTAGTTTGCGCTTTCCATAAGAAATATCCTCACAAACCTGGAGGCTGAGAGGAGGCCGGGGGGGGGGGCAGAATGTCACGCTCGGGCCCCACTTTCATTAGAATGCTGTCCAGCCGAACTCCTGGTCTGTTGTGTTAGGGGTTAAATGCTTTCTTAGATGTGCTTCTTTCACTGTTTTTATCTACAGAGCTGTTTATCTTCTCTACCAGGAGGGGGGGGAGTGGATGCTGGTGTGAATTTCTGCTTGAGCTTGCGTAGTGCATGCAAGACTCTGAGAAGTGCACAATCTCAGCTTCTCACTTGACCTTGGAATGTAACTGTTAGTTTGCAGGTGGGCCAGCCCTGAGGGTAGGCCTAGAGCTTTGATGGGCTGACTGCGAACATTGATTGGGTGGTTTGCATAGGGGGGCTGTCCTGTTTTTTGTATAGGGTCAGACCTGGCATCTGGTGGCCTGACACAGAATCTGTCTATGCTTGGCATCTCTTTACCTCCAAATAAACAAATCTTGCTGCTACAAGAGTGTCATGAGAGTGATTGATTCCAGGACAAGTTTCATTTTGCACTATCATGAATTTCGGAGTGGATCCCCACATGTATCTTTTCTCCAATCAAATCAAGGTGCATGTCCCAAAACTGTTGAGACCCAACTCAGGGTATTGAAATTACCACCTATCTTTCTTCTGCCTGGCATGTGGGCAAATGGTTACTCTGTCCTGCCTATTTGTGTCCTAAAAGAATGTTATTTCCTCTCATTCTACAATCTAAGAATTTTTTTTTAATTTTTATTTTCAGTTTTATACAAGTATTACATTCCAACAATATATCTTACATATAGGTTAGAGTCTTATACATTCTTTAGCTTATCTGTCCATTTGTACACCTTTCCCCACCTCTTATTATGTACCTTTTCACTTTTGTTTGACAATATGAGACTCAAATTATCCATTTGTGCTACCTCTAATACTTTAAGTATTATGTCCTCTCTGGAGGGTATTACATCAGGTTTCCAATTTTGAGCCAGTAATAAACACGCAGCAGTTATTATATACGACAATACATATACTTCTTGAGAGCTGTATTCGCTTAGAATCATATTTAACAGATATATACCCGGTTTCAATATTAAATCTTTATCCAGAATTTCTTGAATCATCTTCCGCGCCATTTTCCAATATCCTTGTATCTTACCACACTTCCACCACATATGGTAAAAGGTCCCAACATTCGCTTTACACATCCAACACTGACTAGAGCAACCAGGGTCGCATTTAGCTACCTTTTCCGGGGACCAATACCATCTGTGAAACATTTTGTACACATTTTCTTTATATGCAATAGCTCTCATATACTTGACAGATTTCCAAACTTTTGACCATTGGTCATACTCTATAGTTTCTCCTTACATCTTTCATCCATATTACCATAACAGCTTTAACAGATTCGTCCTGCTCATAATCATCCAGCAATAATCCATAAAGTTTTTGTATTAATTTATCATTTGAGGACAACCAGATCTTATCCAACTCGTTATTCTGATCTTCAAAGCCCCTTAACATATCTTTTTTATACCTATCTCATAACATTATCTGTTCCCACCAGGTTAAGTTATTTTCACTCTGTAACTTTTCTTCCAATTTTAATTTATTATTTCTGTTTAACAAAAATTGGTAACTTTCTTTCTTGCTCATTGTTATTAATGATGGGCTAATAAATGCTTCGAGAGGAGAAACCTATCTTGGGGTTTTCCTGTAATATTTCTCTTTTATATTACTCCAGATTTTGTTCAATGCTCCCTGTACTAGGTGTTTTCCAAAATTAGAATGAATTTTATCTTTTCCGTACAATATATATGCGTGCCACCCCATGTACAAGTCATGTCCCTTCAACGATAACATCCTGGCATTCTCCAACATAAGCCATTCTTTTATCCAGACTAGGGTGGCTGCTTGGTAATTGGAACATTCATCCCCCCTCTTTCCTTCCTATCCTGTAAAATTTTCCATTTTATCCTAGGCCTCTTATATTGCCATATAAATTGTCTTGTAATTTTATCCAGTTCTTCAAAAAATTTCCATTTTTTTAAAATCGGGATGCTTTGAGCCAAAAATAAAAATCTTGGCAAAGCATTCATCTTCAGCAACGCTATTTTACCCATATATGACAGTTAGGTTCAAGTCCAGAATCCTGCTAATGACCCATTACTTCTTCCCTACAAAAGAAAACAGCATTGCCCCGTATATCTTCTCCGGCTGCACATTTATGTGTTGTATGGTCTTGAATCTAGCTTCCTAATGCTGCAATCCTATGTACACTTTCTTGCGTATGAACTATATTGAATATAGTGGATTTACTTCTGAATAAATATGCATAAGATTGTGCAAGATTAATCTGAACTTTGGTTACAAATAAGTGTCCAGCCTTCATAGTTATGAAGGGAAGCTTGGAAACATGCTTATAGTGTCTCCTTAAGGCCTTGGACAGGGATTCTAATGTTTGGAGGGGCAGCACCTTTGACTTCAACAATTTCATGTTAATCCTCCATGATAGCACATTGCTTCCCATGTCTTCCCTCCTCTTTCTTGACCTATCTTTCCAGTACTTGCCAATATATTTCAGAGCCTGCAAACACCCAAATCAGGATAACTTATGAGTATTAATTACATTTATGCAAACATTTTTTTCTAAGTGCGGAATTTGTGGAGACAGAATTCAATTCTTCTGTGTATAAAATGCAAGTGGCCTGGGATCTAAAACACTAAATGGTTTGTGAGAGTAAAAGTGTGTTCTTGTAGCACTTAGAAAGTGGAATATATTTTCATCTCAATCGTGGATGTAGTAATTCTCATTTCTGTATGTAATACTTCTCTTTTCCCACTATGTAATCTCCCTGTTGTCCAGTCTTTGCTGGCTTGGGGACCACATTATTGCGTGTGTGTGTGTGTGTGTGTGTGTGTGAAGTGCTCTCAAGTCACTTCCAGCTTATGGAGATCCTATGAATGACCAACTGTTGACATCCTTGCTTACGTCTTGCATACTGAGGGCCATAGCTTCCTTGATTAAGTAAATCGAGTCTTCCTCTTTTTCTGCTGCCTTATACTTTTCCTAGCATTATTACATTTTCCAGTGAATCTGGTCTTTTCATAATATGACCAAAGTATGATAGCTTCAATTTAGTTATTGTAGCTTCTAGGGAGAGTTCAGGCTTGGTTTAATCGAAACCCCACTTTTTTTTTTTGACAGATCCATGTATCTGTAAAACTCTCTTCCAACACCACATTTCAAATGAATCAACTTTTGTCCTCTCAGCTTCCTTCATTGTTCAGCTTTCATACCCATGTATAGTATTGGAGAAATACTGTAGTATAAATTGCCTTGATCTTGGTTGCCAGTGACACATTCTTACACTTAAGGATCTTTTCTAGCGCCTTCACAGCTGCCCTTCCCAGTCTCTGTCTCCTTCTGATTTCTTGGGTGCACTCTCCCTTTTGGTTGATGGTGGAGTCAAGGAACAGAAAATTTTTAACAATTTTCTTCATTGTCAGCCTTAAAGTTATATAATTCCTCAGTAGTCGTTACTTTTGTCTTCTTGATGTTCAGCTGTAATCCTACTTTGGCACTTCCTGCTTTAACCTTCTTCCGTAGTTGTTTCAAGTCTGCTATTTTCTGCTAGTAATGTGGTGTCATCTGCATATCTCAAATTGTTATTGTTCCTTCCACCAATTTTCACTCCACCTTCTTCTAAATCTAATCCAGCTTTCTTTGTGATCTGTTCTGCTTATAGATTGAAGAGATAGGGAGATAAAATATTACCTTGTCTGACAGCTTTGCCAATTGGAAATCATTCTGTTTCTCTGTATCCTGTCTTGACAGTAACCTCTTGTCCAGAGTAGAGGTTGCACATCAAAACAATCAGATATTGTGTCACACCTCTTTCTTTTAAAACCAACCATAGCTTTTCATGATCCATACGGTCAAAAGTTTTGCTGTAATCTATGAAAAGCAAGATGGTTTTCTTCTGAAATTCCCTTGTATGCTCCAGTAGATAACATAAATTTGCTATATGATCTTTCTCGATAATATCTCTGGTTTCACCCCATAGTTCTTCTGGTTCACATATGCAAATATTTTCTTCATATTGTCTTTAAACACTTCAGGAATATTGTTTAGATTGAATAATTTGTAGATTGATTGATACTCAGAATGTTTTGGTGTTTTTCTTCAGCTTTATTCTGATTTTCAATATTAACCATTCATGGTCTGCACCACAATCAGCTCCTGGTCTTGTTCTAGCAGAGAGAATAGAGTTTCTACATTTTCTGCTTCCAGTTACGTAATCTATTTGATTTCTTTATCAGCCATCCAGTGATGTCCACATATACAGTTACCTGTTCAGTTGCCTGAAACATGTTCACAATGAACAAATTATTGCCTTCACAAAATTCTGTGAGTCACTCTCCTGCTTCATTTTGAGCTCCTTGCCCAATTTTTTCTGACCATATTTGATTCTATTTTGTTTCCCACTTTTGTGTTCCAATCACCTATTATTATCAGCACATCTTGTTTAGGTGTGTGGCCAATTTCTTCCTGGACACTTGCATAAAAACTTTCACTTTATTCCTCTTCAGCATCTGTAGTTGGGGTGTGTACTTGAATGATGGTATGTTGGTAGGCTTTTCATGAAGTCTGATATTATTCTACCAGACTTTGCTTTATAACCCCTGATTTCTTGTGCTACATCTTACCTTACTATTAGTGCGACTGTGTTTCTTCTATGTTTGTCATTTCCCAAGTAAAACACGTGGTAATTTTCTGACTGAAAATGTCCTAATCCAGTCCATTTTATTTCTGTCATTATCCAGGGTTGTAGTGTTTAAACATTCCATTTCTTGTTTTACAATTTCAAGGTTACTTTGAGTCATAGTTTACATATTCCATGTTCCTATTATATGTATCAAACAGCTTTTGATTTCCCTTTTGCACCCATTCACATCAACAATGGAACATTCTTTCAGTTTTAATCCAGTTGCATCGCTAAGAATAGTGTTATTCATACCTGTCCTCTGTTCTTCCCCAGCAGCTAGCTGAAAGCCATCCAACCTGGGGGTTGTGTTTTCTAGCTCTGTATCTTTTTTTATTTTGGATTGTCTCATCATAGGAGCTGCAGGGTATAAGATAATCAGTGGTTTACCATTGCCGCCTTCTGCGCAGTACTAACCATAGTTAGCTGATGTGTCACTGCTGTTGTCTATGATATATCCTCCACCAGTGTCACCTTTGGAAGGTACTAGTGGCACCATTTACACCTATTTAAGTTGAACTCTAGATGCACTGCCCCTGTGTAAACATGATGCCTAGCTGTGAGACCAGCGAAACGCTAAGAACCTGCCTTCTTCCCAAGTAATGTGCTCTGCATAGGGCTCTTACATAAACATGGTGGGGTGTTGAAAGTAATGTATTTCTCAGACAGGGAAGTTGGGATAAATACACAGGTAAAAGTTTGGGGAAACAAACAAAGAAAAGTGATCAGGGGATTAGGGCTGGGCTGCAGGGAGTTCATTTTAAATTAAGCTGAAATGGTACAAGTTGCAGTTGAGGTGCTCATGAACAACCTGTGCTCACATCAGGTAGGGTAGAGATCCTCATCCAGACCTTATTCGTGGATCAATCATATTTTGATTTTTGCTTGTCTGTAGGTGCTGGAAGCTTGTATGAAGAATTGTGGGCGCAGATTTCATAATGAAGTAGGGAAGTTTCGGTTTTTAAACGAATTAATTAAAGTGGTATCTCCGAAGGTGAGTATGAAGTTTGACCTATGTCTATGCTCAAGTTCTTAAAATACATTGTTCAGGAACATCTTTCTGAGATAGGGCTGGCTGGAAATACATAAATAACAAGACTGAAAAGCCATTTAGGATAACTGAGGTGCAGATAGTAAAGGTTCTCATAGTAAATGGATTAGTCTGTGAGCTAGAATATGGGTAGGTGAAATTTCTGCATTTTTTTGTGTCTAGGTATTTTCAAGAATCAGGAGTTAGGTTTCTTATTGCTGGTGTAATATTTTGAAATACTATTTGTATCCTAAAATATGACCATCAAATCTTAATATTGGTTAGTTGTAGGAGTATGCAGTCTGGTTTACTGGAACCAAAAAAATACCTGAAAAACACCTTATTGGTATTTTTCAGGTACATTTCGGCTTCCCAAATGTATCTGGGATTTTTCAGGAGAACCAGAGAAAAATCCCTGAAAAAATCCTGGATATATTCAGGAGTTACTGGCAAAACTGGACTGCCCAGCAGAGCCTTTGGGGAGTGTTCTCCCCACAAGATCGGCTCCTGGGTGGGCTCTTTTGGGCAGTCCAGTCTAAACCAGCTTCTTGGCACGCTCTTTTGGGCAGTCCAGGTTAAAGGGACCTCTCAAAAGAACCCCAGCTGAGCTGCTTCTCAGCTGTTTTTAGTGGCTTTGCTGCTGTTTCCCTGCCTGCCTCCCAGTGTTTTTAGGTTTGGGTCTGTTGGACCTGAAAAAAAAAAATCAAGATTTCAAAAAAAAATCCCAGATCGAAATACTTTACTAGTATTAGAATCTGGGTTTTGGGGGGGAATCCTGAAATTTTTTCAAGTCCAATAGAACCGAACCAAAAAATACAGAGAAAAAAAATTGCAGACCCCCCCAGTCATTTTGTTTCATTGTACTCATTTATATATGTTATTTGGATAATGTGGAATAAAGGCACATAATGAAACTTTTGTGCCCCTGTGAATAAAGAGCATTTGAAAACCATGATTGTTGTCTCCATTTTTATACAGCCCATCAGGTGAATACCCAATGTCTAGTTTACAGCCTAGTGGCTCTGGTTTCCAAGACTATTATACTGAATTGCAGTGCTATCTGTCCTTAGTTTATAGCTTTGTTTTTAACTGTTTTAACTATTTATTGCGAAATGTTTTGACTCTTATTGTGGATTCGCTGTTGTGATCTGCTCTGAGCCCGCTTGCGGGGAGGGCGGAATACAAGCTGAAATAAATAAATAAATAATCTAGATGAGACAAATAGTTTCACTCTATTCTGTTACTAATAAAACAGTACCTGCATTAAATAATGTTCCTGATCTAGCCATTAAAATTAGAAATGTCTTTGCTACATCATTATGGTTTAAGGTGTTTTTGCTATTTTGTGCATTTTTAATTTACCATTTCCCTTCCTAAGTCTTTTCCAGATAGATATAATAGTTTTTTTAAAAGTACATTTTTAAATCTCAAACTTACTTGCTCAGAAGAGATTGTTGGAAAATGGTTTTGGTCTAGTGATTAGCACCTTTAACATCCTGAGGACTATTAAGAGGTCTCAAAGCAGCACAGAAAATGTTTACAGCAAGAGTATCAAATATATGGCCTGCGGGCTGGAATCAGCCAATCCAGGACTGTTATCTGGCCTGTGAACAACTGGTTGTTACCTTTATTGCCACATGATAGAGACTATGCATTATGTCCTTGTATATTGTCCCAGTACTAATGTGTAACTGGTGGTGAAAGTGGGAGGGCAAGCATGGAGATACTGTAAGGAAATACTGTAGGAGTATTAATGTTTTAAGCATGTTTGTATTTTTAGTAAAAAATAATATTGTTAATTGGGTTTGCCTGCATCCTTTATAAAGTTTATATCTCTAGCACCTGGCATTACATTTTATGGCACACATGGCCCAGCCCGACAAAGTGACATTTATGTCAGATCCGGCCCTCATAACAAATGAGTTCGACACCTCTGGTTTACAGGATAGTTTCCCTCATAGTTCACACTTGGAATGGTTCATAGTAGATATTTTTATCTGAAGCAAGAGAAATCCATATCTTTTCCTTTTTTCCTTTTCTTTTTGGACAGTACCTAGGTGACAGAGTGTCAGAGAAGGTCAAAACCAAAATAATTGAGCTGCTTTACAGCTGGACGGTAGCCCTGCCAGAGGAGTCAAAAATCAAAGATGCTTACTACATGTTGAAGAGACAAGGTCAAGAGCAACTTCCTCCTTGCCTTTTGTTCTTTTTCCTTGTTGTTCAATGAAATTTTGTAATATAATGGCTTAGTTAGTTAGTAACTACAGTTTACCTAAGGTAGACTTGCTCACTGAATAAGACTTGATACATAGATAGATACACACACCCTTGTAGCTTTACTTTGGAGTATAAATCTGGCTGCACTGTTGTTATCCTACCAGGTGTCCAAGCCCACTTTGGATGTTACATTAATCTTTGCTGCTCAGGCAAATGCTTGTAATGTTAAAATCAGGTCTGACAATACCAGAAGACATCAGCAAGTAATAGAATGATGGCAGATTCACAGACTCGAGGACAAAATGGTCTTACAAATTCAAGATCATGGGGGCAAGCATATTTAAAGGCAAGCAATTCCTATAGTGAGCTTTGTCTGTTGATGAACCCCACCATTCTGGATCAAGATTCAAAGCCATGTCTGTTTCTTGATTGCTAATGAGGTAGCACACTATAGTCTTTGCCAAGCTCCTGCTACAGCACCATTAGCAAGTAGCAGATGCCTTGACATACTACAGCTGTCTACTTTTTTGCACAGACAACTTGGATGGAGCAAAAAAAGTGTTGTGCATGTAAAAGAGTGACATCATTTTCTCCTTTTTCATTCAGGCATTGTTCCATCAGACCCTGTCATTCCTGTGGAGAGAACCCTCATCCCCTCTCCTCCACCTCGTCCCAAAAATCCTGTGTTTGATGATGAAGAGAAATCCAAGGTAAAGTGAAATGAGAACTCTCATAAGCAGCCATCAAATAATCTGGTGATGCTTGCCACTTTCCCGGCCCCTTTGGTTGCTCATACCTATAGTCTACTACAGTTAAGAAAAACAGTTCCAAGTATTTCCTTTGGTGTTGTAGCATAACAATTGTGTAAGTTTTACTAAAGACTTTTGCAGTCTCAAGGAACAGTGGTACTCCTTTCCATTTTTTCTTTGCTTCCTCTAAACATTCTGAAGCAGAAAGCATTGTTGTCAGAGAAGGTTGAGAGCAGCACCTTTTAAATTCAGAGCTGCTTCCAGATAAAAGCCTCACAACTCAGCATTGATCCCCACTGTTAGCTGAAGGGTAGTTGGTGATATCCTGCCCAGCTGCCCCATCCATAGCACTGATGCCACTGCCCGAAGTGCATGGAATACATTTCAGTGGAATCAATGGTTCTGGCCTCTGGTCATCAAAAGCAAGAACCATGGATTCCATTAGAATGTATAATCAGGCTGCGAAGAATCTAGACTTGGCTGCTTCCAAGACAAATCTAAATTTCATTTATTTACTTAAGGAAGGTCTGCCTTGCCTTTCTGCAGAGTAGCTTTCAGGGTGTCTCACACACATTTGTAAAACCCCAATTAAAAATAAACAAGAGCAGATAAAAACCAAGCTCACAGAAATAACTGTTGCAGTAGGTAAACTTCCAGAGGCAAATGTAGACATAGAAGTTTACATCAATTTGCCAGATCGCAAGATTTGTCCAGTACCACAGTACTAAGTCACAGACAATCAAACTTTTATTGGCATTGAACAGTTCTAAGTCCTTGAGTAAAGCTGTTGAAAACCAGGGGAAAGTGAAATAATCTTATTTTCTGAAGCTTTCTCCCCCCCTTTTTTTTTTACAGCTTTTAGCAAAACTGTTAAAAAGCAAAAATCCAGATGACTTACAAGAGGCAAACAAGCTTATTAAATCTATGGTGAAAGAGGTGAGATTGAGCACTGACATGAGTGAGGGTGGTGATTGTTTGGGGCTTTACATTTTTTTGAAACATTTTAGAATTTCTTTGGGCTGTATGTTGTTGGAAGTTGTGAATTCCTCTGCTCTCCTTAAACAATGATCTGATATTTGTCATTAGCAAAACCAAATTCTTCTCTGAGTTTGAATGAGAGCCTGGATAGTGAGCTAAAGCAAGCTTGCCAGTAACTTGTAGTTCACTCTGGGAGAAAGCCCAAGTAGGTTTAGTCAGAAGTAAACTCCATTTTAGTCCATGGTGCTTACTTCTAGGGAAGTGTTCGTAGCAGTGCAGCCCCTACCTACCAATTCTATATTTTGCTCTTGGACTTTGGCTTCAATTTTGTCTGTCATCCTGACCCTAAGCAGAGGCAAATGTGCTTTAAACCCATGGAAATCAATGGGTTTAGGCACATATCATTCTGCTTGGAACAGAGCTGTCAGTTGTGAGCATGGAGGTTCCTTTTTCCCTCTAGTTTCAGCTGCTTGCTTTAGATGCTGGCTGTAGTTCCCTCAAGTTATACACAAGAGTTGTGCGGATGCAAGAATTATGAATAAGCTAACGAACATATTTATGTTCCTTATTTTTACAGAGGGAAAAAAAATTAAAATATGCTTTGAAAACATAAGAGTGCAGGAGGCACTGTGGTGGGGGGAAGACTGGTGGTTGACCTGCTTCACTTAGGACAATCAGCTTTAAAAGGGAATAAAACTCTTGCATCTTTCTGGTCCAGAACAAGGAATCTGAAAAATTATTCTCTGTTAAAAAGAGAAGAGCCCTGTCCCTATCTGCATGTGGTTCTTCCGAAGTTCACTTTGTTGGGACAGTTAGGTTTGCACAGCAAGCAGAATGGGGATGTTGCTTAGGAATACATGAGGCTTTGTTGCTTTAGTAAAGAGATAGAAGTTCTTTAGTGTAAAGGAATTCCATGCTGGATAGGAAAGAGTAGAGTTTGCATTCTATCGATCTCTCTCTGGGATTTTCTGCATGGGTTTTTTTTTGTCCGTTCCAGACCCATACTGCTTCACTTTATCGACTGATTTCTGCATGCATATTTGTGCCTTTAGTTTTGAGTTTTAACAACAGGTTTAGCAGGTTCTCTGAATTTCCAGCTTTCATGATAAACCAAAAAGTAATTTGGTAGCACCTTCTGTTGGGGGAATTAAGAGTCCAGGAGCTTTTCATAGGATTCCCATCCCCAGCAGGCTCGATAAGGGCGGGGAATGGAATTTGCAGGACCCTGTAGTTCCAGAGGGAGAGAGAGAGAAAACCCATAATGCAAAAGCATTCAAGCAAATAACAATTTAGCAATCATCATACAAAAAAACCCCCATTACTTATTAGAAAATTACTGCAATTGTAAATATGTTTATCAGGAATATGTTCCAGCTCTCCCCCAAGTGCACAAGGGGGCTGTTGGCCAAGGAGAGCTCTGAACAATGGCCATCACCGATATTATATACCTTTAGGATCTAAAGGGGCTGTCAATCAGAAATGGAATGAGCTCTAACCAAAATCAGACCATTCCCTTTCTTGGCAACATTAATATTTACTTTCTGACTTGGGTCTCCTGACCAGAGTTTCTCAGAGGTCAGGATAACACTGATAACTATATGCTGAGACTTCTAGAATGGCACCACTCACCCGTGGAATGTATAAACACCCACTAAGGCAAAAGTTGTATACCGGGCAATCTGTATCACAAAGGCTAAAGCACTAGTCGAGCCCTGAAGCATTTTGGGAAACCAAAGATTCAGCTATAGAAATAAATACAAAATGGGTTTGCAAGGGACTGAGGCTCAATTGAGGCCCCAATTCTGCAACGCCTTCTGTTGCAGAGATACAGGGAGAAGGCATATCTCTGCAAGGGAAGGGGCTGGAGACTTTTTTTTTTTAAAAATGAAAGCTGGGAATTCAGAGAACCTGCTAAGCCTATTGTTACAACACTATACCAATATATCAGTATTTTGATGCTGTGACACCAACAATGATGATGGCATCCTCCCTTGAAAATCCTCATTATTCTAATCTACTTAATTACATATTGCTGTATGGTTGTTACTTACCTTTATTTTTCCTTTCTTTTTCTTTCTCAGTTGCTTTTTGCATTGTTGTTCCTGTTTCTAAATGTATTCTGAAAAACTTTAATAGAAAGATTGATTTAAAAAAGAAAAGAAAATCCTCATTATTGAAGGCATGTGCAGAAGAAAGTAAAGTGACAGCACAGCTGTGAAAATGCAGAGGGAGGGCAAATGTGCAGAAGAATCATGTCCAAACCCATTCCAGTGCTTGTGAATTGACTGTTGAGCATGTGCTAGGAAAGAGAGAGACTGTAGAGAGCACGTTTTGTCTTCATGGTGGTTAGACAAAGGAGGAAGAAGAAAAGAGGGCCAGCCAGAAGGAAGGAAGTTCTCTTGAGAGTAGCAATCTAGGTAAACAAAGGACACCATCAGAGCAGACAACAGGAAGGGTGCACAGAGTCCTGACCTAGCTCTGTTGCCCCCACTGAAATCCTGGTGTGGACTGGTCCTAAGAGACATTGCACGCACACTTCTCCTAACTTCCTGGGTTCCCAAGTTCCTCCTGTTCTGTCACACATTTGTGTACAGTCCAAAGCTGCTCTTTTCCTTTCAGTGCATCAAGCTATATCCCGGTTTCAAACAGAATTGTTTCAAGGCTGATCTATGCAGATCGAGTAAGACTGTAATCCGGCACATATTGGAATCAGTGTGTCATTGGAAAACTCTAGACACCTTGTTTCCCCAGCTGGTTATCTCTCCCAGTTGGAGATTTTCAGCCACAGGAAAGCATTTTCCCTCGCTAAATGTCACACACTCCCTTTTGCAGTTTTGGATGGGCGATACAAAAAGTTTCCAAAGGTAGACAGGTTATGTCCTTGTGGTTCAGGGGAGATTGAAACTACAGAACACATTCTGCTTCATTGCTACTTGTATCATGAGGTTCGCTCTAAGTTTATCCTTCCCTTACTTAGTAGTTATCCCTGTTGATCAGATTCGATGTAGACACGAATGCTACTCATAAATGAAAAGTCACTGGTTTCAGCATATACTGTGAAGTTTTGTGTGGCAGCTTGTAAAATTCGCCAGATACTGATGGCTTAGGTTTTTACATATACATATTACAGAATTTTGATTTATCTGTCATTTTATTTAACTGTACTTCCCTTTGAATTATAGGCTAATTTATGTGTGGGAGTTAATTTTAATTTTTCTTTTACCCATTGTGTCGGTCAGGAATTTTGCTGAGTCTTGTGCTGGTCTATGACTGTATTAATAAAGACTTTGATGTTGACAGTGTGACTTGCATAGGATTGAGTCTGCCTATTCAGATCTGAATATTGTCTTCCAAAAATCAAAAATTTATTTTTCTTGTAGAAGAATATAAAATGTTTATAGCCAGAATTCTAGAACTTCAGGTCGCTGGATACTTTGGCTTCTTGGGTTCTTCAAGCCAGCCTGCCCTGGTTGATGCTGCAAGAAAAAACTAAGATTTATTTATTTTGCTTTAAAACGTAAAGGATGAGGCACGAATACAGAAAGTAACAAAGCGCATGCACATCTTGGAGGAAGTGAACAACAACGTGAAACTCTTAAACGAGATGTTGGTTCACTATAACAAAGAGGACTCTTCAGAGGCTGATAAGGAGCTCATGAAGGTGGGTAAGAAATTTTTTTAATGTAAAATATTTAGTACTTTTTATATTGCCTGCTTGTCCTTGGCACAGTTATTTAACTGTTCTCTTCTAAAGAAGAGGAATTTAATATCCAGGTTTCAATGCAAAATGAGGACTCAGGTAGAAGTGATGCAAGGTATCTCTGATTGAGATCTCCTGCTGTGTAGACAGTAACCTGGCTAGGGAGTGGGGGAGATGTCTTGTTTTGCCTTCCAGAACTAATAGCAACTAGAGAGAGGGGTGTTCTGTCTGGGAAATGGTGCAGGTTATTAAAAAAATTACGTTCCAATGACCCCACTCTACCCCTTCCCCCCAAAAAAAGTCCCGATGCAAACCCCTCTCTTCCTATAGTGGCTGCTTTCAAATAAAATTAAAGTTTTCTGGATATCCAATCTTTATCTGTAGCATCGTTATCTAGTTGCAACCTCGGTTCTGAAGTCTCTTTGAGTACACATGAGATGGTAGTGCCTCCATATGAATAAAAAATGGAT
Organism: Gekko gecko; assembly: GCA_029375565.1. NCBI lineage: Eukaryota > Metazoa > Chordata > Lepidosauria > Squamata > Gekkonidae > Gekko > Gekko gecko. The sequence continues at coordinate 223,487,491 of JAPDNY010000002.1, forward strand.
CTTTATAAATGGGTTCATAGGAATGAGTTAAGAACAGAGATGCACCTATCGATAGGTTTGGCTTATTGGCTCCTATCTCTCACCATTATTTCCAGGAGCTGTTTGACAGATGTGAAACGAAGAGGCGGACATTATTCAAGCTGGCCAGTGAGACAGAGGATAATGACAGCAGTTTGGGTTGGTTCTTCTGGTTGTAATTTCGGTTACAGCTGTAACTAAACTGTATTTGCATACTTCTGTTCTACTTCCAGATGTGCTCTCAATCCATTTAATTCACAGGGTGAAACGTTGTAAAATGTCACATGGGCCTCTGTCCTCTTTTAGAAAGTAACTGCCATTCATAGGTTACCCAAATGCTTTCCAAAGTATTAACCACGTTTCAGGCTTCAAGACTCAGAGGAGAGAGTTGGTAAAGACTATGTCCCTACTAGCCACTTGCCGCTTACTACTCTCTCTGTGTATTTTAGTGTTCATTCAAGCCATCTCTGAATTGGCTTCTACCAGGCAGGGCAGAATGAGCACATTATAACCTTAATATAAATTGTCAGTCGATAAGATATTGGAGGTAGAAGACCTGATTGGGACCATAGGGTAAGCAGTAATACTGTGTGTATGCAAAAAAAACCCAGTGGTTTTGTGCAATTGGTGATTAAAATCTAGTCCAATGGGAAAAAACCCTCTATTGAATAGTCAGCGGTGTTTGAATAACACCAAATCTTTGTGTCTCATTTCTGCATAGTATACTGACCTGTGATAGCAGAAATGGATATAAGAGCTGGAAGAATATATAACTGAAAGACATACAGGGGCTTAGTATCTCTTTTTTGTCCTGGGAATAAATTGAATGAGTTGATTATATGGCTAGTTAGAAAACATTGCTGAGGGTGCAGTGATTTATATCTGTCATGCAATCTCTCTCTCTCTCTCTCTCTCTCTCTCTCTCTCTCTCTCTCTCTCTCTCTCTCTCTCTCTTATATAGGAGATATACTTCAGGCCAGTGACAATTTATCACGGGTGATAAATTCCTACAAAAGAATTATTGAGGGCCAGGTCATCAATGGTGAAGTAGATTCTTCTGTGTTGCCTACAACAGATAGTGAGTCGCATTCCTTGGGGACTGAGTTCCTTTTTGTTAAAAGGCCTGTTTCCAGACTATTATTATAATTGTAATACATGGTTTACCTCTCTTTGTACTAAAATGACTTCACACGATTAAGCCTTTCCAAAAGCACCAATTCTCCCTCATTTGCTTCCCTGCCCCTTTTTGGCACCCCCAAAATTGCTTCTAGATCACACTACCCTTCTAGGATTAAACTGGGGGCAAGGAAAGATGGTCTCTGTTGGCACGATATGCTGGTTGAGAAAGGGCAGGTGACACACAGAGCTGATCTTGTATGAGGCTGGGTAAGGCACATTGGGGGTATATGTGACAAACTTCTATACTCTTTGTATGTGGCAGAATAAGCTCTGGGAGCACTTTATATTGAGTCAAATTACGAGCTACCCCACAGTGAATAATATACATAACTATCAAAGAGATTTTCAAGCCTTTTGGTCTCCTCTAGTGGAGTATTTATCAGGAATTAATATAATCCCAGATAATGCGTACTATTGAGATCTACTATATTTTTGAAGTGTATCATTTTAATTTTCAGATGTTAGCAGTTTTTATAGTTCTTCATGATAATTAGTATGGTTGTTATGTAATATTTGTTGTATTTAGCAATAAACATTTATTTAAAAAATATATACAGAAGTGACCACTCTGGGATACTGGTAGCATTTTGGAGGCTCTTCACTGGTTACTAGGGCCTCCAAGATGGTGCTAGGATTTTCTTGGGTAGTACTACCTGAACAAGCTTGACAGCATTTATCTAGCCCTTCCCTCTGTTGTATAATGGCCTATTTTCAGTGGGCTGTTGGTAAGTGTGATGAACGGTTGAGTTCATGTTTTTCTGTAGGGCTGGTTTACAAACTGCTATAATTACAAAATATGTTTTGCACCATGCATGCATGTGGCAGAGCAGTACAACCAATCCCAGCTCCCTAGGACATGTACTGGTATAACTCATTCAGCCAGAAACTTATTTGCCCTTAGAGTTGTATGGGTATGCATAAAATGTCCCTATGTATCCATAAATATGTAACGCCTGAAGCTGCCCTAATCTTAAAGATAAATGCAGGTGACATGTTTACCAGTAATACTTCACAATACTTTACTTGGTCCTCCATCCTGCCTCATCATCTTTACTAAGTTCTGGGTGCCTGCTCCAGTCACAGGGCTTTTAATGGACAAAAAAATCGATGGGGATACTGTGAGAGAATATACTCTCTGAGTCAGGCTTAGCAAAAGTGGAGGATAACATACTGTCATCAGTCAGCAGGGGTTAAGATACTTTTCTTGAACCTCTTGGGGAGAAAGGTGCAACACATGGACAAGGCTGGAAATGTTTCTGTTTCTGCATAGCCTTCCAACAGAAGCTTTTACCCATCCTTCCTGAGCTGAACTATGTGAGATAAAAACTTCCAAAGTGTGTATACGGACTGAATGGTTACATCAAATGTAGTTATGCTTTTCAGAACATACAGAATATTGAAAAGGATGAATGGGGTTCTGGCCCATCACAAAATCTTCCTACACTTTTAAGTTCTGGTAAATTAAAACCAAAATCACCTGGAGTAGACCTGAAGACAAGAGTGAATGCCACCAACTGGGACACTGTGTGTTTGTGTATGCACATCTTCATGAATCCATGGGAAGCTTATATTGTTCTTTTGGGACTCGGTTTATTTGTGTAGAGGTCTTGGCAAAATCTGAGTATCTCCTGCCATAGTGCATTGGTTTCCTAAGAGTGGTATTGGGTGTTGCTGGACGCTGTATCAAAGGTACCTATTAAGAAATTTGGGTAAAAGTAAATTCAGTTTCTAGCAGAAGAAGGAAACTGTTATACATACTTGCTATTGTACCTGTTCCCTTCTGATCACTGCAGGAAGTGATTCTGCCGGTACCATCAACACGCTCATTGACCTGGCAGGATTGGACATTTCTAGTACACCCCCCCACCCCCCACCCCCAGTGCCTCCACTGACACCAGCACTAACTCCAGCACCAGCCTCATCAGAAATTCCCATCCTTCCACCTCCTCCTCAGACGGCTGGTCACTCTCGGAGTCGTTCATCCAGCCAGGCTGAAGCCACTGCTCCTCAATTGGTCAGCATGGGCAATTCCTTCTCTTTACTGGATGAAGAACTTCTCTGCTTAGGTAAGACAGATGTGCTTGCTATGGAAGACTGCCAAGTAGCTTTGCCTTTTCTGGATGTACTACCAAATACAAGGGAATTGAAGTCTATCGGGAGCTGTGTGCCTTCTTGCAAGACATGATTCCTATGGTTGTGAGTGTATCTGATTAGCTGGTAACTTTGTTTTTTAATGTATCTTTTGCTTTAGTATGTGGCAGTGTTTGCTTGTTTTAACTTGTTGGGTCTAGCAAAAACAAATCCTTAGTATGAGAGCAGTAACTCTAGAACGCAGCAATTTGCTTACTTCACTCTCTTTATATTGTATAATGACTGCAAAGAGAATGGTATGAACTAGTCTGTGTAGGAATGTTAGGTACAGACGATCTCTGTGGGTTTACCAGGTGTGTAGGGAGGCAGCTGAGATTCCAAACTAATTCTTTTGCTGACCATTTCCTGGCTCCTTCGTTCTCCCTTGGGGGAACAGATCTCTCTGAGTGTGGCAATGATCTAATTTCCTGCATGCCTGATTAGTTTTGCACTTGCTGTGGCCAGAAGTTGGTACTGCCTTCTCCTGTATTTGCTCAGCCTCTAGAGCAGGGGTGGCCAAACTTGCTTAGTGTAAGAGCTACATAGAATAAACATCAGTGTTTGTGAGCTACGAGACATGAACAAATATTACATGTTTTTATTGGAAAATATGCAAATTTAATTAACATTAATGAGACTGCCAAAAATAAAAACAAAAGGGGTAAAAACAGATATTGCTAATGATATTTACTTGTCTAAGTATATATCTGGTCAAAACATGGACAAAACATGTGAACTAATTAAATTAGAGATACTTACTGGCTATTTACTGCTAATAGAAATCTTGTGAGTCTCCATCTTGGCTGTGAGTCATCGAAAATCCGGCTGATATGTTGCCAGGGCTATACAAATTAGTTCCATATGATGCTGATTTGTAAGGACTGCACAGTGCTTCAACTTCACAAACTTCCTCACAGAATACAGTGATTCACAGCAGTATGTTGTGCTGAAAGTTGAGATGAGTCACACACTGGTTTTCTTCGGTTCAGGATATTTTATTTCTGGAACTTGCCTCCAGAACTTGATTGTAGACTGGGATTTATGGATCATCTTCAGACCTAGGTCTTCCTGTGATTCCAGTAGTTCCATTTCCACAGCAGATGATTCTGTAACCAGGGATTTGGGATTGGGACAAACATGTTTGATTACATCAACCATGAATGGATTTATGAGAAAGACAAAGCAGGGGTTCAGATTCTGCAAGTCCTTAAACCCCATCTAGGAAATTATCAAGTAGTCTTTGTAATTTATCTTTGTATTCTTCCTGTTTGTGGTCTTTTATTTCAGTATTAAGGAATGTATTGACTCTCCTTTTGAGATTGGCAAAGTGAAATTTCTTGACAATATGTCTCTTTGAAAAACTCTTAATTTATTCTGAAAACTGAAAATTGTCTGAGTAAAATCAGAAACAATTTTATCCTTTCCCCGGAGTGCCAAGTTGAGAATCTGTAGATGATTCATTATATCAGTAAGGAACATTAGATCTTGCATTCATTCATCATTTTCCAGTTGAGGATAGAATCTTTTCCTCAAGAAAAGTAATAATAGGCTCCAAGAGATCCACAAACTTACTTAAGACATTGCTGGCTGACAGCCACCACAAATTGCAGTAGAAAGAGACATCACTGAGTTTATCTTCAGGCTCAAGTTCTTCAGTAAAATTTTTGAACTGTTGGTGGGTCTTCCCATTTAAGCATATAAAATTGACAATTTCTAGAACAGATGTCATAACATCTTAATACTTGAAATAGGATGCCAGGTATTCATGTTGAATAATACAATGAACAGGGAGAAACTCTGGAAAGCTAGGGTCACTTGTCATAAGTGCAGTTAGTCCTGCATTTCCCCTCACCATTGCAGGTGCTCCATCTGTTGCAACATCAATGAGTTTATCCAGTGCAATTTCAGCACTTGTTAAGGCTCTGTCAAGCACATTTTTAAAGTCAAAACCACGAGTTGTTTCTTTTAGTGCCACTAAGTCCAAGATCTCTTCTTTCACAATTACATCAGAAGAAACATAACAAGCAAATACCACCAGCTGTGAGTTGTCTTGTATGTCTGTAGATTCAGAGCAAAGCTGAATGCAAGGGAATCCTTTAAATCATTTTGCATTTTGCCTGCAACATCAGCACTGATCTGGGAGATAGGCCTTTCTGTAGCATGATGTGAAGCGGCTGTTTGTGGTATTAGTCACTGAAGTTTTCTGTTATTTGGATGTAACACTGCAACAACTTCAGCAATATTCTTCTTAATAAATTTGCCATCAGATTATGGGCATTTAGCACAAGCACTATTCCATGATATAACAAAACTAGCTTTAATCATTGTATTGGCTTCCCTGCTGCTTATTTAGTGATAATTTTACCACAGTTAACTTGTTTTTCTGTAATTCTGATTTAGGTGGATAATCAGATGAAAATTTTTGTGATTTGTTTTGTAGCGGTGTTTCAAGTCACTGGCTTTGTAATGACTGAGTGACACATTGCATTCCTTTAACAGTGAATGCAAAATCTTTCTCCCACTCTGGCTTAAAATTTCTGTTTTCATCTTCCTACTTTCATTTTTTACAATTTGATGACACCATCTTCCTTCACAATTTTTACAGATACTTAAAGAGGGGGTTTCTGCACCCGTGCCCTTCTCCTCTTCCTTGGAGTAGTTCTGCCTTCAGCTTCAGCAATCAGCTCCTTCTGTCCTCCTCAACCTCCATTACTCCCCTTCCTGAGGCTCATTGGGTAGGCGTTTGTGCCGTTTTGCAGCTGGCCTTTCTATGGCCCTCCTGAGATGCTGACCACGCCCCCATCCAATTCCCAGTTGTTTGAGAGCCACAGTTTAATTGTGATGCGAAAAGGAGCTTAGCCAACATATTTCCGCAAGCCGTACAGTATGTATGAAAGAGCCGCATGTGGCTCATGAGCTGCGGCTTGGCCACCCCTGCTTTAGAGTGTGTGGGTGTGAGATGGAGCCCTGGATTTTTTTTTCAAAGACGCAACAAAGAGACCCAAAGTGTGACCTCAACCTAAAATTTTAAACCTGACTTGAAAAATTCAACTGTTGTACAAAACCCAGGACTGGCATATATCCATTATCATAATAATGTTTATCATCTTGGTTTAGGAAGAAAAAAGTAAATTACTATTGAGAACAATAATAAAAATGTATCCGTTAACATCAGTGTAAAGAATGGGCAATTCTAAGCAGAGCTATACTCTTCAAGTCTATTGAAGTCAATGGGCTGAGGAGGGAATAACGCTGGGTAGGATTGTACTGTATATGGGGCTTTATTGATTCCGAACATTCATTGCTTGCCTTTCAGCCTCACCAGTGCCATAGTTAACAGGCTTAGAGAGAATGACTTGCGGGGGGTTCTTCCAGCTGCGTGTGGATTTGTATTCAGATCTCCCTGCTCTCCATCAGACATTCTAGCCAGTACACCACATGGACTGTTATGGGAACTTTTCCAGCTCAGTGGTGTGTTTCCACCTTCCAAAATGTTTTGCATGTGTGTTTTTATCCCCATGCCTTAACATTGCCTCTTGCATTCAGGCTTGAATGACCCTGCTCCCACTGCAGCAAAAGAATCAGCCGAGAGCAATCAGTGGAACATGTTCCAGGTACTTAGCTTTATGCTGTTGGGAATAAACTGTCACTCAGAATGATACAATTAGGGAAGGTCTTTGGGTTTGGGAACTGCTGGCATGTGTGAATCTGTACAGGACTGAGGTTGCTGTGGCCTCTGCTCCCATGAGGGATGCAAGCAATAAGGAGCAGTTGGCTGTTCCCACTCAGTCAAGGTTAACCTTATTTCCATAACCACTTCTTTTAAGAGCTGAGGTGGCAAGGCCAACATGGAACAGGCTAGTATCTTTTGTGAAGTGCAATTTTGCACTTCTGCCTCCCAGTTCCCACATCCTTGTAGAATATCCCCAACCTGATAGAATGCCATCATAGCTCATTGTAGTGGAAGGGAAATATTTCTCAATGAATTGTAGGGATTACTGTAATATGCCTCCTCCTTCTGTTGCAGAATGAACCAATAGACTTGGACTTCTTGAATCCAAAGCCAGTTTCTATTGCCTGCAATTCTGCAGTGAACCCTCTTCTTCTTGCTGTCTGTGGAACATCAGCACCTCTAGCTTCCACATTCACAGCTCCTCAGTCTGTTCCTGGTATCCCTGTCCCTACCTCAGCTCCTTTTATATTTTCTTCTGCACCACCGCTGGGCCCTCCTACTGCCATGCCAGTTGCCCCTGGGTATCCGAGTTCTGCAGTGGGAAGCAGAGGTCTGCACAAGATGGATCCATTGGGACACCTTCTGGATGAGACTAAAGGGTAAGGGGAATTTTTCTTATGCTCTTTTCTTGAAAATAATCATTGTTACCTCATTAATAAGACTCCCCCACCATTCAGTTTTTTTAAAAAAATGGGAATTGGGGCACTTCCATTAGAACATGAAGCCATCTGGATTATCTGATTAAACTATTTCTTAAAATGAGCTGGTATTTCACAGCTGGCAACTTCCCCGCATCTTTACGTTACACCTTCCACTGGCAGTGATTGAGTGGCATGGGTTGCAATTGGTCAGTGAGGCAGTGTTAAAGAATCACTGTGCTGTATTACTGAGGAAATCTAGGAAGGTAGAATAGGAATCTGAGGGAACTTCTGCTGCTTTGACACCCCCCCCCCAAAATGTTTCACACCAACACCTTCATTTCACAAGTTTATTGTTTGTCTCTTCCTTAGAAAGGCTTATGGTTTAATGAATAAAGAGAAAGAAACAGATGCAGGGTGGCACTAGAGAAAGTTACATTTTATCATTATCCAGCTTTTTAAACCTGTTGTTTGGGAGCGGCAGCAGCAGGCAGCTGTCTGAGGGAGGAGCCAGGTTTGTCCCCAGGACCCCCACTGGGGCATGATACCTATGTTCTCTCCATTTCAGGCCTTCATCCCAAGTAAACGCAACAACTTCCATGTTCCATGTAGAGACTGCACTACCTGCTGTGACTTCTTCACCTCCGATGTCCTCTACAGGATTACCACTCACTACTCCAGGAGTCCCTACAGTTCCGTATCCAAGCAGCTGCGCTACAGGGTCAGGAAGCCCCCTCTTCCAGCCAGCCTTATTCCAGCAAGGAAGTCCTGTGAAAGGACCCGAGATTTCTTTGGCCAACATCCACGTCCCACTGGAGTCCATTAAGCCCAGTAGGCATTTTAGACGATTCATTCCTCCTCAGCTCCCCCTTGATATTTCACGTTGAGTCACAATTCTTTAGAGCCTTTTTCATGGGTTTTAGAGACTGAGGGACAAATCATTCCCTTTTACTACCCAAGCCACTCTTCTGCAAGTTTTTTGGGAATGGTGTAAGAACATGGTATTAGAAAACCTGCATGACTGCTTTTCTTCCCCTCCCACACCCTGGTATTGGAGTTCTCCCATTAGGTAAGAAAAATGCTCTTTATCCAGCCCTTGAGATTTCAGGAAAAGGCTTGAAACAGTTGTCCATGTTTGTTAAAGGTTCAAGGGTGGATCTGGGTGACCCTCTCTACACCAGTTCCTAGCACTGCCTCTCTCTGTAATTCTGACTTCTGTTTGTCCATGCAGTGCTCCTACGTACTGCTGTTTTGCCACTCTTCCCCGTTCTGAAAAGTCACCATCTCATCATTAGGATTGATTTGGAAATTAAGAAAACGTATGCACATTTGTCTCATTGCCATCATATATTCCAGACATTGGCAGAATGTGGCACCTGGACTTCTGTGTAATCATTAAATTCTCTGAGAATATAATCTAATCATTAGTAAGGATCTAAGGAGGTAAAGTTAATTTCTCATGAATAGCGTGATGGGTATTGGAACATGGAGTTGATTGTTTCTTTTGTTTTGCCCCGAAGAGATGAGTGGCTACCACATTTACTTTTAGTGGCTCATCAGAACTAACAACAGAGATGCAGCTTAGTTACGCAGGACAGATGCTGTTCTCTCTAGTGAAGCACCTGGCACTCCCAGTGTACTGTTCCTTCCTCTAGCTTTAAATACATTCTTGCAACATGTAAATGCATTCTTCTCCTTTTAGGCAGTGCTCTTCCTGTGACTGCTTATGACAAGAATGGTTTGCGTATCCTTCTGCACTTTGCCAAGGAATGTCCACATGGGCGGCCTGATGTGCTGGTAGTGGTGGTGTCAATGTTAAATACAGCACCCCTTCCTATCAAAAACATTGTGCTACAAGCTGCAGTGCCAAAGGTAGGAACACCAAAATAATAATCACCAGCTATTGCTACCTCAAGAAATCAGAGCCCTCTTACTGCTGGAGAAAAGTGAGAAATGAGCTTCCCATCTTGGGAGTCATGCTGGCGCATGCCAGTTATTTTCCAGCAGCTTCTAATGAAAAGCAGGAAACCTTCCTTGGCACCACTTTGCATGACAATGGCTTGGATCCACCAGAACTTTCGCATGTTCTTGGGGGAGGAAACACATTTTGGGCTACAGTGTGAAAGGAGTAAATAAATCACACTCTGAGAGTATAAATCCTTCCACTCACAAAAAAGCCCCAGTGGATTCAAGCCAGTAGTTATACACTACAACAGTAGGCTTTAACTCAAAGCACACAAGGATGAAATTAAATTCCAGTGAATTATTGGGACTTCCTGTAATGAATTTAGAATCAAAACACCAATTAGTGTAATTTATCTCCCTAGCCCCATTGCCCAATATTCATTTTTATGATTTGATCACTGCTTATTAAGTGTATGGTGCTCACCCAAATATTCAGTCACAAAAACAATTATTACCTAAGAATTTGTCCTTTGGTTTTTACCTGCAGTCCATGAAAGTGAAGCTGCAGCCACCTTCGGGGACAGAGCTAGCTCCATTCAATCCCATCCAGGCACCCGCTGCTATTACCCAGGTCATGCTGCTTGCAAATCCTAGAAAGGTGAGAGGGGCTCTGGCTTACAGTCAAAAATGTCTCCACCCTTCCTGCTAAGATGGATAATTCCATCACATTCGTACAAACTGGACTGTTGGGGTTCTCCAGATAAAATTTATGTGCTCTTCCCTCACCCCTCGATGGTTTGGACAAAGAGAAAGTATGCACTTGATCTGTAGAGCCTCAACAGTTCAGTCTGAGAGATGATCCAGCAGCACAGATACCCTTTATTCTGACTGATTCCATGTTTTCAAACAGCATATCCTCAAGTTACTGGATATACATTGGGGCCAAACAGTGGATGGCATTCTTTGTGCTCTTTATGTGAGCTTCCAGAGGAATCTGTGACAAAGGGTTGGATCCAACCAGCTTTTCCTCTGCTGAAACAAAAGCTGGGGTCCTCTTTGACCACCCAAAAAGGTTATGCTAAGGATCATGGGACCTGCCTGAATAAGAGCCATATGGGATTGGGAGGGGTGTAAAAAGGAAAATTGGAAGAGATTGAATGAAAAAGCCAGCTGGATCCAACCCAAGATCCCATTTCAAGATGGACTTTAATAGTGATTCAGACAGCCAACTCTTTACCTTAAGTCTTTTCTGGATCTACTTACTGTATCTTTGTGACTCTCAGAAATTGAAAGATTGGCGCACACATGTGGCACTGGGGGCAGTCAGATAGCACTGCCTACAATGTAGTGGAGGCCGCAGCCTGAAAACAGGACTGACGGGTAGAGATGTAAAATTTCCCAAAATTTTGAAGGCATGGGGGGGGGGAACCTGGGGAACTGGCAATATATCAAACTGAAACCCATCTTCTTGCTTTAACAACATAAAATTCATCAGTTATAGCTTAGCATATACAACTGTATTATTATTTGGCGCATTTATGGAATTTCAAAGTATAAATATCTGGTAGTGCTATCCTAAGAATATATTCCTTGAAGTAAGCCCTACTGAATAAAATGGGACAATTCCAAGTAGACATGGTTAGTATTGATCTGTTAGTTTTCTACAAGCAAAACTACAAATATGCCTACCATTAAAGTGACAAAACTGCAAACTACTGTACCCTATACTATTTGTTTTCACTCATTCCGAAAGAATAAAATCAATTTGATAGGTTTTATTTTTTCAGTGCTCCCCAAAATTTACCTCCACAGGGAAAAAGTTTCTTGGGGGAAAATTTCACCCCACCATTTTTTTCCCCCTGGGCCTTCACATTACTAGCCTCCAATTCTTATAAAATATCTAGTGGTTGTATCTCTTCTTCAGGCTGTGTTATATTCCACTTTGATACTTTGTACTCTTGCATAAACACAGACTTTCTACATTGTTCTTTCTCCAAGACACTGAGATCCCATTGTTAGTAATTTTTTCTTAAAACCATACTTTAAAAGTCTCAGCTAGAGCTACGATTGATTTTAATCTTAGGGCCTGGTGTGGATCATTCAGAGCAACAGAGACATGTGTTACAAAACATGCCATCAAATTCGTGCAGTGTTTATCTGTTTTTCTACTGTTCTTAACTGCTGTGTCATTTTGTTTTTCTTCTTTCTTCTAGGAGAAGGTGAGGCTGAGATACCGGCTGACCTTTGTTTTGGGAGACCAGCCTGCCACAGAAGTGGGGGAAGTAGATCAATTTCCCCCAGCTGAGCAGTGGGGGAACCTATGACCTAATGGCATCCCGAAGGGATTGGAATGAATGTGAAGTAGAAGGGGTATATGAGGTACCCAGCAGTGATATTTACCTTTGTTCACATGTCCTATCCACTCCACCTGTAGCTTTAGTCCAGAATGTTTCCTGCACTCTGGGGTGAAGTGGTCTGGGGCATTAATGCCAAGCATGAACTTGTGTAGGCAATGAGGAACAGAGGCTTGACAGGCATTTCTTCTTGGCCAATCCAGTCCTATCTTCCATTTTGTTAAACTTGAAAATGGTAATTCTGGAGAACTTTTAAGTAGAAAGGGAGATGATTGATGGTCTCTCTCTTATTGGACGGATACCTACAAAGGGCTATGATGCCTTCGTAAGCTCCTTTGGGGCAGAGCCCTAAGAGATATTCGTATGCTCCATTTTTTTTTACCTCCTTGGTGCCAGAACTAGGACAACCTGTAGGCTTGCTGAGCAATAACACAGGATCCAAAAGAGGAGGTTTCTGCCATGTCCTGACACTCCATTTTCTTTCTTAGGCAACATCTATCTTAAAAGCCAGCACAAACCATACAGGTGAAAAACAGCTGTGTAGTTTACACTTGTGCCACACATGAATGTAACACGCAGCTCGGAATCTGCTACCTTTGATTTTGTACTTCCAATGGCAATGTGTGCTTTCCAGGCAGCTGTTAAGTTTTGTATGCATACGTCTCTATGGTAATTTCCTCTCTGCATTCAGAAACAGCATTGCATTCCGTTGCAAGGTAAAACTGATAAAGGAGTAACAAAGGCAGAACTTCCTCATTGTTCAAGAAGAGAGCATGGAGATAAATTAATACTGAGAAAGGGAATCCCATTTAAACCAGTTTAGTCAGGGTCAGAGGGAAGAAGTGGTAAAACTAAGGTCTTGACTATTCTCCTGAAGGCAGTATTATTAGTTAGGAACATATGTACATAATAAAAGCAAAAGAAAAGCATCAGAGGAGCCTGCAGCTAAGGGAAAAGTGAAGCCATGACCATGCATGTGCTGGACTGATTGTGCTCTTTTTATTCATTCCAAGTGGTTAAGTGCAATTGTCTCCAGAGGGAGAGATGCCAGAGATGTTCAGATCTCTCTGAACACTAATTATATTTGTAAGTTGGCACAAAACTGCATAAGTGATGTCGCTGCTTTGGATGTCATAGTCACTTCTGTCACAATACAATTTTAATCTAAATATACTCTCAGAGTAGCTTTGAGCAGATTGCCTATATATACATGGGCAATCTGCTATCTCTTCTTGCCCTAAATTAACAATTTTATTATACTGTGCATAGGAGGCTGTGTGGAAATAAAGTCTGCAATTGGTTAAGAGTCATTCCAAGTGAAATACGTTAATTGAAATGTATACTGTCAGAAATCAAGACAAAATGGTTACATGTCTCTTTAACTAGCATGTGTAGGCAACGGGGTTAAATATTTTAGACACATATCAAGCCAGTATAATATGAAAAGTTCCAGTGGCAGTTGGGATGGGTCAGAACTATCCACAAAGAGGATGTTACTGATGGACCAAATGGGAGCTGCAAATAGCAGCAAAATTAACTGATGAGGAAAGGGTGGCGTTTTTTTCCTGCCTCTTGACCTGACCCTCACTGGTATTTTAGTCTCCCTGCCATCAGGTTTTTGCTTAGGCTGTTAAAGTTTGCCAGGTGCCATAGGCTATCCCTAGAGAGCAGGTTTCACTGCAAGTGACTCAAGGAACCGGGGGGGGGGCGATGTGCTCTCTACCAAATGGCTTTCTTAGTGTCTGCAGTGCCCATACTGCATAATCCAGCAGAAAGAACCCATAGTCTCACTCCGTGAAAGTCTCACTCCGTGCAAGATTCCAAAATTATTTGTGAATGTTACTTGTTCAAAGGCTGAAGTTGCAACTTTCTACCAACACAAGACTGTACATATGTCTCCAAAGCATTTGTTTTTATTTTCTGCACGTTCAATAAAATAGCTTTTGTTAATCTGCTTCACCTGCCTGTCAGCCATTTGGTACTGGAGGGTGTTTATCTTCTACATCATAAGACTCCAGTTTTTCTTAACAACAATGGCTGTATATAATATAAAGACTGTTCCATTAGCTGTGTTATAGCTGAACAAAATGGAAATGTCCAGATAAAGGGTCACATTTTTTTCATGTGCTAGTAGCAGGTTACCTTACATGAAAATTTAATAGATTCTTTTAAACACATACGGATACAGCTCTTCACAGACCAATTGTTTCTCATCAATCTATATGGAGCAAAGAGAGATGTTTCCAAGTAGTACAGCTGCCCCATGGGGTGGATGACTTTTTATATATTACTCCTATTATTTTTAAAAGTTGTTTCTTTTGGCCTTGGTCAGAACTGTCCTCTTACATATAAAAAGGCCATCTTCTGCAGTCCTATACCCACATGGCTCAAAGTACTGATGACTTACCATAAGTCACTGTAAATGCCAAAGCTCTAGGGCAGCAGAAACTGAATTTCTGTTAAGTGCAATAGCAAGGAAGATAACTGCTTCTTCAAAAGGCAAGCCACTACATTGCAAAAGAAAATTTACAAGGGGTAAACAAAAAAATGACATTTATTCCTAGAAAAACATCCATATGTACAGTGAACCAGTGAAGCAAAGTTTGTAAATTATTCCACTAAGCTATTCTTCCAATGTGCCTTCTTTTACAATGGCTCGCGCAAGATTTCGTGCCAGAGCAAGCCTCAGCATTTCCACCTTGATTGTTTCAGTGTCATCATCCTAGAAGCAAAAATACTTTTATTTCATCAAACACCTTCACAGACTGTGTTTTTCTTTCTTTCTCTGGCTTTCTAGGAGCATCAGACAATTCTCTCAGTAAGAGAAATATATATGAAGCAGCCAGTCAGTTAAAAATTTTCTATCTGCTTCATGTCAGCAGATTCCTAGGTAATTTGATACAATCGTTGAAGAGTCTTAAATTCTCTGAATGTCAGTTTTACAGCTACGTAAATCTATCTCATAGTTAGTCTATTTAAGTTTTCTAGCAATTCATATCAAGTTTCTGAAGCCCTTTTATCAGCCAGTTATAACAGCATGGATTTCAAGCAGACCATACCTAAACTAAATTCTTTCATGTTTGAGGCTGTTTTCAGAATGAGAATCTGGAATAATTGCAACTGGTCGGTGTGACTACCACCAGTGCAAACAGTCATGTTTATAACATATGCAGTCTAAATTGCTGTTATTTAAAGAAAGATCTGCATGGTACAAAAGAGCCTCGGGCTGCCAAGAAAAAGACAGCTTCCAGTTATTCTGCATTTAGCACTTGGAAGCCTCTTCACTTAAATTTCTACCCTGCTGTTCTTCTACAGAGACCCGATGCAGCTTACAATAAAGTTAAAACAAATAATTAAAAACAGACAACCTACATAGGCAGACAAACCAACTTCCTTCCAATCTCAAACAAACTTCATTTAGGACCCAACCATTCATAGAAAAGCCCTCTTAAGTTCAGCCTTGCACAATTTCTGAAAAAGTAACAGCATGGATAGGGAAGGTGGCATGGTATAGCCCAATCTTGTCAGATCTTGGAAGCTAAGCAGACTCAGTACCTGGATGGGAACTAGGGGTGTGCATTTGGATCTACCTGAGCTGAAAATATACCTTAGTGGTAGTTTTCAGGTATACTTCGGCTTCCCAAATGTATCTGGGTTTTCTTAGGAAAACCAGGGGGGAAATCCCAAGAAGATCCTGGATATATTCAGGAATTACCGGTAGATTCGAAAACAGCAAGAAGCAGGAGCAGATTGCTTGCAGCTGTTTTCCCAGCTTCTGCAGTCCCTTTAAAGTTTAAAGAGGCTGCAGAAGATAGCCCCCTGCAGGCTCAGCTTGGGACTGGCTGGCTTCTCCTGTAGCCTGGTTTAAACTAGGCAGCAAGACAAGTCAGCCCAGAATCAGCTTTGGTGGTGGGAGATGAGGGCTCCATGCCGTCTCAGCTGGGGCTGGCTCCTCAGTTTAAACCAAGCTAGAGAAGTCAGCCCAGAATTAGCTCTGCCTGCGGGGAGCAGACTTCACTGCTGGCACAGCTTCTGGTGTGCAGTCCCCACCCCCAGGTTTTTTCTTCTTGAGTCTATTGAACCCCCCAAAAATCAGGATTTCTGGAAAATCAGGGATTTTTTGGGAAGCCCAAAATTTTCAGTTCAGTATACCCAAACCAAAAAAGGCGGTGGGGGGTGACGACTGCACACTCCTAATGAGAGCCCACCGAGAACACTCTGCAAAGGAAGGCAATGACAAACCACCTCGCCAACACTTTTCTGGTGTCTACCAAGTATCTTCTAGAAAGTGGGTATGGCCAAATGGGACTTTTGCTCATCAAGACTTCTGTTTGGCTGCTGGAGATCTGATTGGCATTGCAGATTTTAAAAAATGTTATTTGGCTGCAGCTGCGTGACCACAGCACAAAGATCTTCACTGCATGACTGAAAGTAACTGGGACAGCCATTTTGTTGCTGAGACTACCTCCTGTGGCAGCCGTTTTGTAGCTGGGCCCACAGGCTCAAAAAGGTTGGAGACCCCTGTACTATTGAAAAGGAATGGGCTCTTGTAGATGCCAAGTGAGTACCCTTAAGCAGGGGGAAAGGGCTAGCCAGGTTATAGCTAGAAGAATGTCATTGGTGCACAGGGACATATGGGGAGAGGTGGATGTGGTTCCTATGCAATAAAAGTCTTTAAAGTTAGCACCCTGAACTGAACTCAGAAACAAACTGACAATGTAGCTCGTTTTAAATAGGCAAGATGTGTTCTCATCACCTAACCGATGGCAATAATCAGGTTGCTACATTCTGAACCAGTTGCAGTTTCTGCCATAAGGTTACAAAAGCATGGATTAGTGGGGCTAGCTGAGCCTAAGAAAGGGGAGACCAGATGCAGATGGGTCTTAGACTAAGAAGGCCTTTAAGAGGAAGTACATTTTTACATGTACACACAAAATACTAAGAACATGATCCAGTCACATTTAAGGATTCAGTCTCAATGATCTCAACAGAAATGTTAAGCAAATCAAAGGGACATAAAAGTATCATAAAATGCATCAGGGAGCCCTAAGTTGACATTATTCAGCAGTCTGCCTTGAACAGGATTACCTGGAGTGTTTTGTTTTTTGATTTTGTACCCATCACATCTTCCAGGCATCGCATTAATTCGTATGTCTGATCAGTAGAGAATATCACCTGGAGAAAAATGGTGGCATTATTAATACAATTGCCATTTCTCCAATATTTATTTCTTCAAAAGTAGAATTCTATACCTTGACTCTGTAGCAAAACAACCCTTTAAGCATGATTCATCTCTGCTAAAGAGAATATCTGAAGCTACCATATACATTGCATGCATCACTTGGGGTTCTGTGACATAGATGCTTTTAGGAAACAGTATAGTATCAAATATGCAGAGCTTAGGATCATCTTGCAGCTTTCTAATGGCAGCTGTATACAATGGGTTACAGCCAAATAGAGTTGCATTTTGTAGCTGACCATTTACACTTTGCCCTCAGTTAATTTAGAAAAGGATTCAGACTCACCCAGCTTTGCTGAACCCTTAACATATGCTTATTGAGAAATTACACTAGGATGGAACAAATTCTTGGAGAAACTGAATGTCTACAGAAACTTTTTAAAAAATTACGGCAAGCATAAAGCTTAGCTGAACAGATCTGCAGTAACACTAAGCTCTTATAGTAGCAAGTCTTTAAAAAGGAAGAAATTGCATGTACATGTCGGGGGTTGAATCAAACTGCTTAAGGAGACAGTGCTGTAGTGATGTGGAACTTAACTGCCTGCACATTGGTTGGGTAAATGTCTGCTCAAATCACAACAAAGACAGGAGATTTCTAAGCATGATAAATGACTGTGCCCTAGAACACCCATGGAGCCAAATAAAGGAGGTGACCCTTGACATGAGCGGGATCTGGTGCAGAACGTTTAAGTGGCTGGATCACTAGATGATAGCAACCATGGGGCTATCAAATTCAACATACACATGAGCATTACATTTCCTGGAAAAATCAAACACAGCCACATTTAACTTCAAAAGAGGTAATTTCTCAAAGATGAGAGGATTAGCTAAAAGGAAGTCTGGGTGGCCAAATCTCTTCAAGATGAAGCAATTGTTAGATTATACCAAATTGTTGAGAGTGGTGAAAATACCAAGGGATTATGAGAAGTTTCAAAAGCAATTTTAACCAGATGACATGGCAGTTGAAATTCAAAGTAAGTCTAAAATTATGCACACCAGAGCAAAAATATTCTAACTTCATGAAAACACTGATGGATTCAAAGCTGGCAATGACCAACCAAGAAAAAGACATTAGGATTCTGGCAGATAGTTGAAAATATTGACTTGGTGTTCAGCAGCAATAAAAAAAGGCAAAATCCATGTTAAGAATCATCAGGAGAGGGAATGGAAATAAAACTGCCAGTATGGTAATACCATGGTGCAGCCTCCTGGGAGATAAAGTGCCCTTCTCAAAAACAATAGCGTTGAAAAGGGCAACCAAAACTATTACTGGGTTTCAGCAACTCCCCTGTAAGGCAAGACTAAAGCTTCTAAGGGTTTTTGTAAGTTTAGAAAAAAGATTAATGAGGGTGACATGACATGTTTGCAAATTAGGTATGGTGAAGAGAAAGTGGACCAAGAAACCTATCTCTCCTTATAAATAATTATCTTTTGGTTTCGCAAGATTCCATGCGCTCCCATTGGCTGTAAAATGCCCTCCCTAAGCCATTGGCCCATCAGCCGCCACTCAAGAGGACTCGCGTGCCATTGGCCGGGTGTTGGGTCTGCTCCTCTTGCCCACCCACTCCCCCTGGCAGACAGCTCTCTCTTCTGAGGAAGACAGTTCTCTTGACTCCTGTGCGGGACTGTTCCCTCAGTGGCTGTTGGTAGGCAGCCAAGCTTGGTTCTGTGAGTAAAAAAACTTTCAGCATAACCCCCTCCCCCACCCATAACCCCCTCCCCAACGGCCACTTTCCTGTCAGAATAAATGGAAAAAGTCTCTTTCTCCTGCTTAGCTTCAGCATGGCTGGCTGGCTAGTGAGGTGAGCCAGTGACCATCAGATCATTTTCTTCAACTCCCCGCTGTGCAGCTGACTTTCCCCTAGGGCTGCCAATCTCCAGGTGGGACCTGGAGATCTCCCACTGTTACAATTGACCTCCAGATGACAGAGATCAGTTCCTGGGAGAAAATGGTTGCTTTGGAGGGTAGACTCTATGGCATTATACCCTGCTGAGTCCTTCCACACACACCCCAAATGCTGCCCTCCACAGGATCCACCCCCCAAATCTCCAGGTATTTCCCTAATCAAAGTTGGCACCTGTACTTTCTCCTCTGTCAGTAAAAGGTCCTTTCCACACGTATGTTGGCCTTTGGGAGAAAACTCATTGGGCCCAGTCCTGATCAGGTTGCCAACTTCAGGTGGGCAATTCCTGGAGATTTGAGGGATGGAGCCTGGAGAGGGTGAGGTTTGAGGGGTGGCACCTCAGCCAGGTACGATGCCATAGACTCCACCCTTCAATCCAGCCATTCCCTGATGGGGAACCATTGTTGCCAATCTCCAGGTGGTGGCTGGAGATCACTCAAAATTACAACTGCTCTCTAAGAGGGAGGGGGGAGGAGATGGAAAACTGAAGGTAGGTTGATGGTTGGCTGGGAGGGAGATAGGGTTGTCAACTCCAGGTTGTGAAATTCCTGGAGATCTGAGGGGTCGAACCTGGAGAAGGTGAGTGTTGAGGAGGGGTGGGACCTCAGACAGGTACAATGCCATAGGCTCCACCCTCCAAACCAGCCACTCCCTCCTGGGGAACCACTGTTACCAATCTTGAGGGTGGGCTGGAGATCACTCAAAATTACTACTGCTCTTCAGGTAGCAAAAATCAGTTCCTCTGGAGAAAATGGTGGACTCTGTCATTATACCCTGCTGAGATTGCCACAGCAAATTGTCACTGAGTGTCCAAAGCCAGGGCACTCTCCCAGAGCCTCTTTCTAGAGCCCGTTGTATTTATTTCCATAACGGGCCTTATTCCTAGTCTCTTATAATTAGGGAGGGACACATACCACATTTTTGTAGTTTGGTTCATGTTTGAAGCACAAACCTATATGGACTGGGGAGGTTGGTTCACAAACCGAAACGGCCTATATGGGTTAGTGAATCCCTGCGAAAAGCAGCAGGGAGCAGAAACTCGGCTCGAAACTGAATCCAAGAAAGCCCCTTTAAACAGCTGAGCCATGCTGAGCAGTTTGCTCCACATGGCTCAGCTGTTTAAAAGGGCTTTCATGGGCAGCAAGCCCCAGGAACTGGCTGCCCAAGGAAGCCCCGTTAAACAGCTGAGCTGCAGGAGCAGGCTCAGTTGTTTAGAGGCCAAAACAGCTGAGCTGAGGGAGCAGGCTGCCCCCCCGTGGCTAAGCTGTTTCCAGTCTGAACAGTTGAGCAAATAGAAACAGCCTGTTCCTGCTGCTCCGCCATTTTAGTGACTTTGACAGGAAGAAGACAAAGCTTTTTGTTCCCCACGAACCTCCATGAACCGCCTTAAAAGTTTGTGGGAGTTTATAGCTTGGCTGCAGTTTGCAAACCACGAACTGCCCAAAATTTATCACAAACAAAGGCTCATGAGTTGGTTCATGCCCATCCGTATGTATAATACTAGAACATGGAGGCACTCTATGAAATTTATCTCCAAAACATTCATACAGACAAAACATTTCACACCTGTTAGTTGACCTGTGGACCCACCGCCATAAGATGTGGTTATGTCCACTGTCCTAGATTTGACAGATTTATGAATGGGTCTATCATTGACTATTACCCCTGATAGTTGAATGGGACCTCCAGGTTCAGAAGCAGAAGGCCAACTAGCAGTCAGCAAGTATGGGCTGTTGTCTGCAGGCTGTGCTTGTGGGCTTCCCTGTGGCATTTGGCTAGCCACTGTTAGAAGCAATGATGAATGACCACTGGTGTTATCCAATATGGCTACTATTAGGTTCATATCCGCCATCTCTCTTCTGCATAACACAGACAAAATTTTAAGAATGAAAGGGTATACTTGCAAGCTAAATGGCCACCTCTGCCTGACTCTTAACAGTAGCGTAACACCGAAGTACTTTATACTCCAGTCTAAAAAACTATTTGGGTCTACATACTTTCCTGCCCAGTATCAGTTGTCCCAGAGAGACATTTCTTGAGCTAATACCACTGACAGGTCTTCCAGTGTTCAGGAATATCATACTTGCCTCTTTCTGCTCCAGGAGTGGAAGCGCATCAGTCAATAGGGTCATCCAGAATGAGGAAGGAGCAATACGAGCTGTCATCAATGTCAACAATAGCTTGGCTGCTGGGAAAAACTGCTTTTCTCCATACATCCGATGAAATTCCCGATACTTCCCTGTATTCAAATGCCAAATCAGTTCACATTTTCCAGGCACATAAACTATCTCTTTTAATACTGGTACCTTTGTAAAGAAATTTTATTAACAGGATATTTTAACATGGTCCATAATTAGAGAGAATTCTTAAGATATCCTTTTCCACAATCCCCCCGCCCCCGGCTTCCAACGGTGTTCCACCCCATTATCATTTCAGTCAGCATTCTCTTACATTAAACATTTATTCAATAATCAGATCTTCTATTAAAACATTTTCCTTTTCCATTTCTCTCTCTTAGGTAACATTTTAAATACAATCCATTTCTTACTATACTTCTAATCCTAATAGTTATCAAAGCAAAGTAACTTATTTTTAACATCCCAAGTCAGTTCTAAGTAGTCTTTAAAGTCTTTCCAATCTGCTAAAAATTCTTGATCTTCTTTTCCATTAAGTTTTTTTTTCAATTTGTCCATAATACTGGTACCTTTGGAACTACCCACACATGAGTCAAAATCAAGTAGTCCAGATTTAACATTGAACTGATACAAATGCTGCAACAGTAGGATCACTTTCTACGGTAGCTGTAGCTGCAACTGAGTGTCACATAAGCTCTGTACAGACAACCACCTTGAGTATTCACTCAACACATGGGGCAGGAGAACTGGCACGAACATCTGGCACTGCCCCCCCCATCTCCATGTGATCTCCTCTGCATATTCATCATGTGTGGACGGTGCAGTAATCATGTGGAAAAGGGGTGTTGGCAGTTCACTCTCCCTCCCCATGCCATGCATGAACACATGATGGGAGGGAGGCACAGAGATTTGTACCAGCTATAGTGCTAATGCCCTAACCTGGATAGCCCAGGTTAGCCCGATCTCACCAGATCTCAGAAACAAAGCAAAGTCAGCCCTGGCTAGTATTTGGATGGGTGACCTCCAAGGAATACCAGGGTTGTGATGCAGAGGCAGGCAATGGCAAACCACCTCTGAAATGTCTCCAAGTCTAGCTTTATAAAAGTATGGCTGGACTAAACATTCTGACTCTGGGAACAGCGTGGCTGCTCCCAGACAGGGCGGCTTATGTGCTTAAATATGGGTAGCTAGAGATGCATAATTAAAGCCATTCTCCATCCAGTGGAATTTGTACATATGAACATACAAACACACACATCAAGATGTGCTGCATTAAGTGTTACACAAGTACTGATATTATATTACGCTGGCATTTTTAAAAGCTCTGTGAGTGGCAGCTCTTACCAAGAAATGTCAGCCTATCACTAAGCAGCATGGCTGAGCCCAAATTGTCAATGAGGTCCAAATCTGAGAAAGTGCCCCTCTCGCAATAATCCTTCAGAAATCTAGGGGAGAGGAAAACCAGATTAGCACCCCAGACAGTCAATACGTACACACTGTTACTTTATTCCAGCCAAGCCAAGCCCTCAAAGAAAGCATCCTATTGACTGAAGAACTACTGTGAAAGGAATAATCCTTTTTGCACCTAGAACTGTGTTCTCCAAACTTTTAACAGCCTGAATTAAAATTAAAGATTCGCCCCAAATTATTTACTTTTAGATTGTGAAAAAATACAAGATTTGGAAGGGAGCAAGGCCAGAGAAGTAGCTCTTTCAAAGAAGCAACCAGTAAGCATCTTCTGTGGCTCACAGGATTATTGAAGGTGGGGAAGCCATGTTGGTCTGAAGCAGCAGAACAAGTTTGAGTCCAGTGGGGGCACCTTCAAGACCAACAAAGTGTTATTTAAGGCATAAGCTTTTGTGTGCAAGCACGCTTCTTCAAACAAATTGAAACAAAATTTCATCAAGCCTTACATAAAAGGAAAATTTGAGGAGGGGAGATGGAAGCATCAGGAAGGACCAGTCAAAGTTAAGATGCATAACTGAAGCAGACTGGATCAAGACAGCAGGATCAATGAATGGCAGCAAATTAGCACACAAATGCAAGAGCTAATAAACAGATGTGAGAACGAAGCCTAAGTCCAGTGGCACCCCCAAGACCAAGCAAGCTCAACCCTGGGTACGTGTGAGAACAGAGAGACTCTGCATATGTAGATGCATGCTTCTTCAAAGATACAGAAACAGATGTTCTCAAATATTACATACAGGTGGGGCAGGATAGTTGCCAGGAAGAGCTAATTAGAGTCCAGATGCATAAGTAACTGAGCAATAAACACAGCTAAGACTGGGATAACACATTTGGTAAGACATGTAATTATTTTTTTATTTAAGTAACGTATTGCTTGTGGCACACTAGCAGGTCTTCTGCAGCAGCACACAGTTTGGGAATTACTGACCTAGGATGTTGCCCTACTCCTGCTATTCTGAGGGATGTGTGACATGTAGAGGAATTTTATTAATTAAAAGATAAAAAGTAGTCTTGTGGCACTTTAAAGATTCCTGAACACAGCCCTTTCTGGGCTAGAATCCACTTTAGAAATATGCAACAAAGTAACACAACTACTCCACCAGAATTAAAGAATGGCCTTCATGAAAACCACCAAGGCAAGGCATAAACATCTCTGATAAGACTATATAGTAGCGGCAGTATCTCTGGAACAAATCCCCTCATGCAGGAGCTGCAAATTAACACTCTGAAAAGCTTTTCAAGTTCCCTGCTCAGTGCTTTTGTTACCGTTTTCTCAAGCTTGTAAATGGGAACCTGGATTTATCACAAAATTTGGCACAACGTAATAGTATTCCCTCTTTACTGCTTAGTTTCAGATTAATTCCAGCCTTAAAACATTTCCAGTTTCTTAACACTAGACCTTATAAGTGCACTAGAGAGAGTTACTGTATCTGTACCAGTTAAATCAGAAGATTATTCATTATTTCTCTATTAAAGCTTACATGAAATTTATAAATCTGCTTTATGAAGACTGTTGAAATCCACACAACTCCCTGTTGTGATTGAATAATGCCTCATTTTGTCTTAGAAAATCTGGGTCCAGCCCCCCCCCCCCACACACACACACAAGTTGTCCATACCAGAATTTCTTTGGTAACACAGAATCCACCACATCTTCTAATCTGCATTAGTGCTGCATCGTCCTTTCATTTGCTCTAGTTTCCATAGAGGAGAGTCCTGTCTCTGCTCTCAAAAACGTTGCAGGAGTTCCAGGAAATACTGATAAAACCTTTTTGAAGAAGCTATTTTGCAGGTACTCTAATAGGGCAATGTTACAGATCTGAGATTTGGAGAATGGGTAACACATCTGAACTGCTTTCCTCACATAAATGAAGAGTGGGCTCTACTAGCTGTCCTCTTTTTGAACAGAAAAATCTCAAGATCTGATGAATAGTTTGTGAAGCTGTAAATTTAACTGCCTCCAACTGGGTTCTTCCACTTGGTCAAAAAAAAATGTAAGTGATGCTTGTGACTGATACAGACACCTACCACACCCACATAATTTCTATATTTTATTAATGAGTTTAGCTTGTCTGGATGTAAAGTTCTTGATTTTTATCAATGATTTTGATCTATTTTGCAATAGTTTTTGGCTACAGCAATGAAGTTTGATTCCTCTTGTAAAAATATTAGTATACCTCACCAATGTAGAATTTGTATGATGATCAGCTGCTTGGTCATAAAATGACCATGTTGTTCATAGCTTGGTGATGAAGATTTTTATTTTTCAAAGATGTTGCATTTTCAACAGACTGGAATCCCTGTTTTTTCTCTATCACATTCACGATGGAGCTAACTTCTTTCACAGTTACCCCAGAGCACTTCAGCATCTGAATCCTACTAGAGGAAGAAGCTGCACTCTCCCAAGAGATGACACAGTGCCTTATGGTACCATGTAATAGCAGCATTCTTGAAATGCAAGATGGAGTTTCCCTTTGAGCTGCCTTGTGTGTCACAGGAGATCAATGGGAATGGGCATATCAACATCAAGCATCAGTGATGTTATGCAATCCGCACGTTGTCCTTCTGACACAGTGAAGCCCTTACTGTGGCCATGCACAATCCACCTCTGCCAACCAAGATGCAGCCAATATGATTGTAGAGATTAGTTTTGAATGGACTCTTGTCCTCTAACAGCTGCTAGATTATCCCCAAAGCCTTCAGAGGATTTCCTCTACACCCTTCCAGTTTGAGGCCTACCTGTCTGATATGAGGGTAGCAAAAGCTGCATCCTTTGCTCGAATACTCCACGACAGTGCTGAGCCTAGGCGATTATTCCGGACAGCTTTCATGGCCATGATTTTACAGATGCTACGAACTTTGTAAAAGATGTCAAAAAAAAGGAAAAGCAAACAACTTCAGTGATTGGTAATTGCACAAACATTAAAAAAACAAAAGCAAAGCTCAAGAAGATTTACCTTGATCAGTCATCATTCTCTGCTCACATATTCTCAGTACTTTGAGGGCTTTATGTTCTGTGTCCAAAGGGATCCGTTCAATGTGAAGCTCCAAGTATGCTCTACCATACTCTGGACAGTAGTCAAAATAGTCTACTGCAAGCTGCCACAAGCTATAAAGAAGGAAGGAGAAAGATCAAACAGCATTTTTCAGGAGACAGGTCTCAATTCTTTATTAAATTGGAAGTTACTAATGGTGCAATCCTCTGCAGAATTACTCCACTTTAAGCCTGTTGATTGAATGGGGTTGGATTTAGAGTACCTAAGAGGATTGTATTATAGAACTACAGCAATGCAACACATTGGCTTATACTCTGCACATATTTTGTTTGTGCACGAATGCTTTTCAGAGCTTCCTATACAGAAATGGCCCTCAGAGAACCCCAGTTTATGGGATTTGGTACAAAAGTCATTTAAAAAGAATAAATAATGTTGAAATAGTGAATGAATATCCTTTAAAAAAACTGCAACAGATCTTTTGATTTTTCCTCTATTTTCAACTCAAGGAAGTGTAAAGAGAAGTTTGAAGATTCGGCAGGAACAGCTGCTGCAAATGTAAACCTGCAAAAAGTGTCAATATTTGCATAACTCTTGCTCTGTCCTTGTCTTTGTGGGAATATTCCTCAGCCCATGAGTTTCTAAAAACCTCATGAGAATTCATGCTTACTTAACAACTTCTAGCCTTTTTGGTTACAGAAATTATAAACCTGATGGCATTATTTCCTCCAAACAGCAAGAAATGTCAGAAGATGGCTAGCTACCAAAGGCTAGCCACCTGAGCCTCTTGACTCAGAGGAAGGCTCTTTGGCTGGAAGAAGGCTCCACCTTTCACTGAGCAGAGTGGCAGGATACAACCCAGTGACCATTTCTGTAGTAGGTGCTTAAATCTTGACAGTTAAGGTTTCTGACTTCATCTCACTGAAACTATGAGATCTTCTCCATTCTCTCTATGCATCACACGTATGGGTTAAGTGCCTGTGCTGGCTCTGGAAACTTCTATCAAGCTCGAGAGGATTTGGAGCCCCGCCTCCAAGCACGCGCAGCAACTCCAACTGCACACGCTCCCCGGGTGGGCAGCCATTGGGATCGGATGTTGAGGTACTTCCCTCCTGTCAGCTGGCCATCCACGAGAGCCCCGGGTCATCGGGTTTGGACCAGTCCTGCTTGCTGACACAGACCATCAACATCGGCGTAGAACAAAGCGGAAACTTGACCATTCTCTCTCCTGACACCAGAGTCCCTCTAGTCATTCTCGGGTTTGATCACCTCACCCTCGACAGCCTGCTGGTTTCACTGTCCTGCAAGCGTCCATGAAGGTCCCCTGGGATCATAGACAGTTCCAATATATGTACGGAGCCTTCCCTCTGGCTACATCATTCCCTTGGCTACAGCAGGGCAAGACAGTGGATTGGGATCAGAGATCCAATGTCTCCCATCAGGCCTGCTCTCCTGTATGGGATCAGGCTACCCCAACACTGGTACCTTCGATGGCTCGTGAGCGCCCATGGAACCCGCCACCACTGGCGGCCAGTGTTCCCTCTAAGCTGAATTAGTGTGAGCTAGCTCACAGTTTTTTAGCCTCCAGCTCACACATTTTTGTCTTAGCTCAGGAAGGATGGCTACAGAGCAAACTAATTTACGCAGTAGCCAAATAGCTTGCTCACAACTTTAATTTCAGTAGCTCACAAAGTAGAATTTTTGCTCACAAGACTCCACAGCTTAGAGGGAACATTGCAGTGGCGGCACCTCCACCTCCAACACTTTCTCCTCCACAGGTACCACTGAGCATTCCTGTCATGATCTGTGCAGGACGGAGGCAGGGCCTAGGTGCCTAAGCTCTAGGAGAGGCCTGTCTGTCAGCGGAAAGCCTACAATTCCCATAATGCTTACAGTGCGTTATAGCCAATCAGAGTGCAGAGATTCTGTGTAGGCCTCTAGAGAGCTGTACGTGACTGGGAGAAAAGCCTGAGGCCTAGGGCCCAGGAGAGGCCTGTGTGGTAGTAGAAAGCAAGCTGCCTACAATTCCCACAATGCCTGAATCCAGCTGCAACCAATGGGGATACCAGAAGTCTCTGAGGTGATGTGTTCTTATACTTGGTTTCAGTTTAACTGATGTTCTTTTTCTCTGCGGTCTTGAGCAGCCTGGTCTGGTACAAAGTTCCCTCACTTGGGAGAGTGAGTAAGTTAAGCCTGGTCTATAGAGGGCTGTGGAAAATGGTTTCCTTGCTCTCTGAGCTAAACTGAAGGGGACGGTGTTCTTTGTCTCATCTGCGGCCTGGTCTCACAGGGGACAGGCTGGTCTGATGAGAGAAAGATTCCCCACTTGGCTCAGCGTGAGTGGTAAGCAGGAGGCCTGGTAAGAAGGCTTGTAGGCCTTAAGTAGTAACAGTTAAGGAGGAATAGGTAGCTGTGTTAGCTTTGTGTTCTTTTTGCCTTTTTGAAGCATCTTGTCCTGTTTTCAGTGCCCCATTACTGTATAAATAAACCATTTGTTTAAAAGTCCTCTGCCTGGTCATCACGCTTCGACATCATATAGCCGGATACTTCGACATCATATAGCCGGATACATCGACATCGGTAGCTCTCCCGTTAACTCAGGTCCTGCTTCAAGCGGTTAAGTCACATTGGGATAAACCTGTTTCTAGCCCGGTCTGGATCATATGTACAACTGGATCATACGTACAAGATTCAGGAGTCAGGGTCTGAGTTTCTATGTTCCCACCCCAAGCCTAACTCAATGGTGGTCATCCTATCGAGCAAGAGCAAGAAAACGCACTCTACCCCAGTGGATAAAGAAAGTAGAAAGCTGGATGCAGTTTGGAGACGCTTTTATTCGGTGGGTTCCCTGGGTGTGAAGACTGCCAATTACATGGCTTGTATGGGGAGGTATGAATATTCCTTGTGGGAACAAATATCACCCCTCCTGGCACATCTTCCCACACAACACTTGGATGCGGCTTGAAGAATGCAAAAGGAGGGCATGGTGTTGGCAAAATAACTTATCAACTCTGCTAAACACAGCTTAGACACCAGTGCCAAGATGTCATCTCCGGTAGCCCTTTGGCGTCATTCCTGGCTTCGCACCACATCCCTCCAGATAGACACTAGAGCATTCATAGAGGACTTACCTTTTGATGGTCGAGGCCTATTCCATTCTACCACAGACTCTGTCCTACAGGAAATGGACAAGAGCCTTAAGGCATCACGGAGTTTTGGGGTCTCTTCCTCTTACAGGCCTCAAAAATCCAAGCCTTGGCCTCAAACCAACAGGAAACCCTACAACCGGCAATCTCCGGATGGCTCCTGGAAATTGAGGAATTCTCAATCCTCTTCCTGGTCTGCCTATTCTCAGAAGTCTAGGTTTCATCAGACCTCCAACCAGGGCAAGGGGAAGGTGACCAAGGCTGTTAAACAGGGCCTTTGACTCCCAACCCTACTCCCAGTCTCCGTTTTTCCTCTCCTGCCACCCTCCCACTTTTGGGGATACCTGCCTGGGCTCCTTCTACCCTGCGTGGAGCCAAATAACATCAGACACATGGGTACTCTCCATCATTTCCAAGGGCTACACGATAGCGCTCGCCCCCAGAACTGGTCTTTGTTTCAACTGTGATTTCACCCGCCCTCCTGCAAGAAGTGCAACCATTACTGGAAAAGAATGCCAAAGAAGCGGGTCCCTCCTGCAGAAAGGGGACAAGGCTTCTACTCCAGGTACTTCACCGTGCCATAGAAGGACAAGGGCCTTCATCCCATACTAGACCTCAGGGCGCTAAATGAATGTGTGGTTTACCGCAAATTCAGGATGACATCGCTACAGGCCATACTTCCTCTCCTGGAGCAAGGGGTGTGAATGGCAAACATAGATCTACAAGATGCTTATTTCCACCTCAACATTTTCCCTCCCCACAGATGCTTCCTGCATTTTGCCATTGGGGATCTCCATTACCAATATACTTCCCTTCTGTTTGGACTATCGATGGCACCCAGTGTGTTTACAAAGACAACGGTAGCAGTGGCGGCACATCTACGACTTCAGGGGCTTATGGTCTTCCCCTATATAGATGATTGGCTTCTGATAGCAGGGTCCGAAAGCCTCTTGTCCAGCCTACGAATCGCCCTTGACCTCTTAAGAAACCTGGGTTTCTGTGTGGATTATAAAAAAATCGCACTTGACCCCAACTCAACAAGCCACCTTTATAGGAGCGATGATCGACTCTACCATAGGGAGGCCGTTTCTCCCAATCCAACATGCTCATGCCCTGGTGGACTTAACTTGTTCCATTCAAATGTCGACCATGGCCTCTGCCCTGGAAGTTCAGAGACTCTTGGGGCTCATGGCAGCTTCAACAGGCATCCTGTCCCTGGCAAAGCTTGAGATGAGGCCCCTTCAACTTTGGTTTGTACGAACTTTCAAACCAGCCAAGCACTCCCAATCCAAGCTCCTCACACTCCTGTGCAATGTGAAGGACTCCCTCACTTGGTGGGAGGATGTCGAGAATCTCTTGGTAGGAGCACCCTACCATCTGCCTGCTCCTACTGTCACTCTAACTACGGATGCCTCGCTTTGGGGCTGGGGGGCACAAGTCAACGGTCTCTGCGTGGGGGCCAGGTGGGAACCCCACCTATGAAATGCACACATCAACTGTCTAGCACTCCTGGCAATCCAGTATGCTCTGCAGTCTTTTCTTCCGTTGGTGCAAGACAAGACCGTAGCAATCCTGATGAACAATACTACAGCCATGTCCTACCTAAACAGACAGGGAGGAACAGTTTCCTGTAGACTATGTTGACTGACCATAAACCTTTGGAAGTGGTGCCTGGCTCACAAGATTTGGATTACAGCGGCACACCTTCCAGGCATAATGAACGACAGGGCAGATGCTCTCAGCAGGGGCTCGGCTCTATTACACAAATGGGAGCTGAACTGGCGTTATCTATCCCCAGTTTTCCAACTGTGGGGCCATCCACAAATAGATGTCTTTGCTACCAGGGTGAAGTCCAAATATGCCCAATTTTGCTGCAGAGGGGGCATGGACCCCCACTCCCTGGGGATGGCCTTCTGATTCCCTGGCGGGAGAAATCACTGTTCCTGTTCCCACCGATGCCTCTCATCATGAGAACACTAAACAAGATACTGCATCACAAGCCAGACTGCATTCTTGTGACCCCTTGGTGGCCGAGGCAAACATGGTTCCCTCTGTTGCTGCGCTTGTCCAACAAGATGTTCATGCATTTCCCTTGTGCAAACGACCTGCTCTTGACAGAGAACAGCCAGATACTGTACCGCAGCGTGTCTCATCTCAAACTCATGGCCTGGAGAATACGAGGCAGGTCTTTCCCGACAGGGTTAAGGTGGTCCTGCTGAATAGCAGGAAAGTTTCAACCAGGTCCTCTTACGCCTACAAGTGGGCCAAGTTTCTCAACTTTCTACGTCTGTTTGAGGGTGACCCTACAGCAGTTGGACTCCCCCGTATCTTCAATTTCATCCTCTCCCTAGCAGAGGCCAGACTGAGTCATTCGTCACTAAGGGTCTGCCTCGCGACCATTTCGGCGTTTCACGGAAGAATAGACAAGTTTTCAGTTTTTGCCTACCCAGACTCCAAGCAGTTTTTAAAAGGACTGCTACACCTGTACCCCCCACTTAAAAAGCCGGTTCAGGCCTGGGACCTGCCTACGGTGTTGCGCAGACTCATAGGCAAGCCCTTTGAGCCCATGGCCACTTGCGAGCTGAAATATTTGTCCTGGAAGACAGCTTTTCTGGTAGCAATTATTTCAGCAGGTTGGGTGAGCGACCTCATAATTTTGACATGACACCCCATACATGACTTTCCTACTGGATGGTGTGGCCTTGACACCGGACATTCCCTTTCTACCTAAGGTGGTGTCAGAGTTCCACTTACATAGGCAGGTTATATTACCAGATTTCTATCCGAACCCCATGTTGGATGTAGAGCACTTGTGGCACACCCTGGATGTTAAGAGAGAGCTTTTATTCTATTTGGAGAGAACGCGCGGTTCTCGGAAGGACGCTCATTTGTTCCTGTCCTATGCTGTGCATTCATTGGGCCAGAGAATATCGTATCAGAGACTGTCCAAATGGATTTCAGAGACTATTAGGTTTTGTTACCTCTTAGACAAGAGGCCGCTACCCGGCTGAGGGCCCACTCTACTTGGGCGATATCGATCTCCATGGTATTCCTCAGGGGTGTGCCCCTCCAGGACATCTGCCAAGCAGCCTTCTGGGCAACTCTGAACACATTCATCAAACACTATGCTGTGGATGTATGCTTGCATTGCCACTCAGTTCTCGGCTGTTTGATCCTGCAGTCTGTGCTTCCTTGAGGTGCTGCTTCAGCTTGCTAATCTCCCATAGGTGTGATGCATAGAGACCATGAAGAAGATAAAATAGGTTGCTTACCTGTAACTGATGATCTTCAAGTGGTCATCTATGCATTCACACCAGCACCCCTCCTTCCCCACTGCTGTCAGCTTCAACTTTACTCTTTTTCGGTTGGGGTTGGCAGTGGTCAGAAGGAACTGGCGGGATACCGGGGCCCTGTCCTCTAAGCATGCACAGTTGGAGTTGCTGCATGTGCTCAGAGGTGGGGCTCCGAATCCTCTCGAGCTCAATGGAAGTTTCCTGATCTGGAGCCAGCACAGGCGCCTAACCCACAGGTGTGAATGCATAGATGACCACTCGAAGATCATCAGTTACAGGTAAGCAACCTGTTTATTTAGGTTAGCCATAACTAACTTGTGTCATTTATTTTAATGGAACTTGGCAACGACTATTGTAAACTGAATCACAGCCATTCTTCCTTAAGAGCTGGACTCCTGAAATTCTGACCAACTGGCCTTCTAGATTACTCAGCTAGGCTTTCATATATTCAACAATGCCCTAAGTATTTAGAAAAATCACAGTTCCTTGAAAGACACTGTAATTGCTTGGAGTGTTAGGTGAAGGACAGCAAACTGCCTTTACTTCCTTTTTGCCTACATATAGCACAGTCACAGCGAGCAAGTAAAAAGTGTTGGCTAGTAAGATGTTTTGCTCCCTAACAAAATTTTACAAGGCTCGCAACACTAACTCAGCAGAAGCTCCTGGTGAGGTTACTTTTGAGTTTAATCAGATTCCTACTCTTACGAATCCATTTGGTATAACTACTCTTCTAGAATAGTCTCCTGACCTCCTTCCTTGAACATTTGATGTATGAGTTATCACTGGAGTACTCTTTCAGTTTGAATGCAAAATCCTGCAAGGACTCTTAGCTTAACACATCCAATTACTACTTATGTGTAAGAACTACATTCTCCTTTAAAGTAACTTTTCTTCTTCTGCCTCACAAAGTTATGACACATTTGAAACAAGGAAACTAAGAAAGATCCTACCTATGATGGCAGAAGAGTCCAGAAGCATATTCCAACAGGAGATATTCACGCATATTGGAACCGAAACTGAAAGAAAAACACACTATAGTAAATTCCTCATTTACACCAAGAACTGGACAAAGGCTGACCTTTGTTCACAGCTGTCATTTGTATAATCACATCATTTTGTAAAATGGAAGAAATATTTAAAGGAGCTATATTCTCTGTCTCCTGGAGCAGAGCTAGTTTCACAGAAAAGGTTTCTGCAACTTTCTCTTTTCTCAGCATGTGGTGCATTACTTGGCAGGGGGGAGGGGACAACAGAATTCCATGCTTTAAAGGCTCGGCCAGAGACTGGCCACATTTCAATCTACAGACTCACATGAACATATTAAGCTTTCAGACTGTTTAAGTTCATGTCATCCAGCACTGGCAACCATAACATTCAGTAGCCTTCCTGCTGAATTCATTGCCACAACCACAAATGCCCTTTCTTGGGTTGCCACCCATCTGGCCTCAGATGGTGGGGCCCCCTGAAGCAGGGCCTCTAAAGATGACTGAAGTGGTCGGGTAGATTTATATGGGAGAAGGCGATCCTTAAAGTATGCTGGCACCAAGCCATACAGGGCTTTAAAGGTCAACCCCAGAACCCTGAATTGGGCTATCTTACAATTTAATACAAAAATTAAAAAGTACTCACTATAGGTTGTGAGACTGGAGGAGATTGCAATGATCTAGCAGGTCTGTCAGATGAGCTACAAACCACCAGTTGCTCAGGGCAATGCTACACAAAGAAAAGGGTGAAAGAGAAGGAACATAAAATTATAACTGATGACACACTATATGTAAAGACTTCTTTTTAAGGCTTAAGAAAAACAAACCCAGCAGCATGCAATATATCAACTTTATTACATCTAATAGAATCAAATGCATTAGCTCTGTGCACATTTCATTCAATACATTGCTTATTTTTTAATAGGTGGTTTCCTGTTTTTTAGGACCCGCTACTACATTCATAAGCAATTATTTTAAATACACAAGAGATTCTGGATTCAGAGGCAGATTACAAATACAGATCAAGCACTCTAAAACACCAATGACTAAATAAAGTCACCTGCATTCTTTAATCACTTGATGGATGTCAAATTCAAAGGCTGCCAGCAAGATAATGTCCAAGGGCTCAGGACTACTCTCACCCCCAAGAAATTGGTCCAGGCTTGACTACAAACAAAGAGATGAGACATATTCAGTGTTAAGAATGTGTGTGTCGGTACCAACCCCAGTTAAACTCCTAAAAGACACACAGCAGCAAGAATACAAAACAAAATAAACAGAAGCGGACTGAAAAAGATAAACAGGATTCTCCCTCCATTGCCTCAATAATAGATTAATTATGATGTTTTATAATTGTGTTGTTTTATGTGTTTTTAAAACTTTGATGTAAGCCACCCTGACCCTGCTCTGGCGGGGAGGATGAGATATAAATTAAATAAATAAATAAGACAGTCAAGAAAAGGAGAAACTCCTACTATTATATGGCCAATATAAGCGAAGCAGATCATTTATAAGACCCATCTAAGCAGCATTCTCCATTTACAGTCAGTAGTTAAGTCACAGTAACATCAGCTCTTCCCATGTCAAGGTCAACTCAGTAATGAAAGGGGCTGAGGCACATGAAGCTGCCGTGTATACAGACTCAGACCATCAAGGCCAATACTAAATACTGAGACTGACAGCAGCTCTCCAGGGTCTCAGACAAAGGTGTTTCACATCACCTACTACCTGATCCTTTAAACTGGATGTTAATCTGGTACCTTTTTGGCCCTCAATTGGCCTAGTTACAGCCTCCATCTTTGAACAAAATAGATTTCAGACTGACTCTGTAGTTTGCCATCAGAAATTGTAACTTTTGAAAATATCTACTAAGTACTGTAGATAAACTTTCCAACTTGTTAACATCGTTTTATTTGGTAGACATTGATAAAATACCGCAAAACTGTCTGCTGACTTAACTGGTGTGATAAGAAACTGAGTAAAATATAAATGAAGAGAAAGAAGAGAGAAGAAAGAAGAAAAGAGGGGGGAAGACTTGGGGAAAGGGAAAAATTGAGAATTCTTGTTTTATATCTGTTTGTTATGTGGGATTATAAAACTAGGTAGATAAATAGGTTTAAAAATAAGATATATTATAGGATAGGATATAGAACACAGGTGTAAATAACTTAGGCAGACAGACAGAGGGATTAGAAATTGGTTAGAGTAAAATATATTGAGAGTTGAAGTAATATAGACACAGAGCTTCAGGAAACTAAGGCGATAAGGAGACACACAGATTAATAGGATTAATAGGAAATTTAAGACATGCCAATTAAAAAAAAGAAAATGGATAAAGTTAGTTAAGTTAGAACAACACTGATCCCACCACCCATAATGAATTTAACACAAATAAACATGAAAGCTTTACATAAATCAGTAACAGCTGCAGTGAGTCTGGCACTAGAAGCAGCTACGGCCAAAGCATAAGAACCTATACAACAGAACTAGAGGCGTTAGCAACCAAATTATCCACCCAAACAGAAGAAATTACTAAATAAACTTTTGGGAATAGACAAGAGAATCAAAACCCAATGTCTTTGACAAACAAGATAGAAATCAAAATTGAGGTTAGAGAGCAACAAATAAAAAAGGTGAATGGAAAACATGACTTAATGGAGACTATAACAACAAAAATTGAGTTGGAGAAAATCTTGTTTATTCTAAAATCTCAAAATATGTGTGAAAAGATGGGAAACATGGAAATAGTACAGGTATCAAAACAGACGGGGGAAAATACTAACCCAATTAGAGTTATTGGGTACAAAGGAAATGTATTTGGAATGTTTTCTAGTACTTATATTTTCTTAGACAGAATAAACAAAGGCTACAAGAATGCTGTGGTGGCTCAAGTGGTTAAGATGCTGAACTGCAGGCTGTGGAAGGTCAGTAGTTCAGCAGTTCAAGACCCGAGAATGCCGCATGACGGGGTGAGCTCCTGTCTCTAGTTCCAGCTCCTGCCAACCTAGCAGTTCGAAAGCAAGAAATTGCAAGTAGATAAATAGGTACCACTTTGGTGGGAAGGTAACAGCGTTCTGTGCACCTTGGTGTTTAGTCATGCCGGCCACATGACCATGGAAACATCTTCGGACAGCGCTGGCTCTTCGGCTTTGAAACGGAGATGAGCACCGCAACCCTAGAGTAGTATTCGACTGGCTTTCGAGCAAGAGAACCTTTACCTTTACCTTTACAAGAATGCGACAGACGATTGTTGGGAATCTAGGCAGAGTGTTGGTACTCTCTTCTTTGTATGGTGGTTAGGTATTAAATTTAAAAAAATTAAAGGTATAACTGAGAGTATAATAAAAGGAAGTAAACTATGGAGACTAGACAAAAATCCCTGCACCTCTTAGCATAAACTTGCCTCTAAGAAGTATACTGGATAGCATGAAACTGGATGTGTAGTTTATTTTGTAGGTGATAATATTCTTAAGGATATAATTTGTTAGGCTTGGCAAAGCAGAGAAGATCTCAACGAGGGAGATATTATGTTTAATTCATTAGAAATGGAAAAATGGGGCAGTTAATTTTGATTTTACAAAGCAAACCAATGAGGTACAGGATAATTCCTGGTCATGAAATTTACAAATAGATTGTAAAAGATGCAAAGGGCAAAACTTTAATTTGTATTTTATGATGCAATGATATAAATTGTAGGAAATGGAAGAATCTCTGTACTAAGATATATTAAGCAAATTGTTCCTATACATTGTTAAAAAATTAATAAAAATATTAATAAAAAATAAAGAAATTGTGACTTTTGCTGAGACTGAGATGCTCCATCACAGAGTGGTTGTTGTACATTCCATGAGGAACATCTGTCTACAAGTAGACGTTCTAGAGATGCCAGGGGTGGAACCTGGCATGGTTCTTTCTTCACTAGCAGCAAATACTCACTGGAGATGCCAGGGTGGAACCTGGGACCTTCTGTGTGCTAGGCAGATACTCTACCACTCAACCACACACAAACAGAGCCATGGGACATGGTATCTGGTACATTATTTTGGAAACTTTCCAAAGTTTGCTGCTTATTAAAGCTTGCATGACAGGGGGAGAGAGATGGCAGTCTCGGAGTTGCCACTTTTGCATAAACCGTCTCCAAAATTGTGTCATCCCTTCCATTCCCATGATCACGGAGGGCAAAAAACAGGAATGGGATAAGAAGGCATCATTATCAAATGCCTTTCTACTTGGGTGGCAGAAAGACAAAAAACAGCTCCTCTTTCAAAGCAGCATTTTCCCAAATCACCTGTGCATAAAGATGGAGTTCCATAGGCTTCACGGTAGGATGACAATATAACAACCGAGTTACAAGAAAATGGTACCAGGTAGTCATGAGATCTTTCTTCTCTAAGATGGTGTTTTCATCTCCCAAGAGAATCTAATAACAAAGAACAGAGACAAACAACCCCTTAAGTAGTCCCCAGCAGAGATCCTAAAGAATACTAATTTACTCATTCAGACTCTAAAAAAATGGGCTGTTAGTACTACATTATTGCCAGTTCTTCTGATCAAATACTGTTTGTACATTTTCTTCTCCCTGTGCAATGGGTGGCAAGTAGCCTTTCTCCAGAGAAACAGGAAAGAGAGGGAGAAATACTCATGCTATTCATCACTTGTGATTAATCTTTCTACATTATGTTCTTCCACTCATCCTTCTTCCCAGCAACAAGATATTGTGGCTTGAAAGATTTCTCCACAACAGATGCCTTAGTGCATGGAAAGACTTTGGCTCCCTGCAACAATGAACTAACATTCATATCAAAATACAACACGGAGAACTACTACCTCTTGAGCCTGCTGTTGCACAAAATCTGTAAGTGTGAACTCCACAACCTCATTTGTCTTATAAATGCAATCTTTCAGCAGGGATCCTCACTTAATAAGCAGACATAAGTTGTTTCATCTGTAAAATAGGTTTGTTGCTGAATATTCAGCTTTAGAAACAATAGCTATCTGATTAAGCCCAGTGCAAGCCTCATAGCTTTTTACTCCACCAACCCCAAAATAGGATCCTGCTCAAATACCCCGCCCCAACCCTTTCACTGGATGTATTTGTCTTGCAAAGGGGTGAGATCAAGCTTGACAGCTTGAAGACTTCCCCAAGATCATACAGTGCTGACCTAGAGAAAAGAGAACAGATTTTAGAAGTTCAGCTTCCTTTAAATTCTTCACAATATACTTGTTGCAGAATTGGCAATCCATCACTGACTCACTCACAGTTCTTTCATTCTAAAATCCCACATACCTTGCAGATGGTTTCCATGTGAGGGTTAGAAGCAAAGGTCCCATCTTGCAGGAAGCGCTGACATTCGTCATGCCAATGCTGCCATTTTAGTTCCATCTCTGTCAGAGTTTGTGTATTACCAAGCTGAAAAGTAATATATAAGCATGCAATATTTTCCTGTAATAAGAATGGTCTCTAAGTTCATCAGTGCAGCATTTCAAACAACTTTCCTTGAAATGGGGCAGTGGGAAGTTGTCACACAAAAATACTTTAACACTGTTTAAAACATGGGTGGGAATTCCAAAATGAAACATTCAAGACAGTGGATAATGATAAATGCTTTTGTAGACATTTATACAATTAACTTACTAAGCAGAGCTATGAGAGAAATCTACAGACTACATACATTGAGCACAGGCATCTTCTTCATCAGCTCATCCAAAAGTTTGCACATGCTTACTGAAGCAGGATTGGCACTGGCTTCCTTACAGAGCAGCTGCCGAGCCTCATCCATTCGTCCTTGAAGCACAAAGATAGTTATCTGGGGGGAGAAATCAAAGTGGATGGCAGCATAATATGGAACTGAACCTGAGAAATGACCTATATGTTAATACTAGTGCTCAGTCCTGTGTATACATTGTTGCAACCAGGCACTCAATAGCTTAAGCCAAGATAGCTAGAGCATTATCTTAAAGAAGGTAAGTAGTGCTAACCCACCACCCATGGCAGCCTGAGATAACCCCCCCAACAGGATTCCAGAGGTCTATGAGCGGGGGTCTTGTGCACCCACAGAGCACTGGTTGGGATCCAAAGCATTATTTTCCTTTGAGGAACACTGTGATAACATTACAAGGATAAACTTGCATCATACAATAGTACAGATCTGAGGTAACAGATAAGAAAGTGAAAAACATTTTTTTTGAAAAGTAGGGCTAATCTATCCTACCAGGCAAATAGAATTGCACTGATGGAAATAGCTCAAAGGCCTCCTTCCTGTCTACTAAAAAAAAAAAAAAGCTTAGGATGTTACTACTAGGCAGTATTCCCATTAAGCTGAGTTAGTGTGAGCTAGCTCACAGTTTTTTAGCCTCCAGCTCACACATTTTTGTCTTAGCTCAGGAAGGATGGCTCCAGAGCAAACTGACTTATGCAGTAGCTAAATTGCTCACTCACAACTTTGATGCCAGTAGCTCACAGAGTAGAATTTTTGCTCACAGGACTCGACAGCTTAGAGGGAGCATTGCTACTAGGCACAGTTGACAATGGTGGCTGTTGTAACTACAGTTAACGGTAGCTTCACTGAACATCATGCATCTACACACATTGGCTACCTGATGACAGTCATACTCGTGAAACTTGTATCTTAGCCATTATAGCACAAAAAGAAGTAATTAAAATGCTGACATCCATGTTTTTGTTAGATGAAAAAACACCACAGAAGTTGGTATCTAGTTATCTGGGACCAGTGACAAGGTCTGCATGACATGGGGAAGTGACTCCAGGAACAGATATAAGTCCATAACAGGCAGAGGTCTCAAGACATGGCCACAATGTTCCATAACAACCTACCCAAAAGAAAGGTTTCAGAACTTGACTGGCTATTGGCTGACCCTCCTGAGTGTCAGACTAGGATCCAGGAGATCCAGGCTCGAATCCCCACTCTACTGCTGGCTGATCTTGGGCCAGTCACACACTCTCAGCCTAATCTACCTCACAGGGTTGATGTAAGGATAACATGGAGAAGGGGAGAACATTGTAAGCCAAACTGGATTCACATTGGGGAGAAAAGTGTGGTATAAATAGAACAGAATAAAAATAAATAAATAAACCTACAGGCTAAGCAGAGATGCTAGCCTAGTAAGCTCTGGGTTCTTCCATTGCATTCATCTGTGTTGTTTCAATCACGAGACCTCCAAGCTACCCCTCCACACATACACACACACACTGATGGAGAAGACAACTACTGGATGATTCCACTGCTATTTTGAATGCTGATATACTTGTAAAATTCTTAATAAATGTAATGGTGTGATAGTACATAAACTGTACATGTGAGATAATTGCGACTGTCCTACTCAACTTTATCCAGTAATATACTATACAAAGCCAGAAGCTAGTTTGCTGGAGCAATAACTCTTGCACTTTTTGCTATTGAATGAGCGTGTGTAAATCAGAATTTCTAGTTCAGACATTCACAAATGGTACAAACACAATAGAGCCTTCCTTCCTAGGGGAAAAATTTGCAAGAATTTTACTTCTTGAGGAAAGATAATTCATAGTAGTATTTTATTCTGGCTCTAACTTAATCTTTTCAACAAGTAAAATCAGAGGAACTACAAATGCTTCCTTGGACAAGATAATTCTTCACTCACTGCATTCCAAAAGTTTTCATGTTTTGCTGGACTTTCACTCTTCAAAACATCACAGACCATGTTGTCCACGTCACACACATGAAGACGAACCCAGTCAAGAAGATGAAGGAGGAGAGGACCAGCTGGAAAAATGTTATACATTCTCATCACCTGAGATACAGGAAAACTTCACTCTACAACTACTATGGGGCAGTGGGGGTGGGGAGAAGAGATGAAAATAATGAGGCTGATGATATTCTCCTTCCCTCAAGATCTTAAAGCAATTTTTAGTCTTGCAAACACTGTCTCCTTCATCTAGTCCTCGGATATGAACAAGCGTTGTCTCCTGCCTCAGCTACTGTTCTTGGAGGACGGCTGCTCTTTAATTTCAATTTATGTTTGTTAACCATTGCTCCATAAACAGAATTAATTTCCTACACAGATATAATTTCACACAGAACAGGCACGCACCCCTAAATGCACAATCATATGTAATAAATACACATATGACTAATTTGCTGGACATACGACTGCCAATTTAATTCCATACATGCACACACTCATGATGTACAGTGGCATACATAATTTCCATCTATATACATGTAGGACATTAGTTTTCTAAAAAGCTGCCTTATACCCATGTGGGAACTTTTGCTACGAAGCACCAGAATTCAACCTAATGAAGCAGAGACCACCAAATTCTCTGTGTGTGTGTGTGCGCGCGTGTATATGCACAGGCACACAGTACGAAACTCATACTGAGAAGAAACTTATTTTTGTATCTGTCTGCCACAACCTTTCAGCAATAGACACCATACAACAGAAGAGATGGTCAGCACTGAAGAGAAATAAGGAGCCAGGATCAATATGAAGTAAAAGAGGCAACAAATGGAGATCATGCTTTGGAGACATTTCCTAGTACCATTTTCATAGAAATATCCAAATGCTAAATTCATCATAAGCTGTTTTGGAACTGAACCATGCTAACACAAAGGTATGCCTTTCCAACTACATTATAATACAATTTTCACCTGGTGCTGCTTCAATAAACATGATCTCACAGAGATTCCAGATCAGCTCCATAGCTGACAGAATGGACACCTAAGAGAGACAGACACCAATTAAAGGTCAATGATCATTTTAATACTTGCAGCATGGACTCATAACATAACAATCAGCAGTCAAACAACAGAACATTACTCAGACATGTTTTGCTGTGCAGAAATAGGATGATACTAAAATAAGAGCTTGTGCCTCTACCTTACAGTACACTATTTGGATTCAGGCTTCAGAGCCAAGGACAAGGCAAATATACAGCTGGGGTCAACAAACTCCCTGTGGTTACCATGGGAGATGTCCTTCCCTCCTCTGGTGAGTGTGAAAATGAGCATGACAGGAGCAGACACTCCTCACACAACCCCAGCTTGAAGAGGTAAAGTGCAGCAAGGACTTCCAAAACTGAACTGTGATGTCAAAGACAGCAGGGCTGGCAATAAGCACAAATTACTGGATGTAAGGATAGCCAAAATTTATAAGCCTGTGTATATGGCTTAGCATGCCAACAAGAAAAGATATTACTTCAAAAGGTTTAAAGTGCAGTCTATCAAAACAATCTCCATGTCATGAGGGCTACACATCCACTGTTATTGTTTTTTTTTAATTAATGTTAGGATTAATTCTCAGCATTCCAAAACTAAAGCTACTGAAGTCGCATGCAGTTTACAGATGGACAGAACTTGTAATAATTCTTTATATCCAGTTTAAATCTGAATTAATGACTGGATCAAGATGAACATTCATACTACTAGTGACAAAAAATACTACCATAGCACTTTGTTGTTGTTCAGTCGCACGGTTGAGCCTGACTCTTCGCAACCCCATGGACCACATCATACCAGGCCCTCCTGTATTCCGCCATCCTCCAGAATTTGCTTAATTTCATGTTTGTTGCATCGATAAAACTGTCTAACCATCTCATCCTTTGCCATCCCCTTCTTCTTTGACCTTCAATCTTTCCCAGCATCAGGGTCTTCTCCAGTGAGCTCCCTTCTCATTTGGTGGCCAAAGTATTTAAGCTTCAGCTTCAGTATCTGTCCTTCCAGGGAACAGTCAGGGTTGATTTCTTTTAGGATTTCCTGATTTGATCTCCTTGCAGTCCAAGGGACTCTCAAGAGTCTTCTCCAGCACCATAATTCGAAAGCATCTATTCTTTGGCGCTTGGCCTTCCTTATGATCCAAC
The DNA here is from genome assembly GCA_029375565.1 of Gekko gecko. Classification (NCBI taxonomy): domain Eukaryota; kingdom Metazoa; phylum Chordata; class Lepidosauria; order Squamata; family Gekkonidae; genus Gekko; species Gekko gecko. Next base: position 223,530,464 of record JAPDNY010000002.1, read on the forward strand.
TCTCACAGCCATACATTACTATTGGGAATACCATTGCTTTGACCATATGGACTTCTGTTGGCAAGGTGATGTCTCTACTTTTTATTATGCTGTCTAGGTTTGCCATCGCTTTCCTCCCAAGGAGCAGGCATCTTTTAATTTCATAGCTGCAGTCACTGTCTGCAGTGATCTTGGATCCCAGGAACATGAAGTCTGTCACTGCTTCCATGACTTCCCCTTCTACTTGCCAAGGAGTGATGGGGCTAGATGCCATGATCTTAGTTTTTTTGATGCTGACTTTCAAGCAAACTTTTTCGCTCTCCTCCTTCATTAAGAGCAAGAGGCTCTGTAGGTCCTCTTCACTTTCTGCCATTAGAGTGGTATCATCTGCATATCTGAGGTTGCTAATGTTTTTCCTGGCAATCTTGATTCCACCTTGTGATTCATCCAGGCCAGCATTTAAATAAGCAGGGTGACAATCTAGGTTCCCTTTAAGCTGCACCAGATTGCACTGGTGCACCACTTTACCCCACTCAGCATGGCAATTTTTACCACAGCGCAGGAGCAGGAGGTTCCCTTTCAAATTGGTCTGCCTTCCCATTTTCTGCCTTTCAAGCCTTGCCCCCAGCAGCCTTCAGTCGGGCTGGGGAGCAGGAACCAGCACATGCTCGCTGTCGCCACCAGCATGAGTCAGGGTAAGTTAGGGTGGCGGGGGATTGATTGGGGGGAGGGGGAGTAGCCTGGCTGGTGCCGGGTGGCGGAGGCGGCTTGATTGGGTTCTGGGGAGAGCTCCTCCTGTTTGGCTCGCAGTCCCAGCAAAAAGCGCCCTCCTCCCTCCAGCCATGAGGGTGGTCTTTTGCCCTCAGTGTGTTTACATGTGCATGTCTTGCACCCACCTTCCTGATTCAAAGCGAGTATCTGCAACGGGGGGAGCCTCAGCCCTCCCTGCAAGAAGGGCTCCCTGTGCTTCTGTGCCTAGCCAGGACAGGGGGTGGGTGGGTGCAGAAAAGCTGCTGCGGTGGTCCTGGATGGCTTCCCGGCCAACTCGCCCCTGGTCCCACTCCCAGCTTCACCAGCTCTCCCCTCCCGCCCAGCTTGAGCACCTCAGAGTGGCAAAAGAGCCCAACCTGGGCAGCCAGGAGCAACACTCCTTCTCCTTTGCCTGGGCTTTAGTCACCAGGCCACACTCACTGCACTCCCTAAGCAGCAGCAGTGGAGCGGCTCCAGATTTGCATGTGCTCCCAAGCCAGACAACTCTGGAGGTGCTGCTCTGGAGGGAGAGGGATTTCCCCCGCCTCCTTCTACCTGCCGGGAATTGACCAGCCAAACTGTTCCCAACTCAACCTGCTAAACACTGCCTTTTCTCTTGGTCTCTCCCCCCCTTCTGCAATCGCCTTCCTCGGGTGTGTGTGGCGGAGGTCTTCTCTCTCTGCTGCTGCTGGTGGACACTACAGAGCCCCAGTGCCCAACAAGGCCAAAAGAGAGCGAGAATGCCTTGGGTGAATTACAAGCTTCTCTTCCCATCCCCCCCCCAATGGTTTTTGTCTCTGATCTGTGCTCTCTGGGGGAGCTGCCAAAATAATAATAATAATAATAGGGAAGGGGGTGGGAGGAGAACAGCAGAGATGGTGGCGTGGCTGTTGGTATAGGATCCTGTATAGGATCCGGGGAGTGGGGTTGTGCCTGTCACTGTATTGTTGTGATGCAGACAGGGAGGTGAAGAGTTGCGCTGGTGGGGAGTGGAATTATTGGATGGATCTGTGGGTTGTTGTTTTGCCTCCCATGTTGGGGAGAAATAGATGACCACCTGTGTGTGGGGGGGTGGGAGTTGTTATTGGCCAGTGACCTTCCCAATTTTCTACACTTCTAAACTAAATTGGTTCAAAACCAGATACCATTTTAGTTTCATGGTACAGGCAGATAATAGTTCAAATCTCACTGCTTTAAATGCTATTCCTTGCCACTTGTATTTAGCTGCCACTGAGTCTTGTTGGTACCACAGAATGCCTTTTCATGTTCTCTCTTTCTCGATAATGCAGCAATCTCACTGTTAAGAGGGCATTTTCCCCATCTGAACAGAGTTGGCTAGTGATTTTCAAATAGCATTCTCTGTGTTGGCTCTTAATTAAAATAAAATACCATGGTTGATCACTTTGGAGTTGGCAGGCAGAGGGTGTGTATACTTTATTATTAGAATGTGAGGGGGGGGGAGATAAGGCATCAAGCTGAGATGACTTAGCTAACAAAAAAACCAGAAACACACATGAGCAAACACACATGAGCTGAACACAACAGAACCATAAATCTACATTTAGGGTTGCCAGTCTCCAGGTGAGGCCTGGAGATTTCCCAGATTGATCGGTTTCCAGACCACAGAGATCAGTTCCCCTGGGTGGACTTTATGGCATTAAACCTCTCTGAGCATTAAAAAGTTTAATGTTGTTGCTATTAACAAAGCAATTGGAAGTTGTTGTATATTTGGTTACACCTGATAATCAATGTAATGGTTTTTTTGCTTCTACTTTTCTTTGTCATTGTTGTTTTGGAAAAAGAAAAACATTTGTGGGGGGGGAACCTCTTGGAGCAGAGCACAGCAGCTAAATGGAACATCCATGTATGGGGTAGTGTATCTCGGAACTACCCCTTTGAGTTTTCTATATGTCTATAGAGAAGCCTGGAAAGTGTTTCAAATTCAGCACTGGAGGGACATAAAGACCCTGGTGGATCAAGACTATTTTGGAAGCTTCCAGCCAAAATTTCAGCAAGGTGAATGTAATGATTTCATGTTTTGGTGTATGTGTTTCTCTAAATCTTTAGTGTGACTGCAGTATTGTAAGAAGAGCGATAGAGGGAGACAAGTGTGATGTGATTGGCTGATGACTAAGAGAATGGGAAGATGAGTGTTTCTGAGAGGATTCAGAGAGTTTGTGTGTTTTTGGGAAGTGACAAGTGTGGAAGAGTTTTGGAAGAGAGTCTATTCTGTGTTAATAAGACAAACAATTTAGTCTGTGTGACTATGAGAGTTGAATCTATTTTGGGTGAATAAGACAAAAAAAGTAGCCTGTTTGGCTATATGTGAGAGCGAGGGAGTCCTCTGAAGTGCCCAGACCCTGTCTCCCCCATAAGCAGCACGCCACAGGGAGGCTCTGATTTAAAAAGAGGGGGAGATTTTCTGTCACTTTGCTATTTGCTCTTCACCTGAAGTATAATACCTAACATCCCCAAAAAGGTCTCCAGCGCATTTTACTGATTGTCTTGTTCTTATTCTCATAGCCCGTAGCAAAGTAAACTGTGGACTGCCTACTGCTTTTTGTGACTACAGTGGAAGAAGGAAAGGTAAGGCTGTCTTGTGCGTAGCCATTTGGGAAGGGGTGTGAATGAGTACAGTGATAGGCTAGTAATTTACTTTATCCAGTGTTCAAAGGCTAAGCATGCTAACATTATTCCACAGTTTGTTTCATGTATGACTCATTCGCTTTCATATGTTGCTGATGCCAAAGAAAGGACAGGGCAGTTAAGGGGAGAGAGGTTATATTAGCTTGATTTCTGTACAGAACTCATTTGTTCAGCTGGAAATTTTAAATACTCTTTCCCTTCTTTGTTTGCCCCCAGAGACCAGAGTTATTGAAAATGTCAAAGCAGAAATCTGACGTTCAAGTCTTCCGTGGACTCACGAAGAAAAACCGCAACAGCTTCAAGACTGAGTGGTTGACGAAGTTTTCCATTGAAACAGCAATGCCACACTTCAGTGGATGCAAGAATGTGCAGCTAAAAGAAATCTTCGAGTATCGTGAGACAGATGATGCGGTAGTCTGCAAAATATGTATCAAAGCAGAAATTGATGGGAACTGGCGCACCGGAAAGAAATAGGATGAATGGAAAATAGATTATCTTAAGCACCACGCAAATCACAAATACCACATGAAAGCGGTGGCAAAACTCCAGAATAAGAGCCATGGATCTCTAATGAATTTCTTGCGAGAAACCCCTGAGGATCGGAACACCAGAATTGAGTATGCAAACTAAGAAAGGTCAAGTCCAGAAGAGGTCAAGATTTTAATTGACAACATGCTACTTGCAGTTAAGCTGAATGCATCCATGCTGTCTGTGCAGGATATTCACGACCATGTGGAAAAATATGCCAAAATTCCCACAAGCTGGAGAAGTAAAAACTATGCCTTTGAATTCATTGAATGCATAAATAGTGTTATCAAAAGTGAAATTTTAAACGAAATCCAAGAATCTACTTTTCACACCCTCATAATCGATGAAAGTACTGACATCACTGAGTCGAAGATGCTCAATATGTACTTCAAATTCAGGAGAAGTGGCAGTGATGTTCATAAAACTGTTTTTGCTGGCATTGTGAAATTGTCTGCTTGCAACAGTGTTGCAATAGTCGATTCCATAAGGCAGTTTTATGATGAGAATCAGTTGGACATGAATTGCATGGTCATGTTTACATCAGATGGTGCCTCTGTCATGCTTGGAAAGTGAAATGGTGTTGCTGCAGTTCTGCGAGAATCAGTTCCTCATCTGCTAGAGCAGCACTGTGTAGTTCATCGAGAAGACTTAGGAATAGATGATGCATGGAAAAAAATCCCACTCATTAGGGAGGTTGAAACTCTAATACGCACTGTTTATACCCTCTTCTGTAGATCCAGCACAAGAAAAGCCAAACTGGAGGAAATTGCCAACACAGCAGACAGAGACGTACTTTCATTTAGGCCATTGAACGAGGTAAGATGGCTCTCTAGGCACTTTGCTGTAAGCGCCCTGGTTAATAATTATGACATCTTACTTTAATACTGCAAAGAACAAGTAGAAGAAGATAATGACCCTGTACACAAATACTGCCTTGAAAAATTAAGTAATCCACAATACAAGGTGGCATTATTTATCCTTTGTGATGTTTTCGGAGATTTAGCAGAACTTTGCAAAATTCTTCAGAAGAGCTCTTTGACCACCGTGGAAGCATTTTAGTTCACCAAGGCCAAAATCAGGAAAATCAGATCTCAATATCTGGGAGACAAAGTCCATTTCAGTGAAACTGTACAGGATCTAATTTAATCTTAAAACTCAACAATAAATATCAATCCCATTCTCCAGTTCATTATGCAAACTTGTGGCCACATGGATAAAAGATTTCCAGAGAATGAATTACAGGATTGGTGTATATTTGACAAAGACTGTTTATCAAACTCCTCCAACCTGGACAACTTTTCTTTTTGGAATCAAGAGCTTTTGAGATTAGCCAAGTGTTACTGCATTTTGTTCCAGAGAGATGAACAATCATATGCTAAGGAACTTCATAAGCAGTATTCAGATTTCAAATTAATCATTGCAGAGAAGATGAAAGCTGGAGCAGTGAAAACATTCCAGGACTTACTGACATTTACGCTACAACAAGAACAATTCAGTGAGCTAAATCTTCTTCTAGACGTGTGTGGAACTTTTCAAGCCTCAAGTGCTGATTGTGAGAGCGGTTTTAGCTTAATGAATGCCATCAAAACTAAGATAAGAAATCGGTTAGAAACAGATTCACCTGGAGAACTTAATGAGAGTAAAACTGCATATGAATACTGGGAATAATATTAACATTGACAGTGTTTTCAATTATTGGAAAAAAGAGAAAGGAAGAAGAGAGGCTAAATTAAATGTTTTTCCATAATGAAATTTGATGATACTGTTCATGGCTATGATGTAAAAATCATTTCTAAAATATAGTTTGAAAGAGTCATATATAAGTATTACAAATATGTTCCATATAAATATAAATAAGTTTAATATAAATATATGGCTTGTAATACAAATGATAATAGTTAATATGTTACGTTTGTATGTTTTGCTGTTTGTACACTGAAATAATTTTTTTTAAAAAAAATGTCAGCCCGCTCACAGTTTTAAAGCTAGCACCATTTTTGGCTCACAGGGTATAATTTCTGCTCATGAGATTGCACACCTTAGAGGGAACATTGGTGACAATATACATCCTTGTCGTACTCCTTTTCCTATGCTAAACCAATCAGTTGTTCCATATTCAGTTCTAACTGTCGCTTCTTGACCCTTATACAGGTTTCTCAGGAGACACGTGAGGTGGTCTGGTACTCCCATCTCTTTAAGGACTTGCCACAATTTGTTGTGATCCACACAATCAAAGGCTTTAGTGTAGTCAATGAAATATAAGTAGATGTTTTTCTGATACTCCCTTGCTTTCTCCATAATCCAGCAAATTGGCAATTTGGCAGTTTGATCTCTAGTTCTTCCATCTCTTCAAAACCAGCTTGTACTTCTGGCAGTTCTCTATCCACGTAACTGCTGAAGCCTAGCTTGTACGATCTTGAGAATGACCTTGCTAGCGTGTGAAATGAGTGCAATTGTGCAATAGTTTGAACATTCCCTGGCACTGCCCTTCTTTGGGATTGGAATGTAAACTGACCTTTTCCAATACTGTGGTCACTGTTGTGTTTTTCAAATTTCTTCGCATATTGAGTGCAGCACTTTAACAGCATCATCTTTTAAGACTTTTAATAGCTCAGCTGGGATACCATCAGCTCCACTAGCTTTGTTGTTAGTAATGCTTTCTAAGGCCCATTTGACTTCGCACTCCAGGATGTCTTGTCAGTGATCACACCGTTGTGGTTGTCAAGGACATTTAGATCCTTCTTGTATAGTTATTCTGTGTATTCTTGCTACCTCTTCCTAATCTCTTCTGCTTCTGTTAGGTCCCGACCATTTTTGTCCTTTATCATGGCCAGCTTTGCATGGAACGTTCCCTTGATTTCTCAAATTTTCTTGAAGAGATCTCTTGTCCTTCCCATTCTATTGTTTTCCTCTATTACTTTGCATTGTTAATTCAGGAAGGCCTTCTTATATCTCCTTGCTGTTCTCTGTAAATCTGCATTCAATTGGGTAAATCCTTCCTTTTCATCTTTGCCTTTTGCTTTTCTTCTTTCCTCTGCCTTGTAAAGCCTCATCAGACAGCCAGTTTCCTTTCTTGCATTCCTTTTCTTTGGGATGGTACTGATTGCTGTCTTCTGTACAATGTCATGAACCTTCATCCATAGTTCTTCAGGCACTCTATCAAATCTAGTCCCTTAAACCTATTCTTCCTCTCCACTGTATATTCATAAGGGATGTGATCTAGGTCAAACCTGAATGGCACTTACTCATTCTCAAAAATAATCCCTTAAATGCTGTTATTTAGGATGGAAAAAAAGCATTGGACTTATTGTGAAGATTTCTTTTCATCAGTGAAATGAAAGGTATCCTGAATTGGGTTACCCTTACTCCTGCTGCAGACAAGGCTATGTAAATTATTTTTGCTGTGCTTCCATACTCGGGTAGAGGGAGAGCCCCAATTCATACTTGCCAAACTGTGAATTTAGGCAAATTTCTTTGTATCTATGAGAAAAACATTACCCCTTGAAGCTATGAAGTTCCCATCCAAAATTCCTCCTTCCCTGCAGGAGGTAAGGGATACCTTCCATTCCACTGATGAAAAGAAACTCTCATGTTAAGTCCAATGTTTTGCTTTCCATCAGTGGAGGAAGGTATCCTGAAATGGGATGTTGAAAAGCTGTGTCATCTCAGATAGGAAGCTTATGAAGCGTAGGAAGAATTACTGGGGACCACCTGCTAGAGAACTCTCCCACTAAGAGCTTTGTCTGCTGACGTGTAGGTGCTCAGCTAATTGTGCTTGAAGACATGTAGATGCTGATGTCCCGGTTGTTGCCATGCAGATTTCAGTGGAAAAGGCAGCTGGGATGGCTGCTACCCTAGTGGAGTGCATTGTGATGCCTTTGGGGACAGGTAAGTGCTGGACCCCATAGGCTAAACAAATACAGGCTTGGATTCATCTCATGATGATGGACTTGGATACTTCAGTCCCTTTGGAAGTTAAATTGAAGAGAACAAACAGTGAGTCTGTGGTTCTGAAGGATTCTGTGCACTTTATTAAGTTCTGGGTGCCCTTCCCACATCCAGTTTGTGCCATTCCTTCTCCTTCAGATGTACCAAACAGGGACAGAAGGATGGTAGATAGATCTCCTCCTGGTCCTTGTGAAAGAATGCATTTACCTTTGATGCAAAAGGAGGATCTGTCCTAAGGTCACCAAGTACTTTTGGAAGAAGCTAAGGTGTCTCAGAAAGATGGTGCTCAGTCAAGCTCTCCTGGCTCCAACAGGGAGTCCTCATGGATCATATGGACGAGGCAGCAGGATGGGCAGCTGCCATGCCCAAGGACTTTTTGGAGGGCTTTCATGTGTTGTTCTTTTCCTTACTATACTGCAATTCTTTCTTTCGAGCTGTGGTAGTTCATCCAATGTGGAACAAGGCAGGGCATCAAGTGGGGCTCACCCCCTAGCTGGATGTGGAAGCACTGCAAAAATCATTTGCATAGCCCTACCTGGGGAGCTAGTAGGGGATGTAATCCATTTCAGGATACCTGAGCTACATGTAATTAGCATGCATACAATAACAGTCCAAAAGCAGGTTTTCCCAGAGAAAAGCCACTTCAGGAGGGGGATCTTAAGTGAAGAAGTGAAGGTTCCTGTCTCCCTGAGCACCGTGTTGCAGGATAATCAAACAATTATTTGGAAACCCACATATAGAAAAGTGAGAATGGGAACAGAGAAGCAGCCAGCAAGCAAAAGATTAAGCATACTGTCCCTGACACTTTTCTGATCCAAAGTTTATCTGCAAACCTGGCATTTGCCTAGGAAGATGAACCGTCAGGCTCTTATCATGTTACATGTGTTTTCATGCAGTTAGCTCTCAGTGCTTTAGAATGAATTTCAAGTTGCATCAGGCTGTTTTGAAGGATTCACTAATCACTGCAAGTTTCAGGTAGGCAGAAGCTTGGCTAGAATGAAGGATTTTTTTAAACACTGGCGTATAATAGTAGACTAGTCTCATACATGGCTTTAAGAAATAGCAAAGTACACAGACTCCTTCAACAAGCTCCTTCACCAGCAATTTCAATACAAACTAAACAAGCTACAGTACCAAAATATATCAATGCTGGGGGGAAATTCCTTGCAGTAGGTGCTAGCAAAAGTTTATTTTCAATTATGATCATTCAAAGAAATACATTTAATTTACCTGGGTACTATGCTGTGCTCTCATTACTGGATCCCACGCAGAAACTACAAAAGATAAAAAAGTTAAGACTTCCCCCTTTTTCCAAACTCACTAATTTCATTAATTTATTTAAAGGGCCTATACCACTTCCTTTAGCCCTCAAGGTAGCATACAAATTAAATTTTTAGAATAAATTAAACAAAAGGCTAAAACCCTAACAGCAAAAGCAGATTGTAGAAGCAATAAAACCAGCAATCAGTACTGCTTTAAAAAAAATCAGTAAGATTAAGAATTAGGAATGGAAAAGATCAGTGTCCTCCAGTATAACATAGCTTTAACAGATCTCTGTAAGTCCAGAAGCAAGGAGAAAAAGACCTGGTTCCCAGGGAAGGAGGATCTGAAGACTGGGGTACACAGTTGAAAAGACCCTGTACCCAAACCCACTGAGAAAGAAATTTTGTCTTTCTATCCTCTCACTGTGAAGAGACTTAAACATTATTCAGTATATTTACTTACTTAGCTATTTATTAGTACAATCCAAAGGCTTTATTTCCCTATATTGTGCCCTGCCCACTATCTGTGCTACCATCAGCATATTAATGAGTTTATTTACGATGTAATCACCAAAACAGATTTTAATCCACAGTATCTGGATTAAGCCATGTTGACTAAAGGGAACCTCTGAATCCAAGTGCCAGGAGGCACTGGCGTACGAAGGGCAGGGCAGTAGAGGCGCTCTGCCCTGGATGCAGACAAGAAGGGGGTGCACTGTCACACCCCAGAACTGATGGAAGGGAAAAATCTATTCACCACCAAAAGTTCAATGGGGCAATATGGGAGAGAGGCATTTCGTTTAAAAGCAAACCACAACGTGCATGGGTCACCTTCTTCAGGCAAAGATGATCTCAGTTCCCCATGTCCAGAATGGGCATGTTAATGTTTAGTCAGTACTAGAAATTACAAGCTTGCATGCTGCAAATATAAAGGCACCATGCATCCAAAGAGCCTCCAAGCGAGTGAGAATAAGCTAAGGCAACAGCCCTTGTTTTTGGGCACACCTGAGCTGGCTGTCCTCCTCTTGCTTCCATTTCTACTTATTTTGGACTTTGCTCTGAAAATGGGGTCAGGTTGCCAACAACCTGTAGGGGAGGGGGATGTTTATGCCTCCAGATTGTTGGCGACCCTAGGAGAGGAGATCTGGGTTTTTATCCTCACTTCAGCAACACTATTAAAGTTCAAAAGAACTTCAGCTGTTTGGGGACAAACTGAGCCATTGCAGATGACAGGAGTTGTATTTTGAAAGGTGTCTCTCCCCTCTGGGGTGCAGGAGCTGAAAGAGTCAAGTGTCACTTCCTCTCCCAGTCAATCCCCAATATGCCTTGTTATGATTTTAAAGAGATCAATCCATTATCCTGAGTCAGCAGAATAGGCCAGGGGAGCTGTTGCACCAGTTGATCCATTGCTTCCACCAGTTGTTCCTTTTGCACACTGAATTACAGGGTGGGGGGACTGGAAAGGAAGGAAGGCTGGGGAGTGAGTGGCAGAGAAGTGACCCATACTGGGGGTAGTTTCTTTGGACCAACACAACAAAAACCCAGGGAGTGTCATTTGGCGAGGGCAGTGGAAATCTGGCAGCCCTTTTTCCTCCCTCCACCTCAAATGAGCCACTGGAGAACATACACACGTGAGCGGAGTGAGGATGGAAGGTACAACAAATGGTCCCTCCAGTTCTCCAGCAGGCTACCTGGTTGGTTATGCCAGGAAGGCCAAGAAACCCTCAGGGATGCAGAATGGCTCCAAGATTTAAGAGTCCTTTTAAAACCTAGGAAGAAATTCTGCAGCAGAGCAGAGTCCCTGCGCTCTCTCAACCTGGTACACCTGAGAAGCCGTGGAATGAGTGGGCACCTCTTGCCTTTAGCAGTACGATCTGTGACCAGATTGCAGAAGCCTGGGAGCCATTCTGGCTAGAAACTGAAAACCAAAGAGGAATGCAGTTATGCACCCTGAGCCCAAACCCTTCTCTTGGCCAAACAGGCACAGCATTGGCCTGGCTAGACATGCATGGTTCCAGGCTCTTCCTAGGTGGGCAGGTTAGGGCCAAAGAGGAGTCTGGTGAAGGAGTAGGCACTCCCAGCCCCAGCCCCCCCCCCCGAGCCTGTGGGCTTGTGAATTTGCTTGACTCATTGGTCCCATTAGAAGGCTGGGAGGAAGAATGCACCCTTTGGAAGCCTGCATGGCTAGCTGGTCAAAATAGCACCATGCTTCTTTGCTCCAAGCATCCGAATTGCACACATTCAAAAAGACCCACTCTTTCGGGGTGTGTGTGTTCCAGGGTATTAGCAGAAGTGGATGGCACCACCACCACACGGAAGAATCTTAAGCAAACAGCTTGTCAACAACAATAATCTGTGGGACATTTATTGTTTTATTTACATTTTTATAGTTCACCTTTGGACTAAAGGTATTAGATTCACTGCTAGTCAAGCATTAAGAGAAATCTGGTACAAGGTGTTTTATTGATGGTATGTCACCCCCAAAGATATTGCTAAGATGGACAAGAATTACAAGGGGGCTTACTGGAAATGTAAAACAGAAGATGGCACCTTTTATCATATGTGATGGACCTGCATCAAGACGAAAAGATACTGGAAAAACATACATGAAAAATTCAAGATATTTTAAAAACTAAATTCCCGATGAAACTAGAGACTATGTTACTGGGAATCCTTCCAGATAATATAGACAGACTCTCACAAGACCTACTTCAATATATGTTGACAGCTGCTAGAATAATATTTGCAATGAAATGGAAGGCAGAAGACTGTCCTACAATAGAGATCTTGAAAAAAACTAGCTGAGTATGCAACATTGGCAAAATTAACCAGTTATATAAATAAAAGACCATTGAATGAATTTCAGCAGAAATGGCAAGCTTATTACTCATATGGGAATTACTCATATGGGAATAATTAACTTTTATCATATGGGAATATGGGAATAATTAACTTTTATCTTTTTTAGTTCTGCAGTTATTTGAATATCACATAAAGGTGATGAAGGTATTGATTGTAATTTCAATATTTTATTCTGCAGGTAAGAATAAAATTCAGATTTAGATAAACGAGGCAATATTTAGGTTTTTAGTATAGATGTCCATTCAACTGTTAAAGATGTATTCTCTTTTATCGTTAATATATTATTGCTAATTTTAGGAGAGTTCTTGCTTATTCCTTAAAGAGAGAACCCAACCCATAATTCTGTAATATTGATGCTCTATTATTTGTTTCTATATTTGAATTATGTAATACATCTACTTTTACTTATTGTATGTAACAATTTATAATATTTAACAAACTTGATAAACCTATACTTTCCCCCTCCCCTTCTTCCCTTCTGTACCCCAACTTTTTTTCCTTGAGAAAAAAATATTATTATTTTTTTTTAAATGACCCACTTTGGGTTTCAAATACACTAGGTACACCACTGCCAGGAGGCAACATCAGGGGAAAGCCTTGGCCTCCATGCCCTGTTGATGGCCCTCCATAGTAACTAGCTGGCCACTGTGTGGGAGAGGATGCTGGACCAGAAGGACCACTGGCCTGATCCAGCAGGTTTCTTCTTATTTAAAAGTTGAATTAACATTCAGAAATGAGACTGTGGATGACATTTCAACTGTAGAACCATTCAGGTTGCCCTTAAAATATTCTATTATGGGAACAAGCCCTGCCTGTTTCATATTGCTAGTGTAGAATACTGTATTTACCCCAAAGGAAGACACTCCTGAATGTAAAACAATTTCCATAAAAAGATTACATATCAATGTTTGTTATTGTACTTAACAGTAACTCATGTCAATATAAGATGATCCACCTTCTTTGTCTTGACAGTGTATATGTGGGGGGAGGGGGGATCAGTTTTTCTTTCAAGTAATTCGGGTAACTTACCAGCCATCTGGTGTGAATCTTCCATACAGGCTCTTATGACTGAACGGTAGCTCTTGCTCACTCGAACCAATCTGTCAAAAGAAAAATAAAATGTTTATTTTTTAAAAAAATTATTTCTTTTATAATACAGATTTTTCACAGGTCACATCAACTATAACTTGGTCACAGGACACTTCAGATATACAATCAACAACTTTCAGTTAATAGTTTCAAGCAAACAAAACTCAACACTGCCGAATATGATAATGTATAAGAAAAAGCAGCAGTCAGTACATTCATTGATAAATTAAGTTTACAATAAATTATGTTTACAATAATAAAACTAAGTTACGAAAGGATTATTCCATATTTCCTTGGGGCAATGGTTACGTTGCATCCAAATAATATTTTCTAGTGTGTAGATGTCTATCTTGGTCCATAGTTTATTAGAATGACTTATTATATAGGTGAAGATATTTCCTAGTAGGGCTTATGTGTAATAGAGATCTTATGATATCTAGTGCAAAAAAATTAAAAAACCACATGCACAGATAGAGGTATCTTCCTCTCAGTCGTCACAAGCATTATATGTGTATTTCAATCCTACTTTATGCCAAAAATAAAAAAAATCTATCTACCATCACATTTTGTGACAGAAATACAAGAGGCTGAGGCAATTTTTTTTTAAAAGATCAAATAAAGTCCCTACTGGCTTAATTCACATGCAGCACCAAGCCACTGCCTGGCATTACATGATGGGCCTCATTCTTGCACACACTCTCCTTGCACTATGATTCTCTTCCTCCCTATTTTGAAACAAATCATTTTTTTTATTATAGCTGAACTGATAAAGTGGTTTGTGTTTGCTCTTGAAACTAGGATTGAAGGTGGTTTGCTACAGCTAGTCTCAAAAGAGAAAGGGAGGGTGAAAGGGAATTGTAGCACTGAAGAGAAGGATGGAAGTTGAGGGGGTAGGGTGCAAATAATGCCAAGCCATGATCTAGCATTACATTTGCAGAGCTACTGGTTTAATTAATAAATTACTATAGATTCCAGATGATGTCTAGATGCTTTCACATTGTTGAGCCCCTTTAGATCACTTACTGTGCTGTCCTTGACTTCCCAACCTTTTCTTTCTCATCCTTCTGCAGCCCGACAAAGATCCCATGTGATTCATTGAAAAGTTTCCGCAATGTATGAGAGTATACATCTTGATCTTTGCGAACAACATAAATAAAAGGGCAGCCCGGCCTTTTCTCTTTCTGCTCTGAAACAAACCAAGGGGAAGGTTTAATATAAAAATACACTAGTACACTTAATATGAATAGTGATATGTAACTGACAAAACCCAAGCAAAACAAATTCAGTTATATAATACTCTTAGCGTAACTAATCTGTATTAGGATACTAACTACATCCAGAAATAACAAAACCCCACCAAGTTCTAGATGTAACTGAGTCTCAACAATCCAGGATAACGAAAACATGCAGACCCTAAATAAATAGGGTTATACAAGAGATTTTACAGATACCAATGTGCTTTGAAGTTCAGGGCAGCAAACAAAATGAATGGCTAAACCTTATAAAAATATTTATTTTCTATTAAAAAGTGTGTTACATGCTTTCACCTGCAGAGTGGGCCTAGCCTAACAGCACTGCACTCCAAAGCAGGGGTCCCTAACATGGTGGTGCCTGTGAGCACCATGGCACCTGCCAACACCTCTTCTGACGCTCACCAAGTGTTTTTAGAAAGTGGGTGGGACCAGGTAGGGCTTTTGCCCAGCAAGGCTTCTGATTGCCTGTGCAGATTTTTGGAAATGTTGCTTTGGCAGCAACTGACACCACAACACAAGGATCTATACTGTGTTACTGAGGTTAAGCTGTGGCAATCATCTTGTGGCTGGGTTCGTCTCCTGTGGCAGCTATTTTGTTGCTGCGCCCATCATGCCATGTCAGAATGCCAAATGTGCCCACAGGCTCAAAAAGGTCAGCGACCCCTGCTCTAGAGAGAAGTGCTTCCTACAGAGAGGCTGGGTGAGTGGTTCCTTGGCAACAGGACAAGGAACAGAGTGGGGGTGACCTTCAAGGGGGATAAGCAGCCAGAGAAGAGGCTGAGGTGTTTTCCTCCTAAGGGTGTGGAGAATTTCTAGAGAAAAAGTTCATGGGGAAAACAGGCTGTGGAGATGGGAAAAGGCAGTTAGCAGAGGAGGGGCCATCTTCTGTAGTGAGCAGTCAGTCCTCAGAAACTGCATCTTCTCAGTGACAGTGAGGAAATGTGGCAAGAAGATTTTCTTATCTTTTTGCCCTAAGTTTGGGACTGCCATTATAATTTTTGTTCATATTGTTCATTAAAGCTCCCAGTCTGACCTTATTGTTTTCCCCACCCTTCAATTAACATTATGTGTTTCAGTATGGTCAGGTTTTGAATGGGGCATCCAAAATCCTGTGATCACTAACCTGGCCCTTTTAAGACTAAAAGGGTCACAAATGCAACCTTCATAAAGAACTGAGACCTACAACAGCTTAATAGTACATTAGTGTTCCACTACTTAGTTCAGTACACTCACTACTATGAATTCATCAAAAATGCATATTAATGACAAACATTGCTAACCTGGTTTTTTATACAATGTGTCACACACCAGCATCTCAACAGGTCCCCACTCAAAGCATATTTGCTTCTGCTCAGAGTTCAGTTCTGGAATCAGCTGTATGATAAATTGAAGAGGAAACATAACAATACTACTTAAAGAGGTTTAGCTTTTAAGTACACTTTGTAATAAATTTAAATGAGACCAGGATTCATCACAAAATCTGGAATAAGTAAACAGAACCATTCCTTCTCCATTCCACCATAAAATGTTCTTTTTCCATCTGTCAAGTACTGGAGCATATATCCTGCTGTTACCGTCAAATCTTTAGTGGAGTAAGACAGCTGTAGTTCTCATTCATAACTTGCTATTTACTCTATTTTTAAAGGGCTTTCTGTATGAGACTGCAAAGAGTAATATGTTCTCACTTTCATTCTACTCTGCCAGAAAACTAGGAAAACATCCTATATGCTCTTATAATGCAGCTGCAAAAACACTTTCTTCCAACTCATTCTAATCTTGAAGATGGCCCCTTACCTTGACACAGCCAATCTGGCCACCTGGATCCACACCTCAGGAACACTAAGACTAGACTACCATAATGCATTCAACAGAGACCTCCTCTTGAAGTCAACTTTGAAATGCCAGTTGGTGCAGAATGCCACTATTTGGTTATTATCAGAAGCTGGGTGGAGCACGTATATATTCCCTTTATCCAGTCCCTCCACTGACTGCCCATCAGTTACTGGGCTCAATGCAAGGCTCAATGCCCTTCATTACCTTGATCCCTCATATCTGTGGGACAACGTCCCATCATGTGTTCCACCAGGATTGCTTTACCCATCACAGTAGGGCCTTCTGCAGGTGCCCACCCTGTAAAATGGGCAAAATCAACAACTGCCTGTACATGTGCCTTCTCTGTTGTGGCCCCCACCTTATGGAATGGCCTCTATGATGAGTTCAGGAAAGCTTCCACACTCCTGGCTTTCTGCAAGCTATACAAAACTGATCTATTCAAGTGAGCCCTTTTACACAGGTAACTGGTCTGTACTATAACAAAATGTTTTAGTGACAGAGCACCTGACTGGTATACAGAAGGTCTCTGTTTCTCCCTGGCATCCCCAACTAAAAGGATCAGGTCAGATAATGTGAAAGATCTCAGCCTGAGACCATAGAGAGACAATGCCAGCCTGAGAAGACAATACTGACTTGATGGATTAATGAAGGGATAGGGACTGTGGACTACACTACTATGTCTGCTGATGTAAGTAGGATCCTAGTATGTAATTTCTGGATTGTTTAACATGCCATGTTAATGCTTTGCTTCAGGTTTGTCTCAGCTCCATTTGCAGATTTTTTGCAATCCAAATCTTCCTAGCTTTGTTTATCAGACTTCCCATCCTGTTGACTCTATTTGACCTACACTGTGTAATCCATCTTGAGATTCAGTAAGAAAGGCACTTAAATAACACACATACAATAATAAATGACTTGAATATAGAATATATGTAAAACTGATCAATAAAACAATGAGCAATATTCCTTCTTCTTCACACTAGTATCTATATCCGAGAACCGAAATGTCATGTGCGGATGTCACCTATTATATTTTATATGCAACATATCTAACAAAATGTATATGTAGTCACAATATCACTGTGGCATAGACAATTATGATAGGTATTTAAATAGGGAGGGTAAAGCTGACTGCCCAGGTAGTATCTGGGAGTTTCCTTTAACATGTTCATACCCAACATCCTTTTCTCTAGTCTGGGATCTACTGCACCAAGGTTCAATCGTAAACTAAAAAACAGCCCATGTTTCATCATTGCAGCTGCATAGCTGGCACCCTTCTCCTTTCCTCCATCTTTTCGCTTGGGTCCCCTCCTCACCCTACCCATGAAACGCCAACATAGCCTGGAGTGGATCAAGAAGAAATCTGAGATTCTGTAACTAATATATAGATTTTATTGATTTTGACATTGTTTTTAACTGCTGTACATTGCTCAGAGCCTTGTGCTCGCAGGGATTGGGCAATTCACAAATCCAATCATTCAATCAATACGAAAACCACCAACAGTCACCAGCAGAGGGAAGGGCTAAGAAAGCTATCCCCCTCCATTTTTATCATCACTACTGCTCTCATTGAAAGACTTTTAGCTGACAACAGGCAAGAAAATAGGGAAGCCAGTTCTTCAAAAATAATTTTTCATACCATGATGCTTAAGCTTGCTGTGAATTTGTACATTTAATTTATTTGGTTTCTAACCCTCCCTCCCCTGCAAGTAGGCTCAGGACAGGTAACAACAATAACAATAAAAACATTTAAAACAATAAAAACAAATTAACATCTAAGAACAATGTCTAATACCAGTATCAGATAGCAGCCAAAATAATACCGAAGAGCAGGACAGACGGGCAGGAAGGGGGGGGATGCTAGTCCAGATGGTTACTGCAGCCTCAACTGTAAGCCTGGAACTGCATTAAATCCCTCAGGGCCTGGATCTCACTTGGGAGAGCATTCCACCAGGCCGGTTCCAGAGCAGAAAAGGATATGGCTGAGGCTATGCAGATATCTTTTATTATAAATTTTAAATAGATTTTAACACTACTATATTCTGTGATTTTTATGTTCGGGCAGAACTTCACCAATCCCCAACAGAGCAATACAGAAATGTCTCAGTTAAGCTAGACTTATACTATCCTGGCTTAAGACAAGACTTAACCATTTCCACTTCCAGAAACTTTTTTTTGTTCCCTCTATCCACTCTAAGGCAGAGTTCCACGTAACTCAAAATCTCACATATTTCACTACTGTCTCCATTAAAAGCGTTGCGGGTGGCAAGAGATCAACTTGTCTGGTGCAACATCGTACTGAATTTCCTTGCTCATAAACTGTCGTGGGGATTTATCTTTCAGCTTAATACAAACAAACCTTTAAACCTAGCTGTCCTTCAGTCCAGCTTCCCCCCCAACCGCCCTCCCCTTCTATTTCTTCTCCACAGCTCTCTTCTAGCTGCCGTTCCCCCAATGCCACCAGCGTCCGTCCCAAAGAAGTGAAGAGCAACCCACAGTGAGCGGTGGCTCCACATCCAGCTCCTCCATGTCGCTTAGCCCAAGCGGAACTCCCGAGGTTTCGCTCCTTCCTCGCTTCAAGCAAACGATCGCGGAGGCTGAGCGTTGTTCCCAGCCAATGACCATGCCTCTCACACAGTCGCGCACACTCAGAGAAGGACCCCGTGCCCTTACGCATTTACAGGCTTCCTTCCCGTCTTTGGGGCTCGTTCCACACTGCCTGAAAGTTCCAAAACCTATTCTTTAAACTTATTAAATCCAAGCTCTGCTACCGCGTCTGGCTCACCGTCTTCCACATGGGGGGAACAAGAATAGGCAGCGTTGGAAAGGGCTCGAGTCCGAGGCGTTTGGGATGTGCCATAGAGACAGGCACTCCTTGAAAGCTCCACGACGAAGTCTAAGGAAGGACCCCATGAACGAAACTAATTTGACAAAGCGGGAAACCGCATAAGCAGAATTAATTTCCAAATATTCTTTCAAATTTAAGTAGAATTACAAGAACAGAAAACACAGCTGTATCTTATTTCAGATATGTGCATTTTTTATCTTGTCAAGCAGTGAAGAACAACAAGAAAAAATGCCATTGTATAAAATCTGTAGAGGAGAGAAGAGAGGATATTTTAGAGCTCACTAAAATATAGAAAGACAGCTTTAGAGGAAAAAGGAATTAAGGGAGACATGGCATATTTATCGAATTAAGAATGGCTATACTACATATTTTTTTCCTAATAATGTTAGCATATGAGAAGTCAATTGAGGTTGATTGAGAATAGACTCAGGAAGAACAGAAGTACTTCTATAGTGTAATAGTTCAACCGAACCCTATGATGTGTTGATGGCCATAGTATACCTCTGAGTACCTGTATAGTAGTTAGTGTTGGACTAGGCTCTAGAAGGCCCAGGTTTGAATGTCCACTCTGCTATGGAAGCTTGCTGAGTGACCTTGGGCCAGTCACACACTTTCAGCCAGTCCTACCTCACAGAGTTGTGATGATAAACTGGAAAGAAGAACACCATAAACTATGTTTGGTCCCCATTGGGGAGAAAGGTGTGGTATAAATGAACTAACTTAGTAAATAAAATGCTGAGAACAAAACAGGTTGTGTGTTGTTAATCCAGTACCTTTTCAGTCCTAAATTAGCCTAGTTACAGTCTCCATCATTAAACAAAATAACATCTGGGAGAGGTTTGTTTTTGTGGTCAAGAAGGTGACAGGACTACTACCAATCCCAGAACACCTTCTGTTTCTTGTCTACAGTGATTATCTGAGAAATACAGTGCATTCCTAAACAAAGTTACATCCTTCTAAGCCCACTGACTTCAATGGATTTAAAAGTATGTAGAACAAAGCTTGAGGCCAGTGGCACCTTTAAGACAAACAAAAGTTTAATTCTGGGTATAAACTTTCGTGTGCATGCACGCTTCAGATACATTGAAACAGACTTCGCCAACCACTACATATAGATGGGAGGAGTTAGTTAATAGACCTATCCTTCATGGACTTTTAAAATCCCTTTATTTTCCAGAAAAGGCTAATTGGAGTCTATATGCATAAGTAACTGAGCAATGAGTATAGCTAAGATTGAATTAAAACAGTTGGTTGAACCTATGAAAGCAGCAAATTAGCATACAGATAATAAAAGAGTTAAAAAACAGATGCAAGAACTGAGTGAGTGACTCAGCACAGGGGTGGCAAACATGCAGCCCAGGGGCCGAATCAGGCCCCCAGAAGGCTGCAATCTGGCCCACAAGGCCCTGGCTGTTTCCTGCTTCCTTTTCCAGTTCTGCTGCCACTGTTACATCACAGCTTACTTTACCAGACTCTCTCAGTTGCACAGGAGAGATAGATAGGCAAGCCTCTCCTGTATGATTGAGTGGGTCTGGTAAAACACTGGCTGAGGGTCCTCCTACTCTTCCTCCCAGAGAGACGGAGGGAATCAGCCAGAGCTCGCTTCCTGGCCAGGCTGCCTCAACTGTATACAGGAAATAAAGGGAAGGAGGGAACAAGGAAGAGCTTGCTTTGCTGGGCTGCCGCAGTCGCACAGCAGAAATACCAAGCATCTTTAAATTCAACAATGTTTTGTTCAAGGTATGAGCTTTTGTGTGCCTTGCTACAGTGTGTGTGTATTCTGTTGGACTCCTTATGCTGTGTGTGTGTGTGTGTGGTTTTTTTGGGCTCTTTATGCCAGGACTTTCCTGGGTGCAATTGGTTTCCTTTTCACTATGTTCATACCCTCATGATCCAGTCTTTCTCAGTAAGAAAGCAATGTGAACTATTTTAGAGGAGGAATAATAACAAGCCAGTGAGGTGGATTAGGCTGAGAGTTTGGATCCAGACCAAGTTCACCCAGCATATTTCCTTTGTAGGAAGTTGTAGTTATTTCTCTGGGGAAGACTATAGTTTTGTAGACAAACAGCCCTCAGTTTGTGTCAGGATGCCTTCTCTTGTTCTTGACCAGCAAATGAAGGAACTTATGTACAAAAGGTTGCATTCAGTGTTCCCTCTAAACTGAGTTAGTATGAACTAGCTCACAGTTGTTTAGCCTCCGGCTCACACATTTTTGTCTTAGCTCAGGAAGGATGGTTCCAGAACAAATCAATTGCTCGCTCACAACTTTACTCACAAGACTCCACAGCTTAGAAGGAGCATTGGTTGCAATGCCTAGCCATTTCATGTTTTCCCCTGCGCCCTAGGCTCGGAACACTGAGCATGAGATTTCTATAATGAATGTCAATAAATCAAAAGTAGGTTTGCAGCTTATAGATACACACACCTGAACACCATACTCAAGATTGCTACAGCACAGATATTTTAATGCAGTAATTCAGAGCAAAAGGTGTCAGTTATCAGAGACTATTAAATAGGCAAAATATTGCAAGAGTGCTAGTGTTTTAAGCATGTTTTATTTAAAGTTTTTAAAAAATCTTTAATTGTGTTTGTGTCCTTTATAAAGTTTATATCTCTGCTACCTGGCATTATATTTTATGACACACATGGCCTGGCCCAGGGCTATTTTTGGGCAGGAACGCACAGGAACGGAGTTCCGGCTGGCTCCCAAGTTGGCCACGCCCGGCAGGAACTCATTAACATAACAGGCCACACCCAACAGCAGGAACTCATTAGGATTGGCTACATGAGGGGTGTGTGGCCTAACACGTAAAGGAGTTCCTACTCCAAAAAAAAAAAGCCCTGGGTTTTGTCAACAAACAAGGTAAACAGAATAAGAAGCAAAAGGTGGGTGTGGCTGGATGACCACACTTTTGGTAACATGGGGGTGTGGCCTGATATGCTAATGAGTTCCTGATAGGCTTTTTCTACAAAAAAAGCCCTGGCCTGGCCCAATAAGGTCTCATTTATGGCAGATCCAGCCCTCATAACAAATGAGTTCGACACACCTGCCATAGACAGTCTCAGGAACAATCCAGATATTATAATTAAAGAGGCAGACAAAAGTGGAGCCACTGTCATCATGAATAGATCAGACTACATTCAGGAGGCTCAGAGACAACCCTCAAATACTGCTTTTTACAAACAACTGTACTCAGATCCCACAGAGAAATTAAAAAAAAAACTAAACAAGATTATAAAGGAATTACCTCTGCACATTCAGGAACAAATCCTTTCAGACACACCACAGGAACCTCGACCAGGTACCTTGTACCTTCTACCCAAAATACACAAGCCCAGTAACCCAGGATGTCCCGTCTCAATCGTAGGCACTATCACCGTGGGGGTACCTGGATACATGGAATCTGTTCTATGACCCAATGCCATCATTGCTCCTAGTTATGTGCATTAACAGCACAGATTTTCTGAGGAAAATACAAGCTTTGATCAGCCTTCCAGAGAATACTATTTTAGCCACCATAGATGTGGAATCTCTGTATACCAACATCCCACACAAAGATGGATTATAACCATAAGAAACATGATTTCTGACAACACCACAGATGACTTTGCCACCAAACTGTGCCATTTTGTTCTCACCCATAACCACTTCAAATATGGTGACAACTTGTTCCTTCAGATCAATGATACAACCATGGACACCCAGGTGGCCCCACACAGTATGCTAACATCTTTAAGGCCGACTTGGAGCAATGCTTTCTAAACCCCTACTCACTCACACCTCTCTTTCACCTGTGATACATTGATGACATCCTTATTGTCTGGACACATGGTAAAGAAGCCCTGGACATATTCCACCAGGCATTCAACGACTTTCACCCTACCTACAACCTGACAATTAACCAATCTATGCAAGACATAAATTTTTTGGATACTACTGTAAAAATAAATATTGGGTGCATAGACACCATCTTATACCGGAAAGCTACTGACAGACAAATATACCTGTATGTCTCCAGCTACCACTCTAAACATATCAAACAATCCATTGTATACAGTCAGGCTCTATGCTACAGCTGAATCTGTTCCAATTCAACAGTCATATATTCTCACCTGAGGGATCTACAACAAACCTTTTTGGAACTAAAATATCCACCTGATGAAGTAAAAAAATGGATTCACAAAGCCAGAATGGTACCCAGAGAAAACCTGTTGCAAGACAGCAGGCCCGTAGCTACAATGGGGCCTCCCGGTGCCTGGCCTCCCAACTTCCTGCTAAGGCCCCCTCGACTTTCTTGGCAGGCCAGGCCCCCCAGGCCCCCCAATTCTCTGGGCTGCCCGGAGGACTTGCTGCTGCTGTCGTCCTTTCCCTGCCTGACAGCCAGCAGCCCTGCAGGCCTCTCCTTGCCTTCCCTCATGGCCTTGTCATCCGAGGAACAGCTGCTGAGGGAAGAGGAGGCGCATGGTAGCAGCAGCAGCTACTGCTGCTGCTTGGGGAGAGGATCTTAGCCACTGCTCTCTCCTCCCCCTCAGCCTCTGGCCTTGTCCCTGCAAGAGAGTTACCTTAACCCCTCCTGGTAGAGAACAGGCCCGTAGCTACAGTGGGGCATCTCGGGGATAACCCCCCTGACTTTCTGGCAAGGCCCCCTGACTTCCCATCCAGCCCAGAGCATTAGGGTCTTCTCCCCCAGGAGGGGCAGCTCCAGCCGAGGGCCTCTGGGGAGGGAGGAAAGCTAGATGCTCACAGGGGCAGCAGGAGAGAGACTCCAACTTGCCGGTGGCCAGAGTGGAGGACCAGCG
The DNA here is from genome assembly GCA_029375565.1 of Gekko gecko. NCBI lineage: Eukaryota > Metazoa > Chordata > Lepidosauria > Squamata > Gekkonidae > Gekko > Gekko gecko. Next base: position 223,554,262 of record JAPDNY010000002.1, read on the forward strand.
CAGGGTTCCTGTGCCCCACTTTCTTTAATTAGATTATCTTTAATTAGATTAGCTGGTGTCCCCTAAGACGTTTTGATACCCCCTGACTTAAAAAATCCTGGCTACAGGCCTGGTAGAGAATCATTGGCAGGGGCATCAGGAGCAGCTTTGCTCCTCAGCCCCATCCATGGCTAGGCTGTCAGCAACTTTTTCTCTCACCCCCAGCTGCCCCAACCCCCGACATGACTGCCATCCTCCTCCTCTTGCTGTCATTTCTCCTCTCACATTCCCAATGAGGCAGCCTTGAGAAAAGGACAGGGCGCTGAGGGAGGGAGTGCAGCCCAAGCTGCCTTGTGGGATATGGGAGGCATCAGGTGTATCTGAGGAGGCCTTCCCCTTCTCCCAACAAGCCAGGCCGGGGGCGAGCAGAGGAGGCTGGAGGAGAGCAGGAACTGCCTTCCTTATTATTTATTTATTGCTTTAGCTTTTACCCCACCCTCCCCACCAAGGCAGGCTCAGGGTGGCTTCCACAAAACTGATGGACAATATACATTTTACACATGATAAAATACAAGAAATCATTTAAAACACTGAGAAATCAATTTAAAGTGCAGAGTAAGGACACATTCAGCGGTGCCACCGCGCTAGATCATGCTGGGTCTGAGTTCAGTCAGGGCGCTGCTGGCAAGATGCCGCTCCTAACGGAATGCCTGCCTAAAAAGCTCTGTTTTCATGGCCCTGCGGAACTGTGAAAGGTCCCACAGGGCCCTCATCTCGGCAGGACGCTCATTCCAAGAGGACAGAGCTATGAACCAGAAAGCCCTGGTTGCCATCAACCTGACTTCCTTTGGGCTAGGGAGGTCCAGAGCCCACCCAGCTTCCCCCCCCCCCAGCTCCTGTAAAAGGGAGAGCAGCGGGTGGCTGGGGGCTCTTCAAGCGGGCGAGTGCACTCCTCCACTGCCTTCCCTTCCCGCCTGCCCTGCCTATAGAGTGAGTTACTCAGCCAAGGGTAGGAGTTCAGGCTGGGGAAGCCCCCTGGGGGGGGGAAGAGGAGGAGATCGTGTGCGGCTGGGTGAAACATGGCGGGGTACTTAATTTAACTAACTTTTATTAAATCAATTAGGTGTCCCCCCAAAAAAAATTAAATGGCCCCTGAAAAAAGAAATCCTGGCTATGGGCCTGCAAGACAGGGCCAAAAGAGACAATAACAGAACACCACTAGTGCTCACATACAGCTCTTAACTCAAAACAGTTCAATGCATCATCAGCTACTTAAATCCTGTACTGGATAATGACAGTTTTCTTTCACAAGTACTGGGTGGGGGAACCTTTTCTTGCCCACAAACAGCCCCCCAATCTTAAACAACTCCTCACCCACAATAGTATAACATCTAACTTTTAACATAGACACTGGTACCAGAACTTGCAATAAACCCAGATGCCAACTTTGCTACCACATACACCCAGACAACACAACATCTGAACCTAACAACATCAACTACGGTGTCGAACTCATTTGTTACGTGGGCCAGATCTGACATAAATGTCACTTTGTTAGGACAGGTCACATATGCCATAAAATAATGCCAATTAATGATATTATTTTTATTCAAAATACAAACAAAAGCAACTGATTCCTAGCAGTGAAAGCAATTGATTTACTGGGGGACCCCCAAAAGTGCCCCAATGAATGTATTTAATAATATGCAAGACTAGTTTTTTTCCAAGGATACCATAAAAGGGGGGAATCTTACGTTTCCATACAAATTATTTTTGTATATACAGCACTTTTAGATGAGTCATCTTCCTTACAAGTAAATAAGGTAGTTTTTTAGCAGACCCCTCCCCCCTGCCAAGTCTGAGCAGCTGAGGACAGCTATGATCCATCTCTTGCTCTTCATTTCCTCTTTTCCTCTGTCTTACCTCTGAGGATCTCGAGGAGGCATACCAGACTCCCCACTCCGCTGCCTGATCCCCACCACCACCAACAACAACTCTGTGAGGTGGGCGAGGCTGAGCGACTGGCCCTGAGTGACGCAGGTGACAGAGGCCTGGCTCAGGAGGGGGAGGTCTGAACCTGGCTCTCCCAGACCCCACCCCCCTGTGGACAGTTTCTTCACCTGCCAAGAAGAAATTTACCATATTGTTAATACCTGACACTTTTAAAAAATAGATTTTTCCTCATTAAACCAAACAAATAACATACAATACACTATTACAGGAGATATAGATTTAACAAAAAGGATCTATATTTGGAGGGGATCTCCCCACTTTTATGACATTTCATTCCCTCCAAATAAGAAATAAGAGGCATCCACATGTCCAAAAAATGAGATAACTTAGAATCTGAATCTGTAGGGTTAACCATTAAAGAGATCTTTTCCATAGCCATAAGATCCCAGGTTTCAACCTTTCACAACGTTAAAGATGGAGGGCTGTTGTTGTGATTATTTAAAAGATTTCTATGCTGCCTTCCTACCCAACTCAGATCCCCAAGGCAGCAAACATCTTGAACCTTAAAACAGGGTTTAAAATACAAATATATTAAAAAATCTTTAAAACTAATAAAACAAACTATTATAAACACACAAATAGTTAATAAGAGTTAGTGAAGGAACACCAAACCAAACAAAAAAGTCTCCACCCATTGATGGAATACAACAATAGAGGAAGACAGACATATCTCACTGGGGTGGGAGTTCTAAAGTCTTGGCACTGTGACTGTTTCCTGGGTTGCCACCCATCTAGCCACATATGGCAGCACCTCCAAAGATTACAGGAATAGATTCATATGGAAATAGGCAGTCTTTAAGGCAAGCTGGCCCCAAGCCGTGTAGGCATTTAAAGATCAATACACCCTGAACTGAGCCCAGAAGCAAACTAGGAGCCAGTGTAAATGGAACAAGACAGGAGTGATATGGTCACTACATTCATATGGTAATAGAGAGATATGGTCCCCACATTTGAGGCATGTTGAAGAATGGGTTTATTTGTGGTAGCTTGATGATGTTTTTGTATGTTGGTTATGTAATGAGGAACTTATAAAATGGCACCACTTTACTTAGTGGCTTACAGCTGATTTGGGGGAGAGAGGTGACAAAAAATATTCATGAATGGCTTGGACATGATGGTGCAGTACCACCTCAGCTTCACAGATTAGGAGGAAACTAATTGGTAATATCAGGATCAAAGATGATAGAAACATGAAGCAAGATGAATACTAGAGTTGCAGAATGTCAACAAAGTACTAAGATCTGAGAATGGAAGGCAAAGAAAAATGTATGCAAAAAAAAATGTTGGCAAATTCCCAAAGGGAGGTCTATGGGCTGTTTCACACATCCATGTTCATCACCTAATAACTTGTGCATGTTTCATATTGGCATCTTGAGAAAGATTACCATTCATATGCTAATGATTCTGTGGTGGTGATTCACAGTACAGAATGTCTCCTTGTATGTGGAGATACCTGGTTACACAGCGAAACAGGTTTCCCAAGAACTTACCGTAATTCGGCGGGGGATGCATACTTCTTGGCAGGACCATTCCAGGGGGGAGATGCAGCACACGATGCCATCGCCAGGAAGTGACGCCGGGCGACGCCTGGTAATGGGGCTGGAAACTTGATGGTACGAGTTTCCAGCCCCATTGCCAGGGTGTCGCCCGGCGTCACTTCCTGGCGATGGCATCGTGCGGCATGGGTGTTCCAAGGAGGAATGTTCTGGCCAGGGACTGTGTATCCCCCGACGAATTACGGTAAGTACTTGGCAACCCTACAGCAAAAGGTTGGTGTCAGCTTTCTAATATATATGATAAACTGCCAACCATCTCTGTGACTGCAATTACTGGGGAAACGGTTGACAGTCAGTGGTATGATGGTACTTCTGCAACTGTGCTTGCCACAGGTACAGCAGAACTGTGTGACAGCATAAAGAGAAGAGAAGAGATTGGATTTATACCTCGCCCTTCACTACCCAAAGGAGTCTCAGAGTGACTTATAAACTCCATTCCCTTCCCCTCCCCACAACAGACACCCTGTGAGGTAGGTGGAGCTGAGAGAGCTCTGACAGAACTGCTCTTTTTCAAGAACAGCTGTGCCAGAACTATGGCTTGCCCAAGGTCATCCAGCAGATGCAAGTGGAGGAGCAGGGAATCAAACCCGGTTCTCCCAGATTAGAGTCTGCGCACTTAACCACTACACCAAACTGGCTCACTCTTTATGTTTGTCATTATGTTAAAATGAAAGCAGTTAGGATTACCTCAGCTATTAATGTCTGTAGCATTGAAGATGCCATGTGTCAAAGGCAGATTTTTCTGGGAATGATAACAGGCATTCAGACTAATGGATTTATCATCCTACATAAAAATACAGTTCAGGATCAAAGAATATAAATAGAGACACATACACTTCAGCTATGAGTGAAAGTATTTTTTAACACTCTCTGCATCTATGTCCCCTTTCATACACTTTAATACACTTAGCCATGCACATGCACAGATAGGTTGTCTGATGCTTGCAGAGGTTTTGATGGCAAGTGAAGACGTTTATTTTCCTGGGGAGTGTGTGTCTATATATGTATATCATACCTCTGTTTTATTGCTTCAGTTATATAGCTTTTTTTTGTTTTTAAGACAGTGTTTTCAGCATTATGTTACTGATATTATCTTGCCAGTTTTAGTTTTCCAGCACTATTCTGTTATAATCCACCATGTGCAGAGAATGTAGGGTAAATATTTCTTAAATAAATAAAAATCCTCACACATACCATTCATAAACATATAGCATTCAAATACATGCACAAACATAAAGAGTTGCCCCATACTGTGATAGTGCTGTCTACTCTAATTACAATATTGCAATACGATAGTTTGTTTTTGAGCCCAATAAAACCTGGTATGTTTGAATGAGCTAGTGTCTAATGGGATATAGCTATGGGGAGACTGGCAGACAGTGGGGCACAGTGGCTTGGAACTGAGCAGAGAATCCAGAGACTTGGGCAGGAGTGGAGGGTCGAAAAGAAACCACACACTCCTCATCCTGAAAAGAAGACTCCTTTTCTCAGGTTGGTGATGTTGAACAATGATCCTGGAGCAGAACCAGTGTCTGCAAAGGGTTAAGCAGTGAAGAGATTTAGGAGCAGAACCTACTAACAGGAATAACATCTGCGTACATGATTTACTATGAAAAAGAGAGGGCTTGGGGTGGCCTTCTGCTCCATATGTTAGATAAACATATGGAGCAGAAGTCCATCAGTGGCTATTAGCCACAGGGTATAGATGGGAATTCTAAGTCTGGGGCAGGTGATGCACTCTATTCTTGGTGCTGGAGGGGGCAGCAGTGGGAGGGCTTCTAGTGTCCTGGCCCCACTGCTGGACCTTCTGATGGCACCTGGTATATTTTGGCCGCTGTGTGACAGTGTTGGACTAGATGGGCCATTGGTCTGATTCAACATTGGCTTCTCTTATGGCCTCTCTATGCACCTATATTTGCTTGAGCATATATGGGGGAAGCAGCTGGACTGGTTGAATCTGATGCAAACTTAGGATACTTGGTAGAACTGGACTGGAACTGCAGGACCCAAGTTTCCACTGGTGAACACATTATGAATGTTGGCAGTTTGAGTCTTAGCTTCCCAGACCTAATTCACTTTCCTGTCAGTCACACAGCAGTTGCAGGGAAGGACATTTAGAGCACTATTTATTTATTAGCAATATTTATGGATACTAACAATAACAGTAATATAATAAGGTACATTAATAAACAGCTAATTGATTTTGAAGGAAGAACTAAAAATAACATTAACCAGTGATGTTCCATATGGGTATACTTGGATGAGTGTGCATTTATATAATCACATCATATAGAATTTGAGTGCTCAGTGAAAGATCTAAAAGGATGACAGAGCGAGGGAGCTTCCTGCCTCCATGACTTTTGCCATTTTCCTGAGCTGAAATGAACTTAGAGGGAGGGTTTAGAGTTGCACAAGCAGTATTCTGTGGGTGTACAGCTCCAGCCTCCAAAGTGGGTCAAATTACTCCCCACCCAGGTCATTTTGGCTTAGGAAGACTGTGTGGAAGAGGGCAGGAGCCCATTTCAAGCCGAATCGGGCCCCTGTGGTCTTTACAAATTCCTTTCCCCACAGCTGCTATTTAACTGCAGGGAAAATGAGTTTGGTGGGTCCAAGGAACCTGGATTTATGATTGAATTATCTAGAAGACTCATATTGTGGGGAAGGAGTTGGGTCTATGGTTACTGTCCTGCAAAACTGGGTCTGATGGCCAAGCGGGTAGGTAACTTTCAAGGCTTTAAGGAGATCACTGATTAAGGCACTCCTTGAAACATTCAGGCAGATGGCTACTCCACCTAGGAAAATTTCTACCTGTGTCTGGAGGTCTCAAGCTAGATATTTATTCAGGCCTCTGGCACTTTAAAGCCAGAGAGTTTGTGGGATGTGCAAAGTCAGGGATCGTCCAGATCCTAGTCAAATATTCTAACCATACCACACGGGTGTCTGCATTTACAGTGCTCAATTCACAGGTACTGTGAGCAGGATAAATTTAATTTATGACCATTTTTTTGCAAGGATCACAGCATCTCTGCTACACGGAACCCATCTGTCAATTTACTGAGGAACTCCTATTTTAATTGCCATATATCAACTGCCATAGATCCTCTTGTTGGAAAAGCATCTATTGCATGTTTTAGGTGCACAGGGCTTTTCTGCACACTCAGCTTACTCATGTTCTTCTTGGTAGGTGATCCACAACTTAATGTAGGGCACTAAAAAGTCCTCCCAGACCTCACCACTGCTGCAAGTGAACTGAGAGTGCAACTAAAACACATCTGATAGTCTCTTTTTATTGGACAATACAAGGGAAGACATGGTAGGCAAGCTGCTTTCCAGCAAAGCTTGTATTCCATTACTGATCTCATCAAGGAAAACTCAATACATTTCTAAGGAACGACAGGATTCCTTTGAACAGTGAAAAGCCTTGTAAAGATATCCCTGAGTGTGGGATGCAGGGAGCTTTTATTTTCTTTTTACTTTTTGGCCATCAAGTTGCAACTGACTTAAGGTGACCCTGTAAGGTTTTCAAAGCAAGAGACATTCAGTGGTAGTTTGCCATTCCTTGTCTCTTCCTAGTGACCCTGGTATTACTTGGTGGTCTCCCATCCAAATACTAACCTGGGATGACCCTACTTATTTTACAAGATCTGATTGATACCAGGCTAGCCATAACTACCCATGTCAGGACGAAATTGTGTGTGTGTGAAGTGCTGTCAAGTCACAGATGACTCATGGCGACTCTGCAAGGTTTTCAAGGCAAGAGACTAACAGAGGTGGCTTGCCATTGCCTGCCTCTGCAGAGAAACCCTGGAATTCCTTGATAGTCTTCCATCCATATACTAACCGGGGCTGACCCTAATTAGTTTCTGAGCTCTGACAAAATTGGGCTAGCCTGGGCCATCCAGATTGAAGCTGGTTCATACCAAATCATAGAAGCAGCTACACACTTCAGATTTGTTTCACATGAATGATGAAGCTCAGTTTTCTTGCTTTATATTGTTGTGTCTCAGTCTGTTTTACGTGACAAAGGCAGGGGTCTTTTCGTAGAAGAACAGCTGCAGGAGCTCATTAGCATATGGTATGCTAATGAGCGATTAGGCTATTAGCATATGCCACACCCCCTGACATCACCGGAAGTGATGTCAGAAGGGGAAGCAAAAGGGGGAAGCATCTTCAAAAGCCTCCCCTTCCCTTCCCCAGCTGGTCTGGGTGGGGGAGCTAAGAGAGAAGGGGTTTAAAGTTTAAACTCCTTCTCACTAGAGTTCGGCCACAGAAGGAGGAAATAGGGAAGGAAAGAGAGAGAGTAGAGAGAAGGAAAGAAGGAAGGAAAGAGAGAAAGAAAGAGAGGGAAGAGGGAGGGAAACAGGGAAAGGAGGAAAAAAGAGAAGAGAAGAAGGTGAGAGGGAGAGGGAGAGGGAGAGGGAGAGGAGAAGAATGAGGGAAAGAGGAAAAAGAAAGAAGGAAAGGAGGGAATGAAAGAAATTCAGTGGCAATTCAGCCCCATTATACTCTATGGGCCATTGAAGTCAATGGTGAAAACATAGGGTATATTCTGGGGCTGAAGGGGAGGGGTTTGAGGGAGAGGCTCCAAGATCACAGGATAGCTGATGGAGCCTCTCCCCAAGATACCCACCAAATTTCAAGAACATTGGACCAGGGGGTCCAATTCTATGGGCCCCCAAACAGGTTGCCCCATTTCCTCCATTGTTCTCTATGGTGGGAAAATAAGTTATTTTTTTCCCACTATAGAGAACAATGGAGGGAATAGGGGCAACCTGTTTAGGGGGCCATAGAATTGGACCCCCTGGTCCAATGTTCTTGAAACTTGGTGGGTATCTTGGGGAGAGGCTCCATCAGCTATCCTGTGAGTTTTGAGCCTCTCCCTCAAACCCCCTCTCCTCCAGCCCCTAGAATATACCCTATGTTTTCACCATTGACTTCAATGGCCCATAGGATATAATGGAGCTGAAATTGACATTCGGCTGCCTGAAAGACTCTCCGGGACGCCGGCTGGGGGCGGGGCTTGGCTTCTGAGCTCCCGGAGCTGCGCTCCGGTGGGCTCCCCCCGAAAAGACCCCTGGACAAAGGGAATGAGAGTCTTAACTATTGTTGATGTCTCCTTGTATATTACAAAATGGTTTTGTTGAATGTATTTATTTAGCACATTTTTATTCCTCCCTTCCCCCAAGAAACTCAGTTCAACATACATTGTTCTCTGCTCCTCCATTTTATTCTCACAACAACCCCATGAGGTAAGTTAGGCTGAGAGGGTAATGACTGGTCTGAACAATCTTCATAGCAAAGTGGAGATTTGAATCTGGGTTTCCCAGTTCTTAGTCTCCAGACCCTTCACTATTTTCGTTGCTCTCCTCTGGACACGTTGCAGTAGTGTTATACTGCCCCACTTCTCCAAGTAATTAGGAGTTCCAGGGACAGTTCTTAGCTGGGTTGGTTTGCTTTGTTGGAGGCAGTGCCGATGGAGGCATAGAGTCACTCCCACAGGCGAGCAGATCCACTACACTACATCAAATCCTCAGAGATATCCTGCACCCCTAAATTGCTTCACTGAATGAGAGTACTGGCTCTCCACTTCTCTTTCTCTGACCCTTCCAGCATCAAAAATAGCTTGGATATTTTTTCACATAAACCTGCCTTCGGGGGGGGTGGGGTCATAATTTTCAGCCCAGATAAGCACTTGAACCAGTGTTGTGTAGGGGTTAGAGTGTCAGACTAGGAACTGGGAAACCCAGATCCAAATCTTCACTTTGCTATGAAGGACTCAAGTCCTATGAGGAAAGGTTGAAGGAGCTGGGTATGTTCTGCCTGGAGAGGGACAACTGAGAGGTGATATGATAACCATCTTAAAAGTATTTGGAGGGCTGTCATATAGAGGATGGTGCGGAGTAGTTTTCTGGTGCCCCAGAAGATCAGACTAGAACTAACGGGATGAAATTAAATCCTTTTTAAAATTCTATGATTCTAATACATTATAGAATATGCAGATATCCCTTATAACAAGCCATGGATTTTATCACAGCATACATTTTAGTTTTTCAAACACCCAAAGTGAGCCTTAAAATAGTCGATGAATTCTAGCAATGTTGGAATGCCCAGCTCCAAAAATCTGATGAAGAAATAAAGTATTTTTATGGTGTTTACTTAATAGGTAGGTAGAACTATAATGACTCTCATGTGTTTCAATTTTATTTACTAATTTACTTTATAGTCTGTTTTTCCAGCTGACAGAGATCAGCTCCCCTGGAGAAAATGGCTGCTTTGAAGAGTGGACTCTATTGCTTCCTACCATGTTGAGGCCCCTCCCCAAACCCCACCCTCTCCCAGATCCACCCCCAAAGTCTCCAGGTATTTTCCCACCCAGACCTGGCAACCATAATGTTGACAGAGGATTAGATTTTAAACAATAAATTCCAATTATTTACCTTCATATTCTCATTCATCTGAATCTGATCCTTTATGGGAAGAGATCACTCTTAATTTCAAGGAATGCCTTAGTTTCCACATGGCTTTTTAATTTTTCCCCAGTGACCAAGATTGGACTGTTATCCCATGAATACAAACACCCTGCCTTGGCCATGTGGTTTCAACAACAGCTAGCAGAAGGGAGAGTCAAGGGCAATTTAAGCAGTACTTGAAATAGATATGAGAAACAAAGTTTGAGTCCAGTGGCACCTTTAAGACCAGCAGTTTTATTCTGGGTATACAAAGATTGAGTCCAGCAGCACTTTTAAGACTAAAGAAGTTTTATTCTGGGACTCAAAACTGTGTTCTGCTGCTTCAGGCCAACACCACTACCCACCTGAATCTAGAGAAGTTCATTATTTTATGAAGGAATGCCACTAAGTTTAATGAGTTACAAATTAGCTGGTTCAAGGATAAAATCTGAGCTGTACTAATAAGTGACCAGAGGTATTTTCCGATGGAAAAAGGGGAGAGCTAGATAATGTGGACACACCAAAGAGCACCGTACACAAGCAGAAAGGGGCAATAACTACAGCTTGTGAATAAATTAAATTAATCTATGCAATGAAAAAGAACATAGGGATGCTGTTTATTGAGCCAAGGGATAGTATATATTAACATTAAATTAAAAAGCTTGACTGGGCAAATTTGCTAAGTGAAGACTTCAGCACACTAACAGGCCCGGCGGCCATTTTGAAAAGACAATACCCTCTCCACGAGAAAAAGTAGGGCTCGCTGCGCTCAATGGGTCGCGCGCACGTTGGGCAGGGGCGCGGACGACACCGTGTGCGCGCACGCACACACGAGCACCCTTCCTCCGCCATTCTCCTTTGAGTTATGTAACGGCGCTGCGCGTTCTCGTAGGCGGCGGCCCAATGAGGATGCGACTGAGGGGGAGGGGATGGCATTGCGTGCGCGCACGCGCAGGCTTAGGCGCGGCCCCGCGGCAGTGCGTGCGCGCTCACTCGCCCCCTCCCCCAGCATTTCTGCCTCGGCCGCCGTGATCGCCTTTTCATCTTTCTGTCCCCCCCAACTTGTTGTGAGGTGTTTGGAGTGGACCGGACCTGCAGACTCGCCATGGCCGATGAGAAGCCCAAGGTGAGCGTGGGAAGGGCTACGGACCGGCATGGATGGAGGGGGGGCCGGACGGAGCGCAGCGCTCTCGCTATCGCGCCGGTTCTTGCGCGCCATTTTCCTCCCCCCCCCCGCCTCCGTCTGGTTTCTTCTTGTGGGGCGGGCCAGAGGGAAGAAAGCGGGATCCCCGGAGGTCGGCGAGGATTCGTTTTCCCTGTAGAAGAGAACCTGCTTTGCTCTTGCGAACTAAGGGATCGCCGCCTTTTTGGCCCTGCCTCTCGGCTGGAGAAAAGGGAGGGGAGGGGGGGAAACAGCACACAACAGGCGCTAGTCCCTCATGTGCTGCTCGCGGCCTTACTAACCGTGGAGATAGGCGTTTTAGTGCTGTTTCCACCCCTCTCCAGATGTTGATACCCCAAGTAGTCGCGGCATGTAACACCCAGCCCGGGAAATTTTGCTGCGGGGTGGGCTGACTCTCTCTCCCCCCCCCTTTCGTTCCGCGCCTCTTTTTAAATGCGGCTTCGGAAGCGCCAAGTTTTTTGCTGTTTCAAAGAGCGTTCCTGTTTCTTTCTCCAGGCCTCTGTAGGATCCTGTGTGTGAAAGGGCCCTGGCTTAAGGCTGCTGGGTTTTAAGAGGGGTTGAACATTTATGGAGTTTGCTTTGCTTTGTGTGCGCCTGTGTACTAGCGGAAAAAATTGTTTGTGTGGTATATGTGTGTTTTTGGTGAACCTTGTAGCGTGGTCGCTGTGTGGATTCTGTACAAGTAAAGATGGGGAGAGACTCCCCTGAAGTAGGCGTATGGAAGAGTTTTCCAAATCATGAATTTAGTAGGAACGGTCATACGCAATGTATTTTTGTGGTGGTGCAAAGCCTTCCGTGAGGCTTTGTGAGTGGTTGCCTGTAATAAGGGATGTTCAAATACTGTCTTTTGACCTAGGGCGCCATATACGTTTCCTACCCACCCCAGGATCTCTGTATTCTTGGGACAGAGATAAATTTATTGAGTCTCCGTGTTGCAAACTATGTATTTGTTGGAAATCATTGTACAGACTTGCAAAGTTACTCTGGCTAGTCCATTATTTTAGTATGGTTACCTTAAATTATCCACTAAGTTTATTGACAAAAAAAAGGTGAAGAGCTGTTTCTTAAGGGTTTCCTGTCTAACACGAACTAGTTAGAACAGACCATTTGAAAACAAAATAAAATCTGAAGCATTTAAAAAAATAAGTACTAAATAAATTATCTCAAATCAGCTTTATTGGCATAGCGAGGCTACTAAAACAAACATCCTAGTTTCATGCTTCCACATTGCTTTGAGAAATGGGAGGAAAATGCAAAATATGTTCAATTTCTTTTCTATATATAAATGGGGTGTGTATTGTCATTTCTCTTCACTGCCCATTTGAGAATAAGGGTTTCAGGGTTGTCTACACACTAGAACAATAACTTAATGTTTCACCTATTTCAAATAAAGGAGGAGATGTGGTAGTAATTACCATGTTTGAAGCTAAAGCTCCAAAAATAGATGTAGCTTTCTATGCAAGGATGAAATTAACTCTTGTGCAGTTTACAGCTGCATCTTACTGCCACAGCCCTTTAAAATTTCCATATTCTCCTGTAAAAATACAGGATAACTATTTCTTTTAAATGTTCATCATTAGTTGCACTGGGTAATTAAATGAAGGTAGCTACTCTTCATTGTTGCAAAGTATTTGTTGTTGTAAATATTATATTGTAGGAAAACTAAATGATCTAATATCTTCAGTTCAAACATGGAGGTTATTGCAATGGCTTAATTAATATACAGTGCAATCCTAAGAAGAGCTACTTCAATTTAAGCCCATTGGAATTGCCCTGTTAGTTTTGTGTCTTGGCACATTGTTACTTGATAGTAGCCCTCCAGAACTTCATTTACAAGTTTGTGGGTATTGAATGATATCTTGGGAGGCTGAGCTGTGCTTTCTGTTTCTTCAGGAATGATAACTGTGGTGCCCAAACTGAATGTGGAGATATTTCTTAGTGGAATAATTTGTCTTTAAAATAATATTTTTTCTGTCTTTCAGGAAGGAGTGAAGACTGAAAATAATGACCACATTAATCTGAAGGTTGCAGGGCAAGATGGATCTGTGGTGCAGTTTAAGATTAAAAGGCATACACCACTTAGCAAACTAATGAAAGCCTACTGTGAGCGACAGGTGAGGCAGCTGTATAAAAGTTCAAAAATATGGTTTGAAGCACTTTCATGCCATTAAAAAAACAGTAAAGCATCAATCCTGTGATACACATGTGATGCTCTTTGTTTAATATATGGGTAGCCAGTTGTACTGTTTTCTGTTTTTCTAAGAAAAAAGACAGGACTCTGACAAAACCAAAATTGTGTTATCTCTATATAGCCTTCTACCCAAGGTTCTCCTGTTAGAGGATGCATTTTACACTGTTCTTTGGGGATGTAAGCCTACAGCAGGAAGCATGGCTGGATGTTAAATGCTGATAACCGCAACCGTAACTCCTCTGTTATTTGCTCCTGGATTCTAATTATTTTATGATAACAATTAAGGTAGTGACAGTGAGCTGTGCTGGAAATTGAAAATATTTGGTTTTAAGACAGTAAAGCAATATCGTCATGTCAGTTGAAACATATATGCAAGCAGTTGTGCCTTTTGTAGACTCTAAGACATCTGTACTGGTAACTAAAAGAAAACTTTTTAAGCTGGCAAATTACTACAGCAAAGAACATTTGACTGCTTAAAATACCTTTTTCTAAAACTTTTTTTCAGCACCATGTAAGCAATATTATGGTGGGATGTATGAAATTTAGACAGTGTGGCATCATCTTCATTCTTTAACACTAAACAGTCTGTTATATATATATTCTTCATTTCTGGGTTTGAATTAACCATAAAAATGTGTAGAGAGTTGAAGATTATTCAACGGATTGCTGTTACAGTTACTTGCATTTGTACATGGATGTATTGAAGGTGCCCTTTGGAAAGGGATTGGTCTGAACAGGTGCATGCTTCCATACTGGACTGTTTAAGATGATTGTATTCCAGCAAGAAAGGATTTGTATGTGTCTTTGTGACACTTAGTGGGTCTGCAGAGTTAGCTCTGTTGTCTTAGTTATTCTTACTGTGATCAAGATATCACATTTAGACTTACCCAGGTTAAAACATTACATTGGTTGCAAGTCATCAGAAGTAATGAAGGTCTGTGAATATACCCTACCCTGAGAGGGGCTGAACGTGTAACTTTAACTTCCTTATGACCAGGGCCGGCCCCAGCTTATTTTGCACCTTAGGCGAGGATCCCTTCTGGCACCCCCGTGCACCCCCCCCCGTGTGCCGCCCCCTCCCCCCAATGCCAGAAGCTCAGAAAGTAGTATTTTTGCTCACAGGACTCCACAGCTTAGAGGGAACAGGAGAAATGGGGGGGGGGTTTGGTGCAGAGGACACTGTGCTCACAGTCAGGGCTTCTGGGCACACTTGCCGGACTCGGGGAGAAAGAAGCGGCGGTAGCGGTCAGCCAGCCAGGGCTTTGGGCAGGAGTGGGTGCAGTTTGGTGCCCTAAGGGCTGGCCCGCCCTAGGGGAACGCCTAGTTCGCCTAGTGATTGAGCCGGCCCTGCTTATGGCTCTTTTGGTTCCTTTTGCAATGCATTGTGGCTATACCATGTGGGGGAAAACTTCCATCCTAATATCTATCCGATAGCAGGCTGTGTTCTTTGTGCATTATCTTTGGATAGAAGAGAATGTACTGGTGACTTGGAGGTGCAAATGCAGGGATGTGCTCCTTTACACCCACTGCAAATTCTGTGGGGAGGACTGTGTCGAGTATATGTTGTTTTGTGCTTTGAAGATGCTCCAAGTGCCTTAGAAGCATATTCTCCCCCCCCATTTGAAGTTTCAGAAGGGGGTGGGGCAGGGGTTGGACTTTCTTCCATACTGTACTTTAGAGATGGTTCAAGTGTCATAGAAGCTGAATATGATATTAGCGACATGCACTTGCCTGTAACCCGTTAAACAACAAAAATTGTAGACTCCTTGTAACAGGGGAAGTATTTTGTGTGTGTGTGTTTTATGTACCTAAAGTCAACAAATCAATCTGTCCTATATAATACCTTCTTTTCACCCAGAAATATGATCAGTATGCAAACAATACCTGACTGAGCCAAAGCACTTGCTCCTGATGCTATGAATGTAATTTTTGCTGGGCCTGTTGTCTTGCCCATGCTGGGATTAATTGTACTTTTATTTTTCCACGATTGGAATAGGTGGGAGCAAGGGCCAGTATATTATTTTCTGAAGTAGGGATGTTTACATGTGGTGAGATTGTCATCTCATTTTCACATAGGGGCAGTGGCTTAGCATAAATCACACAGGAAAAACACCAAAGAATGAAAATTAGTGTATTCTTCAGCATGCATAATAATAAGGTATCATCTCACAGCTTCTTAGATACTTAGTGCTAGTACCCTATTTGAGGCACAAACATTACCTTTTGCTGTTATAACTCAAGCTAGGTAATAAAATATTTGTGACCAAAATGAAACCTGCTCATTTATTATAACCAAGGTATTTTTTTAAAAGCCCAATCCCTTTAACTGGGGGATAGGAAAGGTAATATACAGTCTTCAAAACCTCTTATTCAAGAACGCTCATCAGTATTCCTGAGGTATCAACAAGTAAGTGGTTCCAGTATTGCAGAAATAGCTGTTCGTCAGGCACTGATCATGGAGAAATCCTGTTCATTTGTGAAAGTTGTTAGAGCTGCCTTCTAAAACTTGTTACGCCAAGTGTTCTATCCAGTGTCTTCTGGGTGCTAAAATCTTTCATGTTAAATCATTGCTTCTGGTTTCAGTGTACCTGTTTTAGCATCTTCTAGATTCTACCAATAGGGTCATTGCTGAATACCCCTATTGGATATATTAACACTTAATTCTCCTCTACATTTTAAATCTACTACAATCAATCCCCCACCCCCACCCCCCAATGCAGAAGTAGACTGCAAGGTTAAGAAAATAAATTTGAATGGCTTGTGATTACCTTGTTTGCTTTACTGGAAAGTACTATTTTTTCCTTTTATTCTTTTTATAGGGTTTGTCAATGAGGCAAATCAGATTCCGGTTTGATGGGCAGCCGATCAATGAAACAGACACGCCTGCACAGGTAAAAATTACAGCTAAAAGGTTTCTACTGGAGTGAAAACAGGGCTACAAACAGACCAGAAAATTCTATAGTAATGACCTTATTAACTGTGATAATGGCAGTATACTAGTTAGAGCATTTTGATTCAGAATGAAATATGTAACAGTTCTGTGTTTAGAACCTGCTTAATTTTTAATAACTGTTAACTGAGTGTTCGATTCCTTGTAATATAATGTTTGCTACAAATTACCTTGGCTAATTAAACATATTCTATAAACTATGCACTCTAGTTTAGGTTGTCTGGCAGAATATTGTTCAGTTTTTGTTTAACCAATATCACTAAACTTGTACATTAAACAGTTGAAGCAGTCTGTTAGCTAACTACATGCAGACCACAGTTCAGTGGTGTCATAACACTTTCTGAAAAGAAAACTACTAGTGTTGTGGTAGTCTTGAACTAATTATCTGGAAAATGTCACTAAAGCTACTTGGAGTTCAGCTAAAATTGCCAAACTAACACCTCAAAATGGAAGCTACCTGTCATCTTTTATGTGAACTTTGCCAGGTCATTCCCTTCACTTTAATGGAGGAGTAGAAATCTGATTGTAGGGCAAGATTTTACTTACGGTATTAGGCTTATGGTAACTTCCTATGTATTGTCTGTTGTATCCACTGAAGTTAATGTCATTGCATCCAACTATCTTGAACTCTGACCATTGGCTGTATGGTTCAATGTCTAAATAGCTTCCAGCAGCAAATTGAGAAATTCCTTAAATTGATGCCAGTAATGGAAAGCAGCCCGTGTTTTGATGAGCCAGTGTTGTGCTAAGGTATCTGCTGTGCTGCGTACATTTATTCTGTAATTTGCAGAAACTTTCTGGACCTTTATGTTTATGAACTTGCCTCTTCCTTGAATGTCATTTATCACCCTTCATCTGTAGCTGTTAAGTTTTTAAAGGGTTTGTTGTACAATATATATCAGGTTCACATTAATGGGGGCTTTATTACTTCATTTATACTCCATCTTTCTCCCCAGTGAGGGCCCTAAGTGGTTTACATTGTTCTCCTCTCCCCCATTTTGTCCTCACAACAACCCTGTGAGGTAGGTTAGGCTGAGAGTGTGGTTGGCCGAGGTCACCCAGCAAGCTTCCATGACAGAGTGGGGATTTGAACCTGGGTCTCCCAGATCCTAGTCCGATACTCTAACCACTACACTATACTGCCTCTGTACTGTTGCAGCCACAGGTAATCTTCTGCCTCATAACATGTTGACCTTGTGTTCCTTTTAGGGACATAGTGAAAAATACAAAGGATTGGATGCATCACTTATATTTTGAGTTGACTTTGTGTTTTCTAATGCAGTTGGAAATGGAGGATGAAGATACAATTGACGTGTTCCAGCAGCAGACAGGAGGAGTCTACTAAAAGAGAACCAAACTTCTTTCCCCACAGACAACACATTCACAACTAGAAAAATGAGACTTGGTTCAGCCACATCCTGACTACTGCAGTATAGCTTTTTCTCTTTGATTTCTTTTCCTATTCCTTCTATTGTACATAAGGTAACTGGTGTATGTGCACAGACATACATACTTTTTTTAACTAAATGGCCAATGATATGTTTTGATCAACATCATATGGAGATGGGGTGGTAAAAACAAACTGGTCTGTGAAAGTGCCCCATTTCTCCACTAGTGGCATGCTCCCTTAACTTTTATCTTTATATTCCAGTAAGTTATTTTGCTCTCATTGTTGGAAAAAAACAAAAACCTTGCATACCTTATTTGATTGGATAATTTCAATGTTTTTCTTTTATCGTTGTACAACCAAGGACGATTTTATAACTTTTTTGTATGTAGCTGTTACATGTAGAGCAATCTGTCTTTAAGTAGGGATAAATTACTCTAAACAAAAATGATCTTGGATAGTTTTCCCTTCAAGTAAAGCGTCTTGTTGTTTAAATAAACTTCTTGTTTAAAATAAACAGTTTTTAATTTTTTCTGTTTTATGGTAATATTTAGCTCTGAACCAGTTGTGTTGTGGCTGATAAATTTCTGTAGTTGCTTGGCTCAGCTTTCAGTATATTGCACAGTCAATACCTGTTTTTTGAGAACAGCCTTTATTACATTGGAGACCATTGCAAGAAACATCAAGGTTTTTAACTAGACTGGCCAAATTGAAATGTTCTGTTTGTTAATGCAAATATTTGAAATGAAAGAGAATTAGATTATATGAATGTCGAAATTATTGTATCATTAGGCAGCTGTTTTGGAATACTTAAAATGCCATAAACACAGAATAACAAAGCAGCCTGTAAAATCTACAGTGCAATTTCTTAGAGTCTGCTGCTTGAATACCTTAGTAACACTATGTCTGAGGCAGTGATGCTTGGTATTCTTGGTGCTTGTGGGGGCAACAGTCGGAGGGCTTCTGGAGTTCTGGTCCCACTGGTGGACCTCCTGATGGCACCTGGGTTTTAGCCAGAGTGTTGGACTAGATGGGCCACTGGCCTGATCCAACATGGCTTCTCTTATGTTCTTAATAAGGGAAGAGTTTATTCCTACACTTTTCAGTATAACTCTGGAAAGTAGAAGGTAGAGAGGTTTGACCTAGTAAGAACTGTAAGCCAATCACATTTGAGAATTCCTAAGCATTCATTTGTTTATTTGTTTTGTGCCCCGCCCTCCCTGCCAAAGCAGGCTGAGGGCGGCTTACATAAAATTACAACAGATAAAACCAGCAATATAAATATAAACTTAAAACACCACATAATTACTAAAAGCAATTTGTATGGTGGTGGCGGTGCAATAGTAGCAGTAGAAATAATAAATTACAGTCAGCAGATTATTTTTCTATTGGCAAGCTCAGGCTGGATCGTGGTGTTGGGCACAGGGTCTTAGGTTGTTATGTGCGGCTCCTTACCTGAAGGCCTGGTGGAAGAGCTTCATTTTAACAGTCCCTATGGAACTATAAAAGGTCCTGCAGGGCCCTGATCTCTTCCGGGAGCTCTTTTACCTGGCTGGAGCCACCATTGAAAAGGCCCTGGCCCTGGTCGATGCTGGCCTGGCATCCTTGGGGCCAGGGAGGGCAAAACGATTTTGAGACCCTGATTGCAGTGCTCTCTGGGGAACATGGGGAAAGGCTGTCCCTCAGGTAAGTAGGTCCCTGACCATAAAGGGCTTTAAAAGTAAGCACCACCACCTTGAAGTGACTTTGGTATGCTGTAGGCAGCCAGTGCAGTGCTTTTAGCGCAGGCTGGATGTACTTCCGCATGGGGAGACCCAACAACAGCTTGGCTGCCATATTCTGCACCAGCTGAAGCTTCCAGATTTGGGTCAAGGGCAGCCCCATGTAGAGAGCATTACAGTAGTCTAGTCTCGTGACCATCACGTGGATCACTGTTGCCAAGTCATTGTGTTTGAGGAAGGGAACCAACTGCCTGATCAGCCAAAGATGATAAAAGGCTGACTTAGCAGTGGCTGCTATCTGGGCTTCCATTGTTAGGGAGGCATCCAGGAGCACTCTCAAACTCCTATCTCCAATGCTGGCACCAGTGGCGCTCCATCAAAGGACGAGAGTGGGATCCCTAGCCCCAGGCCACCCCAACTCAGGCACAGGACCTCCGTCTTCGTCGCACTCAATTTCACTCTGCTCAGTCTAAGGCAAGCCAACCAGCCACGGCCTGCAACGCCAGGTCCAGATCTCCCAGACTAGAGTCAGACTGGCCGCAGATAGAGCAGGGGGGCGTCAGCATACTGGTGATAACCCAGCCTGTGCCTCCAGGCAAGAGGGCACATGTAGATGTTAAATAGCATCAGGGAAAGTACCGCCCCTTGGGGCACTCTGCAAACTAGCAGGTGCCTTTGGGACAGCTGTTCCCCTGATGCTACCCTTTGTCCCTGACCCTGGAGGAGCAAGGAGAGCCACTGCAAGGCAGACCCCTGAATCCTAGCATCAGCAAGGCGGTGAATCAGTAGTTGATGGTTGCCATGTTGAACACCACCAACAGGTCCAACAAAAGCAACACTGCCAAAATGCCCTGATCCAGATGCCTCCGGAGGTCATCTTTGAGGGTCACCAGTGCCATCTCCATCCCATGGCCTGGTCAGAAGCCAGACTGGTAAGGATCTAATATGGAAGGGTCATCTAAAAAAACCCTGCAAACTGAATTGCCACCACCCTCTTGATTAATTTGCCAAAATAGGGCAAATTGGAAACCCATTGATAGTTTGCTAATTCGGCCGGATCCAAGGATGTTTTTTTTAAGAGGGGCGTACCACTGCCACCAGGGGGCATTGGATCCCACAGCCATCTGAAACCGCATTGCGTCCATTTGGCTCTGCGGGCAAACTAAAATGTGCTCGCTGCCCAGACAGGGTCAGGGTAAAACATTCACACAGACCTTCAAGGCATGGTGGTCTGACAATGGCACTGCCGTGGCAGTGATCCAGTCCACTGTAACCCCCGCCACAAAGATCAAGCATGTGCCCTGCTTGGTGGGTGTGAGCTGTTACACACTGGGTGAGTCCTAGAGCTGCCATGGATGACACCAGGTCCATCGCCTGTGTGGAGGCTGGATGGCTGGCATGAACATTGAAGTCACCCAGGACTATCAGTCTGTGGTGCTCCAATGCCCAGCCCGACATGGCCTCAACCAGGGATGACAGGCTGTTGGTCGGTTCATTGGGTAGATGGTACACTAACCAAATAGCCAAACTCTCCTCAGTTTCCCACACCATGCCAGTGCACTCTGTGCCTGCAAGCTTCAGCTGTGGGAGCACCCTGAAGGAGGAAGCCTCAGGATGAACAGAGCCACCCCCCCCTTGGCCTGGGATTGGTGGAGGACCAAGGACCTGGGAGGAACCAGCTGGGGGGAGCTACTGTTTCCCCCTCTCAAACCCAAGTCTCAGTCATGCATGCCAGATCCAGCAGGAAGTCCCAAAGGACCATGGTCTTATTTATTTATGGACCTGGCATTACACAGCACCAAAGTCAGAGAGGGATCTTTAGTCCTAGCCCCACTGCCTACTATCCTTGGGATGGGATGTAGGCTGGAAGGGGGCCGAGCTCCTCTACTTCTCCACCCTCTTCCATTCATGCCTGGTCCCACCGCTATACTCTCTCCCCCCCCCCACGGAGCACTGGTATCCCTTGCCCAGTCATTGATGGTTGTTAGTGGTCTTCACCAAGCTGAGCCTCAGACCAACTAATAGGCTAATTGGCAGATGGAATAATCTAATGTGAGTGCTACTAGTAGCCAGTGTTCCCTCTAAGCTGAGTTAGTGTGAGCTAGCTCACAGTTTTTTAGCCTCTGGCTCAGACATTTTTGTCTTAGCTCAGGAAGGATGGCTCCAGAGCAAATTAATTTATGCAGTAGCCAAATCACTTACTTACAACTTTAATGCCAGTAGCTCACAAAGTAGAATTTTTGCTCACAAGACTCCACAGCTTAGAGGGAGCATTGCTAGCAATTAACAGTTCTCCCAATACTGCTAAACCCTTGTTCAATCCCAATCTAGCCTAACAGAAAACCATTTTACCTGACTAATCTGACACTTTAATTACAGACAATATCTAATTCTCCTGGCCAGTAAATTAAATAAAGGCCAGAGACCATCACAATATGTACAATTTGCATTATAACTGTAGCTCAATTTATCAAGGTATATAATCAATTCTAATTCATCAAATATAAATCAATTCCACTATAATAGGATAGTTAAACCATGATTATTACTTAATTAACTTAGCTGATTCATCTATTCAACTGGTTTGTTCACTTCCTTCAATTTATACAATTTGAATCATTAATTGCCCAAAGCATCTTGCATAATAGCTAAAACTTGCATTAATAAATGATAACAGTATAAATTGTCTGCATCCAAATCTGTGGCAAAGTGTTGGGAAAGTACAAAATCACTTTTCAGTTCCTGATATGTAGAACATTGTGGTGGTCTCCACTGTTCAATTGTAGGAGTGTTGGTGAGTCCCACTGGTGTGAAGTTCTGGAATTTGTTGATGCTGAGAGGTTCCCCCCCCTCATCTTCCATTAATGCAGAAACAGCTATATATTCTGCTTCCTCACTGTTTTGACATGGACCTCTGTTGCACTGGTGTAAGCAAGTTCATATGGTGCCCTTGATGATTCATACAGATGTTTATTAAGCCATGGCAGCTGGTGCAAAACCCAACCAGCCCAGTGTCACATAATGGTAGAAAAGAGGTTTCCTAGAAGGCAGTTTGGAGCCAACAAGTTCTGTGTTCTTAAGTTCTGTGTTACTCGCTGAGCATCAGGATCTGCTTTACCTGCAGGCAGATGCTGCTGGCTCTGCTACTGTAAAACCCAATCCATACTGCTGAGGTGTGTGAGAAGGGAAGGCAGGAGAGAGAGAATGAAAAGGAGGGTTAACCAGTGCTGTGTGGAAATCCATAATGCTTGGATCCCAAGATTTACATTGCCATATCCCTGATGAAGGGTTTGAGTTTAACTACTTGTACCTTCCTCGGCCTCAGATGTTGAGATTATAGGAATTTAAAAAACCTTTCCGAAGAATGGGATCTTAAAAAATCCACTACTTCCCTAATATGTGAAGATGGAGCCTCCATCTTAATGCTGTAAGAGACCACAGAAATTATTAGAAGACTAAAGCAAGTCTGAATCTCAAAGGGTTAGTTAAATCAAAGGTAATTATACTGGATCTTATAGTAGTTAGAGATCTTGATGCTTCCGTTGCTGGGATGAGGATCTGTGAGGATCTGTGTTGATATGTTATATACTGTGTCAGGTAGGTTCCTACTCCAAGTATGCTAGCTAGGGATGGTTATTAAACATTGGGCTTTTTAAGGAAAAAGCATAAAGGTGAATTATATGCAGTATCTTAAAGACTGGGGGGGGCAGTCACAAAGGCATTTTTATGGTAACAACTGCGGCATATTTGTGTGTAAAGTAAATGTGAGTTCATGTTGAATCTTCTGCCATTTACAATCAGTGGCATACAATGAATTTCCAGAGTTTTGACTGCTGCCTTAGTCATAGTAGAGCGTATGGCTGTTTACTGGGAAGTGGGCATCTTAGGATGCCTTTTTGAGGGCTCCTTGATGTGAGTTCTCAACGGCTAGATTTAACTAGCATGGTGCATGCAAATATACAAAATCATTCCTGATACAAAATTCCAGAAGAGAAGGTTGTTTTGGTCAGCAGTGGAAGGAAGGCATCAGAAACTAGGGATGGGCACTTTCCAAATTTTGCCCTGAACCGAACCAAACTGACCCTATTTCTGGACTGGTTCTCAAACTGGTTCGCAGACTGGTCCAGATGCAGAAAAGACCCCCAGGGGGTTCTGGGGCCCCAAATTTTCAGCATAATTCCAGCTGATGTGCCCGCCAAGTTTGGTCCCTCTTGGACTTTGGGGGGGCCAAGCTACAGGCCCCCAAAGAGAGAATGCTTTTCAATGGGACATCCCCCCCACTGGTTTGGGAGTGACCAAAACTGACCTGGGTGAGCTAGAGGCCTCCAACTCGCACAGCCTGTCCCTGGAGTTGCTGTCCACATGCCACACAAGTCACATTCCTGTTGGGTCTGGGGGGTATGAGTAGCAGACCCGCAAGAACGGTGCCCCCCCAGGAAACTGCTTCTGGAGGACTTGTCCAGTGATGGTTTCAGACAGTCCAGAGCAGAACTGGTTCAGCTACAGGCACTGAATTCCCAATTTTCCCCTCTACCAGCCCTGCTTTGGGGTGTTACGTGATGATGACCGACCATGACATGCTTTGAGGTAGTGTTTAAGGAGCACCCTGGCCGACGACAGGCCCAGTGGGACCTCCCCCGGGGGGAGGAGAGACATTGAGTAGACATGGAATGATGGACCCTGTGGGGATGGACCTGGGAGCATGACATGACAGTAAGTTTTTCCCTTTAGCATCCCTGCTTTAGGGGGTTGGGTGATGGCGAATGACTATGAAATGGTTTGAGGTAGTGTTAAGGATCGCCCTGGAAAGAGACTGGCTCGGCAGGACCTCCCTGGGGGGGGAGGAGAGACATTGAGTAGACATAGAAGGGTGGGCCCTGCAGAGAGGGACCTGGGAGCATGACGTGACAGTAAGCTTTCCCCTCTAGACTGGCCCGGTAGGACCTCCCCTGGGGAGGGAGGAGAGACGTTGAGTAAACATGGAAGGATGGGCCCTGTGGGGAGAGACCTGGGACCATGACGTGACAGTAAGTTTTCCCTTCCAGCAGCCCTGCTTTTGGGGGGTTGGGTGACGATGACTGACAGTGAAACGGTTTGAGGTAGTGTTAAGGGGTGCCCTGGCCGGGGACTGGCCCGGCAGGATCTCCCCCAATGGGGAAGAGAGACATTGAGTAGACATGGAAGGGTGGGCCCTCCAGGGAGGGACCTGGGAGCGTGGTCTGACCGCCTGGCCATGGTGGGTGGACGGTTGGGGTGGGGAGTCCCACCCCCCGGGACAACTCCTCCTGGCGGAGGCAGCCTTCCTATCACCAAGAGATGCACCTCGTGGGCCACATGCCGGGAATCACCCATGGAGGAAAAGGGGCAAAAGGAAGGGGGAACATGAGGAGGGAAGATGAGAGACCACAGTCTCAATCCACCCCGTCCAGAACAGGGTTGCCCAGCATGGATAGATTGACCTTCAGAAAGGACAGCTTATCCACCCTGGCCGAGTCTAGTCAGGATCGATGTGGGCAAAGGATGTATCCCAGGTGGCAGAACACCTGCTCACTCTGGACACTAGTGGGTGGGCAGGAGAGCAGACTGGTGGCCGCGCTAGTGAGATCTGGCCATATGGTGGCCTTGCGCACCCAATACTCAAGTGGATCTGAGTTGGCAGGCTCAGGGAGCTCGGCCAGGAACTCACGGACCACCACCTCAGCAGAATCCTCCACCATCCCACACCAGCGCTCTGTACCTCCCACCTAATGATGGACGTCCAGAACTCCTGGTTCATCGTCGTGTCTTCTGTGCAGTCCCACATGGGAGCTGCCTGTAGGCAGGCTTGCCGCGGGAGAACTTTCCAAGAGCTTTTATAAAGAGTATTCACTCCCCCTCCCCTCATGGAGGAAATTAGTGAAGTCTTTTTCCCGCCTATTTGGTCATGTGATGAGGGGAGGGGGAGGCACCTTTCCCTCAGTCCTTTTTCTGCTGCCATGAGGAAAGGACAGACCTTGAGCTTCTCCTTCTTACCTCAGCGTTTAATTTTCAAAATAGAAAGTTGATTCTTTTCAGGAGTTCCTGTCTTTATATTAAAATGGCCTTGCTTAAGAAGTGCCAAACGTGTGGCACGAAAATGGCTTCAACAGATGACAATTTGAAGTGCCTTCTATGTTTGGGTGAGGCCCATGATACAGCTTCTTGTGAGATCTGTAGCAATTTAACGCCCAGGACGAAGCAAGACAGAGCCCTGAGGCTAAAAGCTGCGCTTTGGGAACAAGCGCTTTCAACCCTGGCCTCTGCTTCCTCCCCTTCTATCCAGGGGAAGAGTTCTACTAAGGGCACAAAAGTCTCTCATAAGCCGGCTTCAAAACCGGCAGGGACGCCCCATACTAGGTCGGCTTCTGCTCAGCCACCTTTGAAACGGGCTAAAACCGACAAGAAATGTCGTTCTAACTCGCCTTTAGCGCCAGCTATTACGCGGACGCCATTTCCGCCATCAGTCTCGGCGCGGCCGTCAGCTACTATACATCCGTCCCTCAATGTCGAAGAAACCATGACATCGAACATCATGTCATTGTCGCCACACAAGCCTTTGACGTCTAGACGCTCCCTATCTACTCGACGTCGTAGCCCGGGCTCTCGTCAATGTCGAGTCCCGTCATCCAGTCCGGAAGGGTCCGCTCGACGTCGATGCACCTCACCGGCTCCTTCAACATCGAAAGACGACGTCGAGATTCTGAGCATGACAGATTCTCCTCCGTCTGAAAGGTCTTGCTCCTCCAGTTCTAAAGGGCGGAGAGCCCCTCCATGGGATTGCTCACCTGGTTGGGAGCATATGCCTCCATGGTTCTTTCCTCCCTGGTATGGCACTCGTTCAGCTTCACACCACACTAGTCGCAGCGTGAGTCGCTCTTCACGGCATTTGGTTGCTGAATCTAAGTCATCTTCGAAGCCTCGCTGACAGTCCCCAGATCCAAAAAATATCCAGTCATCATCCGATCCTCTTCACTTGCAGGATGGAGCCGATGACGTCTTTGATGCAGATTCGAACCGTACATCTCTGCCTTCCCCGACTGATGCTGTTGGTGATCCTGCTCTGGTGTCTCCGACCAAGGACTTACGTGTCTACTCTGAACAATTACTTTGCAGGGTCAAGGCTCTGAAAATTGACTATGTCACACCCAAACCTCTGGAAGACGATCCAGTCATGGACATTTTATATGCATCAGATACTGGTCCAGTCGCAACTCCCTTGTTGAAGGGTATTAAAGAGATCACCCGTAATGCTTGGGTGCATCCGGCGTCCAATACTGCTTCCACTGCAAGGATAGAAAATTTATATAAAATCAGGGAGGAGGATGCTTATTTTTTGTATCACCATCCCCAGCCCAACTCCATAGTTGCTGAAGTTATCCCATCCAGACAAACAGGGACCCCTCGTTCCTCTCCATTAGATAAAGAGGGTGGAAAATTGGATATCTTAGGTCACAAAATATATTCCTCTGGGGCTTTGACACTGAGAGTGGCTAATTTCAAGGCCATCATGGCCAAGTATCAGGTCCTTTTATAGGAGCAGATGGCACCATACCTTAAAGATCTTCCTGAGGCAAAAAGGGAACATGCCAATTTGATACAGGCAGAGGGCACTCGCCTGGCTAAACAAGAATTGAATACCGCTAGGCACGCTGCGGATGCAGCAAGCAAGGTTATAGCTTCGGCCATGGTGTTGCGCAGGTACTCCTGGCTCCGCATCTCGGCTTTGCCTTTAGACATTAAGGCCCGAGTCGAGGATCTGCCCTTTGAAGGTAAATTACTATTTAGCTATCAGACCGATGATATTCTGGAGAAGGTCAGGAAGACAAGGTTTACGGCTAAATCCTTGGGCCTGAGTTCCCAATAGCCACCTGTTCAGAAACCAAGGTACTTTCCTCGTCACTACCACCAGTCGGGTACAGGGAGGGAATACCGTTTTCAGTCTGATTCCCCTCAGTCCTTCAGGGGCAACTTCCAGTCTTCCTTCATACCACGACGCCAGCAGCCTAGACCACGGGGTGGCAACTCCCGTTCCCCGAGGAATGGTTCCGCTAAAGTTAGACCTTTGCAATGAAGGCCTCCCCCCTTCTTCAGGGCATGTCTCGTTCCTTTTTACCACCGTTGGTCTGTAATTTGTTCTGTTAGTTGGGTTCTGGATATAATAAAGTTCGGTAATGCTTTAGAGTTTCATTACAGACCTTGTTACTCAAAGGCATTTTCGTATGCTTTCCTTGGAGGAGGTATACTGGTCTATTGAACCAGGAAATTGGTTTGCCGTCCTTGACCTCCAGATGCATATTTTCACATCAATTTCTACACTGCAGACACCAAAAGCATGCTCAATTCAAAAGCTGCTAGGTCTCATGGCTTCTACTGCCTTTACTGTGCACTATGCACGTTTACGCAGGCGCCACTTGCAGAACTGGTTCTTGAGAAACTTCACTATGGGTTTACATCCCCATTGGTTATGTTTATCAATCCCTTGCCCAATCCTTCGTCCCCTGGAATGGTGGACAGAAAAATCCAGTCTCATACAAGGGTTTCCACTGGCGTACACCGTCCTGGACATACACGTCTTTACGGACGCAACTCTAGAGGGCTGGGGGGGCGCATTGTGGCACTCCACAGGTCAGTGGTCGATGGTCACAATACGAGTCCACTTTACATATCAATACTTGGGGTTACCCAGCCATCGACTTTTTTGCATCCAGCGCAAACTACCGTTGCAACCTATTTTGCGCAAAGGGGTTGCTTGGGAGATGCCTTCCTTCTGGGATGGTCGGGCGTCCTCTTTTCCGCTCTTACCGAGGGTGTTGGCAAATATGTGATACGACAGGACCATGGCCATTCTCATAGCACCATTCTGGCCCCGCAGAGCATGGTTTCCGGTCCTTCAGTCTCTGTCACGAGGCAGAATGAGACCTCTGCTGCGAGTCCGAGACTTGCTGGTCATAGACCAAACATGCTGCCCTCAGGCCCCACAACTGCACCTAACCGCATGGTTCGGTTCACGGTAACAGACTGTTCCGATTGAGTGGCTGAGATCTTATTAGCTTCTTGAAAACCCTCCACCTGAAAGTCCTACAGGGCCAAGTGGTGGAGGTTCACAATTTGGGCACAGGAATGCAAAGTAGAACCCGAATCTTGTCCCCTGATGGAAGTGTTGGATTACCCTTTGACTTTGGTAGACGTGGGTCTTTCTACCTCATCTATTAAGGTTCACTTTGCCGCCATTTCGGCCTTTCATCTTGGGATTGATTCAAAACCTCTACGTTTCATTTATCTCAAGGCGTTGTCCTGCCTGTGTTTTTTTCCCCTAATCCCTCCTCCGCACCTGAAAGGGACTTGCATGTGTTAGATGTTAGGAGGCTTTGCTGTTTTATTTACACCGTACAGCCTCATTTCGCCGTATGAGTCAACTGTTTGTGGCTTTCTCTGGTTCCAAGAAAGGTCAAGGTGTTAATCCTCAATCCATTTCTAAATGGATTACTTTGACCATTCGCATTTGCTACACATATGCGAATTTAGACTGCCCCTTTCCAGTCTGTGCTCATTCAACAAGGGCCCAGGCCTGTTCAGCTGCTTCTCCGCAGCAGTGACTGTAGATGAGATCTGCAGGACAGCCACCTGGTCTTTCTCTATGACGTTCATCAAGCATTATTTGGTTGACATTGATTCCCAGAGCGATGCTGTAGTGGGTAAAGCAGTATTACCGTCGATGTTCAAGTAAACTGTGCTTTGGTTTCGTCCACACCCACCTCCGTTTTTCACTATAGCTCGCTATTCTCCCATGTGGGACTGCACAGAAGACACGACGATGAAAACATGGTTGCACTTACCTGTAACTGATGTTCATCGAGCGTCTTCTGTGCTGGCACACACCCCTCCCTCCTTCCCCGCTGTGGACGACTATAGCTTTCCCACGGCGGCAGGTTAGGACTGAGGGAAAGGTGCCTCCCCCTCCCCTCATCACGTGACCAAAAAGGCTTCACTAATCTCCTCCATGAGGGGAGGGGGAGTGAATACTCTTTATAGAAGTTCTTGGAAAGTTCTCCTGTGGCAGGCCTGCCTACAGGCAGCTCCCATGTGTGCCAGCACAGAAGACGCTCGATGAACATCAGTTACAGGTAAGTGCAACCATGTTTTCTCGGTCTGTCTCTGCTCCATTCCGGGGGCCTGCCCTCTACAAGCTCGCCCTCCTTGCTGCCTCCCAATCTTCCACCTCCCCTTCTCCTCCCCCTTTCCTTCCTGCCCCCTCCTTTGCATCTCCCACATCCCTCAGTTGTCTTTGGCCCCTGCCACGGTGTTGAAACACTTATACCCGGCGACACAGTTCACGCTTCCACTGATGAAGTTGCATGCTTTGGAAGGCGATGCTTCCCTTGATATGGGGGTCACACATTCACGCCATCCTGAATTCCTGCTCCTCAAGCGGATGCAGG
Organism: Gekko gecko; assembly: GCA_029375565.1. NCBI lineage: Eukaryota > Metazoa > Chordata > Lepidosauria > Squamata > Gekkonidae > Gekko > Gekko gecko. The sequence continues at coordinate 223,584,148 of JAPDNY010000002.1, forward strand.
TGCTGCTCGATGCCATGGCATAACCTGTCGACCAGGGCCCTGACTCAAGGGAGAACCTTGGTTCCCTTGGGGCCTGGCTCCAGCACAGACTCCATTGCCCAATCTAGCCCACGAATGAAGAGGATGACTTGCTCCAGGCTGGCCATGTGGGCACAGAGGACATTGGTAGCATCCTGAAATGGTTTCAGGACGCACGCTATTTGCGACAGAGTCAGCCACTGGTTGGAGCTGATGCTCAGCTCGCCCACCTGCTGGATGGACACGGAGGACAGGACGTCCTGGACCACCGTCTCCTGCTCTACCAATCATGGTGTAGGTGGAGTTCCATCGGGTGCTGACAACCTGGAGGAGGATGTGTTCTGGCTCAGCTGTCTCACCCTACCTCTCTCTCAGCAGCTGTGAAGCCCTGATGCTTCTCAAGAAGTGACCCGCCAAGCACCAGCAGTTCTCCAGCAGGGAACTGATCTCGGTGGTGCCCACCCCAGCCATGGCATTGCTCCCCAGCCCCAGGGTATCCTTCATTACCAGGTGAATCTTGTGTGCCATGCAGATGACGTTTCTGAGTTTGGCTTTTTTGATGGCCCAATGCATGTTTGGGTCGCCATCCAAGACCAGATAGCCATGGGTGATCTGTTTCCCCCAAAACCAGGTCTTCAGGCTACTCCAAATGGCTGCAGAGATATTCACTGACGTGTGCTACATGTCCATACCCTGAGTGTGGAGGAGCACCGCCCTGTAGCTGGATGGAAGCAAGCATGTCCCCGCTTGGGGCGGCAGGTCCCCCTGGCCATCCCAGAACAACTTGAGTTGCTACCAGTGTGCAGTGAGGGAGAGGCAGCTGTGGTGCTGGCCACTCCAAAGGTTGGCCATCAGGTGGACAGTTCTCCCTCGTACCTTGGCTAGCTTGGCTTTCACCAGACGCACCACGGACTAACATGTGGCTGGCAGCATACACTAGCTCATGGTCCTCTGGGAGGGAATGGTGTACCATGGGGTCATGCAACGTAGTAACCCACCCAAAGCCCACAACCTCCACCAGAAAGAAAGGCTGGCTGTCCAGGGCGATCATTCATCCGATGTGCTGAGTGATTGCTTCATGAGCCCTGGCCCTCATCCTCTTTCCAGGCGATGGGAAGGACCCAGTGAGCATGATCTCTTGAAGGGTGGTTTACCTAGATGAACCCATGGGGGAGGCAAGCAATCGCGGCCGGGAATCCCCGGGCACAGAAGAGGATGACACGCTTTGGCCATCGTCACCACCCTTGCCACTAGCGATGGCCGTCTCCTCCCTCTCACACGTACTTTGTCTCCATGGCCCTCCTGGAACCGGGGGGGCTCTCGTCCAGTGAACAAGACCAGCCCCATGGATGCTGCAAGGGAACCTGACACGGAGGCTACTGATGAAGTGCCCGAGCAGGAGGGCACCAGTGTGGGAGAACACGGTCGTATCCCACCACCTATGGTCAGTGTGCCTGTCTTCCCATCTGCTCACGCCCATGACCACAACTCCTTTGGGGCCACCTCATGTTCCCACACATAAGACCCAGGTAGTGGGGGTGAAAGAGTGGCTGCTCAAGTTGCGTGGAAATGCTGCAAGGGTCAGTGGATTCGGTGCCTAGTTGGCAGAGGAGGGGGGCCAAAGGCAGAGACTCAACCCACCCAGGGAGAGGGTTTTCTTCCCCTTTCAACAGGGGCAGTCGAGGCAAGTCCCCACAGCCAGCAGTCAGAGGAGAGGGGTGGACCCAAAGGTAGAGATTCGATCCACCCACCCAGGGAGAAGGGTTTCTTTATTTTGGCAGGGGAAGTGAAGGCAAGCCCCACAGTCGGTGTCAACGATAGCCCCCCCAGAAATTGCATTGAGAGTGCGGTGCCCACGTGCCAGGGGAGACAAGGAACTGCCAAGTCTGAGACTGAAGCAACCCAAGCAAAGGGGGGGGGGCACTTTCAAAGAAGAAACGTAAGCCCTGCAGTCAGTGCCAAGGGTAGTCTGCAAACCTCCCCCAGGAAACAGAGTGTGGGGTGCCCACATTCCAGGCCAGAGAGAGAGCTCTTGAGGTGAGGGACTTCAGCAACCCATGGAGGCGGGGTGCAGAAAGGGGAACAGATCCACAGCCTGTGCCCAGGGGATTTTGCCAGTGCCATCTCCCCACCCCCGAAGGTGGTTTGAGACTTGGTCGCCGAGGGGCAAAGGTGGGAGAGAGAGAGAGAGAGAAGGAACTCTGAGGTGAGAGACTTCACCAACCCAGGGAGGCAGGGTGCAGAAAGGGGAACAGACCCACAACCTGTGCGTGGGGGACTTTGCCACCTGGTTCCCCCAGAAGGTGGTTTGAGACTTGGTTGCCAAGGGGCAAGGAGGGGAGAGAGAAGGAACTCTGAGGTGACTGACTTCAGCAACCTAGGGAGGCAGTGTGCAGAAAGGGGAGAAGACCCACACTCTCTGCCCAGGGGACTTTGCCAGTGCCAGCTCCCCACCCCAGGAGGTCATTTGAGACTTGGTCACCGAGGGGCGAAGGAGTGGGGAGAGAAGGAACTTTGAGGTGAGGGACTTCACCAAACCAGGAAGGCAGGGTGCAGAAAGAGAAGAAGACCCACAGCCAGGGCCCATGGGACTTTGCCCATGCCAGCTCCCCACCCCAGACGGTGGTTTGAGACTTGGTCACCAAGGGTCAAGCGGAAGTGGGGAGAAGGAACTCTGAGGTGAGAGACTTCACCAACCCAGGAAGGCAGGGTGCAGAAAGAAGAAAAGACCCAAAGCCAATTGGTAAGGGCAGCCACTACTTTCCCCCCTGAGAGTGGTTGGATGGTTGGTCACCAGCTGGCCAGGGGACAGTGGGTGTCCTTTTGGGATGAGCAGAAAAGTCAAACCCCACCACCAGTGGGCAGAGAAATCAGCAACTTGCAGAACCAACAGAAGGGGTGGGGTGACTCCGCTGCTTGACTTGCCAAGGAAACAGGCAACCCCAGAGTAAAACCAAAAACACGTTGTGAAACCAAAAGAATTCAAGCCCAGTTTTCCACCCCTCACAGGGAAGACAGAAAAGGCAGGCAGCGACCAGGCATTGCAGTGGAGAAATGCAGAAAGGGGGGAAATGGCAAGAAAAGGGAAATGAAAGATGTTTTTTGTCTGGCGATTGGTATTGTCGCTAGGAGATCTAGCTGGTTTCTCCATCCATCCGCCCAGCCAGCGACCCCAGTAAATTTTCCCCCCACCCCAGGCCCACCATGAGATTTTTTTCCATGTGTAAAAGGAGCACTGCACTGCAAGAGACCATGACACGAAACAAAGGACGGTCACATGCTGCCTGGGAATATACACACACACCTCTCCCATTCTGAGGGAGAAGGATGGACATCTCTGATTGGAAATTTGGAGATGCCCGTCAGCTTCGGGTGCCCATTGGTCCCTCCATGGCCAAAAAATCCTACCCACACCTGCTTTTCCACACAAAATGGCGAGGATTGGGTTTCTCTGGCAAAAGTACCCAAATGCTTCTGAGCTGAACGCGAAAACATGTGGACATGTGACCTTCAAGCTGGTCCATCCAAGCCCTGCCAAAGGCCTGGATTTTAGTTCAGGCTTTGGGTCTATGCCCATCCCTATCAGAAACTGATTTATGATGGCAGCAACCTACTTCATTGGTTGAATGTGGTGTGGATAATGGCAAAATTAGACTGCTATGCAAGTAATAAGATGTCATGGAAGCGCATAGTATGCTTAGTGGATTATATGTACTGCTCTTTTCATCCCATCCTGACAGTAAGAGGCTGCAGTCATTCATATGACAGAAGTAAAGGATGATAGAAGTATAATTAATTCAGTGTACATGAAGCAATGTGCTTTCAGGGAATGTAGAGGGTGAAGTGTACTGAGTACTGAAATGATATTTCAGCTCTTCTATTGTATTTAATGGAACATAGTCATGACTTAAGGACTGTGCATCTCATTAGTGTGCAAATAAAGACTTTCCTTATGCTAACTGTAGGATCTGTAGGAGCAGCTAGAAACATATTGCATGATTCTTCAAACAGGGTAAAGCCAACAGGAGCTGAGAAGCATCCTGTTGTGGGTGCATTTGAGGAAAAGGGATGAAGGGGGAAATGCTTCCATTTGCACAAGTGGGGATATGGTGGATAAGGAAAGAGGATAAAGTAGAACAGGACAGCCAGTCAAAGAGGCCAAAGGCCAGAGTGGAAAAGGCACATGCCAGAGATGTCTAAAGAGATGCACAGTGTTGGAGCTATTGTATGCAAAGGCTAGAAGCTTGTGACCCAAAATGGGGGAAATAGAGTGCTTGGTTTTAAGGAAAAACATAGATATCGTGAGCATAACAGAAACCTGGTAGAAGGGAGAGAACCGGTAGGATCCAGTCATCCTGGGATATGAATTATAAGAATGACAGGGAAGAGCATACTGGAGGAGGTGTTGCCAGTGGAGTTCTGGCTGGCTTCTGAGTTGGCCACACCCAGCAGGAACTCATTAGCATAATAGGCCACACCCAACAGCAGAAACTCATTAGGACTGGCTACATTAGGGGTGTGTGGCCTAACATGCAAAGGAGGTACTGCTACAAAAAAACCCCCCTGAGTTTTGACAACAAACAAGGTAAACGGAATAAGAAGCAAAAGGTAGGTGTGGCTGGATGACCACACTTCTGGTAAAAATGGGGGTGTGGCCTAATATGCTAATTAGTTTCTGTTGTTGGGTGTGGCCTATTATGCTAATAAGTTCCTGCTGGGCTTTTTCTACCAAAAAAGCCCTGGTAGTGAGTACTTACAAATTGCAAACTAACAAGTCACCAGGACTAGATGGTATCCATCCTAGAATTCCTAACTGAAATGTGAAATTTCCATTCTTCTAAGGTATGCAACATGTCCCTAAGGTCAGATCAGCTTCTGTACTAGAGGACTGGAAATTGGCCAGTGTGACTGCCATTTTTAAAAAAGGATCTGGGGGGATCCAGGACATGCGTGTATGGTTAGCTTAATGTCTGTTCCAGGCGATGGATGGAAAGCATTATAAAACATAAAATTGTCAAGAATGTAGAAGGCCAAGCCCTGCTGAATAAAAAAATGGCTTCTGCAAAGGTAGGTTCTGACTCACTCACTATTTAAAGTTCTTTGAAAGTTTTAATAAACATATGGACTGGATTGAGCCAGTAGACATTTGTTTATGTGGATTTCCAAAAGGCTTTTGACAAAGACCTTTACCAAAGACTCCTGAGCAAATTTCAGGGTCAGGAGACTCTTATGGATTAGAAATTGGCTAAAGAAGCAGACAGTAGAAATAAATGGTCAGTTCTCTCACAATGAAGAGATGTGGACAGTGGGGCTGCTCGAGAACCTTAAGAAACTCAGGAACTTACACTTGAGTGTTTAGGCAGAAACTGAGAAGAAAGCCTTTCTCCTCAAAGTTTCAGGGACCTTGTTAAAAAGCAAAAACACCTACTTGTTGGCAACATACTATCTAGATTTAATGCAATTACAAGGTTGCCTCACTTTTTATTCTCTGCTCACCTCATACGTCCTACACCTGATTCCAGGACAGACAGAAGAAAGTACTTCAGACATGGCACATACTTGTCTTGTGGAACTTGCTGCCACAGGATGTGGACAAATTAATGCAAGACAAAGCTATCAATGGCTACTAATCCTGATGAATATCTACTCCCTCCAGTACCTCTTTAAATCAGTTGCTGGGGAGCACAGGCAGGATAATGGTGTTACAGTCTTCCTGGTTGTCGGCTTCCTAGAAGTAGCTGGTTGGCCACTTTTTGAACAGAATGCTGGACCAGATGGACCTTTGGTCTAATTCACCATGGATCTTATGTTCCATACAGAGTGTAAATTTAAAAGGTAGGAATGTAAATATATAATATGTTGATTGATGAATCCTCCTTAAAGTAATTTTTCACATTGTTATCAGTGAAATTTTAATCCATAAAGGTAAAGGTTCCCTTGCTCGAAAGCCAGTCGAATCCGACTCTAGGGTTGCGGTGCTCATCTCAGTTTCAAAGCCAGCGCTGTCCAAAGATGTTTCCGTGGTCATGTGGCCGGCATGACTAAACACCAAGGTGCACGGAATGCTATTACCTTCCCACCGAAGTGGTACCTATTTATCTACTTGCAATTTCTTGCTTTCGAACTGCTAGGTTGGCAGGAGCTGGAACTAGAGACGGGAGCTCACCCCATCATGCAGCACCCGGGTCTCGAACTGCTGAACTACTGACCTTCCACAGCCTGCAGTTCAGCGTCTTAACCACTTGGGCCACCACAGCTCCTTTACAATCCATATAGGAGTATATTAAGTGTGAGATCAAGATTTGTTTTACATCTGGTACTAGAAATGTAAGCTGTTTTTTTCCTTTTGTAGTTGATGTCTTTGTAGATCAAAGAATAATGGGACTTCAATGTGTCACCACAGTTCTTATTTGGGTAGCAAGACTATGTTGTTTGGTTGCCTCATAATTGCTTACCTGAACAAACCTTTTCACAATTTTACTGAATAAAGTCTGTAGCAATGTGCGTTTGCTCATAGCCTTTAATTCAGTGGTTGGATAAGGCAACGGTTTCTTGAAGTAAATTCTTGTTTCCACTGCCATGGTCTGGACTTTGTGGTTGGCACAGTTATGCAAAGCATCATCATCCCCATCTGATACCATTGTGCTGCATCACGGTATACTTTCCCCCCATTTTCACTGAGTTTTAATGTGCCACAATACATCAAGGTTTTGATAATAAACTGGAGTACTACAGGGGTATATTACAGGTGTTACGTGGCATAGTGAGTTTTAAAATAGTGCAGTAGAATCTTCCCAGTTGTATAGATATAAGTCTTATTTAAGCATTGTGTGAAATGCTGTACTTATGCAAGCTTTCCAGAAGAAACCAAAAACCGCTCAACAGATGCACGCCACCCTCTCTAACGGGATCCCCCTTCATCTCCAAATTGCTGTTTCATAAAGAAAGGCTAGAAAACTTGTTATTGCCTCATGTGTAGTTTAGCCAATCCCAAGCGTCTTCATCTGAGTGACAGCCGCACTGCTAAATTATGAACAAAGGGGGATGAGAATCTCAGAACAACCAATAAGCGCGAAGTAAAAGTAGCTGTCGACCAGTCTTATTAAAGCAGAGGGGAGTACACTTGTCTCCGGAGTTTGGAGGCGGGACAATCTTTGGAGTGGCATGAGGCTGGCTAAATGAGATGAGAGCAAGGGGTTTGAACCGTCCAATGAGATGATCTAAAGAGCGATAACTATAAAATGAGATGCCGGAGGGGGGAGGTCACTGCAGTTGTCTCTTGCAGTCGCAGGGAGGGGAGGTGCGGGAATATCATCTCCCGGTAGCCTCTTTCTCGGGCGCTTTTCTCAGTCTGTTTTTCCTCCACCATGACCACTACGACCACTTTCAAGGGGATGGATCCCAATGGCCGGAGCAGCTCCAGGTTCGAGAGGGGTGATGAGAATGAGAAAGACACGTGTTTGTATAGTGCGTATGTGGGCGCGCAGAGTGTATCAGGTCTCCATTGAGACTATGCCGGGGAAGAAGAGGTGGCTTAGTAAACGTCACCGTTTCCTCCTCCTTGTATGTGTATGCTGACTCTCGGGTAGTCTCCTGAGCCTGCGATGCCGGGTTGTAATTCTTGCGGCGGTTGTGGCTCGTAGCCCATCGCTCTTCACGGGAGACACAGAGAGAAAAGAACGACAGGAAGGAGTTAGAGCGGAATCCATCTAGTCTCTTTTCTCCTTTCTTCCTTCCTTCCCCTTTTCTGTGGAGAGACTGCGGCCTGTTGCCACCCCTTGGTTTAATGGGATTTCGGCCCCGGCGTCCCCACCCACGCCTTGTGGGAGCGCCTAGAGCAGGAGAAAACGTTTCTTCCTGGTGCCTCGCTGGCGACGGATCAGCCATTCTCGTTGGTTTTAAGGGCTACCCGTGCTCCTTATGCTCTCTAGGCCTGGGTCTCTTTTCTGCACATGTGGCACGTTTATTTTTCTCTTTAGACGCTTCTGGCAGCAGGCAGCGTCCCCACTTTTCCTGGCCTGCGTAAGGAATGGGAGGATCGCCACACCCCACCGCTCTGAGCCTGGAGCCTTTAAGAAGCTATTGTTGGGGGGTACGTGGGGAAGAGAGACCCCGCCATTCCCGCTTTACTAGGGGGCTGTAGATTGGGCTAGAACTTGGACCGCCAACCTTCTATCCCATATATGCTCTTAGGCGGGGGGCGCACCCACCTAGGAATGTGTGGAGGCCTTTGAGCGGCCGGCGTGGTGCCTGTTGTAATCCTGATTCCTACCCTTCCCCAGAGAAACAGCTGCCAAGGAGGCGGGGGTGAGCTGTAAGCCTGGGCTCTCTTCGGCTCGCTCGGCGCAGCCCGATCAGCGTGCCTTTGCCTCCAACAAAGGAGGTATCTACTCCTCCCCGCTCAACCTTGTAGCCGGGTTAGGCGCTCTCAAGTAATTCTGCGTCGGTTCCTCGGCTTGCCGGGTTTTTTTCGTCGGTTGTGTGTTGGTAGCCAATGCCTGGTAACACTGTTACTGTAAGTGATTCTTCACGCTGGGTGGGGCTTGAGCACACTTCTATTGTCTACCATCTGTAGCCGTCTCACCTGTTAAGTCCTGGCTTAGAGGTTGCAACTAGGTCAGCAACTTCCCTGGCATCCTCTGAAAGGCTGCCCCTATCTTGATCCAACTTTTGCCTGTCAGTGGAACTTAAAGGAAGACTTTTAGTCTTGCTAGGACTTGGAGGTGTGTTAAGCTTATTGTGTACTGTTGCTTTAAATGGATTAGACTTTAAGCACTGCCTTGGCTCTGATGCTGTCACTTTGAGCATCTTTTGTACTTGTCAGAAATCTGCAGCATTTCATTAGCTGTTCTTGGGTTTCTAAGGGGGGGGATTATGGACTTTCTGAAAAGTTTTGAAGGAATGCCTTGTCTTGGACTAAAGGGAAACAGGAAGGGAGGTTAATTATTGAGCAGTGTGGGGTGTTCTGGTGAGTGTAAACTTAAAGGCTCAAGCAGGTCTCTAGAAAGGTGGCAAGTATCTCTGTGGGAATGTTTTAAAAAGAAATCAAGGACTACCTGTTCTTGATCTAAAATGCTGTCACAAAAAGGTTTCCCTCAACAAGGCACTGGCATCTCAGTAACCTCACATGTGGATGAACGTCTTTTGGGTTCCTTGGCAGTTGGAATGTCCTCCACATGTAGAAGAATCCTGAAGTTGTTCATACAGGAGCCCCTGATTTTGGCTGCTTTCATACACATTGAATAATGCACCTTCAATGCAGTTTAGTGATGGCTTGCAGATGGATATGCTCCACACAGGGGAAATTCAGTTGCAAACAATCACTAAAGTCCATTATCTAACTTGTATGCCTTGTCCCAAACTGCAGAACCTCTTGTCTACTTCAGGCCTTTTGTCCAACCTTATCTAGAGTTCCTTTATCTGACCTTATTGTCTTTACCTTATGATTTCCCCGGGTGCTAATATGATGCAGTGGAGTAACAGTTACTCTTCTAAAATTGTGGTGTCAAGCAGCAGTGGTGTTACTGTCTTTCTTCTGGGGAAATCAGAGGGAGTATTGGGATGGGGCAAGCAAGGCCATAAATGACAGGCCAGTGAACTATGACTTTGGGGCACATGTATCAAGAAAAGCCCTTTCTTTCAAATGACAAAGAGAGTATATTAGTTGGAAGGATTGCAACTTGGTAAACAAATTATTTTCAAAGGCAGAAGCTTAGAGTTACAGGCATATTTAAATTCTGTTGATGCTGCTTCTCAAATTGCATGTTTTCGCAAATCAAGCTTCTGGAAGCCCCTGACTTTTAAGCCTCTCTTTGGCATTGGAAGGCCTTGCCAGCCATACTAATGGTACAGAACTGTTACTTTTAAGATGAAGCAATCTTATGAATGGTCACTTGTGTGGACAGCTGTGATGACTAGGGGTGTGCAAAAAAAAATTGGTATTTTTCGGATTTGGGTATATTGAACCTGAAAAATATCAGAGTTTTCCAATATTCCTGGATCCCAATACTGGTATTGTATTTGGATTTGGGATTTTTGGAAATCCCGAATTTGTTCGGTTCCATTATACCCCATGGGGACCATTATAGTAAGTGGGTCCCCATAGAGTATAATGGATCCAGGGGTTTCTGGGGCTGGGGGGGCTGTTTTTTGAGCTAGAGGAACCAAATGTGCAGCATAGCTGCTGATGCATCTTCTCAAACCTGCGCCCCAAGATTAAAAAAGATTGGACCAGGGGGTCCAATGCTGTGGGCCTCGAGAGAAGGTGCCTCTATCCTCCTTTGGTTTCAGTGGAGGGGAGAAAGTGTTTAAAGGGGTTGTGATCCCTTTAAATGCCTTCTCCAAGCTGCAAGTGAACTCTGAAGGCATTTAAAGGGCTTGTACTCCCTCTAAACACTTTATCCAAGTGGTGAGTTCAACCAGAAGGCATTTAAAGGGACTGTGGTCCCGGAAATCCCGAATGTTTTCTGGATTTGGGGGTCTTGGCCATTTCAGATAGCAAGAAAAATGCCCAAATCTATATCCAGCTGAAAGAAAAGCCAGAAAGTAAATGTACAGGCCAAATTGAAGTTTGATGAACTTCTCGGGAGTTTTTCTGCGATGTTTTTGTTTTGTTAGTTTTCATTGTGTAGCACTGCTTGATTATCTTATTAGGTCTCTTCAGTTATGAAAAGTTCCTACCTGGGCATGGTCTTTCATGCAGAAATTTATAGTAATTACAGGTTTACAGAGATTACATGTGTATTATAGGGAAAAGATGGATATTTGAATTCCTGCATATATAACGCTTCTATGTAGGCAGGGTCTTTTAGGAATCCATTGCTTGTATTGTGCTCTCTAAACTCTCAAAAAGTGGGATTCCAAATGCTTTTCTTGGTGGCTGTTCCTTATTAATGTTCATGAAACATTAATGATCCATAATACTTTGGAGAATATGGGGAATTTGCTGCACTTCCACAAAATTTCCTGATCAATAGTCTAGAAATATTCATGACCTAATCTTCATGCTGCCCTGAAAAATGCCATGGTTATACTCTGGATCATCAGGCAGCTCAGTGTACCATATTTATACTTGTCTTGAGTTCCATCAAGTTCTGCTAGTATTACTCAATGGAAAAGAACATAAATACTCTAGCTCTGTAGTTTAAATCTTTTGGATTGATGTTCATGCTTTAGAGAAGTGGTTCTCCACCTGTGGGCTTAAGGACCCATGGAGGGCCACAGAGTTATTGCAAGGGGTCCAAGAATCCATCCAGTTTAGGTAGTTTTTTACCTTCCTTCACTTGTGCCTTCCCAAGGCTCACCTCCATGGCAGACACACACACACACACACACGCGTCATATCAGCTAGACTTCATTCACCAGCTGATTGGCCACACATGGCCACAGCTCCTTGATTGGATCCACTTGCTCTAAGGCCTCATCCAGGCAGTTGGCATCTGGCCAGCCACAGCCAGAGGCCTCCAGGTGTGTGCCAGCTTAGTGGGGGCTGCTTGCCTACTCACAAGGAGAAACACCTCGCTTACAGTGGCCACCCGCTCCCATCTCTTGCCACAGTTGGAAATGCCTGCACTTTGAGAAACCACTGTTCAGCCAGTGGCTTCTTTGTGGACCCATCAATTGGCTTCCCTGGCCCTTCCTACATCTCTGCCAGCCTGGGAAGGCCCAGAACTGCATTAGGCAGCTGTCAGGGCCAGGAGCTTTACCGGGACATGAGGTCTCCCTCTTGACCATCCCAGGCAGCCAGTAAATGTGAGGGAGGAGAGGTTGCCCCCACATAGTTTCTGCATCTGAAGTGAGCTCTGACTCAAAGTTTATGCTGGAATAAATTTGTTATTTGTTAAGGTATCACTGGACTTCTAATTTATTGTGCCACATAGATTAGTAACTGGCCCAAAGGATGTCCAGCTAGCCTCAACTAGGGCTAGGGCTTTTTCAGCCCTGGCCCCAGCCTGGTAGAACAGGCTTCCATCTGAGATCAGGGCCCTGCGGGATTTGTTACAATTTGGCAAGGCCTGCAAAATGGAGCTGTTCCAGCAGGCTTTCAGTTGAGGCAGCGGGCATCCAAACTCCATTCTTGGCCTCCCCTGCTGATAGCCCTAGCCTAGTGGTTGGTGACTTGATACCCCTTAACGCTGCTCAGATACATAGCCTGTAATGAGCATAGTTCTGTTTTGTGTGCACTGTAACCTCAGTGCAGTAATAACTTGGGTATCTTTTTCTAGGGTTCTTCGCCCTCCGGGTGGTGGTTCCAATTTCTCCTTGGGGTTTGATGAGCCAAAAGAACAACCAGTGAGAAGAAACAAGATGGCATCCAACATCTTTGGGACTCCGGAGGAGAATCCACCTTCCTGGGCTAGGTCAACAGGTACAATTTCTTCTTTTTAGGAGATTCCCATCATGCTTAAATGTCAGAGAAATTAGGTATACCTGGATTTAGCACTTATAGGAAGGTATATCTTTTGACCTTGCTTTGAATCTGTAAAACAGCTTTTGCCAACTAATTAAAGGGTAACTAGAGAAGAGGTAACTTGAAGTTTACAGTATGTTTATACTAGAACAGTGCCAGTTAGGTGAAAAGCATGAATTTATTCCCTTTATTGGGTGGAGTACTGAAACTTGTAGGCATTGCTCCAAGAATCTCCCAGGGCACCTGATCCATCAGTCTTGCTGAAGCCAAGCAGGTCTGGGTTTGGTCAGTGCCTGGAGGGAAGACCTCCTGGGAATCCTTTGTAAGCAGCCTTGAATTCCATGGAGGAAGAAAGTCAGGATATAAATATGTATTGTACAAGAGTCAGCAGTTAGATCTTGAGCAGCTGTCATCCTCAGCTTATCTGTGGTAGAATCACTGCATTGCATCCTTCAGTGCAGGAGCAAGTTCTAGCCTGAATGCATGCTAATTACTGATGGCACAGTCCTACGCTTTGGTGTGCTTTTAATTCATTAGAGCATTCTTACCTTTGCTTTCTGGTGCAGGCACCCACAAAGTAGTTTGTAGTCCCCCCCAATAAAACTGGCAATTAAATATCTTGAAAACAAAAGTGGAAAAATCCAAAAACCAAATGTAGATCAGCAGTTTCTAAAATCAGCCCTGCAACAGTGGTTTATTCCAGTACAAGTTTTGACCACCTAACATCTTGGTAGTAGGAATGGGTGATGCCGGTCACAGTACCAGCCGCACATGTTCTGCAAGAGTTAGAGGAATGTTTTGGTGCTTGGCTTGATTTGTGTGGTCCTTCCTGTAAATGAAGGAAATGGCATAAAATTCAAAAATAGATTAGAGATTAAAAAATAAGAACACAAAGGCACCCTTCTGAAAGTTGGTATAACTTAAGACATTATCAGAGCACATATTTTTGGAATTTTAAGAAACTTTGATGCAGAAAGAGGTTGAACTATATCACAGGTGCAGGTGTTTCCAGTGCAGTCACAAAGGATGTTTGAGAAGGCTAAAGGTCACCAGTTGTTGCTTGGACATGTCAAACTTGTTGCTTTTACTGTTAACATCTCCTTGTATAAATGCTAGAATGATTTAATAAAATCACAAGTAACTTATTTTTAGCAGCCAAGTCCAGTGATATCAGTGAAAGTTCTGAAGCACCTGGGTCCCAAAGAAGAAAGTCTACTGATGCAAACTGTGGAGACTATATAGATCCAAAGGTAAGAACTTTTCTCTAATTATGATTATAAAATGGTGGCACAGAAACACCTTAATCTTAGAAATCTCTTTACCCTCTTATTCTGTTTCCTTCTTCCTTTGTAGTAACTTAACAGCTTTTTTCCACCAGTGCTTGATTTAGAACTAGATCTTGAGTAAACTGCTCAAAGATAGCTACCCTGCAGAGATTGCTTTTTACTTATCAATTGAGTCCATTTCCAAAAATTAGGTCAACAGTGTATCATTCTGGCTTGGATCTATTGTCATAGCCCAGCTCCCCTTAACAAGATGACAAAGTGCCCATTGACAGTTGAACTGCGAGTCAAAAGACCGGGCATTACAGGACATGACTGGATGGCTTAGACTGAGTCGATAGAAATTGAATCCAATGAAGATGGAGGTCTTGTGCCTGAGTTGGAGCAGATCAGGGGTAGGGGTCCCACTACCGGCCTTCGATGGGGTGCTGTTGGTGCAAGCGCCGAGGGTCAGGAGTTTGGGAGTGCTCCTGGATGCCTCCTTAACAAAGGAGGCCCAGGCAGCAGCCACTGCCAAGGTAGCCTTTTACCATCTCTAGCTGATCAGGCAGTTGGTTCCCTTCCTTGAATGCAATGATCTGGCAACAGTGATCCACGCTATGGTCACCTCGAGGTTGGACTACTGCAATATTGTCTACATGGGGCTGCCCTTGGCACAACTCCAGAAGCTGCAGCTGGTGCAAAATGTGGCAGCCAGGCTGCTGATGGGTTTCCCTATGTGGGAGCACATCCAGCTTGTGCTAAAGACCTTGCACTGGCTGCCAGTAGCATACTGGATTTGGTTCAAGGTGCTGGTTTTGACCTTTAAAGCCCTTTATGGACAGGGACCTACCTACATGAGGGACCGCCTTTCCCCATATATTCCCCAGAGAGCACTGCCGTCAGGGTCACAAAACTGCTTGGCACCCGCTGGCCCTAAGGATGCCAGGCTGGTATCGACTAGGACCAGGGCGTTTTCTGCAGCAGCTCCAGCTTACTGGAATGAGCTTCTGGAGGAGATCAGGGCCCTGTGGGACTTCTCATAGTTCTGCAGGGCCACGAAAAAAGAGCTCTTCCATCAGGCATTCAGGTAAGGAGCTGCACGTTACCATCTAGGCCCTGTGCCGATTTTATTGCCAGCCTGAGCCCGCTGAGAGTGGAGGTACCACTGGTTGTATATTTCTAAAAGCACTTTACTATAGCTACATTGCCATCAATATGTTAATGTTTTAATAATTTTATCCTGTATTTTATATTGATATTGATATTATTGTTTTTCTACTGGTTCCTTATGTAAGCTACCCTGAGCCTGCCCTGGCAGCAAGGGTGGGGTAAAAGTCAAAGTAATAAATAAATATTTAAGCATAGCATTAGAAGTTAAACCCTGAGATAGAACAGATCCTGCATGGTTTCTTGGGCTGAAGCTAACGGAGAAGAACAATGACTTGTAGTCTTGTGACAATGTAGCACAACTTTTCTGGTGCTCAGCTCTCAACACTGAACGTACCAATGATTATTAACTAAGAGTCACCTTCAATAGGGCTGGCCACATGCATTCATTTTCCAAATGGGGTGTGTGTAGGGTATTCAGTTTCATGGGATTAATTCCATCCAGGTGCATACAGCAATCTATTGCAGCAAAACTCATTGAGCCTAAAGAATTCAGACTGTTCTCTGAGCCAGAGCCTACTTAATTTGATGCAACAGGTTAGAGAACGCTGTCAAAATTGATTTATATAACATCTTCCACGGTCAGTACTAATTTAAAGATTGATTTGTGCTGCAAAAAGTTTGCTACCTAGTGGCTTGTTTCACATGTTGTGGCTCAACTAGTCATAGACTAGATAGTGTTCTGTAACGTGCCTAGGTGGGCAGCCGTGTTGGTCTGAAGCAACAGGACTCTGTTCTGTAACAGGCCTGAAAATTTTCTTTGGTACATATGGTGCTAATTAGCTTGTCTACTTCAGTCTCTTCCTTAGTTCCTCATCTCGACACTAATACTTTAAAGTTAGATAGCATATCAGTTGTGTTACCAGTTAGTGATAGACGACTGACAACCTTGAACGAATCCCAGCCCATGAAGGCTATCCCTCTCATTCCCAACTGCCAGTTCGGCATATGGAGAGAGAGTTGGCTTGTGGATATGGGATGCTGGGAGAGCCTAGTGTATGGCTTCCCATGAGATGCATTGATCACGGATCTACGTGGAGAGCAATTTAAGAACTGTCTGAATTGGGCATCCCATTCCTAACTTGTATGTTCAACAACTGAACCAGTGTAGATGCATTAAAAATAAGTTGCAACAAAAACATTGCAGATTTCCCTTAAACTTGTGAATAGTTAACTGGGTCCATTTATGGTCATCGATTGAGTGTGTCTGCCTGTAGAGCTTAGCTAGATGTCTAGCCCAGGATCCCTATGACAATTTCTACAGTGCAGTCTTAAGTTACTTTGACTGTCATGGCTTCTCCCAAAGAACTTTTAAAGAAATTATAGCATAACAAGAGGCGGGACCCGTGATACTCGCGGGGGGGGGAGTATTCTGGCCGCCAAGCTTCCCCCTCCCTCCCCCCCCAGCGGCGGCGGCGGCAGCGGCGAGGCCAGCCGGCCCGCCGAGATTCCCCCTCCCCAGCAGCAGCGGAGGGGCGGCGAGGCTGGCCGGCCCCTCAAGCCTCCCCCTCCCTCCCCCCAGCAACGGCGGTGGCAGCGGCAAGGCCAACCGGCCCACCGAGATTCCCCTCCCCAGCAGATTCTCCCCCCCGCTCCGGCGATCCTCCTCCTTCCCCCCACCCCCCGGCTCCGGAGGCGAGGCCCGAGCGGCTTCCAGCCGCCGGGCCCGCCGATCTCCTCCCCACCCCCCGGCGATCCCCCTCCTCCCCCCACCCCCCGGCGATCCCCCTCCTCCCCCCACCCCCCGTCTCCGGAGGCGAGGCCCGAGCGGCTTCCAGCCGCCGGGCCCGCCGATCTCCTCCCCCCCCTGGCGATCCTCCTCCTCCCCCCACCCCCCGGCTCCAGAGGCGAGGCCGATCTCCTCCCCCCTGGCGATCTTCCTCCTCCCCCCACCCCCCGGCTCTGGAGGCGAGGCCCGAGCGGCTTCCAGCTGCCGGGCCCGCCGATCTCCTCCCCCCACCCCCGGCGATCCTCCTCCTCCCCCCACCCCCGGCGATCCCCCTCCTCCCCCCACCCCCTGTCTCCGGAGGCAAGGCCCGAGCGGCTTCCAGCCGCCGGGCCCGCCGATCTCCTCCCCCCCCTGGCGATCCTCCTCCTCCCCCCACCCCCCGGCTCTGGAGGCGAGGCCGATCTCCTCCCCCCCCCCGGCGATCCTCCTCCTCCCCCCACCCCCCGGCTCCGGAGGCGAGGCCCGAGCGGCTTCCAGCCGCCGGGCCCGCCGATCTCCCCCCCCCCTTCAGCTCTCTCCTCTCCCCCCCCCCCGCTCCGGTGGCGAGGACTGAGCGGCTTTTAGCCGCCAGCCGCCGCAGAGTTCCCAGAGCGTTCCCTGCGCATGCGCAGGAAACGCTCTTACTTTTTTGGGGATTCTGATATCCCCCCTAGACTTTTTAAACACATTTTAGATTTTTCTGCACACGTGGGGACTGCCCCACGTGCGCAGGAAAATCTCCCTGCCCCCCAGGTGCCCCCGATGTGCGGATTTAGATGTCCGCACACAGGGGGCCACTTGGGAATTAGATATATAGATGATGATTCTGAGAATTGTAGACCTGTTACAGAATGATGACAACTCCCAGAACTACTTTTGACTTGGGCTGTTTTTGTGGTCTAGGAGTAGTGAAGCAGTGGTAATACAGGATACTAGAAGCAAAATGACATCAGGATTTTGAGCACTCCCACAGGATTGTGAGCTAAGATTCTTTAAATACCTTAAATGCAGCCATGTAGAACTTTTTCACTTTGATCTAAAGCATTGTGTTGTAATTGAAGCCATTTCCATAGGGGCAAACTTTATTTTTCCTGAGTTCAGATTGGAAGCACACTTCACTCTTGTACCTGAAAGTTTACTTTTAAGTCTGTGAGAGAAGGTGTCGTCCATCCCCCCCCCCGCAATGTTTCTATCAGAATCATTGATCTCTGCATGACTCTGAATGTAGGCTGTTTGCTGCATCTCTGCATTGGAAGTGATTGAATAATCCAGTCTCTCCTCATCCAGAGGGACTGCAAAATGAGATCTTAGCAGAGAATGCTTGGAAGAAGGCAAGATAGAATAGTGGAGACACGAGAGGTAGACTCTTTTGGGAATATTTTAGGCTTATAGGAAATCTTAATTTTGAATGTAGTTCTTCCATGTTAGTAGTTCATTCACTACCAAAGACAATAGGGAACCCTTAGTGTACAAGTATAGCCACAAACACCCACCGAGGGAAGACCATCTACAATTCACAGCTGTATGTGCTCAAAACTGTATATTGCATTCATAACCCAATACAGTGTGTAGACACTTATCCAACAGATTGCTCATAACAGTTAAGCATAGTTTACAAAAAGAACATGTTGCAATTGATTAGAATGTGAGTGTATGTGAAACTCAGGCATGTTTGTGAAAAATGGGATGGGTCCACTTTAAGAAACTATTGCAATTGATTTGTATATGGTTAAATGCTGCATGGCAGGTTGCCTTGTAGAGAACCGTAGGATTTCATTGAAGCTATTGAGCTGTGCCTATGTTATTTTGGAAATTGGGGTGCGATACATTTTTTCTATGGTTTTAAACTGATAAATGCATTATGCAGTCAATCTTGTTTTTCTATATATATTTATGATTGCTTCACAGTTCCGTTTTACCAGCCGCTGTTGAAGATCATTGAAATGTCTTGATTTATACCTGGGAGAGGCATCTGGCTCTTATTCTTTCCACAGTGGGAGTCTTCTGCTGCAGTAACTTTCTGTTTGGTGGTCTATGGATACTATCTATGTATGGAATCACAGAGGAGCCTACTGTGGGTTTTGAATTTGTTCTTTTTGTAGACTATGCCTAATTGTTATGAGCAAGATGTTGGATAAGTGTCTACATATTCTTTTGGGTTATAACCACTAACCCTTCTTTGTATTTCAATGAATGCAGTATATTGAACACTTATAGTTGTGAATTGTAGATGGTCTTCCCTTAGTGGGTGTTGTTTGTGGCAGTAGTTCTTTCATGGCATACAAGCACACCTTTGTATAAAGCTTAGGAATACTGATCTGGCAAAGCGGAAGGGGAATGCTTGTGTTAATACTGTAGTCACAAACCTCAAGACTACATTAATGATCTCTGCACTTAGAGTTCACAGGGCTTCTGCAATAGACTGTTATTGCTTAAATTTGCTGTTAGGTGGGGTGTGGCTGCAGAAGCAATAGTCTCCTGTAGGTGTTACAAAACAGAAAATAACTTTATTATTATTGTTCTAGGGTGGAGAAGTTGAAGTTCCAGGTGAGTACTTCCTTTTACCTCTAAAGGAAATTATTTTCCCCGTCAAGGGACTTACCTGAATGTGTATGTTATGTGTCCCCATTTCTTACTGTTCCTACTGAAGGCATTCCCTTGGCCATCTGTGTGTGATGGGGTGAAATGCAGGTGTCATCTGACAGCATGACTTGTGAGTAGAAGCTCCCAGGTGTAAACATGGTTTAAGAGAGTGAGGGTAGAATTTTGGGTTAGCTATCTTTAGTCTTGTCCTGACCTGAGTAGCCCAGGCTAGCCCAATCTTGGCAGATGTCGGAAGCTAAGCAGGGTTGGCTCTGGTCAGTGTTTGAATGGAAGATCACCAAGGAATACCAGGGTTTGTACACAGAGGCAGGCAATGGCAAACCACATCCTTATACCTTTTGCCTTGAAAAGCCTATGGGGGTCACCATAAGTCAGCTGCAACTGGATGGATGGATACACACACACATATATATTCTGCTGTCCATGGGGCATCTGCTTGGCATCTCTGAGTTCCTTTGCCCTTATTACTGTGCCCCAGGCCCAGTTCTTACAGTCCTTAAATGCAGAAAGCTTAAATTTCCTACATTAATGCTGCATCGACTTAAGTGCATATCTGCTACCACACTCAGGGTTGGGTAGGATACACGCATATACGCTTGTGGAGATATGCATTTGCACCCAGTTCTCATTTTATTTTTTTGTTGGGTAGGTGTGTTTTAAGGGCTTTTAAAAAAAGGTTGTATGTAGGAGAAAGGCAGAAGTGAAAGGGAAGAAGTGTTCACTGCAGTTCTTGAAATACTGAAAGTTAAAGTAGAAAAATACTGTCATTAGCACAGTGGTTACAGCAGAGTTGTCACTTTAGTGGCAAATAATCCAAATTTTGTATTTAAGAAACTAAGCTTTCCAGAATTATCACTTGTGGATGGACAGTTTCAGGACCTCTGGTTACTATAACAAGACAAGTAGATCTTTCATTGTTTGAGTTCTAGGGGAAATTGAGGAATAGTCTCATGAAATGTGCGGACTAGTCTCAAAGGATGTTTATGAATGTATGACATGACTGGTTTCATTAGTCTGCCAGCTGCTTAAGATCCCAATCTGAGGATTCCAGAATTTGGAGTCTTCTAACATGGGAGACAAACCCCTGGCTTGATGAACTGGGGTAGTACTGTAGCGATCCTGTTGATGGTGGTGGTTGTACTGTGGTATCTAGGAATCCTTTCTACAAAAGGGAGCTTTTAATACATTCAGTGTAAGCTGTGCTTGTGCAGTGCAATGCTTTTATTCTGGCATGTGCTCTGCCTTTTATTTAGTCCATCACACTGGAAGAAGGGGCTCCTGAACTGTCAAAGCAATCTAAAACAACCTCTCTCATTTGTAAGAAAAGTGGGATGGATAGAGAGGAATTAGTCTGGTTTCCTGTTGAACTCTTATAGCTACCCTTGATGCTTAATGCCTTGCGCACATGGGCAGCTTTATTAGCTTTGAAATAGCATATCTATCTTTTTGCAGGCAGTTGTCATTATTCACAGTCACTTGGCCAGCTTCTTTGTAGAGCTTTGTCTTCCCCAGCAGGTTTATATATGCGTGAAAACAGCTTTCAGAGATGACTAACCTTTTAAAAAACTTCTGGCAGATAGTCTTAACTGGTTCCTCTGTCTAGTGCACACCAAACACAGCTGATCTCAGAGTTTTCTATGTGTTCAGTCAAGATGAGCACGTTGTTAAACTGGATATAGGACTTTATTTTGTGGCTAACCATCCAGACATTTGCTCATTGAAACAGATTCTAAAATCCAAGGACAGCCTGGTCTAGAAGGTTTGTGAGATCACTGTTCATAGAACTTCACCTTAGCATTCCCATGGAAAGCCCACTCCTGCAGTACTCTTGTTCTAGAACTTATGGAAGGAAGGCAGATTTGTGGCACTACAGTCGGTTGACTAGCAGTACTCCCTCTATGGCTGAGCCCTTTACTTCCATCCCTGACATATAAGGCCCGTGAGCACAAAGGCTTGCAGCTTACCCATCCTCCCGTCCCTCCAGTGGGGGCTGCTTCTAGGAGGGAACCAACTTCCAACCAGAAGCTCCACCAAAATATGGCCTTGTCCACTTTCATGGAACAGGGGGCAGGTGGCACATGTAGGGAACTGTTCTCAGAGGAACCACAGGTGGCTCTTGGGCAACTGAATATTACTGACCTAGACCACTGGAGTTAAGTGTGAGACTGCCCTGCCCTGTCCGAGTTGGTGGGTGGCAGTGAGGGGAGCTTCTCCCTGGCTCTTCTCATTGTTTATTCTGACTTAAAGTGACAGTGACATTGGGACCCAAGGGGGCACATCTTTAGCATCCCTCCCAGTGAAGCTTTTGGGCCTTGTTCAATCATTTTGCCTAACGAAGGGGATGGAATGCATGCATAGAACTTTCTCTGTCCACATAACTGGGGTGGTTAAAATATTCATGTTTTGGGGCACCTTCTTAAGACCAGAGCTGGGAAAAGTGAGATCTCGACTCCCAGGTGTGAATAACTGTACAAACTGCAAATGGGAAGAATAAAATTGAGAACTCCTCCCCTGCCCTCCAAGAGATGAAAATATTTTAGAATGTGATGACTAAAGACAATGAAAGCCAAACAGGTTTGACCCCTGTTTACTGACATGTATCTTTATTGTGGAACGAAACAGATGCGGTGCAGGAAAATCTGTGGTTGGATCTCTCCCCTTTTTCTTTAATCATTAAAAGCAACTGAAGTGACAACTGAAGTGGACTATGGCTGTGTGGGGGGAGTGGTGCTTTAGCATTCTCCCCCAAATTTTCTCTATGTAATCCCCCCTTCCCAGCTGCCAGTGCCACACAAAGCAAACAGTAAGTGTGGGATACTGCATCAGGAAACAGCATTGGTAGAAAAGCTTGATCTCCTTTCCCTGTGTTGCAGCCGCAATCCATGTGTTTTCTTTTAACTTTTACAAAATGTGAGGATCATTCCATCTCAAGTAGTTCTTGACTACCTCTAAAAATGGTCTAGGGGGGTGGGAGTGCCTTCTGTTTACATTTCAAATAGCTTGCTTCCATACTCTCTGATCCTTTTTGACCCTGAACTCTGAATAATCACTAATAATTAATAATTACCATATGGCAGTGTGTTTAGTATAGCCAGGAGAGCCTAAGATTGTCTGGCAGTCAGAAGTTCTAGCTTTTTTTAGCATTATGGACCACTAGGTGGTGAGCTAGACTTTGGGTTTTTTTTAAAGACGAGACACTTCAGAGGTAGTTTGCCATTGTCTGTCTCTGCATCATGCCCCTGGTATTCCTTCCAAATACTAGCTAAGGCCAACCCTGCTTAGCTTCCATGATCTGACGGATGAGATCAGGCTAGCCTGGAATAATCAGTATTCAGAAAGGATAGAAGGAATTTACAATGGCCAACCCATTTAGAAAAGACTATGTTTCTAGGATGATTAAGAGAGAAGCCTTCAAGTTTCCTGAAGGCATATCTCTTGAATTCCTAGATTCAAATGGGTAGCCATGTTGGTCTGAAGCAATAGAACAAAGCTTGAGTCTAGTGACACCTTTAAGATCAACAAAGTTTAATTGTTGGTATAAGCTTTCATGTGCAAGCACACTTCTTCATGGGGGGGTTGCCAGGAAGGGCTAGTTAGAGTCAAGATGCATAAGTAATTGGGCAACAAGTATAGCTGAGATTAGACTAAAGCAGTTGGTAAGATCTGTGAATGGCAGCAAATTAGCATACAAATACAAGAGTTAATAAACAGATGTGAGAACTAAGTTCGAGTCCAGTGGCACCTCCAAGACCAACAAAGTTTAATTCTGGGTATAAGCGAGAACTGAGAGACTTAGCATGTGTAGATGCACACTTCTTCAGATACAGATTTCCTCAAGCGTTACATATAGGTGGGGTTGTGTTAGTTGTCAGGAAGGGCTTGTGGCAGGCCCTATTCCACCCTGCCTTCCAAGGTTTTCCTAACACCTGGAGAGGCTTTTCTCTCACTCTCTCTCTGGTAACGTGCTGCCATCACATGACCTTTGTAAGGAATCACCCACTGGGAGGGTCAGGATTCCCAGCTTCTCTTCCAAGTTCTGAGGCCTTGCCTCTGTGTCTCCCGTTGCCCAGCACCTGGTGATCATGGGGACAGTTTACAGCATTGTGCACCTCTGGAGGAATAACCACCTGCCAACTGCCTGCCTTCCCCTGGTGCGTCTCTTAAAATAGCATGTCTGAGACGGTAGAGGTCTATGTGGTACACAGAACCACTTCCTGCATCAAAAGTTTAAAATATTTATTAAAAATAAAATGTTTACAAGCATATTTTAGCACAGCACCAGATTGAGCAAGGGAACCAAAAGAAATGGATAAAATACAAATTCTCTGTCCCTCTTTCTATACACGCTCTAACTGATAGGACAGACCCGTTTAGCTTAGGAAATTATAGATCCCTACAGAGTTTTCTCTACCTTGAAGCTTGCTCCAGCCTTTAGGCCAGCAGCTCATGGTTAAAACAGCTGCCTTTCTCAGTGGATAGTTCTGCCTCCTCTCCTGGACTCAGCATCCCAAAAAAAGAGACCTCCTTCCTGCAGTAAGGAGTTTTTATCACTTCTCTTTCCTGACCTCCTTGACCAAGTCAGGCCAGGTCAAAGAGGCTCTTCCTGGAGATCTCAAGGATTCTCCTTCTTGAAACCTTTCTAATATTTCACACCTCCAAACCTCTCAGGAAAAAATGCATTTCTTCATAGGGCTAATTAGAGTCAAGATGCATAAGTACAGCTAAGATGGGAATAATGCAGTTGATAAGATCTGTGAATTGCAACAAATTAGCATACAGATAATAAAGGAGTTAACAACAGATGTGAGAACTAAGTTTGAGTCCAGTTGTTGGTCCTGGAGGTTCCACTGGACTCAAACTTTGTTCTCACATTTGTTTGCTAATTCTTGTATTTGTATGCTAATTTGCTGCCATTCACAGGTCCTACTAGCTGCTTTACTCCAATTGCCCAGTTATTCATCTTGATTCTAACTAGACCTAATCCCAACTAATCCCCCTCCCACCTTATGTAAGGCTTGAGGAAATCTGTTTCAATGTATCTGAAGAAGTGTGCATGTACACGAAAGCTTATACCCAGAATTAAACTTTGTTGGTCTTAAAGGTGTCACTGGGCTCAACCGTTATTCTCTTGGATTCCTAGTATAGGCAACAGGACCTTCTGGGAATGATAATTTTCCCCTTATGCATAACAATTAGCTTCCGAAACAGGTTGGGACCTATCAACAGTCTGGTCCTCAAGTCATTTAAGGGCACTTCTGGAAATGTAGCTTAGTAGGATGTCTGTCCTTTTCGCCTTATTCATAGAAATTTGGGCTTCAATCTGCTTTATTTATTTTATTTACTTGCATTATTTATAGTCCGCCATTCTCACGGGCACTCAAAGTGGATTACATAGAGTGAGTCAATACAACCAATAAGATGGGACATTCTATAAACATTGAAATAGGATTTGGGTTGTAGTTTAAAAAACCTGAAGTAAAGCATAAATGTTAATGACACATTAATTGATGCAAAATTACATAACAGGAGTTAACCCTCAGTAAACTATACACAACAGTACAGACCCCAATAATTTATCCAAGTTTATTTTAACACTTTTCTCTAACTTAAAAAAATCATGCATGTTCTGTACAGGAATTTCAGCCCAGATGAGAACATTGAAGTTCAGATACTTGCCATTTAACCCATTCCTTTTGACAGTGTATAAAAACTGTCCAGAAACTCAGTGTGCTGCTACTCTTGGCAGGTGTTTAATTAGATTTTAATATCCTCTGTAATGGCTTGAGCATGTAAGAAGGGTTATTCACACGTGACTAAATATACTGTGCTCTAGTTTTGAACTGCAATGATTACACTGTAGGAAAAAGCATTCTTAGTTGTGCTCCTCTTATAGCTTGCTGTATAGAGTTCTTCTGAGCATAAGAAAGCAGGGATCACTTCCTCAGAGTCTGGGAAACTCAGGTTGTGAGGTTTATCTGGGGAAACAAAAGGAAGTACAACTTCAAGCCTGGATTGGTTTCTGCAGTTCACTTCTGCAGGATGTAGTTAGTAATGGTTGCTAGTTTAGTTGTCTTTAAAACATAGGTTAGATAACTTACTGGAGGACACACCCACCAATAGCAGTTGGCCGTGACAGATTGAAGGAACTGGCTTGGTCATAATCAGGGGTGATAAACTGTATTGGAAGGGAAACAGGAGCAGGCCTTGGCCTCCATGCTGGATTGTAGACCTTCCAGTGGAAACTGGTTAGCCAGTCTGTGAAGCGGGATGTTGGATAGGTAGTCTGATCCAGCAAGGCCATTGTATGATAATGTTTGGATCTGGCTTGCAGTATGGTTCGGTACACTCCCAGAACATGAAGAGTGTTTTCATGATCATGAACTCTACTGCATAGCTGCCACAAAGTTGTTACATGAGCTGTTGGTATAAATCTTTTCTGTCATATGACAACTTTGAACATTTGCAAGCTGGCTTTTTAAAAAGCCCAGACAGGCTGAGCTAGGTAGGTTCACTCCTTGGAGTTAAAGTAAAAGGCTGAAACCAGTATTGTACCATTGGCTGAATATTCTGCCACTGAGTGAAAGATAGTCTGGAACAGGCCATGCATACTTGATAAAATTGACTGCTTATTCTGAGTATGGACAATGAAGCATTCAAGCAGTATGAATAGTTGGCCTCAACTACAACAATTTTCCATTCTGCCAAGTTGGCAGGCAAGACTAATGTGTGTTTCACCTAAAGCTTCTGCAGAATTATCAAATTAAGTGAAATTGGACCTGCTATTTCAGAGGATGTTGGTTAATTGTTGTTTGTTTACTTTATAGTCTGTCTTTTGCACTGAGACTCCAGGCAGTGCAAGTCAATGTAGTCAGTAAGATAAAACATCTAACATGCAATGTAACAGGACTAGAATTATAGAAACATGAAACAAATCAAAGCATTAGACATATTAAACAATGCAGAACATAGTATCACATAAGAAAACAATGCTGTGAGAGCAGGGTAATATCTACAGTTAATACAACTGTGGTATAGTCCTATTCCTGACCTGGATAGCTCAGGCTAGCCTGATCTCAGAAGCTGAGCAGGGACAGCCAGTCCTGGTTACTATTTGGATAGGAAACCACCAAGGAAGTCCAGGATCATGACACAGAGGCAGACAATGGCAAACCACCTTTGCTTATCTCTTCCTGTAACTTGATGGCAAAAAAATCCTATTCCCTTTATAATAATCTAATAAATCTAATAAATAATACTAATGTTGGAAGCATAGCCTGTTGAACAAAGTACCCACAAGATGAACATGCTAGGATTCAATGCTGACTTGTTATTCCAAATTGCTCCATGGGACTGTATTGTGTTTGGAAAGAGGTATGGCTGCAGTTAAATGAAGTGTCAGCACAATAAGATGTGTAGCAGAGGAGCAGGACTAAGTGTGCTGGTCCTGCCCCCCTGTTGACCCCATTCGTGTGTTTGCCCCACTGGGCATGGGGCCTTGTTCAAACTATGAGTACCAAGAATGATGCTTTATCATTTTGCACAGGAATGGAGCCTCCAATTGAAATTGGCCTGATTCAACATTGGCTTCTCTTATGTTCTTATGTTCTTAAAGGCTCTGCACCCATGTCCTGTTAGATATTACATTAGTTGGGGGAATCTTAATCCAGCTCCTCCTCTACATACATTGCACTGTACCGACATCTTATGTATAGGGCTGTCTACTTGTATTCCTAACAATCTGCACCCCGCTGCACTGAGGAACTTGTGTGAGATTTAAGCATTCTCCTTAACTAAAGAAACAATCTTCTTTCTGCAGCCCATGCACAGAACTCTTCAACCAGTGAAAGCTGTTGCCTGTAACATTTTGGATCTTATTGAAGATTAATAGCAGTCATTCTAGTAACATGCAGCAGGAATAGCTAAGAATCTTTCCAGCAGACTGTTGAAAGAGTTGCTGATATAAACAGGTGTTCTGTGGTTGTCTGTCTCGCAGAAAATGAATTCTAATCTGAATATCATATATCCAGTTTTCTGAATCTTAGTCTTTGGTAGAATAATTCATACTTGCCGATGCAGGTTAACTAAAGCATTAATCTTGTACATTCTAGTTATCCTTGAAGGCCATAAGAGCAGTTTGATTATATACATATGAAGAGGTTCTACCCATGCATCCCGTAATTAGAATGATGGTTATTTTGTCTACCAAGCCTGATCACTGCTGCCCACAGTTCTGTCAGCTGAAACACCTCCAAGAAAGATGCATCCCAAGCAGTTTTGAAACAGTCTGTCTAAATTAACAAGGAACCCCAGTTGTCTGGCTAAAGTAGTAGATTTAGTGTAGCCAGCATGTAGTTTCATGTTGCAACATGCTTAGTCCACATTGTGCTGGAAGATTAGATCTGCTGGTAATGGATGCTTGAATTAAGCAAATATGGGTAGCTGTTTCTCAAGCAAAATAACTAAGCTGTTTGTGTATGCCACCTCTTGTACAACAAATATTCAGCACTTCAGTTACAAGAAAAGTGTATATCCAAGGATGGAGTATGATATTTTCCCCTTTGCTAAATTGAGTGGTTCAAACCCATCAGCTTTTCCAAGGAAGTACCCTGTACAAATCAGGCCCTCAAAAGATAAATCTATGGAAATCGGGCCTGTGTTTCTGCAGAATAGGGAACTCTTGAGAGTCCTTTCTCATTTCTGCCATTGTAGTACTCAGCTGCTTAGGAGTTATCATGGAGCCAGTGCTTCCAGGCAAAGCAAGCTGTTCAGACTATCTCTATACAGGGGATGAGTGGGAAAATGGAATATCTAGCAGATACAAAAATTGCTGGGAGTTTGGTGTCATGGGGAAGGAACAAATATGTGCACTACTTAGCAAACCTAAAATTATTTCACTACTTTGACATAGGGCTGGATCCCACAGAAGATTTCTGTCCACTTTGTGACATCACACAGTAGTTCCAAACATCTCCCTGCCCCGTCCCCCCCTGGCTGCTCCTGGCAGAGTGGGGATTCCACCAGGCACAGCATGAGTGAGGAGTCAGGGCTGCTGAAGAGAGAAGAAAATTGTGAAAATTCCCTTTCCACTTATGGAAATCATCTGGATCCCTCCTATTGAGTGCATCATTAATTATAATTTAGCATTCCTAGTTATGAAATGCAAGAGTATAAATGCCTTAGTGTTGTCCTAGCAAAACTTTGGCTGTACCCTATACTGTACCCTACACTACCTCTGCATATGTATCTTAATTTTTGCCATTGGACAGTTGGAAAAAATAAAAATTGAGAATAGCAAATGATTTTGAAGTAAACAAAAGAAAGTAGGTTATTTGGACAGATGGGCTCATAACAGTCCAGAACAGGATTAGCAACAGTTGAATCTAGCTAGCATTGAAATAATGTATAATACACACTTTATTGGAGACAAAATCACATTTAAACATTCTTAAACTTTGCTCTACTAAATATTTCTCTACACTGTACAAAAGAATTATCGTTATCAAAGTAGATTTTTACATAAATACTCATACTACACATTTTGAATCAAACCAGTTCTAAAAATATTTCGCATTCTAAAAGAGTGTTTCATGGGAATTTCAGTGCTCCCCAAAATTTCCCATCTTTCTGTTGAAAGTTGGAGAATTATGGGGAAGATATTTTTCTAGTGGGGGGAGGGGTGCTTCCACTGCTGAGGGCATCAATGCAAGCTGTAGGAGTAAGTTTCCACCCACCACCCCTAAAATATAGATATTCAATTAAAATGAAGAAATGATTCCAATGCTTACTTGCTGTTCTCTTTCTAGAAAACACCGACGCTGAAATAGAAACTGCTTCAGGCCTGAGTGAAGAAAAGCCCCTGCCGGCTGCACCTGTTCCTAGCCCAGTAGCCACTGCACCATCTAGGAGAAATCCACCTGGTGGAAAGTCCAGCCTAGTCCTAGGTTAAACTTGACCCTCTTTGCTTCTAACTACTTGGAACTCATGTCTGTCATCTTTTTTTCTTTTTCCTTCCATGCTTTGTGAACTGCACAACTTGAGCCTGACTGTACATCTCAAACTATCATTAAAAGAAGCACTTTATGTACTTCAGTTTTTTAAGGAAGGTTTCTCTCCCCCACCCCCACTTTGTTTTTGTTTCCCTTGGGTCTACTGGAAGTGGTATGTGTAACTCCCCCCTCCCCCCAGTGGTAGACTTAGAACAATGGTATTTGCTCTACAGCCCATGGCTGACTGAAAGATTTCTAAGGTATATAGTACGTGTGTATCATAAACTAGACTGGTTGGTTCTGAGTGTGGTAGGTGGCATTTTTGTCTTGAAACTTGTAGAAACCCCTTAGTTGGCTTAGAATGGTTGAAAGTCAGGGTTGTACAGATGTGGTGGTCTCTTCCCCATCCATCTTGGCCACATAGTGGTTGGTTATCCACAGTATCCTTCAAGAAGTGGCAAGTATCTCCTGTGCTCTTGTGCATTACAAAACAGATACATGGTGCTAGTAACGACCATGCTGCCTTCAACGACTGGAATCTTGATTCAGCCATGAATAAGATGGGGCCAGTGCCAAATACAGTGATGTGAGCCTGCTGTTCTGTTGCCCCAGTATCAGACCCTTTCATTTTTTTAAAAGAGAAGGTGGAACAGGATCTTATAAGTGCGAGTACTGGGTGGGAAAGTCTTAAGGGGCATTCTTGTCCAAATGACTCCAGTGCTTTGCATGATCATGCAGGTGCTTGACCAAGAGATTAAGATTTCATCCTTCTAAATGTGCATTGTAATTTGACAAAGCTGGGCTGTTGCTTAAAAATAAAGGATATAGAAATTTTCAAGTGTCAGCTTTTATTTTCAGATTGCTTATTTGATATGATGTTTTGTTTCATTGTTTGCAAAATTCTTGAACAAGATCCACTAAAAAATAAAATGGAAATGCTCTGCTGGAAACCAGAGATTGTGCAAGATGACTTAATTTTAACACCTGTTTGCTGTATTATAGTTCACTTCCTGCACTAGCATGCATCCTAACTGGTTGATGTGACAATGCAAGCATGCTGGTTTGCAAGCAAATACAGCTTTATTTGACTTTTGGGAGTAATCTGAGATCATGTAGCTCACATGCAATTTACACTGCAGAATTTTTGTTGATCATTCGCACAGTCAAGTCCAGCTCTTCATGACCTCATGAACCACATCACACCAGGCCCTCCTGTCCTCTGTTGTCCTCCAGAGTTTGCTTAATTTTATGTTCATTGCATCGATGACACTGTCTAACCATCTCATCCTTTGCCGTCTTCTTCTTTGACCTTCAATCTTTCCCAGCATCAGGGTCTTCTCCAGTGAGTGCTCCCTTCTCATTTGGTGGCCAAAGTATTTGAGCTTCAGTATCTGGTCTTCCAGGGAACAGTCAGGGTTGATTTCTTTTAGGATTGACTGATTTGATCTTGCAGTCCAAGGGACTCTCAAGTCTTCTCCAGCACCATAATTTGAAAGCATCTATTCTTCAGCGCTCGGCCTTCCTTATGGTCCATCTCTTGCAGCCATACAGTACTACTGGGAACACCATTGCTTTGACCATGTGGACTTTTGTTGGCCGGGTGATGTCTCTACTTTTTATTACGCTGTCTAGGTTTGCCATCACTTTCCTCCCAAGGAGCAGGCATCTTTTAATTTCAAAGCTGCAGTCACCGTCTGCAGTGATCTTGGGTCTCAGGAACATGAAGTCTGTCACTGCTTCCATGACTTCCCCTTCTATTTGCCAAGCCGTGATGGGGCCAGATGCCATGATCTTAGTTTTTTTTTTATGTTGAGTTTCAAGCCAACTTTTGCGCTCTCCTCTTTCATCATTAGGAAGAGGCTCTTTAGGTCCTCTTCACTTTCTGCCATTACAGTGGTATCGTCTGCATATCTGAGGTTGTTGATGTTTTCCCCAGCAATCCTAATTCCGGTTTCTGATTCATCCAGGCCAGCATTTCTCATTATGTACTCTGCATATAAATTAAATAAGCAGGGTGACAGTAATCCTTGTTGTACTCCTTTTTCTATGCTAAACCAATCAGTTGTTCCATATCTGGTTCTAACTGTTGCTTCTTGACCCTTATACAGGTTTCTCAGAAAACATATGAGGTGGTCTGGTACTCCCATCTCTTTAAGGACTTGCCATAGTAGTAGTCAGTGAAGCAGAAGTAGATGTTTTTCTGGTACTCCTTTGCTTTCTGGAGAAAGCAAGGGAGTACACTGCAGAATACTACTAGCTTAGAGATGGGGGCATGGGAGGAAAAGACATCGCTGGTTCCCGGATGTATGCTAGGGGCACAAAACAAAATCACTTGGCTGATAATTTTCCAAAGGACTGGTGGTTATTTAACAGAATGGCACTTCTGCCTGAAACCTGTTGGTATGGTCACAGTCAGAACCTGAGAATGGGATACACTGCAGTGCTCATGTAGTTACAGAGCATGAAACATTAAGTATTGGGTTAACCTGCTTGGGGTCTTCTGAATCATAGTGCTTTTGATCATTTGCCTGTTCACAATAGGAAACCCCCAGTAATTCATGACCACCTATACTATGTCATATGCAACACTTGATTTCACCCTAAGATTTTTTTTTTAGTTTTTTTTTTAACCATGAAAAAAGTCCATACCAAGCCATTGCTTTAGTTAGGTGTACGCTGTGACACATTTGTATTAAACTTCATTCAAATAGGTTATTTAGAAAGACAACTGGAAACTAATGAGGTCCAAATGAAAGAATTGGATTTTAGCTTCTCTGGATAAAGGTTCTTTTTCAGTGCCTCATTAAGATTTTAGCATTAGTATGTTTAAACAGTTGACTGGAAGTCCCTTTAAATTGTTGTGCTATTAAATCTACCCACCTCCATCTTGCAGATTTCCTCAAAATTTAGCTTATGCAGAAATACATGTATGAAACTACATGATCACTTCCCAGTCCTTATAGTGATATCTGGGGAATGTGGGCCTAAGTATCCAGTGGACTTCAGCATAATGTACATCTGATCTTAGGCCCATGTAGAGAACAGCTGCACTACATGTTCAGTAAAGTCTTTCTAATCCTCTGTGTTCAGCTACCTGTCTCCCCACCCTCACTTTTATCACAACTTAATTTCACAAAAGTCCAGTTCTAGCCATAAATGTTCTAGTGAAACAATCAACTAGATGTTATTTTGGCACTAGAATTTACATCACTGTGGTTTCTTTTTCAAGTCCTAAAATGGAAGGAGATAAGAATTCTCCACCTTCCCGTGCAGATAGGTTTTGAAAGAGGCAGAAGGCATACATAACCTGTAGGGAAGACTGGCTTCAGTGTACATGTCAGATCAATAAATAGGTCATGAGTATGCAGCTGCTACTGATTTCCTCTACTGTGGTGACAAAACTCAGCCATTCCTTAGTAATCTATGACGGCTTGCTCAATTACGTGATCAGTAATGGTATAGAGTATTGTTAAATGCTTCCCCGTGGATCCGACTGGAGTCTAGAAGGCAATTTTTTTGCTAGATTCCGATTTGAGTACCTCGTAGGGGGAGTCAAAAGCTTTTGCTGCCGTTGCTCCCAGCAAGCTGACGAAAGGGTGAAGATCCTTGCCGCGGCCCTTCAAATTCTTACCCGCAACTTTTTACCGGGTGCTTTGAGCGGACGACCGAGCTACAGAGCTCTTTCCCTCTTCAGCAGTTTGGCACAATGATTTCTCTGAACGCCACAGGCATCAAAGACCAATCCAGAGGTTTAGGCTCCGCCCACGTGTTTGCTTTGCCGGCCGGGGGGAATGGGTGGCTCCGCTGTTCTTCCGCTCCGGCTGCTGGTGGATATCAGTGGAATCCTGGCTGACGTCGAAGGGGGAGGGGGTTTGCCGGAGGGCTTTCTCGCTTCCTACCCTGGGGGTCCTATTCACATGGCGGAGCGAAGGGACTTTTCAGCTCGGGGGCGTACTGTTCCCTCGGGAGGACCTGGGGGGGGGTGAGGCCGGGGTGCGAGCGAGAGGCGCTCCTTTCCCGGTCTGTACTGCATTTCGGAGGTGGGAAAGGGGATTAGGGGAAAGGTCTGATTGCGAGGAATGGCCCAAAAATATGGGTTAAGCAAGTTATCAGCACGTTTATACGGTTGTACAGCAGGAGCCCAGTAGTATCCCAAAGATTAACAACGCTTATTCCAGAGTCAGAGTTACTACACTTTTAGAATTAAAATAGATGTCCTTGTTATGGGGAAAGCTGTACTGAATTTTTGCATATTAAAAGCTCTAGAAATAGAAAGGTCAGCTAGTATTTTGCCCTCTGAGATTATTCAAAACAGAATAGCCTGCTTTGTATGTACTTCAGGCATTTCAATGCTAGTTTTATAATCTGCATTGCAATTTTGAAGTTCTTTACTAAATGCTTAAAATAACACCTACAATGCAGTTTTAAGTGAGCAAAATTGGGGGTGGTGGGGGAGGATATAATCAAATCAATGCCCAGTACAATTTGCATTAAACATTTGTTTCTATAAGCAAGGTTACTCAAATTCCATTAGTGGAAAGTCTTGATTATTACCAGTGATTCACTCTGGTAACTGCAGGTTGGTTATGGCCAATTTGTAGTTGGGCAGTTCAAGACCCTAGTGCCCTGTGACGGATTGAGCTCCCTTCTCTGGCCCCAGCTCCTGCCAACCTAGCAGTTCGAAAGCAAGAAATTGCATGTAGATAAATAGGTGGGAAGGTAACAGCGGTCCATGCACCTCAGCGTTTAGTCATGCCAGCCAGATGACCACAGAAACATCTTCAGACAACGCTGGCTCTTCGGCTTGGAAACGGAGATAAGCACCCTCCCCTAGAGTTGGGTCTGACTAGCTTTCGAGCAAGGGAAACCTTTACCGTCAATTTAGGTATGCAGAAAATAATTACCTGCCAAGTCTTGACTTTGATCAATTCTAACTAGCCCTTCTTGGCAACTACCCCCACCCCCCAAATATGTAAGGCTGTTTCAATGTGTCTGATGAATTGTGCATGAGCACAAAAGCTTATACCCAGAATTAAACTTTGTTGGTCTAAACTATACTTATTAAAATGTTAAGCAATAGAGCCAAAAAACCAAGAAATTTTCAAAGGCAATAGGAATTATCGCAAATCTATGCACATCACAAATGAACTGTATTTCTTTATACAATCGCACTTCATCATAAAAATGTGACAATTTACTGTTACCACTTTTTTGGGGGGAGAGGAATTTGAAGACCTTTTTTCAAGCTCATTTTTCCCAGAGGAGGAAGAGAAAATAGGTTGGATTGTTTGAAGCATAAGAGTGCCCACAGATCTTTTCCACTTTCCCCTTTTCCCAGGAATTTCCTGGGACTTACGTGAACAAAAAGCCACTAAGCCTGAGGAACTGGGCAAAACCACCCTCATATTCCCCTTTGAGCAGTGGTGTTGGCACAAGACTGGAGTGGGAATTATTCTGCTCAGCTGTAAGGCTTGCTTGCCTTTTTGTCAAGATGGGTCCCACAGCCTTCAGCATCAGCTTTGTTGAGGCCTTGAGGGGGAGGGCCACACATTGAAGGGGGAGGTAGCAAAAATCTATGCCCACGACCACCTCCTGCATACATTTCATACAATTCATAGGATCCACACCTGTGTACAAGTGAAGAATTTCACTAAAAATATTCTGTAGGAAGTCACCAATAATTCTACAGGGAGTCAGATTATATGATTTGCAAAAGCAATAGTCTGTTTGTCAGTGCAAGTTTACAAAATGCATTTCGGATGAGCTCTGTCACAAACTTTAGTTTGCTACTGCTGATTAAATATCATGCTCAATCTGGTAGCCAGTAGTAAAAAGGCTATTGGAATTTAAACATTTCTTTTACTTTATTGGTATTCTCTCCTCGCCTGATAGTATAGCTGTATTGAAAAGCACCTGGGTCCCAGATTTGTGGAAGAATTAATTCTGACCAGAGGTAAGACAGTTGTGGTGGCTGATCTGCTGTTTGATGACAAGGATGTGGTCATAAGTATGCAAATCTGCAAGGTGTAGCTTTGCCATTGCTTGGATGATAAAATGGCTGACCTTGCAATGTTCTGGTTCTTCTCAGGATGGAGCCTAATCCAAGCTGGGAACACATCTTGTTCTTGTCATAATAAGCATCTAAAGATGTAGCCTCCACAAAGGCAACTAGAGTCTTGGACCAGCAATTGGAGAACAATACTGGAGAGCCAATGCTCCAAATTATGTCTAAAAGTGTGGGGCGCACACTTCAACAGGCAGTGCAAGTGACCTGGCATGCCAGCTGATGAGTAAGTTCCACTGGACAGAAGCTTAGCTCACCCAGTCAAATGATCCCCCCCGCCCCCACAATAGAGTAGTATTTCATCCGACCCCTAATGCTTGACTTATTAAGAATTATTAAAATACTAAATCCTGATGCTGGATCTTTATCATCTGTACGGAAACCACCAAACTGTCAAAACAGATTCAAAAAACCGGCCCACCAAAAATATCAACTTGTCCACTGCCACCAGACAGGCAACAGCTTTTTGCTGTACCAAGTGATGTAGCAAAATGTTGCCCGATTGCCCACCTGCTCTCTTGAGGTCACAACATAGAGCATCTCCTGCTCACTTGCCTCATGTGCCCTCTCTGGTTGGCAGGCAGGTGATCTGAACAGATGGCAACACCACCTCTTCTCAGCTATGAGTGACTAAGTGTTGCCATGGAGCCAACACTGTGCTCACCTGCTTTCCTCCTCACTCCATCCCCATCTCTCTCCCATCCAGTTTCACTTTTTCTTCCTTCCTGTCTTGTGGTGGAGGGGCCAATTCAGTTATGGTCAGTACTTTCCAGTGATGAAACCAGACATGCCCCATGGCATCAGGGGGAACAGCCATAAAGAAGGGGAGGGGGGAATCTGGTTTGGGGAATGTGAAACTATGAATGTGGCCCCTGGGTGTCTGTTGGGTGGGGAGTATGGCCTTTGAAACTCAAATGGGAAAACACTTCTGCTGTAAAAGCTCTCAGTGCCTGGTACCCACAGGGCCAGGAGAATATGATAAAGGCCTCAGCAGAAAAAGAATGTCTCTTATAGTACAACAATCTGCCACCTCCTGCTTTACTGTCTCATGTAATTAAAAAACCCTAACTTATGTTAAAAGAACCAGTCTTTTCCACACTTTCCCTCAAGTGTCAGGCCAGTATAATAGCTATTAAGGCCTCTGACAGCTTATTATACCTTTAAGGGGCATTTGAATTAAGTGAAAAACATAGCTGGAAAGTCTGTGAATTTTGTAAGAGCCCCTAAAATGGCACAGAATTAGGGCTGGGATACTTACTACCTAACATTTATTTGCAAGGCCAGAATTTCTGGACTGATTTCTTCCAGTACACTGGCAGAAGGGTGAGCCACTTCTCAATGAAAAAAAGCCTTGTTAGTGCACTAATTCTTTGGCAGGGGAGTCCTTAAAGCTGTGTGTGTGTGGTCAGGTTCCTGGCCTCCTCTACTTGAAAAGGACTGCAGTAGTCATCAAGGAAGATAGTTGCCAGGTTGGATAGCCTCCTGTTGGCTGAGAGAGAGAAATGCAGCATGCATTCCACTACAGAAAGAGGCAGTGATCTGCAGGCAGGCAAGACTGGGGTACGGTCAGGTACATTAGACTAGTGACTGCAGACATCACGGTCTCCTCATTACAGCATGATAGGCAGTTGATTACAGCTGCTACCCCATCAGCCTCCAAGATGTAGTCTTTGTTCATTTTGTCCAAGCATAGGTTACAAAGGCCACCTAAAGTATAATAGAATTAAAGCCTGTTAATGAACTCGTTCTGCCTCTTTTTAACTGTTTTTCTGTCATGTTTCAAGGCAAGCTGTTCAGTTCTTTCTGTATGCAGTTTCAGTGTGCTTGCAACATGCACATTTTAATTACAGACAGAAGTGTCCGTTAAACTCCTGTCCTCTCTTTATATGCCTCTTTGTCACACTTTTATCCAGCCCTTCCTACAAGGGATTAAGCTGATTCATCCAAAATGTGAAGGAACACAGCCCCCACCCATTTTAGCCACATAACCACCTGTGAGATAGGCTATGCTGAGGCCCTCGTCCTTGTCTGACACTAACCACAATGCTGCATTAGGTATCTTACTCACAAGCATTACTGCTTCCTGTTTCAGGAATCCTTACTGAAATTCTAAGCGTGCTAAGAAGGAAATAATTCTCACTGAACCCAAAGTAAACATCAATAAGAACAAGCTGTTATGTGTTAACCTTGACCATAAAGAGCATTCCTCTAAAGGTGCATGCAAGGAAGCCTCCCACTTTGGAGGGTCCTACAGGGGGATGCTAGAGTAGGCACTCATTTTGAGTGAATACAGCTGAATACTTGGTCAAGTGGTAACTTACAATGGAATGTATATAATCATTTCTTGAACTGGTCATCTGTATGATTCTGCAAAGTGGCAAGGAAAGCCTGCAGAAGTCTGGGAAATCGAGTGGTATGATTCTGCTCACTACCTGAAAGAACCATGCAGAAGACAACTTGATCATATGATCTACATATACATCATACTAAGTTATCACTTGGTAAATGATTGTCTGTGTTCACTCTATTGGACAGATTTCACAGAAATCATGAAATCCATGCAAAATCTGGAGAGAATTGGAAGTATCATTTTATATACTAAAATCTTCTGAATCAGACAATTCAAATTCTGCAACCAGTATAAATTGTACTAATTACAGGAATCTGTATACCACTTGGACTGTGGTGGCTCAGCAGTTAAGATGCTGAGCTGCAGACCGGAAGGTCTGTAGTTCAGCACTTCAAAACCCTAGTGCCGCATAACGGAGTGAGCTCTCTTCTCTGGCCCCAGCTCCTGCCAAACTAGCAGTTCAAAAGCAAGAAATCACAAGTAGGTACTGCTTCGGTGGGAAGGTAATAGCCTTCTGTGCACCTCAGTGTTTAGTCATGCCGGCCACATGACCATGGAAATGTCTTTGGACAGCGCTGGCTCTTTGGCTTGGAAATGGAGATAAGCACTGCCCCCTAGAGTCATATTCAACTAGCTTTCGAGCAAGGGAAACTTTTGTATACCACTTGCAAAATGTGGGGCATAATGGAAACTGGGCAATATGATAAAGGGAACACCAAGCAAGGAGCCATCTAAGGTGTCATGGGCTGGGAACTCAGTGTGTGTCTGTCCTGCAAAACTGACTGTCTCCAAATGTTGCAATTTCAGTTTGTTTTTAACTATTTTGACACTGTACCATGCATTCTACAATTTCAGTTAAACATGCAGTTTCATTTGCTTTTCTCTTTGAAAATATGTATACCAGCATCACAGTACATTGCAAAGAAAACAAATACTTGTTAACATTATCCTGCATGAATCTTTCATACTGATCAAACTTTTTTTTGCTTTTTTATTTTTTATTCTTGGTGAGTTTTGTGTGTAAGTGTGCATGCTTGCAAGCCTGGAAGTCATGGTGGCTTCTGGCGACCCCTAGTGTGGCTAGGATGTTTCAGAGAGGTGGCATGATATTACCTGCCTCTATGTTCCAGCCCTGGTATTCCTTGGAGGTCGCCCTTCCAAGTACTTGCCAGGATCAGCCCTGCTTAGCTTTTGAGATCTGATGAGATTGGGCCTGTCTGGGCTATCCAGGTCAGGGCATACTGACCAAACTTTGAGACATTGTCTTGTCTATGAACTGATGTGGCTGTCTACTTCCAAGTACAGGGGCTGGTATCCTGGGAAAAGCTGTATATATATTGATTTAAATTAAAGATTTACCAAGCACAAATTCCACAAGGGTGTCATTATCTTCTGTCAGCATATCCAGAAACAGGTCCAAAACCCTGAACTGCCAGAGATAGTCATAGTTCTTGGGAACATAAGCAAAGTTAGCTAGATTAGCCAGCACTTGCTCCTTGGCTTCTGAGATATAATAAAAACTGCCTTTGAGATGAAAAAAGATGCAACTGAACTCGGCAAGGCATCTACAAACACAGAGAAGTAGCTAACAGCCAAGAAAATATGCTCACCAGAACTATCCGTTACTTGGAATTCAGTAACTAGGGCTTGCAGGTATTCAAGCTGCCACTAGTCCTAGCAGATCCTGCTGTTTTTGGGACATGATGCTGGAGAAAAAGGCAGTGCTCATAAGGTATAGCAATACAGGATCGCTGAAAAAGTTCTAATAACTGTAAGATTTCCGCTTCATTTTCTTTCCCTGGTGTTCAACAAAATTATATACAGCCATATTATTACACAGCTAAGATCATATTAACACATGACTTCAGTTTGTGCTGTGAATGGATAAAAGCAGAGGCTCTGGGCTATCCCTTAAACAGCTGAAATTGTGTTATAAAATTGGCTAGTCAATACAGCAATAGCCACCAGCAGTTCAGTCTTTATTCTTGGGATGGGGAATACTAACCAATTATGTTGTGCTTTTGTTCATGACCTCAAAGTCATTTGCCTCTGCAAATCTGGAAGACACCACCAGCTGAAGAGAAATTCTTCTGATGTTTGTCCAAACAAATCCTCTCTTCACCAAGAAACAAACAGAATAAACCTGACTTTTAGCAGTGAAATCTCTATATTTACCATTCCACCCTAAATACCTTGCTCCACAACTAATCAATTCATCCCAGCAGTCTTGAAAATCTATAATGCAAAAATTCTCCCCCAGCTGTTATGGAATTCCCTTGTGGATTAAAGCCTTTAACTCTTGCATGGAGGATGTCCAATCATCCTTCTTTCAGCAGATTTTGGGAGTTCCCTATTAATCTACATGTATGGAGCTGGGTCTTCACCTTTTGGAAACTTAAGGCTTGGATTATGGCTTTCAAATACTGGTTAAAAATTCATTTTAGATCTGAACCTGGAAGCTTATTATCCTACTTAATGAAAGATCAGCATAGCACTGTTTGGTTCTCTATATTAATTCACAAACTTCAAAAGCTTGGTATTGCAGTAATTTCTGTTCTTTTATGTGATGAATCATATATTTTAAGAACAATCCGACTAAGGCTTATGGATCATGAATTTCCAAAAGTGTTCCCTTCACACACACACACCCCAATCTGTTCCACAGCTAATTTAGGTAAATATCAAAGACATGGAATGATGCCTCACTACTTTTCTGTTTTGGATTCTTCATTCCAGCTCCGAGCCTTTACTCTGGCCCATTTAAATGCTTTTCCATCGGTAATCCTTTTTTGGTAGATTTAAGCAAATACCTTCTCAAAATAGGTTTTGTCCATGTGAATTAGGTACTCTCGACTCATCACATATTATTTTACAGTGTCCCCTCTTTGCTTTACAACATAAACATTCTTGTCTAAATACCTCCAGCATAGTGTCTTTGCTAAGGGAAATACTTTATTTTTTAAAAGATGTCAACCCTCAAATCACTATATGTGTTGCCAAATTTTTAGTAGAAGCTTATAAAATTAAGTCCAAACATATCACTGTATTTTAATTGTCAGACATCTAATTTTTTTTCTATTTGTTTCTGATGTTCTACTGATTTAAATACATATTTGATCTGTATTATCGGTCACTATCTTAATCAACTGTTTTATGTCTGTGTTATCATCTAGTAGACTTTTGTATTTATTCTTGACTAGGAATAAGACCCGTTGTGGAAATAAATACAACGAGCTCTAGAAAGAGGCTCTGGGCAGGTGCCCTGGTCCTAGGCACTCATTGTCAATTTGCTGGGGCGACCTCAGCAGGGTATAATGAAACAGAGTCCACCATTTTCTCCAGAGGAACTGATCCCTGCTACCTGAAGAACAGTTGTAATTCTGAGTGATCTCCAGCCCTCAACTGGAGATTGGTAACAATGGTTCCCCATGAGGGAATGGCTGGTTTGGAGGGTGGAGTCTTTGGCATTGTACCTGTCTGAGGTCCCACCCCTCCTCAAATCCCACCCTCTCCAAGTTCCACTCCTCAAATCTCCAGGAATTTTCCAACCTGGAGTTGGCAACCCTATCTCCTTCCCAGCCAACCATCAACCTACCTTGATCTGCCCCTCTGACTTCAGCTTTCCATCTCCTCCCCCCTCCCCCCTGGAGAGCAGTTGTAATTCTGAGTGATCTCCAGCCCCCATCTGGAGATTGGCAACAATGGCTCCCTGGGAGGGACTAGCTGGTCCGGAGGGTGGAGTCTATGGCATTGAACCTGTCTGTGGTCCCACCCCTCCTGAAACACCACTGTCTCCAGGCTCCATCCCTCAAATCTCTAAGAATTTCCCACCTATCTCCTTCCCAGCCAATCATTAACCTACCTTTATTTTCTCCTCCATCTTCAGCTTTCTACCCCACCCCCCACCTGCAGCCTCTACTGTGCTCTGAAGCCCTGACTGCTACGTCACATTGGCTGTCACACAGGGGCCATCTCAGCAAGATATAAGGACACAGAGTCCACGATTTTCTACAGGGGAACTGATCTCTGCCATCTGGAAAGCAGTTGTAATTCTGAGTGATCTTCAGCCCTCACCTGGAGATTGGCAACAATGGTTTCCCCCAACAGGCACTAAGGGGAAATGTATTTTACCTCAGAACAGCAACAGCAAACTTTAGAATGTTAGCGGCAAAGGCCAGTGAGGCCACATATGCAAACAACCTCTGTGTTCCGAGGCAAAGGCCAGTCAGGCCACATATGCAAATAACGTCTGTGTTCTGACTGGCTGTGGGGGAGGGGGCACAGCAAACTGTTTAGAATGTTGGAGGCAGGACTCAGGCAAAGCAGCCAGTGGATAGGGAGACCCTCTGAATGACAGATCAGGGAGCGAACTGATTTCAGAGCATGTTGGAATGTTCAGGGGAGTCCATGACCAAAACAGAATTATATATACCGGAGGATTGTAGTTTACCAGCATTTTTATGCCAAAAAAGGTCAAAAAGGTAAAGGTAACTAACTGCTTATTAATACCCATCACTGATTTAAAGCTTAATTTTTCAGTGCACGTTTTTGGCAAACCATTCAGGAAGTCACTTGACATTCATTTCTACTTTCCCCAGTAGCCTGTTTGAACCTTAACTGAATGGGGATTTGGATGATATTAGGTACCAAAATTCCATCCATGCTGTACCTTATAGAAGTTCTACTTTTCCCAGCAGTGAACTTTTGTGATTAACAGTACCATGTTGAGCATAGTTTCAGCAAGGGGCCATGGAAGAACAGGTAGATTCAAGTCCAGTAGCACCTTAGAGACCAACAAGATTTTCATGATGTTACTGAAATCAATGGTCTTAGAAGGGTGTAACTCTGCTTAGAGTTGCACTGTGAATATACTGCTGTGGCAGAATAGTCCTTTTCCTGGGGGCAGAGCTTTAAAAGCATCATTTGTCCAATCCAGGCCACGCAGTACACAAATGATGACTTAAGAGGCTACAGCTCCCCTCCTCCTTCAAGGCCACAGTGGAAAACACATTTTATGATGGAGAGGGTTCCAGGGTCTGGCATGGCTCCTAAGTTTTTAGCAATCACATGACATTCACAAACAAATTCAGCATGTAAAGCTTGTCCTGATGCATAAATGCAGCATCCAGAATTTTATGAGTCTTATGCTCTTAAGGGCATAAGAAAAACATAAAGATTGCCTGTTGGATCAGACCATGGTCCCTGTAATCCAAAATTCTGTTTCCAACAGCAGCCTGATTTTGGGTACCCAAAAGCAAGCATAAAAACAATGCCCTTCCACTGCTGTTTATCCTTGCATTTTATGGTACTGCCTCTGAACATGGAGGTTCTATTTAGCCCTTCACAGAGTTATCCTTTGATTTTTTCAAATCCTTTAAAATGCAATCTAAACTACTAGTGACCATCATCACACAATCCTGACCTAACCATAATCAATCTCAGCGGGTACTTTTCTGAGTTCTGATGTAATGAGAAACATAATTTTGTTGTTATTGTTTCTCTTTATTCATTAGCAGCCCTGTCAAATTAAAGGTTAGCAACAAAACTAAACGATTTAATTGATAAGAAATGGGGGGGTCCCTATTACAAATTCCTCTGGGATAGCTGGCTTAGTTTGTTGCAAAATCAAAGCACAATTCCTCAAAGACTAGCAGGGGGACTACGAAAAATTATAAAAATATGAAAATCGTTAAGGGACCACAAAACTGTTCTCTGGAACGAACAAACTAACGCCCGCTGCTTTTTGTTTTACTTGCAAATAAATGTTACCTGCTATTCTGGCGTCACCTTACATCCCTTTCTACTCCAGCTGCTCCCACTCTCATAGGTCCAACCTCTCTGCTGTGCAAACCGTCCTTCAAGAATTAGATCGGAAGTTTAAAAAATCATCAGCAACGACAGCTCCGTCCTACAGGTCGAAAGTGGCGTATAAGAATAGCTGTAATGCTAAGTACCATAGAGATAGGAAAAACGATTCGCAGTCCTGATCGCCACTTCCGGTCTCAAATCGAACTGGCGCTTCTCTCTAGCTTCCAATGCGAAGTAGACGAGGCTTTCAGTCATAGAAATGACAAGGATAGAATGTCGCCACTCTGCCTCCAGAGAGGTCCACAGCCTGTGGCCAGTTTCCATTTTTACCGGAAATTCAGGCTGTGTGTTACGTATTTTTCATACGGAAGCTCCCCTCGGGCGTGGGGTGGTTGCGAAGTGGTGTTCTAAGCTTGCTTGCAGTCATGGCGGTGAAGAAGCGGCTGACTAAGCCATTCTTGTTTGGGAGCCTGTTATGTGCTTTGGCCATCGCCCTCATGTACAGGTGCGGTACCAAAGGGGTGGGGCGGCTGGCTTAGCGGGAGGAGTCGGAGGAAGGAACGGCAATACAGAAATGGGGTTGCTGTTGAGGTTGGAGGGTGTGTGTCTCTGTTAACTCTTGATTAAATTGCTTTCTTGATATTATTTAAATACAGCTGCTGTGAGCATAATGTGCTGGCGGCTAATAAATATTTTAAATGGTGCCTTCCGGGCGCCCTGGTTGTAAAATAAATATTTGAAAGTATCCTTCATTACTCTTGCAAGAGCCCTCAGGCCTCAAAGCATACACTAATAACCTCTAATCGCTGGAGGTATTTTGTCACCCCAAGCAACGTACACTTATTCCCTTATGGACCCTTATGGTCCTGTTTGGGTCCACTTGGAGAGCCTGGTTTGGACTTGTCTGACAGCAGGATTCCGGAGGGGATGCTGATCAGTTTCCTTCTAATAGCCGGGAGTCAGCCAAATCCTCACTGTGCTGCCCCAAGCCGTTCCTTGGGTGGCTAGGCTGGAGAACCAGCTTGGCAAGATTCTCATCCCACACAGCTCTTCAGGGAAACTTCTGTAAACTCTCACTTGTTTAACCAAATACCCCAAGTTGTTGTTCAGTCGCACAGTCGAGTCCGACTCTTCGCAACCCCATGGACCAGATTACGCCAGGCCCTCCTGTCTTCCGCTGTCCGCTGAAGTTTGCTCAATTTCATGTTCGTTGCATCAATGACACTGTCTAACCAATCTCATCCTTTGCCGTCCCCTTCTTCTTTGACCTTCAATCTTTCCCAGCATCAGGGTCTTCTCCAGTGAATGCTCCCTTCTCATTTGGTGGCCAAAGTATTTGAGCTTCAGCTTCAGGATCTGGCCTTCCAAGGAACAATCAGGGTTGATTTCTTTTAGGATTGACTGATTTGATCTCCTTGCAGTCCAAGGGACTCTCAAGAGTCTT
This sequence comes from Gekko gecko, assembly GCA_029375565.1. Lineage (NCBI taxonomy): Eukaryota > Metazoa > Chordata > Lepidosauria > Squamata > Gekkonidae > Gekko > Gekko gecko. Next base: position 223,628,971 of record JAPDNY010000002.1, read on the forward strand.
CTCCAGCACCATAGTTCAAAAGAATCTATCCTTCGGCGCTCGGCCTTCCTTATAGTCCAACTCTCGCAGCCATACATTACTACGGGGAATACCATTGCTTTGACCATGCGGACTTTTGTTGGCAAGGTGATGTCTCTGCTTTTTATCATACTGTTTAGGTTTGCCATCGCTTTCCTCCCAAGGAGCAGGTGTCTTTTAATTTCATGGCTGCAGTCACCATCTGCAGTGATCTGGGATCCCAGGAACGTGAAGTCTGTCACTACTTCTACGACTTCCCCTTCTATTTGCCAAGGAGTGATGGGCCCAGATGCCATGATCTTAGTTTTTTTGATGTTGAGCTTCAAGTCCACTTTTGCGCTCTCCTCTTTCACTCTGAGCAAGAGGCTCTTTAGGTCCTCTTCACTTTCTGCCATCAGAGTGGTATCGTCTGCATATCTGAGGTTATTGATCTTTTCCCCAGCAATCTTAACTCCAGCTTGTGATTCATCCAGGCCAGCATTTCGCATGATGTACTCTGCATATAAATTCAATAAGCAAGGTGACAATATACATCCTTGTTGTACTCCTTTTCCTATGCTAAACCAATCAGTTGTTCCATATCCGGTTCTAACTGTTGCTTCTTGACCCTTATACAGGTTTCTCAGGAGACATGTGAGGTGGTCCGGTACTCCCATCTCTTTAAGAACCTGCCATAATTTATTGTGATCCACACAATCAAAGGCTTTAGGTACCCCAAAGTACCTAAAGGTACCCCAAGTACCAGTGTTATTCGAACTGAAATTGACACTGAACTGAGCTGTATAGTTGCATGCTATACATATGAAATGCTAATCTGATATACATGATGTATGTGGACAGAGGGACCAGGACCAAAAGTTAATGGAAGTTCAGAATCATTCATTGCAAAGGCTTATCCTTTATAGGTTTTCCAGTTGATGGGAATGTATATACTGCTCTATACTGATGAGGGTGAGGGGAGGCTCAGGGACACCTGCCTTATAAGATAGAAAAGCTTGCTGAACTCTCCGTGTGCCTGTGTTTACCGTAGACAATGATTTTTCCCTGAGGTAGAGGAGCTTCGTGCCCAGGAGTATCAGCGCTATGATGAGAAGCGCAAAGAAGTGCTGCAGAGGCGCCAGCAACAACTGGCTGAGATAGCATGGAAGAGAAGTTCCTCTTAGAGGACCTTTACTGCTGACAGGAACAGAAAACCGACTGCCCCGCTGACTGAATGGACCAGGTGGATCTTCTTACTCACCTACAACATTTGAGCTCATGATGGTCAATCAGAGATCAGATTTGCACATGGGTGCAATTAGATGATGTTGCCTGATTTTGGTGGGAAAATGCTACATATTCATGACTTGGATCCTCCCTCTGCACTCTTCTTTATTTGATTTTACCGGTAAAACATTTAGGATCATGGTATAATGGTATTTTATCTTGCTCCCACCATTTGTTTGCAGTTTAAGTTAAAAAGTAGTGAATCTGGATTATGCCTCTGAATATTAGTCATGGGGAGAGGAGCAGTGAGGGTGCATACAATTTAAAGTACCAAAGATATACATGGAGCTTTTATGATCCAGTAACCTTGTTAAAGCCAAGCGGTTACGGGCTTTAGACAGTTTTTGGTTGGAAGACCTCTTGGAAATCCTGTGTAAATCATCCTGAGTTCTATGATAGGTGGGATATAAATAGAATTATTATTAATACTAATTACTCATTAAGGAGAAACATGATATCAAAGTATGGGGAAAATTGTTAAAATTGGGGGTGAATTGTTAAAATAAATTGATTCTGAGTATCTGACTAACAGGCTCTTTATTTTGGAGTGACTGGTTTCATTTGCAATACTGTACAGTTATATGTCTTTAAGGAGTAATAAAATATTTTAAATTTGACCACACTTCTCCAGTAATCTAAAAACTTAATGTTTTAGTCTGTCATAATCCTGTGATTAAACATGTCTTCTGCAACAGCGCACCACCTATGATGACTTTGAAAAGGATAGTTACATTGGAAGAAGGCAATGGCAATGGCAGCAAGGACTGACTTCTTATTGGCCGGTTTTCCCAGGTTTACCCATTTTTATTTTGTGTAATAGAACTAGTTATTAGTTGCTGTAGATTTTCTGGGTTGTGTGGCCGTGGTCTTGGCATTGTAGGACCTGACATTTCACCAGTCCTACAATGCCAGACCATGGCCACATAACCCAGAAAATCTACAGCAATTAATGAACTCCGGCCGTGAAAGCTTTCAACAACATATTAAAACTAGTTATGTTTGAGTTACCCTGTTTACAACTTTTGATTAAAATTTTATTTTCCTGCCTTAGAGACCCTGAAGAATCCTCTTCTGTTTCAGGGCTTGACAATCAAGCAGGAATTTCTTTTTATACTGTAACAAATATATACGGCTGACTTGGAGCCACGCTTCCTAAACTCCTACCCACTCACGCCTCTGTTATAACTGCAATACAGTGATGTATTACAAAGGAAACAAAATGATAAGGTTGTGAGGTATTTGTGAGCTACTTCGCAGATAGTCTTGTTACTCTGCCATGACCTCTCTGCCACAGCTGAAACAGTACATGAACTGGAAACCCCTTGGCCATCTTCCGGTCCAGTTTTGAACAGTTTCAGCCAACTCTCTCAGGGAGAGGTTGACAAGACCCTGGCAGCTCTGAAGCCCACCATCTGCCTCCTTGATCTGTGTCCATATTGGCTTGTTAAAGCCCATGGAGATGGAATTCAGGCTCTGTTGCAGGATTCTGGGATCCAGGACTTTTCCTGGGACCCCCCCAGCTCCCCTGAGTTCTTTCATTGGTTGGGTGGAGACTGGCAGTGGGAGACTAGAATGGGAGACTGCTGTATTACAAGCTATTACAACACTCAAGGCTTAACAGAAATACTGGGTTCTTATTTCACTACACATGCTAAGTCACTCAGTTCCTGCATCTGTCCATTAACTCTTTTATTATATGTATCTAATGTGCTGCTATTCACAGGTTTTACCCACTGCTTTAGTCCAGTCTTAGCTATATTTATGCTCAGTTAGTTCTACATGTTTCAATGTATCTGAAGAAATGTGCATGCACATGAAAGCTTATATCTAGAATTAAACTTTGTTGGTGTTAAAAGGATTCAAACTTTGTTGCTTCAGACCAACATGGCTACCCACCTGAATCTGTGTTTCCTACTTTTAGGGGGTGGGGGAAAACAGTAAGGGAGATGTGCACTCAGAGCTTGAAATGTGGTGGTGACTGGTAGTGAGGTAGGATAAGGTGTTAGTGGTACTTTACGAGGTGAGATTAGGGAACTGCAGGTCAATTTGAAACAGGAAAACCCTAGATATAACTAACCTACTATTCTTAATTTAAAATGAGATAATGTATCAAACAATACCCACCAATTTATCCCAAAGCCCATTTTGCCAACTAAGATACTGATGCAGCCATTGCTAATTTGATCAACATATGCAGGAGAAGTAGAGAAATCATCAACTGTGAGGGTTTTTGTGTGTGTGTGTGGGTTTCAGCAAAGCCATAATTTTTCTAGCAAAAGAGGGCAGGGATATTTAATTATAATGGGGTTGGATTTAGAGTAGATTTTCTGCTAATGGTGGGAGTTAGGATAATTTCCCCTAAGTCCAAATGGACTCTCATGCTGCTCCTGAGGAGTTGCCTGCCTCTGGGAACAGCATTTTGGGGAGATTAGTGGGAAGCAAGGGTAAGGCACAAATGAACATAAGAGCCATGCTGGATGAGACCAAAGGTCCATCTAGTCCACTATTTTGTTCACACAGTGACCAACCAGCTACCTCTAGGAAGCCCACAAACAAGAAGAATGGAACGGCATTATCCTGCCTGTGCCCCCTAGCAACTGATACTGGAGGGAGTCGATATCCATCATGATTAATAGCCACTGATAGCCCAGTCCTCCATGAATTTATTCACTCCCCCTTTAAAGCCTTCCAAGTTCTGACTATGACCACCTCCAATGGCAGCAAGTTCCTTTTGTCTGTCCTGAATCTCCCACCCTTCAGCTGGATGACCCTGGGTTCTAGTATTATGGAAGGGGGGGGGGACTTCTCCTTGTCCACTCTCTCCATGCCATGCATAATTTTATGAACATCTATCATGTTACCCCTTTCCTGCTTTTCTTCTAGGTTAAATATCCTTAAGTGCAGCCCCCTGATCATTTTGGTTGCTCTCTTCAGCACCTTTTCAAGCTCTACAATATCCTTTTTCAGGTGCACTGACCAGAACTGAACACAAGTGTGGTCTCACTACAGATTTGTGTAAGGGCAGTAGAACAGAGGAAGGTTTTTTCCTCTATTCCTGTTCTAATAATGGCCAGCATGGAATTTCCCTTTTTTTTCACAGTAGCCACACACTGGGTTAACATTTTCACTGAGTTGTCTACTACCTCCCCCAGGTCTGTCACTGCCAGCTCTGATTCCATCAGGGTATATGTGAAGTTGGGATTATTTGCCCAAATATGCATCACTTTACGCTTTCTCACATTGAATCTCATTTGCCATTTTAATGTCCACTTGCCCAGTTTGGAGCAATCCTTTTGGAGAGCTTCACAATCTGTTTTTATCTTAACCATCCTAAATAATTAGGTGTCATATACAAACTTGGCTAGTCACTACTTACTCCAAGGTTATTTAGAAACAAGTTGAAAAGTACCCAACCCAATATAGATCCTTGAGGGATCCTGCTGCTCATATCCCTCCACTGTGAGAATGGACCATTTATTCCATGTTTTTTAGCCAATTTCCAAGTCCTCTTATCCCATGACTCTGACGTTTGCTCAGAAGTCTTTGGTGAGGGACTTTGTCAAAAACCTCCTGGAAATCCAAGTAATGTCTAGTGGCACTTTCAAAGTGTCACTTTTAAAGAACTCTAAAAGATTAGTGAGATAAAACTTTGCAGAAGCTACATTGGTTTTTATTCAGGAAGGCTTGTCTTTGGTATAGTGGTTAAGTTCACAGACGCTAATCTGGGAGAACTGGGTTTGATTCTCCACTCCTCCACTTGCACCTGGCTGGATGACCTTGGGCAAGCCATAGTTCTGGCACAGCTGTTCTTGAAAAAGAGCAGCTTCTGTCCGAGCTCTCTCAGCACCACTTACCTTACAAGGTATCTGTTGTGGGGAGGGGAAGGGAAAGGAGTTTGTAAGCCGCTCTGAGACTCCTTTGGGTAATGAAGGGCGGGGTATAAATCCAATATCTTCTCTTCTTCTATATGCTTGACAGTTTTATATTTAATAATGTTTTCCATCACTTTATCTGGGACAGACCTGAAGCTAACTGGCCCATAATTTCCCAGAACCCTCTCTTCCACTGGCAGAAGTGCTTTGCCTGAATACAAAAATTAGCTAGGATCCAATCCAATGTAAAACCTTATTAATGGAGAAATACTTCCTTTAAATCCACTGGGGAAAGTTACGGAGAAATAAGATCTAAAACACAGAACTAAATGTACATTAGGGATCCCAGACAACAATAACAAAACCTCCCCAACAACAGATGCTTTACTACTTAGGGGTTTTTTTTAATTGTTTATTTAGAAAAGGCAGAAAAGTGCTAAGGTCCCTTCTCAAATGTTTTGTTCTGAGAGGAAGAACATTCCCTTAACCAGAAACCAAAAGCACTAAACCTTGTGTGCATTACCATTCAAAGATCTTGCGTTAGTTCAATTTAGTGCTGTCAGGTTTTTAAAAGTGCATTTGACTTAAGTATCATAAAAAGACAACTACATATATATTTTGCAGCAATATTGTTTGGGAACAAACAGTAACAAACTGGCAGTGGCCACAGCCTTGAAACCAGTCCCTTACAAACAGTTTTGGGGTAGCAGCCTATATCAATTTCATGTTTCTGGTCTACTGTTAAACTTTTACAAAGACTTGTTCCTTGTTCCTTCCAGTTCCATGAACAGCCTTGCAGCACGCTAATTAATGGCTATGAAATTGATAGAAATTTTGAATCTCATTAATGCTGTGAATCTGTCCTTGAGATCCATTGTGCTGAAGATCCTGGAGTGAAGAATTCCAGTTTAGAGCCTGAGTTTTAGTAGAGCGGAAGACAAAGGAGAACAAGTGCATCCATCTGCCTTGCTGTGTGTTGAGGAAGTACAGTGCATCTAGAGTTGCTTATTGAAAGCTACTGAGCCAAATGGGATAGGATGGCTTAAACAAAATCTCTGTAGATGCACAGTACTAAAGAAGTGCAAGTTTGCTACTGAAGTAGGAGTGAAATGAAGAGGGTCCTAATGTACTCCATAGCTAGCATTCCAAAAGAGTCCAGTGGCACCTTTAAGACCTGTGAGGGCAGATCTGCACGTCACCCCCCCATAGCTAGCAATCCAAAACAGTCCAGTGGAACTTGAGTGGTGGGTGTTGCCTTCTGACACACTTCTGGTGATGTCAGGGGGTGTGGCATATGCAAATAAGTTATGCTAATGAGTTATGTTAACGAGCTCCTGTACCTCTTTTTCTACTAAATGACCCCTGGGTATATGGCTACTGGGAAGACAATAGGGCACTGTGGCTTTGTTACCTAATTATAACATACACCATACAAAGTGTATCTCCAAGTGTGCATCTACAGACTACCCCTTCTTTTCAGTGGAAGCCCTGAGTCAGTAAACAGAATCCCTCCCCCCCCTTTTCTAACAGCTTCAAGGCAAGCTCATGGGTTTCATTGTAGATACAGTCAGAAAGCAAAATGGATTTCAAACCACCCTCTTTGAGGAGAAGTCCCTTCCTAAGTAGAAAAGGGTGACTAAGGCTGGAGACAAACAAGTCATACAATTGCCATGGTTTGGTAGGCTTGGAAGGTATTCCTGGAAAAACAAAATGGCCATTTCTTTTGATCAGCCCTGACCTTTTATTTTCTGCAGCATAGATCAAAAGGGGTTTAAGACACTATTGGTGACCCATATGCAGGCACTTTGGAGTAGCCCGGGTTTGCTTTGCTCTGTGGCTCCAGTTTTGAGCCTTTACAGTCCTTGAAAATAGCCTAGAAATGCAGAAATAATTGACTTTGGTTACTTACTAGTACATATGACTCCACCTCATCAGGCTGCTGAAAGTGAAAACGTATGAAACTGATTTCACAGCAGCCTGACTGAAAGTGTGTGGCAAGCATGAACATTTCCATGTTATATTCAAAGAGCCCAGCAGTACTATAAACAAAATGTCGTCCCTGGTGCTTGGGGGGGAAGTGACCAGTTGATTTCATCGTGAGTTTAGCGGTATTATTCTGGCTGAAGTGATATTATTCATTCATTGGTATGCTTATGCCACTCTGTCAGGAAACTACTGCAGTGATTACATAACCCAATGGGTGAAGAAGTCCTTCCAGTCTTAAAAACTGAAATATATCACAAGCAACTGATAACAGAAATGGTTACGCTTCAAGTAATGCAGGTGTCATGGGACAGTGATGATCTTTGCCCACCCCATGGCTTGCAGCATGTCATTTGTTTTTCTGCAAAAGGCTCTTTGGCTTTCTGCATGCTCTTCAATGTCCATCTTCTGATCTGAATTCTTCATCTAGAAATCAGGGCTCAACACAGCCAAGCAGAAGATCACAACAGAGAGGAGGCTGGCATCTTAGAAAGGAGGAACTGTATTTTGGGGGGGTGCATTTTTTGCTCCTCTGCTTTCAGAGCTCTTGCATTAGCAACATCCAGCTCTTCTGGATTCAGATGCTGGTCACATAAATGACCGCAGGAGATCGATTCTTCTCAGGCCCCAGTTCCATTGGCACTTCTGTATATTTGCTTCTGGAAGGGTTCTCAGGAGTTGGTTTATGAGTCTCTGTCAATTTATTCTTTGCTTCCATGGTGCAAAAGCTAAAACCCATGAACAGAGCTGCTGTCACCATGAAGAAGCTAGAAGCATAGAAGACATAACTAAAATGGCCTGTAAGGTCCACAAGAAGACCTGTAACACAAGAAGGTAAAAACTCAGTCAACATGTCAACGGTGGCCAATATTTTACTATGATCCCTGTCTTCTTCAAAGTGCACTGCAAACTAACGTATATGTATGACCTCATTCAATAGAGAATACAGATGCCTGTATGGAGAAAACTGAGGAATGTGCCACTGCCCCTCCCCCATTCACTGAAATTTGCATTGAAAACTTGTTATTTTAATGTATTACACCAGTTTAACTATTATTGGTTTCTACCAAATGATCTCAGGAATTGTATTTAAAGGTACAAAGAATTCTTAGTCAGAGATCCCTAGCTGTAGTCTTTCACAGAACTACAGTTCCCAGGGAGCTACAGTTTCCAGGAATGATCATTACTTGAAATTGAGAGTTTATATATCCCCAAGTTCTCATGTTCCAAAGTAATTAGTCTTCATTACAAGACCGTTGAATGCCATCAATCCCTGTATCATGATTCCTAACCACACAGCTGTGCTTTGAGATTATATAGTCCAATGGATTGGGTATTGGAGTGGGCCCCAAATCCCAGCTCAGCTATGACACTGCTGTGGGGATTTAAGCAAATTAAGCATGTTAGATGTGATGGCCTGAATATAGACTGTGTCAGTGATTCTCAACATATTTGGAAAGCTCTGTTTAGGTCTCAGTAATGTTACAAACTTTCAAACAGGCATATTGAATGGGGTATGTCCTCGCTTCCATTTATACCATTACCAATACTTTCCTACACATCTTTCACTCTCCTATTCCTCAGACTTTCCTCTTTTCTGCACTGTCTTTATTTTGCTATCCTTTCAGCAGCTTCCCCTTTATTCTTGAACTGCCAACCTCTCTGTCTCTCTTGCCATTTCTCTTTTCCTCTTGCTCTTTCATTTTCTTCTTCGCTATGTCCTCTTTTATCAGACATGTTCTACCCTTTCCTTATTCAAAGATATATATTTTTAACACGACTTGACATGCTCTGGAGCCTAATCTCAGAAGGCCGAGTGGGTGTGGAATGAGAAATATTTAATTGTTTGAGGCATCAAACAGATTGAGAATGTGGAATTCCAACAGTCCAGATGGGCAGGTTGATTAAGAGAACTGTCTGCACAGGCTATGGGGTCCAGGTCTAGCATATACTGTGCAATGAGTGGTAGCCTTCTTACATTTATCACAGCAGGAGTGCTGTAGAAGAAATAATGCTTGCTAACAGAGAATTAAGTTATGGACTCCATGATTACAAAATGTGGTGATCAACACTAGTTTAGATGGGTTAAAAAAGGATGGCAAATTAATGAAGAATGGACAGACCTTTCAATGGCTACCAGCCATTGAACCTACTTGCTATTGAGCCTGACAGAAAGAACTGCAAACCTTACAAGGTTGGATGGAAGAGGCAGAACGGGCTGAGAGCCGGCTGCGCACAATGAAGTTGGATATCTTGCTGGGCACTAGTTGCCCCGCCGCCTCTCCCCACCCAAAGGGTAAGCAATCCCCACCGGCATCGACCCTGCGGGACCAACGCATGAAGCAGGGGCTTTGCCTGAAGTGCAGGAGACAAGGGGCATTTCGCCGCTTCCTGCCCCAAGGAAGACATTGGAAAGCCCCCACCTCGGGAGGAGGACAAATGGCACATAGGAACCCCATCCAAGAGGGGAACCGCGAAACCATGGAACCCACGGGCTCTCTACACACACCTTGAGGGTTTTGAACCAGTTGAGTGAGGAGGAGGTGACTGAGTTACCGGGAAATGAGCCGGTCCTGTTGTAAGTGGTGCAGCACAGCAGGACCCATCTCCCAAAGCGCCTAAAGTGGTGAGCAACTATCCATCCCTCTTTTTCGTGACTGTAATCATTATGAACCCAGCCATGATGACCCACATACGGGTGCACGGCCTTATAGACTCGGGGTGCGGGAGGGATCTCATCAACCCTTCCCTGGTATCGGGGTTGGATGCGCCAGTTGTCAGATTAAAAGACCCCATTATGTTCACACAGATGGACGGGTCGCCCATGAAAGAGCCCTGTAAGTTTGAGACTGTGCCGTTGCGAGTTGGGGCTGGTGACCATTGGGAACACGGTTCGTTTGTGGTGGCTCCACAAGCCAAGTTCCCGCTCGTCCTTGGTAGCCTGTGGCTCCACGGACATGACCCTTATATCCTGTGGGAGGAGGGCATTGTTCGCTTTATATCCCCAAAGTGTACAGAGCACAAATGGGACCCCGACAATGAGCCTCCCCGGGCTTGTCTCGCTGCTGAGGAACTGGCTCTCATTCCCGAGGAATATAGAGACTTATCCCGGGTTTTTGAGGAGGAGAAGGTGGATGAACTCCCCCCCCACCGCAACTTTGACTGTGCCATTGAGCTGCTCCTGGGTCATAAAATGCCCAAGGGGAAGATTTATGCCATGAGTCCTATGAAGAAAGAGGAGTTGTGGAAGTTCATCAACAAGAACCTTGCGCGCGGTTTCATCTGGTCTGCCTCCTCCCCGTTCGCAGCCCCCGTATTGTTCTGTAAAAAGAAGGACGGTGGACTTCGACTTTGCACCGACTACCAGGGGCTGAATGCAGTGTCGGCAACTAACGCATACCCAATGCCCCTAATCAAAGACCTCCTTGCGGAGGTGGCACAGGGCAAAATCTTTTCAAAACTAGATCTGAGGGATGCTTATTTCCGGGTGCGCATCAGGCAGGGAGATGAATTTAAAACTGCCTTCAATACTCCCTTGGGACAGTTTGAATACCAAGTGATGCCATTTGGGCTCCAGGGGGCTCCGGGAGTATTCATGAACTTGATCAATGAGGTCTTACATCCCTACCTGTTCGAGGGCGTGGTTGTTTACTTGGATGATATCTTACTGTACTCCCCTGATCTTGAGTCTCATGTCCAGTTGGTGAGACAGGTGCTCACAAAACTCTTGGAGCACAAACTGTTCGTCAAGCTTTCTAAATGTGAGTTCCATCAGACCCGCATTGACTTTCTGGGATACCGTATATCCCCAAAGGGTCTGGAGTTGGATCCCAAAAAAGTCCAAGATGTGTTAGACTGGGAGCCCCCAAGAACCCGGAAACAGCTCCAGAGTTTTATCGGGTTTGCGAACTTCTACCGCCAATTTCTGCCCCACTTCGCCCAAGTGAGCCTGCCACTCACGGACCTCCTAAAGACAAAAGGGAAAGGGGCGGGGCCCCTCCAACCTGGGGCAAAACTGGACTGGACCCCTAAATGTCAAGAGGCGTTTGACCAGTTAAAACGTTTATTCACCACCGAAACTGTTCTGGCACACACCGATGAAACAAAAAAAATTGTGGTGCAGGTCAACGCCTCTGACACCGCCGGGGGGGGGGGGCAATCTTACAAGAGGGTCCCAATGGGCAGCTACATCCCCTGGCCTATGTTTCACGTAAATTTAATGATACTGAAAGGTTCTGGCCCGTGTGGGACAAGGAAGCAGCCTCTATCCAGTTAGCCCTGGCTACTTGGCGGCATTGACTAGAAGGGGCCTGAGTCCCGTTCGAAGTCTGGACGGATCATAAGAATCTCGAGGTTTTGCATAAACCGCGGAACCTTAATGCCAAGCAATTCCGTTGGGCTGAATTTTTCTCAAAGTTCCAATTCACCCTTCACCACTTTCCAGGGTGGTCCAACCCCCTGGCCGATGCTGTCTCACACCTGCCCCAGCATGACAGCAAATGGGTGGAGGTCCGAGAATCCTTCTTCACTCCCTCCCAGTTAAGCGGGCGGTGGTTACTCGAAAGCAAAGCCAAGTAGACCTATTTCCTCCACGCCAAGGGGCCCCATGGGAAGAGCGCTTTGCTAAGGCTATGACTGAACCAGAGACACAGGCGCTGCGGTCCCAAGGATCTCTGGAACACCGTGCAACTGGCTGCTGGTATAAAGGAGAAAAGTTATTTGTTCCCGAAGCATTGCGGGGGGAGGTATTACACTCAGTCCATGGCTCAAAGCCTGCAGGACATTTTGGCTATGTCAAATCACTGCACTTGCTACAACGGAATTTTTGGTGGCCCCAGATGAGAAAAGACTTGTCCACCTTTGTGCATTCCTGCCCAACTTGTAGCCTGTGCAAGCCAAGAGGGGGGAAACCCCCTGGACTATTGCAACCCTTGCCAACCCCCCAGAGACCGTGGGAAGTAATTTTTATGGACTTCATTACCGATTTGCCCCCAAGCAAGCACATGATGGTGATTTGGGTGGTGGTGGATCTTTTCTCCAAACAAGCTCATTTCATCCCGTTCCAGGGGTTACCCACGGCCAAATTGTTGGCGAGAACGTTTCTTCAACACATTGTGAGATTGCATACGTTGCCAGCCAAAATAATATCCGACCGTGGCATGCAATTCGTTTCTAAATTGTGGACTGAATTAATGTCCTTAATGGGCATTGAACACGCCCTGAGCAGCGCCTACCATCCAGAGACTGACGGTCAAACCGAACGAGTTAATCAAACCCTTGAACAATACTTACGCTGTTTTACTAATTACCAACAAGATAATTGGGTTGATCTTCTCCCCTAGCTGAGTTTGCCTACAATAACTCCTGGCATTCATCGACTGGGATCTCCCCTTTCAAAACCGCATCGGGATACGACAGCCCTCCTCTACCATTTCTTAAGCCAGCACCAGGAACGATGGGGGAGGCTGCAGACTGGTGCCAGAAACTCAGTGCCTCCTGGCCGCTTCTTTGTGAGGCACTAGAGGCTGCCAAGGCTGCCTACAAAGCACAGGCTGACAAGAAGAGGGTGGTGGGTTGGGATCTTCAGCCTGGAAATTTTGTGTACCTGTCTACTAAGAACCTGCGCCTTCTCCAGCCCTCCAAAAAACTGGCCTGGAAATACATTGGTCCTTTTAAGATCATCAGGTGTATCAATGATGTGACTGTGGAATTGGATTTACCCAAATCCCTTAAACACATTCATCCCATCTTTCATTTCAGCCTCCTGAAACTGGGGCATCCCCCAAACAAGTGGTGTCCTGAACGACTGGTGCCGCCCCCCCGATTGTAAATGACAGTGAACATTACGAACTTGCTGACATCCTGGACTCTAAACTGATACGAGGCCAGCTCCACTATTTGGTGGAATGGGTTCACTTTGGTCCCCAGCATAGAGAATGGGTGAAAATTGGTCACATCAAGGCACCCTATCTCCTTTGTCAATTCCACCGCAGGTTCCTGGCATAACTGGGAGATGTGGGGAGGGCTTTGGGGGGGCAGAATGTCAGAGGGCTGAAGCTCTGTGTTATCATTTACACTACATTCATTGTTCATTATTTACTATCTAGTCCCTTGCTTTTGCGCCTGCGTAGAAATGCCAGCTGCAACGTGGGAGAATACTGTCCTGCCGCCTCGTCTTATCATGGTGGCCTTGACAAATAGGCTTTGGAGCATTCCTCAGTCTGGGGGAATTTTCCAGTCCTACGTGACTAGGTGGTGGTGGGGGTAGTACTCCCAAGCATTAAGTAACCCTCCCGCCAGGAGTTTTCCCGCGTGCGTGCTAAAAGTTCATTTGCTAGTTTTGGCTTTGCATCATGCTATATCAATGTCTAACTGACCCCATGCAGCCATTCCTGACAATAGCAGTATTACTGTGGGCAAGGGTGTAGACTTTCCAATTTCCCAGGGGGGGCTGGGGCTGGGCCAGAGGCATTGCTGTGCTAGGTCCTTAAAAGAACTGAGGCCCAGTGACATCACAAGCCACTGTCACTATTTATGGAGGTGGAGATATGTGGGATTTAGGAAGGGGCCCTCCAGAAATTTAGGGCGTCCTGGGAACCCTTGAGAACTCCCCTAGCCAGACCCCAATGACTCAGAAACAAAGCACAGCATGGGCAAAATCCTCTACATCCTCTCCTACTGGAGAGAGCAGACCATGCTGAAGTAGATGGACCAATGGCATAACGACCAGGGGGGACTGAGGAGACCCATGTTCAGATCTACATTTTGCATGACGCTTACTCGGTGATACTGGGACAGTTAGATTTGAGTCCAGTAGCAGATTAGAGACCAACAAGAGTTTCAGAGAATAAGCTTCCAAGAGTCAAAGCTCCCTGCATCGAGCTGGGTGATATTGCCATTGTTGTGAGGTCAATATAAGGGAAGGGAGACTGGAGGAAGAGTGGGATAAAGAGGTGATTGACAGACAACATGTGACTAGCAGAGTCCATTGGGATGGAAGAGGAGTTTACAGGGGAAAAATAGTACCAATTAATGTGACCAAGAAAACAGATCTTCTCAAACTAAAACATCATAAATTATAGCCTGAACATGAACCTATTTTGTAATGCATTAAGTGATGTAGCAGTGGTGACAAAACCTCTAGTGGCATTTAGTTGAACTTCCTGGACAGACAGATGTATTTTGGGTTGCCACTGGCCAAACTGGTCTGACTTTAGAGAGTTGGGACAAGCAGCAAGGCTTGAGGAAGGGGATGTTGATCCATAGTTATAGAAAAGGAGGAGGCTAGGACCGGAGAAAGCAAAGCAGTCCAAATGAAGCATGACATAGAAAGCTGTACATAGGCCCCGGTCATACAGGCCAGAAAATGCAGGGGGAGGTGTGGCAATTCGCCCCGGAGCAAAATAAGGCACGGTAGCCCAATCGCAGGGGCCACCGGGTTGCCATGCTCCAGTGCTGAGCACCGATCACACAGCACTGCTACAGTGCGGCAAAAAGCAGCGCAGCAGAGCAGCAAGCTGCGCTGCAGCAAAGGACACATGTGCCGTTGGAGGGGGGGCAGGTCACTGTCGGTGTCTTGCATATGCGCATGCCTCATTCAGCGTTGGTGCGCATCCCATGGAAACTTACAACATCCGGAAACCCTAGGACATGGGCTGGTGTCGGAAGCCGCGGGATACTGGCACTCCCACGATCAGACGTCGGCCTTTGCCCCAGGGTTTCCGGAAACTAGTACTTTGACCCTAGTAGTTTTTTACTCTGCGTTTTCCACGGGAAGTCGCGGGTTGGCCACGGGAGTGCTACACCTCCCAGATGTGCTGGTATGATCGCGCATGGAAAGTCCGCAAGGCTACTGTAGGGCAACTCAGTCACTGAGGGGAACTGAAGATTTGATGGGGGAAATCTGCTAGACAGGGAGATACAGGGGTTCATCATAACAGGTTAATACAAATCACAGTCATAGAGTTGGAAGGGACCTCCAGGGTCATCTAGTCCAACCCTCTGCACAATGCAGGAAATACACAAATACCTCCCCCTCCACACCCTCAGTGACCGCTGTTCCATACAACAGATCCACCCCATAGATCTATACAGGGGCATTACAGTCTCAGCTGTTTCATTCTCAATCCCTTTCCTAATCATCCTTACCTTAAGAGTTTGACTTTTTTTCAATGCTACAGCACACTGAGTTAGAACATCAGAGAAGCCATGTTGGGTCAGGCCAGTGGCCCATCTAGTCCAACACTCTGTGTCACACAGTGGCCAAAGCCAGGTGCCATCAGGAGGTCCACCAGCAGGACCGGAACTCCAGAAGCCCTCCCAGTGTTGCCCTCCCCCCCCAGCACCAAGAATACAGAGCATCACCCTGGAGGAAATGACTACTTTGGAGAGCAGATTCCCTTGCATTAGACCTCCCCCCCACCCAATCTCTGCAGCTGACTGGGCTTGGAAATGTGGAGGAGGAGGAGGAAATGGGCTGGGGGGGGGAGACTATCATTATGGGATCCTTCTCTCCTAAGGAATGTCCATCCCCTCTTATAGCTCTCATTCTTGGAATTTGCTCCAAGCAAAAACGCCTCAACCCAGAAGCATTCTGGAACTGGATTGACAGACTCCAGAATGGATTGACAGTCCCAGGGAGTAGCAAATTTTTCTGGGACTGAAATGACAGCCCCCAGAGTGCAATGATAGCCCCTGGGAGTAGAAGAAGTGTTTTGGGACTAGGGGTCGAAGATGTGTTCTGAGACTGAAATGACAGGCCCTTGAATGGAATGACAGCCCCTGGGAACGGAATCTGTGTGCCAGAATACTCCCGCTACTCCCAGGAGCTGTCATTCCAGAGATCTTAATGGAAAATCCGTTCCACATTTTCTTTGCAACTCTTCTTGTGCTGTAACGTATTTCAAAGGAGTCCACGGAAGTCAATTGGCATTCCTGGCTCCCATTATTTCCAATGGGCCTTCAAACCTATCTCATTGTTTCCAGTGGGCAATCCTGTCCTTCCTTTTAGTACATCCCCCTTCAGACAGCCTGGCCATACAGGCAGATGGACAGCAGACTGCTGGGCATTTTGGGGCGCTTTCTAAATCCAGAGGTTTTTGCAACCTCCAGGGCATTTTTGCAAAATAGCTTTTGTGTCACAAAGAACCATGAAGTGTTAGATCCATGATACCATCTAGGGTGTTCTTCACAAACCTTTCAATCAGATGGTGGCTGCATGTTGTTTCAGGGAGAGAATCAGGGTGAAACAGGAGGATCTGTTTCAGGCTGGGAGGAAGAAGAGCCTTTGCAGTTTGCAGCCATCCAGGCAGGGGCAGAAAGGTAGCCTTTCAGGGAGTGAGGCTGGCTCATAAGAGAAGCCAATGTTGGATCAGGCCAATGGCCCATCTAGCCTAACACTCTGTGTCATCCAGTGGCCAAAAATACCAGGTGCCCTCAGGAGGTCCAGCAGTGGGGCCAGGACACTAGAAGCCCACCCACTACTGACCCCCCCTTCCCCTACCTAACCCCCCCTCCTCAGGCTCTACCCCCAAATCTCCCAAAATTTCCCAAACTGGAGCTGGCAACCCTGAGAGAAAATCAGGACACAAACAAACCAAATAAACACATATACTCAAACCCACTTTGAACGCTAGAACTGCTAAACAAACACCAATCACTTTTTACTTAAAAAACAAACACCCAACTCCCTGCAAGTAGAAAGTCTGCAGGACAAGGGGAAACTGGCCCAACACGGAAGCTCCCTTCACGCAGAAGGCGAGTGCAATAAGGGGGAGAGCATTGGAGGGCCTTACTGCCTTCCTTCCTAACAGACGTGAGGATGCATATTTGCAGGGACGATTTAAGCTTTACTGGGTGGACATTCAAGGGAGGCCTCCCCATTCCCCCCTTCTGCTCCAACGGCCTTTTAAAAAGTTGTTTTATTTTCCCAGCCTCCCCCCCTCCGTTTCCTCAAGGCTCCCTCTCCTCCTCCCACCTGGTATACCCCACAACCCCCCCTCCGCAGCTGCCGCCGTTTACCTGCTGCCTCAGTCCCCTCGCTCCCCCTCCTCCCCTGGGTTCACGGAATCCTTCCTCTCCTTGCCAGGCGTGCCCAGCTCTGCAGCACGTGGAAACCGCAGGACCATGCTCTCCCGGCTAGCCGCTCAGTCCCCGCCCCCAGCAAAGTGCCCGGATTACAAGGTCCAGCACCCTCTGCAACGGCGGCGGCGACAGAGGGGACCAGGAGAAAGAGGAGGTGCTGAGCCGACCAGACAAGCACAGCCAGGGCGACTGCCCCCAAACTGGGGGGGGGGAGAGGTTTTTTAAAAGTTAAAAAACCCTTCTGCTTTAAAAGGGGGGTGGGGGGGTTGCAAGCATTGCAAGCCCCGGGGGAGGCTGAGACCCCCCTGGGAAATTTCAGGGGTAGCCTTCGCCCCCAAGCCCCCCTGAACTCTACGCCTATGACTGTGGGCAACCATTCCTGACAATGCCTTGTATTCCAATAAAGCATATCTTTATCTGAAGAATGCCTGGACCTACTTGCTATTGAGCCTGACACACAGCTGATTAAAATGGATTCTTTATTCTCAGGGGCAGGTGCAAGGGACTCAAGCCCTGCTTCCCATCTTTTCAGAGCCATGGCTGACTACTGTTGGAATAAAAGGACCACTGTCCTGACCTAGGAGGTCAATTATTTTGTTCTTAATCCTTTCTTCAGAAGACTTTCTGTCTACATGGTTATGAGCATCCTACTGAATTTAGTAGTGTGGATCATTCAGAAAGCATTTTCTCCACAGCATGAGAGTGGGGAAAGGATGTTGCAGCTGGAAGAATTGCACTGACTAAGCCTCATGGCTGTCAGTGCAGCCCCAAACAGAACTGTTGTCAACCAATTCTCCTCCTGTCCCCAAATGCTGGTAATATCACCTGGTATAGATCAGCCCATACTCTTATTAAAGGATAGGACCTTTTTCTTCCAGGTTGTTAGCAACTGTACCTGGCTCCACTTTTGACAATTACATGTTATTTACTATGTGATGTTATTTTCCAGCATGCTATGAAAAGCTTCAGCTCCCCCCTAACTAATTTATTAGATTACTAGGAATAAGGCCCATGGTGGAAATAAATACAAACAGGCTCTAGAAAGAGGCTCTGGGCAGGTGACTCAGCCTTGGACACTCAGCATCAATTTGCTGTGGTGACCTCAGCAGGGTATAATGATACAGAGTGCACCAGGGGAACTGATCTCTGCCATCTGAAGAGCAGTTGTAATTCTGAGTGATCTCCAGCCCTCCCCTGGAGATTGGCAACAAAGGTTCCCCAGGAGGAACTGGCTGGTTTAAAGGGTGGAGTCTATGGCATTGTACCTGTCTGAGGTCCCACCCCTCCTCAAACCCCACCCTCTCCAGGTTCCACCCCTCAAATCTCCAGGAATCTCCCAACCTGGAGTTGGCAACCCTATCTCCTTCCCAGTCAACCATCAACCTACCTTTATCTGCCCCTCTGACTTCAGGTTTCCATCTCCTCTCCCCTTCCTGCAGCCTCTACCTAGGAAAAGTACAGTCTTTCTCTGCACTGGGGACCAAAGCAGCTTACATCATTCTCCTCTCCCGCTTTTGATCTGCACCACAACCCTGTGAGGTAGGTTAAGCTGAAAGTCTGTGAGTGGTCTGAAATCACTCAATCAGCTTCCACAGGAAGAACCTGGGTCTGGCACACCCTGCTCTGAAGTGCTAACTACTATGTCATACTGCTGTCACAGGGGGCCACCTCAGCAGGGTATAAGGACACAGAGTCCACCATTTTCTCCAGGGGAACTGACCTCTGCCATCTGGAGAGGAGTTGTAATTCTGAGTGATCTCCAGTCCTCATCTGGAGATTGGCAACAATGCTTCCCCAAGAGGAACGGTACAGTCTTTCTCCACAGTGGGGACCAAAGCAGCTTACATCATTCTCCTCTCCCCCTTTTGGTATGCACAACAACCCTGTGTGGTAGGTTAGGCTTAATGTCTGTGACTGTGACCGATCCAAAATCACCCACTTTGCTTCCACAGCAAGAACCTGGGTCTGGTAGACCCTGCTCTGAAGTGATAACTGCTATGCCACACTGGCTGTCCTAATTGAGAGCCAATTTGGTGTAGTGGTTAAGAGCACCAACTCTAACCTGGGAGAACCGGGTTTGATTCCCCACTCCTGCACATGCAGCTGCTGGTGTGACCTTGGGTCAGTCATAAGTTCTTTCAGAGCTGTTCACTCAAGGGCAGTTCTCAAGAGAGCTCTCTCAGCCCCAACTACCTCATAGGGTGTCTGTTGTGGGGAGGGGAAGGGAAAGGGATTGTAAGCTGCTCTGAGACTCCTTTGGGTAGTGAAGGGTGGGGTATAAATTCAAACTCCTCCTCCTTTGAGGGCTGCTGCTGGTGAACAGGAGCAAGCAGCCAGGCCTAATTGTCATGCCAGTCAGGTGTCATAACTCACCCAGAGGGCGCTGCCAGGCCTAGGGTAGCCAACTTCCAGGTGGAGCCTAAATGTCACCTGGTATCACAACTAAATTCCAGACAACAGATCTGTCTCCCCCTGGAGAAAATAACTGCTTTGGAGGGTGAACTCTATGGCATTCTATTCAGCTGAGGCCTCTCCCCTCCCCAAACTCTGGATTCCATAGACTCCACCACAAAAACTCCAGGAATTTCCTAACCTGGAGCTAGTCAGGACTGGCCCCGGAGTTCCCCATAAAGGCCAAAGTAGGCTGGAAAGAGCCTCCTGCCTCTGCCTTTTTACTGGTTATATATACATATAGGATGCCTATAATCCTGGACAAATGTCACACAGCTAGCTATTTCTGAGCAGAGAACTTTGTCTGCTTCCTGTTTAGAGCAGAACCCAAAGACTTTTAAGATCTTAGCATCTGTGTTTGGTGCCAGCAGTTTGTCATCTCCTTCCTGTGACTATTTTTATATCATCTGGATTTTCCTTCCTACTGCATGATCATGTGCCCAACACAGGGTCAACTCTGTCTTTTTAAAAAAGGAGCCAAAACCAAGAAACGTGTACGGGAATTTGTTTTGCTTGCTCCCAAGTGCCTTGAAATTCTATGAAGAAAAGAGAAGCCTCTGCTCCTGCCTTGCAGGATCATCTCCAAAGGCTTATATGGAATCAGAAAGCTTTCTCAAAACCACTGCAAGGACACAGTGGGTGCGTTTAGACAGCGTGCTGGAGCGGTTTAAACCGCTCCGGCACGATGCGTTTTTTTAAACTGGAGAATCGCGCTCAGACTCACCTCCTCCTTCCGAGCGCCCCGCCGTCCTCCTGCAGGTGGGAGGGGTTTCCCCCTCTCCTTTGAGCATGCGCACAGGCAGCCCTCTCCCGAACAGGAAGTTTGGCCGGTGCGAAGAAGAGCGAGCTCAACAGGTCCCTTTAAAGTTTAAAGGAAGAGTCCTTTTAAAAATGGCCTCCCCGAGATCCCGGACTCCTCTAAATGCCTAAACTAGGCACCAGTAAACCTTTTCTTTTTTTAACCTAAGTGCGGAGCTCCGCTCAAGCGCACACCGGTAAGGGGAAAAAAAAAATGGAGGACTAAAACCGGAAGCTGGAGGCAGCTTCCCGGGGGGGGGGGTGAAGCACCCGGAAGTGGCTGGATGGAGCGATCAGACAGGGAAAAGTGCGGCTTGAAACGGAGAATCATGGAAAACACCGCTTGGGTAAGTGGTGCCAAAATACTCCGTTTCAAAGGGGGTTTGCTCCAGAAAGCGACGGCTGGGGACAGTGGGCAGATGTTGGGCGTGTGAACGCGCAGGGAAAAGCCGTTTCTGAGCCGTGCTGAAAACGGCTCAAACGGCGCGTCTGAACGCACCCAGTGAGTGGCAGACAGTAGAAACACTTTGCATAGAAATCGCTTCTCAGCCTTTTGGCTAAGATCAAGTGTAGTATATTTAGTATGTAGGAAGAATAGTTGGGACAATCCTGTTTGGCAGGACAATCTGCTAACAGTTTTGGTTCTACCAGTCACATTTCTCCTGAGTCACTTTCACCCCTCACTGATCCACCCTCTCCTGCTACCTAAAGGAAAAAAAGTCAGATAGCAAGATGTGAGAATAACTGAGAGGCTGGAAGGTTTCCAATTGTTCCTGCATGCTGGAAAGAAATTTGTCAGTCCCCAGATTGGGACAGGGGTTCCCCTGCTTTTGCATTCATTCATTCATTCAATTTATACCCTGCCCTCCCCACCGAAGCAGGCTCAGGGCAGCCTACATAAAAATACATATATAAATACAATTCAAATCATTCATAAAAACATCATAACAATTAAATATTAATATGTTGTCGAAGGCTTTCACAGCCGGAGTTCATGTTGCTGTAGATTTTCCAGGTTGTGTGGCTGTGGTCTTGGCATTGTAGGACCTGATGTTTCGCCAGTGGCTGTGACTGGCGTCCTCAGAGGTATAACACAGAAAGATGGAGTACTCTCTGTGTCAAGGTGAGACAAGAACCTGCCCCATCTTTCTGTGTTATACCTCTGAGGATGCCAGTCACAACTACTGGCGAAACGTCAGGTCCTACAGTGCCAAGACCACGGCCACACAACCTGGAAAATCTACAGCAACTAATTAAATATTAGTTATCCTAAAGTGCTGGAACAATATTCAAGTAAAGTGCAAGAGCAGAGGTTTCAAAATTAACAGTATTACTTAGGTGGCAGTCATGGTAGTGGCAGTCATGGTGGTATTCTCACACCAGCTCTGTTGATCAAATTATGTGCATTGTGAGTACAGGCTGAAAGTTGTGGGCCAGGGCACAGGGTCACTTCTCAGGTGTTTAGCGTGGCTCCTAGTTGGTGGAAGAGTTCTGTCTTTCAGGCCCTGTGGAACAGTAAGAGGTCCCGCAGGGCCCTGATCTCCTCCAGGAGCTCATTCCACCAGTATGGAGCCGCCAATGAGAAGGCCCTGGCCCTAGTTATTGCCAGCCTAGCATCTTTAGGGCCTGGGAGGGCCAGCTGGTTTTGGGCCCCTGGTTTTGGGCCCCTGGGGAACGTATGAGGAAAGGCAGTCCCTTAGGTATGCCGGACCCTGACCATAAAGGGCTCTAAAGGTCAGAACCAACACCTTGAAGCAAATCCGGTATGCTATTGGCAGCCAGTGTAGTCCTTTTAGCACAGGATGGATGTGTTCCCATGTAGAGAGATCCATCAACAGCCTGGCCACAGCATTCTGCACTAGCTGCAGCATCCGGATTTGGGACAAGGGCAGCCCCATGTAGAGAGCGTTGCAGTAGTCCAATCTCGAGATGACCATTACATGGATCACTGTTACCAAGACATTGCATTCGAGGAAAGGAACCAACTGCCTTAATCAGCCGAAGATGATAAAAGGCTGACTTGGCAGTGGCTGCTACCTAGGCCTCCATTGTTAAAGAGGCATCCAAGAGCGCTCCCAAGCTCCTAACCTCTGGCGCTGGCACCAACTGCGCCCCATTGAAGGTCAGGAGTGGGATCCCTACCCTCAGGTCAGCTCGGCTCAGGCACAGGACCTCCGTCTTCATTGAATTCAGTTTCAATTGAATCACTCTAAGCCAATCAGACACGGCTTGTAATGCCCGGTCCAGATCTTCTGGTGTAGAGTCAGACTGGCTGCCCAACAGCAGATAGGGTGCATATTGGTGACATTCCAGCCCATGCTTCCAGGCAACCTGGGCAAGGGGGAACATATAGATGTTGAACAGCATCAGGGAAAGCACCGCCCCTTGAGGCACTCCACAGGTTAGTAGGTGCCTTCAGGACAGCTGTTCCCCTAGTGCCACCCTTTGTCCCCGACCGTGAAGAAAGGATGCGAGCCATTGCAAGGCAAGCCCCTGAATTCCAGAGCTGGTGAGGCGGTGGACCAGTAGCTGATGGTCGACCATGTTAAACACTGCTGACAGGTCCAACAACAACAGCACTACCAATCCACCTCGATCTAGGTGCCTCCAGAGGTTGTCTGTGAGGGTGACCAGTGCTGTCTCTGTCCTATGTCCCAGGCGATAACTGGACTGGAAGGAATCTAAGGTGGAAGTGTCATCCAAAAAGCTCTGTAACTGGACTACCATGGCCCTCTTGATTAGCTTGCTCAAGTAGGGCAAGTTGAAAACCGGCCAGTAGTTAGCCAATTCAGCCAGATCCAGAGAAGATTTTTTCAAGAGGGGATGAACCACGGCCTCCTTAAGTGTCCCAGGGAACAGACCCTCCAAGAGGGACTTGTTGATAATCTCCCCTAGGGCACCTCGGAACCCATCACAACCAGTTTTAACTAGCCACGATGGGCATGAATCAAGGAGTCACATGGTGGGGTGTACAATTAAGAGCAATTTGTCAACTTCCTCTAGGCTGAGTGGATTGAAATGATCTATAACCTGACTAGAAGACATGTATGGAGCCTCGAGTTCACTCGCTGTCTCAACTGTGGCGGGGAGATCGCAGCAGAGAGACTAGACTTTATCTGTGAAATAGCTCACAAAAGCTTTACAGCCAGTGTCCAACTCCCTAGCATTTGGCCTGTCTTGTGGCAGAGTCATCATGGACCAAATCATTCTAAACAATTGGGCTGGGCGTGAGCTCGCAGACACAATCGAAGCTGTGTAGTACTCTTTCTTCACAACTTTGACTGCCATCTCATAGAAGCTCATAAATGTCCTATAGGATGTTCGTTGCAGGCATGTCGCCACTGTCTTTCTAGCCGTCTTAGCCTTTGCTTCATCAGCCACAACTCCTGGGTACACCAAGGTGCAAGCTTAGAGCGAGGGCACAGAGGGTGTCGGGGAGTGATCTCATCAATGGCTGCAGAGATTCAGCTGTGCCAGTCCTCTACAAGCTCATCTAACAAACCACCAGGGAGCATTGGATCCCGCAGAGCCATCTGAAGCCACATTGGGTCCATTTGGCTCCACGGGTAAGCTAAAATACGCTCACCACCCAAACAGGATTGGGGTGAAACATTCAAATGGGCCCTCAGGGCAAGGTGGTCCGACCATGGCACTGCCAAGACAGTGATCCAGTCCACTGTAACCCTCGCTGCGAAGAACAAATCAAGTGTGTGCCCAGCCTGGTGAGTGGGGGTTGTTACATATTGGGAGAGTCCCAGTGCTGCCATAGATGACACTAGGTTTGTCACCTGAGTGGAGGCCTCATCGTCGGCATGAACATTGAAATCGCCCAAGACTATCAGTCTAGGGTGTTCCAGTGCCCAGCCTGACACAGCCTCCATCAGGGACAGAAGGCTATTGGCCAGTGAGTTGGGTGGTTGGTAACCAACCAAACTGCCAAACTCTCCTTGGCCTCCCACACTAGGCCGGCACACTCTATGCCTGCGATCTTAGGCAGCGGGAGCACCCTGGAGGAGTAAGCCTCCTGAATGAATAGAGCCATTCCTCTCCCCCACCCCCTAGTCTGCAATTGGTGAAGGACTGAGAACTTGGGAGGAGCTAACTGGGGGAGAGCTACTGTTTTCCCTTCTCACACCCAGGTCCCGGTCATGCACGCCAGGTCTACTTTCTGCTCAAACAGAAAGTCCCAAAGGACTATGGTCTTATTATTTAAAGACCTGGCATTACACAACACCAATGATGGAAAGGGGTTATTCGTCCTAGCCCCACTGCTGGCAACCTTTGGGACGGGATGCAGGCTGGAAGGGGGCTGAGCTGTTCTGCTTCTCTGTACTCTTCCTTTGTCTCCACTCCTGGTTCCACCATTATACTTCACAAACATCAAACTACTGGAAGAGCTGGTTGACACTTTTCAGGGCTTCAGCCCACCAGTGGCCAGCGGGTGAAACCCCACCCCCAAACAGGGATGTCCTGGCATGATGATGTCACCTGGGAGTGACGTTATCACATCGGGGACGCAGTGCGGGATGCTCTGGTTTGAGGACAATATGGTAAATTTGCCTACAAACCATAGAGTTTTGCTATCAAACGAGAGCATCGCTGGTGTGATGTCGTCACTTCCATCATGTCGAGAATGTCCCAGAACATCCCCCGGAGCAACAAGGGGACCTGGCATCCCTAATCATAAAGTACTCGCTGCAGTGTATGATTGTAATATTGAAGACCATGAAGAAATGTTGCATGTTTGTAAACATGCGGTGAATGGGGGGGATACAAAACATGACAGCCACTTTATAAAGGGCTAACTACACACTGGTAAGTATCCAGACATCTGTGACCTCCAGAGAGTGGGACTTTTCTGCTTCTCATTCCTGCTGCAGCCCACTGCACAAAATACTGTTTGTGGGGGTCAGGGACAGTATAGCGGGCAAACAGGAGGGTCTATGTTTGGCGTAGGAGATCAGCAGAAATCTCTGTCTTCTCCTCCACAAATAGAAATGCTGTTCTGTAGGAAGAACTTGCATGGGTTAGATATATGCCAGTATGTATAATTGTACATGTTAAAGCCCTTGCACTTTTTTAAAAAAAAGAAAAGCCGCAACTGAGATCAAACAACCTGTTGTGGAAAGGGGCCTAATTCTTTCTGTGCCCTCAACTTCTCTGCTCCATATGGCTGTATTGTACAGTCCTGCTTCTTTTGCCCTGACCCGGATAGCCCAGGCGAGTCCAATCCTGTCAGATCCTGGAAGCTAAGCAGGGTCAGCCTTGGCCAGTATTTGGATAGAAGGCCACCAAGGAATACCAGGGATGAGACACAGAGGCAGACAATGGCAAACCACCTCTGATTGTCTCTTCCCTTGAAAACCCCATGGGGTCACCATAAATTGGCTGCAACTTGATGGCAAACCCCCCCAGTTTATTTTGCGTAATTCTGCCAAAAGAACTGCCTTGTAAGAGAGGGATTATTTAGAAAGGACTGCGAAAGCATAGGTAGAGGTAAGGAGAACTGGGAATCAGGAGGCACTATGATAAAGAGAAAGGGAAAGGCCAAAACCCCTACTGCAAATGGGAAACTTGGAGGATGGACTGGTCATTAAGGTTATTTGCAAACTGCTGCTCTTACAGTGCAATGCTAAGAAAAGTTACTTTCAATGGGCGTAGACTGGAGTAAGTCTCCTTAGGACTGCACTGCAAGGCCCTTCTCATCCATGCGTACTGCCTGCATCTCAACTGATGAAGATGAAAGCAGCCTTTGGGGCATTCCTTGGCTGTAGGAACTTTTCTGCAGGGAATTCTGTAACACCGGTAACATAAGAATCACATCTCACCTGCAAGAGGGGGCCCAATGAGAATGGTGATACTCTCTAAGATGGTGAAAAGGCCCAAGGCACTGGAGAACCTGTCCATTTCTACCACATCCATTAACACCTGGAAAATGAGTGCACCGAGAACACTCATGGAGATGCTGTAGACCACACAGTAGAGGATGAAAGCACTGTACTCAGCTGAGATAGCACAGATGAGGTTGCTCAAGCCATTGAGAGCCACAGCCACACTGAAGAGGTAGATCCGCCGGCCAGTGAAGATCTTGAGGCCTGAGAGCAGGCCTGCCATGGGGCGCATGAAGATGTTAATGAATCCAATGATGGAGATGAGAAGGGCTGCCTTGCGCTCCTCCACTCCATTCAAGATGGCATAGGGCACCAGATAGATCATTGGCAGCACAAAACCCATCACCATCCAGGTCACTCCAATGGTGTAGATGCGGTAACCTTTGTTTTTGCAGAAGACATCAAAAGCCAGGTATTTCTGCAGTGTCTGGATGCAAGCATCACACCTTGACCGATGCAGGTGCACCTCATGAGTCAAGCCATTGGATAAATGTAAGTCTTCGGCTAAAAGTCCAGGACCAGACTTAGATGATGGGGCAGGCAGTTTGACTGGTACTGGTCTCATCACAGCTCCACAAACGCAGCAGTGCAACATCACTCCCCCAAACACAAAGAAAGTATTTCTCCAGCCCATCTCATCAAGCAAATACTGGGAGAGCAGTGGCCACAGCGTGAAGCCAATGGAGACACCAGTGGAGGCCAGAGCATTAGCCAGAGCTCGACGGCGTATAAAATAATAGCCAAGCACAGTGACTCCTGCCTGGAAACTAAAGCATGCCCCTAGTCCTTTAAAGAGAGAAAAAGAGAGACTTGAAAAAATATGAACTTGCAATGCAGAAGATCATTTAGAAACTAAGATCCTACTGTCCCACTTTACCCATTCAGAATGACCCTATTTACTCCTGCTCATCTACTGTTACCTGGATATGCTACAATATTTGCAAAAAGTACAAAGACAGTAAATCCAAAAGTTCATATTGTATCCAAATAAGTTCTGTACCTTCAACTGACTGCAGAGTTCAATTGTTTCCATGCTCATTTTAGTTGCTGTTGGTCTAAAGGGTTAATGTCATTCACCTTGATCTAAGATTGTGAGCTATTGGATAGGGTGGGGTATAAATCTCAAAATAAATAAATAAAGTTATATTTCATGTTACCACCTTTTCCCAAGTTAAATCTGTTAACAGCAAAACAAAAAGGAGTATTGTGGTAACCCAAAG